>CAMAPE010000006.1:577500-3081250 GCA_945859875.1 Cuscuta europaea | reverse complement strand
AGTTGGCACGTGTTGTTCTCACCATTTTGATAGAGGGCTAGTGTTTGGCGAAGGGGGGGGGGCTTCTTACTTGATCGTTCGAGCTCTCAATGAGAGCACCAAATGATGGATAGTGTACTCGGGGGGTAGCTTATCCGGGGGGTTATTGCGGGGAATAACAAGAGAGAAGTCAGAGCAAGTAAGTCTAGAGAGAGAAAGTGTATTCAGAAAGTATGCAGCGTTTATGACTTGGTTACAAATGGGGAAAACGGGTGCTATTTATAGTAGCAATAAATGCCGGACAGGGACACGTGTCAAGCGCCCATTGGTCGAGAGGTCACCTCAACTAGTTGGCGCTGGCAGCCGCATGTGGCCGCATTTAATGCGGCTGTTGGATGGGACGTTGTACAGGGTACGGTGATCTGTACGCATGTGGCGCAGATATTATGTCGGGAGAGGTGCCCTCGGCTGCAGAGGACTAGCCGAGGGCTCTGAGTGCCGGGGACCCCTGGGTGCCGAGGGCTCCAGGTGCCGAGGGCTACTGTTTTCTGCCGTTTTTCCCAGTTTCTTAGTCTGCTTGAGAAACCCGTTCTGTGAGAGTTTAGAGCCTTCGGTCAGGGGGCCGAAGGCACCCCTGGTGCGCCTTGCGGGCTGCTTGGTACTCTGGGCACTGTGATTTGGGCCTGTTGGGCCTTCTGGGCCTGTTGGGCCTTTACTGGAGTAGTAGGAGTCTGTGGGCCGGGTGTTCCCGGGCCATATACTCCATCAAGGATCATTTACCGTCCCGGAGATGCTCAATCCCAACCGAGTTTCAGGATCATTTACCGTGCCGGGGATGCTCAACCCTAACCTTATTCCTTACCAAACCCTAATCTGGATATGGCTAACCTTTCATTCTTTTAACTATGGACAATACATAGCCCTATAGTCATATAAACATCCTTAAAAACCAACGTGGATGGGTCCCACCTGAATGGCCCACGTTAACCTACTCAAAACTGCCCGTTTTGAGCCTAACCCAATACCCGGTCGGGTATCCAACCTTATTCGGTCGGGTATGGTGAGGCAGTAGCCCCTGGAGCCAAATTTACTTGAGACCCGGTCGGGTATATACCCATACCCGGTCGAGTCTAGTGTGGCAGTGGCTTCTGGAGCCATTTTTAATCAATACCCGGTCGGGTATTTACACATACCCGGTCGGGTATTACCTTTGTCTTGGCGGTCAATGCTCGTTTGACCGCCTAAACAAATTCCGATTAACGTGAAATTTCACGCACACGTACTTCTTGACGTCCTTAATCCAAAAATACCATTTTGGATCCCTGGAATATCATACATGATAATTTATTACCTTTTTAATCATCAAACATATATAACATGCTTTTCAACAATGTTTTATATATAATCATGGCATAAGCAAATACTTGATTATCTTTAATCATTCCATAAAACATATCCTTGATTACTTAAGGTAATCTCATGCCTCACGCAAAAGTTATAAAGAATAAGCTGTCTTCTCACCTTAATGATGCTTATGAAGTTCTAGCCTTCCCGATTTAGCTCCGGCGAAACTCCGGTGAACTCCGGTGAACTCCGACGACGATTCCGGAGACCGTTTCAACTCCGTGAAAGTTCCTTGAATACCTTAATCAAGTTACTAACAAGGTTTTATCATCACAAAATCTGTATTAATACAAATAACCTCTAGAAGGTTATTTTCCGGCGAACCGGTCACTTTGGCTTCTAAGTCCGTTCTTGGACTTAGAACTACCTTCCAACCCCTCATTCTACACTTCTAAATATGTAGAACAGACCTAGGGTTACGAAATATGATTACACCATCATATGAGAGTATTAGAGAAGGAGAAAACATAGATGAGATCATTACCTATATTTAGCTTAGTTTTTCCTTCCTTTTCTCCTCTTTTCTTCCCTTTCTTTCTTCCTTGAGCTTGGTTCGAATGGCAATGGAGGAAATGAAGATTTGCAGAGATTCTATCTCAAAATTGATTGGGTTGATCGAGCATATGGGCTAAGGGGGGAAGGACATGGCTCTATTTTGGTTTATACCTCAATGATAGCAAAAATATGGCACCACTTTGTCCTTTTGATGCTAAAACACTCAAGTCAACCCCTTCCCTTCACCACCCCTCCCATATGGCTGCCCAAGACCATTCCTTGTCTCCATAAATTTCGTGGGGTGGCCCCCACTCATGTGGGAGGTCATCTCTTTATGTCCTGGTGTGTACAATCGGCCCCAAAAGTTGTATTTCCCGGACTATTTCAATTATATTTTATTTTATTGGGTCCAATAAAATATAACACCTGTTCTCAATCCTTATTGTACCTTAGGATAAATATACCTTCCTCAACTTTAATTTAGAAGTCTCCGAAATTCCTTTTCGGGTTGTTATCTGATAAATTGCCGATACTAATAATCGGGCCTCGTTTGACCAACCGGTCAACCCTATGCCCTTGCCACGGCCCAATTTGGATATCCACCACCATATACATATTATATAGGCCAAGACGAATATAATATGTGGTCCCGATCATATCGGGCGGCCCCCACTTCTGGTGTGGGCCCCACGTGAATTTTACTATTCACGTAAAAGAAATGATAAAACTTTACAATCACGCAAAATGCGTTTACTCATTTCTCAGGGTTCAATACATAATTTAATAAGGTAAAAATACTTGGGGGAGGAGTTACAAGTTCTACCCCCCCCCCCCCTTATTTGGGATTTCGTCCCCGCAATCCACGTGTCTAGTCAAACAGAAATGGATATTGTTCCCTCATCAGGGTTTCCACTTCCCAAGTTTGCTCCTCGACGCGATCACTCTTCCAAAGTACTTTTACCATCGGTACCTCTTTGCCCCTTAGCTTCTTTACCTGTCAATCTATGATCTTTATCGGCTGCACAGTATAGTGTAGGTCTTCTCGGATTTCTACTGTTTGTAAGTGATTGAATGATTGGAGAAGAATACAAATGACTATGGTCCCATCTTTGGCATTATTAGGCTAAATAATGGGAGTAGGGTTTTCTTTTATAATTACACATCATATAAATTATTGGGACCATCCTACACATATTAGAGATCAATAATATGATGTAGAAGGTTGACTTGATCTAAATAAATTGGGATGAGTACAACTGTACAAAAGGTACATCTTACGACAAAAAACAAAAACAATAGGATCCATCTTTCCACTTTTGGAAGTATTGGTGGATATTTTGCTCCCAAATTAATTAGGGGGCATAAGAGTGCGCCCCACACCTTTCTAGAACCTGCAAAACAAGGGGAATAAGTTAGAACCCTTAAATGGGGGGGACCTATTGAGTTGAGAGCTCAAACAATACAAAAAGAAATAAAAAAGGAGGACTGTCCCATGATTGATTGCAATCAAACACCCTACCTGATGGATTATATGGCCCAGGGACCCCCGGCTCACATTCTTCCACTACTGCAATCAGGCCCAACAGGCCCAAACGGGCCAAGCCTAGCAAGATGAAGCTCTAAGCAGCCCGCAATACGCAAAAGGGGTGTCTTCGCCCCCATGGCCGAAGGCTACCTGTGACAGAATCGGGCTCAAAAACATCAGAGGAGAACAAGGCTTAAAAACTAAGCCTTCGGCACTTAACGCCCTCGGCACAGAGAAGCCCTCGGTAAGAAGAGCCTTCGGCCCAACACCCTTTAGCCGAAGGCGTCCTCCTCGACAGAATATCCTCTCCACATGCGCCTGAATCACCGTACCAAGTACAAACGTCGCATCCAACCACCGCATTTAATGCGGCCACATGCAAGTGCCGGTGCCACCCCGATTGAAGTGACCTTCGGCCGTCGGATGCTTGACACGTGTCCCTATCTAGCATTTATTAATACTATAAATAGTTGTCCCTTTCCCCTTTGTAACACACAACTTGGATACTCATTCTATATTCGAACTCTTTATCTCTCTTACTTATTTGCTCTGACTTCTCTCTAAGTTACTCCCCGCAGTAACCCCCCGGATAAGCTACCCCCCCCCCCCCCCCGGGTACACTATCCATCATTTGGTGCTCTCGTTGAGAGGTCGAACAATCAAGTAAGAAACCCTCCCCTTCACCAAACACAAAACACCAAAAAAAATAGGGAGAACTTGTGCTCAGTCCAAGACCCTTGAGGACAACAACCTGGCCCTCGGCGAAGTCAATGCCCCCGGAGCCTCCAACAAGGCACCCGAGGGCAGGGTGGAACAGGCTGTTATCGACCTGCGCCTTCAGCTCCGACAGAATGCTCCCGATGCCCGCCTCAGCATCGAGACTCGAAGGAAGGACCTGAGCGAAAACCAAGTGAGCCCTCCGGTTCTCACTATTGACGTACAGTCGGCGTTCTCCGCCTTCATCCAGACACTCACCCAGAACCTAGGTGCCTTCGGCACTCTGGTACCCCTTTAGCCGCAGGTCGGGGAGAACGTCATTCCTCTCCCTCCTCCGCCCCTTTTTGTAAACCCCATCCTCCAGCTGGGGAACGCCGAAGGGGTAATGGCCCAAGACACCGCATCACAGGAAGTCCAATCACGGGACCAGCGTGGCGTGAACAAAGAAAGGCCTCAGACATCCGCCCTCAAGAGGATCGGAGCGGTGCAAGATTGTCGAGGGGTCCAAGACCGCCTCGGTGGTAAGGCACTCCAAAGACCTCAAGAAAGCGGGGGGTCGGTATCGAGGGCAAACGAGAGGCGTCCCCCTCAGGACAAAGGAAAGGCACCACTACATGCTGATGACGCCAGACACCAAATCGACCAGGCCCACTCAGCCCGTGCTCAATCGCAGGGGGCGGAGGCCCTCCCGAAGGATCACAGGGATGAAATTATAGAGGCTCTCCAACGCCGCCTTGATGAGATGGAGGCCCGCCAAGCGCACACTACAGCTTCCGCCTCACAGGCGGACCCCAAATACGCCACCATGCTGGCCAAAATGGAGGACATGCAGAACAAGATGGTCGAAGGCTCCGGGAGACCCGTCATCCAACTCCAGACCAGGACGCCATTTATCCCAAGGGTATTGGCGGCCCAGATTCCAGAAAAGTACCGAGGGCAACCCATCAAGCCTTACGAAGGAAAGACTGACCCCCAGGAGCACTACAGCAGATACCAAAACAGCATGATGATGGTGGGGGAATCGGATGAATATTTGTGTCGTTGGTTCATTTCCACCTTAGAAGGACCAGCGTACAAATGGTTCAACTGATTGCCCGAAGGTAGCATTGACTCTTGGCAAGAACTCGCCCAGTGCTTCTTGACATAGTTTGAGGGAAGGCGCCGGTCAAGGAAACACTTCTCCCATTTGCTAACGGAGAGGCAAAGGAAGGAGGAGACCCTCCGAGATTTCTTGGAACGCTGGAGGCTGGAGACAGACAAAGTTGACAGAGCTGACGACGGGACCCTTCTGGCTCTCCTACAGACGGTCCTCCGCACCGGGAATTTCTCAAGGAGCCTCATCATTGAACCCCCTCGCGATTATATAAGGGCCCTCCAGCGGGGGGACCGGTATGCAGAGGCCGAGGAGATAGAGAAATGTCACCAGAACCCCGAGCAGCAGCGCCCCCGCCCAGATGACCAGAATAACCGAGGGTCGGGGGCTCCATCCCATTAATCCAAAGGCCTGACCCCCTCGGGTGACCGCCCCCGACATGGCCAAGCCAAGCCCGGGGGAGGTTATAAGCACAATCCGAAGGCTTGGGCCAAGCCCATCCTTCTGGATCACCCTCGGACGCCTCTGACGCATCCCATCAACGTCATTCTGGACTACGCCGAGGAGAGATGCCTCGTGGAGCATGATTCTCGTGTGCCCTTGGAGGTATACGCTGTCAACCCCAATGAGCCATACTGCCGCTTCCATCGTAATCAAGGGCATAGAACCGATGACTACCACCAGCTGAAGGCAGCCATCGAGAGGCTTATATAGGCGGGCCAGCTGTCCCAATTTGTCAGGGGCCCTCAACCTCAAGGGCCCCCGCGAGGACCGTCGGCGAGGGCAAATGCTTAAGTTAATCCAAACACCATTCCCCTCGATGACCCAAAGGGTAAGAAGCGGGAGATCAGGAATCTCGACGAGGAGGAGGAGTACAGCCAGTATCAGGAGAAGAAATGCCACATCCTCATGATTACCGGGGGCAACACAGGGGGAGACTCCACTAGCCAAAGAAAGAAGTGGGCACAATCGCTTAATGTGGGGGAAGTCACTCACATGCCCCCCGTAAAGCGGATGAGAGAGGAGCCCATCATGTTTACGAACGCCGATCTCCCCCCAGTTTCCTCTCCTCATAGGGATGCGTTAGTAATCCAAAGCGAGATCAATAACACCATCATCCACCGAACTTACGTTGACACAGGCAGATCCATCAACGTAATGTATCTCAGCACATTCAACGAGCTGTACCTAGAGAGGGTTGCCTTCGGCCCATCCGGACCCCCCCTGTCCGGCTTCACCGGAGACACCATAGATTCCGAGGGGGTGGTGACCCTCCCGGTACTCTTCGGCGACGGGCTCCATAGGGCCAAGCTCGAAGAGGAGTTCGTCGTCGTCAACATTGACTCTACCCACAACGTCATCCTCGATCACCCCGCCCTTGAGGACCCGTAGGCTATCATCTCCATGAGGCACCTATGTCTCTAATTTCCAGCTGAAGGAGGCATCGGGTACTCAAGGGGGAACCAAAAGCTCGCCCGCGCCTGCTATCTTCAGATAACGAAGAAGGTTAGTAAGAATGAGTTCCGGGTAGACACCATCACCGGGATTGTTGAGGAAGAAGAGAAGAGGTCGAGGGCTGAACCAGCTGAGGAGGTAGAAGACTTCGCGCACAATCCGGCCAAGCCGGAGAGAGTCATGAAGATAGGAGCCAAGCTCCCTGAAGATTTGAAGACCGGTATCACGGATGCCCTCCGCGCCTACTCCATTGTTTTTGCATGGGGGCGGAGGACATGCCGGGAATTAGCCGAAGGGTCATCACTCACCGCTTGTCGGTGGACCCTTCCTCCAAACCTGTGCAATAGAGAAGAAGACCCCTCTTGGCCGAGAGGAGGGATTTTGTGAAGAAGGAGGTCAGCATGCTCTTCTCCATCAAGCACATCAAGGAGGTGAAATACCCTTCATTGCTTGCTAACGTAGTCCTCGCACAGAAGTCGCCCACCTTCCGCATGTGCGTGGACTACACGGATCTAAATAAGGCGTGCCCCATGGACCCTTTCCCACTGCCAATTATTGACCAACTGGTGGATGAAACGGCGGGATGCGAAATCATGTCGTTCCTCAACGCCTTCCGCGGATATCACCAGATCTTCATGCACGAGGAAGATGCTGAAAAAACAGCCTTCATGACTCTCGAAGGCATATTCTGTTATCTAGTCATGGCCTTCGGTCTGAAGAACTCTGGCGCCACTTACACCCGGATGGTGTCCAGGGTTTTCTAAGTCGTCCTTGGGTGCACCATGGAGGCCTATGTTGACGACATGATCGTCAAAAGCAAACAATCGTCAAGCCACGCTGACGACCTCCGGGAGATCTTCGCCATCATGCAAAAATTCAACCTTCGGCTAAACCCGAAGAAATGCACCTTCGGCGTGCAAGGAGGCAAATTCCTAGGCTACATGGTGAGCCGAAGGGGTATCGAGGCCAACCCCAAGAAAATCCAGGACATCATATATCAACATGGAGCCCCACGCAATGTGAAGGAAGTCCAAAGGCTGACGGGCCGCCTGGCAGCCCTCATCCATTTCCTGTCCAAATCGGCAGGGAAGTCCCTTCCCTTCTTTCAGATCATGAGGAAGACCGCCGGTTTTCAGTGGACCTCAGAATGTCAGGAGGCCTTCGACGACTTGAAACGGTACTTATCTTCACCCCCGTGCTCTCCAAACCCAAGATGGGGGAGACTCTGTACCTTTACCTTGGCGTTAGCCCTGCTGCCATTAGCTCAGTGCTAATCCGGGAAGAGGACGACATCCAACATGCCATCTTCTATGTTAGCAAGACCCTCAGGGAGGCGGAACTCAGATATTCTCCCGTGGAGAAGACGGTGCTAGCTATTGTTTGGACCGTCAAAAAGCTAGGCCATTATTTCCAGGCACACCCTGTCCAGGTCCTCACGCACCAACCCCTCGGTGCTTTGATGAGGAGCCCCACCAGTTCCTCCCGGATGGTGAAATGGGCCATCTTCCTCAGCCAATACAACATTGACATCCGTCCGAGGCCTGCCATAAAGGGCCAAGCCCTGACAGACTTCGTGACGGAGTGCACGACAAGATCAGCGGTGGATGAGGAGCCCTCGGCACCCTCGGACGAATGGTGGACCCTCTATACCAACAACTCCTCAGCAACCAAAGCATGCGGAGGAGGGGTAGTCTTCATTACGCCCAAAGGCTTCCGCGCCTACTACGCCATCCGCTTCTCCTTCAAAGTCTCCAATAACGAAGCGGAGTATGAGGCCCTCCTCTGTGGCCTTCGACTGACAGCTAACATGAAGGCCAGACAGATCCACGTGAAGTGCGACTCCAAGTTAGTCGTCGGCCAGATTTCAGGGGAATATGAGGCCAAGGAGGGGAGAATGAAACAGTAAAATGAAGCGGCCAAGGAATTGCTTAAGGTATTTGAGGCACACTCTCTCACTCAAATACCAAGGGCTCAAAACTTTGAGGCTGATATCTTATCAAAGCTCTCGGCCGAATCCCCAGAGCACCTCTCAAAGATCGCGAGAATTGAGGAACTCAGCTTCTCAAGCATACATGCCAGCCCCGTCATGAACATACAACAAAGGCCTGAGGATTGGATTTCAGACATCATGAACTTCATCTCCACATGGCACCTTCCCAAAGATGAAACCCGCGCAAAGCTGGCAAAGCTGAGGGCTCCCAGCTACACCATCGAAGACGGGAGGCTTTACAAACGATCCTACAACGGCACGTTACTCCGGTGCCTTCATCAGGATGAAGCCGAAATTGCAATGGATGAAGTGCACAGTGGCTAGGGGTGTTCACCGGTCCAAAACCGGACCGGACCGGACCGGAACCGGTTAGGACCGGAACCGGAATCTTAAATTTATGAGAACCGAAGACCGGACCTATTACTAACCGGTCCAGACTGACCCGGACCAGAATTTTCCGGTCCGGTCCGGTTTTGACCCTAATTAACCCGGTTTTTTAAACAAAAAATAATAACACAGACTTTTATTTCAAAAAATAATCTGATGAACAAATATGTGTAGTAAATGTTTAATTCATATATCAATATTAGCATATAAATGTTTATTACTTCCCTAGTGCACACTACAAACTAGCAGACTGTATTTGTAGTCTTGAATTCTTGCAGGTTGGAACTTAAGAAACATATTTGAGAATATCATAAACATATATAAAGTACAACCATATACCATATTGCACACCTATAGAAAAGGTACTGCATAAAAAACAAACTGCGTTGTAGTTTCAAATCATAGCAAATCAAATAATGAAAATTCAATTTTGCAAAAAACAAAACACACTGCTACTAACTTTAAAAAGATACTATGAACGTATCTTGGGTTTCCCTAATTTAGTTCGTAAAATAAATGGGCCACCGGTTACAAGCCCTAAAAATGGAAGTATTTTTTTTGGGAAAAGTAGTTTAACGGGCAACCGGTCCGGACCGGTATTTTTTCAGGTTTGACCCGGACCAGACCGGAACCCGGAATCTTAATATTCTAAAGACCAAAACCCGGACCGGTTAATACCGGTCCGGTCCGGTCCGATCCAATCCGGTCCGGTTCAGGTCTAAATTACGGGTCGACCCGGTTAATGAACACCCCTAACAGTGGCACTTGCTCAGCTCACCAGGGACCCTTTTCCATGTCCCGAAGACTCATAGTAAAGGGTTACTTTTGGCCCATGATGGCCCGGGATTGTGCGGACCTCGCTCGAAGATGCCCCGCCTGTCAACACTTTCAAAAGGCTCCCGGGAGGCCTAGGGTTAACTATGCCCCCATCAGCACAGCAATACCCTTCTCCAGGTGGGGAATTGACCCTGTGGGCCCACTGCCGAGGGGTACCTCCAACAACAGGTAGGTACATCATCGTTGTCATTGACTACTTCACTAAATGGGTGGAGGCTGAACCCCTCGCCAGTATTACCGAAGCCAGATGCCGTCATTTTGTCCTCAAAAACATCCTCACGAGGTTTGGCGTCCCCCAACAAATCATCTCCGATAACGGGACTCAGTTTGAGGCAGCCCCCTTCTGCGCCCTTCTGGAGGCATGGGGCATCAAACACACATTTTCATCCGTTGCCTACCCTCAAGGCAACAGGCAAGTGGAGAACGCCAACCGAACTCTGCTTGAGGGTCTAAAGAAGAAACTGGAGGCTGAAGGGGGCGGCTAGGTAGAAAGTTTCACAACATCTTATGAGCCTATCGCACCACCCCTCGGCGAAACACCTTTCTCCCTATGTTATGGATTTGAAGCTAAAGCCCCCACTGAGGTGACCCTTCCTACCCGAAGGGTGGACCAGTATGAGCCGGAGGTCAATGACGCCAACATGGCTCTCGACCTTCACCTCATCTCAGAACTCTGGGAGCAAGCCTTCATGCGGGCGGAAAACTACCGCAGGCGAGTGAAAGGCTACATCGACGCCAAGGTTCGCTCTCGAGAATTCCAAGTGGGGGACTATGTCCTACGGAGAAGGGAAGCCAGCCAACCAACCGAGGGCGGCAAATTGGCACCAAAATTCGAAGGCCCCTTCATCGTTGCAGCCATCATTAAACCAGGGACATACAAGCTCAAACGCCCCAATGGAACTGAGGTCCCTAGACATTGGAATGTTTACCATCTGGTCAAATTCTATCAGTAACGTATGAGAGGGCAAGCCCTCATAATTTAGCAATGTATGATCCAACGGCCCAAGGCCTCCTATTTTTTAAGAATAAATGCATGTTGAAGACGCCAAAAGTACCAAGTACACAACGTGCATGAGCGGCCAAGCCCTCATGCAAGCTCATGGCCCTAGCACAAGACCCCCCGGCACCAAGTGTCGAGGGTGAACGCTCCAATCACCTACGGTGGTAAAACACCAAGTGTTTTTAAAAGAAGACCCCTCGGCACCATGTACCGGGGGCACTGTACGCAAAAAATAACACCAAGGAGACGTTTACTTTGCTGCTAAAGTCACAGTTAGGTTAGTAAGACAGGTGAAGTAAACACGCAAGTTGCTTAAAACGTTGCTTATTAACCGAAAGATGTGCTTAAAGTGCCGCTTACTAACCATACCACCCCCCATGTATTAATTAAGCGGCACTTTAAGCTTTTTCAGTTTCCGAATTTACCCTTACCCTTACCCCTTACCCTTACCCTATTGTTACCCCACTACCTCGCCCTACCCTACCTTACCCCGACCCCACCCCCACCCTTGACCCGACCATACCCCACACCCCACCTTACCCCTACCCTGACCTTACCCTCCACCACCTACCCCCAACCACTACCCTACCACCCCAGCCCTACCCTACCCCCACCCTCACCCTTACCCCTTTACCCCCTACCACCTTCCCTTACCTTGACCCGACCCCGACCCTACCCATTTACCCCTACCTCGACCCACCCTACCCCTTACTCCACCCCGACCCCCTACTCCCACCCTACCCCTACCCCCACTTGTACCCCTTACATCGACCCTACCCTTTTACCCCTCCTACCTCGACCCCACCTCGACCCCAACCTCGACCCCACCCCACTCCCATTACAATACCTCGACCCCTACCCCTTTACCCCATATCACATGCCCCTACCTCGACCCAACCCCCATGAGTAGAGTGGGGGGTTGGTATGGGTGGGAGTAGGGGTGAAGGGTAAGGTCGTGGTAAGGGTAGGGGTAGGAAAGGGGTGGGGGTCAAGGGTGTGGGATTGGGGGTAGGGTGAGGGGTGGGGGTACAGGGCGGGGTTGGGGTTAGGGGTGTGGGTCAGCGACTAAGCGTACGAGGTGACCCCGCATATTATATTATATATACTTGTGTTCATGAATGTTTGTGTGTGTATCATATCTATAGGGTAATTTTGGACATTTTAATGTTAAACGGTGTTTTAAATCCTTTGAAGTATACATGAGCTTACAACACTGCTTATTTTATGCGCCGCTTATTAACGCGAGTCTTAATAAGCACCGTTTACTAACCTGTGAAGTAAACGTGTCCCAAGTGTTAAAAATAAAGTCGTACCCCTCGAGGACGCAATCATACCGAAGGCCCCACCTATCGGTGCCGAAGGTACCAAGTACCACAGCCTTTTGCAACTAATATGCAAATAAAACCCTTCCCTGAAACGCTTTCCGCACCATTACCCCAAGGGAATGGCAGGCAACTAATATGCCTCAGGATTCAACTTTCAAAATGAAACGCTTCCCGCGCCATTACCCCAAGGGAATGGCAGGCAACAGACTATGTCTCGTGCTGAGGGAACGACTTTGAAAACTGAGGCGCTTTTCGTGCCATCCCCCAAGGGGAGGCAGGCAACAGACTACGTCTTGTGCCAAGGAAACGACCCTCGATCCCCTCGGAACCCAGAAGGTTAATCCCGAGGGGGGAGCCAATGGTGTATACTGTTGCCTCCCGATAGGCCAAGCCTTACCAAGAAACCAAGTTTCATGAAACCTTCCCTTAACTATTAAAAAAATGGGGTGAAAGGGAGTAGACCCAACGAGCAATTAATGAGTACAAGTTTCAACATTCATAACAAAACACCCGAAGGCTATAATACATTGGACTCAAGAATTCCTAAGTCCACACTTTGGAATCAAACATCACCGGAGGCTCCTAGGCTACGAATTGGCCAAGTTTGACTATCACTACCGCATCCTCCGGTTGTAACACCGCCCCCAAGTAATTGTACCTTATCAAATTATGTATCGAACCCTGAGAAATGAATAAAAGCATCTTTACGTAATTGTAAATTTTTATCATTTCTTTTACGTGAATAGTAGAATTCACGTGGGGCCCACACCGGATGTGGGGCCGCCTGATATTATCGGGACCACATATTATATTAATCTTGGACTAGATAATATGTATATGGTGATGGATATCCTAATTGGGCCATGGCAATGGCATAGGGTTGACCGGTTGGTCAAATGGGGCCAAATTATCGGTATCGGCAATTTATCAGATAACAACCCAAAAAGGGATTTCGGAGACTTCTAAATTAAAGTTGGGGAATGCATATTGATTCTAAGGTCCAGTAAGGATTGGGAACAAGTGTTATATTTTATTTGACGCGATAAAATAAAATATAATTAAAACAGTCCGAAAAATACAACTTTCGGGACCGATTGTACACTCGGGGACACAAAGGGTTGACCTCCCACATAAGTGGGGGCCAACCCACGTTTTTAAGCTGAGAATGGAAAGGGGAGACGCACCTTTTGGCTGCTGATAGGGAGTGAGAAGGATGGGAGACAAAGTGTGAAAGAAAAGGGGTCCCTCCCCCATATTATGGATGAATAAGCCAAAGGAGCATTCTCAATCACCCCCCACACCCCATATGCTCGACCAACCCAGCCATTTTTTAGAGATAAGCTCTGCAAAATTCTATCTCCTCCATTGCCATACAAACCCAGCTCAAGGAAGAAAGAAAGAGAAGAAAAAAAGACAAAAGGGAAGGAAAAAAAACCAAGCTAAATATAGGTAATGGTCTCACCTATGTTTTCTCTTTCTCTAATACTCTCATATGATGGTGTAATCATATTTCATAACCCTAGGGATGTTCTACATACCTAGAAGTGTAGAACGAGGGGTTGGGAAGTAGTTCTAAGTCCAAGAATGGACTTAGAAGCCAAAGTGACCGGTTCGCCGGAAAATAACCTTTTGGAGGTTATTTGTATTACTATGGGTTTTATGATGATAAAACCTTGTTAGTAACTTGTCTAAGGTTTTTAAGGAACTTTCACGGAGTTGAAAGGGTCGCCGGAGTTGTCGCCGGAGTTCGTTGAAGTTCGCCGAAGTTTCGCCGGAGCTCAATCGGGAAGGCTAGAACTTCATAAGCTTCATTAAGGTGAGAAGACGGCTTTATGCTTTATAACTTTTGCGTGAGGCATGAGATTATCTAAATTAATCAAGGATATGTTTTGTGGAATGATTAAAGATAACCAAGTGTTTGCTTATGCCATGATTATACATAAAACATAGTTGAAAAGCATGTTATGTAGGTTTGGTGATTAAAAATGTGATAACTTATCATGTGTGATGCTCCAGGGATCCAAAATGGTATTTTTGGATCAAGGACGTCAAGAAGTATATGTGTATAAAATTTCACGTTAATCGGACTCCGTTTGGGTGGTCAAACGGGCGTTGACCGCCAAGTCAACTGCCATACCCGACCGGGTATTGACACATACCCGACCTGGTATTTACTGAAGAATTGCCCCAGGGAGCTACTGCCTCCTATACCCGATCGAGTATGGGTAGATACTCGATCGAGTATACATTGAAAATTAGCTTTGTGGGCTACTGTCTCCTGTACTCGACCGAGTATGGGTAGATAGTCGATCGAGTATTGGTTTATGCTCAAAACGGGCAGTTTTGAGTATGTTAACGTGGGCCGTTCAGGTGGGACCCGCCCAGGTTGGTTCCTAAGGATTGTTATATGACTATAGGGCTAGGCATTGTCCATTGTTAAAGGAATGAAAGGTTAGCCATATCCAGGTTAGGATTTGGTAGAGGATAGATTGGGGATTGAGTACCCTTGGACGGTAAATGATCCAGAATACTCCAGGTGGGGTCGGGTACCCTTGGACGGTAAATGATCCAGAATACTCCAGGTGGGGTCGAGTACCCTTGGAAGGTAAATGATCCAGAATACTCCATGTGGGGTCGGGTACCCTTGGACGGTAAATGGTCCAGAATACTCCAGGTGGGGCCGAGTACCCTTGGACGGTAAATGATCCTAAATACTCCAGGTTGGGTTGAGTGCCTTGGACGGTAAATGATCCTAAAACACTCGGTAGTATGAATCGAAGGTAGACTATAGCTTGTGAGCTAGGCAACCGAGAAAGGAGTGAGAAAAGTCAGGTAAGAACTTTATCTCTAAAAGACTCTTTAAATGAAATGACCTATGGGTTGAGTATTTTACAAATATATATACAGTATGTATCATCGGGTGGATGAGTCACATATATATATATATATCTATCACCTTATTTTTGGGTCTCGTGTCTGAAACATTAGTTATTCTTCATATAGCCTGCTTGTCACTAGTACTTCTATGGAGTACTGACCCCTCCGGGGGCCCTCACATTTTTCAGGTTAAGGCTAGAGTCCTACTACCTGCACCTTTGCCTAGGGTGATCGTCCAAGGAGGAAGACGTGGTTCGTGCTTCTATTCGTATTTGAAATTTATAAACTCCTCATGGATTTTTGAACAATGTTTTCCTTAAAACAGTTGGGGGCCTGCGTGCCCGTGTTTGCCACGTGTGGCTAAGTATCAAACATATTATTATTTCCGCATTTGTTTGATTATGATATTGATGTTGATTGTATGTGTTTACTAATCGGTTTGGCAATAGAATCAATCGGACGCCTTGTACAATTCAATAGGGATGAACTGTTGTTGTTCTTATCGGGTTGTACGGCGGTTGTCTACGTGGCTCGGATGCGGTCCGGGGCGTGACACCGGCCTTACCGAAGGGCACCACAGTCAGCACCGGAGGCTGCTAATTGCAAACCCAATACAAATTTCTCTAAGCCCATGACTTAGGGCCCCCGACATCACCATCCTTTGCTAAGGAAAACTTTGCCTAAGACTACTACAAACCGAGGGCACATTCATGGCATCACTCAAAATTTGGCTAAGTCTACAACACCGGTTCTCCCGGGGATATGTGGCGAAGGCCAGCTACTTCATACAGCTGGGAGGACGTGTCAACCAAGGGCCTAGTGGCAAAGCACCACTTGAAAAATGTCTAAGTCCTAAATCTTAGGCCCTCGGTCAGCTCGTGGCATTCATGCGGACTAAATGGAGACATCTGCCGAGGGCCCGGCAGTGAACATTACTTAGAAAATTTTCTAAGTCTTGAACTATCAATGGAGGAGGGCTTACAGTTCACGCAACACAAGGCACACGAAAGAAGATGTCAACCGAGGGCAAAGTTGTAAGCAACATTTAGGAAAATTTTCTAAGTCCTAAATTTTTGGCCCTCGGTCAACCCATGACAAGCTACACAAGATGAAGAAGGAAGCATTGATCGAAGGCCTACCACTGAACAACACTTAGAAGAAAAAAAATTCTAAGTCCTAAATGATTGGCTCCCGGTCAACTCACCATACAAACATACATACAACTATGGAAAGAAGGTATAAAGGAAAACGAAGGCATTCATTCATCACAAGGGGAGAAAGAGATAGATTCATATATCGAGAGCCCGAAGGCATCCATACATTCATTCACAAAAATAAAAGAGTAATATGTTTAAATTACAACAAAGGGCCGAAGCCGAAGGTTACATAATGTATATTACAGAATATTGTTCAAAAGATTGTCTAAGTACAAATCAAACGACAGCCTCAGCAGCCACCTCTTCGGCAGGCTTGGAAGAGACATCCTCTCCGGGCTCCTCGTCATCTTGTACCCCCTGCATCAGCACCGAATCCTCCAAATCCGGTCTCTGAACATCCAGGGGGAGGAGAATTCTGACGTCAGGTTGAAGGGGGGAAAACCATAGGACGAAGGATCAAAGTCCTTTTGGTCCACCCCGAAGTGCCGGGCGAGCCTCCGGTAGATGAGGGCCTGAGTGAAGAACTCCCCCCAGCGTAATAGTCCTCACCCTTCCAGGCTAGCCACATCGCCCCGGGGCCTTTCACCCACTCATCTGCGGACGCCTCCAACACCGAAGCCACCCAGTCCTTATGGCCTTCAGCTTTCCACCCCTCCAGAAGAAAAACAGCAATGGCGTCCTCCCGAGCCTTGGCGACGGCTTCCGCCTTGACAGCCTCGGCCTCCTCGAGGGCTTTCTGGGCAGCCTCAGCAGCAGCCTTCTCAGCTTTGGCCTTGCCCTCGGCCCTGGCTCTCTCAGCTTCGGCCTTCGCCTGCCGAAGTTCTTCCTCCAAATTCATCATCTGCCTGACGGCATCAGCGTTATCGTGGATGAGCTTCTTCAGGGACTCATCCTGTTGGGCCTTCTGAAGGCGCCATTCATCAAACCTCCGGGCCTGCTCACCGAGGGCTATGCAAGCCTGTTAACAACGGGCAAAAGGGTTAGACTATTGTGCAAGTATGCTAAATGGTTAGAAAAGGGACAAGGGAAAAGGGACTTACAGTGAGAGAAGCCCGGAGGATCTTGTTCTGAAGGGCATCATCATCGTAGGTTCCGAGGGCAGCCCTGTCCATCTCTGAAGTAATACCCTTCAGAAATCCCTTCGGCTCCACTGTGTCGTGCATCACGGCGGTCCCCTTCACGAGGGAGAGCTGTAGGGTCTCCTGAGGGAACACTTCCGAAGGAAGATCCGATGGAGCCGTTGCACCACAACCTGTGGCTCAGAGGTGGAGTGTTCATCCACGATCACGACCGGGGGAGCCTTCTTCCCGGCATCCCCCTTTTGGGGCCTCTTCCCTTTGGGGGCTGGACCCTTGTCTGTTGCCTTCCTCTTGGCAGCAGCATCAGAGGGGGCAGCCGAGGGCTCACCACCCTTTTTGAAAAAGTCGCCGACGGGCTTCTGCTTGCCCGACTCCTTTTTCCCCTGGCCCTTCGCTTTTTGCTTCTTCAGAGCGGCAAAGGAGTTGATATCCATGTTTGAACCTGCAAAACAACAAAAGCAATTAAGCCGAAGGGATCAACTACATGACATAAATGAAACGAGTGCAAAAAATTTCTAAGTACAAAAGCCAAGAGCCTCCAGGAACTACCTCCGGTGCTCTCGAAGGCTCGGTCAAGAACGGGGTACTTCTCGTCCCGTTCTCCAAGGAAGCGGTAGCGCCGGAAGCCAAGGCTATACAAATCATCCCCGAGGGTCATCTCCTTGACCGACACATGCTTTTCACGCCCCACCGGGATAGCAGAGATCTTCCTCCCGTCTTTCTCGAGGGCAGCACTCACTACCTTCGGATGCCGCCTGAAACGATCCCGCAGCTCCCTCAGGGATGGATTGTTTGCCATCTTGACGTAACAGAAACGGTCCCTCCAACCCTTATGGGACGAGGGCACTTCATCGAAGAGTCTCCACTGGGCAATGTGCTGGAGGTTCGCATAGCCCTCGGAGTTAGCATGCCCCCCCCCCCCCCCCCGACACAGGTTAAAACTTTGAAAAAAGAGATTTAAACTGGGAGTAACGTCCCGAGACCGGCAGAGTTGGAGGAACCCGGCGATATAGGAGTGACTGTTCTGGGTGAGCTGACAGGGGACTAATCCTACATACCGAAGGTACTCAAAGAGGAATGGGTGCAGCGGAAATCGAAGTCCCATTGACACCGAGAGGACGTGGACCGCGAAGCACCCCTCGGGAGCTTGGGAGAGTAAATCGTCAGGGCCCAGTTCTATCACTAACGCCGAAGGCCCTACGTGCAGTTGCGTTACGTACCATTCGGCCCGATCAGCCCTCGAGTTGATCGACAGGGCAGCAGTATTCAGCCATGAGAACCCCTCAGGAATCTCGACGGGCTTCCCAAGATCAGCAACACTCCCCTTCTTCTTCGGGGCTCCCATCTTCGTCTTGATCTTCTTTCACGGGGCCACCCTTAGAGGCTCCGGGTTGAGTGGTCCGGAGCTGCTGGCCTCACCAGTGTTGCGTGGTGGAAGGATGGCTATAGTAACCTTCTCCCGCTCCTTCTCCTCCTCCTCTTCAGTCGTCTGCATAGCAAGGGCCATCTCCTCGTCCTCCACCACTTGCTCGAAGTCCTCAGCTTCGGCAATGAGGTCTTTCTATACCTCCATGGCCATGGCATCATCATCACCCGCCGAAGGCTACCCACTTGAAAACTCAACGTCTGAATAGCTCTCAGCCTGGACAGACGGCTCCCTCGAGATGCCTTGAGAGTCACTCGCAGACGACATCTTTGGTAAGGTGTTCGAAGGGTCCATGGAAAAAATTCTACCTAGGACTATAACACCTAATCTAAGGCCGGAAAGCAAAAGGTTCAAGAATTACTAGGGACAAAGGAAGAACTGACCTCAGGGATGGGGATTTGATCGAAGGAAATTTTCTCTCTCTAGAAAAATTTTGCCAGAGCTTCGCTAAACAATGAATCGTGCAGGAGGAATGGCCCTGGCCATGGGATATTTATAGCCTCCCAAATCCGGGCTTGGACAAGAAACTGGGCCCCCGATGAGAAAATCATCATTACAAACCGTCATCTCCGCCAACCGGTAGCACCTGCCCGAGGTCATCCAACCAGGAGCCGCCACATGGACCCCACCAGCAACGGTCCATATCCCAACGGGCATATTCTAACGGTCATGTCTCAACGGATCTATTTCACAGACTAAGGTGCCCTCATCTGGCACCCCTCAGAAAACACTGTGCATGCCTTCGGGCTAACTCCTTCAGACTCCTTCATCAAGGGGAGCCCCCGGCTTCACGACTGGAAAACACCTCAGGAACCCTTAGCCCTCAACATGTTGAGAACCAGGGAACCCCCCGGGGACACACCTTCAAACCCTTATCAATGGTTAGCCTCCGACATAAAATAACGGGAGCCCTCTGGAGCCCTCAGCCCCCAACTTATCAAGAGCTAGGGAACCCCCCTCGGTAATACAGGAGCTATCACCTATGTCAACACACCTTTAGCCCCAATGACTGAGGGACTCCCCTCGGTATCACCAGGATATCGAAAGGGTGCCTTCAGCAAACAAGCCCCAGAACAAGGGAAGCCTTCGGCATGGGCATTATACTCAGATCAAGGGTTAACCTTTTCGATTCATCATTGGGGGAATTCGGTGCACTCTTTTTCCCTCATTAGATCTTTTTCCCACAGGATTTTTTCTAATGAGGTTTTTAACGAGGCATCCCCCCAAAATGAAACGAAAATAGTCAGCCCTCGGCCCCATACTGAAGACAGGCACTGCTCTACTCCTCTTCACCACATTACATGTGGCTCAAGGAGTGGGGGACTGGAGGACCCCTCCAGGAAAAATCGCAAAATGTTAAACTTCCCCCAAAACATCAACATAATCCTTCAAGTCCCAAAATGTGGGGAACTGAGAGACTTTCCCCTTCGCAAAACTTTACAAACTACAGCAAAACAGCATCAGAGGACAAACGCAATTACTCATTTTCCCTCAAGTACCTTTTGGCAAAAGGAGTGAGGGACTCCTGATGGAGTATATGGCTCAGGGACCCCGGTCCACATACTTCCACTACTGCAATCAGGCCCAACATGCCCAAACGGGCCAAGCCCAGCAAGATGAAGCTCTAAGTAGCCCGCAATACGCAAAAGGGATGCCTTCAGCCCCATGGCCGAAGGCTACATGTGACAGAATCGGTATCAGAAACATCACAGGAGAACAAGGCTTAAAAACTAAGCCTTCGGCACTTGACGCCCTCGGCACAGAGAAGCTCCCGGTAAGAAGAGCCTTCGCCCAACACCCTTCAGTCGAAGGCGTCCTCCTCGACAGAATATCCACTCGACATGCGCCTGAATCACCGTACCAAGTACAAACGTCACATCCAACCACCGCATTTAATGCGGCCACATGCAACTGCCAGTGCCACCCCGATTGAAGTGACCTTCGGTCATCGGATGCTTGACACGTGTCCCTATCTAGCATTTATTACTACTATAAATAGCTGCTCCTTTCCCCTTTGTAACACACAACTTGGATACTCATTCTATATTCGAACTCTTTATCTCTCTTACTTATTTTCTCTGACTTCTCTCTAAGTTACTCCCCGCAGTAACACCCCGGATAAGCTACCCCCCGGGTACACTATCCATCACTACCCTTTTCTTTTTGTGAACCACACGATTAGCAATCATCATTGAGATATCCTAGAGCCTTATCACAACCTCCACTCAGACTCTTATCTTGGGAGGAGTGGATAAGAGCTCACAACACAAAAAGGGAGGTAGAAAGGATTCTGGCCGCAGGGAGAATTTCCAGTGCGTTGGTATTTTGGTTCGACTCACATCTTGAGTTTTACTCATGCAACAAGGGCGTGTGAGGTTTCCACTGAAATCTCTCGAGAAGAGGAATCCATAGATGTACGGTTTGAATAAAACGGAGCAGTTTAAGGCCTCCAAATCATCCGAACAAAAAACAACCTCGCAGAATACGTTTTTGTATTCAAAGTAAGTTTGAATCCAAAACTTTCCTTTCTATTGTCTAAATCAAATAAATGATTGAAGAACTATTATACACTTTTTGAAGTGTATGAAATGTTATTATAAAGTTACTTTATTTGTTGGAAAGGTTAGATACTAACCTAGACAAAACCTTGAAAGGTTAGGAAACGAATTCGCCGGAAAACACCCGTTCTAGGGACTGTTTTCGTGTCTTCAGTTAGGAGTTGAGCTAGAACCTTGAGGAGGCTTTTTAAAACTCATTTATAAGCAAAGAATCAATTCTCAAACTCCCTTGGCCGAAGCTTGAGCATTGGGTTGAGAAGGAACAATTTAAAGCTCATTTGAGGTGAGGATCGACATCTAGTTGCTTACAACTTGTAGGTTAAGCATGAGATTACCTAAATGTCTAAATCACGTTTTTCATGGATTATGATGATAAAATATTGATGAAATATTGATATAGTTTCCAAAGAATGAAATGGGAAATGATTTGGAATCATATTGATAAAAATGGAGTTAAATGAACTATTGTGTGAAATAGGCATTTTTACTCATATGTGAATTGTGTAGATACATAAATGATTATTTATGTATTACATTGGATGATTAAGTTGCTGCTACATATCTCTAAATATGTAGGGATTTACAAATGGAATATATGATTGATAGGAATAATCTTAATAGTATTGAAATACTAGTTAATGATTGTAATTGTTAAGGAATTGAATCTAAGGATTTGATTGTAATTGATGTACTTGATTGTGATGCAAGTGACTAAATTGATGCAATATGATGTTAAGATCATGATGGGGTAGTCCGTAAGGATGTCCCAAAATAGATTATTGATATTACAATTCTAGGCGTAGTGAGTGCTTAGGAATTGGGATCTATGCCAATGTAAGGAGATGTACTTGAGCCCGAGCTCTAGAATTGCATGGGTGAACATGACGTCGGAAATTGATGATGAGACATAAGGTTTGGAACCTATGGTCAAATCTACGCCAATGTAAGGAGATGCACTTGAGCCCGAGCTCTAGATTGCATTGGGTAGATATAACATGGACACATTAGGGTTGGACCCAATGTATTGTCGTGACTAGGGGTCACGAGGTTTGGGTTATGTTTTGTAAACAAACCTTGAGCCTACGGGCCGACTACTTGACTTTATATATAAAGTAAGTATATTTTGAAAAGGGGTAACTTGGGGTTATGGCCTAGATTATATTATCACCCTATTTGAGGGTCTTGTGTTTGAAATACTTGTTGTACATCTATTAGATTGCATCCACACCAGTACTTTATAGCCATATAGAGTACTAACCCCCTTTCGAGGGGGGGGGGGGGGAGCGTCCCACCACCATTTCAGGTTGAGGCTAGAGCTTGCTACCTGTGCTCATTGATCGGGCGATCATCTCAGAGAGAAGACTTAGTTCGTGCTTCCACCATTCTATTTTTGAACATTATAAACATGCTCATGGATATTTTTTTTCATTATGGAGCCTGCGTGCTCATGTTTGCCCCGTGTGGCATTTGTTTTCAATCTATGTTTTCCGTTGTGTATTGAATTACTTATTATGTATGTTTATGGATGATTTATGTGTGAATGATATTCGAGACGCCTTGTATAATATGGATGTGTTAGACCGTGGTTGACTATTTATAATGTACGGCGGGTTGTTGACGTGTCCGAATAGGTCCGGGGCGTGACAATTTAATTGGTATCAGAGCCTTAGTCCATAAACTTCATAATGACGACTCAAAATTCTCTTTTTCCAAATGATTTTGAAAACCATGAACATAAATTTTTTGTACTTATACAACTTTTGGTACTGGAGTTGCAAGGTCTCTAATTGTTAAGATGGTACCCTTAGCAATTGGTATGGCGGCAATTTGAGCCAAGTAGTGTCTTAAGTACCTATCCATCAATTGACATTTGATACAGGTCTAATGACTCTTTCCAAATTTTCTTTCAGAAATGGACGGTGGTGGCAAGGTTACGAGAAGGAACCCGATGGGCCGTGCATTGGTGGCGACCGGGCAAGGAAGCCGTGGGGCCTCTAGAGTGTCTAGAGGGGCGAGTCGTGGAGGCCGATCGCACAGCGTGAGCGACGGTCATGTTGACACCGAGGATGAAACCTACTAGTCCTATGAGGACTCGACTTACCAACTGGAGACCGAGCCGGTTGAGACCCCTTACGTAGGGGACGACGATGACGTGAGTGATGAAGAGGGGGAGAATAACTCACTAACAAGAATTGAGGCGCTGCTCCAGCAATACTAGCGGGAGCGCGAGGAAAGGAGGGAACGCTGAAGGCGCCAAGGAAGGCAACCTTCGGGTGGGGCTTCAAGAGGAAGAAGCCATGGTGACTCTAAGGCCCACATTGAACCACATGGGGGCCGGGGTGATGGAGGTCCAATCATAAGGATCTCAAAATTTCTCAAGGTGGCGAGAGACTTTGGGTGCAAACCCTTCAACGGAACAGGTGACATCTTGATCGCCGCTGAATGGATCAAGAGGTTGAACGAAGCAACCCTTGATATGCAACTCACCCCCGAGTTTAAGCTAAGGGTGGCGGTGAGATTGCTTGAAGGGATGGCGTCCACATGGTGGGACGGAACCAAGGGTAAGTATGGCAGGACCGTGACATGGGAGAATTTCCGACAAGAATTCTTTGCCCAATACTATTCTGATTTTGAAGTGAACGCTAACAGGAGAGAGTATACCCTCCTGAATCAAGGTAGCAAAATGACGGTGAGGCAACTTGAACACAAATTCAGGGAGCTCGCGGAGTTCATACCGGAGTATGTCTGTGACGAGAACCGAATGGGCAATCACTTCTGGGATGCCTTAGACTTGGAGATGCGTGAGAGGGCGACACAATTGCCTAACATGACCTTCAACCAAGTAGTTGAGCAGGGGTTGAAAGGAGAGAAGGAATGGGAAGAAAGAAAGATGAAAAACGCCGAAGAGGCGAAAAAGAGAAAGTCGGAAAACCATGGACCTCAAGTTCCTAACAAAAAGGGGAATCATGGAGGAGGAGGATCCTTTAGGGCACCCCCACTACCACCTAGGGGAAGCCAAGTCCCGGGCGGGCAATCACAAGCCTCGGGGGTGACTCGTTGCAAAAATTGCAAGAGGAACCACCCGGGAAAATGTTGTGACCCTCCTAGATGCTACCAATGCGGGAACATCAGGCACATGAAGATGAATTGCCTACAACTGAGCAGAGCAAGGACATCAGGACCAAGTGGTGGCATTACCGGGGCACGGAATCAAGCTGGGGCTTCCCAAGCATCCAGGGGGCAAGCGCGAGCAACGCGCCGTCCGTGAACCAATGAAGGACACAAGCTAGAGTCTATGCAATGACGGAGGCGGATGCTAAAGCTAACCCGGACTCCGTTGCAGGTATAACCACTTGACTTCTCTTGTTTTATCCATTCCTCACCCATAAACTGAAGTTATAAATCCTAGAGATCGGGTGAAAACAGACTTAGAATCGAACTAGGGAAAATTAGGTGGAACCATGCTTATACCCGACCGGGTATAACAGAGTACCCGACCGATGCTATGTTTTTGGCCTAGTAAACCTTCTGGAAACACATACTCGACTGGGTATGATCAGCTACCCGACTGGGTGTGCTGAAATTTTCATCTGGAGGCGTTACCCGTCTATTAGACCACGCCAGGAAGGGTGGAAGATTACCCACTGGAGCACATACCTGACCGGGTATGGTAAGTTACCTGACCGGGTATGTTGAAATTTTTTGACCCGTCGTGCTACCAGGCCGGGTAGAGTGGGAGATTACCCACTGGAACACATACCCGATCGAGTATGCTGAAAATTTTCAACCTGCCATGCTACCAGACCGGGTAAAGTGTGAGGGTAGCCACTGGGTCTCATACCCGACCGGGTATAGCATATTACCCGACCGAGTGTCGCAGTACGTTTGAAAAGCGGACCTTTTTCACAGGCCTACGGCTCAATTATGGTAGAGAACGTATCTTACATGGCTTATAAATGTAGGGCCACTAAAGATTAATGGGAAAGATGCGTGAATCCTTATCGATACTGGGGCACAACGTTCATTCGTGAGTGAGGTGTTCGCTAAAGGCTTAGGGATACACTCGATACCGATGACGCAAACCCTAGTGGTATCAACACCACTAGGAGATGACGTTGAGAGAACATGTTATTATCCATCTTGTGAGGTGGAAGTCGATGGCCAAACCTTGACGTGTGATTTCGTACCACTAAGCATGATTGATTTTGATGCGATCCTAGGGATGGATTGGCTAGAAAAGCATCATGCTAGGGTAGATTGCTACATGAAGATTCGAAGGTGATCGAGGCAAATCAAATAGTTGCATCATATCCGCCATGATAGCGAGGAGTATGATAAGAAAGGGATGCCACACATATCTAGCATACGTGGTTGACAAAACTAAGGAGGAACCGAACCTCGACGATGTAAGGGTGGTTTGTAAGTACCCGGATGTGTTCCCTAAAGACCCACCGGGGCTTCCACCCGATAGAGAGATTGAATTTGTGATCGAGGTTGAGCCCGGCACCAAACCAATCTCTATACCACCATACCGAATGGCACCTGCGGAACTGAATGAGTTGAAAACCCAATTGCAAGAGCTATTGGATAACGGTTTCATCAGACCGAGCTATTCACCGTGGGGAGCACCAGTTCTTTTTGTGAAAAAGAAGGATGGGACTCTACGTATGTGTATTGACTACCGACAATTGAACAAGGTCACCATTAAGAACAGGTACCCTTTACCTAGGATTGATGACTTGTTTGACCAACTCCGAGGAGCAACAGTATTTTCAAAGCTTGACTTGAGGTCGGGGTATCACCAAATAAAGATCAAAGAGAGCGACATACCGAAGAGTGCTTTCCGCACAAGGTATGGTCACTTTGAGTTCTTGGTTATGTCGGTTGGGTTAACTAACGCCCCAGCGGCATTCATGGACTTGATGAACCGAGTTTTTCATAAGTACTTGGATTAGTTTGTAGTCGTGTTCATAGATGACATCTTGATTTACTCAAGGAATGAAGAGGGGCACGAGAGACACTTGGTTCTGGTTCTTGAAACACTACGAGAGAAGCAGCTCTATGCCAAATTCTCTAAGTGTGAGTTTTGACTTAAGGAGATCGGCTTTCTCGGGCACGTAGTTTCTGAATCAGGCATTTCTGTGGACAATAAGAAGATTAAGGCCATCACAGAATGGGAAAGACCGAAGAACGTGAAGGAGTTTCGTAGTTTCCTTGGACTAGCGGGATACTATAGAAAATTCGTGGAGAAGTTCTCACTTTTGGCATCACCATTGACAAAGCTCACTCGAAAAGGAGCTAAGTTCGTATGGGATGACAGATGTGAGAAGGGATTCTTAGAACTGAAGAAAATGTTAACTGAGGCACCGATACTCACCTTACCAAAACAAGGTATGGGGTACGATGTCTATAGCGATGCGAGCATCCAAGGGCTTGGATGTGTGTTGATGCAGAATGGGAGGGTGATTGCCTACGCTTCACTACAGTTGAAGAAACACGAAGTAAATTATCCTACTCGTGACTTAGAATTGGGAGCAGTAGTTTTTGCACTAAAGATATGGAGGCATTATCTCTACGGAGAGACATGTCACATATACACTGACCACACGAGTTTAAAGTATGTGTTTACTCAGAAAGAGTTAAACATGAGACAACGACGGTGGATGGAATTGATAAAGGACTACCACCTAGTGATTGATTAGCATCCGAGGAGAGCAAGTGTTGTGCCTGATGCCCTTAGTCAGAAAAGTTCATCAGGGGCATTGATAACCAACTTGAGGGCATTGAGAGCCCAATTGGAAGTATCTACTAATGGCACCTTAGTGGCGAGATTTGAGGTGAGACCTACCTTACTTGATGAGATCAAGAAGGGGCAGGAACTAGATGATGAGCTCAAGAAGGTCCAGGAACACATGCTAGCGGGGCCGGTAGAGGATTTCCGTGAGAGAGACGATGGTCTCTTGTTATTCCGTGATCGAGTGTGCGTACCATCGAATGATGAGCTCCAAAAGTCCATTCTAGAGGAGGCTCATTTATCGGCATATGCTATGCACCCGAGAGGCACGAAGATGTACAGGGATCTGAAAAAAAGCTACAGGTGGTCTGGTATGAAAATGGAAATAGCAGAGTACATCAGGCAGTGCCTTATTTGTTAGCAAGTCAAGGCAGAACATCAGCATCCAGCGGGCTTATTGCATCCACTTTCTGTAACACTTGAGATTTAATTTAAACGGATTAATAGTACTACTCATACCAACAAGATGCATCTCCTTTTAAGGGAGCTCATCACCAAGAACTTCAAAGTTAAGCGTGCTTGCACGGGAGTAGTCTTGGGATGGGTAACCCCCCGGGAAGTTTCTTAGGCGCGCACGAGTGAGGACAAAGTGTGCGAAAAAGGCTAGTGGCGGTTTGTGAGGTCAGTACTAGAGGTCTAGAGCAACCTTGCGACAGTGTACTGACCCGTTGGATATCGGGCGGGCACTTAGCGGGACAAGATTCCGGGATTTGATTGAGATTGATTTATGGGCGCAACGAGGGTGTTGCGTTCCTAAGTTGGGGTGATTGTAACACTTGAGATTTAATTTAAACGGATTAATAGTACTACTCATACCAACAAGATGCATCTCCTTTTAAGGGAGCTCATCACCGAGAACTTCAAAGTTAAGCGTGCTTGCAAGGGAGTAGTCTTGGGATGTGTAACCCCCTGGGAAGTTTCTCAGGCGCGCACGAGTGAGGACAAAGTGCGTGAAAAAGGCTAGTGGCGGTTTGTGAGGACAGTACTAGAGGTCTAGAGTAACTACCTCGGGTCCTGAGGGCCGAGGTGTTACACTTTCCATCCCTGAATGGAAGTGGGAACATGTGACTATGGATTTCGTTGTAGGCTTACCATGGACGATCACGAACTATGACGCGGTTTGGGTTGTTGCTGATAGGCTCACGAAGAGTGCACACTTCTTACCTATCAACACCACCTACCCACTCGAGAGGTTAGCCAAATTGTATACGGACGAGATCGTGAGGTTACATGGTGTTCCGGTGACCATTGCGTTCGATACAGACCCACGATTCACATCGCATTTTTGGCCTAAATTACAAGAGTCTATGGGAACGAAGTTGAAGTTCAGTACTGCTTTCCATCCACAGATGGATGGGCAGTTTGAAAGAGTTATACAGATCTTAGAAGATATGTTGAGGGCTTGTGCATTGGAGTTCCAAGGAAGTTGGGACAATCACTTAGAACTTGTAGAGTTTGCCTATAACAACAGTTATCAGGCAAGTATCGGCATGCCTCCATACGAAGCATTGTATGGGAGGAGGTGTCGTACACCGTTATGTTAGGATGAGGTTGACATTGTTAAACTCGAGGGCACTGAGTTGGTTGAGATCACCAAGTCAAAGGTGAAGTTGATTCGAGAGAGACTCAAAGCGGCTCAGGATAGACAGAAGAGTTATGCAGATAAGCGACAGAGAACCTTAGAGTTTAAGGTTGATGATGAGGTATTCCTGAAAGTTTCTCCTTGGAAAGGAATCATTCGATTCCAAAGCCGAGGGAAGCTTAATCCACGCTACATAGGGCCATTCAGAATTCTGGAGAGAATTGAGGTCGTGACATATCGTCTACGGACTATAGTTGACTCAATAATCAGTGAGTTTAGCATGGTATTAACTCTTTAGTGTAGGGTCAATTTAGAACTCAGTGATTACCTGCATTAATTCCCTACACTAAAGAGTTAATACCATGCTAAACTCACTGATTATTAATTCAGGTGACCTGAAATGAAGCATATAATGCAAGAAAAAATGTGTGATCTATCATATCAAGGTTTCTCTTTCTTCTTCTTAAGTTGGCTAATATTCCATTCATAGAGAATTTGTAGAGATCTACAAGAAAAAACAATGATCTCCGTATGAATTCAAAAAGCCAGATATACAAAATGTTTAATTATCATTGATAATCCGTAAATGGGTAAAACTGTAGTTACCTCTAAGTTATTTTTGAAAAAAAAATGTTATCCTCATATGGCAAAGGTTAAGCCATGTTGGCTGGCATCATTGAGGACGTGGGTGGTTATAACAAAGCAGACTCCAAGGATACTCTGTTCTACAACAACCCCGACCAGTACACGCGCTCGAACCCCTGAGCCTCGCAGAGCTTTCCAAGTCGATCAGGTGTGTCCATATATCGGGAAGGAACGAATTGAAGAGGTAGGGAGTTAGGGTACTACGTAAGAAGGAAGAGGGATCATGTTTGGAAAGAAAATCGTTCGAAGTCTTAGGGTTCTACGCACACACGAATGGGTCTGGTGGCTAGGGTTCATACGAAGGAAGAGAACGGGTAAAGCTTATTGATGTCGGTGTTGTTCTTCCCAGATGATGGAGAGTTGTCGATGGTGTGACAATCGCAGGCTAAGCAGCGGCGAGGGTTCTTCGTAGAGAATAAATCGAAGGCCCTTAGGGAGGGTTCATCGCTATGGACTATGGTGAAGGAATAAAGGGTGGGTATGGTTTATTTAGGAATACCATTGGTTTGGGTTTCTTGAGTGTATGAATAGAGTGGATATGGATTATTTGGGTAATTTTATTGGATAAGCTAAGTCATACGAAATATGAAGTAAAAATAAATGGAGGTAAGTAAATTTTACGGAGGGAAGCATGTTTTATGCAGGGAAATGAAAAGTGAAAATTTTGTTTAGAGTAAAAATCTGTATTTTTTTATATAGTATCACTATTATGTATTCACGTTTTTATGTCACAAACGTATGACACTTAAGCATCGTTAATACTTAATACTATATGTCGTCAATGCATGACACTATAGAGAAAAGTGTCACTACAAAAGTGTCACTATAAGATAGTTTTGTACTGGTGATAAGATGTACTTTTTGTACTCATCCCAATTTATTTAGATCAAGTCAACCTTCTACATCGTATTATTGATCTCTAATATGTGTAGGATGGTCCCAATAATTTATATGATGTATAATTATAAAAGAAAACCATACTCTCATTATTTAGCTTAATAATGTCAAAGATGGGATCATAGACATTTGTATTCTTCTCCAATCATTCAATCACTTATTTATGACATTAGTATTCATATTGCTGGGCTACTAGCCGTATGGGCTACCCTCAAGTGGGTCTAGGGCGTCATTCTTGAATAATTTCTATTTTTAGCAGGTTAGGCCCAAAATAACATTTGACCTGTCCGACTGTTCTTACTTTGTATCGAGGGGTTATATATCTTTGTTTAAGAATGTTGGGCCCAAATATCAATAAGATGGCCCAATTAATTATTTGGAAGTCCATTACTATTATACGAGCCCAACAGTAATATGATTAATCACACGTTACGTAAGACTTTAATCGTTTTACATTTTTTCGATAATAGGGAAATTCAATACATAAGCTTTGAAATTTAATTTGAATTTCAAGGATATTTGGGTGCGGTGTCACAAGTTCACCCCCCCCCCCCCCCCCCCCCCTTAACAGGAATTTCGTCCCCGAAATTCACAATGCTACTCAAATAGGAAAGCATATTGCTCTCTCATCAAAGCTTCCGTTTCCCAAGTCTCTTCTTCAACTCGGTCGCTTTTCCAAAGAACTTTAACCATTGGAACTTCTCTACTCCTCAATTTCTTTACCCTTCTATCGGTGATCTTGACCGGTTGTACGACGTAGTTCAAATCCTCACGTAGTTCACCGATATATGTACATTTTCTAACTTTTATTTGGTGAATGTTCAGATATGGAAATTGCTAGAATGGGGAAATAAGCTACCTCCACAAAAGTTGTGATTATGATATATGTTACGAGTACAAGGCTTAGGTATTGAAAGTGTTACTCTTAGATTGCTTGGTTTAAAGAATCCATATTATTGCAGCCAACTATTTTTTTTATTTCAAGGGGTTTCCAGAGTTACGACACATCGGCTAGCTCGCGTGACAAGAGAAGGTATTTGTTAGGTTTGTGTATTCATTGGGTTAATTTATTTCTCTAAGTTTGATATAGAACATGGAATAGTTATTTCTTAGTGTTTAGTTTGTTAATGTCTATCATGTGTTTGTAAAAATGCCTCAACAAAAAATGAAATTGAGCAAGCAATAATGTGGCTTAATGAAATACAATGTTTTCATATCAAATGATATACTAAACTAGGTACCTAGTCATTGATATGAAAACATGTGTAGAAAACATTATAACTTATGGTAACATGTGAAGTCCATTACTGTTTTGTCTGATTTTCACTCTTCTCATTTGCAAGCATTGCTCTGAAAGTGCCAAATATAAGAAGTTATATATGTTGGTTCTTTGTATCTTCCATGCCTATTTTGGAAACTTTGGTAATTGCAGGCATGTGTTACTAGTGGTTGCAATAGAATTGTTGGAAATTGTCTATACATGGGAAGCTAGTCTACTTTATTTTTGAGGTTTTTTTGTGTTTGTAAGAAATCAGGTGTAATCATTACACCTTCTCTAATATGGAAACCTCGATGAGGAGGAGGAATACAGCCAGTATCAGGAGAAGAAGCGCCACATCCATATGATCACTGGAGGTAACACAGGGGGGACTCCACCATCCAGCGGAAGAAGTGGGCTCAATCGCTATATGTGGGGGAAGTCACTCATATGCCCCCGGTAAAGCGGCTGAGGGAGGAGCCCATCACATTCAAAAACGCCGATCTCCCCCCTACTTCCTCTCCTCACAGGGATGCTTTGGTGATCAAAAGCGAAATAAACAACACCATCATTCATCGAACCTACATTGACACGGGCAGCTCCGTCAATGTAATCTACCTCAGCACATTCAGAGAGTTGCATCTGAAGAGGGGGTCCCTTCAGCCCATAAAGACCCCTCTTGTCGGCTTCACCGGAGACACCATTGATTCTGAGGGGGTCATAACCCTCCCGGTACTATTCGGCGACAGGCTCCGTAGAGCCAAGCTCGAAGTGGAGTTCGTCGTCATCAACATCGACTGCGCCCACAACATCATCCTCGGCAGACCAGCCCTCGAGGACCTCGAAGCCATCATCTCCATGAGGCATCTGTGCCTCAAGTTCCCCGCCGAAGGAGGCATCGGTTACTCAAGGGGGAATCAAAAACTTGTCTGCGCTTGCTACTTTCAAGTGACAAAGAAGGTTAGTAAGACCGAGTTCCGCGTTGACACCATCACCGGAACCGTGGAGGAAGAAGAGAAGAAACCGAGGGCTGAACCCGCCGAGGAAGTAGAAGACTTCGCGCTCGATCCGGCCAAGCCGGAGAGAGTCGTGAAGATTGGAGCTAAGCTCCCCGAAGATTTGAAGACCGTCATCACAAATGCCCTTCGCGCCTACTCCATTGTTTTTGCATTGGGGCCGGAGGACATGCCCGGGATCAGCCGAAGGGTCATCACCCACCGCCTCTTGGTGGACCCTTTGGTCAAACCTGTACAACAGCGAAGAAGGCCCCTCTCGGCCGAGAAGAGAGATTTTGTGAAGGAGGTTGTCATGCTCCTCTCCATCAAGCACATCAAGGAGGTGAAATACCCCTCATGGCTGGCGAACGTAGTCCTCGCACAGAAGCCACTCACCTTCCGCATGTGCGTGGACTACACGGATCTCAATAAGGCGTGCCCTATGGACCCATTCCCTCTGCCGAACATCGATCTACTGTTGGATGAGGTCGCGGGGTGCGAAATCATGTCATTCCTCGACGCATTCCATGGATACCACCAGATTTTTATGCATGAGGAAGACGCAGAAAAAATAGCTTTCATGACTCCTGAGGGCATATTCTGCTATCTTGTCATGGCCTTCGGCCTGAAGAACTCAGGCGCCACTTACACCCGGATGGTGGCCAGAGTCTTTCAGGTCGTCCTAGGGTGCATCATGGAGGGCTATGTCGACGACATGATCGTCAAAAGCAAGCAGTCAGCAAATCATGCTGACGACCTTAGGGAGATCTTCAGCATCATGCAAAAATTCAACCTTCGGCTAAACCCGAAGCAATGCACCTTCGGCGTGCAAGGAGGAAAATTCTTAGGCTACATGGTGAGCCGAAGGGGTATTGAGGCCAACCCCGAAAAGATCCAGGCCATCATCAACATGGAGCCCCCACGTAGCGTGAAGGAGGTCCAGCGGTTGACGGGCCACCTGGCTGCCCTCAACCACTTCCTATCCAAATCGGCAGAGAAGTCCTTACCCTTCTTCCAAATCATGAGGAAGACCGTCGGCTTCCAATGGACTACTGAGTGCCAAGGGTCTTTCGACGAACTCAAAAAATACCTTTCCTCCCCTCCTGTGCTCTCCAAACCCAAGGTAGGGGAAACTCTATACCTTTACCTTGGTATCAGCCCGGCTGCCATCAGCTCAGTCCTCATTCGGGAGGAAGACGGCGTCCAACATGCCATCTTCTATGTTAGCAAGACCCTCAGGGAAGCAGAGCTCAGATATTCTCCTATGGAGAAGACGGTGCTAGCCATCGTATGGACCATCAAGAAGTTAGGCCACTACTTCCAGGCCCATCCGGTCCAGGTACTCACTCACCAACCCCTCGGCGCTTTGATGAGGAGTCCCACCAGCTCCTCCCGGATGGTAAAATGGGCCATCTTCCTCAGCCAATACAACATTGACATCCATCTGAGGCCTGCCATAAAGGGTCAAGCCCTGGCGGACTTCGTGACGGAGTGCACGGCCAGATCAGCGGTAGATGAGGAGCCCTCGGCACCTTCGGATGAGTGGTGGACCCTCTATACTGATGGCTCCTCAGCCACCAAAGCATGCAGGGGAGGAGTAGTTCTCATTACTCCCGAAGGCTTCCGGGCCTACTATGCCATCTGTTTCTCCTTCAAAGTCTCCAACAACGAAGCGGAATATGAAGCCCTCCTCTGTGCCCTTCGGCTGGTAGCAAACATGAAGGCCAGACAGATCCACGTAAAGTGCGACTCCAAGCTGGTCGTCGGCCAAATTTCTGGGGAATATGAGGCCAAGGAAGGAAGGATGAAACAATACAAGGAGGCGGCCAGAGAGTTGCTTAAGGTATTTGAGGCATACTCTCTCAATCAAATACCGAGGGCTCAAAACTCTGAGGCCGACATTCTGTCAAAGCTCTCGGCCGAGTCCCCTGAGCACATATCCAAGATTGCAAAAATCGAGGAACTCAGCCTCTCCAGCATACATGCCAGCCCAGTCATGAGCATACAACAAAGGTAAGAGGACTGGATCTCAGACATCATCGCCTTCATCACCACAGGGCAGCTGTCCGAGGATGAAGCTCGCGCCAAGCTAGCAAAGCTGATGGCTCCCAGTTATACCCTCGAAGACGGAAGGCTCTACAAAAGATCATACAACGGTACGCTGCTCCGGTGCCTTCACCAAGATGAAGCCGAAGTTGCGATGGAGGAGGTGCACAGTGGCACTTGCTCAGCTCACCAGGGACCCTTCTCTATGTCCCGAAGGCTCATAGTCCAGGGCTACTTCTGGGCCACCATGACCCGGGACTGCACGGATCTCGCCCGAAGGTGTACCGCCTGTCAACACTTCCAGAAGGCTCCCGGCAGGCCAGCGGTCAACTATGCCCCCATCAGCACATCCATACCCTTCGCCAGATGGGGCATAGACCTTGTGGGCCCTCTGCCGAGGGGTACCTCCAACAACAGGTACATCATCGTCGCCATTGACTACTTCACCAAGAGGGTGGAGGCTGAGCCCCTCGCCAGCATCACCGAAGCCAGATGCCGCCACTTTGTCCTCAAAAACATCCTCACAAGGTTCGGTGTCCCTCAGCAAATCATCTCCGACAACGGGACTCAATTTGAGGCAGCCCTCTTCTATGCCCTCCTTGAGGCATGGGGCACTAAACATACCTTCTCATTCGTTGCCTACCCTCAGGAAAACGGTCAGGTGGAGAACGCGAAGCGGACTTTACTTGAGGGCCTAAAGAAGAAGTTAGAAGCCGAAGGGGGAGGCTGGGTAGAAGAACTCCACAACATCTTATGGGCCTACCGCACCACCCCTCGGCGAGCAACAAGTGAAACACCCTTCTCCCTTTGCTACGGGTTCGAGGCTAAAGCTCCCATGGAGATGACCCTTCCTACCTGAAGGGTAGCCCAATATGATCCCAAAGTCAACGACGCCAACATGGCCATCGACCTTCACCTCATTTCAGAACGCCGAGAGCAAGCCTTCTTGTGAGCGGAAAACTACCGAAGGCAAGTCAAAAGCTACATCGACGCCAAGGTCCACTCTCGAAAATTCCAAGTAAGAGACTATGTCTTACGATGAAGTGAAGCAAGCCAGCCAACCGAGGGAGGCAAAATGGCGCCCAAGTTTGAAGGCCCTTACATTGTGACAGCTATCATCAAACCAGGGACTTACAAACTAAAACGCCCCAATGGAACCGAGGTCCCTCGACATTGGAATGTACACCACCTAGTTAAATTTTATCAGTAATGTTAGATCGGCCGAGCCCTCATAACGAATGAATGTATTATTCTACGGCACAAGGCCTTCAATTTTTGAAGAATGAAGACATGTTGAAGACATCAAGTACAGGACGCTCATGAGCGGCCAAGCCCTCATACAAGCCCCTGGCCCAAGGCCTAATCAGAAACAAGTCCCTTCAGCACCAAGTGCCGAGGGTAGACACCCCAATCACCTGCGACAAATGAAGAAAACACCAAGTGTTTTTAAAGAAGACCCCTCGGTACCAAGTACCAGGGGCCATATGCGGAGATAAACACCAAGTGTTATCTTTAAAGTCGTACCCCTCGAGGATGCATTTACACCGAAGGCGCCACCTATCGGTGCCGGCAGCACGTAGTGTCCCCGGCCATTTGCAACCAGTGTGCAAATGAAAACCCTTCCTTGAAACGCTTTCCGCGTCATTACCCCAAGGGAATGACAGGCAACTAATATGCCCAGGATTCGACTTTCAAAAACAGAACGCTTTCCGCGCCATTACCCCAAGGGAATGGCAGGCATCTGATAGACGCCCAGGATTCGATTTCCAAAACGAAACGCTCCCCGTGCCATTACCCCAAGGGTATGGCAGGCCACAGACTATGTCTCGCGCTGAGGGGACGACTTTCAAAACTGAGGCACTTTTCGTGCCGTCCCCCAAGGGGAGGCAGGCTACAGACTATGTCTTATGCCAAGGAAACGACCCTCGATCCCCTCGGAACTCGAAAGGTTAACCCGAGGGGTGAAGCTAATGGTGTATATTGTTGCCTCCCGATAGGCCAAGCCTTACCAAGAAATCAAGTTTCTTGAAGCCTTCCCTTCGCTACCAAAAAAAATGGAGTGAAGGGGAGTAGACTCAATGAGCAACCAATGGGTACAACACTCCATGACAGAACGCCCTTCGGCATTAAAAGACAATACAGGTCATATCGAGGGCTCCCCCCGGGAACACCTCCGATACCTGGAAGCTACTAATTCCCGAAGGATACTATTCAACAAATGTTACCAAAATGCAGCTAAATCCATAACCGGTTTGCCTCCCGAAGGCAAACCGGTTTGCCTCCCAAAGGGTTTAAAGGGATTAAAGGCAAAACAACATCAGTCTTCGAGATTTCTACTAACACCGAAGGCTCCAATCCAACACAAGGGTTAAAGCTTCCTAAGTCCAAGCAACAATTGCTCTCGGCATTTCACTAAACACCAAGGGAATACTCCCAAGCATTGCCCGAGGGCATTCGACTTTATCATGCTATGGTTGGACTACAAATTTCCTAAGTCCACACTTTGGGACCTACCAAATCCGAAGGCTCAAGGGAAATACCCACGTTACCGGAGGCCAATACTCACAGGTCAAGGGAAATTATTCTAAGTCCACAAAGGTGGATGCCCCCGGGACCACTACCCTTGGCTGAGGAAAACTTTGCCTAAGGCTACTACAAACCGAGGGCACATGTGGCGAAGGCCACCTATTCACACAACAGTTGCCCCGAGGGCTTAGTGACAAGCAACACTGGAAAAAAAATTCTAAGTCCTAAAGGCGTGGCCCTCGGTCAAATTATTATGCAATCCAGGGGGGCCTAATAACCGAAGGCCACATGGTACACATCACTTGGAAAAACTTTCTAAGTCCTAAAAAGGTTGCCCCTCGGTCAACTCCATATTCAACCAAAGGCTCAGTGGTAACACTACACTTAGAAAGATTTTCTAAGTCCTGGGATGACTGGCCCTCGGTCAACTCAACATACCACCGAAGGCTCAGTGGTAATACCACATTTGAGAATTTTCTACGTCTTGGACTATTGGCCCCCAGCAACCAACGAGTGAAGACTTACAACTAACACGACAGAAGGCATACGAAAGAGGATGTCAACCGAGGGCAAAAGTTGTGAGCAACACTTAGAAAAATATTCTAAGTCCTAAAAATTTGGGCCCTCGGTCAACTCGTGACGGCTACCCAAGTTCAGAGGGAAGCATCCACCGAGGGCCCAGTACTGGACAAACACTTTGAAAATTTTCCTAAGTCCTAAATGGATGATAACTCAAACATCCGAATACGAAGGCAGTCATCCACAAGCAAAATACGGAAGCATTCATTCACGACAACAAAAGACGACATACATTCATGTACGAAGGAAAACAAAGCAGTCAAGGAAAGAGGGGAATGCATTCATTCATCCGAAGGGCAGAAAGTAATAAAATTAATGGGCCCGAAGGCAGGCATACGTTCACAAAATGAAGAGTAAATTGTTGTGACCAGGCCGAAGCCGAAAGCTACAAGATATTTTTTACATTACATGATTCGAAAAATGTCTAAGTACAAATCAAATATCAGCAGCTGCAGCATCACCCCCTTCAGCAGCTTTGGAGGTGGCATCGCCTTCGACCTCGTCTTCGTCACCACCGAGGCCACATTCCCTCAGGGTCTCAAAATCTTCTAGCACCGGCCTCTCTTCGCCTTCGGGGAGGGGGACCCTAACGTCTGGCTGCCGAGGGGGAAGGCCATAGGTCTCCGGCTTGAAGTCCACCGGGAACACGTTGAAGTGTTGGGCTAGCTTCCGGTGGATGAGACGTTGAGTGAAGAACTCCCCGCCCTGATAGTAAGAGTCGCCCCTCTCCGCCAGCCACATCTTGTCGGGACCTCCGACCCAGGCATCTACCTTCTTCTCCACAACCGAGGACACCCAGTCTTCCTTGTCCTCGGCCATCCAGCCTCCGGTCATGAATGCCTCCACAGCAGCTTTCTCAGCCTTGGCCACCTCCTTGGCCTTTGCCCTCTCAGCCTCCTCGGCAGCAACACGGGCGGCCTCAGCAGCTCCTTCCCCAGCCTCAGCCAAGCCCTCGCTCTTGCCTTCGGCCTTCGCAGCCAACACCCGCTGCTCCATGCTCTCGGTGGCCAGGCGAAGGGACTCCTCGACATCAGCCAGCTTCTTTCTCAGGCTAGCAGCTTCCTCCTCAGCAGCACCCCTGGCCTCCACCATATGATCGACCCTCCGGAGATACTCACACAGTCCCATGAAGGCCTGCAGCAGTACAAGTGTAAGGGGTCAAACATAGTACATACATTACCCCCCGTAAGCAAAATGAACATGATAGGGAAAGGCAACTCACCGAGGCACTATTCTGAAGGATCCTCGACTGGAGACCCTCATCATTCATCCGGGCGAGAGCCAACCTGTCAGCCGAAGGCATCATTTGGCTCATTAGTGCCGAAGGCACAAGGTTACCCTCTAAGATCGAGGCCCCCTTCGGCACAATTGCCTCCAGCTTCTCCCCGCCGAAGAAGTCTTGGTGGACACACTCCTGAGGGATGGGGCCGGAGGCATGCTCCTCGTCCACGATGACGACGACGTCAGAGGCCGGTTGCTTGCCAGAGGTCGCAGCCTTCAGCTTCTTGGTCGGGGGCTCAATCCCCTTACCGCCATTCTTTTTCTTTAGGGCCCCCTCGCCCTTGGAACTCCCGGTACCAGCATCGGCGGCAGCAGTTTGGGAGGGCTCCTCCCTAGCGGAAGCACCCACCGGCTTCGGGCCCACAGGACCCTTCTTCTTCCCTTTCGTATTCTTCAGGGCAAAAAGGGAGCTCGCGTCCATATTGTTGCCTGCAAAGATAAGACACAAAATGATTAGGCCGAAGGGGATCAACTACAGTGACATGGATTAAAAAAAAGGAAAAAATTCTCCAAGTACAAAATGTATGACCCTTCGGTAATCACCTCTGATACTCTCAAATACACGATCTATCGGAGGGTATCTTTCATCCTCCGAGCCCCTCGGCCTATACTGCCGAAAGCCAAGCTTGAACAAATCATCCGGAAGGGTAACATCTTTGATCTTCACGTGCTTCTCGGACCCCTCCGGCTTCTTGGCGAGTATCTTGCCGTTCTTCTCGAGGGCTGCATTCCCCACCTTCGGATGCCGACGAAAGCTGTTACGAAGTGGGGCCGGGAATGGGTTCTCCTCTGGTCGAAGGTAGCAAAACTTGTCCTTCCATCCCTTGTGCGATGAAGGCACATCATCAAAAAGTCTAAACTTGGGGACATGCTGTAAGTTGGCGAAGCCCCCAGCATTCGAATGCCCCCCCCCCCACCCCCTGACATAGGTTGAAGGACAGGAAGAACTGGTCTAGGGTTGGTGACACCCCCCGGCTCTGGCACACGGAAAGAAAGCCGGCTATGTAGGAGTGGCTGTTGGGCATCAATTGGCAGGGAGCCAGCCCCACGAACCTCAAGTACTCCAACAGGAAGGGATGTAATGGAAATCGGAGCCCCATCTCCACTGACAAAATGTGGGCGGCAAAGCAGCCCTCGGGTGCGTGCAGCAACAAGTCGTCTATCCCCGGTTCCACTACACGCGCTGAAGGACCAACAAGAAGCTGAGTAGCCTGGTACTCTGCAGGGGAGGCCCTCGTCTTCAGCTCCAGGGCAGCAGTGTCCAAATAAGAATGGCCTTCGGGTATACCCACCGGCTGCCCAGCATCAACAGCAGTCTGCTTCTTCTTCTTAGGGACGGCCTTCGCTTTCTTTTTCTTCCCAGGGGCTACCCGGAGAGGCGTTGGGTTTAGAGGCCTGGAACTACTCGCCTCGCCGGCGCCACGTGGGGGGAGGATGGCGATGGTAACTTGCATCCTTTCTCTCTCCTCCTCCTCGGCGGTCTGCATCGCGATGGCCATCTCCTTGTCCTCCTCTACCTGCTCAAAATCTTCAGCCTCGGCTTCGGCAACGAGGTCTTTTTGCACTTCCATGGCTACGGCAGCATCACCTCTTACCGAAGGCTGTCCACTGGAAGATTCCACGTCTGAGATGCTTTCCACCTCTACCGAGTCCTCCCTCAAGATGTCTTGGGAATCACTAGCTGACAACATGATTTCGCAAAATTGTCCGAGGGGTACAGGTGACGAGAGTCCTAAGGCTATAACGCTTAATCTAAGGCCACAAAGCTAAACTTACTAATATGGCAAGGAACGGGTGAAGAACTGACCTCTGAAAGCTCGATTTGATCGAAGGCAGGGATTTATCTCTCTAGAAAATCCGGCAGAGCTTCGCTACGATAAAGAATGCCTAAGAAATATGAACCAGGCAAGAGGTATTTATAGCCTCCAATATCCGGGCTTGGGCCGAAATCCGGGCCCCCAGTCCCCAGAATCATCATTACACGCCGCCCCTTCCACCAACCGGTGACACCCGCCCGCAGACAGCCAGCGGGTGCACGCCACGTGGACATCACCTCCAACGGCTATATTCCAACGATCCATATTCCAACGGTCATATCTCAACGGCTCTATTTCGCAGGCTAAAGTGCCCTCATCTGGCACCCCCTCAGACAATACTATGCATGCCTCCGAGCTAATTCCTTTAGACTCCTTCATCAGGGGGAGCCCCCAGTTTAACAACTGGTAAAACCCCTCAGGACCCATCAGCCCCAGCATGTTAAGAACCAGGGAACCCCTCGGGGCCACACCTTCAAACCCCCTCGTCTGTGGTTAGCCTCCGGCTAAAATACCAGGGAACCCCTCAGCACACAGGAACAATCACCGGCATTCATCAACAACGATCAAGCCCTCAGCCTCTTGGACTAGGGGACTACCCTCGGTAGTCCCCGGGATGCTCGCTCATGCTTGAATACTAACGGATGCCTTCGAAGGAGTGCTCCCGGCAGACACTACCCTCAACACCTCCTGGACATTAACAATCAGCCTCCGGCATCACCAGGATATCAACAGAGAGCCTTCGGTAAGATCAACGATCAAATCCTCAGGTCACGGATAGCTCTCGGCGGCAACATTACTATTCATCTCAAACCGAGGGCTCACCGTTTTTATTCATCGTTGGGGGAATTCGGTGCTCTCTTTTTCCCTCATTAGGATTTTTTTCCCAAAGGGTTTTTTCTAATGAGGTTTTTAATGAGGCATTCCCCCAAAATGAAACGAAAAGCACAAGCCTTCGGCCCCATGACGAAAACAGGCACCGCTCTACTCCTTTTCACCACATTACATGTGCCTCAAGGAGTGGGGGACTAGAGAACCCCTCCGGGAAAATCATAAATCGCTAAAAACAAAAATTCTCACAAAGCATCAACACCCTCCAGTCCCAAAATGTGGGGGACTGAGGAACTACCCTCGGCAAACATGAAAGCGTGAAACTCCTCACCACTTTTGCAAACTACAACAAGGCAGCATCAGAGGACAAACACAATTACTCCTTTTTCCTCAAGTACCTTTCGGCAAAAGGAGTGAGGGACTCCTGATGGAGTATATGGCCCAGGAACCCCCGGCCCATAGACTCCCACCACTATAACAAAGGCCCAATAAGCCCAGGAAGCACAGCAGGCCCAAATCACAGCGCCCCAAGTGCCAAGCAGCCCACGACGTACACTTGGGTCCCTTCGGCCCCCATGGCCGAAGGCTCATAAACTTACAGTACAGCTGCTTTTAGGCACTCGAAGTTACCGGGAGAAAACGACGAAAACAATAGCCCTCGACACCTAAGCCCTCGGCACTTAGAGGCCCCCGGGTTGAAGAGCCTTCGGCTAATCATCTACAGCCGAAGGCATTTTCCTCGACAGAATCTCACATCCACATGCGCTGGATCAACGTACCAAGTACAAACGTCACATCCAACCACCGCATTTAATGCGGCCACATGCGAGTGTCGGTGCTGTCCCAGTTGAGGTGACCCCTCGACCATCAGATTGTTGACACGTGTCCCTATCTAGCATTTATTGCTGTTATAAATAGCACCCATTTCCCCATTTGTAAACCACGCTGAATACGTTTTAAAGTAATACCACTCTCTCTCTTGTTTTTGCTCTGACTTCTCTCTAAGTTACTCCCTGCACTAACCCCTCGGATAGGCTACCCCCTGGGTACACTTATCCATCACTAAGTTTTATAATCTGATTTTTATTTTATTTTTACTAATACAGAATTAAATATAATGACGGTCAAAGGTGTGCATTGTCAAACGTGAAATGTTGACTGTTGCAACTAAAAAGAGACGGAGGAAGTAATATATTCGCGGTTTACAAAAAGTAATTGGCCAATTGAGATCAATTTTTCATTGTTTACATCGAAATCAATGTTTTTTTCTTACTCTCTCCGGTCCTCAATTAACTTTACATTTTCCTTTTTGGACCGTCCTATATTAAACTTTAAACTTCTTTATTTGCCTTATTTGGCAAACAAATCTACACCAAACAGTGTTAAACAGTGCCAAACAGTGTCAAACAGTGTCAAACAGTGTACTCTATAGTAAAGTCAAATTTATTTCTTTAATATGTGTGAAGTCAAAGTGTAAACTTCATTAAGTACCGAAGGGAGTATATTATATTTTAGACAACTTACATTTCAACTTCACTCAAGTTACATTTTCTATCAACATGAGTTATATCTATTTAAACGGAGTTACACCGCTAGGGAAACACAAAAAACATTGTTCATCTGTGTCTACTGTTCACTTTAACGATGGTTAGCTTCTTGGAGATGAATGGTTTATTTTTTACAACAAATAATTTCTCAAACGGGGTGTGCCATTCAAAGGAATTCATAAATGGTTTTTTTTCATTCGCGAAGCTGATTGCCATGTAAAAAATGAGAATGAAGTGCGGGAGGTTTTGGTCGGGTTAATGTCAGCACATTCCCATCTTATGGTGTTGGCCCTTTGATCACGCTCTTGGCCGGTGACAAACTTCATTTTCGTCTCTTCTCGCCCGCCCATACTCCTTTTTATTTTGTGCGAGTGATTAGAAAGAAGGTTTTTGGTCGACTTCTTTAATGCACTTTTGTCCTTTCTTCTAGTGGTGTTTGGGAATCGCATAGAATTCTAATGGAAATAAACGTCTAAATTGATTTCATCATCTACTCATAGTTAAATTAAAAAAAAATTGCCCGGCCTCCGTAAAGAATCCCTAGAATCTCAATTTGACCAGCTATTGAGTAGAAATTATCTAACTCATTACTTTGATCAACCACCGAAAAAATGATTCAGTCAAGTGGTTTCTTTTTTATTAGTATAGTGGTTCTTAGGCTAAAGGGTCAAATAGGTAATGAACTAACTTAAAGTGTTCAATTAGTCCCTTATATAGGAGGTTCTGCCCGACCATCGCCAATTGGGGCGGTTCCAGGTAAAAAAAATTGATGAAATTTTTTGAGCATCTTCTTCATTAAGTCTAGTTTACCCATATCAAATTTCAGCTAAAAATTAAATCGGGAAGGCAGTAAAATGATTTTCGGAAATGTACTGCGTTGTTTAACTGCGCAGTTATCTTCAAAAAATCATTTGACTGCCTTCCCGGTTGAATTTTTAGCTGAAATTTGGTATGAGTAAACTAAACTTAATGAAAAAAATGCTAAAAATATTTCATCAAAAAAATCCACCGGGAACTTTTTCCGATTGGCGACGGCCGGGCAGAACCTCCTATATAAGGGACTAATTGAACACTTTAAGTTAGTTCATGTACTTATTTGACCTTTTAGCGGTTGTTTTTATTTGTATGCAGGTGTGGCAGGGGAAAACACCCTTATTCCTCGTTTTGTGAAATTCTCCACCAAGTGGATTTGGTGCACTCACAGAGTTAGATGGTGGGAGACTATGCAACGTCCATTTCATGAGCACAAAATAAGCATGACAAAAAAAATGGGAATGCGTCATGTTGACTTAGCCATGACACGTCATTCCATTTGAAACATTTCAACACAATTCTGACTTTTCAACTTATTGCATTGAGGATTTGACGTGCCTAAAAATCTTTATTAGACACTTGTATTATGTATCGTATCTAGAACAAATACTGCTCAACCAAACAACAATCCTTTGAGTACGTGGGACGGAATTTTCTGTCGGCCCAAAATGTTCTATTTCAAAGTCTTTTAAACAGTTGCCAAAACATGTATTGAGTTTAGGATTTTTAGCGAAACTCAATAGGTTGTCTATTACTTATCCTGCATCATTTGCGATATCTGAGCAAAAGTGTTTTCGAAGCTTTAAAATCTGGTCCGGTAAATGTATGTTTTATGTTCAGCCTCCTATCTGTTTGCACTTAAAGTTCTTATTCAGAAATAACGTCATATATTTATTTAGACAATAATTAAATAACATATTTAAACAGTAATTTGGATCACCATAATGAGGAGTTAATCAAGGGCGGATCCAACAATTCATTTCAGGGGCCAAACTTTTCATGTACTACATATATAATCTAACTATTATTGCATAAAAAAGTAAAATAAAAAAATAAATGTTACAAGTGTTTTACAAACAGAACATAGAAGTTTATATCCTAGTCAAGTATAAAAACACTCGCTAAGAGAAGAAGTTAGACTATAATTTGAAGGTCCTCACAACTCACAATGGTAAATGGCTTGTATGGAAACATCATAAATGAGGAAAGTTAGATCTAGACAAATAACCATGACCCAATAAACAGCCTTGGGACCAGACTTAGGACGTTTTTTCTTTTGGAATGAAATTTACTGGTCTGGTCTGACCTGACCCGGTCTGATCTGTTTAAGTCTGGTATAGTCTGGTCTGAACTGATCTGGTCTGATAAATTTCCGGTCTCGTGTATTTAAGTCTGGTCTGGTCTGTTTAAGTCAAGTTTCGTTAGGTCTATTTAAATCTGATTTGGTCTGATTTGGGCTAGTCCGGGACTGAAAACAGTCTAAAAGACAACATCCTTAGAGCAGGCAATCACCCTTAAAGGAGTAATATGACTCGCTAGTTCCAACACAGGCACTTGTAAAGCAAACGTGATAGATCTAGCTAGATTCCTCGTTGTTCACCTGAATTTGAAACTCACTCCTACCAACTAAATTGAATATAACCAAAACAAACCCCGACTCAAATGACACAAACATCGTAACTCATAAAAAACCAACTAAAAAATAATCAATATAAAAAACAAACCCATAAAATTCTTCTCACTTTTATTTTTGGGTTGTCCCAAAAATTCTTCCCACTCAACATTTTTGGACAATTTGTGTGGTTCACATTCATTTCACCTTTTTCTTACACAACTACAACCACACATTTCCACTTTATTCGACTTTCTTAATCTCCGTGCCAAGTCAAAGTGGAAAGAATTTTATGGGACGGAGGGAGTATAAAAGAGGAACTTTTTAAGAGCATACAAAGTGCCACATAATCATGCTATGTCATTATATATAACAATTATTTACTTATTTTTATACCTTTTGTTTTTATTAGATTCTATTTTTGATTGCATATTGATATGGAAGCAAAAATCCTTATAAATCCACCTTAATTAATTTGGTAAGCTTCAAATAAGTAAAATAATTTTTGGTTATCAAAGTGAAATTCTAATAACGTTTATTGATATGGAAACTAATTTATATTAGTTTACTACACCGAATTAAATAGAAACAAATATGCAAATCAGTTTACTTATTAATTTCACACCTATTAATAAATTAGTAAGCTTCAAATAAGTAAATAATTAAAAATGAAATTGAAAATTATAACCAACCTAAAGTATACATATTTTCACATGTAAACATGTTTAGCTTAGCCAAATAAGTAAAAATTTTTGGTTGTTTCTTTATTTTATTTTACACCTAAAATTCAAATATGTCTTCACTTTTGAAATAGATTCCTAATCCAAATTAGAAAATCTTTATAGGTTTACGAATTCCTACTTTTATTTTAATAGAATATTTTTAATTGGATTGATTTCAGTTCCAGATTAAATCAGATCAGATCAAACTTTAATAATTATAACAATAAGTCACATAAAAAACAGACATCTAATAGACCATATTAATTCATACCAAATCAAACCCGAAATTTTAATTCAATTAAAAACGTTCTTATTAATGAGTAAACTGTAAGATCTAACAATTAAGAAATATAGAATTTTTTTATTATTGGGTTCATAACAATTATGCTTACTTGAGATGCTTATGTAGAAGACTAATTTAACTTTTTTTCATATATTTTTTTCTTTGTTTCACAAAATTCAGAAGATTCCACCTATTTAACCAGAATTCAATCAATTTCAGCAAAATAAGTTAATTCTATTTACTTTAGTATTATCAAACAGACTCTATATTAGATTAAGTTTATTTTTCTTTTAAATCACATTATATGTGATCTGATAGAAATTAAATTTCAAATTAACTAAATAACATATTGTCCGTGCATCGCACGGGCTTGAAAGCTAGTCATGAAATAAAATATGAAACTTCAAGCATTCAGTAGGGACCGTGGAACAGAACCTGCCCCAATCCAGTTTTTTTGCTTACCCAACTCAAGCTTCACTCTAGGTGTATGCACTGCTCCAAACAGGGGCGGAGCCAAGGGGGTCAGGGTGGTTAGCCGACCCCGCTGAAAGTTCGAGAATATAGAGTTCTGAATTATCTTCGATTTGATATATTATGGCCCCCGTAACTCATTACGAGTAAAAAGTTATGACTTCTGGAAAATCAGCACTATCTAAACGTAAAATCAGCAAAATTTAATGCATGCTATAAATTATTTTCCCAAATTTTAAAAATAGGATATAATTCACTCAATACTTACGTGCCACGACTCAGAAACAAAGCAAAAACAATCTATCTTATTGCTACAAGTGCCTATTTACCTAAACTGCATATGAAATATTCAACTCGTACATTATTTAAAAATAAGGGTGGGATTTTGGAATCGGGAACCGTAGAACCGGTTGGAACCGAACCATTATAACCCGGTTCGGTTCCTACAAATGTGGTATTAGTTGTTAACGCTTCGGTTCCTAGTTGTTACTAACGGTTCGGTTCCTGGTTCCTATAAAAAATGTGTGCACGAAACCGTTAAGGAACCGTTATTAAAAAATAAAACTAAAAATTGTAATAGTAGTAGTGATAGTAATAACAATAATAGTACGATCAATGATATTTAGCCAACAATTCTAATTTAACCAGCGAAAACAAAAGTAATCAATATTGCACATGAGATTGAATACGTTAAGCTCACTTTTACAAAATCAAGTTTTGTTAAATCACTTACATTTTATAAATAATAAATAACTCAAATAACTTGTAGTTGATTGCATATATTTTACTTTACTATCTTCATGATATTCGTAACTATTAGATTTATTGTAAATTGTACTACTAGCAAATAGACTGTAATCATGCTTCTATAACTATACATGTAAACTCAATGTATTTTTTTGTTTTGAAAAACTTGAAGTGGACATCATATCTTGCAACTGTGATGATGAACAACCTTCATTGTTACCGCATAAGTAAGATTTTTATGTTCTACTTATTAAACGAAAATTGAAACTTTCTTTTATTCTATTAAGTGTTCACTTAGTTAAGTTTGAGCTGTGATGTTTGAAGTTATTAGAACTTTAAATAAAATTTTAATAGTTGTGTTTGATATTTTTTACATTGTTATGTGGTAGAAAGCAAATAATGTGCTCATTTATTAGATGTTACGTGTAGAAAGCAAATAATGGGCTCATTTATTAGATGAGCAAAAAAATTATTCGAGGAACCGAGAAAAGTAAGAACCGAACCATTTAGTATTGGTTCGGTTCCATAACGGTTCTTGATTTTTTACATAAGAACCGAACCGATTTCATTAGTGAAATTTTTTGTAACGGTTCCACTAATTTTGAGTAAAAACCGAACCGATCTCACGCATATTTAAAAATAATCCACCATATTCGACCCACCTGAGCCGTTTTTCTGGCTCCGTCACCCTACACAGCCTTTCCTGAACAAATGAGCCACACATCGACGACGGGCAAATAACCTACCGATATGGAAACTCCTCAAAAGCCGACCGCAAGGAGAAATAAACGTCTAAATCTATCGATCGGGAATATCCTCAACCATCAACAACTCTGGTAGAGTCGGTACTCCAATCACCACATGGTCGATCGGCAGCAGCAATGGCGATTCAAGTATCGCAACATCTGGCGTGGTCCAATGCATAATCAACGCGATCATGTTGCTGCACCAAATTAGGAGGAAGAGGAACCATATAATCCACGAAAAAGCTGTTGGGTGTGTTTTGTTGGAAAAATGTGTTGAAAATTGCATTAAATGGTCATTTTGGGGCAATTATTTGAGTGGGGTCCACTTCCGATTTGGGTCGGGTCAAAGTGGTTTCGGATTGTCCTTGTTAAGGGCTACAATTCGATATGTGGTACACTCAAAACGGATAACGGGTGAATAAGAAATTGATTCTCGAAGTTCACTCGTTGAAATGGAAAAACTGGGAAAAATGATGAGTTTCTAGTGTGTTTTATTCCACACCGAAAAACTCAAGGGATTTTCACCCCCTTATAAAGGGAAGCCTCTTTTAAGGAGTTAAGATTCCTAAAGGGAAAGGCTCTCTCTTACGCCCTGGGGGGTGCCGATCAAATCCCGAAACGCGAGAAAAAAACCGCGACTCGTGTGCGCGGGCGACCTGCGGACACGAATGCCGTCCAAAAATCTATCTCTCAAGAGATACGGTTAATTTTTGTTTTCTTCCCGAAACGTTTATTTTTTCCCAGAAGTGCTCCGGACAGAATGCCTCGACCAGAACCCCTCGAAGGGGTGTTCTGTTGGCTACGGACAAAACCCCTCGAAGGGGTGTTCTACTGGCTTCGGACAGAAACCCTCCAAGGGGTGTTCTGCTGGCTTCAGACAGAAACCCTCCAAGAGGTGTTCTGTTGGGTTCGGACAGAAACCCTCCAAGGGGTGTTCTGTTGGGGTCTTCTGTCGCGCATTTCTTCCGTTACAACTATTAATGCCCAACGTTCTTCTCTTTTAATGCTGCGTTAAATGGACAGTTTATGGACGATTCAATGCCCAACGGACTGGTCATTGATGTCCAACGTTCAGGTCCATTAACACCCCATTTAACACACAACAAATCCTCCTACAAATAGCTGGCAGGTGCTTTGCAACAAAGACACGGTTTGACAACGCACAACACTTTCCTCACGTTTTCTTGAGCTAAAAACTCTTCCAGCTACTCCCAAATTTCCCTAGTGTTCTGCTATTGTTCCAGTTCGCCGGGACTTTCGTTTGTGTGCTCAAACGATCGTTCGTTAGCCACTGTATCCTGGGAAACGGTCGTTGCAACGCTCCTAGCACCGTGGGAGGCGACGAATACGTTTTAAGGACATCGTGCGTAGCACGAGCTCTGGCTAAAATCTGCTCCATCTTAATTTCTATTTTCTTTTAGCTATTTTGTTTATTAATTAATTTTATTTAATTAATATTTCTTCGTTTTTTTCCGAAACACACCCAACATGTTTCGGAAAAAACGAAGAAATATTAATTAAATAAAATTAATTAATAAACAAAATAGCTAAAAGAAAACAGAAAATAAGATGGAACAGATTTTAGCCAGAGCTCGTGCTACGCACGATGTCCTTAAAACGTATTTGTCGCCTCCCACGGTGCTAGGAGCGTTGCAACGACCATTTCCCAGGATACGGTAGCTAACGAACGATCGTTTGAGCACACAAACGAAAGTTCCGGCGAACTGGAACATAGCAAGAACACTTAGGAAATTTGGGAGTGGCTGGAAGTGTTTTTCGCTCAAGAAAACGTGAGGAATGTATTGTGTGTTGTCAAACCGTGTGTTTGTTGCAAAGCACCTGCCAGCTATTTATAGGAGGATTTGTTGTGTGTTAAATGATGTGTTAATGGACCTGAACGTTGGACATCAATGACCAGTCCATTGGGCATTGAATCGTCCATAAACTGTCCATTTAACGCAGCATTAAAAGAGAAAAACGTTGGGCATTAATTGTTGTAACGGACCAGAAGACCTTCTGTTGCGAACAGAAGGCCTGAAGCGTCTCTGTTGCGAACAGAATGATGCCTCGCGGGTCTCTGTTGAATGATAGGTTTTCGGACGACATTCGTGTCCGCAGGTCGCCCGCGAACACGAGTCGCGGTTTTTCTTCTCCGTTTCGGGATTTTTTGATCGGCACCCCCCCCTGCGCGTAAGAGAGAGCCTTTACCCTTATGAATCTTAACTCCTTAAAAGAGGCTTCCCTTTATAAGGGGGTGAAAATCCCTTGAGTTTTTCGGTGTGGGATAAAACACACTAGAAACTCATCATTTTCCCAGTTTTTCCATTTCAACGAGTGAACTTCGAGAATCAATTTCTCATTCACCCGTTATCCGTTTTGAGTGTACCACATATCGAATTGTAGCCCTTAACAAGGACAATCCGAAACCACTTTGACCCGACCCAAATCGGAAGTGGACCCCACTCAAATAATTTCCCCAAAATGATCATTTAATGCAATTTTTAACACATTTTTCCAACAAAAGCCGCACCAACCTTGATCGGAAGATAAGGCAGTGGAAGAAAAAAATCGTAATGCTAGGGAACCAGTCTGCAACTCACAAGTTTGTTAGAAATAAAAGGATTGGTATTAACGAAAGATAAAACGACTTTTTGGCGGATTCGGACCAAAACCGCTGCAAAATGCAGCGTACCCAAAATGCAGCGTTTTCATTTGTAAAAAATGGTGGATCGAAGTCAGTCCGCTATTACCCAAACGTACCCAAAAGGTGAAATATCTAGAGATGAAGGAGAGTTATAGCATGAAAATGGCTATTTGGACGGCGCCCAACTCATAATGAATAAGTAATTTGGTGAGTATATCTTTTGGTAGACACATTCCAATGAAATCATTATGAGAGATATAACTCAAATAGGCAAATAGCTACAAATTATATAAATACATCATGATTAGAATATGAGAGAATCAAGGTAAAATAAAATGCGAAAGAATGGTCGTTGTTTAGACTTCATGATGAACACATTTCGTCAAAGATACAAACAACAACATCCAGGCCTTGATCCCAAAAGAATTTGGGGTTGGCTAACATGAATCGATCTATGATATCGATGCCAAAAAGTGAAGACGGACAAGAAAAGGAAAAAAAAAGTAACATAAAATGAATAAAATAAAGATAAATAAATATAAGATAACAATAACACAAGAATATAACAAAAACAAAAGATAAAAAATAAAAGAGCATAAAAAAGCTAGAAAAAAAAATAACATAAGAATATAAAAAGATAAGGAAGATAAACGATAAAAGAAAAAAGAGAGGAAAGGTAGACAAGACATCAATCGTCCACACGAATGTGCGCCTTCCACTTTGCTCTCTCCAAAGTCATACTCTCATCCAACCCAAGAAGACGCATATCGAATTATGGTGGATACGATACTTCATTTTCTACGGCACTTTTGAAGGAGTAATAAAGAAATTTGAAATATATGAAATGATACTCTTATCAGGTACTTTTTTTAGCATGAGCCTCTCACTTTAATTTATTACCTACTCCTTTCGATCCCAAAATAACTTCACACTTTATTTTTTTGGTAGGTCAAAAATAAATTTCACACTTCTATTTTTAACAACTTTTTAATATAAAATTATTCTTATATTCTTACTTTATTTCCTGCTTTACACTACTTTCTCTCTCGCGCTACAATTTATCTACTTTATTGCGGGCATAATAGGAAAGTCCAAAACCCCCTAATTTGACATTTTGACTACACTACCAAGTCTATTTTAGAACGTACAGAGAGCCGTAAATAATATTTATCCGTTGCCGGCCATATCATTTTATACTCTAATAATTGATTGTCGATTTATCGATCTGTAATCATTTTTTATTTGATTTTTCAATTTAAAAGATTTTTTAGTCTCTTTCCTGATTTTTTATTACTATTATTAATTACAAAATACTTTGAGAGGAAGGGTGAACATTGTATAATGAATCAAAGTAGGCTTAAATCGAAAGTTTTCGAGTTTTAACCACCGCCTAGGTGAAATACGACAAAGATGAAATAAAGGTCCATTTTTAGGTCCTGCGAAGTAAAACGTACGTTTTTTATTTTCAAACCGTGGTACTTTCTATGAAGATTCCGTACGCGCATTGCCCCTCTCAACGGCCGCAAACCGCCATTTTAATTACCTATTCTCCAGCCCACAATATCCATATGTGCTATATATACAGACACAACCATATGTTAGCAGCATATATATCCAAAACAACAGATTCAGCCTTCATACATACAGATCAAGTACGTACATATAATCTTCATGGTATCAAATTCCATGATCAACACCAAGAACAAGACTTCTTCTTCCGAGAATTCTGGGTTCAAGAGATTGTGTAAGAAGATACTCAGAAATAGATCAAAAGTGGAAGAAGACAGCCACATGCATATTGGGCCGCTTGCTACAACCTCTGCTTCATCATCAGAACAGAAAGGTCGTAGTGGTTTTGGCTTTGAGAGGGTTTTCGCCTACTTTGATGAGAACGGAGACGGGAGGGTATCCGCAGAGGAGCTGCAGAGGGCGGTGAGGGCAGTAGGAGGGGAGCTGACAGCGGAGGAGGCGGAGATGGCGGTGAGGTTGTCAGATTCCGACGGGGACGGGATGTTGGGCCTTGAGGACTTCACCAAGATGATGGAAGAAGAGAAGGGTACGGGGGTGGCTGGGGAGGGGGGTGATGATGAGCTGAGGGAGACTTTTGGGAGGTATGAAATGGAGGGGACAGGGCACATAACTCCCAAGAGCTTGAAGAGGATGCTGAGCAGGCTTGGGGAGTCAACCACCATTGGGAATTGTGAAGCTATGATTAGCAGGTTTGACCTCAATGGAGATGGGGTTCTTTGCTTTGATGAGTTCAAGATCATGATGGCTTGATTGCTATCATTATTCTATTATCCAAGTTTACATAATATTAAATCTTCATCTGCACATGTCTTCTATTATTCGGTCAATCTTGAAATTCTTGGCTTCGTGTATGTATGATTGATTGGTTTGATTCTATTGAATTCTTTTGTACTACGTATAAAACAGTGTAACTGGTGTATAGTTATCTAGATGTATTCATTGTTATTGATTTTCTTTTCTTTAATGAGCTTTGGCTTTACGTTATTATCCTTCTTAACTCTGATAATACAATACCTACGTATCAAATTGGGAACAATAGTCAATATGAACAAAAATACCACTACGGGAATTGAGAGCAATATGAATAAAAAGCCTTAAAAGAGTTAGATAGTCCTTATATACAAAGAAAAAATAAAAAAATATACAACAAAAGGGTGTAGCTCTCATATTATAGAAATGAACATTACAAATGAATATTACATCCTCACATAGTAGCAAGGGGTTCAATAGTCCTGTCAGATACTCAGATGTAATGCAGTTGGGGCGTATTACAAACCATGAACCATGAATCTCATGACAGTTAAAAAGATAATGTTAACTGTCATATGCTCTATACATGTATTGATGGATTGCAGTATTCATACTTGATCAAACCCGCCAACAGCTGACGGATCTCCTGTTTACCAGAATCTCTGGCTCTCTTCAATTCATCCATCTCCTGCAACTCCGTTCGCAACTCCTCATCCAACACAGCAATCTCTTCACCCTTCAAAGCTGCCTCAAACACGCACTGCTGATACTCCACAATCTTCCCCCCTATTTCCTTCTTCCCCTCTTCCTTCATTTCCAACACCATTTCGTTCTCACGCGTGATGGTCTGAACCCTGTTTTCCATCTCCTGTGCTGAAACGGAGAACCTCTTCACCTCTTTTTCAACAGTGTTGATCTGACCATTCACCTTTGCACTTCTCCTGTTCAAATCATCAATTTCTGTTTTCAACGCCCCTAGTTTCTCTTGACACTGTTTTACCTGGTTTTGTATCTTTGTTGTCTCCTCCGCGGACTTGAGCAGTTCTGTAGCTTTTCCGCGGACTTCAGGTTTTCCGACATTGTTGTCTATGGCAAACAGAACCCTGTCATGGTCAAGTCTCTGGCTCTCTTCCTCCAGTCTTGTTTTCAGTTGATCCAAGTGGCACCTCAGTTCAGACTCGGACCTTTTGGCTTTCGCGTGCAGACCCATAAGTTCATCCTTCAATGCTTGGAGATGAGCTAATTCTGATTTCTTTTTGTTGAGATGTGTTAGGGAAGTGTTCCACTTCTCCCTTGCTAGGGTTCCATGTTGCTCGAAGAAACTGACTGAAGAATAGAAGCTTGACATTGAGTATCTCAATGCAGACAGCTTTTTATAAGCTATGGATGTATTATCTTGCAATTCTGAAGATACAATCTTCAATGATTCATAAACTTGACGTTTACCCTGAATGCTATCTTTCAATCCCATGATTCTCCTTGAAAGCTCATCAATCTCGAGCAGCGCTCTCTCCACTGAACCAAACATGCTGACTGTGTCTGCGGATTTCAGTAGCTTCTCTTGTGCTTTGTACAGCTTCCTTCTTACCGACTCTGTCGCTTCCACATTGACCCCAGCAGAAACCTTGCAGGAAGGAGGAAGGTCCTCTGAATCTGAATCATTGGCTGTGTAAGAACGGACGGAATATTGACTGTATTCGTCCTGCACATCTATTTCGATCAAGCAGCTAGCATCATCCTCATGTGCTTCTTCAAATGGATTTCCAGATGCACTATTATTTTTATTATTATGATCTTCTAATTCTTCTAAATATTGATTGTGAACCTCCTCTTCATTCTCAAATGGTTTCTTCTCAGTAGCAGAAGAAAGCAACCTTTTGAATTCGTCTCTCTCTTGCATTGCTTTCTCGTAAAGGCCCATCAGTTTATCATTTTCTTCATGCAATTCTACAAGTTGATTATCTAGGCTTCCAATGCCTCTTCGGTTCTCTACCATAGCATTCTCATAAAGACCCATCAATTTTTCATTCTCTTCATGCATTTCCACAATTTGATTGTTCAAGTGTTCAACATCTCTTTTCTTATCTTGCATGGCAATATCATATAGACTCATCAACTTTTCATTCTCTTCATGCATTTCCGCAAGTTGAAGATTTAGGCATTCAACATCTCTTTTCTTTTCTTCCACAGCATTCTCATAAAGACCCATCAGTTTTTCTTTTTCTTCATGCATTTCCGCAAGTTGATTTTGTAGTAGCTCGACTTCCCTTTTTAACTGTTCCGTATCTTCAGTTAACAACTCAAAACCCTTTTCAGCAGGTTTAGCACTGTTCTTATTATCTGCAACCGTGTGTTCGTAGAGTTCTATGAGTTTTTGGTTGTCCTCAATTAACACCTTGATCTTTATTTTTAGTTCATCGTTTTCTTTGGTCAAAGAAATAGCGGTTTCATGAGCCTCGGCTTCTCTTTGGCTTGCAGCTGCTATAGCATCAACCATTGTTTCAAGCTCCACCTGATCGCTGACTCCAATATTTGGCACCTGGAAGTTATTCTCTAGAGAAGAAAGACTGGTTTGCAATTTGAGAGATTCTTCCTCCATCATAGCTGCTTTGGAACATCTCTCAGATTCCAACTCTTTTACCATCTCACTTAAATGCCTGCAAGGGTAAAACGCAGGATGTCAACAACTTCATATTATATAAGTTTGTAGATTTCCAGGAAACTAATCACACACAATACATGTAAGGATTGGAAACCCCCACCTTTCCAATTTTTCTTTCTCCTCGACACAAATGTCAAGTTTTTTACGGAGTGCATCCAATTCTGACTGGTTGTAAATAGCCTGAAGCAAAAAGAATGGTTAAGTTTTTAGCAGAGTAAAATTCAACAGAATTACATGGTTCTAATTGATTTCTTGTATTTTGCTCAATTCTGTTGGTGAAAATGTAAAATCACCTGCAAGCGGAGGAACTCATTTTCCTCATCAACAGCTGTATGCATAGGTTGGGCTGGTTTCTGCAGTGGAAATGTTTAAATGAACGTGTCATTTATGAACTCCGAACATTTCCTTTTTATAACATTCAATGGTTTAATGGCATTAGGCAACGAATAAGTATTCAAATACATGTGTCCTGAGTGAATGGGAAATGAACCTGGGTATCAATGTCATCAGAGCCATGCATAAGTTTCCAATCTAGAGCTTCTCGCAACTGCCATATGAAAGGTAGTCAGTCCCATAGGGAAAAAAGAATGTAGTTCACTGTAACTGAGCACAGTCCAAAGAATGACATTCAATAGACCATCAGAATGTAATTGCTTCTTTTAATTCAAGACTTAATACTTCATAAATGAAATTACCTGGTTCTCTAGTATCATGACCTGCTCATTCATTCTGTCGCGTTCACCTTCCTCATAAAAAGATTTCAATCTGTATTTAATGCAACAACTCACAGGTAAAATTAATGGAACTCCACTTGTGTAGGTCTGGAGCAGTGATCGATCATTTAATCTTTGGTTTGAGGAGACGAAAAGAAAAGAAAAAACATATTAATGTATGTACCTTCTAATCTCTTCTTTTAATCGCAGGTTTTCCATAGCAAATCTAGTCACTTCTTGGTTACGATCAACTTGATTTCTCAGGACTTCAATTTCCTTCAAATGCTCTTCTTTCTCTTTCAACAAGTGAGTCTCAGCAGAGATTTTCCCCGAAGCAACTGATTCCAGCCTTTTGATGGCAGATTCACGAAACCTTAGTCTCATCTTCAGTCCTTGTATCTCATCTTCTCTTTGTTTTGCCTAGCGAGCAAAAATAAGCAGGATCAGATTCTGTGGTTTCATCCATCACATGTGGTACTTAGCATATGACAATGAAATGAGCATACCAGCTGCATAGCGGCCTGATTTTCAGCAGTCAAAGCCTGCATAGCGGTGTCTTTATCCTTTTCCCTCCTGAACGCTCCAACCAGGGCAACTTCGTAGTCTTTTTTCTGAAATTATACCAGATTCAAATTTTCACCAAGAACAAAAAAAGATACTAGTATTTGTCTACTAACTGCAAAGAATATCACATACATATGACATCTTTTTGTCAGATGCAAGTGGGCTTGATAGTCCGTGAATTCCTTCCCATTTAATTGATGTTGGTGATCCTGGTAAGGCTACAGTCCTCGAATCAACTTCACAAGCATCAGCACCTACATTAACCATACTCCGAAGACGGGCAACTTCTTTCTGGAGATGAAAAGAAGAATTCATAGAAGCTCAGAATTAACATTATGCAGGATCGTTTTACTTAGGTTGGCATATCCATTATCATTAATGGACCTGACCAAACATCTTCATCAAACAATGTATAATATAAGAACAGCATCCTACATGCATTCTAGTACTGGAAAGTGAATGCTTACATGGATAAAATGCCTATATCTATAAGCGAAGCAAAAGTGGAACCTCACATTCTTTTACTAAAATACACATGAGAAGCTCAGAATTAACATTATGCAGGATCGTTTTACTTAGGTTGGCATATCCATTATCATTAATGGACCTGACCAAACATCTTCATCAAACAATGTATAATATAAGAACAGCATCCTACATGCATTCTAGTACTGGAAAGTGAATGCTTACATGGATAAAATGCCTATATCTATAAGCGAAGCAAAAGTGGAACCTCACATTCTTTTACTAAAATACACATGAGAAACCTTTGAGAGAACCCAGATAACAAGCATCAAATTCTAATTTAAAACGGGGGTATTTATAATTGTATCACTTGATGCAGCACATAAAAGATTAACAACAAAGAAACAAAACATATGTAAATGGGGTGTTGGGTTTTATCACTTTATGGATTGAAAAGTGAAAGTATAGTGTTTTTGCAAATGTATTGTTTGGTTTGAAAATGTTGTGGTTTTAAAACAGCATTTGGATTTAGTGTCACTTTATTTGAAGATTGGGATAAGTTAGTTGTTTTGTTATAATATCTTTATTTGAACATTGGGATAAATTAGTTGTTTTGTTATAATATTTGTACAGAGTCTTCCCCTAGGAAAGATGAAGCTATTATTATGGTCTTCAATTATTAGAGTAGGGATGATGTGGCTACAATTCATACCTTCAGGTTTTGAATCTGCACCCTCATTGCAAGAATATCTCCAGAAGCGGCTTCATTTATAACAGCCTGCGCATGGAAGTTTAAGAGTTGTGGGAGAGGAAAATGAAAAGGTTCGGAACTTTAATTAGCTCTTTATATAGCGTTTGTCAAGAATGCACAATCAAATAGCTATTATATAAATCACTAATGTTGTAAATTTCATTCTTGGCAAAACTGCATCTTAATATTTTGCAACATTCTTAAACAAAAGCAAGGTATTATGGACTGCAAGTTTCAGTAAGAATGCATGATGGACTAGCTTAATAATAGTAGTGAAGCCTTCAAGATGAAGAAAAACACATACATGATTCTTTATGAATTTGGCACGCTGAGCAAACTTCAATGTGCTAAGAGTTTCGAGGGAGCAACTGCAAAAGCCCAGTCATAGATATTTGTTTCTTTATTTGAACATTTGGTTAACATTAATCATTACTTTTGGCCAAAACGTTACTCCTATTAAGACAAACTTGATTGGAAGAAGGTATCAAGCATATGAGACTGTTACCTGCTGGAAGGACTCACATTCGCAATTATAATTGTTTTCGCATTCCCTCCCAATGAGTCCTGAAAAGGACAATTATACTGTAAGAGTAGGACAACTACTCTCTGGTTGACAACAATTTAAGAAACAATAGGCCTTTCTATTAGTGAAGCTTAAATCATGACTTTTTACCTGTAACAAAAATGTCAACTTTGAATCTCGGTAAGGAACATGGAGTGACTTCCCATTGGACATGTTAACAAGGTTCATAATCACAAGCCTGTACATTGCTAAACCAGTTTATTTTCAAAAACATAAGACAAACTAATAGTCGGACAACCAAATAGTGATACGAGAACAACAAACCCCAATGTTGAGAGAGATTTGTTGATGTTAGTAGCTTCCTTTAGTCGTTCACCTTCGGCACCTGAGCTTTTTTGCCTGGTAAAGCACAATTACAAAGCACATTGTCAAGTGGCATCATTTAAACTCTACAAGTGTTTCATTCTCATTATTATGTTTACCTTTCAGAACCTGCCAAATCCACAAGGTTAAGTCGTGCAAACCGATGGTGTGTTACACCTTGGGACTCCCACTGTGTAAGAGTGCATACATAAGATTGAAGTTGCAAATCAAATCCCACTATCAAAAGCACACAAGGCAAGAAGAAATAGAAAAAAAAAAGTTGAATACAAATCTCACCTTACTTTCAATAACACAAGTGAATACACTGTGTGAGCGACTACTAGCACGATTCATATTTGTAGAAGCAACCTTTCTGTTTGCAGCACCCTGTACATTGGAAAAGTTATTTCAAAACAGCTAAAACAAGCCTTTTCCTATTCTGATATAAAACACAGAAAGCGCAAATCCAATATATCAGATTTATTTGGCATGCCTAGCCACCTAAAAAGAAAGCCCACACACTCCACAGCCCTCCATCTTATATATCCCATAAATTCAAGGAAGGTAAACTGTTTTTTCAACTTTATTTTTGAAATTTTGCCAGGATATTCTGTAGCTTACACATCAATGCACCCCCAAGTTTTTAAAACTATAGCAGCGCTTTTCTAGCTACTTACTATAGAACTGAGTAGAACAAAGAGCTAATTAGCTCACCTAAGTCCAAACATACATGGGATACTTAAAACCACTTGGCCTAACAAACTATAAACCTCAGAAAAACTGAAAATAGTTGAAATAAAATACTCCCTCCGTCCCATTTTACCTGTCCTACTTTCCTTTTTGGGTTGTCCCAAAATAAGTGTCACCTTTCCCTTTTTGAAAAAAAATATGTGGTCCACAGCATTTCACTTTATTATACTCGAATCTCAACCACAACTTTTATCTTTTCAACCATTTTATTAATAATTGTGCCAAAGTCAAAGGAGACACATAAAATGGGACGGAGGTAGTAATAGTTTAAACATGTTCTATATAAAACTATGGAAACATAGTATTCTACCAAGATGTAGTTATGGTAAAGATTTTACTTCCCCAGGAACTGACGTAGATCTCAAATATTCAATCCCAGATGCAGTGATAATTGATATGTACTAGGGTACAAGACAACATGTACCTGAACAAGTTGTTGAATGACGTCTCGAGCACTTGTTACTTCTACCTCAGTGAGATTTTCTACATGAATCCCTTTCTTTGTATCTTCTCTTATCTAGATTGTCAGATAAAACTAGTTAGTGTTCATGTGGTGTAGAAATAACATTTCCCTACCATTTAATTAGCTCAAGCAACACAGTTTTTGAAAGCACTTGAGCAAGGCATGAGGAACTTGTTAAAAATAAAACTGGAGTTCTTAATAACTTGAAGAATCTTTTTGTATCAAATCACAACATTTTATGTAATCATATCAATGAAAGTTGAACTGATCGATCGTATGGAAAGAGCAGAAATATTATGTCAGAGAGGAAATCAATGAAATATTTGTATATATATGACACAATCAAATGGAAGGAATTGTAACAATTCATTGTATTAACGCATTATCAGTTGAAAGTAAAGGTAAAAGAGTTGTTCTTTCATGTTAAAAAATACAAAAATAATAATAACAAAGTAAACATTTGTTTCTATTTACTTACTACCATTTATAGATGGACCATAAATAAAACTTTCCTTGTCCATAGACATTTTTACCAAAAAAACACTTTAGATGCTTAAGAAGAAAATATAAATGAATATGATCATAAGTTCATTGCAAAATAACAAAGGTAGGATCAAAGAGATTAAGAATTTGTTCGTTGTAAAATGAATATTCTGTACCTGTAAATTAACAGAGGACGGATCCAAGAGATCAAGAATTTGTTCATTGTATATTTCTAGGAAAGAACACCTGCAAATAAATCTTATCTTCTCTTCCCTGCGTGCCTCCTTTTCCTGGGTCAATTTGTAAATCCCTAACTAAACATTAGGTCCCATTGAAAATGTCAAGAATTCAAGCACAAATAAAGCCTTGTGAGGATTTGCAGGCAAAAAGCTTTAACTTGAAGATCAACTCCCAAAAGCATATATTAAAATTAAACAGAACTTACAGGCATAAATCTTATAAAAGAATTTTCATGCATAAATCTTTAACTTGAAGACTCCTCAGATAAATGGGCATTTCTATCCCCTTCCTCTCTTTCATAATAATTACCCCAGTTCTTACTATAGCAATTTTTAGTAGGATTGGATTGTTCTTTGTAAGACATTGTTTTTCATCTATGAAATATATATTGTTGCTTCCATTGTTTTCTCCTAATAAATATTGGTCAATGTCTTAATTTTAGAAGTATTCATTTATGAATGTGAATCTTGTAATAAAGACCGGGGGTATTATGTAGCATCTGTAGTTCTGTACCTTTTGCATTCTTGAAAACAAGTATTCAAAGACTCTAGGTGTCATTCCACAGTTTACACTATGTCTTCTGGTGCCGCCATCAATGTCTCCGAGCATTGTATGTGTCTTTCCACTTCCAGTCTATGCACCATAAAATAACCCATGGTTTTACACTTACGTAGTTATCATTTTAACTCACACTTGAGAGAACGAAGACAAGAAATTTGAAAAGACAAATAGGTAACATACTTGGCCATATGCAAACATGCAACTGTTGTAACCTTCCACACAGTTTTCAACCATGGGCACTCCGGCAACTTTAAATAGCATCTCCTATTTAGTTCAAAACGTGAAAACGTCAAATCTTAAATGTATACAGCCGGAATGTCTGCACTCCCATATGAAACAAGAATTGAGGTACCTCTTTAATATAGGACGGAAGACGACCCTTTCACCTAAAAGACAAGAAAGTAGAAGAAAATATATGCTAAGAAAGGCATACCTGAGTAACATTTTCATCTGCGATGAGGTCAAACGTAAAGCGTGACTCTGGATGCCCAGTCCAAGTTATTGTCTGTGAACTGTCTTGCTTAACACATTGGCTACGCCCATACAAAGATATCTCTGAACCACTTAAGGGACGTACTCTGATAATGACCTGCTTAAATCAGTCAAGCATAACAACATGTGTGTGAGCAACAGAAAGACATTGCAATGCTTCGTAGCACTTTCTTTAACTTGATACACTTTATTAAAGTGTATGTCGTGTAAAGGTATACCGTATACACAAGTATATATACGTACATATGAACATTTGTTTGCATAATTACATTTACATATTATACACAAACACAAACATATGATAAATGGTTTCCTACATACGTAGTATATGTTTCTCCAGTTTTTATCAAAATTTCTTTGTTACTGATGTAAAAATATGTGATTATAGTCAATATCTTAACATTTCACATATGTATGTTAAATATGGAAGAGTGTAACATGCAGCTTTTGCCTCTTAAAGGTCTGCAAATCTGAAACCGATGAAAATCCCAGCTATTGGGAATTTAAAATTCCGACTAAATTTTAAACCAAGTCTTAATTTTGTGTTTCAATAATTACTTCACACTTGTAATCATAACTACCACCATTCACTCGAAAATAGTTTCTTCAATACTAATTTTCTCATGAGTACTGTTTGCTGGCAATAAAATAAAAGCTATTTAAAAATCATATTTCATCGTGTTCATGTGTCATCCACGTTGCATTTCTATAGAAGACAAATCCCGTCATTTCTACTCTAGCGCTGTAAGTTTAGAAAGCAGTATTGTTACTAATTAGCAATAGCAGCGGACTCTGCCAAGGTTGCTGTCAATTTTCCTCCATGCACGATTTTATTCAGGATATACAAACAAAAACGATATTTCAGGTAATAACATATGGAGAGTTTTCCGGAAACAGATGGGAAATTAAAATCTGCGCCCACATGAAAGACACTCATACAGCACCTGAACATTATGTTCTTTCCAGAATGCCGGGTCTTCACGGAACTCAAAGCTCCGTTGTTGGTCAGACGACGCGGTTTGTGCAGTGTCAGCATCGTGGTTCTCTTTCCTCTCTTTGCAAGCTGATTTCAGCATCCGGAGATCCGGCGAGCTCTTGACCGCCAGCATCGCCTGAGGTGTCTGCTCTGACGAACTGTGATTGAGGTCATGGAATCCGAATCTGGACTTCATGGCACTCTGTGCCTCTGAAATCAAGGGCATCGTAGGCGCAACTAGAGGAATGGGAGAAATGCAGAGCAGAGCCTCTGGAAGGGAAGGAATCGGGGGAAAAGGGTTTTGGGGGAAATGGTCGTTTTCGAATTGAGAGGGGCGGGGTGTCAAGAATCAAATACTCGTAAGTGAATGGCTGGTAGGTATCATGACCGTTTGATATATTTGAAATTTTGAACACATCAAAGTGGGCAGTGTTTTATAGATCTACTATGTGCAGGACCCACTTATTTATTGGTCTTTTATCCATCCTTATAGGTGATCTCATTTTTTATCTCACAATCCTCTTCTTAATAGCACTACAATCCTCTCCTTAATAGCACTACAATTCTAGGAATGAAATTCCCGCTCACCTCAAATTTTACTAACATCCGTCCGATCCTCATCACCTATATCCACGGCTCCCTCTACCCCCGAGCTTCTGATTCCTTCTGCCTCAGTCTCTCTTACTTCTCAAACAAAAGAAAGCTCCGTAAAAATTCTCGGGAGTCATCTGCCCGGAAGTTATCACTCCCTTCTCTTTCTATTTCTTCATACCTCCCTTTCAATTTTACGCCATCTCTATCCGGTTAAACTTCATCATCTTCTTCATGCCCAGGCTTCATCCCAGTCGATCTCCATCATCTTCTTCCTGCCCTCACCTTCATCCCAGTCGATCGTCATCTCCATCCTGGTATGTTTATGAAATTCATCTTCAGCGATGGCCGTTTCTTCTGATTTCATATCAGTTCATGTAAAGCATCTCAGTTCTTGCATATATTTTTTAGTTTGTCTCTAATATAGAACACAAATTATTAAGCTTTATACATTTTATTCAAGCATGACATTGACGCAGTATGCATTTGCTTATTGTTATTACACTTCAGTGTATATTCCTTACAAATTGCTGACCATACCATATTTAACTGTGTGTAGCCACCATGTTAAAAGACATCTCTTCTCAATTGATAAAGTAATGCTACCTAATAATTTTATTTTAATTCTGCCTATGTGATGTTTGATAAAATGTTCAGGCTATTTTTCTTTGTTTTTAAGTAGCAGCTATAGATGTTGTTTTATGGAGCTAAACCTATATTTCATAGTATTGGTATCCTCTCCTTAATAGCACTACAATTCTAGGAATGAAATTCCCGCTAACCTCAAATTTTACTAACATCCATCCGATCCTCATCACCTATATCCACGGCTCCCTCTACCCCCGAGCTTCTGATTCCTTCTGCCTCAGTCTCTCTTACTTCTCAAACAAAAGAAAGCTCCGTAAAAATTCTTGGGAGTCATCTGCCCGGAAGTTATCACTCCCTTCTCTTTCTATTTCTTCATGCCTCCCTTTCAATTTTACGCCATCTCTATCCGGTTAAACTTCATCATCTTCTTCATGCCCAGGCTTCATCCCAGTCGATCTCCATCATCTTCTTCCTGCCCTCACCTTCATCCCAGTCGATCGCCATCTCCATCCTGGTATGTTTATGAAATTCATCTTCAGCGATGGCCGTTTCTTCTGATTTCATATCAGTTCATGTAAAGCATCTCAGTTCTTGCATATATTTTTTAGTTTGTCTCTAATATAGAACACAAATTATTAAGCTTTATACATTTTATTCAAGCATGACATTGACGCAGTATGCATTTGCTTATTGTTATTACACTTCAGTGTATATTCCTTACAAATTGCTGACCATACCATATTTAACTGTGTGTAGCCACCATGTTAAAAGACATCTCTTCTCAATTGATAAAGTAATGCTACCTAATAATTTTATTTTAATTCTGCCTATGTGATGTTTGATAAAATGTTCAGGCTATTTTTCTTTGTTTTTAAGTAGCAGCTATAGATGTTGTTTTATGGAGCTAAACCTATATTTCATAGTATTGGTATCCTCTCCTTAATAGCACTACAATTCTAGGAATGAAATTCCCGCTCACCTCAAATTTTACTAACATCTGTCCGATCCTCATCACCTATATCCACGGCTCCCTCTACCCCCGAGCTTCTGATTCCTTCTGCCTCAGTCTCTCTTACTTCTCAAACAAAAGAAAGCTCCGTAAAAATTCTTGGGAGTCATCTGCCCAGAAGTTATCACTCCCTTCTCTTTCTATTTCTTCATACCTCCCTTTCAATTTTACGCCATCTCTATCCGGTTAAACTTCATCATCTTCTTCATGCCCAGACTTCATCCCAGTCGATCTCCATCATCTTCTTCCTGCCCTCACCTTCATCCCAGTCGATCGCCATCTCCATCCTGGTATGTTTATGAAATTCATCTTCAGCGATGGCCGTTTCTTCTGATTTCATATCAGTTCATGTAAAGCATCTCAGTTCTTGCATATATTTTTTAGTTTGTCTCTAATATAGAACACAAATTATTAAGCTTTATACATTTTATTCAAGCATGACATTGACGCAGTATGCATTTGCTTATTGTTATTACACTTCAGTGTATATTCCTTACAAATTGCTGACCATACCATATTTAACTGTGTGTAGACACCATGTTAAAAGACATCCCTTCTCAATTGATAAAGTAATGCTACCTAATAATTTTATTTTAATTCTGCCTATGTGATGTTTGATAAAATGTTCAGGCTATTTTTCTTTGTTTTTAAGTAGCAGCTATAGATGTTGTTTTATGGAGCTAAACCTATATTTCATAGTATTGGTATCCTCTCCTTAATAGCACTACAATTCTAGGAATGAAATTCCCGCTCACCTCAAATTTTACTAACATCCGTCCGATCCTCATCACCTATATCCACGGCTCCCTCTACCCCCGAGCTTCTGATTCCTTCTGCCTCAGTCTCTCTTACTTCTCAAACAAAAGAAAGCTCCGTAAAAATTCTTGGGAGTCATCTGCCCAGAAGTTATCACTCCCTTCTCTTTCTATTTCTTCATACCTCCCTTTCAATTTTACGCCATCTCTATCCGGTTAAACTTCATCATCTTCTTCATGCCCAGACTTCATCCCAGTCGATCTCCATCATCTTCTTCCTGCCCTCACCTTCATCCCAGTCGATCGCCATCTCCATCCTGGTATGTTTATGAAATTCATCTTCAGCGATGGCCGTTTCTTCTGATTTCATATCAGTTCATGTAAAGCATCTCAGTTCTTGCATATATTTTTTAGTTTGTCTCTAATATAGAACACAAATTATTAAGCTTTATACATTTTATTCAAGCATGACATTGACGCAGTATGCATTTGCTTATTGTTATTACACTTCAGTGTATATTCCTTACAAATTGTTGACCATACCATATTTAACTGTGTGTAGCCACCATGTTAAAAGACATCTCTTCTCAATTGATAAAGTAATGCTACCTAATAATTTTATTTTAATTCTGCCTATGTGATGTTTGATAAAATGTTCAGGCTATTTTTCTTTGTTTTTAAGTAGCAGCTATAGATGTTGTTTTATGGAGCTAAACCTATATTTCATAGTATTGGTATTCTCTAATTCTGCCTATGTGATGTTTGATAAAATGTCCAGGTTAGATTTTGAATAAAATATTTCTTGATTTCAATTCTGATTCAAGCAAATTACATAATTTCTGATTGAAATTCATTCCTCCATCATCTAGGCCACTTATTGTTTGTTTTAGTTTCAGAATGATAAGAAAACTGTATGAGTTGCTTTCATAGCTTATGAACACCGATACATTTTTTAGTTGCTTACTATTACTTTTGAAATCAGAAACTTGAGAGTCAGTTTGCTCTAAGAATATCATCTTAAGTGCTACCTTCTTTTATTACTACTACTACGGTACTACCTCTCCAAAACGAAAGTACCTTTTTGAGTTTTCAAGCACACTTCATTAAGTTAAAGCATTAATTATACTTCTAGGGATTTCAATTATACTTATTGGTATTGCATAAGTATTTAAGATGCTTTTTAAGGGCTTAAAACTATGGTTTCCATATATCCTGATAAAGGTAGCTAATGTACTTTGACAAAAAACCAAATTTTTGGCAGAAAACCAAACTTTCCATTACTGCTTTGATTTATAAGTGTGTGTTCTCTGATCTTATCTTCTTCTTTTTTCATTCTTAGTGTCCTTTCCACCGTTCTTTCCATTTCTTGGTTCCATTCGTTGCTTAAATTTCACCTCTATTTTTTCAAATGTCTTACACTGCAGAGACTTTTGATACATATTCTGGGTGAAACCGTGAAAGCTACACTTTGAATCCTCTCCTTAATAGCACTACAATTCTAGGAATGAAATTCCCGCTCACCTCAAATTTTACTAACATCCGTCTGATCCTCATCACCTATATCCACGGCTCCCTCTACCCCCGAGCTTCTGATTCCTTCTGCCTCAGTCTCTCTTACTTCTCAAACAAAAGAAAGCTCCGTAAAAATTCTTGGGAGTCATCTGCCCGGAAGTTATCACTCCCTTCTCTTTCTATTTCTTCATACCTCCCTTTCAATTTTACGCCATCTCTATCCGGTTAAACTTCATCATCTTCTTCATGCCCAGGCTTCATCCCAGTCGATCTCCATCATCTTCTTCCTGCCCTCACCTTCATCCCAGTCGATCGCCATCTCCATCCTGGTATGTTTATGAAATTCATCTTCAGCGATGGCCGTTTCTTCTGATTTCATATCAGTTCATGTAAAGCATCTCAGTTCTTGCATATATTTTTTAGTTTGTCTCTAATATAGAACACAAATTATTAAGCTTTATACATTTTATTCAAGCATGACATTGACGCAGTATGCATTTGCTTATTGTTATTACACTTCAGTGTATATTCCTTACAAATTGCTGACCATACCATATTTAACTGTGTGTAGCCACCATGTTAAAAGACATCTCTTCTCAATTGATAAAGTAATGCTACCTAATAATTTTATTTTAATTCTGCCTATGTGATGTTTGATAAAATGTTCAGGCTATTTTTCTTTGTTTTTAAGTAGCAGCTATAGATGTTGTTTTATGGAGCTAAACCTATATTTCATAGTATTGGATCCTCTCCTTAATAGCACTACAATTCTAGGAATGAAATTCCCGCTCACCTCAAATTTTACTAACATCCGTCCGATCCTCATCACCTATATCCACGGCTCCCTCTACCCCCGAGCTTCTGATTCCTTCTGCCTCAGTCTCTCTTACTTCTCAAACAAAAGAAAGCTCCGTAAAAATTCTTGGGAGTCATCTGCCCGGAAGTTATCACTCCCTTCTCTTTCTATTTCTTCATACCTCCCTTTCAATTTTACGCCATCTCTATCCGGTTAAACTTCATCATCTTCTTCATGCCCAGGCTTCATCCCAGTCGATCTCCATCATCTTCTTCCTGCCCTCACCTTCATCCCAGTCGATCGCCATCTCCATCCTGGTATGTTTATGAAATTCATCTTCAGCGATGGCCGTTTCTTCTGATTTCATATCAGTTCATGTAAAGCATCTCAGTTCTTGCATATATTTTTTAGTTTGTCTCTAATATAGAACACAAATTATTAAGCTTTATACATTTTATTCAAGCATGACATTGACGCAGTATGCATTTGCTTATTGTTATTACACTTCAGTGTATATTCCTTACAAATTGCTGACCATACCATATTTAACTGTGTGTAGCCACCATGTTAAAAGACATCTCTTCTCAATTGATAAAGTAATGCTACCTAATAATTTTATTTTAATTCTGCCTATGTGATGTTTGATAAAATGTTCAGGCTATTTTTCTTTGTTTTTAAGTAGCAGCTATAGATGTTGTTTTATGGAGCTAAACCTATTTTTCATAGTATTGGTATCCTCTCCTTAATAGCACTACAATTCTAGGAATGAAATTCCCGCTCACCTCAAATTTTACTAACATCCGTCCGATCCTCATCACCTATATCCACGGCTCCCTCTACCCCCGAGCTTCTGATTCCTTCTGCCTCAGTCTCTCTTACTTCTCAAACAAAAGAAAGCTCCGTAAAAATTCTTGGGAGTCATCTGCCCAGAAGTTATCACTCCCTTCTCTTTCTATTTCTTCATACCTCCCTTTCAATTTTACGCCATCTCTATCCGGTTAAACTTCATCATCTTCTTCATGCCCAGACTTCATCCCAGTCGATCTCCATCATCTTCTTCCTGCCCTCACCTTTATCCCAGTCAATCGCCATCTCCATCCTGGTATGTTTATGAAATTCATCTTCAGCGATGGCCGTTTCTTCTGATTTCATATCAGTTCATGTAAAGCATCTCAGTTCTTGCATATATTTTTTAGTTTGTCTCTAATATAGAACACAAATTATTAAGCTTTATACATTTTATTCAAGCATGACATTGACGCAGTATGCATTTGCTTATTGTTATTACACTTCAGTGTATATTCCTTACAAATTGTTGACCATACCATATTTAACTGTGTGTAGCCACCATGTTAAAAGACATCTCTTCTCAATTGATAAAGTAATGCTACCTAATAATTTTATTTTAATTCTGCCTATGTGATGTTTGATAAAATGTTCAGGCTATTTTTCTTTGTTTTTAAGTAGCAGCTATAGATGTTGTTTTATGGAGCTAAACCTATATTTCATAGTATTGGTATTCTCTAATTCTGCCTATGTGATGTTTGATAAAATGTCCAGGTTAGATTTTGATTAAAATATTTCTTGATTTCAATTCTGATTCAAGCAAATTACATAATTTCTGATTGAAATTCATTCCTCCATCATCTAGGCCACTTATTGTTTGTTTTAGTTTCAGAATGATAAGAAAACTGTATGAGTTGCTTTCATAGCTTATGAACACCGATACATTTTTTAGTTGCTTACTATTACTTTTGAAATCAGAAACTTGAGAGTCAGTTTGCTCTAAGAATATCATCTTAAGTGCTACCTTCTTTTATTACTACTACGGTACTACCTCTCCAAAACGAAAGTACCTTTTTGAGTTTTCAAGCACACTTCATTAAGTTAAAGCATTAATTATACTTCTAGGGATTTCAATTATACTTATTGGTATTGCATAAGTATTTAAGATGCTTTTTAAGGGCTTAAAACTATGGTTTCCATATATCCTGATAAAGGTAGCTAATGTACTTTGACAAAAAACCAAATTTTTGGCAGAAAACCAAACTTACAATTACTGCTTTGGTTTATAAGTGTGTGTTCTCTCATCTTATCTTCTTCTTTTTTCATTCTTAGTGTCCTTTCCACCGTTCTTTCCATTTCTTGGTTCCATTCGTTGCTTAAATTTCAGCTCTATTTTTTCAAATGTCTTACACTGCAGAGACTTTTGATACATATTCTGGGTGAAACCGTGAAAGCTACACTTTGAATCCTCTCCTTAATAGCACTACAATTCTAGGAATGAAATTCCCGCTCACCTCAAATTTTACTAACATCCGTCTGATCCTCATCACCTATATCCACGGCTCCCTCTACCCCCGAGCTTCTGATTCCTTCTGCCTCAGTCTCTCTTACTTCTCAAACAAAAGAAAGCTCCGTAAAAATTCTTGGGAGTCATCTGCCCGGAAGTTATCACTCCCTTCTCTTTCTACTTCTTCATACCTCCCTTTCAATTTTACGCCATCTCTATCCGGTTAAACTTCATCATCTTCTTCATGCCCAGGCTTCATCCCAGTCGATCTCCATCATCTTCTTCCTGCCCTCACCTTCATCCCAGTCGATCGCCATCTCCATCCTGGTATGTTTATGAAATTCATCTTCAGCGATGGCCGTTTCTTCTGATTTCATATCAGTTCATGTAAAGCATCTCAGTTCTTGCATATATTTTTTAGTTTGTCTCTAATATAGAACAAAAATTATTAAGCTTTATACATTTTATTCAAGCATGACATTGACGCAGTATGCATTTGCTTATTGTTATTACACTTCAGTGTATATTCCTTACAAATTGCTGACCATACCATATTTAACTGTGTGTAGCCACCATGTTAAAAGACATCTCTTCTCAATTGATAAAGTAATGCTACCTAATAATTTTATTTTAATTCTGCCTATGTGATGTTTGATAAAATGTTCAGGCTATTTTTCTTTGTTTTTAAGTAGCAGCTATAGATGTTGTTTTATGGAGCTAAACCTATATTTCATAGTATTGGTATCCTCTCCTTAATAGCACTACAATTCTAGGAATGAAATTCCCGCTCACCTCAAATTTTACTAACATCCGTCCGATCCTCATCACCTATATCCATGGCTCCCTCTACCCCCGAGCTTCTGATTCCTTCTGCCTCAGTCTCTCTTACTTCTCAAACAAAAGAAAGCTCCGTAAAAATTCTTGGGAGTCATCTGCCAGGAAGTTATCACTCCCTTCTCTTTCTATTTCTTCATACCTCCCTTTCAATTTTACGCCATCTCTATCCGGTTAAACTTCATCATCTTCTTCATGCCCAGGCTTCATCCCAGTCGATCTCCATCATCTTCTTCCTGCCCTCACCTTCATCCCAGTCGATCGCCATCTCCATCCTGGTATGTTTATGAAATTCATCTTCAACGATGGCCGTTTCTTCTGATTTCATATGAGTTCATGTAAAGCATCTCAGTTCTTGCATATATTTTTTAGTTTGTCTCTAATATAGAACACAAATTATTAAGCTTTATACATTTTATTCAAGCATGACATTGACGCAGTATGCATTTGCTTATTGTTATTACACTTCAGTGTATATTCCTTACAAATTGCTGACCATACCATATTTAACTGTGTGTAGCCACCATGTTAAAAGACATCTCTTCTCAATTGATAAAGTAATGCTACCTAATAATTTTATTTTAATTCTGCCTATGTGATGTTTGATAAAATGTTCAGGCTATTTTTCTTTGTTTTTAAGTAGCAGCTATAGATGTTGTTTTATGGAGCTAAACCTATATTTCATAGTATTGGTATCCTCTCCTTAATAGCACTACAATTCTAGGAATGAAATTCCCGCTCACCTCAAATTTTACTAACATCCGTCCGATCCTCATCACCTATATCCACGGCTCCCTCTACCCCCGAGCTTCTGATTCCTTCTGCCTCAGTCTCTCTTACTTCTCAAACAAAAGAAAGCTCCGTAAAAATTCTTGGGAGTCATCTGCCCAGAAGTTATCACTCCCTTCTCTTTCTATTTCTTCATACCTCCCTTTCAATTTTACGCCATCTCTATCCGGTTAAACTTCATCATCTTCTTCATGCCCAGACTTCATCCCAGTCGATCTCCATCATCTTCTTCCTGCCCTCACCTTCATCCCAGTCGATCGCCATCTCCATCCTGGTATGTTTATGAAATTCATCTTCAGCGATGGCCGTTTCTTCTGATTTCATATGAGTTCATGTAAAGCATCTCAGTTCTTGCATATATTTTTTAGTTTGTCTCTAATATAGAACGCAAATTATTAAGCTTTATACATTTTATTCAAGCATGACATTGACACAGTATGCATTTGCTTATTGTTATTACACTTCAGTGTATATTCCTTACAAATTGCTGACCATACCATATTTAAGTGTGTGTAGCCACCATGTTAAAAGACATCTCTTCTCAATTGATAAAGTAATGCTACCTAATAATTTTATTTTAATTCTGCCTATGTGATGTTTGATAAAATGTTCAGGCTATTTTTCTTTGTTTTTAAGTAGCAGCTATAGATGTTGTTTTATGGAGCTAAACCTATATTTCATAGTATTGGTATTCTCTAATTCTGCCTATGTGATGTTTGATAAAATGTCCAGGTTAGATTTTGATTAAAATATTTCTTGATTTCAATTCTTATTCAAGCAAATTACATAATTTCCGATTGAAATTCATTCCTCCATCATCTAGGCCACTTATTGTTTGTTTTAGTTTCAGAATGATAAGAAAACTGTATGAGTTGCTTTCATAGCTTATGAACACCGATACATTTTTTAGTTGCTTACTATTACTTTTGAAATCAGAAACATGAGAGTCAGTTTGCTCTAAGAATATCATCTTAAGTGCTACCTTCTTTTATTACTACTACGGTACTACCTCTCCAAAACGAAAGTACCTTTTTGAGTTTTCAAGCACACTTCATTAAGTTAAAGCATTAATTATACTTCTAGGGATTTCAATTATACTTATTGGTATTGCATAAGTATTTAAGATGCTTTTTAAGGGCTTAAAACTATGGTTTCCATATATCCTGATAAAGGTAGCTAATGTACTTTGACAAAAAACCAAATTTTTGGCAGAAAACCAAACTTTCCATTACTGCTTTGGTTTATAAGTGTGTGTTCTCTGATCTTATCTTCTTCTTTTTTCATTCTTGGTGTCCTTTCCACCGTTCTTTCCATTTCTTGGTTCCATTCGTTGCTTAAATTTCACCTCTATTTTTTCAAATGTCTTAAACTGCAGAGACTTTTGATACATATTCTGGGTGAAACCGTGAAAGCTACACTTTGAATCTTCTCCTTAATAGCACTACAATTCTAGGAATGAAATTCCCGCTCACCTCAAATTTTACTAACATCCGTCCGATCCTCATCACCTATATCCACGGCTCCCTCTACCCCCGAGCTTCTGATTCCTTCTGCCTCAGTCTCTCTTACTTCTCAAACAAAAGAAAGCTCCGTAAAAATTCTTGGGAGTCATCTGCCCGAAAGTTATCACTCCCTTCTCTTTCTATTTCTTCATACCTCCCTTTCAATTTTACGCCATCTCTATCCGGTTAAACTTCATCATCTTCTTCATGCCCAGGCTTCATCCCAGTCGATCTCCATCATCTTCTTCCTGCCCTCACCTTCATCCCAGTCGATCGCCATCTCCATCCTGGTATGTTTATGAAATTCATCTTCAGCGATGGCCGTTTCTTCTGATTTCATATCAGTTCATGTAAAGCATCTCAGTTCTTGCATATATTTTTTAGTTTGTCTCTAATATAGAACACAAATTATTAAGCTTTATACATTTTATTCAAGCATGACATTGACGCAGTATGCATTTGCTTATTGTTATTACACTTCAGTGTATATTCCTTACAAATTGCTGACCATACCATATTTAACTGTGTGTAGCCACCATGTTAAAAGGCATCTCTTCTCAATTGATAAAGTAATGCTACCTAATAATTTTATTTTAATTCTGCCTATGTGATGTTTGATAAAATGTTCAGGCTATTTTTCTTTGTTTTTAAGTAGCAGCTATAGATGTTGTTTTATGGAGCTAAACCTATATTTCATAGTATTGGTATCCTCTCCTTAATAGCACTACAATTCTAGGAATGAAATTCCCGCTCACCTCAAATTTTACTAACATCCGTCCGATCCTCATCACCTATATCCACGGCTCCCTCTACCCCCGAGCTTCTGATTCCTTCTGCCTCAGTCTCTCTTACTTCTCAAACAAAAGAAAGCTCCGTAAAAATTCTTGGGAGTCATCTGCCCGGAAGTTATCACTCCCTTCTCTTTCTATTTCTTCATACCTCCCTTTCAATTTTACGCCATCTCTATCCGGTTAAACTTCATCATCTTCTTCATGCCCAGACTTCATCCCAGTCGATCTCCATCATCTTCTTCCTGCCCTCACCTTCATCCCAGTGGATCGCCATCTCCATCCTGGTATGTTTATGAAATTCATCTTCAGCGATGGCCGTTTCTTCTGATTTCATATCAGTTCATGTAAAGCATCTCAGTTCTTGCATATATTTTTTAGTTTGTCTCTAATATAGAACACAAATTATTAAGCTTTATACATTTTATTCAAGCATGACATTGACGCAGTATGCATTTGCTTATTGTTATTACACTTCAGTGTATATTCCTTACAAATTGCTGACCATACCATATTTAACTGTGTGTAGACACCATGTTAAAAGACATCCCTTCTCAATTGATAAAGTAATGCTACCTAATAATTTTATTTTAATTCTGCCTATGTGATGTTTGATAAAATGTTCAGGCTATTTTTCTTTGTTTTTAAGTAGCAGCTATAGATGTTGTTTTATGGAGCTAAACCTATATTTCATAGTATTGGTATCCTCTCCTTAATAGCACTACAATTCTAGGAATGAAATTCCCGCTCACCTCAAATTTTACTAACATCCGTCCGATCCTCATCACCTATATCCACGGCTCCCTCTACCCCCGAGCTTCTGATTCCTTCTGCCTCAGTCTCTCTTACTTCTCAAACAAAAGAAAGCTCGGTAAAAATTCTTGGGAGTCATCTGCCCGGAAGTTATCACTCCCTTCTCTTTCTATTTCTTCATACCTCCCTTTCAATTTTACGCCATCTCTATCCGGTTAAACTTCATCATCTTCTTCATGCCCAGGCTTCATCCCAGTCGATCTCCATCATCTTCTTCCTGCCCTCACCTTCATCCCAGTCGATCGCCATCTCCATCCTGGTATGTTTATGAAATTCATCTTCAGCGATGGCCGTTTCTTCTGATTTCATATCAGTTCATGTAAAGCATCTCAGTTCTTGCATATATTTTTTAGTTTGTCTCTAATATAGAACACAAATTATTAAGCTTTATACATTTTATTCAAGCATGACATTGACGCAGTATGCCTTTGCTTATTGTTATTACACTTCAGTGTATATTCCTTACAAATTGTTGACCATACCATATTTAACTGTGTGTAGCCACCATGTTAAAAGACATCTCTTCTCAATTGATAAAGTAATGCTACCTAATAATTTTATTTTAATTCTGCCTATGTGATGTTTGATAAAATGTTCAGGCTATTTTTTTTTGTTTTTAAGTAGCAGCTATAGATGTTGTTTTTTGGAGCTAAACCTATATTTCATAGTATTGGTATCCTCTCCTTAATAGCACTACAATTCTAGGAATGAAATTCCCGCTCACCTCAAATTTTACTAACATCCGTCCGATCCTCATCACCTATATCCACGACTCCCTCTACCCCCAAGCTTCTGATTCCTTCTGCCTCAGTCTCTCTTACTTCTCAAACAAAAGAAAGCTCCGTAAAAATTCTTGGGAGTCATCTGCCCGGAAGTTATCACTCCCTTCTCTTTCTATTTCTTCATACCTCCCTTTCAATTTTACGCCATCTCTATCCGGTTAAACTTCATCATCTTCTTCATGCCCAGGCTTCATCCCAGTCGATCTCCATCATCTTCTTCCTGCCCTCACCTTCATCCCAGTCGATCGCCATCTCCATCCTGGTATGTTTATGAAATTCATCTTCAGCGATGGCCGTTTCTTCTGATTTCATATCAGTTCATGTAAAGCATCTCAGTTCTTGCATATATTTTTTAGTTTGTCTCTAATATAGAACACAAATTATTAAGCTTTATACATTTTATTCAAGCATGACATTGACGCAGTATGCATTTGCTTATTGTTATTACATTTCAGTGTATATTCCTTACAAATTGCTGACCATACCATATTTAACTGTGTGTAGCCACCATGTTAAAAGACATCTCTTCTCAATTGATAAAGTAATGCTACCTAATAATTTTATTTTAATTCTGCCTATGTGATGTTTGATAAAATGTTCAGGCTATTCTTCTTTGTTTTTAAGTAGCAGCTATAGATGTTGTTTTATGGAGCTAAACCTATATTTCATAGTATTGGTATTCTCTAATTCTGCCTATGTGATGTTTGATAAAATGTCCAGGTTAGATTTTGATTAAAATATTTCTTGATTTCAATTCTGATTCAAGCAAATTACATAATTTCCGATTGAAATTCATTCCTCCATCATCTAGGCCACTTATTGTTTGTTTTAGTTTCAGAATGATAAGAAAACTGTATGAGTTGCTTTCATAGCTTATGAACACCGATACATTTTTTAGTTGCTTACTATTACTTTTGAAATCAGAAACATGAGAGTCAGTTTGCTCTAAGAATATCATCTTAAGTGCTACCTTCTTTTATTACTACTACGGTACTACCTCTCCAAAACGAAAGTACCTTTTTGAGTTTTCAAGCACACTTCATTAAGTTAAAGCATTAATTATACTTCTAGGGATTTCAATTATACTTATTGGTATTGCATAATTATTTAGGATGCTTTTTAAGGGCTTAAAACTATGGTTTCCATATATCCTGATAAAGGTAGCTAATGTACTTTGACAAAAAACCAAATTTTTGGCAGAAAACCAAACTTTCCATTACTGCTTTGGTTTATAAGTGTGTGTTCTCTGATCTTATCTTCTTCTTTTTTCATTCTTGGTGTCCTTTCCACCGTTCTTTCCATTTCTTGGTTCCATTCGTTGCTTAAATTTCACCTCTATTTTTTCAAATGTCTTAAACTGCAGAGACTTTTTGTTGTTCCCTGTTTTCTATAACAACAGTATAATATGGCATACAGATGAAAGATTAACAACAAAGATGAACACAGAAAGATCAAGTGTAAACCTTCTCTGATATACCGTGAATCTTTCATACAAGAATGATAAGCGTTAAGGCTATTTTGAGCAGATACGAAAGTTAACCGCAAACCTGAGTCCTCCTCCCTCTTTTATAGGCGAGGCTCAGGTAAGCGTAAAAAGGCTTCTCGCCTGAGTATGGGCCTAACACTTGGCCCATATTGAATACTATTCTAACAGATATATTTAATCAGTACAGAATAGAAATAGTAAACATCTAACTTATTACAGACAAAACAGACAAACTTGATTCACAATAAAATAGTCTTCAACAATCTCCCCCTTTGTGATCAAGTGCCGTCTTGCATTTATTTTTGAGATCTGAAGTAATGCTTTCTGAAATTTAGCGCATGCTCATACTGTCTCAACATTCTTCTCTTTTCAAGTTGCTCGTTGATGGGCTTTAGGATGGTCCACACCTTCTCGTATACTTGGAGCTCTTCCTTGCTGGCGTCCGCAAGTCTTGGATCTATATTTTCTTTGATCTCTTGTAGCTTGGTCTGAATGATCTTCAGAATCCCATCACAGTATTTGTGAATGTCTTCTACCCACATGAGTCTTTTCTGTTCCTCGTGATTGAGATATATGATGGAGACTGGGTCCTTGAAGATGTGATATGGTCTGTACTTTTTGAGCTCCGGACCGTTCAGAGTTGGCTTTACCAGATTTGCTTTTCGGACATTGTTTTCCAGGGCCATCTGTAGATCATGCGCAGCATAGAATCTGATCTGTCTCAGCATAAATCGTTTGATCGCCTCATAGCCTTCTTCGTGTGTCCTGTTTCGACTCAGTGGGAGATACCTACTTACCATGAACATTTGGTAGATATCCTCCATTTTCATCATTATAAAGTCGTTTTCCTGGCAGATGAATATGCTGGAGTCTGTCCGTCGAACTTTGAAGCTGTAGAATGGGATGGTGTGATGATCTTCTCTGTGTATATCAAGGATAGGGTCAATAGGATGGATGCTGGACTTCATATCTCTTTCCAGTACTTGACGCTGTTTTCCGGATGATCTGTGCATCAGCATGTGGAGATGTCCGCCAGCCATTTTTCCTTTGAGGTGAGTCAAACCATGGATCTTTAGTTCATCTAGCTGTTTGAGCTTGTCTGCGGTTCTCCAAATTCCCTTTCTGATTTCCTCTTGGAAGGGGGCATTTATTCTAATGTTTTCCCAGAGCTTTTCTTTTGGGGGCAACTTGCTTGCCGTTTGTCTGATGACAGATTCTAGCTCCCTGGGTATCTTTTTGTAGTCCTCCCCTTCTTTGAGTTCCTCTTCATCAAGGCGTATGATGTCTTCTGCGCATTTGGCCAGTAACTCTCTCAGCCACCAATTTCACTGCATATCTTCTGTCTCGGCTTCGCATCTAAGATCATCCCACTCTGTCCACTTTCTCGGCCAAACGTCATGTACCACAGCATCCTCGAGTGCATCGTGAATATCTTTGCCTTGGGGAATGTAAGGGACTCTCAGCTGTGGTGATTTTTCTCGTGAGTCACAACCGGGTTCACTAGGATTGCCCGTTGTCATCAGGTTAGAACTGAGTTCTGGCTGATGGCCTGACTTGACAGATGAATCAGAGATAGCATTGTCAGGACTTCCATCCCCTCCTCGGACGGTATCCTTTGGAGACACGCCTCAGGATGTTGTCATCGATTTCGAACTGTGTTCTGATCGATGGCCTGAGCTTTGTGATGTACCAGAGGTAACCACTACAGGACTTCCATCCCCTCCTCGGACAGTATCTCTAGGAGATAAGCCTCGGGATGTTTCGTCTAGCTCGACCAGGCTAGAGAGTTGGGCTTGGTTGTGGCTCGAGGAAGGTGGTGGTTGGTTGGTGGGCTGATTTGATGAGGTGTTTGGCTGGGGTTCATGGCTGGTAGAGGCTGCTTGCTCAAGTGTCCGAGGCCTCTTGTTCTCCCCCTCATGAGGTTCCGAACCATCGGGATCCTCATGGGAACGTTTGAGACCTCGGGGACTGTCACGGCAAGTGCCGTACTGAGGGCGGTCGTGTTTGAAGAAAACTTGGAGAAGGTCGCGTTCGAAGGGTGAGAGGTGGCAAGTGTCGACCTCCAGTAACCGAAGAAACAGGAGATCGGCAAGCTCAAGGCGGGAAAGGTGGAAGGGATTGGTCGAGGCAGAGGGCGATACCAGTTCCGTATCGTGGGTTCCCTGAGAGAGTGAAGGGCTAAATGGTTTGGTGGATGTGAGAGGGATGACAGGAGTGGGTTGAGGAATGGATTGAGAGGGTGAAGAGTGAGGTTTGGGGTGGCTCTGTTCACTATGAACCGCTGGGGTTGTTTTGGAGTCCTGTGCCCAAGCGGTGAATGCTTGTTGCACCCATGGTTTGATGGTGGACTCCATGTAGCGGTTCATGAGAACGGTAACATCTTCGGGTGTAAGGTGTCCAGTTACGGGGGTTGTAACTGTTGTCACAGCATCAGTGAAGAGAGCTGATGTGTGGCCTGCGTGCAAAGATGAAGTCATTTTTGGCACAGCAGGGCTTCCGACCATCCTTGTTTGCACTCCGGTCGTTGTATCCAGGGTGTGTGCACCTGTATGTGCTGTGAATGGTGTAGGTGTCCTAGAAAAAATGGAAAATGTGGGGAATGTGACACCTAGACTCGATGTGGAGAAAGAGGGGGTTGTGGCCTCGGGCGGTGGGCCACTAGAGCGCTCAACTGGTTCGGAGGGAACCAGTGAGGTGGGTGAGTCCCGTGATGTTGAAACGTTAGCCTTTTGGGAGGCTAACGAGTGGCTGGGAGAGGGTGGTGCACGCGCAGTTGAGCCCGATGCTGCGGCTTCTACTCGGGGACCAACAAGGTTGGCCCCTGTACTTAAGGATTCGGCCCGGCTTATAGTAATAAAGGGAAGACAGTCGTCGAAGATGTGTAGGTCCTCTTCAGCAACCAAACTCTTTCTGACCGGACGCTGCTTCGTTGTCTTTGTCTTCGGTGACCGGGGAGCAGCAGGCTTAGCTGTGGTCGTCTCCTTCACGGGTTTGAGGACTAATGTCTTGGGACGGGCAGCTATAAAAGGAGCTGCATCCTCAGGGGTCACTTTCTTTGGAGGAGAGTCAATTGGCAGCTTCCCCTTTCGGATCAGAGCGAAGGTGTGCTCCACGCCGTCACTATCGTCGGTGTCATCATCGTTGTCATCATCCTCATCGTCTTTGGCCACGCTATTGGATGCCTCATCGTCAGCCTTTTTGTGGGCCGGGCTGAACGATTCATCGGCAGGTTCCGCAGCGTTTGTACGTGCAGCCTCAGCCGTCTGATTCCTCTCGAGAGAATCGTCAGACTTCCCTTCATGGGGCACACGCGCCACTGGTTTCTGTGGCTTACTGGCTCTCTTCGGACCCTTACTAGCTCTCGCCTTAGGCCCCGGGGCAGGTCCAGCTGGGTTTGACTGAACCGTGGGGCCATCTTTCAGTAGACTCTCCCTATATTGGACGACTGCGGAATGTCGTGGATTTCCCAGGTCTAGCAGATAATCGGGTATGGTCATCCCCACAGTGTCATGCTTGAAGCGCTTGAAGTACTGGAGTTTCGGAGCAGTGAACTGGTCTTCATCTTTGCGCTGTGGGATCCCTGGGTGGGCGGTCATGTAGTCAGCAATAATGAGCGCCAACCATCTGGCGTAGGGAATCGTCATACCCGTCTTTCCGTCCTCTTTGTCTTGGACTTGAGTGACCAGCTCAATCCAGAATAGCTGCGCCATATCGTAATTTTTTGCGAAGACGATCCCATGGAAGATTTGGAAGATCTGCAGGTTGCACTTGTCATGGCCAGCGTGCTTTGGAGAGAGACATTTGTTGACGAGGCCGAACAGTGTCTTCCATGGGTATGGCAGGTTCATCAGCTTGAAGTGGGACAGGAACGGTAGCGGAGCATCATAACCCAATTGCACTAGTCCTTGCATCAGTTCAGCCTTGGAGGGTAGTTGTTCATAGGTATCGTGGACAGGCAGCTCCAGTATGGCTTGTAGAGTGGATGCTGTTAATGCCAGACGTCTGTTGTGGAGCGTGGCACTCAGACTGGATGCGTCCTTCTTGGAAGTCAAGTGCATGGTCCCCCATAGTTGTTGCAGGTAGATTTCGGGGACCGTGATCGCTTTGCTTAGTGCTTGCCAGATGTAGTGCCCCTTAAGGATTATGGGAATGACCGGGTCAGGGCACCTGAAGACGGCTAGGTCGAGCTGAAAGTTGTTGTCCTGTAGCCGAACCCACTTGTATTTGGGGAACAGCTGTGTGTAGTGCGCATCTTCCTGGGGGGTATCTTGTTGAGTGCCTGACATTTTGAGCTGAAAGAATAGCACACGTTAGTAAAAAAAGATTTTCCCTTTGGGGTTGAGGATATCTGAGATGAGGAAACGAGTTCTGGCACCAAGTTAAGAAATTCGAGGTCATGGGCGCGAGTTTACAAACTCGAGCCCTGAGCGCGAGTTTACAAACTCGAGCCATGGGTGCGAGTTTACAAACTCGAACTCTGAGCGCGAGTTTACAAACTCGAGCCATGGGTGCGAGTTTACAAACTCGAGCCCGGACCACGAGTTTACAAACTCGAGCCCTGAGCGCGAGTTTACAAACTCGAGCCATGGGTGCGAGTTTACAAACTCGAGCCCGGACCACGAGTTTACAAACTCGAGCCCTGAGCGCGAGTTTACAAACTCGAGCCCGGAGCGCGAGTTTACAAACTCGCGGTCTGCTCGAATTTGAAACGTCAGCTTGGAACTCGAGTTCCAGAACTCGTGATGCTCAGTGAAGACGATAACCACCTGTAAAAGCATAAAACAACACACATTCAACCAAAACCCTTTTTTGAAAATGTTATTTGAAAAAAAATGCGTTTTTGGATTTAGGGAAGGTTCAAGGTAGCGTTCGAAAACAGAGTGTGAAGGGGAACGACGAAGCGAAGTGCTACCTTTGAGTTTGGGGAGTTTGGGGAGATCTGTTGAGAGGGTAGGGAGATGGGAAGACGAAGGAGAGGGAGAAGAGGAAATTCGAGCTCTGTTTGTTTCTGCGAGAGGGAAGCGTAGAAAAATGAGAAGGAGGAGGGGATTTGAGCTTTAAATATGCGAGTTTTTAGAAACGGGCCGGGAAAGAAAAAAAATTGGGCCCCCTTGATGTACTCCCCCTTGCTGTAGACAACACACGCACTGCCCCCCTTGCTTTCACTTTTTTTTTTTTCAAATTTTCTCCCCCTTGATGAATGCAATGCACACACACTCTATGTACCTCACGCACACCAATTTTTGGATCATTTTGACCTTTTTCTCCCCCTTGATGAATGCAAATGCACGCACACTATTTTTGATCTTTTTCAAGTTTTCTCCCCCTCGATGTATGCAAACGCACGCACACTATTTTTGTATTTTTCTCGGGCTTCTCCCCCTGGACACATGCAACGCACACACACTACTTACAAAACACACACACGCACACTTTGTACAGGTCCAACACACACACACACACCCTTTTACAGACCAGTGGAAACAGAATTACTAAGGCTCGAGGTTCAACATGCCTAATTTTGAAACCAGGAACTGGAATCTCTTTTCGTCCAGTGCCTTAGTAAACAAATCAGCCAGTTGAAGCTCGGAGCTTACAAAGTACATGTCAATATCCCCTTTTTCCACGTGATCTTTGATGAAATGATATCTCAGGTCGATGTGTTTGGTGCGGGAGTGATGAACCGGGTTGCTGGTGATGGCGATGGCACTCTGTGAGTCGCTGTAGATCGGGATATGGCAGAAAGTGTAACCGTAGTCTTTTAGCTGGGTCTTCATCCATAATATTTGTGAACAACAGCTAGCAGCCGCGACGTATTCTGCCTCGGCCGTAGATGTTGACACACAGTTCTGTTTCTTGGAAGACCAGCAGACTAACTTATCGCCCAAGAACTGGACAGCTCCCGAGGTACTTTTGCGGTCCATCCGGCAACCAGCAAAATCTGCGTCAGAGTATCCGACGAGGTCAAAACCTGAGTGTTTGGGATACCAAAGGCCTAGATTCACTGTGCCTTTGAGGTATCTCAGTATTCTTCGAACAACCGTCAAATGGGACTCCTTTGGATTCGCCTGAAAGCGTGCACATAAGCATGTAGAGAAGACGATATCAGGCCTGCTAGACGTGAGATATAGCAAAGATCCAATGATTGCCCTATAGTTTGTGGCATCGACTGATTTCCCAGAAGGGTCTGAGTCCAGTTTATTGGTGGGGGACATAGGGGTCGGCATGGAAGATTTGCTATTGATGTTGAATCTCTTAAGCATTTCCAGAATATACTTGGACTGATTGATGAAAATGTCGTCAGAGAGTTGTCTTACTTGCAGGCCTAGGAAGAAGTTCAGCTCTCCCATCATGCTCATTTCAAACTTAGTTTTCATTAGTTTCTCAAAATGTTTGCACAGACGTGGATTTGAGGAGGCGAAGATGATATCATCAACATAGATCTGAATCAGGATGATGTCAGACTTCTATCGCTTGATGAAAAGTGTAGTATCAATCTTCCCTTTTGAGAAACCTGAGTCAACCAGAAATTCAGTTAAGGCATCGTACCAAGCTCTTGGTGCCTGTTTCAGCCCATACAGAGCTTTCTTCAGCTTGTACACATGGTTGGGATATCTGGGATCTACAAATCCTTCGGGCTGAGCGACATAGACTTCTTCTTCCAAGACTCCATTCAGAAAGACAGTCTTGACGTCCATTTGAAAGACGGTAAAGTTCTTGTGGGCTGCGTACGCAAGAAAGAGGCGTATTGCTTCAATTCTTGCTACGGGTGCAAATGTTTCATCATAGTCTATGCCCTCTTGCTGATTGTATCCTTTAGCGACCAGCCGTGCCTTGTTGCGTATCACTATGCCTTCTTCGTCCTTCTTGTTCTTGAACACCCATTTGGTGCCAATTATGGTTTTCTGAGGGGGTTTAGGCACGAGTGTCCACACTTCTAGTCTGTCAAACTGATTGAGCTCATCTTGCATAGCAATCACCCAATCTGGATCAGCGAGTGCATCTGAGACTTTGGATGGTTCATTCTGGCTTAGAAAGCATGCATAGTGACATTCATTCATAGTAGCCGATCTCGTACGCACACCTTGACCCGGATCACCGATTATTTGTTCAGTGGGATGAGCTCTTGTCCATTTCCTCTCATGTGCCAGAGGATTAGGAGTAATGATCGGTTGATCCGAGTCCTGGTAGGGGATTGGGGATTCTTGAGCAGCTGAGGCGTGCGGTGGAGATGACTCTGATGTGGTAGCAAACCCGTGATCATCCACTCCTCCGTGATTAGTTTGGGGAGTTGACGGAGTAGATGGTTCATTATCAGGTCCGAGAAGGAGTGGAATCTCAGTGAGAGGTTGCTGTGGAATATTTGACGATGAAGCTGGTGTGCATGGAGAAGATGAAGGTTGTGAATTCTCGTAGAAGTTCTGAAAGAGAGAATTGAGAATCACACCTTCAGGTACAGGGTTTTGTTCAACTGTGACAGAGTCCACTGGTGCAGTAAGTGACGGGTCAGCTTGTAAGTGTTCCGTTGCGAAGTCCGCCATCTCATAGAATGTCACATTAACACTCTCAATGACCGTTCGTTTGTCTCTAAGATAGACTCGGTAAGCTTTGGACTGCTGGGAGTAGCCAATGAACACCCCTTCTTGGGCTTTTGCGTCTAGCTTACCTCTATCAGTTCTGTCATTTAGTACGAAGCACTTGCAGCCAAATATCTTAAAGAATGAGATATCCGGAGTTCGGTTGAAAAGGATTTCATATGGGGTCTTGTCGAAGCGTTTGTGTATAGATGTTCTGTTTTGGGTGTAGCACACCGTATTAATGGCCTCTGCCCACATAAAGTGTGGCAATCTTGACTGGATGAGCATGGTGCGTGCCGCTTCGACAAGGGTCCTGTTCTTTCTTTCAACCACTCCATTCTGTTGGGGGGTTTTGGCTGCTGCGAATTGCGGTGTGATACCGAGAGATTCATAGAATCCAGTGAGAGTTTGGTTCTTGAACTCGGTACCGTTGTCAGTTCTGATGATTCGAACACTTTGCTGCAGCAGTTTTTGGACTGTTCTGACAAAGGTCATAATGATTTCTGCTGCCTCGTCCTTTTTACGAAGAAATTTTGTCCATGTGTACCGAGAGAAGTCATCAACGATCACCAGTGTATATTTGCGGCCGTTGATGCTTTGGACTCTCATAGGTCCACACAGATCCATGTGTATCAGTTGCAGCGGTAAAGTAGATGATGGGACAGGCTTTGACTTGTGGGAGCTTCTCGTCATTTTGCCCATTTTGCAGGCACTACAATGATTCTCTGTGGAAGATTTCAACGGAGGAAGCCCCTTTACTAGTTTCTTTGATGACAGGATGGACAAATTCTTGAAATTAAGATGAGAAAGACGTCTGTGCCAGAGGTTGTTTTGTTCCGTTGAAGCTTTGGACAGCAGACAGATGGAAGTGGTGGATTGAACGCTTTTCAGATCAATAGTGTACAGGTTGGAGGTCCTGTAACACGTTAATAATGAGTTCCCTTCGCTGTCTAGAACACAGCATTGTTTGGCAAAGAACCTCACTTCCATCCCACTGTCGCAGAATTGTCCTATGCTCAGAAGATTGTGTTTGAGCCCTTTGACAAAAGAAACATCTTTGATGGTGACGCTGGCACAGATGACATCCCCATACCCAAGAATAGGAGATGAGGCATCGTTCCCGAATCTAACATTGCCTCCATAGCAGGTGGTATAGTTGCTCAGTAGGTACTTTACTCCGGTCATGTGGGTTGAGCATCCAGAATCCAAGTGCCACACATGACCGTCCTGCAAAACAATTAAACAGGTTCAGGTACCCATCTTGGAATGGGTCTTTCCTCATCATTGAAAAACATCCATTCAAGTTTCGCTTTGAGCTGTGATCCAAAGTCAGCAGCTTTTTCAACAAGAGATTTATCTCTTGTAGGCTCTCTGACAGCCAGATCTGCTTTTGCAGTGGGTCTGATTTTTGGGGCCCACTTGGCAGTTTCTCTTTTAGTTTTGGTGGGTCTGAGATGTCTCATCTTAGGGACCCACCTTTCAGGTTCATGTTGGATGGGTCTTCGTCTGTGGACCCACCTTTCAGTTTCAGTTTGGATGGGTCTTCGTCTGTGGACCCATCTTGCAGTTTCAGGTCTGGTAGGTCTCATCTTAGGGACCCACCTTTCAAGTTCAGGTTTGGTAGGTCTCATCTTAGGGACCCACCTTTTAGTTTCAGGTTTGGTAGGTCTCATCTTGGGGACCCACCTTTCTGCTTCAGTTTGTGTGGGTCTTATCTTGGGAACCCACCTTTCCATTTTAGGTTTAGGAGGAGAGTAGACAGGTGCTTTGTGATTGAAAGGTTGTTTCTTCAGTTTAGTTTTGAAAATCTCCTCTTTAGAAAGCCGATTTAGATGTTTCCTTGAATGAACTCTGAGAGAATATTTCATATCAGGAATACAAAACGTTCCCTTAGAAGTTCCTTTCTTGGTTTCTCTTTCAGGTTTGAGCTTTCTAAAAGGCTTTGATTTAACAGCATTCACATCACATTCATAATTGTGGGGGTCTGGAACAGAATAACCATAAGCAGTAGTGGAATTATACAAAGAGCCATGTTCAAAAGATGTCACAGAATTTTTCAGCTTGGGACACAAGACTGAACTACTAGAAACTGAGTTTACATGGACAGGTTTAGACTTAGTTTTGGAGTACAAAATGGAGCTGGATCTAGGACCAGGTTTATCCTCAAAAACTTTCTTCTTGCCAGCAGCTATTTCCTTTCTCTTCATCTCCCACTCTTTCTTCTCTTCTCCTCTTCTTTTCACTTCTTGTCCTGTGACAAAAGGAGAAGAGTTATGAGTGGCAGATTTTTCAGAAAATTTAGTTTTATCAGAAGAGGTTTGAGCAGTTTTTAAAGCAGAATGATATTTTTCACTCAATTCATCAAATTTGCTTAATAGTTCTTGCCAGTTGCTTTCAGAACTTTTCTTTTCAGTTTCAAAACGCTCTCTCTCATTGTCAAGGGTTTTCTGAAGATCTGCATATTTTTGGACCAGTGGAGAGATGCACTTGTCCTGTCCGGATTTAAAAATTCCAGTTTTAGGAGTGGGACCCATTGGACTTTCGTAATATGGAACCCCTTTTGGGACATTAAAAATATCAAACCCCTCCTCGTTGTAGATTACCTTTTCTTTAGAAAGGGCTTTCTCAACCAGAGGAGTATAGTCAAGAGAGGTTTCAATTTTAGGATTACTCCTTTTCTCTTCTTCTTCTCTAGTGGTTTCTTCTTCACTCCCAAATTTCATTTTCTTATCAATGTCTAGAGTTAAGTAAGTTGCATCATACAACTGGCGGCAGTCAACTTTCTTTAAATGACGCGGGTTCGGCAGTCCAAGACCAGCTTTTGGGTTGTAATGCTGAACGTCGCTTATACGATTTAGAAAAACTGTGTGTTCGGTTTGACCTCTTCTGACACATACATCCTCAAGTTCCTTTACTTTTCTTAACAGGCTGCTTCGTTTATTTCTTAAAAATTCACAGTCAGCTTTAGCTGTGTTTTTCTCAACTTCACTGTCTTGCAGTTTCTTAGTCAGTTCAGCTATTTTAAGTTCAAAGCTCTCAAATTCTGAGGACACCCTTTTGATTTGATCTTTGGTCAAGGTTCTGTTTCAGTACCCTGTAATTATTGTCTAATCTCTCCTGCAGTTCTTTAATGAGGTGGTCCTTATTGTGTAAGGACTGAGTTTGTATAGTGTGAGAGTGATTTGAGGTACTTACAGTGCTTGTAGAGCATTCACTTCCGGGGATCGCAGCATCACCCTTTTTCTCTTCTTCATCCTCCAGCCTTGCCATCAAAGCGAAGTTCTCTTCCTCTTCTTCTTCTTCTTCAGAATCATCTTCCGCCCACTGGACCAGCTCAGCATGTTTGCCAGAGGCTTCCACTTCCTCCTGTTGTGTTAAGAAGAGCTTTTGTTTATTCATTAGAATCTTTTGTTTGTAGAAGTTTGCATCTCTCTTCTTTGGGAGCCGACAGTCTTTGCTGATATGTCCAGGCTTCCCGCAGTTATAGCACACAGGGGCATTAGCAGTTGATGTAGCCTTCCTGGATGAGCTTTGGTCCTGGTTCTTTTGTTTGTAGTTGGAAGAAGAGGTTCGCAGCTTATTTGAAGAGTTGTTCCTCTTTGCAAACTTCTTGGCCAGCAGGGCCATCTTCTTCTGGAGATCTGCAAGCTCAGCTTCAAGATGAGTTCCTTCTTCATCACTCTCATCTTCATCAGATTCAACCTCCACCACTTTCTTCTTCTTCTTCTGCAGAGGTTTCGCCGTTCTTTTGGGCTGAGCTTCCATTAGTAGAGCTAGAGGATTTGGGTTTGATTGTTCCTCAGTGCATACAACGTCATTGACGAACTCCTTTAGCAGCTCATTCAAGGTGAAGAGATCAATTTCATCCATGTCAATGCGTTGTCTCAAGTCCTTTACTGTTTTACTCCAAGATGGGTGCAGACTAGACAAAAATCTATTATTCAGTTCCAGGTTGGTTCTGAATATTTTGATTTTCCTCATTTCATTCATCAGCTTCACAAGCCTGGCATGAGTCTCGTGAAGAGGTTCTCCAGGAGCAGCTTTGAACGAGTCATAAGCCATCAAAATAGCAGATTTCTTGGTTTTTAGGCTTATGCTCGTGCCTTGGAGTAATTTTTCAATCTCGTCCCACATTTCTTTTGCAGTTTGCATACTGTCAATCATCACGTACACTTCATTTGGGATGGCTTGGAGAAGGTACGTTTTGGCCATGAGGTCTCCTCTCAGCCTTAGCTTGTCTGCTTCAGTGTATTCAAAAGGCCTCTTTCGTCTTGTTTCCGGAGGAATGGGTGGATTATTTGTTGAGTCCCCTCCTACGTCAATCATTAGTACAGCTGGTCCTTCCAGGAGTGATTCCAGCATTGCGTCGGAGTTTTCTTTGTGTTCTAGGAAATTCAAGAAACGAGTTCTCCACATTTGGTACTCCCCTTTCCTCAGAGATGGAGGAGTTCTCCTGTTTCCTTGCGCATTGGATTCAGAAGCCATTCCTGTTGCTGTAGAAAATTGACCGTTCGAGAAATAAGATCAGAAAATTTACTAAGTCAAGAACTCGAGTTCCTGAGTGTTCAAAGCCTAAACTCGAGGTCTGAGGAACTCGAGGTGAGAGTTCGAGTTTATGAACTCGAGGTCAAGAGTTCGAGTTTCCAAGAACTCGAGGTGTAAACTCGCAGGGTCAAAACTCGTGGTCAGACTGCGAGTTTGCAGGCTGCGAGTTTGTAGACCGCGAGTTGTTGACCGCGAGTTGTAGGCTGCGAGTTCTTGAGCTCGAGTTTGCAGGCTGCGAGTTTCTCAACTCGAGTTTACAGGCTGTGAGTTTATGCAATAACACCTTGGGCTGCGAATTCCTGAAAAAATAAAACTTCAGATTTTCAGAAAAACAAATATGGTAGGTTGTAGCCCTTGTAGTAGAGATCCTTTTACCCAAGTTTCAGGTCAAAAAGCTGCACAGAGCTTAGAGAAACGAGGGGTGCGAGTTCATGGGTGCGAGTTTACTTCTGAAGAAAATATGCAGAAATGAAAAAGGAAGATATACTGCTTGATCGTCTTTGAAACGCGATTCTAACAGTATAACTTTTACAGTATTTGGTGTAGAAATAAGATTACAGATGATAAACTCGCTATTCTACAAAAACAGAGTCTTTCGCAGATAGTTCTTCTGATCAGCTCTCGATCGGCTCTGATACCATTTGTTGTTCCCTGTTTTCTATAACAACAGTATAATATGGCATACAGATGAAAGATTAACAACAAAGATGAACACAGAAAGATCAAGTGTAAACCTTCTCTGATATACCGTGAATCTTTCGTACAAGAATGATAAGCGCTAAGGCTATTTTGAGCAGATACGAAAGTTAACCGCAAACCTGAGTCCTCCTCCCTCTTTTATAGGCGAGGCTCAGGTAAGCGTAAAAAGGCTTCTCGCCTGAGTATGGGCCTAACACTTGGCCCATATTGAATACTATTCTAACAGATATATTTAATCAGTACAGAATAGAAATAGTAAACATCTAACTTATTACAGACAAAACAGACAAACTTGATTCACAATAAAATAGTCTTCAACACTTTTGATACATATTCTGGGTGAAACCGTGAAAGCTACACTTTGAATCTAAAATGTATAACCTGAATGTCGTATTTTGGTTTTTCTCCTACATTTATTGGACAAATGTTCCTATATTTAGATTTATTGGAAAATTTTATTTTTTGTAATGCATGATTCTAATTGATTCCATTTTATGCTTTTTTGTAACATATGATCACAGTTTCCATTGGTGCTTCTTAAAGCTTCAAAACTTCAGTATAAGGTCCTATGACATAGGGGCTGACATGACTGCATCTGTAGAAGCAATGATGACGAAGATGGAGGTATATTCAATACATCTATTATAATTATTTCCCTACTACATTTTAGTTATGTAACCTATGAAACAATCAGGATCAGATATAGAAGTGCAAATTTGTGATATCTTGAGTGTTCCTTCCTAAGGTCTTCTTTGCATGAAACTATCCTGAACCATGTTAAGAGTGCAGGAACTTACGGGCATGGTTTTAGTTGAACTCCAATCTGCAATAAAAATTAAAGCTAGAGAAATTCATTTACCTTAGGAAAAAAGGTAACTGCTCCAACTTCTCTTTTGTGTTTTTAACTGCTTGAGTATTGATACCCAAAGGACTAAGGTTCTATATCAGCATCAGGCAATTAATGTTCTCTTTGGCAGTGCTATTTTAAGAACACGAGATCAAACTTAAAGTTTTCTTGCCAATGGTAATGCAATTTTAAGAAACTTTAAGTTTGATTAGTATGTTAGCAGGCTTAAATTCTACTATTCTGCTTGATCTATGGTTAAAGGAATTTTATTAGCCTACATGCTCTAATGAATTTGTTTAGCTTCTGTTTTGCAGTTTACCACTTCTAGAATATCATCTCCTACAGGCTCTCAAATGGAATATCACCAAGTGAATTTGACATTCATATCTTGGTATTGAATTTCGAGTTAAGCTATCATGTGCATATTTTAGTGTACTTTAACCAACAACCCATTTCTCTTCTCAAAGTTTTTGGCTAGGAATAATTTCAAATAATCAAAACTCACCCAATAATAAGCAGAAAAAACTAAGTACTTTATATGCTAGAGAAACTAATCCCTCAAGAATCACTCTCAAGTCTTGTGGTGTTTTTGTAGTGGCAAAATGAAAATCATGTTGATGTGGTTGAACCAAAGGCTGCAGCCACAAGTTGATCTTATTGAGTTTGACTTATCAAACTCAGCTATTACTAGAAAGGTATTGTTATGCTACTTAAATGAAAAGAAATTTTACAAAAGTGACTGATAGTTGTATTTACTTAGTTCTTATTTCTTAATGACATTCTAGGTTCTAATGTGTCATACAATTTTTTTTTAATAAATAATGTGTTGATGGAGTTGTTCCTCTAAATGAATTGCGATTTTATCTTCAGCATTCTAATAAAGATGCTAATCGTTGTGCTTTCAAAACTTTAGTTCTATATATACTACGTAGAAGACTGTTGGCTTGGATTACATTGAAGGCTGAAATTTCAAGAGTATGTCTGACAGTAGATAATATATACATATACAACAGTCTGCCTTGACATCTAGAAAAAGTAGTGGACCCTGCCTTGAAATTTCCAAGCTAGATCTTAACTTTGAAGTTCTCTCACTTCTGTGTTTAGTTGTAATGCTGAAATAATGTTTCCTTAGCTAATCTTTCTTTAATTCTAAGCAGCCCATTTTGTATATATTTATACAGGTGGATTTTATGAGGCATAATCATTTCAATCAAGAATATCAATCTTTAATCCGAAGTTGTATATATAAATAGTTATTCTATTTTTTTTCTATCATTGGGGTGTCAATCAGTACTCGGCGAGTAACTTGGAAAATTAACTCGGGACGAGTTAAGGTGCTCCTCTGCAAGGTAAGAGGCCGAGTAGAGAGTACTCGCCGAGTAGATAACCCAGATATAGAAACTAAGAACTTAAGATTTTTTGTGAAGATTGTTATGAAAATATGATTGTCCAAGTGTTACTGTTTAAGATGGTATGTGCTGCATATTTTTCTATTAAATTTAAATTTTATTTACCGCATTGTTTATAGGCGTGTCCTGCATTTGTATATAATAAAAATAAAAATACATTGCTGGTTTGGAAGCACTTTACAGGTCTGCTATTGCATCTCAGTCAAGCATTGTTGTTTAAGGTGGTGGTTAGAAGCCTCTTCCAAGTTCCTTTAAGGGAACCACACAACGATGATCCCTGGTGTGATGTTATGGCATATTTGGAAAGCTTTCCATGATTGCGCTTGAGGATAAGGTTGTTAATCTTAACCAGACTATTAAAACCATTGGGGAGTCCATTGAGTTTTGGTGCTCTTGGCTAACGAGAGGCTTAAAACGGAGACACTTTTGAAATAGGTCGGGCTTATTTCCAGGATTTTCAACAACATGAAACCTGAGCTTGGGTACTGGATTAAACTTTTTTTCCTCCCTTCTTAAAGCTTAAATGAGGCAATTTTTTGACATACGGGTAGAATCCTAGGGGTCTTCATACTCCATTCCTAGGCCAGACATACATCTTTCAAGCACTTCAAGTAGCGGTCTCTTGGTGTTCAAATATGGGCTTTCACAAGATATCAATTGACATTACTTCTCAAGAACTATACAATGACACGCATTCTACTCTCATCTTGCTAAAAGTAAACCGAACTTCTCTATTATCTCATTATCAAAAGATTGTTGCCAAGATTTTGAAGACATCGGGGAACTCCCAAAGGATCCAGAATGTTATTGTTTTGTATTTTTCTATTCCTTATGTTGTACGATGTTGTACGTAGCATATGACTAAAGGACATTTTTCTAGATAAAAAAAATGTAATCCTTTTGCATTGAAGAGTCAAAGTTTTCTATTTTTCTAGATTGAACAGATGTACATTTTTCCATGTATTTTCTATTTTATTAATAAGATAATGGTTTCTCAAAATAATACTCCGTAATAATAATAGTACATTTAATCATTTTATCGTAACCTATGCCTGACAAGTGGAAATTAAAAAAAACTACGTTTCAAAATTGAAATTAAATAGCAATGTTTTGTGGAAATTAGTTTCCCTGAAAGCTAATGTTTTGACTCATTAATTTTGCATATATATTCAATAAATAACAATTCAATTGATCATGATATGAAATATTGTCAAAATAAGTACATACAATGCATCCACCTAGCTTTTAATATTTTTTTATTATACAACTTTAGTCGTGTAAGTGTGTAAGTAATGTGCAAATTGAGTTAATGTCTAAAGCACTTTTATCACTTAGTATTTATACAATTTTTAATGTATATATATACACACACACGCACATACATATACTATCTTTGTCCCAAATATTTTGTCATCTTTAAACTTTGACCAATTATATATTTTTTGAAAATTATTTATAATATAAAAATAAAATGAAAATGTTCTTTGTTAAAAGTACTTTCATAAGCTTAAAGAATAAAATTTGTAACTTCTATAATATTATACTAATCAAAATCATGGTCCAAAATTTATGAAATGACAAAGTTTTAAGGGGTAGAAATAATATAATATTTAATCCGGTTCAACCGATTCAAACGGGAACATTCCAAGGTTTGAATCGGATTGGAACCCGAATCTATAAAAAAATCGGGGATCACTCTGGTTTGATCCCACTTTTCGATGTAGCCGAAGAAATGTGACTAAGAAAGAAATTAAAAAAATACAAAAATGTTGTCTATAACGTTTTCATTAGTTTGCAATTTGTGTGCTTATACAACTTCTAATATATTTTTACTTTGGATTATATAATTACACTTTCTTATTAGTATGATAAATAATAATATGATTTGTAAATGCTTTAAAATTAATATTTATAATAGGTGCATATTACATCCCGTGCAACGCACGGGTGAAATACTAGTTACTTATGAAAGAGGTACTTGTTTCTTAATTAATTTCATTTTCATTTGTTATATCACTTTCACCCATTTTTCGTCAAATGAACCTTATCATAGATCTATGCCTATTTTTCATCTCTATCTTCCTCTCTTTTTTCATTTTCTCTACACACTACTTCATTAAAATATTTATTTTATCTCTACCTCTTTCCTATGTCACATCACTACAATCCACTCTCTCATCCAAGATGCCCTGAAAATGCCAACACATGTGGACTGGGATAGTGGTCCATATTACTTACTCCCTTCATTCCAATATTTTATCTTGTTTTGACTTTGCATGCGGATTAAGAAAATGAGAAATGTGTGGCCTAAAGTTGTGCATAACTTAAGTAATTCAAAGCTTCATAGTTTAAACAAATTGCAATATTGGTTATTTTGCATTATTCATATATCCTATTTTGACTACATTTTATTAATTCCTCTCGCTATAATTTTTTAGAATATGATTCTTTTAATTTTTTACGAATATGGAATGAAAGATATTAATGATCAAACTTGTGTTTTGGCAAACGTGAAAAGTGAGATGTTACGAAATCTTTCTTCAGATCCTTTTTAAGAAAGATAATAAAGAGAAATTTTACTCTAAGTATAGGAACACTGCGGATTACTAAAGTAAAAGTCAAAAAAGTCATTAAAAAAACTTCACCACGTGTTCCTTTCAAAAAGAGATCGCGTAATCTTTGTACCTGGGGAGGACGGAGGTGGCTACATACATACGGGTTCTTCTATTCCTTTTGTATTTACCAATAAGATATATATGAAATCCATTATTGCTCATTACCCAATGTCTTATTTAAAACATAAATTGGAAAATGAGTCTTCATTTTGTTGTATAATAACAAATACATGTTGTTGTAATGGAAACACTGCTTATTGACCCCCCCCCCCCCTATGTCTTTGATAAAATACAAAAGACATTTGTAATGAGAATGTGTGAAAAAATGGAGTTATGAAGCCATAATTCAAAAAAATGACATTTATAGTAATTAGGTCTATTTATATTTCTCTTCCAAAAAAAGGTCTAACTATATTTCTTGTGTGCACTGAATTTTCGACATCTTTAAATCGTTGTTTATTTTTTCTCAAAGGGAGTGTATAACCAAGTCTATATTTTACTTCCTTTAAATCATTATTATTTATGTATTATTAGATTATAAAAGGAGTAATGGATTGTGTATCATTGGCATTCTGGCATGATGGCTTGTTCAGAAAGGAAAATAGTGAATTAGTTTATTTGGATGGGCATAGGAGGACCTTTAACTTAGACACTGATGAACTTTATTGGTTTTGGTTGGAGGAATTGGCAAAAAATGTGACACTTACAATATAATTGATGAATTAATTTTATCTGGTTCCCGGACCTACTTTGGATAAGGGATTAAGAAGAATATATAATCAAGAGGTTTTAGAGATGACTGGTCTATTATTGATGACATTTAAGTCCTTAGATTTGTATGTTTTACATGGTATTGATAAAGCAGATTTAATGTTGTTGTTACCCTCCACCATAGCCACAAAAATCCCTACACAACCAACAAGTACGATCCAAAATGCTCCACTTATATGATGGTGGTGAGGGAGAACAAGACTATGATGGTTCCTTGAGTGAATGCTAAAAATTTAGTTGAAAATGCTAATGAAGAGCATGGTTCTCTATATGATGTTGAAGATTTTGAAGAATGGGAATAAGAAGCAATTAACTACTTTTTAGGGTCATGATGAATAGTTAAATCAATGATGGAGTTGAAATAAGCGATGATGAATATAGGCAACCAAGGAAAGGGTATAAGAATGCAATACTAAGTTGTTTGAATTAGCAAAACAACTTTAGTAGGAGGTTGCTGCAGATGAGCTGGTTGTTAGATTAAATCATCTAATTCTAGCGTAGAAGCTAGCACTCTAGATGCAGAAGATGTATGTTTTTGGTAACTATGAGGGTAGTGAGGAGGAAATCAACACCCCCCTTATATTTATGAAGAAGACTTCACTGAAAATAGAAGAAAAAAGAAGAACTTATGATCTAGTGCCTATGAAAATTGATTTCTCAGTGTTTGAATGGAAGGTTGGATAAAGGTTGTTCATCTGCTTCGAAGGTCTTCAAAAGGGATGGGATATGGAAGGAAGGGCGTATGGAGATGATATGTGTTGATGCCTATTTTTTAAAAACATTCTTTAGTGGACAATTATTGTGTGATGTGTGTGACACCGTCCCCAAGCATGTTTACTTTTAGTAAATGATGTAGTAAACATTGAAAGATAATTTATGAAATTACGTAATGGTTAAATTTTATTATTTCCTTTACGTGAATAGTAAATTGCATGTGGGGCCCACAGTGGGAACGGGGACCGCCTGATAATTCCCGAACCACATATTATATTCATCTTGGTCTAGATGACATTTATATGGAGGTGGATATTTTATTTGGGCCATGGGAAGGGCATGGAGTTGACCGGGGGGTCAAATGAGGCCCAATTTCCGGTATTGATAATTTAGCGGATAACAGCCCGAAATGAGTTTCGGAGACTCCTAAATTAATGTTGGGGAATGTACATCTATTCTAAAGGCTCATAATTATTGGGAGCGCATGATATATTTTATCCGGCCAATAAAATAGAATATGACTTAAATAGTCCGAAAAATACAACTTTCGGGGCCGATTATACACATCGGGGCATAAGGGGATGACCTCCCACATGAGTGGGGGCCACCCCACGATTTTATGTATCACAAATGACCAGAAGGCAACTGGGAGGGGCGTACATAGTAGGTGGGAAGTCTCCAAGAGACAAATCCCACACCCCATGTTCCTATCCCACCTTTGAGAGGAGGTGATTGAGTAGAGCACTCCCCCACCCTTTCTCTTGCATAATTTCGAACCAACTAAGAGGAAGGAGCTCCAGAAAACTCTCTCAGGTAATACATAGTGTGGAGGAAGCAACAACAAGGGAAATCCAAGGAAAGAGGGGTTCTAGAGTGTAGAATATTGATACAAAGTGGTAGTAATTAACTTAGAAGAGTTGGTGAATCGATATGAGTCGAAATCGCCGGAAACCGCCACATATAGGGAGCTGTTCGTAGTTGCAGACTACGAAAGCCGCCCGGCTTTCGTGAAAGCCGCCCGGCTTTGGCCCAGCAGTCCAGATTTTCACTTTCAATCGGCCTACAATAGGCAACTATTGTAGCACATCACGAGGTGAGGATGACTGACTATATTGCTTATAATTAATGAGTTAATTTCATAAGATTACCTAAGGTAATTAAATGGGATTTTCATGGATTATTAATGATTAATAATGCCTAAATGAAAATAATATTGATATGAGTAAGTGAAGCATGACATACAAATTTAGGATAATTGTGTATGATTATGTGAAATGAATGGAACGACATGTTAATGGAATTAACTATGATGATATTGTGATGAGATATACTTTTACTTCATGTATGAAATTCATGAATGGATTAAAGTGATATTTTTGATATTGGGATCAAACCATACTTGGGTTGGAAAATCAATTGAAGTGAAATGTCAATTGGGAAATAGGAACTTGGCATGTTCTAAGATTATCCAACTAGTATCAAAATACTAGTCGGGGATTAATATAAATAAACGATGAAATAAATCCTAAGAGGTAGGATTGTGAATAGGCATGCCTTAAGTAGTCTCAAGAGATACTTTAAGGTTGAATTGTATGAACACTAAGGTGTGTTAGGGGTAGGCCTAAAGGCTACCCAAGAGAATTGATTCTAGGCATAGGATTTGCTTGAGAATTGGATTATGAAAATAATTAGAGCTGGACTCTAGGATGACATGGAAATGTAGTTGGGCCGAGCCCTTGCCATGTAATATGATTAGCATGGAAACGTAGTTGGGCCGAGCCCTTGCCATGTATTTGTGATCTTCGTGGAAACGTAGTTGGGCCGAGCCCTTGCCACGAAGTTATGGATGTATGGAAACGTTGTTGGGCCGAGCCCTTGCCATACAATTTTGATGTGTTATATTGAGTTAGAGGATTGTATAGAAATGTAGTTGGACCGAGCCCTTGCTATACAATTGGGGCTCGATGGGACCCCACGGGGTTATCGTGACTTGCGGTCACGGGGGAATGGAAATGATGAATTCCAAATGAATATGGGCCCCCGAGCCGACTACTTGACTTCATATAAAGTAAGTATGATTTAAATAGCAAAAAGGGGTAACCGAGGGTTATGGCCTATAATGTAATATCGCCCTGAACTGAGGGTCTTAGAAATTTAAACATTGATAGACTTAGTATAGTTGCTATTGTACTTGTCAAATGTTTCCAAGTACTGACCTCCCCTTCACGGGGGAGGCCGCCTCACAGTTTCAGGTAGAACTTGAAGGTTTCTGCCACCGCCCGTTGCTTCGGGAAGATCGAAGGGAGAAGACGTGGTTCGTGCTTCTTCCGTTTCTGTTTTGAAAACAATTTAAAACAATGCTCATGGATGATATTTTCTGAATAATTACTTTGGGGGCTTGCATGCCTAATTATGCCAAGTGTGGCTTGAACACTTGTATCAACTGTTTCCGCTGCTTTAATAAATGTTTTACATTATGTTTGTTTATGGATGTACTATGTGTGAATGGTATTCAAGACGCCTTGTATAGTATGGATGAGTCGGACTGCGGTTGACTATTCGTACTGTACGACGGGTTGTTGACGTGTCCGGGTAGGTCCGGGGCGTGACAATTTAATTGGTATCAGATCCAGGTTCCATAAACATCATAATGAAGCTTCAAAATTTCTTTTTGAAAATGAATTTGAAAACCATGAGCATAAGGTTTTGTACTTATAGAACTTTTGGTACTTGAGTTGCAATGTCTCTAATTGTTAAGATGGTACCCTTCACAATTGGTATGGCGGTGATTTGAGCCAAAGGATGTCTTTAAGTACCTATCCGTCAATTGACATTTGATACGAGTCTAATGACTCATTCTCAATTTCTTTCAGAAATGGAATGTACCGGGAAAGTAACTAGAAGGAACCTGACTGGCCGAACACCGGGAGGATCCGTGCAAGGCAGTAGAGGGGCTTCTAGGGTGTCCAGAGGACAGGGCCGTGGAGGCCAAGCTCAGACCGTGAGTGACGGTTACGTTGAAACAGTCAACGAGTCTTATGAGCCCGAGGAGGATTCGACGTATCAACCGGGAACTGAGCCGGTTGAGACCCCATATGATGGGGAATATGATGATGCTAGTGAGGGGAGCGACGATGATGACGCTCTAGAAAGGATGGAGGAACTACTCCGTCAATTTCAACAGGATCGCCAAAGGCGTCGGGCAAGGCGTGCTTTGAGAGGGGCTTCAAGAAGGGGAAGCCATGCGGGTTCTAGGGGACATGTGGAGTCCCGAGTAGATCGAGGTGTCGAGGTCCCGATAATAAGGATCTCGAAGTACCTCAAGGAAGCAAGAGATTTGGGATGTAAACCGTTCGATGGGATGGGAGATATATCCGTTGCGGCGGAGTGGATCAGAGGTTCAATGAAGCGGCTTTTGATATGCAGCTGCCGCCAAACATGAAGATGAGAGTAGCAACAAGGTTGCTAGAGGGGATGGCGTCCACATGGTGGGACGGTGTCAAGGGGAAGTACGGTGAGGCCGTAACTTGGGAGAATTTCCGACAGGAATTCTTCAACCAATACTACTCCGACTTCGAGGTGAACTTGAAGAGGAGAGAATACACCAACTTGACCCAAGGAGGCAAGTATACCGTGAGGCAACTTGAGCACAAGTTCAGGGAGCTCGCGGAGTTCATACCGGAGTATGCTTGTGATGAGAACCGGATGGTGAATCACTTTTGGGATGCTTTAGACTTAGACGTGCGTGAGCGGGCAACACAATTGCCTAACATGACGTTTAGTCAAGTGGTGGAGCAAGGCCTGAAGGGGGAGAAGGAATGGGAGGAAAGAAATCTGAAAAACGCCGAGGAGGCGAAGAAGAGGAAATGGGAGAACACCGTCCCCCAAGGTTCTAGCAAGAAGGGGAACCACAGGGGAGGTGGGTCTTTCAGAATGCCCGCACCACCATCTAGGGGAAATCAAGGCCCAGGAGGGCAAGGCTCGAGGTCGCAAGGCTCGGGCATTATTAGGTGCAATAACTGCAAGAGGAACCACGCGGGCAAGTGCCGTGATCCCCCTAGGTGCTACCAATGCGGGGAGACGGGGCACTTGAGATCAAACTGCCCACAACTTGGGCGAGCCATGGGTGCAGGACCTAGCAGCGGGACTACGGCAAGTAGGAACCGAGCAGGGACACCTCACGCGAGCACGGCGCACGGAGGGCCAAGTACAAGCAACGCGCCATCCGTGAACCAAGGCAAGACCCAGGCTAGGGTCTATGCGATGACGGAGGCGGACGCACGTGCTAACCCGGACTCCGTTGCGGGTAAATTCTTAAACTCGTGTTATTAACTCTATCATATGCAATAGGAGTGTTTGGAATGTGCAAAATTTATAACCCCGGTCAAACATGCCAGTTTGGGAATCAAAACGAGTGAAGGACACTCGCCCTGGGAGAACGCCGCCCGGCGTTGACGAAAGCCGCCCGACTTTCGTCTGAATTAAATGGGAAAATACTATGGCGCTCGATGTCGGCCGGCTTTCGCCAAAGCCCGGCCGGCTTGCGTAAACATGGAACCGGAGGATTTTTCTCGCAACTAAAAACCAGCCGGCTTTTGTAAAGACCGCCGGCTTTCGTAAATGTCTGACCTGGAGAATTTCTCGCAGCTGAAAGCCGCCCGGCTTTCATGGAAACCGGCCGGCTTTGGGGTTTATTTATGGCTTTAAAAGTACGGCGACGAAAACCGGCCGGCTTTCGTGGAAACCGGCCGGCATTCGTCAAAATTGGGAGAAAATCATGCGCAGCTGAAAATCGGCCGGCTTTTGCAAAGCTCGGCTGGCTCTTGTGATTTGTTTATTGAAATAAACTACGGCGATGAAAACCGGCCGACTTTTGGCAAAGCCCGGTCGGCTTACGTAACGAGAAGTGCCGGACACATGAAAACCGGTTGGCTTTCATGAAAAGCGGCCGGCTTTCACCCGAACGAGTCCTGAGATGCTTCTCAAGGGTAGAAACCGGGGAATTATTGTATGGGGTCGGGTGGTCTTCATCCGAAACATGATCAACGCACTCTACGACCTATGAAACAAGTCTATTAATTAGATAGTGTGTCTTACATTACTTATGAATGTAGGAACACTAAATATTAATGGGAGAGATGCAAGAATCCTTATCGATATCGGGGCGCAACGATCATTTGTGAGTGAGGTGTTCACCGGGGGATTCACTGAACCGCTTGTACCGATGACTCAACCCCTATTGGTATCCACACCTTTAGGGGACGATATCGAAAGAGATAGCCATTATCCATCATGTGGGGCGGAAGTGGAGGGTCAAACCTTGACGTGTGATCTTGTACCGCTGAGTATGATTGAGTTTGACGCAATCCTCGGAATGGATTGGCTTGAGAAACATCATGCTAGGGTCGATTGCTACGCGAAGGTTCTTGAACTCGATAGCGGTGAAGGATTGACCTTACGCTTTGAAGGAGATAGAGGCAAATCTAATAATTGTATCATATCCGCCGTGAGAGCGAGGAATATGATGAGAAAGGGATGCCACGCATATCTAGCATATGTGGTGGACAAGACCAAAGAAGAGATAGACATCAATGATGTGAGAATAGTGTGCAAGTATCCGGATGTCTTCCCAAAAGACTTGCCGGGACTTCCACCCGATAGGGAGATTGAGTTTGTGATTGAGGTTGAACGCGACACCAAACCAATCTCTATACCGCCATACAGAATGGCACCCGCTGAACTTAACGAGTTGAAAACCCAATTGCAAGAGCTATTGGATAGTGGTTTCATAAGGCCGAGTCGCTCTCCGTGGGGAGCACCGGTCCTTTTCGTGAAAAAAAAAGATGGAACGCTTCGAATGTGCATTGACTATCGTCAACTGAACAAGGTCACAATCAAGAATAGGTATCCCTTGCCTAGGATTGATGACTTGTTTGATCAGCTCCGAGGAGCGACGGTGTTTTCGAAGATTGACTTGAGGTCGGGGTACCACCAACTGAAGATAAAGGAGGATGACATACCGAAGAGTGCTTTCCGCATGAGGTATGGTCATTTCGAGTTCCTAGTTATGTCGTTCGGGCTAACCAACGCCCCGGCGGCATTTATGGACTTGATGAACCGAGTAATTCATAAATACTTGGACCGGTTTGTGATTGTGTTCATAGATGATATCTTGATTTACTCAAAGAGTGAAGAAGAGCATGAGGAGCACTTGATACTGGTTCTCGAGACACTACGGGAGAAGCAACTCTATGCCAAGTTTTCCAAATGTGAATTTTGGCTAAGGTAGATCGGCTTTCTCGGGCATGTGGTTTCAGGATCAGGGATTGCCGTAGATAACAAGAAGATTGAGGCCATTACCGAATGGGAAAGGCCAAAGAACGTCAAGGAAATTCGTAGCTTCCTTGGATTGGCAGGGTATTACCGAAAGTTCGTGGAGAAGTTCTCAGTTTTGGCATCGCCATTGACAAAGCTCACTCGAAAAGGGGCCAAGTTTGTATGGGATGACCGATGTGAGAAGGGATTCCTTGAACTAAAGAAGAGATTGACCGAGGCACTGGTACTCGCATTACCCCAACAGGGTATGGGGTACGATGTCTATAGTGACGCAAGTATCCAAGGGCTTGGATGTGTCTTGATGCAGAATGGGAGGGTGATTGCCTATGCTTCACGACAGTTGAAGAAGCATGAGGTAAATTATCCTACTCATGATTTAGAGTTGGGGGCAGTGGTATTTGCATTGAAGATTTGGAGACATTATCTCTACGGGGAAACATGTCATATATACACTGACCACAAAAGCCTGAAATACGTGTTTACTCAGAAAGAGTTAAACATGAGACAGAGACGGTGGATGGAGTTGATAAAAGACTACCACCTAGTTATCGAGTACCACCCCGGTAAAGCCAACGTGGTAGTGGATGCCTTGAGCCGAAAGAATTCGTCTGTGGCATTGTTGACTAGTTTGAGGGCATTGAGAGCCCAATTGGAAGTATCTAGCGATGGTGCCTTGTTAGCTAGATTCGAGGTGAGACCCACATTACTTGATGAAATGAAGAAGGGTCAAGAAACTGATGAAGAGCTCACGAAAGTCCGTGAACGCATGCTAGCGGGACCGGTTGAGGATTTCAGGGAAAGAGACGATGGCCTCTTATTATTTCGTGACCGAGTGTGTGTACCGTCGGATGATGGGCTCCGAAAGTCCATCTTAGAGGAGGATCATTCATCGGCGTATGCCATACATCCGGGAGGCACGAAAATGTACCGTGATTTGAAGGAAAGTTACTAGTGGTCAGGCATGAAGAGAGAAATAGCTGAGTACATCAATAGGTGTCTTACTTGTCAGCAAGATAAGGCAGAACATCAGCATCCAGCTGGGTTATTGCAACCACTTTCCATTCCTGAATCGAAGTGGGAACATGTGACTATGGATTTCGTGGTGGGGCTGCCACGGACGATTAAGAACTATGATGCCGTATGGGTTGTGGTCGATAGACTCACGAAGAGTGCACACTTTCTACCTATCAACACCACATATGCACTGGAAAGGTTAGCCAAGTTCTATGTGGATGAGACCGTGAGGCTACATGGGGTTCCTATAACCATTGTATCTGATAGAGATCCGCGATTCACATCACGATTTTGGCCGAAGTTCCAAGAATCTATGGGGACAAAACTGAAATTCAGTACAGCTTTTCATCCACAAACGGATGGGCAATCCGAGCGGGTTATACAGATATTAGAGGATATGCTGAGAGCTTGTGCATTGGAGTTCCAAGGGAGTTGGGACAACCATTTGGCACTTGTGGAGTTTACCTATAACAACAGTTATCAGGCGAGTATAGGCATGCCTCCATACGAGGCATTGTATGGGAGGAGATGTCGTACACCTTTGTGTTGGGATGAGGTTGGCATGGCCAAACTCGAGAGCACGGAACTGGTGGAAATCACCAAGTCAAAGGTGAAGATGATTCGTGACAGACTTAAGGCGGCACAAGATAGACAGAAGAGCTATGCCGATAAGCGCCGAAGAGCCTTAGAGTTTAAGGTTGGAGATGAGGTATTTTTGAAAGTTTCACCTTGGAAAGGAATCATCCGATTTCAGAGTCGAGGGAAACTTAACCCACGCTACATAGGGCCATTTGTAATTCTTGAGAGAATTGGGGCCGTAGCATACCGATTACAGTTGACTCCGGAATTGGAGAAAATACATAATGTATTCCATGTGTCTATGCTTAAGAAGTATATTCCGGATCCATCTCATGTACTAGAAAAACCACCCGTGGAAATACGGGAAGATTTGAACTACGCCGTGCAACCGGTAAGGATACTTGATAGGCAAGTAAAGAAGCTAAGAAGCAAGAAAGTTCCAATGGTTAAAATCCTTTGGAAGAGTCACCGAGTTGAAGAAGAAACTTGGGAGACTGAGGCCTCGATGAAGGATCAGTATGCATTTCTGTTTGAATAATCGTTGTGAATTTCGGGGACGAAATTCCCGTTAAGGGGGGGTGAACTTGTGACACCGTCCCCAAGCATGTTTACTTTTAGTAAATGATGTAGTAAACATTGAAAGATAATTTATGAAATTACGTAATGGTAAAATTTTATTATTTCCTTTACGTGAATAGTAAATTGCATGTGGGGCCCACAGTGGGAACGGGGACCGTCTGATAATTCCTGAACCACATAATATATTCATCTTGGTCTAGATGTCATCTATATGGAGGTGGATATTTTATTTGGGCCATGGGAATGGCATGGAGTTGACCGGGGGGTCAAATGAGGCCCAATTTCCGGTATTGATAATTTAGCGGATAACAACCCGAAATGAGTTTCGGAGACTCCTAAATTAATGTTGGGGAATGTACATCTATTCTAAAGGCTCATAATTATTGGGAGCGCGTGATATATTTTATCCGGCCAATAAAATAGAATATGACTTAAATAGTCCGAAAAATACAACTTTCGGGGACGATTATACACATCGGGGCATAAGGGGATGACCTCCCACATGAGTGGGGGCCACCCCACGATTTTATGTATCACAAATGACCAGAAGGCAGCTGGGAGGGGCGTACATAGTAGGTGGGAAGTCTCCAAGAGACAAATCCCACACCCCATGTTCCTATCCCACCTTTGATAGAAGGTGATTGAGTAGAGCACTCCCCCACCCTTTCTCTTGCATAATTTCGAACCAACTAAGAGGAAGGAGCTCCAGAAAACTCTCTCAGCTAATCCATAGTGTGGAGGAAGCAACAACAAGGGAAATCCAAGGAAAGAGGGGTTGTTCTTGAGTGTAGAATATTGATACAAAATGGTGGTAATTAACTTAGAAGAGTTGGTGAATCGATAGGAGTCGAAATCGCCGGAAACCGCCACATATAGGGAGTTGTTCGTAGTTGTAGACTACGAAAGCCGCCCGGCTTTCATGAAAGCCGCTCGGCTTTGGCCCAACAGTCCAGATTTTCACTTTCAATCGGCCTAGAACGGGGATTGATCGAGGGGCTTAACAAGGGCAACTATTGTAGCACATCACGAGGTGAGGATGACTGACTATATTGCTTATAATTAGTGAGTTAATTTCATAAGATTACCTAAGGTAATTAAATGGGATTTTCATGGATTATTAATGATTAATAATGCCTAAATGAAAATAATATTGATATGAGTAAGTGAAGCATGACATACAAATTTAGGATAATTGTGTATGATTATGTGAAATGAATGGAACGACATGTTAATGGAATTAACTATGATGATATTGTGATGAGATATACTTTTACTTCATGTATGAAATTCATGAATGGATTAAAGTGATATTTTTGATATTGGGATCAAACCATACTTGGGTTGGAAAATCAATTGAAGTGAAATGTCAATTGGGAAATAGGAACTTGGCATGTTCTAAGATTATCCAACTAGTATCAAAATACTAGTCGGGGGATTAATATAAACAAACGATGAAATAAATCCCAAGAGGTAGGATTGTGAATAGACATGCCTTAAGTAGTCTCAAGAGATACTTTAAGGTTGAATTGTATGAACACTAAGGTGTGTTAGGGGTAGGCCTAAAGGCTACCACCCAAGGGAATTGATTCTAGGCATAGGATTTGCTTGAGAATTGGATTATGAAAATAATTAGAGTTGGACTCTAGGATGACATGGAAATGTAGTTGGGCCGAGCCCTTGCCATGTAATATGATTAGCATGGAAACGTAGTTGGGCCGAGCCCTTGCCATGTATTTGTGATCTTCGTAGAAACGTAGTTGGGCCGAGCCCTTGCCACGAAGTTATGGTTGGTATGGAAACGTAGTTGGGCCGAGCCCTTGTCATACAATTTTGATGTGTTACATTGAGTTAGAGGATTGTATAGAAATGTAGTTGGGCCGAGCCCTTGCTATACAATTGGGGCTCGATAGGACCCCACGGGGTTATCGTGACTTGCGGTCACGGGGGAATGGAAATGATGAATTCCAAATGAATATGGGCCCCCGGGCCGACTACTTGACTTCATATAAAGTAAGTATGATTTAAATAGCAAAAGGGGTAACCGAGGGTTATGGCCTATAATGTAATATCGCCCTGAACTGAGGGTCTTAGAAATTTAAACATTGATAAACTTAGTATAGTTGCTATTGTACTTGTCAAATGTTTCCAAGTACTGACCTCCCCTTCACGGGGGAGGCCACCTCATAGTTTCAGGTAGAACTTGAAGGTTGCTGCCACCGCCCGTTGCTTCGGGAAGATCGAAGGGAGAAGACGTGGTTCGTGCTTCTTCCGTTTCTGTTTTGAAAACAATTTAAAACAATGCTCATGGAGGATATTTTTGAATAATTACTTTGGGGGCTTGCATGCATAATTATGCCAAGTGTGGCTTGAACACTTGTATCAACTGTTTCCGCTGCTTTAATAAATGTTTTACATTATGTTTGTTTATGGATGTACTATGTGTGAATGGTATTCAAGACGCCTTGTATAGTATGGATGAGTGGGACTGCGGTTGACTATTCGTACTGTACGACGGGTTGTTGACGTGTTCGGGTAGGTCCGGGGCGTGACAATGTGAGTAGAGATGGTAATGAGCAAATGTATCTCAAAGCATGGGTGGTTGGTGATCGAATGAGAGAACAATCTGTCGTGGGAGTGGGTTTTCATCCAACTTCAAAAATGCATTGCCTTAAGAGAGGGTGATGACATTGCCATAATTTCTGACGAGCACCAGGTTAGAATTCACTGTTGTTATTATGTTTAGCATTACATTGTATTTGTTTAAAGTTTTTTTTTTGTTTTTCAGGCCATTCTAAATGTTGTTTCCAGTGTTCTTCCTCTAGTTGAACATAGACATTGCACAATCTCCTATTCTGGGACAAGTATTTCAAAGGAGATGAAATGAAGCTCTTATTTTGGAAGATTACCAAAGCTCACAACATGGCAGGTTACAATATTATCTTTAATGAATTGAAAAATGTGATTTTTTGGTCTCCCACTGCTTTCAAACCCTACATCCCCAAGGTCTATTGTAGATCATTATGAAGACAAGTACAAAAACATATGCAATAACCAACGATATTGCTAAAACATTTAACGACTATATCATAAATGCTAGAACAAAGCACCTAATATATATGTTGGAGGACATTAGAGCTGCATTGATGCAGAGATTGGTGCTAAAAAGACAAGCAGTGAAGAAAAATGACTCAAAGATCTGCTCAAGAATCCAAACCAAACTTCAATTGGAGAGGGGTAAAACTGCATATTGTGATGATCTTCCTTCCACCTTTCACGCATTTCATGTAATTTTCAACCTAGATAGTCTCACTGTGGACTTTGAAAACAAGAAGTTGTACATATAAGAAACATGATATGTCCGACATACCATGTTGTCACACAATAGCTTGCAGATTCTTCCTTCATAAAGAAGTTGAAGACTTTGTTGAGTATTGCTATAAGATGGAATTTTATTTGAAGGCACATGATTGGGTGTAAGTTATTTCCTCCTCCACTAAAAATATATCCTGGAAGACCTATACGGAATAGGAGAAAATACCCTTTTGAAAACCCCATAACAAATGAAAATTTTACTATGCATGGTATTGAGATGACATGTAGTGTGTGCCAAATCAAGGGACGTAACAAAAGAAGATACTCTAATAGGGACAAAGTTGTGCTTACAGAACCTCAACCCAAGAGATCAACGAGAAGACCAAAAATGAATTGTCAAGCCTTGGACTCTACATCGACTGTTGCACTGGTAAACATCATTCAATCACAGCAGAACCCAATAGATTGGGTAGAGGAGGAAGAGTTATCAGAGGAGGAAGGGGATCCAATTGAGGAAGATGTTCTACAGAGAATAGGGAACTCCAAGGACGAGGAAGAGGTGACATGGACACACTAATTAACATAAATGTATGATGTAATCTTAATGTTATGTTATTAAATAGTTTTATGGGTTGTTATTAAACTTTTTGTTGGTTGGCCATAATGTTGGTGTCAGTTTTCATTTTTTATGTTTCTTTCATATTGAATGGATTGATGATTATGGTCAAAGTAGAAGATTTGGTTCTACAGATTTATAAACCACCTCTCTGGATCAGATAGTTTTAGGGAAAGCAGAAGATTTGGTTCTATCACGGTCTCTTCAAATTTCAACAATTCAGGCTAGTATCTAAAGATTGCTAAGGAAAAGGGGAGCTTCATAATAATTCCCATGGGCCTAGAAAACTCCAATTTAATAATTTTCATGGCAATATTCTCAAAATTTGTTGGACTGACTAATTAAGTGTAGGAGACAGCAATGGGTTGGCTACCAGAAACCATTTTACTTACACAAGAGCAAACGTCAATATCTAAACTTATTTTTGATCCCCAAATTCGGGAAGCCTACTCAGTGAAACAAGGGTCTCCAACTCCAGGAGAATGACACATGCTTCTTTAGGCTTACTCGAACGCATCAGACAACTTTTATCAATCAGATGATTCTTCTTTCATGGACGACTTTCTGGGACATGCCACTGAAAGCGATCGTCGTCCCCCTATCTCAACTCCAGGAGATATTACGAAATTAAAATTCAATAGAGCTATCTGTAGGAAATCCAAGTTTGTTACCTCAGAAAACTGCCTGCTAACGGAAAACTTAAACACGCAACTAAAAATCTACAGGAAATCTCAAAAAAAAATAAAACGCAGCACAACATGACTACTAGGTCTCAATCAAGAGAATTTCCTTGGGTGTAGTTTTAGTCTTTCCTTTCTCTATATTTTTTTTATTTTCTTTCTTTTATTTTCTTTTTTATTTCTCTGTATTTTCTTTTTCTGTATTGTTTACTTTTGTTTCAATAAAACTTTCCTTTCCTAAAAAAAGATTGATTATTTTTTTATGATTATGTCCAATGGATTCATGGTCGTTGTGACGTTGTTCATTTTATTTTGGTGTTTAATTATTTGTATATGTTTGTAGATTGGATATATGATGTTCATATTTTCTCAGATTTCTGTGTTGAACGGAAAATTTGTGTGGGATGCGTGTTTTCTGCAAAATTGGGATACAACCATGCATTTCTTCTACAAAATATGGATGCATTTTTTTCATTTTTTTCACATGTTTGGTAAACTGAATGTCTGCATTTTCAGTGAAAAGGGGGATGCATCCTCATGCATTTCTTGTGCAAAATATGGATACATTTTTGCATTTTTCTCACAGGTTCACTGAATATTTGCGTTTTAAGTAAAATAGGGATACATCCATCCAATTCTTCTCAAAATATGGATGCATTTTGGCATTTTTTCACAGGTTTTGTACATTAATCTATGATTGCTTTTACTTTTACATTTTAGGATTCTAAGGTTATCAATTAATCATCTTCTGCACTTTTATTCAACTTTTTTATATAAAATCTGCACTTGTAATGCCTATACTTTAAAACCTGCCCTTTTATCAACTTCTTAAGGTGATAAAAATCTTCAAACCATAATACTAAAAACCTTCTATCAGAAACCTGCATTTTATTCATAGGCCTACTCTTTAAAACTTGCAAACATTCATTTCATAATAAGTTGCACCTTCAAGGTAACTAAACCTGTAATACTAAAAACTTGCAATTTTAAGCTAACCAACACACTATAATTGTGCACTTAATAGCATCTCACAATAGTTTTTGTTCCATTGCAATCAAGTACATATGAGCCAATTCTACGCTCAACTACAAATCACATCACACACCATTAAAAATTGCAATATGTTAAACTTATAATTACAACTTACTTGAAAAAGGAAAAATACAATGGAAAATAGGAGCCACTGAACAATTAGAGCCGTTAAATACTTCCTCTCATTCTTTGAAGACTTCAAAATCGCAATGTGTATTTGGAAAGCTTCATTCTTCATATGCTCGACTTGTTTTTAAAGATTTTTCTTTTTAGGTGCAACTTTTTAATCCATTCCTCTATTATCTTCATATGCAAAATTACCTCAAATGCATTACAATTCTTGTTAACCACGTAGATGTCTTTACTTTTAGTAGATAAACTTAACTCAGTTGCATTTTCCCACATGAAGAAACCACTATTTGCATCATAACGAACAAAAATAATTAACTCTGCATATCATTAAGAATACATAAAATTGCAAAGATATTCTAACGTAACCTTAGCTTTTATATTGAAACTATATGTATTAATTAGCAAACTTACAGGCCATAAAGAGCATCCATGAAACTTCCTCCCAACATTTGGCCCATTTTTAACCACACGAACAACTGAATTACGGAGTATATGTTATGGTGGCAATGAACTCTTGAACTTGCGCTACCGGTAGATTTTGTCGAATAAGAATCACAGACATGTGATTTTTTCGCCTCCCTCAACATGTATCAATGCATCTTGGATGGAAAGACGAAGAAGCGCGAATGAAGCGAGGAGTGACAGATGCAAACATAAGAGTAGGTTTTTACGATGGTGAAGAAAAATTAATGAACACCGCTCCTTTCCATGTGGTGATTAATAAAATAAATAAATAAAGTTAAGTGTTTATTGATTACTAACCTATGACAACAGGTAAATAACCGATTGGGACCAAATAGGCAGACACCATAAGAAGGTGGGATTTATTCCAGATTACCAATAATCTGGACCATTTTGAGAAGTTCAATGAAAAATGGGATTATTACCGTAAACTGTAATTTATGATGCATCTTGAGTTTTTTCATGTTTTGCTAACCTTTTCAAGTACTGGGTACCGTAAATGCTTCTACAAAACACGAGTTACTATGGCTATCCTTCTCTCTCTCTCTCAAATCGCCCAAACATAGTGTCAAAATTTTCTGACTTTTGGCCACGTAACAAACTATCTCAGAAATGGGGTTCAAAGTAATTGTGTTTGAATGGTAAAACATTTGATTCTGGAGCGGAAGACTTGAAGGGGCACCTCGTTGGTTGGCTTTCGAGATTTTTGACGAAAGGGGCTTGGAACGAACGAGGGATCGATACCCCGGGTTGCTCAAGCTTGCAACCCACCAAAAGTGGGTCTAAGATTGTCAGCGTAGCGGGCGACAACAGTGTCCCACTAGGTTTTCTTCTTCTCACGTTGGGTGATTCGGGCAGCCCTCAACTCTTCAACGTTCATTTCTTGTTGATTAACGGTGGGGAACCTGAAAACAAGGAAGAGAGAAGTCAGAACCGGGTGATCAATATTTGTGGCGAGCGTCTTCGTGCCGAAGCGGCATCACCCGCACACGATAGGACAACTCGAGCCTTAGTACTCGCCATCGAAATCAAGCACTCATTGTGACACCTACCTCGACGGTGGCAAGGCGGTTAATAGTGATGTATTCCATGATATCATAAATGCTCCCATGCTCCAAAGTGATTATTTGATGCTCTAGAGTGCCCGATACAAGAGGCTTAATGATCGACCTTGGGGGTAATCATTCCACATGTGTGGGTACTTGGCGTCTTGGACTTATTGTTTTTGAAGATTTACCGCTTCGATCGACTGTTGATCACCATGTATCATTGTTATACTGAGGAGATACCTGATAGAAGTAATGGGAGAGTCACAATCCTAGTTATTCCAACCTAGCCTCTTTACACCTTATAATGAAGATAGACAATACCATAAAGGCATTCAACGTGAATTGTGATGGCACCACAATGTTACGATTGAGAATTGCCACGAAAAAATGATGCAACTGGAACCGAAGCCCAGCCACCATCGAGTCACAGTGAACCATCATCAAGTTTAGATGGTGGCGCATGGGGTGGAGGGCACCCCTCAATGCTAATAGAAACAATTGTCAAAAGATAGATGGGGATCTGCTCAAGATAGTAGCGCGAAAGGTGCTATCTCTGCTCCCGCATAATCGCCCCGGGATGTCGTTCTACACGGCGTTTTCACTGTCATCGCACTAAACCGCCTAGCTAGTGAGCATGTTGCTTCGTCTGTGAACAAAAAAACAAATTCCAAGATTACTGGGAGTTGTTGGGGTTCTTGGCGGATCGAGCAGACATGGTGGATAGAATAAGAACAGAGGGAAATGGAAAGAATATCTGAATGATTACCTGAAAAAAACTGTTTGGGCCCGGGGGGAAAGGCTGACAGGGAAATAATGGTGTAGAGAGAAGCAAGAGCACAGATCTAGAGAGAGAGCAGAGAAAGAGTAAAAGCAAACTTCAGACCAGAAGCAATATTTATAAGCAACCCGAGTGGCAAATTGACCAATCAAAAGGTGACGCATGGCGAGGAGCGTCCAAGGGAATGCACGTGACACGAAAATGAAGGGTCAAGTAATCATGGAGGAAATTTATGGAAGAAAAGTGCCAACCATTAGCCACTACTTCAAAACCTCAGGAAGTGAAACGTCTGCTATCATCCCAACCAGACAGAACTAGGCGCTCGATCCGGGTGACATAAATTACTATTTTTTAGGTCCCAGGCACGTCCTGAACATTTGAAGTGGATGAATTGTGTTGGAGTATTACCCAATAAGAGGTTGGCCTATACACCACCATGGGCCCAAGTAACACAAGAATACAGATAACCATGATAGGGACGTGGACAAGAACGATCGAGTTTTCTATCTCGCCCTAGATCTCCGTGTCGCCTCAGATAACACATCTCGGATGAGATCAATACTTGCAACCTTCTCGAAATGGGATCTGCACCACTAAGATATCGGATGGAAATATGGAATTGGCAGAAAGATCATTTAATGCACTATATGCAGAGGGTTTTATGGTTGGGGTCATCCTATTAGGACATGCCACATTGCCTCCTCCACTTATCATCTTGTAGCATAAATACTCTCATTTATTTAATTATAAAGGGTTTGCAAACTTGCATTGAATAACTAGTCCCCATCTACTATTTTTGTAGCCGTCAACATAATTTATAAGTTAGGGATCTAGACTGTGGTATGGGTGTGTTGTACGTGTTCTATACTCATTGAATACGAACCATATGTACTTCACATTCTTCATTGTTTGCTTCATATTATTGCTATCATCTCACTAAATAATCATTCTAATATATCTATTATCCGACGAAACGAGAGTGACTATGTTGGGCTTTAGGAGTGCAAGGGTATTAACATCTAACACCTATGACTCCGTCTATTTCAGTACTACCAAATGAGGCTATTATAGATTCTAATTTTTAGCTTACTTTTGAAAATTTATCTTCCCCATGACCAACTAACAAAAGCTACACATGTAAAGAAAAAATGAAACTTTGAAAAATGGAGCTAAGATGACAAATTCTCCTATATTGCTCACTTACTATTAGGAATGTAAAAAAAACTCAACCCCTAAGAACTTACTCTACCCCAAGACATTTGAAACGGGTCCGGGTCACCCATCTTGGAAAATGGGGCATTCATCCTTGCTCTCATGCACAAAATACGGTGGGATCCGAATATTAATACTGCCCCATGTTGCCCCGTCTTACCCCACTCAATATATAAATGTACATATATTTATGGGATAAGTATAAAAAGGTACTTATGGTTGTGAACATTTTCAAATATGAGTATGAGATTCATTTTTCACAAAGTGGGACATGTGTTTCCTATTTGGGGGTCTCCATTTAAATGCCATAAAAAAGAAGACGACATGGATATATAAAAGGCTAAAGGGTCAAATATGCCCCTATACCAGTCATGTAAGATCAATTCAGTCCCTGAACTAAAAGAAGGTCCAATTCTCACCCTGAACCTACAAAAAGTGTTCAACTTTCATTTTATACAAGAAAACAACCGGTAAAAAAGGTCCACTTCACACCCTTAAACTATTAAAAATTGTAAAAATTGCAATAAATCGAAAATAAAAAACAGAAACAATAAAGAAATTAAAAAATGACCGATTGTTTACCCGTAAAATGAAGTTTGAACCATTTTTTGTCGATTCGGGGTGCGAATTGAACCTTTTTTTAGTTTAGGGACTGATTTGAGATTACACGACCGATAGAGGGGCCTATTTGATCGACCCTTTAGCTTATATAAAAAGTGACATATCATCTTATTTTTTACAGAGTTTAGACGGAAGCCCCATGAGTGCTAGCGAATTGAAAACACATGTCCTACTTTGTGAGAAAACGTGTAACACCGCCCCCGAGTATCTGTACTGTACCAAATTATGTATTGAACCTTGAGAAATGTATAAAAGCATTTTTACGTGATTGTAAATTTTTTATCATTTCTATTGCGTGAATAGTAGAATTCACGTGGGGCCCACACCGGATGTGGGGCCGCCCGATATTATCGGAAGCGCATATTATATTGATCTTGGACTAGATAATATGTATATGGTGATGGATATCCTAATTGGGCCATGGCAATGGCATAGAGTTGACCGGTTGGTCAAATGGGGCCAAATTATCGGTATCGGTAATTTATCTGATAACAGCCCAAAAAGGGATTCCGGAGATTTCTAAATTAAAGTTGGGGAATCATATTGATTCTAAGGTCCAATAAGGATTGGGAACAAGTGTTATATTTTATTTGACCCGATAAAATAAAATATATTTAAAACAGTCCGGAAAATACAACTTTCGGGACCAATTGTACACTTGGGTACACAAAGGGGTGACCTCCCACATAAGTGGGGGCCAACCCACGTCTTTATCTCTGAAAGGAAGCCAAGGGGAGCCGCACAATGTGATGGAAAGGGGGCAAGAGCTGGTTGGGGGCCAAACCAATAAATGGAGAGGGGTCCCTCCCCCCCATATTATTGGTGAATAAGCCAAAAAGGCTATCCCCTCACCCAACAACCCATATGCTCGGCCAACCCATTCAAAGAAGAGAGTTAAGCTCTGGAAATACTCCATATTCATCTGCCATATACGCATTGGAGCTAAGGAGGAAGAAGGAGGAGAAAAGAGAAGAGGAAAAGTTGGTTTTGGAGAGGAAAACTTGTGTTTAGCAAGGTAAGGACTCCATTAATCCAATTTCTTGTTCTTCAATACTCTTATATGATTATTCAATCATATTTCACACCCTAGTATTGTTCTACACGTTGTTATGTGTAGAAAGAGGGGTTGGAAGGTAGTTCTAAGTCCAAGAACGGACTTAGGAGCCAAAGTAACCGGTTCGCCGGAAAATAACCTTTTGGGGGTTATTTGTATTACTATGGGTTTTATGATGATAAAACCTTGTTAGTAACTTGTCTAAGGTATTCAAGGAACTTTCACGGAGTTGAAAGAGTCGCCGGAGTTGTCGCCGGAGTTCGTTGAAGTTCGCCGGAGTTTCGCCGGAGCTAAATCGGGAAGGCTAGAACTTCATAAGCTTCATTAAGGTGAGAAGACGGCTTTATGCTTTATAACTTTTGTGTGAGGCATGAGGTTACCTAAAGTAATCAAGGATATGTTTTGTGGAATGATTAAAGATAATCAAGTATTTGCTTATGCCATGATTTTGCATAAAACATAGTTGAAAAGCATGTTATGTACGTTTGGTGATTAAAAATGTGGTAACATATTTTGTGTGATGATCCAGGGATCCAAAATGGTATTTTTGGATCAAGGGCATCAAAAAGTATATGTGTATAAAATTTCAAGTTAATCGGACTCCGTTTGGGGGGTCAAAAGGGGCGTTGACCGCCAAGTCAACTGCCATACCCGACCGGGTATTGACACATACCCGACCGGGTATTTGCTGAAAAATTGCCCAGGGGGCTACTGTCTCCTATACCTGATCGAGTATAGGTATATACTCGATCGAGTATACATGGAAAATTAGCTTTGGAGGCTACCGCCTCCTGTACTCGACCGAGTATGGGTAGATACTCGATCGAGTATTGGTTTATGCTCAAAACGGGCAGTTTTGAGCGGGTTAATGTGGGCCGTTCAGGTGGGACCCGCCCACATTGGTTCCTAAGGATGGTTATATGACTATAGGGCTAGGTATTGTCCATAGTTGAAGGAACGAAAGGTTAGCCATATCCAGGTTAGGGTTTGGTGAGGATTTAGTTTGGGGTTGAGTATCCCCGGGACATTAGATGATCCTGAAACTCGGTTGGGGTTGAGCATCCCCGGGACTATAAATGATCCTGAAACTCGGTTGGGGTTGAGCATCCCCGGGACATTAAATGATTCTGAAACTCGGTTGGGGTTGAGCATCCCCGGGACCATACATGATCCTGAAACTCGGTTGGGGTTGAGCATCCCCGGGACTGCAAATGATCCTGAAACTCGGTTGGGGTTGAGCATCCCCGGAACATTTAATGATCCTGAAACTCAGTTGGGGTTGAGTATCCCCGGGATGCTAAATGCTCCCAAAACTCGGTAGGATATTATGAATGTAGAATGTAGCTGGTGAGCTAGGCATTCGGGAAAAGGGTGAGAAAGGTCAGGTAAGAACTTTATCTCTAAAAGACTCTTTGAATGAAATGACCTACGGGTCGAGTATTTTACATATATATATACAGTATGTATCATCGGATGAATGAGTCACATATATATATATATATATATATATATATATATATATATATATATATATATATATATGTAACACCCTATTTTTGGGTCTCGTGTCTGAAACATTAGTTATTCTTCATATAGCCTGCTTGTCACTAGTACTTCTATGGAGTACTGACCCCTCCGGGGGCCCTCACATTTTTCAGGTTGAGGCTAGGGTCCTACTACCTGCACCTTTGCCTAGGGTGATCGATCGAGAAGGAAGACGTGGTTCGTGCTTCCATTCATATTTGAAATGTATAAACTGCTCATGGATTTTTGAACAATATTTTCATTAAAACAGTTGGGGGCCTGCGTGCCCGTGTTTGCCACGTGTGGCTAAGTATAAAACATTTTATTATTTCCGCATTTGTTTGAGTATGATATTGATGTTGATTGTACGTGTTTACTAATCGGTTTGGCGATGGAATCAATCGGACGCCTTGTACAACTCAATAGGGATGAACTGTTGTTGTTCTTATCGGGTTGTACGGCGGTTGTCTACGTGGCTCGGATGGGGTCCGGGGCGTGACAATTAAGTGGTATCAGAGCCAGGTTTTCTAAACTATATAATTAACCTCTCAATATGGTTATCTTCAAAAAGTCTTGAATAAAACCATGAGCAGAAGTTTTTGTACTTAAGGAACCGTTGGAAACCAAGTTATTGACCTCTTATTGTTAAGACGGTACCCTTAACAGTTTGTTGGCCATAATGTTGGACCAAGTGGTGTCTTTCGTACTACTTCGTCAATTGACATTGAAACGAGTCTGATGACTCATTCCTTATTTCTTTCAGAAATGGAGGGTGGACGCAGGATAACTAGGAGGAACCCGACAGGGCATGTGCCGGGGGCCACCGGGCATGCCACTCGGGCGGAATCACGGACCTCTAGGGGTAGAGGCCGGGGCCAAAGCTGAGGAGGAGGCCGAGGCAGGGGTCGTGGGCGTTCTACCACGCCGACGACAAGTAGCACACGCGTCGGTTCCGTGCACCCGTCATGGGCCACCGAACCGGACGACTTCACCTATGCTCCAAGCACGGAGCAAGAGGAGACCCCGTACAACGGGGAGGACTTTGAGGAAGAAGATGAGGATGATGATCCTCATTATGACCGTATGAGTGAGGTACTAGAGTGGTACCTCGAGAATAAAGCAAGGAGAGAGCAGCGGCGCCAAGCTAGACAGGCTAGGCAAACCATGGGGCAGGGAAGCCGAGGTGCTTCTAGTGCTCCATCTGGAGCATTTGGGGGAGACACGATGGTGCGTATCTCCAAGTATCTCAAGGAGGCCAGGGCCTTGGGGTGAAAATCATTTGATGGCAAGGGTGACATATCTGAGGCCGCCGACTGGATTAAGAAGCTGAATGATGCTTCTAGGGATATGCAAATTGGACTCGATGTGAAGTTGAGGGTTGCCACTAGGTTACTAGAAGGGGTAGCTGCGGTATGGTGGGAAGGCGTGAAAGGAAAGTTCCACGGTGAGGCCACTTGGGAGAAATTCGAAGTGGAGTTTTATAATCAGTATTACTCAACTTTTGAAGTCAATCTCAAAAGGAGAGAGTACACAAACCTGAAACAGGAGGATGGTTGCTCGGTGAGGCAATTGGAACAGAGGTTCCGTGACTTGGCCCGATTCATCCCAGAATACTCTTTGGATGAAAATCGTATGGCCAATCATTTTTGGGATGCTCTACAGTTGGACATCCGTGACCGGGCTACTTACCATCACAACATGACATTTAGCCAGATTGTCGATCAGGGGCTCCTTGGGGAAGCCCAATGGAACGAGAGGAAGTTGAGGGACGCCGAGGAGGCGAAGAAGAGAAGATGGGGAAACTCGGGACCCCAAGACCACTCCCGGAAGCATCACGCTGGGGGTGGCAATTCATTCAGGGCGCCGGCACCACCGGCGAAAAGGAACAAAGGTTCAGGAGGGCAAGGGCCCAAACCGGGGGGTGTGGGACCACCCAGGTGCGCAAACTGCGGTAAGAACCACGGGGGAAGGTGCAATGAACCACCCCGGTGCTTCAAATGCGGTAGCACGAGCCACTTCAAATCCTCTTGTCCAATGCTGAACGGGGGAGGACCATCGGAGCCATGGGAGGACCTACGACTAGTAGGGGACGTGCGGGGCCGTCTCAGGCTGGCACAGGAAGGAGCGGACCCACGACTAGCAACGCCGCGTCCGTTAACCAAGGGAGGACCCAAACACGGGTGTATGCAATGACCGAGGCTGATGCTCGGGCCAACCCGGACTCCATTGCAGGTAATCTCTTGATTTCACACGTATTTGATTATGTAATTGGTTGAAAAATCTTCAAAAATATGAAGGACCCGATCGGGTGCCCCTATAGACCCGACCGGGTATAAGCCACGCTTCGAGTTTGAAGTATGCACCCGTTCGGGCAGCCAAGGCAGAATGCTTTATTTTTGACATTTCGAGCAATACCCGATCGGGTATGGCTATATACTCGATCGGGTATGTGTAGATTTTGAGCTTCGAAGTGTGTACTCGATCGAGCGTAGAAGACAGAGAGCTTTTATTTGAGGATTTTGAGTGATACCCGACCGGGTATAGGTATATGCCCGACCGGGCTTTGACATTTTGCCCGAATTCGAGGCTGGTACTCGACCGAGCAAGGAAAATAGGGGGGTTTCTCCTTAAGGACTCGAGTGATACCCGACCGGGTAGAGGACCCTACCCGACCGGGTATAGGGTAATTCTAGGCTGAAATTTTTCCGTCCGGTCCTTTTCTGTCGGGATGTCGAATAGGGTGCCTTACATGACTTATATATGTAGGAACACTAAAGATCAACGATAGGGATGCGAGAATTCTCATCGATACCGGGGCACAACGTTCATTTGTGAGCGAAGCGTTTGCTAAGGGATTGAACATGCCTTTGGTAGCAATGATGCAACCTTTGCTGGTCTCTACGCCATTGGGAGATGATGTAGAGCGGAAACACTACTATCCCTCGTGTAATCTAGGGATAGGGGGGCACTGTCTAACGGGTGACTTTGTGCCGTTAGATATGCTCGAGTTTGATGCTATACTTGGCATGGATTGGCTCGAAAAACACCATGCGAAGGTAGATTGCTACACCAAGGTGTTGGAACTAAAGGATGGAGAAGGAAACACTCTATGCTTCGAGGGAGATAGAGGGAAATTCAACCCTTGTATCATATCGGCCATAAGAGCAAGGCGTATGATGAGGAAAGGGTGTCAAGCATACTTGGCCTATGTCATAGGCAAGGAGGGAAAGGAAAAGAGTCTCACAGAGGTGAGAGTGGTGGGTGAGTACCCAGAAGTTTTCCCTGAAGAACTCCTGGGACTCCCACCAGATCGAGAAATTGAGTTCACCATTGAAGTAGAACCCGGTACAAAACCCATCTCGATTCCTCCATATCGGATGGCACCGGCTGAACTTCAAGAGTTGAAGGTGCAATTGGAAGAATTGCTGGACAGCGGACTCATCAGGCCGAGTCATTCACCATGGGGAGCACCGGTACTATTTGTAAAGAAGAAGGATGGTACACTCAGAATGTGTATCGACTACCGTCAGTTGAACAAGGTCACGATAAAGAACAAATATCCTTTGCCAAGGATCGATGACTTGTTTGATCTACTACGGGGGGCAACGGTGTTCTCTAAGATTGACTTGAGGTCAGGCTACCATCAACTGAAGATCAAGGAGAGTGACATACCCAAAAGTGCATTCCGTACAAGGTATGGTCACTATGAGTTTCTAGTAATGTCGTTTGGGCTTACGAACGCCCCCGCGGCATTCATGGACCTCATGAACCGAGTATTTCACCAATGCTTAGACCAGTTCGTCATAGTGTTCATTGATGACATTTTGATATACTCCATGAATGAAGAGGAACACGAAAAACATCTAAGGCTTGTGCTTGAAACACTGCGGGAGAAGCAACTCTTTGCCAAATTCTCTAAATGTGAATTTTGGCTTGGGGAGATCGGTTTTCTCGGGCATGTGGTATCGGGCTCGGGCATTTCAGTTGATAACTCAAAGATTGAGGCGGTCACTACTTGGGAGAGGCCCAAGAACGTGAAGGAGATAAGGAGTTTCCTCGGTTTAGCGGGGTATTACCGCAAATTCGTGGAAAAGTTCTCGGTGATAGCATCTCCACTCACGAAGCTCACTAAAAAGGGGGCTAAGTTTGTGTGGGATGACAAGTGTGAGAAGGGGTTTCTTGAGCTAAAGAAACGTTTGACTGAAGCACCAGTGCTTGCCTTGCCCGTGCAAGGGTTAGGGTATGACATCTACAGCGATGCTAGCATTCAGGGACTGGGATGTGTACTGACGCAATCAGGGAAGGTAATTGCTTATGCTTCTCGGCAGTTGAGGAAGCATGAAGTAAACTACCCCACACATGATCTGGAGCTAGGTGCGGTGGTATTTGCATTGAAGATTTGGAGGCACTACCTCTATGGGGAGTTGTGTCACATTTACACCGACCACAAGAGCTTGAAGTATGTGTTCACTCAGAAAGAGTTGAACATGAGACAGAGGAGATGGATGGAGTTGATTAAGGATTGCAACTTGATCATTGACTATCATCCAGGCAAGGCTAATGTTGTAGCCGATGCACTGAGCAGGAAGAGCTCATCATCAGGGGTTTTACTCACATGCTTACGGGCATTGAGGGCACGCGTGGAGATATCCACGGATGGGGCGCTATTGGCCAGATTTGAGGTGAGACCCACCTTATTAGATGAAATCAGAACATGTCAAGGCAATGACGAGGAATTTCAGAAAATCCGGGAACGGATGCTTGTGGGGCCCGTCGAGGGTTTCCGTGAGAGAGAAGATGGACTTCTACTATTCAAGGAACGAGTGTGTGTGCCATCGGATGAGGAGCTCCGAAAATCTATCCTTGAGGAGGCTCACTCATCTGCGTATGCCATGCACCCGGGCGGTACAAAGATGTACCGGGACTTGAAAGAAAGTTACTGGTGGTCGGGAATGAAGAGAGAGATTGCAGAATACGTGAGCCGTTGCCTTACTTGTCAACAGATTAAGGCAGAGCACCAACACCCATCAGGGTTATTACAACCACTTACCATTCCAGAATGGAAGTGGGAGCATGTTACCATGGACTTCGTGGTGGGTCTACCACGGACGGTTAGGAACTACGACGCAGTATGGGTGGTAGTCGATAGGCTGACCAAAAGCGCTCATTTCCTACCTATCAACACTACCTATACGCTCGAGCGGTTGGCCAAATTGTACACAGATGAGATTGTGAGACTGCATGGGGTTCCGGTTACTATAGTATCGGATAGAGACCCACGGATCACATCACGGTTTTGGCCTAAGTTCCAGGAATCCATGGGTACGAAATTGCGGTTTAGCACCGCGTTTCATCCTCAAACGGATGGGCAATCTGAACGGGTGATTCAGATCTTGGAGGACATGTTGAGGGCATGTGCCTTGGAGTTCCAGGGGAGCTGGGACAATCAGTTGGCTTTAGTGGAATTCGCCTATAACAACAGTTATCAGGCAAGTATAGGCATGCCTCCATACGAAGCATTGTATGGGAGGAGATGTCGGACACCATTGTGTTGGGACGAGGTCGGCGAGGCTAAGCTCGAGGGAACCGAGTTAGTTGAGATCACTAAGGAGAAGATAAAAGTCATACAGGATAGGCTCAAGGCTGCCCAAGACCGGCAGAAGAGCTATGCTGATAAACGCTGGAGGACGTTGGAATTTGAGGTTGGTGACGAGGTATTTCTGAGGGTATCACCTTGGAAAGAAATCATCAGGTTCCTCAGTCGGGGTAAGCTTAACCCACGTTACATAGGCCCGTTCAAAATCCTTGAAAGGATTGGGGTTGTAGCTTACCGACTTCAGTTGACTCCAGAGTTAGAAAAGATTCATAATGTATTTCATGTTTCTATGCTCAAGAAGTATGTGCGGGACCCATCACATATTCTTGAGAAACCACCGGTAGAAATCCGAGAAGATCTACATTATACGGTACAGCCGGTAAAGATCATAGACCGACAGGTAAAGAAGCTAAGGAGAAAAGAGGTGCCGATGGTAAAAGTACTTTGGAAGAGTGATCGTGTCGAGGAGCAAACGTGGGAAGTGGAGACCCTAATGAGGGAACAATATCCATTTCTGTTTGATTAGACACGTGGATTTCGGGGACGAAATCCTAAATAAGGGGGGTAGAACTTGTAACACCACCCCGAGTATTTGTACTGTACCAAATTATGTATTGAACCTTGAGAAATGTATAAAAGCATTTTTACGTGATTGTAAATTTTTTATCATTTCTATTACGTGAATAGTAGAATTCACGTGGGGCCCACACCGGATGTGGGGCCGCCCGATATTATCGGAAGCACATATTATATTGATCTTGGACTAGATAATATGTATATGGTGATGGATATCCTAATTGGGCCATGGCAATGGCATAGAGTTGACCGGTTGGTCAAACGAGGCCAAATTATCGGTATCGGCAATTTATCTGATAACAGCCCAAAAAGGGATTCCGGAGATTTCTAAATTAAAGTTGGGGAATCATATTGATTCTAAGGTCCAATAAGGATTGGGAACAAGTGTTATATTTTATTTGACCCGATAAAATAAAATATACTTAAAATAGTCCGGAAATTACAACTTTCGGGACCGATTGTACACTTGGGTACGCAAAGGGGTGACCTCCCACATAAGTGGGGGCCAACCCACGTCTTTATCTCTGCAAGGAAGCCAAGGGGAGCCGCACAATGTGATGGAAAGGGGGCAAGAGCTGGTTGGGGGCCAAACCAATAAATGGAGAGGGGTCCCTCCCCCCATATTATTGGTGAATAAGCCAAAAAGGCTATCCCCTCACCCAACAACCCATATGCTCGGCCAACCCATTCAAAGAAGAGAGTTAAGCTCTGGAAATACTCCATATTCATCTGCCATATACGCATTGGAGCTAAGGAGGAAGAAGGAGGAGAAAAGAGAAGAGGAAAAGTTGGTTTTGGAGAGGAAAACTTGTGTTTAGCAAGGTAAGGACTCCATTAATCCCATTTCTTGTTCTTCAATACTCTTATATGATTATTCAATCATATTTCACACCCTAGTATTGTTCTACACTTTGTTATGTGTAGAAAGAGGGGTTGGAAGGTAGTTCTAAGTCCAAGAACGGACTTAGGAGCCAAAGTAACCGGTTCGCCGGAAAATAACCTTTTGGGGGTTATTTGTATTACTATGGGTTTTATGATGATAAAACATTGTTAGTAACTTGTCTAAGGTATTAAAGGAACTTTCACGGAGTTGAAAGAGTCGCCGGAGTTGTCGCCGGAGTTCGTTGAAGTTCGCCGAAGTTTCGCCGGAGCTAAATCGGGAAGGCTAGAACTTTATAAGCTTCATTAAGGTGAGAAGACGGATTTATGCTTTATAACTTTTGCGTGAGGCATGAGATTACCTAAAGTAATCAAGGATATGTTTTGTGGAATGATTAAAGATAATCAAGTATTTGCTTATGCCATGATTTTGCATAAAACATAGTTGAAAAACATGTTATGTACGTTTGGTGATTAAAAATGTGGTAACATATTTTGTGTGATGATCCAGGGATCCAAAATGGTATTTTTGGATCAAGGGCATCAAGAAGTATATGTGTATAAAATTTCAAGTTAATCGGACTCCGTTTGGGGGGTCAAAAGGGGCGTTGACCGCCAAGTCAACTGCCATACCCGTCCGGGTATTGACACATACCCGACCGGGTATTTGCTGAAAAATTGCCCAGGGGGCTACTGTCTCCTATACCTGATCGAGTATAGGTATATACTCGATCGAGTATACATGGAAAATTAGATTTGGGGGCTACCGCCTCCTGTACTCGACCGAGTATGGGTAGATACTCGATCGAGTATTGGTTTATGCTCAAAACGGGCAGTTTTGAGCGGGTTAATGTGGGCCGTTCAGGTGGGACCCGCCCACATTGGTTCCTAAGGATGGTTATATGACTATAGGGCTAGGTATTGTCCATAGTTGAAAGAACGAAAGGTTAGCCATATCCAGGTTAGGGTTTGGTGAGGATTTAGTTTGGGGTTGAGTATCCCCGGGACATTAGATGATCCTGAAACTCGGTTGGGGTTGAGCATCCCCGGGACTATAAATGATCCTGAAACTCGGTTGGGGTTGAACATCCCCTGGACATTAAATGATTCTGAAACTCGGTTGGGGTTGAGCATCCCCGGGACCATACATGATCCTGAAACTCGGTTGGGGTTGAGCATCCCCGGGACTGCAAATGATCCTGAAATTCGGTTGGGGTTGAGCATCCCCGGAACATTTAATGATCCTGAAACTCGGTTGGGGTTGAGTATCCCCGGGATGCTAAATGCTCCCAAAACTCGGTAGGATATTATGAATGTAGAATGTAGCTGGTGAGCTAGGCATTCGGGAAAAGGGTGAGAAAGGTCAAGTAAGAACTTTATCTCTAAAAGACTCTTTGAATGAAATGACCTACGGGTCGAGTATTTTACACACACACACACACACACACACACACACACACACACACACACACATATATATATATATATATATATATATATATATATATATATATATATATATATATACACACACACACTGTATGTATCATCGGATGAATGAGTCACACACACACACACACACACACACACACACACACACACACATATATATATATATATATATATGTGTGTGTGTAACACCCTATTTTTGGGTCTCGTGTCTGAAACATTAGTTATTCTTCATATAGCCTGCTTGTCACTAGTACTTCTATGGAGTACTGACCCCTCCGGGGGCCTTCACATTTTTCAGGTTGAGGCTAGGGTCCTACTACCTGCACCTTTGCCTAGGGTGATCGATCGAGAAGGAAGACGTGGTTCGTGCTTTCATTCATATTTCAAATGTATAAACTGCTCATGGATTTTTGAACAATATTTTCATTAAAACAGTTGGGGGCCTGCGTTCCCGTGTTTGCCACGTATGGCTAAGTATCAAACATTTTATTATTTCCGCATTTGTTTGAGTATGATATTGATGTTGATTGTACGTGTTTACTAATCGGTTTGGCGATGGAATCAATCGGACGCCTTGTACAACTCAATAGGGATGAACTGTTGTTGTTCTTATCGGGTTGTACAACGGTTGTCTACGTGGCTCGGATGGGGTCCGGGGCGTGACAAAACGAATCTCTAGCCCCTATTTGGAAATGCTCACAATCACAAGCATCTTTTATGCAATTATCCCTATTTTTTACAATTATACTACAAATGCGCACACACACACACATGTGTGTGTGGACATATAAATCCTAAATTTATTGGTTTGCAACATATTAAAGTTTATATTTGAATGAGACAAACGATTAATTGCCAATGTCATTTTTATAGTTACTCCCTACGTACCGCTATTACTCGGACGGAAGGGAGTGACACACCAACCAAGACAAAATAACTTTGTGATAAAGCAACCAATCAAAAAGCAAAAAATCAACCATACTAAAGAAGATCCGTATTACTGCCTCATTAAATTTACTCTTACTTTCCAAATAAGGTATCAGACAATAATAATAGAACATCCAAAATGAAAAAACGAGACAATTATAAGAGGACACAGGGGTACCATTTTATATATTCATTTATTAATATAAATTGATGAAATCTACAAGTCTAGGGCGTTTTTTATATATTAATTTTAGACACTTTTTATTGTATTGTAACTAATTTATTATATTAGTTTGTTTGAGAATTTGAGAATGAACTTTATGTAAGTTCATATTATAACCATTTCACACAAGTACAGGGGTGTAGCTAGGGGATGGTCAATCCTGACCGTGACCCAGTTCAAATTTTAAAAATGTGAAACTTAAAAGTGTAAAAATTCCGTCTAAAACAATTTCAAAGATATTCTTGGTATTAACACAGTTTAGCCAAGAATATCTTTGAAATTCAGTAACACTTTTATTGAGTTATTTGATTCAGAATGTTGGTAACAATTTCAAAGATTCTGTGTTACTTGGTATCAACACAATTTAACAATTTCAAAGATATTCTTGGTATCAACAAAGATATTCTTGGTAACAATTTCAAAGATATTTGAAATTCAGTATCAAATAACAGTAACACAAGTAGAATGTATAATAAGGATTACATAATTATTAGGGTAGAACGGGCGAAACTGACCCGCATGGGACGGATTATGGGCTAAACCACACGGGTCAGAAAGCTAGTCTAGGTCTTTGCCCGCCCCATCGGTCAGTACCGTTGTTTTGAAACCCTACGAAATTCTAAGCCCAATATCAGTTTTTTCGTTAGCTTCTCAAATTCAGGCTCCGATTTAGGGTTTGGGTTAGAGCTCTTCTCAGACTCTTTAGCTTCCATTACAATATCGGCTGATTTTGTTGACTGAATCGATTAAAAGAAATCACTCAATCCGTAATATGGGAAAGAGGGAAAGAAAGTTGAAAGCGTGCTCGTCATCGTCACCACTTGAAGGGGAATCTAAGGAATCTGAACCCGCCGCCGCCACAGCTGTCAGCGATGATGATGCGGAGGGTAATGAAGATCTTAGTTTAAAAATCGTTGAGACCGCCATAAAACGCGCTAAGTCCTTGAAAAATGACGCCGATTTGGAGGAGCCGATGAGTGTCGATAGTAAGAAGAGCAAGAAAGAGAAGAAAAAGAAGAAGAGGAAAGATGGGGACACTAAGTTGGAAGAGAAAAATGTTAGTGCGTTTTACTTGCATGTAATTAAGGAACCTTGTTCCAATTTTCTTAGCTGAATTTTACTTCTGACTTGAGCTTTTAAATATTCCCCAGGCTTCTCATGAAATGCCTCATAAATGTGAAAACTTCTGCAGCAACATAGTTGGGGTAATTTCTGATTCAGAATGTTACTGTTATTTGATGGTTGGGTAATGATATGTAGACTTTGATTGTGAACGTTCCAGGGGAACATTCATATGTTACACATTTGTATGTGACACACATTAATTGAGTTATTACGAATGGCTCCTAGAATATCCATATTTAATCTCTGTATTTACTGTTTATAGTTTTGCTTCACATCAGCTCCAAGTATATTTAAAAAAAATTGGTTGTGAAGAAGGTTGGAGTAAAGAACTTCCTTATTTGCTTTGTTTTTAATTATTTACCCCGATTTTAACTTTTTATTGTGATTTGTATACATTCCATCAGGAAAGCATACGAGCCACATATACGAGGTATTATTAGAAGAAAATGTTCATAACTATTTACTGTAAATGGTACAAACCACTTCTAAATTGCACTGGAAATAGGAAGAAGATTAGCTGGAATGTGTAAATCTTTAAAGACAAAAAGTTTCTGCATCTGTACAATTGAGTAGCAAATATCGAGCTTTGTAAATTGCGGACAACATCGGACTTTCTGGAATCTGTATCCGTTCTCCTTTTCTATCCAAAGAAAATACAAAAAGAAACATATTTCTGTAGCATATCAGTGAGTCATAGGTTCAAGTCTGCAATATTTAAGCTATTTTCCGTTGTTACGATTGATTATTTGATTGTATCAGGAGGACAAAGTGAATGAAGGTGATAATGAAAACACTACCCAAACAAGTGACAATGTAAAAAAAGATGAGGAAACAAATCCTACTGAGATACCAGATAATGCAGTCCTGCGAAAGCTTCTTGTGAGTTGATGTAATGTGGTTTGTAATAATATACTTGCAAAAATGAAAGCAAGCTACTTGCCTCAATGGTACATTTTTTTGTTATTGTTATCCATTGTATGATCTCAGCGTGGACCAAGATACTTTGACCCCCCAGGCAGTGGATGGGGCTCATGCTATAATTGTGGTGAAGAGGGTCACATGAGTGTAAACTGCACTGCTGCTAGGCGCAACAAGCCATGTTTTTTGTGCGGGAGCTTGGAACATAACATTAAACAGTGTAAGAAGGTTAGTGGAATGTGTTGTCATAAAATCTATCACATTATATGTTGTGGTAGTTAGTATTAGATATACCTCTGCACATCCACACACTTCATGTTTATGTATTTGCTCTTCAATTTCATGAGTCAGACCGTTTAATATTTCTCCCTCTGTTTTACTTGGACGAGTTTCACATGCGTGCCTATTTATTTGTAATTTTTTTAAGGCCTGGGCTGAGACACATGCATATTGCTCTAACTTGTAAAGTGGGAACTGGGAAGCAAGCTATATTGCTGCAAACTCAATTTTGTTTCTGCGTACTTGTAATTGTACACCTCTGTAATATTATATTTCCGATCATTCATCATCATTTTAATTTTAATTTTCATTTACCCCATTGCCGCAAAGGCTCCCACCTACGGTGGGGTAAGGGGGGTTCGGATGTACGCAGTCTTACCCCTGTACTAAAGCACAGAGAGACTGTTTCCGGATGACCCATAGTGATGTAATATTATAATTCCGATAACTGATAATTTACATGGAGGAGTTCTGTGAGATTTTATTTGCATATCTGGTGTCTTGACAGATTTGGTAAGTTTACAGTGATTAATTTTCTGTCTTGTTAATTACTAAACTACCCTAAACTTTCAAAGATTTCACTGTTCACTTTATGTTGATTTGCAAATTGAAAGTGCAAGATTCTTTTCTATGAATGTTGTACATTGATCACACTTCTATCTATATCTGGACAGGGAAAAGATTGTTTCATTTGCAAGAAAGAAGGCCACAGAGCAAAAGACTGTCCTGAGAGAAACAATGGAGGGTCTTGGAGTTCTAAAATGTGTTTGAAGTGTGGGGATTCCGGACATGATATGTTCTCTTGTCACTCCGACTACCACCCAGATGACCTTAAGGTTGGGACTGTTATATATATAGATTCAAGTACCCTTTTCCTTTAATGCTTGCAATATTTATATTTTTGCTCCCTTTTTTGGCAGCTGATACAGTGTTACATTTGCAAGAGATTTGGCCATCTTTGTTGTGCTGACTATCCTGACAATGGTCCAAGCGAGGTTTCCTGTTACAAATGTGGTTCATTAGGCCATACTGGTTTGGTTAGTATTATTAATGTGATTTTGATACTAAGATTTCTAGAAAGGAGGCCTCTACTGAAATTGCAGTTAGAAGCTTGCAAAAGTTTAGTTGCTTAAGAGTGACTGCTGAATCAGTTGATGTTTTATTGTACCCTATTTCTGTATGTTGTAAGAAGATATTTTGCTACTACATGAATCACGTCGTTCCATTGTAGGCCCATGTTCATTTTTTTTTTTGCAAAATTGCAGGCTTGTGCTGGATTTCGTGGGGAGACTAGTGCTACAGGGACCCTACTTACATGCTACAGATGCGGTGAAGATGGTCATTTTTCACGGGAGTGCACATTTCGCAGGGTATTTTTCTGGTCCTTTCTTCCTGTCCTGAACCTCTCAATGTTATTATGCTATGTTGCACGGAAACGCAAAAATCAAGTTGAAATGGGAAACGTTAACTTTTGCTCAAAAAACGCTTGTTTGGAGAGTTTCTAAAGAGTTTCCGTAGAGTTTCCGAAACGCAAACGTACACTTTTTCGAGAGTTTCCGTGCTACATAGTTATTATGTGATATCTCATTTTTTTATTCAAAAATTGTGCCATCATTGTTAGGTTGGTAATAAAAGAAGCCATGAATTACGAACACCCAAAAAGAAAATATTCTCTGACATGAAGGAAGAACGCATGGGATCCTGGTCTATGCCGACAGATGATTTTGGCAAGAGAAGAAAGAAAAAAGCGATATATGAAGGTGACTTTAGATCAGAGCATAAAACTAAAAGGAGGGGTGGCTGGATAACGGATGATCCTGAAGACTTCTCAGGATACAATAATACCTGGACAAGTCATGCAACTCCTAGCACTAAGAGATCTTGGAAGTACAGTAATGGCAACTCCAATGGACATGCTTCCAATCCCTGGTCCTCAAGAAAGTCCCATACACCTAATTTCACTCATTCGCCTTCTTCTGTTTCATCGAAACACGGACACCACAGGTTTTCAGCCTCCCGGTTTGGTGACAGTAGTCATGGTGGAAGAAGAAACAGTGACTGGTAGCAAAAAGGCCTGTCAGAAATGGTGTGGCCATTGTGTGATATTCTCTTAAAAGGCTATTCTCTGGTTATCATTGTCAGAGTTGATGCTCACTTAGGCATTTGGTTGTGCAAACAAAAACATCGGCATGACAGATGGGAACCTGGGCATGTGAACAACTTTGATTAAGATTAAGATTTACTCCCTTACCCCTATTAATTTTTGAATTATTTTTTTAATCTGGGTGATTGTAATTTTACAAGTAATTTGTGATTTGTTTTTTCCCTTAGAAAGGAGGAATCAACTATTGTTCCTTATTTTATAGGTATCAAAATATACATTGTATCCAAATCATGTAACATTGTATTGTTGAGGAGCTTTGCTTGTAGAATTTGGAAATGATTCTCTTCACGTCTCCTGCCTAATTTTTAGTCTATGATGGGATGTGGCATCTTAGTAACGTTTTCTTCACAACCTGTAGTTGGACTGTATCAAATCAAGCTTGCTCATGTATACAGGTAATAAAGAAAATTTACCATTTCCGAAAATTCTCCGTTATGAATGAAAATAGTAAGTTGTTGCAGGCACGTATAAAATATGGACCACGCGTACATCTTTTCTTGTTTTGTGTTTAAAACAAGCTATTGAATTCTGAAAATAGAATTAAAGTAAACATTAATTTTTTCCTTTAGGTTCTTTTTGTGAGACTAAGTGTTTTATTTGGCTCTTTTGGATGTTTTAGTTCCTATAGAAAATAACTAGTAGTTCTAAATAAAAATTTAATCATCAAATATTAAAAATAATACAGCTATAAGTTAATAGCTGTATAAAAAATAATACAGCTATTAACTAAAACAATTAACTTTTCAAATTTGCCCTTTTCATAATTTACAGCCCCATGGTTTGTCATAGGCTTGGACTCGGGTCGGGCCACCCGGCCCGTGGACCGGCCCGGCCTGCTACTGTGCGGGACCGGGACCGGCCCGGTTCTCGGGTCCGGGTCCGGGTTGGGCCTAGGCCCGGGGGGTAGGGCGGGTCCGGGATCGGGTCTGAATTTTGGTGAACCGGCCCGGCCGGGTCGGGCCCGGGCCCGGGCCTGGGCCAAATTGAATTTTTTTTTTTTTTCATTTTTGGGCTTCCACCCGGGTTGGGCTTGATGGGTAGGATGGGTTTGGGGGGGTTTGGGAGGGTGGGGGGTGAGGGGGGGGGGGGGGCTAGGAAAGCAAAAAAAAAAAAAAAAAATCCAAACCGGAGGTCCGGCCCGGCCCCGGACCGGACCCGGTGGCTACCCGGGCCGGTCCCGGGTCCACCATTCTTGAACCGCCGGCCCGCCCGGGCCTAGGCCCGACCCGGACCCGGACCCGGCCCGGACCCGAGTCCACCCCTAGTTTGTCATGCAGTGCAGTATAATGAGAGTCTCCAATCCAGGAAGTCGAAGATCAAAGATGTGCTTCTAAACCCGATCACCACCCTGCCCTCGACTCCAAAAGTACCATAGAAGACACTATAACACTACCTAGCAGTCTAGCACAAGGGGCTTTGTCGTAGAGCTTGTCAAGTTGGAGGAGAAATATGGGAGTATGAAGAATTGAAAGAGTTGAGTTCAGCAAAGGAAGAACACGTATGAAGAGTAAAATAAGTACTTCAAATATGGTGACTGTGATTAAAAGTGTTTGTGTTTCCTATAATATGACCTGCATGTTTTTATCCTCAGTGTATGACTTAGAGTCCGTTTGGTAACACTAAAATTGGCTGAATTGGCTGATTCTGCTGAAATTTATGAAGTTCTGGCTGAAGTTGCTATATTGGTTGATTCTGCTGATTAATAAAAAAAAATATTTAAAATATTTGTTATTAATAAATAAAATAAAAAATTATATGAAAAATAGCTAAAATGATCCTCTACAGTATCTTCAGCCAATACAGTCAGAAATGTAACTCCAACCTTACTTTTTCTGCTTATTACATAATTCAGCGCGTGAAACCAAAAATTACTTATTTGGTGAAAAAACTGGTTGATAAGCCTGACAAACCGAAAAAGGGTCACCAAACGAGCTTTTAATCGTACTCCTTAAAAAAAGGAAGCAACCTATTTTTTCTCCTTAGTCTACGTGCCTTTATATTTTTGAGGATACTTTGGTCTCTAAAAATTCTTCTTAGAATCTTAGTCATACGTTTAGTCATAAGATGGTAACGAAACTAAATCACATTTCAGGAATTTGTATGAATTTTACTCATATGTATGTATTTTTCCCATTTACAAATTTGGGGTTGCATTTAGAATTGCCCTTATATTGCCCTCAATAAACATTAAATTGTGCCAAATCCCATAGCACATAAGTATTGTTGGACTCGGGTCGGGCCACCCGGCCCGTGGACCGGCCCGACCCGCTACTGTGCTGGACCGGGACCGGCCCGCTACTGTGCGGGACCGGGACCGGCCCGCTACTGTGCGGGACCGGGACCGGCCCGGTTCTCGGGTCCAGGTCCGGGTTGGGCCTAGGCCCGGGGGGTAGGTCGGGTCCGGGCTCGGGTCTCAAATTTGGTGAACCGGCCAGGCCGGGTGAGGCCCGGGCCCGGGTCAAATTGGTTTTTTTTATTTTTTTTTCATTTTTGGGGTTCCACCCGGGTTGGGCTTGATAGGTAAGATGGGTTTGGGGGGGTTTGGGAGGGTGGGGGTGAGGGGGGGGGGGGGGTTAGGAAAGCAAAAAAAAAAAAAATCCAAACTGGAGGCCCGGCCCGGACCCGGTGGCTACCCGGGCCGGTCCTGGGTCCACCATTCTTGAACCGCCGGCCCGGACCCGAGTCCACCCCTGCACATAAGCGGATAAGTCCAAAGAAAAAAAATCATATTCCATCTTTCTTCTTTCTAGTTGTTCCATATTTCTTTATTCTATTTAGTTGCTTCATAAAGAGGCCGGGCAACCCTCATTTTCGGCTTATCAGGCTTATCAGCCAACTTTTTTACCAAACACATAAATTTTGCTTTCACGCGTTGAATTGTGTAATAAGCCGAAAAAGTAAGGTTGGAGTTACTTTTCTGGCTGTATTGGCTGAAGTTATTGTAGATGACCATTTTAGCTATTTTTACATACTACCTCCGTCCCTTAAAACTTTGCCAATGTTTACCGGCACGGAGAATAATAAAGTAAAAACTGTGTGGTTGAAGTTTGTGCAGATGAGAAAAAATAACAGAAACCACAAAATAATTGATTAAAAGGGAAAGTGACAAAGTTTTTTGGGACGTCCAAAAAAGGAAAGATGACAAAGTTTTAAGGGACGGAGTATACTTTTTTCTTTATTTTATTAATAAAATATATTTTAAAAATATTTTTTTCTTGTATCAGCAGAATCAGCCAATGCAGCTACTTCAGCCAGAACTTCATAAATTTCAGCAGAATCAGTCAGAACAGTCGATTTTCGTGCTGTCAAACGGGCTCAAAATATCACGAGTACTCGCTCTTTTTCACTTTTGTCGGCTTATTATAAAAAACTATGTTTAGAGCTATGAACAAAATTAGTTTATCATACATAATTATTTAAAACCAGTCATGTTTGAATATTTAAGAAAAAAATATGATCGACGATAAAAAAAAGAAAAAAAGAAAAAAATATGATCAGTCTCATTTTCCCTTCAATGCCCGTAAATTGCCTACCTGATATGTACAATAAATGTACATCTTCTAATTTAGAGCCAACGTGTCATTAAATTAATTCAAAGAACGATTCTAATTCATAGTGTAGAATTAATTGTTAATTAATTATTAGCTAGTGTCCTATATTAGACAACTTATTCATTATAAATATGTAGTTAGGACTATCAATCTGGTTAAGTCTGTTTATTATTCTCACATGGTATCAAGAGTTTAGGGTTCTTGATTTTTTCCCCGCACACATACATGGCGTCCTCTTCTGCCAACACCACCGCAGCAGCGCCGCATACCACAACAGCACCGGCGGCGCCGGTCTCTACGTCCTCCGTGACGACGAGGGCCCCTGTTACGTTCTTCTTTGGCGCCAGTTCATCTGTTTTGTAGTGTTTCGTTTCCATGTCGCTTCCACAAACCACGCCCACCCTGGATATGTCGGCATGGACTCCGCCCGTCTTTGACAGGTCACGACCGTCGGTTAGTTTATCATTACTACCGAAGAGGCGGGTTTAAGAGTCGCGGGTTTGACCGGCTCGAGGGACTGAAAGGCCCATACCTAACAATCTCCCCCACACCGATGCTGCCCTCTGGCTCTGATACCAATTGAAGGATCGATCCCACAGCCGGGAGGCAGACTACCGATATTGTCCGCTTTGGATTGCCCCTCACGGATTTAAAACGCGTCTATAGTGGTGGAGAGCCTAGTCCTTATAAGGTACCAAGGACTCTCCTAGCCCACCGGTGTGGGATTCTTTGGCATTCCTATCGAAGAGGCGGGTTTAAGAGTCGCGGGTTTGACCGGCTCGAGGGACTGAAAGGCCCATACCTAACGGTTTTTATTTCTTAGAGATAATCTCCGCATAGTTCCTCTTGCATAGCTTGATGAGGTGTAATAGTGTAGAATTAGTTGTTAATAATGAATTATTAGCTAGTATCCTAATTGTATTAGGCAACTTATTCCTTATAAATATACAGTCAGGGCTATCAGTCAAGTTAAGTCTGATTATTATTCTCACATCAATGTCCCTTTCACCCGTTATTTAACTCTGTCACTAAAATACCAACCCTATCAATTAAACTCAAACTAATTGTGCAGAGGAAATTTCTCATCCCAAACACATTTGTTAATAATGTAAAACATTATTGTTTAGATGGAGAGAACATGTAGACACTTAACGAATTCAAACGGATGGAATTGGACATACCATAATTTTGTCTTGAATACTAAATAAATGACTACTTTAAATAATTTTGTATACAATTGGACTAATTTTGTCACAACCTCTAACATTGGACTATTTGTTTAATAATCCTTTTTCATCTATTACTTGTTAGTTTTCCTAATCATTTACACAACATTGATTACTTTAGTTGTTACACTTAATTTAAGTAGAAATCCTTAAAGTATGTAATGTAATTATTAGCACTAGTTTTTTTTGGAAGAATTAGCACTAGTTTATGTGCTGTTAGGGGATAATTTTATTTATCATCACTAAATCATCGCAAGCCGTAACATATTTCAATATGGAATTAAGGTAGCATGTTTTAATCCTACTTATGTAATCTCACTTCAAATGAGGACAGTGTACTAATTTCATATTTTTCATGATAAGGTTTATCAAGACTGAAGTAATTGAATGTGTTCAAATTCTTTAAATTGTGATAAGACTAGATGAAGTTTTTTTAGGAGACTAGATGAAGTTGTTCACCTATGGAAGAATTGTATTCAATTTCCTTACCTAAAATACAGAGAAATGTACATGAAGTTACATCACAATCTTCATATTCAGTTATTTTGTTCAAAATTATACCCATGTTACTGATTTTTTCATTATTAATATCAATGAAAAAGGTTTGATGAGAATGTACGTGATTAATAAATACTATACTAATTAAAAGGAGACAATTAAATGAGCACTAAAGTGAAGGGAGCAAAGACTCACGTGTAGGGCTATTTGTAGACCATAAGACAAGGAAGGTGAAATGGACAATGCCAGCCATCGCCACAAAAGCTTTATACGATGAAGTAACAGTAATGTGTGGCTAATGTGAACTTGTACCTTCTCCATTCTATCTATCTATCTTTGGCCTGCCAGCGATGCTATGACCACTTCATCATCATGCTCCAATGAATTTTGTCACCACTTTTGGACTATCTACTTGACCCACCGCCTCCGTCTCATTTTATGTGTCTCATTTTGACTTGACACGATTATTAATAAAGTGATTAATATAGTATAAATTGTGATTGAAATTTGAGTATAATAAAATGAAATGGTGTAGATCACATATTTCTATCCAAAAAAGGAAAGGAGACACTTAGTTTGGAACAACGCAAAAACGAAAGTAGGACAAGTAAAATGGGATGAAGGAGTATATTTTTGGCTTCACGCTTAGGGAAATGGATGGAACTCTATTGAAGGTTAGAGTGTACACATGCCCTAGTTTTTCACTTTTGATTTTTTTTTAATAAGCCATGTTTATAGCTTATCATTATTATCAATCAACATTTTATCAAATATTCAAACTTGATTTCACGCATTGAATTATTTAATATTACACCTACTCCACTAAAATTGGAACATGTAGAGGTGATGCGGTTATTAAGAAAATGAGTTTATCTGGTTGATATTGAATTGATAAATTAATAATAAGGTAAGAATGATTTATAACCATACAAATTCTATGAAATTTGATATGAGACAACCTTAGTGGGACGGGCCGAAAAGAAAAGATGGAACAATCTTAGCGAGACGAAGGGAGTAACAAAAATAAATAAAGTTAAAGTTACTTTTCTGATTGAATCAGCTAAAATTGCAGAATAAGACAATTTCAACTTTCTTCATATAATGTTTCAGGGTTGCGCATGGTTTGGAGCGGTCTGATACATTAGCAAAACCTGTAATGTGCCTGCAAAATTTTTTCGGATCAACAAAAAATGATGACATACAGAAGGAGAAAAGAGATAAAGCCAAGGCTGAAGGCTCTCTGGACTACTATACAAAGTTGAATGATAGTTATAAGACAAGGGAAATTCGTCCGTCTGATGAGTATGAATCAGTATCTCCTCCAACTAGTGAAACTGTATCTATACAGGAAGGATCACCTGTTTCTGAAAACCCCAAAACCAAAAAATCTATATTCCAAAGATTATTCTCAAAATTGTGGACATACATATATATCTCGAAAGTGAAAGGCAAGATTTCAAAACAGAAAAGGAAAAACTTTTAAATGAGATATATTTTCTCAAAAATGTCCACCAATACAAGCACAACTCCAACCTCCTCTCATAACTCAAAAAGTCCCATTCAAAAAAGCAGAAAGGCAATGCTCTTCATAAATGTCACGAGAAGAGGATGACTTGTATTTTCAAGCAAACTAAAGAGCAAGCTGCAAGACTTAAGCTATTTTTTTGAAATATCCAAAAATCATTCTGGTATCTCTAAGTCATGTAGTACCTTCAAAGAGACATGTTCAAGTTGAAGCAGTTAGGCATTTAGTTCTGTCACAGACCATTCTTCTCAGTCTTCTTCTGAGGAGCTCACACTTGTGATCTCACATTCTAGTGCCAAAGTTAGTGACATAAGAAGCTCAATTCTTCCTCTAATGCTTCTTTCCATCATTGTGATGTGAATGATGTGAAATCTCTACAAAAGAGATCTAAAGCTTGTACTTATGATATTTGTGATGATGTTTGTCTAAAACATCGATCCCCTCAAGGTTTACTCAGCCAAATATGTGAGCCATCTATCAAGGGAGAACATCTTTACTTTTCTAAAATCTTTTCCATTATCCACGTGTGCTGAAACATCTATTGATAAAAAATAAGATCCTAAATCACAATCCAAGTCACACTGCTCTCCTAAAGCTTCAAAAGAGATTGGTTTAAGAACAAAAATAAAACAAACATTTCAGAATATGTTTTATGCATAAAGGGATATGTACACCCACTTTGAAATGGGTAGTAAAGGCTTCTTAACCTTTTTGCAGGTCCACAATGTGTGATACCTGATCTGACTACTCCACACACATGACAAGAACACGAGTTGTTGAGCAATCAACTAGTGCACACTATGAAGGGGAGTATTGGCGTGTTTACTACCTCACTGAGTAGAAAATCATCAAATGCACACTTGTAAGGGGAAGTTTTCATTTTCTCCTACTCGGATCCAACTCACGCCACTTGCAACTTGTAGGGGAATTTTTTTATTTTTCTCCTCTTAACGCTGAACAACGATAAATGTAGGGCTATTCAAGGATGTACACATTTGAGGGAGGGTTTTAAACTTTCTCCTCTAGACAGCAAAGAGAGATAAGCCCCAATTGCTCAGTACAAACCAACCGAGTCTACCTAAGGGACAAAGTCAAGCACGAGTGAACATTATTAGAGTAAGGCATCATAAGACTCAAGTGAGCAAGAAAACACTATCATCGACAAGCCTGCCTCTTTAATTAAGATATCAACAGTTCAAATACCCATAATCAATCAAATGCTCCAGATAAACCTCATAGATACATGAATAATTTAATCAGATCCTGGGTAGAAGTCGTTGCATCAAGTCCAACGATGCTTGCAGAATCTACCCTAGATCACTCATTTGTCTCTCAACAGATATAGGTGATTCAACTCACACGATGAGCCTCATACTCTATTACCTCCTTCTGAGATGGATGATACTGGGTACAGTGCTCGCAACCCCACACCACGGAGCTATCATTGATCATGTTGTGCCTAGTAAATCCGCTTCGAAATGGTTTTCAATTTTCTAGGACATAAACACCTTTCATGAGTCAGTTGTTGGTCTTTGTGAGCACACGAGAAACTCAATAGGCTCATCTACTATAGATGCAGTTTGAGGATCGGAAGGAAGTCCCGACGTTGCAACATATATCACCAACGTGTTCAGGCCATTTTACGGAGTTCATCTCTAGAGCGATGCTAACGGGAGTCTACATGACCCTTGGGTGACAATCATTATATGAAGGCCAAACATTAATGTTTTTCATTCATGTCGTTATAACGGAACACCACAGTGTCACAAGTTTTTTGCCCATTTCTTGCTTTTGTTTTATTATAGAGAATAACTGGCATGATGCCCCGATAAATCGGACCATCGTGAGGGGGAGAATGGTCTATGTGATTCTAACCGAATTAAAAAAAAAACGACCCAGCCCCAAGTTAAGGGTACATACATTTCATATATAACTAAGGGGTCCCCTCTAATTTTTATAGTTCAACGTTACATTTGTTTCAAATATAAAAGCTCAATGTTTAATTGTTCTGAAATGAATTTGAAGTGTGTTTACTCTCACACATAACGTTTAAGGGAATTTGTTCTTTCTACCTAACACTTTTATGATCATAATATTTTAATAGTGCCTCCGTCTTTTTGCTTTAATTTGATCTTGTCCAACCATATGTTCACATCACGACTAGTCCTCACTTTTCTTCTAACAAAGAATTCCATTTTATTTGGATCATATCAAATTAAGTGTGTGTTTAGGGTATAAATTCAGGAGACTGTTGAATCTGGTACGAATTATTTGGAGTTCGAAGTGACTCAAAGGTATAGACCTATAGGTTTTTATGAGACAGGGTTTGGAACCGGATGGCTGATCCAAGTTGAAAACCTATCCCTCATGTTTAAGGAGTGCTTGTCTAAAAGTAAAAAAAAAAATATACTCGATATGTACATTTTTGTTATCTTTCCATCATTTGCAATGAAGCCAAAGACTCACTATTGTTTGGATTGAGAATATGATGGAATAAAGCAAAATGACTCACTAAGCTGTCTGCGCTTCTTTGTTATGAAGCAGCGGTCAGTAGTGCAATTCTGGACGCGATGTTTACGGTGGGTCATCCAGAAAGAGTCTCTCTGTGCTTTAATACAGAGGTAAAACTGCGTATATCCGACTTCCCTTACCTCACCATAGGGGAGCCTTTGCGGCACTGGGATGATGATGATGATAACGTACAATTTTGCCATCATATTTTTAATGAAAAGTTGATATCATCCATTCATTTTAAAGCAATGAAGGGCTTGGATTTACTCCCATTTCCATAGGAAAGCTTCTGTTCATTGGTAAATATCCAACCCAAAGGACGGTTCCGTGAGAAAAATGAAAAGGAATTCTAACTTTCAATTATCCTAATTTGATGGTCAAAAAATTCTGATGAGTTTGAGATGGTTGACCTTCTAAAAAAGGAAACGGTGCAGCCGCAATTGGGGTTTCTCTTTGGAGTGCGGCAATAGGATTTTCTCTTCATAGCTGCCTCAAAGTCGAAGCAGCCGCAATTGTTGTCTTCCTCTCCGATCCCAGGGTTTGTTTTTTCGGTGGGGTTACCCGGCAGTTTGTTCGACTATTAGGTTTATATCAGACGTAGACGTCGAAGAAGGGCACCAAGTTCACATGACGTGCAGTGGCGTATCCAGGATTTTCCGTCAACGTGAGCGAACTCATACTGATTGTCTGATTATTTCAGGCATCTCATAAATAATGATGGCATTAAAAAAAAATAGTGTAGAATCAATTATAAATGAGAAAATATTCGAGGGGAAAAAAATATTACGATATCATAATTATAAATTTCATGACAAATAAAACAACTTTGCTAAAAATGAATTTTAATCACACGGTCTATAACTTATTCAAAATTATGTGAACAACAAAAATCAAATAAGAACTGAATCAAATATGTATTTAGAACTAATTTAATCAAGTTACAAATTGACAAGTATATTAAAAATAAATACCGCGTATATATTACTGTGTAACAATGTACTCCTACATCCCTCTGTCCCATAAAGAATACTGCTCTTTGTCCGTAATTACATTTTTTTAGTAAAAAGAGAGAATTCCCCAAATAGGAGCAAAACATAAGCAAAATGCAAAAATAAGAGTACCATGTTTTGAATAGGAGTAACTTTATTGTTTGGACAAGTATACCCTACCCAAGCCCCAACAACTTTTAATTAAATGTTTAATTCATAATAAATTCGAAAAAAATTCAAAAAATCGTAGAAAAATAATTAAAAATTTTATAAAATATTAATAAAATAAAAAAAAAATTAAAAATATATTTTTAGTTTTTTTATTTTTTTAAAAAAATTAATAAAAAATAGTAAAACTCCATAAAAAAATTAAAAAAAATATGGATGTCTTTCGAACGGTGAAAAAAAATTCCATTTTCCTAAAAACTGCCCTTTTTTCTGAAAATGCCAAAAACATGACATATTTCTCTTTGCGAATGCCAACATTTTTATTGTTTTCTGCCATAAATATGGCATTCGTAATGAACTTGGCATTTTCCCCCCCGGTGACTGGAGGTGGTGGTGCTGAGGCAGCAGAGGCGACGGTGAATTTTATTTTATGTTTTTAAGTTTTTAATTTTTTTTTTAAAAAAATTATATTTTTTTATTTTTCGAAAAATAAATAAATAAATTATTATTATCGAATAAGTCATAAATTAACTAGGTTATGCTTAAAGAATTCATATTTTAGAATTAACTAGGTTAGGGATATTAAGGGTACAAAATTAATGTTTACTCCTATTGAAGGAAGTTTTAAGTTTTACTCCTATTTGTGCAATTATGTTTATATTTACTCCTATATTGGGCAATTTCTATAGTAAAAAACACACATATTCGGAAGCTAAATCAAAAGATTTATAAAGTCACACAAAACTTAAATTTGATAAAAATTGGATATATAAAATAATATATTAAGAAAATTTTACGTTGACCGGTGTATAATGGAGACAAACGTAGTAACTATTAATTTTTCCCGAATCACTAATTATGCGCGAAAAATTATGTAGTTATACTTTTTTTTATGGAAAATTGTAATTATATTGAAATTACTTTAGAGCTTAAAAAGGCAAAATTAAAATAAAATATACAATAAGAGACAATCTAACTAAAGTTGATACGGTCATACGGAGTAAGATGTCTAAACAAGCTAAAATTTGAATCCAATTATGTAAAACCACCTTTAAATTACTTCAGAGCTTAAAAATGCAAAATAAAAATATAATATTCTAACTACTGCCTTTTAAAATCGAACCCCGGAAAATCGAACCCCGGAAAATCTTACTTAAATATCTCACCGTCAGACCCAAATCCATTTTGCTGTAGTAGCTTTAGGAGATCAAACGCCTTACTTTTATATAAGGTATTTAAATTAAGAGTAATATTCATGTGCGGCCGGCCGCACCAGAGGTACCGACTCTTACTTAAATTTTTGTTGAACTTTTTATGACATGTTTTTCATCAAGTCTAGTTTAGCCACAAAAACATTAAGCTAAAAACTCAATCCGGAAGGTCGTCAAATGATTTTTTGAAGTTGACTGCGTTTTTTGTGTGTAATTTTGCACGGTTAACTTCAAAAAATCATTTGAAGACCTTTCGGATTGAGTTTTTAGCTATAGTTTTTGGCGAATAAACTAGACTTCATGAAGACTATGCCATAAAAATTTCATCAAAAAATTCCACCGGAAAGACGGCCAAACGCCATCGGCCGGACGGCCTCTCTGGTGCGGTCGGACGGCCTCTCTGGTGTGGTCGGACGCACCAGAAAACTACTCGTTAAATTAATTACATATCTATATATAATTTTATATTTGATGTATATATATAGGGGTTGGGTGGGGTTGAGTGGGGGTGGCTGCCCCTGTTGCCCACATGTTGGATCCGCCCCTGCATGCATGCAGACTTTGGTGATTTCAACGAAGAAGTTTGAGGAGCAGTACTACAACTTAACTATGGAGGACGGTAATGTGTCCGATGGTGCACGGAAAATAGGGTTTTAGATGAATTTTCCGGGGGTCAAAATTCTCTTCACCGAAAAAGAAATTTGAAAAAGGGAGTTAGCCTTCACCCATACTGCAGTAGGTCGTCCTCATTTGAAACCACCTCCGTGCGAGGAGGCAATTTGGGGACAATTTTTATTTTCGTATGATTTTTACTTTAGTAGTACTTGTTTTTATTTTAGTTCGAGCAGGTATGGTTGAAGTATATTGATTTTTGAAGAAGTTTTGATAGGCAATGCTTCATTTTCGGTCGTTTTAGATTTAATCTTTCCCGTTTTGTGTCTAGCTAGTCATGTTGTTTTGTATGAGTGACCGACTCTATGTCTATTTCTAGGGCTTACATCGGATCTGTAATAGTTGTCTGGATATTGTCTTGCATGTTTTCTCTATATTAATAAAAGCCACTTTATCAAAAAAATGAAACAATGCAATTAAGTGTGAAGAACAATATTGAAACTTTTTTTGAATGGAAAACACTTATTTATTAATAATAAAAATGATCACTACAAAAGCAATTGAGATAGGCTAAAGCTACAATGAAATGAGACATATAATTGAAAAGTATCTTAACAATTGGCTAACCCCACAAAGATGTAAAAATAGAAGCTTCTATTACTAACCCAATAATCAAGACTAAAAATAATACCAAAACTTCTATGCGATAAAAAATAAACAAATAAATCGGTTTCACCATCCACTGATAAAGACATAATTGAAAATCCTAGGGCTTGTTTACTAGCAGTTATATTTTCCCAAGTTTTAGAACACTGGAAAACTGGAAGAAGGAAAACAGAAAACGTGTTTACCAAAGAAAATTAGTAAATTACTGGAAAACGGGAGAAAAGAAAACAGAAAACTGCGTTTACCAAAGCTTTTTCAAAAACGCAAAAATGAGATATGTCTCTCTTTTCTTTAATTAATTGGAGAAGTGACTCTTACTAGTTTCCCAAATTTGGAAAACGCGCATGCTGCAGTGCCACTCTAATGAATTTGCATACTTACATGTAGTAGGGCTGGATTCAGTTCGGTTCCCGAACCGAAATAGAAAATATCCGAACCGAATTGAACTTTGAGTTTCTTAATTTCCTTAGACCGAAACCGAACCAAACTTGGTTGGGAACCAATTTTTCGGAAACCGAATTTTTAGTCCGGTTTTTCGATTTTTGTTAAATAACTAAATAAACATTCAATATTTGTATATACAGTCGCTAGCACACGCCCTCAAGCAAGACTAGAGACATGTTCTTTAGCTGTTACTAAAGGGCGATTTTATAAGCTCATATGAGGAGTAATCTTCCATTCTATCCGGTGTGGGACTAACTATATATATGCTGAAGAAAAAGCAAACGGAAGAGTTGGCGCGAAAGAAAAACCCAAACTCAAGGGAAGTCGTTGTTGGGGGAATTCGAACTCACGTTACTTGTTACCGCCGAGCTACTTCAGATTATTGATATATATAGACTCCAACGGTATATATTACATTATAGTTATACAAATTAAATAAAATAATTTAAAAACTATTATTCAATAAAATAGCCGGTTCGGTTTGAACCGATTTTCAATCTCAAAGAACCGGTTCTGAACCAGTTCATATTCAGGTCCCAACTTTGGGGTCCCATTAAAGTCGGGTCAGTTTCGAATCATTTTTTCTATCGATGGGTTCGGTTTTTTTGGTTCGATTTTCGTTTTTTTCGGTTAAAAATTCCAACCCTAACATCTAGTGGTGCATCTGGTCCCGCTCCGGTGTCAGTTCTAGTTCGGTCAACGACCTTACTGTCCCTATCTGCTCCGGTCAATGACCCTGCGGTCTCCGTCCGGTCCGATCTAATCCGATCAACGACTCGGCGGTCTCTGTCCGGTCCTATCAATGACTTGACGATCCCCGTCTTGTCCGGTCAACCACCTAGTGATCACTGTCTTATCAAATCAATGACCTGGCGGTCCCCATCATGTCCAGCCAATGACCCGACGGTCTCGGGCCAGTCCCCTCAACGACCCAGCGATCCCTGTCTGGGTCGGTCAATGACCCGGCGGTTCAGTCTCGGTTATTTGAAATCACTTTTTAAAGTGAAGAATTTTAAAAGAGCTATTGAGTTCTCAACCAACAGGGAAATGGGAAAAGAATTCGTCATACTAATTGTTGAGATCGACCGGTCCCAGATGGTTTTAGTGCCGACTTTCCTATACTTGGGACTTGGTACCCTACGTGGGTTGTACTAGGTTTGATTTCGGAATGGTACCGTACTTTCAGTCTTCTGGAACTGGGTGAAAAAATTTGATGAACATGGTTTGAGACTTGAAAATAGAAAACTAAAAAATGAAAACAGAAAATTGGAGAAAGAAAAACTGGAAAATGAAAACAGAAAATTGGAGAACGGAAAACAGAAATGGAAAACTGGAAAATATCTCTGTTAGTTTGTCCAACCACCAGAAAGAAATAGCTAGAATCCTCAGTTTGACCAAGTACAGGGAAGAAATTGTCAATATCATCCGTTTGACTAGCCACCAAAAAGAAGATCCGATCGAGTGTTATTTTTCATGAGGAGGACGAATAATTGCCGAAGAATCGCCAACGTTTCAAGTTAACCTCCCAAAAATATTAAGCAGTACTAGCATTGTCAACCACCAACAATAAAATTTTGAACACCCGATCTGTTCCATCGATGATGGATACACAAACCCTAGACATTGCTAGGAAGAAACCACATAAAAAACTTGAAAATACCAACTATGTTCTTCTTTGTATTTTCTTCTTTTTTCTAATATAACCTGGTAAATGTTTCTCGTCATTTACCCCACCGATTTCGGTAATTTACCTATCGGGTCCAAAAAAGTTGAAAATACCGACAAAAGGGGTTTGCTTTTATGTTTAGAAGGACATACAAAGAAAATTGAGGAGAAGAGAGAGTGGGACATCTGGAGAACAAGGTTTCACGATAATTTAACTAAAACAAAATAAAAAATACCGAAACTTTGATATACCATATTTTTTGTATAAAAAATATTAAATTTCTTGAAATTTTGGCATATCAACATTTACAGTAAGGTATAGTAACATATCGAATTACATGAGTAAGATATGAGATAAGTACATGCTTTGAAAAAAGTAGGTGTACCGAGACAATGTCTTAAAAAATGCTAGAAGCTACTTAGGCACTAACCCAACGCCTAGGCGGGCTATTTTGCTAGGACTAATCTGAGACAGAAATTATATTATTATCCATGCTCTTGCATAAATAAGATAAGCAATAATGTGTTTTTATGTCTATACACACACACATTAACATGCATGTCGTAATGATATAATCATCACAAAATGTAAGAGATTTTTGGTACTGTAACAATACTCTATCCGTACCAATATAAGTACTTCACAAAATGTAAGAGATTTTTGGTAATGTAACAATACTTATTGTATACTTTTTTAAAGTACACCGTAGATGCTTTTAGGATATATTTCTTTGAAAATAAGGAAATGAGAGAATTAATTTGATATAATTCGAAAAGGAAACTAGAATAATTGTTTTGATACGGAGGGAATATACCAATATGTAATAAACATATTGAATAACAATATGTAATAAACATAATGTAATAAACTATAATTACTACTTATAATTAATCACTCAACTTCATTATGTAATAAATATTAAATAACAATATTTATGAATAAATATAAACATATACGTAGTATAGTTTTTGTCCTAATTTATAAAGGAAAAATTCACACTAATAATCCCACCTATTACCGGTCTTCCATTATTAATCCCTCCCATGCATAATTCTAAATTAATATGTATTAAAGGGGTAACCTTCCACAAACACTCTATTAACCTGAAGAACCCATCTTAACCGGTAATTAAAGAATCACGTGACCCACACGTGATTATCCTCTCCCTCTTATCCCAAAATCAGAGGCCAAGCCCAATCGACATCCCTGCACGAATCTTGCATCCCTGCGATAGAGACGAGTGAAGAGAACAAATGGGAAGGGAAGATCTTCAATTTGTTGAGTACTGAACAATCATGAATTCAGTGAGTGGTTCATCTTCTTGGACCTGCAACTCGAATAGAGAGGTTGTGCGTACTTGCCATCACAAGATAGAGCCGAAATTGCGAACGGTAAAGAGCAGTCCAAACATTGGAAGAAAATTTTATGGCTGCTCGCTATGGCCTGTAAGTATCTCTGCTTTATAAACTTTTCATTAGTTTTCATTGGATGAAAATATTAGTTTTAAATAAAAACATTAGGGTTTATAATTTTGAATGCTCTGAATTATATCAAAACTATATGCTCGCTATTATTTCTTTAAACATTAGGGTTTATGCAAAACATTGAATTGTTTAGTTTTAATGATGACTCTTTCTGTCATAAGTCATTTTCACTTGAAGTAGTGCTAAACATTTTGAGTAGAATACAGATTGTAATGACAATGATGACAATGATGTGCAATATCTCGTTTTGATTGTAGAATGCAGATTGTCGTTTCTTTGAATGGTGTGAGGACACTGATGTGCAATATGATGTCGAAATAGTGAAAGATAAAGATCTACTAATTGAGCAGTTGTTGGCAGAGAAGAAGTTATTGGAAGAAAGAGTACACAAGTTGAAGATGAAGAACAAGAGGTTGGTTGTAGAAGTTGCTGATTCTCGAATGGTGGCTTCCAAAACAGCTAGAGGAGAAGCATATGCTGTTATGGTTATAATAGCATCTTGGATAGTTTTTGGGATTCTTTCTTATTTGAAGTAATGTACCATGTAATGTTAAAGTGATGTAATATTAGCAGATATTGTGATGTAATTACTTCTTATTTGAAGAAATGTACCTTCTATGAAACTGATGTAATATTGGATCTTGTTTTGTAATGTGTATGATGAACTTCTCTTAAAGTTTTGTTATTCTGTTAAGATCATTTGAACATGGTTTAAAGTACACTTCAAAGTATTCTGAAAATTGAAAAGAACCATTCCAGTAACTTGAAAAGAACCATTCCACTTAACTTAATCATCATCACAAGTCAATTGAAAAGTTTAACAACACCAGAGTTCTGAAATATAAGCACAACATCAACCATTACATCAAAGGCAGATTAACAACATCCAAAATACACCCAAACATAGAAATCCATTTAAAGCAGTCTGGGACACTTAAGTCATTACACATCATTAGGGTTTATGCAAAAAGTCATTACACATCATTCATGACACGTCATTCTTTCACACTGGTGCACTGCCATTGCTTGATGGAGCATATCCATCCCCTGAAAGCAGTCTGGGACCTCCTACTTGACCAGGTGACTACAAAAAAAAGGCCAATGATTTTCATTTAGGAGCACACCAATATAACAATTGAAAAGGGATAAGGACATTAAGCCTCACATTAAGAATGTTGTTTCCCTGACCATCAACGAACACACCAAATCCCCGAGGAACCTGCATCCAATTCATAAACACAATAAATATAACATTACTAAACAAATATACACTAAAATGCATTATGCATACCTCATTGGCTCTCCCTTTGGACCTCCCTCTGCCCCTACCTCTCATTATCAACCTCCCACCTCTCCCAATTTGTGAAGGTTGGGCAGTGGCATTTGTATACTCAGTTTCACTGCCAGCCTCTGTAGAAGGTTGTGCATTCTTCCTAGGTCTCCCCCTTGCTCTTTTAGGTTCATTTGAAACACTTGAGGTTGTACTTTTGTCTTTGTCCGAGCGTTTTCTTTTGTTGTGTTGAGTGGACTTACATATGCTGCAAGACATTTGTAATCCATGCTTTGTTAGCTTACCAGGTTTCTTTGGATCTTCATGAGGGTCCTTTCTCCTATTTTTCCTTGGTCTTCCAGGCCTAATTTTGATAGGTGGAGGATCCAATTTAGCCTCTTTTCTTGGCCAGTGCCTTTCACCAGGGCACGGAGGGATACATCCACTATAAATCTTCATGTAGGTCTCCTTCTTGTAATACTTATCCACATAGTCTTCAGGGGCATGGTGAAGAAAGAACATGCAAGCTACGGAATGACAACAAGGGACTCCTGTCAATTCCCACTTCCTACATGTGCACGTCTTTGAGATAAGATCAACGGTCATACTATCCATTCTATGGTTGACTTGGAAGACCATGAGAGATGAAGGCATTGCTGCACAATTGGCTGCTTCTTCCTCTTCTTTTTCTAGCTTTGCTTGAATCCTAGGACATATAATGTGGTGACTGACTTCCATTTGTTGCCTTTTCTGAACAATCCTTTGCATTAAAGCTATCCTAATATCTTCCATCATGAATATTAAATGCTTTGTTCTAGCATTGAGAATGTAAACATTGAATGTCTCAGCCATATTGTTGACAATTACCTCACATTTGGTATTTGTTTTAATAAAGGCCCTGCAGAATTTGGTTGGGTCATATGCTTTGAAAGATTGGGTGGCTAATGGGCTCAGATTCTCCATTTCCCTTAAAGCATCATCATAATCAGCTTGATTATAAGCCCTAACCACTTTCCAGAAAGCCATCTTAAGCTCATCCCCTTTATGGTTTTTATGCCAGTTGGCATAGATGTGCCTTGCACAATGTCTGTGTTCTGCTCGAGGAAGCACTTTCTGAACTCCATTCAAAATAGCCTATCAACCAATGAACAATGTAACCTCAGATCAATCTTATAAAGAACATAGTCACTAAACTATACAAAATTACAATAAGTGAAATGGAAAGAAAAATTACCCGGTGTTCATAAGAGATTATAGTAAACTCAGAACCATCTGTTTCACCTATTGCTCTATTTAAGTGAATGAAGAACCATTCCCAGCTATCATTATTTTCCCTTTCAACCATAGCCCAGGCAAGGGGATACATCTGCTCATTTCCATCTCTTCCAACTGCAGAAAGTAAGACTCCACCCAAAAATGTTTTCAAGAAACACCCATCCACACACAACACCTTTCTACACCCTTCTAGCCAGCCTTGCTTAACACCATCAAAACACACAAAAAGTCTCTGAAAAACTTGTGGAAACACTCTTAATTCAGGATTGACTTCAAGCTGGAAATGGCTGGTAAGACTAGCAACTGATAAGGCCTCAAGATACCTCCCAAGTTTGTTGTAGTGGTCCTTCATACTACCATGAAGTTTCCTATGAGCAATGTACTTAACTTTGTAAACAAAGTTCCTCTTAACAACCACTCTATATGCTCTGCGTATGGTTTCAATAATTTCCTTAGCTGGCCAATGGGGTCTTGATTTAAAAACTTCCAGAAATGGCTTAGCAACCCATGAAGATTTCAGTTGTTTGTTTGATTCCATGTTTCTTAGACACCTGTGCTCCCCTACAACTGATTTCACCACAAAACACCCTCTGCTACTGTCCCAGCTAGCATATATCCTGAAGGGACACCCGGGTACACATATTGCACCTAACCTTTGTTGCCTTTTTTATCACTAACACTGAACATTAGATTTCTGCCTTGGGCTACTGCAAATCTAACCACAGCATCTCTAAATTTCTCTCTACTCTCAAATTTGGTTCCTACTTTCCACTCAAGTATTTTGTAGTCAGTATGTTCATTAACAATTGGAATCCTTTCCCTCCTTCTTTTTTTGAGTTCATATTGTTCTTCATCTTCATCTGGTGTTAAAGTTTCTTCTTCTGTGTCTTCATAGTCACTAATAAAGGCAGAGTCTTCCTCTATACCTTCTTGCACCCTAGCCTTACTAGATCTCTGATTTTGCCCTGGCAGTTTACCCTCACCAGCTTCTTTTTGAAGAGCAGTTGCAATCCCTAATATCTTGGCATTCCACCCCTTAACTTGATCCCTAACCTTTTGTTACTCTTCATCACTGGTATCAAGATCTGACAAAACCAGACCCTCTTGTATGTTCTCTAGGTCTTCCTCTTCTGAAGTATCACCTTGGAAATCAGAATTGTCATCATTTATGTTACCTTCTTCACTTGCAGGAGTGTACTCTGGATCATATGAGTCTTCTTCTTCATCCCATGTAAATGGGCTGTGGGGCCTGCCAGCCTGAAATGAATCTGGAGCAGTGGTCTGAGGTTGTGAAGTACCCACATGAATCTTAGATCCTCCCCTAGGACTAAGTTTCTTCTTCTTATTGGATGACATTATCTCTGCACATTCATTTTGTCCCACATATTCAATTGCTTGAATTAAATCTGGCACATCAATTCCATGAATGACATAGCAGTCAACGCACTTTGTCTTTAAGACTACATCTATCATATCCCTCACTTGATCATCATGATATGCCCTTCTCAATCCCTCTTCATAGCTTAGATTAGGTACCATGTAGTAAATGGCATCAATAGTACAATAATCCCCACATTTCTTAGCTAGTTCTTCTAACCAAAACCAACATAGTTCGTCTGCATCTACATCAAAAATTCTAAAAGTACCTCCCACGTATTGTAGTCTACCCCTAATATCCTTCTTAAATACTCCCCCATGCCATATACGCAGTTTAACCTGAGTGATGGATTATAGGTATCCAAGTATCCGTATAATGGGAGAGATTTGAGCTAAAGATAGTGAAGAAGATGGATGAATAGTAGAGTGTGAATGAGTAATTATGTTCTAGGGTTACAAATGACTCCAAGAGGAGTATAAATAGGGAAATAATGGGCCGGGCCGCTAATATGGGCCCGGTAGCCCAACAACATAAAAGACTAATCTAGTACATAGTTACATACAAATGACATATAAGCAGTACAATAATACAAATGATATCCGTAAGATGTGTGTGGGCCGCTGTCCGGGCCCAATAGTCGTGAGACCCGGGGGTCCGAGTCTATATACTCTATCAGGAGTCCCCCACTCTCTGAGTCGAGAGTATTCGAGGCGAAAGAGAGTAGAACTGTGTGCTGATCTGTCACCGTCTGGTGAGTAAACTTAATGAACAAAAATTTGAATTTCTGCTTCTTTGGTTAACGGAGGCGCTAAGTCCCCCGCTCTTCCAGTCCCCCACTCCTTGAGGCGAGTGTAATGAGGTGAAGAGGAGTAGAGTAATGCGTGTCGGATGATGTCTTCAATAGGGGGCCGAGGGTTGACACCTTTTGATCCACGATGGGGAGATGCCTCGTTAAAAACCTCATTAGGAAAAACCCTGTGGGGAAAAATCCTAATGAGGGAAAAAGAGTACACCGGATGCCCCCAAAATGAAACAAAAGGTGCGAGCCCTTCGGCCTGGAGATGGAGCTGCAGCGGTGCCCGTCTGCTGGATGGTCGAGGCCGATCTCTAGATGTGGGTAGCTCATCATGATCAGTAGTCCTAGTCATCAAATAAAGATGACTAAGGGATGGGTCGAGCGTCCGTCCACAATATGATGTCTGGTTCATCAAATAAAGATGACCAGAACGTAAGGCCGATGGGCCGAGAGGCCTGTACGAGAGCTCCACGTTGTCAAATAAAGACGACGGGGCGATGGTGCGGCCGAGGGGCCTGCATAAGAGCTCCACGTCGTCAAATAAAGACGACGGGGCGATGGTGCGGCCGAGGGGCCTGCATAAGAGCTCCACGTCGTCAAATAAAGACGACGAGGTGATGGTGTGGCCGAGGGCCCTGCATAAGAGCTCCACGTCGTCAAATAAAGACGACGGGACGATGGTGCGGCCGAGGGGCCTGCATAAGAGCTCCACGTCGTCAAATAAAGACGACGGGGCGATGGTGCAGCCGAGGGGCCCGCATAAGAGCTCCACGTCGTCAAATAAAGGCGACGGGGCAATGGTATGGCTCAGAGGCCTGCATAAGAGCTCCACGTCGTCAAATAAAGACGAAGGGGCAATGGTATGGCTCAGAGGCCTGCATAAGAGCTCCACGTCGTCAAATAAAGATGACGGGGCGATGGTGCGGCTGAGGGGCCTGCATAAGAGCTCCACGTCGTCAAATAAAGACGACATGGCGATGGTGCAGCCGAGGGGCCTGCATAAGAGCTCCACGTCGTCAAATAAAGACGACGGGGCAATGGTGCGGCCGAGGGGCCTGCATAAGAGCTCCACGTCGTCAAATAAAGACGACGGGGCGATGGTGCGGCCGAGGGGCCTGCATAAGAGCTCCACGTCGTCAAATAAAGACGACGGGGCGATGGTGCGACTGAGGGGCCTGCATAAGAGCTCCACGTCGTCAAATAAAGACGACGAGGCGATGGTGCGGCCGAGGGGCCTGCATAAGAGCTCCACATCGTCAAATAAAGACGACGGGGCGATGGTGCGGCCGAGGGGCCTGCAAAAGAGCTCCGCGTCATCAAATAAAGATGACGGAGCGATATATGGCTGAACTCTGGGATCCTTTAGCCTTTCGGCTGGAGACCGCAAGATGTTCGCTATATCTGAATAGGGGGACGAGGCGGTGGACGCCTGTCTGAATATGAGGACGACGACGCTGATGAGTCGGTCCGAATATGAGGACGACCGCGCTGACGAACCGGTCCGAATATGGGGACGATGGCGCTGGTGAGCCGGTTCGAATATGGGGACGAGGCGATGATAAGCCATGCGTCATATGAAGGCGACGGTCACCATCCAGGAAGGGAATGGCGAGCCTGGTCGCTAGATAAGGACTTCGGCGCTGGGGCCGGTCTAAATGTGAGGACGAGGCGATGATGAGCCGTGCGTCATATAGGGGTGACGGTCGCCGTCCGGGAAGGGATGGCGAGCCCAATCGCTATAACAAGACTTCGGCGCTGGGAGCCGGTCTTGAGATAAATAACCACGTCGCGGCCGAGAGGCTGATCGCGATGTGCGGATGACAATGATGAGGAGCCAGTCCGAAATATTATGACGAGGCGATGATGGAGCCGATCGTCATATAGAGGCGATACTCACCATCCAGGAGGGGATGGCGAGCCTGATCGCTAGCCCAACACACTCGGCGCTGATGAAGCCGGTGTTGGGATATGGTGTGACGTCGTGGCCGAGGGGCCGATCGTGATGCGAGGTCGTCAGCACTATGAGGCTGATCCAAAAGTCCAAGCAGCGGTCGCCATCCGATGAAGGAATGACTGAGACCGGTCTTGGGGATAGATAATCACGCCGAGGCCGAGGGGCCGATCGTAATGTGCGGACGGAGATGATGAGCCGATCCGATAATATGATGACGAGGCAAGAATGGATCCGATCGTCATATAAGGGCGATGGTCACCATCCAGGAAGGGATGGCGAGCCCGATCGCTAGCTCAAGACTCTCGGCGCTGAGGAAGCCGATCTTGAGATAGATAGTCACGCCGAGGGGCCGGTCGTGATGTGCGGATGGCGATGAAAAAAAAACCAATCCGAGATATGATGACGGGGCAATGATGAGCCGACCGTCATATAGAGGCGATGGTCACCATCCAGGAAGGGATGGTGAGCCCAATCGCTAGCTCAAGATCGCGTTAAGACCGAGGGGTCTGCCGCGATGTGAGGATGACGGCGATGATGAGCCGTTCCAATAAATGATGACGAGGCCATGATGGGCCATTCGTCATGTAAAGGCGACGGTCACCATCCAGGAAGGGACGGTGAGCCCGATCGCCAGCTCAAAACTCTCGGCGCTGAGGAAGCCGGTCTTGAGATAGATAATCACGCCGAGGCCGAGGGGCCGGGCATGATGTGAGGACGACGGCGATGAGGGCCCGGTCCAATAATCCATGCAACGGTCGTCATCCGGTAAAGGAATGACAAAGACCGGTCTCGAGATAAATAATCACGTCGAGGCTGAGGGGGTCGATCGTGATATGAGGACGACGACGATGAGGAGTCGGTCCAAATAATGATGACGAGGCGATGGTGAAGCCGATCGTCATATAGAGGCGATGGTCACCGTCCGGGAGGGGATGGCGAGCCCGATCGCTGGCTCAAGACTCGCGGCGCTGAGGAAGCCGGTCTTGAGATAGATGATCACGCCGAGGCCGAGGGGCCGGCCGTGATGTGAGGACAACGGCGATGAGGAGCCGGTCCTATAATATGATGATGAGGCGCTGATGAAGCCGATCGTCATATAAAGGCGATGGTCACCATCCGGGAAGGGATGGCGAGCCCGATCGCTAGCTCAAGACTCGCGGCGCTGAGGAAGCCGGTCTTGAGATAGATGATCACGCCGAGGCCGAGGGGCCGGCCGTGATGCGAGGACAACGGCGATGAGGAGACGGTCCTATAATATGATGACGAGGCGCTGATGAAGCCGATCGTCATATAAAGGCGATGGTCACAACCCGGGAAGGGATGACGAGCCCGATCGCTAGCTCAAGACTCACGGCGCTGAGGAAGCCGGTCTTGAGATAGATGATCACGCCGAGGCCGAGGGGTCGGTCATGATATGAGGATGACGACGATGAGGAGTCGGTCCAAATAATGATGACGAGGCGATGGTGAAGGCGATCGTCATATAAAAGCGATGGTCACCATCCGGGAAGGGATGGCGAGCCCGATCGCTAGCTCAAGACTCGCGGCGCTGAGGAAGCCGGTCTTGAGATAGATGATCACGCCGAGGCCGAGGGGCCGGTCGTGATGTGAAGACAACGGCGATGAGAAGCCGATCCTATAATATGATGACGTGGCAAGGCGTTGGCGCCGGACTGAACATGTAGGACGGTGGAGCTGGTCCGAAGATGAGGGACGGCGCTGGGCGCTCGTCTGAGATGAGGGACGGCGCTGGGCGCTCGTCTGAGATGAGGGACAACGTTGGGCGCTCGTCTGAACATGAGGGACGGCGCTGGGCGCTCGTCTGAAAATGAGGGACGGCGCTGGGCGTTCGTCTAACAAATGAGGGATGGCGCTGGGCGCTCGTCTAAGATGATGGACGGCGCTGGGTGCTAGTCTGAGATGATGGACGACGCTGGGTGCTCGTCTGAAAATGAGGGACGACGATGGGCGCTCGTCTAAAAAATGAGGGACGGCGTTGGGCGCTCGTCTAAGAATGAAGGACGGCGCAGGGCGCTCGTCTGAAAATGAGAGACAACGCTGGGCGCTCGTCTAACAAATGAGGGACGGCACTGGGCGCTCGTCTAAAAAATGAGGGACGGCGCTGGGCGCTCGTCTAAGAATGAAGGACGGCGCAGGGCGCTCGTCTGAAAATGAGGGAGAGCGTTGGGCGCTCGTCTAACAAATGAGGGACGGCGCTGGGCGCTCGTCTAAAAAATGAGGGACGGCGCTGGGCGCTCGTCTAAGAATGAAGGACGGCGCAGGGCGCTCGTCTAAGATGAGGGACGGCGCTGGGCGCTCGTCTGAGATGATGGACGGCGCTGGGCGCTCGTCTGAAAATGATGGACGGCGCTGGGCGCTCGTCTAAGATGATGGACGGCGCTGGGCGCTCGTCTAGTCCGCATGTATGGTCTTGCTTCGTCCATAATGTGTAGTATTTGCCTGATATGTACTTAGTATTGTTGTGGGGATTTCATTTTTTGTTGCTCGAGGCCGGCGAGTGCGCGCGGTCCTCGGCTTCCCTCTTTTATTTTCCCTTTTTCCTTTCCTCTTTTTTTTTTATTTCCGTTTCCGTTCCCTATTTCGGGGAGTATCCTTCTTTCAGGCTTCGGCCGAAGGGTGTGCTCGTCCTTCGGCCGGTTCGGACTTCGTTTATAACATCCGTGATCTCAGGGGGGGGGTCCCGTCGCCTATTTATGACGCGAGCTAGACTTTTGGTTGGTTTCCAACGGCTGCCGTTGCCCAACCCTGAGTGGGGGGATTCTGCCACCTCGGCCATGATTTCAGGCCTGTCGTCCTGCGATCTGGCGCGTGGACGACGCGGTGAACTTCCCATTTCAAGACGCGGGCCGTTTGCGGGCCCATCGTCCTGGGGACATCGTCGGCCATACCTGAGCGTTTCACTCTAGGCTTACGGGGCCAGGACGATGTGCTCTCTCAGCTAGGCCTGAGCCCTTCGCTGATACAAAATACAATGGAGTATGCCTGAGCTTGTCGCTCGTAGGCTGCTGATACGACACGTGGTATCTTCTATTTACATTTCCAAAAAATAAGCGGAATACAATAGGTGCGTTGTTCATGGCAACGGCTTTTGGGCGACGCGATTAGCGTCTCGGAGAACGAGGTGTACCGTTTACCGCTCTTAGGCATAATGCCGTATGCGGCCGGTAGCGGCTCTCATTTTTAGATGCCCGAGTCACCAAATAAAGGTGGCTAGGGTAGGTCGAATGACCCAAATATAATTCAAATCATCAAATAAAGATGTTCAGTAGACTAGAGCTCGGGTTCACCGCTCTGGGGTTTTTAACCCGCTCTAATGGTGATGATAAAAATAATAATGCCAATAATAAATTTTCATTAGTGACCTCAGGAAATTTTAATCCCTCATAATGGTCTTCACCACCTCGGGGGTTTTTAACCCGCCATAATGGTGGTGGAAATAATATAATTAATAATAGTAATAATTATACTACATACTATCACTTAATAAATATTTTAAGTGCATAAATAGGAGAAAATTTGGGGTACTTAGCTTTTTTATTTGGACTGCTTTTGGTGGGCTTGACTGAATTAAACAGCAGCATGTTGATTCTCTTAGGCCCAAGTTGATTTGTAAAAGCTGGTCACTTGTTGAATGGGCATGGCCCATCCTCTTCCCCTCACTCCCGCTAGGTCTGGAGAAGTGAGCGCAGTTCTGCGCAGCTCCGCAGAGGAAGGGAAGTTACGTCCGTCCTTATGCCACCGGAGGATGATTCGTCGTCACCAGCGAAGTAGGGGTGCGGCCCTTGATTCCTATTCGTCGTCACCAGCGAAGTAGGGGTGCGGTTCTGCAGCTCCGCAGAGGAAGATACCCCTGTGCTTAAACTCGACAAACCTCGACGGCGGGCGGCGCTGTGATGGGGGCGGCGGAGCTCGTCTAGGGCTCGTACATCGTGCATCAATCTCAACTCCGCTGCCTACTGCCGGGTTGGTTCGGACCTAAACGGATACCGCATGTTTGCAGGGACCTTTGTGGCGATGGCACCTCTAGCCCAAAGCGGCGGCGGCGCTGGACCAGGAACGGAGGCCCAGAGAGCTGCCATGGCTCGGCGAACTTCAGGTGGTGCAGCTAGCTTCGGCAGGTGGCGCACAGCTGTAGCTTGGACGACTTACGGGCTCAAATCTGGGATTTCCAGATTTTTTTGTACAGACAGTTTTTTCTTCATTTTTTTTTATTTTCCAGAACACTTTTTGGTTGATTTTGGGAGGAATCTAACTTGATTTTGCTCTAATCTCTCAATGAGAGCACCATTGATGGATTATAGGTATCCAAGTATCCGTATAATGGGAGAGATTTGAGCTAAAGATAGTGAAGAAGATGGATGAATAGTATAGTGTGAATGAGTAATTATGTTCTAGGGTTACAAATGACTCCAAGAGGAGTATAAATAGGGAAATAATGGGCCGGGCCGCTAATATGGGCCCGGTAGCCCAACTACATAAAAGACTAATCTAGTACATAGTTACATACAAATGACATATAAGCAGTACAATAATACAAATGATATCCGTAAGATGTGTGTGGGCCGCTGTCCGGGCCCAATAGTCGTGAGACCCGGGGGTCCGAGTCTATATACTCTATCACTGAGTTTCCCCTAAAACCTAAAAGTGAAAATCAGACAACTCAGTTCCAGGAACAAAAATTAACATCAATGACAACTGTATGAACAAAGCAACAAAGATAAAAAACGAAGACATGATAGTAGACAAAAAACGAAGACAAAAAAAGGAGGGAAAGGATTCCAATTTACCATTCTTCTTTCCGTGGACGTATAACCTTTCTTCAACCCCTCTTCGTTCCTAAGTCTGTAATGGCGACAACTTTGTTTCCCTATCCTTTGTCTTCAATTGACCTAATAGTCAGACCGTTGTTAGGTAGCCAATTTTAAGTGTTACCAGTTCAACCGATTGCCAATACACTGAGAGTGTTTGTGGAAGGTTACCCCTTTAATACGTATTAATCTAGAATTACGCATGGGAGGGATTAATAATGGAAGACCGGTAATATGTGGGATTATTAGTGTGAATTTTTCCATTTATAAATAACTTTCTTCATATCCTTGATTAAAGTTAAATGTATATATCTCCTAGAAAAATAAAATAACAAAGAAAAAATAAAGTTCTGCAAATCTAGATGCCCTAGGTGACTCATAAAGCGCTTTGGGCAGGCAATAAGGTGTCATAGGCAACTGACTAGTTCACCTAGGCATCAAGCTAATTATTCAAGATGCCTAAGAGACACTCGGCCACCACCTACCTCCTAGACAGTGACTATCCAAACGCCTAAATTGGCGATATATCATTATGTTGAAATTAAACTTCAATCCGATAGTTCTTTTAAATTTAAAAAATGTGTAATACTACCTTCGTCCCACTAAGATTGAGACAAGGGAATGTGACATGATTATTAAGAAAAGTGGATTTGTGTGTTTCATATTAAATTGATAAAGTAAGAATAAAGTAAAAATGATTTAAAGCCACACAAACTTTACAAAATTTGGTATGAGACAATCTTAGTGGGATTTTCCAAAAAGGTAAAACAAGACAATCTTAGTGGGACGGAGAGAGTACTAGTATATGATTTGAAACACAACAGGACCGTATGGATAAATGCCTTTAAACCCATCTTGTTTGAATTGAATATTTTCATTTTTTGTTGGAGATCGCTACTTTTTATTTATGTCGATATTGTTTTTTTTGGAGAATTTGTGTTCCAATTAGCACGTGGAGCGATCTTCAACATAGCTAGTATAATTCTTGTTCAAAATTGAATGAGACATCAATATGTTATTATGATATAACAAATATCAATATGTTATTATGATATAACAAATATTTTGTAAATATTTTTAACATATTTATCAAGTGGCACAATCGTAAAACTCATGTGATTGTTGCGCATAGCCACCATAATAGGAAGTCTACTTGACAATTTAGGATAATAATTAACACAAATTAATTCCCACCGGTAATAAGGATTATTGATTACGAGTATAATAAATACATTCTCTCTTTTAATTCTATTTCCAAATTTGGAATTACTCCATCCGTCCCATAAAATTGTACTCATTTGGATTTGGATCGGAGTTTAAGAAAGTGGAAATAAAGTGGAAATGTATGGTTGTAGTTGAGTAACAAAAAGGTAAATGAATGAGAGCCACACAAAACTTTCCTTTTTGGGACGTCCCAAAAAGGAAAATGGGTACAATTTTATGGGACAGAGGGAGTATCTCACATATAATTTACTAATCTAGATATGTGTTTTGTTTTTTTGAATATGTTCGATATTGTTCCCGTTCAATCTTTTTTTATTTTCAAATGGAATATATTTCATCAATAATTAATGTAGATTTATTAATTTCCACTCCAACATTGAACAAATTCACTTTTTAATTGAATCTTTATGCAAATATGTATTTAAATATTCACACATATTTGGTTTAAATGTGATTTAATTAATTGAAATTTAAATATGCATATTATTATAAATGGAAACACCGTTGTGTGTAATAATTGAAATTTAAAAGTGCAGTTTGGTAATATCTAGGAACAATGTGATTTTGAAGTGTTATTAATAAATTTGTTTTTTGTACTTCATAATCTATTATAGTATTTATTCTAGTTAAGTGTCAATGTCATTGAGTGTAACGAGTTTGGACTTGGCCTGTGATCTCTTTCTTAGGAGTGTTACAGTGATGCCATCTAATTACAAGTAATATGACTTTAATAAATTTATTATGTCCAAACTATATTTGAAATGCACTTTATAGTGCTATGTGTATTAGTGGTGTTTCTATTAGATAAAAATCATTCTTTTAATTCAATAGTACGTTTCATTGAGATAAATGTACACTTAGAATACTGAAATTACACATTTGATAACGTATTAATCATAAGGTATAATTTACAACACATTAAAAAAGGTCGAATTTACACCTTAGAATATAATTACACAGTCAAACCGTAGACATCAATTTATTCGTGCAATCAAGAAGGATAATGGAGATTCGATTAACAACACTAGTGAAATTGGAGAGGAAGCAGTGAGGTTTTTTGAAGATCTGTATAAGTTTGATCCTACGGAGTCTTATGAAAACCTACTTCGTTTTATCCCTACTCTGGTTAATGAGGAGGAGAGTTGCAGTTTACTTCTTTTGCCTAATGAACAGGAGGTCAGGGAGGCTGTATGGGGGCTGAGTGAGGAGGTTGCTCCAGGCCCTGATGGGTTTAGGGGCTCGTTTTACAAAGGTTGTTGGGATATTATTAAATAGGATGTCGTGCTGGTGGTTCATGAGTTTTTTTTGGGTTTTGGTATTACTAAAGGAATGGGGAGCATTAATATGGTGCTAATACCAAAGAAGAAAAGTCCTACTTCTTTTGGCGATTTTAGACCTATTTGCCTTTCCACTTTCTTAAGCAAAATTAATACCAGAATCCTAGCTACTCGACTTAGTGTTTTACTGCCCAAACTTATTTCCATTGAGCAATCCGGCTTCATGAAAGGCAAGGAAATCCAATATCAAGTTTTAACAGCTTTTGAGGTGATACACCATTTAGATAGGAAGGTGCGTGGTTCTAATTTACTTCTTAAACTTGATATGGCTAAGGCCTTTGACCGGGTGGCTTGGGGTTTCTTGGATGCTATTCTCAAAAAGTTTGGCTTCGCAGATCGTTACACTATATAATGGTGAAAAACCATAGGGAGCACCATTACTTCTTTGCGGATGACTTAGTGATCTTTCTAAATGGTTCTGCTAAATCTATCAGGCATTTCAATAGGTTTATTCAAGTCCACCAACAAGCAATGGGCCAACTTATAAATAAAGATAAAAGCTGTTTTGTGGCAGGCAAGAATACCTCAGCAGGTCGAATTGCAAATATAAAAAATGAGTTGGGAATGAAAAATTCTAAGCTGCCGTTCAAGTACTTGGGAGTGCAAATACATAAAGGCATAACCCGGTTGGGTCATTGCAAGGATTTGATACAGAGTGTGGATAATAAGTTGTTGGCCTGGGAACAGAAGATGCTCTCCCAGGGTGGGAGGCTTATATTGATTAAGCATGTTCTCAGTTCACTGTCACTCCATGTATTGGCAGTTACTGGTATACCTGCTTCAGTTATGCATATTATTAGCAAGAAGGTTGCTAATTTCTTTTGGCTTCTTAAGGAGAATAGGCTTAAATACCACTAGAACTCCTATAAGAAGATGTGTAGGCCCATTGATGATGGGGTGGGGGTGGGGGTGGGAATAAGGTCTCTCCTGCAGTCCCAAAAAGTGCTGCTATCAAATTATGGTGGGAGTTTCAGACTGGACACTCTATTTGGGATACCCTAATGAGAAGCAAGTATGAGAAGAGGACTTTGGGGGATGTTAAGTCCCTGGACTCTCCAACTTGGGGGAGAATCTGCCAAGTCCATTTAGAGGCTGAACAAATGGTGGATAGAGGATCTTCCTCTATCAGGTGGAAACATACGAAGGATGGGCACTTCTATACTAAGTCTGCCTACAAAGCTATTATGCGAGGGAGGGGGAGGAATTTATCTTATACAAACATTTGGCATCGTAAACAGGTACCCAAAACTAGAATTTTCCTGTGGCGATTGTGGAACAAGGGGCTCCCTTTGCCGGAACAACTGGTGCGGTTTAGGGTGTGCTATCCTTCTTGATGAATCAGCAGAAGCCTGCCAAGACATGTTCTTCTTAGGTGTACCTTTACGGGTATCATCTTGCTTTTCTTTGATACATCACTGCATATTCAAAGGTTCCAGGTTAGCCATGTAAAGGAGAAGCTCAAACAGTGGTGGATTTCAGGAAGGGGTAAAACCCTAGACTCTACATACATTGCAGTTGTACCTGGATTCATTGTCTGGCATATTTGGAAAGCCTACTGGGATGCTATTTGGAAGGCAGTTTCTCCAGATACGCAGGCAACGATTTCAGAAATTATAAAATTCATGGTTAATTGGTGCTTTGCTAATGAATCGTTAAAAGGAAGTGTGAGGTTGAAGGGAGCCGGGTTAATACCTGAAAGCTTTGGCAGAGTAAAGCCTAAAATTTGGAAATGGAGTAAACCTTCACCCGGGAACTTGATGCTTAGTTGGGCGGTCTTCAGACAGAATGGTAGATCCGCTGCAGGTTTCTTGTTAAGAGACCCCACTCAGGAGCGCTGGTTGCAGCGGACGGCTTCCCATTGACTGGCTCTCCGGTGAGCTGTGAAGATATGGAGGAGATTTTTAGGAAAGCTCTTGAATGAGGGTTGTCGATTCAGGGGAAGGCTGTGGAAGCTGAAGTGTTTTATACACAGATTGTGGGGCGGTGTATGGGCCTTATGACCCAGGCTGGACTGTTGAGCGGTTTTGGGCTGATACCGGCCCAATGTAACATGGCTGCTTCTTTGGTGGCTAAAATGGGATGGGATAGGCCTTTTAATTTGCAGTCTTCGGATCAAGATCCATATATTCTTCGAGGAGTACTCTATTTAGAGTCTATCTCCTTTCCCTATATTATATCATAATTTTCTCACTTGTATTTTGATTGGAAGAGGTTTTGGTTTGGTCCCCCTCTTCTTCTGTAATGTTGTTTCACACATTTTGGTTATAAAATCTGGCAAATGTTCTCCGGCATTTGCCCCACTGATTTTGGTGGTTTGCCGACCCGGTCAATATTATATATATATATATATATTACCCCTAGGGGGTCGGGGGAGGGAGGTTGGGAGGTTTGGGTAAACTGGGATCAAACTCACTCCATTGAGTATTGAACCCGGAACCCCGCATAAGGGAAAGTGAGTAAGCTACCAGTTGAGTTGAATCACTTTCTCAACTAAAGCTTTTGTTTATACACCCACCCACCCACAAATATATGGGACGCAGTTAAAATAAAAGAATTGTTTAATCCAAGAAATGTGAAATTTTCACTTTTATTTTGATACATTGCATTTTTAGTTCAAATGTTGCACTTTTTCAGTGACAAAAACATGATCTTATTTACAGAATTGCTACTACTCTGGTTCTAAAATATTGTTTACACACTTTTAGAGCTATACGATATCAATTCTAATGCACAAAAATCACTCGCATTTCTCACATTAAGATCACATTTTATTTTATCCACAACATATGTGTGTGTGTATAACGTCATTTTGTACATACATGTAGTACTTGATGTAAATAGCTTGCTCATGTATTTGAGAGAGTAGTGTTGATGGCACATATTCTGAGTGGACTAGATTTCAACTAGAAATTGGAAATGTTAATAAGACCGTGTCAATTTGTTTTCAACCTATAAATGAGCAGTTATTTCAAGGTCAGATAAAAAATATAGGGAAATTTGTCAAATTACTCATTTTTATTGGAGTATATTGTCATATTCTCCAAGAGTCCAGAAAAGACAATCCAAGATAGAAGCCCTGACCATCTACACAGTCAGCCGAGGTCCTGGGCCAAAGCCAGTTTCTCAGGCCAAGCCCGATTCTCCATTGACAAGCCCATTCCATTACAGGCCGAACTACGTCAGCTAGGCCAAGCCAAATGTACCGCTCCAGGATCCCGCACTAACGCTACCGCACGAGGCTAAGCAGACCCGATTCGCCTCGGCTCGGTTACAGTTTCTACACTTAGTCGTTTCTCGGGCATTAAAGACATACGTGCATCTAGGGTTGACATCACCATTGAAATCACTATCCGCAGTCTCCAAGACAAACAAGGGACAATTGTCATCTTCTTATGAGTTAACATTTTGAGCTTAAGGCACAAGTCTTCTACTTTTGCCTAGAAATAGCATCTTTCCCTCTGGGAAAGGGATTCATAATTTTATGCAGTATTATTCTACCAAATTTATTATATAGCTTTCTCACTCCAGAATTGCTCCAACTTCTCTCTAGATTTTCACTACCCCCTAGGTTCGATAACCCATCAATTGTATATTAAAAATGTCAACTAATTCTCCGTACTTTGAAAATGTTCAATCAAATTAAACCATCCATATTGTAAAAATTACCTGAATGTGTTAAACCACCCCCGATAATCGTTTGTGTGGTAGTCGCGGTGGAGTTTTATACTTTATTATCATTCCATATATTCTATTGACACTTTAAATTTCCCATCGCACAAGGTCAAGAATAAAATTAATTAGGGATCGCAAGCGCTTTGGAGACGCTATGCAGGCAAGCATTCGGGGTGAATGTTATCGTTGTATATATATGCGATGTCATTGATGGTGCTATTGGGGGAGCCGAACGATGTGTCGAAGCTTTTCAATGTAGTGGTTGTCTTTCAATCTAATGGACTTTTGCTTCACTCTACAATTCCTGCTTCACCATATGTCGGATGGGGAATTGAAGCTTCTCAAATTTTCCATAGAAATTCAAGTTTCACTTTTGTACTATTGCATTATTCCAACATGAAAAGCAACATTTTAGCATGCTAATCGACATATACATACAAATCGGCATTTGTCCTGAGCCAATATGTATGGAAAGGGATCTAATCCATCATAAAGGGGCAGCTTTGAATGGCAAAGCTCGAGTTCAAGAGGATTACCTCAATATCCAAAGGGATGAGCAACAAAGGAAATTGAAAACTGTGGAAGAGGGAACGAAAAAGGAAAGGAAACAAAAAGAAATAGGAAAAAAGAAAGAACAAAAGAAGAAGAGTCGACACATAAATGTATGTTACCATGTACGTAATCTAATTGACCTTTTTATGATTTATGGATTTAATTAGGTGTTTGTGAATGCGAGGCCTAATTTAATTACCTGTTTTTATGTAGAGCAGGGGCTTATTTGATAGTTCCCCCGATATGCATATCATCGGTGGATGGTCGGGGGTCATGGTAGATGTTAAATTTTTCCTTAAGTTATTGTATGTGTTGGGTGATCATCCCAATATTTGTCAAGCCTAAATCCGACAGGACAGACAGGATGAACGACTTGCAAGCGCTCGGTATGGGTGAAGGCCAGGGTAATGAGCAAGAAAAAGAATTACAGTGATAAGAGTCAGACTCTGAAACAGACAAATCACACGGTAATCGATACCAAATTGAACACTGTTGAGCATGTGTATGTACCCTGGGGTTGATAGTATGATTGGCACAAAGGGAATGACGATGGGGCACGAGCACTAAAGTCTGCATGGTTACCACTCTTGGGTCATTCAATATAGAGATTTGGCCAAATCCTCCGCCAATAACATAGTACCACATGTACAAGTCAATGCATGGATGAAGTGTGGCACCAAAAGGTGAAAAGATTTAAAGTGAGAGCTAACCAATATGAGCAGAATACATCATTGAACCAGATCATTGACCTACAAATACCCACCATTCTACAAATTGGGAGGTTAGTTAGCATTTAATTATTTAGAGCATTTACTCTCTGTTGTTGTCGTTGGTAGTTTTACTAGATTAAGTTAGCCTAAGTGTGAGAGATTAGAGCAGAGGTCCGAGTGTATTATACTTGTCGATCAAATCATACCAAGCTTAATGTAAAGAATTAGAGCTTCAAACAACGACCGCCAAAGAGATTTGTGTTCATTTCTTGGACCGAGTACTTCTGGTGGAATTTTCCTCAACAATATGACGTAATGAAAATTTATATTTTAATAAATTTTATGTATGTTACTAAACTTTTTAGACGTTCGAGATATGTATAAGAATGTAGGTCTCCATACTCAAAGATGGCCTTGGTGGGGGTGGGGTTTTTCCGTAATTCTGGTCTCAGTGGATAGTATTAGTAATGCAGTGATAAACCAGTTTCCGCTTCCGACATTGTGTATTACTTCATAGATGAAGATTAGGCTTAGATTCCTTTAAAGCCATTGGTAAAGAATATTCTTAGTTAGAAGATGATAAACAACTTCATCTTATAATCCAGGCCCAAAATTACCTCATGTTTACCTTGCGCTTCAAAGAGAAAGCTAAAATAGTGATGTTTAGGATGGGTTAAAGTCCAAGGAAATCCAACAATCATAATAAACATGACATCACATTGACTAGATGAAAATTAAATGTAGTATTGAATACCTAGAATGATGTTTGTGACCACAGATGGGGGGTATTCAATACGCTACAGTGAAACAATGGCTTTCCTCTCTCTGGAACAAAATATAAACGCCTCTTGTGTAAGATTATGTTTTTGGATGCCTATGTATTAGTATATATATTATTTGAAGATTATACTTTCGTATTACATGAGGCGTAAGACATTTTGGCCCATATATATAGCTAACCCATTGTCTAATAACTAACTATTTAACACACATATACAAATATAAATAAAATAATTGAACACAATAAAATATTCGCAACTAACTCCCCCTTTGTGTTCAATATGCGTTTCAAAGGAAGCTATCTATGTATGTTGTAAACTCGCACCCCTTTGGTCTTTTTCATCAATGCAACTCAGGTGGACTTTTCTTCTCAGAATGGATTCCTGAAGAATTAATGATATCTCCCCTTGATCGCTAACATTCTGCCCTTTGATTACTTCTGAAATGTCTTCAAAATATGTGTGCAACACACACCTTTTAAAAGTTTCTCTTGATCATCGTTGATGAGTTCCGATGTCGCCTCTAGAATGATTGTTGTGATGGATCAGGACTTGCACAAGCTTCATCTTTTATTTCAGATTATCTGACCTAAGTCTCCTCTAAAATGTAGCATATTTTTTTCTATTTGACGTGAAAGATCTTGAGGAGTACTTGTTTGTGACACAACGAAAATGGTGGATAATTTTACATTATATGTTGGCCATTTGAGTGTAAGCTGACTTGGTAGATCCTGTAACGGGAAGATGAAGAAGATTTGTGTGTCAGGGTTAGAGATCGCCTCTCCGTGCTGTCATCCTAAGCAAGATTCAAAATGTCATCAGCAATAGAACTCTTCTTCGAGCATAGCAAGCACTAGGGCTCTCCTCCTCATTTCAATTTAAAAAAGTATCACTTCTTCTCCCCCTTATGATGGTCCAATTTATTAGGGTGTCATGCTGATTATTCTTAAGTAGCAAAAAAGGAAAATACCATAGACGCCTTAGTTTTCCGTTGACACATCATCAATGAAAAACACCAATGTGTGGCCTCCAGATAACAATTGAATTGTTAGAGCTATGGTAGAATTTCTAACCATTCCTCATGAAACATCTAAAGTACACATCACTCCGATCGTATTGCATGATGACAAAGATCGGCAGAAGAAAAGGTAGCCTCGGGATCACATATACTTCCATTTAGCATTGTTATAAAGATGAACTCAAGAGGATGGCGTGAAACACATTCGTGAAATAAATGTAGCAACGTGAGGACTTTTGTCCATATCTCAAACTACATCTATAGTAGATGAGCATGTGGGAGTTCTCGCATGATCATGAAGATGAACGACTAATTCAAAACGTGTCTATGTTATATAAAATTCAAAAACATTTTGAGTGAGGTACCTAGACACAACTTGATCAACGAAAGTTCAGTGCCATGTGGATTAGGACCACACTAGTTAATATCATACGCCTCAGAAGAAGACAATGATAAATGATGAGGTTCCTTGTAAAATGTTGAATCATCTGCCTATTGGGAGACAAATGAGCTAGGGTAGGTTGTGAATGCACCGTTGGACTAGATGCAACAACTCTATCTAGGAACTGATTATATCACCTCATGTACATATGGGGCTTGTCCAGGGTATTTGAGTGACTTTGTGTTGGGCTGCGGGTATGCGGTGCCAGCAATTTGCCAGCCTGCCGGTGTAGAGGGAGAGAAACGTGGCGCTTCGCTTGTGCTATAAAGGGAGATGAGCGTGCTACACTATCAGCAATTGCATTTTGTGTAGCGGTAAGCGCAACGATCCACACTTTGCTTTGAACGTAGTTCGCTGCCAGGAGGAAAAAGAAGCATTCCTTCTCATAATTTTCATTATGTCGTTATTTGTCTCTGGAGAGTAAATAAGAACATTCCCCCTCAATGTGCATTTATCATGGTTTGGCACCAAGAGGAAAGAGACACATTCATCTTCATAATTTGCATTGCTTGATTGCTTAGGATTGCATTTTCCCCCATCATATATGTGGACCAATTAGATCAAGTAACACACATGACGAACCTGCAAAATGGTTAATAAACCTTCAGTATCCATTTTAGGGCAGGTCATCCCTTTGTAGCAAAGAATAAGTTAGTAAAGGTTTTATTTACTTTGGATCCTAAACCAGGCCAGTCTCTGTTTTAGCTTTAGGAGAGCTATATGATCGGGTTGCTAACTTAGGAATCCTTTTGTGCGTCACAACATATGCCAGAGAAGTTTCGGCATAGGTGAATAATGGAACAAAATTACGAGAAGTAAATATTTTATCCCAAGATAGACGTTTAAGATGTTTGGTTGAATACACCTAGAGATGATATTTCAAGTAAATAAAATCACAAACTTCATAAGTTGAAATTTTAAATCTCCTCTATTGAGATTTCCCATCATTCACATCACAATGATGGATGAGGGAAGAATGAAGCTTTATGGATTCTCAAACCTCAAATCTAGAGTGCGAAATCATAGATCTATTTTGCTCATAAGAAGACTGAGAAGAATTATCTGTGACCAAACTAAAGGACCGACTACTAGAACTTGAACTTTTTTTAAAACTATTGCATGACTTAGATAAGATAAAATGATGTTTTGATTTTTTGAGAAAATATCTCAAGTCTTGCAGCCTCCTTTTGAACGCATTCTAAATCCCGATCATCCTCTTTTCTTGACGTTTGTTAAGAACTTTGGCTAAGGGCATTTCAAAATTTGAGGATGGGCACTTCACTTTGAAAACCTATTTTGAGAGAGGCTCACACAAATGACCTTTACAAAAAGAAGAAGAGGTAGAAGTTATGTATGTACATGGAGTATTTTTGAGAAAATATATCTTATTTAAAAGTATGTCTTTTATGCTTTGAAAACCTTTCTTTTAGTTTGAAGAGATGTGTGCAAATCTCTAGAATATAAACATTTTTCTGATTTAGAGTTTTTAGAAACAAACTATTCTTCCCCTGTAGACACGGTTTCACTCGCATGACTATAGATTGAATCGCAATCAGTAGACATTGGGATTCCATGTGTCTTAGAACTATTATTCAAACCTCAAAGTCAAAAGAGACTTCTGCCTTGATGTTATCTATTTTCTCCCGTTCAAGGGCATTGGTTTCTGATGCACCAGTAAAACCCGTCAGAGAGGTTAAACTAAACCCATGTCACTTATGTCATACATTTGAATTGAAGTCACTTTTTAAGTGACATGGATTTGATAACTTAAGTCTAGTACGGGGTTCTAGAATTTAGTCTCCTTATGCTGATTAAAGTAAATGATTTATCCTATTTAGCCTCTTTGATCAAGGATGTCCTTTAAATCTTTGATCTTGGAGTATAATCTCCTGCGTTCCTCTCGAATTGTTTCATTTGGGCCAGCAAGTGAAATTCATTCAAGTTCACAAGTATTCAGTTGTTTAGTTATGTCACAGACACTTGCTTCTAAGTTTTCTACCTAAAACATAAGAGTTGTGATCCCGCCGTGAGCATTGGCTAAACGTATTTAGAGGCTCAATTCTTTCCTAAAGTATTTTCCCAAAACACACTCACGATTGGCTAACCGTGCTTTTAACTCCTTAATAAATTTACGTTCTTTACTCATAGTTGCGAGCTTATTTAGTAAGGAATGAAAATTTTCAGTAAGAGTCGAATCAGAAGTACTTACCTTGAACTCATCAGATATTGTGATTGATTCTTTGTCTAAGAACGATGATGAGATGGAGTAGACATCCATTTTGATTGTCAGATTTGGATCGTTGATGTGTTCGTTGATTGAATTGATCCACAAGGGTTCTGGACTTTAAGTATGGTGTTTCCCAACTTTGACTTTGACTTGAGGCTTTGAGTTCCTTTGACTTTGAGAATTAACCAAGTTTGACCCTGACGTGTGACTTTGACTCGTGAATTTTGACTCTAATGTTTGACGTAAAATACTTGGACTTCAGAGTTCTTGGTTTATGTTTGGGTAAGCTTTAGTGATGGTTAAGAAGGTTTTTAGATGGGTGGTGAATCCCTAAAGCTTGTACCATAAACTTGTACCGTAAACCAAGTGAAATGCTATAAACCTACTCCTCTATCATAAATTTAGCAGGTTTACGAATGAAGGGGGTTTATGAAATGAGGATGTTTATGGTTGGGAAACTTTAGTGGTGAAGATGGTGTGATGGTTTATGGTTTCAAAGATCAAAGTTATCGTAAAGGTGATTGTTAAACGGCAAACATCTTTGTTCTTTGTACCATAAACTAAGATGTTTTCCAAAAGCTAAGGATAGTGATATTTACTAAAGAGAGAGTTTAAGTTTGAGTGTAAGTTGACGATAGGGAGGAGAGTTTACCGCAATAAAAGAGGCCCAAGTTCACAAAGGCACAAAGCTACTTCTTTGGTTCAAAAACCTTACTCTTAGATTGTAGTGTAAAGGATGAACCTCAATATGTAATTTACGCTTGTACTATGAAGATGCCTTTCTTTGTATAGTAAACTTCAAAGGAGTAAAAGAGTTACGTTTTGCAGTTGAACCGTAATGACTAAAGTTTTGTAGTTGAACCGTAAAGAGTCATTTATGGTAGTCCACTTCTTCCCAAGGACCGTAAACTCAATTTTCGAGGTTCTTCTTCTCCAACCACGAAACTTTAACCCCTTCTTCATAACACAAAAGTTCTTGCCTTCTTGGTCCCTTTCCTCTTAGATCCAAGTAAAAAAGTCATCTTTACGTAAGTTGTTTCTATACAAACATTAGCTATGCGCGTACAATAGGAAAATAAGGTTACACAAAGAGAAAAAACTACACAAATACAAGCAATCTTGTCTGCATATAGACAACTAATGTTTGTGCACAGATATTGATTTTCGTGCAATCAAACACTAACGTTTCTACAAAAAGGCATGCAAACCAGTGTATGTATATAGACAAAAGTTGTTATATGCATACAGACAAAAAATGATTATACTCATACATTTCTTTTGTGCCCATACATTTAATATTTTTCTAATTTAATTTCTTCACACAAATAATTTTTATTAAAATTTAAGAAGACAGACAATATTTTAGTAACGACACAAACAATAATTCATGCGATATTTCCAGTGACTCCAACTCTGGTTGTTTTCCCGATCTTAAAAGGTGATGATTAAGTGAGTAAGATGGAAGATGATATGGTAAAGATGAAAGTTGATGAAGATAGAAGATGATGGAGAATGAAAATGAATAAGATGAAAATGGTGAGGACATGATGTGGTGAATATGGAAGATGATGAAGAATTGAAAATGAGAGGTGTTGCAGATAGAAGATGAATAATATATATGATCAAGATGAAAGAACGAAAAAGGAGACAATCTTATATCTTGGAAGAAAGACAATCCAAGATAGCACTTATACCTGCATACTCAGATGCTTCTGACAGTTTTGATCCATCAGATGACTCTTACTTCTCAGACGATTTCTTGGGACACGAAATAGAATGCGATCGTCGACCCCCTATTTCGGAACAAGAAGATATCAGGGACTCTAAGTTTAATAGAGCGAATTGTTATAAATCTCAATTCATAACCTCAGACAACTGCATTCTGACGGACAACCAGAACACTCAACTTAAAATCTACAACAAATCCCAGAAGAACAAAAGGCATCACACCATGAAGACTATATCTCAATCCAAACAATTTCCTTGGGCCTAAAATCTTTTTATTTTATTTTTCTATTTTGTTTGTGTACTTTCTCTCTGTACTGCTCTTTCTTTCGTTTGTACCCTCTCCTTTTATGAATAAAACCCTCTATTTCCCTTAAAAAGGGGTAAATTTTAAACTTTTATATAGGGTTTGCCAACAACCAAAGATGTACATAAAGGTGTACACCTAATATTTTTGTCAATGATTAGCTAGTTAATATTGTGGCTTGACTTACAACATTATCATTTCTGGCAAAACTATTTTCAAAGTAAAATGTATTTCAATCCTTAGCAACAAGCCTATACAATTCATTCCTCTTCATTTATTATTAATGATATAATATATAATAATTCTCTTGCTTCAAAGCTAGTAACTTTTATTGGCTAATTTGTTTTTTCCAGGTAAAAAGCAAATCAATGATCGAATGGTTAGCTATTTGCTCTAAAATTACAAAAAAGTCTCCCAAAGCAACAATGTAAATGCTCTTAGTAGGTATGCAACAACATCCAAGCCTTAATCCCAAAAGAATTTGGGGCCGGCTAACATGAATCGATCTATGATATTGATGCCAAACAGAGAAGACAGACAAGAAAGGGGAAAAAAAGTAAGATAAAACGAATAAAATAAAGATAAATAAATATAAGATAACAATAACAAAAGAATATAAGAAAGATAAAAGATAAAAATAAAAGAGCATAAAAAAGATAGAAGATAAAAATAGCATAAAAATATAAAAAGATAAAGAAGATAAATAATAAAAGAAAAAAGAGAGGAAAGGTAGAAAAGACATCAATCGTCCACATGAATGTGCGCCCTCCACTTTGCTCTCTCCAAAAACCATACTCACATCCAACCCAAGAAGATGCATACCAGTTTGGGTCTTCCCCTCCCCCTCTTCTCTGCCTCTTCTTCCCGCCCCTCAAGTCATCTAACATGTGCATTACTCGGTCTTCTACGCACATGCCCAAACCACCGCAAACGAGACTCCTGCATCTTATCTTCTATAGGTGTTACTCCCACCTTTTGTCTGATTATCTCATTCCTCAAGCGGTCTTTTCTGGTATGTCTACACATCCAACTCAACGTACGCATCTCTGCCACACTCATCTTTTGAATGTGGCATTGGTCACCGCCCAACACTCTACGCCATACATTAATGCAAGCCTAATTGATATTCGATAAAATTTACCTTTCAATCCTGAAACACTCTTCCATTTCATCCACCCAGCTTTGATTTTATGGCATACATCTCCATCTAATTCACCATCCTTCTGAATTATGGAGCTCAAATAACGGAACATATCACACACCGATATCCCTTTACCATCAAGAATAATCCCACTGTTGCTACTACTTCTACCTTCGCCAAACTTGCACTCCATATACTCAGTCTTGATTCGGCTCAATCTGAAACATTGGGTCTCCAATGTTTGTTGCCATACTTCCAACTTTGCTTTAACACCAGATTATGTCTCATTAATCAATACAATATCGTCGACAAACATCATGCATTATGGTATATCTTCTGGAATTGATTTCGTAAGTTCATTCATGACTATAACAAAACTCTTAGTAGGTATGGTTACCTTTTACTCTATTTAAACTACACTCTAGATCCTTTCGTCTCATTGCATTTTATCAACTTTACTTTTTTAATCGTCTCAAAAACTTCATTATTTTGCATTATACTAATTAGTTTGTAATTCTTTTCATTTCACTCTCCTCAAACAAACCTTAACGACATATTTATCGCTTTTCATATTTTTCACCTATTTCAAAATTTGCGATCTCTCCCCAATGGCATGGAGTTAATATAATTCTTGAATGACCAAAACTGAACTGTATGTATACCCGCCACCACCAGTAATCCAGTACCAGCATTGTCTTCCATTAAAAAAAATCTCCAAATTGACTCCTGCTCCAATTTGATAAAATATCTGACCGATATAGAAACATTTCTAATACACAAATATCCTTTCGTGATTAAGGCATCTCTGCTCCACATAGTATATGACTCAGGCACGGCCGCATGTTGCCTGTTGTGGTAGAAATTTTTATGACCTCTTTACCCTTTGCGTACGGATTAATTATTTTTATACTATTTTATCAACTTTTCATAAAAAAATATCCTTTTGTTGTCCCTAACCCACAAGACATGGATGACATAAAAAGACCATTGGCTTAGGACTAGCCAAAAGAGCCAACTAACACATTTCACCTCCCTCGCGAATCACCATTCACCACCGCCAAAACTATAATATTATTATACTAATATAATTAATATTATTTTCATTTTCTATTTTATTTTGGGCCTTCATAATTCCTCCAATTATTTATGACAAGAAACAGTGCATGTGTAACTTCCATTCATGCTTTCTTTCATAGCGTCTCTTCCCTGTCCGGTTATAAGCTCTCTCTCAGTCTAAGGGGTCAATTATTTTGAGTGGATAAGAAGGTTTGAACAGACTCTTGCTCCCAAATACTTGTAAATGGTAAGGGATCTCTTCCCTTAACTTCCTCTGTAAATATGCTGTCTGGTTTTCCTTCTTTCTTGATTTGATAAAGGTTCTTTTCATGGATAAAGCTGAGATCTTTTGTCAATCTTCCTCAAATTTCTGCTGTAATTGGGTTGTTTGTGGGTTTTCTTGATCTTTATCTTTTTGGTGTTCTGTTTGTGTGCTTATGCCTAGTTTAGGATTTACTTGGATCAGTCATTTGGTTTTAATAACTGTTTGGTGAATCCCAATATAGTAACTTAAGGTGCAGCTTTTACTGCACCATTAGATTTTTATGGGCATGTTTGGAAAAACATTTATGTTATTGAATTTTGGGAGTTATGAATGATGTGGTATATGGGATTGGGGATGGTGAGGCGGCCAAAAAGTCTAATCCATCTGGAAGCACCGGTAAAGCTGTGCAACACTATTGATAGAAAGCAGGTTCTTGTGCTGTGGGCCCAGCAATCTTGAGTGATACTATATTACACTGTTTTCTAGATCTGGGAAAGTCCATGAGGTTTCATCGATTTATTTTCATATGAACTTTTCCTCAAAAAAACAGTTGATTCGATTTTGGGTTTTTTAATTTTCTTAGAAAAATTAAAGCTTTGGACAAATAAAGATCTTGCCTCTCTGTTGCATTTTCTCAAATCTGTATGTATGTTATGACTGTTTATCTGCAATAAAGCCTCCCCCTTTTAGCATTACTTTTTGTTGAATTCCATGTTTTTGCGGTGATCTTCACATGTTTTCAATCTCCTTTTGATGGGATCATATCGACCATTCAGTTTTACACATGTATTTGTGCAGGTACAAGCTTTCTACTCACCAGCTTTCATTATCTAAATTTTCTGAATCAGTGATTGAAGAGTAAAAGCAGGAACAGACAGCTTTAAACTTCTCAAAATGATGATGTTTGACGAGATGGGATTTTGTGGTGATTTAGATTTCTTTGCTGGTCCAATTAAGGAACCAATCGGTTTGCTTTCAGAATCTGCTCCTGGCACTATTGAGACCGAGCAAGCAGTTGTGGATGATGATGACTACAGCGATGAGGATATTGATGTGGATGAGCTGGAGAGGAGGATGTGGAGGGACAAGATGAGGTTGAAGAGGCTCAAAGAGATGAATAAGGGCAAGGAAGGCGTCGATCCGGCAAAACAAAGACAGTCCTTGGAGCAGGCAAGGAGGAAGAAGATGTCGCGTGCACAGGACGGGATCTTGAAGTACATGTTGAAGATGATGGAAGTGTGTAAAGCTCAGGGATTCGTCTATGGCATTATTCCGGAGAAAGGGAAGCCCGTCAGCGGGGCCTCCGACAATCTCCGTGAGTGGTGGAAGGATAAAGTGCGGTTCGATCGGAACGGCCCAGCCGCGATTGCAAAGTACCAAGCGGAGAATGCTTTGATTCTTGGAGGAAATGAAAGCGGGGCAAACCAAGTTGGTCCTACCCCACACACCCTCCAGGAGCTTCAAGACACCACCCTCGGCTCGCTCTTGTCAGCCTTGATGCAGCATTGTGACCCTCCTCAAAGGCGGTTTCCTTTAGAGAAAGGCGTCGCCCCGCCATGGTGGCCCACAGGGAAGGAGGAGTGGTGGCCACAAATGGGTTTGCAGAAGGATATTGGCCCTCCGCCTTACAAGAAGCCCCATGATCTCAAAAAGGCTTGGAAGGTCGGTGTGCTGACAGCAGTCATAAAACACATGTCGCCCGATATTGCGAAGATACGCAAACTCGTGAGGCAATCCAAGTGCTTGCAAGACAAGATGACAGCCAAAGAGAGTGCCACCTGGCTAGCCATCGTCAACCAAGAGGAATCCTTGGCTAGAGAGCTTTACCCCGACAGCTGCCCACCCCCATCATCCGCTTGTGGGACTGGGGGGATATTTTCTGTGCCGGACTGCAGCGAGTATGACGTTGATGGTGTCATTGACGATGACAACTGCTTTGACATTCAAGAAGAGAAGCCAAAAAATCTCAACCTGTTGAGTAATATGATGATGATCAACAATGATTTCACGCGCAAGAGGAAGGCAGACAACCAGGAACTGTCACCTGTTGTTCTGCTCGATGACAACAAGATTTACACTTGTGAGTTCATCCAATGCCCTCACAGCGAGATGCGTCTTGGGTTTCACGACAGACAGTCGAGAGACAATCATCAGTTGAGTTGCCCTCATAGAAACTCGGGAGGGTTTGGAGTTTCTGATTTCCACATCAACGAAGTCGTCAAGTCATCCTCATCTGTAGCTGCTTCATCTTTCCCTCCTAATTCCTTTGACATGGCTGGACTTGGGGTGCCCGAAGACGGGCAGAGGATGATCAGTGATCTCATGACGTTCTATGAGACAAACTTACAGCGAAACAAAAACTCGAACACCAGCGGGATTATTAATAATAATCAGTGTCATCAACCAAACAGCAACAGTTACCTTCAGCAGAATCATAATGGTGGTCTAGTGGGGGGTGGTAACTTGTTCTCTCCTCTCAATGCAAGCTCAAACGCTTTCCCCTTCACTTTTGGGGCTCCATTCAACCTACACAACATTGATTTTACAGATGGTTTATCTTCTGCAGCACAAGATTCCATGTCAAAGAAAGACGCACCAGTTTGGTACTAGAGGGGAGGTTGCACATATGGAACAATTGGCCTGCTTTGCTTTCATCAGGTGGCCTATTTGGTTTCATTCAGTTCTGGTAGTTATTATAGTATTTTCTTTACAATGAAGTCTCTTGTTAGAAGCTGAGGGGCTGTGGTGTCTGGTTTATTAATTAAACCCTTTGCTTACCTTGCTGTTTGTAGTTATCATCTTCAGTCATAATTCCCCATATATATATACTCCGTATATGTATATGATGCCCTCATGAAAAAAACTTGTAGATGTTTCATATATAAGTTTTTCTTGTGTCATTGATATACTCCATAAATTTGTCAACCTTTTATTTAATTTCAGCATGAAAAGCTTATGGGTAGATCACATCATCAGACTGTTGAGGGCGGGTTAAGGAAAGCCATTACTATGTCACTTTCACTTATTTCAGCATGAAAAGCTTATGGGTAGCATTTCTCCATAGTACCTATAAGTAAAGATTGGAGTAATTACTTTAGGCATGACTAGATGTATTGAGGATGGAATAAAGATTTTGATGTGATAATTTGGCACTCTTTCTAGGGGTGTCCCATCTAAAAATGTAGATAGAGAAACATTTTTCCTCATTTTGTGGTTACATTCTATGTCACTTTCACTTATTGGATGTTGAAACATTTGATAACTATTTTATCTTTTTTTTTCGCAAGTGAATGACACATCAAAATGTAATTAGAAAGTGTGGTAGTTATATTTAAAACTCTTTGTAACAAGTAAAAAAGAGATCACAAATGAAAAAAAATGCAAACATTGAGTTATTAGTTCAAAAAAGCTAGCTATTGATGTGATAGTTATATTTTAATAGAGTTATATATGTAGTTAGGGGGTTAGAGTAATTTTACCTATTTACTTTTAAAGAACGTAGTAAATATTTATTTGATAAAGGGTAATTTGACAAAATTACCCATATTCTCTTATTCTTTCTCTAGTGCAACTATAGTCCAACTCATTATATATGCCAAAAGCTTTTAAGCTTTGTTTGCAAACACTACTCATAACTGTCATAAGTGCTTTTGAACTTTTTAAAGTGATTTTGAAAAAAGTGCTTAATAGTAAAAGTTAGTAGTGTTTGAGAAAAAATTGATTTTGAAAAAAGTTAAAGTTGATAGTGTTTGGTAAAATAAGTGCTTTTGTGTAATAAAAAATGTAAAAAGCAGATTCTAGTTTTTAGCCGGGAAATGCTTTTTTTATGCATTTGCAAACGGTACCTTACACTATATGGACAAAATTGGGCTGAAGTCTGGTACTCTGGTAAATGGTAATAGCCCATGATAAATCCGCCCTCCTAAATGCTAATGGAGTAATTTGGACGAGTTGGTACAAAATATATATGCACATGCAAATATTCTTTTGGTTCAATAATCTGAGACGATTTGTTGTAAAGATTTTTATTCTCTAGTGATAGTTTTAGTTTTAGATTGAACTTCTTGTTTGATTTTATCTGGTGCAATTTGTTAAGTCTATTTTTGGTAAATATCAGATTTATGTGTATTTGATTATTGTCTACGTTTGATCACGTGGATTCTAATCCAATGCGGTTAAGTTTGGTCTGCTTTGAAACTGAATCCAAGTGACTCGGCTTGTTAATTGATCGGGTTGGACCAGGAGAAAGTGTTCGAGACCCAAACCAATTAGTTTATATTATGTTTCACACCCGAATGAATAATCAACGGCTCTCGAATAAGTAATCCATATTCGTACACAACAAATCTCAGAAACAGGTGGAGAGGACACGTCTAGATTGATTGTCACATCACCAGAAATGTTTTAGAAAAAAAACACAGCTAAATTGTTACTATTATATATGACAATAAAATTTTAAGGAATTGCTTTAAATAAGACTAAAATATGGTTAAATTTTCAAAATAAGACTTAGGTTTATATTCCCTAAGTTGGATTCCAAATTACATTTATACCCCTCATCCCAAAAGTCATCGATCGACTCTTTCCTTCCTGACTCCTGCGATTTCTCCCTCTCCATCAACCGTCACATCCATCGATTGCAGTCCCTCCTCCTTCCCCTCCCCCTCCTCTTCCCCTACTCTTCCTCCTCCGTTTTGTCTATTAATCTGATTATTTTCTAAATTCTGAATAAAATATTGGATTTACAAGTTTCAGACGAGGAGGCAATTTTCTATACATAACATGTAAAAGAAATGAGTTTGAATTTTGATATAATTATCATTTTTGATTAATTTCAAATATGAGAATATCATAACTTTTATGTACCAGAAAAAAATGTCAGCTTTTTAATCTGAGAATGTGTGTTATTAGAAAAATGTCACTTTTATGGCATTATATTTATAAAGATGGCAACATTGTTTTTAGCTTCTTTGTCATTTTTGGATAATTACATAATATCCTATGAAAAATGCCACAACTATCAATATGAAAATAGCTTTATTTTCATTTAAAATTTATATATTTTTACATTAGAAAATGTCATCTTTTTATATGGTAGTGTCAATGTTATGTCATTATTCCTATGAAGATGACATTCTCACCGGAGGTGTGCAGTGAGTTGTCGGAGGGCGACGACATCGTCGGAGAATTGCGGCAGCTTCGTCGGAGGATGGCGGTGACAGCGACAAAGTTGTTGGGGGGTGTGAATGAGACATGTTCTGTATGATGAGGTTCGGTCCGCATACCATGGCATCATTGAACTAGCCGTTGGGAACGTGTGAAATTAAGTTTGGTTTCATTAAGGATACTTTTGTCATATTGGTACATTTTTTGTCTTCCCACTTGTGCAATTTTACCTTCTCTTATTTCTGTTTAGAGAATTCTCCACAAGTTTATATTCCACGTCTTTTTTGTAAGATACATGATGGATAGTGTACCCGGAGGGTAACTTATCTGGAGGGTTATTACGACTAATAACTTAGAGAGAGGTCAGAGCAAGTAAGAGAGAGAAGGAGTGTATATTTCATATATCAGTTGTGTGTCCATTACAAGGGAAAACGGCCGCTATTTATAGTAGCCATAAATGTTAGGGATGGACACGTGTCAAACATCTGACGACCGAGGGTCACCTCAATCGGGGTGGCACCGGCATTTGCATGTGCACCGCATTAAATGCGGTGATTAGACGTGACACCGCATTAAATGTGGTGGTTGACTGTCTCTAAAAGGAATCTTCGTTGAGTCTGATGTATACCGAAGGCCTACGTGTGGCCGCTGACATCATATGGCTGAAGACATCATGTGGCCGAAGGCATCATATACCCGCAGGCTATATACAGTCAAGGGCATGGAATAGCCGAAGGCTAACATTTTAGCCAGAAATTTCCAGAAGCTTTGCAGGTCCACTTCAAGTTGTCTCCCAGAATTTAGAGCCTTCGGCCATAGGGCCGAAGGCACACCCTGCCTATTATGGGCTGCCTGGAATCTTGTTTGCTGAGCTTGGCCCATTTGGACCTATTGGGCCTGATTTGTTGTAGCGGAAGTATGTGGGCCGGGGGTTCCTGGGCCATATACTCCATCAGAAGTCCCCCACTCCTTTTGTTGAGAGTTTCTCGAAGGAAATAGGAGTAAATGGTGTGAAGTCGCTAATGGCTGCTTTGTTGAAGTTTGTAAAGTAGTGAAACATTTGTGTTTGCGTGTTTTGCCGAGGGTAGTCCCCCAGTCCCCCACATTTTTGGGGCTGAAGGCTTTTGTTGATGTCTTGAGAAAACTTTTAATTTTTTGTGATCTCCCGAAGGGGTTCCCCGGTCCCCCACTCCTTGAAGCACATGTAATGAGGTGAAAAGGAGTAGAGTAATGGACTTTTGCGACATGGAGCCGAGGGCTTACGCCTTTTGGTTCATAATGGGGAGATGCCTCGTTAAAAACCTCATTGGAAAAAACCATGTGGACAAAATCCTAATGAGGGAAAAATAGTACACCAGACGCCCCCAAAATAAAGCAAGAGGGGTGGACCCTTCAGCCAGAGATGAAGGATCACGCTTAGGCTGAGGGCCATTCGTGATCTGGGGAAAGTGGTCCTGAGAAGTCGAAGGCCGCTTGTGATCTGAGGGTGTGACCGTTGTTGCCGAATGCAAGTGATTATTCCGGTGTTGGCCGGGGAGATCCCCCCAGTAACCCATGCCTTCGTGCTGAGGGCTAACTCTGGATAGAGGGTTTTGAGTGTGATAACCCGAGGGCTTGCGTTGTTGTTGTTTGAAGGGTGTGAGGTGAGGCCATCCCAGTGTTTCAAAAATAGCCGTTGGGATATGACCATTAGAGGAGACGCCACGTGGCGTGTTCTGGCTGGCTTGTTTCGGGCGGGTGTCACTGGTTGGTTGAGGTGACGGTTCGTAATAATGGGCTTTTAACCCGAGGCCCAAACCCATGCCTTAACCGCGGTTGGGGAGGCTATAAATACCCCAAGGCCGCACCCATTTGGCCTGTGCGATTTTAAGTTGAAGTGAAGCTCTGCCAATTTTTCTAGAGAGAGAGAGAGACTTTAGATCGATCAAACCCTATTTGTGAGATCAATTCTTCCTCCATTCTTGATTTTCTTGCATATTTCGCTCCGCAAGCCTTAGATCTAGTGTTGGTGGTCTTAGGGTTTCTGTCACCGAACTCCCCAATTTATCGAAAGATGTCGTCGGCCAGTGACTCCCAAGACATATCCCGAGAGCCCTCGGTCCAATCCGAGACGTGGTCCGATGAGAGGTCAGCAGGCGACCAGGCTTCGTCAATTAATGACTCTGTCGTTGTTATGGAGGTGCAAAAGGATCTCTGAGCCGAAGCCGAGGCCGAAGAGTTTGAACAGGTTATTGAGGACGAGGAGCTTGCCATTGCCGTTCATACGGCCGAGGAAGAGGAGGAGAAGGAACAGCGTCGGGTAACCATTGCCATCCCTTCGACCGTTGCCAGTGGATCAGGGACCTCACGCCCCCTCATCCCAGATCCCCTTCGGGCTGCTCCATCAAAGAAAAAGAAGAAGGTGAAAGCAGCCCCCGCGAAGAAGCAAAATGCAGCAGACCATGGGAAACCTTTGGGGATACCCGAGGGGCATTCGTTCTTGAACATTGCTGCCCTCGCACTAACGTCAAAGGTGATCAGGCGGAGTGTTATGTCACACAGCTTCAAGTTGGGCCCTCGGCGACTGTGATAGAACCGGGTCCCAATGATGTGTTGTCCCATGCTCCCGAGGGGTGTTTCCCAGTCCACGTCCTTTCTGTTGCGTTGGGCCTCCGGTTTCCGTTACATCCCTTCGTCCGCGAATACCTTAGGTACGTTGGCTTGGCCCCCTGCCACCTAACTCCGAATAGCCACTCGTATATTACCGGCTTCCTGCACCTTTGCCGGTCTCGGGGGTAATCCCTAGCCTTGACCTTTTCTTCCAAAGCTTCAACCTCTGCCGGGGAGGTCATACCGATGCAGAAGGCTTCACCAACCTGCAACAGGTCCCTCAGTGGAGGATTTTCTCTAATGTGCCCTCGTCCCACAAGGGCTGGAAGGACCGCTTTTGCTACATCAAGATGGCGGAGAATCCATTTCCCGGCGAGTTGCGGAACCACTTCAGGCGCCATCCGAAAGTGGAGAGCATCGCCCTCGAGAAAGATGGGAAGAAGATATTTGCTTTCCCGGAGGGTTCCACTAAACTGGCGACGATCAAGGACTCCACCCTCCCGGATGACTTGTATAGTCTGGGCTTCCGACATTACCTTTTCTTGGGGGAAAGGGACAAAAAATATCCCCTCATTGACTGTGTGTGAGAGCGCCTCGGTTCCCGGAGGTGATTTACCAAAGGCAACACGTTGTCGTACTTAGAAAATTTGTGCATTATTTTGCTTTTAGCTTTGTGGTGATCCCCTCGTTCTTATACTTGATTCATCTGTGCAGGTAGTGATATGAATGTGATAAGGCGAAGGCGAAGGCTCAGAACAAGAAGGAGTCGGGAAAGCAAAATTCCGTTGATGCCTTTTTTCCATAAGGGGGGCGAGGAGCCCTCCGCAGCTGCCAGTGGTGAGGCCAGGGGATATCAGGCCGTAGTGGCCTCGAAGAAGAAGAAGGCCGGAAAAGGGGTTGAGCCCCCGACCAAGAAACATAAGGTGGCCGATTCCAGCAAGCAACCTGCCTCTAATGAGGTGATAATCGTAGACGTAGTCTGTTGCTTGCTTCCCCTTGGGTGATAGCACGGGAAGTGTTTCGTTTATGAAAGTCGAATCCTGGGCCCGGGACATAGTCCGTTGCCTACCATTTGGGAAGCTGGGGGAACGACTTTCAAAACCGAGATGTTGGGCAAGTGCCACTGTGCACTTCTTCCATTGCAACTTCTGCTTCATCCTGATGAAGGCACCGAAGTAACGTACCTGATGGAGTATATGGGTCTAGGCTCCAGGACCCACATACTCAGAAGAACAGAAAGTACAAGCCACCAAGTGGTGCCCTCGTCGGCCAAAGGACCCCCTTCGGCCGAAGAGGGACCAACTCAGAATATGATCCTGAAGCCAGGGAACTTGGGTGCCCCCGTCGGCCGTGCCCTCGTCAGCCACAGGAGCCTCACAGAGCTGGATTTTACACTTAACCATTTCTACGCACATTGTATTCGGCCTAATAGCGGTCTAGTTGTAAATGGGCCTCTCAAGCCCAAGGCTTGGGAGCCCAGCCCGTATTTTCCCTATAAATACTTCCTCTGGAGGTAGTTGTAGGGGTTGGAAAATCATTTATTGAAGCATTTACTTGCACTTCTCTCTCTAGCTCTCACTTCTCTCTAGATATATACTCTATCAGTACCGTTGTATGATCGTTTGTAAAGTTTTCTATTTTCGAGGATGTAGCTGGGAGCCCTCAGCTTGGCTAATTTTTGGCGGTCTTCATCGTAGAGTAATTGTCCGGTAGTGATGTAGTTGGCGATATCCGAGATCCAGTCTTCCGGTCTCTGTTGTATGTTCATGATGAGGCTGGCGTGTATGCTCGAGAGGATGAGTTCCTCTATCCTAGCGATCTTGGAGAGGTGCTCCAGAGACTCATCCGAGAGTTTGGATAAGATGTCGGCCTCAGAATTTTGAGCCCTTGGTATTTGAGTGATGGAGTGAACCTCAAATACCTTGAGCAATTCCTTGGCCGCTTCCCTGTACTACTTCATTCTTCCTTCCTTCGCCTCATATTCGCCAGAGACCTGGCGAACTACTAGCTTGGAATCACACTTTACGTGGATCATCCTTGCTTTGAGGTTGGCCGCCAGCCAAAGGCCACAGAGGAGGGCATCATACTCCGCTTCGTTGTTGGAAACTTTGAAGGAGAAGCGGGTGGCGTAGTAGGTGAAGAAGCCTTCGGGCGTGATGAGGACATGCCCCCTCCGCATGCTTTTGTTGCCGAGGACCCGTCTGCGTAGAGGGTCCACCATTCATCCCCCTGTGCTGAGGGCCCTTCTACCTCAGCTGACCTTGTCGTGCACTCTGTCACGAAATCTGCCAGGGCTTGGCCCTTTATGGAAGGCCTCAGATGGATTTCAATGTTGTATTGGCTCAGGAAGACGGCCCAATTCACCATTCGGGAGGAGCTGGTGGGACTCCTCATCAATGCGCCGAGGGGCTGGTGCGTGAGGACCTAGACCGGATGGGCTTGGAAGTAATGGCTTAGCTTTTTGACGGTCCAAATGATAGCTAGTAGCGTTTTCTCCATGGGAGAATACCTGAGTTCTGCCTCCCTGAGGGTCTTGCTGACATAGAAGATGGCATGTTGGATGCCGTCTTCCTCCCGGATCAGAACCGAGCTGATGGCCGCGGGACTGACGCCCAGGTAAAGATATAATGTCTCTCCAGCCTTGGGCTTGGAGAGCACCGGGAGAGATTGTAAATACTCCTTCAATTCCTCGAATGCTACCTGACACCCCTTTGTTCATTGGTAGTCGGCGGTCTTCCTCATGATCTGGAAGAAGGGGAGGGACTTTTCATCCGATTTTGACAGGAAGCGATTGAGAGCCGCCAATCAGCCTGTCAGCCTCTGTACTTCCTTCACATTGCGTGGAGGCTTCATGTTGATGATGGCCCGGGTTTTCTCAGGATTGGCCTCAATACCCCTTCGGCTAACCATGTAGCTCAAAAACTTGCCTCGTGGTACGCCGAAAGTGCATTTCTTTGGGTTCAACCGAAGGTTGAACTTTTGCATGATGGCAAAAATTTCCCGGAGGTCCTCGGTGTGGCTGGTTGATCATTTGCTTTTGACGATCATGTCATCGACGTAAGCCTCCATGGTGCGCCCTAGGACGGCTTGAAAGACTCTGGCCACCATTCGGGTGTAGGTAGCGCCAGAGTTTTTGAGGCCAAAGGCTATTTTCTCGGCGTCTTCCTCGTGCATGAAGATCTGGTGGTATCCACGGAAGGCGTCGAGGAATGACATGATTTCGCAGCCTTAATACCAGCTGGTCAATGTTAGGCAGAGGGAAAGGATTCATAGGGCACGCCTTATTCAGGTCTGTGTAGTCCACGCATATGCGGAAGGTGGGTGGTTTTTGTGCAAGGACCACATTAGCTAACAACGAAGGGTATTTTACCTCCCTGATGTGTTTGATGGAGAGAAGCGTATTGACCTCTCTCTTTATGAAGTCCCTCCTTTCGGCCGAGAGGGGCCTTCTTCTCTGCTGCACAGGTTTTGAGGAAGGGTCCACCGCCATGCGATGAGTGATCACTCTTTGGTGGATTCCCGGCATGTCCTCCGGCCCCCATGCAAAAACAATGGAGTAGGCGCGGAGGGCCTCCGTGATGCCAGTCTTTAAGTCTTCGGGGGAGCTTGGATCCTATCTTTACGACTCTCTCCGGCTTGGCCAGGTCAAGTGCAAAGTCTTCCACTTCTTCAGCTGGTTCCGCCCTCGGCCTCTTCTCTTCTTCTTCTACTGTTCCGGTGAAAGTGTCTACACGGAACTCAACCTTACTAACCTTTTTTGTAATTTGGAGGTAACAGGCGCGTGAGAGCTTCTGGTTTCCCCTCGAGTACCCGATGCCCCCTTCAGTAGGGAACTTGAGGCATAAGTGCTTCATGGAGATGATCGCCTCCAGGTCCTCGAGGGTAGGCCGGCCGAGGATGATGTTGTGGGCGCACTCGATATTGATGACGACGAACTCCACATCGAGCTTGGCTCTATGGAGCCCGTCGCCGAAGAGTACCGGGAGGGATATTATCCCCTCGGAATCTATGGTATCCCCGGTGAATCCGGACAAGGGGGTCCGTATAGGCCGAAGGGATTCCCTCTCCAGATGCAGCTCCTTGAACGTGCTGACGAAGCTGCCCGTGTCAACGTAAGTTCTATGGATAATGGTGTTGTTGATCTCACTTTGGATCACTAGTGCGTCCCTGTGAGGGAATGAACCCGGGGGAGATCGGCGTTGGTGAATACAATGGGCTCCTCCCTCAACCGCTTCACGGGGGGCATATGAGTGACTTCCCCCACGTAAAGGGATTGTGCCCACTTCTTCCTTTGGTTGGTGGAGTCTCCCCCCATGTTGCCGCTGGTGATCATGTGGATGTGGCATTTCTTTCCTTGCTGAGGTTCCTGATCTCCCTCTTCTTACCCTTCGGGTCGCCGAGGGGGATGGTGTTTGGGTTAACCCAGGTGTTTGCTTTCGCAGGGAGGCCTTGATGAGCGTACCCCCTTACGAATTGGGATAGGTGGACCCGTTCTATCAACTTCTCGATGGCTGCCTTCAGTTGGTGGCAGTCGTCGGTTCGGTGGCCTGGGTGCCGGTGGAAACGGCAGTATGGTTCCTCGGGGTTGATGGCGTAGACCTCCCGGGGCTCCCTAAAATCTCGCTCTACCAGCCCCCTCTCCTCGGCGTAATCGAGAATGACGCTGATGGGTTGCGTCCGAGGTGTCCGAGGGTGCTCCAGAAGGACGGACTGTGCCCGGGCCTTCAGGTTGTTCTTGTAGCCTCCCCCGGGCTTTGCTTGGCCATGTCGGGGGTGATCCCCAGAGGGTGCCGGACCTTTGGATTGGTGGAGTGGAGCTCCCGGCTCCCGGTGGTTCCTGTCATCCGCCCTAGGGCATTGTTGTTCGGGGTTTCGGTGGCATTTATCCACTTCCTCGACCTCCGCGTACTGGTCCCCCCACTAGAGGGCCTTTATGTAATCGCGGGGAGGCTCGATGATAAGGCTCCTCGAAAAGTTACTGGTGCGGAGGACCGTCTATAGGAGAGCCATAAGGGTCTTGTCGTTGGCGCCATCGACTTTGTCCGTCTCCAGCTTCCAACATTCAAGGAAATCCCGGAGGGTCTCCTCCTTCTGTTGCCTTATCGTTAGCAAGTGGGAAAAATGCTTCTTTGATCGATGCCTTCCCGCAAACTGCGTCAAGAAATGCTGGGCGAGTTCTTGCCACGAGTCAATGCTCCCTTCGGGCAATTGGTTGAACCATTCATATGCTGGTCCTTCCAAGGTGGAGAGGAACCAACGACACAAATATTCATCTAATGCCCCCATCATCATCATACTATTCTGGAACCTGCTGTAGTGCTTCTGGGGACCAGTCTTCCCCTCGTAGGGCTTGATGGGTTGCCCTTGGTATTTCCCCGGAATCTGGGCCGCCAACACCCTTGGGGTAAATGGCATCCTTTTCCGGATCTGGATGATGGGTTCCCCGGAGCCCTCAACAATCTTTGTTTCTATCTCCTCCATCTTGGCCAACATGGCCTCATACTTAGGGTCTGCATGGGAGGCGGAAGCGGTTGTGTGCGCTTGGCGGGCCTCCATCTCATCAAGCTAGTGTTGGAGGGTCTCAATGATGTCATCTCGGTGATTCTTCGGGAGTGGTTCCGCCTCGCTCAGTTGAACGCGGGCCAAATGAGCTTCATTGATTTGGTGTCGGGCGTCACCGGCGTGTAGGATCCCCTTGCCCTTGTCACGAGGGGGATGCCTCCCATCTGCCCTCGAAACGGAGCCTCCGCTCTCCTGGGGCCTTTGGGACGCATTCCCGCCGAGGCGGTCTTGGACCCCCCCCCCCCCCCCCCCCGGAGGTCATGCGCCCCTCCGAGCCTGTCGAGGGCGGAGGTTTGGGACTTATCTTTATTCGTGCTGCGTTGGTTCCGGGACTGAGCTTCTTGGGAGTTGGTGTCCTGAGCGATGACCCCTTCGTTGTTCCCGATCCGAAGGATAGGGTGTACGAAGGGGAATGGGGGTGGGGAAGGAACAACGTTCTCCCCGACATGCGGTTGAAGTGACATCAGAGTGCCGAAGGCACTCTGGGTTCTGGGTGAGCATCTGCATGAAGGCAGAAAATGCCGATTGCACGTCAATAGTGAGGACCGAAGGGCTCACTTGGTTTTCGCTCGGTCCTTATTCTGGAGCATTATTCTAACCCGAGGCGGGCATCAAGAGCATTATTCTGGAGCTGGAGACGTAGGTCAATGACAGCCTGTTCTAACCCGGTGATGGCTCCGCCCTCAGGAGCCCGGTTGGAGGCTTCAGGGGCGTCGACCTTGCCGAGGGCCAGGTTCTTGTCTTCAAGGGTTTTGGACTGGGCACGAGTGGCTCTTCCCATTTCGAAGGATGTTTTCGTCCTTTGAAGGGGAGGGTTTCTTACTTGATTGTTCAACCTCTCAACGAGAGCACCAAATGATGGATAGTGTACCCTGCGGTAGCTTATCCAGAGGGTTATTATGACTAATAATTTAGAGAGAGGTCAGATCAAGTAAGAGAGAGGAGTGTATATTTGATATATCAGTTGTGTGTCCATTACAAGGGAAAACGGCCGCTATTTATAGTAGCCATAAATGCTAGGCATGGACACATGTCAAACATCTGACGGTCGAGGGTCACCTCAATCGGGGTGGCACCGGCATTTGCATGTGCACCGCATTAAATGCGGTGGTTAATTAGACGTGACGCCGCATTAAATGTGGTGGTTGAATATCTCTAAAAGGAATCTTCATTGAGTCTACTGTATACTGAAGACCTACATGTGGCCGCCGACATCATATGGCTGAAGGCATCATATAGCCGAAGGTTGTATAAAGTCGAGGGCATGGAATAGCCGAAAGCTAACATTTTAGCCAGAAATTTCCAAAAGCTTTGTAGGTCCACTTCAAGTTGTCTCCCAGAATTTAGAGCCTTCGGCCATAGGGCCGAAGGCACACCTGCCTATTATGGGCTGCCTGGAGTCTTTTTTGCTGGGCTTGGTCCATTTGGACCTGTTACGCCTTATTTGTTGTAGCGGATGTATGTGGCCGGGGGTTCCTGGACCATATACTCCATCAATACACTTTCCTTTTTATATTACTACTATACATATCATATTTTACGCTCCAAAAATATGAACACTTTCACAAATTGAACCCTCTAGTTTTTTTTGCTTTTCTTCTTTAATTATCAGTCATTTTATCATTTACTTTTGTTGACTCGTCTATTTTTGTTTTACTTTTTGAATGTTAGATATGCAAATTAACTATTTTATGATTTACTTTTTAAAAACGCATGCCAAACCTACATGCATCTTGCATTCTATGACACAATGTGAGTAATTTTTACTTGATAACTACGAGTATTATTAGTTTATTATGATAATATATTGTAACATAGTCACATGTCATATTTGTTATTTGTTGAATACATATTTGTGTGGAAAAAATTCCACTTTTGGTCTCATGACTATTATGTCACTTCTATATTTAGTCTCTTACTTTCAGATTGTCCACATTTAGTTCGTGACCATTATCCCCTCACCACCCCTCGTCCTTCTGGCCAAAATTCCAGCAAATTTAGTCCACTTATCAGCCTCAGAATCAGTCTTTGCATTAAATTTGGTTTTTCATACCTAAAATCTGCATTAAATTTGTCAGAATTTTTGCCGAAAGGACGAGGGGTGGTGAGGGGATAATGGTCACGGACTAAATGTGGACAATCTGAAAGTAAAAGACTAAATGTAGAAGTGGTATAATAGTCACGAGACTAAAAGTGAATTTTTTTCTATTTGTGTGCATGTCTTTGTGTGTACCTTGTATGTATAACTTATTAAAAAAGTATTTAAACGAGTGAGGTTGTTTGACATGTCATAACAACTTTAATCGTATTCGATTTATTTATCAAATACATATTGAGCGTGATTCGGATTTGAATAAATGAAATTAAAACGGATATAATTTCAACATATTACCAAAATATAAGTAGTGGACAGAAATGCAACCTTAGAAACTTTAGTGACTATAAATATATTCAAATATTATATCATAATGACCATGAAACTTACACATAGTAATTTATAGTCACATTTTTTGTTTCATTAAAAGTGGGTATTGATCTAGTACTGATCTTAACTCGGCACTATAATATTGGTTTCATGAATCCCCACATTTTATATTTAGATAGTTCCACCCTTTTGGCATTTTGTTAGGTTGTTTCACCCGGTAGTTCCACACATTATTTCTTATTATGTTGACTAGTTTTCCTACAACGAATGCTCAATGCTACTTCCTTAGGGTTAACCGAATGAAGTGTTATTGTTTCATATAGTTTATTTGTTTGAAATTACACATAAAGTCTATGCCTAATATTTTTCCATTATCAAAATAATTAAAAGCAGGGGTTTTATGAATATTAATATGGGTAACTATTCATGATGTTTGGATGTTGCGCCAAAGCTAAAACTGGCTGCACATTTTAAATTAGATGAGCAAGACACAACAATTTTATAGCAAGAGTTATTAAGAATAGTGTTACAACTTCACACTATGAGCTGAGGTTACTTCCCTCTTAGATGAACACACTACACCCAAATTCGACCTCTAATACCGAGCTCGAGACCTCATACGGAGATTATGGACTTAGACATTTCAGCACTTGGATTTCACAAACATTCGGGATTACGTCACCAACATGACAACTGTCCAGGGATGATGTCACCCAGACGATTACACACAGATTACAAACTTATAAGTGTGGCTTATCTGATCTACACATTCCAGGTGCAACCGTGCCAATCAATAAGATGTTATTATTCTCTCACGAATTAGCTTTACACGTGTCGAAATTTTATTAGGGCGGTTATTTTACTTATCACCCAAGTATTTGCTTTTACGGTTGTGAAAGTATTATTGTATCTAGGAATATGCTTTATGAATATGCTCTAGAATATGCTTTAGGAATATACTCTAGACATTATTATTGTATAGCATCTTATATAGGAACATTCCATCTTTGTAATATATATATATATATATATATATATATATATATATATATATATATAGGGCATTAACCCTCTAATGAAATACACAGAAAATCCTTCTCTTCATCTTCATTCTCTTCTCATTATTATTTTATCTTTATTCTTTCAACATGGTATCAGAGCCACATAGAACATTAGTCCAGAAATTTTAGGAAGCAATTAACAATCTTAAGTGACAAATTAGTCATTAAATATTACAAATAATACATTTATAACATCACAGTTATCAATACTAACACATTATAATATATACCTATTAAAATTATTTCTCAAAATATACCCGAAGTACTTTATGTAATTATCACCTAAATGACCGTGTCGTTTTGCTATGGGAACCTTCTAGCGGGACGGAGGTAGTATTTTGTTTTCCTAGAACCTCTCCCAGAACATCCAATCCCAGAACCTCCTTCTTCTCATTCGGAACCCTCCCTACACAGAACATCAGCAGACAAATTTCAGAACCTTAGTCCAGAGCCTATCTCACGTCCACCCTACTCTGGTGTGCTATCCGCCGGCGACCAGAAAACCGAAATACGCAGGTCCAAACCACCGCGCGTGAGCTACACACGCCGTCGGAAGTTTCGCAGCCTACTCACGCGCCGGCGTGTGAGCGCGTATTTTTGGCCGGAGCTTCGACCGGAGACCATCACCAGACTCGCAAACGTCCTCTAGTGATACCAGGTACACTTCGTCACAATATTGGAAGCTTTAATTTCTTTGCACGGTAAAAGTTTATAAGAGTCTGGAACTGCGAACGTAGACAGCTGCTTGGACCTGCGTTTCTGGTGATAAGAAGAAAGGGCGGTAAGTTTACTTAATATCTTTTTTACAAAAAAAAAAACAAAAAAAACAACAACAAAAAAAATTCTTGTACGGGACAATTTGACAAGTGCAGTAATATGTCATTATCAAAGAATGCAGAAAATTGAGGTTCAAAAATTAAGGGAATTTGCTTGCTCATGTTGCTTCCGCTACTAGTTCATCTGATGGATCAATTGCTATTTCTTTCGACGAGTATGCCAAATTTATTAGTTACCAAGAATATCTAAAGCATTCCTCGGTCCCTATCTCGGTAGTCGCTAATTCAGGTATCTCAAACACATGTCTTCTTTCATCATCATCGAAATGGGTCATTGGCTCAGGTGCCACAGATCATATGACTGATAATCCTAGTCTATTATCATCGTTTCATTCATATTTACCTACTTCTAGTGTCACTTTAGCTGATGGATCTACCTCACCTGTTCTTGGATCCGGTTCTGTTGTCCCAACTTCTACATTACCATTATCACCTGTTTCGAGTCTTCCTAATTTCGCATTTAATCTGCTTTCCATCAGGAAAATCACATGTACTCTTAATTGTTCTGTAACATTTTTTCCTGGATATTGTGTGTTTCAGGATCTGTTGACAAAGCAGACTATTGGTAAAGGACATGAGTCGGCTGATGTTTATATTTTGAATACATCAATCACAAAAGGTATCTCTTGTCTTGGGGTTGGAAATCTATACGAAGCTCATTACCGATTAGGACATCCATCTCTCCAACTAATGAAGCAAATGTACCCTCAGTTTAATAAGGTGTCATCTATACAATGTGAGTCATGTGAATTTGCAAAACATCATCGTACTAGTTTAAGTCCTCGACTTAATAAACGAGCAAACGCTCCGTTTGATATGGTTCATACTGATGTTTGGGGGGCATGTCTTGTTGTGTCCAAATCTGGTTTTAAATATTTTGTTACATTTGTTGACGATTATTCTCGTATGACCTAGTTATACTTTATGAAACGTCGATCAGAGTTATTTACTCATTTTTCTGCATTTTGTTCTGAAATTAAAACTCAGTTTAATGTTCCTGTTCGTGTGTTGAGGGGAGACAATGCCCAAGAATATCTCTCGGCTCCATTTAAATCTTTTATGCTTCAAAATGGCATTATTCATCAAACTTCATGCGTAGACACACCTCCTCAAAACGGAGTCGCTGAAAGAAAGAATCAACATCTGTTAGAAACTGCAAGGGCTCTTCTATTCCAAATGAATGTGCCTAAACAGTTTTGGGCGGATGTTGTGTCTATCGCATGTTTTTTGATAAACTATATGTCGTCTTCTGTTTTAAATGGTAAAGCTCCTTATCATTGCCTATTTTCAAATAAAGAACTTTTTCCTATCTCACCTAAAACATTTTGTTGCACTTGCTTTGTTAGAGACGTTAATCCTCATATTACAAAGTTAGACCCCAAATCATTAAAATGTATTTTCTTGGGATATTCTCGAGTTTAGAAGGGGTATAGATGTTTTTGTCCAAGTACAGGTCGATATCTTGTTTCCATTGATGCATCTTTTCATGAAAATACACCTTTTTCATCATCCAAGACAGATATTCATGGGGACAATGATGAAATACTCATTTACTCTGTCACTATACCGGAATCTACACCTTCTGTAGTTATTCCACATGTTACTGTTCCCGACCCCAAACCGCCAGTACACTTGGTTTACACCCGTCGAAACAGAGCACCAGATCACCCTCCACATGTGACCCCTGTGATTACTTATCCTGAGTTTGGCCCGTCCTTGAGCTCATGTCCTGAACCAGTACATGCATCTTCAGATCTTGTCTCTACATCAGATCTTGACCTTCCGGTAGCACTACGTAAAGGTACACAGTCTTGTACTCACCCTATTTCTTCATTTATGTCGTATAGTCAGTTATCCCCTGCCTCATGTTCTTTTATTGCTTCCATCGATTCTATTTATGTTCCTAAATCTGTTAAAATTTGGTACTTGGGATTTGGTAGACTTGCCTACAGGGAAGAAGTCTATTGGATGTAAGTGGGTCTTTGTTGTTAAGGTTAATCCAGACGGATCTGTTGCTCGGTTGAAAGCCCAATTAGTTGCGAAGGGTTATGCTCAAACCTATGGTGTTGATTATTCTGACACTTTTTCTCCTGTTGCTAAATTAACATCTGTCAGGTTACTTATTTCACTCGCTGCAACTCATGATTGGCACTTACAGTAGTTGGACATTAAAAATGCATTCTTGCATGGTGACCTTCAGGAAGAAGTTTACATCGAGCAACCTCCAGGGTTTGTTGCTCAGGGGGGAGTATGGTAAAGTTTGTCGACTTTGAAAATCTCTTTATGGTCTGAAACGGAGTCCTTGTGCATGGTTTGGGAAGTTCAGTCGGTCAATTGAACAGTTTGGAATGATCAAAGGCAAATCAGATCACTCTCTCTTTTACAGACGAACGAAAACAGGTATCACATTGCTTAATTGTGGTGTATGTCGATGATATTGTGATTACAGGCAGTGATAATGCAGACATTTTGGCCCTTAAAAATTATCATCATAGCCAGATCCAAACAAAAGATCTAGGCTCATTGTAACACGAAGTAAGAAAGGCATATTTCTATCTCAAGAAAATATTTACTTGATTTGCTCGCTGAAACAGGGAAGTTGGGATCAAAGCCGAGCAATACTTTACTCTCGTAGTTCCCAATGTGCAACTCACTCAAGAAGGCATGCCATTTGAAAACCTAGAAAGATATAGACGATTGGTTGGAAAGCTTAATTATCTCGCAGTCACTCGTCCAGATATTGCTTACTCTGTGAGTGTAGTGAGTCAATACATGTCATCACCGATCATTGATCATTGGGCTGTTGTAGAACACATATTATGTTACTTAAAGGGAGCACCAGGACGAGGTATTGTTTATCAAAACCATGATCACATGAGAATAGAATGCTTTGCAGATGTTGATTGGGCTGGTTCTAAAGATCGAAGATCTACATCTGGCTATTGTGTCTTTGTTGGTGGTAATCTTGTATCCTGGAAGAGTAAGAAACGTGTGGTTTCTCGTTCTAGTGCTGAATCAGGATATCGAGCTATGGCACAATCCGCATATGAGATAATATGGATACACCATTTATTGAATGAAATTGGATTGAAGACATCAATGCCTGCTCAGTTGTGATGCGATAACCAAGTTGTTATACACATAGCAAACAACCCCGTATTTCATTAGAGAACAAAGCATATTGAGGTTGATTTCCATTTTATTCGAGAGAAGATACAAAAAGGATTAATCTCTACTAGATATGTGAAGACTGGAGAATAACTTAAAGATTTATTCACTAAAGCTCTAAATGGAATTCGAGTTGATTACTTATGTAACAAGTTGGACATGATAAATATCTATGCTCCAACTTGAGGGGGAGTGTGAAAGTATTATTGTATCTAGAAATATGCTCTATGAATATGCTCTAGAATATGCTTTAGGAATTTACTCTAGACATTATTATTGTATAGCATCTTATATAGGAATATTCTATCTTTAAAATATATATATATATATATATATATATATATATATATATATATATATATATATATATATATAGGGCATTAACCCTCTAATGAAATACACAGAAAATCCTTCTCTTCATCTTCATTCTCTTCTCATTATTATTCTATCTTTATTCTTTCAACAACAGTATAAATATCACCTCCCAACTTGTTGATATGGATCACCATTTGTACTTTCAATCTTACTGTTACGCTGTAGAATTTATACTCGATCTACAGTTAGCTTATTTTTGACTCTCATTCAGTCTCAGTCTATTTCGGAGTCGGAGAAGCCATCATTTGGTGCTTTCATTAAGAGTTAAACTCAAGGTGAGGCGCCTCATCTGATGACGGTGAGCCACTGCGGAAGTTGAGGTGCCTTCACACCCCCTAGAGGGCCGCCTCTTCCTCTTATTCTCTCTTTGAAGCTGATCAAGGAGCTCTATAATGGAGAAAGTAGTTGCAAAAAAATGAAACTCCCAGTTAAGTATAAAAGGTTCAATCATGTATGCAACAAAAACAATACAAATGCATAAACAAAGAAAGTCAAAAGGACAAGAGTGTTACCTTAGGGACGAGCCAGAGGCTGGCCTTGGACACTAGATGCGGCCTTCTCCCGAGGTGGCTCTCTGATAGCCTCCTCCATTGCAACACTGTCACCCTGGGGAGGTCTCTGAATAATCTCCCCCTCATCAACAATGGCATTGACACCGGCAGCCCTACCCACCACAACAACATTCTTGTTTCATCCTCAAGGACCTTATGGATGGAGTAACGAATATACTGAGGTCTTCCATCAACTTCTTCTCGGTAACGTATTTGGTGATATCAAGAACACCAATCCCAAATACATCTTACAACTGGCAGTATACAGCCCGACCTCCCCAGGTTACATTTCTTAAAGATGTTGGATCCCAAAGCGAAGAAAGTGGAGCCCTCCTTGGGGTGAGTGCAGATAAACACAAATTTATTCTTACACCCATGATGAGAAGTGGGAGTGTTGCATAAGCCACCCCTTGAGTTTATTCCAAGTCTGGACATTCGCTTCATTGCCCCCAATGCGGCGCTAGGGTTGGCCTAGTGCCCCAAACCCAAGAAACGCTGGAATCCCCAATTCTTGGTTTTCCGATGAACAAAGTGAAAAAAAGATGCAAATACGAGCCCGATGGCTTACCTGAGAGTGAGTACAACGGTTGAAGAAGCAAATACCACCTTGGTCGAAGGAAGCTCGAAGTACACTAACCTACATGAATATGATATATAATCTCAACAATCATTATGGAGCGCCAAGCTCGGATTTCTCATCTCTTATGCAGCAGGGCGTCGTCTCTTCTCCATAAGTTTCTTCAAGGTGGATGTACTCTTTTTCCTCACTTATAATTTTTTCCGATAGTATTTTTTCCTCATAGGAGTTATTTATGAGACACCCTTTGTTATGACCATGGAAAGAAGTGTCACCGTCACTCGCGCAAGCCCAATCAGAGATTTACTCTCTATCACCTCAAGAATGATTTCGTCTCTGAGAGTGGGGGATTGGAGTATATGTTAGTATATATGTCCTAGCGACAATCATATTTTTAGAGACATGTGTACTTGATCACATTTAGTTTTTATATTTGATATATACATGGTATTACACTTTATGAATGATTGTTTTCGATTGTCAATATTTTATTCATAATTGTTTCCCTTGGACTTATGTTGTCATTAAGTAAGTGAGAGCTTATATGATATAACATAAGGTCCTAATATAGCCTCAATCAATGATCATCAAGAATGGGATATTGATGATATGCGATAAGATTGGTATGTGGACTGCATCATACTTCTAGAAAGTATAGTTGATCTCACAACTATGAGTTCCTGGAATTCATGATGGTCACATAGATATTTTAGAGAATATTGGCATACCCACCGAGAAACCATATGATAAGTTCTATTCATGTGTCTATGAGATTATCGCCGTATAGAGTAGTATAATAGTCCTCCGACTTGAGGTCAATACGTACTACATGTGTGGAGTGATGTACTTTGACCATGAACAACGCTTGCACTCCAATCGGGGTAGATACGGCATGTGTTGGGTGTATCACGAAGCACATGGAGTAGTAGTTGAGCCAAGAAAGGATTCATTCCTCATAATAGATTAACAGAGAGAACATTCTACTTCTCATATCTAGATGGACCATAAAGTCATTGGCCAATGCAAAGATATATTCGTTTTGAATATCGAATATGATTGTTATGGATCATCTAGAAAGATTGAGAGACAAAAACTAAGTTATTGGAATAGACACAATATCATGTTCTAGACTTAGTTAAATGTTCGTTGAATGAAAGGACCGTATCACTATGAGCTCTATATTATAGGGAGTTTGAATAGTCCTCGCAAACGTCCTTATATATTAAGTTTGTCTAGTAAATCGTCTAGGGATTTTGCTAAGACCTTGATTTGATTAGTTCTTAATATATAAGGCCCTATGGGTCACACAAGAAGTGATTATACCTTCCGATTGAATTATTAGAAGGAATTAAATATTTATTGTATTAAATAATATTTAATTCGTAATACTGAAAATGAATTAAATATTAATTAGATTAAACATATTTAATTCATGAAGTTGAAGGAGAGATCTATTTGATAGAATTAATTAAGTCTTATAAATTAGATTTATTATACTTAATTAAGAAGTATTTATAACTAAATAAAGTTGATATATTTTGGTACACTTTTAATTCAAAGTAAAGCCAAAATATTATAAAATACAAACATGATAAGGTGTGAATTAAGATGTGGCGTGCAGCCCATCTAATTCAACCTTAATGTTTGACATTTTATTTGTTTCCTTTATTTAGTTGTACATTAATAATTATTGGACCTAGTTGGACTAGAACTCATTAATTAGGGAGACTTCCATTGTGATTGGGAAACTAGTTTAGAACTAGTATAAATACACCTTTCTCCTTCATAATTAGATTTGACAAGTTTTCTAGATTAAGTATTACCAGCTTATTTCCCTGCGAAGAGATTTCCTAGCCGTTCTTTTAGGGAGATCTAACCGTTCTTTCGGAAAGGAGAAATCACGTGGATACCAAAGGTCAAGGATTATCACCGCTAGGTTGGAAGATCTGTCAGTTCTAACTCAGATCTGTTATTATTGTTATATTCGTGGTTTTGTCATAATCAGGGAAGATCTGTTTGGGAAAATTTTAAAGTTCCACTGGTGTACTTTCGAGGTACGTTACATCAATTTCCTAACAGTATACTGTCACACTCCAGGGGAATCAACGTTTATGATAAAGCATCTCCAGAATCCACTAAGTCAGTTCTGGCTGATGTCGAGCCCAAAACCAGTTCTCAAATCATCGAGATAAGTCTAAAATTGCATATGAGGCCGAGGTTGACTCTCACCGAGGTTGACGGTAACTCCACCACTACGGACAAGCTCCAGACCAACCGCCGCACTACGAGCTTACAAGATTAAGAAAAGCGTTACTACTTCACACTATGAGCTGAGGCCACTTCTCTCTTAGCTGAACACGCTACACCCGAGTTCGACCTCTACTACCGAGCTCGGGACCTCATACAGAGATTATGGACTTAGACATTTCAGCACTTGGACTCCACAAGCATTTGAAATCACGTCACCAACATGACAGTTGCCCAGGGCTGACATCACCCAGGCGGTTACACGCAGAAGATTCCAGATTTACATGTGTGGCTTCTCTACACATTCCAGTACATAAAGGACAAGTTCTGGTGCAACAGTACTAATCAGCCGGTTGTTGATTTTTCTCTCACCAATTAGCTTTACACGTGTGAATATTTACTAGGGCGGTTATTTTACATGTTGTCCAAGTATTTTCTTTTACAGTATAAATATCATCTTCCATCTCATGGAAATGAATCACAATTTTTACTCTCAAGCTTACTGTCACGCCGTAGGATTTATACTCGATTTACACTCAGCTTATTTTCGACTCTCACTCGGTTTCTGTCTACCCCGGGTCGGCGAAGCCATCAAGAACATCAGTTGAAAGTTGGAACTCCTCATTAATTTTATACGGAGTATTTTTAATGAAAAGTCCTTTCCCCGATACAGTTAATTGTTTTTCTGTGTAGCAAAAGAATTTGGTGCGGTCTTTTTCTATTCTAATATTCGCTTTCAGTCATTGTGGTCGTATACTAAGCTTCTAGTTTCCTATGATTTTTACAGGCTAGCATGATTTATTCAAATGGAATTTTCCCAAACACATACAGTATATACAACTACATCTGAACATTCTTTTCCTATATATGAACTTATAATATGTGCTTAGTGCAAAATAAATATTCTCTTAGCAAAACATGTTAGAATTGTTAGATCACTTTAATTAACACGGCAGAAAGAGTATAATAATTTCGAAACGTAATCATTTAAAACTTGACTTGCTAAAATCTAAGTATGACAAAACCTTTTTTAAGACAAGGCAAATACATGGGGATGTTTGCGGTCTGGTGCCCTTTTAGGCCAATTACTTTGCCCTGTCCAACTTTATCATTCTTTTTACTACCTTTAATTTAAATTGATTTGCAAATTTGACTTTTTTTGTTAAACAGATTCATTTCATTTGCTTAACTAGGATGTCAATTTTCAATTATATTCTAGTTTGAAGTTTGAAACTTTGTAGAGATTTTAATGTAGTTTTTGAATATATAAATTTTAAGGGAGAACTACCAAATAAGCCCTCGAACTTTCATAAAAAGTGCAAATAAGTCCTTTTATAGGAGGCTCTGTCCGGCCATCGCGATTTGGGACAGTTTCGGGTGAATTTTTTTGATGGAATTGTTTGATCATCTTCTTCATTAAGTCTAGTTTACTCATACCAAATTTCAGCTAAAAATTCAATCAGGAAGGCAGTCAAATAAATTTTTGAAGATAATTGCGCAGTTAGGCTGCACACTATATTTCAAAAATCATTTGACTACCTTCTCGATTGAATTTTTAGCTGAAATTTGGTATGCGTAAACTAGACTTAATGAAGAAGATGCTCAAAATATTTCATCAAAAAAATCCACCGGAAACCGCCTCAAATGGCGACAGTCGGACAAAACTTCCTGTAACAGGGTTTATTTTCACTTTTTATGAAAGTTCGAGGGCTTGTTTGATAGTTCTCCCTAAATATTTATTATTAAAAATTTAGTTAATTGTCGATAGAAAAAATTGACTTTTATTATTGATTGACCAAAAAATATTGACTTGGCAAAAAAAATTGGAACGGAAGGAGTATAAACAATACTTCCTCCGTTTCTGAAATAAGTTCCACATTTGACTTCACACATATTAAGAAAATAAATTTGACTTTACTGTGAAGTGCACTGTTTGGCACTGCTTGAACACTGTTTGGCACTGTTTGAACACTGTTTGACACTGTTTTGATGTAGATAATTTGCCAAATAAGGAAATGTTTCAAAGTGGAACTTAATTTTGAATCTGTCTGAAAAGAAAAGGTGAAACTTCTTTTCAAATCGGAGGGAGTATTAGTGTCACATTATTAATTTTGATATATTTTTTAAAAATTAAAATACACATAAAAATGTATTTGCCTTTTCAGAAAAATAATGTATAAAAGAAATAGAAACAATAGCAAGATAATATGACAACGAAGTGACGGTGACGGCAAGAAATGATGGTGATATAGGAATGAACAATCTAGCTAATACTCCGTAGCTTGTTTCAAATCTACTAAAAATGTTGTCGAGTCTTTTTAACAATTTCATGTGTATAATAATTGAATGTCCTTTAAACACGAGACGAGATTGATTTAATTGGAGATTCAGTGATAACACAAATGGTTACTTGACAGTCCTCCCTGAAAATATTTTGCTTTTGATATGTGATATACTCCGTTCGGTCCGTATTAAAGTTCTCATTTTTCTTTTTAGGATGTCCCTTATTTAAGTTCAAACTTCCATTCTAGGAAAAAAAATAGTGCAAAACAGTGTCAAACAATGTCAAACAGTGTCCAAATAGTACCAAACAGTGCACTCCATAGTACAGTCAAATTTATTTTCTTAATGGGAGAAAGACTCTAATAGGACTAAAACATAACCTTTGAACTTAAATAGCACCAACTACTTTTTTAAACCTAAATAGGACTAAAGTTGATTCGAAGGGACAAAAATACCCCTGCATTCATACGGAGTATTATTCGTGGGCTGAGGCAATGAACTCTCTACAGCTCCGTAGTAAACGGCAATCCCCGACTCCTTGAATACCCAACTTTCAGCTCCTGCCGCTTCCAACTCTTCGTGAAAAGCAAATTAAGATCCGAGAACTCAGATCAACTCTGTAAGGAGGAATAATGCCGACGATGAAAGAGAAGATGGGCGGCCAGAAGGAGATGCAGGGCACCGCCGGAGATGGTGTCACAGATCAGATCTATCTTCTTCGTTTTCTTCTCTTTTCGCCTCCTCCTCTCCTTCTTACCTTTTCTTCTTTTCTCCGTCACTGGCTCGCTGCTCATTTCTCACTTTCTTCATTTCCGATTTCTTCCGTCACTTTCTTTTTGGCTTTGTTTTTCCGTATGATTCCTTCAGGTTTTGTTTTTTTAATATTTCAAAATTGAACCGTAAGTGTTTTTTTTTGTTACATACGATAAGTGCTTTGTTTTGTTTAATGTTTATGTTATTGCCTTTTTATTCCTTGATTAAGTTCAATCGTTTATCCTTATAATGTTGGCCTATCGATGCAAAATCTACATGTAGGGAGCTTGTCACTATTATTATTATCACATTCTATAAAAACAATGTATGACAGTCATTTATTACTTATAATTGTTATGTTATTGTTATTGTTTTTAACTCTGATCATTTTTATAACATTGCGTTGTTATGACAGTCATTGGCTCATGGATTTCGACATTGACAATGTTATTAATAAAATGTCATTGTTGGTTGCATTGTCATTGTCATATTATAATGTCATTTTTATAGCATTAACAGTTTCACTATTTGACATTATGATCATTTTATAACATTCTGAGAGTTTCTAACATTGAATTTTTTTAAAATAATATGACATTGTCACATATCTCAATGGCACCATCGAAAACAATGTTACTTCTCGACAATGTCATCACAATGTTGTGTTTTGTAGCATTGAAAATGACATTGTCATTATCACAATGTCATTTTTTAAATCTTTGACATTGTCACTTTTGCAATGTCATTTTGTAGAAGTGTTAGTGTTGACATTGTAATTGTCATTATTTGACATTGTTTCATTTTTCTTAATATTATAATATATTATAATACATTATTACATTTAAAACGTCAAAATGTCAAAAAATGTCACAATTTCGTATAGTGATGATGTCAATGCTATAAAAATGACATTAAAATGACGACAATTAAAATGACATTGTCGTGACAATGTAAATGAAATTGTCGTGACAATGTAAATGAAATTGTCGTGACAATGTCAATATTACAATAAAATCACACAATTAATTGAGTTCATACATAATCACCCCATCTGCTCATACAATTTAAGTAAGTTGCCCAAAACTCTTCTCAACTAAAAAATACAAGGACAATTTTCATATAGCCATTTCATCAAACAAATCTTTTTCAACAAAAGCAATATATTTTTTAGCAATTATAATATCTTTTTTATAATTGTCATTATTTGACATTGTTTCATTTTTTTATAATTTTTTTTGCTAATATCATGACAATTTTAATATCGACAACAATCACAATAATATCGTGACAATGTTAATGCTATAAACCCAACAATATTAAAAACAATGTCAATGTCACAATATTGTACTATCCTCCATATCTCATTAATTGCAACATTTGAATATATATTCATGTACTTTACTTTGATTATATTTTATTTATTAATGTAAGTGAATTATTATTTTTTGAAAAATAGTGTTAAATTCTTCTCATTACTAAGTTTTATAATCTGATTTTTATTTTGTTTTTACTAAAACAGAATCAAATATAATGACGGTCAAAGTTGTACATTGTCAAACGTGAAATGTTGACCGTTGCAACTAAAAAGAGACGGAGGAAGTATATTTTTATGTATTGTAAAAAAGAGAGAAAGAATGTGACAATGTCATAAAAATATCAAAATGACATTAAAATGACGAAAATGAAAATGTCATTGTCATGACAATATCAATGACATTGGCGTGACAATGTCAATGAAATTGTCGTGACAATGCCAATGTTAGAAAAAATGACATTGTTAAAAACAACGCAAACGTGACATTATTGTAAACATTGTTAAAAAGAAATAATCGTGAGAATGTTGACAGTTTCATTATATGACTATCATAATTAAAAGGTAAAAAATACGTCAATGTTACAATAAAATCACACGATTAATTGAGTACATACATAATCAGCCCACTTGCTCATACAATTTAAGTAAGTTACCCAAAACTCTTCTCAACTAAAAAATGAAAAACCAGGACATTTTTCATATAGGCATTTCATCAAACACTTATAGTGCAAAAGACAAATTCAGTGATACATTAAAAACAATAGAAATTAAATAAAAAATACGTAAAAGTTGGAACTCAAAAAAAGAAATTAAATAAACAAATAGAATACCATTCAAAAGACAAATACAATAAGAAAAAGAAAAAGAAACCAGGCTGGAAAAAATCCTAAGAGTATCAAAAATTAAGAACATTACACCTCAGGTAGGCAATCGGAAATTCCCAGATCTAAAAGAAAAATAGGTCCCACATCTAGAAGAGAAGAAGAGAACTAGAAAGGAGAATACGTCGGAAGTGGTATCAGGATTAGGGTCGGATTTAGTAGAGAAGTCTGGAGTTGGACTGTTTTCAACATCAGTGCCGGGATCAGCGTTCGGAGATTTCGTGGGCGTCATTTTCATCGCTGCTGTAGATAAATGGGCTAGAACCCTATGAGAATTTGTTGACACGGTCACAATGAGAAGCAAAAATAAAGAATTGCAAATATGGTAGACACAGAAAAATTAGGTCCTATTTAGGAGTAAAAAAAAGTCAAGGTCTTATTTAATTACATAGGAGAACTTAAGCTCCTATTTAGCACCATTTCTCTAAAAAAGTCACAACCTCGAAAAAATGTTGTAATGTCAATTAATCACGATGACAATGTCAATGACAATGTCATAAAAATGTGAATGATAATTGATGGAGTATATGGCCCAGGAACCCCCGGCCCATAGACTCCTGCTATTCTGACGGAGGCCCAATAGGCCCAGGGAGCACAGCAGGCCCAAAACACAGCGCCCCAAGTGCTAAACAACCCACATGACACGCTGGGAATGCCTTCGGCCCCCTGGCCGAAGGCTCCAATCCTCACAGGACGGCCAGCTCAAGCAAACAAAGTTACTGGGAGAAAACGGCGAAAATCAGTAGCCGTCGGCACCTAGAGCCCTCGGCACTAAGGAGGTCCCCGGTACTCAGAGCCCTCGGCTAATCACCTGCAGCCGAGGGCACCTTTCTCGACACAATATCCTCTCCACATGTGCCTGAATCACCGTACCAAGTACGACGTCACATCCAACAGCCGCATTAAATGCGGCCACATGCGACTGTCAGCGCCAGCCAGTTGATGTGACCCCTCGGCCACTAGAAGCTTGACACGTGTCCCTATCTGGCATTTACTACTACTATAAATAGCGCCTCTTTTCCCCATTTGTAATCCAAGCAAAATACGCTCACTACTTTCTCAGCAATACACTCTCTCTCTCTTGCTTATGCTCTGACTTCTCTCTAGTTATTCCCCACAATAACCCCTCGGATACATACCCCCGGGTAGACTATCCATCATTTGGTGCTCTCATTGAGAGGTCGAATAATCAAGTAAGAAACCCCCCCCCTCGCCAAACACAAAACACCTAGCTAAAATGGTGAGAACATCTCGTGCCAACTCCAAGAACATTGAGGACAGGAACCTGACCCTCGGCGAAGTCGACGTCCCCGAAGCCTCTAACAGGGCTCCCGGGGGCGGCGTCATCGCCGGGTTGGACCAGACAGCTGTCGACCTACGCCATCAGATTCAACAGAATGCCCCCGATGCCCGCCTCGGCATCGAGGCCAAGAAAAAGGACCGGAGCGAGAACCAAGTTAGCCCTTCGGTCATCACTATCAACGTACAATCAGCGTTTTCCGCCTTCATCCAGACGCTCACCCAGAACCCGGGTGCCTTCGGCACTTTGGTTCCCCTCCAACCTCAGGTCGGGGAGAATATCATGCCTCCCCCTCATCCGCACCTCCTCGGGAACCCTGTCCTTCGGATTGGGAATGCTGAGGGGGTCATGGCCCAAGATACAGCCGCCCAGGAAGTCCAATCCCGGGACCGCCACAACATGAACAAAGAACAGCCTCGGACCTCCGCCCTCGAAAGAATCGGAGGGGCGCAAGACCGCCGAGGGGTCCAAGACCGCCTCGGGGGGAAAGTGCTCCAGAGGCCTGAGGAAAGTGGCGAATCCATCTCCAGGGCTAATGAAAGACGTCCCCCTCAGGACAAAGGCAAGGCACCTCTCCATGCCAACGACGTCCGTCACCAAATCAACCAGGCCCACTCGGCCCATGTCAATTCGCACGGGGCGGAGGCCCTCCCGAAGGACCCCCGAGACGAAATCATTGCGTCCCTCCAACGCCGGCTTGACGAGATAGCCGGAGGCCAGCAAAGCGCACGCCACCACTTCTGCCCCCCATGCAGATCTGAAGTACGAGGCCATGTTGGCCAAGATGGAGGAAATGCAGAAGAAAATAACTGAGGGCACCGGGGAACCCACCATACAAATCCGGACCCGGACGCCATTTACCCCAAGGGTATTGGCGGCCGGGATCCTGGAAAAATACCGAGGGCAACTCATCAAGCCCTACGACGGATAAACATACCCCCGGGTACACTATCCACCATTTGGTACATACCCCCGGGTACACTATCGCCCAGCGATTCTTGACACAATTTGCGGGAAGGCGCCGCAGAAGAAAACACTTCTCCCACTTGCTGACAGTGAGGTAGAGGAAGGAGGAGACCCTTCGGGACTTCTTGGAGCGCTGGAGAACGGAGGCTGATAAAGTTGATGGCGCTGACGACGGGACCCTCCTGGCCCTCCTCCAAACAGTACTCTGCCCTGGAAACTTCTCAAGGAGCCTCATCATCGAACCCCCCCGCGATTATATAAGGGCCCTACAGCGGGGGGACAGGTATGCCGAAGCCGAGGAGGTGGAGAAATGCCATCACAACCCCATTCAGCAACGCCCTCGGCCAGACGACAAAGGCAACCGAGGGCCGGGAGATCCACGTAATCAACCCAAGGATTTGGCACCCCTCGGTGACCGCCCCCGGCAGGGCCAAGCCAAGCCCGAGGGAGGTTACAAGGGGAACCCGAGGGCTTGGGCACAGCCTGTTCTCCTGGAGCACCCTCGGACGCCTTTGACGCACCCCGTCAGCGTCATCCTCGACTACGCTGAGGAGAGGGGCCTGGTGGAGCGAGATTCTCGCGCACCCCTGGAAGTGTATGCCATCAATCCAAACTACCCCTATTGTCGCTTTCACCGGCATCAGGGGCACAGAACCGATGACTGCCATCAGCTGAAGACGGCCATCGAAAGGTTGATACAGGCGGGCCATTTGTCCCAATTTGTCCAAGGCCCTCAACAACAGGGTCCCCCTTACCAAGGGCCACCCCGAGGGCACCCTGCGAAAGCACACGCATGGGTCAACCCCAACACCATCCCCCTCGGCAAGAAGAGGGAGATTGGGAACCTGGAAGAAGAGGAGGAAGAGTACCCTCGGTACCAAGAGAAGAAGCGCCACATCCTCATGATCACTGGGGGCAATACCGGGGGCGACTCTACCAATCAATGAAAGAAGTGGGCTCAATCACTTTACGTGGGGGAAGTCACTCATATGCCCCCGGTAAAGTGGCTGAGGGAGGAACCCATCACCTTCACTAACGTTGACCCCCCCCCGGTGTCCTCTCCACACAGGGATGCCCTCGTCATCCGCACGGAGGTCAATGACACTATCATTCATCGAACTTACTTGATACGGGCAGCTCCGTCAATGTAATGTACCTCAACACCTTCAGAGAGCTGCATCTGGAGAGGGGGTCCCTTCGACCCATTAAGACCCCTCTTGCTAGCTTCACCGGCGACACCATTGATTCCGAGGGGGTCATAACCCTCCCGGTACTCTTTGGCGACGGGCTCCATAAAGCCAAGCTCGAAGTGGAGTTCGTCGTCGTTAACATCGACTGCGCCCACAACATCATCCTCGGCCGGCCAGCCCTCGAGGATCTTGAAGCCGTCATCTCCATGAGGCACCTCTGCCTCAAGTTCCCAGCCGAGGGGGGCATTGGTTACTCAAGGAGGAATCAAAAACTTGCCCGCGCTTGCTACCTTCAAGTGACAAAGAAGGTTAGCAAGACGGAGTTCCGCGTTGACACCATTACCGGAATTGTGGAAGCGGAAGAAAGGAGACCGAGGGTTGAACCAGCCGAGGAGGTAGAAGACTTTGCGCTCGATCCGGCCAACCCGGAGAGAGTCGTGAAGATTGGAGCCAAGCTCCCCGAAGACTTGAAGACCGGCATCATCAGCGCCCTCCGCGCCTACTCCATTGTTTTTGCATGGGGGCCGGAGGACATGCCAGGGATCAGCTGAAGGATCATCACCCACCGCCTCTCGGTGGACCCTTCGGCTAAAGCAGTACAACAACGAAGGAGGCCCCTCTCAGCCGAGAGGAGGTAATTTGTGAAGAAGGAGGTCGTCATGCTCCTCTCCATCAAACACTTCAAAGAGGTAAAATACCCCTCATGGCTGGCGAACGTAGTCCTCGCGCAAAAACCGCCCTCATTCCGCATGTGCGTGGACTACACGGATGTCAACCAGGCATGTCCCATGGACCCCTTTCCTTTGCCGAATATTGATCAACTTGTAGATGAGACCGCGGTGTGTGAAATCATGTCATTTCTCGACGCATTCCGCGGGTATCATCAAATCTTTATGCATGAGGAAGACGCCGAAAAAACAGCTTTCATGACTTCCGAGGGCATCTTCTGCTACCTTGTCATGGCCTTCGGCCTAAAGAACTCAGGCGCCACCTACACCCGGATGGTGGCCAGGGTCTTTCAAGCTGTCCTAGGGCGCACCTTGGAGGCATATGTTGACGACATGATCGTCAAAAGCAAGCAATCAGCAAGCCATGCTGACGACCTGAGGGAAATCTTCGCCATCATGCAGAAGTTCAGCCTTCGGCTAAACCCGAAGAAGTGCACCTTCGGCTTACAAGGGGGCAAATTCTTGGGCTACATGGTGAGCCGAAGGGGTATCGAGGCCAACCCCGAGAAGACCCAGACCATCATCAACATGGAGCCCCCACGCAACGTAAAGGAGGTCCAACGATTGACAGGCCGCCTGGCAGCCCTCAATCGCTTCTTATCAAAATCGGCGGAGAAGTCCTTACCCTTCTTCCAGATCATGAGAAAGACCGCCGGTTTCCAGTGGACTTCAGAATGTCAGGGGGCCTTCGAGGAACTGAAATGGTACTTATCTTCACCCCCTGTGCTCTCTAAACCCAAAGTGGGGGAGACCCTATACCTTTACCTGGGTGTTAGCCCATCAGCCATCAGCTCAGTACTCATCCGGGAAGAGGACGGTGTCCAACATGCCATCTTCTATGTTAGCAAGACCCTGAGGGAAGCAGAACTCCGGTATTCCCCTGTGGAAAAAACGGTGTTGGCTATCGTGTGGACTGTCAAGAAGTTGGGCCATTACTTCCAGGCTCACCCGGTCCAGGTCCTCACTCACCAACCCCTCGGCGCTTTGATGAGGAGCCCCACCAGCTCCTCCCGAATGGTAAAATGGGTTGTCTTCCTGAGCCAATACAACATCGACATCCGTCCTAGGCCCGCCATCAAGGGCCAAGCCCTAACGGACTTCGTGACGGAGTGCATGGCAAGATCAGCCACGGACGAGGAGCCCTCAGCCCCCTCGGACGATTGGTGGACCCTCTACACCGACGGCTCCTCCGCTGTCAAAGCATGTGGAGGAGGGGTGGTTCTCATCTCACCCAAAAGCTTCCGGGCCTATTACGCAGTCCGCTTCTCTTTCAAAGTCTCTAACAATGAAGCCGAATACGAGGCCCTCTTCTGTGGCCTTCGGCTGGCAGCTAACATGAAGGCCCGACAGATCCACGTCAAGTGCCTCTCCAAATTAGTTGTCGGCCAAATTTCCGGGGAGTACAAAGCCAAGGAAGGGAGAATGAAGCAGTACAAAGAAGCGGCCAAGGAGTTGCTTAAGGTATTTGAGGCACACTCTCTTACTCAAATACCGAGGGCTCAAAACTCCGAGGCCGACATTTTATCAAAGCTCTCAGCCGAATCCCCTGAGCATATCTCAAAGATTGCCAAGATCGAGGAGCTCAGCCTCTCCAGCATACATGCTAGCCCCATCATGCACATACAACAAAGGCAAGAAGACTGGATCTCAGACATTGTCGCCTTCATCACCCCAGGGCAACTGCCCGAGGATGAGGCCCGTGCCAAGCTAGCAAAGCTGAGGGCTCCCAGCTACACTATCGAAGACGGGAGGCTTTACAAAAGATCGTACAACGGGACATTACTTCGGTGCCTTCATCAAGATGAAGCCGAAGTTGCGATGGAGGAAGTGCACAGTGGCACTTGTTCAGCTCACCAGGGACCCTTCTCTTTGTCCCGAAGGCTCATAATCCAGGGCTACTTTTGGCCTACGATGGCCCGGGATTGTGCAGATCTCGCCCGAAGGTGTACCGCATGCCAACATTTCCAAAAAGCCCCCGGCAGACCAGCGGTCAACTATGCCCCCATCAGCACATCCATACCCTTCGCTCGATGGGGCATAGACCTTGTGGGCCCTCTGCCGAGGGGTACCTCCAACTACTGGTACATCATCATCGCCATCGACTACTTCACCAAATGGGTGGAAGCTGAGCCCCTCGCTAGCATTACTGAGGCTAGGTGCTGTCATTTTGTTCTCAAGAACATCCTCACAAGGTTTGGCGTCCCCCAGCAAATCATCTCCGACAATGGGACTCAGTTTGAGGCAGCCCCCTTCTGTGCCCTCCTAGAGGAATGGGGCATCAAACACACTTTCTCATCTGTTGCCTACCCTCAAGGCAACGGTCAAGTGGAGAACGCCAACAGGACATTGCTCGAGGGCCTAAAGAAGAAACTAGAGGCCGAAGGGGTGGTTGGGTAGAAGAGCTCCACAACATCTTATGGGCCTACCGTACCACCCCTCGATGAGCAACAGGCGAGACACCCTTCTCCCTTTGCTACGGATTTGAAGCTAAGGCCCCCACTTAGGTAACTCTTCCGACCCGAAGGGTCACACAGTATGACCCCGAGGTCAACGACGCCAATATGGCCCTCGACCTTCACCTTATTTCAGAATGCCGAGAGCAAGCCTTCATACGCGCGGAATGTAACACCATCCCCAAGTATATTTACTTTTAGTAAATCATGTAATAAACCTCGAATAATGATTCGTGAATTTACGTGGTTGTAAATTTTTGGTTATTTCTTTCGCGTGAATAGTGAACTGCACGTGGGGCCCACACCGGGAGCGGGGACCGTTCGGTAACCCGGGACCACATATTATATTCATCTTGGTCTAGATAATATTTATATGATGGTATATATATTTTAGTTGGGCCATAGAAAGGGCTTAGGGTTGACCCGTCGATCAAACGAAAATGTTGACCGATGGATAATGGATTAATTGATATCGGATGGTATTAGTTAATTATGAAGTTATATAAACCCATGACTTTGCATGGATTGTGATACATAAGCTTTATGTATTGATTTAGCTATGAATGAATAAATATGATATAGATCCTATCTAGGTTGATAGGAGGTTGATCATAGGATTACATTTTGGTGGAGGACCCTAGGACTTAAAAGTCCTTAACACTCATATTTTGGTGGAGGACCCTAGGACTTAAAAGTCCTTAACACTCATATTTTGGTGGAGGACCCTAGGACTTAAAAGTCCTTAACACTCACATTTTGGTGGAGGACCCTAGGACTTAAAGTCCTTAACACTCGGATTATAAATTGGTGGAGGACCCTAGGACTTAAAGTCCTTAACACTCGGATAATAAATTGGTGGAGGACCCTAGGACTAAAAGTCCTTAACACTCCAATAAAAATTTGGTGGAGTACCCAAGGATTTTGATCCTCAAAACTCATAGATTATGATATTGAAGTATAGACAAGGAGGAGTCCTATACACTCATAGGCATATGGGTGGGTTGGGGTTTTTAGTCAAGGATATTGACTATTAATATTTTCCCAAATAAAACGGTGATCTACGGATCGGGTACTTTCCAAGTGTATATGTACTACTAAGTATTTCTTAACTTGGAGGAAAAGACTATTTACATAAGTATCACCCTATGTTTGGGTCTTATACTTGAAGCGCTAGTTATTCTATATTTAGCCTGCTACTCGCTCGGTACTTGTACTGACCCCTTCGGGGGGCCCCACCATTTCAGGTTGAAGTTAAGGCTTGTCATCTACACCTTTGCACGGGTGAAGAGAATCCAGAGGAAGACGTGGTTCGTGCTCCCTCTACTATTTCAAAAAAATAAACTATGCTCATGGATACTTTTGTATTAGTACATTGTTTTGGCCTGCGAGCCTACGTTTTGGCCATGTGTGGCCCATGATTAATTGTTGAATATTTCTGCTATTCAATTAATCTAAATTGTGATGGTTTTGTGATTGTTTACTACTAAGTATGGATATATTATGTTCATGGACGCCTTGTATGATTAAGACACGTTGACTTGCGAGTGACGTCACTTGGTCATACGGCGGTTGTACACGCGCCTAGATGCGGTCTGGGGCGTGACACGGAAAACTACCGAAGGCAAGTGAAGAGTTACATTGACGCCAAAGTCCGCTCCCGGGAATTTCAAGTGGGGGATTATGTCCTCCGAAGAAGGGAAGCTAGCCAACCAACCGAGAGCGGAAAGATGGCACCAAAGTTCGAGGGCCCCTACATCGTGGCGGCCATCATCAAACCAGGAACTTACAAACTAAAACGCCCCAATGGGACTGAGGTCCCTAGACACTAGAATGTACATCACTTAGTTAAATTTTATCAATAACATCAGAGCGGCCAAGCCCTCATAACTAGTGAATGTATTATTTTGCGGCCCAAGGCCTCCAATTTTTGAAGAATGAAGACATATTGAAGACACCAAGAACATGGAACGAGACTCTTATGAGCGGCCAAGCCCTCATATCAGCCTCTGACCCAAGGCCTTATCACAAGGAAGAACCCTCGGCACCAAGTGCCGAGGGTAGACTATGCTATCACCTAGAACAGGGAAGCAAACACCAAATGTCTCCAACGAAGAACCCTCAGCACCAAGTGCCGGGGGCATACACTACTATCAACTTTCAACAAACGGAGGAAAACACCAAGTGTTTCCTTTGAAGACCCCTCAGTACCATGTGTCGGGGGCCGTATACCGGAACAAACACCAAGTGTTGTTTCTAAAGCCGTACCCCTCGAGGACGCATATACCGAATGCGCCACCTATCGGTGCCGGTAGCACGTAGTGCCCCCGGCCATTTGCAACCAGCGTGCAAATGAAAACCCTTCCCTGAAACGCTTTCCGTGTCACTACCCCAAGGGTATGACAGGCAGGTAATATGCCCATGATTCGACTTTCAAAAACGGAACGCTTTCCGCGCCATTTCCCCAAGGGATTGACAGACATCTAATATGCCCAGGATTCGACTTCCAAATCGAAACGCTTCCCGCGCCTCTACCCCAAGGGTGTGGCAGGCCACCGACTATGTCTGGCGCCGAGGGGACGACTTTCAAAACTGAGGCGCTTTCCGTGCCATCTCCCAAGGGGAGGCAGGCTACAGACCATGTCTTGTGCCCATGAAACGACCCTCGATCCCCTCAGAACTCGGAAGGTTAACCCGAGGGGGGAGCTAATGGTGTATTCTGTTACCTCCCGATAGGCCAAGCCTTACCATGAAACCAAGTTTCTTGAAGCCTTCCCTTCACTACAAAAAAAAATGGGGTGGTGAAGGGGAGGAGACTCAGCGAGAAATCAATGAGTACACCACTCCAACAATTCACGGAAACATACCGAGGGCTCCCCACAGGAACACCTTCGACACCTGGAAGCTCCTAATTACCAAGGATACTATTCAACAAGTATCATCAACAAATGGCTAAGTCCACTTTTTGATTGCCTCCGGATACATAAAAAACCGAAGGTTCAAATCATACAGAACTTGATAGGTTCACTCAACAACAATTCAAGTAATGCCGAAGGCACCTACATCCCCATCGGCACCTTCGGGAGCATGATAAGGCCCCCCTGGCCGAAGGCTCTTCTGATCAACAAAGATCGAAGGCAAATTCTACTCACCGAGGGATCTCTTACTCAGGATACTACAAATCGAAGGGTCTATTCACCATGAAATATGGAAAATGTCCCAAGACCTAGATGGTTGGCCCTCAGCCAACCCATCATGCAATGAAGGCCAAGCTATTCAATACTACTAAGAGAAGGCGTAGGCCGAAGGGTAGATGACAAGCAACACTTGGAAAAAATTTCTAAGTCCTAAATAACCTGGCCCTCGGTCAAATCCTCAGACAGCGGGAGGGGCTGCGCAGCCGAAGACTCAGTAATACAACACTTAGAAAAATTGTTTTTGCTAAGTTCTACATATTTGGCCTTCGGTCACGTATTCTCACGCCCAAGGGGGGAAAGTGATCGAAGGCGTGATACTAAACAACACTTAGAGAAATTTTTCCTAAGTCCTGAATGCTTTGCCCCCTGTCGAGCCACCGGTCAACCGAAGGCACTCTTACGAAAGGCTCTCACATTCACCCGAAGGCTCCTACCTCATACAACTACGCATAGAAATATTTTCTAAGTCCTAAATATTTTTGACCCTCGGTCAAATCTCCATGCAGCCAGAGGGGCCACACGGTTGAAGGCTTGGTGAAACTACACTTGGAAAAAATTTCTAAATGAGGGACGAAGGCATACATTCAAAGAAAAACGAGGGCATACATTCAAAGAAAAACGAAGGCAAACATTTAAAGGAAAACGAATTGGGTACAAAAGCCCGAAGGCAGACATTCATTCATAAGGGGAAAGAAGAGTTAAAGTGTCTATTACAGAAGGGCTGATGCCGAAAGCATACAGATATCCATTACAAAAAAATGTTCAAAAATCTGCTAAGTACAATTTCACTCAGCCTTTGCTTCCTCAGCAGGCTTCGAGGTGACCTCTACTCCGGCCTCCTCACCGTCGCCCTCGACCTCCTTCATCAGCTCTGTGTCTTCTAGGTCTGGCCTTTGGACATCCGGAGGGAGGGGGACACTAACATCTGGCTGTAGGGGAGGGAGGCCATATGCTGCTGGGTCAAAATCCTTCGGGTTGATTTTCAAATGACGGGCCATCCTCCGGTAGATGAGGGCCTGAGTAAAGAACTCGCCCCCATCATAATATTGCTGGCCCTTCCGGGAAACCCACTCTACGCCGGGCCCGTCGCACCACTCATCAACAGAGGACTCCACACCTGAGAACAGCCATTGCTTGTGCCCCTCGATTTTCCACCCCTCAGCCAGGAATCCGGAGATGGCCTCCTCCCGTGCCTTGGCAACGGCCTCTGCCTTGGCGGCCTCGGCCTCCTTGGCGGCCTTCTTGAGGGCTTCAACTGCGGACCTCTCAGCCTCGACCCAGCCCAGGTCAGCAGCCTCCGCCCACAGCGTCATCTGTCGAAGGCTCTCCTCCAGCGCAGCCATTTGCCTGATGGCATCAGAGTTCTGGTGAACAAGTTCCTTCATCTTCACATCCTGCTCAGCCTTGTTCAGGCGCCACTCCTCCAGCCTCCGGGCCTGCTCACCGAGGGCAATGCAAGCCTGCAAGATACAAAGGAGTTAGAAAAGCTATACAATATGTCCTAACGTAAGGAAGAATGGTAACAATGAAGGAACTTACAGTGAGGGAAGACCGGAGGATCTTGTCCTCGGGGGCCACGTCATCATCAGCCCCGAGGGCGGCTCTGTCAATCTCAGGGGTCATGCCCCTCAGGAGCACCCTCAGATCCACCGTGCAATTCATCACGGCTGTTCCCCTCGGGAGAGAAACCTGCAAAACCTCGGAGGGTGGCTCCCTAATACCCATCGGCACTTCAGCCACCGGCATCTCCACATGCGTCCCGGAGGCGGAGCGCTCATCTATGATCACCATGGGAGGATCCTTCTTCCCGGTATCTCCCTTTTTGGGCTTCTTCCCCTCAGGAGTAGGGACCGTCGACGGGCCCTCGGACTTCTTGAAAAAGTCACCGGCGGGTTTCTGGGTGCCCGCATTGTCCCCTTGGGAATTTTGGAGGACTTCTTCTTCAAGTCAGCAAGCCCCTTGACGTTCATCTTGGAGACCGGGATACCTGCAAAACAATAAAGGGTTAGGCCGACGGGTCATCAATGAATGGCATGAAAGTACAAAAGAGAATGAAAATGTATGCTAAGTACGAAAAAGAAGATTCCCTCGGCTGCTACCTCCTAAACCCCGGAGGCTCCATCAAGTGCCGGGTACTTTTCATCTGTTTCCCCCAGGAAGTGATACCGCCGGAACCCGAGGGCATAGAGATCCTCCTCCAAAGTGCACTCCTTGATGGTTATATTCTTGTTTCGACCCTCCGGGATCTTAGCCAGGATCCTACCATCCTTCTCGAGGGCGGCGCTCCTCACCTTCTCATGCCGTCTAAACCGGTCACGCAGCTCCCTCGGGAAGGGGCTCTCAGCTAGCCTGACGTAGCACCATCGCTCCTTCCAGCCTTTGTTCGAGGAAGGCGCCTCAGTGAATAGCTTGAACAGGGCCACCTGCTGTAGATTCGCGAAGCCCTCGGCATTCGCATGCCTCCCCCGGCATAAGTTGAAGCTTTGGAAGAACAAGTTTAGGCTAGGTGTTACCCCCCGGGACTTACAGAGATGGAGGAACCCGACGATGTACGAGTGGCTATTCGGCGTGAGCTGGCAAGGGAGCAGTCCTACGTACCGAAGGTACTCACGCAGAAAAGGGTGTAGAGGGAACCGGAGGCCCATTGACACCGATAGGATGTGAACGGCTATACACCCCTCGGGGGCCCGGGAGAGGACATCGCCAGATCCCGGTGGCACTACCATCGCCGAGGGCCCCACATGGAGCTGGGTAACGTAGAAGTCCGCCTCATCGGCCTTCGACCTTATCTCGAGGGCGGCGGTATTCAGGAAGGAGTACCCCTCGGGCATGTCGACGGGTTTCCCCTGGTCTGCAACGCTGTCTTTCTTCTTGGAAGCGGCAGCCTTCCTCTTCTTCTTCCCGGGGGCCACCCGGAGAGGGGCCGGGTTCAATGGCCGAGAGGTGCTGGCCTCACCAGCGTCGCGAGGGGGAAGAACAGCGACGGTTACCCTCATGCTCTCTCTCTGCACCTCTTCCTCGGCCACTTGCCAGGAAAGGGCCAGCTCTTAATCCTCGCATTCTTGTTTGAAGCCCTCGGCTTCCACCTCAGCAACGAGGGCTCTCTGCAACTCCATCGCTATGGCGGCATCACGTCCCACTGAGGGCTGTTCGCTTGTGGACTGCATCAGAGACGATTTACTCCTCCATCGAGGGCTCCCTCGAGATATCTTGGGAATCGCTTTGTGAAGACATTGTTATACTAAATCGAGGGTTAGGAGATGCTAAGGGCTCTAAGCTACAACCCCTAATCTAAGGCCACAAAGACAACTAACTAAGAAGGTGAAGTACGAGTGGGGGACTCACCTTGGAACAAAAATGTGATCGAGGGCAGGTGTTTCTCTCTCTAAAAAATTTGGCAGAGCTCCGCTAACAACAATGATCGCACAAAGGGGAAGTCCTTTGGCCTTGGGTATTTATAGGCACCGCAAATCCGGGCTTGGGCCGGAAACCGGGCCTCCGGTTGAAAATCCATAATTACGAACCGTCGAATTGCCCAATCGGTGACGCCCACTCAAAGACAGCCAACGAACCCACACCACGTGGAGCCCCCCCCAACGGCTATATTCCTGGCGTTAGATATTCCAACGGCTCTATTTACAACGGCTATATTCTGGGAATCAAGCCCGCGCCCTCGGCAGACCACTCCTTCATCAACCAAGGAACTAGCCCCCGAGCTTTCTCCTTCACTCCACTTCATCAAGAGGACCTCACGGATACACTTACCCAGAGGTGCTCCCGGCTTAGGCCCCTCATACTATATCATGAATGCCTTCGGGCCCACTCCTTCAGAAGCCCACGGCTTCATGACAGGCACACCCCTCGGGAACCCTCAGCCCTCAAACACATTGAGGGCCACATAGCCCCCGAGGGAGCACGCCTTCATCAAACGGTGCCCTCCACTCGTCAACAAACAACGGACCCCTCGACAGAACAGGAAATATCAACTACATTCAACACCTCCTCATTCTCATGAATTGGGGGCTCCCCCCGGCGTCCCCGAGGATATCAAAGGCGAGCCTTCGGCAAAGCAACATACGTGCCTTCAGACAAGGATAGCCTTCGGCAAAAAATATCGCCACTCATTTCAAACCGGGATCTCACCTTTTCGACTCATCATTGGGGGAATTCGGTGCACTCTTTTTTCCTCATTGGAATTTTTTTCCACAGGGTTTTTTCCAATGAGGTTTTTAACGAGGCATCCGCCCAAAATGAAACGAAAAGCATCACCCCTCGGTTTCATATTGCAGGCAGGCACCACTCTACTCCTTTTCACCACTTTGCAAGTGCCTCAAGGAGTGGGGGACTGAAGGACCCCTTCGGGGAAAATCTCAAAATACAAAAAATGTCACAAAACTCCCACAACAACGAGCATGATCCCTCAAGTCCCGGAATGTGGGTAACTGAGGGACTGCCCTCGGTTGAAACATGCCCACAACAAACTACTCACAAACTTTACAAACTACAACGGAACAACACCAAAGGACAAACACAAATTACTCCTTTTCCCTCAAGTACCTTTCGGCAAAAGAAGTGAGAGACTCCTGATGGAGTATATCGCCCAGGAACCCCCGGTCCATAGACTTATGCTATTCTGACGGAGGCCCAATAGGCCCAGGGAGCACAGCAGGCCCAAAACAGAGCGCCCCAAGTGATAAACAACCCACGTGGCACGTTGGGAATGCCTTCGGCCCCCTGGCCGAAGGCTCCAATCCTCACAGGACGGCCAGCTCAAGCAAACAAAGTTACTGGGAGAAAACGGCGAAAATCAGTAGCCTTCGGCACATAGAGCCCTCGGCACTAAGGAGGTCCCCGGTACTCAGAGCCCTCGGCTAATCACCTGCAGCCGAGGGCACCTTTCTCGACACAATATCCTCTCCACATGCGCCTGAATCACCGTACCAAGTACGACGTCACATCCAACAGCCGCATTAAATGCGGCCACATGCGACTGCCAGCGCCAGCCAGTTGATGTGACCCCTCGGCCACTAGATGCTTGACACGTGTCCCTATCTGGCATTTATTACTACTATAAATAGCGCTCATTTTCCCCATTTGTAATCCAAGCAAAATACGTTCACTACTTTCTCAGCAATACACACTCTCTCTCTCTTGCTTATGCTCTAACTTCTCTCTAGTTATTCCCCGCAATAACCCCTCGGATACATACCCCCGGGTAGACTATCCATCAATAATGTCATAAAGAATGTCAATGAGAATGTCATAAGAATGTCAATCATTATTAAGATGACATTGTTAAAACTAATGCCAAAGCTATAAAATATACGTAATTTTAATTTTCAGCAGATGCAACGTTTGCAAGACAGCCAATTCACATTCATCACTTTATACTTTATGTTTATTTTCCCATGATTGTTAAAATATAATAATGACAACAATGTCATGACAATGGGAATTATTAAAAAAATGACATTGTCTATTTTCAATAAATTGTCATTATTAAAATTATGACAATGCATCATGTGATAATGCTGATATCATTGTAAAATTATACCAGTATATATCAATTTATATTAAAATGTGACAGTAAGAATGATATTTCAATACAATAAAAGCGAAAATCTAAATCTAATAAATTTGACTCCAGATCAACACAAAAAAGGTAGATCCTAAAATGAATCAAAAGATACAATAATTTGAAAAATAAAAATAATATAAAAATCAACAAAAACAAAAAAGTCAAAAGTTACGCAATACAACTTATATTCAAAGGGAGAGAGGCAGGGACGGATCCAGGATTTCGAGTCAAGGGGGGCAAAAATTTTCGTTTTAGTGTAGGAGATGAAAAACTTCACTAGTGTAACGGGGCGAATTCTTTTTCCTAGTGTAGTGGGGCGAAATTTTTTCACTAGTGTAAGGCTCTGCGACTATTTTTATTCAAAAAAAATTCATTAATACATACATGACGACATTTAAATCTATATATTACATTCTAAGTTTAGACAATGACAAAATAACTTTAATTTTATAATTGGAGTGCTTTAGAAAAAAGTATTAATACATTAAAGCATAAGAAATGACAAATCAATGGAAAATAATACAAAAATAAAAAAAGATATATAACATTTTATTTAAATATAAAGAGTTTGTAAGGTACACATTCACCAGTACTTTTAAAATAACTTCAATATTGTTTAACTACATGAGTCTTATAGAAATAGAGAATTGATTTTTGAATTACAATTTTTGTCTACCATGTAGGGTGTTCATAAGTCACAAGCAGTTCTTTAAATATTACAATAGTATGTATGATATTATTATTTTTAGAATAATATTATATTGCTAATTCATATATAGTGCATATTATATTTGTATTAATGCTAAAATAATTAAAGTTTATTATATATGCAATAAAGTCTTTTTAGAACGTAAGAAGTAAATGAATAGTGTAATTCAATGTCAATAAACATTTATAATTTGGATTCACTTCACATGATCTAAAAACTTTGTAGCTAGAGTGTCTGGTATTTAATATCGTTTGATATATATTTTTCAAAATTGTTTACTAGTTATCGAAAAAAGATAAACATTACAAAACTAAGATTTTTTATATAATAAGTATCCTAAATCTCAAATAATGAATTCTTCTATTGTTTATTCAAGTTATGTAAATTATTTTAGATCTTCCTTTTTTAAATCTCTAATTAAGTATTACATTGTGTAAGACTATATATTAATTTTAAAAACTAAAAGTTAAGAGGGACAATGTTCAACAAAAAGTTAAGGGGGGCGAATCTACTTAAAGTATCAAAATTTTACAAAAATATTACATATATAGTAGAAAATTTTGAAAGTTCAAGGGGGGCGGTCGCCCCCCGCGCCCCCCCTTAAATGCATCCCTGGAGAGAGGCAGCCTCCAAAAGTTACGTAATCCAGATTTGAGATCGGAAGAAAAGCAACTACACCTGCGGAAGAAAAACGGCTAGATCGACACAAGAAAAGGGGAGAAGAGAATAAGAAGGAGGAGAAGGAGGAGGAGGAAGAGGAGGAGAAGAAGGGATATCTGCCGCCGCCCACCGACGCCGACGCCGTGCCGTCGTCCACCGTCGCTGATGCCGTACAACCATCACCGCGTAACTGACTCATCTTATTCATCTTTTGCACCACACTTCTGTTGTTCCGCCAAGGAGCCACGGTCGCCTGTGAAAAAGAAGTATGATTGCTTTTGTCGACAGAGAAGAGAAAGGGAATAAGACGCAATAGATTTAGGAGTAAATATGGAACACGGAAAAAATTAGGTCTTATTTAAGAGTTAAAAAAGTCAAACTCCTATTTAAGTATATAAGGAAAGATAAGGTTCTATTTAGCACTATTAATCTGTGTGAAGTCAAACTGAGAAATTTAATAGGAACCGGAGGGAGTACATAATTTTAAACACGAGATTGACAAGTTCAAACAAGTTCTTAGATGAATTTCACACATATTAAGAAAATAAATTTACCAGAGGGTAAATTTTACTGTTTTGACACTGTTTGGACACTATTTGGCATTGTTTGACACTATTTTGCATTGTTTTGATGTAGATAATTTGCCAAATAGGAAAGTGTAAGGAAGTGAGAATTTAATTTAGCATCTGTCCAAAAAGGAAAGGTGGAACTTGTTTCAGGGACGGAGGGAGTACTTCACATCCTAACATGTCAGCATTCTATTGAAAGCAAATGAGATTTATTTTTATCATTGTCCTTTAATTTGATGACTTTTTTCCTTCTAAAGTGATGAAATGTGACACTTATATGTTGCTTGACTAATAAGAGGTTGAATCGTGACAAATGAAGGATTATAAAGTAAAAACTGTGTGGTTGAAGTTTGTGCAGAGGAGAGAGAAATAAAAGAAACCACAAAATAATTGATTAAAAGGGAAAGTGACAAAGTTTTTTGGGACGTCCCAAAAAGGAAGGATGACAAAGTTTTAAGGAACGGAGGGAGTATTATATAGTATAAATAAAATATTAAAATAGAACACTATAAATAAATAGTTATTTATAGAAATCGGTAATGAGTATAGATATTTTGATAGTGAGATCTAATTTTCTTATTATGTAACCCCTGCTTTCTAAATGATAGATCAAGTTTATAAAGCTCGATTTGAGGATGAAGTCACGTCTTAGGGCATCCTCATTGGGAAGATTATCGTGAGATTAAATTGGTAAAATGGCAGCTTTTTTATAGAATTATCATTGAGTAACATAGATTGTTTAATGAGATTATTTGATACAATAATCTGGGATCAAAATATGAATCCGGATTATTTTAAAATTATGTGAAAAGTATATGTAATAGAGATTAATGTAGGACAGAGAAAAATAATTTATTTGAAGATGATGATTGAGAGACATAAACGAATTTTGAGATTATTTTATAATTAATTACATAACAATATTTAAATGGTAAGAATTATAGAAAAAATTGATTATTAGAGATCGTGAATGGAGATGCTCTTATGAAGATTATTCTTGATCAAAATCTAAGATTATATTCCGAGTGAGACAACAACAAAGTTAGGAGAAGAAAATGACTCAAATAAGACTAAATTACTATGAGAATGTAATCATAAGATTGTGATTTTTCCTTGTCAAAAGGTGAAATCAATTACTCGTACAGAATTCCTTCATTATAAAAAAGAATTATATGAATCTAGACTCTATGACCCACATACTCGGAATACTAAGAGGAAGCACAACTCTCACTCGGTGGGTCATCCGTCGTGCAGATGACCCTCCATCGACCAGAAAGATATCAACTAAAAATGTGGTCCGGCCAAAAGCCAGGAGAATCAGGATGCCCCCGTCGGCCGGGTCTCCGTCGGCTAGATGTTCGTCAGCCACACCTCCATTGGACAGACGTTCGTCGGACAGACCTTCGTTGGCCACACCTCTGTCAGCCAGACCTTCATCGGCCAGAACTTCGTCGGCCAAACATCCGTCAGCCAGACGCTCGTCGGCCACAGAGCCTGACTTCCATACTTAGCTAATATATTCGAATGTAAACAGCCCAATAAAGGCCTTATATTATAATGGGCCTCCCAAGCCCAAGACTTGGGAGCCCAGTGCATATTTTCCCTATGGCTATAAATACTCCCTTTGGGAGGTAGTTGTAAGAGTTCAAAATTCATTAATACAAATCACTTCTCTCTCTAGCTCTCCCTTCTCTCTAAGAGTAAATAGTCTATCATTTGGTGCTTTCATTGACAGCTAGAACAATCAAGTTAGCATCATTCGTCGCTACCAAGCATAGCTAACTGACTATAGGAAGAACAAAGTCAAATTGTAACCTCATCAGCAAGGCGATCCCTGAAACTCAGGAGGATCGTGAACGCTCCGACGATGATACAACCGATAAGGTCGCAGACGAGGAGGTCTTCCAGGAGGTTATCGACCCCACGGCGGACTCCGTAATCAGCTTAACGGCAACGCTCACGATGCCTGTATCGACCTTGAGAACAAGCGCATCGACAAAGGTGACCATTTATCGGGTCAGTAGGATACTCCAACTGTTGATCCTCAACTCCAGGCCGCCCTATCGGCCATTATAGCCAGCTTGGCTCAGAACCCCACCGTCCTCAGCGCACTCACGCCAAGGACGGGGGAGAACACTACTCCACCACCGCCCCCACCTCAGTCGTTGGTCATGAAGATTGGCAACAACGAGGGAGTAGAGCCGCATGACACGGGTTCGTCCCATTTCAACCCTGCTTCCCGTCCCCGATTTGGACCGACCCCAGTGCGCAGAGCCTTGGCCTTCAATAGGCTAAGGGACACACATCGTCGGCCAGCATCGGAGAGGCTAGCGGGACGAGTGGCATAGCGTGAGCTTGGCTCACCGAGGGAGAGCTTGTGGTACGTATCCCTGACAGCGGATCGGCCCCGCCTTAACAAAGGCAAAGGGAAGCTACATGAGGACGACGCGCGTCACCACATCAACACGGCGCATGCAGCTCGCGTCCGGACTCAATATGGCGCCACTACGGCCGCCAAGGATCCTAAGGACGTTGTCATCGCCCAATTGGAAAGGAGGCTTGCCATATGGAGGCAAAGCAACTGGTCGGCAAGCCCTCGACCACCACCTCCCAGGACCCCGGATACGACGCACTCTTGCACAAGGTCAGCGCCCTGGAGAGGGAGTTGGCCGAGGGACGTGGTGACCCTATCATCCGAATAAGAACAAAAACTCCCTTCACCGCAAGGGTGCTCTTGGTCCCAATACCCGAGAAGTATCGGGGGAATGCCATCAAGCCCTATGACGGCCGTACCGACCCTAGGAGCATTTCAGCCGCTATCAGAACAACATGATGATGGTGAACGCGTCTGATGAATACCTCTGCCATTGATTCCTTTCCACTCTTGAGGGACTAGCGTACGAGAGGTTCAACGCACTGCCCGAAGGAAGTGTGGACTCATGGCAAGATCTTGCCCAATGCTTCCTCACCCACTTCGCCCGGAGGAAGCTCGTGAAGAAACGTTTCTCCCATCTCCTCTCCGAACAGCAACACGATGAATCACTCTGGTCTTTCATCGACCGATGGACGAAGGAGACCGACGAGGTCGAAGGGGCCGATGAGCGCAACCTCCTCATCCTCTTTCAGGGCGCTCTGCGCAGCAGCCCCTATGCGAGGAGCCTCATCACTGACCCGCCGAGGTCATACGCCAAGGCACTCAAGCGAGGGAGCTTGTACGCTGACACCGATGAGATCCATTCCCACAAGAAGGACATCCATCAACCGAAGAAGCCCAACAACGCTCCTTCGGCCCCCGGCCAAGGAAAGCACGCACACTCTGGTCCCCGCGGGCAAAGACGAGGCAAGAAACCATGGCACCCAAGGACGGCCGTACCGAGGACTCCACTCACACACTTGGTGAGTACCATCCTCGACTGTGCGGAGGAGCAAGGTCTCATCCCCATAGATCCCCGGTCGGCCAAAGAAATATACGCCGTCCACCAGGGCAGCACCTACTACCGCTACCACAAGAACACCTCCCACAATACGTGACGATTGCATCACGCTAAAGAAAGCTATCGAGCGCTTAATTCAGCAAGGGGAACTCTCCCGATTTGTTAAAGGTGGCCCACGAAAAAACACTTGGGTGAGCACTGGCAATAAACGGGAGGAACCCTCGACGAAGAAACGTGAGATCAGTAGGCTCAGCGATGACGACAACTTCGAGGAGCCCCAGTCGAAGAAGCATCACATCTACACCATCTGGTGAAGTTCTATCAATAATCCGAAGGAGGTGCGGCCGGCAGAGCCCCCCACCCCTCGGTAAAAAGCTCGAAAAGGAATCTAACGCCTAAACAGATTGTTGATAGATTACCATCCTCGGCCATGAGCCACTTATATCAATACAAAGTTGTGTTCCGCTTATTTTTTGTAAATTTAAGTAAAGGATGCCCCACAACACAACACATCTTTTCGGCCCCTTAGAGCGAAACGCTCAGGTATGGCCGACGGTGTCCCAGGATGAGGGGCCCGCAAAATGACCTGAGTCTTGAAACAGGAAGCTCACCGCGTCGTCCTCGCGCTAAATCGCAGGGTGACATGCCTGAAAGAATGGACGAGATGACAAAATTCTCACACTTTGGGTTGGGAAACGGTGGCCGTCAGTAACCGACCAAAAGCCAGAGCCCGCACCGGAAATAGACGACAGGACCCCCTCAAGATTAAGGGACGATCCCGCGCCAGAGGGCTAACAGCTGCCCTCCTGGACTCCCTATCGGCCGAGGGATATCAATCCCATCGGTCGAGCCTGAAAGAAGGATCCCCCACTCCTCGCTCAAAGAAGTAAAGAGGAAGAAATAAAAGAGGGAAAGCCGAAGAACCGCGCACTCGCCGGCCTCGAGCGAAATCCCCACAAAAAAAAGAGGGAAAGCCGAAGGACCGTGTGACTAGGCTAAACTTGCAAGTGTACAAGGCCGGTATAGTAATAAATTCTGGTGAAATACCATGTCGAATCCACAAGGAAACGTTGTTTAATTTAGTCCGAGAGTAGATGACTTAAAATAAAATAAAAGAGTAAACTGTAGGGATTTTGATTTGTGTTTATATTTTTGGCTTTTTAGTTTTTGTTCAAGAAGATAATCGTTAACTAACTTTGAGTTTAAGATGAATAATTACAACAACTAAGGCTTCGGAAATCACTTAAATGCTTTAATAGGGTTGAATATTAGTTCTTTATCAATAATTATGAATACGATGTCGCTAATATATTCTCAACTCCGATTAAGGCAGCGAGAGCATGGTATTCTTTATGTGCAAGTCCCGTTACGGCTTATATTCATCTACCGAAAACCCCATTGAATATCAAGACATCACACCCGTATCATATAAGACCGGATATATTTCTATTCTCGGTAGTATTTATGTTTATCCTTTAATATTCATAGTTTAGAGTTCAACGTTAATTGCAAGTATAAACTAAATTTAACATATTTCTATGTTGTACACCATAGTCATAAACAATCAAAGTATAAAGGATAAATCACAATCAGCGGCGGAACCAGACAATAATTTGAGGGGGTGCTCTTATATTTTTTTTTGAAAAACAATTTTTTATTAGGATAAAATAAAAACGAGTGAAAAATAATTATTAATACATATAGAATGAGGTTCTAATAAAAAGAGTTATTCCCGTGAAAAATGAGAACATGCGCATTTTTTACTCGTTTTGGTACACTAGTAAATATTTATTTCACACTTTTTCACAATGAGAGAAAATTTTGATTTATTTATCAAATTGTCACCGAGTTTTTGATAAAATATAGTGCATTGTTGACTGATTTTGACTCATCGGATTTCAAGTTAAATACACAAGATTTATTCTCGATCAATTTTAATGATAAGAACTCTTTTTATTTCATCCGAAACTTATATATATGTATATGTAGTGTGTTTCAAATAAAAAAGTTATTATACTAAACAAAAAGTAAATACTTATATTAACTTAAAGTAGTTTTAGAATTATTCTTGACATTAAATGACAACGTCCGTATATGTCATTATTAGAAGAAGAAATGATTAAAATTAATTTGAATTGAAGAAATGAGAATTTAAAATAAAAGATATAGAAATTAAAAAAGTGTGATTTAAACAACATTGCATCCTAGAGTGATTTAATTGAACATAAATAATTACCAAATGGGCTAAAGTCTAAAGAAGCAATAATGGAGAAAGCAAAAAAAAAAATTGTTGCTCTTGAGAATTGAACCTAGGCCATTTAGGTAGATAGAGTTCTCTCAACCTCCACCCTACCATTTGAACTATCACAACTCATACTTTCAAATAGCGAATCCACTTTAATATATGAATACTTTCTGAACCGTGGCTGATATATATATACATATATATATATACAGAATCACCGCCGGAGAAGGGGGAGCGCCAGCCCCGGCTCGCCCCCCCTAGTTCCGCCAGTGATCACAATTATAACCGTTTTAGATTATTTCTTAAAATTTAAAAAAGTACCCCATTTTGGTGTTTCACATGGATTATAACTGCAACCTATGTAAAAACGTTTATAAAAATTATAAAAATGGCCCCATGTTAGTATTCTACATGTGTTTTAAAATAACACATGTAGAAAAGGAGATGTAAAAATCTTTTTTTGTACTAGTGAATGGAATGTCTTTGATTGATAAATTGAGGGCTTTACATATATAAGCTAAAGTTTGACATCTTTTAGTCTATTCGAACCCAACAATCAGGTATGTAAGCAATATTTGATTAGCATTGAGAAAGATGGAGTTTTCTCATCAAGAATGAGCTTGCACGATGTTGTGTTTTAGCAGAAGATCGACCCAACCGGCGTCAGTTCTGGCCTGACCGGTGTCAGTTCTCTGTAGTTTTCGTGAATTAATGAACCAACCGGCGCCGGTTCCCTAATGACCGGCGTCGGTCATTGCGCCAAAAAATGTGCTTCCTCTTTCTTCTTATTTACGTGCCCGTGATTGATCGAGAAGTGCCGATTTTCGATCCCTTTTGACTTTTGATCCCGTATTTGTCGCTCCTAGCCATATTTCCACACTTTTGCTCACTTTGGAATATTTACCTATTTTGCTCTATATTTTTGTACAGATAAATATAATTACCTATATAAAACATAAGTAATTATTGTGCTTATCAAATTCCCCCACACTTGAGCGCTGCTAGTCCTCGAGCAATGTTGTCACCTTTGGATGTCTTGGTTAATTCAACAAAAATATATGTACAAGAATAATTTTCCTTTTAAGAGAGATAAAAACGTATATAGACTCTTTTATCATTCTCGGTCCAAAACCCTTTTTCTATTACACACAAAAAATATCATTAGATTTAGAAAAATTACTTATACTATTGAATTGATGAGTGGGTCGTGAGTGGGGCTTTTTGGATGTGTAGAATGGTCTTCTTTTGGGAGTTTTGACTTTTTAGTATAGAAATGGATCAATTGAAATTCTTGGAAGAGACCATGAGCTTCTTCTTTTTAACTCATTTGGAATGGTTCTCAACAAGTATTTACTGAAAGTCATTTTGATAGTCCCAAATTATTTGATGAGATATGGGGGTGGCTTGTATTCCAAAATGGTTTAGATACATCTCAAATATTCAAAAAAACTCATTTTGGGAGATGAAAGAAGATGATGTTTCTTACTCACAAGGTTTCTTTTTGGGAATGATTTTCAAGAGTAAGAAATAGTGTAATAAATCTAACAAAAAATGAATTTTTGTGAGTAATAATAAATAAAAAAAACTTTCTCAACCAAATACCCATTAAAAAGAGAGATATAACAATTTTTACCTTCCTAAAAACAAAAATAGTTTGCACAAAAAGTTTGTTTAACCACCATGAGATGCACCCCCCCCCCCCCCCCCCCCCACACTTAAGATACATTGTCCTAATGTATGATGATGCATGATAAACAATTACTTTAATCAACATCCACAATAAAGTGTGTTTAGAGAAGATTGTATCATAGAAAATGGCAACAAAACTACAAAAGGGGTTCAATATTGTGGACCGGGAGGGGGGTTCCCATATTGACCGTAATAGTGTTGGGTAAATTGTTCGAACCTTCGATCATATCCTTCCAAATGCTCCTTGATTCTTGCCTGGCGGGCCTCAAAAGAATCATAGCGGGTGTAAAGCTCCTCTTGCCGAGTCTCATAGACATCCATCCTTGTGTGCATGCGGTCCATGGTCGATGAGATAGTCAAGGCTCTGTGTCATGGTCCTCCGTGGCCGGGCTGCCGGTTGTGGTTGGGCTTCTTCATTTCCACCATCCTGCTCCTCATCATCCCCTTATTCCCTTCGGATCCATGTGTTTCCCACCTTTTTGTAATTGAGGGAGACCATGGTGCTTGCATTGAGGACTTGTGACCCGGTTGTGTATTCCACCTCTTCATTTGAAAGGTCAACATCGAAGATCATAGTAAGTAAAAGAGGGTAAAGAAAATTTTTATCACCTCTTTTTGTCTTGACTACGCTCCTCATGTCCATCATGATGAGAAGGGCCAAAGGAATGCCTAGAATGTGTCCGAGCCCGGTGACCATCTTGTGCAAAAGGTAGAGGTCTACCCGTCGAATGAGGTGTGTGCTACTATCCTGTGACAAAATGTTGAAACCGAGGAGGTACACGATGAGTCATTCCCGAACATTGAGATCTTTGGCCTTAAGCTCCCCATCAAGACCAAATAATTGCATAGCTCCTATCTCGTCATAGGCAAGGTCACTTAACACCACTTTAGCGTTCCTTGAGAAGGGAGTACCTACGTCGACGATGTTAAGTAGGTTGCACATTTGGCGTTCGTTCACTGTGAATGTCGTGCCTTTGACGGTGCTCACGATGTCGCCATACGGGTCATTCTTCCTCTCAATGTTAGCATAAAATTCCCGCACAAGCCGTGGGTAATATGCTCCAGTCAGAGTGAGCATGATAGCCCACCCTAGCATGTCAAACACCTCTGAGATCCGGTAAAGTTCGTTGAGTTGAGGGTTCACGGTCTTCTCGATAGCAATTTTCCAATTCTTTCTCTTCTCGTACATTGCTTCATTCTCCGGGGAGGTGAAACGTGGTACGGAAGAAGAAGAAGAACTAGCACCATTCCTTCTTTTGGGAGGCACTGACCTGCATAATTAGTTCAACACATGCGCAACATGACCTATATTCATCAACTCGAGGTAATTTAGGTTTAAAATCCAAGAATTTATCAATTTCTCCAAACTTCATGTTCATACACAAATTTCTTGCAACAATAATGTTTATAAGACTATATATCAACAATAAACCATATCAATATCCTTCTAAACATCAAATATATAGAGCAATTCATCAATGAACAAGAAATTCGAAATTAGGGTTCTCAGAAAAAAATTTCAAGAACTTCCCCTAATTTTGAACTTTAATCTCAAACTTTTGACAAGAATCATGTTTATATACATCATATGAGCACACGGAATCAATATTCATCAGTTATAAACATCTATTTTGCCAAAAATTGAAAGAAAGAAAAGATTTCAAAAATTGGAGAAATTTGGGATTAAAGCCAAAATACATTGAATTGATGGTTTCTTCTTGATTTAGAACTTGGAGGGGGTCGTGTGGTGTTGTGTAGGACTTGGGGGAATTTTTTACGGTGTTAGGAAGTGTATTTGGGGTGCTTTGGGGTGTTTTCCGGCGTTAAGCTCTCAAAATTTTGGGAAGGGATTCGAAAATAAGGTCTGGTGCGTGACCTGGGTGCTGTTTTAATCGGACCGACCGGCACCAGTTGGGGGTGTGTCCGGCATTGGTTATGCGTGAACGCCAACACCCTGGACTCTCTGTAAATGTACGGCGCCGGTTATATGGCCCGACCGGCGCGGGTCGCTGGAAAAATTATTATTTTTTGTTTCAATTATAAATAAATGTGAATGTTAATGTAAATAAACACATTTGTTTATAATTGATTTTAGTTCAATTATAAATAAAAATGAATATGTATATGACCAAACATATTTATTTATAATTGATTTTTTTGGGTTGCCTCCCAATTAGCGCTCAGTTTAACGTCATAGGCCGGACGCAACATACCTTTTTAGTCCTCCAATTGGCAAGCGGTGGTTGCCGAGGTGATATGATACTCCATGTATGGCTTGAGGTTGTGACCATTTACAAGAAAAGGTGTTCGGTCACCGTGTTGAATCATCATTGACCCGTATGGTCGGACCTCGGTGATTGTGAAAGGTCTTGACCATCGGGATTTGAGTTTTCCGGAAAAAAGGCGATGTCTTGAGTTGAAGAGTAGTACCTTTTTTCCAATTTAGAAGTCCCTTTGGTTGATGTTTTTGTCGTGCCATGCTTTGGCTTTTTCCTTGTAGATGCGGGAGTTCTCATATGCATCCCTTCGGAGTTTGTCTAGCGTATTGATTTGAAGCATCCTTTTCTCCCTCTCGAGTGTGGTGTCAAGATTTAGTTGGGAGATAGCCTAACAAGATTTGTGTTCAAGCTCCACAGGAAGATGACATGGTTTGCCATAAACAAGCCGAAAAGGGGACATACTGAGTGGAGTTTTGAAGGTCCTCTGGTATGCCCATAAGGCATCATCAAGCTTTAGAGACCAATCTTTCCTCGAAGAATTGACCGTCTTCTCAAGAATGGATTTTATTTCCCAGTTGGAGACCTCCACTTGACCATTAGTTTGAGGATGGTAAGTGGCGCCTACTTTGAACATGCATCCATACTTCTTTAAAAGGCCGGTAAAATAAGCATTTTTGAAATGAGTACCATTATCACTAATGATACTCCTAGGAACCCCAAATCTTGAGAAGATGTTCTTTTTCACAAACTCCACCACCGATTTAGCGGTGTTCTCCGGTAGAGCAATGGCCTCCACTCTTTTGGAGACATAATCAACAGCAACAAGAATGTACTCCTTGCCATGAGATTTAGGAAAAGGACCCATGAAGTCTATTCCTCATACATCAAAGATTTCCACCACAAGAATCATATTTTGTGGCATTTCATTCATTCGGCTAAAATTTCTTGTGCGTTGACAACGGTCACAAGCCAAGACATAGCTTCTTGCATCCTTGAAAAGCGTCGGCCAGAAAAATCCGCATTGAAGGATTTTAGTCGCGGTCCGGTCCGGGCCATGATGACCTCCACAAGGGAGATTATGGCAATGGTCAAGAATAGATAACATCTCTTCGTTTGGGACACACCGTTGTATAATGCCATCAGTACAATGCTTGAAAAGATATGGCTCATCTCAATAGTAGTGTTTGACATCATTTAGAAATTTCTTCCTTTGATGGAAAGTGAGCTCTTGAGGAAGAAGTTCTTTAGCAAGATAATTCACAAAATCTGTGAACCAAGGTAAGGGAACTCACTTCACCTCTATAATTTGCTCATAAGGAAAATCATCATGAATTACCTCCATATTAGTAGTGGCATTTGGCTCAATGCGAGAGAGGTGATCCACCACAAGATTAATCGTGGCTTTGCATCCTTTTTATTCATTAGGTATCGGATGGCGGAGTGATCGGTGTAAACAATCACCTTTTGGCCAATGAGATAAGACCGGAATTTGTCAAAGGCATAAATGACGGCTAGAAACTCCTTCTCCATTATTGCATAGTTGAGTTTCGCATCATGAAGTAACCTCGATGCATAGTATATGGCATGAAGTTTCTTTTCTCTTCTTTGGCCAAGCATAACTCCAATGGCATGGTCACTAGCATCGCACATTAATTCAAATGGTAGAGACCAATCCGGTAAAATGATTATGGGTGCAGTAGTAAGAGCCTTCTTGAGAGTTTTGAAGACTAATAGGCAAGATTGAGAGAATTCAAAAGTAGCATCCTTGGTAAGTAAATCGCAAAGTGGTTTAGCGATTTTTTAGAAATCCTTGATGAATCGCCGGTAAAAATTGGCATGCTCCAAGAGGCTTCTAATGGCTTTTACCGAATGAGGAGGTGGAAATTTTCAATAACCTCCACCTTAGCTTGATCAACTTCAATGCCTTGAGGGGAGATTTTATGCCCCAAGACAATGCCTTCGGTCACCATAAAGTGACATTTCTCCCAATTGAGAGCTAAGTCGGTTTCTTCACACCGGGTTACTACTTTCTCAAGGGAATGTAAGCATGAATAAAAAGAGTTTCCAAACACGGAAAAGTCATCCATAAATACCTCCATGAAGTCTCCCACCATGTCCGCAAATATTGTCATTACACATCTTTGAAATGTCCCGGTAGCATTGCATAAACCGAAGGGCATCCTTCTATAGGCGAATGTGCCGAAAGGACATGTAAATGTTGTCTTTTCTTGATCCTCCGGAGAGATAGCTATTTGAAAATAGCCGGAGAACCCATCCAAGAAACAAAAGAATTTGTTGCGCGCAACACGCTCCAACATCTCATCCATGAATGGAAGGGGAAAGTGGTCCATCCTTGTATCGGAGTTTATTTTTCGGTAATCTGTGCACATTCTCCAACCGGTGACCATTCTAGTAGGAATTAATTCATTCTTACTATTGGCCACCACCGTGATTCCTCCCTTCTTTGGCACGACTTGAACAAGGCTTACAATTTTACTATCCGAGATGGGGTAAATTATGCCATAGTCAAGGAGTTTGAGAACTTCCTCCTTAACTACCTCCTTCATGTTGGGGTTTAGCCGCCTTTGGTGCTCCACCGTAGGTTTGTGATTTTCCTCCATAAAAATCCGGTGCATGCAAAGAAAAGGGCGAATACCCTTAATATCCGCCAAAGACCACGCAATAGATGTTTTGTGCTTCTTCAACACCTGTAGTAATTTTTCTTCTTGTAAAGATGTGAGTGAAGAATAAATTACTACCGGGAAAGTTGAGTTATCTCCAAGAAATGCATATTTGAGATGGTCCAGTAGAGTTTTCAAATATGGTTTCGGTGGAACTTCAATAGATGGTTTTTGTGACACCCTAAAAAAAATAGATAAAATTTATCTGCCAAAAATAAAATAAATATAAAATATCTGATTAAAATAAACCAGATATAAATTATCTTATAGAATAAACAAAAACAAAAAAAATATATTTCATAAAGTAATAAAGATGAGTTAGTGCATCTATACATAATAGTAATGTACTACGTAATACACTTTATAATATGGAGTACATGCATGCGTATACACCATATACATACATCATGTTACATGCTGCATACATACATATACATGGTGTAATAAAACGCAAATACTATTCAAGCACCTAAAACACATACTATACGACTTATACATAATACATACATATATGCATACTGCCATGGACACCATTCACATACATATATGTATAACGTACAATCCAAATTAAGAACCAACGGCTCGAAGAGTTACTGAGATGATTATGATCATCATTAAGAGTCTAATTACGATCCCTAAATGGACCTATCAGCAACCAACGGGCAATGAACGAAACGGTGGTGTGTACAAGTATATATACGTGCCCAACACCCTTAATTACCTACTGGGCACATCTGTTTGAAGCCAAAAAGAAACCAAACCAGTTCAATGCATCCCAAACGTATTCTCTAGGAGTGGTGGAGAGGTCGGACGTAGTTTTTTGGCAATAAAAGAAGCATCGGGGAAGCTGTAGTTCCACGCCGGAGTAGTGAAGCCATCGTCACCACCGAAGAAGAAGAAGTGACCGTCGGGTGACTGTGGGACTCGTTTGCAAGACCTCTATCACACCGAGCCGACGGAAGTCTGGGACGCAGCTGCTGGGAGAAACCGTGCGCCGCTGGACGTCGAAAGAGAAAGCCGGAGACCACCCTGTAGGCCGACGGCGAAATTCTTCAGTATGCTGCTCTCTTTTGTTTTTTTTTCTTGTTATACTTGGGCCGGTTAACTGGACTGGATTACTCTGGGCTTGAAATAATAATAATAATAATAATAATAAAAGTAATAATAATAATAATAATAATAATAAGATTCTGCAAAATTAATACATTAGAGACGAGAAATATTAATGGTGAAATTTGCTTGATTAATGGATAGTAATCACTTGGATAAATTTGTTCATTATTATTTAGTATAATTACATAATGTAAATAATCAAAAGGGATTAATGGTTTAATTAATAAAAAACTGATAATCGAATATTGTATTAAAATAATAATTACTTATTTGGACTAAGTAACATGAGTAGATTAAATAAAATTTGATAGATAGTATTGTCACTAATTATGGGATCAATTGAAATAAAGTAATAAAATTAACATAATTACGGACTCGGAAATATCAAGTGTTTGGGTAAGTGTTAGTCCCTGTTTCTGTAACAGCAATGAATAACGATCTAACAGGGAAGATTAAACGTAAGGATGAACACAGAATGAATCAACCTAAACCTTCTTTGATAAACCGTGAACTCGTACAACAGAATGATATGCGCGTAAGGCTATGAATAATAAGTACGACGTTAACCTATTCCTAAACCTCGGCTCCCTTTTTATAGGCGAGGTTTAGGTTAGGCGTACCAGGCTTTTAGCCTGTTTATATGGGCCTAACACTTGGCCTGATTTCTATCTAAATCATGCACTAATTAAATACAAGGATTAAATATAAAGCTAATCTATGACCAACTTGATTCACAATTAAATATCTCCAACAATCTCCCCCTTTGTGATCAAGTTTCATTCTCTTATTGCTTCTGAGATTTGAAGTAGTGCTTCCTCATACCAACTGCATGCTCATATTGCCTCAGCACATTTCTCTTTTCGAGGCGATCGTCAATGGCCTTTAGAATTGTCTCTACTGTAGAGTGTTCCTTTTGAACATAAGACGATGCCTCTTGAAGATTTTCTTCTAGCTCTGCCTTCATCTTTAGAATCTGTTCTTTGATTATCTTCAGTGTTCCGTCGCAGTACTTCTCAATTTCACTGACTACCATCAGACGCTTTTCGTTCTTGTGGTTCAGATAGGTGACTGCTGGCGGTGTGAAGAAGATGTGGTAGGCTGGGAAATCTTCAAGTTCTGGACCATACAGTCTTGGCTTTGTCAGATTTGTCTTTTTCAGATTGCACTCAATAGCCATCTGTAGGTCATGTGAAGAGTGTACTCGGATCTGTCTAAGCATGAATCTCTTGATAGCTGCGAGGCCTTCGCTGTATATTATGCTCTGCCTGACTGGAAGGTATCTGTAGGCCATGAACATTTGGTAGATGTCATCCGGTTTCAACATGATGAAGTCGTTCTCTTGACAAGTAAATTCGCTCCCATCGGTGCGTTGAAGTCTGTAAGTGTAGAATGTTACTCCATGATAGTCTTCAGCCTTTACTTGCAGAATTTGATGAATCGGGAGAATATTCGACTTCAGATCTTGTTCCATTAGTTCTCTCTGTGTACCGGTTGACCTTTGTAGCAACATATGCAGATGACCTCCAGCCTGCTTTCCTTTTAAGTGAGTAAGGCCTCTTAGCTTCAATTCATTCAGTGGCTTGACTCTGTCTGGTCTACGCCAGATATGCTCTCTGATTTCTTCTTGGAAGGGGGCTTTGATGCGAACATTATCCCAGGGTTTCTCTGTCTTGGGAAGTCTTCCCGCTGTTTGTCTTACGACCGATTCAAGAGTTTTCTGGGATTCTTTGTAATTGTCCCCTTCCTTGCGTTCATCGTCCTCGAGCCTTATAATATCTTCAGAGCATCTGTTGATTAGCTCTCGTAGCCACCAGAGCATTCCGAAGATCATCCCATTCTGTCCATTGTCGCGGCCATTTGACATATATCACCGCCTCCTCCAGTGCATCGTGGATGTCTTTTCCTGGAGAAATATATGGAACTCTTTGTTGAGGCGGTGATTGTTCCTGAGTAGCACTACCGGGTTCACTTGGATTGCCCGTTGACATCAGCTTAGAACTAGGTTCCAACTGATGGCCTGATGGAGAAGATGTATCAGTGGTAACATCATCAGGACTTCCATCCCCTCCTCGGTTGGTATCTCTTGGAGATACGCCTCGAGATGTTATTTCTAGCTCGACCATGCTAGATAATTTGGCTGTGGATGGTGGCTGTTGGTTTGTTGAGGTTTCAGGTTGGATGGGCTGTGGAGTTTGGCTTGGTAGAGCAGTTTGCTCAAGTGATCGAGGTCGCTTGTTCTCCCCCTCATGAGGATCCGAATCATCGGGGTCCTCATGGGAACGTTTGCGACCACGAAGACTCTCCTTGCAAGTGCTCTTGGTTTTGGGTGAAGAAAGAAGGGCTTCAAGTATGGCTTGCTGATGAAGAGTGAGCTTGTCTTCAGGGGTGTTTAAAAGGTTGTTCAGCAAAGCCGATGCTAGTGTATCGAAGGATAGGGAGGAGAGATCGATGGAGGGTGTGGTCAGGTGTGGGGAGAATACTGGTTCTGTATCCTGGGTTCCCCGAGAAATAGAGGGAATGGGAATTTGGTTTATGGATTGGTGGGATAGAGGGGTGGAGGATATAGGTTGTGTATGGGAGATGAACGGTTCAGGGGAAGGTTGGGGTGGTGTTTGTTCAGACCGAACCGCTTGGGTGGTCCTAAATTCCTGTGCTAGAGCGGTCATTGCATCTTGCACCCATGGCTTAATGGTGGAATCTAGGAAGCGATTGAGTAGAACGTTTATGTCTTCAAAGGTAGGGTGACCAGTTACGGGGGTTGTAACTGTTGACACAGCATCAATGAAGATTGCTGATGTGTGGCCTGCATGTAATGATGGAATCATTATGGGCGTAGCAGGGCTTCCAACCGTCATAGCTTGCGCTCTGGTTGTTGCGTTCTGGGTGTGTGCACCTGTATGTGCAGTGAATAGTGTAGGTGTCCTAGAAAATGAAGAAAAAGTGGGGAATGTGACACCTAGACTTGATGTGTGAGAAGAAGGGGTTTTGACCTTGGGAGATAGGTCAATTGTATGCTCAACTGATTCGGAAGGAACCAGCGAGGGGGTGGAGTCCCGTTCTTTTGAAACAATAGCCTGTTGAGAGGCTATCGAGTGACTGGGAGAGGGCTGTGCATGCGCAGTTGAGCCAGATGCTGCGACTTCTACCCGGGAACCGAAAAGATCGGCTCCTGTGCTTAGGGATTCGGCTCGGCTTATCTGGATAAAGGAGTCGCAGCCCGCGAAGATGTGCTCGTCTGCCTTATCAAACAGGCTCTTTCTGGCTCGGGGCTGGAGCTGGGGCTTTGCCTTGGCTGCCTTGTCATTCTTGATCTTTGCCCTTTTCTCTCGGATGACGACTTCCTCTGAATTGACTGATGCCTTTATCGAATGAGCCGCCTCGTCATAATCATCCTTGGAGCAATTTGTCTCGCTGGGATCGGCTCTCGGTTTAGCTCTTTCTTTGATCGTGAAGACTTGAGGTCTGCCAGCGATTATTGGTGCTGCGTCTTCAGCAGTAATTCTCTTCTTCTTTGGAGATTCGACTGGCAGCTTCCCTTTTCTGATCAAGGCATATGTGAGCTCCACATCATCACTATCATTATCATCGTCGTCATCATCCGAGCCAGATTCCCTGCTCTCCGTGCCCACACTCTCGGAAGCCTTGTCGTCAGTGTCTGTTTGGGCTTCACTTGACGATTCATTGGCCGTTTCCTCAGCGTCTGTTTCGGTGCCCTCAGCCGCCTGACTCGTCTCAAGAGAGTCGTCAGACTTTCCTTCATTGGGCGGACCGGCCACTGGTTTCTGTGGCTTTTGGGCTCTCTTGGGACCCTTACTAACATTCGGTTTTGCCCCTGGGGTAGGTCCAGCTGGGTTTTGCTGAACCATAGGGACGGTTTTCTCGGTGGCTTCTTTGTATTGTTGGACTGCTAGATTTGAAGATTTTACTAGCTTTAGCAGAAATCCAGGTATCTTCAGACCATAAGTAGGATTCTTGTCTGCTTTGAAGTACTGTAGCTTCGGTGCTGTGAAGTGAGGATCTGTACTGCGTCTTGGTATGGAGGCGTGCTCTGCCATGCAGTCGTGTATGATCAGCCCAAGCCATCTAGCGTACGGAATGGTACCTGGCCTATTCTTTTCTTTGGCCTTGACCAGGTCCATTAGCTCTGAGAAGAAGAGTTGTGCCATGTCGTAGTTCTTGTTGAAGGCGATGCCATGGAAGATAAGCAGGATCTGCTTGTTGCACTTGTCGAATCCGGCATGCTTCGGCGACAGGCACTTGTTCACTAGCCCGAAGAGATTCTTCCACGGGTGACGGAGATATGCGCCGTTGAAGTTTGATAGTTGTGGCAGTAGTGATGTGTAGCCAAGGGATGCCACGTCTTTGAGTAGATCTGGGATGGACGGCAGTGCATCGTACTCATCATGGATTGGCAGTGATAGAGTAGCCCGTAGAGTAGATGGTGTAAGGATCACCCGCATGCCGTTTAGCTTGGTCTTTATTTTTGAGCGATCCTTCAGCGAATCCGTATGCATGTGCCCCAGAACTGTTGTAGGTATATCTCTAGCACCGGTTTTGAGTTGTGAAGTGCAGGCCAGAGATAGTGACCTTTCATGATGGCTGGTACTATCGGGTTCTGGCACTTGAAGACTGCAAGGTCTAGCTGGAAATTGTTGTCCAGTACCTTGATCCATTTTTCTTGGGAGTAGATGGCATCATCGATCTGTGCTGTAGTGTTTCCTGCCATTTTAAAACTGTAGAAGTAGGGGTCAGCACATGAAGTTCAATTGTTTGATTTGATTGAAAGAGTTTGATTTGCAGTTGACAGATAAGTTTATGCAGATGGAGTTTTGAAAAAATTTGCCAAGTCCAAATCTCGAGATCTGAATCTCGAGATCATGATTTCGAGATCCAAATCTCGAGATCTTGATTTCGAGATTCAAATCTCGAGATCAAGATGTCGAGATGTAGGTCTCGAGATCTTGATTTCGAGATTCAAATCTCGAGATCAAGATGTCGAGATGCAGATCTCGAGATCTTGATTTCGAGATTCAAATCTCGAGATCAAGATGTCGAGATGCAGATCTCGAGATCTTGATTTCGAGATACAGGTCTCGAGATCTTGATTTCGAGATTCAAATCTCGAGATCAAGATGTCGAGATGCCCATCTCAAGATCTTGATTTCGAGAAGTTGAACCGACGATCTCGAGATCTTGAAAACCAAAATCTCGAAATCGTGATTTCGAAGCGAAGAATCCACCTGCAAAAACATAGAAACGATATACCAAAAACGATAATCAACAAGATTTCGATATACAACCAAACGAAAAAAACTAAAAATAATAATTTTTTATTTTGATTTTGAGAAGAAGGTGCGATCGTTCTGTGAGAACGTTTGTCCGATGAAGGCGTTTTTATGGATTTCGAACACGGTGGAGTAACTACCTTAGAAGGTTGTCGAGAACGAGAATCGGAGAAGGAGAATGGTTTTGCGAAAACGGAGGTTTTAGGAAGTCGAGGAGCTCTGCGTTTGCGAAAAGTTTAGAATAGAAAGTGAAGGGCTTTTTCGAGGCTTATATACGCGAGAAAAAAATTTGGACCTCCTCCGTAACAATTGAGCCCGAATGATTGGGCTGGCACACAATGCCCTTTTAAAAGATTTTCGAGGTCTAAACAGTAAAAAATAGAGAGCTCCCCCTTAATCAGTGAAATAGTAAAAAATAGAGAGCTCCCCCTTAATCAGTGAAAATTTTTCTCCCCCTCAAAAAATGCAACGAACAATATGTACACATGCAACGCACACACACTATTTTTGTTCTTTTTGATTTTTTCACACCCACTCAACACATGCAACACACGCGCACTATTTTTGTTCTTTTTGATTTTTTCACACCCACTCAACACATGCAACACACGCACACTATTTTTTGTTATTTTTCTGGTTTTCTCCCCCTCAACACATGCAACACACACACACTATTTACAAATCACACGCACACACACTTTTTACAGGTCACGCGCACACACACTTTTTGGATCAGTGGAGACAAAAAAATTAAACAGGCTCGAGGTTCAACATGCCCAACTTGGAGACTAGGAACTGGAATCTTTTTTCATCCAATGCCTTAGTGAACAAGTCAGCCAGTTGAAGCTCTGAGCTTACAAAATACATGTCAATATCTCCTTTCTCCACGTGGTCCTTGATGAAATGATAGCGCAGGTCGATGTGTTTGGTGCGGGAGTGATGAACCGGGTTGCTGGTGATGGCGATGGCGCTCTGTGAGTCACTGTAGATCGGGATATGGCGGAAAGTGTAACCGTAGTCCTTTAGCTGGGTCTTCATCCATAATATTTGTGAACAACAGCTAGCAGCTGCGACGTATTCTGCCTCGGCCGTAGATGTTGACACACAGTTCTGTTTCTTGGAAGACCAGCAGACTAACTTATCGCCCAAGAACTGGACAACTCCCGATGTACTTTTGCGGTCCATCCGGCAACCAGCAAAATCAGCGTCAGAGTATCCGACTAGGTCAAAACCTGAGTGCTTGGGATACCAAAGGCCTAGATTCACAGTGCCTTTGAGGTATCTCAGAATTCTTCGAACAGCGGTCAGATAGGATTCCTTAGGATTCGCCTGAAAGCGTGCACATAAGCATGTGGAGAAGACAATGTCAGGCCTGCTTGACATGAGATATAGCAAAGATCCAATGATGGCCCTGTAGTTTGTAGCATCAACTGGCTTCCCTGAGGGGTCTGAGTCCAGTTTGTTGTTAGGGGACATAGGGGTAGTCATGGAAGATTTGCCATCAATGTTGAATCTCTTAAACATTTCCAGAATATACTTTGACTGATTGATGAAAATGCCGTCAGAGAGTTGTCTTACTTGCAGGCCTAGGAAGAAATTCAGCTCTCCCATCATGCTCATTTCAAACTTTGTTTTCATCAGTTTCTCAAAGTGTTTGCACAGACGTGGATTTGAGGAGGTGAAGATAATGTCATCAACATAGATCTGAATCAGGATGATGTCAGACTTCTGTCGTTTGATGAAAAGTGTGGTATCAATCTTCCCTTTTGAGAAACCTGAGTCAACTAGAAATTCGGTTAAGGCATCGTACCAAGCTTTTGGTGCCTGTTTCAACCCATACAGAGCTTTCTTTAGTTTGTACACATGGTCGGGATATCTGGGATCTACAAACCCTTCGGGCTGAGCGACATAGACTTCTTCTTCCAAGACTCCATTCAGAAAGGCAGTCTTGACGTCCATTTGAAATACAGTAAAGTTCTTGTGGGCCGCGTACGCAAGAAAAAGGCGGATTGCTTCAATTCTGGCTACGGGTGCAAACGTTTCATCATAGTCTATGCCCTCTTGCTGATTATATCCTTTAGCGACCAGTCGTGCCTTGTTGCGTATCACTATGCCTTCTTCATCCTTCTTGTTCTTGAACACCCATTTAGTGCCAATGATGGTTTTCTGAGGGGGTTTAGGCACGAGTGTCCACACATCTAGTCTGTCAAACTGATTGAGCTCATCTTGCATGGCAATCACCCAATCTGGATCAGCGAGTGCCTCTGCGACTTTGGACGGTTCATTCTGGCTTAGAAAGCATGCATAGTGACATTCATTTATTGTTGCTGATCTTGTTCGCACACCTTGACTTGGATCACCTATTATCTGTTCAGCGGGATGTGCTCTCGTCTACTTCCTCTCATGAGCTAGAGGAGTTGGAGTAATTATTGGTTGATCGGAGTCCTGATATGAGGTTGAAGGTTCTGGATCAGCTGTGGTGTGTAATGGAGATGATTCCGGACTTATCGCAAAGCCGTGATCATCCACACCTCTGGGATTGGGTTGAGGAGTTGAGGGTGTGGATGGTACATCATCTGGTCCTGTGAGGAGCGGAATCTCTGCTGTTGGAGTTGATGTTGACTCTGGAGTGTATGCAGGAGGTGGAGGTTGTGAGTTCTCGTAGAAGTTTCTGAAGAGAGAGTCGAGAATCACATCATCGTGTTCGGTGTTTGGTTCAGCTTTATCAGAAGCTACTGGTACAGCAGTTGATGGATCGGTCTGGAGATGTTCAATTGCAAAGTCTGCCATTTCATAGAATGTAACATTTACACTCTCGATGACAGTTCGCTTGTCTCTGAGATAGACTCTGTAAGCTTTGGATTGCAGTGAGTAGCCAATGAACACGCCTTCTCTGGCTTTGGGATCCAGCTTACTTCTCTCTGTCCGATCATTGAGTATGAAGCACTTGCAGCCAAAAACCTTGAAGAAAGAGATATCAGGAGTTTTGTTGAATAGGATCTCATATGGAGTCTTGTCGAAGCGCTTGTGGATGGATGTTCTGTTCTGAGTGAAGCACGCAATATTGATTGCCTCTGCCCACATGAAGTGAGGCAGTCTGGATTGAATTAACATGGTGCGTGCTGCTTCAACAAGGGTTCTGTTCTTTCTCTCAACAACTCCGTTCTGCTGGGGAGTTTTAGCTGCTGCAAACTGCTGAGTGATACCGAGTGATTCATAGAACTCAGTGAGAGTCTGATTTTTGAACTCGGTACCATTGTCAGTTCTAACAATTCGAACACTGTGCTGTAGCAGTTTCTGGATCATTCTGATAAAGGTCATAATGTTTTCTGCAGCTTCGTCTTTTGAACGGAGAAATTTTGTCCATGTATACCTAGAAAAGTCATCAACGATCACCAGAGTGTATTTGCGACCGTTGATGCTTTGTACTCTCATAGGTCCACACAGATCCATGTGTATTAGCTGTAACTGATGTGTAGACGAAGGTTCGGTTTTTGACTTGTGGGAGCTTCGCGTCATTTTGCCCATTTTGCAGGCACTACAATGATTTTCAGCGGAAGACTTTAGCAGAGGAAGCCCCTTTACAAGTTTCTTGGAGGACAACGGTGAAAGATGTTTGAAGTTCAGATGGGAGAGACATCTGTGCCATAGGTTGTTCTGTTCAGTTGAAGCTTTGGACAGCAGACAGATGGAAGTGGTGGATTGGACGCTTTTCAGATCAATAGTGTACAGATTTGATGTTCTGTAACACGTTAATAATGTATTCCCTGTGCTGTCAAGAACACAGCATTGTTTTGCAAAGAACCTCACTTCCATCCCGCTGTCACAGAATTGTCCAATGCTCAGTAAGTTGTGTTTGAGCCCTTTGACAAATGAAACATCTTTTATTGTGACACTGGCACAGACGACGTCCCCATACCCAAGGATAGGAGATGAGGCGTCATTCCTGAATCTGACATTGCCTCCGTAGCAGTTGGTGTAGTTGCTCAAAAGGTGCTTTATTCCGGTCATGTGGGTTGAGCATCCTGAGTCTAAGTGCCACACATGACCGTCCTGCAAAACAATCAAACAAGTTTAGGTACCCAACTTGGAGTGGGTCCTTCCTTATTATCAAGAAACACCTTTTTAAATCTTGCTTTGAGCAGTGATCCAAGGTCAGCAGCTCTTTCAACAAAAGATCTATCTTTGGTGGGTTTTCCAATAGCCAGATCTGCTTTTGTAGTGTGTCTGGTTTTTGGAGTCCACCTAGCGGTTTCCATTTTGGTGGGCCTGATGTTGTGAACCCACCTTTCCATTTTAGTTCTGGTGGGTCTAAATTTGGGAACCCACCTTTCAGTTTCAGTTTTGATGGGTCTTATCTTGGGGACCCACCTCTCAGGTTCAGTTTTGGTAGGTCTCATCTTTGGGACCCACTTCTCAGGTTCAGTTTTGGTAGGTCTCATCTTGGGGACCCACCTTTCAGTTTTAGGTTTAGGAGGAGAGAAGACAGGTGCTTTGTGATTGAACGGTTGTTTCTTAAGTTTGGTTTTGAAAATCTCCTCCTTAGAAAGCTGATTAAGATGTTTCCTAGAATGAACTCTAAGGGCATATTTCATATCAGGAATACAAAATGTTCCCTTAGAAGCTCCTTTCTTGGTTTCTTTTTCAGGTTTGAGCTTTCTGAGAGGCTTTGATTTAACAACATTCACATCACATTCATAATTATGGGGATCTGGAACAGAATAACCATAAGCAACACTTGTATTATAAATAGAACGTTGTCTAGAAGATGTCTCGGAAATATTCAGCTTGGGACTCAAGACTGAACTACTAGAAGTTTGTTTTGTAGAGACAGAATTACAATTAACTTTGGAGTAAAAAATAGAACTAGATCTAGGGCTGACATTATTCTCAAAAACTTTCTTTTTGCCTTCTGCGATTTCTTTCCTCTTTTTCCTCCACTCATTCTTCTCTTCTCCTTCCTTATTCACTTCATTCCCTGTAGACAAAGGAGAAGAGAGATGAGTGGATGAACCTTTTAAAACATTGGTTTTCTCATGTGAGGTGTGTGACCTGTCAGACTTAGTCGTAGAAGGGTCTGTTTTAGCATGAAACTGCTCACTCAAATCATTGAACTTTTGAAGAAGTTCCTGCCAGTTGCGCTCAAAACCTTTCTTTTCAGTTTCAAATCTCTCTCTCTCTCGTTATCAAGAGTTTTCTGTAGGTTTTTGAGCTTTTGAGCCATTGGGAAAATACACGGTTCCTCACCAGTTTTAGCAATACCTACTCTTGGGGGAGGGTCTAGAGGATGTCCTATGTGAGGAATATCTTTAGCATAAGGGTCAAGGCATTCACTAAAGCAGGAAGTAGGTTTTTCTTCTGAAAGTTGTTTTTCATTTACAGAGGGATAATCACAAGCAATCGCAGATTTTGGATTCTTTCTTTTTTCTTCTTCTGCTTTAGCATTGTCTTCATCACTTCGAAAATACATTTTCTCGCCAAACCCTAGTCCCATGTAATCTTTGTTATAGATTTGAAGACAGTTAACTTTCTTTAAATTACGTGGGTTGGTTATGCCCAGTCCTGTTTTAGCATTGTAAAATCGGTCATCCTTTTGTTTGCTGTTAAGCAGAAAAACAGTTTGTTCAGATTGACCTCTTCTAGCGGCTAGATCCTCTAGTTCTTTTACTTTATTTAAAAGCGTTCTTCTATTGTTATGCAAGAAATCGCATTCAGCCTTTGCTGTGCTTTTTTCCCGTTCACTATCCTCAAATTTCCTAGTTAATTCAGCTATCTTAAGTTCAAGGCTTTCAAAATCTGAGGACACCTTTTTGACTTGATCTTTTGCAATTTGAAGTTGAACACTTAAGGAAGACTTTTGGTCTAGATTCTGTTTCAGTACTCTATGATTATTGTCTAATCTCTCCTTTAGTTCTTTGATTAGATTGTCCTTCTCAAGTAAGGACTGCATTTGATTATTTAAAGGAGTATGTGAGATACTTACAGAGCTTGTTGAGCACTCGCTTTCGGGGATCGTAGCATCACCCTTTCTTTCATCTTCCTCCACGCGTGCCATAAGTGCATAGTTGTCTTCCTCCTCCTCCTCCTCAGAAGAATCTTCTGCCCAATTCTCATTCTCAGCAATCATGGCAGAGGTTTCTTCTTCTTTCTGCACCATCAGCATTTTCTGCTTATTCCACAGCATCTTCTGCTTGTAGAAGTTAGCATCTTTCTTCTTTGGAAGGCGGCAGTCTTTGATAACATGTCCAGGCTTACCGCAATTGTAGCATTTGGGAGCGTCTTCTGCTGATGATGCCTTCCTAGAAGATCCTTGATCATGGTTCTTCTGCTTGTAGTTTGAGGAGGAAGTTCTCAGCTTGTTGGAGGAGCTGTTCTTCTTAGCAAATCTTTTGGCAAGCAGTGCCATCTTCTTCTGTAAGTCTGCTAGCTCAGCCTCTAGATCAGATTTGTCATCATCACTATCATCATCATCTGATTCAACCACCACCTTCTTCTTTTTCTTCTTTAGTGAAGTGGTTGTCCTTCTTGGCTGAGCCTCCATTACAAGAGCTAAGGGGTTTGAGGTGTGATGATCCTCAGCACAGGCAACCTCATTGACGAATTGCTTCAGATGTTCATAGAGTGTGCAGAGGTCAATTTCGTCCAAGTCTATCCGAGATCTGACATCCTTCACTGTTTTTTCCCATGCAGGATGCAGGCTAGATAAAAATCTAATATTCAGTTCCAGATTGGACCTGAATACTTTGATCTTTCTGAGTTCATTTACCAGTTGAACAAGTCTGTTGTAAGTCTCATTCAATGGTTCTCCTGGACCTGCTTTGAAGGAGTCATAAGCGATAAGAATCGTAGTCTTCTTGGTTTTGAGGCTGATGCTTGTGCCTTGTAGCAGCTTCTCTATCTCATCCCACATTTCCTTAGCTGTTTGCATGCTGTCAATGAGAACATAAACTTCATTTGGGATTGCTTGAAGAAGGTATGTTTTGGCCATGAGGTCACCACGAAGTCTGAGCTTGTCAACGTCTGTGTATTCAGATGGCACTTTTCTCCTTATTTCAGGAAAAATAGGAAAATTATTTACTGGATCTCCACCAACTGAAATCAAGAGTTCAGTTGGTCCTTCAAGCAATGATTCAAGCATCGCAGCGGAGTTCTCTTTGTGCTCGAGGAAATTAAGGAATCTGTTCCTCCACATTTGATATTCTCCCTTCCTGAGGCTAGGAGGGGTACTGCTGTTCCCTTGTGCATTGTATTCTGAAGCCATTGTTGTACTAAACTGACCGTTCGAGAAAATTGATCAAAAGATTTTCAGAGGCAGAAAGTCGAAAAAATCAGATGTCGAGATCTGAATATCGAAATCTCAGATTTCGATAAAGGAGGCCCGGTATCAAGATTTGGGCTCGAGATTAAGGATCTCGAGATTAGGGATCTCGAGATTTCAAATTTCGAGATGCTGATCTCGAGATTTGAAATGTCGAGAAGTTAATCACTCGAAATCTTAATCTGAAAAGTCAAATGTCGAGACCAGATGTCGAATCCTTAACTCGAAATCAAGATCTCGAAATCCTAGATGTCGAAATCCTCAATGTCGAAATCCTGCAACCTGTAAAAATCAGATAAACAAAATCTGAAGGTAGTTTCCTGTAGAGTAGGATGTCTAGATCCTCGGGTAAAGTTTTCAACTCGAAAAACGTAGCAGAACCTGTTAAAAGCAGGATGTCGATAACCCCTACTCGAGATATCTCGAAATCTGTATATGCGAAAAATACAATCTGAAGTATGCCCCTTGATCGCTTTGAAAAGGCGATTCCAAAGGTGTAACTTTTACAATTTTTGAACAAGAAACAAAATTACAGAGCAAAAAATCGACAGAAAGAACTACGTTAACAAAAACAGAGTATTCTGCAGGAGTTCTTCTGATCGGTTCTCGATTGGCTCTGATACCAATTGTTAGTCCCTGTTTCTGTAACAGCAATGAATAACGATCTAACAAGGAAGATTAAACGTAAGGATGAACACAGAATGAATCAACGTAAACCTTCTTTGATAAACCGTGAACTCGTACAACAGAATGATATGCGCGTAAGGCTATGAATAATAAGTACGACGTTAACCTATTCCTAAACCTCGGCTCCCTTTTTATAGGCGAGGTTTAGGTTAGGCGTACCAGGCTTTTAGCCTGTTTATATGGGCCTAACACTTGGCCTGATTTCTATCTAAATCATGCACTAATTAAATACAAGGATTAAATATAAAGCTAATCTATGACCAACTTGATTCACAATTAAATATCTCCAACAGTAAGTAATGAAATCAGATTAAGTTAATGATGAGTAGTCAATTTAACTCAGACCTACTAATTGTAACAATGTTGATTAATATAAATTAAGGTAATTATTAAATTTGAATATTAAATAGAATTCAGATTTTTAATTTTTGGGTTAATATAGGTGTTAGAATTAAAGAGATTGTGACGAACTGAGATTAGTTAATTATTTAATACCTTTTATTATCGGACGCGATTACAATTAATAAAGGATTATTATATTAATTACCGAATTAGATTAGAATAGCTTAAATAATAAGAGACAATTATTAAGTGCGAAAATATTCGTAGTAATCTATAATTTAAGTAATTTGTGTATGATTTATAAGTAGATGATGCTAGTCAAATTAAAAATTGGATGTTGTAGTTAATTATATTCAAATATTTTATTTTAAAATTAAAATTCAAATATTGTAATTATGGCTAAGATCTTCAAATTTTTGTCTGAAATGTTTGAAAGGAGCTCCGGCTTGCAAGTACATATAACTTCTTCAAGAAGTTCATGGTTTTCTTCTTTTTCGTTGCATCCTAGCATGATGCAAATCTCCAAGGGATCTTCATGAATCATCTTCCCAAAGCATTCCTGAGTTAATGTGTCAAGAATGTCAATGCTAAAACAAGAAGGGTCTTCATGGTGTTTTTTCAAAGAGTCCCAAACATGAAACTCTTGTTCTTCATCTCCAACACGAAATTTGACAATTCCGTTTTTGACATCAATGAGGGCGGATGCAGTGGCTAGAAATGCTCTTCCAAGAATAATCGGGATCTCCATTTCCTCCATTTCTAAGATAAGAAAATCCACATAAAAATAGAATTTCCCAACTTTGACAAGCACATCCTTCATGACTCCAATAGGGTAGCAGATTGATCTATCCGCTGGTTGTAAAGCTATTGTAGTTTATTGGAGTTCCCCCACACCAAGCTTTTTAAATAAAGAATGGGACATGAGGTTGATACTAGCACCAAGATCACAAAGGGATCTTACCTCTCCAATCTTTCCGATAGAACATGGCACCATGAAGCTTCTCGGGTCCTTCAATTTAGGAGGGAGTTTGTATTGTAGGATAGCACTACACTACTCCGTAAGGGAAATTGTAGCAAATTCTGCCAACTTCTTTTTATTTGAGAGTATGACCTTCAAGAATTTGGCATAAGATGGAATCTCCGCTATAGCTTCGACAAATGGAATGTTGATGCTCAATTTAGTAAAAATATGAAGAAATTTTCTATATTGAGCACCATCATTTTTTTCTTCAACCTTTGAGGATATGGAATGGGTGGAACATAATTAGCCATGTTTGATGGTGGCATCATATGCTCCTCATTTCCATCTTCTTTTTCCGGGGTCTCCTCCTCTTCCGGCATTTTTGGATCTTTCGTTGTCTTACCACTCGTTGTGGTAATGGCCATCACTTTTTCCCTCGAATTCATCTCCATGGTTGTAGGAAATTTGCCTAGCTCCCTAGAACATACTTTTTGGGCAAGTTGCCCCATTTGGACTTCAAGATTTCAAATGGATGCCTTGTTGTATTGCTCAATGGTGTCGATGCGTTGGTTGAGCTTCATATTTTGATCTTCAAAACGAAGATCCAACTTGGTGAATTAAGAATGGAGATTCTCAATGGATGCCTCCTTGTGGTAATGGGCATCATGTTTTCCCTTGAATTCATCTCCGTGGTTGTAGGAAATTTGCCTAGCTCCCTAAAAATTACTTTTTGGGCAAGTTGCCCCATTTGGACTTCAAAATTTCGATTGGATGCCTTGTTGTATTGCTCAATGGTGTTGATGCGTTAGTTGAGCTTCATATTTTGATCTTCAAAACGAAGATCCCACTTGGTGAATTGAGAATGGAGATTCTCACTGGATGCCTCCACTCTACTATGATTTTCTTCATTTTGAGCCTTCATACTTTCCATGCTCTTGGATATGAATTGCATCATATCCTCCATGGTAGTCTCTTTGGATTGCCCAAAGTTTGATGCTCCGGGTTGGGGTTGTGAGGAACTAGCTTGTGGCTTCCAATTATTCCCTTAGTTCCACCTTTGTTGATTAGAAAAATTGTTGTTCCCCCGATTCCCATAAGAGTTCATATAATTTACCTCTTCAAGATGTTGAGACAAATCATCTTCAGGGTTTGGTATGCTTTCCACATTGGCTACTTGCTTGACTCCTCCCAATACGGCTTGTAGAGCCGTTTGGAAATTTTTTATCTTCGTTGTGATAGAGATTTCATTGATTCCGACCACTTTGTAATCACCTCCTTGAAGTTGGGGATTTGAGGCCATAGATTCAATGATTCGGAGTGATTGGGTTTCATTCTTGTTTCCAATGTAGCCCTCGGCTCGGTTGTCTACAATGGCTTGAAAAGGTGCATTCAAACCATGGTAGAACGTGTCAATTTGAAGGTCAAGGGGAATGCGGTGATCTGGGCATTCCCTTAGCAATGATTTGAAACGCCGCCATGCGTCTTGAATGAGCTCACCATTTTGTTATTTGAAATTGAAAATGCGTTGTCTAAGCTCTTGAGTCATGGTAGGCGTGTAGTATTTAGACATGAAGGCATTGTAAATACCTTCCCATATTGTGTAGCTCACTGGAGTTTGCTCTAGGAACCATCCTCTTGTTGCCCCTTTGAAAGTATAGGGGAAGCATTTGAGTTTGAGATCGTCTTCGGCGAACTTATTCCTTGGAATCCCTTGAATAAACCCATAGAACTCCGTGATAAAGTTCAGTGGATTTTCCCCCGAGTGCCCATGAAACTGAGGCATAGCGTTGAAGTAGCTATGCTTTAGTTCATAGTCTCTTGCTTACTCGCTTAGTACAATGCAAGATGGGGAATGTGAAACAACGGGTCTCTTCCTCTCGTTTAGTGTGGGCATCATCTTTGTGGCTTTTTGCTCCTTCCGAATATGTTTGCAAGTTTTTTCTATTTCAAGATCAAGTGGTTCAAGAGATTTAGAACCTTGACTTCTCAAATGCATGCAAACACAAAGAAATATCTACACACACAAAAATAAACCCTTCCAAGATAAAGTGAAGTTTGTGAAGCGTAAAATAAATTCAGGATTTTTGAGAGATTGTTTATATTTTTTTTTTTGATTTGATTGTTTATTAAACAAGATCGTTTCCCCGGCAACGGCGCCAAAAACTTGACCGGGCTAAACTTGCAAGTGTACAAGTGCCGATATAGTAATAAATTCCGGTGAAATACCAGGTCGAATCCACAAGGAAACGTTGTTTAAATTTTGTCTGAGAGTAGATGACTTAAAATAAAATAAATGAGTAAAGTGTAGGGATTTTGATTTGTGTTTATATTTTTGGCTTTTCAGTTTTTGTTCAAGAAGATAACCGTTAACTAACTTTGAGTTTAAGATGAATATTTTTGGCTTTTCACTCCCTGATGACCGGCGCCAGTCATTGCGCCAAAAAATACGCTTCCTCTTTCTTCTTATTTACGTGTCCGTGATTGATTCATAAGTGCCGATTTCCGATCCCTTTTGACTTGTGATCCCGTATTTGTCGCTCCTAGCCATATTCCACACTTTTTGCTCACTTTGGAATATTTACCTGTTTTCGCTCTATTTTTGTACAGATAAATATAATTACCTTTGTAAAACATAAGTATCTGTTGTGCTTATCACCGTGCACTTGCCGCCGTCGAGCGAAATCTACACAAAACAAAAGTGAGAAAACTGAAGGACCATGGACTCACCGGCCTCGAGCGAAATCCCCACAAATCAAGCCACATATTTGGCTAAGTACATATCAGGCAAATACTATGCATTATGGACGAAGCAAGACCATCATGCGGATCAGACGAGCGTCGATTGCCGTCCTTCATTTTTTCAGACGGCCACATCAGCGCCATCCTCATCCTCAGACGAGCGTCCAACGCCGTCCATTTTCAGACGGGCTCATCAGCACCGTCACCCTCAAAGGACAGGCGCCCAATGTCGTCCTTCATTTTCAGACGACCGACTTCATCAGCGTCGTCGTCATCAGGGGATGATGTCACTAACACCCCGTCCTCCAACAAAGTACCAGCATCACCAGCGCCGCCCTTCATCTTCAGACGAGCGCCAACGCCTTGTCCTTAAACAAAGGACCGACTTCATCAGCGTCGTCCCTCATCTTCAGACGAGCGTCATCAGCGCTGTCCTTCATCTTCAGAGGACTCCAACGCCTTGTCCTTCATCAAAGGAAGGGTGTCTTCAGTGTCGTCCTTCATCTTCAGATGAGCGCCCGACGTTGTCCTTCATCTTCAGACGAGCGCCAATGCCTTGTCCTCCAGCAAAGGACCGGCTTCATCAGCGCCGTCCCTCATTCTCAGACAAGCGCCCAACGTCGTCATTTATCTTCAGACACGGACAAGCGTCAAAATCCTGGTCCTTCATCTTCAGACGAGCGCCCAGTGCCGTTCCTCATCTTCAGACGAGCGTCCAAGCCGTTGTCCTCACATCACGACCGGGCCCTCGGTATCGGCGTGATTATTTATCTCAAGGTCGGCTTCCTCAACGCCGAGTATTGAGCTTACATGACGATCGGCCTCATCAACGCCTCATCATCATTTATTTGGACCGGCTCATCGTCGCTGTCTTCCTCAGATCACGGAAGACCCCTTAGCTCCAACGTGATCGTTTATCTCAAGACTGGCCTCCTCGGCGCCGAACGTCTTGAGCTAGCGAGCAGGCTCGCCACTCCCTTCCTGGATGGAGACCCTCGCCTTCATGTGACGAACGACTTCATCAGTGTCGACGTCCTCAGATCACGAACAGCCTCTCCACCTCGACGTGATGTTATATCTCAAGACCGGCTTCCTGAACGCCGAGAGTCTTGAGCTTGTATGACGATCGACTTCATCATTGCCTTGTCATCATTTATTTGGACCGGTTCATCGCCGTTGTCGTACTCAAATCACAACCGGCCCCTCAGCTAGGGCGTGATCATCTATCTCAAGACCGGCTCCCAGCGCTGAGCATCTTCATCTAACGATTGGGCTCGCCATCCCTTCCTAGATGGTGACCATCGCCTTTATATGACGATCGACTTCATCAATGCCTCGTCATCATATTATGGGACCGGGTCCTCATCGTCGTACGTCCTCAGATCACGAACAGCCCCTCCGCCTCATCGTGATCCTATATCTCAAGGTTGGCTTCCTCAGCGCCGAGAGTCTTGAGCTTACATGACGATCGGCTTCAACATCGCCTCATTATCATTTATAGGACCCGCTCCTCATCGCCGTACATCCTCAGATCATGAACGGCTCCTCAGCCTTGCGTGATCCTTTATCTCAAGACCAGCTTCCTCAACGCCGAACGTCTTGAGATAGCCATATGGCTCTTCATCCCTTCTAGGATGGGGACCATCGCCTCTACGACGAATGGCGTCTCAGTGTCGTCATCCCCAGATCACGAACGGCTCTTCAGCCTCAGCGTGATCCTCTATATCAAGATCGGTCCCTCAACGCTGAAGTCTTGAGCTTACGACTGCAATCACCATTCCATTCCTGGATAGAGATCGTCGCCTTCATATGACGTACGACTCATCACCACCGTCGTCCTCATGTTCAGACAGGCGTCCATTGCCTCGTCCTCATATTCAGACCAACTCATCAGCGCCGTTGTCCTAACCAGCAGATGGGCGTCCCCTCAACAGATGGACACCGATGTAGCTCCACACCCAGGTCAAAGGGTTCACCCCTTGGAGTTCATTTTGGGGGCATTCGGTGTGCTCTTTTTCCCACATTAGGATTTTTTCCCACATGGTTTTTCCTAATGAGGTTTTTAACGAGGCATCTCCCCATTGTGGATCAAAAGGTGTCGACCCTCGGCCCCCTGTTGGAGACTTGCATTGCTCTACTCCTTTTCACCTCATTACATGTGTCTCAAGGAGTGGGGGACTGGGGGACTATATTGGCCTTCACGGGCTCTAAAAAGATCCCAAGACAAACAAGTTCAAAAATGACAAAGGACCACAAGCCACAGACGTCCTCAACCATGTGATCCACCATCGGCCAGAATGAAAAGGACACCACGGACGTCCACCTTTGGCCAAAGTCAAAACCACAAAGACAGGACATTCATCGTCCTCAAAAACCATGGACTCACAACGCCCACTATAACGACCTCCATTGTCCACGCTACGAATCAAATTACCAAACCACAGATTGTTCCTTTTCGGCCTGGAGCACCAAAAACAATTACGGTGCCTCCTCAGTTGTTCAAGGTAACCAAAAACTGCGAAGGGAAACAAACCAACGCTGATGCAATGACAACCTCTTCAGCCTACATGTCACACCTCCGGCCAAAATAGGAGAACACCACAGCGGCCAAAGCACACATGACGTCCTTGAGATGAAGGACATTCATCGTCCTTGAAATGAAGGACGTTCATCGTCCTCTAAATGCAGGGCATCCATCATCCTCGAGACGGAGGACATTCATCGTCCTCGAAAAGAAGGACGTTCATCGTCCTCAAAATGAAGGACGTTCATCATCCTCGAAATGAAGGACGTTCATCGTCCTCGAAATAAAGGACATTCATCGTCCTCGAAATGAAGGACATTCATCATCCTCAAAATGAAGGACAAAAGGCAGCCAACAATTATGGCACCGCCTCGGCCTCTAAATGAAGGACGTTCCGAATGGCTCAGTTATGGCACCGCCTCGGCCAGAAATGCCAGAACTCCCAGGTAATCCTACGAAGACCAAAAGCATCAAGACAACAAAGATCTACTCCCTTTCACTTCTTCTACGTCTCAGCTCAGAGAGTGGGGGACTCCTGATAGAGTATATGGGTCCAGACCCCATGACACACATACTCAGAAGACTAAGAGGAAGCACAACTGTCACCTAGTGGGTCCTCTGTCAGGCAGATGGCCCTCCATCGTCCAGAAAGATAACAACTCAGAATATGGTTCAGAAGCTAGGAGAACTAGGGTACCCCCGTCGGCCGGGTCTCCGTCGGCCAGACGTTCATCGGCCACACCTCCGTTGTCCAAACATTCATCAAACAGACCTTCATCGGCCACACCTCTGTCAGCCAGACCTTCATCGGCCACACCTCTGTCAGCCAGACCTTCGTCGGCCACACATCCGTCAGCCAGACGCTCGTCGGCCACAGAGCTAGACTTCCATACTTAGCTAATATATTCGAATGTAATTAGCCCAATAGAGGTTTTATATTGTAATGGGCCTCCCAAGCCCAAGACTTGGGAGCCCAGCGCATATTTTCCCTATAAATACTCCCTTTTGGGGTAGTTGTAAGGGTTCGAAATTCATTAATACAAATCACTTCTCTCTCTAGCTCTCCTTTCTCTCTAAGAGTAATTACTCTATCAATACACATAGTACATTGATTAATGTCATCAAGTAATAAGAGTGTTGTATAAAGTTAGAATGGGGGTGTTTGGTTAGGAGCCTATCAGTCATTTTTGGCTGATTTGACTCGTATTTGATTTTTGACCAAATTAAAAACCAACACGAGTGTTTGGTTAAATGGCTTTTTGAATTGACCTTTTGGGTCAAAAGGCCCAAATCTTAAATGCCAACTGATAGAGCATATAGACTCGGACTTTCGGGTCTCACGACTGTTGGACTTGGACAACGGCCCACACACGCTCATCGAATGTCATTTGGATTATTGTACTGTTCACATATCATTTGTATGTACTAGATTAGTCTTTTATGTTATCAGTTCTTTTATGTAATCGGGTCTGTCGGGCCCATATTATAGGCCCAAACCCGGATTTCCCTATATATACTCCTTAAGGGAGTTCTTGTAGACCTAATTGGCTAATTCCTAATATTTAGAACATACTATTCATTCTTCTTCTTCCCTCTCTTTAGCTTAATCTCTCCCTAATTATATATGTTTGGATCTTAATAATCCATCAATGGTGCTCTCGTTGAGACATCACGAGGACATAAGGTGTCAACCCTCGGTCCCTATTGAAGACATCACGAGACATGCACTACTCTACTCCTCTTCACCTCACTACTTTCATCTCAAGGAGTGGGGGACCGGAAGAGCGGGGGACTTAGAGCCTCCGTTAACCAAAGAAGCAGAAATTCAAATTTTTTCACGAAGTTTACTACACCAGACGTGGACAAAAGGTGTCGACCCTCGGTCCCTATTGAAGACATCACGAGACATGCACTAGTCTACTCCTCTTCACCTCACTACATTCATCTCAAGGAGTGGGGGACTGGAAGAGCGGGGAACTTAGCACCTCCGTTAACCAAAGAAGCAGACATTCAAATTTTTTCATGAAGTTTACTACACCAGACGACGACAGATCAGTACATAGCTCTACTCCCTTTCGCCTCGAGTACTCTCGGCTCAGGAAGTAGGGGACTCCTGATAGAGTATATAGACTCGGAGCCCCGGGTCTCACGACTGTTGGACTTGGACAGCGACCCACACACGCTCATCGGATGTCATTTATATATTGTATTGTTCATATATCTTTTGTATGTACTAGATTAGCCTTTTATGTTATCAGTTCTTTTATGTAACCGGGTCTGTCGGGTCCATGTTATAGGCTCAGACCTGGATTTCCCTATATATACTCCTTAAGGGAGTTCTTGTAAACCTAATTCCTAACATTTAGAACATACTATTCATTCTTCTTCTTCCCTCTCTTTAGCTCAATCTCTCCCTAATTATATATGTTTGTATCCTAATAATCCATCACCAACAATCTTAGCGTTTACTAGTGGATTTTCCGCATCTTTACCATACTACCCACAAAAATCTTTCAATCAAGCGAGAAAAAAATCTTCCCCCAACCCATACTAGCTTCTGCCGCAGAGCAAAAGAATAATACTGGGAGCAAGGTTAGCTATCTCGGTTTCTGGTTTGCAAATATTTACATATACCTCTGCTAATATATACCTTGGCTACTGGAGGATCTATCCGGGAAGAATCAGGCTCCGATCCTTGGGAGATTGATGTTAACATCTCGCGTCTGGATCACACCTCGAACAATTCTTATACTCTTCTTCCGTCAAAATGGAAGAAAAAAATTGGTTTTCATTGAAATGTTTTCCATTTCCATTCGGTTAAGGAGTGATTTAATAAATAAAGAAATAGAGACTTAGAATATAACTAGCCTAATTAATCAACATATCATTATTTTTAAATTTATTAATACGTGATATAAGATTAAAATTAACTATTACTCGTGTTGATACATTTTTAGTTTTAAAGTAATAAAAACAGTTTGAGTAGTTGAACTAATTATATTAATAAAAAATTAATTGATGTCTTTAAAAGTCATTTAACAAGTTATCAGCTGATTGTAAACAGTCATTTAACCAAACACATTTTGGCAAACTACTAATCCCATCAGATCAGCTAATCGAAACAACCAACTGAAATTGCTATCATGAATCAGCTATCGCAATAAGTCAACAACTAACAACCAACAACCAATTGTCAAACACTCCCAAAATTAAATTGACATAATTAAATCATGACAATTTGACATTATCAGACAAAAACAGGGATGGATTTAAGGGGGGGCGCGGGGGTGCGACCGCTCCCTTGGACTTTCAAAATTTTCTACTATATATGTAATGTTTTTGTAAAATTTTTATACTTTAATTAGATTCGTCCCCCTTTTTTTTGTTGAACATTGCCCCCCTTAACTTTTAGTTTTTAAAATTGATATATAGTCTTACATAATGTAATACTTAATCGGAGACTTAAAAAAGGAACATCTAAAATAATTTACATAACTTAAATAAACAATAGAAGAACTCATTATTTGAGATGTAGGATACTTATTATATAAAAATTCTTAGTTTTGTAATGTTTAATTATCTTTATTCGATAACTAGTAAATAATTTTGAAAAATATATATCAAACGATATTAAATACCAGACACTCTAGCTACAAAGTTTTTAGATCATGTGAAGTAATCCAAATTATAAATGTTTATTGACATTGAATTACACTATTCATTTACTTCTTACATTCTAAAAAGACTTTATTGCATAGATAATAAAATTTAATTATTTTAGCATTAATACAAATATAATATGCACTATATATATGAATTATCAATATAATATTATTCTAAAAATAATAATATCATACATATTATTGTAATATTAAAAGAACTGCTTGTGACTTATGAACACCCTTAATGATAGACAAAAATTGTAATTCAAAAATCAATTCTTTATTTCTATAAGACTCATGTAGTTAAACAATGTTGAAATTATTTTAAAAGTACTCGTGAATGTGAACCTTATAAACTCTTTATATTTAAATAAAATGTTATATATCCTTTTTTATTTTTGTATTATTTTCCATTGATTTGTCATTTCTTATGCTTTAATGTATCAATACTTTTTTCTAGAGCACTCCAATTATAAAATTAAAGTTATTTTGTCATTGTCTAAACTTAGAATGTAATATATAGATTTAAATGTCGTCACGTATGTATTAATGAAATTTTTTTGAATAAAAATAGCCGCAGAGCCTTACACTAGTGAAAAAATTCGCCCCGCTACACTAGAAAAAAAAATCACCCCGCGACACTAATGAATTTTTTATCTCCTACACTAACGAAAATTTTCGCCCCCCTTGACTCGAAATCCTGGATCCGTCCCTGGACAAAAATGTACCAAAAAATAAGTATCTTATGAATGGCAAATTGTATGCACATCTACTCGCCTGGAAATAGGAGTAAACAATATCTTCTTGGTCAGCACTAAAATGTTACCCCAATACTTCAAGGGGACTTTAAGGAGTTATTGACCCTGTTTAATAACTCTCTTTTTCGGCTTATCAGACTTATCAACCAATTTATTAATCAAACACATAACTTTTAAGTTCGCACGTTGTCGCGTTGAATTGTGTAATAATAAGAAAAAGTAAGGTGAAGTTACTTAACTTACTTTTCTGGATGTATTGATTAAAGTTACTTTAGATGACCATTTAAGCTATTTTCATACTCTCTCTGTCCCTTAAAACTTTGTCATCTTTCCTTTTTGGGACGTCCCAAAAAACTTTGTCACTTTCTCTTTTAATCAATTATTTTGTGGTTTCTGTTATTTTTCTCTCCTCTGCACAAACCTCAATCACACAGTTTTTACTTTGTTATTCTCCGTGCTGGTCAACTTTGGCAAAGTTTTAAGGGACGGAGGTAGCATGATTTTTTCTTTATTTTATTAATAAAATATATTTTAAATATAATTTTTCATAAATCAGCATAATCAGCCAATATAGTCACTTCACCAAGAATTTCATTAATTTAAGCAAAATCAACCGATTCAGCCGATTTCAGTGTTACCAAACGGGCTCATTGTGTTTGACTTAATTTTATTATTTATATTTTTTATTCTTATTTTATTCAGATAAGATTATATTGAAAAATTTAGATCAAATACAAAAGGTTTAGACTAGAGCCGAAACATTTAGATTAAATTTGAAACATTCAGATCACATTAAAAATCAAACTTACATAATTTATATGCTCCACCTATATATAATAGGGAAATTACACTAAATAGGACTAAAACTGTTTGTAAATTCCAAAATAGGACTATCATATTTTTATTTCCAAAATAGGACTAATTACTTCCATGCTTTGGCAATACCAAACTTTAAACATGATAGTATTTTCCAAATTTGGCAGTAATTACTCATATTTTGGGAACAAAAACATGGCAGTCATATTTTGGAATTTTCAAACTTTTTTACTCTTATTTCAGGAATTTTCCCTATATAATACCTAATGTTACACTTCTTATTTTCATACAGTTATTTTCCATTTTTGCCATGTTTGAATTTTTATGATCAACCAAGTTCAATTTTGACCAATTATATATTTTTATAGAAAGTTATTTACAACATAAAAATGATATGAAAATATTCTTTGTTAAAAGTGCTTTCATAAAATAATATTTATAACTTTCCAAATATTATATTAATCAAAATCATGATCTAAATTTTAAGGTACGAAAGTAGTATGGAGCACTACAAAAAAACTCGCCCTTTGTCACGGATTTTGTCACGGACGGTAGTTCAAAAAATCCGTGACAAATGATTTTTTGTCACGGATTTGTCACGGAAAAAATCCGTGACACCAGGGGCGTGATAACGTTTTTGTCACGGAAATTAATCCGTGAGACCGTTTGTCACGGATTTGTCACGGCCACCGTCCGTGACAAAAACACTTCACCGGAATTCCATCGCCTTTCATTTGTCACGGCCGCATCCGTGAATAAATTTTTTTATTTTTCAAAAAAAAAATATTTATTTGTCACAGAAATAATTATATAGGTGGAGTACAAACTTTGGCATGGCCGTAATCCGTGACAAAAATCCGTGACAAAGGGCGAGTTTTTTTTGTAGTGGAGTATTATATAGGTGGAGTACAAATTTTGATGTATTATATAGCTGCGTTTTGAGTGCGAAAACGAAATAACGGAGTGAAAGTAAAATATTTGATAGATTACAATGCCTTTGACCAATTTATATATGGGGCTTACAAAAGATAGAAAGCACAGATTCTTCATCAATACAAAAAATAACGAAACCCACTCGGATTTGGCACAGATCTCTGGTAGAAATTCACCGAAATTCATAGAGTATTCGCCAAAATTCGTACATCAATTCCTGTCAAATTTCATGTCAATGTCATTTCATTACGAGCTATTTATCACAGAATCGTGCCAAAAATATGTTGCAATTCGTGTCCAACTTGATCAATCTGTGGCACTTTCGTGTGATAGCGTTGTTTTTTTGTAGTGAAGATTGACACTTAGGTCTAAGATAGCTTAAGTGAACTGGTTGAGTGATGAGCTGATGAGCATGATGAGCCCGGCCTACTCGTAAGAGTTGACAACTCGCACGGCCCGTGATCGAGTTTAAGGACTAACTGTCGCCCTTAGCTTGATCCTTGACGGGCCGCGCATTTGTGTCGATCCAGGGATCGAAGACCGAATATATAGATTCATCAACATGCATAGCATGTTTACCAACTTGTACATTATTTTCTTAGAGAGAGATTTTTTATTTACACTAATAAATATGTTTGGTTTCACACTTCAAATTGTAATCATTTTGAAAGTATATATCGCCCTGTATGATGTATACACCTTTATTATAAAGCAAACTATATGTTTACATAATTATTATATCAATATTTTATATTGATATAAAATATATTTATATATTTTATTTAAAAAATAAAATATGAACAATGTGGTCGGGTTTAGAGGTTTATTTGACTCTTAAATTGTCACCTTATTGGCTGACATGACGGTGATCGAACTGTTAGTATATATGTCCTAGCGACAATCACCTTTTAGAGATATATGTACTTGATCACATTCAGTTTTATATATTTGATATATACGGTATTACACATTGATGATTAAGCATTTCGATTGTCAATGTCTTATTCATAATTGTGTTCCCTTGGACTTATGTTGTCAATAAGTAAGTGAGAGCTTATATGATAAAACATAAGGTCCTAAAAAGGCCCCAATCAATGATCATCAAGAATGGGATATTGATGATATGCGATAAGATTGGTATGTGGACTGCATCATACTTTTAGAAAGTATAGTTGATCTCACGACTATGAGTTCCTGTAATTCATGATGGTCACATAGATATTTTAGAGAATATTGGCATACCCACCGAGAAACCATTTGATAAGTTCTATTCATGTGTCTATGGGATTATCGGCGTATAGAGTAGTGTAATAGTCCTCCGACTTGAGGTCAATACGTACTACATGTGCGGAGTGATGTACTTTGACCATGACCAACGCTTGCACTCCAATCGGGGTAGATACGGCATGTGTTGGGTGCATCACGAAGCACATGGAGTAGTAGTTGAGCCAAGAAAGGATTCATTCCTCATAATAGATTAAGAGAGAACATTCTACTTCTCATATCTAGATGGATCATAAAGTCATTGGCCAATGCAAAGATATATTCGTTTTGGATATCGAATATGATCGTTATGGATCATCTAGAAAGATTGAGAGACTGAGACTGAGTTATTGGGATAGACACAATATCATGTTCTAGACTTAGTTGAATGTTCGTTGAATGAAAGGACCGTATCACTATGAGCTCTATATTACAGGGAGTTTGAATAAGTCCTCGCAAACGTCCTTATATATTAAGTTTGTCTGGTAAATCGTCTAGGGATTCTACTAAGACCTTAATTTGATTAGTGCTCAATATATAAGGCCCTATGGGTCACACAACAAGTGATTATACCTTCCGATTGAACTGTTAGAAGGAATTAAATATTATTAATTAGATTAAATAATATTTAATTAGTAATACTGAGAATGAATTAAATGTTAATTAGATTAAACATATTTAATTCATGAAGTTGAAGGAGAGTTCTATCCGATAGAATTAATTAAGTATGATAAATTAGATTTATTATACCTAATTAAGGTGTATTTATTATTAAATAAAGTTGGTATTTTCTTTTATAATTTGGAATTAAAAGAAAAGAAAATGAAATAAATAATAATACTTATAACAAGTAGAGAGTGGCGTGCAACCACCTCTCTAATGTTATTGTTATTATTATATTATTTTGTTTAATCTACTTATTTAATTAATAAGGAGTATTGGTCCTATTAGGACTAGAACTCATTAATTAGGAAGACTTTCAATGTGATTGAAAAACTAGTTTAGAACTAGTATAAATACATCATTCTCCTTCATAATTCATAGACCAGTTTTCAGATTCAGTATTACCAGTTTATTTCCCTGCGAAGAGATTTCCTAGCCTTTCTCTTAGGGAGATCTAACCGTTCTTTCGGAAAGGAGAAATCACGTGGATACCAAAGGTCAAGGATTATCATCGCTAGGCTGGAAGATCTGTAAGTTCTGACTCAGATCTGTTATTATTGTTTTATTCGTTGTTTTGTCATAATCAGGGAAGATCTGTTTTGGAAAATTTTAAACTTCCGCTGCTGTACTTTCGAGGTACGTTACATCAATTTTCTAACAGTGGTATCAGAGACAAACTGATTCTAATGACATTATACGAATTTAGGATGAAGATTTCGTAGATTTGAAAATATTCTGTATATTTTCCAGAACATACTCCGTATTTTTGTTTGATCTTAATCAAAAGTAGTTTTATTGAGATTTGTAATTAGAACCAAATTGAGATGGAGTGCTACGGTTGTTAGAAAGGTGCTATGTTCTCTTCTCTGCTTTCGTTTTTCATCTCTGGTGATGATCTGAGATGAAGATCTCATTAAGCCCGGAAGGAAGCTTCATCTTTTATTTATTGATCGATCTAGAAAATCTTTTGTTTTTCTTTTCAACGACGGACAATCTACTTCGCTGTTATTTCTTGAAGAATGTTTCATTCATCAACAATGGCGGACGATTTCAACGGAGATAACAGCCTTCGGAGGAGCTGCTTCCGCCGAAATCCAGAATGAACAACTGTAGACATCATATTTGTGTGCAGCGAATTCAATTTCCCGTTGCATCCACGAACGCCTCTTCTATCGATGAAGAGAGAGAACACCTTCAAATTCGTAAGCAATTGAAAATCATCCGACGAGTCGAGGAGAGTCTTACGCAGTTGAGTGTTTGGGTCCGTAAATCCCGCTGCTATAAGTTTCCCCTGTTCGGAAGACTTGTTCTGGGTTTGATATTGAGAAGGAGACTAATGTATGCAGATTTAAAATTAGAAAACCTTTGAGGGCTTTACTGCAATTTTTGTTTTAGAAATTTTAAATTGAAGTGAAAGTATGGTCTGCACATTAGGATTTCCATCTTTTCTCATTTACGTAAGTCGGTTTGTAAGATAATGATAATTATCACTATCGGTTCTAATTGACTAATTATAAAAGTAACTAAATTAAAATTAACATTTTTATTAATTAGATTAATTATCTTTGAGATTTGGAAAGACAATTTTAATTTGACGGGTTAGTGTATTTAACATGCTTTTACTTTAATGTTTGACTATTACAAGTTTGAATTAGATTCAAATTGCATGTTTTAAGTTATTTGTCTGAGTTAGATCTCATTAACATATTATTTGATAATATATTCTAGCATCTTAATTAAATAGAATAATTTAATATCCCGTTAAATGTTCCCCATAAATTAAAATTTAAGTCTTATCTAGGATAACGACATCACCCATCATAATTAAATTAGTAGAAATATTTTTTCGTTGAAGAATATTTCACCCAAGTGTTTATTCCATTCGACAAAATATAGAACTAATTTATAGATACATATATTTGTGATCGTGTGATGGTTTTGACTTACTTAAATTAGCTCGAGTCGCCCAAGCGTCAGTGTTAATTTAAGGATGTCGATCATTTAAAAATTGATCAACCAAAAGTTGCTTGGACGCAATTGGTCTGGGGACCTACCTATTATACTATTGCAGTGATCAGCCCAAGCTGGGACTGTAATAGTATGAATGAGGATTTTGGCCACTATGATTGTAAAACATTCCATGTTCCTTTTATTGGGGTCAAAGAGCATGTAAAAATAGTGGGAGCTAAATAATTAAAAGTCCATATTATTTAGTTAACTAGATGTGATCATAGGAATTAATATATGATTTTAATTCCCGTTCTATTTGAACTTCTCTAGGATTTTAGGAATGTCGAATTTATCATTGAGAAGTATCTTGGATACATGCAAGCTCACTGGACCAAACTTTCTGGACTGGAAAAGAAATGTGCGTTTAGTTCTTAGACAAGAAAATATTGAGTATGTGTTAGACACACCGGTACCCAAGATTCCTGATGCCAACTCTCCTGAGTTTGCCACGTTTGACCTGACTGCTCGAGAGAAACACGTCACTGATGCTAAAACTGTGCAATGTGTTATGTTGGCTGCAATGTCTATGGAGTTGCAAAGGCAACACGATAGGATGAGCGCCTTCCAGATGCTTGAACACTTGAAAAGTCTGTTTGATTCAGAAAGTCAGACTCTAGAGTATGAACTTCTGACAGACATTTTCAAGTGTAGGCTTCAAGAGGGTAGCAACGTGTCTGAGCACGTCCTCAAAATGATTGGCTTAATTGAAAGAGTTGCTACCACCGGAATTAAGTTTGAGGATCGTGTCTCAGCTGCTATCATCCTATATTCGCTTCCGAGTTCATTTACTAACTTCATTGTGAATTATAATTTGAACAAAACGAAAGCGACCATGCCTGAACTCCATAACATGCTCAAGTCTTATGAAGCCTCAACCTCTAAAGGAAAGACTGTTCTTATGGTAAGCTCTAATGCTAAGTCTCGTTCTAAGAACAAGAATAAGCAAAAGAAGAAAGGTAAGGTTGGACCTACTCCTACAGCTCTGAAGCCTAAAGGTGGAGGTCATATGAAGCCAAAGGTTGCAAAGGATGTTTGCCTCTACTGCAAAGAGAAGGGGCATTGGAAGAGAGATTGTGAGCTGTATAAGGCTAATCTAGCCAAAGCACCGGGTGCTTCAAGCTCAGGTATTTTTATCATTAAATAAATATGTCTATAACTAACTCTCATTGTTAAAGTATTAGATACAACTTATGGCTTACACATTTGTAAAAATGTGCAGAAGCCTGAGAAGCAGTGTAGCAGTTGGACTGGGTAAAATTGACCTACGCGTGAAGGCTGGAGCAAAAGTTGCTGCTGAACGTGATAGGATCTTATAGTTTAGATTTGCCCAATGGTTTTAGATTAGAATTAAATAATTGTTATTTTATTCCTTCTATTACCAAGAAGATTATTTCCATTCAAATGTTAGACATTAAAAGATTTCTGTTTCCATTTTGATAATAATAATTGTTATTTTCGTAAAATGGTGTTGTTGTGGAAATGGTTTTCTTATGAATGGTTAATTATCAATCGACATATTAGATATTAAATGAATAAAATAAAAGGATCTCGATTAAGTAATCAGAAAAATTACTACCTATCTATGACATTGCAAACTTGGTCAAATTAATGAAACAAGAATAGCAACGTTAAATAAATTAGATTATTTAACACCATTTGCTTTTGAGTCATATGGAAATTGTGAATCTTGTCTTTCAAGTAACTTGACTAATAAACCTTTTCTAGGAAAAAGGATAACAAGCCAAAGAGTACTTAAGTAAAATTTCTGATTTATTTAAAAGGTCAAAGAATTCGATCATAATGAACTCTTCTAGAACACCTTAGAAGTCTGGCGTTTCTGCAAGGAGAAATAGGACTCTGTTAGACATGGCTAGATCTATGATGAATTCATTTTCTCTTCCAAACATTCTTTTGAGGGTACACGCTATAAATCTCAATATGCATTCTGAATAGTTTCATTAGTGCAAAACGTACTATATGAGTTATAGTATAATAAAAGACATTTTCTTCACATATTAAATATGGGTTGCCCTACATATGTACAGAAATGTGCACTAATCAAATTGAAAGCTAAAGTAACATAGAGAATGAAGATTTGTTAGATTGTCTAACGAAGGATTCAGTGGGAGAATTAAGTTGAAGAATGTCTCTAGGAGGATATCCTTCAGCTAGTGGGAGTAATATAGGAAGCGCTTCGCACCAGCAAATGATTCTTATGAAGAAAGTAATGACATGATTGTCTTTCCTTCTGCACCTAACTCTCCCTCTCTGAGTATAGCACCAGAAAACTCTCTAAGCATTGGATAGTCCAATGAAAGAGAACATCTTCACGATCAGAATGAACAGCCTGAACAAAATGCAAAACATTCAACTCTGCGGGTCTACTAGGATTCTTCATGAACTAACTAGGTTAGGCTTCCTCATGGAGGATTATGATGATGTTAAGATTCCTGATACGGATGAACCTGAAACCTACATAGAAGCAATATTAGATGTTGATTCATAGAGGTGGCAAGAAGCCATAAAATCTAAAATGGACTCGATGTGTATCAATCAAGTATGGAACTTGGTTGACTTGCCTGTTGGGTTAGACCCATTGGATGCAAAATGATTTTCAGGGAGAAAATTAATGCTGAAGGAAAGGTGAAAACATACAAAGCTAGGCTAGTGGCTAAAAGTTATAGTCAAAGAAAAGGAATTGACTATAGTGATACCTATTCGCCAGTTGCAAAAATCGAGTCCATTTGGATTTTGCTTGTTATAGCTGCTCAATATGATTATGAGATTTGACAAATGGATGTCAAAACCCCTTTCCTTAATGGAAACCTCAAGGAGGAGGTGTACAAGGTACAACCTGAAGGTTTTATATCCATATCAAATTCTAATTCAATATGTTAATTAGAGAAATCTATTTATGGGCTAGAACAAGCATCTAGGAGTTGAAATATTAATTTTGATGAAAAAGTCAAACCGTTTGACCTCATCAAATGAAATGAGGGTGCTTGCGTGTTTAGAGTGCGCAACAAGGATAGCATGGTCTTTATAATCATATATGTTGATCATAGAAAATGATATCCCCTCATTGAAGTCCGCGAAAGAATGGTCATCCAAAATCTTCATGAATATCTTTTGTCTATGGTAGACAGAAAGAACTAGTAGAATTTAACTATTTTAGCACTAGTTTCATGTATGATAAGAAACACTACGAGTCACAGTCAGTATATATTTTTAGTCTCAATGTAATAGTAATGCTAGTAAATTCGACAACTAGAGCCTAGTAAATTGTTGCATTTGATGCAACATAGGTAAGCGTTTAGATACGTTAGTTCCTTAAAAGAAATAAGGGTAGTTCCTAGCGACAGTTATCCAATAATTGTTATTGTGACTGTACCGGTGCATTTGCACAAGCTAAGGAACTAAGATGCAAAGTAAGGAACTAAAAATACCAGTATGCTATCATGTTTTTATAACAAATAGCAAGATGAGAAGTTGCAATAGAATGCCTTCCCGTAGAGGACAATTTGGCTGGCCCTTTCACCAAACCTTTAAGATTCGAGAAACACACTAAACTTTTGAGAGTCTAGGTGTTAGACGCATCGGTGATTGGCACTAGGCCAAGTGGGAGATTGTTAGTATATATGTCCTAGCGACAATCACCTTTTAGAGATATATGTACTTGATCACATTCAGTTTTATATATTTGATATATACGGTATTACACATTGATGATTAAGCATTTCGATTGTCAATGTCTTATTCATAATTGTGTTCCCTTGGACTTATGTTGTCAATAAGTAAGTGAGAGCTTATATGATAAAACATAAGGTCCTAAAAAGGCCCCAATCAATGATCATCAAGAATGGGATATTGATGATATGCGATAAGATTGGTATGTGGACTGCATCATACTTTTAGAAAGTATAGTTGATCTCACGACTATGAGTTCCTGTAATTCATGATGGTCACATAGATATTTTAGAGAATATTGGCATACCCACCGAGAAACCATTTGATAAGTTCTATTCATGTGTCTATGGGATTATCGGCGTATAGAGTAGTGTAATAGTCCTCCGACTTGAGGTCAATACGTACTACATGTGCGGAGTGATGTACTTTGACCATGACCAACGCTTGCACTCCAATCGGGGTAGATACGGCATGTGTTGGGTGCATCACGAAGCACATGGAGTAGTAGTTGAGCCAAGAAAGGATTCATTTCTCATAATAGATTAAGAGAGAACATTCTACTTCTCATATCTAGATGGATCATAAAGTCATTGGCCAATGCAAAGATATATTCGTTTTGGATATCGAATATGATCGTTATGGATCATCTAGAAAGATTGAGAGACTGAGACTGAGTTATTGGGATAGACACAATATCATGTTCTAGACTTAGTTGAATGTTCGTTGAATGAAAGGACCGTATCACTATGAGCTCTATATTACAGGGAGTTTGAATAAGTCCTCGCAAACGTCCTTATATATTAAGTTTGTCTGGTAAATCGTCTAGGGATTCTACTAAGACCTTAATTTGATTAGTGCTCAATATATAAGGCCCTATGGGTCACACAACAAGTGATTATACCTTCCGATTGAACTGTTAGAAGGAATTAAATATTATTAATTAGATTAAATAATATTTAATTAGTAATACTGAGAATGAATTAAATGTTAATTAGATTAAACATATTTAATTCATGAAGTTGAAGGAGAGTTCTATCCGATAGAATTAATTAAGTATGATAAATTAGATTTATTATACCTAATTAAGGTGTATTTATTATTAAATAAAGTTGGTATTTTCTTTTATAATTTGGAATTAAAAGAAAAGAAAATGAAATAAATAATAATACTTATAACAAGTAGAGAGTGGCGTGCAACCACCTCTCTAATGTTATTGTTATTATTATATTATTTTGTTTAATCTACTTATTTAATTAATAAGGAGTATTGGTCCTATTAGGACTAGAACTCATTAATTAGGAAGACTTTCAATGTGATTGAAAAACTAGTTTAGAACTAGTATAAATACATCATTCTCCTTCATAATTCATAGACCAGTTTTCAGATTCAGTATTACCAGTTTATTTCCCTGCGAAGAGATTTCCTAGCCTTTCTCTTAGGGAGATCTAACCGTTCTTTCGGAAAGGAGAAATCACGTGGATACCAAAGGTCAAGGATTATCATCGCTAGGCTGGAAGATCTGTAAGTTCTGACTCAGATCTGTTATTATTGTTTTATTCGTTGTTTTGTCATAATCAGGGAAGATCTGTTTTGGAAAATTTTAAACTTCCGCTGCTGTACTTTCGAGGTACGTTACATCAATTTTCTAACACGAACTGCTACCTGTGTAAAGTGAAATTCCAAATTTTTAATCGAATTTCATAATGTGAAAATTTTCTTAATTCAAGAGGCAAATTGTATGTGACCCTTGAGCTAAGTAATTATGGAAATGCGTCTTTATCAGAAAAAACTATGGAAGCGTGTCTTGAATTATGACACGTACTTCTATGTTTGGACATGCAATTTACAATGGATTATATTCGGAAGTCAATTTATTGAAAATTAGTTTGTATTCTCATAAATGCATTGCTCGAAGAAACAAAAAGAGCATGTGAAATTAGTTGTGTCATTTGGCCTTGTTCATGATTCCTTGCTACAATAATAGTAGTTGACTACAAATGCCTCCAAATCCACCGATTGCACATATGAAATTTGAGCAGGGAAGTAAACAAAACAAATCTGTTATTTTGTATTCTGGGTGACTGGGTAATGTAATTTGTGATTTTTAGGGTAAGTTTCTCACAACGGGTTGAAAAGATACTGTTAAATTCCACACCGGAAATGTTTGAGTGAACGAAGTGCTATATTAAGACATGTGTTACTCATCCTATCAGGTTGACTTTTTAGGATGGAACCTCATGTCTTAAAATGGTATTAGAGCCAAATCGATCCATGGTGTGAGACCCTTTATGAAAAATGATGACAAGATATCTCTGAAAGAATTAAACACTATATTAAGACATGCGATACTCCTCCTAACAGGTTGACCTTTTAGGATGGAACCACATATCTTAACAGATACTTTTGTGAGCCTTTTAATAACTCTTAGCTTTTAGTGATTGAAAAGATCTTAAAGAGAAAAGGTGGTAGCTGTTTGGTAAAAAACTAACTGTTTGATTTATTCTGATTTGGTATACAAGCTGTTAGGACTAATCAATACTAAAAGTCACAGGTTTTTTCAGATGTTACTTCATGTAATATCTCAAAAAAGATCTTTTAATTTTTGAAAAGTTCTTAAAAATAGTCATGTCAAACATATAACTAAAAGTTTTTAAAAACTTTTTGAACGATACAAAAGCTAGAATGTGAAGATTTATGCTTGCCAAACATGGACTTAATATGGAATACTTTAATGAACTTTAATGATGGGCGTAGTGTGGATCCGCAATTGTTGATTTGTTTCAAAGAAGCGCGCATTTTCTAAATAATTAAAGAATTAATTAAATAATGTATTTGTAAATATCTCTTTTGCCCCTAAACTAATACAACCATTCAATCCGGTAATTATATTAAACCTATTAATCTACAAACATCCCACGTACTTAGTGGTTTAATTTCAATATTCTCTTCTATTTGCTCATATTGTCACTAAAAACTCTCAAAGCCAAAATGGCTTCATCGCATTTAAAAAATAAGAGTTTTGGAGTTCCAGTAGTTTGATAGCCTATTTGCTATCGATGATTTGCCAAATTGAGGCACCGTATATCCGGGGGCAATTTTGTAATTTTGATGAAAATCGCGATTTGTCTAAAATGAGCATTAATGCAAGTTTGATGAGCATCATGTCTATTCTTTTGTGTAATAGGAGCCTAAAAATGATTATCATGAAATCTGCTTCAAATCATCTAAGGTAATTTTTTTAATTTGTTTAAAAAAGAATTCTGAAATTATGTCTATAATCAATTTCAATTAAAAACAATATGCGAATTTAATATAGTATAATAATTTTAAAATATGCATTATTGATATGGCATTTTAAAATGAGCATACCATTAATACCGAATGAGCATACATAACTTACGAAATGAGTATCAAAAAATTTAAAAACGCATTTTTGTGTGCTCATTCATTTTGGACGTTATACTCATTTGAATTTAACATAAAACTCATTTCATTTGTGTATTGATATGACATTTTAAAATGAGCATAAAACGAATATTAAATGAGCATACGCAACTTACACAAAGAGATATAGAAAAACAAAACATTAATATCTAAAATATTTTATAATTGACTAAAGATTAAAATAAAAAAAAATAAGAAAAAGAAAGAACTAAAGAAGGAAAAACGTAAAAGCAAGAAAAGAAGAACGAAACAATAAAAGAAAGGAGAATAAAAAAAATTAAAAAGAACGCAGAACCATTAAAGTAGAAAGTAGGAGAATAAAAATATGTATTGATCAGCCAAATTGATCAGCCCACTCACGTTCAGGGCAAGGGAAGCGCAGGATCAGTAGAGCACTACTGGGTGTACATGTACACCCGGGTGTACCATATAAATTGTCGGGATCGTGCGTGTGCTTTGCTCGATGATATATTTACATAAGGGTAAATTAGACATTTGAAACATTTTTATTTATTAAAATTTAATTAGATGGTTGTAAATAACAATTTTGTGGCTGTATATAGAATTTCCCGTAAATGTTATCTGTATTCACGTCACGTATCGTATTTTGGGCCCGTTTGACAATGTCGTTTAAGATGTTCTAACTTGAATCAATACACTACTCCCACATTAAGATCGTCTCATATGCAAATTTGTTAGTGTTGTATGATTCTAAATCATTCTTATTTTATCAATTCAATATCAATCACATAAATTCAATTCTCTTGATAATTGCACCACCTCTTTATGTCCCAATATAAGTCGGACGGGATTAATAATAATCATGGTGTTTCAGCACGGTCTTTTTTATTCTTTTGTTTATAACAAACCCACACTAGTCAAATAAATTAAAAAATAAGTTCCGATTTTCGGATCTTTTTAAGGAGTTTATGCCACACGAGAGCAGTTCGTATACCGTGGGAGCAGCCCACCTTGAGCATGCTGCTCCCACAACCAAATTCGCGTGTTACTGTTCACTCGGGTCAATGAAAACAATGAGTCTAATTACTCAATTACTTTACGTAAATAGTGAATATGTTTTTTTATATTAAGGCCATAAATAATCTTTTTTCTTAAAATCCTTTTTTTCAAAAACAAATATTTTTTTACCACAAAAATCATTTTTTTGCAAAAAGAGTGATTTTTTGTTTCAGTAACAGGGGCTTCCTTAAATAGTGAATATGTTCTATTTTTAATATTAAGGTCATAAAATGTTTTTTTAAAATCACTTGTTTTGTCAAATAAATCAACTTTTTCCCAAACAGATTTTTTTTTGCAAAAACATGCTTTTTTGTTTCAATAACAGGACTTTATGTCGTGTTGGAACTCGTGTTATGCAAAATGTAACTCGCGTTGATGGAAAATCTAATTTCGGTTTATGCAAAATGTAACTTGTTAATGCATGTCTAAATGTAACTCGCGTATAAGAAGATGTAACTCACGCATAAAAAAATGTAACTCGCAAACAAAAAGAAGTAACTTCATATACTATCAATGCAAACAATTAAAATAAGGAGTCTAATTGCTCAAATGAATTTTAATAAATAGTTAATATGTTTTGTTTTTAGTATTAAGGCCATAAACATGTTTGAAAGAAATTTTTTTGCCAAAAAAACTCATTTTTGTTTGCAAAAATTGCTTTTTTTTATTAATAGCTGGAGTTTATTTTGTGATGTAACTCGTGTTATGAAAAAATATAATTCGCGTTGATGGAAAATCTAACTTAGGTGTACGCAAAGTGTAACTTGTTGAGACAAGTCCAAATATAACTCACGCATAGGAAGATGTAACGTACTCATTCATAAGAAGATGTAACTCGCCCATAAGAAGATGTAACTCTATATTTCATCAAATGTAATTCCATAAATTGTCTATAAGCATAACTCACACATATTAAAAATGTAATATAATTTCATTTTTATGAAATTTAAATCGAAATAAACATTTTTAATGACATAAAAACACTAAAAACATATCAAATAGATAAGAAATACGGAGTATACTTTTTTTGCAAAGATATAAGAAATATATTATAAAGAATTATTATAAAGAATTATGAAATTGACATATAAAAAATATTACAAAAAAATATATTCTATTGCAATTTCAGTTGAAGATAAAAAAAGTAGAATAAGTGCATGATTATGAAATAAAAATATACTTTTTTTTGGATTAATAAAATTTTGTAATGATTTGGTGATGAAAAAAGTGTATGAATATAAAAAAGATTGTAGAAATAAAAATAGTGTATGAATATGAAATCCAATATACTAATTTTATTTAGATTGATGAACTTTTTGTTATGTATTAATAAAAATAAAAAATAGATTCAATTATAATTTAAGTTGAAGATAAAAGAAAGTAAAACTACAATTAAATTTTTAGTATTTTAATTTGATGAAAAAAGAGAAGAATTGAAAAAAGAAAAATAAAAAAAGAAAAGCAAAAGAAAAAAACGAATGCTGCTCGAGGAAGAATGAAAAAGGAAATCAATTGACTAAAGTGGGATCGGCACCCCATGCGGAGGATGGGCCGATCCCACGGTATAATTTGCCACACGAGAGTAGGCTTGTCAATGGGTCGGGTCCGGGTCGGAACGCAGTGTTCCAGACCTGGACCCGCTAAGTTAATGAAGAACCCGGACCCGACCCGTTTACCCGGCGGGTCTGAAAATTTGGACCCGGACCCAGACCCAACGGGTCTCGGTATCGGGTCGGGTAGACCCACCCGCCAAGTATGATACGCACACCATTATAAACTTTGTGAAAATATCAAGACATGTATGTCAAATATACAGCAAAGTGTACAAATTTAAAAGCAAAATATATCTTCACTTTTCAAAAAAAATAAGGTCTCTCATACAAAATTAGTACTTTTATCTAATAAAGTATCGGTTCTTGTACATGCATATAGCTCCACTCTTTGCGCCACTTTCTCTCGCACAAAAAACTCGTAGAATAAACTAGAAATTAAGTCATAAAAAGGTCTCTTTGACTACTAAGAGTATAAAATCATATGTAGTATTATATATGATAATGATATAATAATATTAATAATAATTGTAATAAATATTAGTTTTAGGGTATCTTACTATCTTGATCGGTATCACTTATATAGTATTTATGTATTAATGTGTATATTTTTATTGAATAATCACAAATTCACAACTAGTAACTTTATGTATTACTCTGTATTATGTATATATGTATATTAGTTTCTATTTTATTTAAAGTGTTATAACTAATCACTTTATGTTTGAGTGTATGTGTATACAAATAAGAAATTTTAAATGGGTCTGGGTCCTTAACGAGTCGGAATCATATGTACCATACCCGACCCGTTTATTTAAAATACTAACGGGGCCGTATCCGGGTCCGGGTAAACGGAATAAAAAATAGACCCGTACCCATTAAAAACAACCGGGTCCGGGTCGGGTCCGGATCTAGACCCTACCCATTGACAGGCCTACACGAGAGTAGCAACACCTTCTTACATAGATGATTTCATTTATCTAATTTCCATTTTTTATGTGTGTTATCATAACTGAAAAGGTGGTCCGTAAGTCCGTATTATTAGGAATGTTTTATTTCCCGAGATTTTTAGGGTTCTTGTTCGGTCGATTTTGACCGTCATTTCATAGGCGACTTATTCTAAAATTAAAAATGCAAGTGCCTCGTGGGTGTTATGCTATTGTTCACATGCTATTGATGACATCATCGAATCTTATATATGTTTTTCTCACATACCATCATGCCACTCTACTTACCTATGACAACATTATTGGTCCACCCTCCTCTAGAACCACTGCCACAGCAAGAAAAGAGTAGTACGAGATCTTTATCGAACTATTAAGTACAAGACTGAAATAAATGTCATTGGTTTTCAGACAATCGAGACATGTCAACTGGTCCAATGAAATCAGGCTACGATGCGACGTAACTGAACTTCGGTGGTTTGTTGCTTTATTATATCTGTACGGCGGTCTAGATGATACTTTTTTATAATTTCACATGAATATAATAAAGATGATATGTCTTTGGTGTATTGCCCTTTTGCTATATTTATCTTTAATTGTGTTGCATTATTTGAATATTTGTGATTTTAAATACAAGAGTTTCAGCCTCTTGAATCTTTCCTAGTATTTAGTATGCATTTCGTTATATTTTATCAACACTTCATGTGAATTCGAGGTGTGATAATATCTACTAATTACATGATTTGTCCAAATGTTTCAGCATGTGTTGATATTGTATCGAACCATTTTGTACCATTCCGAAATTACATGGTATCGAATGGTTTCATCCCTAGAACCAAACCGTACTGAACTGTTAGAAATCTTGTGGGTACATTACATGTTTCACTAATTTAGTGATGAATCTGGACCGGACCGCGTTCACCCCCTACCAGTTCCGATGTCGTGTTGTATGTACAAACTTCAATCATATAGTAACTTTCCCCACCTCATTGAAAATGGGAAATTGGAAACTAATAATCCAACCTTTTAGCGGTCTTCTTACAATAGTCTCATCTTTTCGTTATTCAGAAATAATCAAACTTTTGCGCCTCATCTTCATTTGTTGGTCCCTGACCGATTGATGACCTGCTATTCCAAGTTATTTTCTTATCTTTGTAATATATTATACCATAAATCATGCCTTATGGTCACATAATGTTTTGCAAAGATAAGAAAATAACTTGGAATAATAGGTCATCAACCGATCAGGGACTATTGAATGAAGATGGAGTGGAAAAGTTAAATTATTCCTGAATAATGAAAAAGTGAGAATATTGTAAGAAGACCGCTAAAATGTTGGATTATAAGTTTCCATTTTTCCATCGAAAATTGACAAATTCAAGAGGAGAAATATAATAGTGAGTAATAGTTACTTTGACCAAGTGCAACAACTTAAGCAGATGGTTAGAGCCCCACTCATCGTGTTGTGTAACTTTTTAATCAGTTGGGATGTAGAAATAGGATTTTCTCTCTTCCTCATGACTTTGGGAAGTGTTATGTACAGGATACCGTATTCAATTTTCTTCTCGACCCGGTTCGAATCGTAGTTAGATGAAACGGAGATGTTTTTACAAAATCGAGTCACCAATTTAAATCCAGGCGGAAGACGGATTTCTCCGCCGGAATATGCCGTTAAGTCATATGTATGTCCACTGATCTCGAGGAGCCGTTGAGATTCCGTTAATCGAACGCTTACTTGGTTTTTAGTGAAACCTGAAATAAAATGGGTCAAGGATTAAAAATTGTTAAACTTAACATATAGTGAGAAGCTTTTAAATATTTTCTAAATAGTACAAAAGTAGAAGGTATGAATTTACGCCTACCACATATGCATTAAATCAATCAGCCTTTTGTCAAACAACTATTTTTTCTTTTATGATCATTTTAGTCATTAAAATCTAACACTTACTATAAAGCTCAAAAATATATATTTTCATTTAGTTGTGTCAAACATACCATTATCCAAGTGCTACTAGCTAAACCTAATTTGATTACTTTGAAAATGAACAAGCCCAATTTCTTTTTATACGTGTGAAAATGAACTAGGCAAATTTAATTTCTATTTAGGAATATCATTCAAAAGTGCCTTGGGTTTAAAGATGTTTTTAGTTGAACTGAAATTTTCTGGTCTAGTCTGATCTGATTTGATCTGATTTAATCTGATTTGATCTGGTCTGATTTGATCTTGAACTAAAAATAGTCCAAGTAAAAACATCCTAAGAGTACAATAAAATGAGTTTTGAGAATTGAATTTGTTTTATATAACTGAAATTCCAACAAAGGCGACAATGAACATTATTAGTGACTACAAAAACTGAGGCGATGCGGTGGACATTATTAGTGATGTTGGACTACAATATAAAGATATGAGACATTATTACTGCAACCGTGCTACTTGTACACAAAATTCATACACATTTTGTGTACGCACTTCTAGTTCCAACTTCTGAACGAGTTGTTTGTAAACACGAGCAACTAGAGGGTTTGTGCATAAAACGTGTACATATTTCGTGTACGGATAGTTTTTTCCTTATTAGTGACCAAGGGGAAATAAGAAATGGCGTACCTGGGGCTGGTAAACAGAGGACGAGAGTATCAAATTCAGGCGATTCCTTCTTGAGCTCCCAAACCACATCATCAACATCTTTATAGATGTCTTCATGGGGAGAAATTGACACTTGTTCTTCCCGGATGGCCGGGATATTAAACATGGATGGCGGTTTGTGTTGGGTTATGTACAGATTATAATTATCGTCGTCATCGTCTAGTTTCATTCTCATGCGGACACCCCTCAAGTCGCAGTTACTTGAAAGATTGAATTCCTTGAAAAATCGAATCCACTTCTGGGGGCAGCCTTCATCCTCACACGGCTTGTGCCCGAAGATCTGGATCCAGCTTTGTGCAGGAACCCCGATTGATAGAATAGCGATATGGTCCACTGAGAAACCTAGCTAGTCACATATATAAGCAGTCATAGATCACATCTCCCTTCGTTCCAAAAAAGTTTGTCACATTGACTTGTCTTGGTCAATGATAATGTCTGAATAATGATTTTAATTATTATATTTATATACTTGTATAATTTATAAATTTTATACTTTTATGTAAAATACTTTTAATAAGCAAGGGACATTTTAATATATATAACTTTCATATGAAAATAGTCTCGCATTAAAAAATATCACTGGTCAAAGTTGATTATCTACCAAGAAAAGTCAGTTAAAAGTCAAAAAGTCAATTTAATTCAACCGATTATCTAAAAAATTCATTAAAGGTCAAAAAATATCATTGATTAAACCTGAATAAAAGTGATTATTATATAGTACAATAGTAGGTTAGATATTTTTTAGCAAAGTAACTTGTACGAGTAGTATATTAATTATGAGGGGGTTTGGAGCAGTAAACGTTCAACAATGTCAAAATATTGATTCATAAAATGCATCTATATATCATTGTTTTAGATCACAAATATGAAGGCTGGAAACTCTTATTTAAAAAGCTAGAATTAGGAAATTAATAAAACATACCGTGTGGTAAATGCAAGATGAGGGCGTCATGTGTTGCCTTATTGCGGATTCTGCATTTTGGATCAAAATCTTCATAATTGTAAGATCCTGGAGCACTTGGACTTGCATCATCCATTATATTATTGCTTCAATTTCTGCTAAATCCTGTCTCTTTGTATTATTTGATTTTCTTTATTCTTTATTTTTTTCTGTGAGTGCTGTGATTTGATCTTAAGAAAACTATACACTTTGAACTTTATGTAAAAATAAAAATTAATGAATAGCAGTGGCATTTCTTGAATTAGCAATTGCGTATATTTAGTTTAAATTTAAAAAAACTACATGATGGTATCTAGATTTCTTTCAAGACATTCTATCTAGCTTGAATTATTCTATTTTTATTTTATTCTTCTGGAGTTGGTATATTTAGTTTAAATTTAAATTAGATTATAGATTGATTGGACAGATACTTCAAATTAACTCAACTTTTTTAAAAAAAAATCTTTGCCTATTAAAGGAACATAGAATATCACAGGTAAAAAAAGAAACATAGAATATTCTATTTTCGGAAATGGCAAGAGTAATTGGAATACGTAGCCAACTTGGTTTTTAATTCCATTCAAAGACGTTAACAATAACAATCCTAACTATTGTCGCACCGTTAACAATAATCCCAACTATATGGATCGTTTGCCAAAAATCGTCAATGATCGCATATTATCTGATCTAACAAGTGAACTTTCAATAGAAAGTAAACGTAAAAATTAAAATTTGGGATTATTTATAGGGATTACCTGCTATATCTCTTTAGAAACTATAGGAATTTGTTTATAGTCGGTCACGTCGGACCATTATTGTCTGAAGGTCCCTAAAGTTGGGATTATTCTAAAATGATCAATAGCTGTGATTATTATGAGTGGGCCGCCAATAGTTGAGATTATTACCATCAATATTTTCATTTGTTTTTCATTCTCTTCTCTGTAAGTACCGTAACATATATATATATGTATTTTGGATAAAAGCAAACGTGTGTAGTTGGACTTGTATTTATACTCAAGACCTAATGTTTGAAGCATCATTAATCATTACTAATCAAAAGTATAATATCTGGCATTAATCATTACTAATCAAAAGTATAATATCTGGTACATACGGTTCTCGGTAGATTCTATGGTATCCATAAGATACAATACTTTCGTTCATATGGATTAATCATAATATTGCAGTTGAATTATTTAAATATAAATTAAAAATGATATAATGATTTGGGCCAATCAAGTGAATGGTAGATATAATATTCCATTTTTTAAATGGGTATCAGAGTTGTCACCATAGCTGTGAGATTAGCAACCAATCCACCGGCTATCTCACATAGTTAACAGACAAATAACACGATTTGTTGCAAGTGATATATAAGAACTAATTAATTAAGCAGGGGTTGGGTCATTATTTGTCAAGAAATTAAAATGGTATACGTCAACTTACTATTTTTTTGGAAGAATTTGGCTTAAATTGAAATCTCAACATTTAGATAATGGGTAATCCGACAAGTAGAATCCTGACAATCGTCGTCCAGCGAACCAGACTCAGAGTTAATCACCTTATCAGAAGCAATATAAGTCGATGATCCATTAATGGGCACAAATGAGCCAAAAACGGTCACCATATTCCTCTCATCCCCCATATCCAAAATCAACGTCTTACAAACTGGAATAATAAAGAAAAAGCAAATAACAAAGCAGACATAAAAACCGCTGGAAAAATAAACAAAACAAATAAGATAAGTCTTCTTCCAAACCCTAGATTTACTTGCACTCCATGGCGGCGGCTCAGGAGGGGGGGGGGCACTTATCCGCCACAATCTCAACATCAGCCTCATCTGGATCCAGATCTTCTTCCTTTGCCCCACTCGCCATCTTCTTGTATTTGTCCACGAAGTTGTCCATGCAAAACTGTTGCTCTAACCCTCTGTCAGAACCTCCGAACCTGCTCATTGTCGAGACCCAGCACCTCGGGCACAATTAAAGCCACCAATGAATGCTTTGCTCGAATCAACCAAGACAAATCCCAAAACGATTAGGTCGATGACCCCAATCCCAAAAAAGAAAACACAAAAACAATCTGTTATGCCTATATCAGCAACTAACAGACGCAAAATCCAAACTCGCACCACGACGGAATAATCGTAGCCGGACAAACGCTCCTAGGAAAACCCTAGGAGGCGGCGCTGCTCCAGAGTTTATGAAACTCGCAGGACTTGTTTACTTTGGTCCTCATCATAGTTAAATACCCTATACGTCAACTTACTATTGACATGCTCAATAAATTTACTCCATGATTTATCATACTCGTAAAACAAAGACAATAACATTCAAATTCTAGAGTATGTTTGGCAACACTAGCTAAAAAGATACTTTTCATAAGATTTTTATTAACGGTTAGCTTTTAACGATTGAAAAGATATTAAAAGAAACAAATAGTAGTTGTTTCATAAAAAGTTAATTGTTTGATTTAGTTCTATTTGGCATACAAGTTGTTGGAACTAATCAATGCTAAAAGCTAGAGACTTTTCTTAGATGCTACTAAGGATGTTTTCTTTTGGACTGTTTTCAGTCACAGATCAGACCAGAACAGATCATACCAGACTTAAACAGACTAGACCAGACCAGACTTAAACAGACCAGACCAAACTAGACTTGGACGGTTATAAAATACACAGAAACCAAACATTTACCATATCATACCAGTTCAAATCAGACCAGGCCAGACCAGACTTAAACATACCAAACCACCAACCTAGACCAGCAAATTTCAGTTCAAAAGAAAACATTCTAAATGTAGCATCTCAAAAAATGATTGTTTGATTTAGAGCATGTTTGGTAGGCATAAGTCTTTACCTTCTAGCTTTTATACTATTTAAAAAGTCTCTAAAAGCTTCTAATTGAATGGTTGTCTTGACAATTTTTAAGAGCTTTTTTTTTTAATTAAAAGAGGTGCATAAATCCCTACCTTTTAGCTTTTGTACTATTTAAAATGTCTTTAAAACTTGTAGTTGAATGTTTGACATGAAAACTTTTAAGAGTTTTTTTTTAATAAAAGATCTTTTTGAGATGCTATAGTGAGTAGCATTTTAGAAAAGACCATAACTTTCAGCATGCTCAAAAACATACTCTAAGTAAAGGAGATCTACATTGCAATTTGTCCATCCCACTTAATCATAAATGGGATTTTATGACATGCATGATGCATTTTCATCATGTTATTTTCTTTCTTTTTGATCCTCCACATTTATTTCACCGTCTTCTCTTTGCTTGTGTTTTCTCACTATATTATCCTGATCATCTTGTCACACCTTCTTTGTGAATCATATTCTTTTGGCTCAGTTTTATTTCCCCATATTGGTGTGGCTCTTGGCTGTGTGGAAGCTAAGCCAAGGGGTAGTTGACCGCTCACTGGGCTTAGGCCTGCCGGGCCCGTTCCGGAGTGATATGAGTATATGGGACAGGGGCAGGACTATATACTGCATCACATGTTATTCAATTCATCGTTTTAAATAAATCTCCTAACAAGTTTCACTTTGCTAAACGGAGATGGAGTCCTATCGCTCAAGCTCGCAGAAATGAAGATGGGGTCCTTCATATGTGGCGTGGTTTCTTTTCTGCTCTTCAAAGAAATGATCCTGTTTTCGTTCAATCAAAAGACCCAACTCTTATTTTTAACATTATTTCTATAATGTGTTCCCCATATTCGGTCATCAAAGACCATGTTATGTGTAAGTGTGTAACTATGTAAGTATTCAAGGGAAAACAGGTCCACTTCAGCTCATAGCATATCTCGATTCACTACTTTACGGAGAACATTTATTAGTTATTACTGTGATTCGAGCACTGGTCCATAAGGATATTCTTTTTAATCTATTAGCTGTGTTATCTTTGCTAAAAAATATTGTCAACACTCTGAGTTTCATTCGGAAAAAACAATTTGAGGAGTAGCCTCCCGAGATCGAGGTCGAGGAGTAGCCTGAAATCTTATATACTAGCTTATCCGTTCATATTAGCCCGAGATCTTATATACTCCGTATTACTTTATTTATTAGTTCATATTTTTTCCGGTGTGTGAAATACTTCTTCAACATCTATCTTCAAGACCAGACACATCGTCTGCGTCGTGTCATCATTCATTAGTTATTAAGTAATTGCCCCATATAAGACTAAAAGAGGAGTGAAATTCTCAAATAGGACTATGCATGATTTTTTCCCTAAACAAGACTATTTTACTCCTATTTGAAAACATCCGTATTTTTTATTCCATTATTACCCTCTTATCCCTTTTACGCTCATCTCTCTCCCATTCCCTACGCACAACCGCTTCCCCATTCTCTCTTGCGCACACCTCTGTATCTCTTCCTTCACTGCGCATCATCGGCCGTCTTCAACCTAGCCATCTCAGCCGCCGCCAATTTCGCCCTGCACACAAGATCGTTTGATTTCTCTCTCACGTCGCCGCTGCATTCGATTCTCCGTACGCCGCTGCCACTAAGGTTCTCCTCCATCCATCTTCTTCTTCTTCCTCTTTCTCTTCTTCTTCTTCTTCTTCTTCTTCTTCTTCTTCTTCCTCCTCCTCCTCCTCCTCCTCCTCCTCCTTCTTCTTCTTCTTCTTCTCCTTCTTTTCGATTTTCGTCCATTTTTCTGAATTTTGAATTATTTTTTTCAGTTTTTCAGACTTCTATTTCGATTTTCTGGTTTTTGATTTCAGAGTTTAAAAAAAATCGATTTCATAAATATTTGGATGATTGCTTCAGATTTGGCCAAGTTTATGGCAAAAATGTGTACATTTACAATCATATTGTGGAAGAAATGCTTTTTTATAAATTGATTTTTATGATTTTATGTCAATAGCTTCGTTTTTCTAATTTGTGGTTGTGTTAAAATGTTTGATCCATTAAAAATATTTAGTTGTTTGAATACTTGGTTATTTACTTCATGTTTTTTTATTTTTGCCAAATTTATGGCAGTTTTGTGTTACTATGCCAAGTCGAATCTGCCAACTTTTTTGGCAGATCTGAAACACTTGTTCATGGCAGAAGTGAATCTAATTCCCAAGCTAAATCTGCCAAGTTAATGGCAGATTATTCCGCCTGAGTTGTCACTGTTGTGGCGTGCTCAGAGGATCGTGGCTTGGGTGGATGGTGACGCCGGTCAGACAGTGATGGCATAGATGGCAACGCTGGTGTGGGAAGCGGCAAGGAGCGGCGATTGATGACGACGGTGCGGCGGCAGATGGTAGACAGCGAGGGCGGCGACAGGGGGCGCCGTCGCCGGAGAGGGCGGCGGCAGGTTGCGTCGACGAGGGGTGGCGGCAGGTAGCGTCGGCGAGGGGTGGCGGCAGGCGGTTTAGCTCTGGTGGCGACAGTGCTCTCCTAGGGTTTCAATAATTTTTTATTTTACAATTTTAAAATTTAAAAAACTAAAAAGAGGGGTATTTTTGTCCAACTGTACTGAAATTGGTCCTATGAAAGTTGTGTTTCGTTTGTAGTCCTAAATGTGCAATTAACTTTGTTATTAGTCCTATTTGAGTCATTAACTCTTAGTTATTTTCATTGGTTCTTCTTAATCGTCATAACCTCTTTCTGATTTCATACGGGCAGCCTCACACCATGGCTTTGGATGAATTTGGATCTCCTATTATGTTAAGATTTAGAGGTTACTAATTTGAAAAAAGAAAGAGTATGGATGAATTATAATTAAAACCAGTTCAAAGATGCGACAAATCAAATAGTCAAACTTGTATTCATTTTAAATTAGATTACATTTATCATTTAATTAGTTATCCTTCAAAAATCCTCAATTCGTGAGAACTTAATTAAAAATCGGTGGTCCTTGATAAGGATAAACATTAGTTTATTATTTATTCTCATTTATTTGTACTTATCCTACTGTTATTGTAGAGAATTATCTTAACCGTATTAGATAAGTGTAGATAGGTATCTATTAGTTGAAGTTTGACTATAACTGTTATTCTTCCAATGTGTATAAATAGTGTTGTACTGCTATGAATAAAATACACAAAAACCTTTGCTTTACATGGTTTCAGAGCTATCGTAGGAAACACCCTTATGTGATCCTATTTTTTCCCCTCCGATCATCATCGATCATGACTATCACTGCTGAAACTTCAATTCTTCTGCTAAATGCACCCACCAATTTTCCAATCTGGCTCATAGCTGGTAACTTTTCTGGCTTTGATAAAACTGATAGTGCTAAACGGGGAACACAAAATGATATACTGGGAAATAATGATGCTCATATATGAGCTACAAAGCAAATGGCATGTTTACATACGTAAAAAGGCTTACTTCTTCTTTAGGAGAGAGGCCATATATATACATGTTCTTTATGCAAGTGGAATACAAGAAGTATGGGCTTATGGGTCCCACATTAATTATTTAGTGGTAAGAGGTAAGTCTTAATACTCCCCCTCAAGGTGGAGTGTGAAGATTATGAACACCCAACTTGCTCCGTATAAATTGGAATTGAGCAGTACCCAGTGCTTTGGTGAAAATATCTGCAATTTGATTGGTTGTAGAAATGTAGCATGGCGTGATATCACCGCTGGCGATGCGTTCCCGGACGAAGTAACAATCTATTTCCACATGTTTAGTGCGTTCATGAAAAACTGGATTAAGGGCGATCTGTCGGGCGGCCTGATTATCACAGTAGAGTGGAGTGGGGTTGTGTTGCGGAAGCGTGAGGTCACTGAGAAGAAAGCGGAGCCATAGAATTTCGCTGGTGGTGACAGCCATAGCACGGTATTCAGCCTCAACGGAGGATCGAGAAACGACAGATTGTTTCTTGGTTCGCCAAGAAATAGGAGATGTACCAAGAGTAATGATGTAGCCTGTGCTAGAGCGGCGAGTGAAAGAACAGCCAGCCCAATCAGCATCACAATAACCGGATAAGGAATAATTATCATCAGATGAGAGAAAAATGCCTTGTCCGGGTGTTTGTTTGAGGTACCTAAGAATACGGTGAGCAGCATCAAGGTGAGACTGGCGGGGTTTACTCAAAAATTGACTCATTTGAGTAACCGAGAATACAATGTTCGGGCGAGTAACAGTTAGATATAACAGCCGACCGATCAAGCGTCGGTAAGAGGAGGCGTCAACAAGTGGGGTGCCATCATCGGGTTTTAGTTTTAGATTTTGCTCCATGGGGAAGAGACTTGGACGGCCTCCAAGAAGGCCGCTTTCTTCCAAGATGTCAAGTGTATACTTGCGTTGACTTAAGACGAAGCCGGAGGGAGAACGTGCAACCTCGATTCCAAGAAAGTATTTGAGTAGGCCCAAGTCTTTGATGCTAAAGGTAGTATCCAAATATTTCTTAAGCGAGGTGATGTGAGATGCATCGTTTCCGGCTAAAATAACATCGTCCACGTAAATGAGAGCGAAAGTGTGAACATGGCCACTTTGAAAGATGAATAATGAGTGGTCCGTCTGAGATTGACGAAAATCAACCGCAATGAGTGCATGGGTAAATTTCTGGTACCAATTACGGGATGCCTGTCGTAACCCATACAAAGATTTGTGTAATTTACAAACACGGGAGTCTCCATTTTTAGAGAAACCCTCAGGAATGCGCATGTAGACATCTTCAGATAAGTCACCGTGGAGAAATGCATTATTGACATCAAGCTGGTGGACAATCCAGTTACGTTTGATAGCAACCGCTAATAAACAACGGACAGTAACAAGCTTAGCAACCGGGGCAAAAGTCTCGTGAAAATCAATCCCCTCTACCTGCGTGAAACCTTTTGCAACCAATCGAGCTTTGTAACGTTCCACATCATCATTGGGTTGATATTTGATTTTATACACCCATTTGGAATCAACAACTTTTTTTTGGTGGGAGATCAACCAAGGTCCATGTGCCATTATTTTCCAAAGCCGTTATTTCCTTTTGCATGGCTTCACGCCATAATGGATCTCGTACTTCCTGTGAAAATTTTTTGGGCTCATCACGTGAGGTGATGGCCGCCAAAAAAACCTTATGTGATGGTGAAAATTTTGAATAATCGAGATAATTGGAAATAGGAAATACCGTCGATTTGACTGAGTTGGTAGTGGGGTGTGACTGGTCGAAAGAGGGGGGCATGTCAGTTTCAAATAATTCAAGATGCTTTGGAGGATGCCGAACTCGTGTGCTGCGTCGTAGCTGGATCGATGGTGAGGAAATGGAATCGTGGGGCCCAACTGATTCGTATGATGGCATGTGATCTTGTTGTTTTCCGCCATCAATAGTTGGACTACGTGTATTGTTGGGAGTTTCCGTAGCCATGTCACGTGTTAACGGTGAAGGGGATGGATCCGGACATATGAGTGGTGTTGTATTTGGAAGCATTTCTGGCATACCATCATTAAGGCAGGTCGTCGGTGCATGTTGTAAGTTGGCAGTATGTGGGTCAAATAAAGGTGATTGAGAATGACTAATTTCTGAGGTAGGTTCTAGGGAAATGAGGTTATTTTGGCATGATTTGTGTGTATGGGGCCTTGTGGACGTGTCTGGAGGTGGGAGAATGCATGGAGTTGTATGTTTGCATGTGACTTTGTTGGAGTCAATAATGTTGCGATAAACTCTAGCAACCATAGTAACAAAATCATCGTCAGCATGAATTACGTTTTTGAACGGAAAAACGTTCTCAAAAAATATGATATCCCGGCTGCTGTAAATATTAAGTTTTTGTATATCAAAAACTCGGTAAGCTTTTTGCCCGTTGGGATATCCAATAAAAATACATGGACTCCCCCTTTCGCTGAATTTATCCTTTCTTTTATTATCATGAGCATAGACCAAACACCCAAATACCCGTAAGTGAGCGTAGCTGGGGACCTTTCCAAATAATACCTCATAGGGACTTTTATTGTTAATGATGGGAGACGGCAGTCTATTGATGAGGTAAACAGCAGTGAGGATGCACTCCCCCCAAAAATTAATGGGAAGACCAGACTGGAAGCGAAGAGCTCTGGCAACTTCTAAAATATGACGATGTTTGCGTTCCACTACTCCATTCTGTTGTGGTGTGTCGGTACAAGAGGTTTCAACTATTATTCCATTTTGTTTATAGAATTCTAGTAAAACCTCAGTCTGAAATTCCATGCCATTATCGGAACGCACACGTCTGACCTTTTGCTCAAACTGGGTTGTTACCATATTGTAAAATTGTATTAAAAGTTGGGGGACCTCAGATTTATTTTTCATAAGATAAACCCAAACGCCGCGAGAAAAGTCATCGACGATGGTGAGGAAATAACGAGCACCGGTTATAGAATCACATTTGTAACCTCCCCAAATGTCACAATGTATTAATTCAAAACAGTGTGAACTTTTATTCATACTAACGGGAAAAGGCAAACGAGACTGCTTGGCTCGTAAGCAAGGATCACAGAAATCATAATTTTTCTTAAGCCCCTGAAGAGATGAGATGTAGTGCAATTTTCCATCTGACGCATGTCCCAGACGCTGATGCCATAATTCAAAGTCTTGAGTAACTGACATTGCCACCCCTGCTCTCCTAGGAGTGTTGAGATAATATAGACCGTCACGAAATTTACCCACTCCAATCAGCTTCATCGAGGGTAAGTCCTGTAAAATACAAAAATCCCGAAAAAATGTGAGTGTACAGTTGAAGTCACTAGTAAGGCGACTAGCTGAAAGTAAGTTGCATTTAAATTGTGGAATATATAAAACGCGTCGAAGGTATAGTCCATTGGGTAAATATAGACTTCCAACTGCATGGACTGGCACTGATTCTCCATTTGGAATTTTGACGGATGGCTCAGTTGGTGTAGTAAAAATATTTACTAGACCATCACCTTCACACGTTATATGTTCGGTTGCTCCAGAGTCAATAATCCAAGGATAAACATGTGACGATGTGGCTGCCATGTTTGCCCGAGTAGTAGATGAGGAAGATTGATCAACCGATTGGTCAACAAATTTTTGTTTCATGTACTGCGCAAGCTCCTCCAATTGGTTGGCAGAAAGTCCATAATTAGAAGTGAGACTTCCTTCTACGTGGGCAGCTTTTGGGTGGCCTGGGTGTTGAGTGATCCTTCGAGTAGCACTAGGAGCTTGTTGAGCATGCATGTGAAAACTACCACGTGGCTGAGCAGTAATTTGTAATTCTTTAACTCCTTTTCCTTTTGTATTCCAACTTGGTGGGTAACCATGCAATTCAAAGCAATTTTCATGAGTGTGGTTGGTCCTCCCACAATGAGAGCAGTGACGGCCAACTTTGGAGGTGTGGCGGCGACTCAAATTAATGTCCTTCCCGGTATGAACTTGGAAGACTGAACCATCAACAGTTGGTTTGCGGGCCGATGCGATGGATCGGTGTTGCTCGCTCTCCGAAATGAGGTGATAGGCAGCGGTAAGTGAGGGGACCGGTCTTGTGGCAAGAATTTGAGTTTTTAGTTGGGCGTAGACATCATCCAATCCCATTAAAAAATCATAGAGGCGATCTCTATCTCTAGATTCATTGATTTGTTTAGATAGATTGCATGAGCATCCTTTGCAAGTACAACTTGGACCAGTGTTGATAGAGGCAATCTCGTCCCAAATGCGACGCAACCGGCTAAAATATGCCGAGATGGACTGGTTGTCTTGTCTAACGGCACTAAGTGAGCAACGGAGTTCATACGCACGTGGAGCGCTCTCCTTTCCAAATCGTTCTTTCAAATCAATCCAAATCTCGCGTGCCGTTTTAAATTTAACACTTTGTCGAAGCTCGATTTCCATGCTTCCGTTCAACCAAGCTTTAACCATGGCATTTGCACGTTGCCAATATGGAAGGTATGGTGACTCCGGTTTGGGCATCGGAAGATCCCCATTGACAAAACCAAACTTATTTTTCGCATAGAGGGCATTGCTCATTTCATCGAGCCAACCGTCATAGTTTCCATCACGAAGAGGTGTAGTAACATAGATATCTCCGGGCTTATCTCCGGATTGAATAAAATATGGTGACATTGAATCTATTACGATGCCGGTGGTTTCAAGGCCGGCATCACTAATTTTATCGCCGTCAACCATGGGTAGGGATGATATGTGTATGTTTCAAAGGGATAGATTAAGATGTATTTTTCCAGAATTTCGGCTCTGATACCATGATAAAACTGATAGTGCTAAACGGGGAACACAAAATGATATATTGGGAAATAATGATGCTCATATATGAGCTACAAAGCAAATGGCATGTTTACATACGTAAAAAGGCTTACTTCTTCTTTAGGAGAGAGGCCATATATATACATGTTCTTTATGCAAGTGGAATACAAGAAGTATGGGCTTATGGGTCCCACATTAATTATTTAGTGGTAAGAGGTAAGTCTTAATAGGCTTGTGGCGTCAAATTGAGGCCACCATCATTGGGTTTGGTTTTTCTGCCTATATTGATGGTACTATGGACGCCCCACCTCATTTCATTGACAAAGATCATAAATCTCCTAATCCTCGGTACCAAATCTAGTATCGCCAAGATCAGATTCTCGTTAGTGCTCTTCTCGGTAGTTGTATTGAGAACGTTCAACCACTCATCGCCTCTGCTGTCACGGCTAAGCATGCCTGGGACACCATTTTAGCGAGTTATGCTCAATCTTCTCCTGGACGGATTCTTTCTCTTAAAAGCAAACTTGCACGCAATCCCCGTGGTAATCGATCTATTCCCGATTACTTAAAAGACATGCAAAACATTGCCGATGATCTTGCTTTAGCTAAATCTCCCGTGTCTGACACTGATTTGATCATCTCCATTGTCAATCAACTTGGCAATGACTATCAAAGTATTGTTGCTGCCCTTCGGGTACGTAGTACTACCACTTCAATGTTAGAGCTCTCTGGTATTTTGACACATCATGAACGCATGTTGCAAGAGGAGGTTGTTGCCTTTATTATCTTACCCATGGCCTACATCTCTCAGTGTTGTCGCCCTGTGCCAGAATTTCACAATCACGCAGGGCGTGATAACACCAATACTCATGGGAGGTATCCTCGTCGTAGTGGGCAGCGTGATTCTTCTAGTGGTGGGAGCCGGCCCGGCCTCATTTGCATGTTTTGCAGTTTTCCCGGCCATATTGTCCGTGAGTGTCGCAAATTGGCTCGTTTCCTCCGGGATCATCAAATCTCCTCTCTGGCTCCTACACCTATGGTTCACAGCACTAGTGTCCAACCATCTCCAGTTAATCCTTCTAAATGGATGTTCAACAGTTGCACTTCCCACCATGTTACTTCTGGTGTTGATTCTCTACACAGCTTTTCTGGTTATGATAGGCCTGGTGAGATAAGTTGAGGTAATGGTAAAACTCTACCCATCTCTCACACTGGTCACACAACCATTCTCACATCTACTCATCCCCTGGCTCTTAATTATGTGTTATGTGCACCCAAACTTCGTACTAATCTTGTTTCTATTTCCATATTATGTCAAAATAACAACGTTTCAGTTGATTTTTCCCTCTTTTCTTTCCTGTTAAGGACCAACGAACGGGGAGTCCTCTTCTGCGGGGTGAAAACATTAATGGGATTCATTTTTCTCCTGGTTGTCGTCCACAGATTCAATCCATCGGTTTGTGTACCATGCACCACACTCTCGATCATCCATCTAATAAAACTTTAGCTGCTATTATACGTTGTTGTAATAAATCAATAAATTCTCACTCCCTTCGTGAGTTTTATTGTACCTATCGTGACATTAATAAAAGTCATAAGTTATCATTTCATGATAATTCTTTATCTAGTTCTCGTCCTCTTGAATTAGTATATACTGATGTATGGGGCATTAGACAAGTTTCATCTGATGGATACTTACACTATGTTATTTTTGTGGACCACTACACTAAATATAGCTGGTTATATCCACTTAAACAGAAATTTGACGTCTCTATAATTTTTCCTCAATTCAAACGATTAGTTGAGCACTTTTACAATCATGAAATCAGTACAATTTTTTCTGACAATGGTGGCGAATTCATCAAACTTCATCCCATTCTCAACCTGTCTGGCATCTCTCACCTTGCATCTCCTCCTCATACACCTGAACACAATGGTACCATTGAACGGCGACATCGTCATATTGTGGAAACATGACTCTCTCTTCTCCATCAAGCATCTCTACCTATCACCTTGTGGCCTCATGTCTTCCAAACAACAGTCTATTTAATTAATCGTATGCCCACCCCCATCCTCCAAAATGTGTCACCCTTTTTGCTCTACATAAATGCAGCCCCAATTACAATAAATTGCAATCATTTGGATGTCTATGTTTTTCGTGATTACGACCCTATACTGATCACAATTTACAACCAAGATCGGTCGAGTGCATTTTCTTGGGCTATTCTACTACTCAATCCGCCTATAAATGTTTTGATCCCATCACCAATAAATTGTATATTTCCCGACATGTACGCTTTATTTCCCATGTATTTTCCAACCCTAAGCTGCACTTTCTCTCACCCCATAACACATATCCTAATTTTACTCTTACAAATTCTCAAATCTCCACGTACAGTACTTTATCACATGTCGATACCACTCTTCCCATGACACCTCCTATTCCACAAACACCTTTGGGGCCTCTTCCTGATACCTCCCAAGACATCTCACCTCCCCCCTTGACAAATCTTCCATCCCATACTACATAACCCCATGTCCCTATGCGATGAGTCGTCATCCTCATCTTATATATCCTATTCTGTCTCCCTCTTCCCAGCCTCCCTCGGCTACCAATTCTATTTCTCCACCTAATTTAACTCCAACTTCCTCACCCTCTGTTCTGTATGCTAGACCAACTCATCACTGTCATCCCAATCCACGTTATTTTGGTATGTCCTTTGTTAACAACTCCACACTTCACCCCACTCCTGCCACTCTTGAACCCCGTACCATTACCCAAGCATTGGAAGACCCATTATGGCGGAAAGGAATGGACGATGAATACTCCGCTCTCTTACAGAATCAGACATGGGAGCTTGTTCTACGGTCACACCATTCTACTATTGGGTGCAAGTGGGTATTTCGCATCAAACACAAGTCGGGCGGCTCAATTGATCGGTACAAGGCCCGCTTAGTGGCCAAGGGATACTTTGAAGAAGTTATTATTTTGATACCTTTAGCCCGGTAATGAAGCCTGTGACGGTTAGAATCATTCTCACTCTTGCTCTTCACAATCATTGGTCCCTTCGCCAACTAGATACCAATAATGCGTTTCTCAACGATACCTTACATGAGGAAGTATACTTGGATCAGCCATCGGGGTATTCTAATCCCCAATTTCCATCACATGTTTGTCATCTCTGCAAGGCACTGTACGGCCTCAAACAGGCCCCTAAAGCGTTGTACACTGTGCTCTCTAATTTCCTGATTGGTTTTGGTTTCAGGAAATCCCGAGCTAATGCTCCACTGTTTTTATTTATGCTTCTCATGGAGTTGTTATGTATTTTTTTGTACATGTTGATGACATTGTTTTGACAGGGAATGATACTCCATTTATTGATCAGTTTGTCTCTCTGCTAGCTCAACGATTTTCATTGAGAGATATGGGCATGCTCAGTCACTTCTTAGGTATGGAATTAATACCCACTTCAGCGGGTCTCCTCCTATCCCAATCTGAGTATATCACAGAAATTCTGTCTTAGTTTCACATGGATGGTGCGGGACCTGTGTCTACTCTAATGTCCTCTTTTGACAAGCTTCCTTTGGTTAATTCCTATGCTGTTGTGGACACATCCGATTATCGTCGTCTCCTTGACCTTCTTCAGTCCCTTAGCCTCACACGACCTAATGTTTCATATGCCACCAATTGGCTCTCTCAACACATGCATAGCCCGGTTGCTGCTCATTGGTTGGCTGCTAAGCGCATTCTCCGTGACCTCAAAGGTTCCACATGTCATGGGCTATTACTTTGTCCAGGCAAGTTCTTATCAATCTCAGCGTTTGCAGATGCCGATTGGGGCGGCTTGGGCACCTCTGGCAAGTCCACCACTGCATATGTCGTTTATTTTGGTTCGAGCATTGTCTCCCGGAAATCATCACTTCACAAATTGGTGTCTCGCTCTTCCAACGAAGCTCAATATTGTGCTCTTGCCAATGCTAGTGCTGAGGTGTTGTGGATTCAAAATTTTCTACGTGATATTGGTGTTGTCCCCTCTTCAGCTCCATCCCTTTTCTGTGATAACCTAAGTGCTACATACGTTTGCAAAAATTCAGTTTTTCATTCCGAAGTGAAGCACCTCAGTTTGGACTATTTTTTTTGTTCGAGATCTAGTCGCTGCTGGACTACTTCATGTTCATCACGTTCCTTCCAAAGCTCAATTGGCAGATGTTCTGACAAAACCTTTAGGACGAGCTTTATTTTTGCATTTTCGGCCCAAGATTGGAGTCTCTGATGGATCCTCCATCTTGTGGGGGCGCGATAAGGAAAAACATTAGTTTATTATTTATTCTCATTTATTTTTACTTATCATACTGTTGTGTAGATAATTTTCTTAACTGTATTAGATAAGTCTAGATAGGTATCTATTAGGTAAAGTTTGACTACAATTGTTATTCTTCCTATGTGTATAAATAGTGTTGTGCTGCTATGAATAAAATACACAAAAACCTTTTCTTTACAATTCTAAAGTCTACTCATCCTTCCCCTTCCCTCAAAAATCTAACTCTCAAACATACTGAAGTAAAAGACATCTACATTGTCAAAAGTGTCATTCTCAAAATGCTCAGTCGTATGTAGCAACTTCACCAATCACTTTTGCAATTTGTCCATCTCACTCAATCACAAGTGGGATTCTATGACATGCATTTTCATCATGTTATTTTCATTCCTTTTTATCCTCCACATTTATTCCATCCTCTTCTCTTTGCTTCTCAAAGTTCTCATCTTGAAATGCTTGTGTTTTCTCACTATATTATCGTGACCATCTTCTCCCATCCTCATTTGCGTGATATCCTACACTTCATTCTATAACTTCTTTGTCATTCTTTTTTCATTTATCTTTTCTCTTCTTTGGTTTCTTTGAATTTCTTTCCATTTAGGTTTTAACATGCTTCATCGGGGGCGTAGCTCACCCGGTAGGAAAAGGGTGCCGTAAGGGAGAGATTTCAGATTCAACTCCAAGCAATAACTTAGAATGGAACCTCACTCTATAACTATCGGTATGTGATCAAAGCTCAGTTTACATCCAACTAAATAATTGTCCTATCGGTTCTAGGGGGCCCTCATGGATGATTGTCATCCTTTTTTTGGTAACATTTTAATTCTTCTTCCCATCTGTTTTATCTTCTCATCCGATCCATTGATGTTATCCTTTTCAATATATACATTCAGCTACTAACAGTTTTGATGTTCATTACATATAACGGGTTTTACAATTGGTGATGTATGTATTTTATTAGATCGAGAATTATGCTATTAGTTGCAAAAGCGTAATCCGTAATATGTATACTTATACAATTTTGAACACAGGAGACATATATGAGATTATACCATTAAGATATAAACATATTTAATGAGGGTATGGAATACAACATGAAATTGAAACTGAAGAGAACTAATAAGAGACCCTCCAGAGGACATTCATCATTCGTCTTCAGTTCATATCTATAGCTCATCATAACTTTCATTATTGTCACAGTCGGCCACCATTATTACTTTAATTAACCGTATCCGCGTTCTCTTTTTTCTCACCATTCCCGGCGGCACCATGGATGGCGAGTTTTGGTTTTTTTACATGCACATAGTCGGGGTTGTAATCTACGTCGGGCCAATTGTCATAGTCATTGCCGTTGTCGGTGGGTATAATATGGAATTGCTTAGAAAAGCGGGTCCAATCATGGGGACTCTTTTCACACGGCTTGTGTCCGCTAATCCTCATAAACTGCCCACAATCTGTTATATAAATGCTTAACTGCTCATTTGTGAAGCCTGCATGAAAAGTATTTATTCTTTCATTATCTAGCTAATGTAGATAATAAATACTTCATTTGTCCCGAATTAAATTTCTACTTGCGAATTTTAAAGTTCACTCACGATTAAGTTAAATCATCTTTACTGATCAGTTTTAATAATTAAAAGTTACATATTTGGATCCTACATTGAAATTTGCTATTAAGTCGCAGAATCATAATTAGACTATAATAATGACATGCTAAATAAGCACACTAAGTGATCAAAACTGTTGACAACAAAAAAATTGACTTTGCAAATCATTTTGGGACAGAAGGAGTATTGGGTATTTGGTATTAGTTTAGAGTTGCTTTGCAATACAAATATACTCTCAAACTATACACCGAAAAAAGATATTATGCATGTATACTAATAAAGTAAGAACCGTGGAGCGAGGTTGAAATAGTAATATTTTCTTCAAAAGGTAAAGAACGGTACCCGGTAAATGAAGTTGAAGAGTACCATCATCCTTCCATTCACATTTTGGATCAATATCTAGGTAACAGTTACCTAAGAGTGGTAATGAATTATGGGAAGATAAATGAGTGAACAGCCCGACCATAACACGAATTAGATGGTTTTTGGGCGGCCATAATTGGATTTGGGCATGTTGCAATGTCTCATTTACATTATTTCTGGGGAGTTTTGTTAGCTTTATATTAAGAATGGTTTCGGTATAATCTAATATCCCAATAATGTTCTTCAAATCTGATAAGTTGTAATAAGAATCAGAAGGGAATGTGAATATTTTTCTAAATCGGATCCACTTGTAGTCCTCTGCCTGCGCATGTCCACTGATCACAATGTATCCTCTTTCATGTGTTGTTAATACAATATTCTTTGTCTGAAAGCCTGTATGTAAACATGCATATATGTAATAGACTCAAATTTAATAAACATGTTTAATATATATGTGTGTGTGTGTGAGAGAGAGAGAGTCTCGTTCGAGTCAGGAGCTCCTGATCGGAACTGCCATGCGAAGTTCACTGTTTGGATGCTTCTCGGTGGAATTTTTTGATAAAATTTTTGAGCATGTTCTTCATCAAGTCTAATTTATACATACCAAATTTCAGCTCAAATATCAATCAGTAAGGCAGTTAAATAAATTCTTGTAACATACTAGGCTTTATATATGTACATAATGCGCAGTATGTTTCAATAATTTAGTTAACCGTGTTCCCGATTGAATTTTGAGACGAAATTTTGTATTCATAAACTAGACTTGATTAAAAACATGCTCAAAAAAATCATCAAAAAATATCACCGGGAACCACCCCAAACAGTGAATTCTGCACGGCGGTTCCGGTTAGGAGCTCCTGATATGAACGGGACTCATATATATATATATATATATATCTTCTTTTTAGTTTCAAATTCTAAAAGCCAACATTTGTTGATATTGACTTCGTTTGTTTTTCAGCGGGTGGGTAGCAAACCGCTGCATTTTGCAGCGTTTTGATGTGTTAATTGATTAGCGGTTTGCTCCATCCGCTGTCATCCAAACGACACCATTGTCTTAAACTTTGTCGGGATGTTTGTTGTTAGTCATGTACCGTATTTATTTAAAGAATTGTCTTAAATAGGGATACAAATGTTTGTGAAATACCAGATTTTAAACATGATAATGTGAATACTACTCCTGTTTGTATTACTTGAATAGTGTAGTAATAGTTACTGCTATGTTTTGGCATTACACATTTTAAATATGACAGTATTTTTTAAATTTTACAGTAATTACTCATATTTAGTTAATATAACATAATACTCTCAAAATACAACTTATTTAGTTCTATTAAAAGAATAAAAAATATGAGACTACGAGTCATGTTTTGAGAAGAAAATGATGATAATCTCATTTGAGTAAATGTACTATGAACTAAGAGAATTTTCTCTAAATTCATTTGAAGGAATTATAAAACGTCGTTTCCTTTCAAAAAAAAAACTTACGCCGTTTTAAATGAAGGATAAGAGTATGAGTTTCGGGCTCGTTCAGGAGTTCACATTTGAGATTATTATCCAAATCTTCATAGTTGTAGGCCGCAGGTGCAGGAGCCATTTTGTGGGAGTAGTCATCTTCCCCGATTGCTTCCATTTTATTCCCTTCAATTCTTGCCTTGTTTTCTTTAACTGCTACTAGTTCTGGGAATATGGGTGTGACTGCTTTGATGCATATATTCTTTTATTAATAGGAAATATATATAGTTTGATTTTGGGATTTATTTAGAAGAAAATGAACAGCAAAATGATGCTTCACTTCCTTTGCACACAAGATATATACCTTATTTGTGTAGAAAAACTTTGGCCTCTAGCATAGTGAAAGATAAAACTAGTGTATTATATGAAAATTGTTAACGTAGTTCCTGTCATATTATAGCTCCTAAGTATTATTTAATAATTAAAAAGAGTTTCCAATCAACAAGTAAAGTATGGTATATCTTAAATTAAGGGTAATTTGATTTGATTTTTCTTTTACCCTTAACTTTTAAGACTATTTACACTACTATTTAAGTATTTAAAATGCTAAAAAATTGAATTTTTAAAGCTACAATACGAATTATATACTAGTATTATGCTATTATAAAAACTATATCTGTGAGAGTAAAATACACACAAAATATCAATTCATACATAATCAGATTTAATCAAACCTGATCATTCAGACTAGACTAGACCATACTAGTTCAGACCAAATCAAAATAATCTCATCCAAAAGAACCAAAAATAAATTTTAATATAATTGGCTTACAACAATATGAACATTTTCAACACAAGCCACCATCAACTTATAACATATGATATGGATACGCCGATACGTGAATACGAGTACGGCGATACGGAAATTTCAAAAATTGTAGGATAAGGGTACGGGGATATATATCTATAAATAATAATAATAATAATAATAATAATAATAATAATAATAATAATATAGGGTATAATTTGTAAATACATATAATTTAGAGGTTCATAAATAAAATAATAATACCAAAAGTTAACATTTATAATAAAATTTCAAAGATTAGACGAAAAAACTAAATTACTGATATTTCGATTTAAATTCAAATAATATTTTTGATTCTCTATTTGTTAAATCTCACACCGAAAATGTTTGAGTCAATGAAGTGTTATATTAAGACATTGGATACTCATCCTATCAGGTTGACCTTTTAGGATGGAACTCAGGTCTTAACATGATATCAAAGCCAAATCGATCAATGGTGTGGGCTCCTTATGAAAAATGATTGACACGATTATAAAAAAAATGAAGGAATTTTATCAATTCAGGACCCGAAAGATAGATTAATTATCAATTCAGGACCTGAAATGTTTGAGTCAATGACGTGCTATATTAAGACATTGGCTACTCCTCCTATCAGGTTGACATTTTAGGATGGAACCCGAGTCTTAACACTATTTGCATTTGCATCTAAGTCTTTTAACAAGATTGATTTCAACTAAAACTAATCAAGCGACAAGTTAATAAATCATAGTATTCCAATATTTTCCATACTCCTGAAATCATCTTTACCAATATTCCACATCTTGTGGTCGCTTGGGCATCTACTAAATTTTCGTTATATCGTGTATGGAATTAGGGTTATAGGGTTATATACGCGTATCGGTTCACGGATACGGGTATCAGAAGTATTTACATTTTTAAAAATAAGTCCAATACTTTTATTAAATTACAGATACGGACACAATACATACAAGGTGTGTATTCGTGAGTATCGATATTGGATACATATCAGATACGTGAATACAGCATCAGGATGAAGTATCGGTGCACCATAGGTGACACCGTGACAGTTGATAAGTCCGTTTTCCAGCACACTTTAATGTGTGGAAGAAAATCATTTGTACACATTCCTAGTGTAAGTTTGCACTATTTGTCTAATATTTCATTTATTATATTTGGCATGGGTCTGAAGGACATTTATGAGGTTTAAGATGAAAAATAACTCAAGATAGAATTTGGATACGAAGGAGAGTTGCATCCCGAAAACGCCTATTTGACTCACTGCCCACCATAACTCGCAACTTTGAATCAAGATGACACTCTGCAAGTATAATTAGTTGATACATTTACAAATAAAGTGTTCTTAAAATAGAATGAGCTGTGGTAATAGTCAAACTGTTGTAACAAATGAAGACCGGAGTCCGGAAGTGGTTTTAGTTAAATACGAAGTATAATAAATATGATTGCAAGTGCATACATATTTTAATATTACAATATTACTAATTGTATAATAAAGTGCATACATATAATAAATATGGTTTTAGTCATTCATGGTGATTATAATTGTTAAAATATTAATTAAATATTACTAATGGTGAAATATACTATTGTATATTGTTTTCCCCTCTAGCCTCTCTCTCTCTCTCTTAAACCAAGCAAGCTCATATCAAAGTCATCCCTTTCCTTTATTATCTCCAAAAAGAGGAATATTACTACATCAAAATCACTTCCCTCCCTTCCCTTCAATTTAAAATCTCCCCTGAAGTTTGAACCAAACAAAGCTTAAAGACCAAGTCACTTTTGGCAATTTACTACAGATTTCGTTAATATAAGAGACATTTACTTTTTTAACACAATTGAGAATGAAAGAATAAAACATGTGATGCAGTTTCTACAGACTGATCAATTGAAATGAGGCATCAATATGTTATGTATTGATCAAGAAAAGCACCAAAAGGAATATGCTATTCAGGCCATATATATACAGCAGAAGTATTAAGAGCATAAAAACAAAACTTGTATTGTGAACTGGTTTTTTCTTGCTTATTGATATATCATATAAATCATGGATCGATTCATGTTAGCCGACCCCAAAATCTTTTGGGAATAAGGCATGGATGTTGTTGTTATATTGATTTATCATATAAATATAATCTCTATAAACTATACTGAGCTCCTCCGCCGTTATTGACGGCATTTATTTATCCCTCTCCTATGTACACAGATCCCACAATTGCTGATTGTCAATATGTTCGTGTAGTTTGTTGTTTTGTGCAGCTTTGATCATAACACTAAGATATTAAAGGAATATTATTGGTCTACTGGCATTACGTGAGCGTAATTCTTTTTCGATTTTTCAACAGAATTTTGGATCTCGGTGAACATCTTCACAGATGACTCTGCAAAGTTATTTAGCTTACTAAGGAAAAGAGCCATGCTTGTACGGAATTGATCATAATCAATTACCCATTCATCCAAATTAGTTGCATCTCCATTCGCGCCTTTCCCTTTGTTTTTCTCCTGCCGCGGTAAGAAATGGGCTGTTTCTGCTGCTAAAGCCTTCATAGCATCAGCGACTTCTTTCGTAGGCAAAACAGTGAACATGTCCAACCAGGTGCCGCATATCATATATATAGGTGGGCCGTAGTATCTGAGATTTGGTTGGTTTTGCACTCTTCTTTTCCTCTTGGATGATTGCTCTTTCATCGAAACACACTTCAACAGCCACTTGTTTATAGCTTCCATGTATGCCATTTGAGCACCAATCCACTTTGTAAAACTTGAAGATAGGGAAATCAACTCGTGCTCAAGATGGATGGTTGTTTGCCGGTGAGACTCTGAATCTATGGGTAGCTTTTTGTTTCCTGGTAAATGTGCTATCGAAATTATATGGAGCTGCATTGCGTGACAGTTGAGCATTTCCTCCCACATCTTCCTTAATCTGTCAATAAAAAAACATCAAATAAAACATTCCCAGCACGTCCCACCCGCATTTAGGGTCTGGGGAAGGTGAGATGTACTAGGATCTTGACACTACCCCCAGGAGTAGAAACTAGAAAGAATGTTTCAAGGAAGACTCCAGGCCTATGTTGCACGGAAACGTGAAAATCATAAGGAAACGGGAAACGGGAAACGTCAACTTTTGCTCAAAAAATGCTTATTTGGAGAGTTTCCAAAGAGTTTCCGAGAGTTTCCGAAACGGGAAACGTACTCTTTCCCAAGAGTTTCCGTGCTACATAGCTCCAGGCTATTGAAAAACTTAGGAAGTTTAGAAAAATATTACAATATTGAAACATCTTGAAAATTTTGGAAATTCTGCATTATCATTCATGACTGGCCTACACACACTAGTTGAGCCTCTTCCCGTGTGTACCGTACCCATCTCTTTGCAAAAAACAAGGGAAAGAAAGCATTTATACCCTTCAACTGACACCCCATCCCAACCCTACCCCCTACCCGCTCACCAATCATGTGGAGCTGTTAAAGTATCTCACATCTGTAATTTTTTAATATGTCACTACCTGATATGAGCATCTCCATTGCAATGAAGGGCACGGCATAGCATGAAAAGGATGGGCATATACTAATCAGGAAGCATAATTTCTCTCACTTTCTTTCCACGATTTTCAATATTTTTGGTAACTTTTTCCCCACAATGTCAAACGCAATGTCTAACTCTAGATATTGTGCTCAATATTGTGGAGAAAAATTCCTAAAAATATAGAGAAATGTGTAAACTAAGAAAGAAAAAATGTAGACTAAAAAAGAATTTTGTAATTATTATATTATTTGTGTCCATCTCTCACACCGTGTGTTACATCGGACATGCTAAGAGATGGGATTTGTAACCTTGTAGCCTAGGCTTTAAGGTCAAGAGCCATATACTCTGGCTCTTATATGATGTTGGGTTTATTTGGCTTATGTAGATATATATAAGGGTATGAACTTTTTGTGTAGCGAACCCCAAACTCTTTTGGGATTAAGGCTTGGATGTTGTTGTTTTATGTAGATATCAAAGGGTATGAACTTCTATTATCCATGCTCTTTACCAAAGAGAAGCTAACCAATTTAACTAGGGAGTGGAAAATGGTTAATAGAATAGGCATACCCTTCAATCAACTCCTCTAGCTGAGGTTGTAGTTCTTCATCCCTTAATTCCTCAATTTTCCTCGAGATAGTGTTTATTCTATGAATTGCAACACCAATTCTCGAATGCAGATCCTTCACAGCAGCTCGTGTTATATCAATTTTCTGTTGACTTTCTCCCAAAGATTCTATCTGTCTAAGCAGCTTCCGTTTTGCATCATATTCTACTCGAATAATCTCACAAGCCTTGACAAAGAAATGTCCAACAAAATGCTAAGCACGTTATGCTACAGATAAAATCGCTGTGCAAACTAATTTTAAATGATAAATTATTTCCCTCTAGCAACACGTGACATTTACACTATAAAGTGAATTAAAACAGATTATGTGTTTTAACATTTTAGTCACTACAGTTTCAAAGTTCAGACATTCCCAAGGCCACCTTGTCCATTTCAGTTATGTATAATTTTCATTAATCATGAACCGTGCTAATTTTGTGGTGGGATCCTTCCCCGGACCCTCGCCTTGCAAGGGCGCCAATGTGCACCGAGCTGCCCTATGAACCGTGCTATTTTTTATTTTGACTAAATGTTAGACCTGTACAAACGCGGGCCAGCCTGTTCATTTCGTCCAACACATCCATAAAAATGGGTAGTTTGTGGACATATATTCAGCCAACAGGCAGGGGCAGGCCCGCTGTCATTATGGACGAACTTGGGAAAAGTGTAGGCCCGTCCAGCCCAATAAGCACAATTCGGCCCTCACCAGTGGCGAAAATACAGTGATAGCCCAGCCCGGCCCAAGCCCGAGTCTGCTATTGTACCGGTCTACTAAATTTACTAATTGCAACTTGTTTGCGGCTTTATTTTGGGGACAAAACAAGTGTTTGAAACAGGATTCCTTTTTGGGACTGATGAAGTATAGTAGTATACCCACCTTGACTTCATCATAGAGTTTTTTCTCCCAAGCATGCAACCGGTCCAAGGTTGAGGCGTGACTTCCTGAGTTCATACAGAAGTTATCAAAGAGATTTTTGGTGTGTTCATCAGTTGAGTTCACACCTAGCAGGTTTCTTGATGAAGAAGAAAATGAAGTTGTGCGATGCCATGTCATATACTTGGGGGAACTTTGAGGCGCCTCTTCTTTCTCTGAAGAGAGATAAAAACAATGTTGACATTTTAAATAGGGCTTAGAGGGTAAAGATATTCAAAACAAGATAGGTAACTAAAGGAGATATCTTTACTGTGAACAAAAAGGATAATGGTTTATTATCAAACAAGGGGAAAACATTAATCCCTTTTTATTCCAAATGCTGTACTTCATTTGCGAAGGATCTTCCCCTAAAACATTTCATAAATATAAACTAATAAACTTATTAAAATTATAAATGTTATATCTCCTAGCCCAACATAATTCGGATTGAGGTGATGGCGATGGTTAAGTAAAACCAACAATTACAAAACACAGTATGCCATTATGGTGGAAAGCCCAACCAAATCCTCCACACAATAGAAAAGTAAGGGGCCTACCTTCTGGAACTTGGCTTGGATCTGCACCGCAAGAGAAACAAGACCTTAGCAGTGTCCTGGCAATTGAACCTCCTACATAAAACAGATATCCCCCATCAAATAGAGAGACCTTAGCTTTAAAATTCCATATTTATTTTGTCAGGAACTAAGTAACTCAGGATTTCTTCAAGTTCATAACAAAGCTCATATTCTTATAACAATTGTCAAAATGTAAATCCCGGTCAATCCCCTCACCCAACTTTGAAATTTCAACCCTAAAAAGTCTTCCGCAAACATGGCCCATAAATCACAAATGAAAAATAGTTATTGAAACTACGCATTCATGCAAAGAAGCTTAATATTCTGCACCATTGACATTAACGGTGCCAAGAAATTTAACGAAACAAACTACAACATGTACATGCACATATGTCTCTCTTTTATTGCTGGGAAGTAACTTGTTTTATTGAAAAGAAAATGACTTTCGCTGTAAATATTGGAAAATAAGTTGTTATGTTTATACTCTGTGTCTCCGTAATACAATGTTTAACCAAAGATAACAGAAAACATAAATCAGTTACAGGAAAATGACTCAAACAAGAAGTCATTCTCCACAAAATTTCAAAGGACCACAAAAAATGTTATCCTTTAAACACAGAAAAACCATTCCAGTAAAATGTTTTCCAATCTCAAATACAAGAAAATCTAGAAACATTTTTCAGGACAATATTTCCTAGGAAACAAATGGTGCCTAGAAAACATTTTCCAGTAAAACAAATTAGGTGTATACATGTAAGTAAGCTTCATGTATGTGGTTGAGTAAGAGAGTGTGAGTGTCTGAGAGAGAGAGAGAGAGAGATTACTTCTAGCACCAGGAATAATAGGGCGAAAATTAAATTTATTTGCTTCCAGCATCAGTGGAACCTCCCTTCCAGATTCAGATGCTTTTATAAACAGCCGTTCAATGTCTCTCATGCTAGAAAAAAAGTCCTTAGGTACAACCTTATTTTCAACACCATTTTCCTTGAGTACTGTCTTGGCATCATCTTCAACAGTGGCAACCCCTGAAAAAGTGGGTCCAAGTGGTGACAAATTAGGGGAACCACTTTTCTCCCCATCCACACCCTTCACTACCAATGCTACACTCTGATCATCAGCAGCAGATTCTTCCTTCGCCCTGTTGACATTATCAAACCTCCTAACCAGCGTCTCCATAGATGGATCATCAAACCCATCATCAGACTCGTGTGGCGAATCTCTTCCAGGTGACAAACCATTTTGTTGATCATCCTCTGACAGAGGAATTCCGCTGCCTTCCTCCCCGTTCTCTCTAATATGATCTTCAGATGTGTGTCCAAGACCAAAAAAGTCCCAAGGAGGTGTATTAAATGGTGATGTTTCGTGCTTTTCTGTGGAATGAGGTGTCGAGTTCTGAGGAGTGAGTGAAGTAACAGTGACAGTGACTGGAACAGCGGGGTTTTCTTCAACTTTCTTTGAGAAGGTACCGCTAAATTTCATGGGATGTGCGTTGTATCTCGTGGAGGTTGGGGGTGAAGGAGACGGCAATGCATTCTCACTGCTATCCGCATGGTGTGATGATTTAGGCACAGGAGAGAATGAGAATTGGGAAAGGGATCTTTCAGTTGAAGTATAGATTGAAGATTCAAACTGAGCTTCGGGTTCGACAAATTTCCTCAAAGCATTTCCTGTTATTTTCAAAGAATCTATATAAGCAACATGAGTAGCTGCCAAAGAACACCGTCCATCAAGTGCTTGTCTGACAATCTTTTTCCTGTCTCGGCATATCTGTAAGGCCTTATCTTCTTCAGCCCTAGAATTAGAAGTCCCCATTGAAGTCTCCACAACCCAACTTTCACAATTATTTAAGATCAGTTTATCTATGCGCCAAATCTACACATGCATTCTTCAAAGTTCCAATGGCTCTGTCTCAAATTAAAAGTCCTAATTACCAAAAAAGAATTTAGCATGTCCAGGGATTGATATAATACAAGAGAATGATAGTGATAAATGATCACCCAAGAATTGAAAAAAAAAACTTAATTGAACCAAAACATCATACAGATCAAACAAGAATTTAGGTAAAACAAAGTTGAACCTAAAATCAGACAAAGCAATATTCTAATTAAGACAGGGGAATTAGGACTGAAGGAAGAAAACTGTACAAAGTTCCTAACAATTATAGAGAGAACATGGAACAATTGAGTTCCTAACAATTATACCAAGATTCCAATAAAAGTAAATAAATATTAGCCCAAATTGAATAAAAATCACAAAGAAAAACATCAAATTAATGAAGAGATGAAGACCTAACAATTATAGAGAGAACATGGAACAATTGAGGAGCTGATCATCTGATATATAAATTCAAGAGACAAAAATGGTAAATTTGAGCACCAAAGAAACTGAAAAAACGAATATGAGATCTGGTGGCAGTACCTGAACGATGGAGCTGGAGAAGATCTTGGATTTTAGTGAAGAGCCCGGTACGGGAAAAAAAATGACCAGCCGACAAGAATAGCTACACAGAGAAGTTGGGGACCTATGGAGATGCGGGATTCTATCTATACAGCATGCAAGTAAAGTCTGAGACTCCTGAGAGATGAAGGGGAAAGAGTAGCCATCGCAGTCCATGCAGAAGGTATGAGGAAACAGCTGAGAGGAAGAAAGCTGAGTTAAGGAGGTGATGGCTGAAATGTTGACTCGTGGGCCCACTCTTTCAATCGCAGTAACTTTACATTAAACTCTCAAAGTGCGTGATCTATCTTGGGATGATCACTTGATTCTTTCCGCTTTTCCGAAAGAAAATTCTCCCTTTGAAAGAAAAGAGATTGAAAAAAAGAAAATTTACTTGATCCCGCCTTAAAGAGTTCGTAAACTTTGTCAATTTAGAGTTCATATCGTCAATAGAATTACTTCTCTTTTTTATAGGATAGAATTACTTCTCATTCTTTGATTTTGATTACTTATTTTTATTAAATTAAAATTTATTTTTACATTTCAGTAAATCTTTTAGATCATTTGTAGGGGTGGTAGAATGGGATCAAGATTGTTAAAAATGTATATACTCCGCATCAAGGATGTTTTTATCAAACTAGATTTAAACATATTAGGTCAGATCAGACCAGACTTAAATAGATCAAATCAGACAAGATTTCGACAGTTAGTCCTTTTGTTCCATTTTTATGTTCTCATTTTCCTTTTATGGATGTCCCAGGTAAAGGTTCTCATTTCTATCGTAGAAAAACAAATAGCACTCTTAAATGGCAATTTCATTATCAAATATTAAAAATAATATATCTATAACATCACAACTATTGTCACGACCCAGATCGCATCTGAGCGCGTGTACAACCACCATATGACCAAGTCACGTCACTCGCAAGTCAACGTGGCTTAATCACACTAGGCATCTATGAACATAATTCATCCATACTCAGTAGTAAACATACATAACAACATCACATTTAAACCAATGAATAGCGGAAATATTCAACGGTAAAGCACAGGCCACAACCGGCCAAAACATGGGCTCGCAAGCCCAAAATAGTTTATAGTAAATCAAATATCCATGAGCAAGTGTTTGGTAGTTTGAAAGGAAATAAGGAAGCACGAACCACGTCTTCCTTGAATTGACTTCACCCGTAAGAAGGTGCAGGTAGTAAGCCCTAGCTTCAACCTGAAAATGGTGGGGGCCCGAAGGGGTCAATACAAGTACCGAGCGAGTGGCAAGCTAAATGTAGCATATAACTAACATTTCAAGTATAAGACCCAAACATAGGGTGATACATACGCGTATAGTATCTTCCCCCAAGTTATAAAATACATATCAGTATATATATACACTTGGAAATATCTGACCCGTAGCTCATTGTTTATTTGGGAAATACCCGACCCGTAGGTCATTGTTTCGAGCAATTCAAACATTTGGATGGTCACGAAGGATAAGGTCAGTCCATATGCCACTTTGAGTTCTTTTTCTTTTTCACCGGTGATGTCGGTGTTGTAAGAGTACTTCCTCCCCCTTGGTCGTTTCCCCAAGGATGGGCTTGGTTGCCAGTCGTATTATATTGGCAGGTGGCCCGATCATGCCTAGCCTGACGTTTACGTTCTTTCCTCCGCCACCCCTTTTCGTAACACTCATATACTCCCACAACTCGGTCCGCGTCATTCTTCCCGTCATTGATGCAAAAATCTCCCTTGTCGTATGGGATCTTCTCGCGTCCCGTCTCTTGGACAATAGTCCTATCATTCCTCCTGGTGTTCATGTTACACACCGAGTCCACGCGATCATCACTTGCCAACTAGCCTTGGCCGCTCTTACGACCCCCATGACCCATTACTCTCCCCCTTAAGGCTTGTGACACAGTGCGGCTAGCCTCAAGGTAAGCTACCGACACTTGTCCCCTAGGGTCATTTCTTGTTGGCATGCGTCTACCCTTCATTTCTACAAGGGAATTTGAACGAGTCGTTAGACTCCAATCAACGTCAATTGACGGAAAATGCTATAGACACATATTGGCCCAAGTCACCACCATACATCTTAACAACTAGAGACCTTGCAACCTACGTAACAATAGTCCTATAAACGCCAAAATACAATGCTCATGGTTTTTCGGTCAAACTTGTTTTGAAAAATCTCTTGTGAGATGTTGCTTACATAGTTTAGAACTGAGATGGATCTGATACCACTTAATTGTCACGCCCCAGACCACATCTGAACGCGTGTACAACCGCCGTATGACTAAGTGACGTCACTCGCAAGTCAACATGGCTTAATCACACTAGGCGTCTATTAACATAATCCATCCTTACTCAGTAGTAAACATACATAACAACATCACATTTAAACCAATGAATAGCGGAAATATTCAACGGTAAAGCACGGGCCACAACCGGCCAAAACATGGGCTCGCAAGCCCAAAATAGTTTGTAGTAAATCAAATATCCATGAGCAAGTGTTTGGTAGTTTGAAAGTAAATAAGGAAGCATGAACCACGTCTTCCTTGAATTGACTTCACCCGTAAGAAGGTGCAGGTAGCAAGACCTAGCTTCAACCTAAAAATGGTGGGCCCCCTGAAGGGGTCAGTAAAAGTACCGAGCGAGTAGCAAACTAAATGTAGCATAACTAACGTTTTAAGTATAAGACCCAAACATAGGGTGATACATACGCGTATAGTACTTTCCCTCAAGTTATAAAATACATATCAGTATATACATACACTTGGAAATACCCGATCCGTAGGTCATTGTTTATTTGGGAAAATCATAGTAGTCAATATCCCTGACTTAAATCCCAACCCACCCATATACCTATGAGTGTATAGGACTCCTCCTTGCCCTAAACAATTCTTATTCTGAGTTTTTAGGACAGTACCGTCGTCCCCAGGGTCTCCACCCTTTATACATTTGAGGTTTGAGGACAGTACCGTCATCCCTGGGTCTCCACCGTTTATACATTTGAGGTTTGAGGACAATACCATCGTCCCTGGGTCTCCACCATCTATATACTGAGTTTTGAGGACACTACTGTCGTCCCTGGGTCTCCACCGTTTACACATTTGAGGTTTGAGGACAGTACTGTCATCCCTGGGTCTCCACCGTTTATATACTGAGTTTTGAGGACAGTACTGTCGTCCCTAAGTTCTCCATCATCTTACTTTCATTTCTATGATCTACCGCTTATCATACATAGATAGGGTCTATATCATAATCATTTATCAAGGCTAAACCAAGTCTTAGAGTTTAATCATTAGATATCAAACTTGACATTTTAATATCATATTCCATGCAATTCCATGCACAATATACTTATATAGCATGGCTGGGGTTAATCCCCTTCAAATCGGGCCCCGATACGCGTTTTCGGCGAAGACGAAAATTGGGGCAGTAGCTTAACCGGTGTCGGTCATATCCTATACCCGGCTCCGGGTATGTGTCAATTTTCCCAGACCAGCCAGGCAGTAGCATAACCGGCGCCAGTTCGGCCATATGGCCGGTGCCGGTTCACTGTCTACCCAACGGCGGCGGTCCGTTGACCCGCCCCGAATGATCTCTGATCGGTCCGAAACTTTTATAAAACATGTATTGGGTCTTAAACAACCATAATATCCTCTTTTAACCTTCCAAAACATCACATATGATTTTATACACATTTTATACTTTTATCATGCATAATCATGTAGTATTATTCGCATAAGCCTAATTACCTTGGCAAATCACATGCTTAAACTCCTTTAAACATCATTATGAATACTTATAACATTTCTTTAGGTAATCTTACACTTAACCCAGGAGTTGAGAGACATTAAGCCATGCACTCACCTCGAATGAGCTTTATAAAGTTCTACCCTCCTCGGTTGAACTCCAGTGAAACTCTGGCGAACTTTGGATGAACTCCGGTGATCACTCCGGCGACCCTTTCAACTCTGAGAAAGTTCTAGGAATACCTTAGACAAGTTTCTAACAAGGTTTTATCATCATAAAACCCATATCAATATAAATAACCTTTAAAAGGTCATTTTCCAGCGAACTGGTCACTTTGGCTCCTAAGTCCGTTCTTGGACTTAGAACTACCTTTTAACCCCTCATTCTACATTTCTAAACATGTAGAACAATCCTAGGGTTCCTCCATATGCTAAGTAAGTCTTATGATAGACAAAAAGTAGAGGAAAAGTTATTATGAGGTCATTACCTTAATCTTTCACATTTTTCCTAACTTTTTCCTTCTTTATTCCACCTCCTTGGACCTCTATTGCTTGAGCTCGAATTGCAGCAATGGAATGGTTTGGAGAGATCTTCTTCCCTCTTTCTTGGTGGCTTGGTCGAATGCAATGATGAGGATGGAGGGAGATAGGTTCATTTTGTCTCATTTAGCCAATGAATGAGAGAGAGACTCATTTGGTGTCTCTAAATGTCTCCCCATCCCATCACTTGAACTCCTAGCTCTCAATTAGTCAATTTGAGCACACAAAAACGTGGGGTGGCCCCATTCATATGGGCAGTCATCCCATTATGTCATAATGTGTGCAATTGGCCCCGAAAGTTGAATTTCTCAGACTGTTTTAATTATATTTTATTTTATCGGGCCAAATAAAATATATATGTTGGGTTAATGGTCCAACAAGGATTTGTCCATAAGCCCTAAGGGGCCACGCTACGAACGTCCCTGGAAACATAAGCTAACGGGCGCGGTACCTAGGGGCACCTGGGTTAAGGCGACATACGTCCCCAACAGGACGTCAAGGCCCAATCATACATTAAGGCGACGTACGTCCCCAACAGGACGCCAAGGCCCAATCATACGTTAAGGCGCGTACGTCCCCAACACGGTCCGCCAAGGCCCAATCATACGTTAAGGCAACGTATGTCCCCAACAATACAAAGACCAAGAGGACAATAGGCGACAGAGGACGCCCGTTGTTTATGGGACGAACGTCCCCATAGCCCAAGCCAACTGGGAAGCCTTTCCTTGGGTCGTGGCGAGGTTCGTCCCCAACAGGACCAGCCCACATCATCAAGGCTCAAGGGCAGCGCGAGACGTCCGTCCGACACAGCATAGCACAGCAAGCAACGGTCACATCCTGACTGTTGATATGAACAGTACGGCGGATGAAACGTCTAATTCATTATGTCCTGCGCACACTCGGAGCATCAGAAGTGGGTGCATGGAGGTTTCGGAAATATCGGGTGGTCCTCACCCCCGATGTGGGTCCCACGTGCAATTCACTATTCACGCAAAAGTAATACCAAAAACTTACAACCTCGTAAATTCATTAACCATTTCATAAGGTTCCATACATTTTTACATAAAAGTAAATATATTTGGGGATGGTGTTACAAGTTCACCCCCCTTATTTGGTATTTCATCCCCGAAATCAACGTGTCCAGTCAAAAAGAAACGAGTATTGCTCCCTCATTGAGACCTCGGTCTCCCATGTTTCTTCTTCGACTCGATCACTCCTCCAAAGTACCTTCACCGGTTCTACTGCATATTGCTAGTCCTCACGGATCTCTACCGTTGGTTTCTCAAGAATATGTGACGGATCTCATACATACTTCTTGAGCATGAATACATGAAACACGTCGTGTATCTTCTCAAGTTCAGGTGTCAACTTGAGCCGGTAAGCCACGGCCCCAATTCTTTCAAGAATCTCAAACGGAACAATGTATCGGGGGTTTAGCTTTCCCCTCGATATGAATCGGATGATACCTTTCCAAGGAGAAATCCTTAGAAACACCTCATCACCAACCTCAAATTATAATGGTCTACGCCGTTTATCAGCATAGCTCTTCTACTGGTCTTGGGCAGCCTTAAGCCTATCCCAAATGATCTTCACCTTAGCATTGGTGATCTCAACGAGTTCTTTACTTTCGAGGTTGGCCTTGCCAACCTCGTCCCAACACAACGGTGTTCTGCACTTCCTCCCATACAATGGCTCGTATGGAGGCATGCCAATACTTTCTTGATAACTATTGTTATAGGCAAACTCTACCAGAGCCAAATGTTTGTCCCAGGTCCCTTGGAACTCCAAAGCACATGCCCTAAGCATGTCTTCCAAAATCTGTATCACCCGCTCGGATTGTCCATCCGTCTGTGGGTGAAATGTTGTGCTAAACTTCAGTTGAGTTCCCAAAGATGCTTGAAACTTTGGCCAAAATCTAGATGTGAATCGTGGATCTCAATCCGACACAATGGATATCGGGACTCCATGCAATCTCACAATCTCTTCAGTGTATAACTTGGCCAATCTTTCAAGAGGATAAGTAATGTTGATAGGCAAGAAATGTGCACACTTGGTAAGCCTATCAACCACCACCCATACTGTATCGTAGTTGTTCACCGTCCGTGGTAGCCCTACCACGAAGACCATGGTCACATGTTCCCACTTCCATTCTGGAATGGTAAGTGGCTCCAAAAGCCCCACCGGGTGCTGATGCTCATCCTTAACTTGCTGACAAGTAAGGCATTGACTCGCATACTTTGTGGTGTCCCTCTTCATACCTGACCACCAATAACTTTCCTTCAGGTCTCGGTACGACAGTACATCTTCGTATTTCCTGGATGCATAGCATAGGCCGAAGAATGAGCCTCCTCTAGTATGGACTTTTGGAGCTCTTCATTCTTCGGTATACATACACGATCTCTAAACAATAAGAGACCATCTTCTCGTACCCGGAAATCATCAACGGGTCCCACAAGGATCTGTTCACGGATCTTCTGACATTCTTCTTCAATCACCTGACATTTGTTGATCTCATCACGCAAGGTAGGTCTAACCTCGAACCTCGCTATGAGGGCCCCGCTCGTGGATACCTCCACGCGCGCCCTCAATGCCCGTAGGCATGTGAGTAGCGTCCCCGACGTACTCTTCCTGCTCAATGAATCGCCAATACATTGGACCTACCGGGATGATAGTCGGTGATCAAGTCATAGTCCTTAATCAACTCCATCCATCTCCTTTGCCTCATATTCAACTCTTTCTGAGTGAATACATACTTCAAGCTCTTATGATCGGTGTAGGTGTGGCATGTTTTGTCACGCCCCGGACCTAGCCGGACACGTCAACAACCCGCCGTACAGTACGAATAGTCAACCGCAATCCAACTCATCCATACTATACAAGGCATCGTGAATATCATTCACACATAGTACATCCATAAACAAACATATTGTAAATCATTCATTTAAAACAGCGAAAGCATTTAATATAAGTGTCTTAGCCACACTTTGGCAACCATGGGCATGCAAGCCCCAAATAGTTATTCAAAATAATATCCATGAGCATTATTATAATTGTTTTGAAATCAGAAAAAACAGAAGAAGCACGAACCACGTCTTCTCCTCTGAATATCCCGAGCAACGGGCACCGGTAGCAACCTTCAAGTCCTACCTGAAACTATGAGGTGGCCTCCCCCGTGAAGGGGAGGTCAGTACTTGGAAATATTTGACAAGTACAAGAGCAACTATACTAAGTATAACCAACGCTTTAATTTCCAAGACCCTCAACTTAGGGTACTATTATATTATAGGCCATAACCCTCGGTTACCCTTTTTACTTTTAACTGTACTTACTTTACATAAATTCAAGTAGTCGGCCCGTAGGCCCATACTCATTTAGAATTCATCTTTTCCATTCCCCCGTGACCGCAAGTCACGATAACCCCGTGGGGTCCCATCGAGCCCCAATTGTATAGCATGGGCTCGGCCCAACTACATCTCTATACAATCCTCTAGCTCAATATATCATATCAAAATTTGTATGGCAAGGGCTCGGCCCAACTACGTTTCCATACCAACCATAACTTCGTGGCAAGGGCTCGGCCCAACTACGTTTCCACGGAGGTCACATATACATGGCAAGGGCTCGGCCCAACTACGTTTCCATGCTAATCATATTACATGGCATGGGCTCGACCCAACTACATCTCCATGTCATCCTAGAGTCCAACTCTAATTATTCTCATAATCAAATTCTCAAGCAAGTCCTATGCCTAGAATCAATTCCCGTAGGTGGCCTTTAGGCCTACCCCTATCACACCTTAGTGTTCATACCATTCATCCTTAAGTATCTCTTGAGACTACTTAAGGCATATCTATTCACAATCCTACCTCTTAGGATTTGTTTCATCATTTATTTATATTAATTCCCCGACTAGTATTTTGATACTAATTGGATAACCTTAGAACATGCCAAGTTCCTATTTCCCAAATTGCATTTCATTTCCATTGATTTCTCAACCCAAGTATAGTTTGATCTCAATATCAAAAATATCACTTTAATCCATTCATGGATTTCATACATGTAGTAAAGTATATTTTATCACGATGTCATCATAGTAATTCCATTAACATGTCGTTCCATTCATTTCACATAATCATACACAATTATTCTAAATTTGTATATCATGCTTCACTTACTCATTTCCATATTATTTTCATTTAGGCATTATTAGTCATTAATAATCCATGAAAATCCCATCTAATTACTTTAGGCATTCTTATGAAATTAACTCACTAATTATAAGCAATATAGTCAGCCATCATCACCTTATGATGTGCTGAAATAGTTGACTTTGTTGAGCTCCCCGATAAATCCTCGTTTTAAACCGATGCAAAGGCAAAACTGGACTGCCTGGGCAAAAGCCGGGCGGCTTTCACGAAAGCCGGGCGGCTTTCGTAGTCTGCAACTACGAACAGCTCCCTATATGTGGCGGTTTCCGGCGATTTCGACTCCTATCGATTCACCAACTCTTCTAAGTTAATTAACACCACTTTATAACAATATTCTACACTTTTAAACGTGTAGAAATCATGGTTTAATCCACCATATGATTCCACAAAAAATCATACACAAGAAAACTAGTTACAAGATTGTTTGTTGAGTTCTTACCTCAAGAACAACCCCTCTTTCCTTGGATTTCCTTTGTTGGTGCTTCCTCCCCCCTATGGATTAGCTGAGAGAGTTTTCTGGAGCTCCCTCCTCTTAGTTGGTTCGAAATTATGCAAGAGGGAGGGTGGGGGAGTGTCCTACTCAATCACCTCCTATCAAAGGTGGGATAGGAAACATGGGGTGTGTGATTGTCCCTTGGAGACTTCCTACCCACTATGTACGCCCCTCCCAGCTGCCTTCTGACTATTTGTGATACATAAAATCGTGGGGTGGCCCCCACTCATGTGGGAGGTCATCCCCTTATGCCCCGAGGTGTATAATCGGCCCCGAAAGTTGTATTTTTCGGACTGTTTTAGTCATATTTTATTTTATCGGGCCGGATAAAATATATCACGCGTTCCCATTAATTATGGGCCTATAGAATAGATATACGTTCCCCAACATTAATTTAGGAGTCTCTGAAACTCATTTCGGGCTGTTATCCGCTAAATTACCAATACCGGTAATTGGGCCCCGTTTGACCAGCCGGTCAACTCCATGCCTTTCTTATGGCCCAAATAAAATACCCATCACCATATAGATGTCATCTAGACCAAGACGAATATAATATGTGGTTCGGAAATTATCGGGCGGCCCCCCGGTCCGGGCGTGGGCCCCACATGCAATTTACTATTCACGTAAAAGAAATAACAAAATTTAACAATTACGTAAATTCATAAATCATCTTTCAAGGTTTATTACATAATTTACTAAAAGTAAATATGCTTGAGGGACGGTGCTACAAGTTCACCCCCCTTAACGGGAATTTCGTCCCCGAAATTCTCAACCGATTATTCAAACAGAAATGCATACTGCTCCTTCATCGAGGCTTCAGTCTCCCAAGTTTCTTCTTCAACTCGGTCACTTTTCCAAAGGATTTTAACCATTGGAACTTTTTTGCTTCTTAGCTTCTTTACTTGTCTATCAAGTATCCTTACCGGTTGCACGGCGTAGTTCAAGTCTTCCCGTATTTCCACGGGTGGTTTCTCTAGTACATGAGATGGATCCGGAATATACTTCTTAAGCATAGACAGATGGAATACATTATGTATTTTCTCCAATTCCGGAGTCAACTGCAATCGGTATGCTACGGCCCCAATTCTCTCAAGAATTACAAATGGCCCCATGTAGCGTGGGTTGAGTTTCCCTCGGCTCTGAAATCGGATGATTCCTTTCCAAGGTGAAACTTTCAAAAATACCTCATCCCCAACCTTAAACTCTAAGGCTCTTCGGCTCTTATCAGCATAGCTCTTCTGTCTATCTTGTGCCGCCTTAAGTCTGTCACGAATCATCTTTACCTTTGACTTGGTGATTTCCACCAGTTCCGTGCTCTCGAGTTTGGCCATGCCAACCTCATCCCAACACAAAGGTGTACGACATCTCCTCCCATACAATGCCTCGTATGGAGGCATGCCTATACTCGCCTGATAACTGTTGTTATAGGTAAACTCCACAAGTGCCAAATGATTGTCCCAACTCCCTTGGAACTCCAATGCACAAGCTCTCAGCATATCCTCTAATATCTGTATAACCCGCTCGGATTGTCCATCCGTTTGCGGGTGAAAAGTTGTACTGAATTTCAGTTTTGTCCCCATAGATTCTTGGAACTTCGGCCAAAATCGTGATGTGAATCGCGGATCTCTATCGGATACAATGGTTATAGGAACCCCATGCAGCCTCACGATCTCATCCATATATAACTTGGCTAACCTTTCCAGTGCATAGGTGGTGTTGATAGGTAAACAGTGTGCACTCTTCGTGAGCCTATCAACCACAACCCATACGGCGTCATAGTTCTTAATCGTCCGTGGCAGCCCTACCACGAAATCCATAGTCACGTGTTCCCATTTCCATTCAAGAATGGATAATGGCTGTAACAACCCAGCTGGATGCTGATGTTCTGCCTTAACTTGCTGACAAGTAAGACACCTACTGATGTACTCGGCTATTTCCCTCTTCATACCCGACCACCAGTAACTTTCCTTCAAATCACGGTACATCTTCGTGCCTCCCGGATGCATGGCATATGCTGATGAATGAGCCTCCTCTAAGATGGACTTTCGGAGCTCATCATCCAACGGTACACATACTCAGTCACGAAATAATAGGAGACCATCGTCTCTCTCCCTGAAATCCTCAACCGGTCCCGCTAGCATGCGTTCACGGATCTTCATAAGTTCTTCGTCGGTTTCTTGACCCCTCTTGATTTCATCAAGTAATGTAGGTCTTACCTCGAATCTTGCTAACAAGGCACCATCGCTAGATACCTCCAATTGGGCTCTCAATGCCCTCAAGCTAGTCAATAATGCCCCAGATGAATTCTTTCGGCTCAAGGCATCCGCTACCACGTTGGCTTTACCGAGGTGGTACTCGATAACTAGATGGTAGTCTTTTATCAACTCCATCCACCGTCTCTGTCTCATGTTTAACTCTTTCTGAGTAAACACGTACTTCAGGCTTTTGTGGTCGGTGTATATATGACATGTTTCCCCGTAGAGATAATGTCTCCAAATCTTCAATGCGAACACCACCGCCCCCAGCTCTAAGTCATGAGTGGGATAATTTACCTCATGCTTCTTCAACTGTCGTGAAGCATAGGCAATCGCCCTCCCATTCTGCATCAAGACACATCCAAGCCCTTGGATGCTTGCGTCGCTGTAGACATCGTACCCCACACCCTGTTTGGGTAGTGCGAGTACCGGTGCCTCGGTCAATCTCTTCTTCAGTTCAAGGAATCCCTTCTCACATCGGTCATCCCATACGAACTTGGCCCCCTTTCGAGTGAGCTTTGTCAATGGCGATGCCAAAACTGAGAACTTCTCCACAAATTTTCGGTAGTACCCTGCCAATCCAAGGAAGCTACGAATTTCCTTGACGTTCTTTGGCCTCTCCCATTCAGTAATGGCCTCAATCTTCTTGTTATCTACGGCAATCCCTGATCCTGAAACCACATGCCCGAGAAAGCCAATCTCCCTTAGCCAAAACTCACATTTGGAAAACTTGGCATAGAGTTGCTTCTCCCGTAGTGTCTCAAGAACCAGTTTCAAGTGCTCTTCATGCTCTTCTTCACTCTTCGAGTAAATCAAGATATCATCTATGAACACAATCACAAATCGGTCCAAGTATTTATGAAATACTCGGTTCATCAAGTCCATAAATGCCGCCGGGGCGTTGGTCAACCCGAACGACATAACTAGGAACTCGAAATGACCATACCTTGTGCGGAATGCACTCTTCGGTATGTCATCCTCCTTTATTTTCAGTTGGTGGTACCCCGACCTCAAGTCAATCTTCGAAAACACCGTCGCTCCTCGGAGCTGATCAAACAAGTCATCAATCCTAGGCAAGGGATACCTATTCTTGATTGTGACCTTGTTCAGTTGACGATAGTCAATGCACATTCGAAGTGTTCCATCTTTTATTTTCACGAAAAGGACCGGTGCTCCCCACGGAGAGTGACTCGGCCTTATGAAACCGTTGTCCAATAGCTCTTGCAATTGGGTTTTCAACTCGTTAAGTTCAACGGGTGCCATTCTGTATGGCGGTATAGAGATTGGTTTGGTGCCGAGTTCAACCTCGATCACGAACTCAATCTCCCTATCGGGTGGAAGTCCCGGCAAGTCTTTTGGGAAGACATCCGGATACTTGCACACAACTCTCACATCGTTGATGTCTACCTCTTCTTTGGTTTTGTCCACCACATAAGCTAGATATGCGTGGCATCCTTTTCTCATCATATTCCTCGCTCTCACGGTGGATATGATACAACTGTTTGATTTGCCTCTATCCCCCTCGAAGCGCAAGGTCAACCCTTCACCGCCTTCGAGTTCAAGAATCTTCGTGTAGCAATCGACCCTAGCATGATGTTTCTCAAGCCAATCCATCCCGAGGATTGCATCAAACTCGATCATGCTCAGCGGTACGAAGTCACACGTCAAGTTCTGTCCCTCCACCTCCACCTCACACGATGGATAGTGGCTCTCTCTCGATATCATCCCCTAGAGGCATGGACACCAATAGGGTTTGAGTCATCGGTACAAGTGGTCCGTTGAATCCGCTGGCGAACGCCTCACTCACAAATGATCGTTGCGCTCCGGTATCAATAAGGATCCTTGCGTCTCTCCCGTTTATCTTTAGTGTTCCTACATTCATAAGTAATGTAAGACACACTATCTAACTAATAGGCTTGTTTCTCAAGTCATAGAGTATGTTGGTTGAGGTTCGGGTGGGATCCGTTTGACACCCGTCCGAAAATTCCCAGGTTCTAGCCTTTAAGACCGTTCTAGGACCCAACTAGGTGAAAGCCGGCCGCTTTTCACGAAAGCCGGCCGGTTTTCGTGTGCGAGAAAAAATCCCATTATCGAAATCACGAAAGCCGGGTGGCTTTCAAGAAAGCTGGCCGGTTTTCGTCGCCGTAGTTTTATTCGTGGAATGGTTTCGAAGGCTGGCTGGTTTCTACGAAACCCGGCCGGGTTTCAGCAGCGCAGGAATCCCCAGGCTTAACGAAAGCCGGGCGGCTTCCATGAAAGCCGGGCGGCTTTCAGCTGCGAGAATTTTACCAGGTGAGGTATTTACGAAAGCCGGCCGGTCTTTACAAAAGCCGGCCGGTTTTTGGTTGCGAGAATTTTTAATTTTAATGTTGACGAAAGCCGGGCGGTTCTCGGTGGAAGCCGGCCGGCATTCGTTGCCGTGGTGTTATCCCAAATAAATCAAGACGAAAGACGGGCGGCTTTCATCAAAGCCGAGCGGTTCTCGCCCAGGGCGAGGATTCTCCTCCCCTTTTTCCCTTCAAACCCGACCAAACCCGTCGGGGCTATAAATTTACAAGTTCCACACTCCTATTGTTTATAATAGACTAATATGTGAGTTTAAGGAATTACCCGCAACGGAGTCCGGGTTGGCACGAGCATCCGCCTCCGTCATAGCATAGACCCGAGCTTGGGTCCTTCCTTGGTTTACGGATGGCGCGTTGCTTGCACTCGCCCCACCGTGCCCACCGCTAGCATTTGGTACTGCGGTTCGGTTCCTGCTCACCGTCGTTCCACTACTTGGCCCGGCCCCCATGGCTCGCCCAAGTTGTGGGCAACTCACCTTCAAATGCCCGACCTCCCCGCATTGATAGCACCTCGGGGGATCGCGGCACTTGCCAAAGTGGTTCTTCTTGCAGTTGCTGCACTTCTTCACGCCTGAGCCCTGTGACACAGAGCTTTGCCCACTCGGGCCTTGATTTCCCCTTACCGGTGGTGTAGGGGTTTTGAAGGATCCGCCTCCCCCGTGGTTCCCCTTCTTGTTGAAACCTTGAGGGCCATGGCTCTCCCATTTTCTTTTCCTTGCCTCCTCGGCATTCCTTCGTTTTCTTTCCTCCCACTCCTTCTCCCCTTTCAGGCCTTGTTCAACCACTTGACTGAACGTCATATTAGGCAATTGTGTTGCCCTCTCGCGTATGTCAAGGTCCAAGGCATCCCAGAAATGGTTCACCATCCAGTTTTCATCACAAATGTACTCCGGTATGAACTCAGCAAGCTTTCTGAACTTGTGCTCAAGTTCCTTCACCGTACATTCACCTCCTTGGGTCAGATTTGTGTACTCCCTCCTCTTCAAGTTCACCTCGAAGTCGGAGTAGTATTGGCTAAAGAACTCTTGTCGGAAATTCTCCCAAGTAACGGCCTCGCCGTACTTCCCCTTTGTCCCATCCCACCATGTGGACGCCATGCCTTCTAGTAACCTCGTGGCTACTCTAAGCTTCATGTGGGGTGGTAGTTGCATGTCGAGGGCCGCCTCGTTGAATCTTTTGATCCACTCGGCCGCTACGGAGATGTCCCCCGTTCCATCAAACGGTTTACACCCCAAGTCCCTTGCCTCTTTAAGGTACTTTGAGATCCTTATTATAGGGACCTTAGTACCTCCCCCTCCTCGGGATTCTATGATCTCCCTGAGAGTCACACGGCTTCCTCTTCTTGAAGTCCCTTCCAAAGCACGCCTTGCCCGGCGCCTTTGGCGATCTTGGTGGTATTGCCGGAGCAATTCCTCAATCCGTTCGAGAGCTTCATTATCATCACTCTCGTCGCTAGCATCATCGTATTCCCCATCATATGGGGTCTCAACCGGCTCGGTTCCCGGCTGGTAAGTTGAATCCTCCTCGGACTCATAGTGCTCGTCTATAGTTTCCACGTGATCGTCACTCACGGTCAGCGAGTGGCCTGCACGGCCTTGTCTCCTAGACACCCTCGATCCTCCCCGACTGCCACGTTGGGATCCTCCCGGTGCTTGGCCAATCGGGTTCCGTCGAGTAACCTTCCCGGTACGTTCCATTTCTGAAAGAAATTTAGAATGAGTCATTAGACTCGTATCAAATGTCAATTGACGGATAGGCACTTAAAAACATCCTTTGGCTCAAATCACCGCCATGCCAATTGTTAAGGGTACCATCTTAACAATTAGAGACATTGCAACTCAAGTACCAAAAGTTCTATAAGTACAAAACTTTATGCTCATGGTTTTCAATTTCATTTTCAAAAAGCATTTTGAAGCTTCATTATGATGTTTACGGACTAAGGCTCTGATACCAATTAAATTGTCACGCCCCGGACCTAGCCGGACACGTCAACAACCCGCCGTACAGTACGAATAGTCAACCGCAGTCCAACTCATCCATACTATACAAGGCGTCATGAATATCATTCACACATAGTACATCCATAAACAAACATATTGTAAATCATTCATTTAAAACAGCGGAAGCATTTAATATAAGTGTCTTAGCCACACTTTGGCAACCATGGGCATGCAAGCCCCAAATAGTTATTCAAAATAATATCCATGAGCATTATTATAATTGTTTTGAAATCAGAAAAAGCAGAAGAAGCACAAACCACGTCTTCTCCTCTGAATATCCCGAGCAACGGGCACCGGTAGCAACCTTCAAGTCCTACCTGAAACTGTGAGGTGGCCTCCCCCGTGAAGGGGAGGTCAGTACTTGGAAATATTTGACAAGTACAATAGCAACTATACTAAGTATAACCAACGTTTTAATTTCCAAGACCCTCAACTTAGGGTACTATTATATTATAGGCCATAACCCTCGGTTACCCTTTTTACTTTTAACTGTACTTACTTTACATAAAGTCAAGTAGTCGGCCCGTAGGCCCATACTCATTTAGAATTCATCTTTTCCATTCCCCCGTGACCGCAAGTCACGATAACCCCGTGGGGTCCCATCGAGCCCCAATTGTATAGCATGGGCTCGGCCCAACTACATCTCTATACAATCCTCTAGCTCAATATATCATATCAAAATTTGTATGGCAAAGGCTCGGCCCAACTACGTTTCCATACCAACCATAACTTCGTGGCAAGGGCTCGGCCCAACTACGTTTCCACGGAGGTCACATATACATGGTAAGGGCTCGGCCCAACTACGTTTCCATGCTAATCATATTACATGGCATGGGCTCGACCCAACTACATCTCCATGTCATCCTAGAGTCCAACTCTAATTATTCTCATAATCAAATTCTCAAGCAAGTCCTATGCCTAGAATCAATTCCCGTAGGTGGCCTTTAGGCCTACCCCTATCACACCTTAGTGTTCATACCATTCATCCTTAAGTATCTCTTGAGACTACTTAAGGCATATCTATTCACAATCCTACCTCTTAGGATTTGTTTCATCATTTATTTATATTAATTCCCCGACTAGTATTTTGATACTAATTGGATAACCTTAGAACATGCCAAGTTCCTATTTCCCAAATTGCATTTCATTTCCATTGATTTCTCAACCCAAGTATAGTTTGATCTCAATATCAAAAATATCACTTTAATCCATTCATGGATTTCATACATGTAGTAAAGTATATTTTATCACGATGTCATCATAGTAATTCCATTAACATGTCGTTCCATTCATTTCACATAATCATACACAATTATTCTAAATTTGTATATCATGCTTCACTTACTCATTTCCATATTATTTTCATTTAGGCATTATTAGTCATTAATAATCCATGAAAATCCCATCTAATTACTTTAGGCATTCTTATGAAATTAACTCACTAATTATAAGCAATATAGTCAGCCATCATCACCTTATGATGTGCTGAAATAGTTGACTTTGTTGAGCTCCCCGATAAATCCTCGTTTTAAACCGATGCAAAGGCAAAACTGGACTGCCTGGGCAAAAGCCGGGCGGCTTTCACGAAAGCCGGGCGGCTTTCGTAGTCTGCAACTACGAACAGCTCCCTATATGTGGCGGTTTCCGGCGATTTCGACTCCTATCGATTCACCAACTCTTCTAAGTTAATTAACACCACTTTATAACAATATTCTACACTTTTAAACGTGTAGAACTCATGGTTTAATCCACCATATGATTCCACAAAAAATCATACACAAGAAAACTAGTTACAAGATTGTTTGTTGAGTTCTTACCTCAAGAACAACCCCTCTTTCCTTGGATTTCCTTTGTTGGTGCTTCCTCCCCCCTATGGATTAGCTGAGAGAGTTTTCTGGAGCTCCCTCCTCTTAGTTGGTTCGAAATTATGCAAGAGGGAGGGTGGGGGAGTGTCCTACTCAATCACCTCCTATCAAAGGTGGGATAGGAAACATGGGGTGTGTGATTGTCCCTTGGAGACTTCCTACCCACTATCTACGCCCCTCCCAGCTGCCTTCTGACTATTTGTGATACATAAAATCGTGGGGTGGCCCCCACTCATGTGGGAGGTCATCCCCTTATGCCCCGAGGTGTATAATCGGCCCCGAAAGTTGTATTTTTCGGACTGTTTTAGTCATATTTTATTTTATCGGGCCGGATAAAATATATCACGCGTTCCCATTAATTATGGGCCTTTAGAATAGATATACGTTCCCCAACATTAATTTAGGAGTCTCCGAAACTCATTTCGGGCTGTTATCCGCTAAATTACCAATACCGGTAATTGAGCCCCGTTTGACCAGCCGGTCAACTCCATGCCTTTCTTATGGCCCAAATAAAATACCCATCGCCATATAGATGTCATCTAGACCAAGACGAATATAATATGTGGTTCGGAAATTATCGGGTGGCTCCCCGGTCCGGGCGTGGGCCCCACATGCAATTTACTATTCACGTAAAAGAAATAACAAAATTTAACAATTACGTAAATTCATAAATCATCTTTCAAGGTTTATTACATAATTTACTAAAAGTAAATATGCTTGGGGGACGGTGCTACATGTTTCCCCATAGAGATAATGCCTCCAAATTTTCAGTGCAAACACTACTGTCCCCAATTCTAGGTCATGGGTAGGGTAGATCACCTCATGTTTCCTCAATTGCGTAGAAGCATAGGCAATCACCTTACCATTTTGCATCAACACACATCCAAGCCCCTGTATGCTAGCCTCACTATAGATATCATACCCTATACCTTGTATGGGTAGGGAAAGAACCAGTGCCTCGGTAAGACGTTTCTTTAGCTCAAGAAAACCCTTCTCACACTTTGTAAGGAATATTTGTAATTAGATTTTGATGATGCTAGGTTAATTAGGACTTTAGAGTACCCCTATTTAGACTTAATGTATTAGAATTTTCCTTTGTAAAACTCTTTAGTATAATCGACTAAGTAGAAGGCCTCTAGAGCAGAAGACCTACAAAGCAGAAAGCCTCCTGAGCAGAAGACCCTTTCTATAGCTTTGGTTGAACAGAAGACCTTCCGTTCTCTGCTTTAGAACAGAAGACCTCAGGGTCTCTGTTATTCTTTACTCTGACAGAAACCCTCCCGGCTCTCTGTTGGATATCTTCTCAACAGAAGTTCTCAAGACCTTCTCTGATCAACTCTCTGCTAAAGACACCAGAAGGCCTGACACTTAGAAGAATTCCACCAAGCCGGGAAACCAACCGAAAGATTCCTTCAACGGCTAGGAGTCTTGAACGGAAAAGCTACAGTGCGCGCATTAAATGCACATTTAATGCCTTCCATACTCTGTAGAGTAAATGCAGATGATTGGCCGCAATGTTAGGATAACTTTATCCCAAAATAGTAACCCGCCAACTTTACCGGGTCCTACTGGTCAAGTCAACTGCTCGCTCATTTAATGCAGTTGTCCTCCTTCTCCTCCAACAGGAAGACAACCTCAGTATAAAAGATACACTACGAAGAACAACCGGATAACTTTGCTATAACTTTTGCTACAACTCTGCATACAAGATATTCAAACGCTAAAAACGCAAAAAGCCTCCTTGAGATTAAAACTTCATCATCTTCTACAAGAGAAGGCAGAAGTTGGAAAAATCCTTATTTCCAACTCAAGCAAAGTTCTAAGTGTTCTTCAACTCTTCAAGCTCATCACATAAAAACTCTTTGTAACGAAGCAAGTTGGAGGAACCTCTGTTCTAAATAGAACCTCTTCTTACACAAGAAGGACGTCCTAGTACCTGGAGCAGTGAAGTGGTGATACTTCTGGGAAAGCTCAGTGAAAGGACCGGTCTTAGGGAAGCCGGAAGTGCATCCAAGAAGACATCTAAACTTGAAGAAGACGTGGAGAGCTTCTTAAGTGATAGGGCTAAGGCATTGTAAACGGACGTTTTTACAAGTTTAGTGGAACAGTGGACTAGAGGAACAAGTTGTTCCTTGAACCACTATAAAAAGCCCTGGTGTCAGTTACTTACTGCATTACATTCATTGTTTTTGTTTGAACTGTTTAACTCCAAAGACTTGGTATCTGTGTTCAACAGAACTTGTCTTGTGAGTTAACAGAAGGCCTACTGCCTTTGCTTCTCTGAGGCTACTAACACAACTCCCTACCAGAACCCCATCCGCTGCCAGTCTGTTCTGCCAACAGAACAGACTATTCTATTAAATCTGGTACTTAGCTTGAAAAAGCTAAAAACCAATACAATCTATTCACCCCCCCCCCCCCCTCCTCTAGACTGTATCCAGTACAACCGGGACCAACAAGTGGTATCAGAGCCTCCTTGTTCTAATAATCTCTTAGGTTATTTGTTGAACAAAGATCCACTTGTTTTTCTGTTTTATCTCTTTTTTAATATGATATAATGGATCACTCCCTTTCCAAGAATCTTATGTTCTCATATCTAAAGTTTGATGACTGGAGGATCCGGATGAAGGCACATCTCTGTGCTCTGCATGATGAGATGTGGGAAGTACTTGACATTGGGCCCTTCACAAGCTTCCAGAAGGTCAACCCTGAACATGCTATTGACAACACTAGACCTCAGATGATCAATAAGGCCAAATCTGAGTAAACTACTGAAGAAAGAAGGAAGTACAATCTGGACAACATTGCTAAGGACATTCTTTACAAGTCCATCGATGATAGGTACTTCAACAGAATAAAGAAGTGCAAGACTTCAAAGGAAATATGGGATACTCTTGAGCTCATTGGAGCTGGTGATGAGCAAGAGAAGGACAACAAGCTGACAATAGCCAACAAGAAGTTTGATGACTTCAAGCTTCTTCATGGTGAAAGCATCTCCAAGATGTATGACAGGCTCCTCACTCTCACTGAAGAGATCTCTGAGCTTGGCAAGGAACTCACCACCAAGGAGATCAACCTTAAGGTGTTGAGGGGACTGCCCTCTGCATGGAAAATGAAGGTGGTTGCTGTCCAAGCCAGCAAGGATGTGAAGACTTATCCCACTGATAAGCTCATTTCAGATCTCAAAGCTCATGAGTTTGAAATGATTGAAGAAAAAGAAGATGTACCAGAAGAGAGGACCACTACAGCCCTCACTGCCATCACATCAAAGGTAAATGATTTTGACCCTTCAGTACTTTTATCTGACGAATATATGGATGCTTTTGCTAGGAGATTCAAGAAGTTCATGAAGAATCCTAAAGATGGAAGAAGTCCATCATTCAGCAGAAAGCCATTCCAGAAGGTCAAATCAACAGAAAGCAGTGGTGAGCTTCTCTGTTACAACTGCAGACAACCTGGACATTTCAAGGCAGAATGTCCACATCCAAGAGTGTCCAAGAAACAAGGGCATGATGGAGAAAAGAAGAAGTATGAAGATAATTCCAGAAGAAGGAAAGCACTCGTGACAGAACAGCTCGAGAAAGACCCTCTGTCTGAGACAGAATCCAGTTCTGACTCTGATTCTGATGAGGCTTTCTGTTGCCTTGATACTGAGACAGAAGACCTATGCCTCATGGCTCATTCTCATGATGAGGTAACCTCTACTTCTGCGTCTAGTTTTTCTTCGGTAGGCTTAGCTTTTGATTCTGATTCCATGTCAGAATTTTGGGAAGAGTTTAAGGCCATCCAAGCAACTTATTCCTCGGTAACAGAAGAAAACAGTAAGCTGAAGGCTGAAATTCTTGACTTAAAAAAGGAGGTTGAGATCAAAATCAATCTTCTAATTAAGGAAAGAGATCAGCTGGAAACTGAAAATGTTTCTCTTCTCAAGAGAATAAGAGAAATAGAGCCTCTTGAGATTAAGTACAAAGCTTACTAGAAGGCCCAGTCTTCCATGGAAAAGATTTTACTTGATCAACAGATTGGCACTGGCTTTGGTCTTGGTTATGGCTCAACAGAATCAGGTGAGCCTTCTGTAATGCCTAGCACCAGTGTTGCTAAGGCAGATAAGGTCATAGTGCCACTGATCTTTAGCCCCATCTGTCAAGCTGGTGTATCTGGCACCAAGGTTGTTCATGAGGAAGTTAGACCAGAAAAGGGAAAGATAAAGGTTCAACAGAAACCCTTTTTGAAAAATATTGAACCTGGCAGAAAACCTAACAACAGAAAGGGTTCTCAGAATAACAAAAATAAAAGACCATTCATCGACAGACAACCTCATGACAATCGTGCCAGAAATGACCACCAGAAGGGCAAATATCAAGAGAGAGTTAACTTTAGGCAGAAGAGGTTGGCTGGTCAACTTCAGAAGCCCAAAGCTAATTGTTCCTCTGCTCTTGATAGTATATGGGACTTCTTTCCAACAAAGAAAGCTATGCAAAAATATGTAAACAGGAAGCATGACCCTCACAGGTTGAAACCAGCACCGAAAGAGCTCTCAGTAGAGAGAGTTGAGAGCGTCTCTCACTAGGAATTCGGTCCTAGGTTGCTCTCTCCCCCCTTCTCTCGGCGCCGCCACTCACGGTGGTCGCCGCCGCCGGAGCCCTCTTGGCTCCGGTGGGCTGGTGGTGTTTTGAGGTTTATGAATTTTTGGAATTCTTGGTTACTTGGTGCATGAAAGGTGGTCTGTTCGAAGGGGTTGTATGGGTTCTTTAATTCATAGCTTCTGGTTTTTTTTTGGAGGAGCTGGGCTCTCAAATGGAGGATAATCTATCTGGATGATGCTGTTGAGGTCTCCGACGGCGATGTGTTCAACTCCAGCTAAAGGAGTTTGATCTTGGAAGCACTGGAATCCATCGATAAACAGGTCGGCCGGGGCCACTGCATGTTTGAGGGATGGGCATGTACAGGGGGGAGACTGGGGAAGGAGGAGGCTCGGTGATAAAGGGATTGTAATCCCGGAGGTGAGGGGTCTGGACAAGCCGTTTGAGGTAACTCAGGCGACGGAAAGTGTGCCAGAATTGACTGGTTTTCTCTGAGGTTGTCGGAAGTGAAAATTGCAGGTTGATGCTCCTGGAAGCGCCTTGCCCTCCTTGATAAGCTGGACCAGTAACCATGGGCTGCGTTTGGGTGTGGCGTGTGCAGTGGTGAAGAACGGGGAAGATGGGGGTTGGGGTGACGGAAAAGGGAGGTACTCCCTGTGGTGAGTAGCCTGTTTCTTCTGCTGGTGAGTGTTGTTTGCCGGTGAGGACGACTGGAGGGTAATGGGCGGATACAAAGCCACCTAGTTTGGGTTCTACCGGTTCTGATTTGTGCTAGGACGATATCGATGTTGAAAGCTGATAGGATTCGCCGGAGAAGAGCACCGGTTTTCTGGGAATCAACTTCGCCTGACGCTACGTTTTTCCGGCTACTGTTGAACTGCCACCAAGCTTGCTTCCACCGTCGCCGTTGAGGGTTGCCGGGGCTCGACGGGGGTGGGGTGAGTTGGGGGATTTCGGTTTAGCAGCTGTTACTCTTCCGGATGGGTTCTTCTCTCCTCCGTTCGCCGTTCACCGGAAAGCCTGGGGACGCCGGGACCAGGTGGGGTGGCTGGCGGGGGGTGGGTGGGTGACTGATTGACAGGTGGACAGCGCCAGGCTGTCACCTCGTTGTTTTTGAATTTCAAATCTGCGCCTCTTGCGGCGCATGATTGTAGCGACGGATAATGGGTGTAAACCCTAGTTCGTTGGGCTGACTTATGGGATGGGCTTCGGATGGGTGTTGGACTTTGCTGTTCTGGGTCCCATGGCTGAACAAATTTGTTGCTGTGGACAGCTTTGGATACGGATGTTGGGCTCTTTGGCCTGGATTTTTAATGGGTGATACTGCTTAGCAGTTTGGATTGGGCCGCTAATGGCTAGAATATTTGGGATGCTGAGCCGGGGAATATGTCTCGTGCCAGCTTTTGATTTTGTATCCGAATATTGAGTCGGGGAACTTGTTCCGAGCTAGTTTTTGAAAAAAAAAAGAAGCATGACCCTCACAAGCATCTGCCCAAGGTGAATCACACTTCAGTTTACTATAACTACCAGGTGGACAATGGGTACCATCCACCAAGGTTTCACCTGATGAGAGCAAAATGGTACCAACTACCCAGACTCCATGACCCCCAGGACCCAGCATTGCTTGAGTACCTAAATCTTTCTTTTGATCTTGCAGGAACTGTGTGCTGGAGCTATCTCAGAGCAAGAATGGTTTATTGATAGTGGATGCTTCAGGCACATGACAGGTGACAGAAGTTGCCTAACTGAGTTCCAGAAATGCAAAGGACCTAGAGTTACCTTTGGAGGTAATGACAAAGAAAGTCAAACAAAAGGAAGAGGAAAGCTGATCAAGAACCAGATAGTCATTGATGATGTCTCATATGTCAAAGGACTGAAGTTCAACTTGCTGAGTGCTAGCCAATTCTGTGACAATGGCTACACTGTTGAATTCACAAAGGACTTCTGCTATGTTAAGCATGAGACAACAAAAGAAGTGGTTCTTACAGCATCAAGGAAGAAGAACATATATGTGGTTGATTGGAACACTGCAAATGATGGAGTTTGCCTGATAGCCAAGGGAGATTCAAAACTAAGCTGGGACTGGCACAAAAAGCTTAGCCATTTGAACTTCAAAATAATCAACAAACTGGCGAGAGAACACATAGTTGATGGACTGTCAGACATAGTTTACAAGAAAGAGACCCTCTGCAGTGCATGCCAGAAGGGAAAGCAGCAGGAGAACTCTTTCAAACCCATTGCTGGAGATCTTTCTACAAGTCCTTTAAATCTGATCCACATGGATTTATTTGGACCTGTTGAAACTCCAAGCGTTGGTGGCAAGAAATACACTCTAGTCATGGTTGATGACTATTCCAGATATACATGGACTATCTTTCTGTCAAAGAAAAATGAAACTCTTCAGAAGTTGCCATCTCTGTTAAAGCAACTTCAGACTGAGAAGAACTTGAAAGTTAAGACAATCAGGTCTGACAGAGGAACTGAATTTGTCAACCAAGTCATAAAGGACTTCTGTGATCAAAATGGAACCTTTCATCAACTCTCTGCTGCCAGAATCCCTCAACTACATTCTTAACAATGGAAAGGAGCATCTGAAAGTCTTTCAAGAGAAAGCTGATGAAGGTATCTTTATAGGCTATTCAAACACCAGTAAAGCCTATAGAGTACTCAACAGAAGGACTCTACATGTTGAAGAGTCTATACATGTGAAGTTTGATGATAGCACCTCTGTTAAAGAAGTAACAGAGATCCTCAAGGAAGTCAGCATAGAAGACAGAACATCAGAACCAACAGAAGAGGTAGCAGACAACCCTGCATTTCCAACACCTGCACCAAACCCCCTTCTGTTGAATGAAGATGAAGACTCAGAAGATGAAGAACCAGAGAGACCCAGACAGCAGCTGACAGAACCTGATCTGACATGGTTAAGAGACCATCCCCCTAATCAAGTAATTGGACATATCAGAAGTGGTGTGCAGACCAGATCAGCATCAACAAGGAGAGAAGCAATGCTTGCCTGCTATATATCTCAGATGGAACCCATGACTGTAGAAGAAGCTCTTGCAGACTCAGATTGGATCAATGCTATGCAAGAAGAGCTTACTCAATTTGAAAGGAACAAAGTATGGGAACTTGTTCCTAGGCCAAAGCACCAGAATGTCATTGGAACCAAATGGGTATTCAAGAACAAAGCTGATGAAGATGGCAACATTGTAAGGAATAAAGCAAGGCTGGTAGCTAAAGGTTATTGCCAAGAAGAAGTAATAGATTTTGATGAGACTTTTGCACCAGTTGCCAGATTGGAAGCCATCAGAATATTTCTAGCCTATGCTGCCTACAACAACATCAAGGTCTACCAGATGGATGTCAAAAGTGCATTTCTGAATGGAGATCTTGAAGAAGAAGTTTATGTGGAACAACCACCAGGTTTTGTCATTCCTACTCACTCCTCCTATGTCTACAAGCTTAAAAAGGCCCTTTATGGTCTTAAGCAAGCTCCCAGAGCATGGTATGACACATTGTCCCTTTTCCTAGTGAACCATGGGTTTACTAAAGGAAAGGTTGACAAAATTCTATTTCAAATCTCTGTTGCTAATCATATTCTGTTAGCACAAATATATGTTGATGATATTATATTTGGTAGTACTAATCTAGAACTGTGCAAGAAATTTTCTCAAGTGATGCAGAGTCAATTTGAAATGAGTGTGATGGGAGAACTCAGCTACTTCCTAGGACTACAAGTCAAACAAGTTGCAGAAGGAATCTTTATCAATCAAGGGAAGTATACTAGAGACCTGATCAAGAAGTTTGGAGTGGAAAGCAAATTCTCAGTGAAGATTCCCATGAACACCTCACAAGGAATTGGTCCAGATGATGAAGGAAAGGATGTCGATGCAACAACCTACAGAGGAATCATAGGATCTCTCCTCTATCTAACTGCAAGCAGACCAGATATTTCATTCTCTATTGGAATCTGTGCCAGATACCAATCAAAGCCCAAGGAGAGCCATCTTAGTGCTGCAAGGAGAATCATCAGATATATCGAGGGAAATCCAAATGCAGGCCTATGGTATCCAAAGGGAGGTAACTTTGAACTAATTGGTTACTCTGACTCAGATTTTGCAGGTTGCAGATTAGACAGGAAGAGCACCTCTGGTCACTGCCAAATGCTAGGAGGAAGGCTTGTTTCCTGGTTTAGCAAGAAGCAGAATTCAATCTCAACAAGTACAACAGAAGCTGAATACATTGTAGCTGGGAGTTGCTGTGCTCAGCTACTCTGGATGAAGCAACAGCTGAAGGACTATGGCATTCAAGCAAAGGAGATCAAATTGCTGTGTGACAACACCAGTGTCATTGCCATCACCCAGAATCCAGTTCTTCGCTCCAGGACAAAGCACATTGAGATCAGACATCACTTCATCAGAGATCATGTTGAAAAGAAGCACATATGCATGGAGCATGTGCCAACAGAAGACCAGCTTGCAGACATTCTGACAAAGCCTCTTCTTGAGGCTAGATTCAACAAACTGAGAGAGGAATTGGGAATGATGGATGAAATTCCAAGAGAAAGTTGAAAAGGAAGGCCCTCTATTGCAAATTCTCTGCTAACAGAATACCTGTTGGAGAACCCCTTCTGCTAACCCCCCCTTCTGTTCTCTATCCTGACAGAACACCTCAGCAACAGAAACCCTCCCTTCCTTCCTTCAGAAAACCTCTTCTTACATCTAACAGAAAAGGTTGTGGACTTAGAAAATTCTGAAAAACTGGGTGACCTAGTAACTTAATGAAGGTCTTTTACCCTTTTACCCTTAAAACGGTATACAACCACAAAATATTTACTGCGCCTCCTTTTTCATTTATTGGTACCTTGGGACCGCAAATTATCTCAAACGTCCACTAACCTGTACCCATATATTCCCCTCATTTCAACCTAAACCGCTACTGCTTCCATTACTCTCAAGCTTACGAATTCTTATTTCTCCAAAACTCTCAACCGCTAAATCCGGCTATGGCTTTCTTGAACTTCACTGATCTTTCCAAGGAACAAAAAGCAACCCTGCTCAAGAATGTGTTGACAGGGATGAAGTGCGAACTGGATGTACTACCCAGATTTGCTGGGAAAGGAGAAAGGATGACCAGCATCATTGACGGGCTGACAGAGTCTCAACTAAGCAAGGTCATCTCCTACGCTTATGAGGTCTACAGCAACATTGACACCATTGAATTCTACCTCAACGCGTCCTTCAAAGATGAAACCGTCACCTCTAGAGTCCAAGGAGAAGAGATACTGGTTGATGCTGACGTCATCAACAAAGTGTTTGACATTCAACTAGAGGAAGGCAGGGCCTCTCTATTTGATCTGGAGGAAGCTGACATCACTGTTCCTGAATTCAAAGGGAACTATTGCAGAAAAGGGGAAGAAGTGGAGAAGGTAAACATCAAGAAAAACCTGCTCAAGAAGGACTTTGAGCTGCTCATCAACATTTTCCACAAATGTTTATGGTGCAAGTTTACCTCCACTGATGATGTTACTACTGCAAATGCCAAGGCCCTCTATGCAGTACATCATGGGGTAAATGTAAACTGGGGACAGGTTATGGTTCGGTCTCTGATTGAGTTCATCAAGAAGAAGAACCCCGAGACAGGCCTTTATTCTGGAAAGTTAGGGCATGGGCTGCTCATCTCAGAACTGCTTCTCAATCAAGGGGTAACCTTGAGGAAGGCCATACCTCTGGACCACACAAAGGTAATCTTCCTATCTGCTTCTCCAAACAGGGAAATAGCTATCAAGGCAGAGCTGAAGAGACAGCTTCAGCTTGACAACAAAAGACAACAAGGAGACAAGGTTCAGAAACCTCTCTCTGAAGCACCTTCTGTGGAGAAGAAGAAGAAAAAGGTGAAGAAAACAGAACTGGTTGCTCCTCCTCCACCCATGAAGGCTGGACATAAAAGGAAGAGGACCACCAAGAAGAAGGTTGCTAAACCTTTAATTACCATGTCTGAGAAGGTGGCAGACATTCAGGGGGGAACCAGAGAACCCCACTTCTGTTGCCACTCCAGAACAGAATAGGGTGCCAACTTCAACAGAGCACCCTAGCACAGGCAAAGAAGGGTATTTGTCTTTACTAGATAGACAGTTTGCTCGTGTTCTAGAATGGAGAAGATGGAGGATGGGACCCCTTCACAAGATCATTCAATTCTTTGATCATTATGAGCCTGAAGAAGAGGCCATACTGAAGTGGGTAGACACTGATGATGTCTCAAAGTGTTTTGCCCTCAACTTCCTCCATTCTGTCCTAGAGAAGAAGAAGGCAGGTTACAAGGGAAAGGCTGTTCTCATATCCTCACCTTCTGAGGAAACAGTCAAGCCCCTGGAAGAAGGAGAGATAGAAGCCTTTGAGGAATGGCTCTTTGCCAAGAAGGCAACAGAATCTGTACAACCTAACTTTACTCCAGGAGAACCCTCTGTACCTAAGACAGAAGGGCAGGCTATGATGGAGCTCATCAAGGAATGGAGGACCTCCTTGTTTGAAGAAAATGTAATTGAGGTAATCTCTCCAACCCCTTCTGTTCATAACTTAACAGAACCCCAAATCCCTTCCCTTCTTATTTCAACAGAAACCCCTCCTACAGAAAACCCTCAACCCAAATCCTCAGAACAGAAAACCCCCACCTCTCCTCACTCCTCAAATAAGAAAACCAAATCTCCTTGCAAAGAACTTATCCCAATCAGAAACCGCTCCCCCTCACCTCCACCATCTCCTCCTCAACAGAATGCCTCCCCTCAACAAAACATCCCTTCTCCCCAACCTTCACTCCAACACCAGAATTCCCTCCCTCAACAGAAATCCACTTCTACTCAAAATAACCCCTCACCCTCTCCTGCAGCAAATTCTCCCAGAACATCTCTACACTCTGCTGCATCTACACCCAAGAGACAGCCTCTTCACCGCATTCTCTCATCTGATAGTGAGAATGATGGCTTCCTGTCATCCTCTCTTGTTGGAGACCTCACTTCTAAACGCCAACCTACTCCTCCCACAGAACCCTCTCCCCAGAAACCCTCTCTGCAACAGACCAGAAGGCCTCCCATGCACAGGTCCAGAGGACTAGGAATGCCAGAGCCTGAAGGATCTATACCTCAAATCCCCTTCAACAAGTTTGTTGAAACTGCAGAAGTGTTTGGTGGTCAAGTCCTGGAAGGCATGGACAAACTGATACAGATCAATGACAAGCACTTTTAGCACCTTGCTCATGTGAATGATAACCTCAACTCTGGGATGCAGTTTATCTCAGACCGCTTTGAAAATCTCACAGAATCCCTCCACAACTTCATGGCCTCCTCCTCTGCCAGAACAGATGCACTGTCAACAGAAGTGGTAGGTATTCACAAAACCCTATCTGTTTTTCATCAAACTCTTCTGAATCAAGGAAAGGCCATCAACACAATCTCTGAGAATCTTGAGGCACTGAAAAGATCTGACAACAGAACTAAGAAGCAACTGCTTTCCATAGAGGAAATGTGCAAAGCCCACCAAGATCAAGCTCAACATCTTCTCTCTACTGACAGAGACAGATACCAGAAGATGGTCCTGTTGGAAGCCAACAACAAGGACATCTTCTCTGCTATTCAGAAGCAGCAAGGACTGATAGAAGGTCTCACTTCTGTCACTCAGACTCTACCAGAGGCCCTTGAGCAGATAGCCTCCTCACAGGCCTCAGAGTTCCAGAAGATCAACCTTATGCTAGAGGACCTCAATGATGCCAAAAGGGGGAAAGAGGACCCTCAACAGACTAAGCCTCGGTCCACCAGAACTCCTGCTAGAGCATCCTCCTCTGCTGAACCAATAGTAGATCTTGCACCATACTTTGAAGCTGCAATACAGAAAAAGAGAGCAGCAGGTATACCTAGACCCCCATCTCCAGTAAAGAAAGGCACCAAGAAGAAGAAGATACTTAGTTTTACTGACTCGAGATTGGGTGGATCCCAGAAAATTGATAGAGTTCAATTTGAAGAAATGAAGATGAAAATGACTCCCACACAACAACAGAACCTCTTCCTAGATAAGGATGCTGTTGTGCGAGTCAGATAAGGGGGATCCCTAGAAGAAGCTGAAGATTGGTACCAGAAGAATGATGTTCCTGGCAAGACAATTCATGAAGGAGTTCTCAGCTATTTGGATTGCAAGCTATCTCCCATCTGGGCATCCTATCAAAGCTCTGGTAACCTATCTCAGATCAGAGCAGAAATCAATGAAGAGCTGCTAAGGCTTCAAAGATTGGAGGAAAAAGCTCTGCAAGCACCTACTATGGAGAATGTGTAAGAAATATCTCTGTAAACTGTATCGAATAAAATCACATCTCTGTCTTTCACTTTGTAAGGCTTTTTATCAATTTCTGTCTCTTTGCTCTCTGCCTGTGTTTGTTTGCTATTTGAATTATTATCTGCTATCTGAATGTAATGCACTCTTACTATTTTCCTATGCCAAGTTGCCCACCAAGTTTTTAATGGAAGTTTTAAACTTTAATTCTTTATGGTGAAGACACTTCTCTGGAAATAGTTAAAGGGTTTTGGCATCATCAAAAAGGGGGAAATTGTAAGGAATATTTGTAATTAGATTTTGATGATGCTAGGTTAATTAGGACTTTAGAGTACCCCTCTTTAGACTTAATGTATTAGAATTTTCCTTTGTAAAACTCTTTAGTATAATCGACTAAGCAGAAGGCCTCCAGAGCAGAAGACCTACAAAGCAGAAAGCCTCCTGAGCAGAAGACCCTTTCTATAGCTTTGGTTGAACAGAAGACCTTCCGTTCTCTGCTTTAGAACAGAAGACCTCAGGGTCTCTGTTATTCTTTACTCTGACAGAAACCCTCCTGGCTCTCTGTTGGATATCTTCTCAACAGAAGTGCTCAAGACCTTCTCTGATCAACTCTCTGCTAAAGACATCAGAAGGCCTGACACTTAGAAGAATTCCACCAAACCGGGAAACCAACCGAAAGATTCCTTCAACGGCTAGGAGTCTTGAACGGAAAAGCTACAGTGCGCGCATTAAATGCACATTTAATGCCTTCCATACTCTGTAGAGTAAATGCAGATGATTGGCCGCAATGTCAGGATAACTTTATCCCAAAATAGTAACCCGCCAACTTTACCGGGTCCTACTGGTCAAGTCAACTGCTCGCTCATTTAATGCAGTTGTCCTCCTTCTCCTCCAACGGGAAGACAACCTCAGTATAAAAGATACACTACGAAGAACAATCGGATAACTTTGCTATAAGTTTTGCTACAACTCTGCATACAAGATATTCAAACGCTAAAAACGCAAAAAGCCTCCTTGAGATTAAAACTTCATCATCTTCTACAAGAGAAGGCAGAAGTTGGAAAAATCCTTATTTCCAACTCAAGCAAAGTTCTAAGTGTTCTTCAACTCTTCAAGCTCATCACATACAAACTCTTTGTAACGAAGCAAGTTGGAGGAACCTCTGTTCTAAATAGAACCTCTTCTTACACAAGAAGGACGTCCAAGTACCTGGAGCAGTGAAGTGGTGATACTTCTGGGAAAGCTCAGTGAAAGGACCAGTCTTAAGGAAGCCGGAAGTGCAGCCAAGAAGACGTCTACACTTGAAGAAGACGTGGAGAGCTTCTTAAGTGATAGGGCTAAGGCATTGTAAACGGACGTTTTTACAAGCTTAGTGGAACAGTGGACTAGAGGAACAAGTTGTTCCTTGAACCACTATAAAAAGCCCTGGTATCATTTACTTACTGTATTACATTCATTGTTTTTGTTTGAACTGTTTAACTCCAAAGACTTGGTATCTGTGTTTAGCAGAACTTGTCTTGTGAGTTAACAGAAGGCCTACTACCTTTGCTTCTCTGAGGCTACTAACAGAACTCCCTACCAGAACCCCATCCGCTGCCAGTCTGTTCTGCCAACAGAACAGGCTATTCTGTTAAATCTGGTACTTAGCTTGAAAAAGCTAAAAACCAATACAGTCTATTCACCCCCCCCCCCCTCTAGACTGTATCCAGTACAACCGGGACCAACACACTTGTCGTCCCATATGAGCTTAGCCCCCTTCTTTGTGAGCTTTGTAAGTGGCGACGCCAACACGGAGAATTTCTCAACAAATTTACGATAGTAAACCGCTAAACCAAGGAAGCTACGTATCTCTTTCACATTCTTGGGTTGTTCCCAACCCATGATAGATTCTATCTTCGCATTGTCTCCCGTAATGCCCGATCCTGATATGCCATGACTGAGAAAGCCAATCATCTTTAAGCCAAAATTCACATTTAGAGAAATTGGCAAAGAGTTGTTTCTCATTTAGCCTTTCAAGCACAAACCTCCAGTGATGCTCATGTTCTTCTTCATTCTTTGAGTATATTAATACGTCATCAATGAATACAATCACACACTGATCTAAGTACTCACTAAACACGCGGTTCATCAAGTCCATGAATGTCGCCGGTGCATTGGTTAACCCAAATGACATCACAAGAAACTTGTACTGACCATATCTAGTGCGAAATGCACTCTTAGGCATGTCACTCTCCTTGATCTTCAATTGGTTATAGCCCGACCTCAAATCAATCTTTGAGAACACCATTGCCCCCTGAAGTTGATCGAACAAATCATCAACCTCCGGTAAAGGATATCGGTTCTTTATTGTGACTGTTAGACCCTAGATTTTGATTAATAGTTTTGATGATGCCATTGTTTTGATGTCCCCCCCCCCATCTTTTGTAGCATACAACGTTAGATGTTATGTATTCTGGCAATTTGCTAAGCTAGTAAAATATTCTCTAAATGTGTCTTGCTAAAATGGTCAATTAACAAATAAAGTTAACTGGAAAAGTCAAAATGCAATAAGGTAATATTCCATTACCTTATAATAAGAATTTCTTATAGATCCTACCAGGTTAACTTATTTGTTAATATCACATCAAATGAAAACAAAGTATTTCGAATGTACTATTATTTAACTGGAACACAAAATGCAATAAGGTAATAAGTTTTGCCTTAATAGGATTTGTTATCCTACCAGTTAAATAAATAGGTTTAGTTCGAAATACTAGCTGACCATACAAAACCTTGAGTGACCAAATGTCAAAAGTAAAATGTTCGTATCAAGTAAATTATACCAGAAAAGTCAAAATGCAATAAGGTAATTTTTACCTTAAAAAGGATATTTAAATCCTACCGGTATATATTTAATTTTTCACAAACATTTTCAAACGTCACAAAAAGAAAATACACATTGATATGAATTTTACATGTGTATAATTGAGGACAAATAAATGGACAATTTTTGTAACTAATAAAATTATACTGGAAATTAAAAATGCAATAAGGTGAATTTATTTACCTTAATAGGATATTCAAATCCTACCAGTATAAATTTTATTAATACACAAAAACTGTTAGAATGTCTCGTGATCATCCGGAGCCAATCAAAGAAAAGGAATCCAAGCTTGGAGGACGTTTAATGCAAAGAACGTACAAAGCATGGGAGGTGCAGTCAAGTTGATATCTCTAAAGGAGAACTACAACAACTAGGCAGATAGAGACAAAAGATGTTATCGTCTCCAAAGAAGAAGACGAACAACAAGTTGTTATCTTCTGAAACAAAGATTCAACGTACAAGATTAACTCATCTCAACCAATGGATGAGATTAATCTACCGGAGACGCCTATAAATGAAGGTTGAAGCATGAGTTCGAAAATAAGTTCTTGAGTTCAAAGTAGAGAAATCCTATAAGCATTCAAAGAATATATAGCAAAAGAGAAAGTGCTTGATCATAACTTCACTCTCTGTTTTGACTCATGCTTCACTAAGCTCTTAGACTAGATCATCATTTTCATATTTTTAGAGCTTAGTTTTAGTTGGAGACCAGAATTTTCTTGTAGTATACAAGGTGTTGTTGAACACTTCAGGAGGATAGTTGTTCCCGGCCTGAGTGTGGTTAGATAGGTCAGGAGTACCTTTTGATCCCCACTGGATCAATCAAGAAAAACCTAAAGGATTGAGTAGCTTGGAGTGGTGTTGTACTCCTCGTGAAACACCTTCAATCTAGGCCAGAGTTGTCAAGGCTAGATTGTCACTAAGTGTATTGGGCTTAATACATTAGTGAAATCCATTTGAAATAGGATGGGACTGGATGTAGGAGGATCACACCACCTCTGAACCAGGATATATTGTGTGTTGATTTACCTTCTGTCAACATAGCACACACCCAACACTTCTCAATAAAGAAATCATAGTTTGCCAGCAGAATCCTAAGTAGTAGTCTTAGTTGATTCTACTGCTTATCCTATTGCTTAATAACTTACCTTTTCTTGAAGACATCTGTTTCACAAGAGCTTAGGAACATCACTACTAGAAGGTTTGTTTTGCCAGTTCTCAGAACACACTCCTCAAAAGCAGTAGGTGCCTCAGCAGTTCCCTGGCACTACCCAACTACTGAGACCTCTGCTCAAGCAAAACACCTTATTATTTCCAGCTCATCACATATCCAGAAAGCCCTCATCATTCTACATAATGTCATATAATCATCTCTCCCAAACTCCTATTTTACACTGGCAGTTGCCTCAGCAGTTCCCTAACATCCAGGCAACTGCCAAGCCAACTGCTTACTGTTTAAAGTCCAAACATCATTCAAGCTAGAAAGTTTTTATACACCATCTTCATAAGAGGTCAATGACTTCCGTTGTGCATTTGTAAATCTCCCAAAAGATTTCAGATCAACTCATCTAGAAGGGAAAGTTCTTAAAGTTGAAAAAGCTTTAAAAGTCTATTCACCCCCCCCCCCTAGACTTTTACCTCTATTCGGGACCATCAGTGACCTTGTTCATCTATCGGTAGTCGATACACATTCTTAGTGTACCATCTTTCTTCTTCATGAAGAGTACTGGTGCTCCCCACAGTGAATGACTATATCTAATGAACCCATTGTCCAATAGCTCTTGTAATTGGACCTTCAAATCTTGAAGTTCCGCCGGTGTCATTCGATAAGGAGGAATCGAAATGGGTTTGGTCCTCGGCTCTACTTCGATCACGAATTCACTGTCCCTATCGAGTGGAAGCCCCAGTAAGTCTCTGGGAAAGACGTCCAGATACTTGCACACGACCCGTACATTGTTGGTGTCTACTTCTTTCTCTGTTTCATCCACCACGTAAGCAAGGTGCGTGTGGCATCCTTCTTCATCATCTTCTGTGCTCTCATCACGGATATGATACAACCATGAGATCTTTCCCGATCTCCCTCGAACGTAATGCATTTCCTTCATCATCCTCGAGTTCCAAAATCTTGGTGTAGCAATCAACTCGAGCATGATGTTTCTCAAGCCAATACATCCCTAGGATTGCATCAAACTCCAACATACGTAGAGGTACGAAATCACAAGTCAAGGGTTGACTTGTCACTTCTACCTCGCATGATGGATAATAATGCTTTCTCTCCACGTTATCCCCTAACAGTGTGGAGACTAATAAGGTTTGTGTCATTGGTGTCAATGGCACGTCCAGACCTTCGGCGAATGCCTCACTCACTGACGAACGTTGTGCCCTGGTATCAATGAAAATCCTTGCGTTTCTTCCATTGATCTTTAGTGTTCCCACATTCATAAGTAATGTAAGACATGCTTATAACTTCAATAGACTCGTTTTCTTAGGTTGTAGAGTACATCGGTCATGGTTTGGGCGAATGCCATCTGACACTCTAGTTAAATTCCTCGGTCCCCATACCTTAATACCGCCCAAGACCAACCCAGGTGAAAGTCGGGCGTTTTTCATGCCTTTGGCATAGATCCGGAGTCCTTCGTTACGTAAGCCAGCTTGTGAAAGCCGGACGGTTTTCGCCGCCGTAGTTTTAATTCTATAATTAAATTCCAAGAGCCAGTCGGGCTTTGCAAAAGTCGGCCAGTCTTCGGTCGCATACACAATACACAAACGTCGTTCGATAACAAAAGCCGTTTGTCCCCAATACACAACGGCCGAGCTTTGCAAAACCCGTTGGTCCCCAATACACAAATGTCGAGCTTTGCAAAATCCGTTCGTCCCCAATACATAAACGTCGGACTTTGCAAAAGTCGTTCTTTGCCGAACTAAAATTGAATTTTAAGTTTCCAAGCAGTTCATCCCGTAGTTTTTATTCTGAAATTCAATTACAACAGCCAGGCGACTTTCGCCAAGCCCGAGCGCCTTTCGTGAGCTTCCTCCATTTCGCAAGAAGTCCTCTCCGCAGGCCGGCCATGTTTCACAACCACCGGCCGATGTCCAGTGCCGTAGTATTTATTAATTAATTCAAGATGAAAGCAAGGCGGCTTTTGTCAAGGTCGGGCGGCTTTCGCCGAGGCGAGTGTTCTCCTCACCCTTTGATTCTAAAACCGGCTCGGTTGGTCGAGGTTATACATTTGCACGATTTCCACACCTCTATTGTATACAATAGAGTAAAATGTAAGTTTAAGGAATTACCCGCCACGGAGTCCGGGTTAGCACGGGCGTCTGCCTCCATCATCGCATAAACCCTTGCTTGGGCCTCGTCTTCGCTGACGGACGTAACATTGCTTGGCGTTGGCTCCGCATTGTTTCTGTCTGCGGTGAGCCCTTCCTCGGCTTCTGATGCCTCTCGTTGCCTCCTCCATGGGCAGCTTAATTTCATATGGGTCGTGCTCCCACATTTGAAACACATCGGGGGCTCATTGCACTTTCCAAAATGTCTCTTAGAGCAATTTGAACATTTGGATGGTCTCGAAGGATAAGGCCATGACATATGCCACTTTGAGTTCTTTTTCTTTTCCAGAGGTGATGTCGGTGCCGTAATAGTACTTCCTCCCCCTTGGTCGTTTCCCCAAGGATGGGCTTGGTTGCCAGTCGTATCATATTGGCAGGTGGCCCGATCGTGCCTAACCTGACGACTGCGTTCTTTCCTCTGCCACCCTTTTTCGTAACACTCATATACGTACTCCCACAACTCGGTCCGCGTCATTCTTCCCGTCATTGATGCAAAAATCTCCCTTGTCGTATGGGATCTTCTCGCATCCCGTCTCTTGGACAATAGTACCCCTTGGCCGCTCTTACGACCCCCATGACCTGTTACTCTCCCCCCTAAAGGCTCGTGACGCAGCCCGGCTAGCCTCAAGGTAAGCTACCAACGCTTGTCCCCTAGGGTCATTTCTTGTTGGCATGCGTCTACCCTCCTTTTCTACAAGGGAATTTGAACGAGTCATTAGACTTCAATCAACGTCAATTGACGGAAAACGCTATAGACACATATTGGCCCAAGTTACCACCATACCAATTGTTAAGGGTACCATCTTAACAACTAGAGACCTTGCAACCTAGGTAACAATAGTCCTATAAAGGCCAATATACAATGCTCATGGTTTTTCGGTAAAACTCTTTTTGAAAAAAACTCTTGTGAGAGGTTTCTTACCTAGTTTAGAACTGATATGGCTCTGATACCACGTAATTGTCATGCCCCAGACCGCATCTGAGCGTGTGTACAACCGTCGTATGACCAAGTGACGTCACTCGCAAGTCAACGTGGCTTAATCACACTTGGCGCCTATAAACATAATCCATCCATACTCAGTAGTAAACATACATAACAACATCACATTTAAACCAATGAATAGCGGGAATATTCAACGGCAAAGCACGGGCCACAACCGGCCAAAACATGGGCTCACAGGCCCAAAGTAGTTTATAGTAAATCAAATATCCATGAGCAAGTGTTAGGTAGTTTGAAAGTAAATAAGGAAGCACGAACCACGTTTTCCTTGAATTGAGTTCACCCATAAGAAGGTGCAGGTAGCAAGCCCTAGTTTCAACTTGAAAATGGTGGCCCCCTTGAAGGGGTTAGTAAAAGTACCGAGTGAGTAGCAAGTTAAATGTAGCATAACTAACGTTTCAAGTATAAGACCCAAACATAGGGTGATACATACGCGTATAGTACTTTCCCCCAAGTTATAAAATACATATCACTATATATATACACTTGGAAATACCCGACCCGTAGGTCATTGTTTATTTGGGAAAATCATAGTAGTCAATATCCTTGACTTAAATCCCAACCCACCCATATAACTATGAGTGTATAGGACTCCTCCTGGCCCTAAACATTTATATTCCGAGATTTTAGGACAGTATCGTCATCCCCGGGGTCTCCACCTTTTATACATTTGAGGTTTGAAGACAGTACCGTCATCCCTGGGTCTCCATCGTTTATACATTTGAGGTTTGAGAACAGTACCGTCATCCCTGGGTCTTCACCGTCTATATACTGAGTTTTGCAGACAGAACCGTCGTCCCTGGGTCTCCGCCGTTTACACATTTGAGGTTCGAGGACAGTACCATCGTCCCTCGGTCTCCACCGTTTATATACCGATTTTGCGGACGGTACTGTCATCCCTAGGTTCTCCACCATCTTACTTTCATTTCTATGATCTACCGCTTATCATACATAGAAAGGGTCTATATCATAATCATTTATCAAGGCTAAACCAAGTCTTAGAGTTTAATCATTAGATATCAAACTTGACATTTAAATATCATATTCCATGTAATTCCATGCACAATATACTTGTATAGGATGGCCAGGGTTAATCTCCCTTCAAACCGGGCCCCAATACGCGTTTTCGGCGAAGACGAAAATTGGGGACAACAGCTTAACTGGCGTCGGTCATACCCTATACCCGGTGCCGGGTATGTGTCAATTTTCCCAGACCAGCCAGGCAGTAGCATAACCGGAACTAGTTCGGCCCTATGGCCGGCGCCGGTTCACCGTCTGCCCAACGGTAGCATTCCGTTGACCCCCCAGATGATCTTTGATTGGTCCAAAACTTTTATACAACATGTATTGGGTCTTAACAACCATAGTATCCCCTTTTAACCATCCAAAACATCACATATGTTTTTATACATATTTTATACTTTTATCATGCATAATCATGTAGTAATATTCGCATAAGGCTAATTACCTTAACAAATCACATGCTTAAACTCATTTAAACATCATTATGAATACTTATAACATTTATTTAGGTAATCTTACACTTAACCCAAGAGTTACAAGACATTAAGCCATACACTCACCTCGAATGAGCTTTATAAAGTTCTACCCTCCTCGGTTGACCTCCGCCGAAGCTCCGACGAAGCTCTGGTGAACTTTGGATGAACTCCGGTGATAACTCTGGCGACCCTTTAAACTCCGTGAAAGATCTAGGAATACCGTATACAAGTTCCTAACAAGGTTTTATCATCATAAAACCCATATCAATACAAATAACTTTTAAAAGGTTATTTTCCGGCGAACCGGTCACTTTGGCTCCTAAGTCCGTTCTTGGACTTAGAACTACCTTCTAACCTCTCATTCTACATTTCATAACATGTAGAACAATCCTAGGGTTCCTCCATACGATATGTAAGTCATATGATAGACGAAAAGTAGAGGAAAAGTTATTATGAGGTCATTGCCTTAATCCTTCACACGTTTCCTAACTTTTTCCTTCTTTAATCCACATCCTTGGACCTCTATTGCTTGACCTCGAATTGAAGCAATGGAGAATGGTTTGGAGAGCTCTTCTTCCCTCTTTCTTGGTAGTTTGGTCGAGTACAATGATGAGGATGGAGGGGGATAGGTTCATTTTGTCTCATTTAGCCAATGAATGACAGAGGGACCCATTTGGTGTCTCTAAATGTCTCACCATCCCATCACTTGAACTCCTAGCTCTCATTTAGTCAATTTGAGCACACAAAAACGTGGAGTGCCCCCCATTCAGGTGGACAGTCATCCCATTATGTCCCGATGTGTACAATTGGCCCTGAAAGTTGTATTTCTCAGACTGTTTTAATTATATTTTATTTTATCGGGCCAAATAAAATATATCTGTTGGGTTAATGGGCCAACAAGGATTTATCCATAAGCCCTAAGGGGCCACGCTACGAATGTCCCTGGAAACATAAGCTAACGGGCGCCGTACCTAGGGGCGCCTGGGTTAAGCCGACGTACATCCCCAACAGGACGCCAAGGCCCAATCATACATTAAGGTGACGTACGTCCCCAACAGGACGCCATGGCCCAATCATACGTTAAGGCGACGTACATCCCCAACAGGACGCCAAGGCTCAATCATACGTTAAGGCAACGTACGTCCCCAACAATACATTGTTTTGACGTTTTGTAAGGCTTTGTGTGTTAGGATTCCGTCATCGTCAACTTTTGACTGTACCTGTGCAAAAAATATGTCACTTACATATGCCATTGGCTAAAAGCCAACGGCCCTCCGATGCTTAAGTTAGTGATCGTCTGTAGATAAATGAAAGTAATCAATTGAGAATACATATATGAAACTAAATATCTATCGTCAGAACATGTCTATCGTCAGACGATTTCAATCGTTTCGTCATGTTTATTACCTGACGACATGCCCCCCTGTCCGACGATTTCGATCATGTCGTCTGGTCTATTTCATCAAAGGAGTGACTACAATATATGAAAGAAAATAATAAACCAAAGTTAAACAACTTTAAAGGTATCGTACTGCAGCTCTTAAGAACCTGTCTATCATCGGACGACATGCCCCTCGTCCGATGACTTCAATCATGTCGTTCAAACTATCTTGTCACACAAGTGACGACTTCTTCCTCAGGCCTCGAATACGGCTTTCCATGTTTGTAGTCATGTCTCCTTTGAGATTCTGACTTCCCGTGCCCCACCTCCTGCTCAATTTGTCCTCGACGAGATTGTAAGTCTTCTTCTAGACGGATGAAAGCCGGTGCTTTTGCTTGGATATCTTCGAAGGACCGACTAGGGTATTTCGTCAACTCTTGATATAACTTTGAATCCTCCAGCAGTCCCTTTCTGAATGCTTCAATTGTTGTCGGTATGTGACACTTGGGGATTGACACCTTCTCCTTATCGAATCGGTGCAAGTAATCCCTTAAGGATTCATTGTGTCGCTCGACTACTCAGTGGAGGTCACTAGTCTGCTTCTCCAAGGCTCGGCTGCTTGCACACTGTTGATTGAATAAGTTGACCAGCTCCGCAAACGAATTGATGCCTTCGTTCGGCAGATTGACGAACCATGTCAACGCTGGTCCTGTCAACGTCGTCCCAAATGCCCTGCACATGCAAGCTTCTCGCTGGTCTGGTCTAACCGAGACGGCTAACATTTGTTGCTTGTATTGAGCGACATGTTCTACCGGATCAGCGGTTCAGTCGAACAACTTCATTGATGGTACAGTGAATTTCCTTGGAATCTCGATGTCTGCAATATGTCGTCCGAAGGGTGAATCTGCGCAACAGGTTTGCATCGCCACATCAAGTGGACGTGGGACTCCAGGTATGCTGTTGACCTTCTCTCGCAATTCCCTCAGCTCCTCCATGATGACGACCAATGGACATGTCATGTTTGTTTGTATCTGTGGACCCGCTGCTTCGGGAGACATTTCTGTCTGAGTTATCCTCTGCTCGGTTGGCGACTGTATGGTGAAGACCTCTGGCTCCTGACACCTTTGATTATTGATGTCGACATGTATGGGCATGTCGACATGGCTTGGAACTTGTCGCATCTGGTTGTTGGTGTCATGATATCTGTGAATGTCGACATGATTTGGAACATGTTGTCTCTGGGACTCTGCAAACAGATTTTGGAATATGTTCCTTCTGGGATTTGGGGTGGAATGGAATGAGTTGAGGGCCCTGCTCCTCCAGATGTGTCGGCCCCGGAGTGAGGGATGAAAGGTTCCGTTGAAGCCGGAATCGAACCCATGTTCAGTCTCGCTGCCACGGTAGCCACATCCTTACCCCGTCGTGAGATGGAGGCTATGGATGCCACCGACTTCACCTGAGATCTCAAAGCGTCATTTTCACCTTGGAGGAAGGCCATTCGTTGACGCATTTCCTCCTGGAAAGCTTCTAATTGTGTCGCGTCGGAACTTTTGGATGCGCGGATCTCTTCTTGGACGGCTTCTAGCTGTGCCGCATCAGAACTTTTGGATGCACGGAGCTCTTCTCGGACGGCTTCTAGTTGTGCTTGAATCTCATTAAACAGGGAGTTAGAACTTTCGGCCATAGTTGATTCTCTTTTTGCAAGAATTTCCCACAGACGGCGCCAATTGTTTTAACCAGAAATTAAACTAGTCTAAATGTGGAATTGAATGGGAATCAAGCAAATAAGAATTGGATGTAAAATATGACACTATTAGAATGAATTAAACATTAAGCAGAAAGAATTTTTCGACTCTTTATATTATACGTATGAATCACAGTGTGTGTATATCTTTTAGAATGGTCTCTCCCTACATGGGATATCAACTATCCGTATTTATTCTAATTGATGCCTTATTGGCTGCACCCACTATCCAAGAGAATAGGGGCTTTCTCCCCAAGCTTAGTAATGATATGCCTATTTTTTCTCCATGTGCAACAACTTCCTTTGTCTTGCTCGTGAACTCTTCATTTATCTTTATCCAAAACGCATGTTGCTATCTTCTGGACTGGTTCACACATTTATCAACCGGTGGCCCAATTTCTAATTAAAATTCTTGGGCCCAACAATTGCCCCCTTTCAAGAAGTTGAGGCGTATAACATACACGTCAAGCTGTCGAGCATCAACTTGTCGAAATTTGAAAGAGCCTAAACTTGATGTCATGGCCCATCAACTCGTCATCTCCCTGATGAGACATGTTGTCAACCTGTCATTCATATAACAAGACACTTTTGTCAACTCGTCACTATTCTGACGACATGTTTCCTTCAACCCGTCACTCATCTGATGAGACGACTTCATTAATTTCGTGCAAGTATTATACGATCTAATCACTCTCTTTGACTAAAGTGAAGAAGAACAAAAGCTGATCTCATATCCTCTTCCTCCAAATTTGTGTTAATGATCACAACTGGGCAATGATGTTGATGGAGTATATGGGTCTGAGCCCCCGGACCCACATACTTAGAAGAACAGAAAGCACGACACTGAGTGGTGCCCTCGTCGGCCATGGGACCCCCGACGGCCGAAAAGGTACCAACTCAGAATATGGTCCTGAAGCCAAGGAACCCGGGTGCCCTCGTCGGCCGCGCCCTCGTCGGCCGTACCCTCGTCGGCCACGCCCTTGTCGGCCACGCCCTTGTCGGCCACGAAGACCTCACAGAACCGGATTTTACACTTACTCATTTGAACAGTCCATTAGCGGCTTTGTATTCGGCCCAGCAGCGGTCCAGTTGTAAATGGGCCTCCCAAGCCCAAGGCTTGGGAGCCCATCCCGTATTTTCTCTATAAATACTCCCCTTGGGAGTAGTTATAGGGGTTACAAATTCATTCTATTGAAGCATATTACTACACTTCTCTCTCTAGCTCTCACTTCTCTCTAGATATACTCTATCATTTGGTGCTCTCGTTGAGAGCTAGAACAATCAAGTTAGCACCCTTCGTCGCTACCAAGCACAGCTAACCACTGATCATGGGAAGAACTAAATCAAACTGCAACCTCGTCAGCAAGGCCATCCCTGAGGACCAGGAGACCAGGGAGCACGAGGAGGATGCTACGGCCGACCAGGTCGGCGGAGGGGACGTCTTCCAGGAGGCCTTCAACCTCACGACGGACCTCCGCAACCAACTCAACGGCGGAGCCCCTGATGCCCGCCTCGGCTTGGACAAGAAACGAGCTGAGAAGACGGACCACGCCCCGGCCCAGCCTATGGCCGCGGCCTCTCCGTCCGTGGATCCACAGGTCCAAGCCACGCTATCGGTCATCATCGCCAGCCTGGCCCAGAACCCCACCGTCCTCAGCGCACTCTTGCCAAGGACCGGGGGGAACGTCACTCCACCTCCTCAGCCCCAACCGTTGGCCGTCCAGATAGGCAACGATGAGGGGGTAATGGCCCAGGACACGGCGTCGTCCCACTCCCACCCCGCTTCCCCTCTTCGACCTGGGCAGACCCCAGCGCGTGGAAAAGCCTCTGCCTTCAACAGGCTAGGTGACACGCGCCGTCGTCCGGTTTCGGAGAGGATGGCAGGACGGATTGGTGAGCGTCGGCCTGGCTCACCAAGGGAAAGCTTGGGGTCTGTGTCCCGGACAGCGGACCAGCCCCGCCCGGACAAGGGCAAGGGGAAGCTGCACGAGGACGACGTGCGCCACCAGATCAATGCGGCTCACGACGAGCGCATGAGGAACCAGCCGGGCGCCGCTGCGGGCGCCAGGGACCCACGGGGCGAGGTCATCGCCCAGCTGAAAAGGAGGCTGGCTCAGATGGAGGCCAAGCAGTCGGCCAACATCCCTACGGCCGGCGCCTCCAACGACCCCGGCCTCAACGGGCTCATGAACAAAGTCAGCGCCCTAGAGAGGGAGTTGGCCGAGGGGCGAGGTGACCCCATCATCCAGGTCAGGACCAGGACCCCTTTCACCAACAGGGTCCTCTCGGCCCCCATCCCGGAGAAGTACAGGGGGAACGCCATCAAGTCCTATGACGGCCGATCAGACCCCCAGGAACACTTCAGCCGTTATCAGAACAACATGCTGATGGTGAACGCGTCAGACGAATACCTCTGCCGTTGGTTCCTCTCTACTCTCGAGGGGCCAGCGTACGAGTGGTTCAATGCGCTCCCCGAAGGGAGCATCGACTCATGGCAGGATCTTGCCCAACGCTTCCTCACCCACTTTGCCGGGAGGAAGCGTGCGAAGAAGTATTTCACCCACATCCTCTCCGTCAAGCAGCAGCATGATGAGTCCCTCCGGTCATTCATTGATCGGTGGACGAGGGAGACCGAAGAAGTTGAGGGGGCCGATGAGCGCACCCTCCTCGCCCTGTATCAGGGAGCCCTCCACAGCTCCCCGTACGCTAGGAGCCTCATCACTGATCCCCCGAGGTCGTACGCCAAGGCGCTCCAGCGCGAAGGCTTGTACGCCGACGCCGACGAGCTCCACAATCATAAGAAAGAGGGGGGCCATCCCTCCAAGAAGACAAATCCTTCGCCGGCCCCGGGTCCGTCCCCGGCCGGCCAGGGTGCCCAGCGCCGTCACAGCTCTGGTGGACAGAGTAAGAAAGATCGCCACTGGCGGCTGAGGCTGGAACAGCCGGGGGTTGCCCTCACTCTCCCGGTCGGCATCATCCTCGACTATGCCGAGAAGCATGGCCTCATCGAGTAGGCTCCTCGGCCGGCCGAGGAGGTCCTTGCCATCCAGCAGGGCGGCACATACTGTCGGTTCCACAAGAACTCCTCGCACAACACCGACGACTGCATCACGCTGAAGAAGGCTATCGAGCGTCTTATTCGTCAGGGGGAACTCTCCCAGTTTGTTAAAGGTGGCCCACGCAAAAACACATGGGTAAACACCGGCAAACACGGGGGCAAACCCTCTGCGAAGAAGCGGGAGATTGGTAGGCTCAGCGACGACGAGGACTTCGAAGAGCCCCCGCCAAAGAAGAATCACATTCACCTCATTGTGGGTGGGAACACTGGGGGGGACTCCGCCACCCAGAGGAAGAAATGGGCCCAATCTCTTTACATTGGGGAGGTGTCCCACGTTCCCCCCCAGCCAAAGAAGCAGCGAACGGAGGCGATCACCTTCACCGACAAGGATTTGCCTCCGGGTACGGAATCACACAGGGACGCCCTCGTCATCCGGTGTGAGATCGGTGACTCCATCATCCATCGCACTTACATCGATACGGGGAGCTCCGTCAACGTGATGTACCCGGATACCTTCAGTCAGCTGAAGCTGGACAGAGCTCTGCTGAAGCTGATCAAGACACCGTTATCCGGCTTCACCGGGGACTCTATCGACGCCGAGGGCACGATAGTCCTCCCCGTGGAGGTCGGTGACGGCCCCCACCGCGCCAGGATTGACATGGAGTTCATGGTGGTCAACCTCCAGTGCGCCCACAACCTGATCTTGGGGCGGCCAGCGCTGGAGGACTTGGAGGCCATCATCTCCATGAAGCACTTGTGTCTGAAGTTCCCCACCAATGGCGGCATCGGCTACGCCAGAGGAAACCAGAGGATAGCCAGAGCATGCTACCTCAAGCTGACGAGGCCGGCCGAAAGAGAAGGTCAGAGGATAGACACCATCACGGCAGCCGTTGCCAAGGATGAGGAGAGGCCGCATGCTGAGCCGGCCGAGGAGGTCGAGGAAGTCCCTCTGGATACCTCTCGGCCGGAGCGGGTCCTCAGAGTCGGGAAGCAACTTCCGCAGGACCAGCGGGACGCCATCCTCCTCGTCCTACGGTCGTACGCCGTCGTCTTCGCATGGGGCCCGGACGATATGCCAGGCATCAGCCGCCAGGTGATCACTCACCGGCTGACTATTGATCCGGCCTCCGCACCTGTCAAGCAGAAGCGGCGCTACTTGTCCGCCGACAGGCGGGACTTCGTCAAAGGGGAGGTCGCCATGCTCCTCTCAATCAAACACATTAAAGAGGTAAAGTACCCGACGTGGTTGGCCAACGTCGTCCTCGCCCAGAAACCGCCAACATTCAGAATGTGCGTTGATTACACTAACGTGAACAAGGCGTGCCCCATGGACCCGTTCCCTCTCCCCAACATTGATCAGCTGGTGGACGAGACGGTGGGGTGCGAGTTGATGTCGTTCCTTGACGCTTTCAGAGGGTACCACCAAATCTCCATGCATGAAGATGACGCTGAGAAGACGGCATTCATGACCCGAGAGGGAATCTTTTGCTACCTCGTCATGGCCTTCAGACTCAAAAACTCCGGCGCCACCTATACTAGGATGGTGGCCAAGATCTTCAGGGCGGTCCTTTGCCGGACGATGGAGGCGTACGTCGACGACATGATCGTCAAGAGCAGGCAGGCCTCCTCCCACGCCGACGACCTCCGGGAAATCTTTGAAATCATGAAGGAGTTCAGGCTCCGCCTCAACCCCAAGAAGTGCGCCTTCGGCGTCCAGGGCGGCAAGTTCCTCGGCTACATGGTCAGCCGGAGAGGCATCGAGATAAACCCGGAGAAGACACAGGTTATCATCAATATGGAGCCGCCCCGCAACGTCAAGGAAGTGCAGCGACTGACGGGGCGCCTGGCGGCCCTGAACCGTTTCCTCTCCAGGTCAGCCGAGAGGGCACTCCCTTCCAGATCATGCGTAAAGCCAACAGCTTCAAGTGGACGACAGAGTGCCAGGTAGCGTTCGAGGAGCTGAAGAGGTACCTATCGTCCCACCTGTGCTCTCCAAGCCCAAAGCCGGCGAAACCCTCTTCTTGTACTTAGGGGTGAGCACGTCGGCCATCAGCTCTGTGCTCATCCGTGAGGACGAAGGGGTGCAGAAGGCCATCTTCTACATCAGCAAGACACTCAGGGAGGCCGAGCTCAGGTACTCCCCCATTGAGAAGACGGTGCTGGCCATCGTCCATACGGTGAAAAAGCTGGGGCACTACTTCCAGGCCCATGCCGTCCATGTGCTGACCCAGCAGCCCCTTGGCGCGCTCATGAGGAGCCCCACTAGCTCCTCAAGGATGGTGAAGTGGGCGATCTTCCTCAGCCAGTTTCAGATTGAAATCAAGCCAAGGCCATCCATCAAAGGGCAGGCTTTGGCCGACTTCGTCACTGAATGCACGACAAGGGAGACAGCCGCTGCCGCTCCCGGGCCAGAGCCTGATGACACATGGATCCTCTTCACTGACGGCTCGTCGGCCATGAAATCATGCGGTTGCGGCGTCGTCCTCATATCCCCTGAAGGATTCAGAGCTTACTATGCCATACGTTTCAACTTCAGGGTATCCAACAATGAAGCCGAATATGACGCCCTCCTCAGCGGTCTATTACTCGCCGCCGGCCTCAAGGCCAAGCACCTCAAAATCAAGTGCGACTCCAAACTGGTAGTGGGCCAGGTGGAGGGATCGTACGAAGCGAAGGAGGGACGGATGAAGCAGTACAAACAAGCAGCGGAGGAGCTGCTGAAAGCATTCGAGACCCATGAGATCACACAGATCTCAAGGGCCGAGAACGCCGAGGCCGACATCCTCTCCAAACTCAGCTCGGACACCCCAGAACACATCTCCCAGCTAGCTAAGATCGAGGAGTTGAGCATGTCCAGCATCCATGCCAGCCCCGTCTTGTGCGTCCAACAGCGACCAGAGGACTGGATCTCCGACATCGTCACCTTCGTCACGACGGGGGAGCTGCCCCCGGACGAGGAGAGGGCCAAACTCGCCAAACTCAGGGCCCCAAGCTACACCATTGAAGGTGGCAAACTCTACGAACGATCCTATAATGGCACCCTCCTTCGATGCCTCCACGAGGAGGAGGCCGACGTGGCCATGGAAGAAGTTCATTGTGGTGTTTGCTCCTCGCACCAGGGCCCTTTCAGCATGTCCCGGCGTCTCGTCGTCCAGGGCTTCTTCTGGCCGACGATGGCACGAGACTGCACTGACCTGGCCAGGAAGTGTACCACGTGCCAGGTACTCCAGAAGGCCCCTGGTCAGCCAGCCGTCGACTACACCCCCGTCAGCACTTCAATTCCATTCTCTAGATGGGGGATTGACCTGGTCGGCCCCTGCCCAGAGCCGCCGGGAACAACCGCTACATCATCGTCGCCGTCGACTACTTCACCAAGTGGGTCGAGGCGGAACCCCTGGCCAGCATCACGGGGGCCAGGTGCCAAAAATTTGTTTACAAGAACATCATCACACGCTTCGGCGTCCCCCAGGAGATTATATCAGACAACGGCACCCAATTCGAGGCAGCCCCTTTTCAGGAGCTCCTCCGGGAGTTTGGGGTGAAGCATCGTTTCTCCTCCGTCGCCTACCCTCAGGGCAACGGGCAGGTCGAGAACGCCAACAGGACAATCATGGAGGGGCTGAAGAAGAAACTCCAGGCCGCAGGAGGTAGTTGGGTCGACGAGCTCCCCAACATCCTGTGGTGCTACAGAACCACGCCGAGAAGGGCGACAGGTGAAACGCCTTTCGCCCTGTGCTACGGCTTTGAGGCAAAGGCACCCACTGAAGTTGTCATCCCCAGCCGACGGGTGGAACAATACGAGCCTGATGCCAACGAAGAAAACATGAAGATTGACCTGCACCTGGTCGACGAGAGGCGTGAGCAAGCTTACGTCTGAGCAGAGAATTACAGGCGTCAAGTAAAATCATACTATGACGCCAAGGTACGTTCCCGGGAATTCCAGGTGGGGGACTACGTCCTCCGCCGAAGGGAAGCAAGCCAGCCGACAGAGGGTGGCAAGCTAGCATTGAAATACGAAGGGCCCTACATCGTCAGTGCCGTGGTCAAACCTGGCACCTACAGGCTTAGACGCCCGAATGGGTCCAATGTACCACGAACGTGGAATGTACACCATCTGGTGAAGTTTTATCTGTAGTCCGAAGGAGGTGCAGACGGCGAAGCCCTCACCCCTTAACGGATTACTGGTTGAACGCCACCCTCGGCCTCGAGCCACTTATGAATAAAATCATGCTCTTGATTTTTTCTTTGGAATTTAAAGTAAAATATTAGCAGGTGCCCTCATCGGCCACCTTAGAGCGAAAGACTCAGGTATGGCCGACATGGCACCTTGCATTTGCAGCCTACGAGCGACAAGCTCAGGCACTCCATTGTATTTTGTATCAGCGAAGGGCTCAGGCCTAGCTGAGAGAGCACATCGTCTTGGCCCCGTAAGCCTAGAGTGAAACGCTCAGGTATGGCCGATGATGTCCCCAGGACGAGGGGCCCGCAAACGGCCCACGTCTTGAAACGGGAAGCTCACCGCGTCGTCCACGCGCCAGATCGCAGGACGACAGGCCTGAAATCATGACCGAGGTGACAAAATCCCAAAACTCAGGGATGGGCAACGACACCCGTTGGAAACCGACCAAAAGTCTAGCCCGCGTCATAAATAGGCGACGGGACCCGCCCTGAGATCACGGACGTTATAAACGAAGTCCGAACCGACCGAAGGACGAGCACACCCTTCGGCCGAAGCTTGAAAGAAGGATACTCCCCTGAAATAGGGAACAAAAAAAAAGAGGGAAGCCGAGGACCGCGCGCATTTGCCGGGCTCGAGCAATGAAAAAATAAAGTCCCCACAACTCAGGCCAAACTTGGCTAAGTACATATCAGTTGAACACAAGTGTAGTACCACTAACAGGTGACATGGACGATATGGCCACACGTCCATCATAGACAAGGGAATCGTCAAGGACGAAGCATACGCCTATAAAACCCTAACCAGTGGTTGGGTGACACGTGAGTGGTAACCTTCATCGGCCACAGCTCTTTTGAAGCACCAATACTTGGTATGAAATAAAGAATTACAATCCTGAAAGATGACCAGGACGAAGCGGGCCGAATGAAGAATTAAGCAATCCTGGCCGAAGGACGAAGCGGGCAGTATCAATCCTGAGGATGACCAGGACGAAGCAAGCAGTATCACACTCGCGGAAGAATTAAGCATTCAAGCAACAATCCCTACCGGCCACAGCACTCCGGATGGCCGTTACAGGCATTGAGACCCAGGCTGTTGGCCAAGCGCAAGATCTTTGGGGATTTGTCCAAGTGTTTACCAAACACTTAGAGAAAATTCCTGAGGAAAAAGGTTCCTTAAGAGAACTCCGACACTCAAAGAAACTCTTGGGGAAAGCAAAAGGCACCCTCATCGACCACAAAGCCAAACCTTGGCCGATGAAGTTAGGGCCATCTCTCGGCCGACAACGGTACAACAAAGAAGGAACTATGTCTTGCATTTATACTTAGAAAAATCTCTAAGTATTTAAATGGAGAGACTCTAGACGAAGCGGGCACCTGTATACTCGCAGGCCGTTAGCTACCTATGTGTTGCATTAGTACTTAGAAAAATTTCTATGTTCAAAAAAAACTAAGTTCAAATGACCCAAGGCAAGAAACGAAGACATACAAGGCCGAAGGGGACAACAACCTGTGTACCCTTATCGGCCACAACACAAGGATCCAAGCCGACCTCCCTGATCAGATCAGGAACAAGGGAACACAACGGCCACGAAGAACACTGGGCCGACAACAACAACATCGGTTCAACACAAGGGAATTTCTTAAATCATTTGTCAACACCGAGGAGAGGCTCAACATCAGGACGATGAGAACACCCACCTATTTGAGGTTGGACACTTAGAAAAATTCTAACAACAACAACAAGAATGAGACAATGCCAAGACGCAGCAGACACCCCATCTTGCCCGCCTCGGTCAGGACGGAAAGAAAGCACCTAAGTGGATCTAAAATACTTAGGAAATTTTTGAATAAATCCCAAGTGTTACGACAGCGAAGAAACACCGGACAGGCCGACCAGGCCACCAGACTGAATGGACTACCCCACGGACGTAGCAAACACTCGCGGGTGACCTAAGTTGTAACTTAACACTTAGACAAATTTCAAAAGTGAAAAAACAAAAGGGAATAAACATACAAGACATTCAAAGCCGAGCAGGACAGCAAAACGTTCATTCATAAACAGTTAAGTACATTGGTGGGCGCTTCGGCCATTACATCACATGGGCAGAAATAAAAGGTAACTAATTACAAGATAGGAAAAGGGGAGTAGCCGATCAAGTCTCTTGGGCACCTCCATCATGCCCAGCCTGGGTTTGATCTCTGGCATCTTCGGTTCCCTCCTCGGACTCAGTCTCCTGGTCGGCGGCAGCTGCAGAACTGGTGGCATCGTCCAGGAAATCAAATTCGTCATACTCCGGCTCGCCGAGGCCGGAGCTCTCGATTGGGGCCTCCCTCTCCGAAAGAGGAAGCTTGGCCTGCTCCTCGGGATCCTTCATCAGCTTGGGAAGCCTCAGGTTCCGCCTAGCCCACCCGGAGGTATAGTTCATTGCTTTCAGGGCACGCGCCAGCCGCCGGCAAAGGAGCCTCTGCATCCGCTCTTGCCCCATGTTGTAGTACACGGCCATCTCCCTGCCAAAGTACTCTTGGCCGGCGGGGGAGTTCATTCCCCAATCTTCGAGCTTGGCTGCCACCACTTCGTAGCACCAGGGGAGCCGCTCGTCGGCCTTCCATCTCTCGGCCAGGAACTTTTGAACGACCTCATCAGCGGCCTTCACCGCGGCAGCCTCGGCCTCAATTTTCGCCTTCACGGCTTCATCATTTTTGCGTCGTTCAGCCTCAAGCGCCCTCTGGCTCTCCTCAAGTCTGGCCAGGGCATCGTCCCTGGCTGCAGCTGCCTCATCGGCCCTCTTTTGCAGAGCCTTGGCATCCTCCCGGAGCCGATCCAAGCAGGCCACCACCTCATCGGCCGAGGCAGCCTTTTGCTCGAGCTCCTTCAGACGAGCAATCTCCCGTTGCTGCCTCTTGTGGCTCTCCATGAGCATGAAGGCACCCTGCACAAAAAAGGCAAACAAAGACTCAGGCAATGACTTCACCCGGACGACGAGAAAAACAACAAATAAAAGGAAAGGGAACTTACTTGGACGATGAGGTCCATCCCGCCTTCGTATACCTTGACGTCCCCGAGCCTCTTGAGGTAGGCCCGATCTTTGGCCGGCATGGCCTGGGCCAGCACATCATGGCCGAGGACGCCATCGTCAAAGACACCCCCGCCAACGGGGTACTCCACCATCTTCTGGTAAGTGGCAACGGCAATCTCCTTGCCAGCCCGCTTCGTCCGAGGCTCCTGGATGAGAGGGAGCGATTGGGCAGCGTCGCTTGGAGCAGCGGTAAGATCCACAACGGGACCACCATCGTCCACATTTGGGACGGTCAGAGTGCCGACCTCATCGGCATGGGAAGGAGACGGCGCCCTCTTCGTCTTCTTAGCGAGATTCAGGCCAGCCTCAGTCAGCTTCTTCTGGCCGTCAGTGGGAGGCCTCTTCTTCTTGGACTGGGCAAGCTTTGGGGCCGCACCAGCAGTAGCCCCGCCCCCCTCGGCCGCGGCATGCCTGGCCGCCTCGGGCGCCTTTGCAGCCAACTCCTCGGCCGCCTTGGCCTTGGCTATGGCCATGATTGAACGACGATCCATAACAAAGCCTACACAAAGGAAAATGAACGGATTAGCAAGGCAAAAGAACAAAAAACAAAGGAAGAAAGCCGGAGAAAGTATTATTATCGGCCTCAGCAGGAATGCCCAAATCCGGGCCGTCGGCCTCTTCGAAGGTAGTGGTCATCCTCGGCCAAAGCTGGACATCGTCCTCCTTGTCGCCATACACATAGTACCTTAAGAAGCCGAGGGCGGTCATCTTATATTCGGTGATGTAGTCTTTCACGCTCCTCGGCCCCCCTTCCAAGAACGCCTCCACCTGAGCGTCCAAGATCGAACTCCTCGGCGGGTCGTGCAGATTGAACCTCCCAGTGTGGCCGAGAGAGGGAAACTCAGTGCCGTTCTCACCAAGAGATACAAAAACGAACTTGCTCTTCCATCCATGGATGGACGAAGGCAAGTCCGTGAAGCTCCTCTTCTTCGGCAACTGTTGGAGAGTAGCATAGGCCGCACAATTCTTGTGGCTTCCTTGGCCAATCTGATAAAGATTCATGAACAGAGCCGTCGTCGGCCTGTAGCCCAACTCTTCACAGCGGAGCAAGAACCCCACCATCAACGAGTAGCTGTTCGGGGTCAGCAAGGCCGGAGGGAGTCCCACCATGTCTAGATATTCAGTGATGAAGGGATGAAGGGGAAACCTCAGCCCCTTGGCGAAACTCATCGGGTATACTCCGAAGTACCCCGGTGGCGGATTGAGTACATGGTCCGTCGGCCTGGGTGCCCTAACCCTCCCGAACGGCCCCACGTACATCTGGGCAACTAAGTAGTCAGCCACGCTGCTCTCCGGCTTGAGCAGGTAAATATTTGTGAGATCCAGGTAGGAGACGCCTGGCCCACTCTTCGGCCTCCTTACTCTCTTCGGCTTATCTGCTCCCTTCACGGCAGACACCGGTCTCGGGCATGGAATAACAGCGGAAGTGGACGCCCCGTCCACCACTCGGGACGCACCTGCGACCTCACCTTTTGAAGACGAGGCGGACTCCTCGTCCTCACCTTCGTCGTCCACCGGCTCTTCAGACTTGTAAGGACTTAAACGCTCTATCTCTTCCTCGAACTCCTCAAGCACCTCATAGTCGAGGGACCTAGTGGAGGGCTGGTCGTCGTACGGATAGTATTCTTCGTCTAAGCTCTTCATCATAACAACTATTACGAGCCTAAGGGGAATTACTTCGGATCTAAGGCGTTTTGTCCACTAACACTAGATCAAGGCTCAGGGAAGCAAAGTATGCAAAGGAATTGAAGAACAAGTCAAGAACTAACCTTGAAGATATGAAGAACTCGAAGAACACCTTGAAGACTCTCTCTCTAGAAATTTGGGCAGCACTTCGATATCTCAAGAATGCAAGTGAGGAACCGCTTCGGAGGAGGGGGGGTATTTATAGACACTCTCCAACGGTCACTACACGTGGCACCACATCAGTGGCCACCTAAGCGGTCACCTTCCCAGCAGCCGATGAGGTGCCACCCCTTCAGAAATAGGCCGGGCTCGTGAACTAACCTACCAGCGGAGTAAAAGCTTACGGATCACACGGACAACGAGCGCCCACAACGGCCTATATGCTTGCCGGCTTCACAAGTGCCAGCAAGCGCCCACAACAGCCTATACGCTTGCCAAGTGCACAAATGCCAACAATAAGGAGATGACAACGGTCAGGAACGTCATAAACGCTCATAACGGCCACAACACCAAAGGAACAAAGAACCCGCAGCCATCGGCTTTCCATAACGACCCTTGATGATAACTCTTTACAAGCGATCTGCACACAAGGGTTCTCCCATAGGGTTACCTTGGCCAGAAAATCGCCATAAGGGTTGGATTCAGGGACACTACGGAGAGGCCGCCTCGGCCAGTGACTCAAGCAACTCCTTCACCCCTCACACTCTTCGGCCTGAAGCAGTGGGGGACTGGGGGACTACATCGGCCTCAACAGTACAGACAAAGGAAAAATGCAAACACAAATGTAACCACAAAGCATGACCACATTGTCCATGTATCACAACGGCGCCAAGGTTTTCGTGACTCCATCTCCGGCCAGACACTTTGGACAACACGGCGCCTCGTTGGCCACATAACACCATCAACGACGGCCAAAAGGCCACCTAAGGCAAGGACATTCATCGTCCTCCGCCAACAGTTAATCATAATGGGCGCTCCGGCCAAGGACACGAAAGCCAACCAGCGACGGCTAAAAGGAGTGTGCAAACACCCTCATCGGCCACCCAAAGGAAAGGACGCCGTCGTCCTCGAAGCAAGGTTCAACCTCAAACGGCCTCATCGGCTCAAATGTAAATTTCAACCATCAACGTCCAAGAAAGGGAAAACGCGCCTTCAACGGCCTCCCCATCCACAGCGAGGAACAATTAACGGCCAAGCACAGAACAAGATCACCAAAATGAAAACAGCGCCAACGCCGCAACAGCCAATGGCCTGGGAGTGCCCGCATCGGCCAAAGGCACCAAAGCACGGGAATCTACTCTCCTTCACTTCGTCTATGTCTCAGCTTAGAGAGTGGGGGACTCCTGATGGAGTATATGGGTCTGAGCCCCCGGACCCACATACTCAGAAGAACAGAAAGCACGACACTGAGTAGTGCCCTCGTCGGCCATGGGACCCCCGACGGCCGAAAAGGTACCAACTCAGAATATGGTCCTGAAGCCAAGGAACCCGGGTGCCCTCGTCGGCCGCGCCCTCGTCGGCCGTACCCTCGTCGGCCACGCCCTTGTCGGCCACGAAGACCTCACAGAACCGGATTTTACACTTACTCATTTGAACAGCCCATTAGCGGCTTTGTATTCGGCCCAGTAGCGGTCCAGTTGTAAATGGGCCTCCCAAGCCCAAGGCTTGGGAGCCCAGCCCGTATTTTCTCTATAAATACTCCCCTTGGGAGTAGTTATAGGGGTTACAAATTCATTATATTGAAGCATATTACTGCACTTCTCTCTCTAGCTCTCACTTCTCTCTAGATATACTCTATCAGATGTAACGTTGAAACTTCGTCCAGGTTGATGTCGACACTTCGGTTGGCAAATATGATTTTGTCCCTCGTTGTATAAATGAGGGTTTTGACTCTGTGAGTGTGACTGTAACCTGTAAACACTTTAAACACCATTTCGTTTGTTTTTTTAATAATATTGTCGACATGAATATTTATGATGTATGTCAATGGCATTTGTATTGTCTCCTTATGTTTTGGAGCTTGTGTTGTAATGCTCTTGGAGCATATGCTTCTGTTGTGTGTTTTTGTAGTTTTGACGTGGTTGTTGCTTCACATGATGATGTCACTTGTACGTGTACTGTTGTTGTTTTGGCCAAAACATTGTGGAGAATCGGTGGTGTTTATACTCATGTTTAGCGTACATGAAAACCCCACTTCTTCCCCTAAAATTTTGTAAGCCCCCCATCAATTGTGTTTTGACGTGTTGTAAGGCTTTGTTTGATGTACGCAAGCCGCTCATCAATTGTGTTTTGACGTTTTCTAAGGCTTTGTGTGTTAGGATTCCGTCATCGTCAACTTTTGACTGTACCTGTGCAAACAATATGTCGCTTACATCGGCGTTGGCTAAAAGCCAACGGTCCTCCGATGCTTAAGTCAGTGATCGTCTGTAGATAAATGAAAGTAATCAATTGAGAATACGTATATGAAACTAAATATCTATCGTCAGAACCTGTCTATCGTCAGATGATTTCAATCATTTCGTCGGGTTTATTACCTGACGACATGCCCCCCCGTCCGACGATTTCGATCATGTCGTCTGGTCTATTTCATCACGGGAGTGACGACAATATATGAAAGAAAATAATAAACCAAAGTGAAACAACTTTAAAGGTACCGTACTGCATCTCTTAAGAACCTGTCTATCATCGGACGACATGCCCCCTGTCCGACGACTTCAATCATGTTGTTCAAACTATCTTGTCACATAAGTGACGACTTGTTCCTCAGGCCTTGATTATGGCTTACCATGTTTGTAATCATGTCTCCTTTGAGATTCTAACTTCTTGTGCCCCCCGTCCTGCTCAATTTGTCCTCGACGGGAACGTAAGTCTTTTCTTCTAGACGGGTGAAAGTCAGGGCTTTTGCTTGGACATCTTTGAAGAACCGACTAGGGTATTTCATCAACTCCTGATATAACTCTGGATCCTCCAGCAGTCCCTTTCTGAATTCTTCAATTGTTGTCGGTATGTGACACCTGGGGATTGACACCTTCTCCTTATTGAATCGGTGCAAGTAATCCCTTAAGGATTCATTGTGTCGTTGGACTACTCGGTGGAGGTCACTAGTTTGCTTCTCCAAGGCTCAGCTACTTGCAAACTGTTGATTGAATAGTTGACCAGCTTCGCAAACGAATTGATGCCTTCGTTCGGCAGATTGACGAACCATGCCAATGCTGGTCCTGTCAACGTCGTCCCAAATGCCCTGCACATGCAAGCTTCTCGTTGGTCTAGTCTAACCGAGACAGCTAACATTTGCTTCTTGTACTTACCGACATGTTCTACCGGATCGGCAATTCCGTCGAACAACTTCATTGATGGTACTGTGAATTTCCTTGGAATCTCGATGTCTGCAATATGTCGTCCGAAGGGTGAATCTGCGTAACAGTTTTGCGTCGCCACATCAAGTGGACGTGGGACTCCAGGTATGTTGTTGACCTTCTCTCGCAAATCCCTCAGCTCCTCCATGATGACGGCCAATGGACCTGTTGTGTTTGTTTGTATCTGTGGACTGTGGACATGCTGCTTCGGGAGACATTTCTGTCTAAGTTATCCTCTGCTCGGTTGGCCACTGTATGGTGATGACCTCTGGCTCCTGACACCCTTGATTATTGATGTCGACACGTATGGGCATGTCGAATCGGCTTGGAACTTGTCGCATCTGGTTGTTGTTGGAATATTTTATTGTGTTCAATTTAATTAGATTCATCTTTGTTTAATTAGGTTTTAATTGGTGGGCTAAGTAATTAATTAAGGCCATTTAATTAGAGATCATTCGGCCCATCCTAATGTAACAAGGATGTTCGGCCATCCCTCTATAAATAGAAGGGGAATGGACCGAACATACTTGAGAGTTTCACAATTAGAATAGTCATATCATTCTCGAAGCTCTCTCTCTAGAATTAAAAGTCTCTACACATTTTATTCCACATATTATTCTGGTAGAGCACGTAGATTAGAAATTCTCTCTCTAGCTTGTTCGAGTACTGTGTATTGTTCTTCATGGATTCATCATTCTATATACACGGTATACGTTATTGGTGAAATTTCTCTTCTACTATTTTAATTCTTTCTATTATTGTTAGATTATTCGATTGTTGAAATCTGGGCATACTTCACACAATTGGTATCAGAGCCTCGGCGCAATTCTGTTCTTGAGATTCCTCGAATTTTTCTGGAATTAATTTGATCAAAATCCTATTTTTTGGTCAGATTAATTCTTAGATCTATTCTTGGAAACTTGTTAATTTTGGAAGGTTACTGCTACAAGGAAATCCACGGAAGAAGTATCCCAGACTATATTTCGGGATAGTGAAGATTTTGCACACCCGAAATCTTTCTTTTAAAGGGCACCCGAGATCTTAAAATCCCGCAGGTCCGAGTTTTTTTTTAATTCGAAGATCTTCCGAGATCATCCCTTTCATTGACCCGAAATCAGTTCCTCAATGCGCATCCAAGATCTACAATTTTGCTCAGCGCCCGAAATCTGAATTTGGATCAACAAGCAGGTCCGAGATCTCAAAGCAGCAGCCGAGATCTGAATTTGAAAGATAGACCGAGATCATTATTTTAAATGCAGGCCCGAAATCTCTATGCAGTACCAAAATTGTATTCTGCCAGAACAGTTCTCGCTTTAAGATCATTGAACAGTCAATTTTCAATTTTGCGTGGCCGAAATAAAAATAGGACAAAATTGTCTTTTGAGACCAGCTAAATTTTTTGGTATTCGTGTCCGCAGGTCGCCTGCGCAGGGGGGGTACAAATTTTTGATTTTGAACTGAAAGCGAAATCCCATGTGCGCGAGAGCTTCCCTCTTCTCATTCTCACTTTGATAATAAGGAATGAGTGTTCCATATATATAGGCTCAAAAGTTTCCAAGGAGTTTAGGTGTGGGATAAGTTATCAAGCTCACTTTTTTATACACTTGGAGAAATACATTTTTTTAAAAAAACTCCCACTTCAAGAGCTAATTTTGAGCCCATTTCGATTTTTGAACTCAAATCTTCAACACCAAAGGTCAACACTTCAGACAAAGCTTCCAAGAGTCAACCTTGAGATTTAAAAAAAAAATCTCAAGGTTAAAGACTATTTTTTTCCTCAAAGCTGGTCAAGATATTCTCTAAAGGATCCATCTCCAATAGTCTATGATGAGTTCCTACTCCAACACATCAATGCTCTCTAGCAACGGATCAACCACAACATCTGACAAGTTCCAGGTAAGTACTTCTTATTCCAATAAAATAAAGGAACTTGAAGATAGACTTGCTAATAATCAAAGATGTTTGGAACAAAAAGTATTGGAAGGAGCTTTTCAAACAGCTCGCTTAAAAGATTCACGAGATAAAGTCACTAGCTTAGAGTCTGAAGTAGCAAAACTCAAGCAAACTGTCTGTGAATTAACCAAGGAACTCGATGAAAACAAGCAAAAATGTTCTGAAGATGTTACCCGTTTTGAAATAATTAACAAGGAACATTGTCGTCTTTATTCAAAAATAAAGGAGTTAGAGGATATTCTTGCTAAGAGAGGTCAATCAGAACAAACTGTTTTTCTAGTTAACAACAAACCTAAGGACACTGAATTTTATAACCCTAGAGAAGGACTAGGTTTTCAAAACCCTGAGAATTTGAAAAAGGTTGATTGCATTCAATTGTACGACATAAGGTACATGAAGTTAGGGTTAACTAAGTTGATGAAATTTACCAGTGCTTCTGAAACTATTGAGGAGGAAGAGGATAAAAGGAAAAATAGGGCTAAAGCTGAAATTAGTTTCGATTATACTGCTCTTAATGACAGCTATGCTACTAGACAAATTCCTCTTTCTGATGACTATGTTGCCCTCTCTCCTCCTGAAAATCAAACCGTGTCCAATGGGGAAGAAGCCTCCACTTCAAAGGTTACTGAACCATATTTTCCTGCGATTATAAAGAAAATGGATGATCTCCATTCTTCTTTTGAACAAGAACGAGAAAAGTTTAAATCTGAAAAAGGAAAATCTTTTGAAGAAAATTTCAGAATTAACTGATCAATCCTCTCAAGGCTCGAAAACTCCTGATAATTCCCTTTTTTGAAAAGAACAAAAAGAAAAATCATTTTTCAAGAAAAGGGGACTTTACCTCATCTTCTTCTCAACAGGCTTATAAAGAAAATGGCTCATCCTCATCCTCTCATTTTGAAAACCCGAAAGGTAATGTTCTCAATAAACGCCAAGAGAAGAGGATGGCCTGGATTTTCAAACAAACTCAAAAGGAGGTTGCAAGACTCAAAATGTTTTCTGAAAAATCAAAATCTCTTTTTACCAAGTCTTGTAGTAATTTCAAAGCTTCTTGCTCAAATTCTAGCATCCAGTCACCCAGTTCTGACACAGACAAGTCTTCTGAGTTTTCTACTGATGGTTCTACTCATGTGAATACTCATTCTAGTGCTTCAGTTAATCCAACCAGGCGGTCTAATTCTTCAAGTCATCATTGTGATGTGAGTGATGGGAAATCTCAACAGAAAAGATTTAAAGCTTCTACCTATGATGTTTGTGATGATGTTCAACTGAAATATCGTCTCAAGGTTTATTCAGTCAAACAATTGAAACGTCTATCCAGGGAGAAAATCTTTACTTCTCAAAATCATATCCCATCATTCACCTGCGTTGAAACTGTTATTGTTCAAAAATGGATTCCTAAATCAGAATTACAGTCATATATCTCTCCAAAAGCTTCAAACGAGACTGGTTTAGGAACAAAAATAAAACAAAAAGTTCATAATTTGTTTCATCCGAGAAAGGACGGACCCATCCTTAAATGGGTACCAAAGGTTTCTTAATTCTTTTGCAGGTGTTCCTCATGTGTGGTACCTGATATGTTTGCTCCACACACATGATGGGAAATTGAGATGCTGAGCAACACCAACTTGGCTTCTGAGTAACTCAGCTCAGAACCCGCACTACAACAGAGTTTCTAGATACATCAGTCTAGAACCTGATGGCACCGAAAGGCTTCTGAACACCTCAATTCAGAACCCACGCACAAACACAGGATGTCACATACGTCAAGGGGAAGCGATGAAGATATTTTTCTGAGCTTCCAAATAAGTTCAACAAATGCTCCCAGCACACCTATTCAAGACAAAACATTCTTTAGGGGGGAGCAAGTGTGCACATTATGGAGGAGAGTATTGGCGTGTATACTACTCCACTGAGCTGAAAATCAATAAATTCACACATCAACACTGACACACGCCAAGAACAAAGAACAAGTGCATATTCTGAGAGGAAGTGTTTCTTTTTCACTTCTCCTGGTGCCATACAACGAAGCAAACACATTCCAAGGGGGAGCTTCCTACTTTACTCTCCAGATGACAACAACACTGCTTGCAAATTCTGAGGAGGAACATCTTTATTTCCTTCTGGCGCCACACAAATGATTGATGCAAGAATCTACTCAAGGATGCACCTTTTTAGGGGGAGTTACAAAGTTTTCTTCCCAAGCGCCAAACAACGTCAAATGCATGCTACTGAGTGCTCCTATTGAGGGGGAGCAAAGAGATCAATGAGAGATAAGTCTCAATGGCTTAGTAAACCCAACTGAGCCTACCCAAGAGACAAAGCCGAGAGTGAGTGAGCGATTGAACATTATGAGAGTGAGGAAACAGAAGGCTCAACTGAGCATGAAAACAATATTCAAAGATGAATCTGCTACCTCAACTGAGCGATCAATCAAAGAATCAATCCTAGTCACTCAAATACTCCGGACAATTCCCCATAGGCACAGGACTGAATTTATTCAGATCCCGGGTAGAAGTCGCTGCATCTTGTCCAACAGTGCATGCACAACCCTAACCTAGACCACTCATCTCTTTCCCAAAAAAACAGGTGTTTAATAAAATCTCACGGGGAACCTCATTATTTATTGTTGGAAAAATGTGTTAAAAAATTGCATTAAATGGTCATTTTGGGGCAATTATTTGAGTGGGGTCCACTTCCGATTTGGGTCGGGTCAAAGTGGTTTCGGATTGTCCTTGTTAAGGGCTACAATTCGATATGTGGTACACTCAAAACGGATAACGGGTGAATGAGACATTGATTCTCGAAGTTCACTCGTTGAAATGGAAAAACTGAGAAAAATGATGAGTTTCTAGTGTGTTTTATCCCACACCGAAAAACTGAAGGGATTTTCACCCCCTTATAAAGGGAAGCCTCTTTTAAGGAGTTAAGATTCCTAAAGGGAAAGGCTCTCTCTTACGTGCAGGGGGGGTGCCGATCAAATCCCGAAACGGAGAAGAAAAACCGCGACTCGTGTGTGCGGGCGACCTGCGGACACGAATGCCGTCCAAAAATCTATCTCTCAAGAGATACGGTTAATTTTTGTTTTCTTCCCGAAACGTTTATTTTTTCCCAGAAGTGCTCCGGACAGAAGGCCTCGAACAGAACCCCTCGAAGGGGTGTTCTGCTGGCTTCGAACAGAAACCCTCCAAGGGGAGTTCTGTTGGCTTCAGACAGAAACCCTCCGAGGGGAGTTCTGTTGGCTTCGGACAGAAACCCTCCGAGGGGAGTTCTGTTGGCTTCGGACAGAAACCCTCCGAGGGGAGTTCTGCTGGCTTCGGACAGAACCCCTCCGAGGGGTGTTCTGTTGGCTTCGGACAGAACCCCTCCAAGGGGTGTTCTGTTGGGGTCTTCTGCCGCGCACTTCTTCCGTTACAACAATTAATGCCCAACGTTCTTATCTTTTAATGCTGCGTTAAATGGACAGTTTATGGACGATTCAATGCCCAACGGACTGGTCATTGATGTCCAACGTTCAGGTCCATTAACACCCCATTTAACACACAACAAATCCTCCTATAAATAGCTGGCAGGTGCTTTGCAACAAACACACGGTTTGACAACGCACAACACTTTCCTCACGTTTTCTTGAGCTAAAAACTCTTCCAGCTACTCCCAAAATTCCTTTTGTGTTCATACTTGGTTCTCGTTCGCTGGAACTCTTGTTTGTGTGCTCAAACATTAGTTCGTAGTCATCGTATCCTGGGAAACGATTGTTGCAACGCTCCTAGCACCGTGGGAGGCAACAAATACGTTTTAAGGAAATCGTGCGTAGCACGAGCTTTGGCTAATTCTGCTTCATCTCCTTTCTTGTTTTTTTTCTCTAGTCATTTTATTTAATTAATTTATTTTAATTGATTTTCTTTATTTTCCGAAACACACCCAACAATCTTAAAACGTATTTGTTTAGCTTGTATCATACGAATACAATCTTAAAACGTATTTGTGGATTGTTCTACTCCGGTAAACAATCTTAAAACGTAGTTTGTCACTTTGGTGAACGAACTTATTTTTTTGTGTCTTCGGAAAACGTTAAAGAACGAAAATGACTTCTCAAGAAAACGAGATTGGTGTTGGGCAGAATGTTCTGAACGACAATCACTCTGAAAGTGGAGCACCGGTGAACAATGGTTCACAACGCGGTGCATCTACTTTGGCCAACCAAAGGGCTATCCCTATGGTGACCGTGCCAAGCAACTCTGTGGAGAAACCCGAGAAATTCAACGGGTTAAACTTCAAGAGGTGGCAGCAAAAGATGCTATTTTACCTCACTACTCTCGGTCTTGCTAGATTCTTGATCGAAGATGCGCCGGTAGCAACCGGGGGTGAGGTGGATGCGCAATCTTTCAACGCGGTTGAAGTTTGGAAGCATTCTGACTTCCTTTGCCGAAACTACGTGTTGAACGGGCTGCATGATGCTTTGTACGACGTGTATAGAAAATTAGCTACGGCTAAGGAGCTATGGAATGCTTTAGACCACAAATATAAAAGCGAGGATGCCGGCGCAAAGAAATTTGTTGTTGGTCGATTCCTTGACTTTAAAATGGTGGATTCGAAGACGGTCTTGAGTCAAGTTGAGGAGATGCAAATGATCTTCAACGAAATTCGAGATGAAGGAATGACGGTTAGTGAGTCATTCCAAGTGGCGTCAATTATTCATTTATTGCCGCCGGCTTGGAAGGATTTCAAGAACTACCTTAAGCACAAGCGAAAGGAAATGAACTTGGAGCAATTGATCCTCCGTCTGCGGATTGAAGAGGATAACCGGAAGAACGATGGGAAACTCCCAATTGTTCATGGCGCCAAGGCAAACGTGGTGGAGCATGCAAAAGGCTCCAAAACCAAGAATAATGGGAAGAGCAAGCTCGGTCCCAAGGGAGGCGTTTCCAAGACAAAGTTCAACGGAAAATGCTTCAATTGCAATAAAAACGGACACAAGTCCGCGGATTGCAAGGCACCCAAGAAGAAGAGGGACTCTCAAGTCAACTTGGTGCAAGGTGGGCAAAAGGATGAAGACATCATCCTAGCGGCTGTGGTTACGGAAGTCAACCTCGTTGGATCCAATTCCAAGGAGTGGTTCATGGACACCGGTGCAACCCGGCATATTTGCTCAAACCGGGAGTTATTCACAACTTTTGAGCCATCAAATGGTGAGAAAGTGTGGATGGGTAACTCGGCTCATTCCGCGGTTGAAGGCATGGGCAAAGTGGTCCTGAAGATGACTTCGGGCAAGGAGTTGACTCTAAACCAAGTTTTGTTCGTTCCGGAAATACGCAAAAACCTGATTTCCGGTTCGTTGTTGAACAAGCATGGCTTCCGCATGGTTTTTGAGTCGGACAAACTGGTTTTGTCCAAATCGGGAATGTATGAGGGCAAGGGATATACATGTGATGGGCTTTTTAAGCTCAATGTAATGACTATTATTAATAATAATAATAAAATCCCTTCTGCTTACTTGCTTGAGTCTTCTAATGTGTGGCATGGTAGACTAGGACATGTTAATTTTAATTCTATACGTAGATTAATTAACATGGAGCACATTCCTAAATTCACAATTGATGTGAAGCACAAATGTGAAGTTTGTGTAGAGGCAAAACTAACGAAAACGTCTTTCAAATCGGTTGAAAGAAAAACGGAACCACTTGAATTAATTCATAGTGACGTTTGTGATTTTAAATCAATACAAACACGTGGCGGTAATAAATATTTTATTACCTTTATCGATGATAGCACTCGTTATAGCTACGTTTATTTATTAAAAAATAAACACGAAGCAATCGATAAATTCATTCTTTATAAGAATGAAGTGGAACCAACTTAATCGACGGATTAAGACGGTTAGGAGTGATCGAGGTGGTGAGTATGAAGCACCAATTGGTGACTTTTGCGCTAGTGTGGGTATAGTACACGAACGTACCGCACCCTATTCACCTCAATCAAACGGTGTTGCCGAACGAAAGAATCGCACATTGAAAGATATGATGAACGCGATGCTAGTAAGTTCGGGCTTGCCACAAAATATGTGGGGCGAAGCAATCTTGACAAGCAATTACCTTTTAAATAAGGTTCCCCGGAAAAAATATGATAATACTCCGTACGAGTTGTGGAAAGGCAGACGGCCTTCCTATCAATATTTAAAAGTGTGGGGGTGTCTTGCTAAGGTGCTTGTACCAACACCTAAGAAAATAAAAATAGGTCCAAAAACAGTGGATTGTAGTTTTATTGGATATGCACAAAATAGTAGTGCTTATCGGTTTTTAGTGTACGATTCGAATAATCCGGATGTACATAAAAACACAATAATTGAATCAAGGAATGCCTCATTCTTTGAAGATGTATTTCCATGCAAGTCTAACGATGGGCCTAGCACGTCAAAACGAACACTTGACGTAGCTATGGAAAATACTATTGAGGGATCCGGAGAAGAACCCGAACCCAGACGTAGCAAACGTGCTAGAATTGAAAAATCCTTCGGACCGGATTTTCTCACCTACCTGGTAGAAGTTGACTCGGATATTCTAACATGTATGGTAGAAAATGAACCGGATTTTCTAACATGTTTGGTAGAAAATGAACCACAGACTTATACGGAAGCCGTGACGTCTACCGAAGGTCCTATGTGGAAAGAAGCCATCAAAAGTGAGGTGGATTCTATCCTTAAAAATCACACGTGGGAATTGGTTGATCTCCCTCCGGGATGTAAACCTTTGGGATCCAAGTGGATTTTTAAACGTAAAATGAAACAAGACGGTTCCATTGATAAGTATAAGGCCAGACTTGTAATCAAGGGATACAAGCAACGCGAGGGCCATGATTACTTTGACACGTATTCTCCCGTGACGAGAATAAATTCCATTAGGATGATACTAGCGATTGTCGCTTTGCGGAAATCGGAAGTTCATCAAATGGACGTAAAACCCGCTTTTCTAAATGGCGATATAGACGAAGAAATCTATATGGAACAGCCCGAGGGCTTTCGTGTTCCAGGCCAAGAAAGGAAAGTGTGTAAATTAATTAAATCATTGTATGGATTGAAACAAGCCCCTAAACAATGGCACGAAAAGTTCGATCATGCAATGTTAATTAATGGGTTTAAAATAAACGAAAGTGACAAATGCGTCTATGTGAAGAGCACGGTAGACGGCTATGTCATTTTATGTTTATACGTGGATGATATACTCATCGTGGGTAGCAATAATCTAATGATTAATTCTACCAAAAGCATGTTAAATTCTAAATTTGACATGAAGGATATGGGGCTGGCCGATTTAATCCTTGGGATTAAAATAATTAGAGGACCTGACGGTCTAACGCTAAGCCAATCCCATTACGTTGATAAAATCCTTACTAAATTTAATAAGGATGATTATCAAGAGGCAAGGACGCCATTAGATAAAAACACTCATCTTACCAAAAATCGTGGAGAGTGTATTTCTCAAGTAGAATACGCTAGGATTATTGGAAGTTTGATGTATCTAATGAGTTGTACCAGGCCTGATATTGCCTTTGTGGTTAGTAAGCTAAGTAGATATACTAGCAACCCCGGTGATGAACACTGGAAGGCAATAATACGGGTTTTGAGGTATTTACGTAAAACCCAAAACCTTGGACTGCACTATGGAAGATATCCAGCTGTACTTGAAGGGTATAGCGACGCTAGTTGGATATCCGACATAAAGGACTCTAAGTCCACAAGTGGATATGTTTTCACTTTGGGAGGTGCAGCCGTGTCATGGAAATCCTCAAAACAAACGTTAATAGCTAGATCCACGATGGAGTCTGAGCTAATAGCCTTGGATAAGTGCACTGAAGAGGCTGAATGGCTACGCCATTTTCTCGAGGATATTCCAAGTTGGGAGAAGCCTGTCCCTCCAATATGCATACATTGCGATTGTCAAGCGGCAATTGGAAGGGCACAGAGCAATCTCTACAATGGTAAGTCTAGACACGTTCGCCGTAGACATAACACCATTAAACAACTCCTCACAACGGGTGTTATCACTGTTGACTACGTGAAGTCAAAGGATAACATAGCGGATCCGCTAACCAAGGCATTGGATAGAGAATTGTTGGAGAAGTTATCACAAGGAATGGGACTAAAGCCCGTGAATTGAAAAGTTCTATAGTGGATACCCAACCTAGTTGGTCCTAGGTTCAAAAGGGACAACTAAATTATAGAGCGAAGGATGGTCACTTGGGGGTCCCGGACTCCTACCCACTCCTCGTTAAAACAGTGACTCCCGCACGAGGTTAGCAAAAACGTTTGCTTTAATGATTCTAAAATGTTGATCTACTCGATAACATTGGAAGAGTATGCGGGATACTCGTGAAAGAATCACCTATGTGAGAGAGAAGAGGGCCGCTTCAAAGGAGAACTGTAAAGGCTCAGTTCTTTAGAAACTCTTGCAGAACCAGGACGGTGACCCATGGCCAAAATGGGCACACCCATGAGAACGGAACAAAGTTGGAAGGTTCTTGTGTAAAGATAAGTCAATGTTTACACAACGGCAGTATAGTTCAAGGACATCGAGTCTACTAGACAGCCGGTAAATAAACGTATCTTTACAACGGAAGGTTCAAAGGATAAAACCTACCTCTCCGTATGCAAGGATCATCCGGTGAACACAACGTGTCCTCCTATCTTCGTGTCTTTTAAGTCTCGAAAATCAATTTTCATTCATGTGGGGGATTGTTGGAAAAATGTGTTAAAAATTGCATTAAATGGTCATTTTGGGGCAATTATTTGAGTGGGGTCCACTTCCGATTTGGGTCGGGTCAAAGTGGTTTCGGATTGTTCTTGTTAAGGGCTACAATTCGATATGTGGTACACTCAAAACGGATAACGGGTGAATGAGAAATTGATTCTCGAAGTTCACTCGTTGAAATGGAAAAACTGGGAAAAATGATGAGTTTCTAGTGTGTTTTATCCCACACCGAAAAACTCAAGGGATTTTCACCCCCTTATAAAGGGAAGCCTCTTTTAAGGAGTTAAGATTCCTTCCCGAAACCCTAAACCCTAAACCCTAAACCCTAAACCCTAAACCCTAAACCCTAAACCCTAAACCCTAAACCCTAAACCCTAAACCCTAAACCCTTTTATAAAGGGAAGCCTCTTTTATCCCACACCGAAAAACTCAAGAGATACGGTTAATTTTTGTTTTCTTCCCGAAACGTTTATTTTTTCCCAGAAGTGCTCCGGACAGAAGGCCTCGAACAGAACCCCTCGAAGGGGTGTTCTGCAGGCTTCGAACAAAAACCCTCCAAGGGGAGTTCTGTTGGCTTCAGACAGAAACCCTCCGAGGGGAGTTCTGTTGGCTTCGGACAGAAACCCTCCGAGGGGAGTTCTGCTGGCTTCGGACAGAACCCCTCCAAGGGGTGTTCTTTGGGGTCTTCTGCCGCGCACTTCTTCCGTTACAACAATTAATGCCCAACGTTCTTATCTTTTAATGCTGCGTTAAATGGACAGTTTATGGACGATTCAATGCCCAACGGACTACTGGTCATTGATGTCCAACGTTCAAGTCCATTAACACCCCATTTAACACACAACAAATCCTCCTATAAATAGCTGGCAGGTGCTTTGCAACAAACACACGGTTTGACAACGCACAACACTTTCCTCACGTTTTCTTGAGCTAAAAACTCTTCCAGCTACTCCCAAAATTCCTTCTGTGTTCATACTTGGTTCTCGTTCGCTGGAACTCTTGTTTGTGTGCTCAAACATTAGTTCGTAGTCATCGTATCCTGGGAAACGATTGTTGCAACGCTCCTAGCACCGTGGGAGGCAACAAATACGTTTTAAGGAAATCGTGCGTAGCACGAGCTTTGGCTAATTCTGCTTCATCTCCTTTCTTGTTTTTTTTCTCTAGTCATTTTATTTAATTAATTTATTTTAATTAATTTTCTTTATTTTCCGAAACACACCCAACATTTATCACCGTCTCCTTCTGAGGCGACTGATACTGACTACATTGGCCCACAGCCCCACGCCACTGAACTTTTATTGATCATGTTGTGTCTAGTTATCACACTCCCAAATGTTTTTAATTTTCTAGGACACAGACACATTTTAGAGTAAGTTGTTGGTCTTCAAGACTTGCGAGAACTTCCGTAGGACTCATCTATTATAGATGTAGAGTGATGATTGGATGGAAGTCCTGATGTTGCAACATAGAAATCACCAACATTTTCAGGCCATTGCTTTAGAGTTTATTTCTAGAGTGATGATAACAAGAGTCTACACGGCCCTGGGGGGCTACAATTTTTCTTTGAATATCATTTTGATCATTTCAAAACGACCAGAGTGAAATCCACTAGATGCTTCACAATGATCGATCGAAATTCCTGTTAGAGCTTTACTGTTTCTATCATTATATACAGGCCACACATCAGTGTTTACATTATTGTTGTGATAACGGAACACCTCAGTGTATCCGGACGTTTAAGTTTTTGTTTTGCAGGTTTAAAGGACGAACACAGGCATGACGTCCCGACTCATCGGATCGTCATGAGGGGGAGAGCGGTCCAAATGCTTATGAAATTTCAAAGATAATTCTCGAACGCTTCTATCCTCCAACAACAAACATTTGCCCACATCAGCCCACTCATCTTCACAACAAATGGTCAACATATACTCACCGACAAGTTCTCCACAAAAGCATTGACATCAAAAGACCACATTCTGGAGGAGACAAGGGTTGGATACTCAAGAACAGAAGAAGAATCATGTGAGCGCCTGAAGCAAGTCAAGAATATTCATTCTAGAGGTGCCATTGGATTTCATTCAAGCTTATCAAGAGCAACTTCTGAAAGGCAAGGACTACATGCAAGATTTTGAAGATCCTTAAACCCCCGACATCAAAGATCAAATAACCAAGAAGACAACAAAGGGGATATTGCAAGGAGTTCTTCACAAAGCCTTTCAAAGAAGACAAAAGAAGCTGATATCCTCTGAAGATCGATCAAGACAAAGATAACCCATGTTTCATTGCAAATTGAACACAAAGGGGGAGATTGTCAGAATATTTTATTGTGTTCAATTTAATTAGATTCATCTTTGTTTAATTAGGATTTAATTAGTGGGCTAAGTAATAGATTTCAGGATATGTTCCTTCTGGGATTTGGGGTGGAAAAGATGGTACCACATGTGAATAATTTCTTCAAAGAGATCTCCAAGAGTTTACTTTATTATATTACTAGTATGTGTACCCGTGCAACACCCGGTAGGAGTTGTTGTGGTTAAATTTATCTCATCAATAATATAAAAATGCAAAGTAAAATTTAAAGAAAAAGAAAGGAAAAATACACAAAATGGATAAACGCCAGATATTGCAGCTCAAAATTTTATTACCATAGAAAACTACCTACCAACTGATAATTTGAACAAGCAGCTCAAAATTTACAGGAAAAAACCAGAAAACAAAAGACGGCATAACATGACAACAAGGTTTCAATCTAGAGACTTCCCATGGGAATAGTTACCCTTTCTTTTTTACTTTAGTTTCCTTTGTTTTCCTTTTTGTACCGCTTTTTCCTTTGTCGCATTGTACTATTTCCCTTTTATCAATAAAACCTTTTTTTTCGCAAAAAAAAAAAAGATAAACGCCCCGGTTTCATGTCCCATATTTTAGTTTTTTTACCATGGTCTACTTTACAGAGGCGTTTTTGAATAGGTTAAATCGATTTTACATGTCAGTGCCCGCCAACTCAAGGTGCCCCAATTCTTTAAAAATTATTAGTATTATATAGTGGTATTATATAATACTAATACGAATGAAATTTAGTTTAACAAGTAAACCCTAAAAAACAGTACCCACGAACACACTCAGTCCCAAGAACAAAAATTAACATCAACGACAACTGTATGAACAAAACAACAAAGACAAAAAATGAAGACATGATAATAGTAAAAGCAATTTACCATCTTCTTTCCGTGGACGTATAACCTTTCTTCAACCCGTCTTCAGTCCTCAGTCTGTAATGGCCACAACTTTCTTTCCCTTTCCTTTGTCTTCAATTGACCTAATAGTCAGGCCGTTGTTAGGTAGCCAATTCTAAGTGTTACTAGTTCAACCGGTTGTCAATGCACTGAGAGTGTTTGTGGAAGGTTACCCCTTTAATACGTATTAATTTAGAATTACGCATGGAAGGTATTAATAATGGAAGATCGGTAATAGGTGAGATTATTAGTGTGAATTTTTCCTTTTATCTATTTATTGTATTTCTGTTTCTATGTATTTTAAATTAATTGAGTATTATAAATTTATCAATTAACTTATTTTTTTAAAAAAAACTCAAATAGTTGGTTAAAATGACTGGATTAATTTAGTTTCCAAAATCAACATGCTAATTCGATACCCTTTACTATTTATCTATAATTAGGAGTATTGGTCATTTTAAAAGTGGATGAAGGTGTATGCTATATTTATTTTAACAACACTTTGAAGTATGTGTCGAAGCAAGAATTGTTTTAATGTATAGGGGTTTTTTGTACTTTTTTATGAACATAATCACTTAGAGTTTGTAGATAAAAACGTGACACCAATTAGAATGTTTTCACTTCAAGTTGTTATAGTCTCATCCCGAATTAAATTTAAAAGACCTGTTGGGATATTGACCCGGAGGCCCAATACCCGAATTAAAAAGGCCCAGGATACCCGGCCCAAACAATGAGTCCATTACCCTATGATGAGCAGGCCCAATGAAGAATCCATACCGAACGGGGTTCAGTCCGAGTAAAGGCCGGCCCAGAAAGAAGAGATACCGAACGGAGTTCAGACCATATATCATACTTGGGCCAATTTGACAGCGTCATCTGCATGGTCCAGCATCCCGTTCGAGCAACGGGCAACCAGCAAGTGGCCAGGTGCAATTAATGCCAGATTGTGACATCGGCAAGTGGAAACATGGGTGATCAAGTCGGTAGAACAACAGCCAATCAGCATAGAGCAGCCCATGCTCTCCATTAGTATAAATAGAAGGTTTAATATCATTGTAAGGGTTAGCATTTCAATACTCAAGCTCTAGAATAGCAATCTTACTCTTGTTTCCTGTATTAAAGCACTGTTCCGACCTACCGATCGGGAAGTTTCCTTGTAATCAGACAGGTTAATTAATACAAGTGGGCTTTTGGGTATTAGTGGATTCATCTTTTATATTTTGTTATACACTTTGATTCTGATCCATTCCTGATATATCCAAAGTTCGTGTTGGGCTTTCGGATCTACGGGACTTACCTTCAACATTGGCGCCGTCTGTGGGAAACTGTTCAAAAAGTTTCACATTCAATTATTCCAAAACAACTATTTTTGAAAATGGTCAGAATCAGTTCTTATCACACAAATGATGGTTCGCACCGTCACGGAAGGAGTCACACCCCGAGAAATCAAACCCCTCAGGGACAATCCAGACGAGGATCATATCCTCATTTTGATGGGGACTTTGTAATTCCTGAAGCCCTAAGGAGGAATCCTCAGGCCATGCGAGATATGGCCCAGGTCATGCAACACATGGCAAACGAGGAAGAAGGGGGATCCAATTTTACAGGGGAAACTCCCCACACAGAAACGACCACGACGTCATCCCACTCACGGGCCCATCGGGATAATCGCCGTGGCGCTCCAACAACAGCGCATCATATTCCCAGTGACCGGACCCCGATCGGGTCACAAGCCAGGGGACCTACTCCTATTGGTCGTCATTTCCAGCATGACGAACGGAATAATACTAGGACCACTCAAAGGCACTAGGATCGGGAGTATACAGATTTGAGGACTCCACCACCGCCCCTTTTGATGGCCCAGGAGGAAGAAATGGCTGAAATGAGGAGGCAGATGAACGAGATGAGAGATCAGATGAATAGGACGCCCGTACAGCCTGCTCTGATTTAGCTCGGGATTACTTCCCCTTTCACCAGGGAAATTATGTATGCGGATATCCAAGGAGGTGCCAAACCACCGGCCGGTCAGATTTATGATGGGGTAGGCGATCCCCATGTGCATTTAAGGAGTTATCAAGGAGGACTCATGCTACTAGGAGCACCTGAGGCTGCTATCTGTCGGTTGTTCTTCAGTACGCTCAGAGGACCCGCTCAAGAGTGGTTCGGGACCTTGCAACCTGGGTCGATCAACAGTTTCGCCGAATTATCGACGTTGTTCTTGGCCCAATTTGCTTCCAGTGCCAACCCAAAACGGCACTTCAGCTACCTGACTAGCGTGAAGCAGAACTCCAAGGAAACCCTCAATCAATTCTTGAAAAGATGGAGGGATGAAACTCTGACGGTTGGAAATATGACGGATGATACCGCCATCACCCTATTCACAAACGCTCTCCGAACGGGAGAATTATACAAGGATTTGAAAAAGAATCCAGGTACGGTGTATGCCGAGGTATTAGACAGAGCTCGCAAGCATGCTGCCCTGGAAGAAGAGATTATGATCAGGGACAAGGTCGATGCGCCTACTGCCCCAATCAAGATGGCCGATCGGCTGGGTCCTACCCCAGTGGCTGCTATCTCTCCTAAGCAAGGGCGATTTACTCCCCTGGTCCTGTCCGTGGCAACCATTTATCAGAACGAGAAGGACAACATTCCCCTTCCGACCGATTCTTCACATTATATGGGAGCAGACGAGTCTGCTTTTTGTAAATATCATAACAGGAAAGGTCATGCCACCAACGCTTGTAGGGCACTACAAACGGCTATTAATGACTTGATCCGGCGGGGTCATCTCGGCAAGTATGTGAGTAAGGATCCAAGTGCGGTAGGCAGTTTGAAACCGATCAGGAAACCCAACAGCTGGCGACGGGATGGCTAACGTGATGCCCAGCCCCAGAATGACGTATATATTCCTTCCAGGGATGAACCAGAGGGCTCGGGAGGCCCCGGAAAGAAACCTCGAATGAAGGTCAAGGTTATATTTGGGGGCGGGGAAACAGGGGATTCGAACGCCGAACGGAAAAGGTTCGAGCGAAGTCTTTATGTAGGATCCATCTCCACTCCCCCCAGAAGAAAGGAAGGACGGACCCAATCACGTTCGGGCCGGCTGATTTACCCAACTCGCCAAGCCCGCACAGGGATGAATTGGTGGTGAGCATGTGCATTGACAATGTGTAACACCGTCCCCAAATGTATTTACCTTTAAGCGAATAATTTATTGAACCTTATGAAGTTTTTAGTGAATTTACGAAGTTGTGAATTTGTATTATATTTTTACGCGTGAATAGTAAAATGCACGTGGGGCCCACATCGGGAGTGGGGATCGCCCGATATTATCGGGGCCACATATTATATTGATCTTGGACTAGATAATATGTATATGGTGGTGGATATCCTAGTTGAGCCATGACAATGGCATAGGGTTGACCGGTTGGTCAAACGGGGCCAAATTATCAGTATCGGCAATCTATCAGATAACAGCCTGAAAGGGGATTTCGGAGACTTCTAAATTAAAGTTGAGGGATGCATATTGATTCTAAGGTCCATTAAGAATTGGGAACAAGTGTTATATTTTATTTGACCCGATAAAATAAAATATACTTAAAACAGTGCGGAAAAATACAACTTTCGGGGCAAATTGCACACTTTGGGACAATTAGGATGACCTCCCACATGGGTGGGGGCCACCCCACGAAATTGTCAACCCTTGAGGGCTGGATGAGTGCCAAATTGGCTGAACAACAATTGAGAGGATGGGGGAGACACCTTTGACATGTAGTAGACCCCCTCCCTTCACTCATTTGTCTAAATGAGACAAAAACCACCCCTCTCACCTCACCATCTCCACCCACACAATTCAGCACCCTAGGATAGCAAGGAGGGGCTCTGAAACTTCTCATCTCCATAGCCCAAATCCGAACTCAAGCTCAAGGGAGTCCAAGAAGAAAGTTTAAGAAGGAAAAAGCTAGGAAAAAGTGTGAAAATTAAGGTAATGACCTTATCATAACTTTTCCTTTGTTTTTCTTCTAGCATATAAGATATATATCATATGAAAGACCATTAGTATTGTTCTACATGATTTAAGTGTGGAATAATGGGTTGGAAAGTGATTCTAAGTCCAAAAACGGACTTAGAAGCCAAATCGACCGGTTTGCCGGAAAATAACCTTTTATAGGTTATTTGTGTTGATATGGGTTTTGTGATGATAAAACCTTGTTAGGAACTTGATTTAAAGTATTTTTGCGCTTCGCCGGAGTTTCGTCGGAGTTGGTCAAAGTTCGCCGGAGTTGGTCAAAGTTCGCCGGAGTTGGTCAAAGTCCAATCGAGAAACGTAGAACGCGCTTAAGCTTAATTAAGGTGAGGATGACCGACTATGTTACTTATAATCTTTGGGTTAATTTCATGGGATTTCCTAAGTGAATACAAATGTGATGTGTATGAGTTGTTAATGGTTAATAATACCTAAATGAAACTACTATTGATTATAAGTATAGTATGCATGATACACAAATTTATGAATAAATTATGTATGTTTAGATGTTGTGAATATGTGTGTATGATGGTTGTACCAACCATGAATATCATTTGAGATAGTATACTTTGATGCCATGAGGAGAAGCTATGAGGGTATGAAAGTGATACTTGATATTAAGGCCAATTGTGCAAGAAGAAAGAATTATATTGAAATAAATAAATAACTAGCATTGAAATATTAGTTGAAAATGTTAGTTGAGAAATGGATGAATTAGATCCTAAGAATTGGAATTATAAGGAATCGGTGATTATGAGCCGGGCTCAAGACCGATGTAGATGACGGTGATTATGAGCTGGGCTCTAGACCGTAGTAGATGACGGTGATTATGAGCTGGGCTCTAGACCGTGGTAGATGACGGTGATTATGAGCTGGGCTCTAGACCGTGGTAGATGACGGTGATTATGAGCGGGGCTCTAGACCGTAGTAGATAACGGTGATTATGAGCTGGGCTCTAGACCGTGGTAAATAATGATGAATTGATACTAAATGAACGGATTAACTAAAATGTAATAATGCTCTAGATTGAGGGCCTCAGAGATTTAAACTTTGATTATACTTAGTATAGTTGTCATTGTACTTGTCAAATGCTTCCAAGTACTGACCTCCCCTTCACGGGGGAGGCCACCTCACAGTTTCAGGTAGAACTTGAAGGTTGCTACTACCAGCCGCTGCTTCGGGAAGTTTCTGAGGAGAAGACTTGGTTCGTGCTTCTCCCGTTCTTGTTTTGAAAAACAATATGTATAATGCTCATGGATAATATTTTCTGAACAATTACTTTGGCGGTTTGCATGCCTAATTTATCCAAGTGTGGCTTGAACACTTGTATCAATTGTTTCCGCTACTTTAATAAATGTTTTACATTATGTTTGTTTATGGATGTACTATGTGTGAATGGTATTCAAGACGTCTTGTATAGTATGGATGAGTCGGACTGCGGTTGACTATTCGTACTGTACGGCGGGGTTGTTGACGTGTCCGGGTAGGTCCGGGGCGTGACAATTTAAATGGTATCAGAGCCTTAGTCCGTAAACATCATAATGAAGCTTCAAAATTTCTTTTTGAAAATGAATTTGAAAAACCATGAACATAAGTTTTGTACTTATAGAACTTTTGGTACTTGAGTTGCAATGCCTCTAATTGTTAAGATGGTACCCTTAACAATTGGTATGGCGGTGATTTGAGCCGAAGGATGTCTTTAAGTACCCGTCCGTCATTTGACATTCGATACGAGTCTAATGACTCATTCTAATTTCTTTCAGAAATGGAACCAGTTGGAAGGATCACTAGAAGGAACCCGTTGGGCCGTGCACCGGGTGGGTCCGAGCGCGGTAGCCGGGGGTCCTCTAGGGGATCAAGAGGAAGGGGCCGTGGAGGGCAACGTCAAACCGTGAGCGATGGCCACGTTGATACCGAGAGTGAGACCTATTGGTCCTATGAGGACTCAACCTATCAGCCGGGGACTGAGCCAGTAGAGACCCCTTACGAAGGGGATGATGATGATGTGAGTGATGAGGAGGAAAGTGGCTCCTTGGCCAGGATCGAAGCGCTGCTCCAACAGTATCATCGGGAGCGCGAAGAAAGGAGGGCACGCCGAAGGCACCGTGCAGGGCAACCTTCGGGCGGGGCTCCAAGAGGGAGGAGCTTTTGCGATTCGAGAACCCATGTGGAAGCGCATGGAAGTCGGGGCGATGGAGGTCCAGCCATAAGGATCTCCAAATACATCAAGGAGGCGAGGGACTTAGGGTGCAAACCGTTCGATGGGACGGGAGACATCTCGGTTGCCGCCCAGTGGATCAAGAGGCTGAACGAGGCAGCCCTTGACATGCAGCTCACCCCCTATTTTAAACTGAGAATCGCGGTAAGGTTACTCGAAGGGTTGGCATCCAAATGGTGGGATGGAACCAAGGGTAAGTATGGCGGAACTGTTACATGGGAGGATTTTCGACAAGAATTATTTGCCCAGTACTACTCTGACTTCGAAGTAAACGCCAAGGTGAAGGAATACACTCTCCTAACCCAAGGTGGTAACATGACGGTGAAAGAACTTGAGAACAAGTTCAGAGACCTTGCTGATCACATACCGGAGTATGTTTGTGATGAAAACCGAATGGTGAATCATTTTTGGGAGGCCTTAGACTTGGAGATACGTGACAGGGCAACTCAATTGCCCAATATGACTTTCAGCCAAGTGGTCGCCCAAGGGTTGAAGGGAGAAAAGCAATGGGAGGAGAGGAAGAAGAGAGATGCCGAAGAGGCTAAGAAAAGAAAGTGGGAAAGCCATGGCCCCCAAGGCCCCAACAAGAAGGGGAACTATGGGGGAGGTGGATCGTTCAGGGCACCGGCAGCACCATCCAAGGGAAACCCGGCCACGAGTGGGCACTGCTCGGGCTCACAAGCCCCAACGACGCCCAAGTGCAGGAATTGCAACAGGAACCACACCGGTAAGTGTCGTGATCCACCACGGTGCTACCAATGCGGGAGTACAGGGCATATTAAGCCAAACTGTCCTCAACTTAGTGGGAACCGGGGGTCAGGACCAAGCGGCGCTACCACGGCAAGTAGGAACTGGGCCGGAGCATCTCATGCTAGTGTGGGCCAGGGGGGAGCAAGCACGAGCAATGCGCCGTCCGTGAATCAAGGAAGAACTCAAGCTAGAGTTTATGCGATGACGGAGGCGGACGCACGTGCTAACCCGGACTCCGTGGCGGGTAAGATCTTAAACTCACGATATTACTCCATTGTATGCAATAGGAGTGTTGTAAGGTGCAAAATTTGTAACCCCGACGGTTTGGTCGGGATTGTGGGGAAAAGGGGAGGAAAAACCCCCGCCCTAGGCGAATGCCGCCCGGCATTTGACGAAAGCCGCCCGGCTTTCGTCTTGAAATATTGAGAAAATGCTGCGGCGACGAATGCCGGCCGGTTTCCACCAAAAGCCGCCCGGCTTTCGTCATCATTTAATCAGGAAAATTCTCGCAACCAAAAACCGGCCAGCTTTTGTAAACACCGGCCGGCTTTCATAAAGGCCTGACCTGGGAATTTTCTCGCAGCAGAAAGCCGCCCGGCTTTGGTGAAAGCCGCCCGACTTTCGTCGGGCCTAGGAATTACTGCGCTGCTGAAACCCGGTCGGGTTTCGTATAAATCGGCCGGCTTCGAAACCATTCCTTGAATAAAAACTACGGCGACGAAAACCGCCCGGCTTTCGTGATTAAAAACTTAGAATTGTTCTCGCAGTCCAAAACCGGCCGGCTTTCGTGAAAAGCGGCCGGCTTTCACCCGGATTGATCCTAAAACGGTCCTAAAGGTTAGAAACCGGGAAATTTCGGGAGGGTATCGAACAGACCCCACCCGAAACGCAACCAACATACTCTACGACTTAAGAAACGAACCTATTTATTAGATAGTGTGTCTTACATTACTTATGAATGTAGGAACATTAAAGATAAACGGGAGAGACGCAAGAATCCTTATTGATACCGGGGCGCAACGATCATTTGTGAGTGAGGCGTTCGCCAGCGGATTCAACGGACCACTTGTACCGATGACTCAAACCCTACTGGTGTCCACGCCTTTAGGGGATGATATCGAGAGAGATAGCCACTATCCATCGTGTGAGGTGGAAGTGGAGGGCCAAACTTTGACGTGTGACCTCGTACCGCTGAGTATGATCGAGTTCGATGCAATTCTAGGAATGGATTGGCTTGAGAAACATCATGCTAGGGTCGATTGCTACACGAAGGTTCTTGAACTCGAAAGCGGCGAAGGGTTGACCTTACGCTTCGAGGGAGATAGAGGCAAATCAAACTGTTGTATCATATCCGTCGTGAGAGCAAGGAATATGATGAGAAAGGGGTGCCACGCATACCTAGCGTATGTGGTGGACAAAACCAAAGAAGAGATAGACATCAATGATGTGAGAGTTGTGTGCAAGTATCCGGATGTCTTCCCAAAAGACTTGCCGGGACTTCCACCCGATAGGGAGATTGAGTTCGTGATCGAGGTCGAACCCGGCACCAAACCAATCTCTATACCGCCATACAGAATGGCACCCGCTGAACTTAACGAGTTGAAAACCCAATTGCAAGAGCTATTGGATAACGGTTTCATAAGGCCGAGTCACTCTCCATGGGGAGCACCGGTCCTTTTCGTGAAAAAGAAGGATGGAACACTTCGTATGTGCATTGACTATCGTCAACTGAACAAGGTCACAATCAAAAATAGGTATCCCTTGCCTAGAATTGATGACTTGTTTGATCAGCTCCGAGGGGCGACGGTGTTTTCGAAGATCGATTTGAGGTCGGGGTACCACCAACTAAAAATAAAGGAAGATGACATACCGAAGAGTGCATTCCGCACAAGGTATGGTCATTTCGAGTTCCTAGTCATGTCGTTCGGGCTAACCAACGCCCCGGCGGCATTCATGGACATGATGAACCGTGTATTCAGTGAATACTTAGATCAATTCGTGATAGTATTCATTGACGATATTTTGATATACTCCAAGAGTGAGGGGGAGCATGAAGATCATTTGAGACTTGTACTTGAACGGCTAAGGGAAAAACAACTCTTTGCCAAATTCTCTAAATGCGAGTTTTGGCTCAAAGAGATCGGGTTCCTCGGGCATGTCGTGTCAGGTTCGGGCATTGCGGTGGATAAAGCCAAGATAGAAGCCATTATGAATTGGGAGAGACCCAAGAACGTGAAAGAAATACGTAGTTTCCTCGATTTGGCAGGATATTATCGTAAGTTTGTTGAAAAATTATCTGTGTTGGCGTCTCCATTGACAAAGCTCACAAAGAAAGGGGCCAAGTTCATATGGGACGACAATTGTGAGAAAGGGTTTCTCGAACTAAAGAGACGGCTTACAGAAGCACCAGTCCTCGCTCTACCCACACAAGGGATAGGGTACGACATATACAGTGACGCTAGCATCCAAGGGCTTGGATGTGTTCTAATGCAAAACGGTCGGGTGATTGCCTATGCTTCAAGGCAATTAAAGAAACACGAGGCAAACTACCTTACCCATGATCTAGAGTTGGGAGCGGTACTGTTTGCACTGAAAATTTTGCGGCATTATCTCTATGGGGAGACATGTCACATTTTCACCGATCATAAAAGCTTGAAGTATGTATTCACTCAAAAAGAGTTGAATATGAGACAAAGGAGATGGATGGAGTTGATCAAGGACTGTGACTTGATCATCGACTATCATCCCGGGAAGGCCAATGTAGTAGCCGATGCATTGAGAAGAAAGAGTACATCAGGGACGTTACTCACGTGTCTACGCTCACTAAGGGCACAAGTGGAGGTGTCCACAAGTGGGGTCCTCATTGCTAGATTCGAGGTTAGGCCTACATTGCTGAGTGAGATCAGTAGATGTTAGGCCACTGATGAAGAATGTCAGAAGATCCGTGAACAGATCCTTGAGGGACCTGTTGAGAACTTTCGGGTACGTGATGACGGTCTTTTATTGTTTAAGGTCCGTGTATGCATACCAAGGAATGAGGAGCTCCAAAAGTCTATACTGGAGGAGGCTCATTCTTCGGCGTATGCCATGCATCCAGGAGGTACTAAAATGTACCGAGACTTGAAGGAAAGTTACTGGTGGTCGGGTATGAAGAGGGACATCGCAGAGTACGTGAGTCGGTGCCTTACTTGCCAACAAGTCAAGGTGGAACATCAGCACCCGGCGGGACTTTTACAACCACTTACCATTCCAGAATGGAAGTGGGAGCACGTGACCATGGACTTCGTGGTGGGGCTACCACGAACAGTGAACAACTATGATGCAGTATGGGTAGTGGTTGATAGGCTCACCAAGAGTGCACACTTTTTGCCTATCAACATTACTTATCCTCTTGAAAGATTGGCAAAGCTATACACGGAGGAGATTGTGAGACTGCATGGAGTTCTGATATCCATCGTCTCGGATAGGGACCCACGTTTCACATCCCGATTTTGGCCAAAATTTCAAGCATCTTTGGGTATGAAGCTAAAGTTTAGCACAGCCTTTCACCCACAGACGGATGGGCAATCCGAGAGGGTGATACAGATTCTAGAAGATATGCTTAGGGCATGTGCTCTGGAGTTCCAAGGGAGTTGGGACAAGCATTTGGCTCTGGTCGAGTTCGCCTATAACAACAGTTATCAGGCGAGTATTGGCATGCCTCCATACGAGGCATTGTATGGGAGGAAATGTAGAACCCCATTGTGTTGGGACGAGGTTAGCGAAGCCAAGCTCGAGGGGATCGAACTTGTCGAAATCACCAAGGCTAAGGTGAAGGTCATTCAGGAGAGACTCAAGGCTGCCCAAGATCGGCAAAGGAGTTATGCTGACAAACGACGCAGGCCATTGGAGTTTGAGGTCGGTGATAAGGTCTTTCTAAGGATTTCTCCTTGGAAGGGTATCATCAGATTTATATCGAGGGGAAAACTTAACCCCCGATACATTGGCCCATTTGAAATCCTTGAAAGGATAGGGGCCGTGGCTTACCGTATCAAATTGACGCTAGAACTTGAGAAGATACACGACGTGTTCCATGTATCGATGCTCAAGAAATACGTGCGAGATCCGTCTCATATCCTTGAGAAACCACCGGTAGAGATACGTGAAGACCTACAATATGCGGTGGAACCGGTGAAGATTGTGGGTCAACAGGTAAAGAAACTAAGGAACAGGGAGATTCCTATGGTAAAGGTCCTTTGGAGGAGTGATCGAGTCGAAGAAGAAACCTGGGAGACTGAGGTCTCAATGAGGGAGCAGTACCCTTTCCTCTTCGATTAGACACGTGGATTTCGGGGACGAAATCCCAAATAAGGGGGGTGAACTTGTAACACCGTCCCCAAATGTATTTACCTTTAAGCGAATAATTTATTGAACCTTATGAAGTTTTTAGTGAATTTACGAAGTTGTGAATTTGTATTATATTTTTACGCGTGAATAGTAAAATGCACGTGGGGCCCACATCGGGAGTGGGGATCGCCCGATATTATCGGGGTCACATATTATATTGATCTTGGACTAGATAATATGTATATGGTGGTGGATATCCTAGTTGAGCCATGACAATGGCATAGGGTTGACCGGTTGGTCAAACGGGGCCAAATTATCAGTATCGGCAATCTATCAGATAACAGCCCGAAAGGGGATTTCGGAGACTTCTAAATTAAAGTTGAGGGATGCATATTGATTCTAAGGTCCATTAAGAATTGGGAACAAGTGTTATATTTTATTTGACCCGATAAAATAAAATATACTTAAAACAGTCCGGAAAAATACAACTTTCGGGGCAAATTGCACACTTTGGGACAATTAGGATGACCTCCCACAAGGGTGGGGGCCACCCCACGAAATTGTCAACCCTTGAGGGCTGGATGAGTGCCAAATTGGCTGACAACAATTGAGAGGATGGGGGAGACACCTTTGACATGTAGTAGACCCCCTCCCTTCACTCATTTGTCTAAATGAGACAAAAACCACCCCTCTCACCTCACCATCTCCACCCACACAATTCAGCACCCTAGGATAGCAAGGAGGGGCTCTGAAACTTCTCATCTCCATAGCCCAAATCCGAACTCAAGCTCAAGGGAGTCCAAGAAGAAAGTTTAAGAAGGAAAAAGCTAGGAAAAAGTGTGAAAATTAAGGTAATGACCTTATCATAACTTTTCCTTTGTTTTTCTTCTAGCATATAAGATATATATCATATGAAAGACCTTTAGTATTGTTCTACATGATTTAAGTGTGGAATAATGGGTTGGAAAGTGATTCTAAGTCCAAAAACGGACTTAGAAGCCAGATCGACCGGTTTGCCGGAAAATAACCTTTTATAGGTTATTTGTGTTGATATTGGTTTTGTGATGATAAAACCTTGTTAGGAACTTGATTTAAAGTATTTTTGCGCTTCGCCGGAGTTTCGTCGGAGTTGGTCAAAGTTCGCCGGAGTTGGTCAAAGTTCGCCGGAGTTGGTCAAAGTCCAATCGAGAAACGTAGAACGCGCTTAAGCTTAATTAAGGTGAGGATGACCGACTATGTTACTTATAATCTTTGGGTTAATTTCATGGGATTTCCTAAGTGAATACAAATGTGATGTGTATGAGTTGTTAATGGTTAATAATGCCTAAATGAAACTACTATTGATTATAAGTATAGTATGCATGATACACAAATTTATGAATAAATTGTGTATGTTTAGATGTTGTGAATATGTGTGTATGATGGTTGTACCAACCATGAATATCATTTGAGATAGTATACTTTGATGCCATGAGGAGAAGCTATGAGGGTATGAAAGTGATACTTGATATTAAGGCCAATTGTGCAAGAAGAAAGAATTATATTGAAATAAATAAATAACTAGCATTGAAATATTAGTTGAAAATGTTAGTTGAGAAATGGATGAATTAGATCCTAAGAATTGGAATTATAAGGAATCGGTGATTATGAGCCGGGCTCAAGACCGATGTAGATGACGGTGATTATGAGCTGGGCTCTAGACCGTAGTAGATGACGGTGATTATGAGCTGGGCTCTAGACCGTGGTAGATGACGGTGATTATGAGCTGGGCTCTAGACCGTGGTAGATGCCGGTGATTATGAGCGGGGCTCTAGATCGTAGTAAATAACGGTGATTATGAGCTGGGCTCTAGACCGTGGTAAATAATGATGAATTGATACTAAATGAACGGATTAACTAAAATGTAATAATGCTCTAGATTGAGGGCCTCAGAGATTTAAACTTTGATTATACTTAGTATAGTTGTCATTGTACTTGTCAAATGCTTCCAAGTACTGACCTTCCCTTCACGGGGGAGGCCACCTCACAGTTTCAGGTAGAACTTGAAGATTGCTACTACCAGCCGCTGCTTCGGGAAGTTTCTGAGGAGAAGACTTGGTTCGTGCTTCTCCCGTTCTTGTTTTGAAAAACAATATGAATAATGCTCATGGATAATATTTTCTGAACAATTACTTTGGGGGCTTGCATGCCTAATTATGCCAAGTGTGGCTTGAACACTTGTATCAATTGTTTCCGCTGCTTTAATAAATGTTTTACATTATGTTTGTTTATGGATGTACTATGTGTGAATGGTATTCAAGACGCCTTGTATAGTATGGATGAGTCGGACTGCGGTTGACTATTCGTACTGTACGGCGGGTTGTTGACGTGTCCGGGTAGGTCCGGGGCGTGACACAATGCTTTGATTCGCCGGGTACTGATCGATACCGGGAGCAGTGTGAATGTATTGTATTGACAATCATTCGAGAAAATGGGCCTACAGAGAAGTCAATTGACCCACCTAAGAACCCCACTGGCGAGCTTCACCGGTAACTGTATTGAGGCTGAGGGGACCATCCAATTGTTAGTTGAAATTGGGGACGGAACGCACAAGGCATCACTCCGAATGACGTTCGTGGTGGTGGACATAAAATGTGCCCATAATGCCATCTTGGGCCGACCAGGATTGGAAGATCTGGAGGCAATAGCCTCTGTCCGCCACTCGTGCATCAAATTCCCCACGGACACTGGGGTGGGGGTGGCCAGAACTAATCCGGTGATAGCCCGAACGTGCTACCGAGAGGCCCTGAAGCAGATGAATACCCGTGGAATGCGGGTTAACAGTATTGAGGTGGAGACCCACCGAACGGAGTTCGAGGCACATCCAGAACCTGCCACTCTCCTCGAGCAAATCGACGATCGGGCACAGGAGATTCCAGCTCATATCCAACGGTTTTCCCATCGGGAAACATTGGCAACCCCGACAATCATGGTGCTCCAGATCGAGGCCATATCTTATGCCATCCCCAGTTGGGTCATAGATATGACCAACTACCTAAAAGACGGAACCCTCCCACAAGATAAAAATCCCGCTTATCAGATAAAATACATCCAGAGGAGGGCTTCCATGTTCGAGTTGGTGGACGGACAGTTGTACAAAAAGACATTTGGGGGGCCATATTTGAAATGCCTCCCACCCGATCTAGCGGCGGCCGTAATGGAAGAAATTCATGAAGGCATCTGCTCAAGCCACCAAGGGCTCAAGACACTGGCCAGAAAAATCATCCTGCAAGGGTATTACTGGCCAACCATCCAACAAGACTGCTTTGCGCATACTAGAAAATGTAAAGTATGCCAGCTATATGCACCGGTCCCCGGACGGCCAGCCACTTTCTACACTCCAATGACGGTGGCCCTCCCATTCGCTAGGTGGGGGATCGACCTGCTAGGTCCTCTACCTACTCCCCCTGGGAACAACAAGTACATCATCGTTGGGATAGATTATTTTACCAAATGGGTGGAGGCTGAGCCACTAGCTAGCATCACAGATGTCAAATGTCAAAAGTTTGTCTGGAAGAATATCATTTGCCATTTTGGAATCCCCGAACAGATTGTAACTGATAATGGAAGGCAGTTCGTGAGCCGGAATTTTGAGAACTACCTTGTCAAATGGGGAATCAAGCATTCCAGAGCATCCGTGGCATACCCTCAGGCGAATGGCCAAGTAGAGAATATGAACCGTACCATCATGGACGGCATGAAGAAGAAGCTGGAAGAATACTCCTCATCATGGCCTGATCAGTTAAATTATATCCTATGGACTTACAGGACTACACCCCGAACGGCCACAGGAGAAACTCCATTTGCCCTTACTTATGGTTTCCAGGCCAAAGTACCAACGGAGGTCCTAGTTCCTACACACCGAACAGTGCATTATAGCCCAGAGCGGAATGAGGACAGCCTATGGGCCGAATTGCACTTCATAGAAGAAAGAAGGGATCTGGCAGCTGCACGAATGGAAGAGTATCACAGGGCCACGAGAAGATATTTTGACAAACAAGTTAAAATTCGTTCAATCGAAGTAGGGGAGCTGGTGCTAAGGAAGCGAGAAAAAAGCAAACCTCTCGAAGGTGGAAAAATGGCACAAAATTGGGAAGGCCCGTATCAAATATGCAAGAAGTATGCTTCAGGAACGTGTGGCCTACAATGTACCAAAGGTCGACCGGCAGGCACATGGAATACAGAACATTTAAGAAAGTTTTATCAATAAAAACGGCTGTTGCCACCTCTAAAATATATATATATTAGAGAGAGAGAGAGAGAGAGAGAGAGGGAGACATAACTTCCAGAAAATCTGGAAGGAAAATCATTCTCAGCTAAAAGAATTTGACCCTAGACTTATGAACGGATAAATGGATCAAAACGGCTTGAAGAATCGATGCTCAGAAAATCTTAGCCCATGGTTAACACGCAGTCATTCCGGACGACCGAATGACGAACGGGTTAACAACATGGAAGGAAAGTCATTCTCAGCTAACAGAATTTGACCCTGCAAACATAAGAGGGATCAAAACGGCTTGGAGTTTGACGCTTAGAGAGTCTCATCTCAGCGGTTAACATGGGAATTGTTCTGGACAACCGAATGAGGAACATGTTAGCAATTTGGAGGGAGCCATTATCTCAGCTAACAGAATTTGACCTTGTAATTACACATTGTTAAAGGGATCAAAACGGCTTGGAGTTTGATGTCAGTGAATCTCACCTCAGCTTTTAACACGCAGAATCATTCCGGATGACCGAATGAGGAACGAGTTAACAGTTTGGAGGGAGCTGAGCCATCAACTTAGCTAAATTTGACCTTGTAATTACGACCGGGCAAAGGGATCAAAACGGATTGGAGATGGTGTCAAGACTATAAGTATGGACGAACCGAGCGACGTTCGGATAAGGTACGGATTGTTGTCCGGGGAATCGGAACTATGGTTTTGAAAAATCTCGCCTCAGTCATTTACTTGATTTGGAAGCGAGTCGCCCTTTTAGCTATAAATAAGGAATGACCTGATCCGGTGACCTTGCTTACAGTTTGAAAAGGGTTACCTCAGACCCCTAATATGGATGATACGATCCAGAGAGAATAGTTCGGAATGCATCGGAATTATAGGTTTGGAAGGGAGAGAGTCTCACCTCAGCTTGTTAACACGTGGGATCATTCCGGATGACCGAATGACGAACGGGTTAACAGTTTGGAGGGAGCCACCATCTCAGCTGGAAATTTTGACCCTGTGATCACGATCAAAACGGCTTGGAGGGTTTCACCTCAGCTAAAAGATTTTTGACCCCGTGGATCACGAACGATAAAGGGATCAAAATCGGCTTGGGAATGGTGTCAGAAGTGTTGTCAAAACAAACGGCGTTCAATAACATGGGTTGTCGTCCGCAAAATCAGAATTTTCCAGATAGATGATCGAACAGATGGATCAAAACGGCTTGGAAACAATGTCAGAAATATAAAGATACATGAGCCGAATGATGTTCGACAACACAGAAAATATTATGAGCGAGAGAAATCAAAGAAAAAACAGGAGTAACATCAACACGATTAAAGGAAAATATCCAATTTATTCTTCGGCATTACTAGCCGGAAGATACTAAAGAAAAAGAAGAGAAGGCAAAAATAAATATACAAGGCTATGCTACTGGAGGACTGCCGTTCGGGGAAGGCGAAGGTTGGGAGCTCCCTGCCTGCGCTGCATCATCAGGCACTGTTTTTTTTTTTTTTTCTCCATAATCCGGTCATAGGTGTTCCCGAACAGATCATCAAAGCCCAATTCATCAGGATCAAATGGCTTAGGGAAATGCTCCAGGATCAGATCAAGGTTCCTATCTAAAAGTAGATCATGACTTTGTGTCACAGTTTTCTCGGTCAGGACATCTAGAAAAGATTTCCCTTTCGGCGTGCTGTCCAGGAGATCGATGCCTCCCTTGATGGGATCTTCACTTTCACGCAAAAATTGGCCAAGATGAGGTCCCAGGAATTGCCGAGTTGTATTCTCCAGAGCGACGTTCAGCCCCTTACCCCGTTGGTAGTCAACTATCGATTGATTGGCAATCTGGGAAGTATTGGCAGTATAAGGCTCGAGAAGATTGTCACCATTGACCTTTTCAAATTTGACCCCGGCAGATTCGGCAGCCCGCACCTTGGCCCGGAGTTCTTTAATCTCCCGATCGTGACGTCGGGATTTCTCTTGCATTGCAGCCAGGGCAGCTTTCGCTTTCTCACCTTCTTTGGCGCGTTCTTGTAGATCTGCAGCTAATTTCCGAGCAGCAGAAAGAAGGATCTGGATATCGTCCCGATCGCTGGCCAGGAGTTTCATTTCCTTTTCGGCCGCAAGGAAGGCCTTATGATAATATACACCGGCCTCAAGACAAGTAACAAAGGAAGTCAGATAAAATGAACAAACAAAGAGTAGGAAAGTATGGACCAAGATTAAATGTACCTTGAGCGCCTCTTGATGACCTGCCTCAAGTAGATCAGACCAGTGGGTTAGTTTTGTAAAGCTAGGGGGAACCTTCAGGGAAGTACTGCACCACATGGATGATGACATTAGCCCAAACAGGTACCTTCCTTCTGCTCTAGGCCCCATATTTGAAACTCAACGAACATCCGATCGTCGGCCGGCATGTCAGAAAGAGCTGGAGTTTTCATTGTGGCAAGCACAGATCTTTTTGGCTCAGCCTCCGGGCCAGTCAGATCCACCACATGATCAACCGGGATGAATTGGATAGCGTCATCTACCCGACGTTTCTTACGTACCCGGTCGGCATCATTTGAATCCCCGGGCGTCATTTTCTCCTTGCCCTTCCCCAAGGGAGCTGACGTGGAAGTAGGAGTAGAACGCCGAACGGCAGTAGAAGGAATCACACCTGCAAGAAAGGAAAATAAAATTAGAGTGACGTTTAAAATTGAGAATGAACGGGTTGAGGCCAAACAAAGCTTACCAATCCTAGCAGCTAGCAACTTGGAGGGAGTTATGAAAGAACGGAGATTTCGTGAACCTCCCAAATGCAGAGATTCAGCTTGCGAAAGCAGAACTTCATCAGGTCTAGGCTCGGAATCCCGAACCGGATACGCGTTCCACCGATCGGGGAATGGAAGTGATGAACCTATGCGAACGAAGAGGAACCTCTCTTCCCAATCAGCTGGCGGTGGAGGGGTGTCAGTAAACAACTGGCGATTCGATCGAGCTACCAGTTTGAGATAACCTGTGGTCCAGAAGGGTTGGTAGCAATAATGATACAGAAACAGGCTACACTAGGAACAATGCCCAACTCTTGGCATCGAAGAATGAAGTCGTTCAGAAGACGATAGGAACTAGGTATGAACTGGGCCGGTAACACAGAGACCCGTTTCAGAAGTTCTATCACGAATGGGTGCATAGGGAAGCGAAGTCCGGCCACCAAGGAATCAAAGTGTACTAGAACGAACCCCGGTCGATGCCTCATGGGATGCTTTATAAATCCGACATAGAATTCCCTGGGAGGGGGCAAGAGTTGACGGAGTTGCCGTTCGGCGTCCTCTGGGAGATGTTGTCTCTGTTTCCAAAAACGGTGAAAGTGCAGAGGAATACGGGCTGGTCGTTCGGGCATTCCCTTGTTATAAACGGCAAGGTCATCACCTCATAAACACCCGTCATCTGGAACAGGTTGTTCGGGCTGCTTAACCTTCGAATTAACGGTATCAGGTATTTGGGATGACGAACCCCCAGATTTGTCAACATATGCTTTCCCTCTGGAACGGTGAATAAGCGGCATGTCTTCTTCTTCTGAAGAACTGGTGGAAAAGAACATAAAGCACAAGGAGTCTGAGGACTTCTAGAGAGAGAAAGCTTAGAAAGAAAACTAAGGAAACAACAAGAAAAATGAGGGGCAAGCACCTCTCTATAAATAGGGAAAGTGCCGCCCAAAACCCTAATCCATAAACAACACATGGCATTAAGTGGTTATGATTAATCAAGATGTATTTATGGCTCATTGTTAGGCACGTACCCCGAACGGGCAATGAAAAAACATGGTTGTGAGTACTATTTAACCAGGCAAGTGAACGTCGAACGGGCTTGTACATTTTGAGGCAATCTTTCCCAACAAGATCAAACAAGTATTTATTTCGGGTATGTATATCAACTGGCCAAACAACGAATAACAGACCAAAGGTGGATAAAGGAAAGACAGAACGACCAATTTCTTTCACATTGACCGAACAACGAACAACCAAATCCTTTAAGATTGATCAAAGGGCGAATAACAAGATAGAGATCGACTGCATCCATAAAAACCTGTATATCTCGAACGGTCACACAAAGGAATGCAACAAGGCCCATTAGAACAACTAAATACTACTCGACTGGCCAAATACCGAACAGCGAGCCAAATGGCTAAGACCCTTCAAATTAGCCGAATGACAAATGGTCTCACAGAGAATTAGCATTAAGGAGATAAAACTTCTAAGTCCTAAAAAATGATCTGAAGCCCGAACGGCTATCGACATAACAGGGAGCCCAAATGCGGGTAAATTGGCGAAAACATCTGAGGCCAGAAAAAACTGCTAAGTCCAAATGCGGGTAAATTGCCGAATCCCGAATGGTAAGCAATAAATCAAGAAAGGCAATATAAGAAGCTTTGTGCAAAAAAAAAGATGTGTATTCATCAGCTCTACTGGCCGGGAAATACATGCTACTAAAAGAGAGGAAAATTACAACGATTAATAAAAAATTAAAAATCTAAATTACTGGCCAGGGGCCATCTCTTCTCCATCTTCATCTTCGTCTTCATCATCATCAGACGGGGGTTCAGGCTCTCTCCCAGCAGCCCGATCAGCTTCCCGCTGCAGATTTCGCTGAAATTTCTCAAATTGAGCTTGTACAACTTCGTCCTGGGGAAGATCAGAAGCCTGAACCGGCCTCCCAAGTTGGTTCTGAAGTTGAGCTACAAAAGGACGTAGCAGGACCTGGCCGATCTTGGCATAAAGATCCGAGACAATGGAGTCATTCCACTTCTTGCTCTCAAGATCCTTATCTAAAAGAGCAACCCCTGTCGAGAGCCGACCAGCACCCCTGGGAAACCCCTTCAAGTACGCACCAAATGCGAACGGGATTTGCGTCCTGGCGTAATCATCCTTGATGATGGAGAATTCATCAGAGGATTTGAATGATTCCCGGACAACGGATAAATCCACATTCACCTCATATGGGTCGTCCGGGATGCTAGAGGGCATCTCCTCAAATTTGATCTGTGCGGCCTCAGCAGCGAGGACCTTAGCTTGGGAAGCAGCAAGTTGGACCCGAAGGGTACCAAGCTCAGTATCCAGCTTCTGTTTTTCCTCCGCAAAAGCTTTCCGTTCGGCCTCCAGAGATGTGATGGCAGCAGCAGCAGTTTGCTCAGCGGAGGACTAAGCAACGATCAATTCCCGTTCCTTAGCCAGACGGGCTTCCCGCATTTGCAAAGTATACAATCCCATCTACAAAGCGCCGTTCGAAAGTTAGTAAATGATTACGGAATAAAATGGGAACGAAGCACAAAAGATAATATACCTTCAATGCAGTCAAGGCCAGGCACTCTTCGGATTGTTCGACCGGCAGTTGGGGAAGAGAGAAATTGTTAAACCATGAGGATGTTGACCAGATCTGGCTCGCGGAAGAACCAACTCTCTCTAGCACCTCATGAACAGGATCCGACAAAGAGATCCATTCGACCTGACCAGTGATATGGTCGGTATGAATCCCGCCTACATTCGAGGTTGCGCCCTGAACGGAATCAAAGTGTTGGGTAAACTGGTGCAGCTGATCAGAACCAAATCGATCATCAATCATCATGGCATCATACTGATCCTGACCAGAAAATTGCTGAATAGGCTCCGGTTGCTGAACGGCCGGTGCAGGTTCGGGTTGTGGAGCAGTAGTGGTGTGTGAATCAACTTTAGGATTTTCTTCATTTTCTTCTTCCTCTTCCCGACCCCGCCAGCAAAAAGCACACGACTGTCATCCATAGTGGCATCTGGATTTGGAGCTGAAAAATGACAAAGGAAAATGTTAGTACCGAGCGGCCTTAGCATGTGAGAAACTAGAAAAAAGAAGAGAACGTTTCTCGCACGGGAAGGACCGCCCGGACCATGGGACTTGATTCTCGAAAACAAGTAAACCCAAGAGAACGGGCAGTACCTATCCCGGCTTTAACAAGCCAATCGGGAGTCAGGTAGGTCATGATATCGCAACACTTGTCTTTTTCCACAGCGAGTACATCCTTATAAATTTCTTCAGTAAGAACTGGATCGGGAGTTTTGCGAGGGAGGGCGTTCCATTTACGAGGGATCAGCCCGTCCGGGACAGACACAAAGAAGAACCTATCTTTCCATCCCTTGATTGAGGTTGGATTGCCCTTGAATAGAATATGGCCCGTTCGAGAACTAGCGACTAGATACCCATGAGTTTGTTGGGGGCTACTTTAAAAAATTGATGGAATAAATCTAGGGTCGGCGAGGCACCGACATCTTTGCAACGACAAATAAAGCCCGCCATTGCCCGATAGGAGTTCGGCATGACTTGGGCAGGTACAATTTCATAAAAATTAAAAAATGAGACAAAAAAGGAGTGTAACGGAAATCTAAGCCCAGCCCTAACTGAATCGAAATGGACTACGACCATCCTGGGGGCGTGACGCATGGGATGAAGCCCAGCTTGCAATCGGAAGTCCACTGGGTCTGGGATTAGGGCCGGAATTTCGGCCCTATTATTGGCAGTCAATTTTTGTCGTCTTGCCCTAATTAAACCTAGGTCGAGTGTGTGACGGGGGACATCGTTTGGCCGTCCAGCCGCCATTAAATCTATTTCATCCTCGGACTTCATGCCATGAGAGCTTTCACCAGAGGAAGATGAATTGCTAGGAAGGTCCTCCGCCTCCGCCCTAGTGTTTGTCGCCGTTTCAGTGGAACCACCGGCGAATGGGATTGTAATGACGTCCACAATGGCAACATCACGGTCATCCCCATGAGAGGCCATCTCCGAATCACGGGAATGCGGTTGAGAACTCATCTCGACCGAGCCAGAAATGAGGCAAGAAAGTAGAGGGAGGGAAAGTACCTGAACAACGAAAGCTTGAAAAAATTTCAGAGAGAGCAATGATGCGAATGAAATTGCAGAATCGAAACCCGGAATTGAAAAGTTAAAGGCTGATTTATAGCCTTAAAACCGCCGTATTGAGGACCAATCAGGGAGCGACACGTCACTAGGACCATTTAAGCTAAACGCATGTATAATGAAAAGACTAACGACGGTAATCATGATGAATATGGGGAAAATAAAACGACAAACGTCAAATCATAGTATGGGGAACTGACCACTTCTGTACCCCGATCGCAATTCGGCAATTGCAATATTGATGTTCATACTTCATAATGCACTCACTGTCATTCGAGACATCGGAAGTGGGGGACTTGTGTTGGGATATTGACCCGGAGGCCCAATACCCGGATTAAAAAGGCCCATGATACCCGGCCCAAACAACGAGTCCATTACCCTATGATGAGCAGGCCCAGTGAAGAATCCATACCGAACGGGGTTCGGTCCGAGTAAATGCCGGCCCAGAAAGAAGAGATATCGAACGGAGTTCGGACCATATATCATACTTGGGCCAATTTGACAACGTCATCCGCATGGTCCAGCATCCCGTTCGAGCAACGGGCAACCAGCAAGTGGCCAGGTGCAATTAATGCCAGATTGTGACATCAGCAAGTGGAAACATGGGTGATCAAGTCGGTGGAACAACAGCCAATCAGCATAGAGCAGCCCATGCTCTCCATTAGTATAAATAGAAGGTTTAATATCATCGTAAGGGTTAGCATTTCAATACTCAAGCTCTAGAATAGCAATCTTACTCTTGTTTCCTGTATTAAAGCACTGTTCCGACCTACCGATCGGGAAGTTTCCTTGTAATCAGTCAGGTCAATTAATACAAGTGGGCTTTTGGGTATTAGTGGATTCATCTTTTATATTTTGTTATACACTTTGATTCTGATCCATTCCTGATATATCCAAAGTTCGTGTTGAGCTTTCGGATCTACGGGACTTACCTTCAACAAGACCAAATCAAAATAAACATACATGAGAAGACCAAAATTAAGCTGGCCAAACTCAGCTTACAAAGATTGTCTAGTAGTTTTGAAAATTTTGGTCCAGATAAAACATTCTTAGCACGACTCTTCGCATCTAGTACTATAAAGATTAGTGATATATTTAATGTTTTTAAATTATACATTTGCTTTTATCGAATCATAAACTAGTTTATTTGTTTTTTAAATATACACTACCTATGTCCCGACTTAAGGTTATCATTGCAAGGTGACACTGTTATTTAGAAAATGATTAAATGAGATAATTCAAGTATATTATGAAAAAAAAAATTGATAAGAATATAATATAATGAGTCATTGATCATAATTGTGATGTTATTGATGTGTTATTTTTAATATTTGATGATTAAATTGTCACTTTAGAGTGCTAATTATTTCCTAAAATATGAATGTGAATCTTTAGTTGAGACTTCCAATAAAGAAAAATGAGAACCTTAAAATGTGAAAGAGTGAGTATGATATTATTTTTCACATATTAGATGTATGTAATGTAAAGATAATGAATTAATGATAGTGATTGCCTATGTATAAACAGTTAGAAGTTGAATAGGTTTCCTTCTACCCTTTCAAATGCTTATAAATGTTGTATATACACGTGTGTGTCTATGTTGTGTTGTTGTGCACTTTAGATAATGCTATATATGAATAGGGAGTAGAATTCGTTATAGTGTTGACACGTGTCAAATTTTCCAATAAAGAGTGTTGCCACATGTCAACAATTTCTCCAAAGAGGTCTCTAGGGGTTTGCTTTATAACAGTGTCCAGAATGAGGATATATAACCCCTATAATAAAAAAAGAAAACATTGAATAGCTAGGAAGACAAATATGACAAAAATCATGTGTTCTATTGAACGTAGTAATGCCCTTTAATATGTGCAGACAAACCAACTAATACTCAAGCTTTAATTTCAATGAAATGAAGTGATTCTGAAGCAGAATAGCATCTCCTACCACACAAAAAATGGACAAATATTTTTTTGGATTTTAACACTCTATTTCCTTAGGTTTGACTCATTTTCCATTGTCTTAGTTTTTTTCTCTGAACCATGCACAAGCAAATAAAAAGTCATCTTCTACATTCCCAAACTAAGCGTAAGAGTTTGCCTACAATTCTTGGGCCTACTTTCCCACTAATGAGATGAGTCCTAGAGAGGCCAACTAGAATAGTCTAAATGTTAGTATTACCCGCTCTCCTTCAGATGTTTAACTCGACGTTCCATTTTAGGTGCACTGAGTAGCTCATCTTTTGGAAGTGTATCACTTCCAGGTGCAGGGGTAGTTTTCTCAGAATCTCCACAAGATGTGATGACTAAAGTTTTTAACGACAAACAAATATCACAACACCATAATATGCCCAAGTTCAAAGCAAAAAAGCCGCAATTAGAACCGAAACACAACTTTACAAAGAAATTCAATAAACTATTATATTCACAATGAATAAAAGAGAGTGAAAGAGAGGATGAAGGTATTAATGAAGTGGAAGACTATATTGTGAAAGATGAGGGACTGAGTGTGATGTTTTACTAAAGAAGTAGCCTACTAAATTCTTTTATGAGATTCACTCATAAAAAATTGATTCCATCCATCCAAAATCAATATAAAAACCAAAGTCGATACAAATCCATACATATTGATTTCAGCCCTAAAAATCAAGCTTTTTAAATGATATAAAGTATAATAACTGAAATTTTTCATTAGTCATTCCAATAACTTCTTACTTAGAAAAGCTAAGGTTGTCAATTTCTATGCAATATAAGGGCCACAACTTTATTTAAAAACAGAAAAATCTAGGTTGCTTTCTTTAATGCTACTCAAAAACAAATTTAGGTTTATTTCTCATGTTGTAATGGCAGAATTGAAAAGTTGTACTTATTTAACCACATCAAGGATCGATGCTATATTCTCATGTCATGTTCTATTCCATGAAAAGAAAACATTTATCAAACATGTAAAAAGTTATGAAATCGAAATTGAGTTTATTTGCACACCATTGCAAACAATTAAATAGCAAAAGCATATTTGAACAATGTTCTATAGTATTCCATAATAAAGACTTTATACATACATTAGTTTTGAACTTGAAATGGATTTGAAGCCTGAAAGAAACGAAGATAAACATTAGTTACAATTGACATTTGAATAAATAAATACTAACCAAAAGTAAACAACTTTTAGAATGAATGATTATTGATCAAAGGTACTTAACTGTAGAAAAAGATCCTCAACATTACATTCATTGCATCAAATTATATGTGTTCATGATGCTGGTGCAAACATTTGCAACTTGCATATGGCTTGCAAATCAAAGAATCAAAGAAAAATCATAATAAAAAATTTCAATAATGTATTGAAAAGCAAAACATTAGATACATTGGTTGTTGTGTTTGGTATCCTAGGACTTCAAATATAGAGCATACTTCATATTTTCCACATACTAAGAAATCCACTAAGGAATGAAAACCTGGGAGCAAAGGGGAAAACGAAAAGAAAACTAGAGTCATACATCTAGGTGAGTAATCATGCGGCTGAAATACATTGAAGAGTAAGTTGAGAAATGAAAACCTCCCCAATATTGTAAGAAGATTCATCATTCGAACATATACTAAGAAACGCAAGGTGTACCAGCCCGCCATTTGCCTCGCCAGCCGCCTTCTCGGAACACCCTCCACTCCCTTGATTTTGCTTGTTTACCCACCGCTTCATTAATTTTGGCGTCATCTCTCTTATGGCCGACATCGCTGAAAGGAAAAGCCCCGGGTTCGCCGTCCCCGTTCCCCACCCCAAGATGGAAAAATTGGTAGTTGAGGCACCTAGTCGTGAGCGGTCTCAATCAGTCAGTGCGGTCGCCATAGTCGACTGGTAGCCCTCCATTGATGTCACTGCAGTGGATGTGGCACTACTTTGCCTCCTCAATGCCTGATGCTTTGCCGAAGCTTTGCCTCCTCCACGCGGCCGGATGCTTTGCCTCTTCTAAATCACATGCTTTGCCAAGATAGTTATACAAATTTAATTTTTGAATTTTTCAATTTTCAAGGGAAAACTAACAGTCACACCGGGTGACTAGAATAGACAACACTCACACAACTATCAATCAATACGAAATGACCATCTGACCCTTCTAACTTCCGGTATAATACCATTTTACCCCTGATGAGACATTTCTGAGTGAAAAAATGACTTGATTTCAACTTTCTTTTGTATATAGATAGATTTCAACATCATTGCCCTTGAGTTTAAAAAGATGAAACTTTATCATTGTTATTATGTTGTGTATTTGTTTAATCTAATTTGAATAAAATAAAAATAAACACTGTGGTGTCACTTTGGCTCAAAGACTTTGCAAAGTGACCTCATTTACATGTCACATGTCACAACTAAGCAGTCCTCGATCCTCATGTCAGTTGTCAAATTCATTCTTTCTCCTTTACACGAATACATAGCTATTGTCCTAGGGTTTAGTTAACCAGAACTTCCGACTCAGCTACCACCACCTACACCATGACTGAAGCAATGGATGCCCTAGAGGATGGCACTGACCTTGGTCACGAGCCAAGCAAGGAGAATTTCACCAAATCTGTGGAGGATGTAGAATCTTCTCCTCCTCCACCTGCAAGGCGAGGTCGCGACCGGGAATCTCGCGAACGCAAGGATGAGCGAGATTTTGATAGACGAGGTGGTCGTGGGGATTACAATGATCGCGATCGCTCTCCACCGCCCCCTCCTCCTCCTCGAGAGCGTGACTCTAAGCGCGGTCGCCCTAGCCCTAGCCCTCCTCCCCCACCATACCGTGACCGCCGAGGGGGACATTCGCCTACCCGGCGCTCGTCTCCTAATCCATCCTATAAGCGTTCTCGTAGGAATGACTATGATGGTCGACCCAGAGGTGGCTATGGTTCTGGTGATAGGAGGTGAGTTTCTTGTAACGGAGACATGTAATGAAGTCATTTGTTTGCAGCATATGCCCAATACACGAAATGATTTATCTTTAGTGTGATATAATTATATCAAAGCTGTCTTAGGCTTACATTTTGTGTACACGTTTGTCCGTCGAAAGCACACTGGTAACCACCCAATAGGCGCACAAGACAGCACACAAGTCAATGCTGGCGTACAAACCAATCTCTATGTCTTGCAGTGTTTGTGTGCACAAACACTAATTGCCTGTACATAGACCATAGTTTTTTTGTGTGGCCAAATTATGATATTTTCATATAAGTTTTATAAAAACAGACAATAGTTGTGTTCATTGTGATCAATTTTCATTGTCTGTGATCAATTTTAATTGTCTACGTGAACAAAATATATAATTGTGTGTAGACGCAAAATAATGTTGCAATTCTTTGTGTGGCCATTATACATGTAACTTGAGAAAAACTCGAAATATAATAAAAAGGACAGAAAGAGGGAGATAGAGAGGTACTTTGTGCAAGTAAAGAAAAAAAATTGGAGATGAAATGGTAGAGAAGAGGAGAAATTGAAAAAAAGAGGATGATGCTGAAGAGAAGAGGGGATGCCCGAAAGAGAAATGGGTAAAGAATGTGTAGAAAGTCGGTAGAGAGAAGGGATAGAGGCATGAGAAGAGGGAAATGAGAGGTAGGGGGTATTTATATAGCCTACACAAGGTGTGGGCCCTTGTATATAAATAGTATTTTTTAATTATATACTTATGCAGTAATTTTATAGAGGTAGAGTAAAGATGGTAAAGTGCATACTCCCTTCCGTCCCTTAAAACTTTGCATCTTTCCTTGTTGGGACGTCCCAAAAACTTTGCCACTTTCTCTTTTAATCAATTATCTGTTTTTTCAATTATTTATCTTTCCTCTGCACAAACCTCAACCACATAGTTTTTACTTTATTATTCTTTGTGTTGTCAAACTTGACAAAGTTTCAAGGGACATAGGTAGTATTATATATGAATAAGAGTCAGGGCTCCCATCATATTTTGCCAGATCTAATAAAAGGATAGTTAACCCATAATTGATAGATTTGGACAACATATTGAGTATAAATAACGTAGTGCATTTCTGTGCTTAAGATTTGATATTGTTCTTTAGACAATAGGGGGGTTTGAAGAATATTTCTGTGTAAGAAATTGGAAGCCTGCTGTGCAGCATGTTAGAAGTTATCCTGAGTTTTAATTGTTCTCTACTTCTCTGTCTTGGCTCTTGAGAGATTGTTTTTAGCATTAGAGTAATTGCAAATTTAGTTTTTGGGCTTCCAGTTAAGACAAAAAAGGCTTTGTAATTATCAACTGAAGAACAAATTAGCGAACTACTTTGTAGTTTCTATCGTGGTCTCAATTGTCATCCTTTTGCTATTAATCCGGAACAAAGCTATACTTTTCTAATCAGTGTATTTGCTCTATTCCATTTCTACCTGTTGAATAATTAGGACTAGATTAATTAACTATAAAATTTAAATGCTGTGTTACATTTAGCAGTGCTTAAATTCCAGTTTAGGTAGGTATGCAAATAAAATTGACCAATAATGTCAAACTTGAAATCCTACCTGGGAATGGGTTAGAGCTGATTGGCTGAAAGATCCTGACTTGGAGCCTTAGAGGATTGTAACACAGATCATCAATCATCGGATGCCAGCTAAAGTAGAATATATATGTATACTATGCATTAAATTCACACAGATTACAAAAGAAACTTCTACATCACAACAGTCAACTAACTAAAGTTGAAATTGCATAATCATAACTAACAGGATCAAATGCACAATAATTTAATTAATATATTTTAAAAATCATTTAATTAATATATTTTAAAAATCATTTAATCATTAATTTTCAACTGCATGCAATTTTATTCTGAAACAAATATAATCATTAAACCAGGAATACTGAGTTGGCTAGTTCAAATTCAAATGTTAATCAAAATCAAGGAAAGTAAAAATAAGCTTAAGAAAAAACAGCCAAAAGAATTAATAATCACACTGAGGAAGAACAAATAGTAATGGCTAACTTGAGCTCACATCATATCTATTGAAACCTCACAAGCTGGTTAGCATAGAAGATGGAAGTTTACAACGAATGTGAATTTGTGTTTTGGTTGAGATTTTGTTGAAATCCTAACTTAGGTTTAGAACCCAATATTTCTTTTTTAATTAGTAAATTTTTGCATGCATTCTTCAAACCATGGAGTCGACTTTCATAGAAAGAGATTGTGAAGTCCACATAAATACAATTATACAAGTACCGGAAACTAAATTGGGAACACACTCTCTATTACGAAACAAATAAGAATCCCACATGAATAGCAATCTTGGACTAATAAGAAAATATATAAGAACTAATATTGAATAACTAACATGAAATTGAGGAAACAACGCCACATAGACTAAACCACTAAGAGTGTATTACGGCACATCTTTATCTTTTTTTACATGGCACAAGTTATGGAATCCTTTTTTTACCATTTGCTTTTTCCCCTTGGAGCATTCTACTTGATATGTGCATTCATGTAACTAGTTAGGCATTGATGTTGCAGGTTTGGTGGTCATGAGTATTCAGCTGGTTATGAGCGTGAAATGGGAGGTAGGGACGGATATCCCAATGAGAGGCACCATGGTCGATATACTAGCCGTTCATCTGGTGGGTACCAAGGTGAATATCTCATATCTGTGTTGTTATGGGGAACGGGCCATATCCCAATTGAAAATTATTTCCAATTTTGGACTAATAAGGAAATATATAAGAACTAATATCTCATATTGTTTGGGAACGGGGCCATATTTATAAATATTAAAAGTTATGGGGGTGTATTTATAAATATTAAAAGTTATAAGGTATGTATTTATAAATAGTAAACATACAATTTTTTTTTTGAAAAAATACACATATGTTATCCTCCGATGTCTACCCATTCATGGCATTGAAGCATTTTGCATTTTCAAATACTTAGATTTAAATTTTTATTTTATTTCATATACACTAGTGCATCTCGAAATATAAATATAGTCAATAAGTCATTAATTTAAAATGAGAAATAAGTCAAACAACTACATTTTTGAAATTAAAAGTGTGAGTACTCAAAATTCTAGAATAATGAAGATAGAAAACAATATTTTAAAAGTTCTAATACATATTTTCGTTGGAGCTATTAATTTCCAGGCATAATTAGAATTAGGGATAGGAGGATGAGTGAATTAGGAATAAGCCCATTAGTTGTGTACCACATAAAAGCAAGGTAAAAATTATTTTTAAACTTTTCATTTTTTAAAAATTTTATCATGTAAATTTTGGGTGTGTTTTTTTTTAAAAATTGAAGATTTATTTTTTAAAAGTTGATATGTGTATCCGTCAGGATACGAGTATCCGAAATTTTAAAATAATTACCAAAAAAACTGAAACTTTTAAAAATTACAGATACGGCCCGGGAACGTATGGTACGGGTATCCTAGAGTATCGGATACGGGAACGTTTCCGATACGTCGATACGGTACCCTAGTGAAGTATCCGTGCTTCATAGGTTTTAAGTAATCCTAGTTCCCTTAATGATCACCCTGTGGGGTAACTATGTGAGAAATGAATGGCAAATGACTGAAAACTACACCTTGACCTATGCTGTATCACTGTGGCACAACTTAGTAAACTCTGGACAACACGTTGGCTTTTTTAAGGATAATTGTAAGAGAACGCTTAGTGCTTATCTTAAAAAAGAATACCTTACTCATTTATTCCTATATATTATGGATGACATCAAAGAAACAACATGGCATTGTTATGGTCTTGTGGAGCACAAACGCTTGGTGCTTTTCTTTTTTTTGCGTGCTTGAAGTGTTGAATATTCTCTTTTTCACGTATGCTTCTTCTATTCACTGTTTTCTGAATGCAAATCCTGAAACTATACATGAGAGGGTTGTAAAGCAGTACCATGTTTTTCCATTAAAAACCCATTATTTTTCAATATAAGTTGAGTGAGGTCAGCTGATTCTTTGATGCCCCCTATGCTTCTTACAAACTATAATCTGAACTGCAATGGAGAACATGTATAGTTAAAGATATCTTTGTAGTGCATTAATATTCTATGGTTCTATCTTGAGTTTGTATTGGAACTTCATTAATAACTTTTTTGTTTTCGTTCAAGACTGGGATTCTGGTCGTGGTGGAAGTGGTGATGTGTTTGTATCTGGGAACACTCAAAGGTATTGATATTCCCTTTTCATGCAAATGATAAACTATAAACTCATAGTCTTATATAGACTTGCCTGGTACTAATTAATGCTTTATATTAGCAAACCCTATACTTAGAAAACTATATTCAATGTATTGTATGAAGCAGTTACCATGATGGATTTACTTGCTAGTTTGTCTTAAAGTTATTTTTAAGACTATCTGCTTATCTAATGTATTTTCCCTTTCCTCGAATAGTTATTAGACTTTGAGTAGGTAAGCTTTGTATTTCTTTGTCTTTCCACCGACATTCTTCGGCTCTGAGAAAATATCACTTGCCTTTCTGAAGTAATGCTCTTAGGGGGGCATCTTTTGTTGCTGACAAGCCTGAATGGCTGGTCATCATTTCCACCTTCACGTGCCTACAGTTCCAGTGGCTCCAACAGACACGTGCCAGTGCGTAACTTTTTCCTATTGATCTAGTTCATTATGTATTCCTACAGTTCCAGTGGCTCCCAAAATTATCAAGAATGGTCCTCTGAGTAATATTTTAGTTCACCAAACAAGAAGTTGAAGATCAACATAACTAGGGAGGATGAAGAGATTCAAGGTGAAAGAAATGATTAGGAGAGGGTGGATACTCAACTGGACAGCCTCAATTGCTCAAGCCTTGTTTTGAAGTATTCAAACAAGCTAGGTGTTGTACAACGTACACTAGCGACACATGTCTTAGTTCTATTTCGTTGTGATTTGTAAAAGAAATGTTGTATCCAAAGAAAATCAACTTGCTAGAATTTCAAGGGAAGTGAAAAACTGTAATAAACTCACAGAACAACTAGCTCAAAGGGATAAGTTCATTGTGATAATTTTTCATGTTATTCTTGGATGTGAATATGTTCAAGTTTGACATGGAATAGCTGCTGCAAACTCGCTACCAAATACCGCAAATACTTTTAGGAGACTGTTTTGAACCTCCTTGGTTTCCAAAGAAATTATTGTCATCGATGATGTTGGTCGTTCGTTTCGACCTAACAAGTAACAACAGGAGGAGGTCAGTGAAGATGTATTGCAATTTTTTTCTTAAGTGAAGGACAACATCAAAACATAGGAAATGGTCAAACTTCATGGAAAACCCTTACCACAGTTTCTGCGAAGTCCAAGTCTGAGAGCTCAAAGGCTGAAGACTAGGGCATGCAAACAATCTCAAAAGTCTGATTTGTGGAGTCTCTTCAATTAAAGGATGCAAGAACTTTCATTTCTTCCGAACTCTTTCATTTTCAGATGCAAACATATTTTCTTGTTGAGGCTCTCAAATATCACTATTCTTTTACTTGGAGCCCGTTTGGTAATGCTGAAACCAGCTGAATGTATCAAAATTGCTGAAATTATGGCTGAAATAGCTGAATCTGCTGAAGTATGAAAAAAATTAAAACAAATTTAGTAAAGAACTAGAGAAAATATAATTATTAAAAACTAAAATAGTCCTCTGTAGCAAATTGAGGTACTACAGTACTACACCCTTACTTATTTTGATTATACAATCCAACACGAAATCAAAGTTAAGTGTGTTGTAAAAAGTTGGCTGATAAGCTGAAAAACTGGGTTACTAAACGGGCTCTTGATTAGGCTATTTATTTATTCATTTTATTGTAAAAATTAGGGATGTGATCCGGCTTAACTTAATCAGTTTCTCATCCTCGCATTTGTTTTGAAATGTTTGTTTTAGAATAAAAATAATATTAGTTGACTTGATAGTTTGGAATTTACTTGCTCCATGTCTTGCTATGCAGAGAAGGATTGAAGTCTTATAAGCAGTTCATTCAGGAACTTGAAGATGATATTCTACCCGCAGAAGCTGAACGCAGGTCATAGTTTGTGTTCCCTATTTCCGTAGTTTTTTATATTTTGTTTAATGGCATTAATGATCCATACTTTTGATGCTCCACATATATATATATATATATATATATATATATATATATATATATATTTGGAAGGCCATCAAATGATATTTGGAAGATAACTGCGCCAAAATATACATATAAAACACAGTTAACTTCCAAAAATTATTTGACGGCCTTCCCAATTGAATTTTTAGCCGAATTTTTGTGTGGATAAACTAGACTTGATGAACAACATGCCATAAAAATTTCATCAAAAAGTCGACCGGGAAGAGGCCGAAACGCTGCCGTCCGGACATATTTTATGGATAATGGATGTGCTCTATATTTTATGTGCTCTATATTTTATGCAGGTATCAAGAGTACAAGTCAGGATATATAGAGGCCCAAAAGCGATCTTATTTTGATGCACATAAGGATGAAGATTGGTAACTATTAACTCATCTCACCACAGTTCTTTTTCAGTTCATCTTTTGCTTCAAATTTTATGATAGTTACTTGTATACTCAGGTTGAAGGACAAATACCACCCTACGAACCTTGTTACTGTTATAGAAAGGTATGCTATGTTCTGTGTTTGTTAAGAGTTTACCATAAAGCAGAAGACATTCTTTTTGCATAGGTAGTGGTTTCCATTTGCAATTGCTTCTTATGCAGTTATGCATGTAATATTTTTTGTAATAATTACTCTTTCCTTCTCTTTGTGGTCTTCTCAGGAGGAATGAGCAAGCACGGAAATTGGCAAAAGATTTCATTCTTGATCTACAAAGTGGAACATTGGATATGTAAGAAGTTATTTCATCTTAGGGATATGTAGGAATAAAAACGTCTTTATCTATTCAATGCTGTTTTGTTTACTAAAGCAATACATTTTTGCATGTGAAATAGAGGTCCTGGTGTTACCTCCACGGCAAATAAACCAGGACCATCTAGTGAGCCCAATTCTGATGATGAAGCAGATGTCAATGACAAAAGAAGACGGTATGGAAGGGGGCCAATCAAAGACGCTAAACTACTTTCAACTGCTCCAAAGGCTCACCCTGTGAGTTGTGAGCCGAGACGAACTCATAGCGATGTTGAACAGGCTCAGGCACTTGTCAGAAAGCTTGATGCAGAGAAAGGAATCGAGGACAACATATTATCTCGATCTGATACCGATAGAGGGATCAGGGATAAATCTCATGCAGGTTCTTTCGGTCCTGTTGTTATAGTAAGGGGCTTATCTTCAGTGAAAGGTCTTGAGGGTATTGAACTTCTGGATACCCTTTTAACTTATCTCTGGCGCATTCATGGAGTAGATTACTATGGTATGACTGAAACAAATGAAGCGAAGGGCCTCAGACATGTGAGATTCGAAGGGAAGACTTCTGATTCTAATAGTAATGGTGCTGAGTGGGAAAGTAAACTAGACTCACACTGGCAATCAAGGCTGCAGGGGCAGGATCCTCTGGAGGTCATGACAGCGAAGGAGAAGATCGATACAGCTGCTGTTGAAGCTTTAGATCCATATATAAGGAAAATCAAAGATGAGAAGTATGGGTGGAAGTATGGCTGTGGAGCCAAGGGTTGTACAAAGCTTTTTCATGCTTCCGAGTTTGTTAATAAACACTTAAAGTTAAAGCACCCGGACTTGGTATTGGAGTTGACTTCTAAAGTGCGTGAAGATTTGTACTTTCAGAATTATATGAGGTAAGTGCCAGCACACTGTGCAATTTATCCTCTCTCTCTTCCTCACAAAGCTGACTACAATTTCTAATTATGGCAGTGATGAAAATGCACCCGGTGGAACTCCTGTTATGCAGCCATCTCTACCGGTATGTTGTGCGTATAATGTACTAGAATCTTGCTTTGTGTCATACATATTTTCTTGTGACTGATCTTGGTAGTTGGGAATAATGTGGCTAAAGCTTGTTTCTCTGGTCCTCCCTCCTACTCTTACAAAGGTTCAACAGTGACTGGATTTACTTGTGGGTTTGCTGAAAAAATCATGAGCTAAATTACTGAGGGGCAGTGTTTTTAAAAACGTAAATGGGCATCAAGGTGTCTTGGTTCAACTAGGCATGGTTTTGCTTGGTGTGTTGCACTTTGCAGAAAGGGGTGCAGCAGAAGAGACTCGATACCCTGGAGCTGCTCAAAGTCTTCAGTTTTTCCCTTTCCAACACAAATATTAACTTTACCCATGGCCTAAACAGCAGTTTTAAAAACGTTTGAAATTACACTTGAGAAATTTGAAGTCACTAAAATCACACACTCTAAGCCTGTGCCGCAGCTCCCCATGCACCTTAATTCAAGCATGCCTCAACTCTGAGGGACACACCTTAGGTTTTCTGCTGCATGCTGTATGCTTGTTTATTTTATTAAGCCTTGGAAATGGTGTGGCCTTGTGCAGGAATGTATTAAGCTGCTGCATGCTTGTTTATTTTATTGACTTTTTTGCAATATATTTCAAAAACTTGCTTGGGTCCTGATAACCTTATTTGTGGTTTAGTTAATTTTTTTCCAACTCCTATATAATTTCATTTTCCATATTAATTGAAGTGCTTATATATTGCAGAAAGAGAGGCTACAGAGACGCAGACCTGGTCTAGAGGGCCGACTGAAGGATGATAGAGGTGGGCGCAGAGATCGCTCTAATGAAAGATTTGACAGGAATGACAGCTCACAGTTGGCAGATTTCCAGTCCAACAATGATGGTGGGGCTAATCCTGATGAACAAATGTTTGATAGCTTTGGTGGACAAGGAATTCCTGTTGCTGGTTTCCCTTCTGACATAGTTCCTCCCCCTGTGCTGATGCCTGTTCCTGGGGCTGGGTAATTTTGAGTCCCTTTTCTGGCCTTCTAGTAAATATGTTTTCTCTAATCAATTTATTTGTATCTGTGTTATAATAATATTTCTAATGTTTTTTTCAGTCCATTGGGGCCTTTTGTTCCAGCACCACCGGAAGTTGCAATGCAGATGTTTCGAGAACAAGGTGGTGCTGCTTCATTTGAAGGCAGTAGAAATGGCAGGTCAGGCCAACATATGAATGGGTCTGCCCCAATCATTGCTTTACCTCCTAGACTTCGACAGGATCCTAGGCGCCTAAGAAGGTAAGTTTTTTTTGGGCGGTGAGGGCAACATGTTAGTCTTAATACATACACATATTGGTGATACTTTTAAGTCATAAAGTACCTGAGAGAGATGGTGACATGAAATATATCTAGCAAGATATAAACAATACACACTTACACACACACACCATCTGTCCCAAAATTTCAATTTGATCTGGCACACTTGTTAAGAAAGTAAAAAGGAGAGGAACAATACCAACCACACAAATCTTTCCTTAAAAGGAAATCATAATTCTTTTTGGGACATCTCAAAAAGAAAAGTTGGAAGAACATTATGGGGCGAAGGTGGTAGTAGATATAACCACGACATGTATCTATTAAAAAATACAAAAATTAAGAGGAATCGGTAATTGCAACTGTCCAAGGAGAGATTGCTATTATCAATATATCACGTGTTTAAGCTGCAGAGTGCTTACTGTCTCTAAAAGTTACGTGATGGGTGGTTGGAATGACTGTATACTCTTAACCATTGGAATGACTCTATTCCCTTACAATCACAAAGAAGTCAAGGAACCATTGGAAGTGGCTCATCGCTTTGGGACATGTTAAGATCAATTTTTTGAGGTGTTTGTATATTTGAAGCTTGGTGGCGGTGAGGGCAGGCTTTAGATATTCTGCGCAAAGCTTCTCTTGAAGCTTTTAAGTAAAAGGAAGAGGTTTGGAAGCTATTTGGTTGTGCTTCTAAAGTTATAATTGCTAAATTGTTTTCCTGTTATATTCTGGAAGGCTACATAAGGCCTTTCAAAGATTTGAAATGAGGAGAATGAAAGCTGGAAGAAGGGTTTGTGTATTCAATAAATAGTTGAGCACCGTTATGGCCAATGGGTTTGGTTGACATGTCAGCCATTAAGATGCGCCTCTTGGAACACATTGCTTACTTGATTGATAATGTTAACTGTCTTGAGAAATCCTCTGAAGTTTATGTTAGGCATTTTCAGCTCGCATTTGTGATTTATATTTATTCCATACTAACATCAGTTTGACATTTTATAGCTATCAAGATCTTGATGCACCAGAAGATGAAGTCACTGTGATAGATTACAGGAGCTTGTAGTCTTCATGAACAGTTGGAGATGACGAGAATGGGAAACCCACTGTTTTAGTCCCTCACTTACGAATTAGTTATACACTGTAGTCCTTTGTCAATTTATTCATGCAATTTAGCCTCTCAATTGCTCTGAAGTGTCGCCAGGGTTAGTCCACTCAATTGTTCAAAAGATGGACTTAATTGATGACATTCGTGAACAATTGAAGGGCTAAAGTGTGTGTAAATTGACTATGAGGGACCATTACCTAATGCGCAAGAGTTGGAGGATCAAAAGGCTGATTTTCTCAGAGAGATTTGTACGTGGAGAGTAAGCAAAAACTGGATATGATGACTTTTGGCGTAGTCTACACTCCCTTCATCGGAGATGCTCATAGTTTTTCTTCGAATTAACATGGCATTTGGCCAATTATCAATGTACTATTATATACTCCATTTCGATTGATTGCATATTTGTAAGTTAAGATTCTTATTTTGAAATTATAAAATGTACCATTGATTAGACTCGTTATGTTTATAGGTCTGGGATCTCTTGAAAAAATCTCGAATCCTTGTTTGTTCCCTCAGTGGCAGAAACATCTATACATTGAGTTTTGTTATTTTAAAGATTTGTTTTATGTGCTCCATTATTATGTAGGAAAAGTCCACACAATCTCAACAAGGGGTGGATCTAGTCTGGAATTGGGTCCATTATTGTATGGGAACGGACCAGGTTTGTTTTTCCGGTCTAGGTTCAAGACCAGGTAACCGGTGGGCTCAGACTCCTAGCCTCCTAGGTATGTTGACCCGGACTCCTAGGAATGCAATTTGGGGACCGGACTAGGCAGTCCTGGGCATAGAAACACAAATCGCTAAACTAGGCGCGATCTGCGTACCGATCGTTGCGTACCCAATCGTGGTATGAAAGCGATCCGGTGGCAAATAGGAACGTTATACAGTACACTGTGCCAGTCGATCCCAATCGCACCTCGAAGCAAGCTCAATCGCCGTTTGATATGACTTCAAACGTCCGGAGACACGATCTGATAGTCGACGCAATTGGTTTCGTATATGTTTCCACAACGATTGCAAAATGAAAGAAAATTGAACCGTCGTTTACTCGTTTGAGACGCGGCGCGCAGCTGAGAAAGTATGTACGCTTCGTTTCGGATGCTCAAACGTTCGGAGACGCGATCATAATTCAACATTTTTATTATCGTTGAATTATGCAGAACGCGTCGTTTAATAGGCCTACGAATTCTGAACCAGCTCTTCGTTTCTGGTAGTAATTATTCCTGCTAATCAATTTTACATTTTAAGTAACTGTTATGAAATCTGTTTTTGTTCAATGTTGAAATCTGTATTCACTAATTCAGTTTTATATATTTTATTATAGTACCAAAAAGGTCCAAAATATTAGGTACAATGTACCGAACATACGATACATCGTACCGAACGCGTACCGAAATGAACCTACCCCCCTTCGAATCGGATACTCTAGATCTAGCGAACCGCGTTCCCGTTCCTCGTTCCAGTATCGAACCGTGCCGCGAACCATGTGACTATGGTCCTGGGTTTGATTCTTGTCTAAACGGCTAGTTCAATTTTTTAAGTAATGGGGTGGGGTCAAATGGCCTTAAGGAATGGCTATACAACCATCGGGGGGAGGGGGTCGGTTGGAGTTGGGGTGGCCCGGGCCCGGGTCGGGGCGGGTTATGGGGAGGGCTCCGGGTCCCAATTATTCTGGCCTGGTACCGGTTTGAGATAGAACCCGGGCTAGGTCGGGTATAATTTTTTTGTTGTCTTTGAATTAATTCCAACCCCCCACCACCAACCCCCCACCCCCAAACCTTCCTAAACCGCCCAGCCCCACCCACCTAGCAGCCAGTCCAACCCGAAAAAATTAAAAAAAAAATATTTGGGAAGCACGTAGCCAGTCCGGTCCATCATGTAGCAAGCATGTAGCCCGCCATACTAATGCCTCGGGTGGGGCCCCGGTCCCGGGGTCGGGCCGGTACAAAGCAGTAATGGGTCGAGTCCACCCTTAGGTTGGAGGGACCCCTAAAGAAAATCTATAAATACTTAATCTATTTTTCATTCTTTTCTCCAATTCTATTGTACTTCTTCTCAATATTTCTACTTTCAATCTTTAATTCTACATTTTTATTCTAATATATTTAATACATGGAGAAAATAATTTAAATACCCAAAACTTTTAGGAGTGTGAGGTAAGCACTCCAAGTTTGTGTATGTAATAAAAATACCTAGTTTATATGAAAATTTTTCCCACTGTAATATGTTATTTTCTTTAGCAAATGTAAATTTATAGTGTGAAAATATAAAATTTAAAATACTTTGGGCATTTACAAGGATGAAATTATTAATCTAAATTTTAATATTTGAAATAAATAACATTAACAGACAAGTTTTTCTTGAGGTTTATTCCTGAGGATCCAACGACAAAAACAATCATTTGAGATTCGTCGGAATGTCTTGGTTAAGTGAATATTTGAGCAAGTGTTCAAGTCAACAAGGATGCTGAATAAAATCCCGAAAACGAAGAAGAACTGCGACTTGCGTTCGTGGTGGACCTGCAGACATGAATGACGTCCGAAAATCTATCTTACGAAGATATGCCCAACGTTCTTCTCCTTTAATGCATTTTCAAATGGACAATTTTTTGACATATGAATGTTCAAAGATATGGTCATTTATGTTCAACGTTCAGGTCCATTAAAGCTCACTTAGCACACAACAAATCAACACTATATATAGCTGACATGTGATTTGCAACAACACACGAAACTGAACACAGTTTGCATGCACTATGAAAATTCCGCTAGTGTTCTTACTTTATTTTCGTTCGCCGGGACAACTGATTTTGTGCTCAACGGTTGTTTGTGGCCACCGTATCCCGACAAACTATCGCTGCAACGCTCCTAGCAATGTGGGAGGCAACGAACACATTTTAAGTGTGCGTTGAACAAGCTTTAATTTGGCTTTCTTTTCCTTCTTGTTTCTGGTTTCTTGGTTGTCTATTTATATATTTATTTAAATAATTTCCTCATTTTCCGATTAAACACGCAATTCACCCTACATTTAGATTATTTTCCCCTTAATATGTTCAAAGTATAATTATACTTATCTAGTTATATATATTATTTAGATTTAGTAATATATTATATACTTATGATAGTATATATAGGTAAAAAAAACTATAGATATAATCCATATACAAACTTAAATATACTTTGTAAGAATATATTGTTTAATTTTATACAACACACACATATATATAATATGAAAATAATGTTAAAGAATTTCTTTTAGTTTATACTTTGTGTCTATATTTTTAAAATTTCTACAAAATATAAATATTTCCTAATGATATTATTTTTAAAATGTCTATATTTTATATTTTCAACTTGTATTTCATTTTATATTTGTATTTTCCAATTTTTTTTTTAAATTCTGACAATTTTTAACAATTGAAGGGTGAATTGAACAACTTTGCCGGCTAAGGGTTTTAATTGACTCCTTGCACATCAAGGTATGAGACTATGAGTTAAAGTTTTTTTTTTTTTTTTATAATTTAGGAGGTAAATTAAGCATTGTGGACGACTTGACCATTTAGCCAAGAATGAATCATTTAATCTTTAATTATACATATTATAATAGTATAAATTACATATTTATGACTAACATAAAGATTGTTGGTACTCAAACGCGTGTATATGCATATATTTGAGTAGAGGGGTGTTAATATGATCTATGAGACGTGTTGCAGAATGATTAGTAATGGTTGTATATTTGAGTACGGGGTGTTACTATAGGTGGTTAAAACATCTTATATATCTTAATAAAGGTAAGGCTCCAAATGTATAACATTTAATTTCAACCGTTCGAGTTTTAATCGTTTGAAGTTATAGAAGTTAAGTAATCGTTCTGAGTTTAAAAATAATGAACATTATTCTGAATATAAAAATAATGAACATTCTGAAAACACAGGAAGAACTTATGTGACAAGTGGGATGACATTTGGGCAACAAATTCTTCAAGGCCTGAATGAAACTATCGATGGTCGTTGGGCTTCCATTGACTAGCCATTAGGCTTAAAAAGTGTTTGGTCTTTACTTTTAGTTTAGTTTTGGAATTTTGTTCATGTGATTGTTGTGTTTCATTTAATTTCTTGGAAATCGAAGGAAAAATGGATTGGATTCGTTTGTACAAAATTAAGAAATACGTTAGCACCATTTAGTACATTACAGTGTATTTATGAACAACCAAAACTAAGGAATCATGAGGTGTTAGCACATCGAAACTAACACTAACTTCCGTCAAAACTCTTGCATTTGCTGTTTAGGGAGCATATTATACATTGATACGTAGTACGAAAGGAAATTCCCGAAATAGGACTAAAACAGTTTGAAAATTACAAAATAAGGCTATCATGTTTTTTTATTCCCAAAATAGGAGTGATTACTGCCAAGTTTGGAAAATACTGGCATGTTTGAAGTCTGGTACATGACAGTGATTAGTCATGTTTTGGGAATAAAAACATAGCAGTTCTATTTTGGAATTTTCAAACATTTGTAGTCCTATTCCGGGTAACATTCTCTAGTATGAAACTAGTTTTTTAGTTTAATTAATACAATTAAAAGAATATTAAACTTTGTTATTAATATATTAAACTCGAACAGCTCTAAATTAATACTCCTTTGTAGTTCAAAGTACATAATAGGAAAAACAATTAAGATACCCCAAATTTTGAAAGAGTGAGGTAAGCAACGCAAAATTGCACATGTAATTTAAATACCCCAAACTTTATATAAAAAGTTATTTTAACACATTGTTGTGTATTATTTTTTCAAATATGTTAATTTATGGTGTTAATTTAACAATTTAAAATATTTTAGCATTCATGAATATACAATTAACATTCTAAACTTCCATTGTATAATAAATAGTATTACCCCCCACTTTATATATTTGCAACATTTTCAATTTGCTAATTTAAATTATGAAATTAACATTTCATATTTACATTTTGAAATAAATAATACATGATCATGTTGTTAAAATAACTTTTTATATAAAGTTTGGGGTATTTAAATTAGATATGAAAGTTAGGGTGTTTATCTCACACTGCTTCAAAGTTTGGGATATTTTAATTATTTTTCCATTTATAATACAGAGTATCTAAATATGTTTTGAAATTTTCTAGTTACACTAAGGCTATGTTTGACACAACGAGGTGAAACTGGAGGCTATTGTCTGAATTAGAGACTAGTGTCTGGAGTTGAACTTTGAAGTGCTGAATCTGAATTAGTAGCTCAGTGAAGTAAACTCGTTTGGCAGAAATAGTTGGAAAGACGATTGAAAAATTTAAAATTACATAAAAGGACATACTTCGTATAAAATATAGCAAAAATACTTATTCCGGAGTATTATACACACACACACACATATGTGTGTATATATATATATATATATATATATATATATATATATATATATATATATATATATATATATATATATATATATATATATCGATTAGCTTCTAAATTTTAATTTATATAGTAAATTCCCATCAAATAAAGCAAAAGGCAATAACAATGAGTTTTTTCCCGTAACAATGCTAATTAAATAAATAATTTCCAAAATACTATTGGGTTAATAATAATTCCCGAAATACTACCCGAGTTAACCAGGGTTAAGCAAAGCCGCCACTTCAAGTGGCAGCTCTTCTATTACTGCACGAAAGCCGCCACTTAGAGTGGCGGTTCTTGTATTGCTGCACAAAAGCTGCCACTTCAAGTGGCGGCTCATTAATAAATACAATTCCGTCTTCTCCTTCCCGAACGCAGAACGACGAAAAGGAAAAAAACTCTGCTGCTGCTGCGCGATTCCAGCTCCAATTCCGGCCGGCCAACGTCCTAAAGAAGCTCAAATCAAAGGGAAAACACACAGTGCACCCGAGGTCGTTTGTGCTCAATTGTATCCACTTCCAACCGTTTTATTCGAGGTATTTCACCATTTTCTTTAAATCTAGGATTTTTTCATTTTTTCAATTTTAGTTCGAAATTGCTGTTTTTTTGGATTATTTTATTTGTATTTGATGTTATGAAATATATAAGTTATTAAAGTTGTTATTATGCTTGAATTTATTTAATTTGTAGAATTTGAATTATTTATTGTGTTGGTTGGATTAAGTTTAACATATGGATCGATTGAGAAAGAGTAATGTAGCACATTATTAATATGTATATATCTGATTGTTTTAATGAATGAAATCACAAAAATGATATCTATGATATAATACAATTTGTTTGAATTCAAGTACTTGTAATTGAATTTTCAACGTGCGGCATGAGTCATAATTTTTTTGAAATGATTTTTGATGGAATATGTCTCCAAACTTCCCCATTGCTTGTCATTGGGGAGGAAATATAATCAAGGATACGAACGGAATTCATTATGAAGGGGGGATCGGAAGATAATTGTTGTTTCCTGCGGGGTGGGTGTGGCTGAGTTAATGAATAAAATTTATACCGCCACATCCATCAATCGTATGAACAAGTTGGATTTGAAAGTTAAACATTTCATTCATGGTGGATCATACATGTTGATACGTCTTGTTGACGACGAAGCCGTTACGGGGATGTGGACCTTGATCACGAATCCTGCTATGCATACCATGGAGATATATGTTGAAGAAGCGACTGTGTTGCCCATACAATCTACCAACCCGTCATTATCTTACCCATCCACAAGTGTTCCTATTTTGATGAATATGGTTGCACAGGAGAATGGAAGATAAGTGAACAATGATGCAACGTTTCTGGATTCACAGCACATCGACGACGATGCAGATGAAAATGTGAATCATGACACACTAACAGATTCAGATGAAGATGCTGGTGATCTCGTAAGTGGCAATGCTCCATCCATCCACTACACTAAAGTTTATGAGCTCCCTGTGGGATTTGATGAATCATGGAGGGGTTGTACAACTTCCAGTCGCTTCTCTGCAGATGGTGGATTCGAGGTTGGGCAAGAGTTTGATGATAAGAAACAACTGATTAACATGTTTAGAATGTACTCTGTAAAGAGGAATCTGTTTTTCTCAGTTGTAGAATCTCACAAACACAAATGGGTGGCAGAGTGTAAGCGCAAAAAAGAATATGGTTGTGCTTGGCGAATCCGGGCTACAAAAAAACATGTGGGGTTAGATATGTTCAAAGTTGTTCATTATGCAGGTCCTCATATGCCAACTTGTCTAGGTAACGTCGATAACAATGACCATGCTGGTATCACATCTCAGTTCATAGCACGTGAAATTATTGATCTTCTTCGTACTGATCCATCACCGAAAGTCCGCACTATTAGTGAGCTTATGAAGGAAAAGTACGGGTATGCACCTTCGTATAAGCGAAGTTGGTTGGCTAAGAAAAAAGCTATCGGTGAAATATTTGGAGATTGGGAGGCTTCATATTCTGCTCTGCCCCATTTCATGTTGGCATTACAGCATTCCAATCCAGGGACGATCGTGCATTGGTACCCACCTATTTCAGGTACCAATGAGTTATTAATATCTTTATTGTATCATATTACATTCCATTTTAAATTCGTCCCACTAATTTTCTCCGTCTTTCAGGTACCACAGACTTTGTGCAGTTTCAAAGAGTTTTTTGGGCTTTTAAGCCATCCATTAAAAGCTTTAAACATTGTCATCCCTTACTGACCATTGATGGAATGCACTTATATGGGAAGTAAATGTACGTTGTTGGTGGCAATGGGTAGTGATGCTAATAATCAACTTTTCCCTTTGGCGTTCGCTATTTGTGAATCAGAGAATGGAGAGAGTTGGCCGTGGTTTATGGGATGCATACGTCATTTTATCACACGTAGAGAATTGTGTGTTATTTCTGATCGACATGCTGGAATTCTGAAGGCACTTAATGAGGTAGGTAGTGGATGGGAGGAGCTGGATTCACGACATAGGCTTTGCATACAGCATGTCACTTCTAATCTGCATACTCAATTTAAAGACATTCACTTGAAGAATCTGTTCGTTTGGACAACAAGTCAACGTCAAAAGAAGAAATTTGATGGTGGATTTAACATGATAGGCGAGATGCAGGCACAAGCACGAGAATATCTAGCGAACATTGGTTTGAAGAAGTGGTCTTTACACCACGACGGGGGGTACAGGTATGGCACCACAACAACAAACATGGCTGAGGTTTTCAATAGCGTCATGAAAAGTGCACGATACCTGCCTATAACTGCCTTAGTTCGTGTTGCAGCAATTTGATCCCGCTCCTTGTGATACTTCTCTGGACTTACACAAGATCGACAGGCGAGGGAAACACACTGAAGATTCGGGCATGCACCATATGCCGTATATCACCATGTGGGATGAGAGAGCAGCATATATAGTTGACGGATCCCATCAGTAGTCCCCACAGTCTCTGCAGATTATATGAGATGGTATCACAACATTACACTTGTATTCATCTCTCCCAGTTTCCGTCTACCCATTGATCATTACCAGCCTAGCTCAGTCGCTCTTCATATCACAGTACATAATATATTCACATAAATCACTTTATTTATTTATTCATGTGTTTATCACTAGTAACCATGTTTTCATTACAGACACGGGCTTTGCATACTATCCGTGACAGAGTGACTGCTCAACTTGATGAGGGGCAAGATGTAGAGAGATATCATGAGGTGTGCTCGGGCATTGCTGTATTGTGTGATGATGTATTGGGACGAGTAAACCATGGATATGTGGCCGCCTCTCACTATTCCATGGCATCTACGTCCAAAGCAAGGTCTTCCCAAGGACGACGACGTGATAGAGTGGTTCTTCAGCCACGTAACCAGCGCAGACGCCCTCGACGTCAGGCACAAGCACAACCACATGATCTTTATGATGACGATCACGTTGAATTGTGATTTTTGTACTTTATATTATTGTGTTAAACAAGAACTAGTTGATCGATTTATGAAACATTGGATTTATTTTGGACTTTATGTGATATGTCTAGTATCGTGATCAAATGTAGTCCATTGATTCGTTGTGTTTCTACTATGTTTTAATTTTTAGCAACCTATATTCACTATGAAGAGCTGTTTTTTTGATGTTTTGAGTTGATTGTACTGTAAAGAGCGGGTTTTTTTTGTTTTTCCGATTGAATAAGCTGTGAACAGGTTTTTGTGTTTTTTCATCCTGATTTAATTGTTTTTGTTGGCGAAGAGAAGATCCGCCACTTGAAGTGGCGGCTTTTGTGCAGCAATAGAAGAACTGCCACTCCAAGTGGCGGCTTTCGTGCAGTAATAGAAGAGCCGCCACTCCAAGTGGCGGCTTTCGTGCAGTAATAAAAGAGCCGCCACTTGAATTGGCGGCTTTGCTTAATCCGGGTTAACTCGAGTAGTATTTCGGGAATTATTATTAACCCGAAAGTATTTTGGGAATTATTTATTTAATTAGCATTATTCCGGGGAAAAACTCAATAACAATCGAAGAATCCAGAATTCCAGAGAAGTATATTTGACATATTCCCATCGACTTGGATAGTTTTATTACAAATGAACGATCAATCGCTTTGTACTTATCAGCATAACAAGAGTAAAGAGGTGTTAGTTTCTGGCGTTGTTCCTCTTACGATTCAGTCTATCTTCCATGCTCCTCCTCAATATAATTTTTTTATGACAAGAAACTCCAAATAATGTGTGGTTCTACAAACTCCAAATAATGTGTTCTTCAGGGTTTCAATTTTCTGTAACCCTTGTTAGTACCAAATACCTAGTCCATATAATTTATTCGAATAAAACAGTCGATGCTGCAACCATGGTCAAAGGTGAAGGATAAGAAGGACTTGTGAGCTCGCTAGCGACAGGGTTGTAGGCTTGTTAATCAATTGACAAAGAAGGTTATCTTGGGAATATAAATTCTAAAAATGATCGTCTGATTACTAACGCTATCTATCCTAAAGTTTTGATTTAGTCCATTTATTCCGGCTCAAGCCTTGTTTAGCTCTTCAAACAAACGAGGCTAGTTTAAAAATATTGACCGAATTTTGAAAATTTCAGTTGTTTTTTAGCTGAATGGGCGTGCAAAACATAGCCTAAACATAAAAATCGAACCGCTACTCTGACCTACAGATTCTAAAATGCACCCTACATTCACGACCGTTTCGATTTAGGTTGAACTGTAACCCCGGGCATGTCTATATTGGGCCCACATCCGTTTGTCCTTCATTTTTTGTTTCATAAGAAAAATGATGACTAGGACCGGGACTTGGAATCGTAAACCGGGAAAACCGAACCGAATTTTCCGGTTCAGTTCGGTTCCTATAATTTTGGACTTCAGTTTTTTTTTTCAGTTCGGTTCCTACAGTATTTGATCATTTCGGTTCCGGTTCCTAGGCAGGAACCAAACTTATTATACATTGCATGAGTAATCTTCATTTGATGTGCTTTTGAGTGGAATTTTTGGATGAAATTTTTTGAGCTTGTTATTCATGAAATATAGATTATGTCCACCAAAGTTGAGCTTAAAATTCATCCGACATCCGAGAAATCAGATAAATAAATTTTTGAAAAACACTACGTCAAAATACATACTCCGTATAAAAAATGCAATGTTTTTCAGTATTTTATTTAACTCACTTCTGGATTGAATTTGAAGCTGAAGTTTGGTAGATATAATCTAAACTTCATGTAGAACATGCTCACAAAATCTCATCAAAAAATTCTACCTGGAAGCACCTAAAACGGAGGTGGTCAGACAACATTCCAGGCAGAAATTTCTTGTTGGGAATATTTGTCTTGCATAATATACCTTATATATTGTGGACCAAGCCAATCCGAGTAGTTGTTATTTTACTACTTTAGTCCACTTTTATATTTATTGTTTGTTTGTAATTGTATTTGTTATTTGAGTTCACCTAAAAAGGAATACTACATACTCTTTATTACAAATACTACATGTCAGTTTATTACTACATACATTTTACTTATGGTGCATTACTAGTAGACAAATATTATTTTGGGGTCGAACTACCTGCTATTGGATGTATACCTTGGAGCTATTAAACCTTTTGATGGATAGTTGATATCTATTTTAAAACTTTATGTTTTTGTTATGTTTAAACTTAATGTTTGCACTTGAATATTTTTGTGATATTTGAACATTGGGATATCATGTATGTATAATGTAATAGTCATAATGTCATGTATGGGTGGACTCGGGCCGGGCCGGGTCCAGGGCGGGCCGCCGGTTCAGAATAGTTGGCCCGGGACCGGCCCAGGTAGCCACCGGGTCCGATCCGGGTCCAGGTCGAGCCGGGTCGGGCCTCAGGCCACTTCCTTTTTTTTTTAATTTTCTAATTAATCCCCTAATACCTCCCCCCCTTACCCCCACCCCCAAACCACCCCAAATGACCCAAAACACCCAGCCCAACCCTAAAAAATAAAAAAAATGAAAAAACAAAAAAGAAAAATAAAAGGCCCGGAACCGGGCCGGTTCATCATTTGGCAGACTCGAGCCCGCACCGTAAAACCAATGGGCTGGGCCTACCCGGACCGGTCCCTGGCCGGGCTGGAACAGTACCGGTCCCAGGCCGGTTCCGGGTCGAGCCACCTGGCCCGAGTCCACCTCTAATGTCATGATTTGAAATTTGAATTTTTTTATGTAACTGAAAGTAAAATGTGTTCATTTTAGGAGGATAATAAATTTTGTATAAGGAACCGACAAAAGGTAAGAACCGAACCGCATTTATCAACTACTCCCTCCGTCCCATTAGAAGATTCCCGTCCACTATTTGCATGGTCAATTTAAATCATTTTTAATCGTTTACTTTATAAATCAAAATTTTATCAAATTTACATTTTTTTATCAGCCTTTGTAGTGGTTTTAATGTAGTTTCTGAATATATTAATTTTATTTACTAAAACTAATCAGAGTGTGAACAAGGATTAAGTTGCTTTATCGTCAGTCAAGCATCGTAAACCGTTCACGAGAACCTTCTAGCGGGACGGAGGGAGTAAAATTTTAACTAGAACCGAACCAAATTTAACTAGGGGTGGACTTGATCCGGTCCGGTCCAATATTTTTCCGAACCCGTACCCGTACCGTGACTATTGAGATGGCTCGGTTCGGTTCGGTCTTAGGCCTAAACTCGTTCAGTATGGTTCAATTTTCAAACGGGACAGTATCATATCATACCAATACCAAATAATGCCATTCTTCAAAAATTCACCCCATTTATCCATTTTGATATTTTTTTTGTTTGCCATGGTTCTTCAAGTCCGCGGCACGCCCGAGGTTTTTGTTTGTTTCATTGTGTTTGAATTTTCATATCTGTAAACTCTAAGATCCGCGCTTGCATTAGCAGTAGCCGGTAGGTGTGGGAGTATTAAATTTTTAGCTGCCGGCCGGGGCTACCACTTCTCCCCCATTAAAAGCCTCGGGAAACCCAAAACGATTCAAACCCCATTCATTTCATTTTCTCCTCCTCTCACATACCCACACAATTCCCTCTCATGGCCGCAATAGCAGTGACGAGGAGAATCGCCGTCCTCCTCCTAGTGGTGGTTGGGCTGGCCGTCACCGACGCGCAGGCGCCGGCGGGGGCTCCGGCAGCACCGGAGGACTGCATGACGGAGTTGCTGGGGATGTCGGATTGCTTGACGTACGTGGAGGCAGGGAGCAACCTGACGAAGCCGGACAAAGGGTGCTGCCCGGAGCTGAAGGACATCGTGAACAATCACCCCGTTTGTTTGTGCAAGCTTCTGGCTGACCCCAACAATAACAGTGTCGGAATCGCAATTGAGGTCAAGAAGGCCCTCAATCTCCCCACTGCTTGCAAGATTGATTCCCTTTCTCCCAGCCTCTGCTCAGGTAATTCTTTTTCCTCTTTCTAGGTTTTCTTCATTCACGATTTTTTTTTATGTTTTTACACTTCTATCATAAATCTGTCTGTTTGTTAAATGACTGAATCAGAAGGTGTAGCGAAAATGTTTTAAATTAATCTCACAATTAACCCATGTTTTTTTTTGTTTTGACCACTTTTGGAGTCATTTAGGGAGTGATTGCAAATGCTTTTGCTTTAAAAGCCCATTTTGAAGTGATTTTGGAAAAAGTGATTTTCAAAAGTAAAAGGTGGTACTCCCTCCGTCCCGGAATTATCTTCATTCTTTCTTTTTTGGTCCGTCCCAAATTTATCTCCTCTTTCCTTTTTTGACAAAGAATTTGTTGTTCACAACTATTCTTACACATTTCTCTTTCCTCTGCACAACTCTCCACCACATATTTCACACTATCTTAAAACCCGTGTCCAGTCAAATAAGGAGATAATTCCGGGACGGAGGTAGTAGTATTTAATAAAAGATGTGCCTTCGTGTAATAGAAAAATTGAAAAGCTATTTTAAGACAAAAGCCGAGAATGGCTTTTTTAAATTGTCGCTTCAAAACACTAATTTTAAATTTTTTAAGTCAAACCGAGAAGAGATTTTTTTAAGCTCTTGCAATCAGACTCTCAGTAATCCCCCATTTCAGCTTATGAGTATCGTCACTTTTGAATTCACACTTTAAATTGTTAATCATCAAAACAACTAAAATTGGAATGATTTTTCAGACTGATTTGACTTAAGTTCTCATGACCGTAATAGCTATTTTTTCATAGTTCTTTATGTAGTTTAGTTATCATAATTAACGAAACTCATATTTTCTGTCGAGTCGGGAAGTGAATGTTTCAAAACGAGCATTCAACCTTTTGGAACAACTATAATTACCGGTAATGAACAGTTACTACAGTAATGTACTATTTCGAAACCGTCACTTCAACCCCTTTACTAAAAAAGTATCATATAAGTACGTCTTCTTTACAAAATGGATCAATTTGACCATTTAATCAGCTTTTGACTTGTAATAGCAGATTTTTAATACTTAAAAATTCTAAAAAATTGTTAAAGTTTGAAGAAATATATACAAAAAATTGTGAATATTTTCAAAATATCAAAGTCAATATTTTTAATTTTAAAAAATATTTGTATATTCGACATCTATTTAAAAGGTTTATAAAGTTTTTATTTTTTATTTTCACGTTATTTTTTCAGTTTTATAATTTTTTAAATTTTTTACTTTAATGTTTTTAAAATTTTATCTATTTTTATATTTATACTATTTTCATATTATTATTAGATTATTTAATTATTTATTCAAATTTTTATGAATTTTTTAAGATTTATCAATATTCTTAATTTAATTTAAAAACAAATAACCTTCTATAGCAAGCCAAAACGTTTGATTTATTGTATTATAAAAGTAGACGTACTTATATGATACTTTTTTTAGTATATGGGCTTAACTGACGGATTAGAAATAGTAGAAGGGCTCATTTGATCATTTTTCCTTTTTTTAACTTTCAGAATCTTTTTTGTAACTACTAAAAAACGAATACTTATATCACGGCGGGTAAATGACTAAATGTATCAAAAAATAAACGCAGAAAAGGAAAGGGATAAAATGAATTTTGTATGTGCTTATATTCATCAATTTTGAAGTCTGTTTATTTCAAAATTTAATTACAATTACAACTTGATACAAGACTGGCTTATGAGTTCAGTTTTCAAATATAATATACATATACACGTTTAAATATGTTCTTATAAATTATACTACTACTACGTAGTATTTATAAATATACACAAGAAGTATCTTGTATTTTTAGAATTTATTGCATCACTATAGGACTTGAAAATAAAAACAAGGGAGAATTTAGGTTTGAAATTTCAAAATAGGATTGTTATGGTTGTTCTCCCGAAATAAGAGTAAGATTGACAGTATTTACTATCATCTTTTAGCCAAGACTGCCAAATAGTTGCAGTACTATGCATTTAACATGACAATATTTATTATAATTAATGAAAATATTTTTCAATCATGATAGTATTGATTCCTATTTCGTGAAGAAAAACATAGTAATTATAGTAATTCTATTTTGTGAAATTCGCAACTTTGTTTACTTCTATTTAAGTCAATTTCTCCAAAAATAATGATACAATTGATATTAATTGTGAAATAAGAATGATTGTGAATCATCAAATTTGGTATGAGAAGGACATGTTAAAGTACTTGAAGAAAACTACTTAAAGTAGAAATGTGGTACAAACAAATAAAATAGTGTACATCCCTTTTTTTAAAAAAAATAGTAATAATCGATGCATAGTGTTTAAATTCCATATTTAAACAATAGAGTAATACGTTTATGAAGTTCTTAAGTAATTCACATACTAGTATATCATTTTTGTTTTTGTTAAATCCAAAGTTATGCTGATTTTCTTATAGCCAAACATTGTGTGGTTGGTATTATTTGTTTCTAATTTAAAAACTGAATTAGAATGATAAGGTTTCATTTTCTAGTTCTGTGTACCTGGTCAAGTTGGAGGTTTATTCAAGACCAGAAAGCTATAATAATAATAATATAATAATGGTAACAATAAATGTTAACCTCATCCTGTCAGCCCAAGAGTTGGCACCTATATTTCAATGTGTATTGTATGAGTTAATAAATATTAATTAATTTATGGCCAACTCCCCATGAGACCGTTTTTAGTATATTTCAATGTGTATATGCCAACCTTTCTCAACTGCCAACTACTTATGCGTTGTATTTAGTTGGATATGCAGTGAATATAGTGAATCAAGGCAATAATAGACATGCTAGGCATATACTCCATTCGTCCTATTTTATAATACTCTAATTACATTATTAAAAGAAAATATGAGGTCCCCAAGATTTCACTTTAGTACAGGGGTAAGACTGCGTACATCCGACCCCCTTACCCCACCGTAGGTGGGAGCCTTTGCGACACTGAGGTAAATGAAAATGATATTAGTCATTTGGCATTAGTAAGAATTAGTTTTGCTTCTTTTTGTGGAAGAAAAATATAAGTTGATAAAATGGGAAATTTTAAATTCACTTTTAATTTTTGGATTATTTCCTATTATGAAATGCGTTGAATATGTTTTTTGTTACCAAATTGCTCATAATAGGAGCAAAATATAAACCAAGTTCACAAATACGACTAATTATGTATGCATTTTTCTTAAAACATGACTTATTTTGTTTTAGTGTATGTTCGGTACAATTGAATGAAATGATATATTACAAGTTTTTTAGTTAACTCATCTCTGGTATAACAGGTTGTGACAAATTGAGGCTAAAAATAGTAGAGTTTCTCTCGGATACACTTTCTCTCAGAAACTGCGCGCTCTTGATATTTCTAAAAAAAATCATAAATTTTTAAAACAACACATCTAAATTGTTGTGTCAAACATACAAGTAAAAGCTTTTAGAGACTTGTTAAATTGCATAAAAGTTAAAAGATAGTGAGTTATATATGGCAAACATGCACTCAAAAAAAATGATTTAGTCTTCTTGTTTAAGAGTGAATGGCTCAAATTGATGGCATAAAATAAGAGTTTTTTTCAAAATTATTAATAAAATAAAACTTATTTATAAGAATGTTACTAAAGTTACTATGAATATAATGTCGTGGTCATTAAGTGCAAAGGTCAAATATAATTTACTATGATTAAAGTTATTATAGTCATTATACTTAAGAATTCACATTTTGTAAAAAAACCTTTATGTTAAATATAAATATGTAATTGTTCATAAAATAATGGCTATCATATCTGAAGTTTGTTGTGTTTTAGTCACAAGCCGGCCATAAAGTAGCCAGTAGAAATTGTATTATTCAAACATCAGCTTTAAAAGATGCAAATGTCACTCTTTTTGTTGAACTACATTACAACAACATCCCAGCCTGTCCAAAAAGAAAATGTTTCAAAAAAAGAAAAGAAAATGACACTCTTTTTTTTTCAAAAGAAAATGTTTCAGATTTAATGTTCTTTAACCTGCCAAGAGAATATTAAACTTTATTACCTTTTGGTATTCTCAAGTAATTCAGCCAATTTGGTTATACCCAGGATAATTTATCTCTTTGAGTCAAATTTACCATCACATAAACTCTCTTTTGTTTCACTTTGCAGTTTTAGGTATAAATGTTGGAGTACCTGCTCCCTCTCCTGCTGAAGGGCCATCATCTGGAAAAGCACATGCCGCCGGTATTTATTATCACTCAACCATCCATTATTTCTGTGTTGAAAAAATCATTATTCCACCATATCTTAGCACAAAATTTGATTGTTTTTGTTTCAAGTATGATCACATCTCTCGAGGTGGAGAAGTTTGATGCATGTATTACCCAACAAAAAACGATGAACATGAAATTTTATTCACCGAAAATCGAAAAATGTAATAACATGGAGATTCAGATCGATATGTTCCATCCTAAAAGGTCAACCTAATAGGAGGAGTAGCCCGTGTCTTAATATAGCACTTCGTTGATTCAAACATTTCCGGCGTGGGATTCTAACACTCCTCACGATCAGACTCTTCGTCTGGATCGTGCCGCAATTCATTTTTTTTCGTCGGTTCGTCATTGTCATTTTTTATAATCGTGTCATCATTTTTCATAAGGGGTCCACACCATGGATCGATTTGGCTCTGATACCATGTTAAGACCCGGTGTTCCATTTTAAAAGGTCAACCTAATAGGAGGAGTAGCTCATGTCTTAATATAGCACTTCGTTGATTCAAACATTTCCGGTGTGAGATTCTAACAATATCCGAGGTTTTTCCAAAACTATTACTAATAAAAAAGTCATGAATAAAAATGTGATTTAGTAACTTTTAGTGACTATAATTGTGTTCAAAGTTTACGTCGTAATTAACTTTGAGCACATCTATAGTCATTAAAAATTATCAAGTCATATTTTTGTCAACTATTTTTTCAAAAGTAATATTAGTGGATTTTTTATAAGTTTTATTACTATTTTTGTTTGTTTAATGATTTATTAATACAAAGTTCAAAATTTTGTGGGCTGGAAAATGCAGATGCAGGAAGTCCATCTAGTGCAACAGGTGGTAGTGGTGGGTTAGCGTCAAGTCCTTCTGCTGGGAAGGGGGCCAGTGCTGCTCCAAAAACCACCTTCTTTCATCTCTGCCATTCCCTTCTTGCCTTGGCTTTTACTCTTTCCTTTGCATATTTTCTTTAATTTTATCAACCAAAATTCATTAAATTGATTTCCCACCATTCATGTCGTCTTTATTTTTCTACTTTGAGGGAATGTTCATGTCTTAATTATGTATCGTTTTGTCTAAAAAGAGCTGTGTTTACAGTACCTCTTATATTCTCCTGACATTTCATGGTATATATGCCTAATGTTCGCGTTGCGTATATAGTCTGTAAATGTTTATTACACGTGAAGTGCCAATGAAATAATTTGGACGGTGCATCTAGACATGAGAAAGATTAATACAAAAGAATAAATCCATAATGATTCTTTCTTCTTTCCATGATCTTATCTATCTATATTAAACATTTGTATATAATGTCAATTGCAATGTTTACTTCTGAATGATCATATTTTACATTGTCGACAAAAGTTTACCAAAAACATATAAAAATGAAAAGAAAGAGAATGATTTTTATGTTTATCTCTTCTGTCATATATGCACCATTATAAAGAGTCATCACAAAGATATATAAGGGGCAAACACTTTTTTTTGTCATTTCCACATAGGGATGGACCGGTTCCGGTTCGGGCTCGGCCGGGCCTTGGTTCATGAAGGGGAGGCCCGGAACCGGCCCGAGTAACCCCCGGGTCCGGGCCGGGCTTCGGTTCTATTTTTTTTTTGGCTTTTCCTAGTTAACCCCCAACCCTCCCCCTCACCCCCAAACCAACCCTAACCACCTCAAATGGCCCAAAATACCCAGCCCAACCCAAAAACTTAAAAAAAATCAAAAAAAAAAATGGCCCGGCCCAGGCCTGAACCGGCTGGGCCGGTTCACCTTTTGAAGAGCCCGAGCCCGAACCGACATCCCACCGGGCCAGGTGGCCCGAACCGGCCAACCAACCAGTTCACCAGGCCGGGCCGGGCCCACACAGTAGCGGCCGGTCCGGTTCCAGGCCGGTTGGCCCGGCCCGAGTCCACCCCTATTTCGACAAGAGGCTCCCAAGAATTAAACATGTGAGATGTATATTGACTATTGAGTGACAAAAAACTTCCTTTGTTTGGGAGAACCGAAGAAGAAACTAATGCACCTTTAAAGTCATAAACATTTGCCATTAGGGATGGACCGGATCCGATCTGCTCGGCCCGAGAACCGGACCGGCCGGCCACTATGCAGGACCGGCCTGATCCGGCCACTATGCGGGACCGGCCCAATCCGGCCTGCCACTGTGCGGGACCAGAACTGGGCCTAGGACCCGACCCAGGGGTGTTTTGGGGACGAGCTCGGGCTGCAGATTTCTTTGGAACCGGCCAATCCGGGACCGATTCAGGCCAAAAAAAATTCTTCAAAGTCTTTGGGTAGTAGGCGGGTTGGGTTGGGTGTTTTGAAGGGGTTTGGGGTGTGGGGTAGGAATTAAATAGAAAAGCAAAAAAAAAAAACGCTACCCAACCCGGTCCCGGTAGAATCCCGGGCCGATTCCGAGCCTTAACCCCCAATACAAAAGCCCGATTTGGACTGGCCCGAAACCGGTCCATGCCTATTTGCCAGACAATTGAATGAAAATAATTACTTACTCTGGCCCCGAATAAATTTCACATTTTTCTTTTGGACATGTCCAATATAAATTTTCAAAGTTCAAACTTCAATTTTTTTAAATTTTTAATATAAAATTACATTTGTACCCTTACTTTATTACCTACTTTACACTCACTTTCTCTCTCCCACTACATTTAGTCTACTTTTTGTAAGGGTATCATTATAAGTCAAGCAAAAATTTTACTTTCTTAAAATCATAAAGTCGAAGTTCATTTAGGACCGGAGAAAGCACATTCATAAATACAGGTTTTGCGTAGTATAATAATGTATATAGGACTTGGAGAAAGTGGGTTTTAAACTTTCAGGTGTTGATTTTTGTTTAGGGGGTATTACACACTTTTAAAGCGTAATGCAACAGTTTTTTATGCGACCATTTTCTTTCAAGTGTATAATATCGCTCCAGCCACTCAGCCGGTGTGCAAAGATCACTTTGATTTGAACAGTTGTAAATAAGTACACATGAATGTTTTTACTTGAACTATTTTCAGTCCTAGACCACACCAGACCTGAATTTCTTAGTTATAAAATCACAGAGATCAGACGTTTACCAGACTAGACCAGTTCAGACCAGACTTAAACAGGCCCGACCAGGCCAGGCCAACAAATTTTAGTCCAAGTAAAAACATCCTTAGTATCCCACGACTAAATTCCTTCACTAATATTCTAGGGAAAGACTTCAGATTTGGGATGCAAACCCTCCACAATTAGCTGAAGGTGTTTACGTGTATACACAGCTACAGAAGTACTACAAAAACGTATATAAAAGGTCAAAAATGTCAACCACTAAGAACTCAAGAGTATAGTAGGAAATACATAACTTTATATCTGCCTATGAAATTATGAATTGAATAGATAGATGACTGAATTCCCCCTTCTGCAAGGAAACAGCACTGAAACTTGAACCAACTGAAAACATCACTGTTTCTCCTTTTTTGCCAATGATTCTCCCTTATATTCACTGCCGGCAGTGACCACAAAGCCTGCCCCAACCTTTGTGTGGAAAAGTGCAAACCAAAGTATAGTGGGGAATTTCCGTGAGAAAGAAAATTATGAAATTGGTGCACTCGAAATGGCAAGCACGCACACACACACACACACACACATATTCTTGTGAGGGAGAGAGAGGTTACTTGGGAATCCCTCAGGACAACACGTTCTTGGAGCTGAACATTACTGCATACAATGGAACCTTGGATTGTACAACCATCACCAATTGTAACATGGTTCATGACAACAGAATTCACTACCTGTGAGTAGTCCATTGTACATCAAAAGGGATCTATTATCATCATTTCAAATGTCATATAAAGGTTACTCTATATTATACCTTTACATTTGAGCCAATCCGGCAATGGCGACCAATAATGGACTTTTTTACACTGCATTTATCACCCATTTCTGAACCCTCTCCCAGCATACAATGTGGTCCCACCTACAGAATCGATATAAAAAAAAAACAGTGTATAAATCATCATCAGTTGAGACTTGAGAAGATGAACATCAACAGCTTTGTTTGGATAGAATTTCGGAGGCATTAGAAGCATTGGCTTTGGAGGGCTTAATCTATATCTTACAAAAGAATAATAGTTTATGAAGGCAGAGGTTCAGCGAATGATAAGATCATCACAAAATTACCACAAAATGAATAAGTGAAAGTGATGTAATGCAAGGGAAAATTTGGAAGTTTTTACCATTTCTTGAACCTTTAAATTTTTTATTTAGATTTTACACATCTGAAATACTGACATAATATGTGACCATATACCATTTCAACCAGCTTTAATCAGTTTCATTGCCCCTGTATTTACAAAATACCAAGATACTCCGTATATAATAAGCCCTCCAAAGTCATCACATTCAAAACCACCCATCGAAATAGACACTAAGAAAAAAAATCTGAAAATGCACTTGTGCAACACATCTCACCGTTGTTTTCAAACCAAGCACAGACGAAGGATGAATTACGTTGTTATGTGCAGAAAAAGAGTAACCAGATAGGTGACTGGCATCTCCAATCACCTGAGCAATTAATAGATTAAAATGAGCCAATAAAATTGGATATGAACTGTACGTTAATAAAGTAGGAACAAAGCAAAATCGCTCACATCTCGATTTATATCACTGAAGGCTTGGATGGAATTCAAACGCATGCAATAATTGCTCTTGTTAGCAATATAAACACAGCACTTATGAGTATTCTTAGGAACTGGAACAGATTTTTCAGGACCACCAAATGTATATCGGTCATGAAAACTTTGAACAGAAGCATTGGCCATAAGTTGAGACAACGAAACTGAACTGTTAACCTGTGAAGCATCCTTATGATTCCCATTCTCTTCGGTGTGCACTCCATTGAGTGATAACTCAGATCTCTAAATATAATGTCATAAAAATCTAGTTCAAAACTAACACTAATAATAATAATAACAATAGTAATAATAATAACCAAAAATCAAACCACTGTGCAGTATATTGTACTAACCAGCTGACTTCTCACAAGGTATGGCAAGACATCACACTTCAAGCTCGTTAAACTTGGTTTAAGAGATAGAACTTCTTGCAGGGCAGTTCTAAAAATATTCAAATAAAATTACACCTCAAGCCATAAAAGGAAAAACAAAGTGAACTGTGAAAAAAGTGGCAGTGTTTCACACCTCTTGAATGCATACATGTGAGCATCCATCAGATCAGAGTGAATATCCATCTAAAAGGAACATTTGTATATGAGACTTGGGGAAAGGAAAAAATAGTAAATTTAATAAGACAGACAACTAAGTTGTATTATAAGGATGTTTTTACTCGGACTGTAATTTGCTAGTCTGGTCTGTTTTGGTCTGGTCTGAAATTTTATTTTTTTATATTTTTTGCCTAAAGATTTTATATTTTATACATATTATAATCCATAAATAATTATATTTTATTCATTTATAATTAAAAATAATAATAGTAATAATACTAATAATAATAACAATGATGATGACCATGATAATAATAATAATAATAATAAGGGAGAACTATCAAATAAGCCCTTGAACGTTCATAAAAAGTGCAAATAAGCCCTTTTTCAGGAGGCTTTGTCCGGCTGTCGCCATTTGGGGCGATTTCTGGTGGATTTTTTTGATGAAATTTTTTAAGCATCTTCTTCATTAAGTCTAGTTTCTCCATACCAAATTTCAGCTAAAACTGCAATCAAGGCAGTCAAAAGATTTTCTGAAATATACTGCGCTGTCTAACTGCGCAGTTATCTTCAAAAATTAATTTGACTGCCCTCCCGATTGAATTTTTAGCTGAAGTTTGGTATGAGTAAACTAGACTTAATGAAGAAAATTCATCAAAAAATTCCACCGGAAACCGCACCAAATGGCAACAGCCGAACAAAGCCTCTTGAAAAAGGGCTTATTTGCAGTTTTTATGAAAGTTCAAGGGCTTATTTGATAGTTCTCCCTAATAACAACAACAACAACAACAACAACTACAACTACAACTACAACTACAACTACAACTACAACTACAACTACAACTACAACTACAACTACAACTACAACTACAACTACAACTACAACTACAACTACAACTACAACTACAACGACAACGACAACGACAACGACAACGACAACGACAACGACAACGACAACTACAACTACAACTACAACTACAACTACAACTACAACTACAACTACAACTACTACTACAACAACAACAACAACAACAATAATAATAATAATAATAAAAATAAAATATGGTCTGGTCTGGTCTGGTCTGTTTTAGTCTGGTCTGGTCTTTTTTGGTCTGGGACGAATTACAGTCCAAGTAAAAACAACCTAATTGTTGATAGAAGAGTAGGCCTAGACACCATAGAACCTAGCTTCAAGGGCCAGAAGCAGGGGTGGATCTACTCACATATGAGGGGGGGCAGCTGCCCCCAATAAGATCCCACTAACCCTTTGTAAGTTTTTAATTAAAATTAAAGGTCCAAGTAATTGCCCCCAATAAAAAGAAGTAGTTGCCCCCAATAAACAAAATGAATTGCTCCCAATAAAAAGAAGTAGTTGCCCCTTTGCTAGTTTAGTACTCCGTATAGTTGTTTTATGACTTTATATATTGTTTACTTTCCTTATTTAATACAAAAGGAAAATGGGCAAATAAGCCCACGTACTAACAAAAAAAGGTCAAATAAGTCCTTATTTAGGAGGCTCTGTCTAGTTGTCCTCATTTGGGGCGGTTCCCAAAGGAATTATCTGATGAATTTTTTTTAGCATCTTATTCATTCAGTCTAGTTTATGCATACCAAATTTTAGCTAAAACTTCCATCGCGAAGACATTCACATGAATTCTTGAAGATAATTGTGCAGTTATCTTCAAGAATTCATTTGAATGTCTTCTCGATTGAATTGTTAGATAAAATTTGGTATGAGAAAACTAGACTCAATGAATAAGATGCTCAAAAAATTTCATCAAAAAATTCCACCGGAAACCGCCCCAAATCTTGACGGTCGGACAGAGCCTTCTAAATAAGGACTTATTTGACCTTTTTTTATTAGTACGTGGGCTTATTTGTCCATTTTCCCTAATATAAATATTAAGGATGTTTTTACTTGGACTACAATTTACTGGTCTAGTCTGTTTAAGTATGATCTGGTCTGGTAAATTTCTGGTCTTTGTTTATTTTATAACTACGCAAGTAAAGTCTGGTATGGTATATTTAAGTCTGATCTGGTCTGTTTAAGTCTGGTCTGGTCTATTTAGTCAGGTCTGATCTGGTCTGGGATTGAAAACAATCCAAGTAAAAACTTCCTAAATAGTATTACTAAACTGATAATAATGTTAAAAATTTATTATAGTGTTATTTATTTAAATGAATCGGATTTAATATTTTAGAAAGATCAATTAGGTTAAATTCAATTGGTGTGTTTCCGAAACAGTTACCCATCTATTAATGTAATGTTTTACACTTAGAAATTATAAATTACAAAATGGCATTTAATATGTTAGAAACACTAAATATAAATAATATGTTACTTTAGGTAGTTAAATAAAATGTATTAATGTATTACAACAGTTAATTGTGATGTATTTTGTTAAAACTTTTATTGAAATTTGAAATTGTTACAAATGAAATTATAATGAATATTTTCCAAAAGATTAAAACTGGGCGTGAACAAGTGTGATGTATTTTGTTAAAATTATTGTACTATTACATTAATACTTTATTAATTTTTTTTGATGCATTTTTTGTTTACCCCGCCCCCAATAACTTTGTATCCTGGATCCGCCACTGGCCAGAAGGGTTTCATAGTGGGTTAAGCACATCTGAATAGCTAGGCAGGAGGAACCTGGCCCAGGCCCACTAAACTTTGTAAGAAAACATTTTAAATGCATAATATTGTACAAAAAATGATTATATTGTTCTGGCACCTCAAATTTGAGTTTTGGGGAGCCCTAGTTTTTAATAGGCCAATGCAAAGTTAGGTACCCTCCTAAGTCCTAAGCTAGTGTAGCAAAAAGACTCGCATTCAAAACATTAACAGCATATTTAGATGTCAGAATTTAAGAGTACGGCTTTCTGCAAATTATATTCAGCGCTAAATTGTTTGATGGTTGAAATGATATGATAATGCATTAGGTGCAGGAACATAAAATACTTGGCCAACTGCTCTGAGTATGCTCTTCTGAACGCGCATGTCTTTCTCAACTTCAAATCCTGGGAAAGAATGGAAATGCTTAATAGTGCCTAGTGCCTACTAAGAAGTGGATGGTAAAAGAATGTCAAGGAAAAGAAATGGCTCACCAGCTGCAATATGCAGAAGAAATTGCTTAGTGGGGTCCAGTCCAACAATATTATAGCGTGCAGGTTTCTTTGCAGATGAGGCCGCTGACTCTGAAGGTCCACCAGCTGGAGCATAACAAAGCATCGCAGTAACAATAGCATCATGTCGTCTGTGAACTGCTGCAACAGCCCCTGGAGGAATATCAGAAACCAGATCACCACTGACAACCTACACAATACAAGATTAGATGAGATTACAAGGACATTTGGAACCCGTTAAATTGCTAGGGGAACAAAATATAGAGGAAAATAGTCGGGAAAACTGTGACAAGAAATGGGGGGGGGGGCTTGGTTCAGACTCAATAAATCATTTTTAGGTAGTTCAAACTCATTGTATTAATGTATTTCTATTCCAGTATAAAAAGACTATAAGATCTAAATATATATACGACAACAACCAATCCTTATTCCCAAAACATCCACACAATCTAAATATATACGTATAAAAAATTTAATTGATAAAATCAAACATGATTTTCCTTTGTATTTCCCTAGGTAAAGCCAAACATTTAATGAAAAAAATAGATTATTTTATTTCCTTAGTCTACCTTTTTCTGCATCCCAACTATAGCCTACTTACACACGTATAAGCTAAATTCCAAGTTGAATACCAACCAAGATGTCTTTTGCTGTCAGGTGCGGATCAATTGCCCTCAGTGCTCCTGCTGTTCCTACATCTTCAGGAACTGCTGCAACCTGTGAAACATTAATTACTATATTAATTAAGCAACCAGCACCAGCAGTCACACAAGAATGAAAATACCCATAAGGCCATAACATACACAATAATATCCACTTATTGAAACACTAAAGTCTAAAGCTAGTAAAATTTTGCAAGTATAGATATCATTCTAAGCTTACAAGATATGAAGTCTATCCAAGCTTTAATGAGTTTTCATCAGTGCTTCTGAGATGTTTTATACTAGTATATTTTTAACCGACCTTTATTTACGCAACATCATGCAATTTATTAGAAAAACTAACTCATGATCATTTTTTAGAATTATCAGAAACGGCGATTTATTGGGAAAATACAGTGTAGATTTGTTCCGGTGTAGCCAAATCAATCTTGTTTTAGCAGTGCCTGGAAGATTTTGGTGACTCCCCAGAAAATCATTAAAAGTAATACAGGGAAGGAGTGCACTATGCAGAGTAAGTCTGGTCATCTATTCATCTCTAAGACGTTTTTTATGATTCTATAATAAACCTTCACATCGTCAATCTATCATTTCAATGTGTTGCCACAAATGAAGTAATCCATATAGATAGTGAGAGTGTGCATACCTCAACATGTAGGCGGTCAACATATGCACTACATATCCAAGCCCCCACTAAAGCAGCTGCATTTTGCCCTTCAACCACCTATGGTCAAAATAAGGGAATTAGGAACCCTAATTCCCTAATATCCACACTACTTCCCAATACACACCACAGGAATACCCCGGATCAAATTTAAGATACTTAAATTGGCCAATGAGTACCTAAAGGCACTAAAACTAAAAAGAACTCTTGGCATGTAAGAAACATACCACAATTAGATCTTTGAGATTGTTTTGCTCGAAAAGGTCAAGCACGTAGGACAGAACAGGCTGGTTGGCCACTGGAAGCAACGCCTTTGGCACGTCCTGAAAATTATCAAATCTTTACATATATGCTCAGAAGAATTATTGACATCAGAATGGAAATCTGAATCATGTGTACATTTTCCGGAACAGGCTGGGAAATGGAGGAACCTTAGAAACGAGAGGGACAAGATTCTTGGAGAAGCCACCTGCTAACACCACCACTTGAAAATCCATCAAAGCAACTCCGCAATCGAATGCAACGATCGCGCAATCGGCTAAGAGGGTGTTGGGCGTTTGGGTGTGAATGAACTGATGATGCTGGGAATACTGTATGACGTATGAAGAAATTCAAACAGGGATGGACACGTGAAGTTACTGAAGTTTAAATGGACAAATGAAAAAGAAAACTACCCTGACTTTAGTCCTATTAAACCCCTACTTGATCCTATTAAACCCTTACTCTTCTGAACCTCTGGAGGATGCGGATGAAAAGAAATCAAAATTGCAGGATAGTGCTGGGTTTGTTTAACGAATCACGGCATTAATACTTCAGCTTCTCTCCTGTTTGAAAGGTGCAAAATAACATGCGAGTTTGGGTGGATTCAGGGTTGGGATGCTTGATTAATACGTACAAGATTTTTATTCTGAGGCAAAAGTTTGCTTGTCTAATTTTGTTAGGAGAGTACAAAATAAAAAAGAAAATATCACCCCAAATAAGACTAAAAAGGTTTGGAAATTTCAAAATAGAATTGTCATGCTTTTATTCTTAAAATAGAACTAATTACTGTCATGTTTTGGCAGTACCAGACTTCAAACATGACAGTATTTTCTAAACTTGACAGTAATTACTCATATTTTGGGAATAAAAAACATGACAGTCCTATTTTGGAATTTTCAAAATGTTTTAGTCCTATTTCGGGAACTTTCCCAATAAAAAAGTATCCTCATACATATTTTTTGTTTCATAAAAATACAATTATATCACTTAAATTCGAATACTTTAGAAGCATGTGATTTTGGGTGGATGGAAGGGATTATGACAATACAAAATATGAAATAGATCAATAGTGTTTTACTTTATTATGAAGATATGGAATTTGCAAAGAGCTCAAAATGAGAAAGTATGAAATAGTAGATATCTTTAGATTTTTATTGGTGAAAAAACGCTTGAGTCAATGAGTTTGAAAAACATGAGATGAAAGAGGATAGATTGAAGAAGTTAGGAACAAAGAGGTTGAAGTCGAATGCTTGTGCGGTTGTTCGAAGCAAATAAGTGGGTTTGGGCGAGGTGTCGGGTCGTATGTGATAGCATTGGGGCTTCGTTGAAGGGGTGTGAAGCCTTGTGAGGGCGCACCGTAACACCCCGACCCTCCAGGTCCTGAAATAGTTACTTCTGACCTCTAGTACCGTCCTCACAAACCGTCACTAGCCTTTTCCGCGCACTTTGTCCTCACTCGTGCGCGCCCTGAGAAATTTCCCATGGGGTTACCCATCCCAAGACTACTCACGTGCAAGCACGCTTAACTTTGGAGTTCTTGGTGATGAGCTCCCTTAAAAGAAGATGCATCTTTGTTTGTATGAGTAGTACTATTAATTCATTTAAATTAAATCTCAAGTGTTACACGCACTTAGTAGAGTCATAGTCGGGGAGGCGGAAGCTCTACCACTAAAGGCGACACTTGGCTAGATAAGATGTATTGGATGTGATCATATTGTGGTAGAATCTAAATTGTCTTAAGTATTCTATTATGGGAAGTCAAGTTCTAAATGTTACTCTTTTTGGAGAATTAGCATCTAATTTTACTATCATTTTGTTTTTCATGTGAGATTGTCAACAAATCGGGTAACTCATATGTTAGCTAGAAACTTTCATTTCTATGACTCATTCTCGTGTTTGACATGGGGTGATCTGCCTTGTTGTATTCACAGATGTTTAACATAATTTGATGAACAATAATCTACTATCTCTATATCTCTGTTCCATTGGACTTTGACAATTTTTCATTTTTGGTTATCTCAAAAAACTTTGCTATTTTCCCATTAAAGTAGCTAATTTGTGGTTCTGTACATTTCTCTCTTCTCTGCACAAATCTCAACCACATAGTTTTTACTATTCTTATTTCTCACCTACTTTGCACTTGGTAAAATACACCGGGACGGAGGTAGTATGGAATATGTGTATTGCACATTTGTCATTAAAAAGACTTTTCCTTTGAGGCTTTTGTAGGTTTTGCAATTTTTGACTCTAAAGTTTTAATTTAAATGATTGTGATTAGATTGATTCAAGTTTTTGTTCAATTCAATTTTGTACGTTTTAATTTTGATTGGCTTATAATTGATACCAAATATTTCTTTTTTTGAAGGTAAATATGGTGGAATATAAATAACGCCGTTTCATAGTTATACTAGAATTACATTTACATCATTGCGACTGTATCCAAATGTCTGTTTCTATGAATACAAGTGAAATACTACGTATATGTTGTAAAATCCTGAAAATGACAAGTGTGAATTGTTCATCCTTGTCATCAATCCAGAAATTATGTTTAATCCTTGTAACCTAGTTAGAACAGATGGCTCAAATTGTTATTGCCACCAAATCTGTAGATTCATCCCTTAAGTAACTAATCATCAAGTTCAAACAGTATAAATAGGAGCTTGATGAGACATTGTAAATTCATTCAGAAATTCAGAAATTCTCAGATATTAAGAAGAAGATATTTAGAGCTTTTATTAATATATCTATCTCTCAAATTTAGTCTTCATCTTCTTCATTTTATAATACGTTATCAGCACGAATTTGCTCAAAATCTTCAGCAATCAGCATCTCCTGCAGGTATTAACCTTATTATCACTCCGTATTATGCTATATATTACGAAAGTAACTCTGTGATAATCCAAATCAGGATTATACTTATTTATATAACTACTACGAATAAATAAAAAATTATGTAACTACATACGTACCTTTAAAAGTATATCACTATCTTCAATTTGAATACTCTCTTTGATTTATAGCCCATGTACAAATAGGAGTAATTTATGAAACCCTCTGAATGATAAAGACTACTATAATGAAGATGATAAAAGCTGGAGTAGGAGATAAAAATGGACTCATATAAAGAGATGGAATAAAAGTATCAGAGTTATGACTTGGTTACTCTAAGAAGAAAGAAAGAATAATACGAATAACTAATAAAGAAGAAGTGGAAAAATGACAAGACTGCTAGCTCCCTATGAATAAATAGTGATCATAATATATAATGGGATCATAGTAGATAAGAAACAAATTAGTTCAGATATATAATAGATGGCATCTACTTCGTATAAGATAGTCGCGGAGTAACCTTAGATTTTTGAAAAAGAAACGGTGCTCTTTGTAAGAACAGGTTATCAAACCAAGAAACTGCAATTTCCTTTTGTTTTCTTTCTTCACGGGTCTGCACATTAGCTACTACACAAGTACACAAACAAATACGTAGTAAATAAACAAAATAAGATGTCAGTTGATTTTTAGGACTTGGGACTGAAGACTATTTTAAAATAATGATAGATGTGAATATGTAATACGGAGGAGTAGATAAGTTCTCTCCTCACAAGCCTTTAATTTTAATTTGTCTTAAAATTAGTTAATTAATAATACTAATAATGGCAATAAGGAATGTAATAAGTTGAACTGTTGTACGTAATAATAATTTGAACAAATCAATGAATTTTATTTGTGCCAACTATATTACACATATAATGATAAAACAGGTCATTTAATAATATTTACATATTAGTGTTATTACTTGATAATACTAATATGTAAATACCAATATTTCTAAAGTTATTGCCCTAAATAGGAGTAAAATAATATGAAAGTCCCAAAAATAAGAGTTCTTGTTAATTTACTCCATATTTCTAATTAAGTTTAAAATAATAATTTTGTAGTATGGCAAATATTAGCAAACGAGAATTCGACGTTCTTGATCTGTCCGGTCAAAAATACCTGGAATGGAAAGTGGATGCCTTGGCACATTTAAAAGCAAATGGATTGGAAGACACCATTGAAGCCAATAATATGTCATCTTCGCAAGACAAAGCGAAAGCTATAATTTTCCTCCGTCACCACCTCCATGAAAGTCTCAAATCTGAATATCTTTTGGTTGATGATCCAAAAGAATTATGGGACAATTTACAAGAGAGGTATGGCCACCAACAAAAGGTACTTTTACTAAAAGCTCAGTATGACTGGATCAATTTAAGATTCCAGGACTTTAAATCTATCAGTGACTATAATTCTGCTATGTTCCAAATAACATCCAAATTAAAGTTATGTGGACAAAAAGTCACTGACGCTGATATGTTGGAGAAAACCTTTTCTACTATGCATATCTCTAATATGCTGCTACAACAGCAATATAGAGAAAAGGGTTTTAAAAAATACTCTCACTTAATATCAGTATTATTGGTAGCTGAGCAAAACAATGACCTTTTGATGAAAACCCACAATTTGAGACCCACCGGTTCTAGTCCTTCGATTTATGGTCCATCTGGCCATAATTTAGCCACTGAATCAAATGCAACACACAGTGGCAGTAGAAGGCATTTTAAACGTGGGCATTTTAGTGGTCATAATAACAAGTCTTACAGAGGATATAAACGGGTCGAAAGACCGAATTACAAGGGCAAGGGCAAACAAAAAGCTCATCAAATAAATCGCCCTACAAAAACCTCAGTAAAAACGACTTGTTATAAATGTGGCATGACAGGGCACTGGGCTAATAAATGTCGCACGGCTAAACATCTGGTGGAGTTATTTCAAGCTTCCATGAATCTGAACAAAGACAAAAATGTGGAAACTAATTATGTTAATGACACAACTCCACCTCTGACAAAATTTGATGTGTCCGACTTCTTCGTGAATGATGCCATTATGGACGATGCTTTTGCAATAAATCAAAATGTCACAAAATAAAATATTAGACTCTAATCCTTATATTGTAACATATTAGTTTTATGTACTTTTTCTTTCTTCCCCTTTTTCTTTTGTTTTTAAATAAATATGTGTAATATATATACTTTGTGTTAAATTATATGTACAATTTGTGATCAAGCTTATGTTTATTTGCACATATTGAAGATATGGATCACTCAAATGATAAAGAGCTATGTCTGATAGACAGCGCCACAGCGCACACCATTTTGAGAAATAAAATATATTTTTCTCAAATGACTTTAGTTGAAGCTAAAGTCAATACCATATCAGGTGTTGCAAAGCTCATTGAAGGCTCTGGGAAAGCATATGTGATGCTCCCTAACGGGACACAAATAATTATAAATGACGCTCTATACTCCAGCAAATCGCGGAGGAATTTATTGAGTTTTAAAGATATGCGTCAAAATGGTTATCACATAGAAACCATGAATGAAAACCAAAAGGAATATATTTGTCTTACAACAACTAAATCTGGCACTAAATATATTTGTGAAAAAATGCCAGCATATTCCTCAGGACTATATTTCACATATATTAGTTCATTTGAAGTAAATTTGGTTTCTAACACAAAGTTAGATGATCAGAAAACATCCATGTTGTGGCATGACCGTTTAGGTCACCCAGGCCAAGTAATGATGCATAAAATCATTAAGACCTCACTTGGACACCCATTAAAGAATATCAGGGTTCCATTATCAAGTGATTTTCCTTGTAAGGCCTGTTCTCTTGGCAAAATGATCATCAGGCCTTCTATGAACAAAATTGCAACTGAATCACCTGCATTTTTAGAAAGGATTCAAGGAGATATTTGTGGGCCGATAGCCCCACCATGTGGACCATTTCGATATTTTATGGTGTTGATTGATGCTTCAACACGTTGGTCACATGTTAGTCTTTTATCGACTAGAAATTTAGCATTTGCTAAACTCCTTGCTCAAATCATACGATTAAGAGCTCATTTTCCGGATCATTCTATAAAGAGAATCCGACTTGACAATGCAGGAGAATTTACATCCCAATCATTTAACGACTATTGTATGTCGATTGGGATTGATGTGGAGCACCCTGTTGCTCATGTTCATACACAAAATGGTCTTGCTGAATCTCTGATTAAACGATTACAATTAATCGCTAGACCATTATTAATGAAGTGTAATTTACCTTCATCAACTTGAGGGCATGCTATTTTACATGCATCAAATTTAATTCGGCTTAGACCAACTGCATATCATGAATATTCCCCAATGAAATTAGTTACTGGACAAGAGCCAAACTTAGCACACATAAAAATATTTGGTTGTGTTATTTATGTTCCGATTGCTCCACCTCATCATACAAAAATGGGTCCTCAAAGAAGGTTGAGAATTTATGTTGGATTTGAATCTCCCTCAATAATAAAATATATGAAGGCGTCTGTTATGTGCTGTGTGGGGCACAACCCGGGGGCGCTTCTGGGTAAGTGTACCCGGAGGCTATCCTTGACGAAGTGGAGTGAAGTAAAAAACCCGGGGGCTTCCAGAATATAGCCGTTGGAAATATAGCCGTTGGAATATGTAACGTCAGGTTTATAGCCGTTGGGGGGGTACACGTGGCGTGTGATGGCTGGCTGTCCGTGGGCGGCATCACTGGTTGGGCGAAGACGCGGTGTGTAATGATGGTGTCTATCCGGAGGCCCGGAATCCAGGCCCAATCCCGGATTCTAGCGCCTATAAATACCCCAAGGCCAGAGCCATTTCCTCTTGTGCGATCAGTTGTCCTAGCGAAGCTCTGCCAAAAATTCTAGTGAGAGAAACTCCAGCCTTCGGTCATAACTCTGCTTTCAAGGTCAGTGCCCGTTTTCCTCTCCAAATTTTTAGTAAGTTCCGCCCTCTGGCCTTAGATTAGGGTTAGTCCTGTAGAAAGCCTTCGAAATCTTAGGCATACTTCGTGATAAAAATGTCGTCCGAGAGCGGTTCCCAGGACATCTCGAGGACGCCCTCGATGGAGGACGAAGGCATCTCTGACGTGGAGTCCAGTAGCGGTCAGCCCTCGGATGGTGGTGATGCAGCCCTCGCCACTGAGGTGCAGAAGGATCTGATGGCCGAGGCCGAGGCGGAGGAATTCGAGCGGACCGCCGATGATGAGGAGTTGGCCCTCGCCGTCCAAATTGCTGAGGAGGAAGAGGAAAAGGAGAGGGCGAAGGTTACTGTGGCCGTCCTTCCCCCTCGGGGTGCTGGTGAGGCCAGTACTTCCCAACCGCTGAATGCAGTTCCCATCCGGGTGGCCCCCGGGAAGAAGAAGGCCAAGGCAGCTGCCCCCAAGAAGAAGGTTATTGCTGCTGATCAGGGGAAACCTGTAGATATGCCGGAGGGGTACTCTTGGCTCAATACGGCTGCCTTGGAGATAAAGTCGAAGGCGGACAGGGCGGACTTTTACGTCACACAGCTACATGTAGGGCCCTCGGCCGTGGTGGTCGAGCCGGGAGTTGACGACGTGCTCTCTCGGGCGCCCGAGGGGTGTATTGCAGTACACGTACTGTCGGTCTCCATGGGCCTTCGGTTCCCTCTGCACCCCTTCCTCCGGGAGTACCTGAGGTTTGTTGGCTTGGTACCCTGCCAGCTGACACCTAATAGCCACTCCTACGTGGCGGGTTTTTTAAACCTCTTTAGGGACCGAGGGGTGACCCCCAGCCTGGACTTGTTCTTCCAGAGCTTCAACCTCTGTCGAGGGGGTCACGCGAATGCCGAGGGCTTCGCCAACCTGCAGCAGGTGGCCAGGTGGAAGCTATTCACGGAGGCGCCTTCGTCCAATAAGGGCTGGAAGGAGCGCTGGTGCTATGTCAGGGTTGCTGAGAACCCATTTCCGGCGGAACTTCGGGATCGCTTCCGTCTGCATCCGAAGGTTGGAAGCGCCGCCCTCGAGAAAGATGGCCTGGTGATAGCCAAAATCCCGGAGGGTCGCACGAAGCAGGTCTCCATCAAAGACTACACTGCCGACAAGGGACTCTACGCCCTCGGCTTTCGGAGATACCGCTTCATTGGGGAGGCGGACGAGAAGTACCCTATTTTTGCTGAGGCCTTCGGGGGAGCAGGAGGTAGTCTACGAGGGCCCTTGGTTTTCATATCCTAGCACATATTTTATCTCGTTCGTTTTTTTTATTCCTTGTGCCTTCGGTCAGTAACCCCTCGATTTTAACCCCATGCTGTTTTTGCAGGTGTCCCAGTGAAGATGATGAACGTCAGAGGCCTTGCAGACCTGAAGAAGAAAAAACCCTCCAAGGGCCCGAGGGGGACGGACGTTGGTGTCCCAAAACCCGCCGGTGACTTCTTCAAGAAACCGGAGGGGCCGTCGGTGGGCCCAAGTGTTGACGCTGCCGCTGCCGCCAAAAGGAAGGGCTCGGGCAGAGATCCCGAGGGCAAGAAGCCCAAGACCGGGGATGCCGGGAAGTAAGTCCCTCGGTGATCATTGTTGATGAATGCCCTGCCTCCGGGGCGAATGAGGAGATGCAGGTGGCGAAAGTGCCGTCGGGTGTTCAGGGGCCATCTTCCGAGGTCCTCATGGTTTCCCTCCCGGCTGGTACGGCCGTGATGAACGGTACGGCCGATCCGAGGGCGCTTCTGAGAGGCATCACCCTCGAGATTGACAGAGTAGCCCTCGGGGCTGATGAAGATGAAGCCCTCGAGGACAGGATCCTCCGGTCTTCCCTCACAGTAAGTCCTTGATGTTTATATCTTTCTTCTTTACTTTGAGCTAAGCAACCATGTTTGGCCCCGCTAACCCCTTTGTTTTTGTAGACCTGCATTGCCCTCGGGGAGCAAGCCCGGCGGCTAGAGGAGTGGCGCCTTCGCAAGGCTGAGCAGGAGGCTAAGATGCGGGAGCTCATCCGCCAGAATGCTGATGCTGTCCGGCAGATGGCTATGCTGGAGGAGAGCCTTCGGCAGATGACCCTGCGGGCGGAGGCCGCAGATCGGGGCAGGGCAGAGGCTGAGAGGTCCGCAGCTGAGGCCTTGGAGAGAGCTGCCAAGGAGGCTGAGGCCGCGAAGGTGGAAGCCGTCGAGAGAGCCCGAGGGGACGCAATCTCGGGGTTCTTGGCGGGGGGTGGCGGTCCGAGGAGCACAAGCAATGGCTGTCCTCGGTCGTCGAGTCCTCGGTTGACGAGTGGTGTGATGGGCCTGGCGTGGAGTGGGTTTCCCGAAAGGGTAAACAATACTATGATGGGGGTGAGTTTTTCACTCAAGCCCTCATCTACCGGAGGATGGCTCGCCACTTGAAGATCGAGCCAAAGGACTTTGACCCGGCAGCATACGGGCTCCCCCCTGCAACCAGACATCCGTGTTCCTCTCCCCCCGATGTCGAGAGGCCAGACCTGGAGGACTCTGAGCTCATGAAGGAAGCCGAGGGTGACGAACCTGAGGCCGATGCAGAAGTCACCTCGAAGCCATCGGGGGAGGCGGCCCCCGGGAATGACATTATTTGATATGTACTTTGTATTTTGAACACTCTTGTAATAGCCACATTAGCATGTTTTCGGCCTCTGCCATCATTGTAATTACTACATTTACTCCTTGCTGTGATGAATGAATGATCGCCTTCGGGCTCTGTATATATGACTTGTTTTCTCCAATTCCTTTCTTCTCGAATGTATGCCTCCGTTTTCCTTGAATGTATGCCTTTGGTATTTTTGAATGTATGTCTAGGACTTAGAATATTTTCTGATTGTAGCTCGCCCTTGGAAGCCTTCGGTAGTTGGGCACCCTCTGCTGGATATGCAACCGAGGGTTCAGCGGCAATTAGGGCTTAGAAAATTTTTCTAAGTGTAGCACACCATAGGGCCTTCGGGTGTTTGTAGTAACCCAATTCCTAGGACTTAGAAAAATTTCCAAGTGTAGATTTTCCCTTGGGAGCCTTCGGGATATGGCATCCCTTCCTGATGTGTGAATGTTGGACCGAGGGCCCAATGTACAGGACTTAGAAAATTTTCGCAAATGTAGTATGTCACGTAGCCTTCGGCTACTGTGGAGCCCCAACTGAAATATTGAATAGGCCGGGGGCCAATTCTTTAGGACTTAGAAAATTTCCTTGAGTGTTGATTCCTCGTGTATTGTAGCCTTCGATTGATAAGTAGCCTTCGGCTGTTGGGTCCCTTTATAAGTTGAGGGTGAAATATGTAGGACTTAGAAAGATTTCTAAGCACAGTTTTTCCCTTGGGAGCCTTCGGGAGATGGCATCCCTTCTTGATGTATGAGTAGTTGACCGGGGGGAAAATATGTAGGACTTAGAAAATATTTTAAGTGTAGATTTTCCCCTTGGGAGCCTTCGGGAGATGGCATCCCTTCTTGATGTAAGAGTAGTTGATCGGGGGAAAAATATGTAGGACTTAGAAGATATTCTAAGTGTAGATTTTCCCTTTGGGAGCCTTCGGGAGATGGCATCCCTTCTTGATGTAAGAGTAGTTGACCGGGGGAAAAATATGTAGGACTTAGAAGATATTCTAAGTGTAGATTTTCCCTTGGGAGCCTTCGGGAGATGGCATCCCTTCTGATTCCACATCACTTTGCGAGATGCCCGGGGGCTGCTCATTTAAGACAGAATATTTTTTTTTAAGTGTTGTTGTATTGCATGGCCTTCGGTTTCCATATTCCCTTGGCTGTAATATTGATTGGGCCGGGGGCCCAATCTTTAGGACTTAGAATTTTTTCAAATGCTGCTTCCTTGTGTCGCCTTCGGGTGATAGGTGCCCTCTGACTCTGCATCACTATTGCGAGATGCCCAGGGGTTACTCATTTAGGACTTAGAATGTTTTCTAAGCGTAAATTGATGTTGAGCTTCCGGATGTAGATCCCTCCGGGTATATGAATAGGAGTCTTTGGCCGAGGGCCAAATATGTGGGGCTTAAGCAAAATTTCATAGTGTCGTAGATGTTGAACCTTCGGTCCTTGTGGAGTCTGTCCGAGGGGCAAGTATTTTGGAGTAGTCCCCCTCGGTTCATTTTTGATGACTTGTAATATATGCCTCCGGTGATTAATTAGCCTCCGGTTGCCGTCATTTTCCAAAAATGTGGACTTAGGAAGAGTGTGGAATCCTGTTGTTGTGAAGAAAGCCAATGATGAGTGTGTGCCCTCGGCATGGGGTAGAGTTTGACTCAGCCAGTTGTGTCCCTTGTAATGGGGTAGGGGCCCTCGGTATTAATGCATAACAGATGCCTTCGGTGTTTGTAGTACCGCTTAGTGGGCTTTGGATAGTCCCGTCCCTTGGTATTGTTGAAGCCTTCGGTGCTTGTGTGACCGGAGGTGACCAGGAAGTGGACTTAGCCGTTTCTTGATGATATTTGTTTGAGTAGTATCCTTCGGGAAATAGGAGCCTTCAATTACCGGAGGTGTTCCCGTGGGGAGCCCTCGGCATGTTGTGATCTGTTGGAGTGTACTCTTTGATTTCTTGCTGAGTCTACTCCCCTTCACCCCCTCTCTCTCTTTTTTTTTTGGTTGGTGGTGAAGGGAAGGCATCAAGAAACTTGGTTTCTTGGTAAGGCTGGGCCTATTAGGAGACCATCAGAATACACCAATGGCTCTCCTCCCTCGGGTTAACCTTCCGAGTTCTGAGGGGATCGAGGGTCATTTCCTGGGCACAAGATATGGTGGTCCGTAACCTGCCTCCCCTTGGGGGATGGCGCGGAAAGCGCCTCATTTTTGAAAGTCGTCCCCTCGGCGCTAGACATAGTCCGTGGCCTGCCACACCCTTGGGGTGGTGGCGCGGGGAGCGTTTCGGTTTGGAAGTCGAATCCTGGGCATTTCTCATGCCTGTCATACCCTGGGGGTAGTGACGCGGATAGCGTTCCGTTTTTGAAAGTCGAATCCTGGGCATTTCTCATGCCTGTCATACCCTGGGGGTAGTGACGCGGGAAGCGTTTCAAGGAAGGGTTTTCATTTGCACACTAGTTGCAAATGGCCGGGGGCACTACGTGCCGCCGGCACCGATGGTGGCGCCTTCGGTATATGCGTCCTCGTGGGGTACGGCTTTTAGAAACAACACTTGGTGTTAGTTTCGATGTGTAGCCCCCGGTACTTGGTACCGAGGTGTCTTCTGTAGGAACACTTGGTGTTCTCTTTTGTTGTAGTTGATGTAGGCGTCTACCCTCGGTACTTGGTACCGAAGGGTCTTCAAATGAAACACTTGGTGTTTCCCAATAGATGTTTGGAAGTTGATAGGAGAGCATATCCCTGGCACTGGGTGCCGAGGGGTCTTCTTTGAAACATTTGCTGTTTTTCTTCGTTTCGATGTTTGATGATGGAGGTGTACCCCCGGCACTGGGTGCCGAAGGGTCTTCTGTAGGAACACTTGGTGTTCTCATCTTTTCTTTTTTGATGTTGAAGGTGGGAATGTACCCTCGGCACCGGGTGCCGAAGGGAAATGAAACACATGGCGTTCCTTGTTGTTGGTGATAGGAGTTCCCTCCCTCGGCACTTGGTACCGAGGGGTCTTGACTGAAAACACGTGGTGTTTTCACTGTTGTTGTAGGTGTTGATGGTGTCCGCCCTCGGCACTTGGTGCCGGAGGGGGTTCTTCTCGTGGTGAGGCCGGGGGCCTGTAGTCAGTATGAGGGCTTGATGTCTTGAATGTATCTTCATTCTTCGAAATTGGAGGCCTTGGGCCATAGGATAGTACATTCACTAGTTATGAGGGCTTGGCCGCTCTTACATTATTGATAAAATTTAACTAAGTGGTGTACATTCCAGTGCCTAGGGACTTCTTTCCCGTTGGGGCGTTTGAGCTTGTAGGTCCCAGGTTTGATGATGGCTGCTATGATGTAGGGGCCTTCGAATTTTGGTGCCATTTTTCCTCCCTCGGTTGGTTGGCTGGCTTCCCTCCTCCGGAGGACATAGTCCCCCACTTGAAATTCTCGGGTGCGAACTTTGGCGTCGATGTAGCTTTTAACTTGCCTTCGGTAGTTTTCTGCCCGGATGAAGGCCTGCTCCCGGCGTTCTGAAATGAGGTGGAGGTCGAGGGCCATGTTGTTGTCGTTGACCTCGGGGTCATATTGGATCACCCTTCAGGTGGGAAGGGTGACTTCCGTAGGAGCTTTGGCTTCAAAACCGTAGCAGAGGGAGAAGGGTGTTTCACCTGTTGCTCGCCGAGGGGTGGTGCGGTAGGCCCAAAGAATGTTGTGGAGTTCTTCCACCCAGCCACCGCCCTCGGCCTCCAGCTTCTTTTTGAGGCCCTCGAGCAAGGTCCGGTTGGCGTTCTCTACTTGCCCGTTGCCTTGAGGGTAGGCAACGGAGGAGAAGGTGTGTTTGATGCCCCATGCCTCCAGAAGGGCACAGAAGGGGGCTACCTCAAATTGTGTCCCATTGTCGGAGATGATCTGCTGGGGGACGCCAAACCTTGTGAGGATGTTCTTGAGGACGAAGTGACGGCACTTCGCCTCTGTGATGCTGGCGAGGGGTTCAGCCTCCACCCACTTGGTAAAGTAGTCGACGGCCACAATGATGTATCTGTTGTTGGAGGTACCCCTCGGCAGAGGGCCCCAAGGTCTATCCCCCATCGAGAAAAGGGGACAGAGGTGCTGATGGGGGCATAGTTGACCGCTGGCCTGCCGGGAGCTTTCTGGAAATGTTGACATGCGGTGCACCTCCGGGCAAGGTCAGCACAATCCCTGGCCATGGTTGGCCAGAAGTAGCCCTGGAGAATGAGCCTTCGGGACATGGAGAAGGGTCCCTGGTGAGCTGAGCAAGTGCCACTGTGCACTTCCTCCATTGCGACCTCGGCTTCATCTGGATGAAGACACCGAAGTAGCGTGCCATTGTAAGATCGTTTGTAGAGCCTTCCATCTTCGATGGTGTAGCTAGGAGCCCTCAGCCTTGCCAGTTTAGCACGGGTCTCATTCTCGGGTAGCTGCCCTGTGGAGATGAAGGCGGTGATATCTGAGATCCAATCCTCTTGGCGTTGTTGTATGTTCATAACGGGGCTTGCATGGATGCTTGAGAGGCTGAGTTCCTCAATTTTGGCAATTTTGGAGATGTGCTCGGGGGAGTCGGCCGAGAGCTTAGATAATATGTCGGCCTCGGAGTTCTGAGCCCTCGGTATTTGAGTGAGAGAGTGTGCCTCAAATACCTTGAGCAACTCCTTGACCGCTTCCTTGTATTGTCTCATTCTTCCCTCCTTGGCCTCATACTCCTCGGAGATTTGGCCAACGACCAACTTGGAGTCGCATTTGATGTGGATCTGCCGAGCCCTCATGTTGGCAGCCAGCCGAAGGCCACATAGGAGGGCCTCATATTCGGCCTCGTTGTTGGAGACTTTGAAGGAGAAGTGGATTGCATAGTAGGCTCTGAAGCCCTCGGGAGTAATGAGGACTACCCCTCCCCCGCATGCGTTAGTGGCGGAGGAGTCGTCAGTGTAGAGGGTCCACCAATCATCTGAGGCAGCCGAGGGCTCCCCCTCCGTGGCGGCCCTTGCGGTACATTCCGTCACAAAGTCCGCCAGGGCTTGGCCCTTGATGGCAGGCCTTGGACGGATGTCAATGTTGTATTGGCTCAAGAAGATAGCCCATTTCACCATGCGGGAGGAGCTAGTGGGGCTCCTCATGAGGGCGCCGAGGGGTTGATGAGTGAGGACCTGAACCGGGTGAGCCTAAAAGTAGTGGCCCAACTTCTTGACAGTCCAAACGATGGCCAACACCGTTTTTTCCACAGGGGAGTACCTGAGCTCGGCCTCCCTTAGGGTCTTGCTAACGTAGAAGATGGCATGTTGGATGCCGTCTTCCTCCCGGATGAGCACAGAGCTGATGGCCGCCGGGCGGACCCCAAGGTAGAGATAGAGGGTCTCCCTTACCTTTGGTTTTGAGAGCACAGGGGGTGAAGATAGATACCGCTTGAGTTCGTCGAAAGCCCCCTGGCATTCCGGAGTCCATAGAAAGCCAGCCGTCTTCCTCATGATCTGGAAGAAGGGTAGAGACTTCTCCGCTGATTTAGATAGAAAGCGGTTGAGGGCTGCCAGGCGGCCCGTCAACCGTTGAACTTCCTTCACATTGCGTGGGGGCTCCATGTTGATGATGGCCTGGATCTTCTCGGGATTGGCCTCAATACCCCTTCGGCTCACCATGTAGCCCAAGAATTTGCCTCCCTGGATGCCGAAGGTGCACTTCTTCGGGTTTAGCCGAAGGTTGAATTTTTGTATGATGGCGAAGATTTCCCGGAGGTCGTCAGCATGGATGGAAGATTGTTTGCTCTTGACGATCATGTCGTCAACGTAGGCCTCCATGGTGCGCCCTAAGACGGCTTGAAAGACCCGGGCCACCATCCGGGTGTAAGTGGCCCCTGAGTTCTTTAGGCCGAAGGCCATGACTAGGTAGCAGAAGATGCCCTCGGGAGTAGTGAAGGCAGTTTTTTCGGCGTCTTCCTCGTGCATGAAAATTTGGTGATACCCTTGGAAGGCATCGAGGAAGGACATAATCTCACATCCTGCGGTCTCATCCACCAGTTGATCAATGTTTGGTAGAGGGAATGGATCCATAGGGCACACCTTGTTGAGATCGGTGTAGTCCACGCACATGCGGAAGGTAGGGGACTTCTGTGCGAGGACTACATTTGCTAGCCACGAGGGGTATTTCACCTCCTTGATGTGCTTAATTGAGAGGAGCATGGCGACCTCCTTCTTCACAAATTCCCTCCTCTCGGCGGAGAGGGGTCTTCTTCGTTGTTGTACTGTTTTTGCCGAGGGGTCCACCGAGAGGCGGTGGGTGATGACCCTTCGGCTGATTCCCGGCATGTCCTCCGGCCCCCATGCAAAGACAGTGGAGTAGGCGCGGAGGGCGTCGGTGATGCCGGTCTTTAAATCTTCAGGGAGCTGGGCTCCAATCTTCACGACTCTCTCCGGCTGGGCCGGATCGAGCGCAAAGTCTTCTACGTCCTCGGCCGGTTCAGCCCTCGGCCTTCTTTCCTCTTGGTCGACGGCTCCGGTGATGGTGTCAACACGGAATTCCGTCTTGCTGACCTTCTTAGTGACCTGAAGATAGCAGGCGCGGGCAATTTTCTGGTTCCCCCGGGAGTAGCCAATGCCCCCCTCGGCGGGAAACTTGAGGCAGAGGTGCCTCATGGAGATGATGGCTTCGAGGTCCTCGAGGGCTGGCCGGCCGAGGATGATGTTGTGGGCGCAGTCAATGTTGACGACGACGAACTCCACTTCGAGCTGGGCTCTATGGAGCCCGTCGCCGAAGATCACCGGGAGGGTTATTACCCCCTCGGAATCAAAAGTGTCGCCGGTGAAACCGGCAAGAGGGGTCTTAATGGGCCGAAGGGACCCCCTCTCCAGATGCAACTCTCTGAAGGTGCTGAGGTACATTACATTGACGGAGCTGCCCGTGTCAATGTAAGTTCGGTGAATGATGGTGTCGTTTATCTCCGTCCGAATCACCAAGGCATCCCTGTGAGGAGAGGAAGTAGGGGGGAGATCTGCGTTGGTGAAGGTGATGGGTTCCTCCCTCAGTCGCTTTACCGGGGGCATATGAGTGACTTCCCCCACGTAAAGCGACTGAGCCCACTTCTTCCGCTGGCTGGTGGAATCGCCCCCTGTATTGCCACCGGTGATCATGAGGATGTGGCGTTTTTTCTCCTGGTAGTGGGAGTATTCCTCCACCTCTCCTTCCAAGTTTCCAATCTCCCTCTTCTTGCCGAGGGGGGTGGTATTCGGGTTTACCCAAGCGTTCACCTTCGTGTGGTGCCCTCGGGGAGGCCCCTGATGAGAAGGTCCCTCCTGCCGAGGGCTCTGAACAAATTGGGACAGGTGCCCCGCTTGTATTAACCTCTCGATGGCCGTCTTTAGCTGATGGCAGTCATCGGTCCTGTGCCCCTGGTGCCGATGGAAGCGACAGTATGGGAACTGAGGGTTGATAGCATGTACATCCGGGGGTGCGCGAGAGTCGCGCTCAACAAGGCCTCTCTCCTCGGCAAAATCGAGGATGATGCTGACGGGGTGCGTCAATGGTGTCCGAGGGCGGTCCAGGAGAATGGGCTGGGCCCAAGTCTTAGGGTTGCTCTTATAAACTCCCCCGGGCTTGGCTTGGCCTTGCCGAGGGCGGTCATCAGAGGGTCCCGAAGCCTTGGGTGATTTGGAGGAGCCCCCGGCCCTCGGTTATTTTTGTTGTCAGCCCTCGGGGGCTGCTGGTCCGGATGCTGGTGATACTTCTCCACCTCCTCGGCCTCAGCATATCGGTCCCCCCGCTGCAAAGCCCTTATGTAGTCGCGGGGGGGGGGGGGGGGGGGGGTTCAATGATGAGGCTCCTTGAAAAGTTGCCGGTGCGGAGGACGGTTTGTAGGAGGGCTAGGAGGGTCCCGTCATCAGCACCGTCGACTTTGTCGGCTTCCGTCCTCCAGCGCTCCAGGAAGTCCCGAAGGGTCTCATCCCTCTTTTGGCGTATGGTTAGGAGGTGGGAGAAGTGCTTCCTCGTGCGACGCCTTCCGGCAAATTGTGTCAAAAATCGCTGGGCGAGTTCTTGCCACGAATCAATGCAGCCCTCGGGCAGCCTGTTGAACCATTCGTATGCCGGTCCCTCTAAGGTGGAGAGGAACCATCGACACAAATATTCGTCCGACGCCCCCACCATCATCATGTTGTTCTGGTATTTGTTGTAGTGTTCCTGGGGGTCCGTTTTCCCGTTGTAGGGCTGTATGTGTTGCCCTCAGTATTTCTCCGGGATCCGGGCCGCCAATACCCTTGGGGTAAATGGCGTCCGAGTCCGGAGCTGGATGACGGGTTCCCCGGAGCCCTCGGCCACCTTCTTCTGTAATTCCTCCATTTTGGCCATCATGGCCTCGTATTTCAGGTCTGAATGAGGGGTGGAGGTGGTGGCGTGAGCTTTGTTGGACTCCATTTCGTCAAGCCGGCGTTGGAGGGCCGCAATAATCTCGTCCCGGGGATCCTTCGGGAGGGTCTCCGCCCCCTGCGAACGAACCCGGGCCGAGTGGGCCTGGTTGATTTGGTGGCGGGCATCATTGGCATGAAGGGGTGCCTTGCCCTTGTCCCGAGGGGGACGCTCCTCGTCTGCCCTCGAGATAGACCCTCCACTTTCCTGGGGCCTTTGGAGTGCCTTTCCTCCGAGGCGGTCTTGGACCCCTCGGCGGTCTGGCCCTCCTCCGAGCCGGTTGAGGGTGGAAGTGCGGGGCCTCTCCCTGTTGTCATTGTGGCGATCCCGGGACTGTACTTCCTGGGAGGACGTGTCCTGGGCCACTACCCCTTCGTCGTTCCTTACCCGAGGGGTGGGATTTCCGAAGGGGTATGGCGGAGGGGGAAGTATGATGTTTTCCCCAACCTGGGGGTGAGCCGGAGCCAGGGTGCCGAAGGCACCCGGGTTCTGAGTGAGCGTTTGGATGAAGGCGGAGAGCGCCGATTGCACGTCGATGGTGAGAACCGGAGGGCTGACTTGGTCATCGCTCCGGTTTTTCTTCTTGGCCTCGATGCCGAGGCGGGCATCGGGGGCATTTTGTTGGATCTGAAGGCGTAGGTCGACAGCCGCCTGTTCCAGCCCAGCGATGACACCGCCCTCGGGAGCCCTGTGAGAGGCTTCGGGGGCGTTGACGTCGCCGAGGGCCAGGTTCTTGTCCTCTACGTTCTTTGAGTTGGCACGTGTTGTTATCACCATTTTGATAGAGGGCTAGTGTTTTGTGTTTGGTCGAGGGGGAGGGTTTCTTACTTGATTGTTCGACCTCTCAACGAGAGCACCAAATGATGGATAGTCTACCCGAGGGTATATATCCGAGGGGTTATTGCGGGGAATAACTTAGAGAGAAGTCAGAGTAAGCAAGTAAATGTAGAGAGAGAGTGTATTCAGTATGAATGCCGTTTTCAGCGTGGTTACAAATGAGGAAATGGGGTGCTATTTATAGTAGCAATAAATGCCAGACAGGGACACGTGCCGAGCGCTCATTGGCCGAGGGGTCACCTCAACTGGTTGGCGCTGGCAGCCGCATGTGGCCGCATTTAATGCGGCTGTTGGATGGGACGTCTGTGCAGGGTACGGCGATCTGTACGCATGTGAGGCAGATATCTTGTCGAGTGAGATGCCTTCGGCTATAGAGCAGTAGCCGAGGACTCCTCCAACCGATGGCACCCTGGTGCCGAGGGCTCACAGTGCCGAGGGCTACTGTTTTCGCCGTTTTCTTCCAGTTTCTTAATTTGCTTGAGAAACCCGTTCTGTGAGAGTGTAGAGCCTTCGGCCAGGGGGCCGAAGGCACCCCTGGCGCATAGTGCGGGCTGCTTGGTACTCTGGGCGCTGTGATTTGGGCCTGTTGGGCCTTCTGGGCCTGTTGGGCCTTCGCTGGAGTAGTAGGAGTCTGTGGGCCGGGGGTTCCCGGGCCATATACTCCATCACTATTAATTGTCATCCTACTGTGATCTACGAAGACAACACTGCGTGCATAGCTCAGATTAAAGAAGGCTACATCAAAGGAGACAGAACAAAACACATATCACCAAAGTTCTTCTCTACTCATGATCTCGAGAAAGAAGGGACGATCAACATTCAACAAATCACATCCAGTGAAAATCCAGCCGATCTCTTCACCAAATCTTTACCCCCGAAGAAGTTCATGGAACTTGTACAGAAAATCGGCATGCGACGTCTTCATAATTTATACTAAATTCAGGGGGAGTATTTGAATGCACTGCACTCTTTTTCCCTTCATCAGGTTTTTATCCCACTGGGTTTTTCCTGATAAGGTTTTTAACGAGACAGTACATCCAAATACAACGACATTATAAGTCGTAATTTTTACCCCTTAATTTTCACAATAAGTTTTTAAAATAATAGACAACTATTCAAGGATGAACATTCAAGGGGGAGTGTTGTAAAATCCTGGAAATGACAAGTGTGAATTGTTCATCCTTGTCATCAATCCAGAAATTATGTTTAATCCTTGTAACCTAGTTAGAACAGATGGATCAAATTGTTATTGCCACCAAATCTGTAGATTCATCCCTTAAGTGACTAATCATCAAGTTCAAACAGTATAAATAGGAGCTTGATGAGGCATTGTAAATTCATTCAGAAATTCAGAAATTCTCAGATATTAAGAAGAAGATATTTAGAGCTTTTATTAATATATCTATCTCTCAAATTTAGTCTTCATCTTCTTCATTTTATAACAGTATAATGTTTGTGTATGTTAAGTTAGACTTAAACGGAGGTCATAAAAAAAACATATTGTGGTTTCAAAAATACATACAGACCATGGATTTACAAACTAGTAGACCTGTACAAAAACGGGTTCGAGCCGGGCTCAGGTCGGGCATTTTATAAATTTGCTGCCCATAATGTGTAGGCGGGCCCGGCCCGGCCTGCAAAAACGGGCATAACTCTATGTCCATACCCGCCCATAAGAGTGGGCCGGGTAGTCCACCGAGTCGCCCGGCCTGGGAAAACTTTAATTTTTTCAAAATTATATGATTTTTTAAATGCTTTAAAAATATTATTACAACATTTAAAAAATAATTAGTAAGATTATAATGTTTATACGTCTTTCACCACATACAAAAAAAATACTTACACAAAAATAATAATGAGAGACTATATCTAAACTTTAAAATTTAAGTACAAAGTATTATCTTTAAGTACAAAAATAGATATTATATTGGTTGGGCTACTTGTTAAGAACTAAAAATTTAAATTTAAACATAATAAACTATAAACATGTATAAAGAAAAATTAGTAAATATAAATATACATGTGTATATACAAATAAATAAATAAATTAGTGTATATATATATATATATACACTAAATGTAGCGGACCAGGCTTATCAGCCCGAACGGACCTACACCCTAACCCAAGCCCGCCCATATCTTATTGCGGGCCGGGCTCGGGCTGGCCCGGTGGGTAAATATATATGCCCAAGCCCGCCCATTTGTGCGGGCCGGCCCGGTTTTGTCCAGGTCTATTACAAAGTAGCAAACTAGTGTTAAGTGGTGTTCTCTTACGTAGTCAAGAGTTGTATAATTTGTTGATAACGTTTTTATTGATGGATTAATTGAAAAAATACTAACACAAAATAAAAATGGATGCTATGATTATAAACTCTGTTGAGGTTTATTCCTTCAATCCGTAGGTCCAACACGTAACCCTAAGGATTTCGAGTGGACAGTATGATGATTTAAAGGATTAAACAAGCAAGCTAAGAGGAGGGTTATTCGATCGAAGGAAGTAGTCGTATCTTATTAAGTCCCAACAAGAAGCCAAGTACAGGTTCCTTCGTTACAAGAGCCCTGAGGCTGTTCGTCTATTGCTATGCTATGAGCTGATACAATTGCTATTTGCTAAGAGTGCTAAGTTGTCAACCCATTACAATGAAATAAATGCTATTATTTATACTACCAAGGGGTAGTTGGACAATGAAATAAGACTGTCGAATTGTACTTAGTTGTTCCCTAAAGCATTTCTCGCCCCAGGTAAAACCCAGTTTGTTGTTGCCTGTATAGCTTTATGGTACGTGGTGGGCTGTGAATGGATAGGGCCTCAACCACCAAATCTTCTCCATTAAATGCGCTTCTCGTCAGAATCTTGGTTTCTCGCCATCGAGTGGGGATGAGTGTCTGGTGTTGCTTCCTGGGCCAAGACACCAAGCTTTTTCCTGGGTACGTGCATCTTCTGATAGATGGCACCTTGGGCGATGGCTGTCTGCCCAATGCAGGTTGGTACTCTGAGACCAAACGTCCCTACTGGGGACGAACCTCGCCGCCAGGGGCGGATGGTGGCCTGGCCAGGGGTGGGCTTCAGCCCAGCCCAGCCCAAATTTTTTTTAATAGGATTGGTTTATTTTTTATTCTCAGCCCACCCTAAATTTAAATGTCAGCCCACCCCACAAATAATTCCCAGCCCAGCCCAGAAAAAACAGCCCACATCTGCCTAAGTGCCTAAGCCTTACCGCTCCCAGTCTCCCACTCCCAGCCTGCGGAAGTCGAACGAACTCAACGAAGGGCGAAGGCGGAAGGCAGCAGGCCAGCAGCGACTCAGCGAGGCCAGCGACCGAGCGACACCGAGCCTGAAGCGACCGCGGCCGAGCGACACCGAGCCTGAAGCGACCGCGACCGAGCGACACCGAGCCTGAAGCGACCGCCTCTTCCTCTGCCCGACCGGCGACTGCGGACCGCCGGACCGCCTCTTCCTCTGCCCGACCGCGGACCGCCTCCTCCTCTGCCCGACTGCCCGACCAGGTAAATCCTATGACCTCTTTGTTGTTTTCAGGGATGAAGTGTTGAATTTTTATTGTGAATCAGTGAAGTTATGAACTTCTGCTGTGAATCTGTGAACTTTGAATGAGTGAATCTGTGAATTGTGCATTTTAGGTTGAACAATACCAGTAATTTTAGAATTTAGAGTGAATATGTGAATTGTGCATTTTAGAGTGAATGAGTGAATCTGTTATATATTTTTTATATAAGTTTTTTAAATAAGTTTTTTAATTTATACCAATATTGAAAATGTTTTTTTTAGAATGGATAATGAACATGTTGCCAAGAAGGGAAAGAAGTTGATTTCATCATTCTTTTCAAAAGTGAATCGTCAAACCGGTGAAGGAAGTTCTGAACCTATACCTACGATAGTGCAAGATCTAGTCAATGAGGTTCCTTCACATGTCCTAGTCCCTGAAATCCAATCTATCTCCAATTTTGAGTTGCCTTCATCTTTTTCCATTGAGAGAGATCCGGGAAAAAGAAAACAAATTCATGAATACCATGTTAATGTGCGAGATGAAGTTAGACGTGCATATCTAAATGTTGGGCCTTATCAACCGAGAATGGAAGCTTATCCAGTGAAAAAGTTTGGAGCTCAAAACCGAAGTTTTCAGAAACACTGGTTTGACAAGTTTAATTGGTTAGAGTATTCACCTGTGACTGATAAAGCTTACTGTTTTTTCTGCTTCCTTTTCTTGAGTGACATTCATATGCATACTACTTCTGCATTAGTTAACGAAGGATTTCAAAGTTGGAAGAGGGTAAATCAAGGAAGTCAATGTGCATTTCTTCAACACATTGGTATTTCAGAAAAATCACCTCATATGATGTGTGTTCAAAGAGCTGAAAATTTGAGCCAACCATCTGGCCATATTAAGAATGTTTTTCATACCCAATCGCAACAAGATAAGGAGAAAAATCGTTTGCGATTGAGAACTTCTATTATAACTGTTCGATGGTTGGCACTTCAAGGTTGTGCATTTAGAGGTCATGATGAATCTGTAACATCATCAAATCGGGGAAATTTTATTGAACTAGTGAAAGCTTTTGCGACTATGAATACCAAAGTTCATGAAGTTGTACTTGAGAATGCTCCTAAAAATGCTCAGTACATTGCTCCCGACATTCAAAAAGAGATCTTGATTATAATGGCAAATAGAGTTCGTCAAATGGTTCGTGAAGAAATTGCAAATAGTTGTTTCTGCATTCTTGTTGATGAAGCACAAGATATATCTAAACAGGAGCAGATGGCGATTATTATACGGTTTGTGAACAACAGGGGAATTCTTACAGAGCGGTTCTTTGCCATCAGAAGTGTTAGTGACACTGTAGCAAGTACCTTGAAAGGTAAAATATGTGATGTGCTCGGTAATCATGATCTCCAACTTTCAAAAATGAGAGGCCAAGGTTATGATGGTGGGAGTAATATGCGAGGTTCATTTAATGGCCTTCAGGCATTATTTCGTAGAGATTTTCCTTATGCATATTACATTCATTGTTTTGCACATCGCTTACAACTTGCGTTGGTTTCTGCGGCTAAGGATGTTAGCTTAATTTGGGAATTCTTCTCTCATTTGGATAATATTGTTAATATTATCACTTCTTCACCAAAGCGGGTATCGGAGTTGCACGTGTCTCAAAGAAGTGAAATTGAGAAGTTATTAGCAACCGGGGAACACGAGTTGGGACGTGGTGCAAATCAAGTTGGTAATTTGCAACGATCCGGATCTACTCGTTGGGGTTCTCACTATAGCTCCGTGAAGAGTTTGATAAACATGTATGCCGCAACTTGCAAAGTGTTTGAACATTTGGTTGAGAACTCTCCAAATGGAAGATCTAAAGCTTAAGTTCTTGGGACCTATAGAAAAATGGCAAGCTTTGAATAAACTTCTGAGAATAACTGGTGCTCTTTGTCAGGTTCTTCAAAAAAAAAACTCTTGATATTTTGAGTGCTATTACATTCGTTGGTACTACTACAACTATCCTTGCAGAGTTAAGAGCATCTGGTTGGGAGGAATTTCTTCAAGAAGTGAAGAGTTTTTGCTCTTCAAATGATATTGATGTTCCAAATTTGGGTGATCCATATAAGATTGGGCGTTCTCGTTTCCAACCAACAATAGAACATCATTATCATTTTGATGTCTTCAATGAAGCGATTGATTTTACTTTGACTGAGTTAGGCACGCGCTTTAATGATACATCCATGGAACTTCTTCAACTTAGTCTTGCTTTGGATCCCAAGAACTCCTTCAGCTCATTTAACAGTGAGGATATCTGTAAACTTGCAAAAAAGTTTTATCCTGCAGATTTCACTGATCAAGACATTGTCTCACTTGAGTATGAGTTGATTCACTACAAGCATGATATTGTTTCAACATCTGAAGCGTCCACACTTGTTGAGTTATGTCAACATTTGACGGAGAGTGGGAAATCAGAAATCTATGTTATGTTGACGAGACTAATTCGTCTAGTTTTGACCTTACCTGTTTCTACTGCTACTACGGAAAGAGCATTTTCAGCAATGAAGCATGTGAAGACGGCACTTCGTAACAGAATGGGAGACGATTTTCTTGAAGATTCATTGATGATCTACATTGAACGAGACTTTGTCAATAATATAGATATAGATTCTATTATTGATGAATTTTATACTTTGAAGTCGCGTAGGGCACAACTTAAATGATGGTTTAATGAATTTGTAAGTGTTGACGACTTGACTTATTATTATATATGTGTATTTCAAATTTTTCCCAGCCCACCCCATTGTGACTTTCTGGATCCGCCCCTGCTCGCCGCTGTCTTGGGCTGTTTAAGGATAGCTGCCGGCCCACCCCAAATGGCTTGGGGTTTGGGGGACGAACGTCCGGTGGAGCTTGAGGGGACAATGAGTCAATCCCTAGTTGGGCCATTAACCCAATAAACTCAAAATATATTGAATAACTTTTCTCTTTAGATGTCACTCACATAATCTTTCATATACCTTTATAGTAAGAATTGAAAAGATATTAACTTAGTACCAAATTTAGTATATTGCAAGTTGTAAACATACTCGGTAGCATATAAATTATGAAAGTACATTTGAAGATAACACTACAATGAAAAAATAAACACATTTTAAAGTGCAAACAAGATTTTTAAAATTACTTAATTAAATTTTAAATTTTCAAGGTGAAAATAGAACGCACTCATGAGTATTATCACCGTTTTGGAGTCAAATAAGATGTCATGTGATATTGTTTCTTCCTCATATGGACTTCTCGGATTTTGAGGGTATAATGACCTCTAATGAAATAGTGTCTCATATGCTTTTTCTGTCCCATTGGACTTTCTTAATTTTCCTTTTTATTTGACCTAAAAACTTTATCACATTCTTTATAAAGTAATAAACTTTTGGTTCAACTTGTTTCTCGCTCTTCTAGTCAAATCTCAACCACATATTTTTACTTTTCTTATTTCACACTCAACATAAAGTTGACAAAGTCCAACAACACGGAGGTAATATGAAATGCTTTAATGTTCTTGTTATTTGTGAGTTCTCTTAGCATATGGAAAAAAGAATGAATAACAAGGGAAATCGTAACATAGACCAAACTTTGATTAAAGTCCATGCACCTAATCCTTTTACCACGTTTTAACTCACATGAAGAAGTGAGCACTAAAGTAAGAGTTTAGTTTTTTAGGATCATGTGCCTGAGAGTATTAGAGTAAGGGTGTTTTTACTTGGATCGTTTTCATGCCCAGACCAAAACAGATCAAACTTAAATAGATCAGATCAGACCAGACCAGATCATTTGAGACCAGATCAGATCAGACTTCCGTAGTTATAAAATACACAGAGACAAGACAATTACCAGACCAGACCAGACCACATCAGACCTGTAATACCCGAGATTAATTTAAGTAGATTAATAGCACTACTCATACCAACAAGGCGCATCTCCTTTTAAGGGAGCTCATTAGCCAAGAACTCCAAAGTTAAACGTGCTTGCACGGGAGTAGTCTTGGGATGGGTGACCCCCTGGGAAGTTCTCAGGGCGTGCACGAGTGAGGACAAAGTACGCGGAAAAGGCTAGTGGCGGTTTGTAAGGACAGTACTAGAGGTCAGAAGTAACTACCTCGGGTTCTGGAGGGCCGGGGTGTTACAGGTGGTATCAGAGCAACCCTGCGATAGTGTGTTGACTCGTTGGATATCAGGCGGGCACTTAGCGGGGCAAGATTCTGGGGTTTGATTGAGAGTGTTAAGGGCGCAACGAGGACGTTGCGATCCTAAGTGGGGGTGATTGTAATACCCGAGATTAATTTAAGTAAACTAATAGTACTACTCATACCAATAAAGTGCATCTCCTTTTAAGGGAGCTAATTAGCCAAGAACTCCAAAGTTAAGTGTGCTTGCACAAGAGTAGTCTTGGGATGGGTGACCCCCTGGGAAGTTTCTCAGGGCGTGCACGAGTGAGGACAAAGTGCGCGAAAAAGACTAGTGGCGGTCTGTGAGGACAGTACTAAAGATCTGAAGTAACTACCTCGGGTCTTGGAGGGTCGGGGGTGTTACAAGACCAGACCAACAAATTTCTGTTCAAGTAAAAACATCTTAACAAATTTCAATTAACATCATTAATAGAGATGTTAATTGGTGAGTTGGGGATGGTTATGCACATAACCATACCCGTCCCGCTGCAAAATTTATCCGCCTCAATGGTAACTATTTTCTTAAATGTGTCATCGATTTATTATAGGAAAACCCAAGTTTCTAAAAGGCTGCAAAAGGCAAATATGGGTGATGGAGTATATGGCCCGGGAACCCCCGGCCCACAGACTCCTACTACTCCAGCAAAGGCCCAACAGGCCCAAAAGGCCCAACAGGCCAAAATCACAGCGCCCGGAGTACCAAGCAGTCCGCACAACGCACAGGGGTGCCCTCGGCCCCCTGGCCGAAGGCTCCAAATTCTCACAGAGCGGGTTTCTCGACCAAACTAAGAAACTGGGAGAAAACGGCGAAAACAGTAGCCCTCGGCACTGTGAGCCCTCGGCACCAGGGGGTGCCATCGGGTGGAAGAGCCCTCGGCTACTGCTTTATAGCCGAAGGCATCTCACTCGACAAGATATCCGCCTCACATGCGTACAGATCACCGTACCCCGCACAGACGTCCCATCCAACAGCCGCATTAAATGCGGCCACATGCGGCTGCCAGCGCCAACCAGTTGAGGTGACCCCTCGGCCAATGGGCGCTTGACACGTGTCCCTGCCCGGCATTTATTGCTACTATAAATAGCACCCCATTTCCCCATTTGTAACCACGCTGAGAAGTGATAACACGCTTAATACATATCGAATATACACTCTCTCTCTTACTTGTTTGCTCTGACTTCTCTCTAAGTTATTCCCCGTAATAACCCTTCGGATATATACCCCCGGGTAGACTCTCCATCATTTGGTGCTCTCATTGAGAGCTTGAACAATCGAGTAAGAAACCCTCCCCCTCGACCAAACACAAAACATTAGCCCTCTATCAAAATGGTGAGGACAACACGTGCCAACTCAAAGAACGTAGAAGACAAGAACCTGGCCCTCGGCGACGTCAACGCCCCCGAAGCCTCTCACAAGGCTCCCGAGGGCGGTGTCCTCGCTGGGCTGGAATAGGCGGCTGTCGACCTACGCCTTCAGATCCAACAAAACGCCCCCGATGCCCGCCTCGGCATCGAGGCCAAGAAGAAAAACCGGAGCGATGACCAAGTCAGCCCTCCTGTTCTCACCATCGACGTACAATCGGCGCTCTCCGCCTTCATTCAAACGCTCACCCAGAACCCGGGTGCCTTCGGCACCCTGGCTCCAGCTCACCCTCAGATCGGGGAAATATCATACTTCCCCCTCTGCCACACCCCTTCGGAAATCCCACCCCTCGGGTGAGAAACGACGAAGGGGTGGTGTCCCAAGAAACATCCTCCCAGGAAGTTCAGTCCCGGGACCGCCATAATGACAACAGGGAGAGGCCCCGTACTTCCGCCCTCAACCGGCTCGGAGGAGGGCCAGACCGCCGAGGGGTCCAAGACCGCCTCGGGGGGAAAGCACTCCAAAGGCCCCAGGAAAGCGGGGGATCTGTTTCGAGGGCAGACGAGGAGCGTCCCCCTCGGGACAAAGGCAAGGCACCCCTTCATGCCGATGATGCTCGGCACCAAATCAACCAGGCCCACTCGGCCCGGGTTCGTTCGCAGGGGGCGGAAACCCTCCCGAGGGACCCCCGGGACGAGATTATTGCGGCCCTCCAGCGCCGGCTTGACGAAATGGAGTCCAACAAAGCTCACGCCACCACCTCCACCCCTCACTCAGATCTCAAATACGAAGCCATGATGGCCAAAATGGAGGAGTTACAGAAGAAGGTGGCCGAGGGCTCCGGGGAACCCGTCATCCAGCTCCGGACTCGGATGCCATTTACCCCAAGGGTATTGGCGGCCCGGATCCCGGAGAAATACCGAGGGCAACACATACAGCCCTACAGCGGGAAAACGGACCCCCAGGAACATTACAGCAAGTACCAGAACAGCATGATGATGGTGGGGGCGTCAGACGAATATTTGTGTCGTTGGTTCCTCTCCACCTTAGAGGGACCAGCATACGAATGGTTCAACAGGCTGCCCGAGGGCTGTATTGATTCATGGCAAGAACTCGCCCAGCGGTTCTTGACACAGTTTGCCGGGAGGCGTCGCACAAGGAAGCACTTCTCCCACCTCCTAACAATACGCCAGAAGAAGGATGAGACCCTTCGGGATTTCCTGGAGCGTTGGAGGACGGAGGCCGACAAGGTCGACGGTGCTGATGACGGGACCCTCCTGGCCCTCCTACAAACCGTCCTCCGCACCGTCAACTTTTCAAGGAGCCTCATCATTGAACCCCCCCGCGACTACATAAGGGCCTTGCAGCGGGGGGACCGATATGCTGAGGCCGAGGAGGTGGAGAAGTATCACCAGCATCCGGACCAGCAGCCCCCGAGGGATGACAACAAGCACAACCGAGGGCCGGGGGCTCCTCCAAATCGCCCCAAGGCTTCGGGACCCTCTGATGACCGCCCTCGGCAAGGCCAAGCCAAGCCCGGGGGAGGTTATAGGAGCAACCCTAAGACTTGGGCCCAGCCCATTCTCCTGGACCGCCCTCGGACCCCATTGACACACCCCGTCAGCATCATCCTCAATTTTGCAGAGGAGAGGGGCCTCGTTGAGCGCGATTCTCGCGCACCCCCGGAGGTACACGCTATCAACCCTCAGTTCCCCTACTGTCGCTTCCATCGACACCAGGGGCACAGGACCGATGACTGCCATCAACTGAAGACGGCCATCGAGAGATTAATACAGGCAGGGCACCTGTCCCAGTTTGTCCAGAGCCCTCGGCAGGAGGGACCTTCTCATCAGGGACCTCCCCGAGGGCACCATACGAAGGTAAATGCCTGGGTGAATCCGAACACCATCCCCCTCGGCAAGAAGAGGGAGATCGGAAACTTGGAAGAAGAGGAGGAGGAGTACCCCCACTACCAGGAGAAGAAACGCCACATCCTCATGATCACCGGTGGCAATACAGGGGGCGATTCCACCAGCCAGCGGAAGAAGTGGGCTCAATCGCTTTACGTAGGGGAAGTCACTCATATGCCCCCGGTAAAGCGATTGAGGGAGGAACCCATCACCTTTACCAACGCAGATCTCCCTCCTACTTCTTCTCCTCACAGGGATGCTTTGGTGATTCGGACGGAGATAAAGACCGGCATCACCGACGCCCTCCGCGCCTACTCCACTTTCTTTGCATGGGGGCCGGAGGACATGCCGGGAATCAGCCGAAGGGTCATCACCCACCGCCTCTCGGTGGACCCTTCGGCAAAGGCAGTGCAACAACGAAGAAGACCCCTCTCCGCCGAGAGAAGGGAATTTGTGAAGAAGGAGGTCGCCATGCTCCTCTCTATTAAGCACATCAAGGAGGTAAAATACCCCTCATGGCTAGCGAATGTAGTCCTCGCACAGAAGCCCCCTACCTTCCGCATGTGCGTGGACTACACCGATCTCAACAAAGCATGCCATATGGATCCATTCCCTCTACCAAACATTGATCAATTGGTGGATGAGACCGCAGGGTGTGAGATCACGTCCTTCCTCGATGCCTTCCGAGGGTACCATCAAATTTTCATGCACGGGGAGGACGCCGAAAAAACTGCCTTCATGACTCCCGAGGGCATCTTCTGCTACCTCGTGATGGCCTTCGGCCTAAAGAAATCGGGGGCCACTTACACCCGGATGGTGGCCCGGGTCTTTCAAGCCGTCCTAGGGCGCACCATGGAGGCCTATGTTGACGACATGATCGTCAAGAGCAAACAATCTTCCAGCCATGTTGACGACCTCCGGGAAATCTTCGCCATCATGCAAAAATTCAACCTTCGGCTAAACCCGAAGAAGTGCACCTTCGGCGTCCAAGGGGGCAAATTCTTAGGCTACATGGTGAGCCGAAGGGGTATTGAGGCCAACCCCGAAAAGATCCAGGCCATCATCAACATGGAGCCCCCACGCAATGTGAAGGAAGTTCAACGGTTGACGGGCCGCCTGGCAGCCCTCAACCGCTTCCTATCTAAATCGGCGGAAAAATCTCTACCTTTCTTCCAGATCATGAGGAAGACGGCTGGCTTTCTATGGACTCCAGAATGCCAGGGGGCTTTCGACGAGCTCAAAAGATATCTATCTTCACCTCCTGTGCTCTCCAAACCCAAGGTAGGGGAGACCCTCTACCTCTACCTTGGGGTTAGCCCAGCGGCCATCAGCTCTGTACTCATAAGGGAGGAAGACGACATCCAACATGCCATCTTTTACGTTAGCAAGACCCTAAGGGAGGCCGAGCTCTGGTACTCCCCTGTGGAAAAAACGGTGTTAGCCATCGTTTAGACTGTCAAGAAGCTGGGCCACTACTTTCAGGCTCACCCGGTTCAGGTCCTCACTCATCAACCCCTCGGCGCCCTCATGAGGAGCCCCACCAGCTCCTCCCGCATGGTGAAATGGGCTATCTTCTTGAGCCAGTACAACATTGACATCCGTCCAAGGCCTGCCATCAAGGGCCAAGCCCTGGCGGACTTTGTGACGGAGTGTACCGCAAGAGCAGCCACGGACGGGGAGCCCTCGGCCACCTCGGACGACTGGTGGACCCTCTATACTGACGGCTCCTCCGCGACCAAAGCATGCGGGGGAGGGGTAGTCCTCATTACTCCCGAGGGCTTCAGGGCCTACTATGCCATCCGCTTCTCCTTCAAAGTCTCCAACAATGAGGCCGAATATGAGGCCCTCCTATGTGGCCTTCGGCTGGCTGCCAACATGAGGGCTCGGCAGATCCATATCAAATGCGACTCCAAGTTGGTCGTTGGCCAAATCTCCGAAGAATATGAGGCCAAGGAGGGGAGAATGAAACAGTACAAGGAAGCGGCCAAGGAGTTGCTTAAGGTATTTGAGGCACACTCTCTCACTCAAATACCGAGGGCTCAGAACTCCGAGGCCGACATATTATCTAAGCTCTCGGCCGACTCCCCCGAGCACATCTCCAAAATCGCCAAAATCGAGGAACTCAGCCTCTCAAGCATCCATGCAAGCCCCGTTATGAACGTACAACAACGTCAGGAGGATTGGATCTCAGATATCACCACCTTCATCTCCACAGGGCAGCTACCCGAGAATGAATCCCGCGCTAAACTGGCAAAGCTGAGGGCTCCCAGCTACACCATCGAAGATGGGAGGCTCTACAAACGATCTTACAATGGCACGCTACTTCGGTGCCTTCATCCAGATGAAGCCGAGGTCGCAATGGAGGAAGTGCACAGTGGCACTTGCTCAGCTCACCAGGGACCCTTCTCCATGTCCCGAAGGCTCATTCTCCAGGGCTACTTCTGGCCAACCATGGCCAGGGATTGTGCTGACCTTGCCCGGAGGTGCACCGCATGTCAACATTTCCAGAAAGCCCCCGGCAGGCCAGTGGTCAACTATGCCCCCATCAGCACATCTGTCCCTTTTTCTCGATGGGGGATAGACCTTGTGGGCCCTCTGCCGAGGGGTACCTCCAACAACAGGTACATCATTGTGTCCGTCGACTATTTTACCAAGTGGGTGGAGGCTGAACCCCTCGCCAGCATCACAGAGGCGAAGTGCCGTCACTTCGTCCTCAAGAACATCCTCACGAGGTTTGGCGTCCCCCAGCAGATCATCTCCGACAATGGGACACAATTTGAGGCAGCCCCCTTCTGTGCCCTTCTGGAGGCATGGGGCATCAAACACACCTTCTCCTCCGTTGCCTACCCTCAAGGCAACGGGCAAGTAGAGAACGCCAATCGGACCTTGCTCGAGGGCCTCAAAAAGAAGCTGGAGGCCGAGGGTGGTGGCTGGGTGGAAGAACTCCACAACATCCTTTGGGCCTATCGCACCACCCCTCGGCGAGCAACAGGTGAAACACCTTTCTCCCTTTGCTACGGTTTTGAGGCCAAAGCTCCTACGGAAGTCACCCTTCCCACCCGAAGGGTGATCCAATATGACCCCGAGGTCAACGACAGCAACATGGCCCTCGACCTCCACCTCATTTCAGAACGCCGGGAGCAGGCCTTCATCCGGGCAGAAAACTACCGAAGGCAAGTTAAAAGCTACATCGACGCCAAAGTTCGCACCCGAGAATTTCAAGTGGGGGACTATGTCCTCCGGAGGAGGGAAGCCAGCCAACCAACCGAGGGAGGAAAAATGGCACCCAAATTCGAAGGCCCCTACATCATAGCAGCCATCATCAAACCCGGGACCTACAAGCTCAAACGCCCCAATGGGAAAGAAGTCCCTAGGCACTGGAATGTACACCATTTAGTTAAATTTTATCAATAATGTAAGAGCGGCCAAACCCTCATAACTAGTGAATGTACTATCCTATGGCCCGAGGCCTCCAATTTCGAAGAATGAAGATACATTCAAGACATCAAGCCCTCATACTGACTACAGGCCCCAGGCCTCACCACGAGAACCCCCCCCCCCCCCCCCCGGCACCAAGTGCCGAGGGCGGCCGCCATCAACACCTACAACATCAGTGAAAACACCACGTGTTTTCAGTCAAGACCCCTCGGTACCAAGTACCGAGGGAGGGAACTCCTATCACCAACAACAAAGAACGCCATATAATCTCCCTTCGGCACCAAGTGCCGAGGGTACATCCCCCCCTTCAACATCAAAAAAGAAAAGATGAGAACACCAAGTGTTCCTACAGAAGACCCTTCGGCACCCAGTGCCGAGGGTACACCTCCATCATCAAATATCATCAAAGAAGACCCCTCGGCACCCAGTGCCAGGGATATACTCTCCTATCAACTTCCAAACATCTGTTGGGAAACACCAAGTGTTTCAATTGAAGACCCTTCGGTACCAAGTACCGAGGGTAGACGCCTACATCAACTACAACAAAGAGAACACCAAGTGTTCCTACAGAAGACCCCTCGGTACCAAGTACCGGGGGCTACACATCGAAACTAACACCAAGTGTTGTTTCTAAAAGCCGTACCCCACGAGGACGCATATACCGAAGGCGCCACCATCGGTGCCGGCGGCACGTAGTGCCCCCGGCCATTTGCAACTAGTGTGCAAATGAAAACCCTTCCTTGAAACGCTTTCCGCGTCACTACCCCCAGGGTATGACAGGCATGAGAAATGCCCAGGATTCGACTTTCAAAAACGGAACGCTATCCGCGTCATTACCCCCAGGGTATGACAGGCATGAGAAATGCCCAGGATTCGACTTCCAAACCGAAACGCTCCCCGCGCCACCACCCCAAGGGTGTGGCAGGCCACAGACTATGTCTAGCGCCGAGGGGACGACTTTCAAAAATGAGGCGCTTTCCGCGCCATCCCCCAAGGGGAGGCAGGTTACGGACCACCATATCTTGTGCCCAGGAAACGTCCCTCGATCCCCTCGGCACTCGGAAGGTTAACCCGAGGGAGGAGAGCCATTGGTGTATTCTGATGGTCTCCTAATAGGCCCAGCCTTACCAAGAAACCAATTTTCTTGATGCCTTCCCTTCACCACCACCAAAAAAAAAAAAGGGGGGGGGGGGGGTGAAGGGGAGTAGACTCAGCGAGAAATCAAAGAGTACACTCCAACAAAATCACAACATGCCGAGGGCTCCCCACGGGAACACCTCCGGTAATTGAAGACTCCTATTTCCCGAAGGATACTACTCAAAGAAATATCATCAGGAAACGGCTAAGTCCACTACCTGGTCACCTCCGGTCACAAAAACACTGAAGGCTTCAACAATACAAAGGGACTGGACTGTCCAAGGTCCACTAAACAGTACTTCAAACAAACACCGAAGACATCTGTTATGCACAAATACCGAGGGCCCTTTCCCCATGACAAGGGTCAAATTCTACAACTTTTAAAGTGTATGCCGAGGGCACACACTCTTCATTGGCTTTCTTCACAACAACAGGATTCAACATCAATTTATGCTTAGAAAAATTCTAAGTCCTGAAGGAGCAGCCCCCGGGCACCCGAAGGCTACACAGGGAAGCAGCACTTGAAAAAATTCTAAGTCCTAAAGATTGGGCCCCCGGCCCAATCAATATTACAGCCAAGGGAATATGGTGGCCGAAGGCCATACAATACAACAACACTTAAAAAAAAGAGGGTATTCTGTCCTAAATGAGTAGCCCCCGGGCATCTCGCAAAGTGATGTGGAATCAGAGGGCACCTATCACCCGAAGGCACCCAAGGGAAAATTCACACTTAGAAGATTTTCTAAGTCCTACATGTTTTCCCCCCGGTCAACTACTCATACGTCAAGAAGGGATGCCATCTCCCGAAGGCTCCCAAGGGAGACTTTACACTTAGAATATTTTCTAAGTCCTGCATATTTCCCCCCCGGTCAACTACTCTTACATCAAGGAGGGATGCCATCTACCGAAGGCTCCCAAGGGGGATTTTACACTTAGAATATTTTCTAAGTCCTACATACTTCCCCCCCCCCCCCCCCGGTCAGCTACTCATACATCATGGAGGTATGCCACCTCCCGAAGGCTCTCGAGGGAAACTCTACACTTAGAAGATTTTCTAAGTCCTACATATTTCACCCTCATCTCAAGGGACCTAATTGCCGAAGGCTACCTATCGATCGAGAGCTACAGTACACAAAGAATCAACACTCAAGAAAATCTCCTAAGTCCTAAAGAATTGGCCCCCGGCCTATTCAATATTTCAGTTGGGGCTCCACAGTAGCCGAAGGCTACATGACATACTACACTTGCAAAAAATCTCTAAGTCCTGTGCATTGGGCCCTCGGTCCAACATTCACACATCAGGAAGGGACGCCGTATCCCGAAGGCTCTCAAGGGGGAATCTACACTTAGGAAATTTTTCCAAGTCCTAGGATTTGGGTTACTGCAAACACCCGAAGGCCCTATGGTGTGCTACACTTAGAAAAATTTTCTAAGTCCTAATTGCTGCTGGACCCCCGATTGCATATCCAGCAGAGGGTGCCCAACTACCGAAGACTCCCCAGGGCTAACTACAATCAGATAAAATTCTAAGTCCTAAGACATACATTCAAAGGAGCGAAGACATACATCCAAAACAAAAATGAAGGCATACATTCAAGAAGAAAGGAATTGGAGAAAACAGATCATATAAACACAGCCCGAGGGCAACCATTCAATCATCAACAAGCAGAGGGCAAATGTAATACAAATGAATGTTACAAGCAGGCCGAAGCCGAGGGATGAATAATGTCATCATTACAAATATATGTTTACAGGATAAAAAGTACATATCAGATCATGTTACTCCCGGGGTCCGCCTCCCCCGATGGCTTCGAGGTCACTTCTGCGTCGGCCTCAGGTTCGTCGCCCTCGGCTTCCTTCATGAGCTCAGAGTCCTCTAGGTCTGGCCTCTCGACATCGGGGGAAGAGGAACGCGGATGTCTGGCTGCAGGGGGGGGGAGCCCGTATGCTGCCGGGTCAAAGTCCTTTGGCTCGATCTTCAAGTGGCGAGCCATCCTCCGATAGATGAGGGCTTGAGTGAAAAACACGCCCCCATCGTAGTATTGTTTACCCTTTCAGGAAACCCACTCCACGCCAGGCCCATCACACCACTCGTCGACCGAGGACTCGACGACCGAGGACAGCCATTGCTTGTGCTCCTCGGACCGCCATCCCCCTGCCAAGAACCCCGAGATTGCGTCCTCTCGAGCTCTCTCGAGGCCTTCAACTTTCACGGCCTCGGCTTCCTTGGCAGCTTTCTCCAAGGCCTCAGCTGCGGACCTCTCGGCTTCTGCCCTACCCCGGTCTGCGGCCTCCGCCCGTAGGGTCATCTGCCGAAGGCTCTCCTCCAGCATAGCCATCTGCCGAACAGCGTCTGCATTCTGGCGGATGAGCTCCCGCATCTTGGTCTCCTGCTCGGCCTTGCGAAGGCGCCACTCCTCTAGCCGCCGGGCTTGCTCCCCGAGGGCAATGCAGGTCTGCAAAGACAAAGGGGTTAGCAAGGCCAAATATGGTTTCTTAGCTCGAAGTAAAAAAGAAAGAAATAAGCGTAAAAGACTTACTGTGAGGGAAGACCGGAGGATCCTGTCCTCGAGGGCTTCGTCTTCATCAGCCCCGAGGGCTACCCTGTTGATCTCGAGGGTAATGCCTCTCAGAAGCGCCCTCGGGTCGGCCGTACCGTTCATCACGTCCGTACCAGCCGGGAGGGAAACCATGAGGACCTCGGAAGATGGCCCCTGAGCTCCCGGCGGCACTTTCGCCACCTGCATGTCCTCATCTGCCCCGGAGGCAGGGCCTTCATCAACAATGATCACCGGGGGGATTTCTTCCCGGCATCCTCGGTCTTGGGCTTCTTGCCCTCAGGATCTCTGCCCGAGCCCTTCCTTTTGGCGGCAGCGGCAGCATCAGCACTTGGCCCCACCGACGGCCCCTCCGGTTTTTTGAAGAAGTCACCGGCGGGTTTTGGGACACCGGCGTCCGTCCCCCTCGGGCCCTTGGAGGGTTTTTTCTTCTTGAGGTCTGCAAGGCCCCTGACATTCATCATCTTCACTGGGACACCTGCAAAAAACAAAAAGAAGGGGTATGAGGTCAAAATCGAGGGGTTACTGACCAAAGGCACAAAGGGTAAAAAAAAAAACGAACAGGATAAGCTATGTGCTAAGGGACCTCGTAGACTACCTCCTGTTCCCCCGAAGGCCTCAGCAAAAACGGGGTACTTCTCATCCGCTTCACCAATAAATCGGTATCTCCGAAAGCCGAGGGCGTAGAATCCCTTGTCGGCAGTATAGTCTTTGATGGAGACCTGCTTGGTGCGACCCTCCGGGATTTTTGCTATCACCAGGCCGTCTTTTTCGAGGGCGGCGCTTCCAACCTTCGGATGCCGACGGAAGCGATCCCGAAGTTCCGCCGGGAATGGGTTCTCAGCAACCCTGACATAGCACCAGCGCTCCTTCCAGCCCTTGTTTGACGAAGGCGCCTCCGTAAACAGCTTCCACCTGGCCACCTGCTGCAGGTTGGCGAAGCCCTCGGCATTCGCGTGACCCCCTCGACAGAGGTTTAAGCTCTGGAAGAACAAGTCCAGGCTGGGGGTCACCCCTCGGTCCCTACAGAGGTTTAAAAAACCCGCCACGTAGGAATGGCTATTAGGTGTCAGCTGGCAGGGCACCAAGCCAACGAATCTCAGGTACTCCCGGAGGAAGGGGTGCAGAGGGAACCGAAGGCCCATGGAGACCGACAGCACGTGTACTGCAATGCACCCTTCAGGCGCCCGAGAGAGCACATCGTCAACTCCCGGCTCGACCACCTCGGCCGAGGGCCCTACATGTAGCTGCGTCACGTAGAGGTCCGCCCTGTCCGCCTTCGATTTTATCTCCAAAGCAGCCGTATTGAGCCAGGAATACCCCTCCGGCATATCTACGGGTTTCCCCTGATCAGCAGCTATGACCTTCTTCTTGGGGACAGCCGCCTTGGCCTTCTTCTTCCCGGGGGCCACCCGGATGGGAACCGCGTTCAGCGGCTGGGAAGTACTGGCCTCACCAGCACCCCGGGGGGGAAGGACGGCCACAGTGACCTTCGCCCTCTCCTTCTCCTCCTCCTCTTCAGCAACTTGGACGGCGAGGGCCAACTCTTCATCCTCGACAGTTCGCTCGAATTCCTCCGCCTCGGCCGTCAAATCCTTCTGCACCTCAGTGGCGAGGGCTGCATCACCACAATCCGAGGGCTGACCACTGCTTGACTCCACGTCGGAGATGCCTTCGTCCTCCATCGAGGGCGTCCTCGAGATGTCCTGAGAGTCACTCTGGGACGACATTCTAAACTCTAGCTCGAGGGTTCGGGGGAACTAAGGTTTCTAGTGAACTCTATCTCCTAACCCGAGGGCACAACGTACAGCTATACTAGAAGGAGAAAGGCAGGGAGCACTGACCTCGAAAGCTGGGTTAGGACCGAAGGCTTGAGTTTCTCTCACTAGATTTTTTGGCAGAGCTTCGCTAAGACAACTGATCGCACAAAAGGAAATGGCCCTGGCCTTGGGGTATTTATAGGCGATGAAATCCGGGCTTGGGCCTGGATTCCGGGCCTCCGGACGGACCGCCATCATTACACGCCGCATCTTCACCCAACCCGTGATGCCGCCCACGGACAGCCAGCCGTCACACGCCACGTGTGCCACCCCCCCAACGGCTATATCCTGTCGTTACATATTCCAACGGCTATATTCTGGAAGCCCCCGGGTTTTCTACTTCACTCCACTTCATCAAGGATAGCCTCCGGGTGTACTCACCCAGAGTGCCCCCGGGTTGTGCCCCACACAGCACATTACACACGCCTTCGGGATCACTCCTTCAGATCCCTAGGGCTGCATATCAGGGCACCCCTCGGGGTTTCCCCCTCAGCACTACACAACCGGGCAGCCCCCGGGGAGTGCCTCATTGACGGATGGCCCATGGCACACAGGTAATGGGAGCCCTCGGGTATCTTCATCACCAACTCATCAACAAACAGTGGACCCCCCGGTAACAACTTCACTGCTGCCCTCATCTGGCAGGCCCTCGATCCCTGGATTGAGGGGCTCCCCTTCGGCACCACCAGGACATCAACAGCAAGCCTTCGGCTAATCAACACAGGAGCCCTCAGAAGAGAGAGCCTTCGGCATTCCCGTCATTCTCCATTTTTCACCAAGGTTTGACATTTTCGATTCATCATTGGGGGAATTCGGTGCACTCTTTTTCCCTCATTAGGATTTTTTCCCAAAGGGTTTTTCCTAATGAGGTTTTTAACGAGGCATCCCCCCAAAATGAAACGAAAAGCGTCAGCCTTCGGCCCACAACGGCAACGTAACTACTTTACTCCTTTTCACCACTTTACAAGTGCCTTAAGGAGTGGGGGACTGGAGGACCCCTTCGGGAAAACCATTAAATTACAAAATCTGTGAAATTCCAACAAACAACAAAGCAAGCCCTCAAGTCCCGACATGTGGGTAACTGAGGGACTGCCTTCGGCAGGGACATAAAAGCAACAACTCCTCACCAACTTCAGAGATCACAACGGGACAACATCAAAGGGCAAGCACAAATTACTCCTTTTCCCTCAAGTACCTTTCGGCAAAAGAAGTGAGGGACTCCTGATGGAGTATATGGCCCGGGAACCCCCGGCCCACAGACTCCTACTACTCCAGCAAAGGCCCAACAGGCCCAAAAGGCCCAACAGGCCCAAAAGGCCCAACAGGCCCAAATCACAGCGCCCGGAGTACCAAGCAGTCCGCACAACGCACAGGGGTGCCCTCGGCCCCTTGGCCGAAGGCTCCAAATTCTCACAGAGCGGGTTTCTCAAGCAAACTAAGAAACTGGGAGAAAACGGCGAAAACAGTAGCCCTCGGCACTGTGAGCCCTCGGCACCAGGGGGTGCCATCGGGTGGAAGAGCCCTCGGCTACTGCTTTATAGCCGAAGGCATCTCACTCGACAAGATATCCGCCTCACATGCGTACAGATCACCGTACCCCGCACAGACGTCCCATCCAACAGCCGCATTAAATGCGGCCACATGCGGCTGCCAGCGCCAACCAGTTGAGGTGACCCCTCGGCCAATGGGCGCTTGACACGTGTCCCTGCCCGGCATTTATTGCTACTATAAATAGCACCCCATTTCCCCATTTGTAACCACGCTGAGAAGTGATAACACGCTTAATACATATCGAATATACACTCTCTCTCTTACTTGTTTGCTCTGACTTCTCTTTAAGTTATTCCCCGTAATAACCCTTCGGATATATACCCCCGGGTAGACTCTCCATCAATGGGTTTGAGGCGCTACTTAAAATCCTTATATGCTTAGAAGGCGGTCCCAAATTAATTCAAGCCCACAAATACTCAAAAATTGAAATTTTTTATTAATCGTGAACAAATTTGATATGAATACGTTAAAATCTTGTCCAATTTGGTTTAATCCAATTTGACATGGTATCAATGTCTTTGGTTTGATCTCACTAAATCTTGTTTGATATTGGTACATGTCATATTATACTACGTATAATTGTTTACATTTGAAGCATAACATCATATGATACAATTAACTAGAATTGATATGAATGTTTGTTGTCTAGTTTCCTTACGACTAAATAAATAATGGATACTACTTCAATCCATCTAATTCAATAGTATAGCTTCATCTTTCTTTCCTTCTTTCTCACTGTGTCTGATTCATATTATATTTACTAATAATCGTATGGCTCAAAATTATTTTACTCTACAAATTTAATACAAAACCAACAATTATACTTTCCTATGTGTGTTTATTTCCCATGTCCCAAGTTAGTGCAGCATATATGACAATTTTAAACATAAAAAAGTAAATTTAATAAAAGTACATATCATCAACACATAACTATCTTAATGAACTTATTCAAAAGATCACACTTTCTGATACATTCCAATTGTATTACTAGTATTACTTTTATCGAGCACGAAGTTTTAGAAAATAAAAAACATTTATTTGGGATTTATTTAGACAATAGAGAACTATTGCGAACCAAAGTTTGCATTTTAATTATAAAAGGAAATGCATAATAAATTTGGCATGAATAAAGAAGTATAGTATGTAGAGAGCTTAAAAACAACTTGCTTCACTCTTTTGATGATATACTTGGTCAAGGTAATCTTGCACTTATACCAGTGTTGAAATGTGTGTAAATAAGTGGTAAAATACTTTTTCAATATAGTGGCAAATATTGCATTAAACTTGAATATTAAAATGATAAAATAGGTTTGATTATGAAAACGGTGGGATTTTTCTAGTCTATAAGAAATGAAAAATGCACAAGAATTAAACATTAATCAATACCCTAGTCCATAATATATCAATCACCAAATATACTCGACTCCTAAATATATTTGACTCTTATATATACTTGACTCCTATGACATTTGTGTGATTTTATCTATTTATGAGTCATGTTACGATTCACGTGCACCTAAAGAAAACTCATTAACGCACCACATTTACAAGAGTAGATATGTTCTATCTTCAACACTTGCATGTTAGTTCTTTTAGTACACACTTTAAATGCTCAATGATAATCACCCATACATATATTGAGTGTGATTTTATCCATGTATGGGTCCCGGTACTACTCATGTTCACCTAAAGAGAACTCATTAACGTCGGTAACATCACACATGCACCATATTTACAAGCCAAGAGCAGATATGTTTCTATGATTCTATTATCAGAACTTGTATGTTCATTCTCTTAGTAGATACTTTAAATTATCAACGTTAATCACTCATATATATCAAACTTCAAATACTTATATGTTGTACAACCTAGTTATAAACAAAGATGGGACACACTATAAATCATAATATATTAGATTGTAATTTACATCAAACGACTAATGTGTGTCAATGTTCATCCTGAGCATTGATGTAGGAGTTAGCCTCCAATACTCGTATAAATCAAAGTAAAATATTAAGCGACATAAATTTCCATTAGAATAATACCAACTCCAGTGTCATACTGATGAATCCTTTTCCAACAATGGGGTTATTCGAGGTGATCATTTAGTGCAGTCTTAGGTATGATTCAATGGATGATTTTTTCTCTAAGAACAAGTTGTTCAAATTATTTGAAAATTTATATCTAGGTGAGTTGTCATGATTAATAACCTTTATCTATATGCTCTATCAGATCGGGCTCTTGGGATTGGTATTTCAACTCTTGCAACAATGAGAGATTAGCTTAAAAAAAGGATGACACTACATCTTTGAAAGCTTTCCAACACATATCAAACAGTTAATTGAAAGCATATAAATTAGACTTTAATCATAAGTTGAATATTAATGAGTGAGACTCTTGCAATTGTTAGAATTCGAACCCGAAACTTAAGTTGTTTATGTGACATTCCCTATGCCAAGTACCTCCCCAATGGACAACTAGCTTAAATAAACGGGAGTGAGTACATTTGCTCTAAAGTGCGTACACGTAAGAGATTAAATTCAAGAACACACTTAGGTACACGAATCTTACGTACTTTCACCATGTTTTAGTTAAAAGCCGCATCTGGGAATGTGCAAAAACGGCTATTTAATGAAATCATTATCAAAATGATTAAACATTAAATGCTCCAGTTCTGTACTTATTATACTAATAAGAATATTAATTAATTAATCAAAGGACTGTAACTTGATTTCTTTCAGCTGGGATCATGCCACCTACTCCCCCTTCTCCGTCTCTCTCTCTGATTTGATCAGCTGAGGCTTCTTCACCTCCTCTCTCTCTCTCTCTCTCCTCAAGCTCTGAGAAATAATAAGTGGATCTTGTTCTTCATGTCCTCTTTTCACGCTCATAATGGGATTTGAGTTTCTTGTTTCTTCAAATTGTGTATTGTTTTCGTTTCTTCTGGAAGTTGATAATTTATGTACATAGAACGCATTTCGCCCCCGCTTGCTGTGCGTGTTCTTTCATGGCTTTGAGCTCCAGCACCGCGATCTTCATGATTGATGTGGAGTCACTGTGTGATGCATATATACACATATAGATTTTTGTGACTTATAGGGTTTGGAATGTTTGCTTAAGGGGTGTCATTTTCTTCATTTCTGTTTTTGACATTTTGGGTAGCTTTTCATGTCGGAGGGGATTTAGCCTGTCGGGGACTCGTCGGTTTATTTTGATTGGATTTTTCTGAGCTTTTGAAGGACTGATCTCAGTGGCTGCTCCCTGTCTTGCTCCAAACAGCTTTCTTCACTCAGGTAACAAATTGTTGTTATTGATGCTCGATTGTTTTTTCTTCTACCTATAAGTGAACACGCCTTTCCACAGGTGGGAATATTGAGTTTATTTTTTGAATCATGAAGTTAATCTTTGAGATCTATTTGCACCTCTAATTTGTGCGGTGTTGGCTGGTTTATGAACATTTCACCTTTTTTAATTCTTTATTTTCAGTTGTGCTTAATAGAAATTGATGCATGGCTTTAGAAGCACAATCTCTGTTTAGTTTTAGTATTATGGCTAGCATTTTGTATTTTGTTGTATCTGAATCACAAGAGCTTTTTGGTGTTTCTTTTCTTCTTAGGTCCATGAGTGACAACCTTAAAGGTAACTAGGTGTGTGTTGTGCATAGTTGGTCTCTCATCCACATTGTTTTCTATCTCTCAAATTGATGTGCTTAATATTAGGTGGTTTTAAGCTCAGTGATGGCCAATCATCATTGACTGTATACCTTATCAAGTCTCTAATTATTTGGCCAATGTTTTCTGATACTAAACCATGGGAAAAAAATTAGTATCCTTTCGCTTAAAGGTTTTCAAATTTGCGCTCCTTTTTCTTTCCGTTGTCAAGTCAAGAATATTACATTTCCACGCTGGTTGCTAAACAACAATTATTGTTCTGTGATAACGTTTCCAAATTTGTCGGTATCTTCAAACTCATTCCACATAGTACTTTGTGTCACGTGTTGGATGAGCGGGTTGCCGTTGTGGATCTAAAAAATGCGTTTTCTCTGACCATCATTGACCAATTCTTGTGTCGGCTATTTATCGCTATATACGGATGAGAATTGAACATATCAACTTAAATGAGATTACTACAATTGGAAAGGTGCCCCTTTAAAGGAAGCATATCAGTGTTATTTCTTTCTCCGAATTACCTTTTTCTTTTGTGGAATTAATTACCTATTGTCGTTCTAGCTAGGTACCAGGATGAGCATGACCAGTGAAAGTGAGGAAATGATGACTTCAAAAGGTAGCATAAGTTCTACATCTATTGAAGAAGCAAGTGCTGGAGGGGGAACTGTTCCGCTGAAGAAAGGTCCATGGACATCCGCAGAAGATGCGATTTTGGTTGATTACGTAACAAGAAACGGTGAAGGAAACTGGAATGCCGTGCAGAAGAATTCAGGACTTGCTCGATGTGGTAAGAGCTGTCGTTTGCGGTGGGCGAATCACTTGAGACCTGATTTAAAGAAAGGCGCTTTTACTCCTGAGGAAGAGCGACGTATTATTGAACTCCATGCTAAAATGGGAAACAAATGGGCACGAATGGCTGCTGAGGTATGGATACTCTTTCTCTTTTAATCAATTGACATGTCTGTGTATATTTGTAGTCAAGTCCAGGTTTTAGTAAAAAAAACTATTTGAAACCTCAGCGGATCCTCTAATATAAAATAATCTGTAGGTTTTACAATTTAGGAAGAATGATTAATGAATAATAAGTCAATAAAGTAGCACGAGGAATGATTATTATATATTGTATTATTTATTGAATAAAAGTATAGAGATTTGCTCTACTCCCCTTTAATTAAGTCTATGATAATTTCTATATAAATTACAAGCATATGGTTGAACGAGTCGAACAGCTTAATTGCTTCCTCAGTGATCGACCCTTCCCCCCCCCCCCCTCCCCTCCCCCCTCTTATGAAGCTATGCTATTAAAACTTCTTGCTCTGAACTCATTTCCAAATGACCAAATATTAACCTATTCATTACAAAATATGATATAAATAATCAGTGATACATTCAGCATTTATGTTCGTTTTTGGCTATTGCTTCTCTTTACTCAATATTCCTCTATTAGTATGGCTTTGATGAAAATAAGTGAAATAGTGTGGATGTGTATCCCCACCATTGTATTTATTTTTCCCAAAGCTATAAGAATGGAAAGTAATAGAGCGAGGGAGAGAAAAGGAGAACATTCTCATTTGCTAAGTTCAAAATCATTATAGTTTTCGGATGAAATATAGGCTAGAATTGAGGACTAGATACTCGCAATTTTTGCTCACATTTGACCTGCTTTGTTTACTCATATGTCGAACTAATTTTTCTTTTCTTGTTTTTTAAATGTTTCTTATAATTTTATATTTATTTAATATAACTTTACATGTTTATGTGTGTGTGTGCACTTGCTACTTGCTACAACATTGATTTGGTGAATCTGTACACCCACATCCACAATCATTTATGCAATCCAGAATGATCATAATCATAATTTGTGTGAACATTTATTGTTGAGGTAAAAAGTAGTGTCATCCATGGAGTGGTAGCATTGAAAACTTATCCACTTCATCTCTCTCATTTTGTTAGATGCAATTTTCTTTCTAGTGTGCCCCAAAATTATGTGAACTTTCCTCATTTGAACTCTAACATCTTTCTCAATGTATCTTTTTATCTATCATGTTACTTTTTTACATTTTATGGGACCTCTATTATCATCTCTTTGAAAGGTAAACGAGTGTGCTTGTGCACACGCACATAGATACATACATACATACATACATGTGTGTAGACACACAAAATATAATGTCATTATAAAATATTCTGTCCAAAAAAACATGGTTGGTCACGGTATAACTGTTTTATTTTATCAAGGTAAATGTGTACGTTATGTAAACTTTATTTTTAATTTAATTAGATTTATTTATTTTCCTGGTTTATATCATTTTTTAAAGTTTCATGAAAAAATAGTTTTTTATGAAATAAGACATTTTTTGGGCAAAATTAGCTGTTGAAACGTGACTTTTTGGCGAAGTGGTATACAATTCAAGTTGTGAAATGTTTGAGTCCTGCATCAGTTGCATGAGCCAAACACAAAATGGGATTTGAGGTGGTATTTTCTAAGAGAATCTTTTCTACCAAAGGGTCTACTATCACTCACTTAGCTTTTTAATTTTCTCCTTAAGCTTCCCGGTCGTACTGATAATGAGATAAAGAACTACTGGAACACAAGAATCAAGAGAAGACAGCGTGCTGGCCTGCCCATTTATCCTTCAGATCTCTGTTTGAAAACCGTAAGTGCAGGAATGCAGGGCACATTTTCAGGTGGAATTACAAATGAAGACATATTACATATGAACACTTTTGACATTCCAGCTGTGGAATTCAAAAACCTGGGACTAAATCATCAGCATTCATACCCACCACCTGTAATCCTTGATAACAACCTGCTGGGACAAGGTGTCAAGTCATCGTGCATTGACAGGCATTTCATCTCATCTGCGATTCATCCTTCCAAACGTTTCAGAGGAGGAACAGAGACCGCTTCCTTGTTCCCAGGTGCAAACAGTGATCTTCTACCAGCATGCGGCCCCTACCAGCAGAGTAGCACTTCCCCATATTATTTTGATTATGGATCTTTTGGGGTGCTTTCTTCTTCTTCTGGTCACCACCAGCCATTGTTGTTGGGTGGTGTTATTCCAGGCAGCCATGCCTCATTAAATGGCAACTCCTGTTCCTCTTCTTCTGAGCCCTCCTCATGGGATAAGAAGCTGGAGCTCCCTTCACTCCAAAGTCATATAGGTAGCTGGTACTCATCACCAGACACCATTGTTGACACCTTGATTCAATCACCCCCTTCAATTGAAACACGGAGTCCTTCCCCGCGAAACAGTGGACTGTTGGATGCTGTGCTTTATGAGTCACACACAAAGAATAACAACAATCATACTACTCCTACTTCATACCAACAGACTTCTGATGTTTCCCCTGGTAGTACCATATTTGATACTAATAAGTTACGCTCCAATCTTAATGAGACGACAGGATGGGAAGCATACGGAGATCCAATCTCCCCTTTAGGCCACTCATCTGCTTCTGTGTTTAGTGAATACACCCCCCCTGTCAATGCAGACAAGCCACACTCAGCTGGGACTGCAACAGGTGAGTATGTGTGTCTATGTGACGACTTATATTCAAAGAATATGTGCTTTTTGAAAGAAGATAAGAACTTTTACTCTTTTTTAAAGTGCTTTAGTGATAAAAGAAACACATTTTTTGTGCTTATTTAAGAAATACAGGGCTGGTAATTTTCTTCTTCTTCAAAAAGCAGAAGAAGCACTTTAAGTGCTGAAATGAGAAAGGATCTCTTATAATAGCATAGAAGCACGTTTAGTGCTTAGATGAGAAAGCACCTCTTATAAAAGAATTTATAGCATAAGCCATCCCAACATTCAATCAATTTTCTAATTAATTAGTAGACTAGGCTCTTTTGTCATTGTTTATATTGTAGATGTGAACTGTGCTGTGAATCTTCTGATGATTCTACTCCACTATGGTTTTGTAGGATTGAAAGTTAAGGAGGAGGTGGAGGAGGAGATGGAGTGGTCCCCCGCGATTCAGTATGATGAATCAAACCAGTATATGTTTTCCAGGACAGACTTGCTTGCTTCAAACGCTTTTTGCCATCAAACGAACCACCACAATAAGAATCATTCTGTACTGAAAGAGGTATTTGGTGCAGTTCTGTTTGATGATCTTAGCAGGGAATGCAAGAACTTGAGATCCATGGCCACTGCATCGGGAGCGTGTCCTTGCCCATGGGATGCCATGTCCACCGTGTAATCATTTCCCCTTCATTTCTTAAGGAAAAAATTACCAATTCAGATTCCCAGCTTTTCCTTCTGAATGACCGACCACCTTACAGAAAAAATATAACATTTTTATCAGCTGATACATTGTGTGACCTGCTTCTTTTTCTTTTTAGTTGTATTGGTTCTTTGCAGACATCAAAAACTGAAAAGCTGTATGGTGTCAAACCTGCAACCGATTGTTATTCGATTCTCAGTCATTTCCATAAAACTTTACTTTTGTTGAAAACTAAGATTGTTGTGATATATGTACTTTACAGTTCTGCCTGTCATTTTGGTGATGCACTCAGCTTTGCTTTGTAGAGCAATCCAAATGGGATTTTATTTTTTATCTGATGTGGTTAGTAATAAATTAAAGCACTCATTCTCTTTCCTTCCCAGCTCACTCATATAGTCATAGCTGCTTGTGTGGCTCACATGTGATTGTGTTGTCATCTCCAGAATGTTCCGTAGACAATTCATGCATATCTTGTTCTTCATGATGCCTTCCCAGCTATGGAAGGCATAAAATACAGATTTGTTTATAAGAACTCATCAGATTTTTCCTCCCTATAACGTGTCTTCTTCATGATTCGTGCACATCGTACATTTCTTCTTATGGAAATTATCTATACTCCCAAAAAATACTTCCTGGTTTGAATTGGCACGCTTATTAAGAAAGTAGAATAAAGTGGAAATGTTTCCTGGTTTGAATTGGCACGCTTATTAGGAAAGTAGAATAAAGTGGAAATGTATGGTTGTAGGTGTGTAAGAAAAAAGTAAAATGAATGTGAGTCACACAAATTGTCCAAAAAGGGAAAGTGAGAAGTATTTTTTGGAACGGCCAAAAAGGAAAATGGGAAATATTTTTTGGGACGAGGGAGTATATATTTTGTGATGGACAATGAAGGACAGGTGAACGTTTTTGCTTTATTGACAGTGAGGTTTGCTAAGGTATATGTTCACAGCCACAGGAGTGGTGTTTGAAGGATTTAGCTGTGAGCAGAGATGATGTTTCCCACTTTCCCACTATGATAGGAGACAGTAACTGAGATAGGGGTAGTCTGATTGCAATACTTTCCTATTAGTCGTATTAAAAAAATAAGAGCCTCTTTGGTAGCACATGTTTTCAAATTATCGATCTTATTAGTCAATTTTTTTTATCAAATACGTAATCAAAATAAATAAGGTACATTTATTTTTCTGGTCGGATTGATTAAATTTGTTGAATATTCCTATTTTAGTTTTCATATACTTTTTTTTTATTTTATACATGGACTTGGATGTTGTTGTATTCTTTATTTTATTAATAAAATACATTTCAAATATAATTGTTTATAGTTCGATAGATTCAGATGATTCAATTGATTCAATTAAAAAATCACCAATTTCAACATAATTATCCATTCCGACTTCCAATATTATCAAATGAGCTCTAAGCTGATATTTTTTTATATTTATACATTTCTTTCATAATATATTTTTTCATATTCATACACTTTTTTCTATAATATATTTCTTATCTCTTTTATATGTTGTTAGATTTTTAAGATACTAAATTTGTTTATTTTGATTTACATTTGATAAAAAATGAAATTATTTTTTCATGTGTGGTTTATATTTTCATAAAATATCTTTTGGCTATTATAATTAATTGAGCAATTACACTCATTTTTTTCATTATTTATATTTGAATAATTTGATAATATATGGAATCACATCTTCACGTGCGCGAGTTACACCTTTTTTATGCGTGTGTTACATATTTTTTTATATGCGAGTTACATTTGAACTTGACTCAACAAGTTACATTTTGCATATTTCTAAGTTAGATTTTCCATTAACGCGAGTTACATTTTCCACAACACGAGTTACATCACAAAATAAACCCCTGCTATTGAAACAAAAAAATCAATTTTTTGCAAACAAAAAAGTTTTTTTTTGGCTAAAAATTGATTTTATGACAAAAATCTTATTTTCATTTAAAACATTTTTGTGACCTTAATACTAAAAAAAAAATTGTTTACTTTAATTAATTGAGCAAATAGACTCCTTATTTTCATTGTTTACATATGATAATATATGAAATTACATCTTCTTATGCGCAAGTTACATCTTTTTTACACTTGAGTTGCATTTTCCTATACGTGAGTTATATTTGGACTTGCCTTAACAAGTTACATTTTGCATACATCTAACTTAGGTTTTTCATCAACGTGGTTTACATTTTTCATAACATGTGTTACATCGCAAAATAAACCCGTGCAAAAAAAATTCTTTTTTGCAAAAAAAAGATACTTTTAGTAAAACAATCACTTTATTTGGTAAGAATTGAGTTTTTAGCAAAAAAATAATTTTTAAACAACATTTTTATGGTCTTAATATTAAAAACAAAACATATTCATTATTTAGGTAAAGTAATTGAATAATCAGACTCATTGTTTTCATTGAAATCAATATTTTATTTCTTATTATCCGTATTAGACAAGTTAAAAGAAAATATGTGGCCTACAACATTTTACTTTATTATACTCAAATCTCAACCACAATTTTTATTTTTTCAACAACTTTATTAATAATTATGTCAAGTCAAAGTAAGACATATAAAACAGGATAGTACTATTTACTGAGTGTCTGAGTTACTAGTCAAATTTTTGTTATGTTTTTTTCCTCGCATCTCCTAGGCATATACATCTTTCAACTCACAAGAGTCTCGTGTTCAATGTTAGTGAGAACCTTGTGGCTACCGATTCTGCTATACTTTGCTGATTTGATGAACTGAGGGAGAAAAAGTGTTTCCATTTAAACCCAGAAAAATGTAGTTTGACATCGTGTTGAACATGCTTTTGTGGTATGAACATGTAGAGGGTGGGGGTGCGGCTCTAACTATCATTACAAACAAACATTTTCTGAACATATAAGGATGGTGGAATATTTTTCGTTATGTAACACTGTTTTGGTGGTTTTACACATGTCCATTCTACTGTAACAGATCATCACTGTGGTAGTAGAAAAACTACAGGATCATGAGTCAGGTCCTTTGCCGTACCCTCCTGCCATCAGTATCCGCACCGCTGTCAGAAAGCTGTGCCCAAACACTACGAGACTTCCCAGCTCCACTGCTGCAACCATCATCTTCCTCACAGCCAGCCACTGTCTTCAGAAGTTCTGACTGAAGCGACGGGCAGTTTTCTTTTAGATATTTGAATCCATCTGATTGCATCACAGCTGCACATATATGGACAGCCCCTCGCAAAATTACTATTTTTACTGATAATAAACAAAAATAATTGTAACATAACTTTTACCATTCACATATTGTGCCAACTTCATTCATAAAATGTGTTTTTATAACCTAGGAACACCTGTGTCTACTAGTGAACCCGTCCACCTTGCAAGGGCGGAGCCCGGCAGCCCGCCACTAGTGCTCGGAGGTAAAACCCGGAACCGAGCACACCGACCCCTGTAAGACCATGCCAACAGTTAAAATGTCCCGAAGGACTACAGGATCACATTAGGTGGCATGTGGACCTAATGGCAACACCAAGCTTAAATACTTTTATGTTGGCCTTCGAACTTGAGTTGCAAGACCAAGCTAAAGTACTTGTGTGAAGAGCTTTTAAGACCATTGGACTACCAACCTTCCGTTTCCTACATGTGTCTGTGGTTGTATATTCAAGGTATTTTACTGCCGGTAATATCCTGGGTAATGAGGAGACGAGGAATGTAAACACTCCTCAAATGAAGCACACTAAATGGAGGGGTTAAATGATGTATGGCTGGACTAACAGTGAATGAATGAATAAAGAGAAACGTGCATGGATAAACCGTTTAAAATTGGACTCATCTAAATGACAATCTTCTTGGGTTCAAATTCTAGGAGAATCATGCAAATCGCAAAAAAATATGTAAGCTTATGTTCGGTACCAGGAAGATGGTATGGAAAGGAAGGAAAAAACAAAAACAAAAACAAAAAACTATAGATTTCAAACCACAAGGGAATATTATTCTTTATATTTGGTTTTGCTGTTTTAGGATGTTTTTACATGGACTGTTTTTTGTCCCAAACCAAACCAGACTTAAACAGACCAAAACAAATCAGACTACAATAGCTTAGTTTTAAAAGGCGCGAGGCGGCACGAGGCGTTTTCATTGATTTACCCGAGGCGCGAGGCGCTAGGCGACGAGGCGTGCGCCTCACGGATCTTAACATCATATCTTTGGTAAGATATATAGTATACTATTTCTAGTCTTCTACATGAAGCACTCATCTCAAAAAATGATAACATCACAAAAATACTTCAAACTATTAAACAATCTTAACATACATCATAAGACAAATCAAATATTTATCAAGACAATAGCAAGAAATAAATATCAAACGGCATCATTGGCAAGAGTCAAGTCAGAAAAGTCAATCTTAAAATTTCAAAACATAATTAATAAGATGTTATATAAAAAATTGTTAATAATAAAATCTGTCTTATATATTTGTTAAATAAAATCAAATATTTAGGTACCCTACTCAGCATGATCTAGAACAGACCAACAGAGGTAGTAACACTACAATTTCAAGGTAATAAAATATAAAATAATACATAATTAGTAAACTATCACACGTATAAGAGAACAAACTGTAGAAGAGAAGAAATAAATACTTACCTGCGACTACTCAGTGACGCGAGAAAGTAGCGGAAGAAACAGACTTGCGAGTCTTGCTACGCGAACAAGAAACAGGACCGCAGATGTGGGAACTCGGAAGCAAACCAAACGCAGAAGGAAGAAGGGAGAAGACTAGAGACTCAATCGCCAAAAGAGACATCCATGATGCGTGAGAAGCGCGCGCCTCTCAGAGGTGCAAAAGGCGTCAAAAAGCGCCATATAAGGCGCGCCTCTTGGAACCTATGCCGCCTGGGGGTGGAAGATGCGATAAAGTGATCGCCTTAGGGCGCCTCGCGCCTTTGCGCGCCTCAGGCGCGCTTTTTTAAACCAAGTTCAATAGAGACCAGACATTTACCGGACTTGAATAGAACAAACCAGACTGTTTCAAGTGACGATTCCTATCTCTAATTCTGCTGCTGCATCTTCACCGTCCTTTTCTGGGTCATCTCACACAGGCTTCAAATTGAGGGTCGATTGAGGATGCTGAAGATAAGAGAGAAGTCTGGATCGAGATTGAAGCTTCAAATTAGGGATAGGGTTCTTTGAGGAAGATGGGTGATGAAAGGAGTGAGGATATTGGGGTGAGAAAGAGTCGAAGAACACATTTGTTAATGAAAGCTAGAAAGGGTGAGAGGGTTGAGGAAGAACAGTGTGATACGGAAGAGGGGAAGGAATAATTGGGGGTGAGGGAATTATTAAAAGGGTAGATGTGTAATTGTACATAATATATTTTGCCAAAAAAGGAAATGAGACCATTTTGGGACAGCTCAATAAGGAAATACAGGACCATCAATTTGGGACGGAGGGAGTATTAAGATTTCCCAGTCTTTAAGTCTTCATATAATAGAAATATAAATAAATATAAAAAGACAAAGAGTTGAACACATAATAGTCATATACTGATATGTTGAGTTTAAACCAATTTTTTATTTTCTTCAAAATTTTGTTTCTTACCAAATTTCTCAAATATTTTCATCATTCTCTATCTCTAGCATTTCCAAACAGAAAATAAAGAGTAAAAGTATAATTTATGTATTTCCCAGGTTCCAAACAGACCCTTAGAAGAGTGACTTTTTGTTTAGAAAAAAGAAAAATTCATTTGTACATGTTTTTTGGAATTTGTGTGTGTACACTTGTACACAAACATGTACAAAAAAGTGTACATCAAGAATTGTTGTAGAAAAAAATGAGAAAGGTATAATTAATGTACTTCTCATGAATCATGACTATTGCTACAGATTTCTGAACATGGACAGAGAAGGTGTTGGAATTGCCAAACACATACCAGCCAGGTTTTCAGCAGCATATCGAAGGCAAACAGATTTAAGCTCCATGGCACGATAACAGTCTGCAAGAGCTAGAGTCTTTGCAACAGAATCCACGGATATATCTTTGCAGAGATAAGCTTCACACATCCTTTTGAGTCTTCCCAGCTCATACCGATCAGCTGCTTCGAGCAACTTTGCTGCTAATGTATCAGACAAAGATGATACACTAGATGAGCTAGAAGCTTCTAGATCACCTGCTAAAAGAGCATCTGTGTACACAAAGTGCAGCATAGCCTGTTGGGTATCACAAAAAAGGTAGTGGCAAAAAAATAAGTAGAAACCCATGAAGACGGAAACATTGAATGGCAATTTAACTCCAAAAGGAACCTACAGAAAACAAACCAGTAGTAGAAAGAGTGTCTTCACACCTTGAAGACCTTGGGTTCCATATTAGTAACAACAATGTCCTGCTCCTCACTCTCCGATCGATCAACGAACACTGAACGGAAGATGGGAGAACGAGCAGCCATTACCAGTTTATGGGCACGAAATTTTTCACCAGCAACATTGAAGGTAATATCAGACCCTTCCATGTTTTCCAGAAGCATACCAAAATGTGATCCAATGTCCGAAACAGGAACATGAATAGGAGGCAGATTTAAAAAATCTGTGGTAGAAGTAGAACGCACGACTCCAACAGTACAATTAATTTTCAAGCAGTCATCCTTAAGATAGTCCGATGTTTCAAGCATTACTCGCCTGAAAAAACGTTTGTACCCCCTACATGTTTTAACATGGAAACCATTAGCAGAGGCAGGGGCAGTTTAGGCCAAAAAGGTAATGAATAAGATAAATGTTCATCCAATCAATGTTTTATATATGGTTATAGCCTAAAGATATCTTATTTTATGTTTCCAAACACGGGACAGCTCAAATTGTCAGCCCAAATTCCTCCCAAGGAAAACATTTCCATCCTCAGATTAACGATGAGACTTTAGTTAACTGACGAACAAAAACTTCTCCAAGGAATATAAAAAAATAACCCAAAATGATAATATAAGAAAATTAATGCTTCAAAAAAAGCTAAAAATAAAACATAACTAAATTATCTTAGCTAATAATAGATCTCATATTAATAAATGCTCCTGTTGTCCTGAACTAAGGTTCGTCATTTCCTTTTCACTCTGTCCAATAATAAGGTTACAGACTTATAATTTCCTATTTAAGGATATTGTATAATTATATACTACCTCCGACCCGGTCCCGTTGGAAGGTTCCCATACCAAAACGGCACGATTATTTAGGCAATAATTAAATAAAGTACTTCGAGTATATTTTGAGAAATAATTTTAATAGGTATATATTATAATGTAGTTAGTATTGATAACTGTGATGTTATAAATGTATTATTTTTAATATTTAATGATTAATTTGTCACTTAAGATTGTTAATTGTTTCCTAAAATGGAAATGGGAGCCTTTATATGGGACGTCCAAAAAAGAAAAGTGGGAACCTTCTAATGGGACAGAGGGAGTAATTGATAATTTTCTTTCCTTTTTAAATAAATCTCAATTCTCAACCACACTTTCACTTTTCTTAACAACAACACCAAATCAAACCATAACAGAGGAAGTTGGAACACAGGAAGTATGTCTGGTCACTGGTGAGTGAGCACATGACAAACAATTTGTTGATATAGTTTGCTTGTAGTTACATGTAGAACAAAGAGGGGTGATTTGGGGCCTTCTGTGTTGCTCCAATTAACAAATTATGAATTTTTGGTATAGATGTCATTACGCGGACCAACCATCCATTCCTCCATTAGAGGAAAAGTCTCACACATCCATCAGATTTATGGGTCCATCTCATTGAGCGTCCGATGATGTCACAGATTAATATCAATCTCCTAGTCACTAAAATTAATCTTGTATGAACAAATAAACAAAATACTACATTACAGTGGATATCAATCTCTCAGTCACTAAAATTTCTTGGGCACATGCGGCATGCCACAACTGCAGCCAGCATTATGAATGATGGCCAAAATTCTGCCATATGAAGCTGCCATAAACCACCATAGTCAACATCCTCCATATATTTCCTATGGTGGCAAGCACAATATGTCATTGTTATGGCCCTATGGTGGCTACCAAAATCTACCACTGTTCCAGCAAGGGTGACATTTAACAACACCAAATGCAATATGTCAATGCAGATGGTTCAAGAAATGCTAAAGCTAATGACTAATGCTACCCATATAAGTATGACTGATCAAATTTTGGCCATCAAGATCAAGAATTATAGAGCACAGCACGTTAAGGTGCCCAGCTTGACATATATAGCAGTCAGGCAGTCAGCTAATGAACTGTGGTTGAAGTTGAGAATTAACTTTCTGTTACTTTATGTGATGACAAAGAATGGTGACCTAATTGTAGTTCAACAAATTCAACATATCAACATCATCTAAACAGCTTTCTATTTTCAGTATAGACAATATCAATTTTGAAATTGTAAATAAAGACTAACGATTGGAAAATTAAACTACCAAATGAAGTACTAAACCCAAACCCCACATGCTTTGAAAACTAATTATTTGAAAGCCCAAACAAATGATTTGACAACTTATATTCCAGTCCACTGTTTTAGCCCAATATTTTCCATCTCTTTTCTGCCTATATAACCAGTAGATCAGGCATTTGAGCTCGCTTCAATACACAAGTAACATATCCTTCCTCACCTTTTATCTCTCAACAACTATGAACCTCAAAAATAACTGTGATTCTCAGATTTTTACAAAAGCTTAGAGAACAACTCAGAGAATTAGTAAAGAATTAAATACACTGCTTACTTGTCATGCAAGCATCTTTATCTTCACTTATATTTCGTTCTGTAGAAACAAAGAGAACTAAGTGCTTATGTGGCATTCAGTTCAGGCTATCTAAGATTAGCTTGGTATTTTGAGAAGGTAATGTCAGATTATTATTTTTGGTTTGAGTTATAAGGTTTTCAGAGGAAGTTAATGTGAGATTACCTTGTTTGGTTTGAGCTTTAGGGTTATGAAATATCTTGAATTACTATGGCATAGGAAAATGAGGTAACATTGGTGTAATCTGATTGCCATGGGTTTCTTCGATAAAGTAATATTAGTATTTAGTATAGTACCTTGCCAATTGCCATATTCCAGTTCTGTCATTAAATATGCGTGGTATATGCTTTCAAATAGATAAATATTACATTATGTGGTCTTACATTCCATGAACCGAACACCCCCGCTTTAAAGAATGGTTCAGATGATCAAGTCATTTGAATTTTAAAATATACACCAGATAACTCGTGAGCCAGACAACCTTAATTCAAGAAATATAAACTCGGGGATATAGTGAATTAAAAGGAGATTACCACATGCTGCCACGGTACTTCAAACTGTATGGGCCAGTTTCAAGGGAGCGATCGAAGTGGCTGTGAACCTTGTGCTTGCCCTTTCCCGTCTGATCAACCAGGGTCAGCTCAAACAAAGCCCTAACATCTGTCCCTTCACTCGCCAAAGCAATGAAAACGGAAACATACGTGGAATTATCCTCTGGGTTTTTACCATCTGGGTAAAAGTAGATTGCCCACTGGTGACCGCCAACGGTGAAAGTGTCACTGGCAATGTGTTTCCCGATGCCCATACCCTTGGCCAACGAGTACCCTTGGATCACGAACCGATGAGATCCGTTAACCGTCTCGGTCACAGACCGCGAGCTGGTCTGCGGCACCAGCTGGCTGATGCTGTTCCTCTCCGCCGTGCCGAGGGCGGTTATTCTAGGTGGCTCCGCCATAGGAAAATCTCGACCAGCTAGAGCTTCAAAGAGGTGAAAATCATCCGGGGATTAAGGGTAGAAATGTAGGAAGTGAAATCTTAATTTAGGGTTCTCGAGAACGATAAAGTGGTCGATTGCAGGCGGAGGGATAGGGATCGGCCGGCGAATGACGTCGCCTTGCAATACCAATTCACGCGTTAATCACTACTCCCTGAAAAGGAGAAACTACGTACCCTCCTTCCTAGCTCGATCTCAACTTTCTCTCTTGAACCTCCAAAACGGCATTTCGAATTGATTCTATTTCTTTGTAAAAAAAGTATTAGAAGTATTAGAAAGTACTTTTTTAATGTGGCAAAATTTGAAAGTATTAGAAGGAGAAAGTATTTTTTTCAAAAACAAGCAGACAGTTGAAATTCACTATATTAAAACAAATTACTTAAATTTATTAACTAATTTGTAGCAATGAATATATTCTACGGATAAAGCAATAGAATATTAAAATGGGAAATTTTGAATAAAGCAATAAGAAATAGTTAATAAAGCAGTGATAAACCCATGGATAAAGCAGAAAGCAAACTAAGTTGGAGCTATAAGAAAAAGACAGTTAATAGAAGCATTACATAAATAAAGCAATGATAAACCCAGAGATATATTGCAACACTATGAGGTTATGCCTAGTAAAAACTAAACAAAATATGTTATGAAGTATTTTTTAAATAAACTTGCATACTTCTCTACTCATATATTTACCCTAGCCCTCACACTGCTACTCAGTTTTTTTGCCCTTTCAAAAACTTGACAAGCAGATAGTTGATATTCAGTTTGTTCACGCATCACTCTGGCTATTTCTTCCCAAATTCTAGTGGAGGTAAAATCTACTTCAACTCCATTATAGGATCCATGGGAGTTTCTGACTTCAATCATCAACTCAGTTATTTTTTCATCCATTGTATCCTTGAGCATAATAAAATATGTTTAGATATAATCCACAAAAATATTATAATCATACAAAAAAAATAACATACTGGATCACATATGGAGGGGGTTGTTCTGGAACTGCCTTGGCTTTCTTCTTCTTCCTCTTGGGATCTCTTTCTCTTCCCTAATTAAGTCATATTGAAATAATCCTGAGAAAATAAAGAAGTTTTTAGATAAGAATATTAAAGACCAATCAATAACTCCCTATCTACGACCCATCAACAATGTATCTACGCGACGCGCATCCCGATGGGATTGTTTGGTTAGAGCAAGTAATTTGGTTAATCCCTCGATAGCCTCGGCCCGGCTGAGTTCTTTGTTCGATTGTTTCTGTTCGACTGTGATAAATTCGCCGTCTGTGTAATAGATTTTAGGTACACCTAATCAGGCCCCAACTAATGAATTTAATAGATTTTGGGTCTTTGACAAAAAAGAGTATGAATAGAGTGAAGTTATTTTTTACGGAGTATATTTTTTCTTTTTTTGAAAATGTTATAACTTTTTTGTTTATAATTCAATTTTCATAAAATTTATATCGAATTAAATAAAATTTTATAATTTTTCATATGAGACCAATATTGCATATGTAATTTTTTTGAAATTTTTTGAGTAAATATACTAAAGATTGATGAGTTGTACAAAAAAAAATACTAACAAAATGAATACACAATTTTTATATAAGAAGAGTTGAATTCTTATAGTGGACACTTTATTTAACGGGACAAATAAATTATTACTTCATTCGTTCTTAATTAGTTGTACTAGCAGTTTGGACACATTTAAAAAGAAAATAGTAAGAGTAATATATTAGGGGGTAAATAAAAAAAGTAAGAAAGAAAAAATAATTTGTCGTTATAGGGAAGTGTATATTTCTCATTACATAAGTCCTCCTTAAATAAGAGAGAAATAGGGTTTTACAATAAGCGGGCGTGATGGACATATTAACTTAGTATACACATTACCCTATTACATATTCTATCTATAATGATAGCACATTGTATGTAATTTCCTTTAGCACTCCCCATTGTGCTGATTTGTAGATAGAATGTTTGCACTTCAACTTGTCTTGTATGATTTCTGTCAAGTAACAAAAACTCTGTGGGGAAAAATAGCCTTGACAAGAGGATGCATATAATAGTATAGACGTCATTCATTGAGTCTTTCTTTGTGTTGATCCTTACTTTGTTCAATCATTACCTTATTAAAAACCTTTCCAAGAAATAAAACCAGTGGGAAAAATTAAACTTGGTTCAAGGAAAAGAGTATAACCTAATGGCGTGTGGGTGTAAGACTCCCCCTAATGTCTACACCTCCCCCTGATATTTCATTAATCAAGGGATTTCGGATAGCTTTCGCATCCCTATATTCTTCACGTGTTTCTCGAGTGTTACCTTAGGTAATGACTTGGTGAACAAGTCTGCTACGTTTTCTTCCGAACTTATTTGATTTACTTGAATTTTCAACAAGGCTTGTTGCTGCTGATTGTAGAAGAACTTGGGAGATACGTGTTTTGTTTTGTCGCCCTTGATGTACCCTAACTTCATTTGTTCAATACAGGCTGCATCTATATATATAGTAAAACAGAAAAGTCTAGGGGAGGATTTGAGGAAGAATGGGCGGGAAAAAACGTAGCATAAAAATGCAGTGGGGGTATGGGCAGCTAATAATTGCAGCATAGAAGAATTAAACGTAACTATTGAACTTCTCAATGTCTTTTGTTGTTTGAAAATTGTGCAAATATAAATGTGTTGTCAATTTTTAATTAGTCTTTTGAACTTTCTAGGATGTCTCTAGAAAAGTGCTAGCAACGATTAATTAGAAGGGCTAATTACAACGTGTGGCTGCAAATGAGGTGGTTTTGGGATTTTTGAAGTGCCTTTTGGTCTTCCCAAAAATGTGCATCATAAGTTCAACATTAAATAGGAGCCAAGTGTTACAATTTTTACTATAATAAATAGAGAAGAGATTAATCCGTATGAATCACAAGCTATGTATTATACGCAGTATATTCTACCTCCTTCCCATAAAATTCTTCCCACTTTGACTTGGCACGAAGATTAAAAAAATGGAATAAAGAGGAAATGTATGATTGCGGTTATGTAAGAAAAATGTGAAATGAATGTGAACCACACAAATTGTCCAAAAATGGTAAGTGGGAAGAATTTTTTGGGATGACCCAAAAAGGAAAGTGAGAAGAATTTTATGGGACGGATGTAGTATATAATACTCCGTAATAATAATAACAAAATAGTGGAAGGGAAGTTTGGGCTGGAAAACTGTAGCACTTTAAATATTTATTTAGTTTAGATCGAAGTTATCAAAAGGATTATGTCATAGAGTCCGTTTGGTAACATTAAAATTGGCTGAATTGGCTGATTCTGCTGAAATTTATGATGTTCTGGCTGAAGTGGCCGTATTGGCTGATTTTGCTGATTTATGAAAAAGTTATGTTTAAAATATTTGTTATTAATAAATTAAACAAAAAATTATATGAAAAAATAGCAAAAATGATCCTCTACAGTAACTTCAGCCAATACAGCCATAAACGTAACTCTAACCTTACTTTTTCAGCTTATTACAAAATTCAACGCGCGAAATCAAAAGTTAAGTGTTTGGTGAAAAAACCGGCTGATAAGCCTGATAAGCCGAAAAAAGAGGTCACCAAACGGGCTCATAATGTTTTTCGTAGTTGATGAAAAAATGATGACTAGAAATTAATAAGGCGTACCTTAATCTCTATAACTGTAAATAATGTCAAGAGTTGTGTCGCTTGGCGGCAAAAATTAACAGAGAAATCGAGACATTGAGCGGCCAAACACTGGCATGACTCAAGAAAAAAATGATGCCGAGAGAGACATTAGGCGGCCAAGCAATAATGGCTCAATTTTAACATAGATGTAATCCTTATAAAAAGCCCATAGTTATATCCCTACATGCACTCTAGATATTTGCCGAGCTACAAATGGAAGGTAAGAAAAAATTTAACAACTGTGTGTTTTTTATTTTTTGCATCAGAGTTTCAGGAGTTCTCTTACTTCGCTTTTTTAACTAATTAAATTCCTTGATTGCATATTTACAGATGCCCCAATTTTGGTGTTGCGAGAGATGTTTCATACTTGCATCGCGAAAAACAATGCTACCGGCGAAGTCAAAAGTCAAAAGTTTATTAGTTTAATAAAAATAAATAATACTGAAAATCATTAAAATAAAAAGTAATAAAATTCAAGACAACTTAGATCTCAGATCGATAGTTTTCAAACATTCAGATCCTAAATTGAAAATTTTCTATCATTCGTGTTCTATATCGATACATTTCATTTTCAGGTTCCGAATTGATAATTCGTCTATCTTTCAACTCCTGAATTGATAAATTTTCTTTTAGATATTAATGGATGATTACTAATAGTAGCAATATTTAAAAAAAATTGCATTAATCTGTCAACAAAAGGAATATATTAAAATAAACAATTTTGAAAATTGAAGTTAACACTACCTCTGCCCCATTCAAAGGTTTCAATTGCAAAATGAGATGATTGTTTAGACAATGATTAAAACAATTTTTTTAAAATAAATAAATAATAAATAGTGAAAAAAATAATTTAAAGAAAACTTTAAAGGGAATTAAAACGAGATAGCACATTAATAATTGTTTTAACTTTCTTTTAATTTTGTCACTATATTTTTATAAATTGAAATACCTTTTTTTTATTTATCTTTTTTATTATAATGTAAAATATGATTATCCTATTAAGTTATGGTAATGGTAGAAATGTAGAATAAAAAGATAGATGGTATTTTGGTCCTATCTTTTTTATTAGTTTAGTCCTATTTTGAGGCTATTTCTCAAATATATATTAGTGGTAAAATAAAGGTAAGAAAAGGAAAAACAAAATAAATAAGTGTAAGTAAAAAGAAAATAAAGTTAAAAGTTAGTACGGTGAGAAAAAGTTCTTTTATAAGAAAACTAATCCAAAAATATATATAAATATGAAAATGAAATAATAAACGGGAAGAAGAAAAAGGAGAAATGGAATACATAAACATTGAAAAAAAAGAATAAAATAAATTGAAAAGTAGTAAAATAAGAAAAAGAAGATCAAAAAGGAAAATAAAAGAGTCAAGACGATAAAAAAGGAAAAAAATTTAGGAAGAAAAAAGAAAAATGATACATGGGACCGCTTGGAGAAGATTTGTGAAAGGTGGGATTTATGGTTGAATGATTTTCAAAGAAAATGAAAAAACCTGGAATAGCAGGTCATCAACTGGTCAGGGACCAACGAATGAAGATGTGGTGCAGGGGTTGCATTATTATTCATGAATAACGATAAGATGAGACTATTGTAAAAAGGTCGCTAAAAGGGTTCACTTTCATTGTCAGAAACACCTTTCGATGGGTAAAATCAATTTATATAAATTTCTATTTTTAATATAAACTGCTCAATGTACTGCCTAATATTCCCTCATTTAATATAGAAAATACACTAATAACTTTTGAGCGACAAAATACATCTCAAACAAAAGTTTTGACGGGATTGTGTGTAGGTGAAAAGATGTTTAATATCAAAAATATCGTTGACACCAAGTCCTTTGAGATCGTTTTTCAAGTTTCAAAGAAGACAATTTGCTCTATTTGTGTGGGAGATACAACGCGCATGTTGTCTTTTTAAAAAATGAAATTGTTGACTAAAAGACTCTTAGTATATATATCCACCAATTGAAGACTAGGAGACACATATTTGACAATAAGATCTCCACGAGCAAGTAGGTTGTTTCTTAGATTTCCATGAAACCATATTAAGACCAAGAAATACAGCAAACCTTGATGTAGATCTGCAACCGGATGTCCGATATATGTCCGATATATGCAAGAATACGGCAAAATTTTAGGTGTATTCCCCTTTTAAAAGTCTACAAAAGTCTAGGTGTATTCAATATAGACTTTTAAAAGTTTATAAAAGTCTAGGCATATTCAAAGTTCCGTTCATTCTTATGGATTTCTAAAATCATGGATTCTCGTGGACTTTTAATTCATTTTTAGTACATTAATTCTCTTCGATTGTCTCTTCTCCTCACTAAAGATTTCCGTGGACTTTTCTTATATCGGTTCTTCATCCCGTCCCTCACCCTACCCCGCCAACTCTCCTCTTCTTTAGCCAAGTCACCCCTTCCCCTTCGATCATTCTTCTTCTTCAGCCTAGCTCGCTCCACCCCTCTCCTTCCATTCTTTTTCTTCTTCAGCTTGCCCCACCCCCTCGATTCGTTAATTCCATACTGGTTCGATTCTAAAAGTTTCTAGAAGAACTGGTATAAGAATCGATAATATTACATCAATGCAATTCTGGTACGTCGTCACTTAACCATTAAGAAAATAAATATTTTAACTATTACTTTCTTTCATCGTTAAATCGCTAACACATAAAAATATAATTTCAAATTAATAAATATATAACCGTAAATAAGTACACAAATTTTACAAGATAGAAATGAAAAGAAAACAATTACTCCCTTCGTCCCGAAATTATCTTCATTCTTTCCTTTTCGGTCCGTCCCAAATTTATCTCCTCTTTCCTTTTTTGATAAAGAATATGTGGTTCACAATCATTCTTACACATTTCTCTCTCCTCTGCACAACTCTCCACCACACAAATCTCACTATCTTAATCCCCGTGCCCAGTCAAAACCGAAGTTAATTATGGGACGGAGGGAGTATTAAGAAGATAAACTCGATTACAACTGTGCTTGTACCACATGTAGCAATGAGTGTAACGACTAATGTTCTTACTCATTAATAAAATGACCAAAATTCTTGAGCATTCTTGAAACTTTGAGTTTTTTTTTAATAAAAATAAATTTGGATTCTTATGCTTCATTTATTCTTGTAGAACTTTGTGTTGCAATATGAATTACATTTGTTTCGTCTATTTATTTATTTATTTATTTATTTGTCTATTTGTTTCTTATCATACTCTGTATTATATAGAGGAAATTATTCAGGGTAGGACTAAAACATACGGAGTAGCATTCTTCTTAAAGTATGATCGTATGTTTGATTTTCCTTAAATAGGACTAAATATTACATATTCACCCCTAATTTAATTAACTAATATAAGTAATTGTCCATAATTTCCTTGCATAACCAAATCGACTTTGTTGGTGGCGGATCAGTCTGATGACGACAGCGGGAAACTCAAGTGACGGAGGCGGACGGGCAGATCGGTAGCGGCGGTCTAGGTGAAAATTTCGATGACCAGCAGTGGTGGTTCGCATTTAAAAGTCTATGGACTTTTTGAAAGTCAATAAACTTATCCATGGATTTAAAAGTCCATAGAATTCATTCATAAAAAAGTCTATGGATTTAAAAGTCCATTGACTTTTTTAAAAGTCCACGGATTAAAAAAAATCCACCACAATCCATATTCAATACACCCCCCTTCATCCTTCCCGCAATTAAGTCAACAATTTCTTTTTTTATCACTTCCTAAATTAAGTTCACATTTTCTTACTTTCCTTATTTGGCAAATTATCTACATCAAAACAATGTCAAAAAGTGCATAACAGTGTCCAAACAGTGTTTGAACAGTGCACAACAGTGCACCCCCACAATAAAGTCAAATTTATTTTCTTAATATGTGTGAAGTAAAACCGAGAACTTAATTGAAGGACGAAGGGAGTAAACAATAGAATGAAAACAATCTTTTGAGGAGAAAATAATTAAAATTATTGTAAACCAAATCCAAGCAGTTTATTCATTCTCATAGTGTGTATATATATAAGGGGAGAGGAGCTAGGGTAAATACATGATACGGGCCACTACATATGGGCCTATGGATTATGAATTAATGGACATCTACATAATTACATAACACTCCCCCTTAGATGTACATTACTAAAAAAAATACAAAAGGTGATCATTCTCTTTATACGCTTGAAAATGCTGCCTCGTCAAAAAAAACCTTGCCGAGGAAAACCCAGTGGGAAAAAACCTTGGTCAAGGGAAAAAGAGTGCAGCGTGTATGTACTCCCCCTGATGAGTGCATCACTTCAGGACTTCTTGTAGAATTCAATCCATTCTGGTCACCAACTTATTGTAGCACAAATTGTACAACTTGTATGCCTCATTAAAAACCTCGTTGGAAAATCCCTTTGGGGAAAAAACAATCACGGAAAAGAGTGCATAATATATGTAAAATGGTATGTTAAATTGACTGTCTCATTAAAAACCTTTAAATAAGAAAACCATGTGGGGAAAACTTACATATGGAGACACTTCTGGGGTTCAAGTACATTATTTCTGTAGTGGGGTTTCAATGTTGGCACACTTTGACTCATTTTAACGTATAAACTTTGGGGGTTAGTTGTTAACAAATGCCAAATTAATATAAACTGGACTTTCTTCATATATTCAAGCAACTTTCTAGCAGTTTATCTCAGGCGTAACATTCATGTTATAATGCTAGATATATTTTGTGGGTTACCTTATGCTCTTCACTATATTTCATAGAAGCCGACAAAATGGTCTTGTACCACTCGTTATATGTAGACATTTTAGGAGAGCATATCTTGAGACCAAACTTGATATTAACCCACATTGTGAAACTTCAAGTTCACTTAACTCCCATGGATCCACTTTTAAAATATTTGGGAGAATAGACGGTCATGTCATTTTCTTATCTAAGAAGTATTTATATACTGGATGTCTTATACGGCATTTGGTTTAAACCCGGGTTGACCTTAAATTGGTCATTTATTCAAAAAATTTAAACTTCATGCAACACATGTTGAAATTATTCAAGTATATATAGTATGATGTAAGGAGAATTCTGCTACAGGCAGATATTATGGAAACACAATTTACACTGCGTTGGTATGGTCTCAAACTATCACCTAATAAGTATGATACCACTTTTCAAATTATTACTTCGCAGTGTTAAAGTAGCTTCTTTGAGCTTACACTCAATGCCTGAGATTTTATCATTATTATTTGTGTGCACAACTTGTTTATAAATATAATTTGTGCTTCCATTACTTTTTATCCCTAATGTGTATGACTCTATCAAAAGTTAATATATTTCGGACTCTATGCCACAAGTAAATACATGCTTCAAGCATTATATCATCCCTAAAACAAAAGTAATTCGTCTCTAAAATAATCATTTATACAGTGATTTCTTTCTTACTTTCATATAAACAATACGAATCACTCACCTAGAAATGCATATAGAGTCTAAAGATTAGATAATGTTACCTTTGGAGTAACATGAAAATTATCATATAATCAAATTTGTTAAGGAATACTATAATATTTGTCTCAAAGTATTCACTTGAATGAATTTCTTAAAACTTACCTTGGCATATAATAACATATTGTCCATTTTGGTACTTCAGGACCTCACGGCTTTAAAACACGTCCACAAGTAAGGGCTTCAGGCCCCGCTTATAAACACACACACTATTTCATGTGTAAGCGATGTGGGAACTTCATGTTTACAACACACCAACTTGTACATTAAACTTATGCTCTTATATTGATTTTTGGCACTGTTATAATGTCATATATCTATTTATGAAATTTTGTTTGCTTTCTCCCCCTCTCAACTAGATTAATTTGAGAAAATCATTCTACATAATTACAATAACTTGTGATTTACTAGGCATTATTTGCATATCCATAGCAATATTTAACTATATGTTGAATGTAGTTGAAATCTATATCATGTTTTCCAATCATGCATTTTCTTAAAATATATCATTTGAGTGTTTTATAAAATGTTGGAGCTATAATAGTGTGTATGATAACGTATTGTAAACCAAATGCAAGCAATTTATTCATTCTCATAGTGTGTATATATAAGGGGAGGGGAGCTAGGGTAAATACATGATACGGGCCACTACATATGGGCCTATGGATTATGAATTAATGGACATCTACATAATTACATAACAAAAATAAGGGAAATTGCCCAAAATAAGAGCAAATGAGATTTGGAATTCCAATATAGGACTAGTATGTTTTTCTTCCCGAAATAGGAATTGTTACTGTCATGTATGAAAAATACTGGCATGATTAAAAAATATTGTCATTAATTATAATAAATATTGTTATGTTAAATTTATTGTACAACAACTATTTGGCAGTCATGTCTACAAGATGACAGTAAATATTGTCATGTTAGTCCCGTTTCGGGAATAAAAACATAGTAGTCCTGTTTTGGAAATTGAAAATTCATTAACTCATATTTTGGGAAATCTCAAAAATAACCTGAACTTTAGGTATGTGTGAATCCTTACCCCGAACTTGTCTGTGTGAATTAATACTCTCTCATTTAACTCATATGAGAAACGGGTACCCTAGCCTAATTAAAAGTATTTATTTTTAATTTGAAATGACGTTGTGGAATATCTAGCTAGCATATACACATCCACGTTGTCTTATATCCCTGATGCATCTTTCTTTCCGTATCCGATGCATCTCTCTTACTATATTCATCCCTCACGTCATAGAAAAAACTCTAGTTTTTGGGTCATGTCATGAAAGAAGCAGTGAGCGTAAAGAAGATGAACCACCATTACTCAGGACGAAGAAGCATATCTCTCAGCGGAAGCTCGTCCCTAGGAAGAGAAGGATTGGGGAATTCATTAGAAAATGTAAAGTATTGTTATCACAATATCATTGTTAATCTTCAAATTACATCAAAAGAAGGAAACAACCATGGTCGACGGTTTCAAAGATGCTCTCAGTGGAAGGTATGAGTCAATAATGCTTGGACTTTATATTGTATAGGTCAATTATTGTAGGTACTTTGAGTGGTTTGACAAAGAAGAATACGATTCTCGGGCGATAGAAGTAATTAATTGGTTGAAGAGGAAAAATGATCAACTTATTGAGGAATGCAAGCAATTGCAATCTAAAGGTGAGAGGGGGTTGTCACATTTGGTAGAGAAATGGAAATAGGAAGATTACCTGATGAGTGCTCGAGTTATATGTTCTCGACAAGGCAAGAAGAGAAAGAAACACTTCAGATTGGAGTGAAAAAACTAAAAGAGAAGAACAAAGATGTGAAGAAGAAATTGTTGATGGTCAAAGCGGAGTTGGAGAACATGAAAGGTACTCATGTATCAAAAGCAGAGATGGAAAGAGTAATAGCTGGATTTATTTTAATTTGTGTAAATTGCCTCAATTGTTGTGAGAAAAATGTAAGCTAAGGTTAGAATGTATGTGGTTCAATAACCTCTCATTCTTATGATATATACAACCAAACGAAGTCATATTAGTAATATGAATTGTATTTCTAGTGATATGTCTTTTTTATGAGAACCTTAGTGATCTTCTGTTCTTCGGTTTATTGGAATGCATTTCGTTTTGAAAAGAGATTGGTAAGTTGGAAACAGAGCTTTCTCTGTTGGAAGTTCTGAAATGAAAGGAAGAGTTTGAGCTCATCCCGCATATTTCCCATATTTCCACCTTGGAATGGAAAATGAAGTTGTTAAAGCTGCCCAAGAAGTTGTTACAAAATCAAAAGAGTTTAAAATAAGGAGGAACCCTATTTCTATTGATACAGATGTTATATATATATATATATATATATATATATATATATATATATATGATGTGGTTCCAATGAGAACGATGCTTAACGTGAGAACGTGAGAACATTCACAATTAACCCAATGTGATACACAATAGAGCCCGTCTAGTGCACATTTCGACTTTGCTCAAAACAAGCCAATATAAATAACACGGTGACATTTTGGTAAATATTATGCCAAACACGAAAAAGTGCATTGGGCGAGTCTCATTGTGCATCACAGTGGCATAAATGTGGTGTTCTCACGTTCTCACGTTAAGCATTGTTCTCATTTGATCCTAAATACACACACACACACACACACACACACACACATATATATATATATATATATACACACACACACATATATATATACATATATACATATATATACATACAGGGGATGGTTCCAGTGAGAATGGTCTCCTAGGAGAGAAATGAGAATGAATCTGGACCGTTGGATTGTATTATGTGAAATTGAATTGTGCATTTGGTAAAACTGAAATGTGCATTACGTGAAATTGAAATGTGCAGAATGAAAAATAAAACTCAAATGTGCATTACATGAAATAAAAATGTGAAGAATAAAAGGCACAAAAATGTCACTACGTCATAGTTTTTATTCTGCACATTTCAGATTCACCTAGTGCACATTTCAGTTTCGCCTAATACACAATTCAACTACACATAATCCCACTTTGTCTAACCTTTTGTGCTGCACATTTCGATTTCACCTAATGCACGTTTCAGTTTCACTTAATGCACATTAAATTTAACAGAATACAATCTAACGGTCGAGATTCATTCTCATTTCTCTCCTAAGATCATTTTCTCACTTGAACCTAATTCTATACATACATATATATATATGTGTGTGTGTGTATATATATATATATATATATATATAGACACACACACACACACATATATATATATATATACATATATATATATATATACATATATATATATATATATGTTTGTGTGTATATGTGTGTGTGTGTATATGTAGGGGAGATCTTCCCATGCAAAGTGAGAATTAATCTCGTGCATTCATTTCCAGATCGAATGGCTCAAAATGAGCCAAAGGTGAACTAAATTTGATAAAAAACGCGGTGGCAATTTCGTAATTAAAACGATTTTTTTTGCCACCGCGAAAAAGTGCAACAGAATTACGCAAAAGTGCAACGCGGTGATGAAAAAGTGCAATTGTTCGCACTTTGAACGGGAGAACCTCTTTTTATTTGATCTCTTCCCTATATATGTATATGTATATATATAGTTACTCAACTTTCAGATTATAAAAAGCCTATCAAAGATGTATCACTTGCCACACGTGTAGCAGAAGGCACAATAAGAAATTATTCCAAGGACCTCTATCAAAGATATATCTATTGTTGCAGCTATTAAATAAATAGGTGATGCAAGCCAATGATAAACTCCCCCTGGTTTTAATTGCAACTACCGAACGTTAAATCAGGCCAACGGTTAACAAGTGTTAGGATATATTTTATTTTGTTCAATTTAATTAGATTTATCTTTGTTTAATTAGGATTTAATTAGTGGGCTAAGTAATTCATTAAGGCCATTTAATTAGACCCATTCGGCCCATCCTAATGGAATTAGGATGTTCGGCCAACACTCCTATAAATATATGATGTGTAAGCCGAAATACTTGAGGGTTTCACAATTAGAATAGTCATATCATTCTCGAAACTCTCTCTCTCTCTAGAATCAAAGTCTCTACACAATCTATTTCCGCATATTATTCTCTATAGAGCCAGTAGATTAGAAATTCTCTCTCAAACTTATTCGTTCGAGTACTGTGTATTGTTCTTCATGGATTAATCATTATATATACACGGTATACGTTATTAGTGAGATTTCTCTTTAACTGTTGATGGAGTATATGACCCAGGGACACCCCGGCCCACATACTTCCACTATTGCATTCAGGCCCAACAGGCCCAAAACGGGCCAAGCCCAGCAGAATGAAGCTCTAAGCAGCCCACGATGCAGGACCTTCGGCCCCATGGCCGAAGGCTACCAGTCACAGAATTGGCTTCAGCAGCATCACGGGAAAATAAGGCTTGAAAACCAAGCCTTCGGCAATTGGAGCCCTCGACACTAAGAGGCCCCCGGTACGCAGAGCCTTCGGACTGTCGTCTACAGCCGAAGGCATCCTCCTCGACAAAATCTCCCATCCACATGCGCTGGATCACCATACCAAGTACAAACGTCGCGTCCAACCACCGCATTTAATGCGGTCACATGCGAGTGCCAGCGCCACCTCGGTTGAGGTGACCCCTCGACCACCAGAATGCTGACACGTGTCCCTATCTAGCATTTATTGCTACTATAAATAACAGTCTCTTTCCCCATTGTAAACCACGCCTGGAATACATAACTCATATATTCGAACTCACTCTCTCTTACTTATTTGCTCTGACTTCTCTCTAAGTTACTCCCCGCAGTAACCCCTCGGATAAGCTACCCCCGGGTACACTATCCATCATTTGGTGCTCTCGTTGAGAGTTCGCGAACAATCAAGTAAGAAACCCTCCCCTTCAGCTCAAAACACCTACCAAAATGGGAAGAACCACTCGTGCTCAGTGCAAGAACCTTGATGACAACAACCTGGCCCTCGGTGAAGTCAACGCCCCCAGAGCCTCCAACAAGGATCCCAAGGGCGGGGTCATCACTGAGTTAGAACAAGTATGTTGCCGACCTACGCCTTCAGCTTCGCAGAACGCTCCCGATGCCCGTATTGGCATCGAAACCCGAAGGAGGGACCGGAGCGAGAATAAAGTGAGTCCTCCGGTTCTCACCATTGACGTACATTCAGCATTCTCCACCTTCATCCAAACGCTCACCCAAAACCCAGGTGCCTTCGGCACTCTGGTGCCCCTTCAACCAAAAATCGGGGAGAACGCTATTCCTCTCCCGCGTCCACCCCCCTTCGTGAAACCTACCCCTCGAGTTGGGAACGACGAAGGGGTCGTGGCTCAAGACACTGCCTCCCAGGAAGTCCAATCGCGGGACCAGCGCGGTGCGAACAAAGAAAGGCCTTGGACTTCCGCCCTCGAAAGGCTCGGAGGAGCGCAAGACCACCGAGGGGTCCAGACCGCCTCAGCGGAAAGGCGTCCCAAAGACCCCAAGAGAGAGGGGGATCCGTCTCAAGGGCAGACGAGAGGCGTCCCCCTCATGACAAAGGCAAGGCACCACTCCATGCCAATGACGCAAGACATCAAATCAACCAGGCCCACTCGGCCCGTGTTCGTTCGCAGGGGGCGGAGGCCCTCCCGAAGGACCACATGGACGAAATCATTGAGGCCCTCCAACACCGCCTTGGTGAGATGGAGGCCTGTCAAGCACACACAACAGCTTCCGCCTCCCAGGCGGACCCCAAATACGCCACCGTGCTGGCCAAAATGGAGGAGATGCAAAAGAAAATGGCTGAGGGCTCCGGGGAACCCGTCATCCAACTCCGGACCAGGACGCCATTTACCCCAAGGGTATTGGCGACCCAAATTCCGGAAAAATACCGAGGGCAACCCATCAGGCCCTATGAAGGAAAGACAGATCCTCAGGAGCATTACAGCATGTATCAGAACAGTATGATGATGGTGAGGGCATCAGACGAATATTTATGTCGTTGGTTCCTCTCCACCTTAGAGGGACCAGCATACGAATGGTTCAACCGATTGCCCGAAGGCTGCATCGACTCATGGTAGGAATTCACCCAACGTTTCCTGACGCAGTTTGCAGGGAACCCCCGGTCAAGGAAACACTTCTCCCACTTGCTGACGGTGAGACAAAGAAAGGAGGAGACCCTTCGGGACATCTTAGAACGCTGGAGGACAACGGCGGATAAAGTTGATGGCGCTGACGATGGGACCCTCCTGGCCCTCCTTCAAACAGTCCTCCGCCCCAGGAACTTTTCAAGGAGCCTCATCATCGAACCTCCCCGCGATTACATAAGGGCCCTACAGCGGGGGGACCGATACGCCGAGGCCGAGGAGGTGGAGAAATATCATCACAACCCCGATCAGCGCCCTTGGCCAGATGACAAAAACAACTGGGGACTGGGGGCTCCCCCAAATCAACCCAAAGGCCCGACCCCCTCGGATGATCACCCCCAGCATGGCCAAGCCAAGTCCGGTGGAGGTTATAGGCACAACCCGAAGGCTTGGGCCCAGCGCATCCTTCTGGAGCACCCTCGGACGCCTCTAACGCATCCCATCAGCGTCATTCTGGACTACGCCGAAGAGAGGAGCCTCGTGGAGCGCGACTCTCACGCACCCTTTGACGCATATGCCGTCAACCCCAATGAACCGTATTGCCGCTTTCATCGTAATCAAGGGCACAAGACCGATGACTGCCACCAGCTGAAGGCAGCGATCGAGAGGTTGATACAGGCAGGCCACCTGTCTCAGTTCATCAGAGGCCCTCCTCCTCAGGGGACCCCTCACTACCATGCCCCCCAAGAAAGTGAACGCCTCGGTTAACCCAAACATCATTTCCCTTGGTGACCCGAAGGGTAAGAAAAGGGAAATCGGGAATCTCGTTGAGGAGGAGGGGTACAACCACTACCAGGAGAAGAAGCGTCACATCCTCATGATTACCGGGGGCAATACTAGGGGAGATTCCACTAACCAAAGGAAAAAATGGGCACAATCACTTTACGTTGGGGAAGTATCTCATATGCTTCCCGTAAAACGATTGAGGGAGGAACCCATCATGTTCACCAGCACAGATCTACCACCGGTTTCCTCCCCTCACAGGGATTAGAGTCGTCAAAATGGGCCAAAACCCGTGGGCTGACCCATTTAAACCCATTTATTGGTGGGTTAGGGTTGAAAATTTATGACCCATTTAGTTCGCGGGTTTCGCAGGTCAACCCACGCGGGTTGTGGGTTTAAGTGGGTTGGCCCACCGGGTTGCGGGTTGGCCCGCGGGCCAATATACAAAAATATAGTTTTAAATTTTATTATCTTAAATATTATCCTTTTACTACCAATATTATTATAATTACAAATAAAAAAGTACAACCATGGCAAAACAATATTTATTTCAATAATAAATATTCAAATAAAATGTTGAAATATATATTTTATGTGAAGTTCAATACAATATTTAACAATTAGTAGTCATTATCTACAAATAATTCATCAAAAGGTTTATGTAGATCTTTATTTTTATACAATGAGTATTTTTGTCGCATACCCTCTTATAGTTTTCAAATTCTCGTATAACTAGTACTCCGTATTTAATATTTTTTAATTAAACTTAACAAGTATTGAATTTTTAGTATTTTGATTTTTTATATTTCCTTTGTTACTACTTACTAATATAAATTTATACTTCCGGGTAATTATTTTTAATTTTTTTGTTATATATATTTTTTACATATTGGCCCGCGGGCCAACCTGTTTAACCCACGGGTTAGGTGGGTTGGGTTAGGGTTGTAGAAATTCTGGCCCGTCATTAAACGGGTTGGCCCGACCCAACCCACATAGACCATAACCCGTCACGGTTCGGGTTGGGTTGGGCCGGGTTGGCCCGTTTGACAGCTCTAACAGGGATGCGCTAGTGATACAAAGTGAGATCAACGACACCATCATCCACCGAACTTACGTTGACACAGGCAGCTCCGTCAACGTAATGTACCTCAACACTTTTAGGGAACTGCACCTAGAGAGGAGTTGCCTTCGGCCCATCAAGACCCCTCTGTCCGGATTCACCGGAGACACTATTGATTCCGAGGGGGTCATAACCCTCCCGGTACTATTTGGCGACGGGTTCCATAGGGCCAAGCTCGAAGTGGAGTTCGTCGTCGTTAACATTGACTACGCCCGCAACATCATCCTCGGCCGGCCTGCCCTTGAGGATGTAGAGGCCATCATTTCCATGAGGCACCTATGTCTCAAATTCCCAGCCGAAGGAGGCATCGGATACGCAAGGGGGAAACAAAAACTGGCCCACGCCTGCTAGCTTCAAATCACCAAGAAGGTTAGTAAAACTGAGTTCCGAATAGACACCATCACCGGAACTGTGGAGGAAGAAGAGAAGAGGCCGAGGGCAGAACCAGCCGAAGAGGTAGAAGACTTTGCGCTCGATCCGGCCAAGCCAGAGAGAGTCGTGAAGATTGGAGCCAAGCTCCCTAGAGATTTGAAGACCGGCATCACGGATTCCCTCCGCGCCTACTCCATTGTTTTTGCATGGGGGCGGAGGACATGCCGGGGATTAGCCGAAGGGTCATCACTCATCGCCTGTCGGTGGACCCTTCGTCCAAACCCGTACAACAGAGAAGAAGGCCCCTCTCGGCCGAGAGAAGGGACTTTGTGAAGAAGGAGGTTGCCATGCTCCTCTCCATCAAACATATCAAGGAGGTGAAATACCCCTCATGGCTGGCCAACGTAGTCCTCGCACAGAAGCCGCCCACCTTCCGCATGTGCGTGGACTACACAGATTTGAATAAGGCATGCTCAATGGACCCTTTTCCTCTACCAAACATTGATCAATTGGTAGATGAGACAGCGGGGTGTGAAATCATGTCTTTCCTCGATGCCTTCCGCAGATATCACCAGATTTTCATGCACGAAGAGGATGCCGAAAAAACAGCCTTCATGACACCCGAAGGCATCTTTTGCTATCTTGTAATGGCCTTCGGCCTCAAGAATTCAGGCGCCACCTACACGCGTATGGTTGCCAGAGTCTTTCAAGCAGTCTTAGGATGCACCATAGAGGCCTATGTTGACGATATGATCGTCAAGAGCAAGAAATCAAACACCCACGCCGAGGACCTCCGGGAGATATTCGCCATCATGCAAAAATTTAACCTTCAGTTGAATCCAAAGAAGTGTACCTTCGGCGTGCAAGGAGGGAAGTTTCTTGGCTACATGGTTAGCCGAAGGGGTATTGCGCCCAACCCTGAAAAAATTCAAGCCATCGTCAACATGGAGCAGCCACACAACATGAAGGAGGTTCAGAGATTGACGGGTCGCCTAGTAGCCCTCAACCATTTTCTCTCCAAATTAGCAGAAAAGCCCCCCCCCCCTCTTCCAAATCATGAGGAAGACAGCAAGCTTCCAATGGACAATTGAGTGTCAAGAGGCCTTCGACGAGCTCAAAAAGTACCTCTCTTCTCCTACTGTGCTCTCCAAGCCCAAAGTAGGAGAGACCTTGTATCTATACCTTGGCGTCAGCCCCGCAGCCATCAGCTCAGTACTCATCCGGGAGGAAGATGACGTCTAACATGCCATCTTCTATGTTAGCAAGACCCTCAGGGAGGCAGAACTCAGGTACTCCCCCGTGGAAAAAACGGTACTAGCCATTGTTTGGAGTGTCAAGAAGCTTGGCCACTACTTTCAAGCTCATCCGGTCCAAGTGCTCACACATCAACCCCTCGGTGCCCTCATGAGGAGCCCCACCAGCTCCTCCTGAATGGTAAAATGGGTTATCTTACTCAGCCAGTACAACATAGACATCCGTCTGAGGCCCTCCATCAAGGGCCAAGCCCTGGCAGACTTCGTCACAGAATGCACCGCGAGATCAGCAGTGGATGAGGAGCCTTCGGCCCCTCTAGACGAGTGGTGGACCATCTATACCGACGGCTCCTCAACCACCAAAGCATGCAGAGGGGGGTAGTTCTCATAACACCCGAAGGCATCCGTGCCTATTATGCCATCCGCTTCTCCTTCAAAGTGTCCAACAACGAAGCCGAATATGAGGCCCTCCTCTGTGGCCTTCGGCTGGCAGCAAATATGAAGGCCAGAATGGTCCACGTCAAGTGTGACTCCAAGCTTGTCGTGGGCCAGATCTCCGGAGAGTATGAGGCCAAAGAAGGGAGGATGAAACAATACAAGGAGGCGGGTAAGGAATTGCTTAAGGTTTTTGAGGCGCACTCTCTCACTCAAATACCGAGGGCTCAAAATTCCAAGGCCGACATTTTATCAAAGCTCTCGGCCGAGTCCCCTGAACACATATCTAAGATTGCAAAGATTGAGGAACTCAGCCTCTCCAGCATACATGTCAGCCCCGTCATGAACATCCATCAAAGGCAAGAGGACTGGATCTCAGACATCATTGCCTTCATCACCACAGGGCAACTGCTCGAGGATGAAGCCCGCGCCAAACTAACAAGATTGAGGGCTCCTAGCTATACCCTCGAAGATGGAAGGCTCTATAAACGCTCCTACAACGGCACGCTACTCTGATGCCTTCATCAGGATGAGGTCGAAGTCGCGATGGAAGAAGTGCACAGTGGCACTTGCTCAGCTCACCAGGGACCCTTCTCCATGTCCCGAAGGCTTATAGTCCAAGGATACTTCTGGCCTACGATGGCCCGAGATTGTGCGGATCTTGCTCGAAGGTGTGCTGCCTGTCAACACTTTCTGAAGGCTCCCGGCAGGCCAGCAGTCAACTATGCCCACATCAGCATGTCCATACCCTTCTCTAGATGGGGCATAGACCTTGTGGGCCCTCTGCCGAGGGGTACCTCCAACAATAGGTACATCATCGTTGCCATTGACTACATCACCAAGTGGGTGGAGGTTGAGCCCCTCGCCAGCATTACCAAAGCCAGATGCCGTCATTTTGTCCTCAAGAACATCCTCACAAGATTTGGCGTCCCTCAACAAATCATCTCCGATAACGGGACTCAATTTGAGGCAGCCCCCTTCTGCACCCTCTCAGAGGCATGGGGCATCAAGCATACCCTCTCATCCGTTGCCTACCCTCAAGGCAACGGACAAGTGGAGAATGCCAACCGAACCTTACTCGAGGGCCTGAAAAAGAAACTTGAAGCCGAAGGGGGAGGCTGGGTAGAAGAACTTCACAACATCCTATGGGCCTACCGCACCACCCCTCAGCGGGCAACAGGTGAAACACACATCTCCCTTTGCTACGGATTCGAAGCCAAGGCTCCCACTGAAGTAACCCTTCCTACCCGAAGGGTGGCCCAATACGATTCGGAAGTTAACGACGCCAATATGGCCCTCGACCTTCACCTCATCTCCGAACGCCGAGAGCAAGCCTTCCTAAAGGTGGAAAACTACCGAAGGCAGGTCAAAGGTTACATCGATGCGAAGGTTCGTTCCCGAGAATTTCAGGTGGGGGACTATGTTCTCAGAAGAAGGGAGGCCAGCCAACCAACTGAGGGTGGTAAGATGGCCCCAAAATTTGAAGGGCCCTACATCGTCACAACCATCATCAAACCCGGAACGTACAAACTCAAACGCCCCAATGGAAATGAGGTTCCTCGACGTTGGAATGTACACCACCTAGTTAAATTTTATCAGTAAGTTGGAGAGGCCAAGCCCTCATAACTAATGAATGTATTATCCTACGGCCCAAGGCCTCCAATTTTTGAAGAATGAAAACATGTTGAAGGCACCAAGCACAAAGAACAGAACACTTGTGAGCGGCCAAGTCCTCATACAAGCACCCGTCCCAAGGCCTTATTACAAGCAAGACCCTTCAGCACCAAGTGCCGAGGGTAGACACTCCAATCACCTCCGACAATGAAGAAAACACCGAGTGTTTTCAGGGAAGACCCCTCGGTACCAAGTGCTGGGGGGTACTGTATGCAAAGAATAACACCAAGTGTTTCAAATAAAGTCGTACCCCTCGAGGACGCAATCATACCGAAGGCCCCACCTATCGGTGTCGAAGGTACCAAGTACCACGGCCTTTTGCAACTAATATGCAAATAAAACCCTTCCCTGAAACGCTTTCCGCACCATTATTCTTTGCATAATAGGGATTTGACTTAGGATTTGACTTTCAAAACGAAACGCTCCCCGCGCCATTACCCCAAGGGAATGGCAGGCAACAGATTATGTCTCGCGTTGAGGGGATGACTTTCAAAACTGAGGCACTTTCCGTGCCGTCCCCCAAGGGGAGGCAGGCAACAGACTATGTCTCGTGCTGAGGAAACGACCCTCGATCCCTTAGGAACCCGGAAGGTTAATCCCGAGGGGGAGCCAATGGTGTATACTGTTGCCTCCCGATAGGCCAAGCCTTACCAAGAAACCAAGTTTCTTGAAGCCTTCTCTTCACTACCAAAAAAATGGGGTGAAGGGGAGTAGGCTCAACGAGAAATCGACGAGTATAAATTTACAACAAACACCCGTCGGCATTCCAGATTATACCGAAGGTTCCCCCGGGGAACACCTTCGGCACCTGAAAGCTCTTATTCAGGAAGTCACCTTTGACGGTGGCCCCTACTCCGAAGGTTGCTATTCAACAAGTGTTACCAAAATATGGCCAAGTCCACAACATGGTTGCCTCCGGCATCGACCCATACCGAAGGCTCTAACCCTACAGTTGGGATGAATTCGGTTAAGTCCACATTATTCGGAGTGTCAAGGAATACCAAGCTCTGAATGCTCTTGCTATGCAGCACTCTCCATCACGGCATGGGCCGAAGGCATTTGCCTTTTCTATGACATAATTGAACTACCAAGTTTCCTAACTCCACACTTTGGGAACCCACCAAAACCGAAGGCTCACATGTTTGAGAAGAATCGAGGGCACCTGCAAGGGTTGAGATCAAATTTCCAAGTACACACCCCGATAGCCTCCGGCACCACAAGCAACACCGGAGGCTCAAATCATAGGAGGCCACGTGATGCACATCACTTGGAAAAAATTTCTAAGTCCTAAAATGATTGGCCCTCGGTCAACTCAACATACCACCGAAGGCTCAGTGGTAAAACTACACTTGAAAAACGTTTGTCCTAAATCCTAGGCCTCCGGTCAGCTCATGACTAAATGGAGACACAAGCCGAGGGCACAGCAGTGACCATTACTTAGAAATTTTTCTAAGTCCTGAACTATTAGCCCCCGGCCATCAATGGAGGAGGGCTTACAGCTTACGCAACATAAGGCACACGAAAGAAGATGTCAACCGAGGGCAAAAGTTGTAAGCAACACTTAGAAAAAAATTCTAAGTCCTAAATTTTTGGCCCTCGGTCTATTCATGACAGCTACACAAGTTCAAAAGGAAGCATCGGCCGAAGGCCTACTGAACAAACATTTAGAAAAATATTCTAAGTCCTAAAATTTTGGCCCTCGGTCAACTCATGACAGCTACCCAAGTTCAGAAGGAAGCACCAACCGAAGCCCTAGTCCTGAACAAACAATGCTTAGAAAAATTTTGGCAGTAAATATTACTTAGAAACTTTTCTAAGTCCTAAATTTATTCGGCCCTCGGTCAACACATGACAAGCTACAACAAGACAAAGAAGGAAGCATCGACCGGAGGCCCAACACTAAACAATATTTGCGTTGATTAAGCTTTATATTTTGATCTTCAAAGCGAAGATCCAACTTGGTGAATTGAGAGTGAAGATTCCCAATGGATGCCTCCACTCTATGGTGATTCTCCTCATTTTGGGCCTTCATGCTTGCCATGCTTTTGGACATGAATTGCATCATATCCTCCATGGTGGTCTCCTTGGTTTGCCCAAAATTAGGTGCTCCGGATTGGGGTTGTGAGGAACTAGCTTGTGGCTTCCACCTTTGTTGATTTGAATAGTTATTGTTCCCCCGATTCCCGTAAGAGTTCATATAATTTACCTCTTCAAGATGTTGGGATAAATCACTTTCCGGGCTTGGTATGCTCTCTACGTTGGCTATTTGCTTGACTCCTCCCAATACGGCTTGTAGAGCCGTTTGGAACTTGTGTTCAATCTTTGATTCCATTTCTTCAAGCCTTTTGTTTATCTCCGTCGTGATGGAGATTTCATTAATCCCGACCACTTTGTAATCTCCTCCTTGGAGTTGAGGATTCAAAGCAATGGATTCAATGATTCGGAGTGCTTCAGTTTCATTCTTGTTGCCAATATAGCCCTCGGCTCGGTTGTCCACAATGGCTTGGCAAGATGCATTCAAACCATTGTAGAACGTATCAATTTGAAGGTCTAGGGGAATGCGGTGATGTGGGCATTCCCTTAGCAATGATTTGAAACGCCGCCATGCATCTTGAAAGAGCTCACCATTTTGTTGTTTGAAATTGAAAATGCGTTGTCTAAGCTCATGAGTCATGGTGGACGTGTAGTATTTAGACATGAAAGCATTGTATATACCTTCCCATGTTGTTTAACTTGCCGGAGCTTGTTCAAGGAACCATCCTCTTGCCGCCCCTTTAAGAGTATAAGGGAAGCATTTGAGCTTAAGTTGATCCTCTGCCAAGCCATTTCTAGGGATTCCTTGAATGAATCCGTAGAATTTCGTGATGAAGTTGAGTGGGTTTTCCCCAAGTAAACCATGAAACTGAGGCATAGCGTTGAAGTAGCTTTGCCTTAGCTGATAGTCTCTTGCTTCCTCGCTCAAAGTGATGCAAGATGGCGTGGCGGCCACCACGGGTCTCTTCCTTTCGTTCAATGTTGGCAACATCTTTGTAGCTTTTTGTTCCTTCCGAATGTGTTTGCACGTTCTTTCTATTTCAAGATCAAGTGGTTCAAGAAATTTAGAACCTTGACTTCGCAAATGCATGCAAACACAAAGGAATATCTACACACACAAAAATAAATCCTTCCAAGATCAAGTGAAGTTGTGAAGAATAAATTCAGGGTTTAATAGTTTTTTTTAGGACTTTATTAAACAAGACCGTTTCCCCGGCAACGGCGCCAAAAACTTGATCGGTTTGAACTTGCAAGTGTACAAGTGCCGATATAGTAATAAATTCCGGTAAAATACCGGGTCGAATCCACAAGGAAACGTTGTTTAATTCAAGTCCGAGAAAAGATAACTTTAAATGAAGAATTGAATAAAGTGCAGGGATTTTGATTTGTGTTTTATATTTTTGGTTTTTTCACTTTTTTGTTCAACAAGATATTTGTTAACTAACTTTGAGTTCAAGATAAATGATAACAACAACTAAGGCTTCGGGAATCACTTAAATGCTTAAATAGGGTTGAATATTAGTTCTTTGCCAATAATTATGAATACGATGTCGCTAATATATTCTCAACTCCGGTTAAGGCAGCGAGAGCGTGGTTTTCGTTACGTGTAAGTCCCGTTACGGCTTACATTCATCTACCGAAAACCCCGTTGAATATCAAGACATCACACCCGTATCATATAAGACCGGATATATTTCTATTCTCGGTACTATATATGTTTATCCTTTAGTGTTCATAGTTTAGACTTCAACGTTAATTGCAAGTATAAACTAAATTTAACATACTTCTATGTTGTACACCATAGTCATAAACAATCAATATATAAAGGATAAATCACAATTTATTGGTTTAGAACTTTTATCAAACACCTAATGGGCATAGAAGTTCATCCCTAGCCTTAGCTAAGAAATTAGCTACTAATGCTCATATTAATTACAAAAGTGTAACTAAGAATAAGGAAATACAATAACATACAAGAAATATGACCTAGAACCAATTGTAGAGGAGAGAAATGACTTCTTCTCCAAAGAACTTGAAGAACAAATACAAGAACAAAATATAAAAAACTAGAATTAATCTATGGAATGGAATGTATTTGCATGATGAATTGAGGGGTTTATATAGGCTAAAGAATGACATCTTTTAGTCTATTCGAACCCAACAATCAGATATGGAAGCAATATTTGATTAGCATTGAGGAAGATGAAGTTTTCCCATCAAAAATCGTCTAGCACGTTGCTGTGTTTTTAGCAGAATCCGACCCAACCGGCGCCGGTTCTGGCCTGACCGGCGCCGGTCATGTGTATTTTTTTCGGAAAATAAAATCCAACCGGCGCCGGTTGGAGTATGTCCGGCGCCGGTTACTGCGCCAAATTGTTTACTTCCTTTTTCTTCTCAACTTCGTGCCTCCGATTTATCCAGAAGTGCCGATTTTCGATCCCTTTTGACTTTTGACTCCTTTTTTGTTGCTCCTAGCCATATTCCACATTTATGAACACTTTGGAATATTTACCTGTTTTCGCTCTATATTTTTGTGCGGATAAATATAGTTACCTATGTAAAACATAAGTAATTATTGTGCTTATCAAATTCCCCCACACTTGAGCGTTGCTAGTCCTCGAGCAAATCTTCAGTCTTGGATCCCTTGGTTAGTTTGACAAATATATATGCACAAAAATATTTTCAATTTCAAGAGAGGTAAAAAAAAAAGTATATAACTCTTTTATCATTCTCGGTCCAAAACCCCTTTTTTTTCTATTACACACACAAAAAATATCATTAGATTTTAGAAAAATTACTAATACTCTTGAATTGGTGAGTGGATTGTGACTGGGTTTTTTTTTTTGGATGTGTAGAACGGTTTTCATTTGGGAGTTTTTGACTTTTCAGTATAGAAATGGATCAATTGGGATTCTTGAAAGAGACCATGAGCTATTTTTTTTTTTGTTTTTTTTTATAACTCATTTGGAATGGTTCTCAACAAGTATTTACTCAAGGTCATTTTGGTAGTCCCAAATTATTTGATGAGAAATGAGGATGTTTTCTACTCCAAAATGGTTCTTGAATATTTGAGATGAATTTTTTGACCATATTTGGAAGTGAAAGAGGATGATGTTTTCTAGTCACAAGGTTTATTTGTTTTTTTTTTGGGAGTTATTTTCAAGAGTAAAAAGTAGTGTAATAAATCTAAAAAAAAATGATAGTTTTGTGTGTAATAATAAAAAAAAAACTTTCTCAACCGAATGCCTATTAAAAAGAGAGAGATAATAATTTTTTTACTTTCCTAAAAACAAAAATATTTTGCACAAAAAATTTGTTTAACCACCATGAGATGCACCCCCCACACTTAAGATACATTGTCCCAATGTATGATGCATAATAAACAAACACTTCCAATAATATCCACGATTAAGTGTGTTTAGAGGAGAGGAGTGTTAGAAAATAACAACAAAGGGGTACTTAATGATGTGGATCGGGAGGGGGATACCCGTATTGGTTATAGTAGTGTTGGGTGAAGTCCCCAAACCTTTGGTCAATCCCCTGGAATTGCTCCGCCATTTGCGCTTGACGTGTCTCAAAGGTGTCGAAACGGTTGTAAAGTTCTTCTTGCCGAGTCTCGTAGGTATCCATCCTTGTGTGCATCCGGTCCATGGAGTTGATTAGATAATCAAGGCTTTATGTCATGGTCCGCTGTGGCCGGGCTACCGGTTGTGGTTGGGCTTCACCCATCTCTTCATTTCCAACTTCTTGCTCCTCGTCATCCCCTTCCTCCTTTCGTATCCATGTGTTCCCCACCTTTTTGTAGTGGAGAGCGACCATAGTGTTTGCATTGAGTACTTGGGATCCGGTCGTGTACTCCACCTCTTCATTTTCAAGGTCAACGCCGAAGCTCCTGAAGATCATAGTGAGTAAAAGAGGGTAAATGAAATTTTTGTCACCTCTTTTGGTCTTGACTACGCTCTTCATGTCCATCATGATAAGAGGGGCCAAGGGGACGCCTCGAATCTGCCCGAGCCCGGTGACCATCTTGTGCAAAAGGTAGAGGTCTACCCGTCGGATGAGGTGTGTGTCACTAGCTCGTGGCAGGATGTTGAAACCAAGAAGGTACACGATTAGTCTCTCCCGAACATTTAGGGTCTTGGCCCTAAGATCTTCATTGACGCCGGACAGTTGCATTGCCCTTATTTCGTCATAGTCAAGGTCGCTTAGCACCACTTGAGAGTTCATGGAAAAGGGAGTACCTACGTCAACGATGTTGAGTAGGTTGCAAAGCCGGCGTTCGCTCACCGTGATTTTTGTACCTTTGACGGTGCTTTCAATGTCACCGTAGGGATCATTCTTCCTTTCAATGTTGGCGTAGAATTCCCGCACAAGCCGCAGGTAGTATGCTCCAGTTAGAGTGAGCATGATAGCCCACCCTAGAACGTCAAATGCCTCAGAGATCCGGTAGAGTTCATTTAGTTGCGGATCCACAGTTTTCTCAATGACAATTTTCCATTTCTTTCTCGTCTTGTACCACGCTTCATTCTCCGGGGAGGTGAAACGGGGCACGGAAGAAGAAGAAGAAGAGCTAGCACCTTTTCCTCGTTTGGGTGCCATGGACCTGCAAAATTAGTTCAACACATATGCAACACAACATATATTCATCCACTCAAGGTAATTTAGGTTTATCAATTTCCCCAAATCTCATGTTCATACACAAATTTCTTTCAATAATTATGTTTAGAAGACTATATATCAACAATAAATCATATCAATATGCTTCTAAACATCAATTATATAGAGCAATTCATCAATGAACAAGAAATTCGAAATTAGGGTTCTTAGAAATTTTTTCAAGAACTTCCCCTAATTTTGAACTTTAATCTCAAAAATTTTGGCAACAAACAAGGTTATATACATCAAATGAGCATATGAAAATAATTTTCATCAATGATAATCATCTATTTTGCCAAAAATTTAAAGAAATAAAAGATTTCAAAAATTAGAGAAAATTGGGATTAAAGCTAAAATACCTTGAATCGATGTTCGAATAGGGGCGAAGAAGATTTAGAAGTGATGTTTGATGTTGAATCCGAGCTCCTAAGAGTGATTTTTGGCTTTGGCGGGCGGATTTGGGCGTTTGGGGGTGTTTTCCGGCGAAAGGTTCTCAAAGTTTGGGGGAAGGGTTCGAAAATGAGGTCTGAGATGCGACCTGTGTATGATTTTAACCGGCCCGACCGGCGCCGGTTGTAGGGTGTCCGGCGCCGGTTACGCGTGAACGCCAACACCCTAAAGTCTCTGGAATCGTACGGCGCCGGTTATGTGGCCGACCGGCGCCGGTCCTTGAAAATTTTATATTTTTTTTTTGTTTCAATTATAAATAAATGTGAATGTTTATAAACAAATTTATTTATATTTGATTTTTATTCAATTTATAAATAAAAATGAATATGCATGACAAAACATCCTTATTTATAATTGATTTTTTTTTGTTGTTGGGTTGCCTCCCAATTAGCGCTCAGTTTAACGTCATAGGCCGGACGCAACGTACCTTTCTAGTCCTTCAATTTGCAAGTGGTGGTTGCCAAGGTGTTATGGTACTCCATGTATGGCTTAAGTCGGTGACCATTTACAAGAAATGGTGTTTGATCACCGTTTTGAATCATCATTGAGCCGTATGGTCGGACCTCAGTGATTGTGAATGGTCCCGACCATCGGGTTTTTAGCTTTCCGGGAAAAAGGCGAAGTCTAGAGTTGAAGAGTAGTACCTTTTGGCCGACGTAGAAATCCCTTCGGTTGATGTTTTTGTCATGCCAAGCTTTTGCCCTTTCCTTGTAGATGCGGGAATTCTCATATGCATCCCTTCGGAGTTCTTCAAGTTCTGCCATTTGGAACATCCTCCTCTCCCTTGAGAGTGCAGGCTCAAGATTTAGCTTGGAGAGTGCCCACTGTGCTTTGTGTTCAAGTTCTACGGGGAGATGGCATGACTTCCCATAAACAAGCCGGTATGGCGACATACCCAACGGTGTTTTGTAAGCCGTCCGGTATGCCCATAGCGCATCATCTAATTTTAATGCCCAATCTTTTCTAGAGGTGGTGACTGTTTTCTCTAGAATTGATTTAATCTCTCGGTTGGATACTTCAACTTGCCCATTGGTTTGTGGATGATAGGTTGCCCCGGTTCGGAAATTGCACCCATATTTCTTTAGCAAGCCAGAAAAATGGGCATTCTTGAAATGTGTGCCATTGTCACTTATGATGGTACGGGGCACACCGAAACGTGAAAAAATGTTTTTCTTCACGAATTCCCCCACACTTTTGCTTGTGTTGTCGGGTAGAGCTATTGCCTCCACCCACTTGGAGACGTAGTCTACTGCTACAAGGATATAGCTTTTCCCGTATGATTTAGGGAAAGGTCCCATGAAATCCAATCCCCATACATCAAAGAGCTCAACCACAAGGATCATATTTTGAGGCATTTCATTCCTTCGGCTAAGATTTCCGGTTCTTTGACATCGGTCACAAGCTTTCACATAACTCCTTGCATCTTTGAATAGAGTTGGCCAAAAAAAACCACATTGGAGCACCTTCGCCGCTGTCCGATCCAGACCATGGTGGCCACCACAAGGAAGGTTGTGGCAATGGTTCAAAACAGACATAATTTCCTCATCGGGGATGCATCTTCTAATAATTCCGTCGGCACAATGTTTGAACAGATATGGTTCATCCCAATAGTAATGTTTCACATCACTTAGGAATTTCTTCCTTTGATGGAAAGTGAGTGATGGAGGGAGAATTTCTTTTGCAAGAAAATTAATGAATTCAGTGAACCATGGTAGTTGTACCTCTTTGATAGTCATGATTTGTTCATATGGGAAATCGTCTCGTATCTCCTCCTCCTTCTTGTCATTTGGGGTGCTTTCAAGTCGTGAAAGATGATCCGCCACATGATTTTCACTCCCTTTTTTGTCTCGGATTTCAAGGTCAAATTCTTGGAGTAGTAAAACCCAACGAATTAACCTTGGTTTGGCATCCTTCTTGTTCATGAGATATTTGATGGCGGAGTGATCGGTATAAACAATCACTTTTTGGCCGATTAGGTATGATCGGAATTTGTCAAAAGCATAGATGACGGCTAAGAATTCCTTCTCTGTGGTGGCATAATTGAGCTCTGCGTCATGGAGCAACCTCGATGCATAGTATATGGCATGAAGTTTCTTTTCTTTTCTTTGCCCAAGTACTACACCAATAGCATGATCGCTTGCATCACACATCAATTCGAATGGAAGAGACCAATCCGGTGATGTGATAATAGGGGCCGTTGTGAGAGCTTCCTTTAGAGTGTTGAAAGCTTTGAGCCGAGTTGGGGTGATTTCAAATGGGACATCTTTGGCTAATAAATCGCATAGAGGTTTGGCGATTTTAGAGAAATCTTTGATGAATCGCCGGTAAAAACCGGCATGCCCTAGAAAACTCCGGATAGCTTTCACCGAGTGTGGAGGAGGCAGCTTCTTTATGACTTCAATTTTTGCTTGATCTACTTCAATGCCATTGGGGGAAATTTTGTGCCCCAAGACAATCCCTTCGGTCACCATGAAATGACATTTCTCCCAATTGAGAGCCAAGTCGGTTTCTTCACACCGAGTTAATACTTTCTCAAGGGAAAGTAAACATGACTCAAAAGAATTTCCAAAAACAGAAAAATCATCCATGAATACCTCCATGAAGTCCCCCACCATATCCGCAAAAATTGCCATGACACATCTTTGAAATGTTCCGGGGGCGTTGCATAATCCGAACGGCATCCTTCTATAGGCAAATGTGCCAAAAGGACATGTGAATGTTGTCTTTTCTTGATCCTCGGGAGAGATAGCTATTTGAAAATAGCCGGAGAACCCATCCAAGAAACAAAAGAATTCATTGCCCGCAACACGCTCCAACATCTCATCCATGAATGGAAGGGGAAAGTGGTCTTTCCTTGTGCCGGAGTTTAATTTCCGGTAGTCTATGCACATCCTCCAACCGGTGACCATTCTAGTAGGAATTAATTCATTCTTACTATTGGCCACCACCGTGATTCCACCCTTCTTTGGTACGACTTGAACGGGGCTTACAAATTTGCTATCCGAAATGGGGTAAATTATACCATAGTCAAGGAGTTTGAGAACTTCCTCCTTAACTACCTCTTTCATGTTGGGGTTTAGCCGCCTTTGGTGTTCTACCGTAGGTTTATGATTTTCCTCCATAAAAATCCGGTGCATGCAAAGAGAAGGGCTAATACCCTTGATATCCGCCAAGGACCATGCAATGGATGTTTTGTGCTCTCTCAATACCCGTAGTAATTTTTCTTCTTGTAGAGATGTGAGTGAAGAAGAAATTACTACCGGGAAAGTTGAGTTATCTCCAAGAAATGCATATTTGAGATGCTCCGGTAGAGTTTTCAAAGATGGTTTTGGTGGAACTTCAATAGATGGTTTTAATGTGGACTTACTTGTTCCAAGATCTTCAAATTTTTGTCGGAAATGTTTGAAAGGAGCTCCGGCTTGCAAGTACATAACTTCTTCAAGAAGTTCATGGCTTTCTTCTTTTTCATTGCACCCTAGCATGATGCAAGTCTCCAAGGGATCTTCATGAATCATCTTTCCAAAGCATTCTTGAGTTAATGTGTCAAGAATGTCAATGCTAAAACAAGAGGGTTCATCATGGTGCTTTTTCAGGGAGTCCCAAACATGAAACTCTTGTTCTTCATCTCCAACACGGAATTTGACAATTCCGTTTTTGACATCAATGAGGGCTGCTGCAGTGGCTAGAAATGCTCTTCCAAGAATAATCGGGATCTCCATTTCCTCCATTTCTAAAATAAGAAAATCCACAGGAAAATAGAATTTCCCAACTTTGACAAGCACATCCTCCATAACTCCAATAGGGTAGCGGATTGATCTATCCGCTAGTTGTAAAGCTATTGTAGTAGATTGCAGTCCCCCCACACCAAGCTTTTTAAATAAGGAATGGGGCATGAGGTTGATACTAGCACCAAGATCACAAAGGGATCTTACCTCTCCAATTTTGCCGATAGAACACGGTACCGTGAAGCTTCCGGGGTCCTTCAATTTAGGAGGGAGTTTGTTTTGTAGGATAGCACTACACTCCTCCGTGAGGGCAATGGTAGCAAATTCCGCCAATTTTTTCTTATTTGAGAGAATACCCTTCAAGAATTTGGCATAAGATGGAATTTCCGCTATAGCTTCGGCAAATGGAATGTTGATGCTCAATTTAGTAAAAATATCAAGAAATTTTCTATATTGAGCACCATCATTCTTTTTCTTTAACCTTTGAGGATATGGAATGGGAGGAACATAATTAGCCATGTTCGATGGTGGCATCATATGCTCCTCACTTTCACCTTCGTTTTGTTTTTCCGGGATCTCCTCCTCTTCCGGCATCTTTGGATCCTCCGTTGTCTTACCACTCCTTGTGGTAATGGCCATTACGTTTTCCCTCGGATTCATCTCCGTGGTTGTAGGAAATTTGCCTTGCTCCTTAGAACTTACTTTTTGGGCAAGTTGTCCCATTTGAACTTCAAGATTCCGAATGGATGCCTTGGTGTATTGCTCAATGGTGTCGATGCGTTGATTAAGCTTTATATTTTGATCTTCAAAGCGAAGATCCAACTTGGTGAATTGAGAGTGAAGATTCCCAATGGATGCCTCCACTCTATGGTGATTCTCCTCATTTTGGGCCTTCATGCTTGCCATGCTTTTGGACATGAATTGCATCATATCCTCCATGGTGGTCTCCTTGGTTTGCCCAAAATTAGGTGCTCCGGATTGGGGTTGTGAGGAACTAGCTTGTGGCTTCCACCTTTGTTGATTTGAATAGTTATTGTTCCCCCGATTCCCGTAAGAGTTCATATAATTTACCTCTTCAAGATGTTGAGATAAATCACTTTCCGGGCTTGGTATGCTCTCTACGTTGGCTATTTGCTTGACTCCTCCCAATACGGCTTGTAGAGCCGTTTGGAACTTGTGTTCAATCTTTGATTCCATTTCTTCAAGCCTTTTGTTTATCTCCGTCGTGATGGAGATTTCATTAATCCCGACCACTTTGTAATCTCCTCCTTGGAGTTGAGGATTCGAAGCAATGGATTCAATGATTCGGAGTGCTTCGGTTTCATTCTTGTTGCCAATATAGCCCTCGGCTCGGTTGTCCACAATGGCTTGGCAAGATGCATTCAAACCATTGTAGAACGTATCAATTTGAAGGTCTAGGGGAATGCGGTGATGTGGGCATTCCCTTAGCAATGATTTGAAACGCCGCCATGCATCTTGAAAGAGCTCACCATTTTGTTGTTTGAAATTGAAAATGCGTTGTCTAAGCTCTTGAGTCATGGTGGGCGTGTAGTATTTAGACATGAAAGCATTGTATATACCTTCCCATGTTGTGTAATTTGCCGGAGCTTGTTCTAGGAACCATCCTCTTGCCGCCCCTTTAAGAGTATAAGGGAAGCATTTGAGCTTAAGTTGATCCTCCGCCAAGCCATTTCTAGGGATTCCTTGAATTAATCCGTAGAATTCCGTGATGAAGTTGAGTGAGTTTTCCCCAAGTAAACCATGAAACTGAGGCATAGCGTTGAAGTAGCTTTGCCTTAGCTCATAGTCTCTTGCTTCCTCGCTCAAAGTGATGCAAGATGGCGTGGCGGCCACCACGGGTCTCTTCCTTTCGTTCAATGTTGGCAACATCTTTGTAGCTTTTTGTTTCTTCCGAATGTGTGTGCACGTTCTTTCTATTTCAAGATCAAGTGGTTCAAGAAATTTAGAACCTTGACTTCGCAAATGCATGCAAACACAAAGGAATATCTACACACACAAAAATAAATCCTTCCAAGATCAAGTGAAGTTGTGAAGAATAAATTCAGGGTTTATTAGTTTTTTTAGGACTTTATTAAACAAGACCGTTTCCCCGGCAACGGCGCCAAAAACTTGATCGGTTTGAACTTGCAAGTGTACAAGTGCCGATATAGTAATAAATTCCGGTAAAATACCGGGTCGAATCCACAAGGAAACGTTGTTTAATTCAAGTCCGAGAATAGATAACTTTAAATGAAGAATTGAATAAAGTGCAGGGATTTTGATTTGTGTTTTATATTTTTGGTTTTTTCACTTTTTTGTTCAACAAGATAATTGTTAACTAACTTTGAGTTCAAGATAAATGATAACAACAACTAAGGCTTCGGGAATCACTTAAATGCTTAAATAGGGTTGAATATTAGTTCTTTGCCAATAATTATGAATACGATGTCGCTAATATATTCTCAACTCCGGTTAAGGCAGCGAGAGCGTGGTTTTCGTTACGTGTAAGTCCCGTTACGGCTTACATTCATCTACCGAAAACCCCGTTGAATATCAAGACATCACACCCGTATCATATAAGACCGGATATATTTCTATTCTCGGTACTATATATGTTTATCCTTTAGTGTTCATAGTTTAGACTTCAACGTTAATTGCAAGTATAAACTAAATTTAACATACTTCTATGTTGTACACCATAGTCATAAACAATCAATATATAAAGGATAAATCACAATTTATTGGTTTAGAACTTTTATCAAACACCTAATGGGCATAGAAGTTCATCCCTAGCCTTAGCTAAGAAATTAGCTACTAATGCTCATATTAATTACAAAAGTGTAACTAAGAATAAGGAAATACAATAACATACAAGAAATATTACCTAGAACCAATTGTAGAGGAGAGAAATGACTTCTTCTCCAAAGAACTTGAAGAACAAATACAAGAACAAAATATAAAAAACTAGAATTAATCTATGGAATGGAATGTATTTGCATGATGAATTGAGGGGTTTATATAGGCTAAAGAATGGCATCTTTTAGTCTATTCGAACCCAACAATCAGATATGGAAGCAATATTTGATTAGCATTGAGGAAGATGAAGTTTTCCCATCAAAAATCGTCTAGCACGTTGCTGTGTTTTTAGCAGAATCCGACCCAACCGGCGCCGGTTCTGGCCTGACCGGCACCGGTCATGTGTATTTTTTTCGGAAAATAAAATCCAACCGGCGCCGGTTGGAGTATGTCCGGCGCCGGTTACTGCGCCAAGTTGTTTACTTCCTTTTTCTTCTCAACTTCGTGCCTCCGATTTATCCAGAAGTGCCGATTTTCGATCCCTTTTGACTTTTGACTCTTTTTTTGTTGCTCCTAGCCATATTCCACATTTTTGAACACTTTGGAATATTTACCTGTTTTCGCTCTATATTTTTGTGCGGATAAATATAGTTACCTATGTAAAACATAAGTAATTATTGTGCTTATCACCATACAAACAAAAATGCAACTATGGAAAAAAGGCATTCATTCATCACAAAGGGAAAAAGAGATAGATACAAATGCCGAGGGCCCGAAGGCATCCAAACATTCATTCACAAAAAATAAAAGAGTAATATGTTCAAATTACAGCAGATGGCCGAAGCCAAAAGATACAAAATGTTTATACAAAAGTGTTCAAAATTATCTAAGGATTATCTAGTACGGCAACAATCTCCTCAACCAGCTTCGAAGTGGCACCCCTTCGACCTCTTCCTCTTCATCGTTAGCCTCCTGCATCAGTACAGTATCTTCCAGATCAGGCCTTGTAGCACCCCCGGGAAGTGGAATTCTGGGATCAGGCTGGAGGGGAGGAAGACCATGAGCTGCCAGGTCAAATGCCTTCAGGTCCACCAACATATGTCGGGCTAGCCTTCGGTAGATGAGGGCCTGAGTGAAGTACTCACCCCCATCGTAATACTCTTTGCCCTTCCGGGCTAGTCACATGGCGACGGGGCCCTTCACCCAGTTATCTACCGAGGCCTCCACCACCGAGGCCACCCACTTCTGATGCCCCTTAGCCTTCCAGCCCTCGGCGACAAAAGCAGCCACCACACCGTTCTCGGCCTGGATTACCGCCTCCTTCTTGTCCCCTCGGCCCTCTCAGCGGCTATCCTGGCGGCCTCACTTGCAATCTGCTCGGCCTCAGCTCTTCCCTCGGCCTTGGCCACTGCCTTGGAGTTCTCAAGAATTTTACTGAAGGCCGCCTTCTCCACTTGGAAAGCTTCTTCGGGCTTCTGAAGCTGCCTTCGGGCCTCCGCCAAGGCTTCATCAGCCTTCTGCTTCTGGAGAGCAGATTCCTCCATCCTCCGAATAAGCTCACCTAGGCCGATGCTTGCCTACGAAAGACCAGGAAACACTGAGAGTTAAATTACTACGCACAACATGCAAGATACACTTGACTAAAGGTAAAAAAGGGAGGAAAAATCTTACAGTGACTGAAGCGTGGAGGACCTTGGAGCAGAGGGCATCGTCGGTTTGCCGGGACAGCACCGACTTGTCTGTCGAAGGGGTGGCACCCCTCAGGAACTCCCTCGGGCTGAGGGTGCCGTGCATGATGGCAGTCCCCTTGGTGATAGAGAACTGCACGTTCTCCTGGGGCCATGCCATTCTGGCAACTTGAGTCGGGGACTCGGAAGAGGAATGTTCCTCGACAATGACAACGGGGCCTCTTTCTTCTCGACGGTCCCCTTCTTCTGCTTCTTCCCCTCCGGGGGCACCGCGGCCTTCCCGGCCCGCTTCCTCTTTAGCTCCTCGACGGGGGAGCCCTCGGCTGTAGAGCCGACATCTTCATCGACGACACCCTTCACCACAGGCCCACCAGCATTCCCTGCTCCTGGCTTCAGGAATATCTCATCTACCGCCCTCTGCTGCGCCGGAGCCTCCTTCTTCTTGCCTTCTTTGGCAAGTTGCCTCTTCAACTTGGCGAGATTCCTAACATCCATATCTGGTCCTGAGAAACAAGGGAAACATAAAAGTGTTAGAATACTACTACAAGACACAAAAATCCTAAGTATAAAATACGAGCCCTCGGCAAGGCAACAACCTCCGGCACTGAGTGAAGTACTCACCCCCATCAACCGGTACCGACAGAAGCCCAAATCATAAAGCTCATCCGGGAGGGTGGCGACCTTGATGAGAACATGCTTGTCAGACCCCTCGGCTTCTTGGAAAGTTTTCTCCCCTTCTTCTCCAAGGCGGCACTCTCTGCCTTTAGATTCCTCCAGAAGCTATCACGGAGGGGGGCTGGGAATGGATTCTCCGCCATACGGACATAGCAAAATTTGTCTTTCCACCCCTTGTGAGACGAGGGGACATCGTCGAAGTGTCTGAACTTGGGGAGCTGCTGCAGGTTGGTGAAGCCTCCAGCATTTGAGTGACCCCCCGACAGAGGTTGAAGGAGAGGAAGAACTGATCTAATGTGGCCTTCACGCCCCTGCTCCGACAAAGGGAAAGGAAACCAGCCAAGTAGGAGTGACTGTTTGGGGTCAGCTGGCAGGGGACGAGTTTGACGAAGCGAAGGTAATTGGATCACGAAGGGGTGGAGGGGGAATCGGATGCCCAACTCCACCGAGAGTATATGTACGACAAAGCAACCGTCGGGGGCATGCAATAGCACGTCATCTGGCCCTGGCTCCACCACCTGCGTCGAGGGCTCGACCAAAAACTGTGTAGCCATGTACTCCCCCTGTGTGGCTCTACTTTTCACCTCCAAAGCAGTTGTGTTCAGGAAGGATTAGTCTTCGGGAATTCCTACTGGCTGCCCAGTGTCGACGACAACTTGTTTCTTCTTCGGGGCAGCCTTCGCTTTTCTCTTTATCCCGGGGGCCACGCTAATAGGTGTCGGGTCTAGAGGCTGGGAGGTGCTGGCTTCTCCGGCGTTACGTGCGGGGAGGATGGCAACGGTGACCTTTTGCCTCTCTTTCTCCTCTTCCTTCTCCACAACTTGAACAGCGAGGGATAATTCCTCATCTTCTACCACTTGTTCGAATTCTTCCGCTTCCGCCTCAGTTCGAAGGTTGTCTTGGATCCTCTCGGCTACAGCGGAGTCATCACGTACCAAGGACCGCTCATTTGAAGACTCAACGGATGAATAGCTCTCGGCCTGAGCAGACGGCTCCCTCGAGATGTCTTGAGAGTCACTCGCAGATGACATCCTTGGTAGGGTGTTCGAAGGGTCCGAGGAAAAATTCTGCCTAAGGACTATAACACCTAATCTAAAGCCAGAAAGCAAAATGTGCAACAATTACCAAGGACAGAGGAAGAAATGACCTCAAGAAAGGGGATTTGATTGAAGGAAATTTTCTCTCTAGAAATATTTCAGAAGAGCTTCGCTACAATGTGATCGCACAAGGGATGGTTTCCAGCCTTGGGGGTATTTATAGGCCTCCCACTCCGGGCTTGGGCCAAGAAACCGGGCCCCCGATGCTTCCTCCGCCGCCTCCGCCAACCGGTGACGCCCGCCCGCAAACAGCCAACGGGTACACGCCACGTGGACAGCACATCCAACGGCTATATCCCAACGGTCATATCTCAACGGCTCTCTTTCACAGACTAAGTTCCCTCATCTGGGACCCCTCATACAACATTATGCATGCCTTCGGGCAATCTCTTTCAGACTCCTTTATCAAGGGGAGCCCCCGTCCTAACAACCGGAAAACCCCTCAGGACCCCTTAGCCCTCAACATGGTGGGAACCAGGGAACCCCCCGGACCACTCTGTGCAAACCCCCCGGGGCCACACCGTCAAACCCCCTCATCAGTGGTAGCCTCCAGCATAAAATAAGGGACTCCCCTCTGTATCACCAGGATATCGAAAGGATGCCTTCAGCAAATCAACAAGCAAGCCCCCACATCAAGGGCAGCCTCCGGCATTGGCATTGTGCTCTGACCAAGGGTTAACCTTTTCGATCTATCATTGGGGGAATTCAGTGCACTCTTTTTCCCCCATTAGAATTATTTCCAACAGGGTTTTTTCTAATGAGGTTTTTAACGAGGCATCCCCCCAAAATGAAACGAAAATAGTCAGCCCTCGATCCCATACTGAAGACAGGCATTGCTCCACTCCTCTTCACCACATTACATGTGCCTCAAGGAGTGGGGGACCGGAGAACCCCTCTGAGAAAATCACAAAATGCTAAGAAACAAGCAGCAACATCCTTCAGCCCAAAAATGTGGGGGACTGAAGAACTGCCCTCGGAAAACTCGCGTGCAAATGCAGATCTCTCACAGGTTGGCAAACTACAACAAAGCAAACACCGACACCAACACAATTACTCCTTTTCCCTCAAGTACGTACCTTTCGGCAAAAGGATTGAGGGACTCCTGATGGAGTATATGGCTCAGGGACACCCCGGCCCACATACTTCCACTATTGCATTCAGGCCCAACAGGCCCAAAATGGGCCAAGCCCAGCAGAATGAAGCTCTAAGCAGCTCACGATGCAGGAAGGGGGTGTCTTCAGCCCCATGGCCGAAGGCTACCAAACACAGAAATGGCTTCAGCAGCAATCACGGGAAAATAAGGCTTGAAAACCAAGCCTTCGGCAATCGGAGCCCTCGGCACTAAGAGGCCCCCGGTACGCAGAGCCTTCGGACTGTCATCTACAGCCGAAGGCATCCTCCTCGACAGAATCTCCCATCCACATGCGCTGGATCACCGTACCAAGTAGAAACGTCGCGTCCAACCACCGCATTTAATGCGGCCACATGCGAGTGCCAGCGCCACCCCTGTTGAGGTGACCCCTCGACCACCAGAATGCTGACACGTGTCCCTATCTAGCATTTATTGCTACTATAAATAGCAGCCTCTTTCCCCATTGTAAACCACGCCTGGAATACATAACTCATATATTCGAACTCACTCTCTCTCTTACTTATTTGCTCTGACTTCTCTCTAAGTTACTCCCCGCAGTAACCCCTCGGATAAGCTACCCCCCGGGTACACTATCCATCAATTGTTTAAAATCTTCATATTATTCTTAGATTATTTACCTGTTGAAATCTAGACATACATCAAACAACTAGTGACTAACTAGTATAAAGGGGGTGAGTGTATAAATATGTTATACTCCCTCCGTCCCGCAAAGAACTTCCCGGTTTGACCTACACACATATTAAGGAAATAAACTTACCAGGGGGTAAATTTTACTGTTTTGACACTGTTTCGACACTGTTTGACACTGTTTTGCACTGTTTGGCATTGTTTTGATGTAGATAACTTTCCATTTAGGGAAATGAGAACTTCTTTTTGGGACTGCTAAAAAGGGAAAGCGGGAAGTTCTTTGCGGGGTGGAGGGAATATGTTATATGATGTTGTTTTGCTAGGTTTTTACATAGGAAAACAAAAGGGAAAACATGGACTTTAGCATGGCCCAAAAAATGTGCTTTACACAGGTGCACATAACCATATTATAAGCAAACAACATGTATATTGACCTTTACAATCACACCATTAATTGACCTTTACAAGTTCCATTAACCTTACAAAGACGACCTTAACTTTAGACAAAAATAAAGGACCATAACTACATGATATGACAAAAATCCCAACTTTTGACATCAAAATCACAACTATGGACATCATATCTGAGATGGTTGAGAAGTTGTTGGAGGAGAAGATCTTTGGGACATCACATTACCACCCCCTTGTCCTGACTAAAATAACTAGTATTAACATCGGGCGGGGCATCTGTCCCAATTTGTCAGGGGGCCCCAACATCAGGGGCCCCCTCGAGGGCCACAGGCGAAGGCAAACGCCTGGATCAACCCGAACACTATCCCCCTCGGCAACCCGAACGGCAAGAAGAGGGAGATCGGGAATCTTGATGAGGAAGAAGGGTACGACCAGTGCCAGGAGAAGAAGCGCCATATCCACATGATCACTGGCGGCAACACGGGGGGAGACTCCACGAGCCAAAGAAAGAAGTGGGCACAGTCCCTTTATGTAGGGGAAGTCACTCATATGCCCCCCATAAAACGGTTGAGGGAGGAACCCATTGTCTTCACCAACGCCGACCTCCCCCCAGCTTCCTCCCCTCACCGGGATGCGCTAGTGATCCAGAGCGAGATCAATAATACCATTGTCCACGAAACTTACATTGACACGGGCAGCTCCATCAACGTAATGTACCTGAGCACATTCAAGGAGCTGCGCCTGGAAAGGGAGTCCCTTTGGCCTATCCGGACCCCTCTGTCAGGTTTCACCGGGGATACAATAGATTTCGAGGGAGTAATAACCCTCCCGGTACTCTTCAGCGACGGGCTCCATAGAGCCAAGCTCGAGGTGGAGTTTGTCGTCGTCAACATCGACTGCACCCACAACATCATCCTCGTCCGTCCCGCCCTTGAAGATTTGGAGGCTGTCATCTCCATGAGGCACCTATGCCTCGAACTCCCAGCTGAAGGGGCATTGGGTACTCAAGGGGGAATCAGAAACTCGCTCGGACCTGCTACCTCCAAATAACAAAAAAAATCAGCAAGGCTGAGTTCCGAGTAGACACCATCACCGGAACAAAATCCAAGAATAAGACCGTATATTTTACTCCAATAATAAGATTTTTTGTCCCATTGAATGATTAAAATAAAAAAAATAAAAATAGGAGGGAACACTCCATATTTGAAAAGAAAAGTAAGAAAAACTTCCACTTTTGGTCCCATGACTATTATACCACTTCCACATTTAGTCCCTTACTTTCAGATTGTCCACATTTAGTCTGTGACCATTATCCCCTCACCACCCCTCGTCCTTATGGCCAAAATTCCGGCAAATTTAGTCCACTTATCAGCCTCAGAATCAGTCTTTGCATTAAATTTTATACTATCACAAATTTATAATACTAGCCTCAAAATCAGTCATAAATGCTAAATGTATTTGAATTATTTATTTAACACCACAAATTTATGTCTGTGAAAGAAAAATCATATGATCGTGGTGCTAACATAACTTTTACATAAAGTTCGGGATATTTTTATTACATGCGTAAGTTTGGGCCTTGGGGTGTTAACTTCACACCCCTTCAAGTTGGGGGTATTTAAATCATTTTTTCCAATTCTAAATCGCTTTTTTTAAAGCATTCTAAATCGTTTAATACATGGTCATGCAATAACAGTCTTATTTCATTCCTTCACATGTTGATCAAACTTGATAAAATTACAAGGAGTAAAATATTATATAGAGATAGAGAATACTCTTATCGTTCATTTTAATTCTGAAAGAAGGATAGAGTAATCAATTACTACTTTATATTTCTTCCGTTCCGAGTTGATTTGTAATTTGACAATTTTAAAGTCGACTCACGACAAATTTAAATCTTCCTATTATAGGTTAGGTTTTCCATATCACTCTTTGCATTAAATTTGGGTTTTCATACCTAAAATTTGCATTAAATTTACCGTTATTTTGGTCGGAAGGACGAGGGGTGGTAAGGGGATAATGGTCATGGACTAAATGTGGACAATCTGAAAGTAAGGGACAAAATGTGGAAGTTGTATAATAGTCACGGGACCAAAAGTGGAATTTTTTCGAAAAGTAATCATACTATGAATTTTTTCTCGAAAACTGTGTTATATTTCCTTCCTATTTAATGATTTTTTTCTCGAAAAATGTGTTATATTTTCCTTCCTATTTAATGATTTTTTTCTATATATAGAAACTACGTCTCCAACTCCGCCATGAGATCAGTTTTTGGTATCATGCCTGTCCCAAGCCAGGATAAAGGAGGAGGGTGTTGTGGTCGGCGCGTGACGGCCAACAGTATCACTTAGTCACATCACATGACATGAATCGAAATATGAATATCGCTACAGCTAGGTCGTCGCCCGTAAGCGACGCACCATCCCTCCGCCTGGGGGTGGTGTCAAATGAGCAAGGGCGCGCTACACTTCATAGGCCTGGGTGTGGTGATAAGAATGCTAAGGCTGCTAGGTCGTCGCCCGGAAGCGATGCGCCACTCCAATGCCCGGGGATGGTGTCAAATATGCAAGGGCATTGTGGGGGTCGATGTGGGGTGAAGAAGAGAAGGCAGGGTGTTAGATTGCGCTTTGGGACATGGAATGTTGGCTCTCTTACGAGAAGATCTTCGGAGATAGCCTAGGTTATGAAGAGGAGGAATATCAGCATAATGTGCATGCAAGAAACTAAGTGGGTTGAGAAAAGGCACGCGAGATTAATCCCGAATGTTTTAAGCTTTGGTACTCGGGGAGAGAGAGGAACAGTAATGGAGTAGGCATTATGGTGGCACATGATTATGTTGACGGTGTGGTTGAAGTGTTTAGGAAGAACGATCGCATCATGAGCATTAAGTTGATAATAGGGGATGAGATCGTGTCCGTGGTTAGTGCCTATGCACCACAAGTGGGATTGGATGCATCTATCACTCAACAATTTAGCGAGTGCCAAGGGGAGAGAAACTGGTCATAGGAGGCGACCTCAACGGGCATGTGGGACCAAGTCGTGATGGTTTTGAGAGTGTCCATGGCGGACATGGTTTTGGCACTAGAAATGAAGCGGGGAAGAACATTCTGGATTTTGCCTCGACATATGAGTTGGCTGTGATGAACACTTGGTTCAAGAAAAGAGACTATCACCTTGTCACCTATAGAAGTGGAGCTAATAGTACCCAAATTGACTACTTTTTAGTACGGACGACTTGGAGAACTAGCTACACTGATTGTAAGGTTATCCCAGGTGAGAGTGCTGTCACTCAGCATAGGATGCTTGTGCTTGATTTTCGAGGTAAAAAGAGGGGACGAGTTAAGGTACAAGGGGAGTCAAAGATAAAATGGTGGAGGCTCGAGGGGGATTTCCAACAAAGTTTTGCACACAAAATGTTGGAGGAAGATGTTTGGTCTATTGATAATGACGCACACGTGGATGATGTGTGGTTATCAATGGAGTCCACCATTAACAAAGTGGCGAAGAAGATACTCGGAGAATCTAAAGGATGTCTGTCACAAAAAAAGGACACACTTGGTGGAATGATGAGGTGAAACAGGCAATAAGGGCCAAAAGAGAATGCTATAAGAAATTGGGCAAAAGTTGGAGCGACGAGAACATAGAGAAGTACAAAGAGGCTAGAAGAAGAGCAAAGAAAGCTGTGAAGGAAGCCAAAGGAAAAGTGAATAAGGAATTGTATGTAAAGTTGGATTCTAAGGAAGGAGAAAAAGATATCTACAGACTTGCTCGCCTTCGTGACCGTAGGACTCAAGATATCGGAAAAGTTAAGTGTGTGAAGGATGTCGATCAAAGGGTATTAATGGACGACGAAGAAATAAAATAGAGGTGGAGGTCATACTTTGATACCTTGTTCAACGGGAATAAAGTCCAAGGTATTGATGATCTTACTATAACAGTGTATGGTAAATAGGGACTTCGTGAGAAGGATTCAAACAACAGAAGTTAAAGAGGCTATGAGAAAAATGGGCCGGAAGAAAGCAGTGGGCCCAGATGGCATACCGATCGAGGCTTGGAGAAGTTTGGGAGAGAAAGGCATCGAGTGGCTAACACGTTTCTTCAACATTATTTGGAGAAACAAAAAAATGCCAGTGAGTTGGCGGAAGAGTACTCTCATTCCCTTATTTAAAAATAAGGGTGATGTACAAGAATGTGCTAACTATCGAAGGATTAAGCTTATGAGTCACACCATGAAACTTTGGGAGCGAGTGGTTGAGCAAAGACTACGTAAAAGTGTGAAAATTTCGGAGAATCAATTTGGTTTTATGCCTGGACGCTCAACAATTGAGGCCATTCACCTTCTCAGACAAGTTGTGGAGAAGTATAGAGACACTAAAAAGGATCTGCATTTGGTGTTCATTGACATAGAAAAGGCATATGATAGGTGTAATACTTAAGAATTTGAGTACTTAGATTTAGTTAATGTTTCGGGACGAAACATCTTTTAAGGAGGGTAGAATGTGACACTTCAAAAATTTAAATAAAAATAAAAATAATTTTTAATCAGATAAAATAGTTCGAAAATAACAATTTTAGAATTAATTGAGTCAGACAAAAATTCAACAGTTGTAACATTCTAATCAGATAAAAATTTCAAAATTTATGATGTTTTAGTCAGATAAAAATATTTCAGTAATAAGAACAGCATTTTAGTAAACAAGTGAACCAGACAAAAAAAATTTACATTTACGACATTTTTAATCAGATAAAAATGGCCCGATAATAGAAGTTATGTTTTAGTATAAAATTAATTTTTATATAACTGTTTTAGGTTGTATAATATGCAAAGTATAAACTAAATAATTAAAATACTCAAAATATACATATATATATACATAATAATAATAGTAACCTACTTAGTAATATAACTAAACTAAAATACCTACGTAACTACGTAATAATATATACTACTACTACTACTACTTAAATACTACTACTACTACATATATACGTATTAGGATTAAATAGGAGGTAGTAATATATAACTATAATACGTATTAGGATTAAGTAGGAGGTAGTAATATATAACTATAATACGTATTAGGATTAAGTAGGAGGTAGTAATATATAACTATAATACGTATTATAGTTTTTCTTGGCCGGCAAAACAACACAACCAAAAATCGGGAGGAGCTGTTTTAATCCAACTCTAACTCTAACACAGCCCGGAACCCTCATCTCTCCCTATAAATAATAGGCCAGAACCCGCGTTTTCTACATCCCGAAAATCTGAGAAATATACATATATACGTATATATATATATATATATATATTTGCGACCCATCGTTTGAGCCAGAAACAAGCCCTGAAAATACTTCTCAAACCTTCCCCTTCGTGATACGAATCCAACGGAAAAAGAATCGTCGAAAACGGTCGTGAAACGAGGGAGAAAAACCTCGCCGGAGTTTCGCCGTAGAAAAGCTTTTCGACGGAAAACGGAGAAGAGGGAGGAGCTACCACTGCCGCCAACCCACCACCGTCATTCGCCGTCCCGAGAGGAGTGCACCGCTACCCCGTTGGCCGTTTCCGACGAGGTAAAACCTCTTTCCCCGTTTTTTTTCTCTCTCCCCGTTTTTCCGGCGACCTGGGGAAGAAGAAGAAGACCCAGCTGGGGTCCCTCCTGGGCCTAATTTTTTTTGGGCCAGAATAATTTAATTTGGCTCAGTTCGGCCCAGTTGCAATAAAAATTAAAAATAAAATAGTAAATGAAATATATAAAATCTGGAAAAATATAAATTAAATACCTAGTATAAATATACATATTCGGACCAACCAGAATTGGAAAATAATATTTTTAGCTATTTTTAATTGATTTAATGGTAATTGGGCCAATTTATACACTTTTAGCAAATAATTAACTAAATAACGAAAATAATTATGAAATAAATATTAGAGTAAACTAGGATAAATATATGACTAACTAGGACCTTATGGACCATTTATAATTAATAAAAATAAGGATTAGTATATTTAATTGTAATTGAACCGATTAATAGATATATGAAATTAAAGGAATAATTATGGAAAATAATTATAAAATAAATATCTGGACAACCTAGGTCGAATATAGACCCAAAATATATTTATGGACGGTTACTAATTTATAAAGTCGATTCTTAGTCTATTTATTTAAATTAGGCCATATAAGACTAGTTAAGTAATTAAATAAGGAAATATTAATATTAATCGTGATTATTGAATAAAAATTTAGATGTTGTAGTTAATTATATTCGAATATTTTATTTAATATTAGAATTCAAATATTGTAATTAATGACTGAATTAATAAGGTAATTTGATTAATAAAAAGTGATTAACTCGAATAATTAATTAATTAATAAATTTGAATAAGGAAATAAAAATGGGGGAAAAAGGATAAATGATTGAAATAGAGTAAGTGACTAATTATATTATCTTAATTAAAAAGGTGAATACTTAGAGACCCAAATTGAAGAAGAGAATTAAGAGCATCGGGACTTAAGGTAAGTTTCACGTCAACCGAAATTAGTTCTTTTTCTTCGTGATTTCTTTTAAATATTTTTGTATGCTTATTTGTGAATTGAATTTTATGTGTGCTGAATTTGAATATTATTATATAAAAGGATTGCATTTGAGATATTAGTTTGTTGATATGAGTTATTTTGGGAGATTTTATAATAGTACGTAATTTGTTATCTTTGTGGGAGTTTAATGAAAAAGGAAATTTTTGAAAGAGAAATAAATATTTTCATAAAGGGTGAGCATCACGAGAGAAATCCGTGGTGTTGGTTTTCCACGTCCCTTAAAATGTGGAGGATGGTTAGGTCTACTACTACTCAATTTTTGGTTTGTGTTGGTTTGAGGTGAATTGTCGGTCGGTAGAAAACATCCCGGCTTTTGAGTAGTAGTGGTAGTAGTAGCTCCTAATCATTCAGGTTTTGAGGTGGGGTAATTGGTAGAAAACATCCCGGCTACCCGGATCGACTTACTAACCCGGAGGGCTTGGAATACCTTTAGGGGGTGTGCACACTTAAAGTAGTTGTTTCCGTTTCCAAGGAGTAGTTGTGGTACCGGCGATAGTTCCGGGGTGGCCGTACATAACGACGGACCACCGGGCTCAACCGAAGTGTTGAGCACCGCCCTTCTAAATTACTAGGAAGTTAGATACACAGTGATTTTGGGAGAAATTCAAAAGGAGAATTTTGGGTGTTTCATGTATTTTGGAATTATTATGGTTTACAAGTTAATTATGTGATTGGGATTTTAAATAGATATCGTTTACTTATGATTTATGGTTTATAAAGTGTTGAAAAATATTTTATGAGGTTGTACGAATTTTATATATATTATTTATTATTATTTTAAAAGGTTAGGTGGGACTTACTTAGCATTATTGCTAATGTTTGTTTCTTTTATTTTTCTTGTGCTCGTATTTAACAGGAGGTGATCATGATGATTTTGATGCTGAAATGTTTGAGAGCGCGAATTAGAAGACAATTATGTAGTTCACTAGAAATAAACTTTAATATTTTCTTATGATTCGAACATCTTGATTTTTGTTAAACTCGCGTTTTGGTAGATAGCCTTAGCATTCAATCATTCACGGATTGGATGTGGCGGTGACATACCCCTTTTACTTAGTTTTATTAATTTCCGCTGCAACTTTTGAAGTTTTAATCATTAAATAAAAGTTCATCTCTATTTCTAAGTATTATTTTGGGTGGAAAATTTTGGGGGTGTCACAATAGGATACCTCGAGAAGTTCTTTGGTGGGCCTTAACTAGAAAAGGCATATCACGTAAGTATATCAACATCATCATGGATATGTATGATGCTTGTACTACAAGTGTCTGCACTAGTGTAGGGAGGACCGCAGAGTTTCCTATTACTATTGGAGTGCACCAAGGATCTGCTCTGAGTCCTTTCTTATTTGCTTTAGTCGTGGATGAACTTACGAAGTCAATTCAAGAAGATATACCGTGGTGCATGATATTTGCCGACGATATTGTATTGATTGATGAGACACAATCCGGTGTTAAAGCAAAGTTGTAGGTATGGCGACAAACATTGGAGAGCAAGGGTTTCAAACTGAGCCAAAGCAAGACTGAGTATTTGGAGTGCAAGTTCGGTGGAGGTAGAAGCAGTAGCAACAGTGGGATTACTCTTGATGGTAAGGAGATACCGGTGTGTGATATGTTCCGTTACTTGGGATCCATAATTCAGAAGGATGGTGAATTAGATGGAGATGTATGTCATAGAATCAGAGCTGGGTGGATGAAATGGAAAAGTGCTTCACAATTTCTATGCGATCGAGGTATGCCGACTAAACTGAAAGGTAAATTTTATCGTACAACAATTAGGTCGGCATTAATGTATGGCGTAGAGTGTTGGGCGGTGAAGCAATGCCACGTTCAAAAGATGAGTGTGACAGAGATGCGTATGTTGCGTTGGATGTGTGGACATACCAGAAAAGACCGTCTGAGGAATGAGGTAATCAGACAAAAGGTGGGAGTAGCACCTATAGAAGATAAGATGCGGGAGTCTCGTTTGCGGTGGTTTGGGCATGTGCATAGAAGACCGAGCGATGCACCTGTTAGACGACTTGAGGGGTGGGGAGTAGAGTCAGAGAAGAGAGGGAGAGGAAGACTCAAACAGACTTGGATTAGAGTAATCGAAACTGATATGCGTCTACTTGGGTTGGATGAGAGTATGGCTTTGGAGAGAGCAAAGTGGAGGGCGCACATCCATGTGGACGATTGATGTCTTGTCTACCTTTCCTCTCTTGTTTCTTTTATCATTTATCTTCCTTATCTTTTTATATTCTTATGTTATTTTTATCTTCTAGCTTTTTTATGCTCTTTTATTTATTTCTTTTATCTTGGTTATATTCTTGTGTTATTGTTATCTTATATTTATGTATCTTTATTTTATTCATTTTATCTTACTTTTCTTCCTTTTCTTGTCCGCCTTCTCTTTTTGACATCGATATCATAGATCGATTCATGTTAGCCGACCCCAAATTCTTTTGGGATTAAGGCTTGGATGTTGTTGTTGTTGTTGATAGAAACTACGTCTCCCTCATAGAAATTTAGACATATTTTATATTTGTTCGAACATTAACAAAACAATTTTCAACAGGGAGAAGATGATCTATATAGACTACATTAATTTTTCATGTTTTAATTGAATCGCAAAAATGAAATTGAAATGCGATATATATTTTATACTCAAAATAAGAGATAAAATGAATTTGAGTTAATAAAAGTTAAATTATAAAGGGGAAAATACCCTCAACTTTGAAGAGGTGTGGGGTGAACACCCTAAACCTGTGTATGTAATATAAATATACCGAACGTTATATAAAAAGTTATGTTAGCACTCATGTTCATATGATTTCCTTTGACAAATGTAATCTATGATGTTAAGTACACAATTTAAAATATTTACATTTGTGAGGATAAAATTAACATATATATATACTCCGTATGTACTAACGAATTATTAGATATTCCATCAATAGAAGCTAAGATCTCGAGTGTTAATTGCATTCTCATAAATGCTAAATGTATTTAAATTATTTATTTAACACCACAAATTTACGTCTATGAAAGAAAAATCATATGATCGTGATGCTAACATAACTTTTACGTAAAGTTCGGGATATTTTTATTACATGCGTAAGTTTGGGCCTTGGGGTGTTAACTTCACACCCCTTCAAGTTGGGGATATTTAAATTATTTTTTCCAATTCTAAATCGCTTTTTTTTTGAAAGCATTCTAAATCGTTTGATACATGGTCATACAATAACAGTCTTATTTCATTCCTTCACAAGTTGATCATACTTGGTAAAATTATGAGTAAAATATTATTTAGAGATGGAGAATATTCTTATCGTTCATTTTAATTCTGAAAGAGGGATAGAGTAATCAATTACTACTTTATACTTCTTCCATTCCGAGTTGATTTGTAATTTGACAATTTTAAAGTTGACTCACGACAAATTTAAATTTTCCTATATATAGGTATATAAGTTTAAACTATTAATAATTAGAATTTATATACTTATAAATAACTGTATATTCGTATTGATTTTTTATATGGTTGAGAAATCCAAATTACAATATGGTAAAAAATTAACATCACAAATATATGCAATTAAAATAATTTCAGATTCACGAATGAAAGCACTGAATGAATAAAAAGGAGGAAAAACGGCCTTCCGTTGACTAAAAACTCTTTCATTTTCTCAAAGCAGTCAGTCATGCCTTCCTCAATTGTTTTCTGCAATGACCAACTCTGCAGAAGCAACACCCCCCTCCATTTCTTCCAGAAAAACTGTAAACCTCTGTTATCTTCATCAAACCACCCCAAATGGTCTTCTCCATCCCCCCTTCACAAGAAATCCCAATTCCAAAGAGCCCTTTACGTCAAAGCCACAGCTCCAGATTCTCGAGCTACCAGACAACAAATAGAGGTATTCCCCTTCTGTACATGGGGTTTCTGTTTCTTATTTCTTTATTTCTGAATTTGGGTTATTTCGTTAGAGAGTGTACGATCAAGAAGAAAATTGTAATAAATTAGCTGAAGAAGTTGATAGGGAGACAGGGCTTGCAAGTCTGACACTGTTTTCTCCTTGCAAGGTAGGTGAATTGACCTTATCCACCAGTGTCTTACGTTATTACATTCTCCATTCTCTCAAATTTTTGCTTGCGTGTTTTTGTGTGCTTTCAGGTAAATGTTTTCTTGAGAATCACAGGCAAAAGGGAAGATGGATTTCACGATTTGGCATCTCTGTTTCATGTAAGTAAGCTCGGCTGCTCTTTTCCAGATGGAAACATCACACGAGGCAGTGTCTTGTTGAATGAGGAGCGACTAGTTTTACCTGTCAATTAAGGGCCTGTTTGGAACTCGGAAAATATTAAGGAAAGAAATTAGGGAGGTGAATGGAGTGGGAAGTTGGAAGGGAACATCAAATTTGGAAAAATAAAAATCAAATTCAAGCTCAATAAGTTTATTGAAGATATTTGTTCAACTCATTATGTTTGTTTTTTTGTATTATATAATCACTAAGAGATGCAGATAAATGTAAAAAGTTGAAGAAAAAAAATCATTATTCTCCTTTGCATTATCAAGGTAAAGTGAGACATAGAAGACAACTTTCAATGTCAATTCTGTTTCCTTTCCCCTACATTTCCATGTTCAACACATGCCCTAAACGTTCCAACATTAGTTCTCTCTCAGTACTATATGAAATATTTGTATCTATAGCTATAATACAATTCAGTATGCCCTTTTGTTAATTCAGGTAATTAGTCTAGGAGATAAAATCAAATTTTCTGTGTCACCAACAAAGACGAAAGACTGCATATCAACTAATGTTCCCGGTGTTCCCCTTGATGAGCGAAACTTGGTAAAAAAAGACTTTTCTTTTCAAATTTATGATAAAGCTTTAGTACTTCTAAAATCTAACCCTTAATTAATTTTCCTCTTTGCAGATAATAAAGGCTCTCAATCTTTACCGAAAAAAGACTGGAACTAACAATTACTTTCAGGTAAAATCTTCAACTGTTAAAAGGGAATACTGATCTGAAAACATTTACTGGGTTTATTATTTGTCTCTAGCCTGACAGCATACTGAGTTTGATAAAGTTAGCAGATTGATCTTGATAAGAAGGTGCCTACTGGTGCTGGACTTGGTGGTGGGAGCAGTAATGCTGCTACTGCCCTGTGGGCAGCAAATAAAATCAATGGCTGTCTTGCCAATGAAAAGGAACTCCAAACATGGTCCAGTGAGATTGGATCTGACGTGCCCTTCTTTTTCTCTCATGGAGCAGCCTACTGTACAGGTAGAGGTGAGGTATGGTTTTTTTTATTCTACAATGCATTTTCGCTCCCCCCATTTACTTTAGTTTGTGGTCTTTGACTTTCAAACAGAAGTGTTGATGAAATGATTAACACATAATATTGACACTTGCAAAGTTGCAACTGTGTTCGATGTGGTCAATGAACAATTGAATGTATGTAGTAGAGTAATATCTTAGGATATGGATCTTTTGATGAGGGAATGATGCAAAGTCAAAATTGACGAGGTGAAAATGTCTATTAAGTAGATATATCATGCTCACCGAAAGGATATTTGGGTAAGGTACAACTCTAGTAAGTTATTAACACTACATTTTAAAAAAGTAGCATGTTTGGATTTTTTTAGAAAAATTACATCAAATTCAAAGAAAACTAGCTTCTTTGTTGAAGTGGAACTCATTTGGAACTATGTTTCACGTGGTTAATGGAGGATTGAATATATGTAGGACAGAGTAATATTTTAAGGTTTGAATCTGTTTGATATGTGAAGGATGCAAAGAAAAATAATTGAATATATCTTTTAAAGTGAGTTATCATGTTCTCCTAAAGGATATTTTAGTAAGGTAAAACACTAAAAGTCATGAAAACTACCCAGCCTACATGTTTTTCTAAAACTAAATTTAACTGGTTTAGATTTTTTGGAAAAATTATACTCCGTATTAAAATGAATTCAACGAACATAAGTTTTTCTGTTGAAAATTGAAATACAACTTGTTTTTGGAAAAATAAATTTTAAACCATGACACTATTTTTTGACAAAAATAAATTTCAGAACCTGACTCTTTTATAGGGGCGGAAGGAGTATTTATATTTCACCTGTTCTGTAATTTCTGGGGAAGCAAGGATATTATATAAATACTTTGTATTATATAACATTGAGCTTTGTTATAATGCCCATCAATGAAAAAATATGGAAACACACCAGCATGCAGATGGAGCAGCATTAAGAATTCATAATGCCCGTGGAAGAATGTAAAATAGTTAAACACATGTTTTGCGAATAGGATTCTGGCCATATTTCATCTGCACCACAAACTTACCAGTGGAAATGTCATTTATCCAGATTGTTGAAGATATCCCATCACCCATACCATTTAACATTTCAATGGTTCTCATAAAGCCTCGGGAAGCATGCTCGACTGCTGAAGTTTACAAGGTGTTGCACTAAATTGCACTACATATTTGGAATGTCTATTTCTGGAATTTCTAACTGATATGAAATAAGATTTCATTTTACAGCGTCTACAATTGGATCAAACTAGCAAGGTCAATCCATTAAGCTTGCTGGAGAGCATTTCAAACCATGGAATATCTCAAGAAGTTTGTATCAATGATCTGGGTAAAAGCCTTCACTGAAAATATATAAAGTCTGTACACAGTAAATTGACTACAAATATTTGTTTGCTTCCCATAGGTCTTCTAACTTGGAAAAGAAAACTAGGTAGAGAAGTATAACTTTGAACTTCAACTGTAATAACTATAAAATATCATTGTCATTTCTCCCTTCTTATTGTATTCTTTTGTGGACCAAAATGAACTAAATGTATTAAATTGCAAGTAGAACTTGTACTGGCCTTGTCATTTTTCTTAATACTCCGTATGTTTTTTGATTTGCATCTTAATTTGTACTTTTTTAGAACATCCTGCATTTGATGTACTTCCCTCACTCAGAAGATTAAAGCAACGAATAGTCGATGCAGGTCAAAGGAAATATGATGCTATTTTCATGTCTGGAAGGTATAGTTTAATTAAAGTCATTATAATCTGTTAAAGAAACATGCTTCAAAAGATGTTTTTATCCAGTAAAAGGTAGTATTCCATTAAACAGAGCTAATTATTCATGTGATTTCACCCAAAAGAGTTACAAAAATGAATTTTGAAAATATAGTAGGAATCCAGGACTTTTATGGTTTGTAGTTTGTACATTGACCAAAATGACTTTTATTTTGGGACAGACAGGAATTTGATTTTGATTTATTCGTTTTCACAAGTAGTTGTTATTTTATTCAACTCTTTGAATTTCATGCATTCTTATCTATAGCATCGAGTTATTGTGCTCATTGACGCGAGTTATGATACAGTGGGAGCACTATAGTAGGGATTGGTTCTCCAGACCCCCCACAGTTTTTATATGACGATGAAGAATACAATGATGTCTTCTTGTCAGGTAAGAGCCACATTTAATTTACTTGCATGAAATGCAAGTTTCATACAAAGAACCACATGTGTGGCTGCATGCATATTTCTTTTTCCTTGTCGACTTCCTTGTCATCGCTTTGGGGAGCACACATAAACATGACGTTTTTAAGTACACTAAGATGCTTAATTCATAAAATAGGTGTAATCAGTGTTAGTACTTAGATAATGTTTTGTAAGCTGTAAGGCACTGTGATATAATGCAAGTTTTATAATAATAAAAACTAAGGAGTGCTGATTTCATTATATTACGCTCCATAACCTCCATTACAGTATGGCAAATGTTTCCTTAGAAAAGTTGGATAAGAACCACGGGATATGGCCACTTGGCCCACTTTCTTAAATCTTTTTATAGTAAGCCAACCTGTACGGTGGGTGGGGGTTTACTAATGCTTATCTTGGTTCCTGATTCAAAAGACCCAATCCAACTTTCTCATCGTTGTAGCTTTGAAAGTGAAAGCCAAAAAGATTTTGTAATGGGAAGAAGTGTTAGGATTTTCTTGGAAATGAAGTAGATATAGTAGATATCTACCCCCCGTGAGTTATTAATAGATATAGATGCAGTGACCAATCAGACAGGGGATACTGAGAATGTAATCTGATATAGACACTACGATGTAGTTGTAAAACATACTACCTCCGTCTCGAGTTAAGTTTCACATTGAAAAATAACACGGTTATTTAGTCAATAATTAAATAAGGTCATCTGAGTATATTTTACGAAGTAGTTTTGATGGGGATATAACATGAGGTCATTGATGACAACTGTGATGTTATAAGCGTATTATTTTTAATATTTGATGATTAATTCGTATTTAAAAGTGTTAATTATCTCCCAAAATATAAATGAGAAGCTTTAGTTGGGACGCCCAAAAGAGGCAAGTGAGAAGCTTAAGCTGAGAATGGGGTATCTCTTATTCTGTGTAAAAAAAAGGGCTAGGCATCTGGCAGGTAGCAGACTGTGGTCTGGGGTATAGCATCAGACTGGGCTTGGATAAGGTTAGAGGGTTTGTAGGATTAGACAAGGCCAATTTGGGGGGAAATGGTTGGCTCCGAAGGGGAATCTAGCACAAATACGGGACTAGGTGATATTTTGAAAACAAAGGCTCCTATGTATATAAAGTCACAAGTCCAGTAGAAGTTATGTATCTACTTTCAATCTTTCATATGAGCTTTTTGGTGTTTTGTGCTCTCATAAATTAACTTTTGTACGAGAGAAGAGAATTCGACATTAAATTAGCCTATATTTGGATCCTGGAAAGTACTCGGGAAATGAAAGAAAATAATAAGGAAAGTCATTTACTTGTGTTTGGATGTACCAGTTACCATGGACAATGCAAAGGAAATACGGTTAATGTTTTTAAATCTTTTACATATGTTAAGTATTTATTTGAAACGAATATATAAATAAAAACGAATTTGAACAAATATTTAAAATAAATTTATGGATTTGAAAGAATTCTTTATTTTCCTCAACACTTTTTCCTTCATTTGCAATGAAGCCAAAGACTCACTATCTTTTGGCTTGGCCGTATGATGGAATAAAGCAAAATGACTCATTAAACTGGTTGCGCTTCTTTATTATGAAGTAGTAGTCAATTCATGGAACTTTCAACGCGATTTCACTATGGGTCATCCAAAAACAGTCTCTTTGTGCTTTAGTACAGGGGTAAGACTGCGTACATCCGACCCCCCTACCCCACCGAAAGTGGGAGCCTTTGCAGCACTGGGGTAATGATGATGATGATGAACTTTTTCCTTCTCAATTTTTCGTATATGGCTATATCTTCCTTCCTCCCTATTTTCTTCCCCTAGCATTTTCCGCATTGCAAACAGACTTACACATTTACATTATACTGTATGTAAAAGTAACTCATACCCATTTAGGTAGTGGTTGCACATGTCATTTGGCAATGCTTCATATATTAACTTCAGTGTGATTAAACATTTGAAAAACAACCACACAATTTGCTTGCAAAATCATTTCCATATAGAGATTCTCTGTTTTTTTGTGTGTATATGGGGTTTCTGTGTAAAAGCTTTTATCTGTCCTAGTGGATACATAACCTACTTGCTCCCACCCACTAGTGTTCAAACTGATGATTCCTTTAGAGAAAAGTTGAGTTTTTAACCACCAATTGATTGATCTCATGAGTGTTGTAAATGACAAAATCTTGTGGTTCTTGTAATTCCATAATTATTTCTAGGGAAAACTGTCAAATAGGTCCCTGTACTATTGCCAAAAAGTCAATTGGGTCCTCGTACTTATCGGTGAGTCAATTAAGTCCACAAAGTATTAAAAAACACCCAATTATTCCATTTAGCCGGTTGGGAGCCGGTTAACGGTTAAACGTGTACACATGGCGGTACACATGGATTTTTTCTTCCTTTTTTGATTTTCTTTTCTTTTTTCCTCTGCTCTCTCCTTCTTTCTTCTTCCCCAGGCTTCTTCTTCCCTGTTCTTTACCCGTAAATATTTTTGCGAATTTTCCTTTCTTTATTTCTTGGTTTATATCTTATTCTATTTCTTCCCACAAAAGAACATCAACCACTGCCGCTCAAGTCTTCCTCATCCGCAACTGGTGGTCAGCCTTCGTCCACAAAAACCCAACTTTTCTAACCGCCGGTTAGCCGGTAGATCTGAATTTCTCCAACCACCGTCATACGTCGCTCTTCACCCGTGATTTCTTCAATCTGCTGCTCATCGTCCACAACCAAAGCTTACCTAGCCACCGCCGTACGTCGCCCGTCTCCCATGTCTTCCTCAATCGCCTCCTGTTGGCTACAACATCTCCATCCACTGCCACCTGCCGCCCACTCAAAGAAAGACAATCGGGATTCGGGAAGAATGGAAGAAAGAAAGAAAAGAAAGTGGAAAAGAAAGAAATTGGGGGAGGGAAAAGAAAGTGCACGGGAAGAAGAAGAAGAAAGAAATAAAGAAAAACAGTCGCTGCAACTCCAAGGATCGGAAAAAGGAGAAAAGTGTTAATATGGTACCTTAACTTGTCACTCATAGCATAAAGAGTACATAATTTTGTGTTAGATACCTCAAAGTACATCAATTTGTTTTTTAGTGTCAACTAAGTACGTCTGTTATACCCGTTAGAAATGATGACATGGCTACACATATGGCTGATCTGGTTAAAAAAAGTCCAATGCATATCCTCTATTTCATCAATGCAATCCCCAACTAATCCATTTCATCTATGCCCAGCATTCTCGCTTTTCATGGCCGTAAGGCCATTTGAGTTTATCTCTTCCGGCCATCACATGTGTCCTTCTCTTCTACCGAAAATATTTCTCTGCATTAATTTCTCACCGCCGTCGATTTTTTGGGTTCCCACTTTCTCTCATTCAGCAACCCTGCAAAAACACCCCAAAATGAACGTGTAGGCCATATAGAAGCGCTGCCTACGATTCCCAGAAAGTGATGATTCACTTGTTCGCTTGTCCAGGAAAACCAGGTGGCTGACAGTAATACTCATCCTTCTCCAGGAAACCCTCAAAGCAGCAGGGGTACTTCTTCAACCAATTCATGGCCTTCCCTTGGAGATCAAAACTCTTGAACTTCATTCTGGAGGAACTTAACAGGGCCCACCTGATTTGGCCTTCCCTTGTGGCATAAAAATTGAAATGGCTCCCGGCTCGGTAGATAGCCATCCAGCCCACCCCTTTCTCTCTTTTTAGAGCCTCGACATATGAAAGAATGGAGGTAATCGCTTAACAAACAAAAAGACAAGCAAATTAAACAAGGCACATGAAAACAGAAATCCCTTCAAAGTTCAATGAATTATGTAGGAAGAATAAGAAGATAAAAGGAAGAATAAGATAGAAGGGAACAAGAACGTACAGGAACGCAGTTGATCGGAGTGAATATTTGCTGACATGGTAGAAAATAAACGTCCGTCTTTGCCATTTCAGGTTTTTTTACCGTCAGAGTTAAATCTGTACTCACTTAACACATAAAAACCAAGTTTAGGTACTTTATTGTATCCATTGCATGATGATGTACTCTTTATGCTATCGGAGACAAGTTAAGGTACCATATTGACACTTTTCTCGAAAAAGAAGTCGGGGGGAGAATGAAAGAGAGAAAAGAGGACAAAAAGAAAAAGGAAAAAATCAAAATTTTTGCCACATGGGCGGCCACATCAGCTATTACCGGCAATATATACTCCGTATCTCCAACCGGCTAAATGGAACAATTGAGTGTTTTTTAATACTTCGTGGACTTAATTGACTCACCAATAAGTACGAGGACCAAATTGACTTTTTGACAATAGTACATTGACCTATTTGACAGTTATCCCTTATTTCTATTCAATGTGTGCATTGGTAATGACTCTCATGTATATACATACATATATACCTTTGCAAATGCAGGAGCCAACTTTATTACCCGTGCATCCAATATGTGGTATACAGAACCCATTTTTGCATTTCCCAGCAGATCTCCCATGTTGCCAATGTGTTGATATCATCAGTACCCACTATTTCATCACGAGCTTGTTGCCAATTAGTGTAGCCTATTCAAAGATTATGATCCTAGTGAACTCTGTATCTGCCGCTTTCATTGTAAATTATCCAAGTGAAAACAAAAATGAAAAGCAGGTACCGGTTTTAGCCATGGGTAAGATACTTGTATTGTGGCGTTGCCTTTCACACTGTTTCCCCAATAAAAACCAGGCCTAATCTACACATGATTAGGGATGGGCGCGGTCCGGAACGGTCCGGTAAATTGGTAAAACCCGTAATGTATTCGTGAGGTTTTTAACGGTATGGTCCGGTTCCAAGGATAGAACCGCTCGGTACCATGTTGTTTCAGAACGGTACAAAACGGTACGGTACAATGCCAAACATATGCTAAATTTTTTGAACAAATCTTGCAATTAGTTGATATCATCACACCAAACAACTCACATGAAATGTTGAAATAAATACAAGAAATTGCATACATAGTACTAAAATTCACAAATACACAAATAGTGCAACTAGGGATGGACCGGTTCCGGTTCGGGCCCGGTTCGGGCATGGGCCCGGCCAGGCCTCGGTTCAGGAAGGGGAAGCCTGGAACCGGCCCGGGTAACCCCCGGGTCCGGGTTGGGCCTCGGTTTTTTTTTTTTTGGGTTTTCCTAGTTAACCCCCACCCCTCCCCCTCACCCCCAAACCAACCCTAACCACCTCAAATGGCCCAAAATACCCAGCCCAACCCAAAAACTTAAAAGAAATTCAAAAAAAAAAAATTGGCCCGGCCCGGGCCCGAACTGGCCGGGCCGGTTCACCTTTTGAAGGGCCCGAGCCTGAACCGACATCCCACCGGGCTGGGTGGCCCGAACCGGTCAACCAACCGGTTCACCGGGCCGGTCCGAGCCCACACAGTAGCGGGCCGGTCCGGTTCTGGGCCGGTTGGCCCGACCCGAGTCCACCCCTAAGTGCAACACAACTAAGAAAAAGTATACCAAAACGATGACGCAAGAGATAAATATCATTTTTAATTAACTAAGTTCATGTGAAAATATAAAAACGAATATCATCAAATTGTTGAATATAATAGAAATCTTCAACATTCTTCTTCTTCGTTCTAGGCTAAATATTACTCCGTAGTTCTAATTTAATTTATAGTTGAACCTTGATAGCTAAGATTTAAATCATATTAATTAAGTTGTAAAAAATGCACAAACATGATACAACAAAAAGACATGTACACTACATTACTAGAAATAAATAATCATTAATGATTTCTAAAATTTTAATATTCTTTCAATACATATCAAAATATAACATAAATTATCTAAAAAGAAAAACTAACAATATATATGATGGAGTATATGGCCCAGGAACCCCCGGCCCATACACTCCTACTATTTTAAGGGAGGCTCAATAGGCCTAGGAAGCACAGCAGGTCCAAATCACAGCGCCTCAAGTACTAAGCAACCCACGTGGCACACTAGGGGTGCCTTCGGCCCCCTGGCCGAAGGCTCCAAATTCTCACAGGATGGCCAACTCAAGCAAGCAAAGTTACTGGGAGAAAACGACGAAAATCAGTAGCCCTCGGCACCTAGAACCCTCGGCACTAAGGAGGTCCCCGGTACTCAGAGCCCTCGGCTAATCACCTGCAGCCGAGGGCACCTTTCTCGACATAATATCCTCTCCACATGCGCCTGAATCACCGTACCAAGTACGACGTCACATCCAACAGCCGCATTTAATGCGGCCACATGCGAATGCCAGCGCCACCCCGTTGAGGTGATCCCTCGACCACCAGAATGATGACACGTGTCCCTATCTGACATTTATTACTACTATAAATAGTGCCCCTTTTCCCCATTTGTAATCCAAGCTAAATTCGCACATTACATTCTCAGCAATACACTCTCTCTCTTACTTTTGCTCTGACTTCTCTCTAGTTATTCCCCGCAGTGACCCTTCGGATACATACCCCCGGGTAGACTATCCATCATTTGGTGCTCTCGTTGAGAGGTCGAATAATCAAGTAAGAAATCCTCCCCCTCGCCAAACACAAAACACCTAGCGAAAATGGTGAGGACAACTCGTGCCAACTCCAAGAACGTTGAGGACATGAACCTGGCCCTCGGCGAAGTTGACGTCCCCGAGGCCTCTAACAGGGCTACCGGGGGCGGCGTCATCTCCGGGTTTGACTAGACGGCTGTCGACCTACGCCATCAGATTCAACAGAATGCCCTCGATGCCCGCCTCGGCATCGAGGCCAAGAAGAAGGACCGGAGCGAGAACCAAGTTAGCCCTCCGGTCATCACTATCGACGTACAGTTGGCATTTTCCGCCTTCATCCAGACGCTCACCCAGAACCCGGGTGCCTTCGGCACTTTGGTTCCCCTCTAACCTCATGTCGGGGAGAATATCATGCCTCCCCCTCATCCACACCCCCTCGGGAACCCTGTCCTCCGGATGGGGAACATCGAGGGGGTCGTGGCCCAAGATACGGCCTCCCAGGAAGTCCAATCCCGGGACCGCCACCACATGAACAAGGAACAGCCCCGGACCTCTGCCCTCGAGAGACTCGGAGGGGCGCAAGACCGCCTCGAGGGGAAGGTGTTCCAGAGGCCTCAGGAAAGTGGCGGATCCGTCTCCAGGGCTAATGAAAGACGTCCCCCTCAAGACAAAGGCAAGGCACCTCTCCATGCCGACGACGCCCGTCACCAAATCAACCAGGCCCACTCGGCCCGTGTCCATTCGCAGGGGGCGGAGGCCCTCCCGAAGGACCCCCGGGACGAAATCATTGCGGCCCTCCAGCCCCGGCTTGACGAGATGGAGGCCACCAAAGCACACGCCACCACTTCTGCCCCTCATACAGACCTCAAGTATGAGGCCATGTTGGCCAAGATGGAGGAGATGCAGAAGAAGATAACTGAGGGCTCCGGGGAACCCACCATACAACTCCGGACCCGAACGCCATTTACCCCAAGGGTATTGGCGGCCCGGATCCCGGAAAAATACTGAGGGCAACTCATCAAGCCCTACGACGGAAAAACTGACCCCCAAGAGCACTACGGCAGGTACCAAAACAGTATGATGATGGTGGGGGCATCGGATGAGTATTTGTGCCGCTGGTTCCTCTACACCTTAGAGGGACCGGCTTACGAATGGTTCAATCGATTGCCCGAGGGCTGCATCGACTCATGGCAAGAACTCGCCCAGCGATTCTTGACCCAATTTGAAGGAAGGCGCCGCACAAGAAAACACTTCTCCCACTTGCTCACAGTGAGGCAAAAGAAAGAGGAGACCCTTCGGGACTACTTGGAGCACTGGAGAACAGAGGCTGATAAAGTTGATGGCGCAGATGACGGGACCCTCCTGGCCCTCCTCCAAATAGTGCTCCGCCCCGGAAACTTCTCAAGGAGCCTCATCATCGAACCCACCCCGCGATTATATAAGGGCCCTACAGCGGGGGGACAGGTATGCCGAAGCCGAGGAGGTGGAAAAATGTCATCACAACCCCGATCAGCAACGCCCTCGGCCAGACGACAAAGGCAACCGGGGGCCGGGGGCTCCCCATAATCAACCAAAGGCTTCAGCACCCCCCAGTGATTGCCTCCGGCACAGCCAAGCCAAGCCCGGGGGAGGGTACAAGGGGAACCCGAGGGCTTGGGCACAACCTGTTCTCCTGGAGCACCCTCGGACACCTTTGACGCACCCCGTCAGCATCATCCTCAACTTCGCTGAGGAGAGGGGCCTGGTGGAGCGAGATTCTCGCGCACCCCCGGAGGTATATGCCATCAATCCAAACTACCCCTACTGTCGCTTCCACCGGCATCAGGGGCACAAAACCGATGACTGCCATCAGATGAAGACGGCCATCGAAAGATTGATATAGGTGGGCCATTTGTCCCAATTTGTCCAAGGCCCTCAGCAACAGGGCCCCTTACCAAGGGCCACCCCGAGGGCACCCTGCGAAAGCAAACGCATGGGTCAACCCCAACACCATCCCCCTCGGCAAGAAGAGGGAGATTGGGAACGTGGAAGAAGAGGAGGAAGAGTACCCTCGGTACCAAGAAAGAAGCGCCACATCCTCATGATCACTGGAGGCAATATCGGGGGCGACTCTACCAGTCAACGAAAGAAGTGGGTTCAATCACTTTACGTGGGGGAAGTCACTCATATGCCCCCGGTAAAGCGGCTGAGGGAGGAACCCATCACCTTCACTAACGCTGATCTCCCCCCGGTGTCCTCTCCACACAGGGATGCCCTCGTCATCCGCACGGAGACCAATGACACTATCATTCACCGAACTTACATTGACACGGGCAGCTCAGTCAATGTAATGTACCTCAGCACCTTCACAGAGGTGCATCTGGAGAGGGGGTCCCTTCGACCCATCAAGACCCCTCTTGCCGGCTTCACCGGCGACACCATTGATTCCGAGGGGGTCATAACCCTCCCGGTACTCTTCGGCGACGGGCTCCATAGAGCCAAGCTCGAAGTGGAGTTCGTCGTCGTCAACATCGACTGCGCCCACAACATCATCCTCGGCCGGCCAGCCCTCGAGGATCTCGAAGTCGTCATCTCCATGAGGCACCTCTGCCTCAAGTTCCCAGCCGAGGGAGGTATCGGTTACTCAAGGGGGAATAAAAAGCTTGCCCGTGCTTGCTACCTTCAAGTGACGAAGAAGGTTAGCAAGACGGAATTCCGCGTTGACACCATCACCGGAACTGTGGAAGAGGAAGAAAGGAGGCCGAGGGCTGAACCAGCCGAGGAGGTAGAAGACTTTGCGCTCGATCCGGCCAAGCCGGAGAGAGTCGTGAAGATTGGAGCCCAGCTCCCCGAAGACTTGAAGACCGGCATCATCAACGCCCTCCGCGCCTACTCCATTGTTTTTGCATGGGGGCCGGAGGACATGCCAGGAATCAGCCAAAGGGTCATTACCCACCGCCTCTCGGTGGACCCTTCGGCTAAACCAGTACAACAATGGAGAAGACCCCTCTCGGCCGAGAGGAGGTAATTTGTGAAGAAGGAGGTCGCCATGCTCCTCTCTATCAAGCACATCAAGGAGGTAAAATACCCCTCATGGCTGGCGAACGTAGTCCTCGCACAAAAACCACCCTCATTCCGCATGTGCGTGGACTTCATGGATCTCAACAAGGCGTGTCCCATGGACCCCTTTCCCTTGCCGAATATTGATCAACTTGTAGATGAAACCGCGAGGTGTGAAATCATGTCATTTCTCGACGCATTCCGCGGGTATCATCATATCTTTATGCATGAGGAAGACGCTGAAAAAACAACCTTCATGACTCTCGAGGGCATCTTCTGCTACCTTGTCATGGCCTTTGGCCTAAAGAACTCAGGCGCCACCTACACCCGGATGGTGGCCAGGGTCTTTCAAGCTGTCCTAGGGCGCACCATGGAGGCATATGTTGACGACATGATCGTCAAAAGCAAGCGATCAGCAAGCCATGCTGACGACCTGAAGGAGATCTTCGCCATTATGCAGAAGTTCAACCTTCGGCTAAACCCGAAGAAGTGCACCTTCGGCGTACAAGGGGGTAAATTCTTAGGCTACATGGTGAGCCGAAGGGGTATCAAGGCCAACCCCGAGAAGATCCAGGCCATCATCAACATGGAGCCCCCACGCAACGTGAAGGAGGTCCAACGGTTGATAGGCCGCCTGACAGCCCTCAATCGCTTCCTGTCAAAATCGGCGGAGAAGTCCTTACCCTTCTTCCAGATCATGAGAAAGACCGCCGGTTTCCAGTGGACTTCAGAGTGTCAGGGGGCCTTCGAGGAACTAAAATGGTACTTATCTTCACCCCCTGTGCTCTCTAAACCCAAGGTGGGGGAGACCCTGTACCTTTACCTGGGTGCTAGCCCGGCAGCCATCAGCTCAGTACTCATCCGGGAGGAGGATGGCATCCAACATGCCATCTTCTATGTTAGCAAGACCCTCAGGGAAGCAGAATTCCGGTATTCCCCTTTGGAAAAAACGGTGTTGGCTATCGTGTGGACTGTCAAGAAGTTGGGTCATTACTTCCAAGCTCACCCGGTCCAGGTCCTCACTCACCAACCCCTCGGCGCTTTGATGAGGAGCCCCACCAGCTCCTCCCGAATGGTAAAATGGGTCGTCTTCCTGAGCCAATACAACATCGACATCCATCCTAGGCCCCCAATCAAGGGCCAGGCCCTAGCGGACTTCGTGACGGAGTGCACAACAAGATCAGCCACGGACGAGGAGCCCTCGGCCCCCTCGGATGATTGGTGGACCCTCTACACCGATGGCTCCTCCGCTGTCAAAGCATGTGGAGGAGGGGTGGTTCTCATCTCACCCGAAGGCTTCCGGGCCTATTACGCAGTCCGGTTCTCCTTCAAGGTCTCCAACAATGAAGCCGAGTACGAGGCCCTCCTCTGTGGCCTTCGGCTGGCAGCTAACATGAAGGCACGACAGATCCACGTCAAGTGCGACTCCAAGTTGGTTGTCGGCCAAATTTCCGGGGAGTACGAAGCCAAGGAAGGGAGAATGAAGCACTACAAAGAAGCGGCCAAGGAGTTGCTTAAGGTATTTGAGGCACACTCTCTTACTCAAATACCGAGGGCTCAAAACTCCGAGGCCGACATGTTATCGAAGCTCTCGGCCGAATCCCCTGAGCATATCTCAAAAATCGCCAAAATCGAGGAGCTCGGCCTCTCCACCATACATGCTAGCCCTGTCATGCACATACAACAAAGGCAAGAGGACTGGGTCTCAGACATTGTCGCCTTCATCACCACGGGGCAACTCCCCGAGGATGAGGCCCGTGCCAAGCTAGCAAAGCTGAGGGCTCCCAACTACGCTATCGAAGACGGAAGGCTTTATAAAAGGTCGTACAACGGGACATTACTTTGGTGCCTTCATCAAGATGAAGCCGAAGTTGCAATGGAGGAAGTGCACAGCGGCACTTGTTTAGCTCACCAGGGACCCTTCTCCATGTCCCGAAGGCTCATAATCCAGGGCTACTTTTGGCCTACAATGGCCCGGGATTGTGCGGATCTCGCCCGAAGGTGTACCGCATGCCAACACTTCCAGAAGCCCTCGGCAGGCCAGCGGTCAACTATGCCCCCATCAGCACATCCATACCCTTCGCTCGATGGGGTATAGACCTTGTGGGCCCTCTGCCGAGGGGTACCTCCAACAACAGGTACATCATTGTCACCATCGACTATTTCACCAAATGGGTGGAAGCTGAGCCCCTCGCTAGCATTACTGAGGCCAGGTGCCGTCATTTTGTTCTCAAGAACATCCTCACAAGGTTTGGCGTCCCCCAGCAAATCATCTCCGACAACGGGACTCAGTTTGAGGCAGCCCCCTTCTGTGCCCTCCTAGAGGCATGGGGAATCAAACACACCTTCTCATCCATTGCCTACCCTCAAGGCAACGGTCAAGTGGAAAACGCCAACCGGACCTTGCTCGAGGGCCTAAAGAAGAAGCTGGAGGCCGAAGGGGGTGATTGGGTAGAAGAGCTCCACAACATCTTATGGGCCTACCGCACTACCCCTCGGCGAGCAACAGACGAGATCCCCTTTTCCCTTTGCTACGGGTTTGAAGCTAAGGCCCCCACTGAGGTAACTCTCCCGACCCGAAGGGTCACACAATATGACCCCGAGGTCAACGGCGCCAATATGGCCCTCGACCTTCACCTTATTTCAGAACGCCGAGAGCAAGGCTTTATACGCGCGGAAAACTACCGAAGGCAAGTGAAGAGTTACATTGACGCCAAAGTCCGCTCCCGGGAATTCCAAGTGGAGGATTATGTCCTCCGAAGAAGGGAAGCTAGCCAACCAACCGAGGGCGGCAAGATGGCACCAAAGTTCGAAGACCCCTACATTGTGGCGGCCATCATCAAGCCAGGAACTTACAAACTAAAACGCCCCAATGGGACCGAGGTCCCTAGACACTGGAATGTACATCATTTAGTTAAATTTTATCAATAACATCATAGCGGCCAAGCCCTCATAGCGAGTGAATGTATTATTTTGCGACCCAAGGCCTCCAATTTTTGAAGAATGAAGGCATATTGAAGACACCAAGAACATAAAACGAGACTCTTATGAGCGGCCAAGCCCTCATATCAGCCCCTGGCCCAAGGCCTTATCACAAGTAAGAACCCTCGGCACAAAGTGCCGAATGTAGACTATACTATCACCCACAACATAGAAGAGAACACCAAATGTTTTTGCAGGAGGCCCCTCGGCACCCAGTGCCGGGGCATACACTACTGTCAACTTTCAACAAACGGAAGAGAACACCAAGTGTCTCCTTTGAAGACCCCTCGGTACCAAGTGCCGGGGGCCGTATACCGGAACAAACACCAAGTGTTATTTCTAAAGTCGTACCCCTCGAGGACGCATATACCGAAGGCGCCACCTATCGGTGCCGGTAGCACGTAGTGCCCCCGGCCATTTGCAACCAGTGTGCAAATGAAAACCCTTCCCTGAAACGCTCTCCGCGTCATTACCCCAAGGGTATGACAGGCAAGTAATATGCCCAGGATTCGACTTTCAAAAACGGAACGCTTTCCGCGCCATTTCCCCTGGGATTGGCAGGCATCTAATGTGCCCAGGATTCGACTTCCAAATCGAAAAGCTCCCCGCGCCACTACCCCAAGGGTGTGGCAGGCCACGAAATATGTCTGGCGCCGAGGGGACGACTTTCAAAACTGAGGCGCTTTCCGTGCCATCTCCCAAGGGGAGGCAGACTACAGCCCTCGATCCCCTCGGAACTCGGAAGGTTAACCCGAGGGGGGAGCTAATGGTGTATTCTATTACCTCCCGATAGGCCAAGCCTTACCAAGAAACCAAGTTTCTTGAAGCCTTCCCTTCACTTCCAAAAAAAATGAGGGAGTGAAGGGGAGTAGACTCAGCGGGAAATCAATGAGTACACCACTCCAACAATTCATGACAGAATGCCCTTCGGCAGTACAAGACAATGCATACCGAGGGCCTCCCACGGGAACACCTCCGGTACCTGGAAGCTCCTAATTACCAAAGATACTATTCAAAAACATCCCCGAAGGCCAATATACAACAAATGCTATCAGATGTTGGCCAAGTCCAAGAAAGAATCACCTCCGGCACCTCACTAGACGCCGAGGGCATACACCCAGGCATTGTCCGAGGGAGTCTGTCTTTTTATGCTGCACTTGAACTACAAAATTTCCTAAGTCAACACTGTGGAGACATGACAACAGCCGAAGGCTTTTGTTGCCACAGGCCAACCTTGCGAGACAAGGGAAATTATTCTAGGCCCACAGAGTAGGCAGCCGAAGGGTCCCCGCACCGAAGGCCAGCAACAGGAAATACTTAGAAAAAACTTCTAAGTCATAAGGCGTGTGGCCCTCGGCAAACTCACATTGCAACGAGGGTCACCCCACTTCATGCAGCAAGAAATGCCCACATACCGAAGGCCAGATGATATTCTGACACTTAGAAAATTTTTTATGCTTTGCCCCCTGTCGAGTCACCGGTCAACCGAAGGCACACCTACGACAAGGCTCTCACACTTAGAAATATTTTCCAAGTCGTAAATATTTTTGACCCTCGGTCAAATTTCCATGCAGCCAGAGGGGCCACACGGTCGAAGGTTTGGTGAAATTACACTTGGAAAAATTTTCTAAGTCCTAAATATTTCGCCCTCGGTCAAACACCCATGAAGCCCGAGGGGCCACAAAACCGAAGGCCTGGTGGGAGGACAACACTAGGGAAATTTTTCTAAGTCCCAAACAACTGACAATCTAAGCATCAAGGTACGAAGGCATTCATTCAAAGAAAAACGAAGGCATACATCCAAAAGGAAAAGCAGATTATATATAAAAGGCCCGAAGGCAGACATCCATTCATCAATAGGAAATAAAAACTTGTTATACACAAAGGCCGAAGCCGAAAGATTGTACATATACGTTACAACAAAATGTTTTTCAAATTATGAGACAACAACATCATTAGCTAATGCGGCCTCACCCCCTTCGGCAGCTTTCAAGGTGGCATCCCCTTCGGCCCCTTCCTCTTCTTCCCCGGCCTCCTTCAGCAGCTCGGAGTCCTCTAATTATGGCCTTTCCACACCTGCAGGGAGGGGGACTCTGATATCTGGTTGGAGGGGGGAGGCCATATGTAATACCAGAGATTAATTTAAGTGGATTAATAGTACTACTCATACCAACAAGATGCATTTCCTTTTAAGGGAGCTCATTAGCCAAGAACTTCAAAGTTAAGCGTGCTTGCACGGGAGAAGTCTTGGGATGGGTGACCCCCTGGGAAGTTTCTCAGGGTGCACATGAGTGAGGACAAAGTGTACCGCCGGAACCCGAGGGTATACAGATCCTCCTCCTGGGTGCACTCCTTGATGGCTATATTCTTGTTCCGACCCTCCGAGATCTTAGCCAGGATCCTGTCATCTTTCTCGAGGGCGGCGCTCCTCACCTTCTCATGCCGCCTAAACCAGTCGCGCTGCTCCCTCGGGAATGAGCTCTCAGCTAGCTTCACGTAGCACCATCGGTCTTTCCACCCTTTGTTTGAGTAGGGCGCCTCAGTGAATAACTTGAACAAAGCCACCTGCTGCAGGTTCGTGAAGCCCTCGGCATTCGCATGCCCCCCCCCCCCCCCCCCCGGCACAAGTTGAAACTTTGGAAAAATAGATCCAAGCTAGGCGTTACCCCCCGGGACTTACAGAGATGGAGGAACCCCACGATGTACGAGTGGCTATTCGGCGTGAGCTGGCAGGGGAGCAGTCCTACGTACCGAAGGTACTCACGCAGAAAAGGGTGCAGAGGGAATCGGAGGCCCATTGACACCGAGAGAATGTGAATAGCTATACATCCCTCGGGGGCCCGGGAGAGGACGTCATCAGGTCCCGGTGGCACTACCGTCGCCGAGGGCCCCACATGGAGCTGGGTAACATATAAGTCTGCCCCATCAGCCTTCGACCTTATCTCGAGGGCGGCGGTATTCAGGAAGGAGTACCCCTCGGTCATGTCGACGGGCTTCCCTTGATCAGCAACACTGCCTTTCTTCTTGGACGCAGCAGCCTTCGTCTTCTTCTTCCCGGGGGCCACCCGGAGAGGGGCCGGGTTCAATGGCCGAGAGGCGCTGGCTTCACCAGCGTCGCGAGGGGGAAGAACAGCGACAGTGACCCTCATGCTCTCTCTCTGCGCCTCTTCCTCGGCCACTTTCCAGGCGAGAGCCAGCTCTTCATCTTCACATTCTTGTTCGAACCCCTCGGCTTCCACCTCAGCAACGAGGGCTCTCTGCAACTCCATCGCCACGGCGGCATCATGCCCCATCGAGGGCTGTTCACTTGTGGACTCCACATCGGAGACGGTTTCATCCTCGACCGAAGGCTCCCTCGAAATGTCCTGCGAATCGCTCTGGGATGACATTTTTGGTATACTACGAAAACGGGACTCTACACTGAGGGTTGTCTACGATATCCTAACCCCTAATCTAAGGCCACAAAGCACAACTAACTAAGAGAGGTGAAGAGCGGGTGGGGAACTGACCTTGGAACAAGAATTGGTTTGAGGGCAGGTGTTTCTCTCTCTAGAAAATTCGGCAGAGCTTCGCTACACTGAAATCGCACAAGGGGTATTTATAGGCGCCCAAATCCGGGTTTGGGCCTGAAAACCGGGCCTCCAGTACAAAGTCATCATTACAAACCGACGAGTTGCCCAATCGCTGACGCCTGCCCACAGGCAGCCAACGACCACGCGCCACGTGGACTCCACCTCCAACGGTCATATTACAACGGCTATATTCTGGGAACCCGGGTTGTCTCCTTCGCTCCACTTCATTAAGAGGAGCCCCCGGGTACACTTACCCAGAAGTGCTCCCGCCCAATGCCCCTCATAGTACATCACAAGTGCCTTCGGGCTCACTCCTTCAGAAGCCCACGGCTTCGCAACGGGTGCACCCCTCGGGAACACTCAGCCCTCAAACACATTGAGGACCACGTAGCCCCCGGGGGAGCACGCCTTCATCAATGGCTGCCCCCCACTCGTCAACAAACAACGGACCCCTCGACAGAACATGAAATATCACCTACATTCAACGCATCCTCATTCTCATGAATTGGGGGCTCCCCCCCCCCCCCCCCCCCCCCCCCCCCCCGGCATCCCCCAGGATATCAAAGGCGAGCCTTCGGCAAAGCAACACACGCGCCTTCAGACAAGGATAGCCTTCGGCAAGAATAGTGCCACTCATTTCAGACCAGGGTTTTACCTTTTCGACTCATCATTGGGGAAATTCGGTGCACTCTTTTTCCCTCATTGGAATTTTTTCCCACATGGTTTTTTCCAATGAGGTTTTTAACGAGGCATCCCCCCAAAATGAAACGAAAAGCGTCACCCCTCGGCTTCACATTACAGGCAGGCTCTACTCTACTCCTTTTCACCACTTTGCAAGTGCCTCAAGGAGTGAGGGACTCGAGAACCCCTTCGGGAAAAACCTCAGAAAACAAAAAATGTCAAAAACTCCCACAACAACAAGCATGATCCCTCAAGTCCCGGAATGTGGGTAACTGAGGGACTGCCCTCGGCTGAAACATGCACACAACAAACTACCCACAAGCTTTACAAACTACAACGGAACAACACCAAAGGACAAACACAAATTACTCTTTTTCCCTCAAGTACCTTTCGGCAAAAGGAGTGACGGACTCCTGATGGAGTATATGGCCCAGGAACCCCCGGCCCATAGACTCCTACTATTCTAAGGGAGGCCCAATAGGCCCAGGAAGCACAGCAGGCCCAAATCACAGTGCCCCAAGTACTAAGCAACCCACGTGGCACACTAGGGGTGCCTTCGGCCCCCTGGCCGAAGGCTCCAAATTCTCACAGGATGGCCAACTCAAGCAAGCAAAATTACTGGGAGAAAACGGCGAAAATCAGTAGCCCTCGGCACCTAGAACCCTCGGCACTAAGGAGGTCCCCGGTACTCAGAGCCCTCGGCTAATCACCTGCAGCTGAGGGCACCTTTCTCGACATAATATCCTCTCCACATGCGCCTGAATCACCGTACCAAGTACGACGTCACATCCAACAGCCGCATTTAATGCGGCCACATGCGAATGTCAGTGCCACCCCGTTGGGGTGACCCCTCGACCACCAGAATGATGACACGTGTCCCTATCTGACATTTATTACTACTATAAATAGTGCCCCTTTTCCCCATTTGTAATCCAAGCTAAATTCGCACATTACATTCTCAGCAATACACTCTCTCTCTCTTACTTTGCTCTGACTTCTCTCTAGTTATTCCCCGCAGTGACCCTTCGGATGCATACCCCCGGGTAGACTATCCATCAATATATATATATATATATATATATATATATATATATATATATATATATATATATATATATATATATATATATAAACAATTTAGATATCTTAGGGACACATGAATACATATTTGGGGTATAAAATTGTTGGTCTAGATCTATTGATATAGAAAGAATATTAAAAAATTCAAATGCATTATTTAAGAACGGTTCGGTCTGGTATTTTTCGGTTCTCAAAATCTAGGACCGATCCCGTACCCATTTCAAACGGCACGGTTTCGGTACGGGATAAAAATCTATAGAACCGTTTAAATACCCGATATTCGGTTCGGTACCATTATGGGACGGTTCAGTACCGGTTCGGTTCGGTACCGGTTTGGTTCGGGTTTTATGCCCACCCCTACACATGATAGTATGATACTAGCAGATCACATCTTAAGGGAGTGTTTGTGATTCCTCCTATTTTTAAAAAGTGATTGTTTAAAGTAATTTTAGAAAAAAAATTTAATAGTAAAAGTTGGTATTATTTGAACAAATGTTCTTGAAAAAGTAAAGTTGGTAGGTTTGGTGAAAAAAATGTTTTTGTGTAATAGAAAAAGTGAAAAGTTGTTCAATGCACTCTTCCATCCGCTTCCATTTTTTAGTTTTTAATGCTTAATTTAAGTAAAAGTTGTTACTTGAAAATAGTTATTTCAACTTTTTTAAGTAGAATTTGTCTTTACTTCTTCAACACAAATTCTCTATTTGCATTTTATCAATTTCTATTTTTTTCCAACTTTGAATAATCCTCATGAGTTGTGTATGGGTTCCTTCAGTAAATAAAAAGGTAGCAGTAATCACTTTCCTTGCTACGTCTAGGGTGGACTCGGACTTTGGAACTGCATCAGAACCGACATGTAAAACAAAAGGCTAAAATTGTAAAAAAAAAATACAGAAAGAACATTGCAAACAAAGGTACTTTCATGCCCTTTCCATTAAGATTGATCCACCAATTAGCAGAGAACAAAAGCATGTATCACATGAGCCAATCACATCATGGTGTTTTTTCCAATTCACTCAACATCTCTACTGAGGAGAATGAATGAACGGTCGGGATAATCCAGAAAGGTCTTTCTCTTCAAAAGGAGAAGCCCGCTCCAGCAGTCCACCTACTGTTGTGCCTACTCCACCCTGCGTCTGAGGAATTGCAGAAACCCCATTGGACCAAATAGGTGGTCTAGTAGCAGCCACCTGGGCACCATGTCTACTGGTAAATGAATCATATGTGTTGGTGTTGTTTTGCATATATGAGTTATTTGTGAGCCATTCTCCTCCTGATCTCCATGATGATGATGACCCAGAATCCAAACGCCAGTCCACATTATTGTAATCAAACTGCGGCATAGGGAAACCGCGTTTCCAGTCAATGAGTGGTGATGTGGGGCCGGATGGAGGATTGGTTCCAATGCCAGAGTAAGGCCGAAGAGAGGTTGCAGCGAGGGTTTGGTGCACATTCCACAAACTATCACTCCTGTTTGTTCCAGAGGACTCCAGTGAGCCACCATTGCTTGATACAACAAGTGGCTGTTGTTGATAGTGGAGTTGGTCATTATACAATTGGTTTGTACGGGAAGCAGCATTTGAGGAATTTAGACTCCTTGAGCCAAGAATGTGTGGCATCAGCGCTCTTGGCTTCATCGTTTCTAAACTCGGATACCAACTCACACCACCATTCCCAAGTGGAGATGACCTCATACGGTTGGAGTTGTTCATGATGGGTTTGGGTTTGGGTTGAGGTCGCTGCATCCCTGTTACACTCCCTAGCTGCTGCAAACTATTCAATTCATTCCCAACACTACAATGCAGAGGAGCTTCTGTCTTTGTGTGTGGAATTGTTGTGGCGGCTTGCAAAGAAGAATGAGAATGAGAAGGATTTGATCCTCCTTCCCCTGCCCCTGCATACCGTGTATCAGTAACCGCAATTGATTTTGGCGGTGGCTTAGCCCACTCTGTTTTAGGTCCAACTCTCTTCAATAATTGCGGATCTACTATAGAACTTGCTGTGATGGTGACTTTTGCATTATGAAAGTCCTTCTCATCTGTTTTCTGCTGAATTGGAGTGGGTGGAGGGGCTTTGACCGGTGCCATTATTGGATTCTGATAATGACTACCAGCAGCTATTGGAACTCTTATTGTAGGAGGATAACTGTTCTCTTCTGGCTTTAATGGGACCAGAAAAGGTTCCTGCTTTTGTGCCCTCAAAGTCTCTTCAGCCTTCTCAAGGTCACCTTCACAAGCAACCACAGTTCTTTCCACCTCCTGCTTGGAACATTTGTATTTAAGTTCTAAATCAGCAATATGGGAAAGCTCTTCTGATATATTGATCCTTAGATTATTATTACCGCCACCAACTCTATGTTCATTTCGTTTATCTGCTTCTTCGCTTTCAAATAGCCATGCTACCGATTCTTCCAACCTGCCTTCATTCAGAACAAGGGCTATGGTGGCTCGTTCTTGAGAGAAGCCCATCGCCACGAGTTGCTGAGCAAGTGTGTCCACCTTTCTTGACATGAGAAAGCCACTGCACTTTTCATGCAATTCTTGGGCCCCGCCTTTCCTTTTGACGTTGATGTTTTTTCTCATTCTTTTGACGGATTTTTTCACGCTTTTCATTTTCGGCAATGGGTAGTACTATTGTCTCTTGCCTTGGAGCAGGGGGGTGAGAGATTTTCTCTTTATTATGGTCCTCTGACTCGCACCCAGACCAGCTTTCGCTGTTGGAAATGGAATCATACTCGGCAATGTTTCCAGATGAGTTAGCATCTGCCTCTTCTATGTTTCGGATACGACCATTGACAAGAGTATCGGAAGATATGGGAGCTAAGTCCAGTGTGTGGAATGTTCCAGAAAGAGGACTGTATCCACTGGTAGGGATCCCACCACCAGCATTTGCATGGCCTGAAGATTTTGGTTGGGGCTTAGGAGCTTTTTTGGCAGTTGCCCTTTTATCCTTGGACATAGATCTAGATGCTGGAGACATATCAGCTTTAATTCCACAAGCCTACAATCAGGAAGGAATACTATTCTCGTTGGCATTGCAATAAAAAAGCAGCGAAAGCCATCCAAATTAAAATATGTAGTACATTATTTGTAACAAGTTCTACCATAAATAGCATGCATAAACCTACCTACCCCCAACTGCCATATAATGTAGACTCGGAATGATCATGTACTAAAAGAAAACTTTACACACAATTGATAACCACACTTTCCAGCTTTCATCAGAAGGAAAAAAAACAGGTTTGTTATACAAATCAAGAATGTGTTGGATCAATGGAATTTAGAAGTGGAAAATATGTTATCCCACATGACTACATAAACTGTCTCAAATATCAGACTACTCATATTTATCTTGCAAGTGGAAAATATCTATGACAGTGACAGTGATATTTGTAGGGTTTGATATTTTGATCTAATTATATCTTGAGTAAAGTGGCTTCCACAGTAAGGACATCTGCGGTAAAATATTGACACTGTACTTTTCGCATGAACGTAGTGTTTACAATTTTTTGACAATTAATTCATCATCATCATTTTCATTTACCCCAGTGCCGCAAAGGCTCCCACCTACGGTGGGGTAAGGGGGGTCAGATGTACGCAGTCTTACCCCTGTACTAAAGCACAGAGAGACTGTTTCCGGATGACCCATAGTGAAAATCGCGTCCAAAATTGCATGGACTGACTGCTGCTCCATAATAAAGAAGCGCAGATAGTTTAGTGAGCCATTTTGCTTTATTCCATCATAATCTCAAGCCAAAAAATAATGAATCTTCAGCTCCATTGCAAATGATGGAAAATTTTGACAATTAATTGATTGTATAAATTTCATATCAATAACATATATGGAACTAAGGTGACTTCATGAATTTGTTTGTTGTGAGTTGTGGCTGATATATACACAAGCCAGACAAAGACATGATATAGAAACGGACGGATATTAGGATTTCATAAAAAAAATCTATACGAGTGTTTTACTGATAGAAACCAAATGCAAATATGCTTATTTTGTTTAAGTATTTAGTTTTAGAATTGAGAAGATAAGGCATCTGATAAACCAAATACAGTTTAACAGCATCTTTAGATGGGGTGTAAGGAGGTTCAAGTAATTCAAAGAAGGGTAGGGGATTCCAGGGGGTTCAGAGAGATGAAAGAAAGAAAAGTGAAGAGGGTGTAGGGGAGTGTAGGTGTTCTTCCCTACACCTCATTTCTATCGATTTGCTTATACTTCAACTCGAGATGTAAGGGACTTGACGTGTTCTTTTGTAAAACAGCATCACTATATCTCTAGTCCCCCTGGCACTCAACATCTGAACCATTTTTCTTTGTAAGTTATACTAGTAGTTCACTTACATTTACTCTTCCTTTTTCATTTTATAGTCTCCCTAAAAGGGATTAGGTTAAAATCTTCTCTTCATTCCCATATTTCTCAATTCCTTATAGTTCCCACTAGTTTCATTAAACTCACTTCCTTAGACTCCACACAAATAGACCGTAAAGAGGCAGAGCGAGAAGTCGAGAACTAGTAATAAAAACTTGTCTAGTAGAACAAAAGTATTTCATTGTTCACATTAAAGACCAAAGGCAACACCATACTCATCAGATAGATTTCAATGAATGAAAAAAAAACTTGAAAGAGATTAAAAGGGTGGAATAACCCTAAATAATATTAACTATCACCTATACTCCAATAATGATACGTAAGTTAGACATCACGTTTGTTGAATCGATGATACCAAGTATTTCGATATTCAGCCCGCATTCCCGCAAGCGCCCTTGGGTCCAAAAAGAGGGGCAATCCTTACTTCTGAGCCACTTTATGACATCACCTAACTCATCAAAAACTTCTACCAAATCAAACTGAATTCCTAAATGATGCTTGAATGTGAGTACTAAAAGTATACTCAGCACAACAGATGCAGTCATATGTAGGTCTGGCGTTCCACGTTCACACATGCGAAACAACATGAGCAAATAGATGATGAAGTTTCAATGACCTTTGTTCTACCAAATCCAAGAGCCATACAACTACTTGTATGCCAAAACCACAACATGAGGTGCATATGACATGGAGCACAGAAAATACGCTTTATTTGATAGATAAATACTACTACGTAGTTTTTTTGTTAAATGACTCAAGTAGTAGTAAGGAAGTGGCTTTGTATCATTTTCATTAAATAGAAGGTGATTTTTAAAAGTTCTCACTTGCCTTTTTGGACATCCCATCTAAAGGCTCCCATTTCTATTTTAGAAAATGATTAGCACTCGAAAATGAAAACTTAATCATCAAACATTAAAAATAATACACATATAACATCACAATTATCATCAATGATGTTTCTATATTATATACCCATCAAAACTACTTCTCAAAATACTCGAATCACTTTATTTAATTATTGTCTAAATAACCATGTCATTTTAAAATGAACACCTTAAGCCAGGATGGAGGTAGTACTTGCTATTCTTGGTTGAAGGGTCATCATTGGTATTATTCAAACTTATTTTCCCTCAAAAATAAAAGTTTGACAAAGTACAGTCTGAGAAACCTCTCCTTCCTAAAATTATCCCCACAAATTTCTTACAGCAGAATAGCACAGTCATATTACAAACTTTCCATAAGCATTAGCATATCTACACATAAATTTATTCAAAAGTATAATGGCTAACTGCACATGCACCATTCTTGCCGGAATACACTCTGTACACATAAATGATAAATCATAACATAAGCAATGCCAAAAAAACAAACAGTCAAAGATAGCCACAAATGAGATTGCCAAATGCATATATAATTTTAGATGCCTAATCCAGATCAACGATCACTAATGTCCCTTCTACCAGTCCTCAAATTTCAAGATTCATATGCCGCCAAGTTCCCAAATCCAATAATAAAAAATGCATACATGGAAATGGAAACATCATAAGAAATGGAAACGGAGCGTAAGTTGGGGGACGCACCTGTAAACAGAGGAAAACGAATAGTATCTGATTGGATAAATGTATCGGAAACGAGGAGAGAATACGTAATGCGAATCTGCGAGATTGAAGTGAAACATCTTCGATGAAATTAGGGCTTTTATATTTATTTTCGTGTTTCTTTTCTCTGTCAAGTAAAAGCGCACGGTAAGACACATGCGAGAGTATTCGTTCCCTTGTTCGAAGCAGTGCGATACGGCTACACGACTGAGAAATTATTTCACTCATTTCGAAGTATTTTTTTGGGACTAAAATGTTATTCCCAAAATCTTATTCCAAAAATATTTGGGAATTGGGATGAACTATCATAAATCGATCCATAATATCAGAATAAAAAACAGAAGAAACATAACAAAAAAAGATAAAGCATGATAAACTAGATAAGATAAATATAAGTATAGTAGCGGAGTACGCACTACGTGCGAATGATACCCAATATTTACATATTTACTTGCCAAATTGTTGTGTGCTAATTTTGACTTGATATTTTTCACTTGTCTAAATTTAGATTGCCTCTACATGGGCAGTAACTTTTAAAATTGTCTTCTAACTTTCAAAATGATAATTTGAATTTTAAATAAAAGGTGCTCAGTTTACTATAGAGTTTAATTTCTGGTTATTTACTGGTTAATAGAAAATTGGTAAAAATTTGGTATAACGGTAGCAAAAAGTGTTCTTAATTCAATGAGGCACAAAACATGATTACTACAGAGTATGTCTTAACTATACATTGTACAAAGATATATAAAAAAGGAGTATGTCTTAACTATACATTACACACAAACCTGTTTCTTGCTAAACCAGGAAACAAGCCTTCCTCCTAGTAGTTGGCAGTGACCAGAGGTGCTCTTCCTGTCTAATCTGCAACCTGCAAAATCTGAGTCAGAGTAACCAATTAGTTCAAAGTTACCTCCATTGGGATACCATAGGCCTGCATTTGGATTTCCTTTGATGTATCTGATAATTCTTTTTGCAGCACTTAGATGGCTCTCCTTAAGCTTTGATTGGTATCTGGCACAGATTCCAACAGAGAATGAGATATCTGGTCTGCTTGCAGTGAGATAGAGAAGAGATCCAATGATTCCTCTGTAGGTCGTTGCATCAACATCTTTGCCTTCATCATCCGGACCAATTCCTTGAGAAGTGTTCATGGGAATCTTCACTGAGGATTTGCCTTCTACTCCAAATTTCTTGATCAGGTCTCTGGTGTACTTCCCTTGATTGATAAATATTCCTTCTGGAACTTGTTTGACTTGCAGCCCTAGGAAGTAGGTCAGTTCTCCCATCATACTCATCTCAAATTGACTCTGCATTACTTGAGAAAATTTCTTGCACAATTCTGGATTAGTACTACCAAATATAATATCATCAACATATATTTGTACTAACAGAATATGATTAGCAACAGAGATTTGAAATAGAGTTTTGTCAACATTTCCCTTAGTAAACCCATGGTTCACTAGGGGTAGGGACAATGTGTCATACCATGCTCTGGGAGCTTGCTTAAGACCATAAAGGGCCTTTCTAAGCTTGTAGACACAGGAAGATTGAGTAGGAATGACAAAACCTGGTAGTTGTTCCACATATACTTCTTCTTCAAGATCTCCATTCAGAAATGCACTCTTGACATCCATCTGGTAGACCTTGATGTTGTTGTAGGCAGCATAGGCTAGAAAAATTCTGATGGCTTCAAGTCTGTCAACTGGTGCAAATGTTTCATCAAAATCGATTCCTTCTTCTTGGCAGTATCCTTTAGCTACCAGCCTAGCTTTATTCCTTACAATATTGCCTTCTTCATCTGCTTTGTTCTTGAATACCCACTTGGTTCCAATGACATTGTGATGCTTAGGTCTAGGAATAAGTTCCCACACTTTGTTCCTTTCAAACTGAGTGAGCTCTTCTTGCATTGCATTGATCCAATCTGAGTCTGCAAGAGCTTCTTCTACTGTCATAGGTTCCATCTGAGATATATAGCAGGCAAACATTGCTTATCTCCTTGTGGTAGCAGATCTGGTCTGCGCACCACTTCTGACTTGTCCAATCACTTGGTTAGGAGGATGATCCCTTAACCATGTAAGATCAGGTTCTGTCAGTTGTTGTCTGGGTCTATCTGGTTCTTCATCTTCTGAATCTTCATCTTCATTCAACAGAAAGGGGTTTGGTGCAGGTGTTGGGAATGCAGGATTATCTGCTACCTCTTCTGTTGGTTCAGGTGTTCTGTCTTCTATGTTGACTTCTTTGAGGGTCTCTGTTACTTCTTTAACAGAGATGCTATCATCAAATTTTACATGTATAGATTCTTCAACATGTAGGGTTCTTCTGTTGAGTACTCTATAGGCTTTACTGGTGCTTGAATAGCCTATGAATACACCTTCATCAGCTTTCTCTTGAAAGACTTTCAGATGATCCTTTCCATTGTTGAGAATGTAGCATTTGCATCCAAATATATGAAAGTAACTGATGTTAGGTTTTCTTCCTTTCCAAAGTTCATAAGGGGTCTTCTGGTGATTCTTGTTGATCATACTCCTGTTTTGGGTATAGCATGCAGTGTTGATTGCTTCAGCACAGTATCTCATTGGTAGTCCAGATTCTGCAATCATTGTCCTTGCAGTTTCTTTCAGTGTTCTGTTCCTCCTTTCTGCTACGCCATTCTGTTGAGGGGTTCTGGCGGCAGAGAGTTGGTGAAAGGTTCCATTTTGATTACAGAAGTCCTTTATGACTTGGTTGACAAACTCAGTTCCTCTATCAGACCTGATTGTCTTAACTTTCAAATTCTTCTCAGTCTGAAGTTGCTTTAACAGAGATGGCAACTTCTGAAGAGTTTCATTCTTCTTTGTCAAAAAGATGGTCCATGTATATCTGGAGTAGTCATCAACCATGACTAGGGTGTACTTCTTGCCACCAACACTTGGAGTCTCAACAGGTCCAAATAAATCCATGTGGATCATATTTAAAGGATTTGTAGAAAGATATCCAGCAATGGGTTTGAAAGAGTTCTTCTGCTGCTTTCCCTTCTGGCATGCACTGCAGAGGGTCTCTTTCTTGTATACTATGTCCGGTAGTCCATCAACAATGTGTTTTCTTTCCAGTTTGTTGATTGTTTTGAAGTTCAAATGACTAAGCTTCTTGTGCCAGTCCCAGCTTAGTTTTGAATCTCCCTTGGCTGTCAGGCAAACTCCATCCTTTGCAGTTTTCCAATCAACCACATAGATGTTCTTCTTCCTTGATGCTGTAAGAACCACTTCCTTTGTTGTCTCATGCTTCACATAGCAGGAGTCCTTTGTGAATTCAACAGTGTAGCCTTTGTCACAGAATTGGCTAGCACTCAGCAAGTTGAACTTCAGGCCTTTGACATATGAGACATCATCAATGACTATCTGGTTCTTGATCAGCTTCCCTCTTCCTTTTGTTTGACCTTCTTTTTCATTACCTCCAAAGGTAACTCTAGGTCCTTTGCATTTCTGGAACTCTATTAAGCAACTTCTGTCACCTGTCATGTGCCTGGAGCATCCACTATCAATAAACCATTCTTGCACTGAGATAGCTCCAACACACAGTTCCTGCAAGATCAAAAGAAAGATTTAGGTATCCAAGCAATGTTGGGTCCTGGGGGGTCATGGAGTCTGGGTAGTTGGTACCATTTTGGTCTCATCAAGTGAAACCTTAGTGGATGGTACCCATTGTCCACCTGGTAGTTATAGTAAACTGAAGTGTGATTCACTTTAGGCAGATGCTTGTGAGGGTCATGCTTCCTCTTTACGTACTTTTGCATAGCTTCTTTGTTGGAAAGAAGTCCCATATACTATCAAGAACAGAGGGACGGTTAGTTTTGGGCTTCTGAAGTTGACCAGCCAACCTCTTCTGCATAAGGTTAACTCTCTCTTGATATCTGCCCTTCTGGTGATCATTTCTGGCATGGTTATCATGAGGTTGTATGTTAATGATTTGTCTTTTATTTTTGTTATTCTGAAAACCCTTTCTGTTGTTAGGTTTTCTGCCATGTTCATTAATTTTCAAAAATGGTTTCTGTTGAACCTTTATCATCCCTTTTTCTGGTCTGACTTCCTCATGAATAACCTTGGTGCCAGATACACCAGCTTGGCAGATGGGGCTAGAAATCAGTGGCACTATGACCTTGTCTGCCTTAGCAACACTGGTGCTAGGCATTACAGAAGGCTCACCTGATTCTGTTGAGCCATAACCAAGACCAAAACCAACGCCAATTTGTTGATCAAGTAGTAACCTTTCCATTGAAGACTGGGCCTTCTGGTAGGTGTTGTACTTAATCTCGATTGACTCCATTTTCCTTACTTTCTTTAGAAGGGAAACATTTTCGGTTTCCAGCTGATCTCTTTCTTTAATGAGAAGATTGATTTTGATTTCAACCTCCTTTCTTAAGTCAAGGATCTCTGCCTTCAACTTACTGTTTTCTTCTTTGACAGAAGAGTAAGTGGCTTGGATGGCTTTAAACTCTTCCCGAAATTCTGACATTGAATTAGAATCAAAAGCTAAGCCTACCGAAGAAAAACTAGATGTAGAAGTAGAGGTTACCTCATCATCAGAATGAGCCATGAGGCATAGGTCTTCTGTCTCAGTATCAAGGCAACAGAAGGCCTCATCAGAGTCGGAGTCAGAACTGGATTCTGTCTCAGACAGAGGGTCTTTCTCGAGCTGTTCTGTGACGAGTGCTTTCCTCGTTCTGGTGTCACGCCCCGGACCTACCCGGACACGTCAACAACCCGCCGTACAGTACGAATAGTCAACCGCAGTCCGACTCATCCATACTATACAAGGCGTCTTGAATACCATTCACACATAGTACATCCATAAACAAACATAATGTAAAACATTTATTAAAGCAGCGGAAACAATTGATACAAGTGTTCAAGCCACACTTGGCATAATTAGGCAAGCAAGCCCCCAAAGTAATTATTCAGAAAATATTATCCATGAGCATTATTCATATTGTTTTCAAAACGAGAACGGAAGAAGCACGAACCAAGTCTTCTTCTCAGAAACTTCCCGAACAGCGGCTGGTAGTAGCAACCTTCAAGTTCTACCTGAAACTGTGAGGTGACCTCCCCCGTGAAGGGGAGGTCAGTACTTGGAAGCATTTGACAAGTACAATGACAACTATACTAAGTATAATCGAAGTTTAAATCTCTAGGGCCCTCAATCTAGAGCATCATTACATTATAGTTAATCCGTTCATTTAGTATCAATTCATCATTATTTACTACGGTCTAGAGCCCAGCTCATAATCACCGTTATCTACTACGGTCTAGAGCCCAGCTCATAATCACCGTCATCTACTACGGTCTAGAGCCCAGCTCATAATCACCGTCATCTACTACGGTCTAGAGCCCAGCTCATAATCACCGTCATCTACTACGGTCTAGAGCCCAGCTCATAATCACCGTTATCTACATCGGTCTAGAGCCCAGCTCATAATCGCCGTTATCTACATCGGTCTTGAGCCCGGCTCATAATCACCGATTCTTTATAATTCAAATTCTTAGGATCTAATTCATCCATTTCTCAACTAACATTTCCAACTAATATTTCAATGCTAGTTATTTATTTATTTCAATATAATTCTTTCTTCATGCATGATTTGCCTTAATATCAAGTATCACTTTCATACCTTCATGGCTTCTCCTCATGGTATCAAGTATACTATCTCAAATGAAATTCATGGTTGGTACAACCATCATACACACATAATCATAACATCTAAACATACACAATTTATTCCTAAATTTGTGTATCATGCATACTATACTTAAAATCAATAGTAGTCTTATTTAGGCATTAATAACCATTAACAACTCATGCACATCACATTTGTATTCACTTAGGAAATCCCATTAAATTAACCCAAAGATTATAAGTAACATAGTCGGTCATCCTCACCTTAATTAAGCTTAAGCGCGTTCTATGCTTCTCGATTGAACTTTGACTAATTCCGGCGAACTTTGACCAACTCCGGCGAACTTTGACCAACTCCGACGAAACTCCGGCGAAGCTCAAAAATACTTTAAATCAAGTTCCTAACAAGGTTTTATCATCACAAAACCCATATCAACACAAATAACCTATAAAAGGTTATTTTCCGGCAAACCGGTCGATTTGGCTTCTAAGTCCGTTTTTGGACTTAGAATCACTTTCCAACCCATTATTCCACACTTAAATCATGTAGAACAATACTAAAGGTCTTTCATATGATATATATCTTATATGCTAGAAGAAAAACAAAGGAAAAGTTATGATAAGGTCATTACCTTAATTTTCACACTTTTCCTAGCTTTTTCCTTCTTAAACTTTCTTCTTGGACTCCCTTGAGCTTGAGTTCGGATTTGGAGCTATGGAGATGAAGTTTGCAGAGCTCCTATCTCCTTCTTTGTGTATTTGGTCGAAATAATGAGTGTAAGGAGGTAGGGGTGGTTCCTTCTTGTCTTACTTGACAATAATGAGAGGAAAGGAGGTCCACTCCTCATTTGATGCCAATTTCCTCCACATCCCCCATCCTCCTTCATGTGGTGCGGACAGTTCATGTCTTTTTTTGTACTCAAAAACGTGGGTTGGCCCCCACTTATGTTGGAGGTCAACCCTTTGTGTCCCGGAGTGTACAATCAGTCCCGAAAGTTGTATTTTCCGGACTGTTTTAATTATGTTTTATTTTATCGGGTCAAATAAAATACAACACTTGTTCCCAATCCTTATTGGACCTTAGAATCAATATGTTTCCCCAACTTTAATTTAGAAATCTCCGGAATCCCTTTTTGGGCCGTTATCCGAGAAATTGCCGATACCGATAATTTGGCCCCGTTTGACCAACCGGTCAACCCTGTGCCATTGCTATGGACCAATTAGGATATCCACCACCATATACATATTTTCTAGGCCCAGATGAATCTAATATGTGGTCCCGATAATATCGGGCGGTCCCCACTCCCGATGTGGGCCCCACGTGCATTTTACTATTCACGCGAAAAAATTTAATACAAATTCACAACCTCGTAAATTCCCTAAAAATTTCATAGGGTTCAATAAATTATTCGCTTAAAGATAAGTACATTTGGGGACGGTGTTACAAGTTCACCCCCCCTTATTTGGGATTTCGTCCCCGAAATCCGCGTGTCTAATCGAAAAGGAAAGGGTACTGCTCCCTCATTGAGACCTCAGTCTCCCAGGTTTCTTCTTCGACTCGATCACTCCTCCAAAGGACCTTTACCATAGGAATCTCCTTGTTCCTCAGTTTCTTTACCTGTTGACCCACAATCTTCACCGGTTCCACCGCATATTGTAGGTCTTCACGTATCTCTACTGGTGGTTTCTCAAGGATATGAGACGGATCTCGCACGTATTTCTTGAGCATCGATACATGGAACACGTCGTGTATCTTCTCAAGTTCTGGCGTCAATTTGATACGGTAAGCCACGGCCCCTATCCTTTCAAGGATTTCAAATGGGCCAATGTATCGGGGGTTAAGCTTTCCCCTCGATATAAATCTGATGATACCTTTCCAAGGAGAAATCCTTAGAAAGACCTTATCACTGACCTCAAACTCCAATAGCCTGCGTCGTTTGTCAGCATAACTCTTTTGCCGATCTTGGGCAGCCTTGAGTCTCTCCTGAATGACCTTCACCTTAGCCTTGGTGATTTCGACAAGTTCGATCCCCTCGAGCTTGGCTTCGCCAACCTCGTCCCAACACAACGGGGTTCTACATTTCCTCCCATACAATGCCTCGTATGGAGGCATGCCAATACTCGCCTGATAACTGTTGTTATAGGCGAACTCGACCAGAGCCAAATGCTTGTCCCAACTCCCTTGGAACTCCAGAGCACATGCCCTAAGCATATCTTCCAGAATCTGTATCACCCTCTCGGATTGCCCATCCGTCTGTGGGTGAAAGGCTGTGCTAAACTTTAGCTTCGTACCCAAAGATGCTTGAAATTTTGGCCAAAATCGGGATGTGAAACGTGGGTCCCTATCCGAGACAATGGATATCGGAACTCCATGCAGTCTCACAATATCCTCCGTGTATAGCTTTGCCAATCTTTCAAGAGGATAAGTAATGTTGATAGGCAAGAAGTGTGCACTCTTGGTGAGCCTATCAACCACTACCCATACTGCATCATAGTTGTTCACTGTTCGTGGTAGCCCCACCACGAAGTCCATGGTCACGTGCTCCCACTTCCATTCTGGAATGGTAAGTGGTTGTAAAAGTCCCGCCGGGTGCTGATGTTCCGCCTTGACTTGTTGGCAAGTAAGGCACCGACTCACGTACTCTGCGATGTCCCTCTTCATACCCGACCACCAGTAACTTTCCTTCAAGTCTCGGTACATTTTAGTACCTCCTGGATGCATGGCATACGCCGAAGAATGAGCCTCCTCCAGTATAGACTTTTGGAGCTCCTCATTCCTTGGTATGCATACACGGCCTTTAAACAATAAAAGACCGTCATCACGTACCCGAAAGTTCTCAACAGGTCCCTCAAGGATCTGTTCACGGATCTTCTGACATTCTTCATCAGTGGCCTGACATCTACTGATCTCACTCAGCAATGTAGGCCTAACCTCGAATCTAGCAATGAGGACCCCACTCGTGGACACCTCCACTTGTGCCCTTAATGAGCGTAGACACGCGAGTAACGTCCCCGATGTACTCTTTCTGCTCAGTGCATCGGCTACTACATTGGCCTTCCCGGGATGATAGTCGATGATCAAGTCATAGTCCTTGATCAACTCCATCCATCTCCTTTGTCTCATATTCAACTCTTTTTGAGTGAATACATACTTCAAGCTTTTATGATCGGTGAAAATGTGACATGTCTCCCCATAGAGATAATGCCGCCAAATCTTCAGTGCAAACACTACTGCTCCCAACTCTAGATCGTGGGTAGGGTAGTTTGCCTCGTGTTTCTTCAATTGCCTTGAAGCGTAGGCAATCACCCGACCGTTTTGCATTAGAACACATCCAAGCCCTTGGATGCTAGCGTCACTGTGTATGTCGTACCCTATCCCTTGTGTGGGTAGAGTGAGGACTGGTGCTTCTGTAAGCCGTTTCTTGAGTTCGAGAAACCCTTTCTCACAATTGTCATCCCATATGAACTTGGCCCCTTTCTTTGTGAGCTTTGTCAATGGAGACGCCAATACAGAAAATTTTTCAACAAACTTACGATAATATCCTGCCAAACCGAGGAAACTACGTATTTCTTTCACGTTCTTGGGTCTCTCCCAATTCATAATGGCTTCTATCTTGGCTTTATCCACCGCAATGCCCGAACCTGACACGACATGCCCGAGGAACCCGATCTCTTTGAGCCAAAACTCGCATTTAGAGAACTTGGCAAAGAGTTGTTTTTCCCTTAGTCGTTCAAGTACAAGTCTCAAATGATCTTCATGCTCCCCCTCACTCTTGGAGTATATCAAAATATCGTCAATGAATACTATCACGAATTGATCTAAGTATTCACTGAACACACGGTTCATCATGTCCATGAATGCCGCCGGGGCGTTGGTTAGCCCGAACGACATAACTAGGAACTCGAAATGACCATACCTTGTGCGGAATGCACTCTTCGGTATGTCATCTTCCTTTATTTTCAGTTGGTGGTACCCCGACCTCAAGTCAATCTTCGAAAACACCGTCGCCCCTCGGAGCTGATCAAACAAGTCATCAATTCTAGGCAAGGGATACCTATTCTTGATTGTGACCTTGTTCAGTTGACGATAGTCAATGCACATTCGAAGTGTTCCATCTTTCTTTTTCACGAAAAGGACCGGTGCTCCCCACGGAGAGTGACTCGGCCTTATGAAACCGTTATCCAATAGCTCTTGCAATTGGATTTTCAACTCGTTAAGTTCAGCGGGTGCCATTCTGTATGGCGGTATAGAGATTGGTTTGGTGCCGGGTTCGACCTCGATCACGAACTCAATCTCCCTATTGGGTGGAAGTCCCGGCAAGTCTTTTGGGAAGACATCCGGATACTTGCACACAACTCTCACATCATTGATGTCTATCTCTTCTTTGGTTTTGTCCACCACATACGCTAGGTATGCGTGGCACCCTTTTCTCATCATATTCCTTGCTCTCACAGCGGATATGATACAACAGTTTGATTTGCCTCTATCTCCCTCGAAGCGTAAGGTCAACCCTTCGCCGCCTTCGAGTTCAAGAACCTTCGTGTAGCAATCGACCCTAGCATGATGTTTCTCAAGCCAATCCATTCCTAGAATTGCATCGAACTCGATCATACTCAGCGGTACGAAGTCACACGTCAAGGTTTGGCCCTCCACTTCCACCTCACACGATGGATAGTGGCTATCTCTTTCGATATCATCCCCTAGAGGTGTGGACACCAATAGGGTTTGAGTCATCGGTACAAGTGGTCCGTTGAATCCGCTGGCGAACGCCTCACTCACAAATGATCGTTGTGCCCTGGTATCAATAAGGATTCTTGCATCTCTCCCGTTTATCTTTAGTGTTCCTACATTCATAAGTAATGTAAGACACACTATCTAATTAATAGGTTCGTTTCTTAAGTCGTAGAGTATGTTGGTTGTATTTCGGGTGGGGTCCGTTCGATACCCTTCCGAAATTTCCCGGTTTCTAACCTTTAGGACCGTTTTAGGACCAATCCAGGTGAAAGCCGGCCGCTTTTCACGAAAGCCGGCCGGTTTTCGACTGCGAGAACAATTCTAAGTATTAAATCACGAAAGCCGGGCAGCTTTTACGAAAGCCGGGCGGTTTTCGTCGCCGTAGTCTTTATTCAGGGAATGGTTTCGAAGTCGGCCGGTTTATACGAAACCCGGCCGGGTTTCAGCAGCGCAGGAATTCCTAGGCCCGACGAAAGTCGGGCGGCTTTCGCCAAAGCCGGGCGGCTTTCAGCTGCGAGAAAATTCCCAGGCCAGGCATTTATGAAAGCCGGGCGGCTTTTGGTGGAAACCGGCCGGCATTCGTCGCCGCAGCATTTTCTCAATAATTCAAGACGAAAACCGGGCGGCTTCCGTCAAATGTCGGGCGGCATTCGCCCAGGGCGGGGATTTTTCCTCCCCTTTTCCCAACAATCCCGACCAAACCGTCGGGGTTACAAATTTTACACCTTACAAACACTCCTATTGCATACAACGGAGTAATATCATGAGTTTAAGATCTTACCCGCCACGGAGTCCGGGTTAGCACGTGCGTCCGCCTCCGTCATCGCATAAACTCTAGCTTGAGTTCTTCCTTGATTCACGGACGGCGCATTACTCGTGCTCGCTCCCCCCTGGCCCACACTGGCATGAGATGCTCCGGCCCGGTTCCTACTTGCCGTGGTAGCGCCGCTTGGTCCTGACCCCCGGTTCCCACCAAGGTGAGGGCAGTTTGGCTTAATATGCCCTGTACTCCCGCATTGGTAGCACCGTGGTGGATCACGACACTTATCGGTGTGGTTCCTGTTGCAATTCCTGCACTTGGGCGTCGTTGGGGCTTGTGAGCCCGAGTAGTGCCCGCTCGTGGCCGGGTTTCCCTTGGATGGTGCTGCCAGTGCCCTGAACGATCCACCTCCCCCATGGTTCCCCTTCTTGTTGGGACCTTGGGGGCCATGGCTTTCCCACTTTCTTTTCTTAGCCTCTTCGGCATCTCTCTTCTTCCTCTCTCCCATTGCTTTTCTCCTTTCAACCCTGGGCGACCACTTGGCTGAAAGTCATGTTGGGCAATTGAGTTGCCCTGTCGCGTATCTCCAAATCCAAGGCCTCCCAAAAATGATTCACCATTCGGTTTTCATCACGAGCATACTCCGGTATGTGATCAGCAAGGTCTCTGAACTTGTTCTCAAGTTCTTTCACCGTCATGTTACCACCTTGGGTTAGGAGAGTGTATTCCCTCACCTTGGCGTTTACTTCGAAGTCAGAGTAGTACTGGGCAAAGAATTCTTGTCGGAAATCCTCCCATGTAACAGTGCCGCCATACTTACCCTTGGTTCCATCCCACCATTTGGATGCCAACCCTTCGAGTAACCTTACCGCGATTCTCAGTTTAAAATCGGGGGTGAGCTGCATGTCAAGGGCTGCCTCGTTCAGCCTCTTGATCCACTGTGCGGCAACCGAGATGTCTCCCGTCCCATCGAACGGTTTGCACCCTAAGTTCCTCGCCTCTTTGATGTATTTGGAGATCCTTATGGCTGGACCTCCATCGCCCCGACTTCCATGCGCTTCCACATGGGTTCTCGAATCGCAATAGCTCCTCCCTCTCGCAGCCCCGCCCGTAGGTTGCCCTGCACGGTGCCTTCGGCGTGCCCTTTCGCGCTCCCGATGATACTGTTGGAGCAGCGCTTCGATCCTGGCCAAGGAGCCACTTTCCTCCTCATCACTCACATCATCATCACTCCCTTCGTACGGGGCCTCAACTGGCTCAGTCCCCGGCTGGTAAGTTGAGTCCTCATAGGACCAATAGGTCTCACTCTCGGTGTCAACGTGGCCATCGCTCACGGTTTGACGTTGGCCTCCACAACCCCTTCCTCTTGATCCCCTAGAGGACCCCCGGCTACCGCGCTCGGACCCACCCGGTGCACGGCCCAACGGGTTCCTTCTAGTGATCCTTCCAACTGGTTCCATTTCTGAAAGAAATTAGAATGAGTCATTAGACTCGTATCGAATGTCAAATGACGGACGGGTACTTAAAGGCATCCTTCGGCTCAAATCACCGCCATACCAATTGTTAAGGGTACCATCTTAACAATTAGAGGCATTGCAACTCAAATACCAAAAGTTCTATAAGTACAAAACTTATGCTCATGGTTTTTTTTTCAAATTCATTTTCAAAAAGAAATTTTGAAGCTTCATTATGATGTTTACGGACTAAGGCTCTGATACCATTTAAATTGTCACGCCCCGGACCTACCCGGACACGTCAACAACCCGCCGTACAGTACGAATAGTCAACCGCAGTCCGACTCATCCATACTATACAAGGCGTCTTGAATACCATTCACACATAGTACATCCATAAACAAACATAATGTAAAACATTTATTAAAGCAGCGGAAACAATTGATACAAGTGTTCAAGCCACACTTGGAATAATTAGGCATGCAAGCCCCCAAAGTAATTATTCAGAAAATATTATCCATGAGCATTATTCATATTGTTTTCAAAACGAGAACGGAAGAAGCACGAACCAAGTCTTCTTCTCAGAAACTTCCCGAACAGCGGCTGGTAGTAGCAACCTTCATGTTCTACCTGAAACTGTGAGGTGGCCTCCCCCATGAAGGGGAGGTCAGTACTTGGAAGCATTTGACAAGTACAATGACAACTATACTAAGTATAATCGAAGTTTAAATCTCTAGGGCCCTCAATCTAGAGCATCATTACATTATAGTTAATCCGTTCATTTAGTATCAATTCATCATTATTTACTACGGTCTAGAGCCCAGCTCATAATCACCGTTATCTACTACGGTCTACAGCCCAGCTCATAATCACCGTCATCTACTACGGTCTAGAGCCCAGCTCATAATCACCGTCATCTACTACGGTCTAGAGCCCAGCTCATAATCACCGTCATCTACTACGGTCTAGAGCCCAGCTCATAATCACCGTTATCTACATCGGTCTAGAGCCCAGCTCATAATCGCCGTTATCTACATCGGTCTTGAGCCCGGCTCATAATCACCGATTCTTTATAATTCAAATTCTTAGGATCTAATTCATCCATTTCTCAACTAACATTTCCAACTAATATTTCAATGCTAGTTATTTATTTATTTCAATATAATTCTTTCTTCATGCATGATTTGCCTTAATATCAAGTATCACTTTCATACCTTCATGGCTTCTCCTCATGGTATCAAGTATACTATCTCAAATGAAATTCATGGTTGGTACAACCATCATACACACATAATCATAACATCTAAACATACACAATTTATTCCTAAATTTGTGTATCATGCATACTATACTTAAAATCAATAGTAGTCTTATTTAGGCATTAATAACCATTAACAACTCATGCACATCACATTTGTATTCACTTAGGAAATCCCATTAAATTAACCCAAAGATTATAAGTAACATAGTCGGTCATCCTCACCTTAATTAAGTTTAAGCGCGTTCTATGCTTCTCGATTGAACTTTGACTAATTCCGGCGAACTTTGACCAACTCCGGCGAACTTTGACCAACTCCGACGAAACTCCGGCGAAGCTCAAAAATACTTTAAATCAAGTTCCTAACAAGGTTTTATCATCACAAAACCCATATCAACACAAATAACCTATAAAAGGTTATTTTCCGGCAAACCGGTCGATTTGGCTTCTAAGTCCGTTTTTGGACTTAGAATCACTTTCCAACCCATTATTCCACACTTAAATCATGTAGAACAATACTAAAGGTCTTTCATATGATATATATCTTATATGCTAGAAGAAAAACAAAGGAAAAGTTATGATAAGGTCATTACCTTAATTTTCACACTTTTTCCTAGCTTTTTCCTTCTTAAACTTTCTTCTTGGACTCCCTTGAGCTTGAGTTCGGATTTGGAGCTATGGAGATGAAGTTTGCAGAGCTCCTCTCTCCTTCTTTGTGTATTTGGTCGAAATAATGAGTGTAAGGAGGTAGGGGTGGTTCCTTCTTGTCTTACTTGACAATAATGAGAGGAAAGGAGGTCCACTCCTCATTTGATGCCAATTTCCTCCACATCCCCCATCCTCCTTCATGTGGTGCGGACAGTTCATGTCTTTTTTTGTACTCAAAAACGTGGGTTGGCCCCCACTTATGTTGGAGATCAACCCTTTGTGTCCCGGAGTGTAAAATCAGTCCCGAAAGTTGTATTTTCCGGACTGTTTTAATTATGTTTTATTTTATTGGGTCAAATAAAATACAACACTTGTTCCCAATCCTTATTGGACCTTAGAATCAATATGATTCCCCAACTTTAATTTAGAAATCTCCGGAATCCCTTTTTGGGCCGTTATACGAGAAATTGCCGATACCGATAATTTGGCCCCGTTTGACCAACCGGTCAACCCTGTGCCATTGCTATGGACCAATTAGGATATCCACCACCATATACATATTTTCTAGGCCCAGATGAATCTAATATGTGGTCCCGATAATATCGGGCGGTCCCCACTCCCGATGTGGGCCCCACGTGCATTTTACTATTCACGCGAAAAAATTTAATACAAATTCACAACCTCGTAAATTCACTAAAAATTTCATAGGGTTCAATAAATTATTCGCTTAAAGATAAGTACATTTGGGGACGGTGTTACAAGTTCACCCCCCCTTATTTGGGATTTCGTCCCCGAAATCCGCGTGTCTAATCGAAAAGGAAAGGGTTTGCTCCCTCATTGAGACCTCAGTCTCCCAGGTTTCTTCTTCGACTCGATCACTCCTCCAAAGGACCTTTACCATAGGAATCTCCTTGTTCCTCAGTTTCTTTACCTGTTGACCCACAATCTTCACCGGTTCCACCGCATATTGTAGGTCTTCACGTATCTCTACTGGTGGTTTCTCAAGGATATGAGACGGATCTCGCACGTATTTCTTGAGCATCGATACATGGAACACGTCGTGTATCTTCTCAAGTTCTGGCGTCAATTTGATACGGTAAGCCACGGCCCCTATCCTTTCAAGGATTTCAAATGGGCCAATGTATCGGGGGTTAAGCTTTCCCCTCGATATAAATCTGATGATACCTTTCCAAGGAGAAATCCTTAGAAAGACCTTATCACTGATCTCAAACTCCAATGGCCTGCGTCGTTTGTCAGCATAACTCTTTTGGCGATCTTGGGCAGCCTTGAGTCTCTCCTGAATGACCTTCACCTTAGCCTTTGAGATCTGAAATGAGTTTGTCTGTGGGATAGGTCTTCACATCTTTGCTGGCTTGGACAGCAACCACCTTCATCTTCCTTGCCAAGCTCAGAGATCTCTCCAGTGAGAGTGAGGAGCCTGTCATACATCTTGGAGATGCTTTCACCAGGAAGAAGTTTGAAGTCATCAAACTTCTTGTTGGCTATTGTCAGCTTGTTATCCTTCTCTTGCTCATCACCAGCTCCGATGAGCTCAAGAGTATCCCAGATTTCCTTGGCAGTCTTGCACTTCTTTATCCTGTTGAAGTATCTATCATTGATGGACTTGTAAAGAATGTCTTTAGCAATATTGTCCAGATTGTACTTCCTTCTTTCTTCAGTAGTGTTGGAGATATTTTAATTGTGAATCAAGTTTTTCATAGATTAGCTTTATTATTAATCCTTGTATTTAATTAGTGCATGAATTAGATAGAACTTGGGCCAAGTGTTAGGGCCATATAACCAGGCTAAAAGCCTTGTACGCCTAACCTAAACCTCGCCTATAAAAAGGGAGCCGAGGGTTTAGGATTAGGTTAACGTCGTACTTATTCTCTAAAGCCTTACGCGCATATCTTTCTGTTGTACGAGTTCACGGTCTATCAAAGAGGGTTTTACATCGATTCAATCTGTGTTCATCCTTACGTTTAATCTTCGTTGTTAGATCGTTATTCATTGCTGTTACAGAAACAGGGACTATCAATTGGTATCAGAGCCGATCGAGAGCAGATCAGAAGAACGCCTGCAGAAGACTCTGTTTTTCTTTACGTTGTTCTTACTGTCGATATTTCACTCTGTAATTTTGTTTCTTGTTCAAAAGTTGTAAAAGTTACACCCTTAGAATCGTCTTTTCAAAGCGATCAAGGGGTATACTTCAGATTTCGTTTTACGCATATTCTGTACTTGAGATATCTCGAGTAGGCCTTGTCGACATATAGTTTTTTCACAGGTTCTGCTACGTTTTTCGAGCTGAAAATTTTTCCTGAGGATCTCGACATTCTACTCTACAGGAAACTACCTTCAGATTTTGCTTATCTGATTTTTACAGTTTGCAGGATTTCGACATTGAGGATTTCGACATCTAGGATTTCGAGATCAAGATTTCGAGTTAAGGTTTCATCATCTGGTCTCGACATTTGACTACTCAGAATTAAGATTTCGAGTCTTAACTTCTCGACATTTCAAATCTCGAGATCCTCTTCTCGAAATTTGAAATCTCGAGATCCTTAATCTCGAGATCTCTAATCTCGAGCTCAAATCTCGATACCGGGCCTCCTTTATCGAAATCTGAGATTTCGATATTCAGATCTCGACATCTGATTTTTCGACTTTCTGCCTCTGAAAATCTTTTGATCAATTATCTCGAACGGTCAGTTTAATACAGCAATGGCCTCAGAATTCAATGCGCAAGGGAACAGCAGTACCCCTCCTAGTCTCAGGAAGGGAGAATACCAAATGTGGAGGAATAGATTCCTTAATTTCCTTGAGCACAAAGAAAACTCCGTTGCGATGCTTGAATCGTTGCTTGAAGGACCAGCTGAACTCTTGATTTCAGTTGGCGGTGATCCAGAAAACAACCCTCCTATTCTTCCAGAAATAAGGAGGAAAGTGGCATCTGAATACACGGAAGCTGACAGGCTCAGGCTTCGTGGTGATCTCATGGCCAAAACATACCTTCTTCAAGCAATCCCCAATGAAGTATACGTTCTCATAGACAGCATGCAAACAGCTAAGGAAATGTGGGATGAAATAGAGAAACTTCTTCAAGGCACAAACATTAGCCTTAAGACAAAGAAGACAACAATTCTTATTGCTTATGACTCCTTCAAAGCAGGTCCAGGAGAACCATTGAATGAGACTTACAACAGACTCGTTCAACTGGTAAATGAACTCAGAAAAATCAAAGTATTCAGGTCCAACTTGGAACTGAATATTAGATTCCTATCCAACCTGCATCCTGCATGGGAAAAGAAAGTGAAGGATGTTAGATCTCGGATTGACTTAGACGAAATTGACCTCTGCACTCTCTATGAACATCTTAAGCAATTTGTCAACGAGGTTGCCTGTGCCGAGGATCACCACACCACAAATCCCTTAGCTCTTGTAATGGAGGCTTAGCCCAGAAGGACAACCACATCACTAAAGAAGAAAAAGAAGAAGGTGGTGGTTGAATCAGATGATGATGAAAGTGATGATGACAAATCTGATCTAGAGGCTGAGCTAGCAGACTTACGGAAGAAGATGGCACTGCTTGCCAAGAGATTTGCTAAGAAGAACAGCTCCTCCAACAAGCTGAGAACCTCCTCCTCAAACTACAAACAGAAGAACCATGATCAAGGATCTTCTAGGAAGGCACCATCAGCAGAAGACGCTCCCAAATGCTACAATTGTGGTAAGGCTGGACATGTCATCAAAGACTGTCACCTCCCAAAGAAGAAAGATGCTAATTTCTACAAGCAGAAGATGTTGTGGAATAAGCAGAAAATGCTGATGGTGCAGAAAGAAGAAGAAACTTCTGCAATGATTGCTGAGAATGAGAACTGGGCAGAAGATTCTTCTGAGGAGGAGGAGGAGGAAGAAGACAACTATGCCCTGATGGCACGAGTGGAGGAAGATGAAAGAAAGGGTGATGCCGCGATCCCCGAAACCGAATGCTCAACAAGTTCTGTAAGTACCTCTCATACTCCTTTAAATACCCAAATGCAGTCCTTACTTGAGAAGGACAATCTAATCAAAGAACTAGAGGAGAGACTAGACAATAATCACAGGGTACTGAAACAGAATCTAGACCAAAAGTCTTCCTTAAGTGTTCAACTTGAAATTGCAAAAGATCAGGTCAAAAAGGAATCCTCAGATTTTGAAAGCTTTGAACTTAAGATAGCTGAATTAACTAGGAAATTTGAGGATAGTGAACGAGAAAAAAGCACAGCAAAGGCTGAATGCGATTTTTTGCATAACAAGAGAAGAACACTTTTAAATAAAATAAAAGAACTGGAGGATCTAGCTGCTAGAAGAGGTCAGTCTGAACAGACAATTTTTCTCAATAAGATAAAGGATGACCGATTTTACAATCCTAGAATAGGACTGGGCATAACCAACCCACGTAATCTAAAGAAAGTTAACTGTCTTCAAATCTATAACAAAGATTACATGGGACTAGGGTTTAGCGAGAAAATGTATTTTCGAGGTGATGAAGAAAACGCTGAAGCAGAAGAAGAAAAGAGAAAGAATTCAAAATCTGCGATTTCTTGTGATTATCCCTCTGTTAATGAAAAACATCTTTCACAAGAAAAACCTACTTCCTGCTTTAGTGAATGCCTGGACCCTTATGCTAAAGATATTCCTCATATAGGACATCCTCTAGACCCTCCCCCAAGAGTAGGTATTGCTAAAACTGGTGAGGAACCTTGTATATTTCCCATGGCTCAAAAGCTCAAAAACCTACAGAAAACTCTTGATAACAAGAAAGAGAGATTTGAAACTGAAAAGAAAGGTTTTGAGCGCAACTGGCAGGAACTTCTTCAAAAGTTCAATGATTTGAGTGAGCAGTATCATGCTAAAATAGACCCTTCTACGACTAAGCCTGACAGCTCACACACCTCACATGAGAAAAACAATGCTTTAAAAGGTTCGTCCACTCATCTCTCTTCTCCTTTGTTTACAGGAAATGAAGTGAAGAAGGAAGGAGAAGAGAAGAATGAGTGGAGGAAAAAGAGGAAGGAAATCGCAGAAGGCAAAAAGAAAGTTTTTGAGAATAATGCCAGTCCTAGATCTAGTTCTATTTTTTACTCTAAAGTTAATTGTAATTCTGTCTCTACAAAACAAACTTCTAGTAGTTCAGTCTTGAGTCCCAAGCTGAATATTTCTGAGACATCTTCTAGACATCGTTCTATTCATAATACAAGTGTTGCTTATGGTTATTCTGTTCCAGACCCCCATAATTATGAATGTGATATGAATGTTGTTAAAACAAAGCCTCACAGAAAGCTCAAACCCGAAAGAGAAACCAAGAAAAGAACTTCTAAGAGAACGTTTTGTATTCCTGATATGAAATATGCTCTTCGAGTTCATTCAAGGAAGCATCTTAATCGGCTTTCTAAAGAGGAGATTTTCAAAACCAAACTTAAGAAACAACCATTCAATCACAAAGCTCACGTCTACTCTCCTCCCAAACCTAAAACTGAAAGGTGGGTCCCCAAGATAAGACCCACCAAAACTGAAACGAAAAGGTGGGTCCCCAAGATGAGACCTACCAAACCTGAAACGGATAGGTGGGTCCCCAATCGAAGACCCATCAAAACTGAAACAGATAGGTGGGTCCCCAATCGAAGACCCACCAAAACTGAAACAGAAAGGTGGGTCCCCAAATTCAGACCCACCAGAACTAAAATGGAAAGGTGGGTTCACAACATCAGACCCACCAAAATGGAAACTGCTAAGTGGGCTCCAAAAACCAGACCCACTGCAAAAGCAGACCTGGCTATTGGAGAGCCCACAAGAGAAAGATCTTTTGTTGAAAGAGCTGCTGACCTTGGATCACACCTCAAAGCAAGATTTAGAAAGGTGTTTCTTGATAATAAGGAAGGACCCACTCCAAATTGGGTACTTAAACATGTTTGATTGTTTTGCAGGACGGTCATGTGTGGCACTTAGACTCAGGATGCTCAACCCACATGACCGGAATAAAGCACCTTTTGAGCAACTACACCAACTGCTACGGAGGCAATGTCAGATTCGGGAATGACGCCTCATCTCCTATTCTTGGGTATGGGGACGTCGTCTGTGGCAGTGTCACTATAAAAGACGTTTCATTTGTCAAAGGGCTCAAACACAACTTACTGAGCATAGGGCAATTCTGTGACAGCGGGATGGAAGTGAGGTTCTTTGCAAAACAATGCTGTGTTCTTGACAGCACAGGGAATACATTATTAACGTGTTACATAACATCAAATATGTACACTATTGATCTGAAAAGCGTCCAATCCACCACTTCCATCTGTCTGCTGTCCAAAGCTTCAACTGAACAGAACAACCTATGGCACAGACGTCTCTCCCATCTGAACTTCAAACATCTATCAACCTTGTCCTCCAAGAAACTTGTCAAGGGGCTTCCTCTGCTAAAGTCTTCCGCTGAAAATCATTGTAGTGCCTGCAAAATGGGCAAAATGACGCGAAGCTCCCACAAGTCGAAAACTGAACCATCATCTACACATCAGTTGCAGCTAATTCACATGGATCTGTGTGGACCTATGAGAGTCCAAAGCATCAACGGTCGCAAATACACTCTGGTGATCGTTGATGATTTCTCTAGGTACACATGGACAAAATTTCTCCGTTCAAAAGACGAGGCTGCAGAAAACATTATGACCTTTATCAGAACCATCCAGAAACTGCTACAACACAGTGTTCGAATTGTTAGAACTGACAATGGTACCGAGTTCAAAAATCAAACTCTCACTGAGTTCTATGAATCACTCGGTATCACTCAGCAATTTGCAGCAGCTAAAACTCCCCAATAGAACGGAGTTGTTGAGAGAAAGAACAGAACCCTTGTTGAAGCAGCACGCACCATGTTAATCCAATCCAGACTGCCTCACTTCATGTGGGCAGAGGCAATCAATATTGCGTGCTTCACTCAGAACAGAACATCCATCCATAAACGCTTCGACAAGACTCCATATGATATCCTATTCAACAGAACTCCCGACATCTCTTTCTTCAAGGTTTTTGGCTGCAAGTGCTTCATACTAAATGATCGGACAGAGAGAAGTAAGTTGGATCCCAAAGCCAGAGAAGGCGTGTTTATTGGCTACTCACTACAATCCAGAGCTTACAGAGTCTATCTCAGAGACAAGCGCACTGTCATCGAGAGTGTAAATGTTACATTCTATGAAATGGCAGACTTTGCGATCGAACATCTACAGACTGATCCATCAACTGCTGTACCAGTAGCTTCTGATAAAGCTGAACCAAACACCGAACACGAAGATGTGATTCTCGACTCTCTCTTCAGAAACTTCTACGAGAACTCACAACCTCCACCTCCTGCATGCACTCCAGCTTCAACATCAACTCCAACAGCAGAGATTCCGCTCCTCACAGGACCAAACGATGAACCATCCACACCATCAACCCCTCAAACCAATCCCAGAGGTGTGGATGATCACGGGTTTGCTACGAGTTCAGAATCATCTCCATTACACACCACAGCTGCTCCAGAGCCTTCAACCTCCTATCAGGACTCCGATCAACCAATAATTACTCCAACTCCTCTAGTTCATGAGAGGAAGTGGACGAGAGCACATCCCATGGAACAGATAATAGGTGATCCGAGTCAAGGTGTGCGCACAAGATCCGCAACGATGAATGAATGCCACTTCGCATGCTTCCTAAGCCAGTCAGAACCATCAAAAGTCTCTGATGCGCTACTTGATCCAGATTGAGTGATTGCTATGCAAGATGAACTCAATCAGTTTGACAGACTGGATGTATGGTCACTGGTACCCAGGCCTCAGAGAAAGACAATCATTGGCACGAAGTGGGTATTCAAAAATAAAAGAGATGAAGAAGGAACAGTTGTAAGAAACAAGGCAAGGCTGGTCGCAAAGGGATATAATCAACAGGAAGGCATAGACTACGATGAAACGTTTGCGCCCGTAGCTAGAATTGAAGCAATCAGCCTCTTTCTTGCATACGCGGCGCACAAAAACTTCACCGTCTTTCAGATGGACGTGAAAACAGCTTTTCTAAATGGGACTTTAGAAGAAGAAGTCTATGTCGCTCAACCAGAAGGATTTGTAGATCCAAAATTCCCAGACCATGTATACAAGCTCAAGAAAGCTCTCTATGGGTTGAAACAGGCACCCAGAGCTTGGTACGATGCCTTGACCGAATTTTTGATCGATTCAGGTTTCTCAAAAGGAAAGATTGATACTACTATGTTTATCGAGCGACAAAAGTCTGACATCATTCTGATTCAGATCTATGTTGATGACATCATCTTTGCCTCTTCAAATCCGCGCCTTTGCCAACATTTTGAGAAACTGATGAAAACCAAGTTCGAGATGAGCATGATGGGTGAACTTAACTTCTTCTTAGGCCTGCAAGTAAGACAACTCTCTGATGGCATTTTCATCAATCAGTCCAAATACATTCTGGATATGCTAAAGAGATTCAACATAGAAGGCAAATCTTCCATGACGACCCCCATGTCCCCTAACAACAAACTGGACTCAGACCCCTCCGGGAAGCCAGTAGATGCTACGAATTACAGGGCCATCATTGGATCTTTGCTATATCTCACATCAAGCAGGCCTGACATTTTCTTCTCCACGTGCTTATGTGCTCGCTTTCAAGCCAATCCGAAGGAATCTCATCTGACAGCTGTACGACGAATTTTAAGATACCTCAAAGGCACGGTGAATCTAGGCCTTTGGTATCCCAAGCATTCAGGCTTCGATCTAGTCAGATACTCGGATGCTGACTTTGCTGGTTGCCGGATGGACCGCAAAAGTACATCGGGAGCCGTCCAATTCTTGGGCGAGAAACTAGTCTGTTGGTCTTCCAAAAAGCAAAACTGTGTGTCAACATCTACAGCTGAGGCCGAATACGTCGCGGCTGCTAGTTGTTGTTCACAAATATTATGGATGAAGATTCAGCTCCAGGACTACGGTTACACATTCTGCCACATCCCGATCTACAGTGACTCTCAAAGCGCCATCGCCATCACAAGCAATCCTGTTCACCACTCCCGCACCAAACACATTGATCTGCGCTATCATTTCATCAAGGATCACGTGGAGAAAGGAGACATAGATATGTACTTTGTAAGCTCAGAGCTTCAACTAGCTGACTTGTTCACTAAGGCATTGGATGAAAAAAGATTCCAGTTCCTGGTCTCCAAGTTGGGCATGTTGAACCTCGAGCCTGTTTAATTTTTGTCTCCACTGGTCTGAAAAGTGTGTGTGTGCGAGACATGTAAAAAGTGTGTGTGAGTGTGATCTGTAAATAGTGTGTGTGCGTTGCATGTGTTGAGGGGGAGAAAACCAGAAAAATAACAAAAAATAGTGTGCGTGCGTTGCATGTGTTGAGGGGGAGAAAACTAGAAAAATAACAAAAAATAGTGTGCGTGTGTTGCATGTGTTGAGTGGGTGAAAAATCAAAAAGAACAAAAAATAGTGTGTGTGCGATGCATTTGTACATATTGTTTGTTGCATTTTTTGGGGGGAAAGAAAATTTTCACTAATTGAGGGAGAGCTCTTTATTTTTTACTAGTTTTGGGCCTCGAAAATCTTTTACAAAGGCATTGTGTGTTAGCCCAATCATTCGGGCTCAACTGTTACGGAGGAGGTCCAAAAACTTTTCTAGCGTATAAAAGCCTCGCGAAAACCCTTATCTTCCATTCTGATTTTTTCAAAGGCCAAATTTTTTCGCAAGGCAGAGCTCAGATCGCTTCTTCTTCCTCTTCCCAAACATCTCTGTTTTCGCAAACCCATCTCCTTCTCCTTCTCCGATTCTCCTTCTCGACATCCTTCTAAGGTAGAACTTCCATTGTTTTCGAAATACATAAAACGCTTTCAACGGACATTCGTTCTCGCAGAACGATCACCCCTCTTCTCAAAATCGAAATCAAAAAAGTCAAATTAGAGTTTTTCGTTTGAATGTATGTCGTAATCTCGCTTGTTATCATTTTGGTATATCATATCTTTGTTTTTGCAGGTGGTTTAATCTCTTCGAAATCAAGATCTCGAGATGTGCATCTCGACATCTTGATCTCGAGATTTGAATCTCGAAATCAAGATCTCGAGATTTGCATCTCGACATCTTGATCTCGAGATTTGAATCTCGAAATCAAGATCTCGAGATTTGCATCTCGACATCTTGATCTCGAGATTTGAATCTCGAAATCAAGATCTCGAGATCTGCATCTCGACATCTTGATCTCGAGATTTGAATCTCGAAATCAAGATCTCGAGATCTGCATCTTGACATCTTGATCTCGAGATTTGAATCTCGAAATCAAGATCTCGAGATTTGAATCTCGAAATCATGATCTCGAGATTCAGATCTCGAGATTTGGACTTTGCAATTTTTTTCAAAATTCCACCTGCATAAACTTATCTGAAACCTGCAAACCAAACTCTTTCAATCTAATCAAACAGTTGAGTTTCATATGCTGACCCCCTGCTTCTACAGTTTAAAATGGCAGGAACCACTCAAACGCAGATCGATGATGCCATCTACCCCAAAGGGAAATGGATCAAGGTGCTGGACAACAATTTCCAGCTAGACCTTGCGGTGTTCAAGTGCCAGAACCCCGTAGTTCCAGCAATCATGAAAGGTCACTATCTCTGGCCTGCACTTCACAACTCAAAACCGGTGCCAGAGATATACCTACAACAGTTCTGGAGTCATATGCATACAGATTCACTGAAGGATCGCTCAAAGATAAAGACAAAGCTGAACGGCATGCGGGTGATTCTTACACCATCCACTCTACGGGCTACTCTATCGCTGCCAATCCATGACGAGTACGATGCGCTGTCCTCCATCCCAGATCTACTGAAAGACGTGGCATCCCTTGGCTACACCTCATTACTGCCACAGCTCTCCAACTTCAACGGAGCATATCTTCACCATCCGTGGAAGAATCTCTTCGGGCTGGTGAACAAGTGCCTGTCACCTAAGCATGTCGGCTTCGACAAGTGCAACAAGCAGATCCTGCTAGTCTTTCATGGCATCGCTTTCAACAAGAACTACGACTTGGCACAGCTCTTCTTCTCAGAGCTAATGGACCTGGTCAAAGCCAAAGAAAAGAACAGGCCAGGTACCATCTCGTACGCAAGGTGGCTCGGGCTAATCATTGACAACTGCATGGCAGAGCACGCTTCAATACCAAAACGGAGCTCAGATCCACACTTCACTGCACCGAAGCTGCAATACTTCAAAGCAGACAAGAATCCTGTCTTCGGTCTAAGGATCCCTAGATTTCTGCTCAAGCTTGTCAAATCTTCAAATCCAGTGGTCCAGCAGTACAAGGAAGCCACTGAGAGAACTGTCTTTATGGTTCAGCAAAACCCAGCTGGACCTACCCCGGGGACAAAGCCGAGTGTTGGTAAGGGTCCAAAGAGAGCCCAAAAGCCACAGAAACCGGTGGCCGGTTCGCCCAATGAAGGAAAGTCTGACGACTCTCTAGAGACAAGTCAGGCGGCTGAGGGCACCGAAACAGACGCTGAGGAAACAGCCAATGAATCGTCAAGTGAAGCCCAAACAAACACTGACGACGAGACATCCGAGAGCGTGGGCACAGATAGCGAGGAATCTGGCTCGGATGATGACAATGACGACAACGACAGTGGAGATGTTGAGCACACATATGCCCTGATCAGAAAAGGGAAGCTGTCAGTCGAATCTCCACAGAAGAAAAGAATCACTGCTGAAGATGCAGCACCGATAATAGCTGGCAGACCCAAAGTCTTCACTATAAAGGAGATAGCTAAACTGAGAGCCGATCCCAGCGAGACAAACTGCTCCAAGGACGACTATGACGAGGCGGCTCATACAATTAAGAATTCTGAAGAAGTCGTCATCCGGGAGAAAAGGGCCAAGGTTAAGAATGATAAGGCTGCTAAGGCAAAGCCCCAGCCACGAGTCAGAAAGAGCCTGATTGATAAGGCAGACGAGCACATCTTCGCTGGCTGTGATACCTTTATCCAGATAAGCCGAGCTGAATCCTTAAGCACAGGAGCCGATCTTTTCGATTCCCGGGTAGAAGTCGCAGCATCTGGCTCAACTGCGCAAGCACAGCCCTCTCCCAGCCACTCGATAGCCTCTCAACAGGTTATTGTTTCAAAAGAACGGGACTCCGCCCCCTCACTGGTTCCTTCTGAATCAGTTGAGCGTACAATTGACCTATCGCCCGAGGTCAAAACCCCTTCTTCTCACACATCGAGTCTAGGTGTTACATTCCCAACATTTTCTTCATTTTCTAGGACACCTACACTATTCACTGCACATACAGGTGCACACACCCTGAACGCAACAACCAAAGCGCAAGCTATGACGGTTGGAAGCCCTGCTACGCCACAATGATTCCATCATTGCACGCAGGCCACACATCAGCAATCTTCACTGCTGCTGTGTCAACAGTTACAACCCCCGTAACTGGTCACCCCACCTTTGAAGACGTAAACGTTCTACTAAATCGCTTCCTAGATTCCACCATTAAACCATGGGTGCAAGATGCAATGACCGCTCTAGCACAGGAATTTAGGACCACCCAAGCGGTTCGGTCTGAACAACCCCCACCCCAACCTTCACCCGAACATTTCATTTCCCATACACAACCCGTATCCTCCACCCCTCTATCTCACCAATCCATCAACCAAATTCCCATTCCTTCACTTTCTCGGGGAACCCAGGATACAGAACCAGTATTCTCCCCACACCCGACCACACCCTCCATCGATCTCTCCTCACTATCCTTCGACACTCTTGCATCGGCTTTGCTGAACAACCTCCTAAACACCCCTGAATACAAACTTACCCTTCATCAGCAAGCCATACTCGAAGCCCTCCTTTCTTCACCGGAAACCAAGAGCAAGTGCAAGGAGAATCCTCGTGGTCGCAAACGTTCCCATGAGGACCCCGATGATTCGGATCCTCATGAGGAGGAGAACAAGCGACCTCGATCACTTGAGCAAACTGCTTTACCAAGCCAAAATCCACAGCCCATCCAACCCGAAACCTCTACAAACCAACAGCCACCACCCACAGCCAAAATATCTAGCATGGTCGAGCTAGACGTAACATCCCGAGGCGTATCTCCCAGAGATACCAACCGAGGAGGGGATGGAAGTCCTGATGATGTTACCACTGGTACATCTTTTACATCAGGCCATCAGTTGGAACCTAGTTCTAAACTGATGTCAACGGGCAATCCAAGTGAACCCGGTTGTGCTACCCAGGAACAATCACCGCCTCAAAAGCAGCAAAGAGTTCCATACATTTCCCCAGGCAAGGACATCCACGATGCACTGGAGGAGGCAGTGATATATGATAAATGGCCAAGACAATGGACAAAATGGGATGATCTTCGCAATGAGGCTGAAGTAGAGGACATGCAGAGAAATTGGTGGCTACGAGAGCTAATCAACAAATGCTCTGAAGATATCATTAGGCTCGAGGACGATGAACGCAAGGAAGGGGAGAACTACAAGGAATCCCAGAAAACTATTGAATCCGTCGTAAGACAATCAGCGGGAAGACTTCCCAAGACAGAGAAACCCTGGGACAACGTTCGAATCAAAGCCTCCTTCTAAGAGGAAATTAGAGAGCATATCTGACGTAGACCAGACAAAGTCAAACCGCTGAATGAACTGAAGCTAAGAGGCCTTACTCATCTAAAAGGAAAGCAGGCTGGAGGTCATCTGCATATGCTATTACAAAGGTCAACCGGTACTCAGAGAGAACTGATGGAACAAGATCTGAAGTCCAGTATTCTCCCGATTCATCAAATTCTACAAGTGAAGGCTGAAGATTATCACGGAGTGACATTCTATACTTACAGACTTCAACGCACTGACGGGAGTGAATTTACTTGCCAAGAGAATGACTTCATCATGCTTAAACCCGACGACATCTATCAAATGTTCATGGCCTATAGATACCTTCCAGTCAGGCAGAGCATAACATACAGCGAAGGTCTTGCAGCAATCAAGAGATTCATGCTTAGACAGATCAGAGTACACTCTTCACATGACCTACAGATGGCTATTGAGTGCAACCTGAAAAAGACAAATCTGACAAAGCCAAGACTGTATGGTCCAGAACTCGAAGACTTCCCAGCTTACCACATCTTCTTCACACCGCCAGCAGTCACTTATCTGAACCACAAGAACGAAAAACGTCTGATGGTAGTCAATGAAATTGAGAAATACTGTGACGGAACGCTGAAGATAATCAAAGAACAGCTTCTAAAGATGAAGGCAGAGCTAGAGGAAAATCTTCAAGAGGCATCGTCTTATGTTCAAAAGGAACACTCTACAGTAGAGACAATTTTAAAGGCCATTGACGATCGCCTAGAAAAGAGAAATATGCTGAGGCAATATGAACATGCACTAAATATGAGGAAGCACTACTTCAAGTCGCAGAAGCAATAACAGAGTGGCACTTGATCACAAAGGGGGAGATTGTTGGAGATATTTTAATTGTGAATCAAGTTTGTCATAGATTAGCTTTATTATTAATCCTTGTATTTAATTAGTGCATGAATTAGATAGAACTTGGGCCAAGTGTTAGGCCCATATAACCAGGCTAAAAGCCTTGTACGCCTAACCTAAACCTCGCCTATAAAAAGGGAGCCGAGGGTTTAGGATTAGGTTAACGTCGTACTTATTCTCTAAAGCCTTACGCGCATATATTTCTGTTGTACGAGTTGACGGTCTATCAAAGAGGGTTTTACATCGATTCAATCTGTGTTCATCCTTACGTTTAATCTTCGTTGTTAGATCGTTATTCATTGCTGTTACAGAAACAGGGACTATCAAGTAGTCCACTCAGATTTGGCCTTATTGATCATCTGAGGTCTGTTGTTGTCAATAGCATGCTCAGGGTTGACCTTCTGGAAGCTTGTGAATGGCCCAATGTCAAGTACTTCCCACATCTCATCATGCAGAGCACAAAGATGTGCCTTCATTCGGATCCTCCACTCATCAAACTTAAGATCCGAGAACATAAGATTCTTGGAAAGAGAGTGATCCATTATATCAGATTAAAAAAGAGGCAAACAGAAAACAAATGGATCTTTGTTTAGATAATAACCTAAAAGATTATTAGAACAAGGAGGCTCTGATACCACTTGTTGGTCCCGGTTGAACTGGATACTGTCTAGAGGGGGGGTGAATAGACTGTATTGGTTTTAAACTTTTTCAAGCTAAGTACCAGATTTAACAGAATAACTTGTTCTGTTGGCAGAACAGACTGGCAGCGGATGGGGTTCTGGTGGGGATTCTGTCAGATTAGTCTGAGAGAAGCAAAGGCAGTAGGCCTTCTGTTAACTCACAAGACACGTTCTGCTGAACACAGAGACCAAGTCTTTGGATTTAATCAGTTCAAACTAAATGCAATAAGTAAATGACACCAGAGATTTCTATAGTGGTTCAAGGAACAATTTGTTCCTCTAATCCACTGTTCCACTAAGCTTGTAAAAACGTCCGTTTACAACGCCTTAGTCCTATCACTCAAGAAGCTCTCCACGTCTTCTTCAAGTGTAGATGTCTCCTGGGATGCACTTCCTGGCTTCCTTTAAGACTGGTCCTTTCACTGAGCTTCCCGGAAGTATCACCACTTCACTGCTCCATGTACTTGGACGTCCTTCTTGTGAAAGAAGAGTTTCTGTTGAAATAGGGGTTCCTCCAACTTGCTTCGTTACAAAAGATTTGTAGATGAAGTGCTTGAAGTATTGAAGAACGAATGGAACTTTGCTTGAGTTGGAAGTAAGAATCTTTCCAACGTCTGCCTTCTCTTGTAGAAGATGATGAAGATTTAATCTCAAGAAGGCTTATGCGTTTTTGAGTGTTTGAATGTTTTTGTATTCACACCTTTTTTTGTAGCAAAGTTATCCGGTTGTTCTTCGTAAAGTATCTTTTATATTGAGGTTGTCTTCCCGTTGGAGGAGAAGGAGGACAACTGTATTTAATGCGCGAACATTTGACTTGACCAGTAGGACCCACCAAAGTTGGCGGGTTACTATTTTGGGATAAAGTTATCGTGACATTGCGGCCAATCATATGCATTTACTCTATAGAGTACGGGAGGCGTTAAATGTGCATTTAATGCGTGTACTGTAGTTCTTCCGTTGAAGTCTTCTAACCATTGAAGGATCTTCCGTTGAATTAACCGGCTTGGATGTATCCGGAAAGCTTCTAAGTGTCAGACCTTCTGGTATCTTCAGCAGAAGGTCAATCAGAGAAGGTCGTGAGCACTTCTGTTGAAACGTAAGTCACCAGAGAGTCTTCAGTCCTTCTGTCAAGAGAGAGGCCAACAGAGGACCTAAGGGCTTCTGCCATAGTGGAGTCCAACAGAGAGTCAGGAGGACTTCTGTTAAGAAACTATCACCAGAGGGCCAAACGGGCTTTTGTCTGGAGGTCTTCAGTCAGTCGACTAATCTAAGAAACTTTACAAGGAAAATTTCTAATACATTAAATCTAAAGAGGGGGTACTCTAAATTCCTAATAAGTATAGCATCATCAAAATCTAATTACAATTATTCCTTACAATATATCAATTAAGTACTTTATGATAATACTCCGTATTTTCTTTCATACTTGACCAAATAATAGAGTATGGAGTAGACAATTATTCTAACCATCATTCTAACCGCAGACTTCTCCTCAGTTTGAAGCCTTATCCAAAGATGGGCACGGACCTCACCCGCTCAAAAAAGGACAACCCTCAAACAATAAAAATATAAATTTGAGATTTTTACAAAATTTTCTGAAATTGTAGGTTCATTGTGTGTGCCAACTGGTCGTGGTTCCGGAGCACAATCACGAGGTCGAGCACGCTAGGAGCTATCACCTCATTCGCTTGTATGCTCGGTGCCATACACCATGCTCGTACACTCAGGGAATAATGGATCTCAAAGGGAGTACGTGTCCCAACAAGTTAAGCAGTCAAGAAGGAGGCCCTCCCGGCAACATTCGTCCCGGGAAGGAGGGAATGAGTCGTCTCATCACCCCAGTCGACCAAGTAGGAGGGCTGGCTACCCCGGGAGACGTATCAGCACAGACTTTTTTTTTAAACCCGGTAGGCAAACCACCAAAATCAGTGGGGCAAACGCCGGGGAACATTTGCCAGGTTTTATTAATAAAATAAAGAAATACAAAACGAAGAGGGGGACTAGACCAAAACCTCTTCAGAAAGGGCATCCCCTTTCAAAAATACACACCCAAACGGAAAGACACAAGAACATAAAAAATTTAAAAACTACCAAATACTCCGAAAAGATGGGATATCGAAAAAATCTAAGTAGTAAGCAAATCTAACACTGGAAGGAAGAGAAGCAATAGAAGGAAAAATTTTAAATTGGGCCACCTGTATACCCGCAAGGTAATGGGCCGGCCAATTAGCCTGCCTCATTACCTGTCCGAATGAAACACCGGCCCTCCTAGCCTTGTCCAGAATATCATCGTTCATCCCTTTCCATTTCCCAGTTGGCTTTCCTGAAATGAAATTCAACACCTCTACCGAATCAAATTCCACCTGAAAATCGACGTAGTCCTCATCAATCGCCCAGTTCATCGCCACTCTCATAGATTCAAGCTCTGCCTCAAAACTCGAATCAGCCTTCAAAGGGAACTGGATAGCAAAAACGAGTTCCCCCTTATCATTTCTCATCATAGCACCTCCCGACGCCATATTAGGAAGGTAAGATGCATCTGTGTTCATTTTTAAACGACCTTTGGGTTTTTTCCATCGAATAGGCCTGAGAATTCTATCAGTAAGTTTAAACGTAGAGGGGATTAGGTTTTCACTGAAAAGAATTTTATCAACAGCTAAAACTTTCATGCTCGACAGACTGAGAACCCAAGATTGCGTATACAATTTGACCTGCCAAATAACTTTATCAGGGATGATACTTGAGGGTTTATTACCCCAGAAAATCCCAGAATAAATCTTCCAAATATGCCAACAGATAATGCCTGGGATGTTATGTCTGAAAATATCCATCAAATTTTTACTCCCAGCGTGAAGCCACCATTGAAAAAATACTTGTCTGATAGAATAATCACCCATAGGAACCTCTAGCACATCAGAAAAATAGTTCCAAATAGGTCGAATTAATGAACAATTATAGAAGATATGATTCATATTTTCAGAATTAGCCTTGCACCAAGGGCAAATAGAGGGATTCGGCACCATATTAAATCTAGCAAGGTTATCCCTAATAGGGAGATATCTGTTTAGCAACTTCCATTGAAACAATTGAATATTTAGCTTTTGCTTGGGATGCCAAAGATGCTTAGAAGAAAAAGATGTAACAGAATGATTCCTTACTAACTCATAGGCTAATTTAAAGGAAAAAGAACCATTCTTTTCAGCACACCAACACCACTTAAGGTCCTTATCCTGTTCACATAGACTTGTAGCCAGATTATTAATGCCACATAATCTTCTCTAATGGAGAATCAGTGACTTTAGGTTTCATATTGTCCCCTCTAGGATACCTAGCACAGACGTACCAGCACGGACCAGCACAAATGTACCGGCATGGACGGATCCTGAATAGAGTATGTGTCCCGGCAAGTTAGCCACGACAGCCAAGAAGAGGCCTTCCCGGGAACACTCGTTCCGGGAAGGAGGGAACGATTCATCTCATCACCCTCGTCGACCAGGTAGGAGGACTGGCTACCCCAGGAGACGTATCAGCGCAGACGTACCAACAAAGATGGGCCCTGAAGGGACGTACCAGCACGGACCAGCACAGACGTACCGGCACGGACGGATCCCGAATAGAGTATGTGTCCCAGCAAGTTAGCCACGATAACCAGGAAGGAGGCCTTCCCAGGAACACTCGTTCCAGGAAGGAGGGAACGATTCATCTCATCACTCCCGTCAACCGGGTAGATAGCTGACACCCCGGGAGACGTATCAGCAAACATGTACCAGTACAAATGGATCTCGAAGGGAGTATGTGTCCCGACAAGTTGGGTAGCCATGGTAGCGAGGAAGGATGACTCGTCTTATCACTCTCGTCGACCGGGCAGGCGGACAGCCTTCCCGGACAGACGTCATGCTAAATCTCGACCTCACGTACGCGAGAGGGTTGCAGAGTCTTCTGCGCAAGTTCAGCTCCGCGCTGGGCGCGCCCGAGCAGAACTGGCCCCTAATGCGGTGAAAGATCTGAGGCTAAGGCTACACGAGCTGAGGAGAAAGGTCGTCGGGGGAGAGCCATATGTGGCCGACCTCCACATCCCACAACCATGCACTGGTACCATGATGAAGCGTTGTTGACAAAGGGCACAAACTTTGCAATGTAGAGTTATTACTCAAAGGCATGGAAGCACCGTTGTTAAAGGGGTACAGACCTTGCAACGCAGCGGCAGCCAGGAAGGAGGCCCTCCCGGAAACACTCGTCCTGGGAAGGAAGGAAGCACCGTTGCTAAAGGGGTACAGACCTTGCAACACAGAGCTGTTACTCAAAGTCCTCGAAGCACCGTTGATAAAGGGGTACATACCTTGCAACGAAAAGCTGTTACTCGAAGGCATGGAAGCATCGTTGCTAAAGGGGTATAAACCTTGCAACGCATCGGTAGCCAGGAAGGAGGCCCTCCCGGAAACACTTGTCCTGGGAAGGAAGGAAGCACTGTTGCTAAAAGGGTACAGACCTTGCAACGCAGAGCTGTTACTCAAAGTCTTGGAAGCACCGTTGATAAAGGGGTACAGACCTTGCAACGTAGAGCTGTTACTCGAAGCATGGAAGTATCGTTGTTAAAGGGGTACAGACCTTGCAATGCAGCGGCAGCCAGGAAGGAGGCCCTCCCGACAACACTCGTCCTGGGAAGGAAGGAAGCACCGTTGCTAAAGGGGTACAGACCTTGCAACGCGGAGCTGTTACTCAAAGTACTGGAAGAATCGTTGCTAAAGGGGTACAGACCTTACAACACGGAGCTGATCATGAAGGTCCAGAAGTACCGTTGCTAAGGGGTTACAAACCCTGCAACGCGAAGCCATTCCACAAAGGCGTGCCGACCTCCACGTCCCAGAACCATCCACTGGTACCATGATGAAGCACTGTTGTCAAAGGGGCACATACTTTGCAACACAGTTACTCGAAGGCATGGAAGCAGCATTGCTAGAGGGGTACATACCTTGCAACGCAACAGCGTCCAGGAAGGAGGCCCTCTCGGAAACACTCGTCTCGGGAAGGAGTGAAGCACCGTTGCTAAAGGGGTACAGACCTTGCAACGCGGAGATGTTACTCGAAGTCCTGGAAGCATCGTTGCTAAAGGGGTATAGACCTTGCAACGTGGAGCTGATCATGAAGGTCCAGAAGTAACATTGCGAAGGGGTTACAAACTTTGAAACGCGAAGCCATTCCACAGGGGGCGTGCAGACCGCCAGGCTGAGGCAGAATACGCCAAGCAGAGGAAGAACGATGAAGGAGGAGGGCAGAAAGAAGACAAAGGGAAGCGTGATGACCCGAAAGACGATAACACCAACATGAAGTTTTCATTCACACCGAGCAGTATGGACAATATAACGACCATCACGTGAGGAGCCAGGTGATGATGCTGACAGGAGATCTCTGGAATCAATTGTCGAATCCTGGAGACTCGAGGGGTACACTGGGTCACGGTCGTAATGGGCAATCTTCCCGTGATCGTCTAAGAGGCGAGCCTTAGTGTGCTCCGCGCACGAAGCTGACACAACTTCATGTTGGGTTGCAAGCGTTCCGGGAAGCCACCCGCGTTCTAGAAGCTTTGGCTCAAGGATTCTAGAGGTTGAAACCACAGGAAAATGTGCATAAGCATTCAAGTCACACCATTCTTGTGGACATGGAGACATCCTCCGGAAAATACGAAGACGCCCTATGACGCAGAAATTCACAGTAGCGTGGAAGAATCGTTGTCAAAGGGCTACAAGATTTTACACGAAGGCGTGTAAGCAGTTTAGGCAGAGGACCTCATCATCAACGAAGATACAAAGTATGATGGAGGGTTAGCTTTGTACTGAACCCACTTTTGAAGTCGAAGAAATCCAGGTCAACCACGAGAGAAGGAACGGGAGATCAAATTCGGTGTGGTGCTCCCAATCGATCTTACAAATTGAAGACTTGGTTACACAAGGGCGTGCCGACCTCCACGTCCCAGAACCATCCACCGGTACCATGATGAAGCACTGTTGTCAAAGGGGCACATACTTTGCAACGCAGTTACTCGAAGGCATGGAAGCAGCATTGCTGAAAGGGTACATACCTTGCAACGCAACAGCGTCCAGGAAGGAGGCCCTCTCGGAAACACTCATCCCGGGAAGGAGGGAAGCACCATTGCTAAAGGGGTACAGACCTTGCAACGTGGAGCTGATCATGAAGGTCCTGGAAGCATCGTTGCTAAAGGGGTTACAAACTTTGCAACGCGAAGCTATTCCACAAAGGCGTGCAGACCGCCAGGCTGAGGCAGAATACGCCAAGTAGAGGAAGAAGGATGAAGGAGGAGGACAGAAAGAAGACAAAGGGAAGCGTGATGACCCGGAAGACGATAAAACCAACATGAAGTTTTCATTCACACCGAGCAGTATGGACAATACAACGACCATCACGTGCGGAGCCATTCATTCTGAGTCACGCAAAGCTCATCTCCAACCCAAGTTCGTGCAGGGCTATCTCTCCGCCAAATTCGTGCAGGGCTACCTCCATGTCAAGTTCGTGTCAAAGAGCGAGATTGTCCATCCTTCCCAGACCACCTGTGATCGAGTAATGCTCACGCAAGGATCAACACATAGCTTGGAAGACCGGATGCAATCAGATGCCATCCTCGTCAACAACTGTTCATTAAGACGAAGTAAAGTGGAGATCCAGCTAGGTTCGCTCTTCATCCTCAAATCGCAGCAGGTCAGGCCACCTTAGGCTCTGATCACCGGCATGAATGAACAGATCTGCAAAAGAACTCTTTCACTGACTCAAAAAATGACAAGGAATGAGTCGCCCAAGCATCACTCTCTTTCCTTGCATCTCTCCCTTGACCTGCATCAGGTTGTCCTCCAAGCACTGCTCTTAGTCTAGAATCTTACATCCATCTTGAGGAAGCTTGAAGGTCAAATGACACCGTGAATTTAATCCTAGCGACTTTGCTATACACATCATCATGTAGGCGAGCGTGAAAATTCGAGCCTTACCCACAACACAATCATTCCCATTTCAAGACCGGTCGGGTGAGGACCGCTGCTTTGGATTCATCATGAATGGACTAAACGTTGTCATCCTGATTCTATGATCGCGCTCGCCCACTGTCCTCCCAGATGACGATTATTTCCTCGTCACAAACACCGATCTCAACCACTCCTTTAGCAAATGGCAAATCTTTGCAGATATCTTACATGCTTCGAATGGGACGCGGGGCGAGCCAGGCTTCTGTTGGTCTGGTCATGTCTACTCATTTTCAGCTTCATGCCATTACTCTTCTCGACAAAGTTATTCTTCATGGAGCAGGGAAGGTGAGTGCTTCTTCCCAGCATCAGGCAAAGAAGTTATTAGCATGTACCCAACATTAGGCAGGGAAGATGCATGCTTCTCTCCAGCATCAGTCAGAGAAGCTGGGCATCTCCCTGACATCAGGCGGAAAAACTCTTAGCATTCCCCGACATTAGGCAGGGAAGGTGCGTGCCTCTCCCCAACATCAAACAGGGAAGGTGTGTGCCTCTCCCCGGCATCAAGCAGGGAAGGTGCGTGGCTCTCCCCAGCATCAGGTAGAGGTGTGTGCCTCTCCCCAGCATCAGGCAGGGAAGGTGTGTGCCTCTCCCCAGCATCAAGCAGAAAAGATCTAAGCATCTCCCTGACATTATGCAGGGAAGCTGTGTGCTTCTCCCCGACATTAGATGCACTTGCATCGAATGTCAAAGGTCGAGACTTAGCATCCTTCGTCGCATCCAAGGCAGCAAGTGCGCTTCTCCAACCAGCCATACCTACGTGGAAACGAAGGCCGGGGCAGGGAAGCATGGGCGTTTCTCTGACGTGCCATACCTACGAGGAAACGAACAGAGTAAGAAAGGACTCTGCCGGTTGGGTTATATCCCCTTACCCGGCCTAAGGAGCAGTTTATACCTTCGTTTTTCTTGGAAAGTCTCTCTTCGCAAAGCAGTGAGGCTTCTCGTTTTTTCCTCAGCACCATACGGAGAAGCTCCGGGTTTCTTCCCTGCATGAGACAGACCTTCGTCAGACGTCGAAGGTCGAGACTTAGCATCTTGCACTACAGCTAGAGCAACGAGAGCACCTCTCCTACCTGCCATGTCTGTAACAAGTAATACTAGCAATCAACAGGGACTACTTATCATGGTGGACTACTCACCACATCCTCCCGAGAATGTCAGACGAGCATTGCTCATAAGTGAAGACCGGACTTTGCCACTCCCTTAGCAGATGGTGACTGTTGCAGCTGCACGCAGTGGCCGGAGGGCTCACCTTTTTTGCTTGATTTGGAAGAAGACCCTGGGCTGCTGACCGGAAAAACAAGACCTCAGGATGCTAATCGGAAGAACAAGACCTCGGGTGGCTAATCAGACAAACATGACCTAGAACTGCTACCCAAATGAAGGAAACCCTATCCTCTCGCAAGCAGTGGGGATCAATGTGCACAGCTGTGGAGCCACCCTCCCCAGAGCATACCTCAGCTCGACATCATCAACAGACATCTTTGCGACCGACCTCTCATGGGCATGCCTTGGCTCGACATCATCAACAAACAGTTATGCAGGTGGTCTCTCCCGAGCATATCTTGGCTCGACTGCCACCACGGGCAAATAGCCGTGCGACTGGCCTTTCCCGAACATATATCGGCTTACTAGTAAGGCGGACACTCAATCAAGAACCGAGGGGACTAGCCTTCCTTTGCTTTATTTTAAGGTTCCGGTGTACTCTTTTTCCTTCACTAGGATTTTTTCCCATCGGGTTTTTTCCTAGTAAGGTTTTAACGAGGCATCCCCTCATCATAAACAAAGGAAGAAGTCTTCCCGGAAGGAACAAAGAAGATCCTGGGCTGCTGATCAGATAACAGGACCCCGGGCTGCTACCCAGACAATGAAGGTCTCATCCTTGCGCAAACAATGGGACCATATTGTTACATGACTGACCTTTCCGGGCACACCACAAATCATCATTATCAACGAACATCTATGTAACTAGCTAGCTAGCCTGGCAACCGGGCCGATTTCAAAGCAGCTCAACTACTCCCTTTTATCCGAGTCTACTACTCGACTAAGGGAATGAGGGACTCGTGTTGAGATAATGGGACAGGCCCAGTGCCATCGGCCCGTTATCCCCAAGCTTAGGCCCAACTAGGCCCAAGACGCAGTCTCACGAGCGGGAGTCACCCCTTGCTCATTTACTTATTTATCGGGTCGATTCACCCATTAACTGAGAGATGTATTATTAATATGGACCAAACCCACATAGATTAGACTTTGGATTTATGATGGATGCCTATAAATAGGCCATCAAACCTCCATGTATTCGCTACGCTATTTTACTATACTGAAATGCTGCTAATTTCTCTACCAGGGATATTTTCTACCAACACCCACCATGTCTGTGAATCCGGTTCACAGATAAAATATATCTTATTTTTGTTTGCGTAAAAAGTAAAACGTATTTTGTTTGTAAGCTAGATTCACGAACAAAAAAGTTTTAATACAAACGTGATGAATATAAAAATTTGTATAAAGATGAGTACAAATATCTTTTTTGATTATTCAAACTTCACCATTTGAACGGGCAAAGAAGAAGCCGAGCAACTCACTTTACCGGTAAATGGGAGGGTCACGCTTTTCATTTGCCATTTATTATCATCATTATTACGATACGATTAGGATTGTATTATGATGATGATAATTATGATTTAGGATTAGGAAGTGCTCAGGTAATTCTCTTGAACCGCAAATATATCACATCGTCTTCTCCATACCCCACTCCAACCCTTCCTCCCCACTCATCGTCTACCCGATTCTTTCTGGTAAAGCTTAATCACTCTTCAGTTCTTCTCCATATCTTCAATTTCACTGTGCTCTGTTATTTAGTCATTTCAGTCATGCTTTTGAACTTCTAAGTTCAGGGATCAGGGGGGATATTAACTATTGGGTTTTCGAAGTAGTAGTTCTGATTATTTTCATGATCTCCTCTCCGTCTTAGCTGATTCCACTTTGTTTCGCCCTTTGGACTGCAACTGATTCCTTACTATAATTTTACCGATTTCAAATCTGGGGCTAGTATATGAAGATACATACTTATTCAAGATTTTCTTGAAAGGATGCTTATTCAAGATTTATTGAATAGTTCTACTTATTCCTGAAAATAATTGCAGAAATGTACTTCACAGAAAAAATCATGAGTGGGGATGGAGTACAAAATGAAATCTGCTCAGATTTACTTGTGTTAAGTTGAAATGAATGATGAATCTGTTGTGTGCAATTTTTCATATTACATTTATGTATGTAAGGATCTCATCTTTCATTTTTTATGAATTTAAATGTATGAATATCTCCAAATTTACCCATTTTAGAAACAAACTCCGTCTATATAAAAAAAATCTCCAAATCTACCCTTTCCTTTAGCTTGATTCATGAGCTTCATTTTTTCTGTAGCCATGTAAATGAATTTGTTTCGTTAATCATGTGTAGTTTTTCATACAGAAACTTTCATGCTATTTCTTTGTTAAGTGGAGTTTCTTTTTAAGTTGTGACGTATTATTACGAGGGCATATCCTATGCAAAACCAAAAACTGGTTATTTCACTTAAAAAAAGTAAGCGTTCATTATTTTAAAACCTTTCTCCACAGCCCATGCACTCATCAAACGGGTTTTTATGGAACCATGACCATTAATCCTGTTTCCATGTAATGTTTATATATATGATATATTGGTTCCAAAGTAAAGATCACGTAAAGTGGATAAATATTATATACAATGTGAAAAAAGGGATTTGTAACAAAAAATATACTACGTACATAATTTGCTTTCCTGATGCGCATCATGCCACATTGGCATGCGGTTTTGGGAGTTTTTGCACAATAGGGATGAGTTGCTTTTATGTGGTGGCTTTGAGATTATAGCCATTAGCCCACCACTGTGGGTGCCCTTAGGTTTTATTTTCAGTAGTTTGTTGTTTATTCAGTCTCTCTTGATGTGGGTATTATTTCCTAAAATACTAGTAAAATAAAACATTTGGACAAAAGTTATTGTAGTACAACATAATGGTCACTATAGTGTAGATTTGGACATAATTATAGTCACTAAAAGTTACTGACATAGTCACTCCATATTAGAGGTCACCTTTTTGTCCATCATCTTTATTTTAGAATATGTAAGTCATTATTTCATTAACTAATTGTGTGTGTGTGTGCGGGACAATGTGAGGGCAGCATTTCTGTCACCCACACCATTTTAAGTGTGTAAATAGAGCTCATACAAATCAGCTTATTTCACTGCCTCATTTTCCGTATGAGACGGGTGTCCATGCCCCGCCCCCAACCGTCAATTTTCCATTCCTATGTGGTACCCACGCCTATATTCATTCATTCATTTATTTTCATTTACCCCAGTGCCGCAAAGGCTCCCACCTACGGTGGGGTAAGGGTACCCACGCCTATATGTTGTTCATAAATCTTTTGTTGGTCATTCTGCTCAATAGAACTGAAGGGAATATATCCACAAGCTAAACAGTCCAAGTCGTCGAATCCTATGAATAATTTAGTTAAGAGAGCTGACTGGAAGTTTTGTTACTTTAACTACCTCAATCAATGGTGTGTGTGAGATAATTCTAAAAACCGGGAAAAGGAGAAACAAGATCAAGGATTTTAATTTGCCCATGGCTGCTCCACAGTATTTATAAAAAACTTATACTTTCCGTACGAAGGGAAGACTACTCTCTTCCTACGTGAACACGTCAGATTTTCTACTCCTACATAGAAGATCAACAACAACTACTTGACTTCTCAATATCATCATACCTTCGTTGTTACTCTTTCAGCCAGATCACTTTTTTCGTCTCCAATATGCAAAATAACAGCAATTCAATCTTCAACTTAAATGCATGCACATCTAACACTGACAACAAAGTAGTCGAAACCCTTTGGGTTATCATTTCCCAAAAAGTTCATTTCTTCCTATTCGGCATTCTTCATTAACAACTAGCCTCTTATTAACCTCCGCGTACCATTCTCAGTGCCATTTATGTGGAAAATGGCCCTCTCTATAGAATATCTAGCTTACAATGTGGAGCTGCCTGATTAGCTTTGCTGAGTATCTTTTCTCCTTTTCCACTCTTTCAGAAGCATTTCATGCCATTTACTGTGGCAGTAAAAGTAATAGAAAATTTCAACAGGCTCCTTAGATAAAGTATCCATAATATTCAGGCATGGGAATACATTCTTCATAAACATCTTTACTGTTTATATAGATTATTCAGTATAAATGTATGTTGGTGCAGTGTATCCATTCATGTTCACATGTTAAAATGGTAGGTTGCATTTCTTAATTGTACACTCACAGTGGTTGGCTATCATTGAATTCTTAGCTTTCTTATACAGGATGACCTTTCGAGTTGGTGTTTAGATATACCATTTTTTTTAGTAACTGAGGAGGATGTCAAGTGGGAGATACACACACTGGTGCTACCAATGCAGGCAACCGATTAAGCCTAGAGGGTCTAATGTTCTTTGCCCATACTGCCATGGAGGTTTTGTGCAAGATCTGTATGAGGTGGTGGGAGGAGGAGAACGGGGTCATTTTGCTCCAAATATGGATGAGGATTTGGATCATCACTACTCTAGATTCAGAGAACCGTTCCCTGACCCAAGATTTGGGATAGTGGATGCACTTGAAGCATTTACGAGGCAAAGAGTGACCGGAAGAAACCCCAATTATGATATTAGGTCAAGATCTGGCGTTATGCCAGAGAACAATATGGCTTTAAATTCTGGGCCCGCTGGCCCATGGTTGATATTTCATGGCCAATCTCCTGTCCGCGTGGCACAAGATAATGCATTTGAGAACTTTTTCCATGGAAGTCCAAGAATGGGGCATCGCCAGGCTAATTATGACAATTTCCTTATGGGACCTGGACTACAACAGCTGATTGAGCAGCTTAGTATGAACAGCAGGCAGGGCCCTCCACCGGCACCTCGTTCTGCAATTGATGCCATGCCCACCATCAGGATAACCCAGAGGCATCTCAGTACTGATTCACATTGCCCGGTTTGCCAAGATGAGTTTGAATTGGGATGTGAAGCCAGGCAGATGCCGTGTAACCACCTATATCACTCTGACTGTATCGTCCCATGGTTGGTCCAGCACAATTCTTGCCCAGTGTGCCGCCTTGAGCTACCGCCGCATGTATCTGGGAGAAGGCGTGCTGACTGGAGTTCAAGAAGAAACAGTGGGTCCCTCAGCAGAAACAGTGGGTCCAGCACCAGTAATAACAGCCAGAACCAAGGAGGAAGGAGTCCTCTCTCATTCTTATGGCCGTTTCGGTCATCAAACCAGGACACTAGTAACTCTGCAGCACCGTACGAGGAAGAAAATGAAACATATTACTCAGGGTGGCATTATACCGACCAGTAACTGCTGGTTTTCTCCTTCACTGTTTTGTGCTTAAAACCTACTTTTAAAGGACTATATTCTATGTGTTTTTTGTTCTTGTAAGCCAAGGGTGCTGCTTGGACTGGAAGTCAATCATGAAAATATCACTGATCACAACTCACAAGCATGCATTGGGAAGCCATGTAAATGTTCTTAAACTACCCTTTACGTATTTTCAAAATGTTGTGATCAGCATTGTGCCTGTTTTTGTATTATCGTTTCCCTTTACCCGTAAGTGTAAAGATATGAAGATTGATAACATAATGTTACCAAATTCCATCACAGCTTTAGTTCATCAACATTCTAGATGAGATATACCTTCAGCTCAATTTGGCATGTGTGTCTGGTCTCTAGGGATATCCAGGATTTTTGTGAAGAGGATGGGATTCTGGGAAGGGTGATTACTTATTTAGTTTTTTTTACCAATTTTGTATATCTCTATTTACTAATCATACATTGGAAACAACTGTGTGTCTTATTAGACAGTATGTTTTTATAGTTCATCTTCACTTTATTTTAATCAGCTAAATATAAGAGCAAATTAAAAAATAAAGGTCACCACTCATATTCCCTCCTGACAACCAACATCACTGAGTAAATTTGAAGATGGAATTAGATTTCTCCAAATTCTTTTTCTATTTTTGAGCTTTGAAATATATGGAATTGTTATTTTTAATACCCAGTATATCTCTGATTCTCTGAGTCTTGTTTAAACTTTTCATGTCAACTATGGATCGACAACAAATCAACAATGAAACTAATCCTTCTAGGTTCTGATATAGCCCATGTATGAACAAATTTTAGTATCTTTTACAAATGAAAACAAATGAATTACAAGACATATATCATGTTAATTAGTGATGACGGTTTTTATTATTAAACAAAGGCTGTTGAAGAGTCATGACTAATGACTCATGAGGGACTAAAATGAAATTAATGCTAACTACAGGGTTGGAAAAAATGTATCGGCACAAAGCAAAAGTAACTATAAGCTAAATACATACCATCTCTGAATTGTCTACATATTTTCTTTTTTTAGTTCTCAAAAATATTATTTCCATTGAGATAGTTCATTCACTAATCCAAGTAAATTTAACTACATTTTCAATTTCATAAACTCCGTTTTCAGTAAAACACTAAAACGGACAATAATTTAAGAAAGGAATAAGTAATTTATTGGGTCATATGTTAGCAGTTAGATGATGTACTCCCCCTTCTTCCTAAAAAATTCTTTCCATTTACTATATTGGGTTGTATAAAAAATCTTCTCATTTTCCTTTGTGGAATGTGATTATCATCAATTTACCTTTTTCTTAATCAATCACAACCATATATTTACATTTTATTCTCACTTTCTTAATAAGCGTGTCAAATTAAAGTGGAAAGAATATTTTGGGATAAAGTGACTATTATAAAAAGAAATTGTTGTAATTGGGAGTAAAAATGTTTAAAATTCCCAAATATAAGTGTTATATTATCAAACTTGGAAAATACTATCACTTATGACAGTATATTATAAACTTAAAATATTGTAATTTCAAAAAATGACAATAAGTTTTTAGCATGATAGCAAAAAATATAATTAATTACACACATGTGGGGATGTGATGAGGTGAAACGATTGCAAGGGGGGGTATTTTTGTCCTATTCCTCTCTCCCATCGGGTGGGGGTGGTGGTTCCATGTGAACACTTTTTATTTCATTTTTAAATATGATTTGTGAGTAAGTGCAAAAAGTGATAAAATCATTGAAATAAGGTGATGAAATTGAAAATAGAAATGAGTTGTGGTCTATCACATACTAATTGAAATTAACTCAACATTTCAAACAAGAAAGGTAGCATCAAAAGGTTATGACAACATGCTCAACAATTTAACATAAACACAAACAATGTTAATTTACTAAGTTCATACATCGGCCGAAATTATATCAAAATCGCTAAACTGATATTTTTAGGAGAATTAGCAAAACTGCAACACATAAAAAGAGTGGCCTAAAATTCAACTAAATAAATTGCCAAACTATGGCTGGTTGATTATTTTATACCAAATTGCAAGGAAGTTGTAAGAGGTCAGGTATTTGCATCATTAAGCACAACCGTATGACATATGTTTGTGGTGAAGTTGTCGTTCGAAAATCCCTTAGAATTGGGTATTTTAATATAGGGAAAACTGGAAAAGGTTCGAATAAGTCCTCGAACTAACCGAAAAAGTGCAAATCACCCCTTTTATAGGAGTCTCTGTCCGGCGTTGCCATTCGGGATGGTTCCTGATGAAATTTTTTGATGAATATTTTTGAGCATCTTCTTCATTAAGTCTAATTTACACATACCAAATTTCAGCTAAAAAACAACCGGGAAGGCAATCAAATGATTTTCTGAAATATATTGTGATGTTTAACTGCGCAGTTATCTTCAAACATTTATTTGACTGACTTCCGGATTTTATTTTTAACTGGTATTTGGTATGTGTAAACTAGACTTAATGAGGACAATGCACAAAAAAAATCATCAAAAAATTCCACCGGGAACTACCCCAAATGGTGATGAACGGGCAAAGCCTCCTATAAAAGGGGAGATTTGCACTTTTTTTGTTAGTTCGAGGGCTTATTTGCCCCTTTTCCCTTTAATATATCAAAAGTATGAAAAGTCATGTCGGTGAGAAATTAGAGTAAACCCCCACGTAGGAATGGACTAAACCGGGTTGGCCCGACCCGGAACCGGCCCGGCCCGCTACTGTTTGGGCCCGGACCAGACCAGGACCGGTTGTCCGATTCCGGGCTTTTAGCCCGTTTGAGCGGGTCGGGCGGGCCGGGCTCGGGCCCAAGTTTTGGTGAACCGGCCCGGGCGGTTCGGGTCGGGCCCGCTTCAATTTTTTTTGTTTTTTCAACTTTTTTTGCTTTTCTAGGTTAGGGTTGGGTGTTTTGGGGGGGTTTGGGGGGTGGGGTGAAAGGGGGGGTCGGGTGTTAATTAGAAACCAAAAACAAAAAAAAAATGAACTTGACCCGGGCCCGGCCCGGCCCGGTTAGGCCCGGACCCGGTATCAACCGGGACCGGTTCCGGACCCAACATTTTGCAAAAAAAGCCCGCCCGGGCCCGGACCGGAACCCGGGTCCATCCCTACCCCCACACAAGTATGAAACTAAAACATTATTTTGAAATCGTATGTAAGCTTTCAATTTTATGTTTTTTTACTTCAAAAATCTGAAAGCCAGATTAGTGTTACATCTCAAATTTTTGGTAGCAGTTTTAATTTTTTTAAAAGGATATAACTAATATACGCTCGAATCGCTCGAATACTTTTAGTTAACTATATAACTTCTATTGTAAACTTTTAAGATCTTAAAACAATTCACTATACAACTAGGGGTGGACTCGGGCCGGGCCAACCGGCCCGGAACCGGACCAATCCCCTACTGTGCAGGCCCGGACCGGCCCGGTGAACCGGTTGGTTGGCCGGTTCGGGCCACCCGGCCCGGTGGGATCTCGGTTCGGACTCGGGCCCTTCAAAAGGTGAACCGGCCCGGTCGATTCGGGCCCGGGTCGGGCCAATTTTAATTTTTTTTTTGATTTATTTATTGAGTTTTTGGGTTGGGCTGGGTATTTTGGGCCATTTGAGGTGGTTAGGATTGGTTTGGGGGTGAGGGGAGGGTTGGGGGTTAACTAGGAAAAACCCAAAAAAAAATATACCCGAGGCCCGGCCCGGACCCGGGGGTTACCCGGGCCGGTTTCGGGCCTCCCATACCTTGAACCGAGGCCCGGCCGGTTCAAGGCCCGAACTGGGCCCGGCCCGAACCGAGTCCATCCCTATATACAACTTAGATCGCATGTTGTGTAGCTTTTTAAATCATAAAACAACAATGTCAAGGCACTTGAGTTGCTGTTTGAAAGAATGTGGACTTGACTTTTTCTATCCAATTAGAAGATACTCCCTCCCATCACACATATCAAGAATCTCTCAACGGTTTGTGATGAGTAAACTCTTTCCTCATAAATATTACTACCCGTCCCGTTAGAAGATTCCCATAACAAAACGATTATTTAGGCAATAATTTTAAATATATTATAATGTAGTTAGTATTGGTAAGTGTGATGTTATAAATGTATTATTTTTAATATTTAGTGATTAATTTGTCACTTAAGATTGCTAATTGTTTCCTAAAATGGAAATGAGAACAAACTTTATATGGGACATCCAAAAAAGTAAAGTGGGAACCTTCCAACAAACTTTATATGGGACATGTTCAGAAAATACATATCAACTTCTACTAAATTGCAAAAAGAATTTATAAATCACAATCTGAAAAAATCAAAGGACATGCTTGAATGCTACTGCAGGTGTACGTGAAGAAATGCTAGAAATGTTTAAAAAACAATTTGAAATTATTGAATAAAACTAAATGTTAAAATAAAATAAAATTGACCATGTAAACAATGTATGAAAACCTTGAAATGGGACGGATGGAGTAAAACACCAAATGCCATTATGTCAACATGTGAGATTTCAGAAAGTCTACCTCTTTTACTGCATAATCAATCTTTTTCGCTTATTATTGCCAGGGTAGAACACTTCAGAACATGTAGCCATGTAGGTATGTAACCAAATACTTCATACTCTGCATTATTTTTAGCACGGAAGGAGAAAAACAAAGAGACTCCATCCCGAATTTACATATCTCATGTGCTAAAAAACTACAAAAAGACAACCATCACAACTCACAAACTTTCCGTAGTTACAATCATTGCAACTCCGTGCTATAAATCAGAAATACTTAGGGAACCAGAGAAGTTAAGATGTCATGTTCCAAGGGTTGTGTGCACATGAACTCTGAACAAGTCAAGGAGTAAATATAGAAGAAACCATCCCAATTTCGGAACCTCAAAACAACCTCTTTGTGACCTCAAGTTTGGTTCATAGATGCACTTCTAGCCATCTTAGCTCCCACTAGATGGAATTGAACCAAGTAGTTGAGAACTTGTACCTCCTGCTAAACAACAAACAACAACAACATTACCCCATGCCGCAAAGGCTCCCACCTATGGTGGGGTAAGTGGGGTCAGATGTACGCAGTCTTACCATGGACCGACTGCTTCTTCATAATAAAGAAGTGCGGGCAGTTTAGTGAGCCATTTTGCACATTGGAAGTGATGTAAGTTATTCAAAATACTGAGTCTTTGGCTCCATTGGAAGTGATGTAAGTTATTTAAAATGTAGTAGCATGTTCAGAGTTGCACCTTATTAACATGTGGTTTACATTACAATGAAAGATGTGAACGGTAAAGATGTGAATTCATCATCAGTAACTTAGTGACCAGCTTAGTTACCAGATTAGGCTGATCGAGAAGATGCAGTCTTTTTTCTTGGCAAGCTACGCCTCTGCTTCCATTGGAGTAAGTCTGAGGGAACATGTCCAAGACAAGTAGATATCAATTTCTGAAACCAGATGACAACATAGTGACAACACGAGCAAGAAGATTTTTGGCATTTGCACCCTCCCATGTTTAACCCAATACTTGACTTAGCACCCGTGTTCTTATTTCTTTACCTTTCACTCAGAGTGGGAAGTAAAGTCAAATCTTAAGATACAAGTGGGGTGCAAAGTCTAATGTATATATTGGAATTTGCGCTCCATTAGGCATGGGGAGTCAATTAAAATAAAGCACGGGAGTCAACATGGGGTTCAAATACTGAATTTTCCCAACAAGGAGAAACAATGATAAATCGCAACTTTGATTTTACATATAAATATGAATATGAATGTAAATGTGTATCTATATACAGGCAATACTTGTCAGTTATATTCAGATAACATTTGGTAACACATGCAGACTCCATTTCTGAATAAGTGCACCATCATAGAAACTTTTTTGTTTCAAAACAAGTGTCATGTTACAAATTTTATACTCCCTCTGTCCCTTGTAACTTTGTCATGTTTCCTTTTTTGGATATCCCAAAAATTTTATCATTTCCCCTTTTAATCAATGAATTTGTGGTTCCTATTATCTCTCTCCTTTGCCCAAATCTCAATCACACAGTTGTTTACTTTATTATTTCTCGTGCCAGACAAACTTGACAAAGTTTTAAGGGACGGAGGGAGTATAATACATCAACTGATTTCATGTTTTCATTCCACTTATAGCCATATCTACCAAACTTAACTACCACGACAAGTATGAAAGAGATTGCATTAATAGACTAGAAAAAGTGACCACTGATGTTCATTTTTCCTGAAAAGGATTGTCTTTGTTCCTAACTTGCTAATCTATGTTTTCTTAATTGGTGAGGAAGGGTATAGTGTGACGCTTATTCGGGAACAAGAGGAATACCAAATAACAAAGGTAATTGATCTTTACATAGAGAAGAAAACAAAAAATGATATCCCACTGTTATGCTACTTGGACATAATTGCCAGCTATGAAGCACGGGAACTTCTCACTGCTCACGTTTCCCAAATTTGGAAACTCAAGAGCACGTCACAAATTTGGAAACTTCAAATTCTTGTTTCGAGGTTGTTTACGTAACTAAGAAGAATTAGAAAACCCATTTCCTAAATAATTAGCGTTTCTGGAACTTTGAGTTTCCAATTTTTTCTTTTTAATGGGATTCCCTTGATGAAAATAGTTCAAACTCTTAAACTCTTTAGTGAATTTAAGTGATATTTCATAACGCAATGCATTGCTAGAAATATATTGCATTTTATGTTTTGTTATGTACTACTCCGTAATATGTAACAATCTCTAAATTTGAACATGTAGAGTGTATTTATTTTGGTTATCAAACAAAGTTTTAAGAAAAAACAATATGTGTTTATACACACGTGAAAAAGACATGTTTACAAATTATTTATAAATACATCCTTTTATTTTTTAATATTTACACGTTTACCCCATGTTCTGTATCCTATACTTCTTAGAAATCCTGTTTCTCACATTTAGTGTTTCCCGTTTCCCGTTTAGTGCTTTTGTGCTACTTAGATTGACAACATTTGGATACACATACCTCATACACACCTTTCAATTGAAAAAAGTAAAGAGAGGGATATATACCTGATCCAAAATGCCTTAAAAGCAATCTCTGTTAAATGACTAGCCATGAACAGTCTCATTTACAGTCTGCTCATCCCAATAAATTCATCAGAAGTGGAGCATGCAAAGGAAATGGTTACTCTGTTATGGATTAACATTAGTTGATTGAACTAAATGCGTGGATCCAAAATTGAAAGAATGGTCTTGCATGGCTGGTGAAGCATAACAATTAGGCAATGTTAGTCAAGGACAAAATAAGCAATCAGCCAATCCTTGACAGTCTCTTCCGCTTTCGATTCTTGCTACGCAGAGTAGAACTCTTGACTGTTGTCTCATTCTGTGAGCTAGGGGGTAAAGTAATTGCCAAAGGAAGCTCGCGGCGGGATGTTCTACCTTTCTTACCAGCCCATCTCAAAGGCATGCTATTAACTATGTCGCCTAAGTTATTGGAACCATTCAAATCAACAAGTAGCTGAATCTGATCAACCATTTGATGTGTCCATGCATTTGAGAGATCAAGTGCTATTGAGTCATCCATTGGCTTTCTCATTAGATCCATTAGAATTTCTTGGAATGATTGGAAAGACATGGAAGGTCTATAGCCTCCAATATTTCCGCACATCATATTGACCTTAATGACATGCTTGCAAAGGTTTCCTTGCAGTGACCATTCACAATCACAATGAGCAAAATCAGATCCAGGGTTCCAAATAAGATGTGTAATAGTACTGTCTTTCTGACTTAAAACCTTAGCGAAAAAGTGTTGTCCACTTTCAAGGTCCACTAATGTGTCAGGAATTTGCAGTGCTCGATACCAAGACGTAGAGGCAATATACTCTTCCTTGACATTTTGAAATGAATCACTCTCATCAGCGTATCTGTCAAGCCAGTAGCTTGAATGTAACTCTGTTGTCAGCTTGTGCACCAACCAATCAACTCTCTGTAATGCACCCAAATGTGAATCATCATATACTTTTGATTTCAGCTTGATATGATATGCTTCTATTGCACACGACGATTCCAAGCTTGCAAGTGGAAACAACTTCATAGTAGTCAGCCACATTTCTGTATGATGACATGAGACCGGTCTAATCAAAATTTATATTAATACTAGCTAGAGCAGCCCGGTGCACATTGGCGTCCCATCAGGGCAAGTGTCCGAGGAAGGGAATCAAAATATATATAATAAATCAGATGAAAATCATAAGTTTTGAAAACCTGAATTTTTTAGTTTTCTTATTTGCTGAGGAATTGCTAACACAAAAGTGTGCATCCAAAAGAAAGTAATTGGCTAGTACCAATCTAACCTATTTTAGGAACCCATGTAGATGTAAAATATTGCATAAACTCTGTTTGGTCAACAAAGTCTTGAGTAAGTTCCTCCAAAGCAAGAGCAGGATCACACCCACCCCAGATACCATAAACCATATCACCCAAGCGCTTCAATATCTCCCTTTGCACTACAATATTACCACATTTTTTGCAAATATTTCTTAACCAAGATCTACGAACACGCCAAAGAGAAAATATTAAAGGACAAGATAATGCTTCCCTGCAAATAAAGTGAACTCCAAGTGAATGATGTATCTCTACAATCAAGCTCTAAAATTGGAGCAATTGAATTTTAATAAAAATAACTATACATTATCGGATGAATCTCTGTTGCAGCATCATCAATCAAAAACCCGTTGATTTTCCATGATGGATCAGATTTGTGTGCACGTCCGACCAAAGCTTTCATCCACTTGTTCACATCTATCTTTGCAATACTGCGAGTGATGATCCATGCAACAGGAAGTGCATGTTGTCTTGAATCGAAAACAAGAAGTGTGCACAATGGATACTGCCATATGCACATATCATGAAATGAGAACAAGTTATGGATTTTGCAAGTTAGTGAAATAAATAAAATGGCTGTACCACCTTGAGTTTCTTTATTCCAAACGCAGAATCTGCTGCTATGATACTGTGATGGCCAAAACGAATCATTTGTTGCAACTGCCACTCTGTTTGTATTCCTAAGATGAATGGGTCCTTTTCTGATGAATCCTGATAAATGAAAACAGATTTTTTGTTGCGTTCAACCCACATCCGAATGCTAGCTTGATCATCGAGATCCAATTCATGAGAGGATCTTTTAATAATCATGCCGAGTTTTTGGACATACTGTGAAGCAAGGTTATTGACTTTCGCATCTGAATCACAATAACGCTGAATGCCTTCGATATGCTTTTCTAAAACATTTTCCTCAGGAATGCCAAGATATATCATAGACATGGTTTGCTGTTGTATCTCATTGCAAATGTACGGAATCTTTTTGGCACCAGGTCCAATAGCATCTCTGTCTAGTGGTCCATGGCAAACAAAACCAGACTTGTTCACATGTCGCCTATTGTTAAATATTAGAAGTGCAAGGGATGGACAAGCATATAAACGCTTCACCACAAAATGACATGTGCATCCCCTCATAGATTGGGGTCTAGCAGCACGGTTACGAGTGTTAAGTCGGTACCTTCGGCTCGGTAATATGCCTCCCCCTTCTCCATAGTTTTCAGGGCCAAAAGAACACCAATACCTAAAAGGAAGAAAAGAATGATATTTGTGATGGGATTAGTCTAGTCTTAATTTTTGCGATTTCTGTTAGAATGACATCAAACATATAGCTAGGCATTTCTTGTATTTCAAGTGACATGCAAAAAAGAGTAAGAAAGATGGTACATGATCATAGTTCATGCTTTATTCCGCAGACACCGATGCACACATAAGCTGAAAGAACTAAAGAGTGAGGTAGGGGTAGGGAAGGGAGAATTACATCCTGTACTCCAAATACTCATCAGGCTTGTATTCTTTTAAGCTCCCCTCAGTTCGTTTCCTCCCCCTCTCAATGTGGAATCTCGTTGGGCATTCAACATTAGAACATTCTCCAATAATAAAGGCATCAACTCGGTCATAAGGAATCAGGGCAACCTCATCATGGTGCTCGGCATTTCCAAACTTGGTCCAATTCAAATCACCAGAAAAGAAGTCATCCCCTGGTGGGTTTTGCACAGCAAGACTTTGAATGGACTCGACTATATCCATCCCTGAAACATTCCCTTCATTATCGATTAGTCTATCAATGTAAAGAAGCAAAAGAAATTTCCAGCAGTGTTCCCACCTAAAGAGCTCCACTAGAATACATACACCTTATCTTAGAGAAAAAACAAGAATCATGTAAGACAAAAGGCCTCATTCTGTGTGATATCAAGCAGCTGCTTCTTGAGCCACGTGCTAAGCTATGATATCTCAACAATGTAATTCCATAAATGTAAAGGCACAACAAAAACACCATAAACTTCCCTGTAAATAGACGCAATGTTTTGCAAAATGAGCACCACGGGAGAACCCTTGGAATTTAAGTCTTCCCAATCCACACAAAAGCACAAAACAATTACTCTAAGGTAGTGATACGGGCACGGGCACTGTATGGATAGTTTTAAATTTTTTGGGGAAAAAAATCTGAAAATGAATATAAAAAAGTTACTACGTATTAACGTATATAAGTTAACGGAATGCATGGAGAGTGAAATCATAGCATAAGTCACAAAACCACTTCGGTTTGAAGTAATAAACCCTACATTAGAAACGGAGAAAAGGATGGACAAAAGGTTATTGATGAAAAATAAGTGAATACCATTGTTTGTACCTTCTCTGAGTTAGATGTCCACAGCAAAATTACACAAACAGTGTTTGAGTAGTTATGCGGACGAATCTGATACAAAACGGCGGTGATGAATAGTGAGTGCAGATTGAAGCTTCCAGATATCAGAAGCTCTTCTGGTAAGCTTACAGTGCGTCGTTGTTTTTTACGTGGTTTGGACCAGATCACCAGAACGTTAACCAGGTCGACCTCTTTTTGAGAGTTCGGATACCACGGTTGCATTGGATGTGAATTGAGTTACATTTTTTCTAATCAGGGTGGCCCGAACAGAGTCCATCAATTGTAATCCCCAAATATTTTGAGTTTTTTTTTCATTCTCTAATACGTAGTAGTTTTTTTTAATTTCCAGTTTTTATATATCCAATTTTCTGTTTTCAGTTTTTTAGTTTTCCATTTTCAAATTTGAAAAAATAAATTATCAAATTTTTTCATCCAATTATGTGACCCATCAGAAGACCGAAAATACGGTCCCAGTCCGGAATTGAATCTAGTACAACCCAAGTAGGGTACTAGGTCCCACGTATAGGGAAGTAGGGTCCAATTGACCTCAACGATTAGTATGACTAATTCTTTTCTCATTTCCTTGTTGGTTGACAATTCAACAGCTTTTTTAAAACTCTATATTTTAAACAATGATTTCAAAAAAACGAGACCAAACTGTCAGGTCATTGACCGGACCAAACAGGGACCCCCGGGTCGTTGACGAGACCGGTCGGTTGTCGATCGGACCGGACAGAGACCGTCGGGTCATTGGCTGGAGAGGACGGAAACCGTTGGGCCATTGACCAAACAGGATGGGGATTGTCGGATCGTTGACTGGACATGACATGGACCGGCGGGGACCGGCGGGTCACTGATCAGACCAGACGGGAACCGCCGAGTCATCGACCGGATCAGATCGGGACTGCCTGCTCATCGACCGGACTTGATTGTGGATCATACCGGACCAGGACTGTTGGGTCATCGACCGGACATGGACCATCGAGTCATGGACCGGACCAGACAGGGACCATTGGGTCATTGACCGGACTGGGACTGTCAGACATCGGCCAGTCCGAGCCGGTATTTCTTGGGGTTGTTCGGTAGGCCCAAAGGATATTGTTGAGTCCGTTTACCCAAGTTGTTCCCCTAGACTCTATTTTCCTCTTTAGGCCACTAACGATCGTTCTATTCACATTTTCAACCTGTCTGTTGCATTGAGGGTAAGCGACAGATGCCCTGCTGGCCTCGACACCCCACTGCTCACAATTTTTTTTGAAGGTCTCAGAATCGAACTGCTTTCCGTTATCAGTAATAATCTGCATGGGAACACCGAACCGGCAGAAGATGTTTCTCCAGACGAACTTCTTACATTGTTCAGCGGTGATCGTGGCCATTGGCTCGGTCTCAACCCACTTGGTAAAGTAATCAACTGCTACTATCACGAATTTCTGACCTCCTGAGTCCTGCGGAAGGGGGGCCACGAGATCTATTCCCCATCTTGAGAAGGGAATTGCAGTGCTGATCGGGATATACATGGTGGTTGGCCTGCCTGGATTTGTTTGGAATTTCTGGCAGACCTCACATCTTCGCGCGAAGTCTGCATAGTCCCTTATCATGGTTGGCCAGAAGTATCCCTGTAAGATAGCCTTTCTGCTCAAAGTAAACGCACCTTGGTGTGATGAGCAAATCCCTTCATGTAATTCTTTGATTATATGTCGGGCTTGATCCGGCCTCAGACACCTCAAGAGTACCCCATTGTAGCTTTTTTTTGTAGAGTCTTCCATCCTGGATAACGTAATTAGGGGCTCGCCTCCTGACTACTCTCGCCTTATCCTCTTTTGGGGGGAGCATTCCGTTCTCGATATATTCCACCAAATCATCTATCCAGCGTCTCGGAGCTTGATCGACTAGTAAGACCTCCAGGTCTTTGGTGCCTTCGATGCTTGGCTTGCTCAATTCATGTATTTGAGCTATACGTAGGGTTGGGTCCGAAAAGCCGAAAACCAAAAACCAAATCAAATTAAACCGAACCGCGGCCAAATAAAACCCAACCGCTAAAAACCGAAATCGAATGTAAAAAAACGAACCGTAGTAGTTTGGTTCGATTTTGGTTTTTACCCTTCAAAACCGAACCGAACCGAACAAACCGAACAAAAATAAAATATGAAATTTTATTTGTTAAATTTAAGCATTAATCTTAATATCATCAACAATCTTTGAATTCATTGTGCTGGAGAAATAATGTTTGTGCTATGTTTACTTTAGTTTAGTTTATAAATGCATTTACACATTTATTTCCCGTACTGTAGCTATATTGATCTATTATGTCTTTTATGTATGTATGTTGCAATTTGTTGCATGATTATCTGTTTTTATTGGTGATTAGTAGTAATTAACCTTTATTTTTATGTAACTTAAATTTTTTGTATTGATAAAACAAATAAATATTCATCTCAACTATATCACATAGGACGTATGTATTCATAAACTTTTTTTCAAACTCGTCACAAACAATGTAAATTAATAATAGATACACAATTTTATCTCTCCCGCATACTTACATAATTCAAGACATATTTGTTTATTATTTTTCTTTATTTGTTCAAGTATGCTTGCATTTTTATGCAATACGTTTGATCCCACCAACTTTTAAATCAAATGACAATTTTTAAGTAAAAAACCGAAAAAACCGAAATCGAACCGAAACAAACCGAACCAATCAAACCGTAGTTCCAAGTTTTGGAGTGTAAAACCGAACCGAACTTTTACTTTGGTTCCGTATTTTGTTTTAGGTCAAAACCGAACCGAAAGAATCGAACCCACCCCTAGCTATACGTGTGAGATGTTCGGGAGCATCAGTTGTTAGTTTTCGATGGATTCTTTCCCCGGTTGTCTTTCCCCCATCATCACCATATACGCACATATCTGGAAACATGGTGTTGTGGGTATGTCTTTCCCCGGTTGGCCTCTATATTGCAAGGCTTGTATCCCTGGGGTAGCGGGGCGTCCATGATCAGACGAAAGAATTGTTTGGGAATCCTTACTTCATGGTTAAGGTTGATCCTGGCGTCCACCTCTCTCCGGAGCTCGTCCAGTCTTCTCCTGAGATCGTCGTTGCCCTGACCCGCTTGCTGCCGAGGTGGGGATCGTCGATTCCTGTGGCCCTGCTGGTTGGCGTTGATCTTGTTTCTGAGATCTCCCCCATGCACGCTACGGCGGTGGGATGATACAGCCGCGGATGATGCCTCCACACTCGACTCAGGTCGGGATGAGATCCTGTCATGCACGGAGACCCTTTGTTCTCCGATTCGGTCCATCACTGAGGTCCTTGAGGTTGGCCTGGAATGATGGGAACGTTAAGATCGGGATGGCGGCGAGCCCCTCCTAGAGTCCTCACGTCGCTCCTCCTCTTGCCGGAGCATAGACGGAGCCCGGTGAGGGGAAGGGGACCTCGCGCCCTCATTAGGGATGATGTCGTGAAAGGCAGTGGTCAGAGTCCCCACTGCCCTTTTGAACATCGCCAAACTCGCTAAGGCTCGGGCTGGGTCAACATTAGGGATACGATTCCTTGTGCCTGGCGTCTGAAACTGTGGCAGCCGTGTTGCTGCCCGCCTGGAACTTCTAACCCCTTGGAGATGATTCCTCAAATCCTCCTGTCCCGCCGCGTTGTCATTGCGCCTTCGGAAGTCACTCCGGCGCGACCGAGAACCTTCGTCCTCGATCAACACTTGTTCGAAACGATTACTGCCCAAATTGCTGCCCACATGGTTATGGCTATGGGATCCAACCATGGTTTGTCGTAGATCGAGCTCTCAACGAAAGCACCAAATGATGGAGTTTAATCCAACTACGAGAGCTAAATCTACAGAAGCAGATGAAAATTTGGCAGCGTGAGGCAGTGTTCTATTGATCAACGTTTCGATACCCCTTTAGGAGGTTTATAAGTCGTATTTATAGGCTAAGGACTTAGTTTTACAAAAGGAAATTGATACAATAAATGCTATTAATTGTGCATTAGTTCGAATGAGACTCTTGTAACGTCTTGGCCGTTGTGCAATGATTGTTCCATTATTCCCACGTTCCTGCCGTTAACTCCTGCCAACTGCCGTTCTAATGATAGCGTGTCACGTCAGCCCTAAGAATATCCCATCCTCACTAGAATTCCGCTCTGGCTTGAGGCTTGCTTTCCAACCTGGCCTCGCCGTGGGTTCCTCTCGTGGGCTTGATCCATAGTCAGACCCAGTGGCTATCTAACATTAATCCCATTTGTGGGCCAACCCCGCTAATGGTTTGCATCCCGTTATGGGCTGGATTGTATAATTGGGCCATGGTCGGTGTCCATGTTACCATCAGACATGATTAAGGGTTAATCGTTCTTTGCTCTTTTCCTCGTTCTGTGCACTCTAAAGACCCTCTCGAAGCCATTCTTGGTAATTCAATACTCTTATAAATAAATAAAAAGTCATTCTTGAAAATGTGTTGTCGTGTTTGAGTTATTTCTTGATTTACCCATCAGGGTTCTTGATCTTTTTTAGCTGTTTACTCTAATGGGATAGAAATTACTCACTGAAACAAAAAATTATCTTTTATTTATCTTTTATGTTGTCACTTTCTACGGTTCTTGAAATAGCATGAAGCTAGATGAACTGTGGTGACATATGAAGTCATTTTCCATTTCAATTTTGACATCTATTTATGGGTATTGAAAGCTTGATCTTTTCTTTTAAAGATAGTTTATTGACATCTTCACTTCGATTCTGTTTTGCTGAGTACTGTTATTCTACTTCTAAGTTCTACCCAAATCTATACAAAAGAAATTTTATAAATGAGTTTAGAAAAATACATTTCTTGATCTTTTATTCTACAGACTACGAGTTACTATAAAATTTATTTTCTATCCCATCCTTTTGGGCTTCTTGGCAAGCATTATTTTTTTAAGATCGTACATGATAGATAACCTCTTGAAGATTTGGATCAGCAATGAGCAGATCATCAAGGTCTTATTTACTCTATTCAATTTGTGAAGAAAATACAGGCAAGGAAAACTTTGCTGCTTGGACGAATAGATTTTATTTGGATTAACTCTATTCAACAGAGTTTTGAATATGTCATTTGTTTTAGTGAATTTACAATCTTCTTTCACATAATACCAATTCTTTATTACCAAATTTATATCAATGTTATATGTTGGTGTTACATATGGAGCCTCTTGTTGGTCCAAAATAGGACGCTCATAGGCTTTTAGGAAAGCTACGTACGACACTCAAGCAGGAAATCAGGAAAATAATGCAAATAAGGAAAGTTGCAAATGGAATTTGGTAGCCAGAAATACCATCTAGAATTCGCTCCCCTAATCTGAATCACAACCCACCTTTTATAGGCGTATACAAATCGTAATCGCTACCGATAATAATGACTAATTAATTACAACATTAATACAGATTTTTATACGTAATCAATAGCACATTAATTGCTTGACCGTTACTCTTCCGGGTTGGGTGGTCTGCCGGACTTGCAGGCTTCCCACTGGGCTGGCAGGCAGCCTCCAGGTTGTGGACTTGGATCCACGGGTCCAAGTTCGGGGATTGGGCTGATTAGGCTCTGTGCCTAGTCTCATAACTCCATCACGAGTCCCCCACTCCCTTAGTCGAGTAGTAGACTCGGCTAAGAGGGAGTAGTCCAAGTAAGTTGCTCTTCTCTGAGACTAGAAGATCCCCACCCTTTTCCATGTTGGGGAGACGCCTCATTAAAAACCTTCATTAGGAAAAAACATGATGGGAAAAAATTCTAATGAAGGGAAAAAGAGTACATCTGATGCCCCAAGATGAAGCAAGAGGTGAGATCCTCAGCCTTTATTGCAATGGTCGCCATCTGCGAATAGGATGGCTAGAATTGTTCTTCTCGTCGGGCTCAGACTCGTAAGGTTCATCATTTGCTTCCTTGAAGACGGTAAGACCCTCACTCCTCCACTTCATTCGGTTGTTTCCTACACATAAAAGAAACTAGTGTAGAATAGAGCATCTGGCTTGGTGTGGAACCACAACTCAGTGTGTAAGTGAGTCGGACTCACTACTTGAAAAGAGTGACATCAAGTTCCCAAGTTAGGCCTTAACCCAGTCTCCGAAAGAAAGATTGAATCCGCGAGTAAGTGAGTCGGACTCCTCACTCGAATGGATAATCTAACCCCAAAGAACTAAAATATATCAACCTTTTCGAGAAATGTGAATGTCAATGATAAGCACAATAATTACTTATGTTTTACATAAGTGATTATAATTATCTATACAAAAATATGAAGCAAAACAGGTAAATATTCCCGAATGAGCAGAAACATGAAATACGGTTTGGAACAGCAAAAATAGGGTCAAAAGTCAAAAGGGGTTGAAAACCGGCACTTCTGGATAAATTTTGGGCATCAAAAGAGAAAAGAAGCTAAGTACAAGTTTGGGCGCAAGAACCGGCGCCGGTCATCACATATCCGGCGCCGGTCGTTGGGATTTTTTCCCAAAAACGGCCTGTTTCCAACCGGCGCAGAGCGACCGATGCATTTTTTCACAAGACCGGCGTCGGACACCCTATAACCGGCGCCGGTCGTTCCGATTTCTGCTACAAACACAGCTACGTGCAAGAGATTTCTTGATGGGAAAACTTCATCTTCCTCATATTTGATCTAATATCTCCTCCATACATATTTGTTGGGCTTGAATAGACTAAAAGATGCCATTCTTTAGCCTATATAAAGCCCTCAATTCATCATACAAAAGCATTCCATTCCATAGATTAATTCATAACTTTTATATTTTGTTCTTGCTATTTTTCTTCAAGTTCGTTGGAGAAGAAGCTATTTCTCTCCTCTACAATTGGTTCTAGGTAATTTTTCTTGTATGTTATTGTATTTATTTGTTCTTAGTTGCACTTTTGTAATTAATATGAGTGTTAGAGGCTAAATTCTTAGCTAAGGTTAGGGATGAACTTCTATGCCCACTAGGTGTTTGATAAAAGTTCTAAACCAATAAACTGTGATTTATCCTTTATATATTGATTCTATATGACTATGGTGTACAACATAGAAGTATGTTAAATTTAGTTTATACTTCCAATTAACGTTGAAGTCTAAACTATGAACATTAAAGGATAAACATATATAGTACCGATAATAGAAATATATCCGGTCTTATATGATACGGGTGTGATGTCTTGATATTCAACGGGGTTTTCGGTAGATGAATGTAAGTCGTAACGGGACTTACACGTAACGAAAACCACGCTCTCGCTGCCTTAACCGGAGTTGAGAAAATATTAGCGACATCATATTCATAATTATTGGCAAAGAACTAATATTCAACCCTATTAAAGCATTTAAGTGATTCCCGAAGCCTTAGTTGTTGTTATCATTCATCTTAAACTCAAATTTAGTTAACGATTATCTTTTGAAAAAAAGTGAAAAGCCAAAAATATAAAACACAAATCAAAATCCGTACTCTTTACTCATTTATTCATTGAAATCTATCTACTCTCGGACTCGAACTAAACGACGTTTCCTTGTGGATTCGACCCGGTATTTTACCGGAATTTATTACTATACCGGCACTTGTACACTTGCAAGTTTATCCCGGTCAGTCAATTAAGTGAGAAAATTGCTTGGAAGAGCGTGAGTCTAGGCCCCTAACTAGAGTTTAACTCGCCGCCCGAGGTTAGTTGTTCGAACCCGCAAGTAAAAACTTTGAACGGGTGACTCGTCCCCCGAGGTCGGAGTGTGATGCACTATGAAGGGGTAAGAGCACACGAGAACTCGTATGAAGTCAAGCGTGTGCGGTATTGACATTTATTTTGGAGCTTATTAATCGTTACACCCATATGACGTGACCCGGTGGCGCGAGTGTGTGTGCTCGGCCAGTGTACGAGTGTGTGTGCTCGTCCGGCGTACTTGAATGATGAGATTTCACAAGTCCGTTGTTCAATGTTAAAATTACACACACTTAACAAGAGTAAAAGCAATCATATCACTTAAAATATTTTTTCGAATGTTTCATTTTATGATATTTTAATCATATATTTTTTGTTTTGATGTAACAAATATAGAGGATTTTTGGACACTTAGCTTTTTTGGGACAATCATGATTGTTGGACCTGAAAAGAAGCATTGAGGTGTGACCTTCAAGTTTGATATCGGGCCATGGGGAGTGTAGGTGGCCTTATCCCTCGGATTTGCTTGGGTTATGGCCTGCTCCAAAATTACAATAGGCCCAAATGATAGAGACAGCTAGCGCAATGTGTAAATCGTTGGAAGACCTGGCTGAAGATTCATCGCCACTGAGTTCTCCAGGTAGAAGGGTGCAGGTCTCCTGGCAGTAGAATGCTAGCAGGTCTGCAGATTGCTTGGTGTCTCGACCGTTCCCGTCGTCCCTACGTGAGATAGCTGCGACCGTCAAGCTACAATGGCCATGCATGGCGGCGGGATATGGAGCAGTGGATCTGGATTGTGGTCCTTTAACGTCGGTGGTGAGATCCAGGGCAGTGGTAGCCGCTTCCGTACTTGGCGGCGGCCCGGACGACGAAGACCGTGCGGGTTCAGTAATGTTTCAAATCTGAAACTTCCGGGGCTGCGGCAACGAGCTTCATCTCACGGAACTTGGCGGCAACTCCGCGGCGGAGAGATCTGAGAGCGGGTAGGTGAGCCCCAGTGAAATACTTCTCCGGGCTGTAGCGCACTGCTCGGTGGTGGCCAACACTGACATCTTCGGGCTGTAGCGCACTGACCGTTTTTTGGATTTCCCAAACTGTTTTGACGTATTTCTATGTTTGTGATGAATTTCTATATTTTAATTTTTTGGACGAATCTCACCAGATTTTGTTCAAAACGTGTATTTTTCTTGATTCTTGCTAGAGTGATGTGAGAGACAGAGACTCTCAATGAAAGCACCAATGTTGGTCCAAAATAGGACACTCGTAGGCTTTTAGGAAAACTACGTACGACACTCAAGCAGGAAATCAGGAAAATAATGTAAATAAGGAAAGTTGCAAAGGGAATTTGGTAGCCAGAAATAGCATCTAGAATTCGCTCCCCTGATCTGAATTACAACCTGCCTTTTATAGGCGTATACAAATCGTAACCGCTGCCGATAATAATGACTAATTAATTACAACATTAATACATAATTTAATACGTAATTAATAGCGCATTAATTGCTTGACTGTTACTCTTCCGGGCAGGGTGGTCGGTCGGACTGACAGGCTCCCCACTGGGATGGCAAGCAGCCTCCAGGTTGTGGACTTCGATCCACGGGTCCAAGTTCGGGGCTTGGGCTGATTAGGCTCTGGGCCTAGTCTCATAACTCCATCACCTCTGTTTGTGTGTAAGATTTTGAGAAACTAAGTTTGAAGTTGAGAATATGTCATTTATATCGATTTTTTCTCTGAATTTGTTCAGGATGATAGAAATTGTTGTATGATAAGTTAGAATATGTTCCTCATTTTAATGCTATTTTACCACAATATGACGCTTATTGTTTGCTTAAATGACTACAGAGGTGAATACTTTATTGAAGATTTTGTGGATTTCTAGACATGTTGTTCCACTATTGAAATAAAGTTGCTAGTTGAAGGGCTTAATTTAGGCACTGAAAAGTCAAATGACATAACTTGTGAGTGGACTCATTTTTGGCATGGGCTGAAGGTTTTAAAAAGGTCAAGTCCTCTTTGTGAAGTGAAGCATCAGCAATTTTAGAAAAAGAGTCCAACTACAGAAAAGTTTGTCCCAAACGGCTTTTCAGGAGAATGAGAGGCATATTGGTCAAGGTAGCTGATGGAGTATATGGCCCGGGAACCCCCGGCCCACAGACTCCTACTACTCCAGCAAAGGCCCAACAGGCCCAAAAGGCCCAACAGGCCCAAATCACAGTGCCCAGAGTACCAAGCAGTCCGCACAACGCACAGGGATGCCTTCGGCCCCCTGGCCGAAGGCTCCAAATTCTCACAGAGCGGGTTTCTCAAGCAAACTAAGAAACTGGGAGAAAACGGCGAAAACAGTAGCCCTCGGCACTGGGAGCCCTCGGCACCAGGGTGCCATCGGGTGGAAGAGCCCCCGGCTACTGCTCTATAGCCGAAGGCATCTCACTCGACAAGATATCCGCCCCACATGCGTACAGATCAACGTACCCCGCACAGACGTCCCATCCAACAGCCGCATTAAATGCGGCCACATGCGGCTGCCAGCGCCAACCAGTTGAGGTGACCCCTCGGCCAATGAGCACTTGACACGTGTCCCTGCCCGGCATTTATTGCTACTATAAATAGCACCCCATTTCCCCATTTGTAACCACGCTTAATACATATCGAATATACACTCTCTCTCTTACTTGTTTGCTCTGACTTCTCTCTAAGTTATTCCCCGTAATAACCCTTCGGATATATACCCCCGGGTAGACTATCCATCATTTGGTGCTCTCGTTGAGAGGTTGAACAATCGAGTAAGAAACCCTCCCCCTCGACCAAACACAAAACACTAGCCCTCTATCAAAATGGTGAGGACAACACGTGCCAACTCAAAGAACGTAGAAGACAAGAACCTGGCCCTCGGCGACGTCAACGCCCCCGAAGCCTCTCACAGGGCTCCCGAGGGCGGTGTCATCGCTGGGCTGGAACAGGCGGCTGTCGACCTACGCCTCCAGATCCAACAAAATGCCCCCGATGCCCGCCTCGGCATCGAGGCCAAGAAGAAACACCGGAGCGATGACCAAGTCAGCCCTCCGGTTCTCACCATCGACGTACAATCGGCGCTCTCCGCCTTCATCCAGACGCTCACCCAGAACCCGGGTGCCTTCGGCACCCTGGCTCCAGCTCACCCTCAGATCAGGGAAAATATCATACTTCCCCCTCTGCCACACCCCTTCGGAAATCCCACCCCTCGGGTGAGAAACGACGAGGGGGTGGTGGCCCAAGAAACATCCTCCCAGGAAGTTCAGTCCCGGGACCGCCATAATGACAACAGGGAGAGGCCCCGTACTTCCGCCCTCAACCGGCTCGGAGGAGGGCCAGACCGCCGAGGGGTCCAAGACCGCCTCGGGGGGAAAGCACTCCAAAGGCCCCAGGAAAGCGGGGGATCTGTTTCAAGGGCAGACGAGGAGCGTCCCCCTCGGGACAAAGGCAAGGCACCCCTTCATGCCGATGATGCTCGGCACCAAATCAACCAGGCCCACTCGGCCCGGGTTCGTTCGCAGGGGGCGGAGACCCTCCCGAGGGACCCCCAGGACGAGATTATTGCGGCCCTCCAGCGCCGGCTTGACGAAATGGAGTCCAACAAAGCTCACGCCACCACCTCCACCCCTCATTCAGATCTCAAATACGAGGCCATGATGGCCAAAATGGAGGAATTACAGAAGAAGGTGGCCGAGGGCTCCGGGGAACCCGTCATCCAGCTCCGGACTCGGACGCCATTTACCCCAAGGGTATTGGCGGCCCGGATCCCGGAGAAATACCGAGGGCAACATATACAGCCCTACAACGGGAAAACGGACCCCCAGGAACATTACAGCAAATACCAAAACAGCATGATGATGGTGGGGGCGTCAGACGAATATTTGTGTCGTTGGTTCCTCTCCACCTTAGAGGGGCCGGCATACGAATGGTTCAACAGGCTGCCCGAGGGCTGCATTGATTCGTGGCAAGAACTCGCCCAACGATTCTTGACACGATTCACCGGGAGACGTCGCACAAGGAAGCACTTCTCCCACCTCCTAACAATACGCCAGAAGAAGGATGAGACCCTTCGGGATTTCCTGGAGCGCTGGAGGACGGAGGCCGACAAGGTCGACGGTGCTGATGACGGGACCCTCCTGGCCCTCCTACAAACCGTCCTCCGCACCGGTAACTTTTCAAGGAGCCTCATCATTGAACCCCCCGCGATTACATAAGGGCCTTGCAGCGGGGGGACCGGTATGCTGAGGCCGAGGAGGTGGAGAAGTATCACCAACATCCGGACCAGCAGCCCCCGAGGGCTGACAACAAGCATAACCGAGGGCCGGGGGCTCCTCCAAATCGCCCCAAGGCTTCGGGACCCTCTGATGACCGCCCTCGGCAAGGCCAAGCCAAGCCCGGGGGAGGTTATAGGAGCAACCCTAAGACTTGGGCCCAGCCCATTCTCCTGGACCGCCCTCGGACACCATTGACGCACCCCGTCAGCATCATCCTCGATTTTGCCGAGGAGAGGGGCCTCGTTGAGCGCGACTCTCGCGCACCCCCGGAGGTACACGCTATCAACCCTCAGTTCCCCTACTGTCGCTTCCATCGGCACCAGGGGCACAGGACCGATGACTGCCATCAGCTGAAGACGGCCATCGAGAGATTAATACAGATAGGGCACCTGTCCCAGTTTGTCCAGAGCCCTCGGCAGGAGGGACCTTCTCATCAGGGGCCTCCCCGAGGGCACCATACAAAGGTAAATGCCTGGGTGAATCCGAACACCATCCCCCTCGGCAAGAAAAGGGAGATTGGAAACTTGGAAGAAGAGGAGGAGGAATACCCCCACTACCAGGAGAAAAAACGCCACATCCTCATGATCACCGGTGGCAACACAGGGGGCGATTCCACCAGCTAGCGAAAGAAGTGGGCTCAATCGCTTTACGTAGGGGAAATCACTCACATGCCCCCGGTAAAGCGATTGAGGGAGGAACCCATCACCTTCACCAACGCAGATCTCCCTCCTACTTCTTCTCCTCAAAGGGATGCCTTGGTGATTCGGACGGAGATCAACGACACCATCATTCACCGAACTTACGTTGACACAGGCAGCTCTGTCAATGTAATGTACCTCAGCACCTTCAGAGAGCTGCATCTGGAGAGGGGGTCCCTTCGGCCCATTAAGACCCCTCTTGCCGGCTTCACCGGCGATACTATTGATTCCGAAGGGGTAATAACCCTCCCGGTGATCTTCGGCGACGGGATCCATAGAGCCCAGCTCGAAGTGGAGTTCGTCGTCGTCAACATTGACTGCGCTCACAACATCATCCTCGGCCGGCCAGCCCTCGAGGACCTCGAAGCCATCATCTCCATGAGGCATCTCTGTCTCAAGTTTCCCGCCGAGGGGGGCATTGGCTACTCCCGGGGGAACCAAAAAATTGCCCGCGCCTGCTATCTTCAGGTCACTAAGAAGGTCAGCAAGACGGAATTCCGTGTTGACACCATCACCGGAGCCGTCGACCAAGAGGAAAGAAGGCCGAGGGCTGAACCGGCCGAGGACGTAGAAGACTTTGCGCTCGATCCGGCCCAGCCGGAGAGAGTCGTGAAGATTGGAGCCCAGCTCCCTGAAGATTTGAAGACCGGCATCACCGACGCCCTCCGCGCCTACTCCATTGTCTTTGCATGGGGGCCGGAGGACATGCCGGGAATCAGCCGAAGGGTCATCACCCACCGCCTCTCGGTGGACCCTTCGGCAAAGGCAGTGCAACAACGAAGAAGACCCCTCTCCGCCGAGAGAAGGGAATTTGTGAAGAAGGAGGTCGCCATGCTCCTCTCTATTAAGCACATCAAGGAGGTAAAATACCCCTCATGGCTAGCGAATGTAGTCCTCGTACAGAAGCCCCCTACCTTCCGCATGTGCGTGGACTACACCGATCTCAACAAAGCATGCCCTATGGATCCATTCCCTCTACCAAACATTGATCAATTGGTGGATGAGACCGCAGGGTGTGAGATCATGTCCTTCCTCGATGCCTTCCGAGGGTACCATCAAATTATCATGCACGAGGAGGACGCCGAAAAAACTGCCTTCATGACTCCCGAGGGCATCTTCTGCTACCTGGTGATGGCCTTCGGCCTAAAGAACTCGGGGGCCACTTACACCCGGATGGTGGCCCGGGTCTTTCAAGCCGTCCTAGGGCGCACCATGGAGGCCTATGTTGACGACATGATCGTCAAGAGCAAACAATCTTCCAGCCATGCTGACGACCTCCGGGAAATCTTCGCCATCATGCAAAAATTCAACCTTCGGCTAAACCCGAAGAAGTGCACCTTCGGCGTCCAAGGGAGCAAATTCTTAGGCTACATGGTGAGCCGAAGGGGTATTGAGGCCAACCCCGAGAAGATCCAGGCCATCATCAATATGGAGCCCCCACGCAATGTGAAGGAAGTCCAACGGTTGACGGGCCACCTGGCAGCCCTCAACCGTTTTCTATCTAAATCGGCGGAGAAATCTCTACCCTTCTTCCAGATCATGAGGAAGACGGCTGGCTTTCTATGGACTCCGGAATGCCAGGAGGCTTTCGACGGGCTCAAACGATATCTATCTTCACCTCCTGTGCTCTCCAAACCCAAGGTAGGGGAGACCCTCTACCTCTACCTGGGGGTTAGCCCGACGGCCATCAGCTCTGTGCTCATCCGGGAGGAAGACGGCATCCAACATGCCATCTTCTACGTTAGCAAGACCCTAAGGGAGGCCGAGCTCAGGTACTCCCCTGTGGAAAAAACGGTGCTAGCCATCGTTTGGACTGTCAAAAAGTTGGGCCACTACTTTCAGGCTCACCCGGTTCAGGTCCTCACTCATCAACCCCTCGGCGCCCTCATGAGGAGCCCCACCAGCTCCTCCCGCATGGTTAAATGGGCTATCTTCTTGAGCCAGTACAACATTGACATCCGTCCAAGGCCTGCCATCATGGGCCAAGCCCTAGCGAACTTTGTGACGGAATGTACCGCAAGGGCAGCCACGGACGGGGAGCCCTCGGCTACCTCGGACGACTGGTGGACCCTCTACACTGATGGCTCCTCCGCGACCAAAGCATGCGGGGGAGGGGTAGTCCTCATTACTCCCGAGGGCTTCAGGGCCTACTATGCAATCCGCTTCTCCTTCAAGGTCTCCAACAATGAGGCCGAATATGAAGCCCTCCTATGTGGCCTTCGGCTGGCTGCCAACATGAGGGCTCGGCAGATCCACATCAAATGCGACTCCAAGTTGGTCGTTGGCCAAATCTCCGAAGAATATGAGGCCAAGGAGGGAAGAATGAAACAGTACAAGGAAGCGGCCAAGGAGTTGCTTAAGGTATTTGAGGCACACTCTCTCACTCAAATACCGAGGGCTCAGAACTCCGAGGCCGACATATTATCTAAACTCTCGGCAGACTCCCCCGAGCACATCTCCAAGATTGCCAAAATCGAGGAACTCAGCCTCTCAAGCATCCATGCAAGCCCCGTGATGAACATACAACAACGTCAGGAGGATTGGATTTCAGATATCACCGTCTTCATCTCCACAGGGCAGCTACCCGAGAATGAGGCCCGCGCTAAACTGGCAAAGCTGAGGGCTCCCAGCTACACCATCGAAGATGGGAGGCTCTACAAACGATCTTACAATGGCACGCTACTTCGGTGCCTTCATCCAGATGAAGCCGAGGTCGCAATGGAGGAAGTGCACAGTGGCACTTGCTCAGCTCACCAGGGACCCTTCTCCATGTCCCGAAGGCTCATTCTCCAGGGCTACTTCTGGCCAACCATGGCCAGGGATTGTGCTGACCTTGCCCTGAGGTGCACTGCATGTCAACATTTCCAGAAAGCTCCCGGCAGGCCAGCGGTCAACTATGCCCCCATCAGCACCTCTGTCCCTTTTTCTCGATGGGGGATAGACCTTGTGGGCCCTCTGCCGAGGGGTACCTCCAACAACAGGTACATCATTGTGGCCGTCGACTACTTTACCAAGTGGGTGGAGGCTTAACCCCTCGCCAGCATCACAGAGGCGAAGTGCCGTCACTTCGTCCTCAAGAACATCCTTACAAGGTTTGGCGTCCCCCAGCAGATCATCTCCGACAATGGGACACAATTTGAGGCAGCCCCCTTCTGTGCCCTTCTGGAGGCATGGGGCATCAGACACACCTTCTCCTCCGTTGCCTACCCTCAAGGCAACGGGCAAGTAGAGAATGCCAACCGGACCTTGCTCGAGGGCCTCAAAAAGAAGCTGGAGGCCGAGGGCGTTGGCTGGGTAGAAGAACTCCACAACATCCTTTGGGCCTACCGCACCACCCCTCGGCGAGCTACTGGTGAAACACCCTTCTCCCTCTGCTACGGTTTTGAAGCCAAAGCTCCTACGGAAGTCACCCTTCCTACCCGAAGGGTGATCCAGTATGACCCCGAGATCAACGACAGCAACATGGCCCTCGACCTCCACCTCATTTCAGAACGCCGGGAACAGGCCTTCATCCGGGCAGAAAACTACCGAAGGCAAGTTAAAAGCTACATCGACGCCAAAGTTCGAACCTGGGAATTTCAAGTGGGGGACTATGTCCTCCGGAGGAGGGAAGCCAGCCAACCAACCGAGGGAGGAAAAATGGCACCAAAATTCGAAGGCCCCTACATCATAGCAGCTATCATCAAACCCGGGACCTACAAGCTCAAACGCCCCAATGGGAAAGAAGTCCCTAGGCACTGGAATGTACACCATTTAGTTAAATTTTATCAATAATGTAAGAGCGGCCAAGCCCTCATAACTAGTGAATGTGCTATCCTATGGCCCAAGGCCTCCAATTTCGGAGAATGAAGATACATTCAAGACATCAAGCCCTCATACTAACTACAGGCCCCAGGCCTCACCACGAGAAGAACCCCCTCCGGCACCAAGTGCCGAGGGCGGACACCATCAACACCTACAACAAACAGTGAAAACACCACGTGTTTTCAGTCAAGACCCCTCGGTACCAAGTACCGAGGGAGGGTACTCCTATCACCAACAACAAGGAACACCATGTATTTCATTTCCCTTCGGCACCTAGTGCCGAGGGTACATCCCCACCTTCAACATCAAAAAAGAAAAAAAAAGATGAGAACACCATGTGTTCCTACAGAAGACACCAAGATGTTCCAAAGAAGACCCCTCGGCACCCAGTGCCAGGGATATGCTCTCCTCTCAACTTCCAAACATTTGTTGGGAAACACCAAGTGTTTCATTTGAAGACCCTTCGGTACCAAGTACCGAGGGTAGACGCCTACATCAACTACAACAAAAGAGAACACCAAGTGTTCCTACAGAAGACCCCTCGGCACCCAGTGCCAGGGAGATGCTCTCCTATCAACTTCCAAACATCTATTGGGAAACACCAAGTGTTTCACTTGAAGACCCTTCGGTACCAAGTACCGAGGGTAGACACCTCCATCAACGGAAACAAAGGAGAACACCAAGTGTTCCTACAGAAGACCCCTCGGTACCAAGTACCGGGGGCTACACATCGAAACTAACACCAAGTGTTGTTTCTAAAAGTCGTACCCCGCGAGGACGCATATACCGAAGGCGCCACCATCGGTGCCGGCGGCACGTAGTGCCCCCGGCCATTTGCAACTAGTGTGCAAATGAAAACCCTTCCTTGAAACGCTATCCGCGTCACTACCCCCAGGGTATGACAGGCATGAGAAATGCCCAGGATTCGACTTTCAAAAACGGAACGCTATCCGCGTCATTACCCCCAGGGTATGACAGGCATGAGAAATGCCCAGGATTCGACTTCCAAACCGAAACGCTCCCCGCGCCACCACCCCAAAGGTGTGGCAGGCCACGGACTATGTCTAGCGCCGAGGGGACGACTTTCAAAAATGAGGCGCTTTCCGCGCCATCCCCCAAGGGGAGGCAGGTTACGGACCACCATATCTTGTGCCCAGGAAACGTCCCTCGATCCCCTCGGAACTCGGAAGGTTAACCCGAGGGAGGAGAGCCATTGGTGTATTCTGATGGTCTCCTAATAGGCCCAGCCTTACCAAGAAACCAAGTTTCTTGATGCCTTCCCTTCACCACCAAAAAAAAAAAAGGGGGTGAAGGGGAGTAGACTCAGCGAGAAATCAAAGAGTACACTCCAACAATATCACAACATGCCGAGGGCTCCCCACGGGAACACCTCCGGTAATTGAAGACTCCTATTTCCCGAAGGATACTACTTAAAGAAATATCATCAGGAAACGGCTAAGTCCACTACCTGGTCACCTCCGGTCACAAAAACACCGAAGGCTTCAACAATACAAAGGGACTGGACTATCCAAGGTCCACTAAACGATACTTCAAACAAACGCCGAAGGCATCTGTTATGCACAAATACCGAGGGCCCTTTCCCCATGACAAGGGTCAAATTCTACAACTTTTAAAGTGTATGCCGAGGGCACACACTCCTCATTGGCTTTCTTCACAACAACAGGATTCAACATCAGTTTATGCTTAGAAAAATTCTAAGTCCTGAAGGAGCAGCCCCCGGGCACCCGAAGGCTACACAGGGAAGCAGCACTTGAAAAAATTCTAATACCTAAAGATTGGGCCCCAGGCCCAATCAATATTACAGCCAAGGGAATATGGTGGCCGAAGGCCATGCAATACAACAACACTTAAAAAAGGAGTATTCTGTCCTAAATGAGTAGCCCCCGGGCATCTGCAATGTGGTGTGGAATCAGAGGGCACCCATCACCCGAAGGCTCCCAAGGGAAAATCCACACTTAGAAGATTTTCTAAGTCCTACATGTTTTCCCCCCCGGTCAACTACTCATACATCAAGGAGGGATGCCATCTCCCAAAGGCTCCCAAGGGAAAATCCACACTTAGAATATTTTCTAAGTCCTACATGTTTTCCCCCCCGGTCAACTACTCATACATCAAGGAGGGATGCCATCTCCCGAAGGCTCCTAAGGGAAATTTACACTTAGAATATTTTCTAAGTCCTACATGTTTTTCCCCGGTCAACTACTTATACATCAAGGAGGGATGCCATCTCCCGAAGGCTCCCAAAGGAGATTTTGCACTTAGAAGATTTTCTAAGTCCTGCATATTTTCCCCCCCGGTCAGCTGCTCATACATCATGAAGGGATGCCATCTCCCGAAGGCTCCCAAGGGAAACTCTACACTTAGAAGATTTTCTAAGTCCTACAGTTCACAAGGAATCAACACTCAAGAAAATCTTCTAAGTCCTAAAGAATTAGCCCCCGGCCTATTCAATATTACAGGTGGGGGTCCACAGTAGCCGAAGGCTATGTGACATACTACGCTTGCAGAAAATCTCTGAGTCCTGAACATTGGGCCCTCGGTCCAAGATTCACGCATCAGGAAGGGATCCCATTTCCCGAAGGCTCACAAGGGATGATCCACACTTAGAAATTTTTCTAAGTCCTAGGATGTGGGTTACTACAAACGCCCGAAGGCCTCATGCTGTGCTACACTTAGAAAAAAATTTCTAAGTCCTAATTGTTGTTGAACCCTCGGTTGCATATCCATCAGAGAACGCCCAACTACCGAAGGCTACACCTGTATTCAAACACTAGGAAAAGATTCTAAGTCCTACACATACATTCAAAAATGCCGAAGGCATACACTCAAGGAAAACGGAGGCATACATTCAAGAAGAAAGGAATTGAAGGGAACAAGTCATGTATACAAAGCCCGAAGGCGATCATTCAATCATCAAAAAAAGCAAGCGTAATTGCGATGTTACTATTACAAACGGGCCGAAGCCGAAGGATCAATGTGTTCGTTACAAAATGTATTCAGACATTACAAATTATGAAGTCACTCTACAACTACAACAACATCATTCATCGGGGGGCCCTCTGCAGTCGGCCTCGATGATGCCTTCGCTCCGGTCTCGATGGCGTCGTCCTCGGCCTCATTCTTCAACTCCGTGTCCTCAAGGTCGGGCCTCTGAACACCTTCCGGGAGCGACTCACGGACATCAGGCTGCAGGGGAGGAAGGCCGTACGCCGAGGGGGAGAAATCCTTTGACTCAATGCCCAAATGCCGGGCCATCCTCCGGTAGATGAGGGCCTGGGTGAAGAATTCGCCGGCTTCATAGTACTCTCTGCCCTTCCGGGCCATCCATTCCCACCCAGGGCCCTCGGTCCATTCTTCAACGCAGGCCTCCACGACCGAGGACACCCACATCTTGCGCCCCTCGGCTCTCCAACCCTCGGCGACAAAGGCCTCAACGGCCTCCTCCTGAGCCTTGGCGACGGCTAGCGCTTTGGAGTCCTCGGCCTCTTTAGCAGCTCTCCTGGCAGCGGCCTCAGCATCAGCCTTGCCTTTCTCTGCAGCCTCCAATTTCAAGCTCATCTGCCGGAGCTCCTCTTCTAGCTGGGCCCCCAGCTTCACCGCCTCTTGGTTCTTGAGGAGGCACTCCCTCATTCTGGCATCTTGCTCCGCTTTGTGGAGGCGCCATTCTTGAAGCCTCCGAGCCTGTTCGCCGAGGGCTAAGCAAGCCTGCAGAACAACAACAAAAACAGTTAAAGGCAATCACACAAAATAATCAAAGGAGAAGATGGAGAAAGCCAGGTAAACACTTACAGAGAGGGAGGAGCGGAGAATGTGGTCCTCGAGGGCCGCATCATTATAGGCCCCGAGGGCAGCCCTATCCGTCTCAGGGGTCATACCCCGCAGGATGGCCCCCGGGTCGACAGCGCCGCTGGCCAAAGATGTACCCCTCGGGAACGCGACTTGGAGGATCTCAGGCAGCAACTCCTCTGCCCCCGCCGGCGTTCCACCCGGCAGCTTCTCCACCTGCACCCCGGAGGCGGGGTGCTCATCAGCAATAATGACCGGGGGCTCCTTCTCGGCGACATCCCCCTTCTTCGGCTTCTTGGTAGCCGGGGGGGGGACCCCTTGGTCACTGCCCTCCTCTTGCCGGCAGCGGCATCGCCCTCGGCTTTCTTAAAGAGGGCAGTGGCGGGCTTCTGGATGCCCTGTCCCGACCCCTTCGGGTCCTGTTTCTTCAAACGAGCAAGGCCCTTTACGTTCACCATAGAGACGGGGATACCTGCACAAAGGAGACAAAGGGTTAGTCCGACGGGTCTAAGCGAAGGGACGATAACATCCGAGCAAAAAAAAAACTAAGTACAAAATTCTAAAGCCCTCGGCTCCTACCTCCGGCCCCTCCGAAGGCCTTGTTGAAGGGAGGGTACTTTTCATCGGTCTCCCCTATGAAGCGGTACCTCCGGAACCCGAGGGTGTATAAATCCTCCTCGAGGGTGCAGTCTTTGATCGCCACGTTCTTGTTTTTCCCCTCCGGGAACTTGGCCAGCTTTAGGCCGTCTTTCTCGAGAGCGGCACTCCTGATCTTTTCGTGCCTTCGGAATCGGTCACGTAGCTCCCTCGGGAATGGGCTCTCATCCAACTTCACGTAGCACCAACGTTCCCTCCATCCTTTGTTGGAAGAAGGAGCATCGGAGAATAGTTTGAAGCGGGCAATCTGCTGCAGGTTGGCGTACCCCTCGCCGTTTTCGTGCCCCCCTGGCACAGATTAAAGCTCTGGAAGAATAGATCCAGGCTGGGTTTCACCCCTCGGGACTTGCAGAGCTGGAGGAACCCCGCAATGTAGGAGTGGCTGTTGGGCGTGAGTTGGCAGGGGACCAAGCCAACAAACCACAAATATTCCCGGAGGAATGGGTGCAGAGGGAACCTAAGTCCCATGGAAACCGAAAGGACGTGAATAGCAATACACCCCTCGGGCGCCCTGGACAACACGTCGTCGGGACCTGGCTCCACCACTTCGGCCGAGGGCCCCACGTGCAGCTGAGTCACGTACAGATCTGCCCTGTCGGCCTTCGACCTGATCTCGAGGGCCTCAGTGTTCAGCCAATTGTACCCCTCGGGCATGTCTACGGGCTTTCCTTGATCGACGGCCCTCTCCTTCTTCTTGGTAGCGGCCTTCTTCTTCTCCAAACCTGAAACCGCCCTCAGAGGTGTCGGATCCAACGGCCTCGAGCTACTGGCCTCCCCGGAACCCCGAGGGGGGAGAACAGCAATCGTAACCTTCGAGCTCTCATTCTGTGCCTCATCCTCCACTGTCTGCCATGCGAGGGCTAAGTCTTCATCATCGCACTCCCGCTCGAAGCCCTCGGCTTCAACCTCCGCAATGAGTTCCTTCTGGACCTCCCGGGCCAGGGCTGCATCACCACCATCCGAGGGTTGACCACTGCTTGACTCCACGTCGGAGATGCCTTCGTCCTCCATCGAGGGCGTCCTCGAGATATCTTGAGAATCACTCTGGGACGACATTCTGACTCTAGTTCGAAGGCTCGTACAACTAGTGTTTTCTAAATGTTCTATCTCCTAGCCTAAGGGCGCAGTACAGGTAGCTAAGAGGTGAAGGGTAACTGGAGAACTGACCTTAAGAACAGAGGATTCAACCGGGGGCTGCTGTTTCTCTCTCTAGAAAAATTGGCAGAGCTTCGCTAACAAGTTTTTCGCACACGGAGGAATGCCTGGCCTTGAGGTATTTATAGGCGATGAATCCGGGCTTGGGCCTGGATTCCGGGCCTCCGGACGGACCGCCATCATTACACACCGCCGTTTCACCCAACCGGTGACGCCGCCCACGAACAGCCAGCCATCACACGCCACGTATGCCACCCCCCCAACGGCTATATCCTGTCGTTACATATTCCAACGGCTATATTTCCAACGGCTATATTCTGGAAGCCCCCGGGTTTTCTAGTTCACTCCACTTCATCAAGGATTGCCTCCGGGTGCACTCACCCAGAAGTGCCCCCGGGTTGTGCCCCACACAACACATTACACACGCCTTCGGGATCACTCCTTCAGATCCCTAGGGCTGCATATCAGGGCACCCCTCGGGGTTTCCCCCTCAGCACTACAAAACCGGGCAGCCCCCGGGGAGTGCCTCATTGACGGATGGCCCATGGCACACAGGTAATGGGAGCCCTCGGGTATCTTCATCACCAACTCATCAACAAACAGTGGACCCCCCGGTAACAACTTCACTGCTGCCCTCATCTGGCAGGCCCTCGATCCCTGGATTGAGAGGCTCCCCTTCGGCACCACCAGGACATCAACAGCAAGCCTTCGGCTAATCAACACAGGAGCCCTCAGAAGAGAGAGCCTTCGGCATTCCCGTCATTCTCCAATTTTCACCAAGGTTTGACATTTTCGATTCATCATTGGGGGAATTCGGTGCACTCTTTTTCCCTCATTAGGATTTTTTCCCAAAGGGTTTTTCCTAATGAGGTTTTTAACGAGGCATCCCCCCAAAATGAAACGAAAAGCGTCAGCCTTCGGCCCACAACGGCAACGTAACTACTTTACTCCTTTTCACCACTTTACAAGTGCCTCAAGGAGTGGGGGACTGGAGGACCCCTTCGGGAAAATCATTAAATTACAAAATCTGTGAAATTCCAACAAACAACAAAGCAAGCCCTCAAGTCCCGACATGTGGGTAACTGAGGGACTGCCTTCGGCAGGGACATAAAAGCAACAACTCCTCACCAACTTCAGGAATCACGATGGGACAACATCAAAGGGCAGGCACAAGTTACTCCTTTTCCCTCAAGTACCTTTCGGCAAAAGGAGTGAGGGACTCCTGATGGAGTATATGGCCCGGGAACCCCCGGCCCACAGACTTCTACTACTCCAGCAAAGGCCCAACAGGCCCAAAAGGCCCAACAGGCCCAAATCACAGCGCCCAGAGTACCAAGCAGTCCGCACAACGCACGGGGATGCCTTCGGCCCCCTGGCCGAAGGCTCCAAATTCTCACAGAGCAGGTTTCTCAAGCAAACTAAGAAACTGGGAGAAAACGGCGAAAACAGTAGCCCTCGACACTGGGAGCCCTCGGCACCAGGGTGCCATCGGGTGGAAGAGCCCCCGGCTACTGCTCTATAGCCGAAGGCATCTCACTCGACAAGATATCCGCCCCACATGCGTACAGATCAACGTACCCCGCACAGACGTCCCATCCAACAGCCGCATTAAATGCGGCCACATGCGGCTGCCAGCGCCAACCAGTTGAGGTGACCCCTCGGCCAATGAGCACTTGACACGTGTCCCTGCCCGACATTTATTGCTACTATAAATAGCACCCCATTTCCCCATTTGTAACCACGCTTAATACATATCGAATATACACTCTCTCTCTTACTTGTTTGCTCTGACTTCTCTCTAAGTTATTCCCCGTAATAACCCTTCGGATATATACCCCCGGGTAGACTATCCATCAGTAGCTTTTTTCCCTTTATTTCTATATGTAATGAAACTTTTAGCTTGTTTTTAGCTTGTTTATTCATATATTGATCATGCATATTAGTTATGGAACTTCATTTCCCATTATTTTGGTTTATTGTATCTTAGGTGAATAAGTTCCCATTTTTGTTTATTACTCTCATATCTTTAATTGTTAGTTGGTATTTATATCATATCAGGTGGCAATGACGTCAAAAAGATATTTACTCTTTCGTATTAACTACAAAGTAGTTAATTGGCCCAGACTACTAATGTCTGGCCCAAACCACTTTTGTCTGACTGTAAGATGGAAAGTAATACATACACCCAAACTACAAATGTCTGAGACAGACAAATTTTGTCTGACTGTACTACACAAAGTAGTTACTTGGCCCAAACTACTAATGTCTGGCCCAGATAACTTTTGTCTGGCTGTAAGACACAAAAGTAATACATACTCAGACTACAAATGTCGGGGACAAACAAAATTTGTTTGGCTAGACAGACGTTGCAGTTCTAAATTGAAGCGAAGAGTGTTGGGGAAATAGAGATAACCAGACAAACATTATTTTTACGCAGAAAGTCAATAACTTTACACAAACAGACAATACAGCAGATCCCAGACATACAAAAGATCAACATACATAAGTGGATAATTGTACATGCAATGTTTGCAAAAACTTACACATGTTCAAAAAAATCAATCCAATTCTTCAACATTGTACAATATTCGACACGTTCCCCACAACAATATCGTATTTTCCCAACTGTAATATGTAATGTTTGTATAAAAAAATACATATTCAAAAAAATCACAAGTTCAAAATCGACACATTCCCCAACACTCTATGCTTCAGCCTTCTTTAAGGGACATGTTGGCGTAGTCATAATGAGGAATCAATAACTTCCTCAGTAACAGATGCTCTGCAAATGATATGACCATGACGCCACATTCTTCGGATCTGTAGACAGACAAATAAAGCACATACAGACATTTAGAACACTTAACATAGACAATACATGTAATGCAAAAAAATATTGAGTTTAATACCATGCTTGCTATTGAGTCACACATAGAGTCATAAACTTTGATAATCTACTTGCAAAGACAACTTGAAGACAACTAATTACATCTCAAAAAATACACACCACAACTTACATACAACTCACAATCAAATGACAGACAATTATATATGAATTACAGACATCTATTTTTAAAAATGACAGACAACTTCACAACTCTTACAGATTCCTCACAACAAAATGATAGTCAAGTCATTACAGACAACTCAAAACAAATACAAACAACTAACAAACAAATGACAGACAATTAAAAAATATTAAATTGGATCTCAAAAATATTTCTTTTTCTTTTCCCCAGTTTTCTTTGAATCTCGGTGATTCTTATCAGAATTTTCAGCCCCTTTCTCTTCCTTGTTCTTCCATTTTCCTTTAGCTTTGTTTGCTCCCTTCTTAGCATCATATTTCTTGAAATTTTGAGCCAACAAATCATGTTCTTGTTTTTCCTCATTATCTCTTTCTATCAACTTCAGTTCATGAACTTGCAATGCACTTTTCAGACCATCTACTGTTAAGGCAGTAATATCATGTGCTTCCTTTATGGCAACAGATATATGATCAAATTTCTTAAGCAAAGTTCTCATCACTTTTTCATTTATTTTAGAGTTTTTATTCTCAACACCACAACCTTGCATCGCATTCACATGAGTTATAACTCTATTAAAATAATCTGCAATTGTTTCAGGTTCTTACATCTTTAACAACTCAAACTGGAAAAATTACTATACTCCATAAAAATACTCAGTAAACATTGAGGTACAAAAAAAATGGAAAAAAGTCTTGAATTTCAACAAAAATTTTATTGAGTAATTTCTACAAACATGTTATGGGCATAAAATGAACTAGAGAAACTACACTAAAAGTGTAAATAATTAAATCCTCAAAATCATTACAATGAAACAAACTAATCAATTATTCACTTTTATATCATACATAATATACATAAAATCGAAAAAAGGAAAAAATAAAAATAAAATATGCACATGAAGAAAAATCGGAAATGGAGTACGTACCTCATGATTTGAGAAAGGATGGCTACCTTAGACACAACTAAATGGAGATGTCTTGAAATCTTCAAAAATGGAGATGGGGAGCTCTTAGCTTGAAATTAAAAGAGGAGAGAAAATGGGGAATGGGGTGAGAGAATAGAAATGAGCAGATAGGATAAACAAACGAGGATGTGGAAAGATAGATGTTTGAAAGGGATAAAAAGAATGATAAAAAAGAGATATTTATATGGGGTAAGAAATAAGGTAAAGTTAGAGTACCTATACCAAAATTGTTTGACAAATCCTTCAAATGTTTCCACAGATCTACGTCCAAAAGGTTGAATCCCCAACCCCAAGGGCCCCCCACCTCGACCCGACAGGATGATGGAGGAGTAAATCACGGTGACTTAGTCGGCAAAGCGGCAGTAGAACTTTACCCGTGCGCACCAGAGGGCCAGCCTTATTTCAGATTCTGAAAAATCCCTTTTGACCGCTGCGGGATTCGAACCTTGATCTACGTACGATTTTTCCCACCACTCGATCAAGTGAGTTCTGACTATAGCACGTGTCGTGTGACTCGCGTGTAGGTGGAGCTGCCAAATCAGGAGTCTCTGACCATCATTCACACCCAGAAAAAGGCCCCCCTCGAAAGCCATTCAACTCGCTGCACCCAGCTCTGCTGAGTTCTTAGACATCACAATCCTCCGCCCCTACACTGCCTGCTCTGTCTCTTTCCCCTACCCGCAACAAGTTCAAATTGCGCACATTTCTCCTAACATCACCGGAGTCCCCGCTGCCCCTGCCATACACGTGTCGGAGGCTGTCATACTCGTCTCTGCGTCCGTCACGCAATTTCTCTCCAGGTTTGGCTTGTTCGCGCCTCATAGAATCCATGTATTCATTGTCATTATCATTGTCATGCTAATGTAGCAATTTGATTGTTTTGCGTCTGGCCGGTTACTTGACAGGAACGTAGAAGTACTTGATCAATGCCGATTGAAAATCCTAAACGGCCAAATTTTGATATGAGACCTACTTCCACACCCATGGCTGCCCCACCGAGTACACCCCCCTATGGTTTTAGACCCATGACACCAGGTATTGCGAGTGATGCAGCCAGGCCACCTCCAATGCCTACGTCAACTCCAGGCCCCTTCCAAATGCCACCTCCACAAAGTTCAGTTGGGGGATACCCAAGTTTTCCACCATCAGCTGCTGCCTCGTCTCCGGTTCCTCCCCAGCCCGCATACCCAACAGTTTCATCTTATCCACTTGCAAGACCAACCTTTCAGCCAGCTTTTTCAGGATATTCCAGCCAACAATCAGCTGCAATGACACAACCTCCACTTGGGCAAGCCAGCTTTCCTCCTCCACATGGAGGTTATGCTCCGGGAGGGGGGTATGCACCACCCTTACAAATGCAGCATCCAGGATCTGCACCTCCTATACCTAATGTGCAGGGGTTGTCAGAGGATTTCAAATCCCTTTCCATCGGGTCTGTTCCAGGATCATATGAGACAGGGCTTGATTCCAAAGCATTACCAAGGCCATTCGAAAGTGATATACAAAACCTTATGTCAGATTTTTTCCCCATGAACTGCAGTTCTCGGTATCTACGGTTCACAACCAGCGGCATACCGAATTCCCAGTCCTTAGCTTCAAGGTGGCACTTGACCCTTGGTGCAGTTGTTTGCCCTCTTGCCGAGGCTTCTGATGGGGTTTGTATTCAATTCATCCACATTTACAGATTGCTCATATTTGGAGTGCTTGGTCTCAGTATGGCTCACCTGCTATATGTAATTATTTACTGACCAGGATGAAGTTCCCATAATCAATTTTACTACTACTGGCATTATACGTTGCAGAAGGTGTCGGACTTATGTAAACCCTTTTGTCACATTTACGGACAGTGGAAGGAAATGGAAATGCAACATATGCCAATCGCTCAATGATGGTAATATTTTAACTATTATTGTCCTCAGATGTATCTTTACTCAGATACTAGTTGCGGTTTTATTTATTCTTTATAGATCATGGGTCATGTTGAACCTTTTCTGAAACTTCCCTTTCACTGTTGTTTTAAATGCCAAGGTAAATTCTGCTTCTGACAAGCAGAAGTCGATTTCAGCATATTACTTCTCTAGTCTTGCCTCCCATTGTCCTCTAAGGTTTTGTCTACAAAGTTATATTCAACCTGGAATAGTTTGGGGAATGATTGATGGAGATTCATAGACATACAAGAAATGCTGGGCAAGAGGACTAAACACAACATTGAAATATTGAGCACTAATATATAACATGACATAACTGAGTACTTCCTCCGCCCCAAAATGATTTGCAAGTCTATTTCTTGGTCAACATAGTATGGTTTTATTCACTTATTTAGGACATCAAGTTTCTATTATATTCTACTTTGCATTTTGTGACTTTATAGAACTTTCAAAGTACTTTCCTAATATGTAAATTTCAATTATTAAAATTGATATAACTATCTGTTGGGAGGATTCGGCTTTATCGTCTACTTTATTAAAATGTTTGTTTTAGGAAATGCATTTGCTCATCTACTCAAACTTTTGATATGCAGTTCATGGTGATTATTTTGCTCACTTAGATGCCACTGGTAGAAGAATTGATTTGGATCAGCGGCCTGAGCTTACGAACGGCTGTGTGGAGTTCATTGCTCCAGCTGAATACATGGTCCGGCCTCCAATGCCACCAACATTTTTTTTCCTTATCGATGTATCAATATCATCCATAAAAAGTGGAATGATTGAGGTTTGAATTTCTACCCTGAAACTTTTAGATTTCAACTTTTCTTTATGACTATTCTTTCCTGCAAACACATAGTCACGTGTCATCTGTGCTTTCCATAGTTCCATGTGCAATTTCTCTTCTCAATACCTCAGTTCCAACTAGTTGGGGTTACTGTGATATTATTGGGTCAATGTATTTGGTTAAAACTTAACACTATAAATTCATGCAAAAAAGCATTTTGGGGTGAAGTTCTCTGCGGGATAGACATTTCGCCACATTTTTTTTAAATCCCAGGAGGAGCCAACCAAAAGGTTGGGGTAGAGCTGGGGAACACTACCAATTTATTAAAAATAAATTTAGGGAGTACACACTACACAGTAGGAGGACTACAACCAAAGCCTACCAAAACTAGTAATTATTCGGGTAGCTGATTGCATCAAATTTGAGAATCCCAACAAAATGGTTTTGGTGAATATTTTTTTAATGGATATTATTGTAAGCTACATATTCAGCTGCTCTATTACAATGTTGATCAATTGTGCCAATTCTCCAGCGGTAGTGGCATAGTCAGTGCCTTATTTTGCTTTTTTTGGCCCAATATTTCCAGTTATGCGTGTTGGTTCCTTGTATAGCTTGTTGTACCTGCAGATTTAGCAGCATTTGAGGGCTTAAGAACAACCATTGAGAAGTTAGGGACCACTGGGTGTTTAAGAAAATCGGATATAGCAGCATAAAGGGCTTAAGAATGATCGTACGTATACAATATATTGGTGCAATGGGCACTGTAGGAAACCGTGGAGTCCCAGTGAGAATAGCTGTGCGACATAAATAATCCTCTATAGGTCTAGTGGCCATATTGATTTTAAGGTAGTTGTCAGGAGGCATAGTCCAAATGCTTTTCTTAAAAGAAATGGTTTTTTAATAATGGTGCAAACGTTTATGGGTGGGTTATCGTTATTATTGCAGGTAAGAGGATAAGCAACCGAAATATGAAAAAGTTCTTTGGTGATAGGCGCCTCGGTTGATCTAGAGACGAGTTTTAATGTTAGTGCATATAGTAGTAGGAGCATTTTTTTGATATTATGGGGAAAAAGTGTTGGTGTTAATTAGCTGTCCAGAAGCTTTCTCATAATTAGTGATGGTTTGTTTTAACATTTGAAGACTGTTTTTATTTGCATTGTTAAAAACAATGAGGTCATCAGCTTAAGAGAGGTACATAAAATTAGGCGTACCAGCATTAGTGTAGAAAGTAGTATTTACCTTATTATTTTGGGGGGCATTTCAATGTTTTGTTAGGACCTCAGTAACCATAATAAATAGAATAGGACACAGAGAATTTCCTTGTTTAACCCACCTAGTGGGTTTAAAGAAGCCCTTAGGTCTATCATTTCTAAGAACAGACTACAGAGAAATACAACAACAACATTACCCCAGTGCCGCATGACGGTTGTTTCATAACAAAGAAGCGCAGACAGTTAAGTGTGCCATTTTGCTTTATAAGAACAGAGAAATGAGTGACATTAAAATTATTCATGATAAAATATATGAAAAGATCATGGAAACCAAAATTTATAAGAGTGGGTTGAATGTAATGCCAGGAAATCATATCAAAAGCTTTCATCATATCAAATTTGAATAAGATGTTATGACTTCTGATTTTGTTGTCAATATGGTTTACCATCTTTCTAAGCATAAGGATATTATCAGAAATTTCTTTACCTTTTTGAAAAGCAGAGTGTTCTCTAGAGATTATAATAGGCTGAAACTCAGTAATTCTACTGGTGAGAATTTTTGTGAAAATTTTATTCAAAAAATTACTATTGGTCTGGATTTAGAAAATTGAATAGCATTTTTCTCCTTAGGGATCAGGACCATCAGAGTCTGCCCCACAGATTTAGGGATAGGAACGCAGCGCATAAACTCACAGACACCATTAAAAAGATCTTTCTGAATAATATTAAAACTGCATTTTTAATATCCTCCATAGTGACAGGTTGGACCAGTTTTCTGTTATTGTAAGTTTGAAGAATTAATCTTCCTTGTATATTATTGAGCCATCCGGCAATGATATATATACAAGTTACAGATAAAGTTAAGTTGTTACAGATCCTAAAAAATAGGATCTATCTATTCTATCTAATCTGCGAGCTAATCTAAGAATTAGAGACCTATATCAACTCTAATTCCTATCTATACAGTCCCGGATGTACAAATAATAAAAATAACATGTATATGCTACATTTTTCTACACTCCCCCTCAAGTTGGTAAGTATATATCATACATTCCCAACTTCCTTATAAGAAATTCAAACACTGGTTTAAACAGCCCCTTTGTAAAGATATCAGCTGTTTGTTCTTTGGTAGATATGAATGGTGTGCACACAATTCCAGCTTCAATCTTCTCTTTGATAAAATGCCTGTCCACTTCAATGTGTTTAGTACGATCATGTAGCACAGGATTGTGAGCAATATTAATGGCTGCTTTATTGTCACAATATAACTTCATAGGTAGTTCCATTTCCATATTCAACTCTGACATCATTCTCTTGATCCAAAGTAGTTCACAGATTCCATTAGCCATAGATCTAAATTCAGATTCTGCACTACTTCTAGCAACTACATTCTGCTTCTTACTCCTCCAAGTCACCAGATTCCCCCATACATAAGTACAATACCCAGATGTAGACCTTCTATCAGTTATTGAACCAACATAATCTGCATCTGTAAAGGCTTCTACACTTCTATTGTCACTTCTTTTAAAAAATAATCCTTTCCCTGGACAGCTTTTCAAATATCTTAGGATTCTGTAGGTAGCATCTAGATGTTCCTGGAATGGATTATGCATGAATTGACTAACCATACTGACTGCAAAGGCAATATCTGGCCTTGTATGTGCCAGATAAATCAACCTTCCCACCAATCTTTGATATTGGTGAATATTAACTGGTACTCCTTCCTTGACATTTCCTAACTTTTGATTAGGGTCAATTGGAGTATCTATTGGTCTGCAGGCACTCATACCTGTTTCATGGAGTAGGTCTAGTACATACTTCCTCTGGGATACCACAATTCCCTTCTTTGATCTGGCTATCTCCATGCCAAGAAAGTACTTCAATTCTCCCAGGTCTTTGATCTCAAATTCCTGAGCAAGCTTCTTCTTCAGGTCTTCAATCTCTTTACAATAGTTTCCTGTAAGAATTATATCATCCACATAAACAATTAGTACTGCAATCTCTCCCTTAATGGAGAATTTCATGAATAGTGTATGGTCTGCTTGGGCTTGCTTGAATCCCTGCTTCTTTATGAATTGAGTAAACCTTTCAAACCAAGCCCTTGGGGACTGTTTAAGTCCATATAAGGCTTTCTCCAGCTTGCACACCTTTGAGCCATATTGTTCCTCAAACCCAGGAGGGGGGCTCATGTATACTTCCTCTTCAAGCTTCCCATTTAAGAAAGCATTCTTCACATCTAACTGTTGAAGAGGCCAGTCTAGGTTAGCAGCTAGAGATAGAAGGATCCTTATAGTATTTAATTTTGCAACTGGAGCAAAAGTTTCTGTATAATCTATGCCATAGGTTTGTGTGTATCCTTTGGCAACCAATCTGGCCTTATATCTTTCAAGTGTACCATCTGCCTTGAATTTAGGGGTAAATACCCATTTGCATCCCACTGTTGGTTTGTTTTTGGGTACTTCTACAGCCTGCCATGTCTGATTCTTTTCAAGAGCATTCATTTCTTCTAAAACAGCCTTCTTCCACTCAGGTATAGATAGAGCTTCCTGTATGGTTAAGGGAATAGAAACAGTGGAAAGACTAGAGGTAAAGGCTGCAAATGATGTAGATAACTGAGAATAGGACAGATAGTTTGAGATAGGGTATTTAACACATGATCTTTTTTCTTTTCTGAGAGCAATGGGTAGATTTAGATCACTGAAATTATTACCTTTGTCATTTTCTGACATTGAGTCAGATTCATGGGCAGTGGCGGGATCAGGGATGTCCTCTATTCTTTGATTTGGAACTCTCCTTTCATAAACCTTGCCAAAAAACTTACTTGTCTGCTGTTCATCATCTTTCCTTGTTTCAGAAAAATTTATTTCATTTTCTTTTGACTCTTGACTATTTTCTTCTGCATCTAACTGTCTATTATATTGTGCATCTAGATTAATGTCAAGAGATTCAAGTTTTTCATGGATATGTGACACATTATCACCATCTTCATTAGGAATCTCCCCCCTGAAGATGAGTACCAAAAAAAAGTTGATTTTCAACAAAAACAGTGTTCATTGTTATAAACATCTTTTTTGTTATAGGGTCAAAACATTTATAGCCTTTCTGAGTTGAAGATAGTCCTAAGAAAACACTTTTTTTGCCTCTAGGATCAAATTTGCTTGCAGTTCTGTCAGGGTTGGTAATAAAAACTGTGCAGCCAAAAATTTCTATGGGAAGAGAATTAATGAGCCTAGTTTCAGGAAAACTGGCTTGAAGAGTATCAATAGGAGTTTTAAATCCTAGAGTTTTTGATGGCATCCTATTAATTAAATAGGTAGCATGTAAAACAGCTTCTCCCCATAAATATTTTGGAATTTTAGCAGAAAACATAATTGCACGAGTGACTTCAAACAAATGTCTATTTTTCCTCTCAGCTATTCCATTCTGAGCAGGTGTATTTACACAGGAACTTTGATGAATAATTCCTTTTTCAGCAAAAAAATTATTTAACTTCTTAGAAAAGTACTCAAGACCATTATCACTTCTCACAATTTTGATATTAGTGTTGAATTGAGTTTGGATCATTGAGTAAAATTTTTTGAACACTTCTTCAACCTCAGATTTTTCTTTAAGTAAAAAAACCCATGTGACCCGTGTGTGATCATCTATGATAGTTACAAACCACCTTTTTCCTTTCAGAGTTGGAACTCTAGATGCACCCCAAATATCACTGTGTACAATAGTAAAAGGACTAGTTGGCTTGTAACTATGAGGGATATAAGAACTCCTATGATGTTTGGCAAGTGCACACATATCACAATGAAATGATGAAGGATTTTTATTATGAAATAACTCAGGAAACAACATTTTCATATAAGAAAAACTTGGGTGACCTAATCTATAGTGCATTAAATACACTTCATTATTACAAGGAAAGAAAATAGTTTGCAAACAAGTTTTTTCTTGACCTTGTTTATTCAATTGTGTTCCTTCATCAAAAGTATAGAGGCCATCCTCCTCTCTAGCACTGCCAATCATCCTCCCTGATGCCAGATCCTGAAAAATGCAATAAGAGGGATAAAACTTTACACAACACTGAAGGTCTTTAGTTATTTTGCTAATAGAGATAAGATTGCAGGAAAGTTTTGGAACATGTAAGACTTTGGAAAGGTTAATGGATGAGGAAATTTTAATATTTCCCATCCCTGCTATGGCTGAAAAAGAGCCATCTGCAACTCTAACTTTCTTATCTCCTGCACAAGGTTGATAAGAAGAAAAAAACTTTGGAATGTAGGTCATGTGGTCTGTTGCACCTGAGTCAATGACCCAGGTGTTTTTTGGTTTTTCAGAACAAAAAAATGATGTTATTTTACCATTTTGGGCAAAAGAACAGGTAGGGTTTTCTTGGTTGGAGATTTTCTGGGTGGGTATGAATTTGAGTAGGTACTCTATCCGTTCCTGAGTGAATGGTAGCTGTTTAGATTCAACTCCTGACTCTTGTTGAGTCTCAGTCACAGTAGTTTGTAGGGCCCTCTCTACTTTCTTCTTTCCAGCTCCTGGTGGTTTTCCATGAAGTTTCCAGCATGTATCCCTTGTGTGCCATAATTTCTTGCAGTGATCACACCAAGGTTTTTTCTTGTTGTCATCACTTCTGGCCACCAAAGCTGAAGATTCCCCAGGTTCCTCATTAGGTACTGGAGTGTTGTACATGACCCTCCTCCTGCTATCTTCCAACCTGATCTCAGAAAAGACCTCTCTGATTGAGGCCAGGGGTTTCTTCCCCAGTATTCTGCCTTTTACTTCATCTAGGTCTCTATTCATTCCTGCTAGGAACATATAGACCCTGTCATTTTCCTCTCTCTTCTTGTGTCTTGCCAGATCCTTGGCACTTTCCCAGTATTCAGCATCATAGCATTGGTCCAACTCTTGCCATAGAGATACCATCTCATTATAGTATGAGATGACATCTCTACTTCCTTGTTTGGACTGCCACAACCTTGTTTTTAATTCATAGATCTGAGAAGAATTCTCAAGATCTGAGTAGGTTTCTTTAATTGAATCCCATACCTCTTTTGCAGTTTTCATGAACATGTGAGGTTTGGCGATTGATGCATCCATTGAACTGAGAAGCCAGGCTGTTACCAAAGAGTTCTCTGACCTCCAGACATTGTAGCCATCTTCACCATTCTTCTTCTCCTCTACTTCACCCGTTATGTATCCCAACTTTCCTCTTCCATCTATTGCCAGTTTGACAGACTGTGACCACTCTAGGTAATTGGTTCCATTCAATCTATGTCCAGTAATGAGCATAGATGAATTAACCGAGGCTTGGTAATTTGTCATTTGGCTAATTTGGGAGTTAGGGTGATGGGTTTGTGAGTGGGTGGAGGAATCAGAGTGTTCAGTGTCCACCATTATGGTGTTTTAAACAACAAGTCTCTGATACCATGTAAGTTTGAAGAATTAATCTTCCTTGTATATTATTGAGCCATCCGGCAATGATATATATACAAGTTACAGATAAAGTTAAGTTGTTACAGATCCTAAAAAATAGGATCTATCTATTCTATCTAATCTGCGAGCTAATCTAAGAATTAGAGACCTATGTCAACTCTAATTCCTATCTATACAGTCCCGGATGTACAAATAATAAAAATAACATGTATATGCTACATTTTTCTACAGTTATCATCCTCAGTAATAACAGGATTAATGAAACTAAGGAAGGTATCAGGATAAAAAATAATATCATTATTATTAGCAATGAGTAACTAGAAAAATACTTTGTAGCTTCCTCGCAAATAAGGGTATTTTCTTCAATCCAAATACCATCCTCTCTTTTAATCCTCTTAATTTGAAGCTTTTGATGCTTGATTTTTAAAGAGAGATGGACAAATTTAGTTTTTGTATCTCCATCTTTTAGCAATCTAATTCTAGCCATTTGTTTATAATAAGCTTCAAGGTATGAATTGTACAAAATGTAATCAGCTTGGGCCTTTGAAACAAGATGTTGTAATCCTCAGAAAGATCTCGTCACAATCTTCTTACAACGTTACAATGAGATGAAACATGACCCATTAACAATAAACAAAAATCATGTCTTGATACCAAATCAATGGGGGGTAATCTACAAGTTCAGATAATTGTTACAATCATATCATATTCCATTACATGCATAATATTGTAAAATCAGAATTGCAAATCATGGACGTGGAACATGACCGGAACTGGGTCCAATTGCTTAACAAGTAAAAAGGCTTTATAATTTTTGAAGTAGAATGTTAGAAAATAGGGAGAAGCCTGCTTTTTCATGGAAATTCAAAAGTTGTGGCTTTATAGAAAGTTTTTTGTTTTTGGTCAAGAAGCTCAAGTTTGACAAACAAGCTCAATATTATTAAAGTCCATTGTGAATATTTTTCATAGATGCTTTGAGGCCAAGATTTGTGTTTAATTTGCCACATGCAGTCTAGTCCCATAAATTACGATAAAGATTATGTGGTCTAACTACCAGTGAAAGCAGCACATTTATTTTTGTGCCTTTATCAAATGAAATAAAACTTCCACATTGGTTATAAATTTCTCCGAGGCATGATCTTTTGTAGGTGTGGGCTGCCTTCCAGTCCTGTATTAGGCATTCTTGTATTCAGTGTTGGAATAAGTGGTTCAGATCTTTAATAACATATCATTTGCAGATTTCTTATATAATTAAATATTGATTTCATTATAATAAGCTATGTATTACAGGTAATATCACAAACCATCAAAAAGTGTTTGGATAACTTGCCTGGATACCCGAGAACCCAGATTGGATTTATTACTTATGATAGTACAATTCATTTTTACAATATGAAGGTACATAATTTGTGTATCAAATTGATATTTGACATGCTTTGAATATCCTAGATGCTTCATTCACCTATTAATTATTCACATTTTCTCCAGTCATCATTGATACAACCTCAAATGCTGGTTGTGTCAGATCCTGAAGATACTTTTGTCCCTTTGCCAGATGACTTGCTCGTCAACTTGTCAGAATCCAGGAATGTCATAGATGGATTCCTAGATAACTTGCCTTCTATGTTTCAAGATAATGTAAATGTGGAATCAGCATTTGGTCCTGCTCTAAAGGCTGTATACATGGTTATGGTGGGTAGTCTTCTGTCTGTTAGACATGTACTTCATCATTTGGGCCTGGCGTTAATGCGTTATGATATACTCCTCTCGTTCAGAAAAGAGAGCCATGTTTTGAGCATTATCTTTGCCTAGAGAAAGAGTATTGTTTGATCAAACCATGTAAATTGCCAAAAAAAGAGTCAGACATGTGACATGTCACACATGATACATTTAGATGAACCAACAAATAAATTTTAAAAATATGTATGATTTGATACTATGAAAGTACCATGATTTAAATGTTGTACATTGGTCAATCAAGGTTTTTTTGGGACACAGGTAGTTTTATTTAGACTAAACATTCTACTTTTCCTTTATTGGGGCAGTTGGCATTATTTTAATATCCTACATCAATTTCTTACTTGCTCCTACATCGATTTCTTACATTCTCCCTTTGGAATAAATCAATAGTTAAGTAATGTTAATTTGGTTTACGTACTGCCAGAATCGGCTTGGTGGCAAGCTGCTGATCTTCCAGAGCACACTTCCTTCACTAGGTGTTGGTCGCTTGAGACTGAGAGGCGATGATCCCCGTATATATGGATCTGACAAAGAACATGCAACAAGAATACCTGAGGATCCTTTCTATAAACAGATGGCTGCTGATTTCACAAAGTATCAGATAGCTGTCAATGTATATGCGTTTAGTGACAAGTATACAGATGTAGCAAGCTTAGGTAATATCTATTTCTTTCCAATTAAGGGATTGGAGTAGGAAAATATATGTTTTGACCCAATAAATCTTTAGTTAGCTAGATGATTTGCCTTCCCTTATACATATACATTTATTCTACTTAAATAGTTTTACATTCTTTTTCCTGGTATGGTTTCAACAGGTATATCAGTATATGTATTACTAGTTTACTACATAGTACGTACTAATTTAGTATCACATTGTTTCATCGTTCTGAATGTTCTTTTGGAAAACATTATTCACTCTTTTGTTCTAGAGTTAATAGCAACACATTTGGATTAGTATTACCCTAGATTGACTATTTCATGTGTTCAAGGATAGGAAAGGGTCTGCATGAAACTATGTTTGATCTCCTTCCACCCTAAAAATCTGTGTGATGCATGAACCCATCGTTTGTATTGTTGTTGCACATACAGTCTTTCTTGTCTTACCTATCCTTTTATAGCATTTTCAACTTGCCCATAATTGAGAATTTCCCATGTTCAATGTTGACCTTATCATGTATTTATTTGGAATGCGCTCTTCATAAGGTACAATTCCATCTTTATATAGGGACCCTGTCAAAGTACACTGGTGGTCAGGTGTATCATTATCCAAGTTTCCAAGCTGCTATTCATAAAGATAAATTGAGTCAGGAGTTGACAAGAGATTTAACAAGAGAGACTGCCTGGGAGGCTGTCATGCGGATAAGATGTGGAAAGGGTAAGTTATTTTTCTTATGTTAGTCCAACCAATTAAATTGCAAGGTCATGCGGTAAGCCAAAGGATAATTTTATACTTATCACGTTAAAAGTTAAAACTGATATTTTTTATTGTTTTGCTTCAAGGTATTCGTTTCACAACTTATCACGGGAATTTTATGCTAAGATCCACAGATCTTATAGCACTTCCAGCTGTTGACTGTGATAAAGCTTATGCAATGCAGTTATCACTGGAAGAAACATTGCTAACAACTCAGACTGTATACTTCCAAGTTGCACTGTTGTATCCTTCCAGTTATAGCAACCTCTGTCTCTTTATTATTTGTTATTTTGGCTCTATGCTTTAACTGATAGTCTGAAACCTCTAACATGTTGAAAACAATTACTTGACCAGCTGGCCTACTGTCTCAAGACTCAAGGCAATTAGGCATTTTAGTAGGATAATTAAGGGTGCAATACCATCTTTTTTCGTTCATCCAGATTGTTTACGGGTGTAAGTTTTGTTGAGACTTGAGAGAGCAGTTTATTCAATTTCATGTGCGGACTACAATTCCCTGCTTATATTGAGTCATGCTAAGAAAGTTAAAATCTATTGTGGTAGCTGGGTGCGACTGCGGAATAGGGGGTTGATTTTGTGTTACATGTCTGCTACACTGTATGCATGCTGCAGAGATACAACAGATGTAATTATATTCTACACAATTGATGCAAAATTGGCATGTGGGATGCAATTTCTACCTGATGATTTTGAATGTATAGGGTGTCTATCATTTCTCTCCTCTTTCAGAATAAGAAGTTTAGGGTTCCTTAACCGTATGAAGACACACATCATCTTCTGGAGAAAGACGCATTAGAGTGCTTACAGCAGCTGCACCTGTGGTTTCAGAATTAGGAGAAATGTACCGTCTTGCTGATACTGGTGCCATTGTATCATTGTTATCCAGGCTAGGTATACAGGTCTCTTCTTTTTGTTGCATTTGGTTCCACTTTGACTACAATATGTGTGTACACTAGAGTGGATCTCATTCTCTCAATTATGATTCTTATGTGCAGCAATTGAAAAATCTCTCTCCACTAAATTGGAAGAGGCTCGAAGTTTTATTCAACTGAGAATTGTTAAAGCCCTCAGAGAATATAGAAATTTGTATGCTGTACAACATCGTCTGGGGGGGAGGATGATATATCCAGAATCACTGAAACTATTGCCTTTGTATGGACTAGCTTTGTCCAAGTCCGCATCCCTACGTGGTGGTTATTCTGATGTGCAGCTTGATGAACGATGTGCCACTGGATATACTATGATGGCATTGCCAGTTATGAAACTGTTGAAACTTTTGTACCCAAACCTGATTCGTGTTGATGAGTTTCTTCTAAGAGTACGTACTTTTCTTTTTCCTAGTGATCTTGTTCGCACGTGTTGATAAAACTAAAGAACCTCTTCTTGATATACTCTATCGATGCGAGAAAGGTTGTTTCCCCTTTTTCTTATGGCCTTTTCCTTCTTCAACTATTTTCCAATTTACAGACATCTCCTTTGACTGGGGAGTCTAAGAACATGCTGAAGAGGCTTCCACTTACCATAGACAGCTTAGATGTCGGAGGTCTCTACATCTATGACGATGGTTTTCGGTTTGTTATATGGTTTGGTCGAAATCTATCTTCTGATATCATGAAGTGTATACTGGGGGATGAATTTGCTGCAGACTTCTCAAAGGTATTAGTTAATAATATTTAGTATGGATTTGGTAGTTATGCTTAAGGATCTCAGTTCTACCAAGGCATGTTTTCTATTTTCTTCTCTTTAGTGTCTGATCAATCGAAAAATTATTTGCATACACGATTACACATCTTCAATAAGAATCCAATTTTGAAGCACTCAATTTCCAGTCTTCACAATCATTATGGCATTATAAAATGGTTTCAAATGGCACTTCATTTTTAACACACTTACCTTATATAAAATGGTTTCAACATTCAAATGATTGTTTATAGCCGAGCTTTAATAATGAATGATAATTAGCTTGAAGTTTAAAATCTCTTCTGGAATCTCTCATTTATGTGTGTCATGGTGTGACACTCAGTTTGTGTTTGTTTTCCGGAATGGGAAATGTGAAGAAACGAAAGTTTAGTTACATTTTCCCTCCATTAGAAGGATGTATTTCTTTCTTACTATTAGCTTGAAAAGAACCAGGAGGAATGGAAAATGTTTGGGGGATTTCTCTGATTATCTTCAATGCTACTCCCTACAGAGGAAGGTAGTACAGTACTCATCATTTTCATCATTTTCATTTACTCCAGTGCCGCAAAGGCTCCCACCTACGGTGGGGTAGGGGGGGGGATCGGATGTACGCAGTCTTAGAGGTTGTTAGTAACTAATAACTACCTTCTGTTTTAGAAGGTTATAAATAGAATAATGCTGCTGTGGGAATGCAGGCTGTTTTTAGACATTTTGTCTGAGACTGGGAAGTTGGAGTTCTATCTCCTTGTTTGGGACAATTGTGTACGGTTTACCTCCTTTGAATGAGATTCAGTTTTCTTTTTCTTTGTTCTTAATCTTCTGTGATTAATTCTGGAATTGCGAAGGTTCTATCATCGGTATCAGAGCGCGTCGGTCGCTGGATGAGATACACGTGCGCAAAAATGGAAGGAAGAATCAATGAAGTAGAGAAGAATTTGTCAGACGTTGGAAGGAATCGACGTGAAATACAAGCAAATATGGAGAGAAATCAGCGAGAGATGCATGCGATGATGACTGCTATGCAAGCTAGCATCACTGATATGCAGACAAGACTTCCAGGTCGATCGCGAAGCCAATCACATCATTCTAATACTTTGCACCGCTCTTCTCACCACAGACATGCGAGGCGTAATGAAAGTTCTGAAGGATCGGAGACTCATGCCGATCATGATGCATCGCAGGAGGATCGTGATTGTCGCAGAAATCATCGGAATCTACCTACGGCTGGAAGGAAGATCGATTTACCAATTTTTAGTGGAAAGGATGCTGGCGGATGGTTATTGAGGATGAATCGATACTTCCGTTTGAATAGAACAGAAGAAGAAGAGAAAATTGATGTTGCAGTTATAGCCATGGAAGACCAGGCCATAAGTTGGTTCCTGTGGTGGGAAGGACAAGCGCAGCATCAGACATGGGAATCCTTTACTAAGGCATTGACCAAACGTTTCCAACCTGATCTGGTTCAGGATCCGTTGGGAACTTGGGACCTTTGTTCGGTTTGAAGCAGACAGGCTCTATAACGGAGTATAGAGATAAATTTGAAACCACAATTGCTTCACAGGGACATTTGACTGAAGAGGTGTTGAAAGGAGTTTTTCTTAAAGGATTGAAACGTGATATTAGGGCTGAATTGAAGTTGTATCCTACAAGAACTCTAGCTGAAGTTATGGATAAAGCTTCCCTGATTGAAAACAAGAATAATGAAGCATTGTTTATGAAGAATAAAGAGGAAGGAAAGAAAAAGGGGTTGAAGAAGAATAACTATCAGAATACAGGTCAGAATTGGGGAGAAGGTAGCAGGTGGAAGAGTCATTCTGGAACTCCTGGTAACGATGTTACTGTGAACAAGACGGGATCTGACAACAAGAGCAATCATGAGCTGAAAGATCTGAATATGAAACGGAATGGCCCTAGGCTATCTCAGGAAGAGTTACTGGAGAGGAGTAAGAAGGGGTTATGCTTTAAATGTGGAGAAAATTGGGGAAGGGGACATGTTTGCAAAATGAAAAATTTTAAGATGATTTTAGTGGAGAATCCAGAAGGGGAGGAATTATCTGATGAAGAAAATGGGGAATCTGGAGAAGATATGTCCCAACAATCAAGTCAGGTGGACCTTAAAACCATGCAGCTATCAATCATGAGTAAGGAGGGAATACCATCAATGACCACATTTAAGGTGAAAGGAAGAATGAAATGGCCAACAGGAGGACTGGGGGTGACTCCTAATTGACAATGGCGCTACCCACAATTTCATGTCAAGGGCTTTGGTAGAAAAGTGGAACATACCTTATGATAGGATCTTCACAATTCCAGTACAATTAACAGAAATTAACCAGGCAGAAAAGAAGAAAACTGTGATTTCATTCAATGGAGGTAAACCGTACAAGAATTGTCCCAAAGAAGGAGATAGAACTCCAACTTCCCAGTCCCAGACAAAAGATCTAACCAGAGCCTGCCTTCCCTCTGCAGATTTATTCTATTTATATCCTTCACATAACGAAGGTAGTTATTAGTTACTAACAACTTTTAACTAATAACTAGCTAGTCAACTTTGACTTTCTAGAATAGACTTGCCCATATAACCTATTCCTATTAGTTAGGCTAGCCGGGTCCTTATCAATACCCCCTCCTTGAACTACCAACTTGTCCTCAAGTTGGAATCCAGGAAATTGCTCTTGTATTACTTGAATATCCTCCCATGAGTCTTCAAATTCACGAAGTTCCTTCCAATGTATAAGGACCTCCTTCTTCCCTTCCTGATTTAGCCTGATATCTCTCACACCTTCAGGTCTCACTTGCAGCTCACAATCTTCTGTGAGGCAATTTGGGAGGTTTTGGTAAGTCACTGTAGGTTTCAGTGCCTTCTTCAGCAAGGATATATGAAATACAGGGTGGATTCTACTCCCTTCTGGTAACTTGAGTTTGAAAGCTACAGAACTGAGCTTCTCTGCAATGTCATAGGGACCATAGAATCTTGGGCTTAGCTTTTGATTGATCTTCTCAGCTAAACTTTTCATCTTATAGGGCTGTATTCTGAGAAAAACTTTATCTCCTACTTCCAGTATTTCTTCCCTCCTATGTTTGTCAGCCTGTTGCTTCATCAAATTCTGAGCTCTGGCCAAATTGTCTTTCAATTCCTTCAACATTATATTTCTTTCAGCTGCCAATTTGGCCACTTCATCTATTGCAGACAAAGTAACATCTCCTCGAATGATAGAAGGGGAATGTTGTCCAAACAAGGCCTGGTAGGGAGTACCCTTCAAGGAACTGTGGTAATTAGTGTTGAACCAGTATTCAGCCCAAGGAAGCCACTTCACCCACTGTCTAGGTTGCCTGCCACTCAAACACCTTAAGTAAGTCTCTAGACACCTGTTCACCACTTCAGTTTGCCCATCACTTTGAGGGTGATAAGCTGTGCTGTATTTAAGTTTTGTCCCTACCAATTTGAATAGCTCAGACCAAAATGAACTCAGAAAAATGCTATCTCTGTCACTTACAATGGATTTGGGAAATCCATGTCACAAAAACTTCAGCTACTTCCTTGGCATTAAAAGGATGAGCCAAAGGGTATAAAATGTGAAAACTTGGTCAGTCTGTCCACCACTACTAAGATAGTGTCTTTGCCCTGGGATTTTGGAAGACCTCCAATAAAATCCATACTAATATCAGACCACACATGATCTGGAATGGGTAAAGGTTGAAGCAATCCCGCAGGTTTCAATGCCTGGTACTTGTTTCTTTGACATGTTTCACACCCTTGAATGTAGTCCTTGATGTCTGATCTCATACCTTCCCAAAAAAACAGATTTGAGATCCTCTTCATGGTTTTGAAATATCCTGAATGGCCCCCTACTGCAGAATCATGGTATTCTTTCATAATAGTCTGAATTCTGGGGGATCCTTTTGGTAACACCAGCCTCCCTTTATAGTATAGAAGCCCTCCCTTCATTTTGTAATCCATACACAAATCAGACTGTATCACCATCTTCAGAATCATTTCCCCCCATTTAGGATCCTTCTCAAGTTCTTCTCCCAAACCATCCCATTCCTGGCAAGTCACTGTGGAAAGGGCTACATAGGTAGCTTTTCTGGATAGGGTATCTGCAACTTTGTTCTCAATCCCTGGTTTATATTTGATAATAAAATTGTACCCCATAAGTTTAGCTATCCACTTTTGTTGGTCTTCCCCCATTACCTTCTGTTCAGTCAAATGCTTCAAACTTTTTTGGTCAGTATGAACCTCAAAGTTTCTTCCAAGAAGGTAAGGTCTCCACTTCTGAATGGCAAACACAATTGCCATGAGTTCCTTCTCATAGATAGATTTAGTCAAATGTCTAGGTGATAATTCTTTACTCATGTAGGCAATAGGACCCCCCTCCTGCATAAGCACAGCACCCAGACCTCTTCCAGAAGCATCTGTCTCTATCACAAACAGTTTTGTAAAATCAGGTACCCTCAAAACAGGTAATGAAGTCATGGCCTCCTTCAGATCATTGAAAGCTTTAGTAGCCAATTCTCCCCATTTAAACCCATCCTTTTTGAGTAAAAGAGTAAGAGGTGCAGCAATCTTACTATACCCTTTTACAAACCTCCTGTAGTACCCAGTTAACCCCAGGAATCCCCTCAGTTCTTTCAAGTCTCTGGGTATAGGCCAGTTCTTCATAGCTACAATTTTCTCAGGATCAACTGCCACTCCTTCTGCAGAAATTATATGACCCAGATAACTCAGTTGATCCTGTCCAAATGAACACTTCTTGAGATTTGCTACCAATTGATTATCTTGTAAAGCTCCCAGTACTTTTCTTAACTGCTCTTTATGATCATCTCTAGTTTTACTCTCCTCTGGGAAGGGGTTTTTATAGATAGAGAGGTTAGTCGAGGGTAGCCTCCCGTTTGACCGATTTTCTCGGAGTCGGAGGTTTTCGGAGGAAGATCTCTCATCTGATGACCCTGAACAAGAAGGAGCTGCGAAAGATGTGAGATCAGCAGCAAAAGAAAGAAGAGGAATTGGATGCCCCTTAAAAAAACAAAAAAACTGTAAACTAAGATATCATCAAAGAACACTAGAGCAGATTTCCTCAGAAAAGGTCTCAACACCTCATTCATAAGAGATTGAAAAGTTGATGGTGCATTTGTCAGCCCAAAAGGCATAACTAGGTACTCATAATGCCCTTCATGAGTCCTAATTGCTGTCTTATGAGTATCACTGGCCTTCATCCTGATCTGGTGATAGCCTGCTTTAAGATCTAACTTTGAAAAAATTCTGGCACCACCTAACTCATCAAGAAGTTCCTCAATCACTGGAATAGGAAACTTATCAGGTATGGTCACCTTATTTAAAGCCCTATAGTCTCCACAGAACCTCCAGCCCCCATCTTTCTTCCTAGCTAAAAGAATGGGGCTACTATAAGGGCTATTGCTGTTTTTAATAATTCCAGACTTCAACATTTCAGCTATAATTTTCTCAATTTCATTCTTCTGATCAAAGGAGTACCTGTATGGTCTGATATTGGGTATATCTGCTCCTTCCTTAATATTAATGGCATGATCACATTCTCTGGCAGGTGGAAATTTCAGAGTTGCTTTGAATACTTCTGGAAAGTCTGCAATCAACCCTTCCCATTCTCCTCCATCTGTTTTCTGTTCCTAAATCTCCCGTTGTCCTTCATAGTATAACAGATAACCACCCCCCACCTGGTGTAGTATTTGAGCCATAGTTTTCATTGAAACCTCCATCTGATTTGCTACATTGTTGCCTTTTATCATGCAAGTGACTCCCTGATTCTTCCATTTGATTATTTGCTGTTTAAAATTGACCTCCATATTCCCCAGTTCAGTCAACCATTCCATTCCCAAGACTAAATCAATTCCACCCAATTCCAGTACATAAAATGTTTGATGAATATCAACTCCTTGTATATTGACACCAACTTCAGTGCATTGGCCTAGATTAGGGACGTGATCCCCATTCCCTATTTGTACCTTATACCCCTGGATTGGATTATAAGGGATATCCCACCTTTCTGCCAAAACTTTGGACATAAAGTTACGTGTGGCCCCACTATCAATAAGGATAGTTACCTCCTTCTCTTTCCCATGCCACTTCAATTTTCCCTCTCACCTTGAAAGTCGTCATAGAGGGAATGCCCTCCTTGCTTAAAATGGATAGCTGCATTTTATTCATGTCCATCTGATTTGAATTATTGTACTGGCTCCCTTCTGATTCTTCATATTCCACATCAGAGATTTCATCTCCTTCAGAATTCTCTACTAGAATCATCTTGTAATTCTTCATTTTGCAAACATGTCCTCTTCCCCAAGTTTCCCCACATTTAAAACATAGGCCCTTTTTACTTCTCTCCAGTAATTCTTCTTGAGATAGTCTAGGCCCCTGCCTCCTCAACATCTGTTCCTTCACCTCATTGTTGTTTTTATTATCAACCGTCTCCTTAGGAAAATTTCCAAGGTGGTTGGTAGTTCCTGGATGACTTCTCCACCGGCTGCTTTCACTCCAATTCTGCCCTGATGACTGAATGATAATCTTGTTCTGACTCTTCTTCTTACTTTCCTCCTTATTTTTCATAAAAACAGCTTCAATGTTTTTGTTCTCAATCAAGGAAACTGTATCCATAACTTCAGCTAAAGTTCTGGTTGAATATAACTTCAATTCCGCTCTTATATCCCTTTTCAGACCTTTAAGAAAGATTCCTTTCAACACTTCCTCAGTCAAGTTCATGTGAAGCAATGGTTGTTTCAAATAGGTTTCTATACTCAGCTACAAAACCTTTGTGCTTCAAACTAAACAAAGACCCCAGTGGGTCCTGTACCACTTCCGGTTGAAATCTCTTGATCAAAGCCTTCGTAAACGAGTCCCAATTTAGATGTAGAGCTTGTCTCTCCCACCATTGGAACCAACTTAGAGCTTGATCTTCCAATGCTATAACTGCAACATCCAATTTGTCTTCCTCTTCTGTTCTATTCAAACAGAAGTATCGATTCATCCTCATTAACCAACCGCCAGCATCCTTTCCACTGAAAATCGGTAAATCGATCTTCCTCCCAGCCGTAGGTGGATTCCGATGATTTCTGCGACGATCATGCTCCTCCTGTGGTACATCATGATCGAAATGCGTATCTGATCCTTCAGAACTTCCATTACGCCTCGTGTGTCTACGTTGGGAAGAGCGGTGCGTAGCCTGAGAATGATGCGATTGGCTTCGCGATCTACCTTGAAGTTTCGTCTGCATATCAGCGATGCTAGCTTGCATCGCCGTCATTATCGCATGCATCTCTCTCTGACTTCTCTCCAAATTTGCTTGTATTTCACGTTGATTTCTTCCCACATCTGACAATGTTTTCTCGACTTCATTGATCCGTCCTTCCATTTTGGCGCGCGTGTGTATCATCCAGCGACCGACGCTCTGATACCAATGATAGGATCTTCACAATTCCAGTACAATTAACAGAAATTAACCAGGCAGAAAAGAAGAAAACTGTGATTTCATTCAATGGAGGTAAACCGTACAAGAATTGTCCCAAAGAAGGAGATAGAACTCCAACTTCCCAGTCCCAGACAAAAGATCTAACCAGAGCCTGCCTTCCCTCTGCAGATTTATTCTATTTATATCCTTCACATAACGAAGGTAGTTATTAGTTACTAACAGCTTTTAACTAATAACTAGCTAGTCAACTTTGACTTTCTAGAATAGACTTGCCCATAGAATCTATTCCTATTAGTTAGGCTAGCCAGGTCCTTATCACCTTATCAGCCGATTAAGGGATATAAGGTACAAATTGGGAATGAGGATTGCATTCCAAACCTTGGCAAATGCTCACTGGTGGATATTAATGTTCAGGGGATTGACATTCAGCAAACTTACTATCTATTAGATTTGGGAGGAATTGATGTTGTGCTGGGAATGGAGTGGCTGACAGAATTGGGGGACATTGAAGTGAACTTTAAGCATCAAATCATAAAGTGGAGGCAACATGGTGAAAATTGTATTATCAAGGGAGATACTAATTCCAATCAGATGGAGGTTTCTATGAAAACTATGGCCCACATACTACATCAAGTTGGTGATGGTTATTTGTTATACTATGAAGGACAATTGGAAAGTCAGCAACAGAAGGAAGACCTGAGTGGAAATTGGGAGGAATTGACAGCAGAATTCCCAGAAGTTTTCACATCCACACGGAAATTCCCACCTGCAAGAGAGTGTGACCATGCCATTAATATCAAAGAAGGAACATATATTCCAAATCTCAGACTATACAGGTACTCATTTGATAAAAAAAATGAAATTGAGCAGATTATTGCAGAAATGTTGAAATCTGGGATCATTAAACACAACAATAGCCCTTATAGTAGCCCCATTCTATTGGCTAGAAAGAAAGACGGGGGCTGGAGATTCTGTGGAGATTATAGGGCTTTAAATAAGGTTACCATACCTGATAAGTTTCCAATCCCAGTGATAAAAGAACTTCTTGATGAGTTAGGTGGTGCCAGAATTTTTCTAAATTAGATCTCAAAGCCGGATATCACCAGCTCAGGATGAAGGCCAGTGATACCCACAAAACAGCTTTCAGGACCCACGAGGGTCACTATGAGTATTTAGTTATGCCGTTTGGCTTGACTAATGCTCCCTCAACCTTCCAGTCACTTATGAATGAAGTGTTAAGGCCATTCCTTAGAAAATTTGCACTGGTGTTCTTTGCTGACATTTTAGTTTACAATAAAACTAAGGAAGAACATAAAGAACACTTAAGAATGGTACTGGGAGCTTTGCAGAAGAATCAGTTGGTTGCTAACCTAAAAAAGTGCTCTTTTGGCCAAAGACAGTTGAGTTATCTGGGGCATATCATTTCAGAAGTAGGTGTGGCAGCTGATCCTGAAAAGATTTTGGCTATGAAGAATTGGAATATCCCTAAAGATCTCAAGGACCTAAGGGGATTCCTAGGTCTAACCGGGTACTACGGGAGGTTTGTTAAGGGATACAACAAGATTGCTGCACCTCTCACCTTTTTAGTCAAGAAAGATGGGTTTAAATGGAATGATCTGGCTACTAAAGCTTTCAATGACCTGAAGGAGGCCATGACTTCATTACCTGTATTAAGAGTGCATGATTTCACTAAACTCTTTGTGATAGAGACAGATGCATCTGGAAAAGGTCTGGGGGCTGTGCTAATGCAGGATGGGGGTCCCATTGCATACATGAGTAAAGAGTTGTCACTTAGACATTTGACTAAATCTATCTATGAGAAGGAGCTCATGGCAATTGTGTTTGCCATTCAGAAGTGGAGACCTTACCTTCTTGGGAGGAACTTTGAGGTTCATACTGACCAAAAAAGTTTGAAGCATTTGACTGAGCAGAAGGTGATGGGGGAAGGCCAACAAAAATGGATAGCAAAACTCATGGAGTACAACTTTACCATCAGATATAAACCAGGTATTGAAAACAAAGCGGCAGATGCACTGTCCAGAAAATCTACTTATACAGCTCTTTTCAGTCACTTGCCAAGAATGGGATGGTTTGGGAGAAGAACTAGAAAAGGATTCTAAATGGGGGGAAGTTATTCAGAAGATGGTGATACAGCCTGACCTGTGCATGGACTACAAGATGAAGGGAGGGCTTCTATACTATAAAGGGAGGTTTGTACTACCAAAAGGGTCCCACAGAATACAATCTATTCTGAAAGAATACCATGATTCTGCAGTAGGGGGCCACTCAGAATTTTTCAGAACTATGAAGAGGATCTCAAATCTGTTCTTTTGGGTAGGAATGAGATCAGACATAAAGGATTATATTCAAGGGTGTGAAGTTTGTCAAAGGAATAAGTATCAAGCTTTAAAGCCTGCAGGTTTGTTACATCCTTTACCAATACTAGAACATGTTTGGACGGATATTAGTATGGACTTCATTGGTGGTTTACCAAAATCCCAAGGAAAAGACACTATTTTAGTGGTGGTTGACAGATTGACAAAGTTCTCACATTTTATACCCTTGGCACATCCTTTCAATGCCAAAAGACTGGCTGAAATCTTTGTTCAGGAGGTAGTCATGATACATGGATTTCCAAAATCCATGGTCAGTGATAGAGACAGTCTTTTCTTGAGCTCATTTTGGTCAGAATTGTTCAGATTGGCTGGGACCAAGCTCAAATATAGCACTGCATATCACCCTCAAAGTGATGGACAAACTGAAGTGGTCAATAGATGCTTAGAAACCTATTTGAAGTGCTTAAGTGGTACAAAACCTAGACAATGGGTTAAATGGCTTCCTTGGGCTGAATATCGGTTCAATCCTAACTATCACAACTCTTTGAGAAGTACTCCTTATCAAGCTTTGTTTGGACAACCACCCCCGACACTCATCAGAGATGATGTCAGTCTGACTTCAGTGGATGAAGTAGCCAAAATGACAGCTGAGAGGAATTGGATGTTGACTGAATTGAAGGAGAATTTGGCCAGAGCACAGAACATGATGAAGCAACAAGCGGATAAACACAGGAGGGAAGAAGAACTTGAAGTGGGAGACAAAGTTTTTCTAAAGATACAACCCTACGAGATGAGAAGTTTGGCTAAAAGGATCAATCAAAAGCTCAGTCCCAAGATTTTATGGCCCTTATAAAATTACAGAAAAACTAAGTCATGTAGCTTTCAGATTAAAGTTGCCAGAAGGAAGTAGAATACACCCTGTATTCCACATCTCCTTGCTGAAAAAAGTGCTGAAACCCAAGTGACTTATCAAAGCATTCCCGATTGCCTCACAGAAGGATGAATCAGGAAGGGAACAAGGAGGTCCTAGTGCATTGGAAGGATCTTCCTGACTTTGAAGACTCATGGGAGGATATTCAAATGATCCAAGAGCAGTTCCCTGACTTTCAACTTGAGGACAAGTTGGTTCTGCAAGAAGGGGGTATTGATAAGGATCCGGCTAGTCTAAGCAATCAAAATAAATACTATGGGCGAGTTTATTCTAGAAGACCTAAATAGACTAACGAGTTATTAGTTAGAGGTTATTAGTAACTAATAACTACCTTCTGTTTTAGAAGGTTATAAATAGAATAATGCTGCTGTGGGAATGCAGGTTGTTTTTAGACATTTTGTCTGGGACTGGGAAGTTGGAGTTCTATCTCCTTGTTTGGGACAATTGTGTACGGTTTACCTCCTTTGAATGAGATTCAATTTTCTTTTTCTTTGTTCTTAATCTTCTGTGATAAATTCTGTAATTGCGAAGGTTCTATCAGTTTTGGGACATCCCAAAAAGGTAAGTGGGAAGAATTTTATGGGATGAGGAGAACAAGGGTATCAGACCGAGTCGAAGCAAGACTGAGTACAAGGAGTGCAAGTTTGGTTGAGGTAAAAGCACTGATAATATCATAATTACTCTATATGATAAGGAAATACTAGTCTGTGATATGTTTCATTACTTGGGCTTCATAATCCAGAAGGACGGTGAATTAGATGGAGATGTATCCCATAGAATTAAAACAAAGTGGATGAAATGGAACAGTGCGTCAGGATTTCTATGCGATCGAGGTATGTCGACTAGTTGAAGGGTTTTATAGGACAACAATTAGGCCTGCGTTACGGTATGGTGTGGAGTGTTCGGTAGTGAAACAATGTCACATTCAAAAGATGAGTGTGACAGAGATGCGCATGCTACGTTGGATTTGTGGACATACTAGATCAGAGGAATGAGAGAATCAGACAAAAAGTGGGAGTAACACATATTAAGGATAAGATGCGGGAGTCACGCTGGCGGTGGTTTGGTCATCTGTATAGAATACCAAGTGATGCACCTGTCAGACGAGTTGAGAGGTGTGGAGAAGAGGCAGAGAAGAGCGGGAGAGGAAGACCCAAACAGACGTGGATTGGAGGAGTCAGAAGTAGTATGTTTCTCTTGGATTGGATTGAGGGTATGACAAAGGGGAGGATGCGTATTCGTGTGACAGAGTGATCTCTTATCATCTATCTCCCCTTATCTTCTTTTTCTTTATTGTTTTCTTTTTGTTTTTTATCCTTTTATCTTTACACACACACACATAGAGTAGTGTTCCGGTCAGGCCTTCCTGACCGGAACCGCCGTCCGGCCGACGACTTTTGGGGCCTTTCCCGGTGACTTTTTTTGATCAAATTTTATGGCATGTTCTTCATCAAGTCTAGTTTATCCACAAAAAATTCAGCTAAAAACTTAATCCGGGAGGTCGTCAAATGATTTTGTGAAGTTAACTGCGCTACAAAATACCTATAAAACGCAGTTATCTTCCAAAAATAATTTGACGACCTTCCGGATTGAGTTTTTAGCTGAATTTTTGTGTGGATAAACTAGACTTGATGAAGAACATGCCATAAAAATTTCATCAAAAAAAGCCACCGGGAAGGGCCCTAAAGCCGTCGGCCAAACGGCGGTTCTGGTCTGAAATTCCGGACCTGAACTTTTGTCTATATATATATATATATTATTTTCATGCTTTTTATTCTCTCATTTTAATGTATATCCTATTTCTTTGGATATTATCTTTTTGATCATATCTTATCTTTTTATCTTTGTTTTCCTTTTGATTCCAATATCATGTATCGATTCATGTTAGCTGAGCCCAAAATCTTTTGGGAGTAAGGCTTGAATGTTGTTGTTGGAGTATATCAAAAACCACAACTTTTTAGTCTTTAAAAATGCCTTTCTCGGGTTCTCCTATTCATGTTAGCCCCCACATTCCTCCTCCCAGTTAAAAGAAAAAGAGGAAAAGGAATATGAGAAATCAGTTCTGCAAAAGCTGACATGCATTCTTATCTTTATTTTGCAATTAATATTGGAAATCTCCTCTGATTTTGCTATTACTGGATCATTGAGAATCAGGTTTACCTACAAGATCAAGGTAATGAAATGTCGAGAAAACTGATGGGCTTGCTTGGATCATTTAGACAAGGTGACCCATCATATTATCAAATATGTCACCTAGTAAGACAAGGTGAACAGCCCAGGGAAGGATTCTTCCTACTAAGAAATCTAGTCGAGGACCAGTTTGGTGGTACAAATGGCTATATGGATTGGATTGTGCAATTACACCGGCAAATCCAGCAGAATGCGTAGCACAGGTAATGGTCAAAAGTAATTTGTTATAGTTAGTCAAATCACACAAATCAACTTGCTTCCGATATGCCTATCCTATTTGAGTGGACTATTCATCTGTTTTCTTACTCTTATTGTATTAATAACAAAGCACATATGTTCTGATACCTTTTTGATTGCTTTTGCTGATCTTTTTATTATAACGCGGGTGTCCTGGACCTTTGACCCTAATAATTCTGCAGGCCCTGTAGTCAATGAACGGGTAAACCTCCAGTGGCCTTACGAGGGATTCAAACTTGTGACAGAACTTTTTATTCCTGGGTTCAAACTAGTTGAACAACCCCCGAGAAGGTTATCTTTGCTTAGTATTAGTATTACTTAGGGGAAGGGGTCAGCAGGTGTTTTAAATGACGATTGCCTTCGATTAATTATTTTTTCCAACAGTATATCTGTCATGGACAACATTTGCACATGGTATATTACCATTTGTTCCCAACATGAGTTAATTGTAATTTTCTATAGTGGTATTGAATATTTCCCCCCCCAGACCACTTTCTTTAGCCTGTTGCTACGTGCACCTATGTGCAAATTATTGGGCCATTGAAGTAAATTTAATGGTATTTACTTCGGTGTACCAAGGTTACTCCCCTCCCCTCTCAGTCCTCAGGTTATGAAAATACCTTTGTTCCTAAATTGTTAAATGACTCAAGATTTAACTCAATAATGTAATAGATAAAAACCTCTTGTGGATACTACAATTATTGCTGATCTGTGTTCAAATTTTTTATCAGGGCATTTCTTGGCAAAACTTTTAGCTATCCTTCCCATTTGCAACAGAAAACAAGAAATTGGAGCTGTATTTTGGAAAGGCCAGGTTTTGTACTTGAATCTGAATTTTGGCGAGACAGAAAACAAGAAATTCCTTCTGTTTGTTGACAGTTAGTTTCTCAGTTTTGTGAAAATGGAGCTTTACTTGGTCAGGTGCTTTGAGTCGGAAAGATTTGAATTTAAATAACCTTGGTAATTGAAATGTGAAAACAAAAAATAGACTGGAAAGTGGGCGATGATCCCATTGACTTGATCCGGATTCTGGTGATTTTTATCAACTCTTTTTTTGCTGAATAACAACTCAAGCATTAATTAAATCATTACTGAGTACATTAACAAGACAACTAGGAGGATTAAACTATCAAATGTGGCGATCACAAAGAATCTGCTACTCTTGGTTACATGACTACATGAGTAGCCTTGTTGCATAACGCGCCTATGATAAGAGAGATAGTAGTTGTGAATTCTGTGCCAGTATTTCAATTAACTCTGCTTCTTACACCTCCCGTCCATGGCATTGCCCCCCTGCAACAAACTCCCCACTCTCATTCTGAAGAACCCACCTGAATCCGCAGCCAGAAGGAACAATTGCATCTATATTAAACTTTATCTTACCTGCCATCAGATGTTGGCAGAAGGAAGAACTGGTCAACACGCCACCTTCTGATCTGCTCCTTGCGTGCTGGGCATAGGGCCACCCATCAATATAAGTCCTCGCCCGCTACACGGTTTGACTTGCCACACACGCCAGTTTCTTTCGCACCAAAACCCTCCGTAGCCCCATATTGCATACTCCACCGGGTGTTTGGACTTAAGGTGTCTTGTGGCGGATCCGTATCCGCCGGAAATCCCCAAGCTATAGTTTTTCTTGCACCAATTGCAAGTTGCGGTCCAATTCCCGGTGTTCGGGTCCTTCCACTTAGAAAAATTATTAGTCATTAATTCAGATTTACTTTTTTTTGTACCTGTTTGGGATGAGGCTGCTTGGTCGGCGTCATGGCTGCCGCCACCCTCCTCCTCCTCGTCGTCGTGGCTCTCCGGAATTGCTTCCTCCACATCGTCGTCCTCGTCCTCGAGCTCTTCTTCGTCAATGGTTCTCGGTTGGTCTTGAAAAAAGCGGGAATTATGTCGGTGCAATTCTTGTTCTAGTTGTTCGTCGGTCATCGCATCCCCATCCCTCCTTACGTAACCCGTATCAAAATCATCTTGACTTTGAGATGAAGAGCCGAGATGTGATTTACCTTTGCGGGATCTCTTCCTCGCAAGCTCGTTCGTTCGGTTGCGTTCGAGGTTACCCATATCAATCGAATATCTAGGACGATCCATCTAAAAAATGTAGCAATTAATAAAAATTTGTAAAAAACTAATTAACTATTTATCTAACTATTAATTCGAGTTATAGCAAATTAAGTAGTGAATTAACTAGTTTTGTGTACAACATATTTTTTAAACTAGAGTCAAATGTAGCAATTAATAAAAAATTGTAAAAAACTAATTAACTATTTATCTAACTATTAATTCGAGTTATAGCAAATTAAGTAGTGAATTAACTAGTTTTGTGTACAACATATTTTTTAAACTAGAGTCAAATGTAGCAATTATTAAAAAATTGTAAAAAACTAATTAACTATTTATCTAACTATTAATTCGAGTTATAGCAAATTAAGTAGTGAATTAACTAGTTTTGTGTACAACATATTTTTTAAACTAATTAAACAAGTGTAAATAATAGAATAATTTCGTACCTCTTTCGGACTTTCGGTCTTTCGGATGGAAGTAATAGAATGACTTCAAATTAATTAGATATAATTCCAACTATATTAATAGATATAATAAATATATAAATAATATATAATTAGATAACAAATATAAGTAATATAATACTATTTATATCTATTTATAGTTTATATAAGTAGATAATTAATATAAACTATAAATAATAAATATAATATATTGGAGAATGGAGAATAAGAGAATTAGAGAGTAGAGAGTTAAGAATAGGATTTAGGAAGAATTGGAGAAGAGATATGAAAAAATGTTTAAGATTAGGAGTATTTATAGGTTTTTTTACCCCCCACCCTCCCACCCCACCCCCCGCCACCCAACCCCCCCGGACCCCCCCTTTACCCCACCCAACGGCTATATAGCCGTTTGGGTTGTCCCTAGCCCCACCCCCAACGGCTAGTAGGAGCTCAAATTAATTTTTTTTTTTTAAATTGAACCGGACCCGGGCCCGGGCCCGACCCGGCCGGGCCGGGTCACAAAAATGCTGAACCGAGCCCGCCCCGCCCCTTCCCCCCGGTTCGGGCCCAGACCCGGTCCCGGACCGCCCGACCGGGCCGGTCCCGGGCCCGCACAGTACCGGGCCGGGCCGGGTCACGGGCCGGGTGGCCCGAACCGAATCCAACCCTAATTAGGACTCATTTTATTGCCTTTTATAAATAGACATATTTATATGATACTTAATTGAGTACATCACTTCATGTGACGATTTCATAATAGTAGATTATCTCATTTGACTCTTTTCTCTACAAGTATATACCATCATCTGTACAATACAAGTATATACCATTTGTATAAGATCACCATAACTCATAAAATCAAAATGAAATCTTTAATGAAATAAAACACAAGTAAGCTAATATATATTTCATGTGTAACTTAATCTTTGACCCTCACAGAGTTCAATTTTTCGATGACTTTAAGGAAATATCCTTTCACTTTATTTTCAGAAATACATTTTTATTGAGTACTATTGTGGAATACACTACTTGACGTTGTGCAATTGTTATTACTCGAGGATAATAGAATTAATTGAAAATTTTCTTTACCAAATAACCAATAATAATGACTTAATTTAAGAATATCTAACAAATGAATACACAGAGTGACTTAATTTAAGAACTTTTTTTATAGTTGTGAGTGATTTGGCTTTTTTGGAGATCTAAGTTTGAATGGATGATTAAAGAAATTTTTCGAAGTATTAAGGAAAAAGATGGAACGATGGTGCTCATTTTTTATATGAGAACGTGAATAAAAGCTCTATTTAATTGTTTTTTTAAAAGCTCTTATTAATTTACGAATTTACAAAATTAGACCGTAGAAACTAGAAACCACATGAGATATATGTGTATTTAATGCTTCTATATTCTCAAACTAGCTTTCAAACTAGTGCAATGCACATGCAGTATGTAATTTAGCTAATATGAAATTTAATTTCTATCGGATCACATATAATGTGATTTAAAAGAAAAATAAACTTAGTCTAATATAGAGTCTGTTTGATAATACTAAAGTAAATAGAATTAACTTATTTTGCTGAAATTGATTGAATTCTGGTTAAATAGGTGGAATCTTCTGAATCATGAAAAATATATGTGAAATATATTCCATTTGTGAAACAAAGAAAAAATATATGAAAAAAAGTTAAATTGGTCTTCTATATAAGCATCTCAAGTAAACATAATTGTTATGAACCCAATAATAAAAAAAATCTATATTTCTTAATTGTTAGATCTTACAGTTTACTCATTAATAAGAACGTTTTTAATTGAATTAAAATTTCGGGTTTGATTTGGTATGAATTAATATAGTCTATTAGATGTCTGTTTTTTATGTGACTTATTGTTATAATTATTAAAGTTTGATATGATATGATTTAATCTGGAACTGAAATCAATCCAATTAAAAACATTCTATTAAAATAAAAGTAGGAATCCGTAAACCTATAAAGATTTTCTAAAATAAAGAAACAACAAAAAAAATTTACTTATTTGGCTAAGTTAAACATATTTACTTGTGAAAATATATATACTTTATGTTGGTTATAATTTTTAATTTCATTTTTAATTATTTACTTATTTGAAGCTTACTAATTTATTAATAGGTGTCAAATTAATTTGCATATTTGTTTCTATTTAATTCGGTGTAGTAAACTAATATAAATTAGTTTCCATATCAATAAACGTTATTAGAATTTCACTTTGATAACCAAAAATTATTTTACTTATTTGAAGCTTACCAAATTAATTAAGGTGGATTTATAAGGATTTTTGTTTCCATATCAATATGCAATCAAAAATAGAATCTAATAAAAACTAAATGTATAAAAATAAGTAAATAATTTTTATATATAATGATTACATGCCAGGATTGTGTGACGCTTTGTATGCTCTTAAAAAGTTCCTCTTATATATATATATATATATATATATATATATATATATATATATATATATATATATATATATATATATATATATATATTGATTAAGATTTATGTTCTTTTAATGAAAAATCAGTTAAACCTTTTTAGCTTTGCATGTTTTTAGAGTGTCTTTACTGGGAACACCAATTTATGATTTATTTATTGTTTTTGAGGAGATTGAAATAAAACTACTGGAAATTTATTTTTGTTGTTGAGGTAATGGCCATCCTGTACTTTTACTATAGTCGACCTCAGCCCAAAGTACAAAAAAAATAAAAAATTGTGTGATTGAGTTTCGCGTATAGGAGATAAGAATGATAGGAACCACAAATCGATTGATTAAAAGGGAGTGACATGTTTTTGGACAATAAAAAGAAGAATGAGACAAAATTTTAAGGGATGGAGAAAGTATTATTTTGTCACTAAAGTGCTTGAGCCAATTTGAGACTATCCTTTTAATTTCGGTGGCATCTATAAAACGAAATGAATCTAGAATGCAATGTAGGGTGGATGTCCAATACAGCGACACCACTTTGATGATGCTAGAGAAAGCAATGGTCGAAGATAGGAAAAGCATTGGATGCCATGCCATTACTATAACATCACTCCAAATCAAAGAAATTCTAACCAACACAAGTTAAAGGAACTACCTTTATTTTTATTTTCCTGTCCTTTTTACTTCTCCATTCAAGAATGGCAATGGACCATCACTTAACTTCAAACAAGATAGCAGAGTACAGAGAAGCTTTCAGCCTATTTGACAAAGATGGAGATGGTAAGCTGGTTACATGTTCATCAATACTAGTCACTCGCATCATTAGGCTGAGGGCCGTCTAATAAATTTGAAACGCTCCATTCTAAATACTATATTGAGACCCCACATTATATTTTTGAAAAAAATATGAGCAACTTATATTAATTAATCATATTGTTGGCCACCGACTTACAGCAAAATTAGGAATCGAATCATAAACACAACTAAGATTTGAGAGGAACACACGCGTCCGAGCTATCGCATGGGCTGCACGATTCACATATCGCTTACAAAAAGAGATACTAAAGTTACTCTTTGTCTGAACAAAATGACTTATGGAGTTGTTTTTGCTAATTAAAAGAGCATTAGTCATGAGTTGAACACCGTGAATTGCTTAGTGATGACTAGTGATGGATTTGATTATATTTTGCTTTCAACTTTTCATTATAATTGTAGTAATAAGTTTGGAAAATTCCCCATTGATCTAGTAATTTATTACATGGAATGTGCAGGCCAAATTACTAAACATGAGCTGGGAATAGTATTAAGATCATTGGGACAAAAGGTAACAGAAGCAGAGGTGGAAGAGATGATCTGTGGAGTGGATGTTGATGGGAGTAAGACAGTAGACTTTAAAGAGTTTGTAGGGCTAATGCGTAAGAAGTTGAAGGATAAAGAGGTGGAGGCAGAGCTAAAAGCGGCGTTCCAGATTTTCGATAAGGACCACAATGGGCTCATCTCCGCCGCAGAGCTCCGCCACATCATGACGAATTTAGGTCAGAAGTTGAGTGAGAAAGAGGTGGATGAGATGATGAAGGAGGCCGACGTTGATAACAATGGCGGGATTGATTACCAAGAGTTTGTCAAGGTCATCATTTCCAAGTAAGATCATCATATCTTAGTTAGCCATTTTTTCACAAAAGGTTTGCATGCTATACTCTTATAATTTAGAATCTATTATGGAAAATTACAATATATGGAAGGCGAAAATTGGGACAAAGACTAATGGGATACTATGGTTACATGATATCTCATATTGATCACTAATTAAATTTCAGATTGATAAAATCAGAAATTATGGTTATACATGAATCTCACGATGATCACTAAAGTTTGTAGCCGCAAAAAGATGAGTCACTTAAAGACCAATCCACACTCATATTTCTAGCCGCAAAAAGCATCCACGATTAACTCCATCACTGTCAGAGCAACCGACCAAGGTGACACGTCCCACAAGCAACACTTCCTCCCAACCTCAGTCTGCTCATCCACCATCGTCACCTCCCACAAAGCCGCTGCAATCCAAACCCATGAAACGGAAAACTAATATGATCTTACTATACGAGAAGAGCTGAACAAAGATCCAAAGCCAAAGAATCAACCGCTCCAACCCCACGTTGACAAGGGCAATGAATAACTCACAAATTCTATGGATATGTTTGGCACAAGTAGTTGAAAAGATACTTTTGTGAGCTTTTTAATAACTGTTAGCTTTTAGTGACCGAAAAGATCTTAAAAAGAAAAGGTCGTAGCTGTTTGGTAAAAAGCTGGCTGTTTGATTTAGTTTAGTTTGGTATACAAGCTGTTAGGACTAATTAATACTAAAAGTCACGGGCTTTTTTCAGATGCTACTTCCTGTAGCTTCTCAAAAAAGATCTTTTAATTTTTGAATAGCTCTTAAAAATTGTCATGCCAAACATAAAACTAGAAGCTTGTAAATACTTTTTGAACAGTACAAAAGCTAGAAGCAGAGACTTATGCCTGCCAAACATAGTCTATGGCTATCATTGGTGATGCTTTGAATGAGGTTGTTAGTGTCTTAAATTTGATATGATGAGATTTGAGTTTAGGGAGAAAGTGGGGTCACAAAACCAAATATTAATAGTAATCAAATATTACTGTATTTCCTTTCAAAAACATAGAACTAACTTAACTACTAGATTTATATAGTCTATTCATCAATACAAATATTATTAAAGTTTTGAGAAAAAACCAGTCACTTTTCTTATAGTTTTAACACAATATTTGAGCAGGTGTTTTGAAATTTATTCAATGTTCACTTTTATATCTACAGAAGGAGATTGGGTAATGAAGAAAGCAAATACCACACCAATGATGGAAATTACAAGGGGAAGAGAATGAGGAAGCGGGATCGCCTTCGTCATGACTGTATAATCCTATAGTTTATTTTTCAAAATCCAATTTACACATCTCCAACTTCAAAATTGGTGTGACATGTGACATTTATTTATCAAATAACATTATCATGACAATCAACAAAGAAGGCGCGTACTAATATTTGTGTGCATGCATGTATGCATGGCCGGACATCTATCATACTAAATTATATGTGTACGCGTACACATATATTATTTAGTATAATATAAGGTACATACGCGTACGTACCTTTAGATTAAGTCAAGTCTTTCATATTGCATGGTAACAATATGAAAGACTCCTATAATCCTATATATATGAGTCTTTACGCGTACGTAATTAATATGATAATATCATATTATGTACGCGTACGTAATAAAAGGTAATATTATATTACAAATCCTCCTATATATAGAATAAGGATCAAATGAGAAGAGTGCTTATCGTAAGAAGTGAGAATGCATCTGGTGCGTTCATTTTAAGATCTGTGCATCAGATTAGCAAAAAAGTACACGAGAAAGTGCAAAAAATATTTAAAAAGTGGTGCTAGACGCGGTGGCATATCCGTAATTAATCGGAACTTTTCTGCCATCGCAAAAAGTGCATCAGATTAGCGAAAAAGTGCATCAGAAAGAAGCAAATGTGAAGCTTTTCACTTCTCACGTTAAGATGTCTTCTTATTAGAACCCAACCCTATATATATCTATATATATAGGAGATGCCAATGTTGTAACGAAGAAGTCGAGCCTAGCTAGAGTTGAATAAAAATAGGAAAAATTGAAAATAATAATCCCAACTATTGCCGGTCCGCTAACAATAATCTCAACTATTGATTATTTTTGTATAATCCTAACTATATGGACCGTCCGCCAATAATGGTCCATGACCGCATATTACCTGCTCTAACAAGTGAATTTTTAATAGAAATTAAGCACAAAAATTAAAATTTGTGATTATTTATATGGATTACCTGTTATATCTCTTTAGAAACTATAGGAATTTATTTATAGTCGGTCATGTCGGACCATTATTAGTGGAAGGTCCCTAAAGTTGGGATTATTCTAAAATAATCGATAGTTGGGATTATTATGAGCGGACCGCCAATAGTTGGGATTATTACAATCAATTTTTCCATAAAAATACAAAAGTCGTACAAGGAAAATTGAAGAAGATATATAAGAGAACTTGTGATTCAAATGTGTGTGTACAAGAACACGTCTATATAGAATGGAAGTCGATTGCACAAAAATTTCTTGCTTTTCAACATGTGTAGGTTTGTATATTGTAGTATTAGCTGCACCATGATGTTCAATGAACCATTTTTGCATCCTTCCACGTGACAGATTAAACCTATCAAATTTACTATGGGGTATTTATTGGGAATGCAATTTAATGAATTCATTGATTCTACATTGTTGAATGTCATGAGAGAGTACCTAGTGCGAGTATAGTGACATCGTGCCCATTTTCAACATCTATCACATACAAATTATCTCAAATAAGAGGATATACCGCATCTAATAATGCCAAGTACTTTTGAATCTGAGTATGAGTGGCAGCCCTAACAATCTGTTTAAATTTCCATGCAAGTTTTTCAAAACTAAGCAACATAGGATAGCAACTGATATGTCTATTTATGTGATCCCCATCAACTTCTTTTGGAATTAAATTTTTATTTGCACTACATTCCAAGATATCTTTTATTACTTGAGACCGCACTAAAATATCATCATTGTTACCATGCAACATGAAAGACTTGACTTAATCTAAAGGAGATGAAACAACAAAGGTGTGAGGATGCATGAAGGGATCATTTTGTTGTTGCTAAAATCCATCATTTGCAACAACATTCAAATTTCAAATCAAATATGCAGTGGGTTGAGGAGGGTAGTTGTTATATGTGGATGTGGACACAGGAAACAACTCAACACAATGCCTCAAAGTTTGAACCATACACACCAATGCATGTAAAAACCAATTCAGTAAAAGGAATATATAATGTCATATCCAAAACTATTTGGTCACAAGTTCTTTTATTACAAAAAACAAGAGAATCGTCCTAACTAACATCCAAATTTAGTATAATAAGCTAAGCATAATGACAAATCTGCGATAAAATGGCAATGAGTAAAAGTAAAAGTAGTGTAAAACAGTTTATAGAATAATCAAGGGAAAAGGATCAAATAGGCCCAAACACAATTTTGATGAATTTTTTTGAGCATCTTAATTTGAGCACAATTAAATTGGAAAGACATTCAAATGGATTCTTGAATATAACTGCGCTTTTAGCTGCACAGTTATCTTCAAGAATTCATTTGAATACCTTCCCGATTGAAGTTTTAGCTGGAATTTGGTATGAGTAAACTAGACTTAATGAATAAGATGCTCAAAACGTTTCATAAAAAAACTTCACCGGGAACCGCCCCAAATGGCGACGGATGGACAGAGCCTTCTTTATAAAGGCTTATTTGACTTTTTTATGTAAGTTCAATGGCCTATCTGACCCTTTTCCCAATAATCAACAATACAATGAGAAAAGTAAATATATAGTGATTTGTTAATTAGATTAAAAAAATCAACATATGAAACAGATTATGGAACCAAAATGCTACAACAAACAACATTATTTCTTGTGATCCAAATGTTTAATTCGTTGCTTGCGAACTCAAGATAAATATAATATATTTGATACATTTTGAAGAACATGTTGTCAACTAAGAAGAGGATAAATGCACACACATACCTTGCTTTAAGAAATGCTAATTTAAGTATCATAAAGGCATCACCATTGGTTGGTTTATTTGAATATTAATTAAATGACGTGTTAGATTATTTCAAACATTAACATTGAGGTAAAGAGATTACTTAGGTAGATTATTTAAAAAGAAAATCCAGTATCAAAATTCAAATCCCGGATTATTGTAGATTATATTTAAAACACATATAATGGATGTAATAGAAAAACTAATATATGAATATCATTGTTAATGAATAATTTCAAGTTGTTAGATTATTCATAACTTAAATCATAAAAATGATGTGACAATTGAATGTACTAGAAAAACTATTTATTTGAATATCATGAATGAAGATGCTCTAAGTAATTAGTACCAAAAGGAGTAATTCATGTTCAAGCGAGGTTCCATTATATCATAGTGACTAGTTGAGCCCTATTTTTATCGATGGGATCTTTGTTTTGAACATTTTTCTCTTAAAACAGTACTCTTATCTTGGCAGGGACGAATGCGGATGATGATAATCTTCTTTACTATGTATTGAATCTATTGACTATAGTAAAGTGTTCTCCACTTTTTGAGAATTTCACTTTACACTCCACTTTTTGGATAATATTGGACTTTGCACCCCATTTTTAAAAAACTTTGACTTTGCACTCCATTTCATTTAAAGATCCTTTCACTTTGCATCCATTGAGAAATTTTCTTCACAACATGTTATATGATGGGCTGCAAAGTTAAGGTTTTTCAAAATAGAGTGTAAAATCCAATATCATCTAAAGAGTGGAACGTAAAGTCACACCCCCCTTTATAATAAGCATGCAATTATATTTTGTGAATATATTCTCTTGTAATAGGGGCGAAGCTACGGGACGGCCAACCCTGACCCTGGCCCAACCCAAACTTTAAAAATGTCTATATTTTTAGTGTAAAAAATTTCATGTAATATGTTTTAAAAAATATTCTTTGTACCGGCCCAATCCGACCCAGTGACATGGCTCCGCACCTGTCTTGTAAGTTGTAATTATATTACTAGTACAATTCAAGAACCTCCGATTAAATAACATAATAAAAATCCCAATTATTTTATTCGATCGGTACTTCAATTCAAATATGCTATTTCATTCAACATTTAGAAATGAATCGAGAACATATGCATCACGCCGCCACCCTAGCTTATTCAATTCAACGTACTGGAAGTTAAGAAAGGATTCGATTTTGATTAAATGAATGTAAAACTAAAAGCAATAGACCACTAAGCTAGACCAGGCCGGTCATATATCTCAATGCATGTGCTTTTAAATATTCCTTTTTGAAAAAATTCCACCGATAAGTCTGATATTATTCCTTTGAAAAGTTGTCCACAAAAATATAACTTATAGTAATTTTTAGTGACTATAATTGTATTCAGTGTTATTATGATGTATTGACTATGATGTAACTTAACACAATTATGGTCACTAAAAGTTATTAAGTCACATTTTTGTTAATACAAGTAATATTTTAGAAAAAACTATGAAAAATGAATATGACAATTCATTTTCTAAATAATATTTAGAAAAAACTAAAAGTAATATTTTTGTTAATACAAGTCACATTTATTAACTCATATTTAGAAAATAAAAATATAACAATCACATTTAGGAATTTACAAACGTTTTTACTCTTATACTTGTACATGACAATTCATTTATATTTTCTCATAAAAGATTTTTTTTGCTATAAAAGTATGACAAAAAATGGCCAATGATAAGTTATATCCTTGTCATAAAAATGAAGTTGTTGAGGTTTAGTCCCGCAAATTCGAAAGCTCAACACCCGCTTTGGATATTAAGGACGTGAAAAATGGGTCGAGGATAAAGGAAAATATAAAAGCTGAGTAATATTGTGCTCAAAAGCCCACTTGTATTAAGTAATTTGTTAATTACACGGAAACTTCCCGAACGTCAAGTCGGAACAATAACTAATACAAGAACAAGAGTGAGAAAGCTATTCTAGGACTTGAGTCTCAAAATGCTAACCCGTTACAATGTAATTAATACCCCTACTTATACTAAAAAAGGGGTAGGTGTAATAACTAATACAAGAACAATAACTAATACAAGTATGGGGTGCTCCATGCTTATTGTTTGCTAATCCAGTCGCTTGAACGTCCATGCTTCCACTTGCTGACGCCATACTCTAGCATTTAATGCACTTTGCCACTTGCAGACTGCCCGTTCGGGCAGCGGAATGACGGTCCTGTCTAGTGTCCCATCAATCTGCCTCAAGTATATCATGTGAGCCGTTCCCCGTTCGCGACCCGAGTGAACTCTTATGGACCCTCGATTCCCGTTCGGGTTACATTGGACCCGTTCTCCCTAGTGGCCTTTGGGCCGGGCCCAACCGAAGTTTTTGTCACAAGTTATATCATGCTACTAGTGGAAATATCTCCGCTGATGGGATCTTAGCTTCTCTCTATATATACATACCGTGTAATTATATATTTATATATAGACAAGACAAAGACTAAGCTGGCGGAGTCAAATTAAACATTTTAATGATATAAAAATAAACACAAATCAGCAGTGTTAGTGTTTCAGTTTGTTTCTTTACTTGACTGTCCATTTCCTCTGTATTATATTTCTGTTTGGTGTATCGATCAAGAATGGTAGTGAATCATCATCTTCAGATGAGTGAAGATGAGAAGGCCAAGTACGAAGAAGCCTTCAAAATCATTGACAAAGATGGAAACGGTTAGTTAGTTTAATTAGTCCTCCATAACTCGATCTAGAGGTTTTTAATTAATCATTGACCTTTCAGACTGAAATCTCATGTCTTAACATGTATCAAAGTCAATGATCCATGGTTATGATGTAGGTCTCTGTAAAAAATGACGACGCGGTTATAAAAAATGACGTCGATGAACCAATGAAAAAACAAGATCTGCTTTAAAAACAAATCTCATTGGATCTTTTTCTAGGCCGTAAAACAAGATTCATGTATTCCATCCGTCCGCTGAGATTGTCCCAGTTACCTTTTCGGTCTGTCCCACTAAGATTGTGTCATACCAAATTTGGTAAAGTTTGTTTGAGTTTCAGCGGGTGGAGCAAACCGTCATTTCTTTTGCAAAGCAAAACGTTGCTAATTAGCAGCGGATCGGGTACAAACCGCTGATATCCAAATAACCTCTTTATCAATTCAATATCAACAACGTAAACAACTTTTTATTGGTTTACACGTCACCTCCCCTTGCCTCATAGTTAGTGGGACGGAAGGAGTATTACATGGTATTTCAAAAAGAAATTTCTCTGATTTATGCGATTTCAAATTTAGCTTGTGTAATTGTGGCATGCAGGGAAGGTAAATAGCCAAGAGCTGGAAAAAGTAATGAGCTCACTGGGACAGAGCTTAACGGAAGCAGAGGTGAAGGAGATGATCAAGCAAGTGGATAAAAACGGGAGCGGGACGGTAGAGTTAGCCGAGTACCGTGCACTCATATATAAACGGTTGAAGGATAAAGAAGCAGAAGCGGAGCTGGACGAGGCGTTCATGGTTTTCGACAAGGACGGGAGTGGCCACATCTCCGCCGACGAGATCCGGCAAGGGATGTCAAAGCTGCAGGTAGAGTTGAGTGACAGAGAGGTGGAAGAGATGATAGGGAAGGCCGATATTGATAAGAATGGGTTGATTAATTATCAAGAGTTTGTCAAGATCCTCATGTCCAAGTATCATCTTAACTCTATCCCTATTAATCATTAATCACTCAACAAGTAACATGATATAAAACCTAATAGGAGAAGTAACTCAAAATCTTAATAGGAGTATTATTTTATAACAATCCAGTGTGAGATGAATACTTCAATAGATTGCTACGACCTCCGTCGCCCTAAGATTCGGACAAAGGAGAGTGGCTGTGTTTTTAAAGAAAAGTAGCGTTTTGTGGTTGATAATGAATCGATAAAGTAAGAGTAAAGTAAAAATGAATTAGAATCACACAAATATTACCAAATTTGATACTTCTTTTGTCCCTTATAACTTTACAATCTTTCCCTTTTCAGATGTTCCAAAAACTTCACCACTTTCCCTTTTAATCAATGAATTGTGGTTTATGTTATTTCTCTCTTCTGTGCACATATCTCAACCACACAGTTTTTACTAGTGCCGGTCAAACATCACAAAGTATTGAGGGACGGAGGGAGTATGTGACAACATTAGTGGAACGAACGTAAAAGAACAATGAGATAATTATAGTGGGCCGAAGAAAGTAACATAGAATTCACCAACTAGTCCTAAATTTTGGAGCCTCTTTAATAACCTCTTCATTCTGTTTATTAGCTTTATCAACTCACACATATTTTTTAACTTCCTACGCTGACTTGTGTAATAATAAAAAATTAAAAATGAGTAAGATTTCATCCTGCACTTTTTCATTATTTCATTAATGAAATTCATTTTAAGTACTTTGTATAATATTTTCATGAAGCTTATTCAACGCTTGATCTAGAACTTCACTAATTGAAGCAGATTCGCACACTCATCAAATGGACCAAAGTGTCTAAGTAAGTACTGGTGACAAACTGTTTTTTTTAAACAAATAACTTAATTATTATTAATGAAGATGACAAGAAATATTACAATCATAAAGCTCAAGGCTACAATGGGATGAGACATAGAAACAGACGATTCTAATCGAAAACGCAGCTCCTGCTACTATCACAATAATTATCAAAAGAACTCATAAACATCTTGGTTTCTCCAGTCACCGGTAAGGAGCCAACGGTAGAACTTGTTCCGTTTTCACCAGTCACCAAAAAGAAAGCAATCCAAATGATCTCATCTTCCTGGAACGGCGGTGGTTCAAGAGGGGGGCGATCCGTCTCAATATCGGCGCAAAAGAAAATCAAGTTTTTGATTGATGAAGAGATTAGTGCAAATCTCTTCTTAGCACACAAAAACGCCCGACCACAAGTGGCGGGTAATATGGATCTGACAGACGATATTTCGCTACCGAAATAATACCTCCAAACAACGTTGAGAAAGAAACAATGAATAAAACTGAAAACACTGATTAAGAAGATGTTTTTCTACTATTAAAACCAAAGAAGATTGAAAGAAGAAAAGAAAAGAAGAGAAGGAAAGAAGAGAAAAAGAGGAGGCAACGACTATGATTTCCCCATGCTATTGCCTGTCCTCTCTTCCGTAACTCTCAATATGATACTAGCGAAGTGACAAACTATTAAAACTTAAAATTAATTTATTCCAAATTCTAATGTACAGAAGGCAAAAGAGGACGACGGAAGGCAAAAAAGACGACTACGGAAAGGGAGAGTGCACATGCGATTGTCTCCGTAGGTGTGCAATTTTGTAATTTTGTTTGCATATGTAAGTAAACATTTGGGCAACTCTATTATACTGTATTGTATAGATACACAAACATTACCTCAAGATTTAATGATGTGGGCTGGATTGGATCTTTGGTGTGTATGGATAAGGTCTGCCAGTGTCCGACTAAGTCACCGTGATTTAAAACCTTCCAAATGTCTTGTCGGATTGGGGAGCCCTTACTCCTTGGAATTGGGGATTCAACCTTTTGGAACATTTATGCTTGAATGTGTCGTATCTGAAATGAAAGTATGATGTATCATGATAACAAATAACTATGATGATAACAATAGTAACATTGTTTTTGCAAGGGAAACTTGCACACAATTGCATGGAGTCCGGATAGTAAAAAGAAAATAAACTAGAAGTAAAAGAAATTGTAGTAAAAAGGAATATGCATATAACAACATTCATGTATTTTGATATGACACTATGACAGTAGTAAGTTATGAGGAATTAAAAGATGGAGTTAATATGAGGGAAAATACTTGTATTACTTTTAAAATTAGAGAGGAGTTATAAGTGTGAGGGAGCATCACTTGTCATTCATAGATTTTTAGGAAGCTTCATAGGAAGTTTGGAAGTTGAATTCTTAAATTTGCTTTTAAGCGAATATGTCCTAGAAATTAAATTCTTTAATTCTCTTGTTCAGAACAAGCATCCTGGTTATGTCTCTGAATAGCTCTAGCTTATCTCGTGTCACCACCTTCGTCAACATATCTGATGAATTCTCATGTGTGTTGATTTTCACTAGTATCAAAAGTTATTGATCAATCGTCTCACGTATCCAGACATATATAACATCAATATGTTTTATACGGAAGTGATACGAGATGAAGTTCTTACTCAAGTTAAGAGAACTGTAACTGTCACAATGGACCTACATTGTACTTTTTCTACTAGATTTCAAGTTCTTGGAGATAGACACAACATTTCCTTACCTGTTTGAGTGACAACAATATATTCCGCTTCAGTTGTAAATAAAGTAACACACTGATACAATTTTGATTGCCAAAAAATATAATAACGCCTCTAATGTATTGTATCGACACACAAACATGACCTCAAAATTTAATGCTTTAATATGTCTCCTATCTGAAATGATAGTATCATGTATAATGATAACAAATAACCATGATAATAACAAGAGGAAATTCCCATGATATGAGTAAACACGTGTTAAAAAGGCAAAAACAGGAGTTAATATTTTAAATTCTCTAATATTAGTCTTTTTGAGATTGGATAAAAATACCATTGTAGGGGTTAGGGCAAGCCATTGAATTGTCGCCACCGCCGGTTGCCAAAACTTTGTCCCCGCCACCGATCACTGGAATTCTGTCATCACCTGATTGCCGTTGCCGCTACCGCCTACCGGACTGCCCCGGTTTTGCTAGAGGAACCAGAGGGCACTTTATTATATTAAAGATAGAATTTACTTTATTAAGAGTAGAAAAGTAATGTTTATTCTTAGAAAAGATAAAACATAGACTTCTATGTAGAAAATAGAGTCATTTTTTACTCCTATTCGGATGGTGGGAAGATAGTGCCAAAGGAGAGATGTCTCAAGTTCAATTCTAAAAGACTTGGATCGAAATCTGACTCTCCTTTCATCAATATGTTATCAAAGCTCAATTTACATCCTCTCAGATAACACTTTTGACTGATTCTGAGGGCCCTCAAGGATGAGATGTTATCATTTTTTCTAGGAAAGAAAGATTTTGAAAAAGTAAATAATAAAGTAAATAACTCGGCTAGTGTGAATATAATTAGGTGGAGTAATTGAAGAGTCATAGGGGTGTTTGAGATATGGCGTTTCAGCCAAAAAATTACAGTTTGACCCCTTTTAGCATTTTCAAAAGGTTAAACTTTGTTTGGTAAATAGTTGGTTGACACTAGTGTTTTTCGACGGAAACGCTGAATGAAAACGCTGCAAATAAGAGGATTTCGGATTATCGTTTTGAAATATGTTGTTTTCTACTAATTTGAAAACTTGTCAACTTATCCCTCTAGTCAAACCCGCTGACTCAACCTGCTATTGATGATCCGCTAACATAATTCGTCATCTACTAACCGCTAAATGCCAAACACGCTCATAGTGTTGATATGGGTACATTATTTTTTAAAATAAATATGACGAAGTTATCATTTAACACCCTTAATATTGTTCAAGATGTGACACAGCGAGTATGATTCCTCAAGTTATAAAAAGAATCTTTAGACTAAAAAAAAACTAAGGGTATGTTTGACACAACTAGTTTAAAAGATACTTTTATGAGTTTTTTAATAACTGTTAGCTTTTACTGGCTGAAAAGATCTTAAAAAGAAAAGTTGGTAGCTGTTTGGTAAAAAGTTGATTGTTTGATTTAGTTCGATTTGGTATACAAGCTGTTAGGATTAATTAATACTAAAAGTCACGGGCTTTTCCCAGATGCTACTCCCTGTAGCATCTCAACAAAGACCTTTTAATTTTTGAAAAGCTCTTAAAAATTGTCATGTCAAACATACAACTACAAGCTTTTAGAGACTTTTTGAACAATACAAAAGCTAGAAGGCAGAGACTTATGTCTGCCGAACATAGCCTAAGAGTCATAGTTTGGAAGAACGGTTGTATTAATTTTAGCAACGAAATTAGACTATGTACGGTACTTCCTCCAAATTCAATTCAACCGAGTGGAAATTAAAGGAATTCGACACTTAGACAGCAAGGAATGCTCGAAGACAAGAAAAGCATCACATTAGTTCAAATAAAAATTCAAAAAAAAAAAGCAATCGAATAAGTGATATTAGATCTTATATTCAAGGACAAAAAACTTGGTGGTATTTTAGAAAAGAGAAAAAATTTAGAGCACATCATAATATGTAGAGAAATTACGTCAAATAGGACTAAAATCGTTTGTATATTCCAAAATAGGACTATCATATTTTCTCTATTTTTATAGAATTTTATCAATTTGGAACCTGAAAGATAGACGAATTATCAATTCGGAACCTGAAAGATGAAATGTATCAGACTCGAAAGATGAAAGACTATCAATCTAGGACCTAACATTTCATAGATTTTGATTTATTTAATTTTTTACTAATTCCATTGCTAATATTTGGTGAAGTTTTCTTCATAAAAGTTTATTAGTTTAATAAAACTAAATATTATTTAAATTTTTTAAAATGAAAATAATAATAATTTTTTTGAAAACTTAGGTCCTAAATGAATAGTTTTCAATCATTCGGATCCTAGATTGATAGTTTTCCATCATTCGGGTCCTATACCGATACATTTAATCTTTCAGATCCCGAATTGATAATTCGTCTATTTTTTAGGTCCTTAATTGATCAAATTCCTATTTTTATTTCCAAAATAGGACTAATTACTGTCATGTTTTGGCAGTACCAGACTTTAAACATGGAAGTATTTTCCAAACTTGACACTAATTACTCCTATTTGTGGAATTAAAACATGACAGTCTTATTTTGGAATTTTCAAACTTTTTTACTCCTATTTCGGGAATTTTCTATACGTAACTATATACTTTGCTTCCCACATCCGACGAAAATTCCTAATTATAAATCAACACAAATTGGAAGTTTCTCCTAGCTTCTTTTAGTGCAGAATTAATCTTCCCTCCACGAGAAGAATGGTGACAAAATATAACCACGCCAAACAGATAGAAGAGCTGGGAAAAGAAACCTTAGCCTCATTTGATAAAGATGAAAATGGTAAGTGAGCTAAGCTGGTTTTATGTTTTATGTTAAACAATAACTGAACGCCTATTTCTTCTACTTATCCAAAATATCATACAAAGAATATTTTCAGAAAAAATTTACACAAAACTTTTTACACTAAAAATATAGTTTTTTTTTTTTAAATTTGGGGTGAGTCAGGGTCAAGGTTGGCCACCCCTTAGCTAAGCCCCTGACCGGAAAACCCCATTTCATTTCCGAATGGGTTTTTCATATAATAATATCTATAATCAAGAGCAGATACAAATAAGTTTAACACTAACTTTGGTATGTAGGAGAGATAAGTATCCAAGAGCTTGACAATGTAATGAAATCATTGGGACGAAGCTTAAGTGAAGCAGACCTAGAACAAATGATCAAACAACTCGATGAAGATGATAGTGGGACGATAAACTATGAAGAGTTCCAAACGCTAATATCGAAGTGGTTAGAAAAGATAAAAGTCGAATGTATTGATGATGCATTCAAGACTCTTGATACAAACGGGGATGGGCACATTTCTGCAGACGAACTCCGCAGCGGGATGCAAAAACTTAAATTCAAGCTAACTGACAAAGAGTTGAATGAGATGATAGAAGAGGCTAATACTGATGAGAATAGAGGGATTAATAATGAAGCGTTTGTCGATGTCCTGATTTGCAAGTAAGACGATCACTACTAATCTCTAAGACCAATTCGGCCCTTTTACTACATCAAAAACGTCAATTAAGTCCTCGTACTATAAAGATTAAAGGGTCAAATAGATACATGAAATAACTTAAAGCGTTCAATTAACCCCTTATTTATGAGATTCTGTCCGGCCGTCGCCAATTAGGGCGGTTCCCGATGGAATTTTTTGATGAATTTTTTTGAGCATCTTTTTCATTAAGTCTGGTTTACGCATATCAAATTTCAGTTAATCATTAAATCGGGAAGGCAGTCAAATGATTTTCCGAAATGTACCGCGCTGTTTAACTGCACAGTTATCTTCAAAAACTCATTTGACTACCTTCCCGGTTGAATTTTTAGCTGAAATTTGATATGGGTAAACTAGACTTAATGAAGAAGATGTTCAAAAAATTTCATCAAAAAATTACACCGAGCACTGCCCCAATTGGCGACAGAAGAGCAGAACCTCTTATATAAGGAGGCTAATTGAACGCTTTAAATTAGTTCATGCACCTATTTGACCCTTTAGCCTCATATAAAAACACCAAATTGAACCCTCAAATTATGAAAACACACCCAATTTAGCCTTTTACCCGGTCATTTACAGGTCAGCCGATTGAAACGCTATGTGTAATTCAGTAATTCTATGTTGTACGAGTATTTCTTTTTTTTTTTTTCTTTTTTGGGAATCTTAAAACATTTTTCAATTGTCCATCGAGAAAGAAACCTTCCGCCGGAAACCGGAGGGAGCAACACTGTGTGGCGGCAGTGCTTTTCTGAAGAAGATCGAGGTAGCTTCCTCTTGGCAGATCTGTATCGAAGGTCGAGGCAGAAGTTCACCAAAGGGAATTCCATATGACCCTTCTTCTCCGATAGAAGGATGTGAGGCGCCGCCGTACGGGTTCTGTTGATGGTGCATCTCCGGTAGGCAAGGGTGTTCTGGCTGTTATGCCTTGAAGGAGAAGAAGAAATGGAAAAAGCACTGCCTTGAGTGATCTTCGTCACTAAAACTTCCTTCCATCGCTTGGAGCTTACACAGAACGCTCAAATGGAAGAAGTAGAAACAAGATAATAGTACAAATAAAAAAGATGAGTAAACTTATGTTTTAGATCCTCGCCCAATTTTAATCAATTTAAGCAGGAAAAAAACGATTGAGAAATAAATTTGTAAAAACAAAAAAGCAAAAAATGATAAGAGGAGGAAGAACACGATTAAGTCATTGAAGAAGATGACAGAAGGAAGCAGAAGATTCACATGGATTTAAAAAAAAAATTACACCACCTCAAAACCCAAGTCAGCGTGTAACCAGCAAAGTTGTTACTAACCAGCTAAAAAGCTGAATTGGGCGTACTTTAATAGTTCGAGGGTTTGATTGGATGATTTTTAAGTACGAAGGCTTAATTGCTGTTTTCGATATAATACATAAGCTTATTTGATAGTTTTCCCATGAACTTATTATTATGTATGTCTATTTTCTAGTTATTATGCAAGTGATCAACTAACTCCTAGTGAAAATTAATTGATTCAATGTACGTATAGAATGCTACAGCGGATCAAGGAAAGGGAAGACCACAGAGAGGAGTGCAAATGTGATTGTTTTCGTGAGTGTTCAATTTTGTAATTTTGTTCCAAATAGAAAGTAACACTCTGTCACATCAATTATTTGGATACACCAAATCTGACTTTCAAGTTATCCCACTATTCCCTTGTCAAATAGTATTAGCATGCATAAACGTTCTAATGCATGTGATGGACAGTCTACCCGGGGTATATATCCGAAGGGTTACTGCGGGGAATAACCTAGAGAGAAGTCAGAGCAAGTAAATGTAGAGAGAGAGTGTATTCAGTATGAATGCCGTGTTTTCAGCGTGGTTACAAATGAGGAAATGGGGTGCTATTTATAGTAGCAATAAATGTCGGACAGGGACACGTGTCAAGCGCTCATTGGCCGAGGGGTCACCTCAACTGGCTGGCGCTGGCAGCCGCATGTGGCCGCATTTAATGCGGCTGTTGGATGGGACATCTGTGCAGGGTACGGCGATCTGTACGCATGTGAGGCGGATATCTTGTCGAGTGAGATGCCTTCGGCTATAGAGCAGTAGCCGAGGGCTCCTCCAACCGATGGCACCCTGGTGCCGAGGGCTCACAGTGCCGAGGGCTACTATTTTCGCCGTTTTCTCCCAGTTTCTTAATTTGCTTGAGAAACCCGTTCTGTGAGAGTGTAGAGCCTTCGGCCAGGGGGCCGAAGGCACCCCTGGCGCGTAGTGTGGGCTGCTTGGTACTCTGGGCGCTGTGATCTGGGCCTGGTGGGCCTCCTGGGCCTGTTGGGTCTTCATTGGTGTAGTAGGAGTCTGTGGGCCGGGTGTTCCCGGGCCATATACTCCATCAGGAGTCCCTCACTCCTTTTGCCGAAAGGTACTTGAGGGAAAAGGAGTAATTTGTGCTTGCCCTTTGATGTTGTCCTGTCGTGATCTCTGCAGTTGGTGAGGAGTTGTTGCTTTTATGTCCCTGCCGAAGGCAGTCCCTTAGTTACCCACATGTCGGGACTTGAGGGCTTGCTTTGTCGTTTGTTGGAATTTCACTCATTTTGTAATTTAATGATTCTCCCGAGGGGGTCCTCCAGTCCCCCACTCCTTGAGGCACTTGTAAAGTGGTGAAAAGGAGTAGAGTAGTTGCGTTGCTGTTGTGGGCCGAAGGCTGACGCTTTTCGTTTCATTTTGGGGGGATGCCTCGTTAAAAACCTCATTAGGAAAAACCCTTTGGGAAAAAATCCTAATGAGGGAAAAAGAGTGCACCGAATTCCCCCAATGATGAATCGAAAATGTCAAACCTTGGTAAGAATTGGGGAATGACGGGAATGCCGAAGGCTCTCTCTTCTGAGGGCTCCTGTGTTGATTAGCCGAAGGCTTGCTGTTGATGTCCTGGTGGCGCCGAAGGGGAGCCCCTCAATCCAGGGATCGAGGGCTTGCCAGATGAGGGCAGTAGTGAAGTTGTTACCGGGGGGTCCACTGTTTGTTGATGAGTTGGTGATGAAGATACCCGAGGGCCATGGGCCATCCGTCAATGAGGCACTCCCCGGGGGCTACCCGGTTTTGCAGTGCTGAGGGGGAAACCCCGAGGGGTGCCCTGATATGCAGCCCTAGGGATCTGAAGGAGTGATCCTGAAGGCGACTGTTATGTGCTGTGTGGGCGCAACCCGGGGGCACTTCTGAGTGAGTGTACCCGGAGGCTATCCTTGATGAAGTGGAGTGAAGTAGAAAACCCGGGGGCTTCCAGAATATAGCCGTTGGAAATATAGCCGTTGGAATATGTAACGACAGGATATAGCCGTTGGGGGGTGGCACACGTGGCGTGTGATGGCTGGCTGTCCGTGGGCGGCATCACGGGTTGGGTGAAGATGCGGCGTGTAATGATGGCGTCCACCCGGAGGCCCGGTTTTCGGGCCCAAGCCCGGACTCTGGGGTCTATAAATACCCCGGAGCCAGAGCCATTCCTTCCTTACGCGTTCAAAAATCCTTAGCGAAGCTCTGCCAAAAATTCTAGAGAGAGAAACTCGAGCCCTCGGTCACAGCACTTTCAGAGGTTAGTTCTCCCTTCGCTCCTCAACACTTTTTGCAAGTTCCACCCTCTGGCCTTAGTTTAGGGTTAGGGTTCCGTAGAAATCCTTCGAAACTTTAGGCACATTTTTTGGCAAAGAATGTCGTCCGAGAGTGATTCCCAGAATATATCGAGGGAGCCCTCGGTTGAGGATGAGGTTGCTTCCGATGTCGAGTCTAGCAGCAGTGCGCCCTCGGTTGCCGATGACGAAGCCGTGGCCTTGGAGTTGCAGAAGGCCCTGGCTGCTGAGGTGGAAGCCGAGGGCTTCGAACAGGAGTGCGAAGATGAAGAACTAGCCCTCGCGTGTCAGGTGGCGGAGGACGAAGCCCAAAAGGAGGCGATGATGGTTACTGTTGCTGTGCCACCCCCTCGGACTGACTGTGGTGAGCCTAGCACCTCCAGACCGTTGGACCCGACGCCTCTGAGGATAGCCCCCGGTAAAAAGAAGACAAAGTCGCAGAGGGCTGCCCCTAAGAAGAAGAGTGTGGCCGCTGGTGCCGGGGGGCCTGTTGAAATGCCAGAGGGGTATACCTGGCTAAACACCGAGGCCCTCGATATTAAGTCGAAGGCGGACAGGGCTGACTTGTACGTCACGCAGCTGCACGTTGGGCCCTCGGCCGTAGTGGTGGAGCCAAGCGTCGATGATCTGCTGTCCCGGCCTCCGGAGGGATGCATTGCCGTCCACATCCTGTCAGTGTCCATGGGCCTCCGGTTCCCCCTGCATCCATTCCTCCGGGAGTACCTCCGGTTTGTTGGACTCATCCCCTGCCAACTTACCCCCAATAACCATTCATACATTGCTGGCTTTCTGCACCTGTGCCGGACGAGGGGTGTTACCCCAAGCTTGGACCTCTTCTTTCAAAGCTTCAACTTGTGCCGGGGGGGGGGGGGGGGGGAACGCGAATGCCGAGGGCTTCGCCAATTTACAGCAGGTAGCAAAGTTCAAGCTGTTTACCGAGGCGCCCTCGTCCAATAAGGGCTGGAAAGACAGATGGTGCTACGTCCGGCTGGCCGAGAATCCCTTCCCGAAGGAGCTACGGGGCCGCTTTCGGCGCCACGAGAGGGTGGGGAGTGCTGCCCTAGAGAAGGATGGCCTGAAACTCGCCAAGATTCCGGAGGGCAAGACGAAGGTCGTGACGATCAAAGAATGCACCTTTGAGGAAGACTTGCATGCCCTCGGGTTCCGACGGTACCGGTTCATCGGGGAAGTAGATGAGAAGTACCCTGTCTTCACTGAGGCCTTCGGGGGAGCAGGAGGTAGGCTACGAGGGCCCCTAGTCTCCTACTTAGGCATTTTCATTTTGCATCTCGATAGTTGATTTTGGTATGAACCCTTCGGGTTAACATTCTCTTTGCTTTGTTTTGCAGGTATGGAGGCTCTCTTCGCAATGAAGAAGAAGAAGGAGAGGGCGCAAGCCCAAAAGAAGGAGAAGACGGAGCCCTCGGGTCAAAAGCCCATTGATGAGGTTTTCCCGAAGGAGACCGCAGAGCCTTCAGCTGCTGCTGCTCCCGTTACTGCGGCCGGGGGGCCGAAGGCTGATGTGGCAGCCAAGAAGAAGAAGGGGGGCAAGGGGGTGGAGCCCCCGATCAAGAAGCAGAAGGTTGCCGGGGACGCCGTTGAGAAGGCGGCCCCCCTCATAATACTCGATGATCAGCCCTCCGCTGACCCCCCGGCAATTGATACTCCGATGGCTCAGACGGACCTTCCCTCGGGGAAGATGCCTCGGGAGATTATTCGGCTCTCCCTCGCTCCGGGGGCATTCGTATTGCACGGTTCAGCCGAGCCGTTGTCTTTCCTGAGGGGGATTACCTCGATGATGGACAAAGAAGCCCTCTCCACCTATAACGATGACGCCCTCGAAGCCAGGGCCCTTCGATCAGCTCTGACTGTAAGTGTTTCTACTTTGACTTGATCTCAATATTTTATCATAATCCCAATGCCCGTCTGAACCCTCTGTCCGTTGTTCAACAGGCATGCATAACCTTCGGTGAGCAGGCCCGAAGGCGAGAGGAGTGGTGCCGTCATAAGGCCGAGCTAGAGAGGTCCGTGGAGGAGCTGATTCGCGACAAGGACGCTGCCCTTCGGGAGGTGTGCAAGTTGGAGGATGCCCTTCGGCAAGCGGAGCTGCGGCTGAAGGAGGCCAGAGAAGACGGGAAGGCCGAGGGCAGGGCTGAGGCCGAGAGGGTTGCGGCCGAGGAGAGAAAACAAGCTGCCGAGGACGCCGAGAAGGCCAAAGCTGAAGCTGCTGCCAAAGCCCGAGAAGAGGCCATTGCTGGGTTCACCTCCGAGGGCTGGAAAGCCGAGGGCCAGAGCGAGTGGGTGGCTTCTGTGGTGAAGGCCTCGATCGAGGAGTGGGTGAAGGGCCCCGAGCTCGACTGGATGAATGAGAGGGGTGACACCTACTATCAAGCTGGCGAGTTCTTCACCCAGCACCTGGTTTACCGGAGGCTCGCCCGGCATTTTGGCACCTCCCTGGATGAGTTCAACCCCTCGGTGTACGGCCTCCCCCCGTTGCAACCGGATGTGCGGGTCCCCCTCCCCGAGGGAGAAGAGCGCCCGGTGATTCATGATTCCATGATGATGGGCGTCGATGATGATGCCGAGGACGCCACCGGGACGGAGGTTACCTCGAAGCCATCGGGGGAGGGTGCCCCCGGGAATGATGTAGTTGATGTGTAATATGCTTTTAGAAATCTCTGAACATATTTTGTAATGAATAACTTTGATCCTTCGGCTTCGGCCTGTTTGTAATTTCACACTTACTCTTGTTTTTGATGAAATGCATGCTGCCTCCGGGCTTTTCATATTCGAATGCGCCTTATGTTTTGAATGTATGCCTTCTCCTTTGAATGTATGTTTTCGGTATTTTTGAATGTATGTCTAGGACTTAGAATATTTTCCGATTGTAGCCTGCCCTTGGAAGCCTTCGGTAGTTGGGCGTCCTCTGCTGGATATGCAACCGAGGGTTCTGTAGGAATTAGGACTTAGAAAATTTCTCTAAGTGCAGCACAGCATGGGGCCTTCGGGCGTTTGTAGTAACCCACTCCCTAGGACTTAGAAAAATTTCTGAGTGTAGGTTTTCCCTTGTGAGCCTTCGGGTGTCAGTAGTAACCCAATCCATAGGACTTAGAAAAATTTCTAAGTGTAGATCTTCCCTTGTGAGCCTTCGGGAAATGGGATCCCTTCCTGATGTGTGAACCTTGGACCGAGGGCCCAATGTTCAGGACTCAGAGATTTTTTGCAAGTGTAGTATGTCATGTAGCCTTCGGCTACTGTGGAGCCCCAACTGAAATATTGAATAGGCCGGGGGCTAATTCTTTAGGACTTAGAAAATTTTCTTGAGTGCTGATTCCTTGTGTACTGTAGCCCTCGATTGATAGGCAGCCTTCGGCAATTAGGTTCCTTGAGGTGAGGGTGAAATATGTAGGACTTAGAAAGTCTTCTAAGTGTAGAGTTTCCCTTGGGAGCCTTCGGGAGATGGCATCCCTTCATGATGTATGAGTAGTTGACCGGGGGGAAAATATGCAGGACTTAGAAAATCTTCTAAGTGTAGAGTTTCCCTTGGGAGCCTTCGGGAGATGGCATCCCTTCATGGTGTATGAGTAGCTGTCAGGGGGGAAAATATGTGGGACTTAGAAAATCTTCTAAGTGCAAAATCTCCTTTGGGAGCCTTCGGGAGATGGCATCCCTCCTTGATGTATAAGTAGTTGACCGGGGAAAAGCATGTAGTACTTAGAAAACATTCTAAGTGTGGATTTTCCCTTGGGAGCCTTCGGGAGATGGCATCCCTTCTTGATGTATGGCCTTCGACTGTCATATTCCTCTAGTTGCAATACTGGCTGAGCCGGGGGCCCATCTTTAGGACATAGAAATTTTCTTTGTTTGCAAGTGTTGTTGTATCGCATAGCCTTCGGCTATTGTATCCCCCTGGCTGTAGTGTTGATTGAGCCGGGGGCCCAATTTTAGGACTTGGAATTTTTCAAGTGTTGTTTCTTCGTGTAGCCTTCGGGTGATAGGTGCCTTCTGACTCTTCATTACTTTGCGAGATGCCCGGGGGCTGCTCCTTCAGGACTTAGAATTTTTTCTAAGCATAAATTGATGTTGAGTCCTGTTGTTGTGAAGAAAGCCAATGAGGAGTGTGTGCCCTCGGCATACACTTTAAAAGTTGTAGAATTTGACCCTTGTCATGGGGAAGGGGCCCTCGGTATTTGTTCATAACAGATGCCTTCGGTGTTTGTTTGAAGTACCGTTTAGTGGACCTTGGATAGTCCAGTCCCTTGGTATTGTTGAAGCCTTCGGTGTTTTTTGTGACCAGAGGTGACCAGGTAGTGGACTTAGCCGTTTCCTGATGATATTTGTTTGAGTAGTATCCTTCGGGAAATAGGAGCCTTCAGTTACCGGAGGTGTTCCCGTGGGGAGCCCTCGGCTTGTTGTGATCTGTTGGAGTGTACTCTTTGATTTCTCGCTGAGTCTACTCCCCTTCACCCTTTTTTTTTTTTTTTTTGGTTGGTGGTGAAGGGAAGGCATCAAGAAACTTGGTTTCTTGGTAAGGCTGGGCCTATTAGGAGACCATCAGAATACACCAATGGCTCTCCTCCCTCGGGTTAACCTTCCGAGTTCCGAGGGGATCGAGGGACGTTTCCTGGGCACAAGATATGGTGGTCCGTAACCTGCCTCCCCTTGGGGGATGGCGCGGAAAGCACCTCATTTTTGAAAGTCGTCCCCTCGGCGTTAGACATAGTCCGTGGCCTGCCACACCCTTGGGGTGGTGACGCGGGGAGCGTTTCGGTTTGGAAGTCGAATCCTGGGCATTTCTCATACCTGTCATACCCTGGGGGTAGTGACGCGGATAGCGTTCCGTTTTTGAAAGTCGAATCCTGGGCATTTCTCATGCCTGTCATACCCTGGGGGTAGTGACGCGGAAAGCGTTTCAAGGAAGGGTTTTCATTTGCACACTAGTTGCAAATGGCCGGGGGCACTACGTGCAGCCGGTACCGATGGTGGCGCCTTCGGTATATGCGTCCTCGTGTGGTACGACTTTTAGAAACAACACTTGGTGTTAGTTTCGATGTGTAGCCCCCGGTACTTGGTACCGAAGGGTCTTCTGTAGGAACACTTGGTGTTCTCTTTTGTCGTAGTTGATGTAGGCGTCTACCCTCGGTACTTGGTACCGAAGGGTCTTCAAATGAAACACTTGGTGTTTCCCAACAGATGTTTGGAAGTTGAAAGGAGAGCATCTCCCTGGCACTGGGTGCCGAGGGGTCTTCTTTGAAACATATGGTGTTTTTTTTTCTTTCTTCGTTTCGATGTTTGATGATGGAGGTGTACCCTCGGCACTGGGTGCCGAAGGGTCTTCTGTAGGAACACTTGGTGTTCTCATCTCTTCTTTTTTGATGTTGAAGGTGGGGATGTACCCTCGGCACTGGGTGCCGAAGGGAAATGAAACACATGGCGTTCCTTGTTGTTGGTGATAGGAGTTTCCTCCCTCGGCACTGGGTGCCGAGGGGTCTTGACTGAAAGCACGTGGTGTTTTCACTGTTTGTTGTAGGTGTTGATGGTGTCCGCCCTCGGCACTTGGTGCTGGAGGGGGTTCTTCTTGTGGTGAGGGCCTGGGGCCTGTAGTCAGTATGATGACTTGATGTCTTGAATGTATCTTCATTCTTCGAAATTGGAGGCCTTGGGCCATAGGATAGTACATTCACTAGTTATGAGGGCTTGGCCGCTCTTACATTATTGATAAAATTTAACTAAATGGTGTACATTCCAGTGCCTAGGGACTTCTTTCCCATTGGGGCGCTTGAGCTTGTAGGTTCCGGGTTTGATGATGGCTGCTATGATGTAGGGGCCTTCGAATTTTGGTGCCATTTTTCCTCCCTCGGTTGGTTGGCTGGCTTCCCTCCTCCGGAGGACATAATCCCCCACTTGAAATTCTCGGGTTCGAACTTTGGCGTCGATGTAGCTTTTAACTTGCCTTCGGTAGTTTTCTGCCCGGATGAAGGCCTGCTCCCGGCGTTCTGAAATGAGGTGGAGGTCGAGGGCCATGTTGCTGTCGTTGACCTCGGGGTCATACTGGATCACCCTTCGGGTAGGAAGGGTGACTTCCGTAGGAGCTTTGGCTTCAAAACCGTAGCAGAGGGAGAAGGGTGTTTCACCAGTAGCTCGCCGAGGGGTGGTGCGGTAGGCCCAAAGGATGTTGTGAAGTTCTTCTACCCAGCCACCGCCCTCGGCCTCCAGCTTCTTTTTGAGGTCCTCGAGCAAGGTCCGGTTGGCGTTCTCTACTTGCCCGTTGCCTTGAGGGTAGGCAACGGAGGAGAAGGTGTGTTTGATGCCCCATGCCTCTAGAAGGGCACAGAAGGGGGCTGCCTCAAATTGTGTCCCATTGTCGGAGATGATCTGCTGGGGGACGCCAAACCTTGTGAGGATGTTCTTGAGGACGAAGTGACGGCACTTCGCCTCCGTGATGCTGGCGAGGGGTTCAGCCTCCACCCACTTGGTAAAGTAGTCGACGGCCACAATGATGTACCTGTTGTTGGAGGTACCCCTCGATAGAGGGCCCACAAGGTCTATCCCCCATCGAGAAAAAGGGACAGATGTGCTGATGGGGGCATAGTTGACCGCTGGCCTGCCGGGGGCTTTCTGGAAATGTTGACATGCGGTGCACCTCCGGGCAAGGTCAGCACAATCCCTGGCCATGGTTGGCCAGAAGTAGCCCTGGAGAATGAGCCTTCGGGACATGGAGAAGGGTCCTTGGTGAGCTGAGCAAGTGCCACTGTGCACTTCCTCCATTGCGACCTCGGCTTCATCTGGATGAAGGCACCGAAGTAGCGTGCCATTGTAAGATCGTTTGTAGAGCCTTCCATCTTCGATGGTGTAGCTGGGAGCCCTCAGCTTTGCCAGTTTAGCGCGGGCCTCATTCTCGGGCAGCTGCCCTGTGGAGATGAAGGCGGTGATATCTGAGATCCAATCCTCCTGACGTTGTTGTATGTTCATAACGGGGCTTGCATGGATGCTTTAGAGGCTGAGTTCCTCGATTTTGGCAATTTTGGAGATGTGCTCGGGGGAGTCGGCCGAGAGCTTAGATAATATGTCGGCCTCGGAGTTCTGAGCCCTCGGTATTTGAGTGAGAGAGTGTGCCTCAAATACCTTAAGCAACTCCTTGGCCGCTTCCTTGTACTGTTTCATCCTCCCCTCCTTGGCCTCATATTCTTCGGAGATTTGGCCAACGACCAACTTGGAGTCGCACTTGATGTGGATCTGCCGAGCCCTCATGTTGGCAGCCAGCCGAAGGCCACATAGGAGGGCCTCATACTCGGCCTCATTGTTGGAGACCTTGAAGGAGAAGCGGATTGCATAGTAGGCCCTGAAGCCCTCGGGAGAAATGAGGACTACCCCTCCCCCGCATGCTTTGGTCGCGGAGGAGCCGTCAGTGTAGAGGGTCCACCAGTCGTCCGAGGCAGCCGAGGGCTCCCCGTCCGTGGCTGCCCTTGCGGTACATTCCGTCACAAAGTCCGCCAGGGCTTGGCCCTTGATGGCAGGCCTTGGACGGATGTCAATGTTGTACTGACTCAAGAAGATAGCCCATTTCACCATGCGGTAGGAGCTGGCGGGGCTCCTCATGAGGGCGCCGAGGGGTTGATGGGTGAGGACCTGAACCGGGTGAGCCTGAAAGTAGTGGCCCAACTTCTTGACAGTCCAAACGATGGCTAACACCGTTTTTTCCACAGGGGAGTACCTGAGCTCGGCCTCCCTTAGGGTCTTGCTAACGTAGAAGATGGCATGTTGGATGCCGTCTTCCTCCCTTATGAGTACAGAGCTGATGGCCGCCGGGCTAACCCCAAGGTAGAGGTAGAGGGTCTCCCCTACCTTGGGTTTGGAGAGCACAGGAGGTGAAGATAGATATCTTTTGAGCTCGTCGAAAGCCCCCTGGCATTCTGGAGTCCATAGAAAGCCAGCCGTCTTCCTCATGATCTGGAAGAAGGGTAGAGATTTTTCCGCCGATTTAGATAGGAAGCGGTTGAGGGCTGCCAGGCGGCCCGTCAACCGTTGAACTTCCTTCACGTTGCGTGGGGGCTCCATGTTGATGATGGCCTGGATTTTCTCGGGATTGGCCTCAATACCCCTTCGGCTCACCATGTAACCCAAGAACTTGCCCCCTTGGACGCCGAAGGTGCACTTCTTCGGGTTTAGCCGAAGGTTGAATTTTTGCATGATGGCGAAGATTTCCCGGAGGTCGTCAGCATGGCTGGAAGATTGCTTGCTCTTGACGATCATGTCGTCGACATAGGCCTCCATGGTGCGCCCTAGGACGGTTTGAAAGACCCGGGCCACCATCCGGGTGTAAGTGGCCCCCGAGTTCTTTAGGCCGAAGGCCATCACTAGGTAGCAGAAGATGCCCTCGGGAGTCATGAAGGCAGTTTTTTCGGCGTCCTCCTCGTGCATGAATATTTGATGGTACCCTCGGAAGGCATCGAGGAAGGACATGATTTCACACCCCGCGGTCTCATCCACCAATTGATCAATGTTTGGTAGAGGGAATGGATCCATGGGGCATGCTTTGTTGAGATCGGTGTAGTCCACGCACATGCGGAAGGTAGGGGGCTTCTGGGCGAGGACTACATTTGCTAGCCATGAGGGGTATTTCACCTCCTTGATGTGCTTAATGGAGAGGAGCATGGCGACCTCCTTCTTCACAAATTCCCTTCTCTCGGCGGAGAGGGGTCTTCTTCGTTGTTGCACTGCCTTTGCCGAAGGGTCCACCGAGAGGCGGTGGGTGATGACCCTTCGGCTGATTCCCGGCATGTCCTCTGGCCCCCATGCAAAGACAGTGGAGTAGGCGCGGAGGGCGTCGGTGATGCCGGTCTTCAAATCTTCAGGGAGCTGGGCTCCAATCTTCACGACTCTCTCCGGCTGGGCCGGATCGAGCGCAAAGTCTTCTACGTCCTCGGCCGGTTCAGCCCTCGGCCTTCTTTCCTCTTGGTCGACGGCTCCGGTGATGGTGTCAACACGGAATTCCGTCTTGCTGACCTTCTTAGTGACCTGAAGATAGCAGGCGCGGGCAATTTTTTGGTTCCCCCAGGAGTAGCCAATGCCCCCCTCGGCGGGAAACTTGAGGCAGAGATGCCTCATGGAGATGATGGCTTCGAGGTCCTCGAGGGCTGGCCGGCCGAGGATGATGTTGTGAGCGCAGTCAATGTTGACGACGACGAACTCCACTTCGAGCTGGGCTCTATGGAGCCCGTCGCCGAAGATCACCGGGAGGGTTATTACCCCCTCGGAATCAATAGTATCGCCAGTGAAGCCGGCAAGAGGGGTCTTAATGGGCCGAAGGGACCCCCTCTCCAGATGCACCTCTCTGAAGGTGCTGAGGTACATTACATTGACGGAGCTGCCCGTGTCAATGTAAGTTCGGTGAATAATGGTGTCGTTTATCTCCGTCCGAATCACCAAGGCATCCCTGTGAGGAGAAGAAGTAGGAGGGAGATCTGCGTTGGTGAAGGTGATGGGTTCCTCCCTCAGTCGCTTTACCGGGGGCATATGAGTGACTTCCCCCACGTAAAGCGATTGAGCCCACTTCTTTCGTTGGCTGGTGGAATCGCCCCCTGTATTGCCACCGGTGATCATGAGGATGTGACGTTTTTTCTCCTGGTAGTGGGGGTACTCCTCCTCCTCTTCTTCCAAGTTCCCAATCTCCCTTTTCTTGCCGAGGGGGATGGTATTCGGGTTTATCCAGGCATTTACCTTCGTATGGTGCCCTCGGGGAGGCCCCTGATGAGAAGGTCCCTCCTGCCGAGGGCTCTGGACAAACTGGGACAAGTGCCCTGCTTGTATTAACCTCTCGATGGCCGTCTTTAGCTGATGGCAGTCATCGGTCCTGTGCCCCTGGTGCCGATGGAAGCGACAGTAGGGGAACTGAGGGTTGATAGCGTGTACCTCCGGGGGTGCGCGAGAGTCGCGCTCAACGAGGCCCCTCTCCTCGGCAAAATCGAGGATGATGCTGACGGGGTGCGTCAATGGCGTCCGAGGGCGGTCCAGGAGAATGGGCTGGGCCCAAGTCTTAGGGTTGCTCTTATAACCTCCCCCGGGCTTGGCTTGGCCTTGCCGAGGGCGGTCGTCAGAGGGTACCGAAGCCTTGGGGTGATTTGGAGGAGCCCCCGGCCCTCGGTTATGTTTGTTGTCAGCCCTCGGGGGCTGCTGGTCCGGATGCTGGTGATACTTCTCCACCTCCTCGGCCTCAGCATACCGGTCCCCCCGCTGCAAGGCCCTTATGTAGTCGCGGGGGGGTTCAATGATGAGGCTCCTTGAAAAGTTGCCGGTGCGGAGGACGGTTTGTAGGAGGGCCAGGAGGGTCCCGTCATCAGCACCGTCGACCTTGTCGGCCTCCGTCCTCCAGCGCTCCAGGAAATCCCGAAGGGTCTCGTCCTTCTTCTGGCGTATTGTTAGGAGGTGGGAGAAGTGCTTCCTTGTGCGGCGCCTCCCGGCGAATTGTGTCAAGAATCGTTGGGCGAGTTCTTGCCACGAATCAATGCAGCACTCGGGCAGCCTGTTGAACCAATCGTATGCTGGTCCCTCTAAGGTGGAGAGGAACCATCGACACAAATATTCGTCTGATGCCCTCACCATCATCATGCTGTTCTGGTATTTGCTGTAGTGTTCCTGGAGGTCCGTTTTCCCGTTGTAGGGCTGCATGTGTTGCCCTCGGTATTTTTCCGGGATCCGGGCCGCCAATACCCTTGGGGTAAATGGCGTCCGAGTCCGGAGCTGGATGACGGGTTCCCCGGAGCCCTCGGCCACCTTCTTCTGTAACTCCTCCATTTTGGCCATCATGGCCTCGTATTTGAGATCTGAATGAGGGGTGGAGGTGGTGGCGTGAGCTTTGTTGGACTCCATCTCGTCAAGTCGGCGTTGGAGGGCCGCAATAATCTCGTCCCGGGGATCCTTCAGGAGGGTTTCCGCCCCCTGCGAACGAACCCGGGCCGAGTGGGCCTGGTTGATTTGGTGCCGGGCATCATCGGCATGAAGGGGTGCCTTGCCTTTGTCCCGAGGGGGACGCTCCTCGTCTGCCCTCGAAACAGATCCCCCGCTTTCCTGGGGCCTTTGGAGTGCTTTCCCCCCGAGGCGGTCTTGGACCCCTCGGCGGTCTAGCCCTCCTCCGAGCCGGTTGAGGGCGGAAGTACGGGGCCTTTCCCTGTTGTCATTATGGCGGTCCCGGGACTGGACTTCCTGGGAGGACGTATCTTGGGCCACCACCCCTTCGTCGTTTCTCACCCGAGGGGTGGGATTTCCGAAGGGGTGTGGCAGGGGGGGAAGTATGATATTTTCCCCGATCTGAGGGTGAGCTGGAGCCAGGGTGCCGAAGGCACCCGGGTTCTGGGTGAGCGTCTGGATGAAGGCGGAGAGCGCCGATTGCACGTCGATGGTGAGAACCGGAGGGCTGACTTGGTCATCGCTCCGGTTTTTCTTCTTGGCCTCGATGCCGAGGCGGGCATCGGGGGCATTTTGTTGGATCTGAAGGCGTAGGTCGACAGCCGCCTGTTCCAGTCCAACGATGACATCGCCCTCGGGAGCCCTGTGAGAGGCTTCGGGGGCGTTGACGTCGCCAAGGGCCAGGTTCTTGTCTTCTACGTTCTTTGAGTTGGCACGTGTTGTCCTCACCATTTTGATAGAGGGCTAGTGTTTTGTGTTTGGTCGAGAGGGAGGGTTTCTTACTCGATTGTTCAACCTCTCAACGAGAGCACCAAATGATGGATAGTCTACCCGGGGGTATATATCCGAAGGGTTATTACAGGGAGTAATTTAGAGAGAAGTCAGAGCAAGTAAATAAAAGTAGAGAGAGAGAATGTATTATAAATGCGGAGTGTTTTCAGCGTGTTATCACTTGGTTACAAATGGGGAAAAGGGGTGCTATTTATAGTAGCAATAAATGCCGTGCAGGGACACGTGTCAAGCGCTCATTGGCCGAGGGGTCACCTCAACTGGTTGGCGCTGGCAGCCGCATGTGGCCGCATTTAATGCGGCTGTTGGATGGGACGTCTGTGCGGGGTACGGTGATCTGTACGCATGTGAGGCGGATATCTTGTCGAGTGAGATGCCTTCGGCCATAGAGCAGTAGCCGAGGGCTCTTCCACCCGATGGCACCCTGGTGCCGAGGGCACCCTGGTGCCGAGGGCTCACAGTGCCGAAGGCTACTGTTTTCGCCGTTTTCTCCCAGTTTCTTAGTTTGCTTGAGAAACCCGTTCTGTGAGAATTTAGAGCCTTCGGCCGGGGGGCGAAGGCACCCCTGGCGCGTAGTGCGGGCTGCTTGGTACTCTGGGCGCTGTGATTTGGGCCTGTTGGGCTTTTTGGGCCTTTGCTGGAGTAGTAGGAGTCTGTGGGCCGGGGGTTCCCGGGCCATATACTCCATCAAGGAGGAAGAACAGGATCAAGTCATTGAAGAAGATGACAGAAGGAAGCGGAAGATTCACATGGATTTAAAAAAAAATTAAACCACCTCAAAACCCAAGTCAGCGTGTAACCAGCAAACTTGTTACTAACCGGCTAAAAAGCTGAATTGGATGTACTTTAATAGTTCGAGGGTTTGATTGGATGATTTTTAAGTACGAAGGCTTAATTGCTGTTTTCGATATAGTACATAGGCTTATTTGATAGTTTTCCCATGAACTTATTATTATGTATGTCTATCTTCTAGTTATTATGCAAGTGATCAACTAACTCCTAGTGAAAATTAATTGATTCAATGTACGTACAGAATGCTACAGCGGATCAAGGAAAGGGAAGACCACAGAGAGGAGTGCAAATGTGATTGTTTTCGTGAGTGTTCAATTTTGTAATTTTGTTCCAAATAGAAAGTAACACTCTGCCACATCAATTATTTGGATACAGCAAATTTGTCTTTCAAGTTATCCCACTATTCCCTTGTCAAATAGTATTAGCATGCATTAAGATACTCTGTCCAGTTACTATTATTGCCCTTTATCTCATCTTGTTTGTATATATTTCATACTCAGTAAATGTAAAATTATATCTTGTAAAATCTCCTGAACAGATTAGATCTATCTCTTACATTTAATTCTCAGACTCATTTTCGATTGTTTCTAGAATTTGCAACACGAAAGTCAATGTGTGTTGCATATTATAATTCTTATTGTACATTGGCATTAACAGAAAGGAAAAAAGAAACCATACAACTACACAAGTGATATAGGAACAGAATGGTTTTTTAGGGTAAGGAAAACTAGTTGATGAACAGTGAGAGAAAATGGTGTTACAAAAGAGAAGCAGGGTTGAGCAAACTAAAGTAAGTTACCCAAACGTAGACAAAGTAAAGCAAGAAACTAACAAAACTCCAGCTGGCATCCTTATAGAAGATATATGGGAAAAGGTCCAAAAATGACACTGACGGTTTTAATGAAGTTCGGATTGGAGCCTAAAGTTTTAAGTAGACCAAATAAACACAAATTTAAACTTTTTGAATCCATTTCAGCCACCCTTTAACATCCCCGTTAGATGACGCTTCTCTATCGTTAAACAACACAGCCCCAATCTATGAAAACTAAGTTTGTGTAGAGAATTGGAAGCCTTCTGTACGTTCGAACGGCGAACTAGGACCAAATTAAGGAGGGGGTCTACGGTAGCCTTCTGTTTGCCGGAGGATGAAGAATCATAGGGCTGCTGTTGAGATCAATTTCTGACGATGGTCTGCGGCAATTTTCTTCCGGTGATGAGCGCAGAGAGATGTTGGTGTTATCGGCGGGTGTTGATGTTCGTTTGCTGCGTCAGATCCCAAGGCTACCGGTTCATTGTGAAGAATAGTGGGCCGTTGTCCCTGTTTCTTTGCCGGACTGATTGTGCCGTTTGTTGGAGAGAAAGAAATATGCGGTTGAAATTCAGGAGTCTCCGTTGCCGGTGCTCGTTCGCCAGAGGATAAAGCTGATCAGTGAGCTGCTTCCGAAGCTGTACATCACTGGTCCTGTCGCCTGTCGGAAACGGCGTGGGAGAAGATGCTGGTGCTGACTTTTTGTTGCTGGTGCCATTTGCTGGAGCTGCTCGTTCGCTGGTTCAGTATCAAAGGCTGAGGCGTTGCTGATTCCATTGGATGCTGAACTTGATATCGATTTTCTCTGGCCAGTTTTGCTTTGTTGAGCAGCGAGCAGAGGTTTCAAGGAAGGTAGCCATCGATTTCTGATCTCCTGTTACCCATGTGCCCAAGAAGAAGGAGCTCGATCTATCATTTTTGCTGCTGATTTGATTTGAAGTAGTGAGCCGGTGTTTCTGTTCACCGCAGAAGATGTGTGCCGTTAGCTGCACTAGGGAGAAGAAGAGCTGAATCGACCGGTTCTGATTTCTGTTGGGAGGAATGGGAGCAAGCGAGGCGAAGTCCATAGCTAATCTCTTCCGGCGCTGCTTTCTAGCGGCATCAATCGGAACAAAATAATGGAGCAGTTAAGGGTGACTTACATGGATTCAAAAAGTTTAAATTTGGGTTTATTTGGTCTTCTTAAAACTTTAGTGTCCAATCCGAACTTCATTAAAAGCCTTAGTATCATTTTCGGACCTTTTCCCAAGATATATTCCATAGCTTTCATTTGTTTTATTTCCCAAACAAAAAAAAAATAGAAATCTTCCAAGGTGAACAAGGCATATCAGAAACCTAGTTCTCAGTGGTTTTTTACACAATGGACACAATTTGGAAATTCATTATGCTTTATATAGTCCTAAAGGGAAGCAGAAAGAAAACCAACAACAGTGGGTACTGACATTAACTCATTTCAATAACATCGTAAATGAGAAGGAAACATAAGACCATTTTCAGGCTGAGACCTCACTTACTATTTACTTCAGATGGTGTCTTAGCAGTGATGGACAGTGCATGAAGTCCACCCTTCATCTCCTCCTGCAACAAATCATAAATCAATCTATGCCTCTTAATCAAACTCTTCCCCTCAAACTTCTCAGAAATCACTCTGACATTAAAGTGTGTCTCTCCATGGGTTCTTCCCCTAATTCCAGCATGGCCAGCATGCTGATATGATACATCTTCGACGTGCAAATCACAAGGGCTAAGCTCCATCTCCAGTGTATCCCTTATTCTGATCCCCCGACTTCCCAAAACAACACTATCACGTGATACTTCTTTGTCATCACTGCCACCAGTCTCTTCAGAATTGACTCCAGTCTTCGCATCCACATTCCCATAATCACTCACTCCCAAATTCAAGTTCTCAGCTGGCTTACTGGCACCCTCATCGTGGCTTGAACTTCCCTTATTTTCAGATTCCACACATATTTGAGCCTTCTTCTGCATCAACTTCAGCATGTTTAATAACCCATTGTTCCTAGACGGTGTTAAACTTTGTTGCAGTCCAAGAAGTACTGCAAAATCAGGTGATACCCTCACAATCTCATCAACAGAGCATCCAGAAAGTCCTTGAACCAGCAATGCTGCAAGGCCCTTAGTTAGCACGGAGTCAGAATCAGCCTCAAAGATGACATTTTTATTTTCATCAAGGAATGCCCTGATCCAGACCTGTGAAACACACCCCTGAACCTTATTCTCAGCAGTCTTGTACTGAGCATCCAAAGGTTTCAAATTCTTCCCGTAAAACAAAAGTTGTTCGTACTTGGCCTTGGGCTGCTCTACTTCTTGGAAAAGCCTGACTATCTCTTGAAGCTTTAGGGGCAAGTCTTCAATGGCTTGCAAAGATCCGGAAGATGATTGCAATGAAGATGTGGGTGCCATTGAGGAAATTGGTCTTGTTGGAACTTTATTAAAAGCAATAGGCTTGACAAAAACAAGCTTTCCAAAGGCAGCACTTGAGGTTTGGAAGCCAACAACTTTCAGAAGTGGCTTGCAAAAGAGTTGGTTTGGGATTATGGTGGCAAAAGACATGCGCAAATGATGAGACGGAACAAACCTGAGTTTGTACAGGAGGTGTGATAGTTTAGAAGGATTCTGGATTGAGCTATAGGGACAACTCTTTTGATAGCAAACAGCAGAGCCAAGAAGAGAACGTTCAACTGCCGATGCTTTTACTTTCATACCCCAAATATCTGTCAGCAACAATACTTATTAAATTTTAATTACAACAACAACATTAAGTCTTATTCCCAAAAGATTTTGGGGTCGGCACTTATTAAATTTTAACTAAATAAATAAAATTTAATTATAACTCAAATATTTTACCCAACAAATTACAATACTAATATACAATCCAAATTGAATTATTAAACAGAAAAATCACTAATCACTTATAATTCAATAAGTTAACAATTATGAACTAATCAACTAAATCGCTACTCAAATCAATTAATTAAGAACTCAATTAACAAGTGCGGAACAAATTAACGGGCAACAATCAACAACAATGATTTATGAGTATGAACTAATCAATACAACAATCAACTAATAAATAATCATTTATCAACATTCAACACCTATAAACTAATGAACTAATCAAATAATTCCAAAAATAAATAAAAAGACTAAAAGAATTAAAAGGAGAGTGTCGTACCAGAAGGTGAGAACGGAGGAAAGGGCTTAGGGAGTTGTCGAGTTAGGGCCAAAGGGGCTGGGCGCCTGGGCAGTGGGAAAAATTGCAGCTTTGTCGATCGACGATCGTCTCTGGTGGACTCCTCTGTAGCGTTTGGTGTTGAGAAGAGAAGTTCTCAAATCTGAGTTATCACTCTTAGGCCTGAGATCCGTTCTCTTCTTACTCAAAATCGGTGGAACACTTACAAAAAATCTCACTAATGAAATTGGTTCAGTTCTTAGGTAAAAAATCAAGAACCGTTATGGAACCGAACCAATACTAAACGGTTCGGTTCTTACTTTTATCGGTTCTTACTTTTATCGGTTCTTCGAATAATTTTTTTCCTCATCTAATAAATGAGCATATTATTTGCTTTCACATAACAATGTAAAAAATATCAAACACAACTATTAAAATTTTATTTAAAGTTCTAATAACTTCAAACATCACAGCTCAAACTTAACTAAGTCAACACTTAATAGAATAAAAGAAAGTTTCAATTTTCATTTAATAAGTAGAAGATAGAAATCTTAGTTATGTGGTAACAATGAAGGTTGTTCATCATCACAGTTGCAAGATATGGTTCACTTCAAGTTTTTCAAAACAAAAAAAAAATGCATTGAATTTACATGTATAGTTATAGAAGATCACTACGGTCTATTTGCTAGTAATACAATTTACAATAAATCTAATAGTTACGAATATCATGAAGATAGTAAAGTAAAATATATGCAATCAACTACAAGTTATTTGAGTTATTTATTATTTATAAAATATATGTGATTTAACAAAACTTGATTTTGTAAAAGTGAGCTTAACGTATTCAATCTCGTGTGCAATATTGACTACTTTTGTTTTTGTTGGTTAAATTAGAATTGTTGGCTAAATATCACTACTACTATTACTATTTTTAATTTTATTTTTTAATAAGGTTCCTTAACGGTTTCGTGCACACATTTTTTATAAGAACCAGGAACCGAATCATTAGTAACAACTAGGAACCGAACCGTTAACAACTAATATCACATTTGTAGGAACCGAACCGAAACGAGGCGGATTATAACGGTTCGATTCCAACCGGTTCTACGATTCCTGAATCCAAAATCCCACCCCTGATCGCTCTGTCTCTTTTCCTAATTTAGGCTAATGTTACTCGAATAAATTCCACTTTAGGCCGTTCTACGCGCACCCCATCTAATACTTGGCCCACCCACTTTTCAACACCGGCTGACAATTTTATCCTTTGTTTTAATTTTTTGTTGGGTCATTCAGTTCTATCACTTTTTTTTCGCACCAACGATGCTTGGATGCCAAGCTTATTTCTCTTTTTAGTTGATCTCTAATTTATGATTCTTTACCTGCAAAAAAATGGTATTCCGTATGGTTTTTCTATGTTTTGATTATCTCATTTTACTATTATAGTTAGTTTTTTCTTGCTTATTTTATACTCTAAATTTAAACTAATTTGAATACTTAGTTTTTATCAGGTTGCCAAAAACATATTTTGATCATTTTTTAAAAATATGTCTTTCAAAAATAAATCATTTTTTAAAATATATTTATGGCTTGTGTATGACTTACAAAAAGCAATAATACACTAAGAACTCGTTTGGTAACACTTTTTTCGGCTTATCAGACTTATCAGTCAGTTTTTTATCAAACACCTATTTTTTGATTTCACGCGTTGAATTGTGTAATAATAAGAAAAAGTATGACTGTAATTACTTTTCTGGTTGTATTGGCTAAAGTTACTGTAGAGAATTATTTTAGCTATTTTTCATATAATTTTTATTTTGTTTATTAATAACAAATATTATAAATATATTTTTTTCACCGCTCACAATAACATGTTTCACGGCGACATGACACCGGTGGCAATGGCGACACTCATGGCGATAACAATGACACTGATGGTCATTGATAATGAATTAAAAATCAGACAATGACATAATATCAATTTGATAATAGTAATACATTTAAGGTAATTGTGATCCAAATGTAAAACCCACTAATGCATTTTTTAGATATAATTTTTATTTTTAAACTTTAAAATAGATTTATGGTTTTTAATGATTTAATCTTGATATATATTGATCATCAAAAGCTGGAATTTTCCGAATAAGAGTAAATAATATACCGTTACTTATTTAATAATAACACATAATTTAAAATTTATTTAATAATTTTTTTGAAAAGGGTTAGATTTTTTAAAACATTACCCTTTTTAAAAAAATTGTTTGGGGTATCTTTGGGGGTCCGTATTTTGAGAGCGGCTGTTTTAAAAATTGTTTATTCTCAAAATGTTTTAGAGTAACACGTGGGTCTGTGGGGAGCAGCTGTTTTAATAGACATTACAAAGTATGTAGTATAAGGAATTAAAAAGGGCAAATGTGTCCTATGAGGGTTAGATTAAGCAATTTTGGAGGTGCGCCAAGCAACTCCCTTCCACTTTTGGTCCTACGAGTTTGATATCAATTCCACATTTAGTCTACGTCTTTCACTTTGTCCACCTTCGATACACGACTATTGTGTTTTCGCCCATATATGCTTGGCGAGAAGGATCACAACTGGTCAAAAATCGCCGGAGAAGGATCACAACTGGTCAATAATCATTAGTCAAGTATCAAAAGTGGACAAAGTGAAAGACGTGGATTAAATGTGAAATTGACATAAAATTCGTATGATCAAAAGTGGAATAAATTCATTGTTACTCCGTCATTTCCGATTCTTGGGCTGTTGGGCCGCATAAATTTTTGGATTAGGTCTGAAAAAAGCCTACTAACACCTACGGTTAAAGGATAAAAATTGGGCCTAAAATTTCTCCCACCTACGGCCCGCCCCTGCTGCCTCCAAAGTCGCCCATTGGGTGAATACATAGCTCCACTGGGGTGATAACGGTTTAACTTCTCGAGACTCTGTGGGAGACAGAGAGTGAGATAGAAACATAAATATTGGCGAGTTTCATAAAAGAATAAAAAGACTTGATATTTTTCATAATCCATGTGTTTAAGCACAAAAATGTGTCACGGTGGGAAAAACTGAATCAAAAAATGGAAATCGACCCTGTCATGATTCAAAAGATTTTGTCAGTCTGGGTTCTTTTCTTCTTAAACGGTCCGAATAAAAATACCATGATCAGATTTGAAAATTCCGAATCGCTGATGATCCCTTACATCTATAACCCGTTTGGACTGATAAAATCTAAATATAATTACCTTTAATATAATATCAATATGTTATACCAATAATATTTAGAATTAATTTCTAATATATGGCTAAAATAATCATGTTGGATGAAAAATGACTTAATAACTTTTAGTGATTACAATGATGTTCAATTTGTATATCGTTATGACCATAAAAATATATTCATAGTAACTTTAGTCGCACTTTTATCCATAAGTTTAATTTGATAATATTTTTGGAAATACCTTTATTTTTTATTTATATGTAGCTTGAACCAAATATTCAGAGAAACTATTTTGTTTGGGTATGAATTGTTGGTGATATTGGGAACCAAATCACTAATATTTGTGTCATTGTTTGTGATTTTTATTTCTGATCAATTTTATTTGAAAATAGGTTTTAATATACAAAAATAGTATCTTTCAATAATTTATTTAACTAACTTTCTGATTGAATTATTAGTCGAAATTTGGTGGACATAACCTACACTTCATTGAAAGCATTCTCAAAAAGTTTCATTAAAAAATTACTCCTAAAAGCACCTCAAATGGAAGTGGTTGGACAACGTTTCAGTTAGGAAATTCCTGACAGGAACATGTTTGTGTAGGGTTAAGATTATGTATAAAATATGTTTAAGGTACGTCTAGATTAGCCAAATCAAAAGTTGTCCATATATGATATATCATCCACCATAGGAGTCCATGCAGTGAGATACATTGAATTAAAAACGATTGTGCTACTATTATGCACGGTTAACACTTAATAGGTAAGGATACCATGGTAAATTAACATTAAAAATGTCAATTTAAAATATGAAATGAAATAGAACCCAATCCTATATTCCTATCATTTATGCTAACCTATCCTAATATTACAACCACCCAAGTATATGAAATTAAAATATGGAAGGTTGCAGAATTTGTACATATGAATATGCGTAAAACTTTCTTCATGCATGGCCTCTTTCGAAATTAATCACTTCCTAATTAATCATCCATTTTGAACAATGCATATTAAAGTTATGGAATGTGCATTAATGCATTATATATTGATAACATGTGCATAGTTGATATTAGAACTTCTAACATATTAAAGTAAGAAGTAAACAAAGACAGACAAAAGTAGGGATGGACCGAACCGGGCCAAACCAGCCCGTGAACCGGACCGGCCCGCTACTGTGCGGGCCCGGACCGGACCGGGACCGGATGGCCGGTTCTGGGCTTTTCGCCCGTGTGGGCGAGCCTGACTCAGGCCCTACTTTTGTTGAACCGGCCCGGGCGGTTCAGGCCGGGCCCAGTTCATTTTTTTGGTTTTTTCAATTTTTTTTCTTTTCCTTGGGTAGGGCTGGGTGTTTTGGGGAGGTTTGAGGGGTGGGGGTGAGGGGGGGGGGGTCGGGGGTTAATTAGATAGCAAAAAAAAAACAAATGCATAGACCCGGGCCGGTTCCGGGCCCAACAATCTGAAAAAAAAGCCCACCCGGCCCCGGCCCGGAACCGGAACCGGATCGGCCCGGGTCCATCTCTAAACAAAAGTGTCTGCATATTAAGATTACAAGATGTGCATATTAAAGTTTCTTGGATGTACATATTAAGATTACAGGATATTCATTATGTATTAGAACTACATAGTGCTAAAGTATATGATATACTTTAGCACTATGTAGTTGATGGAGTATATGGGTCTAGGCCCCATGACCCACATACTCAGAAGAACAAGAAAGTACAAGCCATCAAGTGGTGCCCTCGTCGGCCAAAGGACCCCTGTCGGCCGAAGAAGGACCAACTCACATTATGATCCTGAAGCCAGGGAACTTGGGTGCCCTCGTCGTTCGTGCCCTCGTGGGCCGTGCCCTCATCGGCCGCGCTCTCGTCGGCCACAGAAGCCTCACCGAACTGGATTTTACACTTAATCATTCCTACACACATTGTATTCGGCCCAATAGCGGTCCAGTTGTAAATCGGCCTCCCAAGCCCAAGGCTTGGGAGCCCAGCCCGTATTTTCCCTATAAATACTTCCTCTGGAGGTAGTTGTAGGGGTTCACAAAATCATTTATTGAAGCATTTACTTGCACTTCTTTCTCTAGCTCTCACTTCTCTCTAGATATATACTCTATCATTTGGTGGTTTCATTGAGAGCTAGAACAATCAAGTTAGCATCCTTCGACGCTACCAAGCACAGCTAACCACTGATCATGGGAAGAACTAAGTCAAACTGCAACCTCGTCAGCAAGGCCATCCCCGAGGACCAGGAGACCAGGGAGCGTGAGGAGGACGCCACGGCCGACCAGGTCGGAGGAGGGGACGTCTTCCAGGAGGCCATCAACCTCACGACGGACCTGCGCAACCAGCTCAACGGCGGCGTCCCTGACGCCCGCATCGGCCTGGATAAGAAGCGCGCCGAGAAGACAGACAACGCCCCGACCCACCCTTTGGCCACAGCTTCTCCGTCTATTGACCCATAGGTTTAGGCCGCACTATCGGTCATCATTGCTAGCTTGGCTCAGAACCCCACCGTCCTCATCGCACTCATGCCAAGGACTGGGGGGAACATCACTCCACCTCCTCAGCCCCAACCGTTGGCCGTCAAGCTAGGCAACGATGAGGAGGTGATAGCCCGGGACATGGCGTCATCCCACTCCCACCCTGCTTCCCCTCTTCGGCCCGGACAGACCCAGCGCGTGGAAAAGCCTCTACCTTCAATAGGCTGGGTGACATGCGCCGTCGTCCGGTTTCGAAGAGGATGGCGGGACGGATTGGTGAGCGCCGGCCTGGCTCGCCAAGGGAAAGCCTGGGGTCTGTGTCCCGGACAGCGGACCAGACCCACCTGAACAAGGGCAAGGGAAAGTTGCACGAGGACGACGTGCGCCACCAGATCAACGCGGCCCACGAGGTGCGCATGCAGAACCAACAGGGCGCCACTGCGGCCGCCAGGGACCCTCGGGACGAGGTTATCGCCCAACTGGAGAGGAGGCTGGCCCAGATGGAGGCCAGACAATCGGCGAACATTCCCACGGCCGGCACCTCCAACGATCCTGGCCTCAATGCACTCATGAACAAGGTCAGCGCCCTTGAGGGGGAATTGGCCGAAGGACGAGGTGACCCCGTCATCCAGGTCAGGACCAGAACTCCTTTCACTAACAGAGTGCTCTCGGCTCCCATCCTGGAGAAGTACAGGGGAAACGCCATCAAATCCTATGACGGCCGATCAGACCCCCTAGGAGCACTTCAGCCGCTACCAGAACAACATGCTGATGGTGAACGCATCAGATGAATACCTATGTCGTTGGTTCCTCCACCCTTGAGGGGCCGGCGTACGAGTGGTTCAACGCGCTTCCCGAAGGAAGTATAGACTCATGGCAGGACCTTGCCCAGCGCTTCCTCACCCACTTTGCCGGGAGGAAGCGTGCGAAGAAGTACTTCACCCATCTCCTCTCCGTCAAGCAGCAACATGACGAACCTCTCCGGTCATTCATTGACCGGTGGACGAGGGAGACCGAAGAGGTCGAGGGGGCCGATGAGCGCACCCTCCTCGTCCTTTACTAGGGAGCCCTCTGCAGCTCCCCGTATGCCCGGAGCCTCATCACGGATCCTCCGAGGTCGTATGCAAAGACGCTTCAGCGCGGGAGTTTGTACGCCGACGCCGACGAGCTCCACAACCACAAGAAGGACGGAGGCCAGCCAGGGTGCCCAGGGTCGTCACTGCTCTGGTGTACAAAGCAAGAAAGACCGCCATTGGCGGCCGAGGTTGGAACGACCGGGGGTCCCCCTCACGCACCCGGTCAGCACCATCCTCGACTACGCCTAGAAGCACGGCCTCATTGAACAAGCGTCTCGGCCGACGGAGGAAGTCCTTGCCATCCAGCAAGGCGGCACCTACTGCCGGTTCCACAAGAACTCCTCACACAACACCGACGACTGCATCACGCTGAAGAAAGCCATCGAGCGCCTGATTCGTCACGGGGAACTCTCCCAATTTGTTAAAGGTGGCCCACGCAAAAATACGTGGGTAAACACCGGCAAATCTGGGGGCGAACCCTCTACAAAGAAGCAGGAGATCGGTAGGCTCAGCGACGACGAAGACTTTGAGGAACCCCTACCAAAGAAGAACCACATTCACCTCATCGTAGGTGGGAACACCGGGGGGACTCCGTCACCCAGAGGAAGAAATGGGCCCAATCCCTTTACATTGGGGAGGTGTCCCACGTTCCCCCCAGCCGAAGAAGCAACGAACGGAGGCGATCACCTTCACCGACAAGGATTTGCCTCCTGGTACGGAATCACACAGGGACGCCCTCGTCATCCGGTGTGAGATCGGTGACTGCATCATCCACCGCACTTACATCGATACGGGGAGCTCCGTCAACGTGATGTACCTAGACACCTTCAAGCAGCTGAAGCTGGACAAAGCCCTGCTGAAGCCGATCAAGACACCATTGTCCGGTTTCACCGGGGACTCTATCGACGCCGAGGGCACGATAGTCCTCCCCGTGGAGGTCGGCGACGGCTCCCACCGCGCCAAAATTGACATGGAGTTCATGGTGGTCAACCTTCAGTGCGCCCACAACCTGATTTGGGGGCGGCCAGCACTGGAGGACTTGGAGGCCATCATCTCCATGAAGCACTTATGCTTGAAGTTCCCCACCAGTGGCGGCATCGGCTACGCCAGAGGAAACTAGAGGATAGCCAGGGCATGCTACCTCAAGCTAACGAGGCCGAACGGAATGGAAGGACAAAGAATAGACACCATCACGGCGACCATTGCCAAGGACGAGGAGAGACCGCATGCCGAACCAGCTGAAGAGGTCGAGGAGGTCCCCCTGGATACCTCTCGGCCGGAGCGGACCCTCAAAATCAGGAAGCAGCTCCCGCAGGACCAGCGAGACGCCATCCTCCTCGTCCTACGGTCATACACCGTCATCTTCGCGTGGGGCCCGGACGATATGCCAGGCATCAACCGGAAGGTGATCACTCACCGGCTGACGGTCGATCCGGCCTCCGCACCCGTTAAGCAGAAGCGACGCTACTTGTCCGCCGACAGGCGGGACTTCATCAAAGGGGAGGTCACCATGCTCCTCTCAATCAACCACAATAAGGAGGTGAAGTACCCGACGTGGCTGGCCAACGTCGTCCTCGCCCAAAAACCGCCAACATTCAGAATGTGTGTTGATTACACTGACCTGAACAAGGCGTGCCCCATTGACCTGTTCCCTCTCCCCAACATTGATCAGTTGGTGGACGAGACGGCAGGGTGCGAGTTGATGTTGTTCCTTAACGCCTTCTGAGGGTACCACCAGATTTTCATGCATGAAGATGACGCCGAGAAGACGACCTTCATGACCCCAGAGGGAATTTTTTGCTACCTCGTCATGGCTTTCGGACTCAAAAACTCAGGCGCCACCTACCCCAGGATGGTGGCTAAGATCTTCAGGACAATCCTCGGCCGAACGATGGAGGCATACGTTGATGACATGATTGTCAAAAGCAAGCGAGCCACCACACATGTTGACGACCTCCGGGAAATTTTTGAAATCGTGAAGGAGTTCAAACTCCGCCTCAACCCCAAGAAGTGCACCTTTGGCGTTCAAGGCGGCAAGTTCCTCGGCTACAAGGTCAGCCGGAGAGGCATTGAAATAAACCCGGAGAAGATACAGGCCATCATCAATATGGAGCCGCCCCGCAACGTCAAGAAGGTACAGCGGCTAACGGGGCGCCTGGCGGCCCTAAGCCGTTTTCTCTCCAAGTCATCCGAAAGGTCACTCCCTTTCATCCAGATCATGCGCAAAGCAAACAGCTTCAAGTGGACGACGGAGTGCCAGGAAGCATTTGAAGAGCTGAAGAGGTACCTTTCGTCCCCACCAGTGCTCTCCAAGCCCAAGGCCGGCGAACCCTCTTCTTATACTTGGGGGTGAGCACGTCGGCTATCAGCTCCATGCTCATCCGCGAGGACGAAGGGGTACAAAAGGCCATATTTTACATTAGCAAAACACTGAGGGAGGCCGAGCTCAGGTACTCCCCCATTGAGAAGACGGTGCTAGCCATCGTCCACACGGTGAAAAAGCTGGGGCACTACTTCCAGGCCCACGCCATCCACGCACTACAACAAAATTAAATTTTTGTAACATTTTCTTTGTAACACTTTTAGTTTTGTTACATATAACATCAAAAGTTAACATTATGCAACAATTATATAAAAGTGTTGCAAAACATCTAAATTACTCAAATTATGCAACACTTATTCAAAATTGTTACAACTATCAAGTATTATGCAACATTTATTTACAAAGTGTTGCTAAAAACAATAAGGGTAATTGTACAAGCGTACTTATGCAATAAATATCAAACAATGCTATAAAACACATTGTAAATGAAAATTAAATATGGAGTATTATTTTTTTTTACAAAAAGAGCCTAGCAGGCGACCCACACAAACAAACTCAAACCCAAAGGCAAAAACACTGTCATGACAAAGAAGCTGAAGCTGTGTTAGAGACAGATCCTATCAAAACCGCCGCTCTTGCGCCGACATGTGGTCCTGCTTCCACCTGCGACCTGCGCTCCCGCTCCGACCTGCGCTCCCGCTCCGACCTGCGCTCCTGTTCCGACCGGTGCTCCTACGCTGACATCCGCCCCCCCCTACGCCTAGCTACCTTCTCTCCTCCTCCTACCGCCGCTCATGCGCCTAGCTACGGCCTCTCCTCCGGCTACCGTCAGTCATTCGCTGCTATTTCACCTTCCTCGCTCTCCTAACATATGCAGGTATAATGGTTTTAAAATATGCATTAGGTTTAATTTTTTATACTTTGTCTTCGGGTTATGATATAATTTTTCTCCAAGATTTATGCTTTGGCCTTGATTTGAGATATATCTTGAATAATACACATCTGGGAGTTCAAAGCAATAGAAAATATCCATATTTGGAGCAAAGATAGTATGTAAATTTTGGAATGCCTATAATGTGTTTGTTAAATTGAGCCAATGAGAATTTGTTTCAGTTGTAGCAGTAATCTCTAATAACCTTTCTAAAGTTTAAAGAGGCAACCCTTGGGATATAGTTCTGTTGATTGGAATGAGATAATTTCTAATTCTGATCCTCCTGATGTTGGGTGGAAGACTACAATTCCTAATAAACCTAATTTCTGGTTCTGTGTATTGTTCATTTGGGAAACCATCTATAAAAACTGATATTAGGATTTTTTTAGCAATGTTCAATAATGTAGTTTGAGTAAAAATGTTTTTGTTCACTAGCCATTTCACATTTGTATTTAGATAACGCAATCAAAGCTGGCAAATTAAACAAACTCTTATTAGAATGGACAATTCTAGAACTCCCTCACTAAGGATCATGTGATCATGAATGTTTGAATTATTAATATTTTTCTTCCGTATGCTTACAAAATTAAGCAAATCAATGGATCATGATGTTAATGGAGTTCACTATTGGTGTTTTTTAGCTTGTTGGAGATTGGCCAAGTGAACTAATGAGTAATCATGGGATAAAAAGAGCTATCTCCTAATAAATGGTTAGCTTTCAACCGGACTTTTTTGTTAATAATTAACCTAGTTTTTGTATCGTGAGCAAGTGGACCATCTGAAGTATTTACAACTCTAAAACTATATTCATGTTGTAAAAGGCTTGAGGCTTGGTGTTCCTGGCAAGCTTCAAAGGCTTGAGGCTTGAGGTTTGGTGTTCCCCCTAGCTTCAAAGGATTGAGGCTTGGTGTTTCCGCCTTCTCACGCCTCACGCCATTTAGAACATTGAATCCATTGTGTTTAATACTACGTATTTACAGGTGCATGAAAACTTTGTGTGACAAAGTGACCCGTTAAATTTAATTGTACTATTCTGGATCAGTATACTAATACGAAGTATGTACTCAGTATACCATTAAATTTTGATTTAGTTATTGTTTTTATATTCTTTTTTAGTGATTCCTTTTCTTTAATTTGTTATATTTGTTTTCTTCTATGTCTCTCGCAGGGAAAGATTGTGATGCACTGAATGATGCTATCATATAATTTGCTAGAGTATCATTAAACCACTCCATTATATGATAGCCATTTACTGTGATTACTGGTCAGATAATCATCTAGCCACTTACTAGTAATTACTGATTTACTATTGCTGTAAAAAATTTAACTGTTGGCTCAAATAAATCAATTTATATATATACTACTAAATCTATAGGTGGGGGTGGGGTATGGTTACAGCTTATACAGAACACTATATTTCCAAAAGGTTAAATTTATGTGGTATAAAGAATCAAAATTTTTAAAAAGTTCTAACATTGCTAAGCTCTACTAAGCTAAACACAAATTGCAGCATCTATGGCTCTAGGGAAATTAATAAATGGATTTCACTTGACACCATTTTCATTTTATGGAGTTACAAATTAGTGAGATAACTATGCAGCAATAAGATATAAGTTCATTTTTAACCCGTTCAGCTTAAATAGAATGTTTATTGACAATTTTGTGTTTCCTCTTTTTCTCATGCAGTAATCAAAGTCTCGCCTTTTTTAATGGGTTTTAGTTGTTTCCACTTTCAAACACTACTCACTAGTTTCCTTTCATATTTTTCTTCTTTGTTTTCCTCTTTTGCCCTTTAACCTTATAAGCACACACTAACATTACCCGTAGTAACTATAGATACAGTTGGTACAATTCATGAATTGTAATTTCAGTAACCTGGAGAATACAAAATCCATATATCTTTGTCTAATTTTATAAGCTGCTTTATATTTGTAAAACTCCTGTGTAATATATATTGGCATGAATGTATATGATAATTAATGAACACTGACATATTTAAGCTGAAAAGCGCGCAGTTACAGAGTGATAGCAACAGTCCATACACTAACCAACAATGGGCTTAAGACAGACAGGTTGGTTACCTCCCTGACCAGACCTACCATGCCATTTTGTTTTGGATGGCTCATTTTAGATTTGTATATTGTTCTAGATCTTAAGCTGTAGGCTATTTACTACTGTCTACATTGTTTCTTGTTTTCTTAAAGAATGTTTTTTTGTGCGCTTTTCTTTCTGTCTAGGAAAAGGGAATTCAAAACTCCCTATGAGCTGCATGAAAAACATACGAGAATCAACCGGGGAAGAGAGGATCAAGGAGTAAGATAAAACCCTCTCATCTTCATATTCTTTTCTTTGACAGAGTATAGGTATGAAAAGACTAGATCGTAAAAGCGACCAAAATATATTCCTGAAAAAGACTTTTGTAGCTCTTGAAAAGTGTAAAATTGGTAGCTTACATATTATGTATATTTTCTTAATTGAGTGTTGATCTAAGAAAGTGTATAAAAAGTTTTACTATTTAACTCAACAATCTACCATATCCAAAAAGTGATGACATTCCCTTATCAACAATGTATGGAGTCACACACAAAAGATCTGAGGGGCGTCATTTAGATGAGGTGGATTATTCTGCACGATAGACCTTAAAATTCATTGGAGATTAGTTTTGTGGCAGTTTATGCATACACTGCTTATTTAAAGTATTGAAAATAAAATAAAGATTGTTGCTCAAGTGGCAATTTGTGCATGCATTTCGTATATGTGGCAATTTGTATTTTGGATATTTTTAAACAGTTGTTGCTATTGGGATAATATTATGCATAAAAAAGTGGCAATTTAAGTTGTTTTACTAAGTAGTGGAACTAAAATGTTTTTATGGGATAATATTTCTCCTAAATATTCAACCAAACAACGAGTGGAAGTTTATGCATGCATTGTTTATTTATGTGGCAATTTGTAAATGTTGCTTATAAATGGGTAGTTTATGCACCATAATATTTTTTGTGACAGTTTATGCATGGATTGCTTATGTGTTTCATTTTTTTGTGGCATGTATTTGCTTAGTTTTTATTTATTTATCATTTGCTTGAAGTTCATAAATCGCACATGGATTATACATTTCTTCTTCAACATCTCATAGTTTTCTAAATAATCAGTTTGTGAAGCTCTGACATTACCACTTTAGCTATTAAAACCTGTCACATTTCTTTAACAAGTTGTGCATTTAGGTAAAAGTTAGATATTTTAGTTGCAGTAGAAGGGCTTGTACAATTCTATGGTGCTGCCACACTGCTCTCTTTTATATGGTGTATTATTTTGTATTGTAGGTTGAAATGCAGGATTATGAGGCACATAATACAAACAAATGTGAAGAGGAAAATGAGGAAGAAGACATTGCTAAGGCAAGAGGCTGAAATTCGTATTCAAAGACATCAAATGATGAGGAGACAATTATGAGCACTCTGATGTGGAAAATGAGAAAGATGACATTGCTAAAGCAAAAGAGTTGAAGATATGAAGTTGCATGTCTTCTATTAATTCAATTTTCGGCCAGTTAGAAGATTTTTAGTTGCTATTAGAAGTATTCTATGATATTTTGAATTTTATTTCAAATTGGGCAGTGTTGCTTTGTAAGTATAGACATATTCAAGATATTGTTTCTAGCATATGATATGTTGGAAATTTATTCATTATAGATTATTAATATTTTAATACTTGTAATATTATATTATATAACATTTCATATTACAAGCATGTTTTATACCTATATGTGTAGTTCAAAATTATAAAAAATTGTTACAAAAGGATTAATCATTAATATAAATATCGGTAAGTGTTGCTTATAATTACAGAGAAGTGTTACAAATTTTGAATAAAATGTTGCATAAAGTATTCATTAAATTGTTACGAAATATAAAAAAATTGTTGCAAAATAGTATAGCAATTGTGTTACATATATATTAAAAAGTGTTGCCTAAAGCCACATCTTAAGTGTTGCATTTTATTTGAAAAAGTGTTGCATAAAATGCCCGTTACATTGTTTTAAAAAAGTGTTGCATTTGAGATATTTATGCAACACTTTCATTTAGTATTGCATAATAAGAGAAAAAATGTTGCATATTACTTTATGCAACGAGACCTGAAGTAACACTTACAAAAGTGTTGCATTAGCCTTTTGTAACACTTTAATGATCTAAGGTAACATTTTGAGAGCGTTGCCAAAAGCTTGTTTTGTTGTAGTGACGTACTGACCCAGCAGCCCCTTGGCGTGCTCATGAGGAGCCCCACTAGCTCCTCGAGGATGGTGAAATGGGCGATCTTCCTCAGCCAATTCCAAATTGAGATCAAGCCAAGGCCATCTATCAAAGGGCAAGCCTTGGCCGACTTTGTCACCGAATGCACAACGAGGGAGACGACCACTACTACCCCCAGGCCAGAGCCAGATGACACGTGGATCCTCTTCACCGACGGCTCGTCGTCCGCGAAATCATGCGGGGGCGTCGTCGTCCTCATCTCCCCTGAAGGATTCAGAGCTTACTATGCCATCCGCTTCAACTTCAGGGTGTCCAACAATGAAGCCGAGTATGAGGCCCTCCTCAGTGGCCTCAGACTTGCCGCTGGCCTCAGAGCCAAGCACATCAGAATCAGGTGCGACTCTAAGCTGGTAATGGGCCAGGTTGAGGGTACGTACGAAGCAAAGGAAGGCCGGATGAAGCAGTACAAACAGACAGCAGAGGAGTTGCTGAAGGCGTTCGAAACCCACGAGATCACACAGATCCCAAGGGCCGAGAACGCTGAGGCCGACATCCTCTCCAAGCTCAGCTCGGATACTCCAGAGAACATCTCCAAAATAGCCAAGACCGAGGAGCTGAGCATGTCCATCATCCATGCCAGCCCCATCTTGTGCATCCAACAACGGCCGGAGGACTGGATCTTCGACATCACCACTTTCATCACCACGGGGGAGCTACCCCAGGACGAGGAGAGGGCCAAGCTTGCCAAGCTCAGGGCTCCAAGCTACACAATTGAGGATGGCAAGCTCTACAAGCGATCCTACAACGGCACTCTCCTCCGATGCCTGCACCAGGACGAGGCCGAAGTGGCCATGGAGGAAGTTCACTGCGGTGTTTGCTCCTCACACCAGGGCCCTTTTAGCATGTCCTGGCGTCTCGTTGTCCAGGGCTATTTCTGACCGACAATGGCGCGGGATTATGCAGATCTTGTCAGGAAATGTACCACGTGCCAGGTGCTCCAGAAGGCCCCTGGTCGGTCACCCGTTAGCACTGCCATTCCATTCTCAAGGTGGGGGATTGACCTGGTCGGCCCACTACCCAGAGCTGCTGGCAACAACCGCTACATCATCGTCGCAGTCGACTACTTCACCAAGTGGGTCGAAGCGGAACCTTTGGCCCGCATCACAGGGGCGAGATGTCAGAAGTTCGTCCACAAGAACATTCTCACCCGTTTTGGTGTCCCCCAAGAGATCATATCCGACAATGGCACCCAATTCGAAGTGGCACCCTTCCAGGAGCTCCTTCGAGAGTGGGGAATAAAGCACCGTTTCTCCTCCATTGCCTACCCTCAGGGCAACGGGAAGGTTGAGAACGCCAACAGAACTATAATGGAGGGGCTGAAGAAGAAGCTCTAGGACGTAAGAGGAAGTTGGGTCGACGAGCTCCCCAGCATCCTATGGTGCTATCGCACTACGCCAAGGAGGGCAACAGGTGAAGCAAAGGCGCCCACGGAAGTCGCCATTCCCAGCCGACAGGTGGAGCAGTACGACCCTCAGGTCAACGAGGAGAACATGAAGATCGACCTCCACCTGGTCGAAGAAAGACGTGAACAAGCATTCATCCGGGCGGAGAACTGCCGGCGTTAAGTGAAATCATACTATGACGCCAAGGTACGTTCCCGGGAATTCCAAGTGGGGGACTACGTCCTCCGCCGAAGGGAAGCAAGTCAGCCGACGAAAGGGGGTAAGCTAGCCTTGAAATATGAAGGTCCCTACATCGTCAGTGCCGTGGTGAAACCCGGCACCTACAAGCTTAAACGCCCAAATGGGACCAATGTACCACGAACGTGGAATGTACACCATCTGGTGAAGTTTTATCAATAATCCGAAGGAGGTGCAGCCGACAAAGCCCTCACCCCTTGACGGGTTATTGATTGAACACCACCCTCGGCCTTGAGCCACTTATGAATAAAAATCATGTTTCCTTTGATTTCTTGGAATTTGAGTAAAACATTAACGGGCGCCCTCATCGGCCACTTTAGAGCGAAAGGCCCAGGCATGGTCGATGTGGCGCTTCGCATCTGCAGCCTTAGAGCGAAAGGCTCAGGTATGCTCCATTGTATTTTTTATCAGGGAAAGGTTTAGGCCCAGCTGTAAGAGCACGTCGTACCGGCCCCTCAGAGCGAAACGCTCAGGCAGGGCCGACGATGTCCCCAGGACGATGGGCCCACAAACGGCCCGCGTCTTGAAATGGGAAGTTCACCGCGTCGTCCACGCGCCTGATCGCAGAACGACAGGCCTGGAATCATGACTGAGCTGATAAAATCCCCAAACTCAGGGTTGGGCAACGGCAGCCGTTGGAAACCAACCAAAAGTCTAGCCCGCATCATAAATAGGCGACAGGACCCCCCTGAGATCATGGACGTTATAAACGAAGTCCAAACCGGCCGGAGGACTATCGACCCCTTCGGTCGAAGCCTGAAAGAAGGACACTCCCCGAAATAGGGAACAAAAAAAAGAGGGAAGCTGAGGACCGTGCGCACTTGCCGGCCTCGAACAGTAAAAATAAATCCCCACAAATCAAGCCACACATTTGGCTAAGTACATATCAGTTGAATACAAAGGTAACACTACCAACAGGTAACTCGGACGAAGCGGCCACCCGCTCCGAGGAAAGTGTCAAGGACGGAGCATGCACCTATAGAATCCTAACCAAGTGGTTGGGTGAAACAAGGGTGGTTACCTTCATCGGCCTTGACCGACCGAGTTCCAACACTCAGCATGCAAACCAAGTCCCAGCTTGACACTTAACACAATCCTGGAGTTGAACACTGGAAAGGAGGTCCAGGACGAAGCGGGCACTCAAACACTCGCGGAAAAGTTGGACACACTGACGGCAACTCTTACCGGCCACAACATTCTTGCTGGCCGTTAAAGGCGCTAAAACCTAGGCGGCTGCTCAAGTTGAACACTTCGAAAAATTTCAAAGGCAAAAGGAAAAAGGCATCCCCAAGATAAAGCGAACAACAAAGAGCAAAGTTGCCTAAGGGAATTGCAAACACTTAGAATTTTTTTGAAGAAAGTTGCCTAAGTGAATTTCAAACATTTAGAAAACTTTTTGAAGAAAGCAAATGCGAAGGAAAAGGCAAGCACCCGGGTGCGCAACACCCAGGTACCTTCATCAGCCTCACCGCCCAAATTGGCCGACAACGGTACTAAGCAAAAGAAAACTACATGGCCCAACACTTAGAGAAATCTCCAAAGTATTGAATAACGAGGGGACAGTCTCAAGACGAAGCGGACACTCAAACACTTGCAGGTGCCCGCCTCGGCCCCAGCAAAGGGTGGTAGTTATTTATGTTCTGATTTGACACTTAGACAAATTTCAAAATTGGAATAACGAAGGCAACAAGCAAAAACATTTAAAGCCGAAGGGGACGAAAGCACTATCCATTCAATCAAGAGGTCAAGTCCCATAGGGGAGGGCTTCGGCCATTACACTCAGACGGCAAAGGACAGGTCCCCTTATCGGCTACGACTACAGAAACCAGATGTGACTTCCTGTTTAAACAGGGGGCATGGGAACAAAAGGGCCGAAAAGAACACAGGGTCGACGAGATCACCAAGTGTGGTATTTGGTTCAACACTTAGAAAATTTTCCAAAGTCTCGGGAAAAAGTAAAAGGGGGCGTGATACCAAGACGACGCGGACACCCACCCACTTGGAACCTTAGTACTTAGAAAAATTACCTAAGTCCCAATTCCAAACACTTAGACAAATTTTGAAAAACTTGAGAACAAAAGTAAAGGGAGAACAAGATGACGAGAAGACAGAATAAGGCCGGAAACATTGCACATTTCATTCATGAAGTCATTACATGGGAGGGCGCTTCGGCCATTACATTCAGACGGTAAAAACAAAAAACTACTAATTACAAAGCAAAATAAGTTATGGACAATCAAGCCTCCTGAGCGCCCTCATCGGCAGCATGACCCGCAACGTCCTGATCAACGATGAACTCAGCATCATCCTCGACCTCGGCATCTAAGCCGGCCTCTACAGCGGAAGTGGTGGTGTCGGCCAGGACATCATCTTCACCATAGTCTGGTTCGCCGAGGCCAGAACTATCTATCAAAGCTTGCTTTTCACAAAGGGGAAGTTTAACCTGCTCCTCCATATCTTTCATCAGCTTGGGAAGCTGTAGGTTCCGCCTGGCCCACCCCCGAGTATAGTTCAGGGCTTTGAAAGCACGACTCAGCCGCCGATAGAGGAGCCTTTGCATCCGATGCTGGCCCATGTTGTAATACACGGACATCTCGCGCTCAAAATACTCTTGGCCGGCAGGGGAGTTTTGCCCCCAGTCCTCGAGCATGGCCGCCATGACCTCATAACACCAGGACAAGTGCTCGTCGGCTTTCTAGCCTTCGGCCAAGAACTTCTCAACAGCAGCATCAGCGGCCTTCACCGCTGCAGCCTCGGCTTCGGCTCTGGCTTTCTCGGCATCATCGGCCCGCCGACGATCAGCCTCACGGGCGTCCCTCTCTTCGGCAAGTTTGGCAAGGGCCTCGCCCCTGGCCGCATCGGCCTCATCGGTCCTCTTCTGCAAGGCCGCAAAGTCCTCTCGCAGCCTCCCCAAGCAGCTCATGGCCTCATCGGTCGAGGCTGCCTTCTGCTCAAATTCTCTCAAACGGGCAATCTCCTGTTGCTGCCTCTTGTTGCTCTCCATGAGCATAAAGGCACCCTGCAACGCAAAACGCTATCAGACAACAAGTTCGTAAAAACATCAAAGGAAAACGACAAAGCTAAAGACGAAAGGATTTACCTGGACGACAAGGTCCATCCCACCGTCGTATATCTTGACATCGCCGAGCTTGTCAAGATAAATCCGGTCCTTGGCCGGAATGGCGTGAGAGAGCACACTATGGCCGTCAACGCCATCGTTGAATACACCCCCGTCCTTGGGGTATTCAACCTCAATCTTGTAAGTGACCGTAGCCACCTCCTTGCCGGACCGCTTCGGCCGGGACCCCTGAGCGAGGGGGAGGAGTTGAGAAACATCCCCGGAGAGACCGGAGGTAAGATCTACAAGGGCAGCAGCACTGGATCCCCCTTCGTCCACAATTGGGACGGTCAGAGCACCGACCTCGTCGGCAACGGAGGAAGGCGAAGCTTTCTTGGACTTCTCGGCGGGTTGCATGCCGGCCTCAGTCAGCTTCTTCTGGGAATCATCCGCCGACCGCTTTTTCTTCGGCTGGGGAGGTGGCTTCTTCGGCACATCACCACTTGCAGCCGCCTTCGCCGCGGCCTCCTTGGCGGCCAGCTCCGCCTTCGCCTTCGCGACGGCCTTATTCATCACTGACCGGCGATCCATCACAAAGTCTACACAACAAATAGAAATAAGTTAGCAAAGTAAAAGAACAAAACGAAACAAAGACGCCATAGGAAGTATTACCATCAGCTTCGGCAGGGACGCCCAGATCGGGGCCGTCGGCCTCCTCAAAGGTAGTGGTCATCATCGGCCACATTTGGATGTCATCCTCCTTGTCACCATACACGAAGTATCTAAAGAAGCCGATAGCGGTCATCTTGTACTCCGTGATTTAATCCTTCACGCTCCTCGCCCCCCCCCCCCCCCTCAAGGAACGCCTTCACCTGAGCATCTAGGATCGAACTCTTTAGCGGGTCATGAAGATTGAACCTCCCATCGTGGCCGACAGAGGGGAATTCAGTGCCACCCTCGCCCAGGGACACGAAGACAAATTTGCTCTTCCAACCATGTATGGATGAAGGCAAGTCCGTAAAAGTCCTCTTCTTCGGCAACTGCTGTAGAGTGGCGTAGCAGGCGCAATTTTTGTGGCTCCCTCGGCCAATCTGATAAAGGTTCATGAATAGGGCTGTCGTCGGCTTGTAACCCAATTCAGCACAGCGGAGGAGGAACCCCACCATCAACGAGTAGCTGTTTGGGGTCAACAAGGCCGGAGGGAGTCCCACCATGTCCAAGTAATCCTTGATGAAGGGGTGAAGGGGAAACCTTAGCCCTTTGGCGAAGCTCATCGGATACACTCCGAAGTATCCCGGCGGCGGATTGAGCATGTGGTCCGTTGGCCTAGGCGCCCTAACCCTCCCAAACGGCCCCACGTACATCTGTGCGACCAAGTAATCAGCAGCGCTGCTCTCCAGCTTGATGAGGAAGATGTTGGTAAGGTCCAAGTAGGAGAAACCCAGGCCCTTCTTCGGCCGCCTGTTCCTCTTCGGCCGCGATGCCCCCGTCACAGCAGACACTGGCTTCGGGCACAGAATAGTAGTAGAGGCAGACGCCCCGTCCATTATGCGGGAGACCCCTGCGTCCTCACCCTCAGATGACGAGGCGGACTCTTCGTCCCCGCCCTCCTCGTCCACATGATCTTCAGACTTATACGGGCTCAGGTGTTCAATCTCCTCGGCACACTCTTCGATCACGTCGTAGTCAAGAGACTTGACGAAGGGCTCGTCGTCATACGGGTAATACTCCTCGTTCAGGGTTTTCATCTTAACAACTCCTAAGGCACTAAGGGGATCTACTTTAGATCTAAGGTGTTTTTGTGACTAACACTGGATCAAAGCCTAGAGGGAGCAAAATATGTAAGAGATCGAAGAAAAGATTAAGGAACTGACCTTGAAGTTTTGAAGGAGGTGAAGAACACTCGCAAAAGGCTTTATCTCTCTAGAGTTTTGGGCAGCACTTTGTTTGCTCAGGATGCAAATGAAGGCTTCCTTTGGAATGGGAAGGGTATTTATAGCCCCCCTCCCAACGGTAACTACACGTGGCATCACCCAAGTGGCCACACCAGCGGCCACCAATAGGATGCCACCACTTTGTCAATGGGCCAAGCCCCCTCCACAGATCAACGGCCCACCAGCAAAGCAGCCTCTACGGAGCAAGGAAGGGAAAATAGCACCCACGACGGCCAAAACAGTCAACGGCTACCCGCGTAACCGCGTTGCACCCGTATCGGCAATTTGGCTAGGAAGCAGGGAACTGCTTAGTCGTCTGCTTACCAAATACTTGAAGTATGATGAGGGTTCATTCAGAATCTTTCTGGGAGTGGGAAGAGCTTCCTGATGATGTACTTAGGTGGATTGATAATCAACCTTAAATGAGAGCAGTTGTCTCAGCAGTTGGGTGGAAACCAGGGAACTGCTGAGTCACCTGCTGAAGTAATGGTGAAGGTATGGAAGGTTTGATTATATGGTGTAGCTCAGGATGATGTGGGCTTACTGAAGATGTGCTTTAGGCCAAGTAAGTAGAGGGTTTTACTTAGGCAGAGGTGTTAGGCAGTTAGGTGATAGTGAGGGAACTGTAGAAGTACCTGCTTGGTTATCACCCTGAATCACAGAGATTATTTTGAACAGACTTCTTAGAGATAAAGATGTAAAGGTCTAGTAATGTCAAGATGTTCACAGGAAATACTTTTGTGTGAGCAGTGGGCTCAGCAGTTGTGTAGTCCTTAGGAGACTGTTGAGGCAACTGCCATGCCTTAAGTGGTATTTCCTGAAAACTTAATGAAACATACCCTTTTTTTGTGATATTGTGAAGCTCTTGTATCTCAAAGAGAGTGAGTAATTAAGCAGTAGGATAAGCAGTTGGGTCAATTAAGACAACTGCTTAGGATGCTGCTGGCAAACTCCAATCTTTATGTGAGAAGTGTTCAGTGTGTGCTTTGTTGACCGAAAGTAAATCAACACACAATATATCCTGGTTCAGAGGTGGTGTAATCCTCCTACATCCAGTCCCATCCTATTTCAAATGGATTTCACTAATGTATTAAGCCCAATACACTTAGTGCCAATCTAGCCTTGACAACTCTGGCCTAGATTGAAGGTGTTTCACGAGGAGTACAACACCACTCCAAGCTACTCAATCCTTTAGGTTTTTCTCAATTGATCCAGTGGGGATCAAAAGGTACTCCTGACCTATCTAACCACACTCAGGTCGGGAACAACTGTCCTCCTGAAGTGTTTTACAACACCTTGTGATATACAAGGAAATTCTAGTCTCCAACTATGAACTAAGCTCTAAAAGTATGACAATGATGATCTATTCTAAGAGCTTAGTGAAGCATGAGTCAAAGCAGAGTTGCTAGATATTCTTTGAATGGTTATGGAATCTCTCTGCTTTGAGCTCAAAAACTTAGTCGCTTTAACTCATGCTTCGGCCTTCATTTATAGGCATCTCCGGTAGATTAATCTCATCCGTTGGTTGAGATGATTTAATCTTGTTCGTTGAATCTTGATCGCAGCGGATAAACAACTTGTTGTTTATCTTCCTCTTCGGAGCTTATGGGATCTTTTTGTTTTGCCCGCCTAGCCACTGTAGACTTCTCTTTAGGCTTCAGACTGTACGCCCATGTTGTACGTCAGTTCTCCATGCTGGATATTTATTGACTCTGTTTTACCCGCCATGGTAAATTTGTTCGAACATAACAATTTCTGAGTCTAATAAAATTATACTGGTAGGATTTAAATATCCTATTAAAGGTAAATAAATTTACCTTATTGCATTTTTACTGTCCAGTAATAATATTATTAGTCTTAGAAATTTTACATTTATTTGTTCTCTCTTTGACACATTTTTCACACCAATATGCCTTTTGATAAAAATGTTCGTAATCAAATAAATATATACCGGTAGGATTTAAATATCCTTTTTAAGGTAGTTTTTACCTTATTGCATTTTTTTCTTTTCCGGTATAATTTATTTGATACATACATTTTTCTTTTGACTTCTGGTCATACTTGGTTGTGATTGGCCCAACTAGTATTTTGAACTTAGACCATTAAATAAACTGGTAGGATAGAAAATCCTATTAAGGTAAAGGTTAATACCTTATTGCATTTTTGTGTTCCAGTTTAATTAATTTGTTTGTTCAAAATCTTTTAGTGCTTCTTATGAAACAAAATAAATTTAACTGGTTGGATTTGTAAGGCATCCGTTTAAGGTAAAAGAATATTACCTTATTGCATTTTCTTTTCCAGTTATCTTTATTTTGTTTATTAGCATTTTGGACAAGATACTGTTGAACAAGACTTTACAAAAGATGAATCTACTAGGGAGTAAAATACAAACATTTGAATGCTACAAAAGATGGGAATGGCATCATCAAAATCGTTATATCAAAATCTAGGGTCTAACAATTTCCCCCTTTTGTGATGATGCCAAAAGAAGAGTTTATAAAATACTTAATGAATACATAATTTAGACCAGAGTATTTTTCTACTTTCTTTCCCCCTCTTTTGGTAGCATTCACTCTAGATTCCTTCCTCTTGATGGTTCTCCACGTGCGAAGCGTGAGAATCTTCTCCTCATTCTTTCATAGTCCTTTTCTCTGAGGTTGTCCAGTTTCTCATAAAAGACCCGCCAAATGAGGGACAGAGACATGGCGGCTTCAATGTTTGATACTTGAAGCAACTGAAGAACAAACTGTTCTTCTTCTCTAACAAATGAAATGGCCTGAGAAAGCACGTCCATTGGAGCCATTCTCCAATTTCTCCAGGTCAACACTCTCTTGATTTGTTTATCAAGATTTTCCTTTTCTTTAAGGAATGAGATCCTTAATTCGAGGAGGTCAGCTTGATCTCGTTGATGAGAAGTCAAGTTGGGTTGTTCATCGGAAGATGGTGGTGCTAGTGTTAGGTCGAGAGCTGGTTCAGAGTTGTTGGCCATTTTCTTAGGATTGTGAGGATTTGAGGGAACAGTTGTTTGGGGAGAGGAATTAGAGGCCTTGAGATGATGAGGGCCGATGATCCTTTGAGAGGAGGATATATAATCAATCTTCCTGATTGTTGTTTCATTTTTGTAGGTCGTTAGGAGGTCGAGGCATTCATGTCTTTAGGCGGCTGTTTCTCTTTTCAAGAAAGCGTATAAGAATTAAATGACATTGACAACCGTCTTCAATGATCCTACTGGGTAGGTTTATCAACACGTGTTGCTTCTGCATGTTGCATGCATTCTTAAATTCTTTTCTGCCTTGGAATAATTCTGATATTCCTTTTTGCATGCTCTGTTGAGCTCAGTAATGGATAATTCTAGTATACTATTTTAGCTTGGTTAAGGCTAAAATTTCAACAGTAATTAGTGAAAATAAGGAGCTAACTATCTTTGGCGGTAACCTTTAGGATGGTTGTTTCTAATAAAGTTTAAGATAGTAGCATTCCCTTTTTAATCCATATGAGTCTACTGCTGAGGTGAATATGGTTCTTCTTTGGCGGAGGCTCTTCAAAGTCCTCGTCGTCGCTGAGCCTGCCGATCTCCCGCTTCTTCGTAAAGGGTTCACCCCCAGGTTTGCCGGTGTTTACCCACGTATTTTTGCGCAGGCCACCTTTAACAAATTGGGAGAGTTCCCCCTGACGAATAAGGCGCTCGATGGCCTTCTTCAGCGTGATGCAGTCATCGGTGTTGTGTGAGGAGTTCTTGTGAAATCGGCAGTATGTGCCACCTCGCTGGATGACAAGGACCTCCTCGGCCGGCCGAGGAGCCTGCTTAATGAGGCCATGCTTTTCGGCGTAGTCGAGGATGGTGCTGACCGGGTGGGTGAGGGGGACCCCTGGCCGTTCCAACCTCGGCCGCCTGTGGCGGTCTTTCTTGCTTTGTCCACTAGAGCCGTGTCGGCCCTGGGCACCCTGGCCGGCCGGGGATGGTCCCGGGGCCGGCGAAGGATTTGTCTTCTTGGAGGGATGGCCTCCCTCTTTTTTGTGGTTGTGGAGCTCGTCGGTGTACAAGCTCCCGCGCTGAAGCGCCTTTGCATACAACCTTGGAGGGTCGGTGATGAGGCTCCTGGCGTACGGGGAGCTACGGAGGGCTCCCTGGTATAGGACGAGGAGGGTGCGCTCATCGGCCCCCTCGACCTCTTCAGTCTCCCTTGTCCACCGATCAATGAATGGCCGGAGGGGTTCGTCATGTTGTTGCTTGACGGAGAGGAGATGGGTGAAATACTTCTTCGCACGTTTCCTCCCGGCAAAGTGGGTGAGGAAACGCTGGGCAAGGTCTTGCCATGAGTCAATACTTCCTTCAGGCAGCGCGTTGAACCACTCGTACGCTGGCCCCTCGAGGGTAGAGAGGAACCAACGGCAGAGGTATTCATCCGATGCGTTCACCATCAGCATATTGTTCTGATAGCGGCTGAAATGTTCCTAAGGGTCTGATCGGTCATCGTAGAATTTTATGGCGTTTCCCTTGTACTTCTCCGGGATGGGGGACGAGAGCACCCTGTCGGTGAAAGGGGTCCTGGTCCTGACCTGGATGACGGGGTCTCCTCGCCCTTCGGCCAACTCCCTCTCAAGGGCGCTGACCTTGTTCATGAGAGCGTTGAGGCCAAGGTCGTTAGAGGCGCTGGCCGTAGGGACATTTGCCGATTGCCTGGCCTCCATCTGGGCCAACCTCCTTTCCAGCTGGGCGATGACCTCGTCCCGGGGATCCCTGGCGGCCGCAGCGGCACCCTGCTGGTTCTTCATGCGCTCGTCGTGGGCCGCATTGATCTGGTGGCGCACGTCGTCCTCGTGCAACTTTCCCTTGCCTTTGTCCAGGCGGGGCTGGTGCGCTGTCCGGGACACAGACCCCAAGCTTTCCCTTGGCGAGCCAGGCCGACGCTCACCAATCCGTCCTGCCATTCTCTCCGAAACCGGACGACGGCGCGTGTCACCTAGCCTATTGAAGGCAAAGGCTTTTCAACGCGCTAGGGTCTGCCCATGCCGAAGAGGGGAAGCGGGGTGGGAGTGGGACGACGTCGTGTCCTGGGCCATCACCCCCTCATCGTTGCCTAGCCTGATGGCCAACGGTTGGGGTTGAGGAGGTGGAGTGACGTTCCCCCCAGTCCTCGGCAAGAGTGCGCTGAGGACGGTGGGGTTCTGAGCCAAGCTGGCGATGATGACCGACAACGCGGCCTGGACCTGTGGATCCACAGACGGAGAAGCCGCGGCCATAGGCTGGGCCGGAGCGTGGTCTGTCTTCTCCGCGCGCTTCTTGTCCAGGCCGATGCGGGCGTCAGGGGCGCCGCCGTTGAGCTGGTTGCGGAGGTCCGTAGTGAGGTTGATGGCCTCCTGGAAGACGTCCCCTCCGCCGACCTGGTCGGCCGTGGCGTCCTCCTCATGCTCCCTGGTCTCCTGATCCTCAGGGATGGCCTTGTTGATGAGGTTGCGGTTTGACTTAGTTCTTCTCATGATCAGTGGTTTGCTGTGCTTGGTAGCGACGAAGGGTGTTAACTTGATTGTTCTAGCTCTCAACGAGAGTACCAAATGATAGAGTATATATCTAGAGAGAAGTGAGAGCTAGAGAGAGAAGTGCAAGTAATGCTTCAATAGAATGATTTTGTAACCCCTATAACTACCTCCAGAGGAAGTATTTATAGGAAAAATACGGGCTGGACTTCCAAGCCTTGGGCTTGGGAAGCCCATTTACAACTGGACCGCTATTGGGCCGAATACAAAGCAGCTGATGGGCTATATAAATGAATAAGTGTAAAATCTAGTCCTGCGAGTCCTTCGTGGCCGACGAGGGTCTGGCCGACGAGGGCACGACCGATGAAGGCACGGCCGACGAGGACACTCTGGTTCCCTGGCTTCAGGATCATATTCTGAGTTAGCCCCTCTTTGGCCGACGAGGGTCCTTCGGCCGACGGGGGCACCGCGTGGTGGCTTATGCTTTCTGTCCTGAGTATGTGGGTCCTGGGGCCTAGACCCATATACTCCATCATCTATATTCATTATTCTAGAACTTTGAATGTTTGCACTTTTAATTTCAAAATTGTAGTTGTTTGACTTATTTCTCATTTTAAATTAATGACTTCTTGACTATATTTATATTTCGAGATGCACTAGTGTATATGAGATAAAATATGAATTTATTTCTAAGTATTTTGAAAATGTGAAATCCTTCAATACCATGAATGGGTAGACGTCAAGGGATAATATATGTATATTTTTTTGAAAAAAAAATTGATTTTAATATTTATAAATACACCCCTATAACTTTTAATATTTCTAAATACACCCCCATAACTTATAATAATAATAATAATTATTATGGCCCCGTATATGTATCCTACTTTTTTTGGTTTTGTCGTATCTTCGTACGTGTTTTCGTGTTTCCGTGTTGCCGTATCGGTGCTACTAGCAAGAGGGTTGTATTCAATATTCATGCGGTTCTTTATTAGCATATGATCATTATTTTGATCAATATTTCTATTTGTAAATAAATAGTATATCGGTTAAATAACTAATTTAGTTAGTTCGTACAATTAGTTAGATCAAATAGTCAGTTGGTCAACTCAATTTGTTTGTATTCCTTTATATATTTCCTTTTTACATTCATAACTCAATAATGAACTATTCATTTTCATTCGTAATCAATCTCTTACAACGCTAATGTGGTATCAGACGGAACTTTTTGCTCATTTATTGTTCTTGAGTAAAACGCAGCCATGGTAGCTACGAGATCATCTTCTGAATCTCGTGATGATCATGTTCATGATCATCTAACAAATCCTTTCAATCCACTTTTTCTTCATTCAAATGAAAATCTAACTCTCATTCTGGTTCCTAATCTTCTTATGGAGAAGAATTATCACTCATGGCGTCACAACATGATCGCTATGCTTGAATCAAAGAACAATGACATGTTTGTTGACGGCTCACTTTCTTCTCCAGCTTCAACTGATCCTCTGCGTTAATCATGTAATCGTTGCAATTGTAAGGTTATGTCATCTATTTTGACACAGCACATGAAATCTGGAAAGATTTAAGAGATCGCTTTTCACATGGTGATGTCTTTCACATAGCCGATCTCTAGGAGAGATTTATTATCTTCACCAAGGTACTTCTTCTATTATCGAGTATTATACCAGACTCAAAGCCCTCTGGAAAAAACTTGAACAATTTCGCACAGTTCTTACTTGCAAATGTTCAACTACTCCTTGTACCTGTGGTGTTCTGCAAATGATAATGAAAGAAAGAGAAGATAATTATGTTATTAAATTTCTTCGTGGATTGAATGAGGAATTCTCACAAACACGTTCTCAACTCATGTTAACATCTCCAATACCATCTCTCACCCGGAACCTTTAACCTCACATTGCAACAAGAACGAGAGTTTGGAACATCATTTTCAATCTCTCAATCTTCCAAATCAACTATGTTAGCAGCAATGGGTGATTCTAGCTCTGATTATCAACAACCATCAGAAAATGTATCCATGTCTCGTGGTGGTTTTCACAATTTTCGTGTCAGATCCTCTAATTCTCGTGGAGCTTTCAATAACAATCGAGGTGGTAGAACTCAAGGCACAGGTAGAGGCAAAGGACAAAAACATTGTGACTATTGTGGCAGAAATAATCATGCACGTGATACATGCTTTGAACTTCATGGATATCCACCCGGATACAAAACCAACAATTCATCTACTTCTTCATCAAATTTAGCTTATATGGATCCTACTGATAACTCATTGTCTTCTACTTTGAAGGAGGATAACACTCAGTACCAATTTCTATTGTCTAAAGAGCAATATCAGAATGTTCTCGCTCTTCTTCAGCACTTTCAGATTCAAAACTCTTCTGTTCATCATGCTTCCACATCTACTTTCAATCTACGTGGTAATATTTCCTCTCTAGTTCATTGGATATAGATAATGGAGCCACAAACCATATTTGCCCATCCAAACATTCCTTTTCTTTTTTAAAATCCATTCCTCATGTGCACATTAAACTTCCTAATGGCACTTCAGTTATCTCCAAGTTTGCAGGAATAGTCATCTTAGGACAATTAATCCTTGAAAATGTCCTGTTTGTTCCTAACTTTTCTACACACTTGATTTCTATTCCAAAACTTATGTCTAATAGTCAACACATCATCATCTTTGACCTTTCACGTTGTTTCATCTTGCAAAAAACAACTTTGACGAAGATTGGTATAGCTAAAAAGCATAAGGCTTGTTCTATCTTTCTTTTAATAATCATTTGTTTCCAAAATCTTGTAATAATGTAGATTCTAGGCAAACTGACATTTCTTTGTTGTGGCATCTCAAACTTGGTCATGTTTCTAATACTGTCTTAAAACAATTGTCAAGTCAGTGTACTTACACTCCATATTCTTCTTTTTCAAGTTGTGATGTTTGTCATTTATCTAAACAAAATAAACTACCATACCCCAATAGCACAACAAAAACTACCAGATTCTTTGAACTCATACATGTTGACATTTGGGGTCCTTTAGCTGTAACTTCCATTGATGGTTATAGCTACTTCCTTACTGTAGTAGATGACTTCACTAGATTCACTTGGACTCACCTTTTTAAAAGAAAGATTTAAGTCAGAACAATTCTCCAGAACTTCATTCTGAAAATTGAAAATCAATTTGACCTCAAACTCAATAAAGTTAGGTCTGATAATGGTAAGGAATTCATCCTACCAGATTTCTATAATAGCAAAGGCATCATTCGTGAAACCTCATGTGTTGAATGTCCTCAACAAAATTCCATTGTTGAAAGGAAACATCAACACATTCTAAACATCACTAGAGCACTTCTTTTCCAAGCTAAACTCACCAAAACATTCTGATCCTTTGCTGTTAAACATGCAATCCACATTATCAATAGAACTCCTTCTTCTATTCTAGATCACAAATCTCCCTTTGAGCTAACTTTTCATTCTAAACCTGATCAATGAAATTTAAAGGTATTTGGTTGTCTTGCTTTTGATAGCACTCTTACAGCCAATAGGTCAAAATTGGACAGTAGAGCTCATAAATGCATCTTTCTAGGTTTTAAAGAAACCACTAAAGGATACATCTTATACCATCTTCATTCTGGAAACATTTTCATTTCCAGAAATGTTCTCTTATATGAAACTCAGTTTCCATTTCACTCACACACTAAATCCTCACACCATCCTGATCTTGTCACTATTCCATCAGGTACACTTGATGATCATCAATCATCTGAATCCAATACTCCAAACACCAATCCAAACAAAAGAATTAAGAAAGCTCCAGGATACCTTGATGCTTTTTTTTGCTCCAAGGGGTCTGGGGGAGGGGGGCTGGGGGGCCTGGAGTAATCAGGGCTGAAACACACTTCATTGAGTTTCAAACTACTACTGTGGGAATGCTATTACCAATTCTTCCACTACTTATTACATGGAACCACATCTTAATCTTTCCAATTGCTCTTCTAAATACATTTCTTATTGTAATTCCCTTTCACTTCAATCTGAACCCTCATCTTTCAAAGAAGTTAATGAACATGAATGTTGGAGAAAAGCAATGCTTACTGAGATTAAAGCTCTTGAAAACAATAAAACTTGGTCCCTAGTGAAATTACCTCAAGGTAAAAAGGCAGTGGGTTTGAAATGGGTTTATAAAGAAATTGAAATCTGATGGTTCTATTGAAAGATACAAGGCCAGGTTAGTAGCCAAAGGTTTTACACAAACAGAAGGAATTGATTTCGTTGAAACATATTCACTTGTTGCAAAACTTACCACAATGAGATTGCTATTATCTTTGGTTTGTACTAATAACTGACATATTGAGCAACTAGATATTGATAACGTTTTTGTACATGGGAACTTAAGAGATGGATTCTATATGAAACCTCCACCAGAGCTCCTTATTCCACATACCAATTTGGTCTGCAAATTACATAAGCCCATTTATGGCTTGAAACAAGCCAGTCCCCAATGGAATCAAAAATTGACCTTCTACACTAATTCCTCTTGGATACAAGCAAAGCCTAGCTGATTAATCTCTTTTTCTCAGACAAATAGGGTCTTCACTAACAGCCTTGTTAGTCTACGTTGATGATATCATACTTACAGGGAATGATGCTGCAGAAATCAAACGAGTCAAAACATTGCTTCATAAGCAATTTCACATAAAGGATTTGAGAAAGTTAAAGTATTTTCTAGGACTTGAGGTTGCTAGATCCAAAAAGGGAATTATTCTACACCAAAGGAAGTATTGTCTTGAGTTAATTGATGAATTTGGACTATCTGGGTGTAAACCAGCTTCCACAACCATTGATCCTGCTCAAAAATTGTCTGGTGATGAAGGTACTCCTATAGATAATCCTAACTCATATAGAAGACTAATTGGTTGTCTAATCTACCTTACTAATACACGACCCGACATTACATTTGTTGTACAACAACTTAGCTAGTTTGTATCATCTCCTAGAGAACCTCATCTTCATGCAACACTAAAAATTCTCAAATATCTTAAAAATGAACCATCTCTTGGTTTGTTCTTTTCATCATCAAACACTCTTCAAATACAAGCATTCTCAGACTCTGATTGGGCCACTTGTCCTGACACAAGGAAATCAATTATAAGGTTTTGTGTCTTTCTAGAGCAATCTTTAATCTCATGGAAATCAAAGAAACAAAGCACTATTTCTAGATCTTCATCTGAAGTTGAACACAGAGCTTTAGCATCCTTGACTTATGAACTACAATGGATTTAATTTCTTTTACATGATCTGCATGCTTCTGTTTTAATGCCTTTTCATGTCTATAGTGTCGGTCCATCTGCCATACAAATCGCCAAAAATCGTACATTTCATGAACGAACAAAGCACATATAAGTAGATTGTCACTTCATCAAAATTAAACTGGACTAGGGCTCGCTCAAACTGTTTTTTGTTCCAACATCTTGCAAGCTAGCAGACTGTTTCACCAAGGCATTACTACCTACTCCTTTTCATACTAATGTCTCCAAGTTGAATCTCCATTCCATATATGATCCACCTTGAGGGAGGCTATTATCATATGATCATTATTTTGATCAATATTGCTATTTGTAAATAAATAGTATATCTGTTAGATAACTAATTCAGTTAGTTCGTACAGTTAGTTAGAGCAAATAGTCAGCTGGTCAACTCAATCTGTTTGTATTCCGTTATATACTTCCTTTGTACATTCATAACTCAATAATGAACTATTCATTTTCATCCTGTAATGCGCAATATGGAGTTGATGAATTTACTTCTAAGCTTTAGATTATCCTATCGATTTGTTGTGAGCTATTTGAATTTTGAGCTATTTTGTTACTACCTCCCTCCCACTAATACTTCGTACGTACGTAGTATGTGATATGGGTGTGATATGACTGAATTTATATGATTAATAATGAATTAATCAAGTAAAAATTAATTAAGAATGGTTTGAAATTATATAAATTTCACCAAATTTGGTTAGTCATGCTTTTAATTGAATAGACAAATTAAAAAGGGAAAAAAATGAAACACTCTTAGTGGGACGTAGGATATTTTATTTCTCTTGGCATCATGAGTTGGTTCGACTTAGTCGGTGTTTGCAAACGCTAAAAAAACGCTTCTCCACTTTTGGCTTAAAAAGCTAAAAAAAGTGTTTTCTGGTTAAATAAAATACTAAAAAGTTAAAAGCTAGAATCTGCTTTTTTACTTTTTCTATTACACAAAAAGTACATATTTTACCAAACACTACCAAGTTTTACTTTTGAAAAACACTTTTTTCTCAAACACTATCAACTTTTACTATTAAGCATTTTTTCCAAAATCATTTTAAAAGTGATTTTTTTAAAGCACGGGCTTTTGCAAACACTTGAAAAATATGATGATTTCTATTGTTAAAATGTGTGATGGTCTCTAAGCCTGATTGGTGAGTAAGGGAGTGTTTGAATTGCTTGAGGGTACTTGTTATTTGGATTGGTTTGATTTTAATCTATTAGTTTCTATTTTGAAGAAAATTGGGATCTCGGAGTAGTATAGGAAGGTAGGAGTGATTTAGATAGTAAACATTTAGAGAGAAAGTAATGAGTGAAATTAGCATTTCATGTTACATCAGTATTTATCATTTAAATACGGAGTAATATTTTCAATAACTTTATGATATTTCTTTAAATTTATATCTTCATTGTGCTTGTACTCTTTTATATATTTTAATAAGGGAAATGGACACCAATATAATATTACTAAACGGAGGCCTAAATCCAAAAAAGTGAGTCCAATTGAAAATAGACAAAAAACTGACCTAGTAGTGACAAAATGGAAACTTACAACAGCAAATAACTTACTGGTCTATTATTATAAAAGGTCGAGAGAATAAACTGCTTCCAAATCTACAGTTCACTTCAAACCGAAACGAATGAAGAAAGCATCGGAAATCAAGTTTAGCTGAATCGGTATGTTTATTCATTTGAATCGCAAAATATATTTACATCGTTAGAAGATTGTTTTTATCAGATCGATGAAATAAATCATGTTTATTTGGATGAACTTCGCTTATTCTGTTTTGATTATGTATTCAATCTGTCAGTTACACTGATATGCAAGTGACGTGATTTTCTTATACTCCAAGCATTGTAGTTTGTAATTAGGTATGTATGGTTGCATTTGTTGGTCGTTATTGACATGTGTAACTGTATCTGGATTTGTGATTGAGAATAACCAGTTACACTGGTTACAATTGATTTGTCAGTTACAAGTTCAGTAGTAACTTGATTGAGTTACATGTCTGTTAGTTACATTTTATATACTCCCTCCGTCCCTTATAACTTTGCCAACTTTCCTTTTTTGGTTGTCCCATTAACTTTGCCACTTTCCCTTTTAAGTAAAGAATTTGTGGTTCCAGTTAATTCTCTCTCCTCTGCAATAACCTCAACCACACACTTTTCACTTTATTAATTCTCATGCCGGTCAAACTTGGCAAAGTTATTAGGGACGGAGGGAGTAGTAAATTTGTTACCCATGTAATTGGATTTGGATTTGTGTTTGAGAATAACCAGTGTAACTGTTATAATTGGTCTTCCAGTTACAAGTTCAATAATTACATTGATTGAGGTACAAGTGTATTAGTTACATTAATTGTACATTGAAATTGTTACCAATGTAACTGTATCTGGATGTGTGTTTGAGAATAACCAGATACATTGGTTACAACTGATTTGCCAATTACAAGTTGAGTAGTTACTTGATTGAGTTACATGCTTCATGGTTACATAATGTGCAGTGACAAAAGTAATTAAATATATAAAAGTAAAGGCAGTTACACTTGATAACTACTTTGTTTTCAGATCAGGAAGAAGGCCTTAACTCATTTTTATAATGAGATGGAAGAAATGATGGTGACAGTACTATTTGACAGAAGATGGAAATCTGATAAGAAGTTTGTCTCAAAATCAACACACGGACTTCTCTTGAATGAAAGGGTATTGTTGAGGTTTATTCCCCTCAACCCGCAGGCCCAACACGTAACCTGGGGTTTCGAATGGGTGGAAAGCAAATGAACTCACTAAATCAACGGGGATGGATTAAATGACTGTTTCCTTCAATATTGTGATTACAAGCCGAAAAGGCCGAACGTACTAAAAATAAGTTACGTACTGCTGACGCTATTACAACTCTAGAGTAACGATGTGTGAACCCTTTACAATGAAATAAATGCGGCTATTTATAGTACACTCTGGTGGTTGGGGGCTGACGTGGTCGGCTGTGGGCGACATGATTCCAACCACCAAATCTTCAGCATTAAATGCGCTTCCCGCCAAGATCTTGGTTTCCCGCCATAATGCGGGGGACGTCCGTCCCCTAAATTGAACTCAAGTCTTTGATGGCAACCGGGGCCTTCAGGTATAGCCCACAAGACGTCCCCCCTGGTCCTTGGACCTTGGGACCTGGCTACGCAGGGCTACGTGCGCCCCTGGCTCTTGGACCTTGAGGCCTGGCCATGCTGGGCTACGTACGTCCCATGGCCCTTGGACCCTGAGGCCTGGCTATGCTGGGCTACGTACGTCCCCTGGCCCTTGGACCCTGAGGCCTGGCTATGCTGGGCTACGTACGTCCCCTGGCCCTTGGACCTTGAGGCCTGGCTGTGGTGGGCCACGTACGTCCCTTGGCCCTTGGGCTTCAGGGGTTGATGGGCTGGCCCTGGAAGGCCATTAATCCAACACAAGTCCCCTACTTCTGATGTTCCGAGCCTGCGCGGGACATGAAAAAAAAGATGATTTCCGCCGTACCGTTTTGAGCCGTTGCTCCCTTTCCCCCAGGTGACGGTTACTTCCCGTCGTCGTTTGCGGGGCTCTAGGTGCCAGCTATCAGGCCGGTTCAACTTCCCATAAAAAAGTAATCATTTCGTATCAGCCCGTCTTTATGCGACACACGTCCCTGTGTACGCTCCTTGCCACGTGTCGCCCGTGGGTAGGTGTTAGGGCTTTTCATCTGCTATCTCCTCTTGCCTCCTCTTGCACCGATCAGCGAGTATTTTGGTCCCGGTGTTTGTTCCTTTTCCAAGCTTCTAGCTAAGGTAAATCCCCGACTCCAATCTTCTTCTTCCTTCTCGTATATCCCTATGGTCTGCTCCATGGAGATTTCTTCCTCCTCTGAGACTAGCTCCGGCTCTTCTACCGGTTCTTCGGCCGGCTCATCTTCGGCGTCAGAATCCAAGTCCCGTTCTTCGGTTGAGGCGAGTGGATCTGGCCGTTCCAGCGCCTCTTCAATGGCAGTCCCTGATGTAGTGACCGATGCCGCCATCCCGGTCGTTGGGGAACATGTTGACATGGCCGTTGACCCTGAAAATGCCATTGCGATGGCGGCACAACCTGCCGCGGCGGCGGGGCATCCAGACGACTACGACTCGGGTGAGGAGGCTGAAGAAGGGGATGACCTCCGAATCTATAAGCGGGGCATCCCCATGGACGATCACAAGCACATTGTGCTTGAACCGAACGTAGCTGCGATCGAGCAAGTTTTTTCAAAAGAGCCTTGAGGGAGCTGCAAGTTCTCCTCCCCCCCCCCCCCCCGCCTGCCTATTATAGCCTTCGGGGCGCGGATAACCTCTTCATGAGACGTCCGGGGATGGTGATGGTACATATGGACTCTCTGAAGGCCGGACTGCGGTTCTTGTTACCTCCGTTCTACCTGAATTTCTTCGAGTTCTACGGCGTGGTCCCGGCTCAATTCATGCCGAATTCCTACCGCCAGATCTCTGCGTTCCTTGTCCTTTCCAAATCGCTGGGGCTCGCTTTCTCCCTGGAGCTGTTCCATGATTTTTTCCAAGTTACCCCCCAAAATGCTGATGGGTTCCTGAGCGTGGCCGCTCGTCCCAAGAGAAAGTTGTTCGAGGGGGCTCCCTCTTCTATCCATGACTGGAAGAACCGTTACTTCTTTATTCGTTATGCGACCAATCGGCTCCATGTACGGTGGAACGGATACCCTCCGAAGGTCCAGACACCAGAACTGACCTCAGTATTGCAGGAAGCCGTGGACAAGCTGAGGTTGGGCGGTGTTAGGAGATTAAAAGGCCTTCTGACCATTGAGGCACTCTCCAACGCTGGGATAGGTACCGCCCGTGATCCCTGGACTGGCCTTCTCTAGTGTTCATCTTGTGGGCCCGGTCGGTCTGTTCCCTGAGGAGAGTGCCTTTGTGATTCACACCGCCCGGTACTAACGTTATTTTTCCATTTTTCAGGTCCTCCCCCTACTCAAGATCAGATGGATAACGCGGCTATGGCACTTCGACGTGAGGCAAAGGCTGCCAAGGAACGGGAGACGCTAGCTAAAGCCCGTGCAGCTGTTCAATCCTCTGGGGCTACCTCTTCGGCCGCGTCCCGGGCTAGTCAGTGGGTCGCCGATGCAGAGCGGTTTCTGGTTGCTGAGGTGACCGGGCAAACCTCCAAGGCCCCTCCTCAAGATAACCGGGTTCTAAATGTGAACCCGGTCGGCGTTGCTATCCCTGCTGGCGGGGATAAGGATAAGGGGAAAAAGACGAAGAGGTCGCGTCTTGAGCCCTCTGCCCCCAAGTCTACGAGCGTCGCGGTTCCCTCCGCCGTTCGTCCCATTTCTGAGGTCTGGAAGGACATGGCCCTCCAGGCCGGGCTGGAGCTATCAGGTCATTCCTCGGGCGACTCTGTTGACAACGCCCTGCTTCTGAGCCTCTAGGTATGTTCTCTAGTCGTTTTATGTGTTATCTTCTGACTCTGCTCCTTGTTTCCGCTTAACCCATTTTCCTTTTTTGCAGGCCGGGCTGAGCTTGCTGCAAGCTAAGTCTGCTCGGGAGAGAGATCTCGCCGAGCTCAGGAAGAAAGCTGATGCGGCCCTTAAGAGGGAGCAGGAAGCTTCGCTGCAGCGGGAGGCCGCCCTGGCAGAGGCGAAGAGGGTGCACGCTGCCCTGACCCAGGCCCAACAGGAGCTCCAGGCCGTTCGTGCTCAGGGCGAACGTGAGAAATAAAGCCTGCTCGCCAAGGTAGCCCTGGCTGAGGAGCATGGGATTTTGTTTGTTCCTGCCGCAGACCCTGCCCCCGTCCTGAAGGTGGGGATCCTTCCACGGACGTTCTGACCCTGTCCCTTAACGTGGAGGAATTCAAGAAGACTTCTCAGTTCCTCCAGGCTGCTTATGAGTACTGCCAGGGCGCTGCTGGAGAGGTTTTTGAAGCCGAACTGCAGTCGGTGGTGGATAAGAAGCATTTAGATCATGGGGTGAACTAAACCACCGCCCGCAGCTCCTCCTCCAACGCCAACGTTTTCTATTTTTCTATTGCTAAATCAACTGGAAGACTGCCCTTGGTGGTGAGTGGCTTATGGAGCTTGCTGATGATTCCTTTGCCAAGGGGTACTTTGAAGGTGTAAAAGCCCTTAGAAGCGTGCTCCCTCTGGTCGGCTATCCCCCGTTTAATGTGGATGATTACACCGATGGGGCTGAGCTTCGGCGAGTTATGGGCAAACTCGACCGAGCCGAGCAGTGCGCGGCGGCTATTCAGAGGGGTGACATCCCCGATCCCCCCACTCCCGAGCCTCCCGTGGTGCCAGCAGAAGATCCGCCGGCCTCCCCACGCTCCCCTTCTCACGGTTTTCTTACATAGCTTCGCTAGTTCCCTTTTCTGTATAATTGTATGTTACGGCTAGTAAGGCCGAAGAATAAAGCCTCCTTGTATTTACAACTTGTGTTCTGTTTACTCATTCGTACTTTCCTACTTTATCCCCCCTTCCTCTTCCTTTTTTTTCTTTTTTTACGAGGAACGGCCCTTGATCCTTATTCATGGGCCTTCACCTATTCTTCTGACGAGGAACGACCCCTGATTCTTTTTCATGGGCCTTCACCTATTCTTCTGATGAGGAACGGCCCCTGATCCTTATTCATGGGCCTTCACCTTTTCTTCTGACGAGGAACGGCCCTTGGTCCTTATTCATGGGCCTTCACCTATTCTTCTGACGGGGAACGGCCCTTGATTCTTATTTATGGGCCTTCACCTATTCTTCTGACGAGGAACGGCCCCTGATCCTTATTCATGGGCCTTCACCTTTTCTTTTGACGAGGAACGGCCCTTGGTCCTTATTCATGGGCCTTCACCTCTTCTTCTGACGAGGAACGGCCCTTGATTCTTATTCATGGGCCTTCGCCTTTTCTTCTGACGAGGAACGGCCCCTGATCCTTATTCATGGGCCTTCACCTTTTCTTCTGACGAGGAACGGCCCTTGGTCCTTATTCATGGGCCTTCACCTCTTCTTCTGACGGGGAACGGCCCTTGATTCTTATTCATGGGCCTTCACCTATTCTTCTGATGAGGAACGGCCCCTGATCCTTATTCATGGGCCTTCACCTTTTCTTTTGACGAGGAACGACACTTGGTCCTTATTCATGGGCCTTCACCTCTTCTTCTGACGAGGAACGGCCCTTGATTCTTATTCATGGGCCTTCACCTTTTCTTCTGACGAGGAACGGCCATTGGTCCTTATTCATGGGCCTTCACCTCTTCTTCTGATGAGGAACGGCCCTTGATTCTTATTCATGGGCCTTCACCTTTTCTTCTGACGAGGAACGGCCCTTGATCTTTATTCATGGGCCTTCACCTTTTCTTCTGACGAGGAATGGCCCTTGGTCCTTATTCATGGGCCTTCACCTCTTCTTCTGACGAGGAACGGCCCTTGATCCTTATTCATGGGCCTTCGCCTCTTCTTCTGACAAGGAACGGCCCTTGATTCTTATTCATGGGCCTTCACCTTTTCTTCTGACGAGGAACGGCCCTTGATCCTTATTCATGGGCCTTCACCTTTTCTTCTCACGAGCAACGGCCTTTGGTCCTTATTCATGGGCCTTCACCTCTTCTTCTGACGAGGAACGGCCCTTGATTCTTATTCATGGGCCTTCACCTTTTCTTCTCACGAGGAACGGCCCTTGATCCTTATTCATGGGCCTTCACCTTTTCTTCTGACGAGGAACGGCCCTTGGTCCTTATTCATGGGCCTTCACCTCTTCTTCTGACGAGGAACGACCCTTGGTCCTTATTCATGGGCCTTTGCCTCTTCCCCTCCTTTCCTTTTTTTGGAACTTGTGAGGGGTGGTTTCAGCACTTGTCCCCTGCGGCGTGGATCCCGAAGCGTCCCCAGCCGTAGGATGCACCAACCATGGCCCGCCACGTGTCTCTCCTTCATTCGGGAGCCGGGGTGGTTTTTCCCTATAAATATCCCTTTGCCCAAATTTGGGGATTGCTTTGTGACTTTTGCCAGATTATTTTCTCTCTCTAGATTCTTTGTAAGTCTCTCATTCCTCCTCCGTACCTGCCATGTCTTCCATCCTCCCCAAGCCGTCCGCCCATGGCCATTCCGGAAACTTATCCGATGACGGCTGTAACTCCGGGGACGACCTCTCGGTCTATAGGCGTGGGATGCCCCCCAGCCTCCTCGTTTCCCCCTTAATTTCCACCTCATTCGGCGTCAGTGCCAACATCTGCTCCTTTGCGAAAAGAACTTGTACCCCAGTTGCTTCCCCCCCCCAGGGTTTGGTACGCACGGTTCCTCCGCCACCCTATGCGACATCTTCCCGGCCATGTGGTCGTCCACCTTGACTCTGTGGAAGCGGGTCTCCTTTTCCCGCTACTTCCTTTCCATGTTTCTCTTTTCAGGAGACTTGGCATCGCCCCAGCCCAACTCGTCCCGAATTCTCATCGGATTCTTGCCGGTTTCATAATCCGGTGCCATGACGTGGGGGTCGAGTCGTCTGTGAAGTTGTTCCTGCATTTCTTCCGGCTTTCCCCGTACGGCCAGACGGGTTATCTCTGTGTGGTGGCCCATTCGTGGAGGGTTCTTTTTTCCAACAACCCTTCCAACCCGAACAGCTGGGAGGAGAGGTTCTTTCTCGTCGGGGTTGATTCCCCCCTCCCCTTCTCTGATCGGTGGAATGCCTTTCCGGCCAAGTTTGAGCCCCCAGTTCTCCATTCGACCGAGCTAGAACAGGACGCGTGTACCGCCGATGAGGGGATCCAGAACCTGCGTCTGCTGGTGAATGACACCAACTTGGGCAAGGCCGGCATAGGTGCGTCCTCGCTGAGGCCCGGGTTTTGGACTCTCTTCTTATGACTCCCAACTTGTTCTGATAATTTCTCTTGTTTTGTTTGCAGGGCTTTATCCCAGATCCTCTGCCATGGTTCCCCAACCCCGTGCTACTCCCTCCTCTGTCTGGGCTGATGCTAGTAAGGGAAAGCAGATCGTTGGTGAGGATCAGGGCCAGAAGAGGCCCAAGGCTGAACCTGCTGGGGCTGAACGGCCCCCCAAGAAGTCTCGCCACGGGGAAGGGTCCTCCAAGGCTGTGGTGGTCCTTGATGGGTCTGATAATGAGACCGTCTCTCCTCCTAAGCCGCCCCCCAAACCCCTGCTAGACCAGGGTTCGAGCGATCCTCCTCCGTCCGGTTCTGAGGGCTCGTTTTATGATATTATTGAGTTCTCCGGGTTGGGCCCCCGTGCGGAGTCAAAGAGGTTGTTTGGGCAGACGGCCTCTTTGTAATACTTAAGATTTAATTTAAACGGATTAATAGTACTACTCATATCAACAGAGGTGCATCTCCTTTTAAGGGAGCTCATCACCCAAGAACTCCAAAGTTAAGCGTGCTTGCACGGGAGTAGTCTTGGGATGGGTGACCCCCTGGGAAGATTCTCAGGGCGCGCATGAGTGAGGACAAAGTGCGCGGTAAAGGCTCGTGGTGGTTTGTGGGGACAGTACTAGAGGTCTAGAGTAACTACCTCGGGTCCTGCGAGGCCGGGGTGTTACAAATGGTATCAGAGAAACCCTGCGACGATGTGCTGATCCGTTGGATATCGGGCGGGCACTTAGTAGGGGAAAAGATTCTGGGATATGATTGAGATTGGTGTTTGGGCGCAACGAGGACGTTGCGTTCCTAAGTGGAGGTGATTGTAATACTTGAGATTTAATTTAAACGGATTAATAGTACTACTCATATCAACAGAGGTGCATCTCCTTTTAAGGGAGCTCATCACCCAAGAACTCAAAAGTTAAGCGTGCTTGCACGGGAGTAGTCTTGGGATGGGTGACCCCCTGGGAAGATTCTCAGGGCGCGCATGAGTGAGGACAAAGTGCGCGGTAAAGGCTCGTGGTGGTTTGTGGGGACAGTACTAGAGGTCTAGAGTAACTACCTCCGGTCCTGCGAGGCCGGGGTGTTACACTCTTTGATTTGGTGTTCCCTGGGGTTGAAACTCCCTCGGGATTTCGCTGCTCGTGACAGTGCAGTGGACCTTCATGAGTGCGGCCTTAGCACGCTCAACAAGGCCGCCATCTATTTTTGCAAGGCGTGGTTTGCCTATGAAGCTCAGGAGCGTGCTTCCGCCCAGGTGCGTTGTGAGGCCGATGATTTGGTGAAGAAAGCCAAGGAGCGCCTGCACCAGATGCAGCAAGACCTGAACGCTGCCCTGCATCTTGCTAAGGGAAGCACGTCCCTTCAGGAGACGGTGAGGAAACAAGCCGAGGAGCTGCAGCTGCTTCGTGCCAAGGTGGCTGCCGTGGAGAAGTCCGACGTGCAGCTTCGCCAGGTTGGTACGGATGGGGCCGTTCCTGTTTTTGAGGCTGATGTTTCCAAGATCAAGGAGGCTGGCTCTATTGAGTTCCAGAAGTCCCGTGCCTATGTCGATGCCGTGAATGTCTGTGTAAAGGAGCGCCTTGCCCAGAGTTTCGGGGAGTTTTTGGCTAAGAGTGCTGATCCGCTGAAGGACGGCATCGGGTTGGTATCGGGAACCTCCGCCGTCCAGGAGTTCCTTGCAGAGCTTGCCGACGATGCCTTCGCCAAAGGTATGATCGGCCTTTTGGCCGGAAACCTCCCGGCCCTCCAACGTTATCTCCCCACGCCGTTTGATCCTGAGGCCGCTGGTTTCAATGCTTCGTTTGTTGAAGCTTACGGGGAGGCTTTGAAGGGCAAGTGCCAGGTCACAGACGCCCCTCCCCCCTGGCCGGGTGAGTTTGTCAAATTTTGCTTTCCAGCCGTACTTCCTGGCTTGCCGGCCGTTCTTCCCGAGGCGGCTAATGTTTTTAAGATGGCTTGCTTCGGCCCTCACGCCTCTGGGTTCATAGAAAGCTCTTGCAGTCTCATCTATATTCAAGGATAGCTCCCCGGGGCGTGATGGTTCTGATTATTTTGTACTCTTGATTTCACTCCGAACTCGTGTTTGTTGTACTTTCCGGCCGGTAGAGCCGATGAATAAAGTGTACCTTGGTTGCCGCGATCATTTTTACCACTTGTCGTCCGTTGGTCTTTTATTTTATCCTTCCCCTTTTTGGGGATTACCTAATGCCTCTCTCCATTTTTTTGGAGAGGTCTTTTGCTTTGTCCCGTCATTCGTTCGTCTTACCTGCCCATTTGGCCCGGTCCTTAGGATCCTGAGCTGGGCTCGACCGCGATTGTGATGCGGAACGGGTTTATCCCCTTTGGGGATTCCCCGGTCTTTGTCCCGTCATCCATTCGTCTTACCTGCCCATTTGGCCCGGTCCTTAGGATCCTGAGCTGGGCTCGGTCGCGATTGTGATGCGGAACGGGTTTATCCCCTTTGGGGATTCCCCAATGCCTCTCTCCATTCTTTTTTTTCTCTTTTTTTTTGGAGAGGTCTTCTACTTTGTCCCGTCATCCGTTCTTCTTACCTGCCCATTTGGCCCGGTCCTTAGGATCCTGAGTTGGGCTCAGCCGCGATTGTGATGCGGAACGGGTTTATCCCCTTTGGGGATTCCCCGGTCTTTGTCCCGTCATCCGTTCGTCTTACCTGCCCATTTGGCCCGGTCCTTAGGATCCTGAGCTGGGCTCGGCCGCGATTGTGATGCGGAACGGGTTTATCCCCTTTGGGGATTCCCCAATGCCTCTCTCCTTTTTTTTTGGAGAGGTCTTTTGCTTTGTCCCGTCATCCGTTCGTCTTACCTGCCCATTTGGCCCGGTCCTTAGGATCCTGAGCTGGGCTCGGCCGCGATTGTGATGCGAAACGGGTTTATCCCCTTTGGGGATTCCCCGGTCTTTGTCCCGTCATCCGTTCGTCTTACCTGCCCATTTGGCCCGGTCCTTAGGATCCTGAGCTGGACTCGGCCGCGATTGTGATGCGGAACGGGTTTATCCCCTTTGGGGATTCCCTAATGCCTCTCTCCATTTTTTTTGTTTTTTGGAGAGGTCTTTTGCTTTGTCTCGTCATGCGTTCGTCTTACCTGCCCATTTGGCCCGGTCCTTAGGATCCTGAGCTGGGCTCGGTCGCGATTGTGATGCGGAACGGGTTTATCCCCTTTGGGGATTCCCCGGTCTTTGTCCCGTCATCCGTTCGTCTTAACTGCCCATTTGGCCCGGTCCTTAGGATCCTGAGCTGGGCTCGGCCGCGATTGTGATGCGGAACGGGTTTATCCCCTTTGGGGATTCCCCAATGCCTCTCTCCATTCTTTTTTTTGGAGAGGTCTTTTTGGATTATTAGTCCCGCCCGGTGGGGAATGTTGGTTTCCCCTGGGAGGCTCGTAGTGTTTGTGTGATGTCGCTATACACCATGATTTTATCGTGGAAACCCGGAAAGGGAATACCCACGGGACTTTTTGGGCTAATGTCCAAGCCTCTTGTCTTTATTAATTCCTGTTGTTACATTTGTATGAATGGAATACTTCTAACGACTCCTTCCCCCTGTCTTTTTTTTCAGGGGGGCTATTGGTAAAATTTCTTCAGGTGCTCCACGTTCCATATGCCAGCGGAACGTCCCTCCATAGTTTGTAAGAGGAACGTCCCCGCCGCCAATCTCTTCTCGTATACACTGTACGGTCCTTCCCAATTCCTGGCCATTTTGCCTCCTTCCAACGGCTTGCTCTACTCCCGCTTCCGTAACACCAAGTCTCCGACCCTGATTTCTCTTACCTTTACTGCTTTGTTGAAGTACCTCTCGGTTGCCCGATGATACTCTTCCATGCGTCGTGCGGCTAGGTCCCTCCTTTCCTCGATGAAGTGCAACTCGGCCCTTAGGTTCTCCTCGTTCTGTCCTGGGTCGAAGTGCAGAGTCCGGTGCGTGGGCACCAGTACTTCGGTGGGGACCTTGGCCTGAAATCCGTATGCCAGTGCGAACGGTGTTTCCCCGGTCGCCATTCTTGGGGTTGTCATGTATGTCCACAGGACATAATTCAGCTGCTCCGGCCAGGTTGAGGAGTAGTCTTCTAATTTCTTCTTTATGCCATCCATGATGGTTCGGTTCATATTTTCCACCTGGCCGTTTGCCTGCGGGTATGCGACCGAAGCCTTTGAATGCCGGATACCCCACTTGGCCAGATATGCCTCAAATCCCTTGCCGACGAACTGACGGCCGTTGTCTATGATGATCTGTTCCGGGATGCCGAACCGACACAATACGTTCTGCCATACGAACCGTTGGCATCGGAACTCAGTGATGTTCTTCAATGGTTCGGCTTCCACCCACTTCGTAAAATAGTTGATGGCCACTATTATGAATTTCTTCTCGCCGGTCGTCCTGGGAAGGGGTCCCAGCAGATCTATCCCCCATCTCGCAAATGGCAGGGCGACGGTCATTGGGGTGTAGAAACTGGCCGGTCTCCCTGGCATAGGTGCGTACTGCTGGCACACGCACATCTCTGGGTGTGATTGAAGCAGTCCCGTTGGATGGTTGGCCAGTAGTACCCCTGTAGGATGATCTTCCTTGCCAGTGTCCGGGGCCCTTGGTGGCTGGAACAGATGCCCTCATGGATTTCCTCCATGACTGATGCTGCCAAGTCCGGCGCTAGGCATCTGAGATATGGCCCGCCAAACGTCTTTTTGTACAATTCACCTCCAATGATCTCAAAGCTTGTTGCCCGTCTTTTTACCCATGGGGCCCTTCTGGAGGTGCGTCCATCTTTCTCGAGGGGAAGGGTCCCATCTTTGAGATAGTCTGTCACCTCCTTTACCCAATTGGGATCTGCATAAGACACAACATTTACCTGGATCATTTCTGTTGCCGGTCGGAGCAGTGCCTCCTGTCTTGCAAAATTCCGGATATGTTGTGGGATGGTTGCCGCCTATTCCCCGGGCAGGGGATTGCCTAGCTTGGATAGGATATCAGCTTCGGCATTCTCTACCCGAGGTACTAGGTCTATGATCACCTGTTCGAACTGTGCAGTCTGCTCCTCTGCCAATTCTTTGTAGGCTTTCATCCGTTCTTCCTGAGTCTCAGCCGTGTCGTTCATCTGTGTAACCACCAACTGGCTATCCATTCGCACCTTCAGACGAGCTGCCCCGAGGGCCCTTGCATATCTCAATCCTGCGATCAGAGCTTCATACTCGGCCTCGTTGTTGGTGACTTTGAATTTGAACTCCATGGAGTAATAGGCTTTGAACCCTTCAAGGGAAGTGACGACCGCACCCCCCCCCCCGCAACCCTTTGCGCTTGCTGCCCCATCAGTATACATTTCCCATCAGTTGTCTAGGTCATTGCTACCATATTCTCCTTCCTCCGTTCGTGCTGTGCATTCGGCAATGAAATCTGCCAACGCCTGTCCCTTGATCGTCGGCCTGGGTTTGAATTCTACGTTGTACTGCCCGATCATCAAGGACCACTTCGTAATTCATTCACTCGTCATTGGGTTCCTGAGGATAGTGGCCAAAGGCTGAGTGGTGAACACCGTCACCGGGTGTGCCTGGAAGTATGGCGCCAAGCGCTTTATTGCCGCGATCAATGCCAGGACCGTCTTCTCCATCAGTGTGTACTTTGTCTCCGGGCCGTTCAGCGCTTTGCTGACAAAGTATATGGGCCGCTGAACACCCTCAACCTCCTTTAGCAAGACGGAGCTTACTGCCAAGTCAGCCACCGCTAAGTACATGTATAGTGGTTCCCCGGGGTCTGCTTTAGTTAGGACAAGTGGTGAGGAGAGGTACGTCTTGAATTCTTCAAAAGCTGTCTGACATTCCGGCGTCCATTCAAATGGGTTGGCCTTCTTCATGATCTGAAAGAAAGGGATCGCCCGATCGGCCAGTTTTGACAAAAACCGGCTCAGTGCCGCCAGGCACCCCGTGAGTCTCTGTACATCTTTCAAATTTTTGGGAGCCTCCATGTCCATGATGGCTTTGACCTTCTCGGGATTAGGCTCGATCCCCCGCTCGCTCATCATGTAACCAAGAAACTTTCCCCCTCTGACGGCAAAAGCACACTTCTTTGGGTTCAGCCTCATGTTCGCTCCCTCCATAATGGTGAAAACCAGCTCCATGTCTTGTACATGATCCTCCTTTTTCCTACGTTTGACCAGGATATCGTCGACGTACGCCTCCATGATCTTCCCAAGGACGTCCTTGAACAATATCCCGATCATTCTTTGGAAGGTGGCCATTGCGTTCCTTAATCCGAACGGCATGACCACATAGCAGTACACCCCATCTGAGGTGACGAATGCAGTTTTCTCGGCGTCATCTAGGTGCATGAATACCTGATGACACCCCCTGAAGGCATCCATAAAGCTTAGCAGCTCGCACCCCGCGGTTTCATCCACCAAGAGGTCAATCCTCAGAACGGGATATGGGTCCATCGGGCAAGCCTTGTTGAGGTCGGAGTAATCGACACACATCCGCCAGGTAGTCCCTTTCGGAGCCAAAACGACGTTGGACAGCCATTCCACATGCATGACAGGCCGTATGTGGCGTATGTCCAGCAGGGTGGTGACTTCCACTTTGATGAAGTCCCTTCGCTCGACTGCCATATATCTCTTCTTCTGCTGCACAGGTCTGGCATCTTGCCGAACGGCCAATTTGTGACAGATGATGCTGGGATCAACCCCTGGCATATCCTCCGGTCCCCTGGCGAATAAGATTTTGAACCTCTGGAGGGTCATGATCACCCCTCCCGGATTTCCGGCTCCAAGCCGGTCCTAATGGACACCTTCCGATCGGAAGGATCATCCAGTTCCACTTCCTCCAGCAAGGTAGCCGGCTTTGGTCGGAACATGGCCTCCTCCTGCCGGGCCGTTTCCGCAATGCCGTTAACCCTCATGTCCTTCACTGTCATCCGCTTCACCGCCTCCTTGTAACATGCCCTTGCCGTATCTGGGTCCGTACGGGCCACGCCCACCCCAGTTCCCGTGGGTAACGTACAGAGCAGATGGCCTCCAGATCTTCGAGTCCAGGTCGTCCCAGAATGGCATTGTGGGCGCATTTGAGCTGCACCACCACAAACGTCATGGGGATTGTTGCCATGTGTTCGCCGTCCCCGATCTCCACCGGTAGGATGATGGTTCCTTGACTTCCTTCTGCATCGATGCTGTGGCCGGTGAAACCAGCCAGGGGTGTTCGCAGGGGGCTCAAATCGGCCCTCCCTAGGTGCATTTTTTCGAACACGTCCCAGTAGAGGACATTGACGCTGCTCCCTGTATCAACCAAGACCCGTCGGATTATCCACTCCCGGATATCCATACTGACTACCAGCTCATCCCTGTGCGGCCCTGGAGTCTGTGGCAGTTCCGTTGTCCCAAATGTGATGGGTTCGACCTTGTGTTTCTTGGCGAGGGGTGCGGAGATAGAATTTATCCGGAGGGCTCTCTCAAACTTCTTCCTCTCCGCCGGGGTATCCCCGGTTTCTGCTCCTCCGAAAATCATTTTGATTTCCATCTTCTTCTTGGAGCCGACCGGCCCGAGTGACGCCTCCGGCCTTTTGTCGCCATGGCGGAAATCCTCCTCCTTGACTCCAGCCTCCCGCCGATCATCCTGGCGCCAGTTGTAGGGCCTCCTATGCCCCCGTGGTGAATTCACCCAGATACCCTCTATCAATGAGCTTCTGGATGGTGTACTTCAGGCTTTTACAGTCGTCAGTACGATGTCCCTATTTGCGATGGTACTCGCAATATGATCCCGCGTCCCGGCCCATCATGAGCCCCTTGGTGAGTACCGGCTCCTTGAGCAGCCCCTGGTCCTTGATGGCCCCAAAGATCTGGCCGATTGGGTAGGCCAGGGGTGCCGGTCCTAGGCTCATATAGGGGCCATCCCCCGTGCGTTCCTGTGCGGCCCACGGGACATACCCGCCGACCATTTTCTTCTTTTTCAGGGGTGGCGATTCCACCGGTCCGAGGCCCAGTCGATCTGATGCCTTGCGCGCAGCGGGGTTTGATGCTCCGTCCCGCTGTGAGACCTCCTCCTCTATTGCCGCGAATTTGTGAGCTCGGGCCAGCACCTCGGCGTAGTTGTTCCCGGGGTTCCTCTTTAAATCCAGATAGAGGTCCCCGGTCGCCAGTGCATTGGTGAAGAGGGTGATGTCGGTGCTCTCCGGGAGATCCTCCACCTTCAATGTCTCATCCCTCCACCTGATCATGAAGGCAGATATGGATTCCCCCTTATTCTGGTGGACGTTCGTCAGCCAACTGAAGTGCTTCTTTGGCGTGGAGCTGGAGGCGAACTGAGCGATGAACTACCGGGAGAGTTGTTCAAAGTTGTCGATAGATCTGGGCCTGAGCTGCCCGAACCACTCCTGTGCTGGCCCTCTAAGGGTGCTGAAGAAAAGCCTGCACACAGCCTCATCGGAGGCTCCCAACATGGAGAGCGTCCCTTGATAAGACAGTAGATGGGCTTTGGGGTCCCCGGCTCCATCATAGGTTAATGTTCCAGGGGGCCGAACGTCCCGCGCAATGTCTACCGCCATAACTCTGTCGGTGAAGGGTCGTGAAAGAGCAATCCTGGGCTGGGCCTGAACGTTCTCCGTCCGGCGACTCAGCTCATTTATTTGCCTCTGCATATCCAGGAGCATGGCATCCCGTGGATCAGTCCCAACAGGCGCGGGGGTTACTATTGCCAAGGCATCTCCTCTTGGTGCAACGCCCTGATTGTGCTGGCCAAGGTGCATTCGGGTCTCCGCCGCCATGCCGCTCACTGCGGGGGTATGTTCCCTAGCCGTTCCTCCACCGCGGGGCATGACCGGCGTAGGGTCCTGAAACGTGTGGCGTTGTGCTCCTCTGAAGGGCCTAGCCCCCGTGACGCCCCCCCCTACCCGGAGGGTGGGTGTTCTGGGTTATTCTGGAATGGACCGAACGGCGGGGATTGCTATTCTCGTCAGTGTGTTCGGTGAAAGACTGCATGGGACGGACAGGTGAGAGCGGGGTGCGCTCAGTATTGGCGGTGTACACTTGCTCTTCCTCCCGCTGATCTGCCAGTTGGTGGATAGTATCCGCGATATCTCGCAGTGCGTGGGGGTCCCTGCGGAGTTCCTGTGGAATGAGGTCGGTGAGCATCCCGAAGTCCCCTCGGCTCCATAAACTAGTGGATTGGGCCCCTGCCGCCTGGTTACGACTCCTCCTGCTGTGAGCCAGTCGTGATGATAGATCTTTAGAATTGCCCGCGTTGTTAGTGTTCATTTTGTTTGCTTTTTTGTGGTCTTAGAAATTTTAAATGGAGAGCTTGAAAAAAGATCTTTTTGATCAGTTTCCCACATACGGCGCCAGTGTTGAGGTTTATTCCCCTCAACCCGCAGGCCCAACACGTAACCTGGGGTTTCGAATGGGTGGAAAGCAAATGAACTCACTAAATCAACGGGGATGGATTAAATGACTGTTTCCTTCAATATTGTGATTACAAGCCGAAAAGGCCGAACGTACTGAAAATAAGCTACGTACTGCTGACGCTATTACAACTCTAGAGTAACGATGTGCGAACCTTTTACAATGAAATAAATGCGGCTATTTATAGTACACCCTGGTGGTTGGAGGGCTGACGTGGCCGGCTGTGGGCGACATGATTCCAACCACCAAATCTTCAGCATTAAATGCGCTTCCCGCCAAGATCTTAGTTTCCCGCCATAATGCGGGGGACGTCCATCCCCTAAATTGAACTCAAGTCTTTGATGGCAACCGGGGCCTTCAGGTATAGCCCACAAGACGTCCCCCCTGGTCCTTGGACCCTGGGACCTGGTTACGCAGGGCTACGTGTGCCCCCTGGCTCTTGGACCTTGAGGCCTGGCCATGCTGGGCTACGTACGTCCCCTGGCCCTTGGACCCTGAGGCCTGGCTATGTTGGGCTACGTACGTCCCCTGGCCCTTGGACCCTGAGGCCTGGCTATGCTGGGCTACGTACGTCCCCTGGCCCTTGGACCTTGAGGCCTGGCTGTGGTGGGCCACATACGTCCCTTGGCCCTTGGGCTTCAGGGGTTGATGGGCCGGCCCTAGAAGGCCATTAACCCAACATGTATCATATAGTGAAACGATTCATGCACTACGGAACACTTTACATATTGATCAGGGTGTGGATATTGATAGCATATCATATCAAATAGATGAAGCGTATGATACAACTTTGATTGATAGTGACAATAGTCTATGCTTTTATCTACATCTGAAAAGTACAGAACGTAATAAAGTGAGCAAGTACCCATTGTGTGTTCAAATAAACAACCAAAACGAAACAAATGTGATTTCTGAGAGCAGTGCAATGGAAATTGAAAATGAAGATGTTTCTGTCATCAACAATACCAACAGTGCTGAAACATTTGTGAGGACATTTGACCAATGTGTAGTTGTTGATACGCCGCTACTAACATGGCTGAGTGGTGAACAAATGGAAGGAATGGACACATCATTAAGACTTAATGGCATTTATCCTACAAAGCAACATTTCAAGGAGACTTTGCAACTATATGCACTACACAAGAAATTCCAATTCAAGACCAAGACCTCGCATCCTGGTGTTCTTCTTGTTGTGTGCTTTGGAGAAGGTTGCAAGTGGGCAGTGTGCGGGGTCAGAATAGAGAAAACTAGTTGTTTTGAAGTAAAAAGGTACATAGTTCCTTATATTTGACTAAGTAGTTTACTGGAATTGATATTGTAATTTGTAATTGTTTACCAACTTCTTTATATATTTTTATTATTGTTGCTGAAATAAATTATGTGCTTTTATTTCATTGTGGTTGCAGGTTTGATGATGAGCACAAATGCTCAATTGATAGCAGATTGAGTGGGAATAGACAGGCAACTGCAATGATTATTGGGAAGTTAATTAAACACCAATATCTTGATGCCTCAAGAAAACTATATCCACCCAAAGCGATAATGTCAGATCTGAGTTTACAGTTAGGTGTGAACGTAATTTACAAAAAATCGTGGAGAGGAAAAGAGAAGGCTTTGATTGAGATATGCGGAACGGATAGGGATTCTTACAGAAAGTTGCCAAGCTTGTGTTACATGATAGACCAAAAAAAAACTGGATCTATTCTATCACTAGAAACTGACTTTGAAAGTAATATCAAGACATTATTTATGTCATTAGGAGCGTGCAGACAAGGCTGGGCAGCTTGCAGACCAATTATCAGTGTTGATGGTTCATTCTTGAAATCGAAGTTTCAAGGAACAATTCTGACAGCCTGTGCACTTGATGCGAACCGCCAAATACTCCCAATTGCATTTGGAGTGTGTGGTCGTGAGAACAAAGAGTCATGGAGATGGTTCTTTACTAAATTGAAGGAGTCCATTGGACAACGGGATGATATGTGCATCGTATCAGACAGGAATGAGGGACTAATCAGTGCTGCAAGAGAGGTTTATCCAGGTGCTGAGCATGGATATTGTGTCCAACACATACTTGGCAATATAACTTCAAAGTTTGGGGGAAAAGCGTAATGTCACTAGGTTTTTCAATTCTGCGACAAGGGCACCAACAACACGAATTTGCGAGTATTACATGAAGTTACTTGATTCTGAGGATCCTAGAATTCACCAGTATCTAGCTGAAATTGGTGACAAGAAATGGTCAAGAAGTCAGATCACATCCAAGAGGTACTCGATAATGACTTCTAATAACGCAGAGTCTCTTAATGCATTGAATGTAACTGCCAGGGAATATCCGATATCAATTTTGATTGGATTTTTAAGAACAAAGTTGCAAGAATGGTTCAGCGCAAGAAGAGAAGAAGCCGCCGCCAACACAACACCACTATCAAATAAAGCTGAAGATGTGCTAGTGAAGTTACTAAATGATTTTGCCGGGATGATAGTAAGTTCTATTTTTTAAGTAACAGCCTTTAAATAGTGAAATGCAATAACTTTTAAGCAAATAAAATAGATTATGTAATGTAACTAACAAATTGCAGGTAAGGCCTGTCACTTCTTTCAAATTTGAGGTCATTGACAAAGCATGCAGGACATATGTTGTTGATCTTTGGGAAAAATGGTGCACTTGTAGAGAGTTCCAACTAGAGGACTTTGTATGTGTTCATGCTGTCGCCTCAATAAGAGCAAGACTGGGGTTAAGTGTTTATGACTACATTTCATCATATTACAAGACTAGTTCGTGGTTAGAGGCATATAGTGGAGTCATAGAACCATTGGGTTTGTACTGTGACGTTGATGTTCCAAGCGAGATTCGAGATTGGGTCATCAACCCACTGATGTCTGAAAAACGTGCAGCTGGAAGACCAAAGATTAGAAGAATACCATCTACTGGTGAATTTGTGAAGAAACAGAGGTGCGAGAGATGCAAACAACAAGGACACAATCAAAAGACATGCAATTATCCAATACTGTGTCACTTAGGATAGTCAACTTTGTCCAATTCTGTTTTTAACAATAAGAGAAAGCAGCAGCAGCAAACTGATATAAGTTTAGGAAAGTACATTTAATAATTTGGTTTTTTGTTTGCAAAGTGTACTGCCTTTGAATTTGAAATATTGAACTTTGTTATGAATGTGGTGTTTTTTAGTTTCATATTTATATTGAACTTTGTGGTTAATGTGGTGTTTTTTTAGTTTCATATGTAAAGTGATCACAGATGATTTACTGCAGGTTGTTGTGGACAACACAGAAGGATCTGGGGCTGATTGGTGTGTGTGGTACCAATAGACCTGTATGTGACCAAGTAATAATAACAAAGAACTGGTGTTGCAATTCAGTCACGTGTGTGGCTAGTCAGTCCCACGTGTATAGTGACAAAATCTGAAATGCCCTTGAATGGCAGTAGGTGACAAGAAAATGACTTTAGTTTTGACCAACAATAGAACTGCGAGTAATACTTTTTGAAAGGATAAAACTAAATAGATAAAAGCATAATGACCATAATATTTCCATAACATGACAAAAGATAAGGACAGTGTTGTTCTTGTTCTTCAACATACATTCAAAAAAGAAAAGTATGATGATAGCAATAACAAAATACATTTCAATGTCAATTACATTCAATGGAAACATATATTTCTATGCAGGCGGTGAATGGACAACTATGGCCTTCCCATGCGCTGAGCCGTGAATGTAGAGGTCGTATGCCCACTTTGCTCGATAATATGGGATCTTATCAGGGCATACCAGCTTCATATCCATGTCCATCTGAAGAACCTCTGCTAGCTTCATCACTAAAAACCCACAATCACCCCTGCTAAAAGTCAATTAAGAAATACAGGGTATATATTAGTGACATATTATATTTATCACTAACTGGCAGCAGTTCATCATATATAGGGAATAAGATTTTAGTTTATAATAAAATGTTTGATACCCATTTTGTTGTTGTGGCACACCATGAATCATCTGAAGGCTAAATGACTTCACAGCTTTAAGATTAACTTTGTTGCCACAACCTTTGAAGTAGGAAAGAACAATCGGAAGATAGTGAATCAGTCCACACATTTCTGTAACCATGCTTTGATGAAAAAATAGCACGTCTATTGTTAGTATCGTAAACACGTAAAGTGTGTGCTTGAATATCAAGAACAATGAGAATCCAATGCTTTGATTGTATGCTCATAGTGCAATAGATGTAGTCAGACTCTAGCCATGGGACGCAGGAACTGAGAGTCATCTCCTGCTAGAGTGTCTTTCAAATACATGTCCTTAGCAATTGCAGATAGATGAGATTTACCATTCTTGTAAGAATCATAACGCTCATTCAAGTATGAAAGAAAGTATGTTTCAGTAGTTGAGAATTTCTGGGGGTACTTATACACAGCTGGTTTGACCCGCAAGTAAAAACTTATAGTGTCTAGATGCTGAAATATTAAAAAGAAAGATTTCGGAAACTGATATCTGTCATATCTCACTAATGTAACTATGAAAGCATTTCATTTTTAATACTCATATAGAAACATACCGTAGCATCAAGCCATTGACCTGATTGGTATATTCGATAAAGCCATGATTTATTTTTAGCTTCCAAACTCGGTTCGAGAACAAGTGAAACAACAGCATCATGTTCAGGTGTGTACTTGACCGGCCTAGAGTATGATTGGTGTCCTATGACAACACCTTCCATCATTATATCAATGAACTTTGCACGTTCAGATTCTGTCTTGAAGAAGGCGAATGGATCCTGACTGAAGGGACAAGTAACTTGGACAGTTCGATGCTTTTTCCCTTTTCTTATGGCATCAGTTCCTGGAGTATATCGGGAAGGTGAACGAGCATTTCATTTTGGTCTAGCATGGTGTGTCTGCACATCTTCAGTTTCAATAACACCGTCATTGTGAGGAAGGGCTACCTGTACAATAAAATAAAAAATATGAACAAGTTAGAAAAGAGTATCTTATAAGTGTTTGTAATATAAACAAATGCAAAAACCTGAGGAATGGATGAAAGAGTTGGTGGCATAGAGGATTCAACTGCAGGAAGTGACACCTCATTTTGTTTAGGGAATAAATCACCAGAATCATTTAGAGGAGATATAACTGGAGCAATAACAGGCAGTTTGGGTGGCTGAACAATTAGAAAAATACGTAATAATGAGTAAAAAATGTACAGTGTGGATAGAAGTAGATAAGTTTTAAAGTATGAACTTACTTTGAGATCATAAAGGTCAAAGGCAACACTGAATATTTTTGTCCAACTTGATTCTCGTGCATCACCATTTAGTGTAGCACTTGCTCCAGCATCATCATTTTGGATTGCAGCAGCAACCTCAAGGCCTGAGTCATGGTGCATAACATCCTCGCCAGGATAACACTGATTCTTCTCTGAAGTTTTGTGAGATCCTACGCCAGCAGATGGCACACTTTTTCGTGAATATCCAACAACATCTCTCAAGTCATGAATCAATTGTTGTTGTTCTTTAAATTTTTCATAAAATCCAGCAACTTCACTTCGTAAGCTTTGCACTTGTTCTTCAAGGAAAGAAATTTTGGCTTCCAATTTCTGACAGGTTGCTTTATGAGAACAGTTTTTGGAATTTAAAACAGCTGCATGGTCACTTATATCATCAATATGAGGGTGGGGATTTTCTGGTGTCATTGCTTTAGATGTATGAGCAACAGCAGAGGGAGATGGAATGGTTGTTTGGGTTTGTTTTGAAGTTTTCTTCCTCAAATGCCGTTTGGGAGCAGTATCCAAAGGATCGACACTGCTTGAATGTGAAATTGGACTGAAATTACACTGAAAATGCACATATTCAAAAGTGAGAATATAGACAAGCATGAAAAAGGATTACAAAGACAGATAAGCGAAAAACTCACATCTTTGTTGTTGAAAATACACTCCTTCAAGGTGTCACTGGTAACCTTAGAATTTGAAGCCCATCTTAGGATCCTAGGGACAGCACTAGGGTCTACCATTTGAGCTACACCTAGTTCTTTGAGTCCAGGAAACGACTCAAAAGCCCAAACTTGTAAGGCGACAACACAACCATAGATATTATAATGAGAAGGATTTGATGACAAGCTTTTAGCAGCAGCACTAAAGTAACTAAACATATCATTCCAAATGATGGTTCCCCATGGATAAGAGTTAAAAGCATCAATATCATCAACAAGGTTGACATAAGTGTTATTAAGAGACACTTGACCTTCAGTGACTAAAAAGGCATGTGATAGAATAAAAAGTAGGGAGAGCTTAAAAATGTCATCAGTTGGTCCTGTGCCCCTCTGAATACACTGGAATATTGTATTAATGTCCTTACGTTTGACCTTTTTTCTAGACTGAGGAAAGTATTTTTTCCATATAACTCCTCTATCACCTACCCTCGATTCTAAAGTAGGGACATTGTCACTGAAGTGGAGACCCGTAATTTCAGTGAAATCAGATTGAGAGAATGTGAGGAGTCTATCTTGGATTTCAAAAGACAGAGCATTGTTGTAGTTTTTAATCTCAACTAAGTTGCCTATAAGGAAATGTACTAGTTGTCCACAACAAGACATATCCTTAGCTTCTAAAAACTTTCCAAATATTGAAGCCTTAAACATCTCAAGCTGATCAGGAAGTAGTTTAGACCTCACTAGATTTATTGACCCATAAAGCCTAGAAAAGTTATTAACCCTCCTATTCTTTACGTCTTCATAGACAACATCCTTGTTGACCAACCTCGTATAGGTCTGGAAAAAAGAAAGAATCAAAATAACAAGTAAGAACATTCATGCAATAGTTGGTTATATATAATATTTGGATAAAAATAGAAGCAACTCAACAAGGAACAGAAACAAAATAACTAACTGGTTTTGTCCTGGGTGACAATGATAAACGACTAGATGATCGTCAGAATGGGGTTGGATTGGGGGGCGAAGTGAAATCACTGTAAGACATGTCTGCAAAAATGTATCCAAAATAGAAAGCAAAATGAACATACAACATCAAATAATGTTTTTAAAGGAAGTGAGTTAAAGTGCACATAACATAACCTTATTCATCATGAAATAGACCAGAATAACCTAATCAGTATTGTACTAATCGAATTCATTAAGCATATAGCTTGATATTGGCGAGAATACAGAATCAAAAGAGATGGATATGAAAAATTAAATACTGGACTGCTCTGAATGAAGTGTAGGCATGGATATTAAAAACTTAAACTACTCGTAAATACAAAGAACATGTGAAGAAGAGAAAGGAAAAACGAGTAGAAACGATTTGTGTCTATTGCGAAAAATCAACAAATAGTCAATAATCGACAATGGAGATATTAAAGCACAAATATGAAACTCGATGCCGGAATTACCTTAACAATTTTGGATCGCGCCTGAATACAATTCGAGAATGGTTAGAGAAATTGATGTAGAAGAAACGGAAGACATGAAAGTGTAAAGTCGGTCGTCGAAGAAGAAGGAAAAAATCGGTCGGAGAAGAAGAAGGAAAACAAAGAGTTGCGGTGAGTTGGTGAAGGGTAGTCGGGATTAATTAAAAACGGTCCTAATTTTGAATTAGGTAACTTTTTTGGAATTAATGGAATGCAATAATATTTATGTCATTAGAAAGCTAAATAGTAATATTAATGTCATTCTTCCTTTTAATAATGTAGTGCATGTATATAGAAAATTGAAATTATGAAGTAACAATTTCCAAAATTAGTTTTTAAATGAAATTTGTTGAGTTAATTGACTCGGTCCAAAAGTCAAGCACACAACTTTTGAAGAAGGAAGAACTTATATATCTGACGTATTGGATTTGGGATGAGTGCTTCGCCAAGGCCGGACCTATATATAATAATTTTATTATTATAATCTCATGTATCCAATAATAGTTATGATAATGTTATTTCGTATGAATAACTAGAAGTGTGTTAATTTATCTAAAATAAATCTACTAGTACCAAATCAAAATGACCTAAAGTGTTTAGGAATTTTTTTAGGCAGAATAAAACACTAAATTAGATTGAAGAGAGTTGTACTTAATTTAGAAAATGAAATACTAATATTATTTGAATGATACAGTAAAATATACTCCGTATTATTTGAATGGTAAATAGTTCTTAAACAAAAAAATGGTAAACATACTCCTTGTATTTTTCCATTATCAAGTATTTATTGAGGCATTACTTATTTTCTGCTGCTATAATTTTTAAAGGCACAATTAAGTGTTTCAATTTTGTCATACAACATCAATTAGACCTATCCATAAGAGATCAAAAATATAAAATTTTGAGATACTCTTCAATGACATTGAAAGTTCTAGCTAAGTGCTAACTATGAAAGAGTTGCAAGTTTTGTGCTTTCTTTTTTACAGATATAACAAATTTGATGAATACTTTACAGTTATATGAAATGCATACTGATAAATCTATTACATGGATCATATGTGAATAGTCTCCTAATAACATTTTTTAGGAGAAATAAACTAATTGACATTTGTATTATAGATTCTCAAGAATGGCCTAATGTGAATCCCTGAAGGGGCACATTATCCTTTGGTGGTGCAGGAAGAAGCTGTTCCAGGGCAGAAAGAACATCAGCCATGGCAGGACGAGCCCTCGGGGATGTGTGGAGACACTTCAATGCAAGAGCAGCAGCAGCTTGGGCGCCTTTTCTGGAGTACTGACCGCCTAATCTTGTGTCCATGATTCTCATCACTTTGCGGCTCTCACTTAGGAAAGGAGATGCCCATTCCACTAAGGTTTGTTGAGCTGCCTCATTCTCATATCCGCACGCTCTTCTCCCCGATAACAGCTCCAGTAATACAACCCCGAAGCTGTACACGTCATTTTTCGAAGTCAAGTGTCCTGTACTCACATAAATTGATAATTTAGTGAATGTAGCTCACAGTCTCACACTGAAGAATGTGTCAGCTAAATATAAAATCCTTCTAAACCAACACGGCAACACATTGGACTACATCGACTACTAGATTTACTTTTCGCATGAGTCGGTTTACTTTATGAGCCCATATGAAAAATAAATGGTCTAAAATGCATGGTTTAGTGTCTGGCGATAAGGGGTGTTGAAGATTTTATCTCGCATCAGATGCATATAAAACAACCAACTAACCTATAAAACTTTGGACTTTCATTCTGATTATCTTTTTGGAGATGGAAGTAAGAGAACCTCAAGTCTTAATAAGTAGGATGAATGTAAACAACATTAGTAAAACCTTACTATTTACTAAATACTTGAACCTGGTCAATTACCTGATTGGCATTGCTCATATGACTCTTTTTCTTTCCAAGTTAGACACAAAGAGGAATAAATATGGAAGGAAAGAAACCTGTGGCCATGTATTCAGGTGCAGCATAGGCCCGTGTCCCAATAACCCTTGTGGAAACATGAGTTTTATCACCTCTAGGACCATCTTTTGCCAGCCCAAAATCGGACAGCCTTGCATTGAAGTCCTGTAAGCCGCACACGGTTGATCAAACGTTAATGGCTCGAGCCTGACCAGAGCTACATTCGAGGCTCATAACTAAATATGCAGGCCTGCATATAAAAGGAAATAATCTAACTGCAATAGGTAGGCAGGTAGGTATACCGAGTCGAGAAGAATGTTAGAAGCCTTGAGATCACGGTAGATCACATTGGTGTCCAGACTGTGTAAGAAGGATAGCCCTCTTGCAACATCTACCGCAATACGCATTCGTGTTGCCCAAGTCATGGGTTGAACTCCTTCTGCATTGAGAAACACAAAGCAAGAACATTGTCAGGCATATAATTCACTGCAAATCAGCATGATTAAATAACATACTCCCTCTGTTCATTTTTAGTACATATTTTTTTTACTAAATTAGGAATTTTACAGTATTACTTTAGTTCCACTTTTTTTTTTACTTTTGGCAATTATTGTCATATCAATGGTTCAATGTTTTTTCTGTTTTTCTACCTTTTCGTCTCTTTTTTCTGCTTTGTTAGAGATATACGGAGTATTAGTTTAATGTGCTCTTTAGAAACCACTTTCGGTAATACCAACGATTTAAGTATATAATGGATGATATAATTTGAGTCACTTTCTCACTACAAATCTATTCATGTAACTCATCAAACACTTATATTACTATATTAGGTCATCAAATAAGTGACCTCATTTCAAAATAAGCTTCATTTGAAAGACAAATAGTAGTTTATGATGGGTTATGAGCAGATTAATGACTCTTACTTTATTATGCATTCAAATAAACTGAGAGTGATTTTTAAAGTGAGTTTTATTGTTAATTTACGAGCGATAACTGGTATTATTAAAGTTACTTTCCACTTTTTAAAATTTATTTACTACACATATAATTATTCTCAGATTCCATAGAGATCCTATGAGAGCCATTCTGACTTCAAATTGTTAAGAGTTACATACAGAAACTTAAAAAACATAAATGTGATCTTAGGTTAGACTAGTAATTTGATTGGATTCAATCGCTGGTTTGAAAAATATATACAAACATTATAACCTCATTGACTGACTCCCATCACACTTCCAATTATACCCAAATCACTAAGACAAATCAGGTACATGAACCATTTCCAATTAGAAGACCTCATTTTTTCCACCAGAGAAGAATGCCCCTTGAAATTGTAAATCTATCATAGAAGTGGTTAAAATCCAAGTTGGCCCTCAAAGCAACAAAAAACTGTAAAATAGGGTAAGGCAAGAAAATTTACTTACTATGGAATAGATGATTTTCCAAGCTTCCTCTGGGCATAAATTCATAAACAAGGAGTTTGTTTTCACACTCAGAGCAATATCCGATCAACTTCACGAGATTTATGTGGTGTAGTTGTCCCAAGAAGTTAACCTCTGCCTGCAAGGTTGAGTTGAATGAATGTCACTAGCCAAACATAGCCCCAAATGGAATATCTGGAAAATGGCTAACTTAGTTGAAGTGAACAAGTTTTAACTATCACATACAACCCATTCTCTGTGACCTTGAAAGCTATCCAGCTTAAGTTTCTTGACAGCCACTACCATACCCGTTCCTGGCTTGCATGGAGCAAAAGTCTTCTCATCTATCCATCCTTTGAATACAAATCCAAATCCTCCCTCCCCGAGAAGACTATCAAAACGGAAGTTCCTAGTCGCGGTTTTCAGGTCATTGAATGTGAATTCTTTGAGGTTAGAAGACATGATAGAGAGGTTTGGATTGGTAGTAGTAGTCAGAATACTCTCATAATGACTTGTTCCCTTTTTCTCTCTGTCAGCACAAGAAATCTTAGAATCTGGGACAAAAAGTGAATGACATGAGAACTATGCATTTTTGTTCAACACATAACAAAAATGGAGTAGCATGTGATATTGGCAATTTTAGCTCATATATCTGATCATAAACATGTCACTGCATATTGAGAACTTGTTTAAGCTTAATGTATTCAGATTGATATGTTGATTGGTAGTATCTTATATTAGAAAAAGACAAATTAAAGCTACTAGTAGCTTATGTTGATTTGTACATTTATACTTAGAATAATGTATCATGTTTTTCTGTTAGACAAAAAAAGGGTTTGTAGGGGAAGCTGTCCCCTGCCCCCATTTTAAAATAGGTATTACTCCAATTTTTAATAAATATACATATCAATAGCCATTATATATCTATTATATGTATTGATCCTCCCAAATTATCACTCGTCCCCAATTATAAATCTTGTGCACCTTATGAATATCTGACATATACTTTAAAAATATACTACTCGTGTTAATATTTGAAAACTGTAGCAAAAAATGAGAATAAGACTTCTGTTTTCAAAATTTTGTTTTTTAGTTTAGTAAAAAATGATAACAAAGTCTAATTAATTGACTTATATGTTCTATATGGTAGTTTTCATGGATTATGCAGAAGGGAAAAAGTGATCATCCCAAACAAAACCATACTGTGAAAAAAGAGCATCTCTTGATTACTACACAAACATCATGATTGGTAGGTACATCAAAATTCGGTTGCAGTTCAGTATAGAAAAGAATGACATAGGCGAAACATACAAAACAAAATTGTTAAAACTCGGGATTTCATCTCTTTAACTAGGGGTGTGGACAAATACTTTAACACGCCTTGTCAGCCTGATTCGGGCTTGACAATATTGGGTGTATAAATGGGCCAAACAGACTCTTAACAAGTTATCCTTCATCGTGAGTGTTAAACAAGGGTTAAACAAGCAGTCATACCATATTAACACTTGGGATTCCATGTCAATCTGAGCCAAAAGTATTACATACTCCGTATGTTTAATTGTTTTACAGTTTTCTGAGACAAATACTTTAACAAAAACAAAAACAGAAAATAGTAATAGCTGGTGGGATTGGGGATACCAGGAAATAGAGAAGAAGAAGCATGAGCAAGCTTAGCTGGTCTCCCCATGCAAATGCCCATACCTAAAGCAGGCCACACTGCTAGATTTTCCTTCCCTTGTTAAAGCTGGGAATCTAATCTATGTAGTATGGAGGAAGATGAAGAAGAAGAAGATTTGATTTGAATAATACTAGCATTTGCGAACCCATTCTTACTTATGAAGTCAGAATATTTGACTGAATGATGCCCAACCTGTAAATGGGTAGTTGCAATATATGTTGGATATTCAAATGTTGACCAACCTGTAACTCTTACTATCAGCATTCATCATCCTATAGCACTTTTTGTTCTTTTTAATTTCAACGCATAATTTGAATTCACTATTACCAAAAAATACTCCCTCCGTCCTGAAATAATTGTCCTGCTTCCCTTTTCGGTCCGTCTCGAAATAATCGTCCTACTTTGAAAATTTCCTTATTTGACAAACAAATCTATACAAAACGGTGGCAAACAGTGCAAAACAGTATCGCTACAGTGTCAAACAGTGTCGCTACAGTGCCAAACAGTGTCGCTACAGTGTGAAGTCAACTCTATTTTCTTAATCAGTGTGAAAGTCAAAATCAGACGATTAATTCGGAACGGAGGGAGTACTCCGTAAAAAGTTGAGGTTTTAAAATTTTAACATAAGATATACTTGTACTCCGTATAAGTATAATATGTAAATAATTTGAAATTAACATGTTATGATTATTTAAGGATGGATTAAAACGTAACTATATATAATAACTATGGGTATATTATCACATCATAGATTCGTAGTCATTGTTTTATAAAATTGAATGTAAGCATCGTCAATGAAGTTATCATTCTGTATGACCATCAATATTAAAAATCATTTTTGCTATCTTTATTATATGAAAAAACTCTAGTGACGCAAAAAATGTACAGACTCTTAATTGCTTGTGTAAATAATCAACTCGTTTAAAAAATAAGTAATTGTCTTTGTACAGAGGCAAGTGTACTAAAGTGTACACTTTTTGTGTACACCAATAACAATTGCTATTATAATCATATATTTTTATTATATCTTAAATTATTTAATCTTAAACATTGGTCTTATATTGGTCTTTCTTTGTAAAAATAATTTGATATATTGGTCGTATATTGGTAAATGCATTCTTATTCAACACATACTACACCTCCACCAAACGTTGCCATTTTTACCTTCTTCATCGATGGTTTACACGTTTGACCAAAAATATGTATATATTAATACGAATATTATGTATCACAAAAAAATGGTATGTAAATTTTCTTAATTGAAATACTTGTAATTAAAATTATTTTCCGTGTTTATCACTATTGATAAAGAAAGTCAAACTAAAAAAAAAATTACGGGACATAGGAATATAATAGTAGTATATATTTGTTGAGGATGTTTATGTCAAACTTTAATTTTCATCAATGTAAATTAGTGAGAAATATAAATAGTCGGTATCATTTAGATTTGAATGGCATTGAATATTCGAGAAGACGGCTCATGACTCATCCCATCGAAGAAAGTATATGTCGTCGTAGGGATATTTAGATTTGAGTGGCATTGAATATTCATGGAATAATATTAATTTGACTCTTTCTATGAGGAAAAAAAGACAATATATTCTCGAGTTTTTTTTCGAATTAATGCTAATTAATTAATTAATTACGTAAATAATGTTGAGGTAAAAGTATTTACGGATCTACTGCTGAGTTTAACCGTGGTCAGGGTAAGTCGCTCAACGGTTGGACAATTTATAAGTCGCCAAACGGTTTGGCGACTTATACGTCGCCCAACCGTTAGGCGACTCACCCCTTAAACATAAGTCGGGTTCGCAGAACGCAACATTTCCCCCAAATCCCCAAAACTCCCAAACTCTCTGCAGCTCCCCCTACTCCGGCGAAGTGCGGCGACACACCTCCCCCTGACTCCGGCAAAGGTTAATCTCCGGCAAGCGACGACAAGGCCTCCATATCTTGTCAATAGTACTTTCCTTTCATCTTCTTCAACACTCTAGGTAAACAAATATCTCCAACTTATCTCATTTTCATTTTAGGGTTTAGAATATAGAAATTTGGAATTTGTGAATTAGGAATTCATTTGTGAATTGATTTGTTGTGTAATGTGAATATGTATGAAGTGTTGTATGTTGATGTTGAATTCATTGTTATATAATTTTTTTTGAACTTTGTTATGTAATGTAGATTTGGAGGTATGAATTGAAGTTTGTTAAATTTTTGAACTTTATTAATGCTAAAAAATTTAAGGTGAGATAACAAAGAAATCTTCATTTAAATCCACGCGTGTTAACGAATTAAGAGTGGAAATGATAATTTAAACTTTATTAATGCTAAAAAAATTAAGGTGCGATGAGTTCTTCGAGTGCTAAGTCCTGGTCGATGGATGCAACAAGGCGAATTAAGAGGTGTGACTGTGGACTCCAAGCACCAGTGTGGACTGCTACAACAGACAAAAACAGAGGGAAAAGATTTTATGGGTGTGGTCGTTTCTTGAGTGGTCAAAAGTGCAATTTCTTTGAATGGGTTGAGGATGAACAATGTGGCACTTGCCTGAGAGGAATAGAGACCTTGATATAATTGATAAAGTAAGAATAACGTAATAATGATTTAGAACCCCACAAACTTTATCAAATTTGTTATGGGACGATCTTAGTGGACAAACCGAAAAGGAAAATTGGAGCAATTTTAGCGGGACGGAGAGAACTATGTGTCATTTTAACCGGTTTTTGACCTGTAATAGCATGTTTTTTGTATTACAAAACTTTAAAATTTTATTAAAATTCGAAAACTTATAAATAAAAGTTGTGGATAAAATTCACAATGTCAAAAACTATATTTTGTATTTTTTGAACTATTTGTATATTATGCATCTTTTTTAAAGTTATTACAGTTTAATTTTATGTTGTTAACATTTTCGCTTTATTTTTTGTCTTTTTTCTATTTTTATTTTTATGATAACTTGTTAAAGTTATCTATCCATGTTTTAAACTAATACATTTTTTATATTATTATTACATTATTTTTAAAATTTATATGATATTTTATAAGATTAATCAATTGTTTTTTAAATTAACATTATGTCATAGCATATTAAAATGACTTGATTGACAGTGTTTCTACGGTAAACATGTACATTTATATGATACTTTTTTAGTATATGGACTTAAGTGATGTATTAAAAATAATAGAATGGTTCATTTGACTTTTTCCATTTTGATTTTAAAAATTTGCTCATTACATACTTTTAAGTTTCATGCAAAGTTTTGACATTTCTTGTATGTTTTTGTTAATTATCCTTATATACAGAACAATTGGTCGAAACAATTTTCTATTTTGCATTATACTCTCTTTGTACCAAAATAATTGTCCCACTTTCTTTCTTGAGTTGTATGAAATTACTTATTTTAATTCAGTTTTTTGAAAAGAAATCTACCTTAAAATAAGCTACACTTTAATGAAGTATATAATACTGTTATAGTACAAAAAACAACTTACTTTTTGTAAAGTCTACAATAATTATTTTAAACTACTTTTTTATTGTTATTATCTTAAACTACTTGGAAAGCTAAATATGATAATTATTGCAGTGCATAGAGAATCTTTTTTGGGACGAATTAATTATGGAAATGATATGAGTATTGGAAAGTATACATTTGAATTAGTGAATTGTTACGTACATATTTGGTACATGGTGGCTATTTTCACAGAAAGTACAACTTCACATATTGATTCACTAATGATTCAAACTATATTTTCAAATTAAATTGACTACATGAGTTGAGGTAAGTAGAAAGTGTACTAAATATTTCATAATTGCTATTGGGGAAATAAGTAGTTTTAATTATTTGTTAGATTAGAGGGTAGAATTTTAAAACAGCCATTCTATCCTTTATTTTCTTAAAACCCACATCAAACCTCACAAACCATTTTACTTCATTTATTATTACTTGAAATAAAAACAATTGATTTATTAGAAAATGCATGAGCAATTGTGATGGTCCCGAATAGGGTAAAAGTCTAGAGGGGGGGTGAATAGACTTTTAAATCTTTTTCAACTTTTAAAAGTTTTCCCTCTGAAAGAGTTAATTTATAAACTTTTGAGAGTTTTATAGATGCACAGCGGAAGTCTTTACCCTTTATGTAATGAGAGTTTAGCCACTTTCTAACTAGGTGAGTATTTGGCTTAGAATGCTAGCAGTTGGCTTAGCAGGTGGCTAAGAGCAGGGAACTGCTGAGGCTACTGCTTAAGAAATGCAGAGTATATGATGAAGGTAAGGATAAGTACGATAAGGCTTTTAGTGAGTATGCTTAGGAGAAAAGAAACTATAGCTTTTTGCTGAAGCAGTGGACTCAGCAGTTGGGTGAATGTGAGGGAACTGTTGAGGCACCTGCTTGGGTTAAAAGCTTATTGAGTTAAGCAAACTTCTTGGTGATGTAGTGACAGTCTCGTGATGTTTGAGATGTTTGACACGAAGTAAGTATATATGAGCAGAGATCTCAGCAGTTGGGTGAATTCCAGGGAACTGCTGAGGCACCTGCTGTACTTAGAAAGTGAATTTCAGAGAACTAATAGAGTGATCCTTTCAAGTGATAATGGTGCACGTTAAAGGTGTGAATTTTGTCTCAAAGAGAGTGAGTAATTAAGCAGTATGATAAGCAGTTGGGTCAATTAAGACAACTGCTTAGGATGCTGCTGGCAGACTACAATCTTTATGTGAGAAGTGTTGGGTGTGTGCTTTGTTGACTGAAATGAAATCAACACACGAGATATCCTGGTTCAGAGGTGGTGTAATCCTCCTACGTCCAGTCCCACCCTCTTTCAGATGGATTTGACTAAAGTATTAGACCCAATACATTTAGTGCCAATCTAGCCTTTATAACGTTTTTAGGCCTAGATTGAAGGTTTTTCACACTGAGTATAGCACCACTCAAAGTTACTCAGTCCTTAGACTTTTCTCTAATGAACCAAAAAGGTACTCTATCTATCTACTTACATTGTAGGATCCGAACAACTGTTCTCCCAAGTGTTTACAACAATTTTTGATTTGTTACAAGAAAGTTCTAACCTCCAACTAGGAACTAAACTTCTATGGTGTAGCAATGAAGAGCTTGTAAAGTGGAAGTTTAGTGAAGCAAGAGTCCAGGCAGAGAGTAAAGTTTAGAATAGCACTTTCTCTTTTGCTAGATATCTCGTGAATGCTTGTGAAAGAATTTCTCTCTTTGGATGCTCAAAGCTTGGTTAGAAACTTTCATTTCAGTCTATATTTATAGGCTTCTCCTTTGAATTAATCTCATCCGTTGGTTAGGATGAATTAATCTCTGACGTTGAAATACATACAAGGACGAATTGTACGTTCGTCTTCTTGTGCTGGAGTTGATTTCCGGGTGATTTCTTTGTCCTGCATCATTTAGCCGCTGAGACATCTCTTCAGCAACAATTCCACATGAGCTTCTTCAATGCAAGGACCCGAGTACTATGTTATCATTTAATGCTCGTCAATTATGTCTTCAGTTATGTTCTTTCAATGAATGTAATTTCCGAGCTTGTGTTCTTAATAATGTGACATATAGTTAATTTTTGAGCTCAAATAATATATACCGGTAGGATCTAAATATCCTATTAAGGTAAAGTAAAATTACCTTATTGCATTTTAATTTTTCCGGTAATATTTAAATTGACTCAAAAATTGTACATTTATTTTTGTCACATAACTTTCAATATTAATATACGAATAATATTGAGAAACAATGTACACGTGCTACGTATAGTGGCATCATCAAAATCTATCAAAATTGGGTACTAACAATTTCCCCCTTTTTGATGATGCCAAAACTATACAACACAAGAACCAAATATTTTATTTATTTTTCATTGAATTTTTGTACATTGTTCTGAAGTCTAGAGTACAATAGTTTATAGTCAGTTTCGGACTAAAAGATCTAGCCTACTCTTGCTTGTCTTCTTCTTGTTTCTTCTTGGCTTCGGCCTCTTCTGCTTTTCTTCTTCTGATTTCTGCTTCTTCCTTGTAGAGCTTGTTCTTCTTCCTGGTTTCCGCTGCTTTCTTGGCTGCTAGAGACCTTGTAGATGAGGGGCCTGCTTGTGTTGTGTTTTCCCCCTTTTTGGCAGCAGCAGGGGTCTCACTTTCTTTGAATAGTGCTTCGATCTCTGGGTCAGAGTCAACTTCAATTTGTCTTCTTCTGGTTGGATGGAGGTCGTTGACTTCGATGGCAAGTGAAGTGACTAAATTTTGAAGATCAGTGACATCTGCCTTGACTTCTTCTTTGATTTCTTGGTCAAGCTTGTGAAGTTGTTGAGTTATTGCTTGTTGGTGTAGGCCCAGTGTCTTGAGTTCATATCCTTGCTTTAGGAGAGCTTCTTGAGTAGCTGCGTGTAGTCTCCCTAGATGATCAGCAACATCTGCTCTAGTCTTTCCTATTGCTTCTGAGTGCTCCACTTGTTTGGTGATCAACTTCTTGGAGAGATTTAGGATGGCAGGCGGCTCCTTGGTCTTGAGATAGTGTAGGAACCTCTCATGCACCTGGATAGTTTGAAGGGCCTGCTCGAGGTTAGTTGGTAAGGTAGAGTCAAAAAGTACCTGGGCAGAGGGCTCTGCTTCTACTTGGGCAGAGGGCTGGCTTGCAATTGGTGGTTGCTGGACTGCTTGAAGTTGACCTTGTAGCTCTAAGCATAGAGCTTGAAGGTCCTGAAGGCCTCTCTGAATTGCTTCTGCCTGGCCTTGTTGAGTATTGATGTAGGTTTCGTGTGCATTGACTTGTTGGAGAGCCTTCTCGATGTTAGGTGGCAGAGAATGTAGAGGTGCTCCTGTTTGCTCTTGATCATGTAGTTGCTTTAGTAGAGTCTGAATTTGTAGCTCAAGTTCCCAGTCCTTAGCTCTTTGAGATGCTAGTTCGTTGTGGATGTCATCTAGCTGGGCAGGCTGCTGGGAAAGTTGCATTTTGAGCTGGGCTTTTTGCTCTGCGTTGAATACCTGTTGGATCATGAGATTGCTCTTGATGTGGTAGTGAACTTCTGCAAATCTGGCTTCCATAAGTTTATCAAAATGCTTTTGCATTTTCATCAAGCGTTTGTGGAGTCTCAGTTCGGCATTGCTGACAAATTTGATTGTTGCTCGTCGTTCATTGATGAAGACCTCTGCTAGTGTTGGTGTGTCCTCAGCTCCATCAGTTAGAATTTGATGTTTGGCGTTCTCCGAAGTTGTAGTTGCATATTCTATGTTTTCTTCTTTGTGAGGTTCCAAGTTGAGGTCCAGCAGTTGGGTCCCTTGTGGGAGAGTAGTAGCCAACTGCTCTTGGGGAGCTTTAGATGATTCGCCTCCTCCATGAGTTTCCAACCTTGATTTTTCCAGAACCCTTCTTGTTTCTTTGTCACTAGAGGAAGAGGAGTAAACAATGTGCTTACCTCTTGAGCTTGGTGGACCTTTGGGTGCACTGTCGTCCTCATCATCATCATCATCACTGGAGTCCTCAATATTGTCTTTTGCAGTTAGCTCCTTTCTCTTCATGGCGTAGACCTGGTTGATTTTATGGAGAACTGTTGCAACTGCCATATCTTCAGTACCCAGCCACTCCACCACGAATTCTTCTTCTTCGATGAAGTGATCAAGTGTTGCAGCTTGATGGAGAATCCTTGATAGTTTCCATGATCTCCATTGTTTGACTCTGGCAAATTCAGCATCCAATTGCTCTAGAGGAGTCAGGACAGGTGAGGCTGCTTCTGGTGATTGAGGGGCTTGCTCAACTAGGGGAGCCACCTGCTCTGGTTGAGTCCCCTGCTCAGCTTGTTGGGGAGCCATCTGCTCCTTTTGTTGATGTGTTATCCTCGGAATGAGGATGGAGAGAGGAATGGCTGAGCAGTTGCTTGCATTTGAAGAGTTGGATGAGGCCTCTGCTTCTTCTTGGATGATTTGTAGAGGGGAGGCCACTGCTTCAAGTTCATCATTGATATTCCTTGGCAGATTAGGTGTGAGGCTTGTCTTCATCCTCTTTGATTGGACTATGTGGCATCCAGATCGAAGTCTCTTGGCAGTTTTCGTGTCCACTTTGAAAGAAACCAAGAGGGGGTCATTGGAGTGGAAGGAGTCCTCTGCTTGTTGAACTTGAGGTGCCCCTACCTTAGACGTTTGATGGAGGAACTTTCTCCAGTTTGTTGCCTCCTTGACTTCTCCCACTATTCCCTTTCTTCTGAGAAGTTTGCCAACTAAGTACCCATACCCTAGCAATGGTAAGGTACCGTCTTCTCTTCTATCTTTGTGGGATTTTGTTATATAACGCACTAGTTCTTTAAAGACATACCTTGTCCAATTGTGTGGGATTCCTGAGATGATTGCGACCAGTGCAGGTGCCCTTTGTGCATTGATTTCATCCAGAGCGGTGGTTCTATTGCCAATGCATTTGTACAAGATATCCAGTAAAAGAGCGTATTCTGGAACCAGCATGTTCTTCTTGACTTTGAGTGTGTTTAGATGTTGATCCTTGGGAAGAAACACCATTGCTTTGAAGGCTTCCTCGTCCACGGTGATGTTGTCTATCTCTGGGGATTCCTCTCCTGGCAAGGATAGCAGATCCCTGATTTCATCTTGGGTGATTTCTACTTCTTTCCCCAGAACCACTGACTTAAGTGTGCCAGAAGTTGAGTTTAGGTAGAACTCTGCTACTACCTCGGGGTAGAAGCAGGGGTAAGGATAGGTGGCCATTTTCATTAGCCCGGTAGTTTCTAGCTTTCTCAGGAGGTCCTTCATGAGATCACTGTTGTTTGCCCTCTCAAGGATTTTGGGGGTGTTCAGGATGGATCCAGTAAAGATGGATTTGGCTATTTGGATGAGTGAGGCCATTTTTGTGTAGATGGGGAAATGAAGGATTTGCGGTGGTAATGTATAAGAGAGAGTTGTTAAGAATCTTTAGGAGAGTTTGAGAGCTATAGAATAGGTAGAGAGAGATTGTAAAGTGAAAAGTGTGAAGGGTTTGTACGGAGGGAGTATTTATAGGCTATCGGGAACTAGCCGTTGGAATATAGCCGTTGGAGAATATGGTTGGCCTTTTCAGCATTAACTGTGTTCACACTGTTAGCAGGGGGCTCAATTTTGGGTAAAATTTTGAAGGTTTCTGAAGACACAAGATGGTTTTTTGGAATCCTTGATATTAGGGGATCAATATGATGTATTTCACTTGTTGAGATTCCATGGGTATTTGTCAGAAATTGAGCCAACTGCTGGCCTGAAGTAGTGCCCTGCTCCAGAGGCAGTCACCTGCTGGCAGTTACCTGCACGAAGTATTGAGCCAGGATTTTTACCTCCATTCGTTTTCCTTCCCTTTCTAGCTGTTTTCCTCCTTGTTGAGAGAGTGTGCATTTTCTTTCTTTTTACAAGTAGCAGTGGGCTAGTGGCCAGTCGCCTGCTGAGCCCACTGCTTGCTATGATGCAGTCAACTGCTGAGCCAATTTTGTGAATTTTGACTCCTTTTAATCTTGATATCTTGATAGTGACTTATTTAGACCTTGATGCTTCATTCCTTTGATTTTTTGAGTAGCCTACCTTTAGCAGGTGCCTACTCCAGAGTCCGGAGTACTTCACAGAAATTCCCCCTCAGCAGGTGGCTAGGAATTCCCCCTTGATTATGGAGTTATGTTCCCCCTGAATGGGTGTAGGACTATTCCTTCACTTGATCTAGATCATCTAGCATTCCAAGCTCCTGTCTTAGTTCATTGAATCTGGCTTCATTCAATGGTTTGGTGAATATGTCAGCCAACTGCTTCTCAGTGGGAATGTACTCTAGCTTGATGGTCTTCTTTTCAACATGCTCTCTGATAAAGTGATGCTTCATCTCAATGTGTTTGGTTCTTGAGTGAAATACTGGATTATGAGTTATAGTTATAGCACTTGTATTATCACACAAAATGTTGATTTCCTTTGTTTCTTCTCCATAATCCTTCAATTGTTGTTTCATCCATAGGATTTGAGCACAGCAACTGCCTGCAGCTATGTATTCGGCTTCAGCAGTGCTAGTAGCAATTGAATTTCGTTTCTTGCTGAACCAAGAGACAGGTCTTCCACCAATTAATTGACAGGTACCTGATGTACTTTTTCTATCAATTTTGCACCCGGCAAAGTCAGAGTCTGAATATCCATAGAGGTCAAAACCTCCATTTGTTGGGTACCATAATCCAGAGTTAGGATTGCCTTTTAGATACCTCAAAATCTTCTTTGCAACTAGGAGATGGCTTTCTTTGGGCTTTGATTGAAACCTTGCACATACACCAACTGAGTAGGATATGTCTGGCCTACTAGTGGTGAGATATAACAAGGAGCCAATTAACCCTCTATTAAGTGTAGGATCAATATCTTTGCCATCTTCATCCTGACTTAAACCTTGGAATGTATTCATGGGTATCTTTACTGTAGACTTGTTCTCAACTTTGAACTTTTTCATGAGATCTCTTGTGTATTTGGCTTGGTTGATGAAGATACCTTGAGGGGTCTGCTTTACTTGTAGTCCCAGAAAATAGTTCAACTCTCCCATCATGCTCATTTTAAATTTGCTTTGCATGAGAGTTGAAAATTTTTCACATAGTGCTTGATTTGAACTTCCAAAAATTATGTCATCAACATAGATTTGAACAAGCAGTATGTGGGGACCTTCTTCTATTTTAAACAGAGTTTTGTCTACTTTTCCCTTAGTGAATCCATTATTCACTAAGTATTCAGAGAGAGTGTCATACCATGCTCTTGGGGCTTGCTTGAGTCCATAAAGAGCCTTGTGTAATTTGTAGACCTGATCCTTCTCTCTATTGATTTCAAAACCAGGAGGTTGCTCCACATAGACCTCATCTTCTAGTAGACAATTTAGGAAGGCACTTTTCACATCCATTTGATAGACTGTGAATTGCTTATGAGCAGCATAGGCCAAGAAGATTCTTATAGCTTCCAGTCTGGCAACAGGAGCAAAGGTTTCATCAAAATCTATACCTTCTTCCTGCCAGTAGCCTTTGGCTACCAATCTTGCCTTATTCTTGACTATGGTGCCTTCCTCATCCATTTTGTTCCTGAATACCCATTTAGTTCCTATCACATGTTGATGATAGGGTCTGGGTACAAGCTCTCATACATTGTTTCTCTCAAACTGATTGAGTTCTTCTTGCATGGCTTGTATCCAGTCTGAGTCAAGTAGGGCTTCTTTAACTTTCTTGGGTTCGATTTGAGAGATGAAGCATGAGAAAAGTGCTTCTCTCTGAATTGTTGATCTGGTGCGAACCCCTGTATTGATATTTCCAATGATTTGGTGAGGAGGATGTTTGCTCAACCATCTAACATCAGATGTGGTTGTTTTGGATTGAATTTGTTGTTCATCATCCTCTTCTTTCTCTCCACTATCATCTGGTAGAATAGGAAGATTGGGAATGTCATGAGTGCTTGGAAGGTTGTCTTTAGGTGAGTCACCTGCTGGCAATGGGCTGTCAGTTGAGTCAACTGATGGCATTTGGTTGCCATTTGAGTCAACTGTCTTTCCATCCTTTTTAACACTATTATTTGGAAGGCAGCTTGGAGCCTTTCTAGTGTCCCTTGATTTTGATGGCTCACCTTCATCTTTTACTTGAGCAGTGGGGTGGTTTTCAAATACCACATGGATTGATTCTTCTACCACCAGAGTTCTTTTGTTGAGAATCCGGAATGCCTTGCTAGTTGTTGAGTAACCCAGGAAAATCCTGTAAGGAATAAATGTAATTAGATTTTGATGATGCTAGGTTGATTAGAATTTGAAAGTACCCCAATAGAAATTTTGTATTAGAATTTGTCTTTGTATGTACTAGAATAGTCGACATGTCAGAAACCCTCTTGGTCTTCCTTATCTGAACTTCTACCAGAGTTGCTCCCAGAGTTGCTCTCCAGAGAAGCCATCAGAGTTGGATACCAGAGTTGGCATCAGAAGCTGCCATCACAGTTCTGATCAGAAAACCTCATCAGACAAGCTCGTACCTTGCAGAACTCGAAGGCACTTACCAACGGTCGTTAAACTAACGGGAAATCCCCTAACGGCTACGAACCTTTCAACGGAAACATGGTACTGTACACACATTAAATGCTCAATTAATGTTGTACGTACGAAGATATATTTAAAGCTGATGATTGACCATGCGAGTATCTTTTCGTCCCCAAAATAGCAAGTCGAAGGTCCAACCGGTCAAGTCAACAGTACAAGCATTTAATGAAGCTGTCTTCTACACTCCAACGGGAAGACTGCTCCCAGTATATAAGATACGCTCTGAAGAACTACTAGGATAACTTTTGCGACAACTTTGTGATAGAGTATATCTAGAGAGAAGTGAGAGCTAGAGAGAGAAGTGCAATAATATGCTTCAATAGAATGAATTTGTAACCCCTATAACTACTCCCAAAGGGAGTATTTATAGAGAAAATTAGGGCTGGGCTCCCAAGTCTTGGGCTTGGGAGGCCCATTTACAACTGGACCGCTACTGGGCCGAATACAAAGCCACTAATGGGCTGTACAAATGAGCAAATGTAGAATCCGGTTCTGGGAGGTCTTCGTGGCCGACGAGGGCGTGGCCGACGAGGGCACGGCCGACGAGGGCACGGCCGACGAGGGCACCCGGGTTCCTTGGACTCAGGACCATAATTCGAGTTGGCCCCTTTTCGGCCGACGGGGGCGTCTTGGCCGACGAGGGCGCCACTTTGTTGTCTTGTGCTTTCTGTTCTTCCGAGTATGTGGGCCCGGGGGCTCAGACCCATATACTCCATCAGGAGTCCCCCACTCTCTAAGCTGAGACGTATGCGAAGTGAAGGAGAGTAGATTCCCGTGCTTTAGTGCTTTTGGCCGATGCGGGCATCCCGGGGCCGTTAGCCGCTGCGGCGTTGGCGTTGTTTCCTCTTTGGTGATCCTGTTCTGTACTTTGGCCGTTACCTGTTCCTCGCTGTGGGCGGGGAGGCCGTTTCCTTAATGTGTTCATTTGAGGATGGTGAGTGTCTTGTTTCGATGTCGGCCGTTGAAGGCACGCTTTCCCTTTCCTGGACGTTGGTGGTTGAAGTTTATGTTTGGGCCGATGAGGCCGTTGAGGTTGTTCCTTGCTTTGAGGACGATGGCGTCCTTTCCTTTGGGTGGCCGATGAGGGTGCTCGCGCACTCCTTTTGGCCGTCGTTGATTGGCTTTCATGTTATTGGCCGAAGAACCCATCATGATTAACTGTTGGCGGAGGACGATGAGTGTTCTTGCCTTAGGTGGCCCGTTGGCCGTTGCTGATGACGTTGTGTGCCTTTGGCCGACGAGGCGCAGTGTGATACATGGCCGATGTGGCCATGCTTTGTGGTTACCTTTTTTGCATTTTCTCTTTGTTTTGTTGAGGCCGGTGTAGTCCCCCAGTCCCCCACTGCTTCAGGCCGAAGAGTGTGAGGGGTGAAGGAGTTGCTTGAGCCCCTGGCCGAAGCGGCCTCTCCGTAGTCCCCCTGAATCCAACCCTCATGGCGATTTTCTGGCCAAGGTAACCCTGTGGGAGAACCCTTGTGCGCAGATCGCTTGTAGAGAGTTATCATCAAGGGTCATGACGAGGAGCCGATGGCTTGTGGGCTCTTGTTTCCTTTGGTCCTGTGGCCGTTACGTTCCTGGCCATTGCCGTCTCCTTATTGTTTGGCAGTTGTGATCTTGGCGAGCAAGTGGGACGTTGTGGGCGTTTGCTGACATTTGTAAAGCCGGTAAGCGTGTGGGCCGTAGAGTCTGATCCGGCATTGGGCTCTTGATATGTAGATTGGCCCGTTGGTGACGTGGTGGCCCCCCATTGGTGGCCGTTGGTGTGGCCATTGGGAGGGTGCCACGTGTAGTGACCGTTGGGTGGGGGGTTCTATAAATACCCCTCCCCCTCCGACGAGAAACCACATTTGCATTCTGAATTGTCGAAGTGCTGGCCATTTTTCTAGAGAGATAAACTCCCAAGCTTGTTCTTCGTGTTCTTCGTTGTTCAAGGTTAGTGTTCATCGCGATCTTCCTCACTTTTCATATTTTGCTTCCTAGACTATTGATCTAGTGTTAGGCGTTTGAACACCCTTAGATCTTAAGTTAGTCTCCTTAGGCCCGTAGTAGTAGTTATGAAGAGCTTGAACGAAGACTACTACCCCTACGACGACCAGCCCTCCACGAGGTCACTTGACTACGAGGTGCTCGAGGAGTTCGAGGAGGAGATAGAGCATTTAAGGCCCTACAAATCCGAAGAGCCGGTGGACGAGGAAGGCGAGGACGAGGAGTCCGCCTCCTCTTCAAAAGGTGAGGACGTAGGTGCGTCCCGAGTGGTGGACAGGGCGTCCACTTCTGTTGTCATTCCCTGCCCGAGGCCGGTGTCTGTCGTGAAGGGAGCAGTTAAGCCGAAGAGGGTGAGGAGGCCGAAGAATGGGTCGGGCATCTCCTACATGGATCTCACCAATATCTTCTTGATCAAGCCGGAGAGCAGTGCGGCCGACTATCTTGTTGCCCAGATGTACGTGGGGCCGTTCGGGCGGGTTAGGGCACCCAGGCCGACGGACCATGTTCTTCTTCCGCCACCGGGATACTTTGGGGTATACCCGATGAGTTTTGCTAAGGGGTTGAGGTTCCCCCTTCACCCTTTCATCACTGAGTACCTGGACATGGTAGGGCTTCCTCCGGCCTTGCTGACGCCGAACAGCTATTCCTTGATGGTGGGGTTTTTGCTCCGGTGTGAGGAGCTAGGCTACAGGCCGACAACGGCCCTCTTCATGAATCTGTACCAGATCGGCCGAGGAAGCCACAAGAACTGTGCGGTCTATGCTACTCTTCAACAGCTGCCGAAGAAGAGGAGCTTCACGGACTTGCCTTCGTCCATTCATGGGTGGAAGAGCAAGTTCGTTTTTGTATCCCTGGGTGAGAGTGGCACCGAGTTCCCCTCTCTCGGCCATACCGGGAGGTTCAATCTCCATGACCCGCCGAAGAGCTCTATCTTGGACGCTCAGGTGGAGGCTTTCCTGGAAGGGGGGCCGAGGAGCGTGAAGGATTACGTTACTGAATACAAGATGACCGCCCTCGGCTTCTTTAGATACCATCTGTATGGCGATAAGGAGGATGACCTCCAACTCTGGCCGAGGATGACCACCACATTTGAAGAGGCCGACGGCCCGAATTTGGGCATTCCTGCTGAGGCCGATGGTAATTATTTCTTCGGCTTTCTGTCTTTATGTTTTGTTCCTTTGCCTTACTAATCTGTTGTGTTTTTCCTTTGTAGATTTTGCCATGGACCGTCGTTCCATAATGGCTATTGCCAAGGCCAAAGCGGCCGAGGAGTTGGCTGCCAAGGCGGCCGAGGCGGCCAGACGTGCCGCGGCCGATGGGAGCGGGGCTACTACTGATGCGGCCCCAAAGCCTGCCCAATCGAAGAAGAAGAGGCCGGCCACTGACGGCCAGAAAAAATTAACTGAAGCCGGCCTGAGCGTCTCCAAGAAGACGAAGAGGGCACCTTCTCCTTCTCCGGCTACCAAAGCCGGTACTCTGACTGTCCCCAGCGTGGACGATGGTGGTCCCGTCGTGGACCTTACTGCTGCTAGCGATGCTGCTCCCTCGCTTCCTCTCGTCCAGGAACCACGGACGAAGAGGGCCGGCAAGGAGATTGCCGGTGCCACCTACCAGAAGATGGTAGAATACCCCGTTGGCGGGGGTGTGTTTGATGATGTCGTCCTTGGCCACGACGTCCTGGCCCAGGCCCTGCCAGCCAAAGATCGGGCTTACTTAAAGAAGCTCAGGGACGTGAAGATTTACGAGGGCGGCATGGACCTCCTCGTCCAAGTAAGTTTCCTTCGTATGTGTCGTTTTTCTCGTCGTCCTTGTAGATTCATTTCCCTGACTTTTGTTTCCCTTGTTCTGCAGAGTGCCTTTATGCTCATGGAGAGCCATAAAAGGCAGTACCGGGAGATAGCTCGCTTGAAGGAGCTGGAGCAGAAGGCTGCCTCGGCCGACGAGGCGGTAGCTTGCCTGGATCGGCTCCGGGAGGATGCCAGGGCGTTGCAGGCAAGGGCCGATGAAGCCGCTGCAGCCAGGGACGATGCCCTGGCCAAGCTCGAGGAGAGCAAAAGGGAGCTCGAGGAGTCCCAAAGGGCGCTGGAGGCCGAGCGGCGCAAGAGCAAGGAGGCCGTGAAGGCGAAAGCTGAGGCCGAGGCCGCCGTTGTGAGGGCTGCTGATGAGGCCGTTGAGAAGTTCCTGGCCGAGGGGTGGAAGGCCGATGAGAGGCTTCCCTGGTGTTATGAGGTGGTGGCCGTCAGGCTTGAGAATTGGGGGATGAACTCCCCCGCCGGCCAGGAGTATTTCAGCAGAGAGATGGCCGTGTATTATAACATGGGCCAGGAGCGGATGCAAAGGCTCCTGTGTCGGCGGCTATCTCGTGCTTTGAAGGCCATGAACTACACGTCTGGGTGGGCTAGACGGAACCTGAAGCTGCCGAAGCTGATGAAGGATCCAGAAGAGCAGGCCAAGCTTCCTTTGTCGGAGCGGGAGTCCCCTATTGAAAGCTCCGGCCTCGGCGAGCCGGATTACACTGAATTTGATTTCCTGGACGATGCCACTAGCGCTGCAGCCGCCGCCGGCCAGGAGACTGAGGCCGAGGAGGGAGCCGACGAGGCCGAAGAGCCAGCCGTGGAGGGAGGTGCCCCAGAGGCTTGATCGGCTACTCCTCTGTAATTATTTTTTTGCCAAACTGATGTAATGGCCGTAGCGCCCCCAATTGTAATGAACTTTATCAATGAAAATTTTTTGCCGTCCTGCTCGGCTTTGAATTCCTTGTATGCTTGTTTGCCTTTTGTCATTTCGATTTTGAAATTTGTCTAAGTGTCAAGGTCACAACTTGGGTCACCTCGCGAGTGCCCGCTACGTCCATGGGGTAGTCCACCCTGTCCGGTGGCCTGGTCGGCTTGTTCGTCGTTGCTTTACTACCATAACACTAGGATTTTTTCGAAAAATTTCCTAAGTGTTTTGGGTTCACTTGGCTGCTTTCTTCCCGGTCTGGTGGCTTGGTCGGCCTGACCGTGTTGATGTAGTATCATAACACTTAGGATTCTTTCAAAAAAAAATTCCTAAGTGTTTTTGGGTTCTTACAGTTGCTTCCCTCCCGGCCTGGTGGCCTTGTCGGCTTGACCGGTGGTTCTTGGCTACCATAACACTTAGGATTTTTTTCAAAAATTTCCTAAGTGTTTTTGGATTCACTTAGGTGCTTTCCCTTCGGCCTTGACCGTGGTGTCCGCTCCGTCCAGGCGTTGGCTTTCTTATCTTTTGTTAGAATTTTCCCAAGTTTCTAACTTCAAGTGGCTGAGCGTTCTCATCGTCCTGGCCTTGGATTTGTCATTCTTGACAAATGCTCTGGGAGATTTCCCAAGTGTTTGAGCCAGTGTCGTTGTCGCCCTACATCATTGTTTTGTGGCCGATAAGGGCGCCCTCACCTTGATCTTTTGAACTTAGAATTTTTCCTAAGTACATATGCAAAGGCGTAGGTAGCTAACGGCCCTGGGGTATAAAGGTACCCGCTTCGTCTAGAGTTCCTTCATTGTGGTACCGCTGTAAGGCATAGTTGCTTCCTTGTGGTATCGTTGTCGGCTTGGAGGTGGCCCTACCCTCATCGGCCAAGGTCTGGCCTTGTGGCCAATGAGGGGGCCCCTTGCTTTCCCGAGGAGATAGCTCTACCTTCGTCGGCTAGCCATGGTTCCTTGTTGAGGAACCCTCTCTTTTCTCAGGATTTTTTCTAAGTGTTTGGTAAACGCTTGAACAAATTCCCAAAGAACTTTCGCTTGACCAATGGCCTTGGTTCCAGTGCCTGCGTCGGCCATCCGAGATGCTGTGGCAAGTAGAGGTTGTTTCTTGGTTGCTTGGTCCTTCCGCGGGTGTGATAAGTGCCCGCTTCGTCCTGGTCATCCTTAGGATTGTGATTCTTTGTTTCATACCAAGCGTTGGTGCCTCAAAGGACTATGGCCGATGAAGGTCATCCCTCGCGTGTCATCCAACCGATGCGGTTAGGGTTTTATAGGCGTGTGTTTCGGCCTTGATTATTCCCTTGTAGTGTGTGGACGTGTCGTCCATGTTACCTGTCAGTAGTACTATACTTGTATTCAACTGATATGTACTTGGCCTAGTTGGGCCTGAGTTTGTGGGGATTTTTCTTTTTTTTATTGCTCGAGGCCGGCTAGTGTGCGCGGCCGTCGGCTTCCCTCTTTTTCCCTTATATATATATATATATATATATATATATATATATATATATATATATATATATATTGTTTTCCGGGGAGTATCCTTCTTTCAGGCTTCGGCCGAAGGGTGTGCTCGTCCTTCGGCCGGTTCGGACTTCGTTTATAACGTTCGTGATCTCAGGGCGGGTCCCGTCGCCTATTTATGACGCGGGCTAGACTTTTGGTCGGTTTCCAACGGCTGTCGTTGCCCATCCCTGAGTTTTGGGATTTTGTCACCTCGGCCATGATTTCAAGCCTGTCGTCCTGCGATCTGGCGCGTGGACGACGCGGTGAGCTTCCCGTTTCAAGACGTGGGCCGTTTGCGGGCCCCTCGTCCTGGGGACATCGTCGGCCATACCTGAGCGTTTCACTTCTAGGCTTACGGGGCCAGGACAATGTGCTCTCTCAGCTAGGCCTGAGCCCTTCGCTGATACAAAATACAATGGAGTGCCGGAGCTTGTCGCTCGTAGGCTGCAAATGCAAGGGGCCATGTCGGCCATGCCTGAGCCTTTCGCTCTAAGGTGGCCGACGGGGGCACCTGCTAATGTTTTACTTTGAATTCCAGAGAAAAAATCAGAACATGATTTTATTCATAAGTGGCTCGAGGCCGAGGGTGGCGTTCAATCAGTAACCCGTTAAGGGGTGAGGGCTTCGCCGTCTACACCTCCTTCGGATTACTGATAAAACTTCACCAGATGGTGTACATTCCATGTTCGTGGTACATTGGACCCATTCGGGCGTTTAAGCTTGTAGGTGCCGGGTTTGACCACGGCACTGACGATGTAGGGCCCTTCGTACTTCAATGCTAGCTTGCCACCCTCTGTCGGCTGGCTTGCTTCCCTTCGACGGAGGACGTAGTCCCCCACCTGAAATTCCCGGGAACGTAACTTGGCGTTATAGTATGATTTTACTTGACGCCGGTAGTTCTCTGCTCGGACGTAAGCTTGCTCACGCCTCTCATCGACCAGGTGCAGGTCAATCTTCATGCTTTCCTCATTGGCGTCAGGCTCGTACTGTTCCACCCGTCGGCTGGGGATGGCGACCTCCGTGGGCGCCTTTGCCTCGAAGCCGTAGCATAGGGCGAAAGGCGTTTCACCTGTCGCCCTCCTCGGCGTGGTTCTGTAGCACCACAGGATGTTGGGGAGCTCGTCGACCCAACTGCCTCCTGCGGCCTGGAGCTTCTTCTTCAGCCCTTCCATGATCGTTCTGTTGGCGTTCTCAACCTGCCCGTTGCCCTGAGGATAGGCAACGGAGGAGAAACGATGCCTCACCCCAAACTCTCGGAGGAGCTCCTGGAAAGGGGCTGCCTCGAATTGGGTGCCGTTGTCTGATATAATCTCCTGGGGGACGCCAAAGCGTGTGATGATGTTCTTGTAAACAAATTTTTGGCATCTGGCCCCCGTGATGCTGGCCAAGGGCTCCGCCTCGACCCACTTGGTGAAGTAGTCGACGGCGACGATGATGTAGCGGTTATTCCCGGCGGCTCTGGGCAGGGGGGCGACCAGGTCAATCCCCCATCTGGAGAATGGGATTGCGGTGCTGACGGGGGCGTAGTTGACAGCTGGCCGAACAGGGGCCTTCTGGAGTACCTGGCATGTGGTGCACTTCCTGGCCAGGTCAGCGCAGTCGCGTGCCATCGTCGGCCAGAAGAAGCCCTGGACGACGAGACGCCGGGACATGCTGAAAGGGCCCTGGTGTGAGGAGCAGACGCCACAATGAACTTCTTCCATGGCTGTGTCGGCCTCGTCCTGGTGCAGGCATCGGAGGAGAGTGCCATTATAGGACCGTTTGTAGAGTTTGCCATCTTCGATGGTGTAGCTTAGGGCCCTGAGTTTGGCAAGTTTGGCCCTCTCCTCGTCCGGGGGCAGCTCCCCCGTTGTGATGAAGGTGGCGATGTCGGAGATCCAGTCCTCTGGTCGCTGTTGGACGCACAAGACGGGGCTGGCATGGATGCTGGACATGCTCAACTCCTCGATCTTGGCCAACTGGGAGATGTGCTCCGGGGTGTCCGAGCTGAGCTTGGAGAGGATGTCGGCTTCGGCGTTCTCGGCCCTGGGGATCTGAGTGATCTCGTGGGTTTCAAACGCTTTCAGCAACTCCTCCGCCGCTTGTTTGTACTGCTTCATTCGGCCTTCCTTTGCTTCGTACGATCCCTCCACCTGGCCCACTACCAGTTTGGAGTCGCACTTGATTTTGAGGTGCTTGGCCTTGAGGCCGGCGGCGAGTCTGAGACCGCTGAGGAGGGCCTCATACTCGGCTTCGTTGTTGGATACCCTGAAGTTGAAGCGGATGGCATAGTAAGCTCTGAATCCTTCAGGGGATATGAGGACGACGCCGCTGCCGCATGATTTCGCGGCCGACGAGCCGTCAGTGAACAGGGTCCATGTATCGTCCTGCTCCGGCCCGGGGTTGGCGACGGCCGTCTCCCTTGCTGTGCATTCGATGACGAAGTCGGCCAAGGCTTGCCCTTTGATGGATGGCCTTGGCTTGATCTCAATTTGAAATTGGCTGAGGAAAATTGCCCATTTCACCATCCTAGAGGAGCTGGTGGGGCTCCTCATGAGTGCGCCGAGAGGCTGCTGGGTCAGTACATGGACGGCGTGGGCCTGGAAGTAGTGCCCCAGCTTCTTCACCGTGTGGACGATGGCCAGCACCGTCTTCTCAATGGGGGAGTACCTGAGCTCGGCCTCCCTGAGTGTCTTGCTGATGTAGAAGATGGCCTTCTGCACCCCTTCGTCCTCACGGATGAGCACGGAGCTGATGGCCGACGTGCTCACCCCTAAGTACAAGAAGAGGGTTTCGCCGGCTCTGGGCTTGGAGAGCACGGGTGGGGACGACAGGTACCTTTTCAATTCGTCGAATGCCTCCTGGCACTCTGTCGTCCACTTGAAGCTGTTGGCTTTCCGCATTATTTGAAAGAAGGGGAGTGCCCTCTCGGCTGACCTGGAGAGGAACCGATTTAAGGCCGCCAGGCGCCCCGTCAGTCGTTGTACCTCCTTGACGTTGCGGGGCGGCTCCATGTTGATGATAGCCTGCGTCTTCTCCGGGTTTATCTCGATGCCTCTCCGGCTGACCATATAGCCGAGGAACTTGCCACCCTGGACGCTGAAGGCGCACTTCTTGGGGTTGAGGCGGAGCTTGAACTCCTTCATTATTTCAAAGATTTCCCGGAGATCGTCGGCGTGGGAGGTGGCCTGCCTGCTCTTGACGATCATGTCGTCGATGTACGCCTCCATCGTCCGGCCAAGGACCGCTCTGAAGATCTTGGCCACCATCCTAGTATAAGTGGCGCCGGAGTTTTTGAGTCCGAAGGCCATGACGAGGTAGCAAAAGATTCCCTCTGGGGTCATGAATGCCGTCTTCTCAGCGTCATCTTCATGCATGGAGATTTGGTGGTACCCTCTGAAAGCGTCGAGGAACGACATCAACTCGCACCCCGCCGTCTCGTCCACCAGTTGGTCAATATTGGGGAGAGGGAACGGGTCCATGGGGCACGCCTTGTTCAGGTCAGTGTAATCAACACACATTCTGAACGTCGGCGGTTTCTGGGCGAGGACGACGTTGGCCAACCATGTCGGGTACTTCACCTCTTTGATGTGTTTGATTGAGAGGAGCATGGCGACCTCCCCTTTGACGAAGTCCCGCCTGTCGGCGGACAAGTAGCGCCGCTTCTGCTTGACAGGCGCTGAGGCCGGATCGACGGTCAGCCGGTGAGTGATCACCTGGCGGCTGATGCCTGGCATATCGTCCGGGCCCCACGCGAAGACAACGGCGTATGACCGTAGGACGAGGACAATGGCGACTCGTTGGTCCTGGGGGAGTTGCTTTCCGACTCTGAGAACCCGCTCCGGCCGGGAGGTATCCAGAGGGATTTCCTCGACTTCCTCGGCCGGCTCCGCATGTGGCCTCTCTTCGTCCATGGCGACGGCGGCCGTGATGGTGTCTATCCTCTGGCCCTCCCTCTCGGCCAGCCTCGTCAGTTTGAGGTAGCATGCCCTGGCTATCCTCTGGTTTCCCCTGGCGTAGCCGATGCCGTCATTGGTGGGGAACTTCAGGCACAAGTGCTTCATGGAGATGATGGCCTCCAAGTCCTCCAGCGCTGGCCGGCCCAAGATCAGGTTGTGGGCGCACTGGAGGTTGACCACCATGAATTCCATGTCAATTCTGGCGTGGTGGGGGCCGTCACCGACCTCCACGGGGAGGACTATCGTGCCCTCGGCGTCGATAGAGTCCCCGGTGAAGCCGGATAACGGTGTCTTGATCGGCTTCAAGAGAGCCCTGTCCAGCTTCAGCTGCCTGAAGGTATCCAAGTACATCACGTTGATGGAGCTCCCCGTATCCATGTAAGTGCGGTGGATGATGGAGTCACCGATCTCACACCGGATGACGAGGGCGTCCCTGTGTGATTCCGTACCCGGAGGCAGATCCTTGTCGGTGAAGGTGATCACCTCCGCTCGCTGCCTCTTCGGCTGGGGGGGAACGTGGGACACCTCCCCAATGTAAAGGGATTGGGCCCATTTCTTTCTCTGAGTGGCGGAGTCCCCCTCAGTGTTCCCACCTACGATGAGGTGGATGTGATTCTTTTTCAGCGGGGGCTCTTCGAAGTCCTCGTCGTCGCTGAGCCTACCAATCTCCCTTTTCTTCGCAGAGGGTTCGCCCCCATGTTTGCCGGTGTTTACCCAAGTGTTCTTACGTGGGCCACCTTTGACAAACTGGGAGAGTTCCCCCTGGCGAATAAGGCGCTCGATGGCCTTCTTCAGTGTGATGCAATCGTCGGTGTTGTGCGACGAGTTTTTGTGGAACCGGCACATAGCCGCCCTGCTGAATGGCGAGGATCTCCTCGGCCGGCCGAGGAGCCTGCTCGATGAGGCCGTGCTTCTCGGCATAATCGAGGATGGTGCCGACCGGGTGGGTGAGGGTTACCCCCGGCCGTTCCAACCTCGGCCGCCAGTGGCGATCTTTCTTACTCTGTCCACCAGAGCCGTGACGGCCCTGGGCACCCTGGCCGGGCAGGGACGAACCCGGGGCCGGCGAAGGATTTGTCTTCTTGGGGGGATGGGCCCCCTCTCTCTTGTGGTTGTGGAGCTCGTCGGCGTCGGCATACAAACCTCCGCGCTGCAGCGCCTTGGCGTACGACCTCGGAGGGTCGGTGATCAGGCTTCTAGCGTACGGGGAGCTGCGGAGGGCTCCCTGGTACAAGGCGAGGAGGGTGCGCTCATCGGCCCCCTCGACCTCCTCGGTTTCCCTCGTCCATCGATCAATGAAGGACCGGAGGGATTCCTCGTGCTGCTGCTTGACGGAGAGGAGGTGGGTAAAATACTTTTTCGCGCGCTTCCTCCCGGAAAAATGAGTGAGGAAGCGCTGGGCGAGATCCTGCCATGAGTCGATGCTCCCTTCGGGGAGCGCGTTGAACCACTCGTACGCTGGCCCCTCGAGAGTGGAGAGGAACCAACGGCAGAGGTATTCGTCGGACGCGTTCACCATCAGCATGTTGTTCTGGTAACGGCTGAAGTGTTCCTGGGGGTCTGATCGGCCATCGTAGGACTTGATGGCGTTCCCCCTGTACTTCTCCGGGATGGGGGCCGAGAGGACCCTGTTGGTGAAAGGGGTCCTGGTCCTGACCTGGATGATGGGGTCACCTCGCCCTTCGGCCAGCTCCCTCTCCAGGGCGCTAACCTTGTTTATGAGCGCGTTGAGGCCGGGGTCGTTGGAGGCGCCGGCCGTAGGGATGTTGGCCGACTGCTTGGCCTCCATCTGAGCCAGCCTCCTTTCCAGCTGGGCGATGACCTCGTCCCGGGGGTCCCTGGAGGCCGCAGCGGCGCCCGGCTGGTTCCTCATGCGCTCGTTGTGAGCCGCGTTGATCTGGTGACGCACGTCATCCTCGTGCAATTTTCCCTTGCCCTTGTCCGGGCGGGGCTGGTCCGCTGTCCGGGACACAGTCCCCAAGCTTTCCCTCGGCGAGCCAGGACGAGGATCACCAATCCATCCCGCCATCCTCTCCGAAACCGGACGACGGCGCGTGTCACCTAGCCTATTGAAGGCAGAGGCTTTTCCACGCGCTGGGGTCTGCCCAGGCCGAAAAGGGGAAGCAGGGTGGGAGTGGGACGACGCCATGTCCTGGGGCACCACTCCCTCATCGTTGCCTATCTGGACGGCCAACGGTTGGGGCTAAGGGGGTTGAGTGACGTTCCCCCCGGTCCTTGGCAAGAGCGCGCTGAGGACGGTGGGGTTCCGAGCTAGGCTGGCGATGATGACCGACAGCGCGGCCTGGACCTGTGGATCCACGGACGGAGAGGCCGCGGCCATAGGCTGGGCCGGGGCGTGATCCGTCTTCTCAGCTCGCTTCTTGTCCAAGTCGAGGCGGGCGTCAGGGGCTGCGCCGTTGAGTTGGTTGCGGACTTAGAAGCCAAATCGACCGGTTTGCCGGAAAATAACCTTTTATAGGTTATTTGTGTTGATATGGGTTTTGTGATGATAAAACCTTGTTAGGAACTTGATTTAAAGTATTTTTGAGCCTCGCCGGAGTTTCGTCGGAGTTGGCCAAAGTTCGTCGGAGTTGGTCAAAGTTCGCCGGAGTTGGTCAAAGTTCGCCGGAGTTGGTCAAAGTTCAATCGAGAAACGTAGAACGCGCTTAAGCTTAATTAAGGTGAGGATGACCGACTATGTTACTTATAAATCTTTGGGTTAATTTCCTAAGTGAATACAAATGTGATGTGCATGAGTTGTTAATGGTTATTAATGCCTAAATGAAACTAATATTGATTATAAGTGTAGTATGCATGATACACAAATTTATGAATAAATTGTGTATGTTTAGATGCTATGAATATGTGTGTATGATGGTTGTACCAACCATGAATATCCTTTGAGATAGTATACTTTGATGCCATGAGGAGAAGCTATGAGGGTACGAAAGTGATACTTGATATTAAGGCCAATCGGGCAAGAAGAAAGAATTATAATGAATTAAATAAATAACTAGCATTGAAATATTAGTTGGAAATGTTAGTTGAGAAATGGATGAATTAGATCCTAAGAATTTGAATTATAAAGAATCGGTGATTATGAGTCGGGCTCAAGACCGATGTAGGTAACGGTGATTATGAGCTGGGCTCTAGACCGTAGTAGATGACGGTGATTATGAGCTGGGCTCTAGACCGTAGTAGATGACGGTGATTATGAGCTGGGCTCTAACCGTAGTAGATGACGGTGATTATGAGCTGGGCTCTAGACCGTAGTAGATGACGGTGATTATGAGCTGGGCTCTAGACCGTAGTAGATGACGGTGATTATGAGCTGGGCTCTAGACCGTAGTAGATGACGGTGATTATGAGCTGGGCTCTAGACCGTAGTAGATGACGGTGATTATGAGTTGGGCTCTAGACCGTGGTAAATAATGATGAATTGATATTAAATGAACGGATTAACTATAATGTAATAATGCTCTAGTTTGAGGGCCTCGGTGATTTAAACTTTGATTATACTTAGTATAGTTGTCATTGTACTTGTCAAATGCTTCCAAGTACTGACCTCCCCTTCACGGGGGAGGCCACCTCACAGTTTCAGGTAGAACTTGAAGGTTGCTACCACCCGCCGCTGCTTCGGGAAGTTTCTGAGGAGAAGACTTGGTTCATGCTTCTCCCGTTCTTGTTTTGAAAAAACAATATGATTAATGCTCATGGATAATATTTTTTTTTTGAATAAGTACTATGGGGGCTTGCATGCCTAATTATGCCAAGTGTGGCTTGAACACTTGTATCAATTGTTTCCGCTGCTTTAATAAATGTTTTACATTATGTTTGTTTATGGATGTACTATGTGTGAATGGTATTCAAGACGCCTTGTATAGTATGGATGAGTCGGACTGCGGTTGACTATTCGTACTGTACGGCGGGTTGTTGACGTGTCCGGGTAGGTCCGGGGCATGACACAATGCAAGAAGAGCTTACTCAATTTGAAAGGAACAAAGTATGGGAACTTGTTCCTAGGCCAGAGCACCAGAATGTCATTGGAACCAAATGGGTATTTAAGAACAAAGCTGATGAAGATGACAACATTGTAAGGAATAAAGCAAGGCTGGTAGCCAAGGGATATTGCCAAGAAGAAGGAATAGATTTTGATGAGACTTTTGCACCAGTTGCAAGACTGGAAGCCATCAGAATATTTCTAGCCTATGCTGCCTACAACAACATCAAGGTCTACCAGATGGATGTCAAAAGTGCATTTCTGAATGGAGATCTTGAAGAAGAAGTTTATGTGGAACAACCACCAGGTTTTGTCATTCCTACTCACTCCTCCTGTGTCTACAAGCTTAAAAAGGCCCTCTATGGTCTTAAGCAAGCTCCCAGAGCATGGTATGACACATTGTCCCTATTCCTAGTGAACCATGGGTTTATTAAGGGAAAGGTTGACAAAACTCTATTTCAAATCTCTGTTGCTAATCATATTTTGTTGGTACAAATATATGTTGATGATATTATATTTGGTAGTACTAATTCAGAACTGTGCAAGAAATTTTCTCAAGTGATGTAGAGTCAATTTGAAATGAGTATGATGGGAGAACTCAGCTACTTCCTAGGACTACAAGTCAAACAAGTTCCAGAAGGAATCTTTATCAATCAAGGGAAGTATACCAGAGACCTGATCAAGAAGTTTGGAGTGGAAGGCAAATCCTCAGTGAAGATTCCCATGAACACACCTCACAAGGAATTCGTCCGGATGATGAAGGAAAGGATGTCGATGCAACTACCTACAGAGGAATCATAGGATCTCTGCTGTATCTGACTGCAAGCAGACCAAATATCTCATTCTCTGTTTGAATCTGTGCCAGATACCAATCAAAGCCCAAGGAAAGCCATCTTAGTGCTGCAAAAAGAATCATCAGATATATCAAAGGGAATCCAAATGCAGGCCTATGGTATCCAAAGGGAGGTAACTTTGAATTAATTGGTTACTCTGACTCAGATTTTGCAGGTTGCATATTAGACAGGAAAAGCACCTCTGGTCATTGCCAAATGCTAGGAGGAAGGCTTGTTTCCTGGTTTAGCAAGAAGCAGAATTCAATCTCAACAAGTATAGCAGAAGCTGAGTACATTGCAGCTGGGAGTTGCTGTGCTCAGTTACTCTAGATGAAGCAACAGCTGAAGGATTATGGCATTCAAGCAAAGGAGATCAAACTACTCTGTGACAACATCAGTGCCATTGCAATCACTCAGGATCCAGTACTTCATTCCAGGACAAAGCACATTGAGATCAGACATCATTTCATCAGAGATCATGTGGAGAAGAAGCATATTTGTATGGAGCATGTACCTACAGAAGATCAGCTAGCGGATATCTTAACCAAGCCTCTACCAGAGGCAAGGTTCAACAAACTAAGGGAAGAACTGGGAATGATGGATGATCTTCCCAGAGATGCATGACCTAGAATTGCTGTGGACCAGAACTGTCTTCTGGATCAGAAAACCCTACACCAGAATACCCCTTATCTGATCACCAGAGTACCCCTCATCAGAGAACCTCCTTTTCTGATACAGGGACCCTTATCTGTAGTCCATCAGAAATCCATGTGGACTTGATTATTTTTCGAGGAACGGGCAAGACCTTTTAACTTGAACAGGTCTTTTACCAGAATACTCCTGATTATTATTTCGTTAACGGAAACGTTTTCCGCCCGCATTTCCTTAAATGATACCTCGAAACCGTAAATTATCTCAAACGTCCACTAATCCAAAACCATTTATATCCATTTTCTTCAACCTAAACCGCTACTGCTATTCATCTCTTTAAATGTACTAGCTTCAAAAATCCTCAATCTCCAGAATCTCTCAGAAATCTCTCTGAAAATGAACTTCATCAACATCAACGACCTCACCAAGGAAGAAGCCAAAACCATTGTGGCCAATGTGGTTACCGGCATGAAGGTTGATTTGTCTGCACTACCTCTACTCACAGAGAATCAGAAGAGAATGGAAAAAATCATCCAAGGGATGAATGAATCCCAGCTGAGCAAGATTGTTTCTCATCCATATGAAGAGTTCAGCACCAGGGATGTGGCTGAATTCTATCTGAACGCCACCATCACCAAAAGCGGAGTTCACTCCAAGGTGCAGGGAAAGAGCATCTCACTCAATGCCGATGCTCTGAACGAATTCTTTGGAGTTCAACTGGACTCTCAATACCCTGAGACTCCCACTCTCATTGACCTAGAGTCAGTGGACGTCTCAGTTGAAGCGTTTGCCTAGACCTACTGTCGCCCTGAGGCCGCCAATCTGGACAGACTTTACATGAAGAAGTTTCTGCTGAAGAAGGATTTTGAAAAGTTGGTCGTCATTCTGCACAGGAGCTTGTGGTGCAAAACTGGCTCCACTGATGAGATCAACAAAGCCAACTGCAAAACAATCTTTGCTGTTCATCATGGGATCAACATAAACTGGGGTGAGGTAATCTTTGGTTCTCTAACTGAATTCATCAAGAAGAGGGATCAGAAAACCGGCCTCTTCTCAACAAAGATGGGCCATGGCCTCCTTCTGTCTGCCATCCTCACTGCCCATGGAGTTCAACTCAGGGACCCTTCCCCAGTTGACCACTCCAAAACCCTATTCCTGACTGCATCTCCCAAGCTGAACATAGCCATCTCTGCTGAACTGAAGAGATAAGAAAGGCTGGAAAAGAAAAGGGAACAACAGGCTGTCAAATCTAAACCTGCTACCAAGAAGATCATTAAGAAGCCCTCTGTGACTTCAGAACAGCCTGAGCAATCCCAGATTGCGAGGGATGTAAGGAAGAAGAAGAAGAAGAAGAATGATAGAAGCACTCTATCAGAAGTGGATGCACCAGAGATGGGCGCATCAGAGTTGGCTCCCCCAAAATCTGTCAGAAACTCTCCTGCAAAGAAGCAGAAGTTGAAAAGGAGAAGGAAGCAAGTTGTTCAGAGTGAGGACTCTGACAACTCTGGTCTGAAACCTTTGAAGAAGAAGAAGAAGAAGACAACCACACCTGCAAGGAAATCAGAAACTCAGGGGGAACCTGAATCTGTTGCACAACCCTCCTCTTCACCAGACTTGGTCTTCACTGTAGATTTATCAGAACCCCAACACATCTCTGACGTACAACCAGAGACTGATTACAACACCATTCTTCAAAGACAGTTTGAAAGGGTTCTGACCTGGAGAAAATGGAGAATGGGACCTCTTCAGAAGATCATACAGTATTTTGACTGTTTTGAAGCAGAAGAAGCTGTTGTTTTACACTGGGTGGGCACAGAAGATGTGCCTCAATGCTTCGACCTTGCCTTTCTCATTTCTGTCCTGCAGAAGAAGAAGGAGAAACATCAAGGTAAAGCACCTATGACTACCCTATCCCCTGAAAGGCATGTCAAAGCTTTGGAGGAACATGAGATGAAAGAGTTTGATGAATGGCTAATGGAGAAGAAAAGAAAAGAATCCCTCATCAAGTTTCGCCACAGTGCTCGTGAAGAAGGAGAACCCTCAACAGCCAATAATGTTCCTCTGACAATGGAAAAGCTGGTCAAGGAATGGAGAGAATCCTTGTTCTCTGAAACTGTTCTTGAGGTAATTCCTACACCCCCTCCTTCCCCTCCCAAATCTCCTTTTACTCATTCACCCCCTCCTAAAGTACCTTCACCTAAATCTTCCTCACCTCCCAAATCTCCTTCAAAACCTTCAACCTCACTCAAACAGAAAACCCCATCACCTCAGAAAACCTCCTCTCCCCCACCATCCCCCATCAGAAATCCTACACCTCAGGAGACCAAATCAAAGTCTCCATCACCCTGCAAGCAACCCACACCTCTTAGAAACCGGTCACCCTCACCACCACCCTCCCCCAAACCTCTGAAATCAATCACTCCTAAGAACTCCTCTCCTCAAAACTCTCACCATCAGAACTCCCCCCATCAGAAAACCCCCTCACATCAGAGTTCACCTCCACATCAGCAACCCCTATCAATCACCAAAGCTGCTACACCCCCACTCTCTCCTCAGCTCTCTGTAGCCTCAACACCCAAGAGAGAGATTCTCATTCGCATTCTATCCTCAGATGCTGACAATGATGGGTTCCTCACATCCTCTCTTGCGGCAGACTTCACATCCAAGAGGAGGAAGACTCCTCCCAGGGATCAATATGCTGAACCCACTGGCAATACTGCTCCATTCCCCAAGGGAAGAGGTTTGGAGATGCCTGGGTTTGCTCCAGAAGCCCCTCAGATGGACTTCAACCAATTTGTACAATCTGCAGAAGAGTTTGGTGGTCAGATGCTAGACAACATGAACAAGCTCATCACTATCAATGACAAACACTATGAGCATCTGACACACACCAACATCAATCTTAATCAGGGCCTACAGCAACTGTCATAAAAGCTTGACACTCTGACAGAGTCCCTGCACACCTTAATGAGCTCATCCAACAAGAAGATTGATACAATCTCCAGAGAAGTAGATGGAATTAACTTTGTCCTCTACTTTCACTCTCAATCTCTGAATAATCAGAATCAGAAACTACAGGAGATCACTGAAGCCATTGACATTCTACAATGGAATGCTGATCAAGCCTCAGAGCGCTTCATGGAGATAGGCAATATGTGTACAGAACACAAAGCACAAGCTTTAGATATTCTTCACAAGGACAATGAGCGTTACCAGAAGTTGGTACTCCTTGAAGCAAGTACACAGAGTATCCAGTCTACCATGGAAAGACAACAGAACCTGATTGAAGGTCTGGCCTCTGTTACTCAGACTCTGCCAGAAGCTCTGGATGAGATCAGAGATGCCCAAGCATCAGAGTTCTCTAAGATTGAACTCCTCCTTGGCGATCTTGTTGATGCCAAAAAGGGGGAAGACACCAGAGAAGAAGAAGGTCCAAGCTCCAGAACCTTATCTATCAGAGGACCCTCATCATCTGTTGATCCTGCTCCTTACTTCGAAGCTGCCAAAAAGAAAAAGCAAGCTATTGCAGGCACCAGACCTCCTCCTCCACCTCCCGGAAGTTCTAAGAAGAAGTCCTCCAACTTTACCTTCAATGAATGGATGAATAGTGGGATGTCTAAGCCTGACAGAGCCCAATTTACACAGATGAAGAAGCTGATGACTCCACTGCAACAAGAGAATATGTTTATGGACAGTGATGGACTCATCCAAATCAATCATGGTTGATCAATTCAAGAAGCTGAGATCTGGTGGCAGATGAGAGTTCTATCTGTCAAGAACATATCAGAAGCAATCAGAAATTACTTAGATTGCAAGCTTGCACCTCACTGGGCAGACTATCAGAATCCGAGGGACTTAGCCTCCATCAGAGCAAAGGTCAATGCAGAGCTTGAAAGGATTGACAAAGCAGGACCTCAGGTAGATGAAGATGAATCTTAATCTTATCTATATCTGATTATGTAATTAACCATCTGATAATAAGATACCATCTCTGCCTCTAGTTTGCATGGCATCTTAAATTATCTGTTCTTTCTTACTTTGTGTGAATTCCTTGTGCTTGCTCTGGTTCTTTTTGTCCATTTATTGCTATCTGATTGTACTCTACTCTTACTATTTTCCTATGCTAAGTTGCCCACCAAGATTTTAATAGAAGTTTTTAACTTTATTCTTGTATGGTGAAAGGCACTTCTCTGGAAATAGTTAAAGGGTTTTGGCATCATCAAAAAGGGGGAAATTGTAAGTAATAAATGTAATTAGATTTTGATGATGCTAGGTTGATTAGAATTTGAAAGTACCCCAATAGAAATTTTGTATTAGAATTTGTCTTTGTATGTACTAGAATAGTCGACATGTCAGAAACCCTCTTGGTCTTCCTTATCTGAACTTCTACCAGAGTTGCTCCTAGAGTTGCTCTCCAGAGAAGCCATCAGAGTTGGATACCAGAGTTGGCATCAGAAGCTGTCATCAGAGTTCTGATCAGAAAACCTCATCAGACAAGCTCGTACCTTGCAGAACTTGAAGGCACTTACCAACGGTCGTTAAACTAACGGGAAATCCCCTAACGGCTACGAACCTTTCAACGGAAACATGGTACTGTACACGCATTAAATGCTCAATTAATGTTGTACGTATGAAGATATATTTAAAGCTGATGATTGACCATGCGAGTATCTTTTCGCCCCCAAAATAGCAAGTCGAAGGTCCAACCGGTCAAGTCAACAGTACAAGCATTTAATGAAGTTGTCTTCTACACTACAACGGGAAGACTGCTCCCAGTATATAAGATACACTCTGAAGAACTACTAGGATAACTTTTGCGACAACTTTGCTATAACTTTTGCCAGATGAACTTGCTCAGATCATTCTACTCTAAATCAAAACCTCCAAGCTTTCTTGAGATCAAAGACTTACTTACCTCAACAAGAAAAGCTCAAGTTGGAAGATATACTTTCTTATCCCTCATCCAACTAGCAAGTTGCAAAGTTCCTCAGTTCTTCAACACTTCGAAAACTTCATCTACACATCCTTTGTGAAGAAGCAACGTTGGAGAAAACTGATCTTGATTCAAATACTTCTTGAAAAAGAAGGGGCGTCTCAAACTAACTGGAGTAAGTGAAGTGGTGATACTTCCAAGAGACTCAGTGAAACGAGACCAGCCATCAGGAAGCAGGACTGCATCCCGGGTGGCAACTAGGCTTGAAGAAGACGTGGAGAACTTATTAAGTTCTAGGGACTAAGGCGTTGTAAACTGTTGTTTTTGCAAGCTTAGTGGAACAGTGGACTAGAGGAACAAGTTGTTCCTTGAACCACTATAAAAATCCCCGGTGTCACTTACTTTACTTATTTCATTTCTGCACTTAAGAACTTGACTGCATAACTCAAAAGGTTGGACTCTGTGTTCAGCAGATCTTCCTCGAGAGTTATCAGAAAGGCATTTGCCTTAGTGTTGTCTGAGGCTACCCGGACAGAATCTAATCCGCTGCTAGGTCCAGTTCTGCCATCAGAACTTGACCTTCTCTGTCACCAGATTTTGACCATCTCTGATAAGTTAGTTTTGACTTAGAGAAAAGTTTAAATTCCTGAACAGTCTATTCAACCCCCCCCCCCCTCTAGACTGTTCCCATTACAAACGGGACCAACAAGTGGTATCAGAGCCTCCTTGTTCTTGTAATCTTTTAGGTTACTTACTAAACAAGAGATCCACTTGTTTTAGCCTCTTTAATCTCATATTATGGATAACACTCCTTCAAAGAATCTTATGTTCTCAGTGACTAAGTTTGATGACTGGAGGATTCACATGAAAGCTCACCTCTGCGCACTCCATGATGAAATGTGGGAAGTCCTTGATGTTGGTCCTTTCACAGAGTTTACCAAGATCAATCCTGAATACATTGCTGGTGGTGGTCTACCTCAGATGATTACCAAACTACGGAATGAGTGGTCAAATGAAGAAAGGAGGAAATTCAACCTTGATAACATTGCCAAGTACATCCTCTACAAATCCATAGACGACAAATACTTCACAAGAATCAAGAAATGCACCTCTGCCAAGGAAATCTGGGATACACTCACCCTGATAGGAGCTGGTGATGAGCAGGAAAAAGACAACAAACTGGCCATTGCCATGAAGAAGTTTGAAGACTTCAAACTTCTACCTAAAGAGTGTATAGCTAAGATGTATGCACGACTACTCACACTCACTGCTGAGATATCAGAACTTGGGAAGGAGCTCACTCCCAAGGAGATCAATCTGAAGGTTCTCAGAGGCTTACCTTCACCCTGGAAGATGAAGGTCACTGCCATGAGAGATAGCAAAGATCTCAGAACCTACAGCACCGAGAAGCTCATCTCTGATCTCAAATCTTATGAGTTCGAGATGAATGAAGAAGAAAAAGAAGAAGTTGAGGACAGAACAACTGCTGCCCTCACAGCCAGCACATCTCAGGTAAATAACTTTGACCCTTCTATTCTTTTAACTGACGAATATATGGCTGCCTTTGCCAGAAAGTTCAGGAAATTCTTGAAGCCAAAGGACAACAGAAGTCCATCCTCAAGCAGAAAGCCGCACCAGAAACCCAAAGCATCAGAAAGTAGTGGAGAGCTTCTCTGCTACAACTGCAGACAACTAGGTCACTTCAAAGTCAACTGTCCACACCCAATAGTCTCCAAAAGGCAAGGCCAGGAAGGAGAGAAGAAATATGAGCACAGAAGAAGGAAGGCACTCATCACTGAACAACCAGAGAAGGACCCCCTCTCTGAGACAGAGTCCAGCTCAGAATCAGAATCCGATGAGGCATTCTGTTGCCTGGATACAGAGACTGAAGACCTATGCCTTATGGGTCAATCTGATGATGAGGTATCATCTACTTCTAACTCTAGTTTTTCTTCGGTAGGCAAAGCCTTTGACTCTGATTCAATGTCAGAATTTTGGGAATAGTTTCAAGCCATCCAAGCCACTTATTCCTCTGTTAAAGAGGAAAACAGTAAGCTTAAGGTTGAAATCCTTGACTTAAGAAAGGAGGTTGAGATCAAAATCAATCTTCTGATTAAGGAGAGAGATCAGCTAGAAGCTGAAAATGTTTCTCTTCTAAAGAGAATAAGGGAGATAGAGCCTCTTGAGATTAAGTATAAAACCTACCAGAAGGCCCAAGCCTCAATGGAAAGGTTTGTACTTGATCAACAAATTGGCACTGGTTTTGGCCTTGGTTATGGCTCAACAGAATCAGGTGAGCCTTCTGTAATGCCTAGCACCAGTGTTGCTAAGGCAGACAAGGTCATAGTGCCACTGATCTCTAGCCCCATCTGCCAAGCTGGTGTATCTGGCACCAAGGTTGTTCATGAGGAAGTCAGACCAGAAAAGGGGAAGATAATGGTTCAACAGAAACCCTTTTTGAAAAATAATGAACCTGGCAGAAAACCTAACAACAGAAAGGATTTTCAGAATAACAAAAATAAAAGACCATTTATTGACAGACAACCTCATGATAACCGTGCCAGAAATGACCACCAGAGAGGCAAATATCAAGAGAAGGTTAACTTCAGGCAGAAAAGGTCTGCTGGTCAACCTAAGAAGCCCAAAGCTAACCACTCCTCTGCTCTTGATAGTATATGGGACTTCTACCCAACCAAAAAGGCTATGGAGAAGTATGTAAACCGGAAGCATGATCCTCACAAGCATCTGCCCAAAGTGAATCACACTTCCGTTTACTATGACTACCAGGTGGACAATGGGTACCACCCACCAAGGTTTCACTTGAGGAGACCAAAGTGGTACCGGCTGCCAAGACTGGTTGACCCCCTAGGACCCAACATCGCTTGGGTACCTAAATCTTCTTTTTAATTGTTGTAGGAACTGTGTGCTGGAGCTATCTCTGAACAAGATTGGTACATTGATAGTGGATGCTCTAGGCACATGACAGGTAACAAGAGTTGCCTTACAGAGTTCCAGAAAATCAAAGGGCCCAGAGTTACCTTTGGTGGTAATGACAAAGATGGCCAAACTAAAGGAAAAGGGAAGCTGATCAGAAACCAGATAATCATTGAAGATGTCTCATATGTCAAAGGCCTGAAATTCAACCTGCTTAGTGCTAGCCAATTCTGTGATAAAGGCTACACAGTTGAATTCTCCAAAGAAGGTTGTTCTGTCAAGCATGAGACAACTATGGAAGTGGTTCTGACTGCTACCAGAAAGAGAAAAATCTATGTTGTTGATTGGTCTACTGCAAAGGGTGGAATCTGTCTTTTAGCTAAAGGAGATTCAAAACTCAGCTGGGAATGGCACAAGAAGCTGAGTCACCTGAATTTCAAAACAATCAACAAACTAGCAAGGGATCACATTGTTGATGGCATACCCAATATTGTGTACAAGAAGGAGAGTCTGTGCAGTGCATGCCAGAAAGGAAAGCAAGTGAAGAACTCCTTCAAACCCATTGCTGGAGACCTCTCTACTAGTCCTTTAATTCTGATCCATATGGATTTATTTGGACCAGTAGAAACTCCAAGTGTTGGTGGAAAAAGATATACCTTAGTCATGGTGGATGACTATTCAAGATACACTTGGACAATCTTTCTGAAGAAGAAAAATGAAACTCTGCAGAAACTACCATCTCTGTTGAAACTACTTCAGAATGAGCAGAACCAGAAAGTCAAATCTATCAGATCAGATAGAGGAACAGAGTTCGTCAACAAAGTCATACAAGAGTTCTGTGATCAAAATGGAACAATGCATCAACTCTCTGCAGCCAGAACTTCTCAGCAGAATGGAGTTGCAGAAAGAAGAAATAGAACACTCAAGGAAGCTGCAAAGACCATGATTGCTGAATCAGGTCTGCCTTACAGATACTGGGCTGAAGCTATCAACACTGCATGCTACACCCAGAACCGGAGCATGATTCACAAAACTCATAAGAAGACCCCCTATGAGCTCTGGAAGGGAAGGAAACCCAACATCAGCTACTTTCATGCATTTGCAGGCAAATGCTATATACTCAATAATGGAAAGGAACATCTCAAAGTGTTCCAAGAAAAGGTTGATGAAGGAACATTCTTAGGCTACTCCAACACAAGCAAAGCCTACAGAATACTTAACAAAAGGACCCTACTTGTTGAAGAATCGATTCATGTCAAGTTTGATGATCTCAACATTGTTGAGAACATAACAGAGAACTTGGAGAAAACGAATCTAGAAGAAACACCAATAGTAACAACATCAGAAGTGGTCAACAACTCTGTCATACCAATCCACCTTCAGAATCCCATTCTACAAGACAAGGATAGTGATGAAGAACCAGAAGAAGAGCAAGAGAGACCAAGACAACACTTATCAGAACCTGACCTAACTTGGTTAAGGGATCATCCCCCAATCCAGGTAATAGGACAGATCAGAAGTGGAGTACAAACCAGATCTGCTACAACAAGGAGAGAAGCAATGCTTGCCTGCTATATATCTCAGATGGAACTCATGACTATAGAAGAAGCTCTTGCAGACTCAGATTGGATCAATGCAATGTGTAACACCGTCCCCAAATGTATTTACTTTTAAGCGAATAATTTATTGAACCTTATGAAGTTTTTAGTGAATTTACGAAGTTGTGAATTTGTATTATATTTTTTCGCGTGAATAGTAAAATGCACGTGGGGCCCACATCGGGAGTGGGGACCGCCCGATATTATCGGGGCCACATATTATATTGATCTTGGACTAGATAATATGTATATGGTGGTGGATATCCTAGTTGAGCCATGACAATGGCATAGGGTTGACCGGTTGGTCAAACGGGGCCAAATTATCGGTATCGGCAATCTATCAGATAACAGCCCGAAAAGGGATTTCGGAGACTTCTAAATTAAAGTTGAGGGATGCATATTGATTCTAAGGTCCATTAAGAATTGGGAACAAGTGTTATATTTTATTTGACCCGATAAAATAAAATATACTTAAAACAGTCCGGAAAAATACAACTTTCGGGACCGATTGTACACTTCTGGACAAAAAGGGTTGACCTCCCACATGGGTGGGGGCCAACCCACGATTTTAGCCTCATCATTCAGGGCCTTAGCAGGCTGGTAAGAGATATGAGGTGGGAGAGGACTGATTTGAGATGTTTGGCATCAAAACAAATCATGGTGGCCCTCCTCCCTTTCACTCATTGCCCAAAAGGAGACAAAGAGGCATTCCTACCCATCCCCCTCCTCACTAGTTCGGCCAGCAGAAAGGGAAAGGAGGAAAGAACCTCAACAACCTCATCTCCATAGCCCCAAATCCGAACTCAAGCTCAAGGGAGTCCAAGAAGAAAGTTTAAGAAGGAAAAAGCTAGGAAAAAGTGTGAAAATTAAGGTAATGACCTTATCATAACTTTTCCTTTGTTTTTCTTCTAGCATATAAGATATATATCATATATCATGACTTAGAAGCCAAATCGACCGGTTTGCCGGAAAATAACCTTTTATAGGTTATTTGTGTTGATATGGGTTTTGTGATGATAAAACCTTGTTAGGAACTTGATTTAAAGTATTTTTGAGCCTCGCCGGAGTTTCGTCGGAGTTGGCCAAAGTTCGTCGGAGTTGGTCAAAGTTCGCCGGAGTTGGTCAAAGTTCGCCGGAGTTGGTCAAAGTTCAATCGAGAAACGTAGAACGCGCTTAAGCTTAATTAAGGTGAGGATGACCGACTATGTTACTTATAAATCTTTGGGTTAATTTCCTAAGTGAATACAAATATGATGTGTATGAGTTGTTAATGGTTATTAATGCCTAAATGAAACTAATATTGATTATAAGTGTAGTATGCATGATACACAAATTTATGAATAAATTGTGTATGTTTAGATGCTATGAATATGTGTGTATGATGGTTGTACCAACCATGAATATCCTTTGAGATAGTATACTTTGATGCCATGAGGAGAAGCTATGAGGGTATGAAAGTGATACTTGATATTAAGGCCAATCGGGCAAGAAGAAAGAATTATAATGAATTAAATAAATAACTAGCATTGAAATATTAGTTGGAAATGTTAGTTGAGAAATGGATGAATTAGATCCTAAGAATTTGAATTATAAAGAATCGGTGATTATGAGCCGGGCTCAAGACCGATGTAGGTAACGGTGATTATGAGCTGGGCTCTAGACCGTAGTAGATGACGGTGATTATGAGCTGGGCTCTAGACCGTAGTAGATGACGGTGATTATGAGCTGGGCTCTAGACCGTAGTAGATGACGGTGATTATGAGCTGGGCTCTAGACCGTAGTAGATGACGGTGATTATGAGCCGGGCTCTAGACCGTAGTAGATGACGGTGATTATGAGCTGGGCTCTAGACCGTAGTAGATGACGGTGATTATGAGCTGGGCTCTAGACCGTAGTAGATGACGGTGATTATGAGCTGGGCTCTAGACCGTGGTAAATAATGATGAATTGATATTAAATGAACGGATTAACTATAATGTAATAATGCTCTAGTTTGAGGGCCTCGGTGATTTAAACTTTGATTATACTTAGTATAGTTGTCATTGTACTTGTCAAATGCTTCCAAGTACTGACCTCCCCTTCACGGGGGAGGCCACCTCACAGTTTCATGTAGAACTTGAAGGTTGCTACCACCTGCCGCTGCTTCGGGAAGTTTCTGAGGAGAAGACTTGGTTCGTGCTTCTCCCGTTCTTGTTTTGAAAAAACAATATGATTAATGCTCATGGATAATATTTTTTTTTTGAATAAGTACTATGGGGGCTTGCATGCCTAATTATGCCAAGTGTAGCTTGAACACTTGTATCAATTGTTTCCGCTGCTTTAATAAATGTTTTACATTATGTTTGTTTATGGATGTACTATGTGTGAATGGTATTCAAGACGCCTTGTATAGTATGGATGAGTCGGACTGCGGTTGACTATTCGTACTGTACGGCGGGTTGTTGACGTGTCCGGGTAGGTCCGGGGCGTGACAATTTAAATGGTATCAGAGCCTTAGTCCGTAAACATCATAATGAAGCTTCAAAATTTCTTTTTGAAAATGAATTTGAAAAAACCATGAGCATAAGTTTTGTACTTATAGAACTTTTGGTACTTGAGTTGCAATGCCTCTAATTGTTAAGATGGTACCCTTAACAATTGGTATGGCGGTGATTTGAGCCGAAGGATGTCTTTAAGTACCCGTCCGTCATTTGACACTCGATACGAGTCTAACGACTCATTCTAATTTCTTTCAGAAATGGAACCAATTGGAAGGATCACTAGGAGGAACCCGTTGGGCCGTGCACCGGGTGGGTCCGAGCGCGGTAGCCGGGGGTCCTCTAGGGGATCAAGAGGGAGGGGCCGTGGAGGCCAACGTCAAACCGTGAGCGATGGCCACGTTGATACCGAGAGTGAGACCTATTGGTCTTATGAGGACTCAACTTACCAGCCGGGGACTGAGCCAGTTGAGACCCCTTACGAAGAGAATGATGACGATGTGAGTGATGAGGAGGAAAGTGGCTCCTTGGCCAGAATCGAAGCGCTGCTCCAACAGTATCATCGGGAGCGCGAAGAAAGGAGGGCACGCCGAAGGCACCGTGCAGGGCAACCTTCGGGCGGGGCTCCAAGAGGGAGGAGCTTTTGTGATTCGAGAACCCATGTGGAAGCGCATGGGAGTCGGGGCGATGGAGGTCCAGTCATAAGGATCTCCAAATACATCAAGGAGGCGAGGGACTTAGGGTGCAAACCGTTCTACGGGACGGGAGACATCTCGGTTGCCGCCCAGTGGATCAAGAGGCTGAACGAGGCAACCCTTGACATGCAGCTCACCCCCGATTTTAAACTGAGAATCGCGGTAAGGTTACTCGAAGGGTTGGCATCCAAATGGTGGGATGGAACCAAGGGTAAGTATGGCGGAACTGTTACATGGGAGGATTTTCGACAAGAATTCTTTGCCCAGTACTACTCTGACTTCGAAGTAAACGCCAAGGTGAGGGAATACACTCTCCTAACCCAAGGCGGTAACATGACGGTGAAAGAACTTGAGAACAAGTTCAGAGACCTTGCTGATCACATACCGGAGTATGCTTGTGTTGAAAACCGAATGGTGAATCATTTTTGGGAGGCCTTGGACTTGGAGATACGTGACAGGGCAACTCAATTGCCCAATATGACTTTCAGCCAAGTGGTTGCCCAAGGGTTGAAGGGAGAAAAGCAATGAGAGGAGAGGAAGAAGAGAGATGCCGAAGAGGCCAAGAAAAGGAAGTGGGAAAGCCATGACCCCCAAGGTCCCAATAAGAAGGGGAACCACGGGGGAGGTGGATCGTTCAGGGCACCGGCAGCACCATCCAAGGGAAACCCGGCCACGAGCGGGCACTACTCGGGCTCACAAGCCCCAATGACGCCAAGGTGCAGGAATTGCAACAGGAACCACACCGGTAAGTGTCGTGATCCACCACGGTGCTACCAATGCGGGAGTACAGGGCATATTAAGCCAAACTGCCCTCAACTTGGTGGGAACCGGGGGTCGGGACCAAGCGGCGCTACCACGGCAAGTAGGAACCGGGCCGGAGCACCTCATGCCAGTGTGGGCCAGGGGGAGCGAGCACGAGCAATGCGCCGTCCGTGAATCAAGGAAGAACTCAAGCTAGAGTTTATGCGATGACGGAGGCGGACGCACGTGCTAACCCGGACTCCGTGACGGGTAAGATCTTAAACTCACGATATTACTCCATTGTATGCAATAGGAGTGTTTGTAAGGTGCAAAATTTGTAACCCCGACGGTTTGGTAGGGATTGTGGGGAAAAGGGGAGGAAAAACCCCCGCCCTGGGCGAATGCCGCCCGGCATTTGACGAAAGCCGCCCGGCTTTCGTCTTGAAATACTGAGAAAATGCTGCGGCGACGAATGCCGGCCGGTTTCCACCAAAAGCCGCCCGGCTTTCGTCACCATTTATTCAGTAAAATTCTCGCAACCAAAAACCGGCCGGCTTTTGTAAAGACCGATCGGCTTTCATAAAGGCCTGACCTGGGAATTTTCTCGCAGCTGAAAGCCGCCCGGCTTTGGCGAAAGCCGCCCGGCTTTCGTCGGCCTAGAAATTCCTGCGCTGCTGAAACCCGGCCGGGTTTCGTAGAAACCGGCCGGCTTCGAAATCATTCCCTGAATAAAAACTACGGCGACGAAATCCGCCCGGCTTTCGTAAAAGCCGCCCGGCTTTCGTGATTAAAAACTTAGATTTTTTCTCGCAGTCGAAAACCGGCCGGCTTTCGTGAAAAGCGGCCGGCTTTCACCCGGATTGATCCTAAAACGGTCCTAAAGGTTAGAAACCGGGAAATTTCGGGAGGGTATCGAACGGACCCCACCCGAAACACAACCAACATACTCTACGACTTAAGAAACGAACCTATTTATTAGATGGTGTGTCTTACATTACTTATGAATGTAGGAACACTAAAGATAAACGGGAGAGAAGCAAGGATCCTTATTGATACCAGGGCGCAACGATCATTTGTGAGTGAGGCGTTCGCCAGCGGATTCAACGGACCACTTGTACCGATGACTCAAACCCTATTGGTGTCCACGCCTCTAGGGGATGATATCGAGAGAGAAAGCCACTATCCATCGTGTGAGGTGGAGGTGAAGGGACAGAACTTGACGTGTGATTTCGTACCGCTGAGTATGATCGAGTTTGATGCAATCCTCGGGATGGATTGGCTTGAGAAACATCATGCTAGGGTCGATTGCTACACGAAGGTTCTTGAACTCGAAGGCGGCGAAGGGTTGACCGTACGCTTCGAGGGAGATAGAGGCAAATCAAACTGTTGTATCATATCCGCCGTGAGAGCAAGGAATATGATGAGAAAGGGGTGTCACGCATACCTAGCGTACGTGGTGGACAAAACCAAAGAAGAGATAGACATCAATGATGTGAGAGTTGTGTGCAAGTATCCGGATGTCTTCCCAAAAGACTTGCCGGGACTTCCACCCGATAGGGAGATTGAGTTCGTGATCGAGGTCGAACCCGGCACCAAACCAATCTCTATACCGCCATACAGAATGGCACCCGCTGAACTTAACGAGTTGAAAACCCAATTGCAAGAGCTATTGGATAACGGTTTCATAAGGCCGAGTCACTCTCCGTGGGGAGCACCGGTCCTTTTCGTGAAGAAGAAAGATGGAACACTTCGTATGTGCATTGACTATCGTCAACTGAACAAGGTCACAATCAAGAATAGGTATCCCTTGCCTAGAATTGATGACTTGTTTGATCAGCTCCGAGGGGCGACGGTGTTTTCGAAGATCGACTTGAGGTCGGGGTACCACCAACTGAAAATAAAGGAAGATGACATACCGAAGAGTGCATTCCGCACAAGGTATGGTCATTTCGAGTTCCTAGTCATGTCGTTCGGGCTAACCAACGCCCCGGCGGCATTCATGGACATGATGAACCGTGTGTTCAGTGAATACTTAGATCAATTCGTGATAGTATTCATTGACGATATTTTGATATACTCCAAGAGTGAGGGGGAGCATGAAGATCATTTGAGACTTGTACTTGAACGGCTAAGGAAAAAACAACTCTTTGCCAAGTTCTCTAAATGCGAGTTTTGGCTCAAAGAGATCGGATTCCTCGGACATGTCGTGTCAGGTTCGGGCATTGCGGTGGATAAAGCCAAGATAGAAGCCATTATGAATTGGGAGAGACCCAAAAACGTGAAAGAAATACGTAGCTTCCTCGGCTTAGCAGGATATTATCGTAAGTTTGTTGAAAAATTTTCTGTATTGGCGTCTCCATTGACAAAGCTCACAAAGAAAGGGGCCAAGTTCATATGGGACGACAATTGTGAGAAAGGGTTTCTCGAACTAAAGAAACGGCTTACAGAAGCACCAGTCCTCGCTCTACCCACACAAGGGATAGGGTACGACATATACAGTGACGCTAGCATCCAAGGGCTTGGATGTGTTCTAATGCAAAATGGTCGGGTGATTGCCTATGCTTCAAGGCAATTAAAGAAACACGAGGCAAACTACCCTACCCATGATCTAGAGTTGGGAGCGGTAGTGTTTGCACTGAAAATTTGGCGGCATTATCTCTATGGGGAGACATGTCACATTTTCACCGATCATAAAAGCTTGAAGTATGTATTCACTCAAAAAGAGTTGAATATGAGACAAAGGAGATGGATGGAGTTGATCAAGGACTATGACTTGATCATCGACTATCATCCCGGGAAGGCCAATGTAGTAGCCGATGCATTGAGCAGAAAGAGTACATCGGGGACGTTACTCACGTGTCTACGCTCACTAAGGGCACAAGTGGAGGTGTCCACAAGTGGGGTTCTCATTGCTAGATTCGAGGTTAGGCCTACATTGCTGAGTGAGATCAGTAGATGTCAGACCACTGATGAAGAATGTCAGAAGATCCGTGAACAGATCCTTGAGGGACCTGTTGAGAACTTTCGGGTACGTGATGACGGTCTTTTATTGTTTAAAGGCCGTGTATGCATACCAAGGAACGAGGAACTCCAAAGGTCTATACTGGAGGAGGCTCATTCTTCGGCGTATGCCATGCATCCAGGAGGTACTAAAATGTACCGAGACTTGAAGGAAAGTTACTGGTGGTCGGGTATGAAGAGGGACATCGCAGAGTACGTGAGTCGGTGCCTTACTTGCCAACAAGTCAATGCGGAACATCGGCACCCGGCAGGACTTTTACAACCACTTACCATTCCAGAATGGAAGTGGGAGCACGTGACCATGGACTTCGTGGTGGGACTACCACGAACAGTGAACAACTATGATGCAGTATGGGTAGTGGTTGATAGGCTCACCAAGAGTGCACACTTTTTGCCTATCAACATTACTTATCCTCTTGAAAGATTGGCAAAGCTATACACGGAGGAGATTGTGAGACTGCATGGAGTTCCGATATCAATTGTCTCGGATAGGGACCCACGTTTCACATCCCGATTTTGGCCAAAATTTCAAGCATCTTTGGGTACGAAGCTAAAGTTTAGCACAGCCTTTCACCCACAGACGGATGGGCAATCCGAGAGGGTGATACAGATTCTGGAAGATATGCTTAGGGCATGTGCTCTGGAGTTCCAAGGGAGTTGGGACAAGCATTTGGCTCTGGTTGAGTTTGCCTATAACAACAGTTATCAGGCGAGTATTGGCATGCCTCCATACGAGGCATTGTATGGGAGGAAATGTAGAACACCGTTGTGTTGGGACGAGGTTGGCGAAGCCAAGCTCGAGGGGATTGAACTTGTCGAAATCACCAAGGCTAAGGTGAAAGTCATTCAGGATAGACTCAAGGCTGCCCAAGATCGGCAAAAGAGTTATGCTGACAAACGACGCAGGCCATTGGAGTTTGAGGTCGGTGATAAGGTCTTTCTAAGGATTTCTCCTTGGAAAGGTATCATCAGGTTTATATCGAGGGGAAAACTTAACCCCCGATACATTGGCCCATTTGAAATCCTTGAAAGGATAGGGGTCGTGGCTTACCGTATCAAATTGACGCCAGAACTTGAGAAGATACACGACGTGTTTCATGTATCGATGCTCAAGAAATATGTTCGAGATCCGTCTCATATCCTTGAGAAACCACCGGTAGAGATACGTGAAGACCTACAATATGCGGTGGAACCGGTGAAGATTGTGGGTCAACAGGTAAAGAAACTAAGGAACAAGGAGATCCCTATGGTAAAGGTCCTTTGGAGGAGTGATCGAGTCGAAGAAGAAACCTGGGAGACTGAGGTCTCAATGAGGGATTAGTACCCTTTCCTTTTCGATTAGACACGTGGATTTCGGGGACGAAATCCCAAATAAGGGGGGGTGAACTTGTAACACCGTCCCCAAATGTATTTACTTTTAAGCGAATAATTTATTGAACCTTATGAAGTTTTTAGTGAATTTACGAAGTTGTGAATTTGTATTATATTTTTTCGCGTGAATAGTAAAATGCACGTGGGGCCCACATCAGGAGTGGGGACCGCCCGATATTATCGGGGCCACATATTATATTGATCATGGACTAGATAATATGTATATGGTGGTGGATATCCTAGTTGAGCCATGACAATGGCATAGGGTTGACCGGTTGGTCAAACGGGGCCAAATTATCGGTATCGGCAATCTATCAGATAACAGCCCGAAAAGGGATTTCGGAGACTTCTAAATTAAAGTTGATGGATGCATATTGATTCTAAGGTCCATTAAGAATTGGGAACAAGTGTTATATTTTATTTGACCCGATAAAATAAAATATACTTAAAACAGTCCGGAAAAATACAACTTTCGGGACCGATTGTACACTTCTGGACAAAAAGGGTTGACCTCCCACATGGGTGGGGGCCAACCCACGATTTTAGCCTCATCATTCAGGGCCTTAGCAGGCTGGTAAGAGATATGAGGTGGGAGAGGACTGATTTGAGATGTTTGGCATCAAAACAAATCATGGTGGCCCTCCTCCCTTTCACTCATTGCCCAAAAGGAGACAAAGAGGCATTCCTACCCATCCCCCTCCTCACTAGTTCGGCCAGCAGCAAGGGAAAGGAGGAAAGAACCTCTACAACCTCATCTCCATAGCCCAAAATCCGAACTCAAGCTCAAGGGAGTCCAAGAAGAAAGTTTAAGAAGGAAAAAGCTAGGAAAAAGTGTGAAAATTAAGGTAATGACCTTATCATAACTTTTCCTTTGTTTTTCTTCTAGCATATAAGATATATATCATATGAAAGACCTTTAGTATTCTTCTACATGATTTAAGTGTGGAATAATGGGTTGGAAAGTGATTCTAAGTCCAAAAACGGACTTAGAAGCCAAATCGACCGGTTTGCCGGAAAATAACCTTTTATAGGTTATTTGTGTTGATATGGGTTTTGTGATGATAAAACCTTGTTAGGAACTTGATTTAAAGTATTTTTGAGCCTCGCCGGAGTTTCGTCGGAGTTGGCCAAAGTTCGTCGGAGTTGGTCAAAGTTCGCCGGAGTTGGTCAAAGTTCGCCGGAGTTGGTCAAAGTTCAATCGAGAAACGTAGAACGCGCTTAAGCTTAATTAAGGTGAGGATGACCGACTATGTTACTTATAAATCTTTGGGTTAATTTCCTAAGTGAATACAAATGTGATGTGCATGAGTTGTTAATGGTTATTAATGCCTAAATGAAACTAATATTGATTATAAGTGTAGTATGCATGATACACAAATTTATGAATAAATTGTGTATGTTTAGATGCTATGAATATGTGTGTATGATGGTTGTACCAACCATGAATATCCTTTGAGATAGTATACTTTGATGCCATGAGGAGAAGCTATGAGGGTACGAAAGTGATACTTGATATTAAGGCCAATCGGGCAAGAAGAAAGAATTATAATGAATTAAATAAATAACTAGCATTGAAATATTAGTTGGAAATGTTAGTTGAGAAATGGATGAATTAGATCCTAAGAATTTGAATTATAAAGAATCGGTGATTATGAGTCGGGCTCAAGACCGATGTAGGTAACGGTGATTATGAGCTGGGCTCTAGACCGTAGTAGATGACGGTGATTATGAGCTGGGCTCTAGACCGTAGTAGATGACGGTGATTATGAGCTGGGCTCTAACCGTAGTAGATGACGGTGATTATGAGCTGGGCTCTAGACCGTAGTAGATGACGGTGATTATGAGCTGGGCTCTAGACCGTAGTAGATGACGGTGATTATGAGCTGGGCTCTAGACCGTAGTAGATGACGGTGATTATGAGCTGGGCTCTAGACCGTAGTAGATGACGGTGATTATGAGTTGGGCTCTAGACCGTGGTAAATAATGATGAATTGATATTAAATGAACGGATTAACTATAATGTAATAATGCTCTAGTTTGAGGGCCTCGGTGATTTAAACTTTGATTATACTTAGTATAGTTGTCATTGTACTTGTCAAATGCTTCCAAGTACTGACCTCCCCTTCACGGGGGAGGCCACCTCACAGTTTCAGGTAGAACTTGAAGGTTGCTACCACCCGCCGCTGCTTCGGGAAGTTTCTGAGGAGAAGACTTGGTTCATGCTTCTCCCGTTCTTGTTTTGAAAAAACAATATGATTAATGCTCATGGATAATATTTTTTTTTTGAATAAGTACTATGGGGGCTTGCATGCCTAATTATGCCAAGTGTGGCTTGAACACTTGTATCAATTGTTTCCGCTGCTTTAATAAATGTTTTACATTATGTTTGTTTATGGATGTACTATGTGTGAATGGTATTCAAGACGCCTTGTATAGTATGGATGAGTCGGACTGCGGTTGACTATTCGTACTGTACGGCGGGTTGTTGACGTGTCCGGGTAGGTCCGGGGCATGACACAATGCAAGAAGAGCTTACTCAATTTGAAAGGAACAAAGTATGGGAACTTGTTCCTAGGCCAGAGCACCAGAATGTCATTGGAACCAAATGGGTATTTAAGAACAAAGCTGATGAAGATGACAACATTGTAAGGAATAAAGCAAGGCTGGTAGCCAAGGGATATTGCCAAGAAGAAGGAATAGATTTTGATGAGACTTTTGCACCAGTTGCAAGACTGGAAGCCATCAGAATATTTCTAGCCTATGCTGCCTACAACAACATCAAGGTCTACCAGATGGATGTCAAAAGTGCATTTCTGAATGGAGATCTTGAAGAAGAAGTTTATGTGGAACAACCACCAGGTTTTGTCATTCCTACTCACTCCTCCTGTGTCTACAAGCTTAAAAAGGCCCTCTATGGTCTTAAGCAAGCTCCCAGAGCATGGTATGACACATTGTCCCTATTCCTAGTGAACCATGGGTTTATTAAGGGAAAGGTTGACAAAACTCTATTTCAAATCTCTGTTGCTAATCATATTTTGTTGGTACAAATATATGTTGATGATATTATATTTGGTAGTACTAATTCAGAACTGTGCAAGAAATTTTCTCAAGTGATGTAGAGTCAATTTGAAATGAGTATGATGGGAGAACTCAGCTACTTCCTAGGACTACAAGTCAAACAAGTTCCAGAAGGAATCTTTATCAATCAAGGGAAGTATACCAGAGACCTGATCAAGAAGTTTGGAGTGGAAGGCAAATCCTCAGTGAAGATTCCCATGAACACACCTCACAAGGAATTCGTCCGGATGATGAAGGAAAGGATGTCGATGCAACTACCTACAGAGGAATCATAGGATCTCTGCTGTATCTGACTGCAAGCAGACCAAATATCTCATTCTCTGTTTGAATCTGTGCCAGATACCAATCAAAGCCCAAGGAAAGCCATCTTAGTGCTGCAAAAAGAATCATCAGATATATCAAAGGGAATCCAAATGCAGGCCTATGGTATCCAAAGGGAGGTAACTTTGAATTAATTGGTTACTCTGACTCAGATTTTGCAGGTTGCATATTAGACAGGAAAAGCACCTCTGGTCATTGCCAAATGCTAGGAGGAAGGCTTGTTTCCTGGTTTAGCAAGAAGCAGAATTCAATCTCAACAAGTATAGCAGAAGCTGAGTACATTGCAGCTGGGAGTTGCTGTGCTCAGTTACTCTAGATGAAGCAACAGCTGAAGGATTATGGCATTCAAGCAAAGGAGATCAAACTACTCTGTGACAACATCAGTGCCATTGCAATCACTCAGGATCCAGTACTTCATTCCAGGACAAAGCACATTGAGATCAGACATCATTTCATCAGAGATCATGTGGAGAAGAAGCATATTTGTATGGAGCATGTACCTACAGAAGATCAGCTAGCGGATATCTTAACCAAGCCTCTACCAGAGGCAAGGTTCAACAAACTAAGGGAAGAACTGGGAATGATGGATGATCTTCCCAGAGATGCATGACCTAGAATTGCTGTGGACCAGAACTGTCTTCTGGATCAGAAAACCCTACACCAGAATACCCCTTATCTGATCACCAGAGTACCCCTCATCAGAGAACCTCCTTTTCTGATACAGGGACCCTTATCTGTAGTCCATCAGAAATCCATGTGGACTTGATTATTTTTCGAGGAACGGGCAAGACCTTTTAACTTGAACAGGTCTTTTACCAGAATACTCCTGATTATTATTTCGTTAACGGAAACGTTTTCCGCCCGCATTTCCTTAAATGATACCTCGAAACCGTAAATTATCTCAAACGTCCACTAATCCAAAACCATTTATATCCATTTTCTTCAACCTAAACCGCTACTGCTATTCATCTCTTTAAATGTACTAGCTTCAAAAATCCTCAATCTCCAGAATCTCTCAGAAATCTCTCTGAAAATGAACTTCATCAACATCAACGACCTCACCAAGGAAGAAGCCAAAACCATTGTGGCCAATGTGGTTACCGGCATGAAGGTTGATTTGTCTGCACTACCTCTACTCACAGAGAATCAGAAGAGAATGGAAAAAATCATCCAAGGGATGAATGAATCCCAGCTGAGCAAGATTGTTTCTCATCCATATGAAGAGTTCAGCACCAGGGATGTGGCTGAATTCTATCTGAACGCCACCATCACCAAAAGCGGAGTTCACTCCAAGGTGCAGGGAAAGAGCATCTCACTCAATGCCGATGCTCTGAACGAATTCTTTGGAGTTCAACTGGACTCTCAATACCCTGAGACTCCCACTCTCATTGACCTAGAGTCAGTGGACGTCTCAGTTGAAGCGTTTGCCTAGACCTACTGTCGCCCTGAGGCCGCCAATCTGGACAGACTTTACATGAAGAAGTTTCTGCTGAAGAAGGATTTTGAAAAGTTGGTCGTCATTCTGCACAGGAGCTTGTGGTGCAAAACTGGCTCCACTGATGAGATCAACAAAGCCAACTGCAAAACAATCTTTGCTGTTCATCATGGGATCAACATAAACTGGGGTGAGGTAATCTTTGGTTCTCTAACTGAATTCATCAAGAAGAGGGATCAGAAAACCGGCCTCTTCTCAACAAAGATGGGCCATGGCCTCCTTCTGTCTGCCATCCTCACTGCCCATGGAGTTCAACTCAGGGACCCTTCCCCAGTTGACCACTCCAAAACCCTATTCCTGACTGCATCTCCCAAGCTGAACATAGCCATCTCTGCTGAACTGAAGAGATAAGAAAGGCTGGAAAAGAAAAGGGAACAACAGGCTGTCAAATCTAAACCTGCTACCAAGAAGATCATTAAGAAGCCCTCTGTGACTTCAGAACAGCCTGAGCAATCCCAGATTGCGAGGGATGTAAGGAAGAAGAAGAAGAAGAAGAATGATAGAAGCACTCTATCAGAAGTGGATGCACCAGAGATGGGCGCATCAGAGTTGGCTCCCCCAAAATCTGTCAGAAACTCTCCTGCAAAGAAGCAGAAGTTGAAAAGGAGAAGGAAGCAAGTTGTTCAGAGTGAGGACTCTGACAACTCTGGTCTGAAACCTTTGAAGAAGAAGAAGAAGAAGAAGAAGACAACCACACCTGCAAGGAAATCAGAAACTCAGGGGGAACCTGAATCTGTTGCACAACCCTCCTCTTCACCAGACTTGGTCTTCACTGTAGATTTATCAGAACCCCAACACATCTCTGACGTACAACCAGAGACTGATTACAACACCATTCTTCAAAGACAGTTTGAAAGGGTTCTGACCTGGAGAAAATGGAGAATGGGACCTCTTCAGAAGATCATACAGTATTTTGACTGTTTTGAAGCAGAAGAAGCTGTTGTTTTACACTGGGTGGGCACAGAAGATGTGCCTCAATGCTTCGACCTTGCCTTTCTCATTTCTGTCCTGCAGAAGAAGAAGGAGAAACATCAAGGTAAAGCACCTATGACTACCCTATCCCCTGAAAGGCATGTCAAAGCTTTGGAGGAACATGAGATGAAAGAGTTTGATGAATGGCTAATGGAGAAGAAAAGAAAAGAATCCCTCATCAAGTTTCGCCACAGTGCTCGTGAAGAAGGAGAACCCTCAACAGCCAATAATGTTCCTCTGACAATGGAAAAGCTGGTCAAGGAATGGAGAGAATCCTTGTTCTCTGAAACTGTTCTTGAGGTAATTCCTACACCCCCTCCTTCCCCTCCCAAATCTCCTTTTACTCATTCACCCCCTCCTAAAGTACCTTCACCTAAATCTTCCTCACCTCCCAAATCTCCTTCAAAACCTTCAACCTCACTCAAACAGAAAACCCCATCACCTCAGAAAACCTCCTCTCCCCCACCATCCCCCATCAGAAATCCTACACCTCAGGAGACCAAATCAAAGTCTCCATCACCCTGCAAGCAACCCACACCTCTTAGAAACCGGTCACCCTCACCACCACCCTCCCCCAAACCTCTGAAATCAATCACTCCTAAGAACTCCTCTCCTCAAAACTCTCACCATCAGAACTCCCCCCATCAGAAAACCCCCTCACATCAGAGTTCACCTCCACATCAGCAACCCCTATCAATCACCAAAGCTGCTACACCCCCACTCTCTCCTCAGCTCTCTGTAGCCTCAACACCCAAGAGAGAGATTCTCATTCGCATTCTATCCTCAGATGCTGACAATGATGGGTTCCTCACATCCTCTCTTGCGGCAGACTTCACATCCAAGAGGAGGAAGACTCCTCCCAGGGATCAATATGCTGAACCCACTGGCAATACTGCTCCATTCCCCAAGGGAAGAGGTTTGGAGATGCCTGGGTTTGCTCCAGAAGCCCCTCAGATGGACTTCAACCAATTTGTACAATCTGCAGAAGAGTTTGGTGGTCAGATGCTAGACAACATGAACAAGCTCATCACTATCAATGACAAACACTATGAGCATCTGACACACACCAACATCAATCTTAATCAGGGCCTACAGCAACTGTCATAAAAGCTTGACACTCTGACAGAGTCCCTGCACACCTTAATGAGCTCATCCAACAAGAAGATTGATACAATCTCCAGAGAAGTAGATGGAATTAACTTTGTCCTCTACTTTCACTCTCAATCTCTGAATAATCAGAATCAGAAACTACAGGAGATCACTGAAGCCATTGACATTCTACAATGGAATGCTGATCAAGCCTCAGAGCGCTTCATGGAGATAGGCAATATGTGTACAGAACACAAAGCACAAGCTTTAGATATTCTTCACAAGGACAATGAGCGTTACCAGAAGTTGGTACTCCTTGAAGCAAGTACACAGAGTATCCAGTCTACCATGGAAAGACAACAGAACCTGATTGAAGGTCTGGCCTCTGTTACTCAGACTCTGCCAGAAGCTCTGGATGAGATCAGAGATGCCCAAGCATCAGAGTTCTCTAAGATTGAACTCCTCCTTGGCGATCTTGTTGATGCCAAAAAGGGGGAAGACACCAGAGAAGAAGAAGGTCCAAGCTCCAGAACCTTATCTATCAGAGGACCCTCATCATCTGTTGATCCTGCTCCTTACTTCGAAGCTGCCAAAAAGAAAAAGCAAGCTATTGCAGGCACCAGACCTCCTCCTCCACCTCCCGGAAGTTCTAAGAAGAAGTCCTCCAACTTTACCTTCAATGAATGGATGAATAGTGGGATGTCTAAGCCTGACAGAGCCCAATTTACACAGATGAAGAAGCTGATGACTCCACTGCAACAAGAGAATCTGTTTATGGACAGTGATGGACTCATCCAAATCAATCATGGTTGATCAATTCAAGAAGCTGAGATCTGGTGGCAGATGAGAGTTCTATCTGTCAAGAACATATCAGAAGCAATCAGAAATTACTTAGATTGCAAGCTTGCACCTCACTGGGCAGACTATCAGAATCCGAGGGACTTAGCCTCCATCAGAGCAAAGGTCAATGCAGAGCTTGAAAGGATTGACAAAGCAGGACCTCAGGTAGATGAAGATGAATCTTAATCTTATCTATATCTGATTATGTAATTAACCATCTGATAATAAGATACCATCTCTGCCTCTAGTTTGCATGGCATCTTAAATTATCTGTTCTTTCTTACTTTGTGTGAATTCCTTGTGCTTGCTCTGGTTCTTTTTGTCCATTTATTGCTATCTGATTGTACTCTACTCTTACTATTTTCCTATGCTAAGTTGCCCACCAAGATTTTAATAGAAGTTTTTAACTTTATTCTTGTATGGTGAAAGGCACTTCTCTGGAAATAGTTAAAGGGTTTTGGCATCATCAAAAAGGGGGAAATTGTAAGTAATAAATGTAATTAGATTTTGATGATGCTAGGTTGATTAGAATTTGAAAGTACCCCAATAGAAATTTTGTATTAGAATTTGTCTTTGTATGTACTAGAATAGTCGACATGTCAGAAACCCTCTTGGTCTTCCTTATCTGAACTTCTACCAGAGTTGCTCCTAGAGTTGCTCTCCAGAGAAGCCATCAGAGTTGGATACCAGAGTTGGCATCAGAAGCTGTCATCAGAGTTCTGATCAGAAAACCTCATCAGACAAGCTCGTACCTTGCAGAACTTGAAGGCACTTACCAACGGTCGTTAAACTAACGGGAAATCCCCTAACGGCTACGAACCTTTCAACGGAAACATGGTACTGTACACGCATTAAATGCTCAATTAATGTTGTACGTATGAAGATATATTTAAAGCTGATGATTGACCATGCGAGTATCTTTTCGCCCCCAAAATAGCAAGTCGAAGGTCCAACCGGTCAAGTCAACAGTACAAGCATTTAATGAAGTTGTCTTCTACACTACAACGGGAAGACTGCTCCCAGTATATAAGATACACTCTGAAGAACTACTAGGATAACTTTTGCGACAACTTTGCTATAACTTTTGCCAGATGAACTTGCTCAGATCATTCTACTCTAAATCAAAACCTCCAAGCTTTCTTGAGATCAAAGACTTACTTACCTCAACAAGAAAAGCTCAAGTTGGAAGATATACTTTCTTATCCCTCATCCAACTAGCAAGTTGCAAAGTTCCTCAGTTCTTCAACACTTCGAAAACTTCATCTACACATCCTTTGTGAAGAAGCAACGTTGGAGAAAACTGATCTTGATTCAAATACTTCTTGAAAAAGAAGGGGCGTCTCAAACTAACTGGAGTAAGTGAAGTGGTGATACTTCCAAGAGACTCAGTGAAACGAGACCAGCCATCAGGAAGCAGGACTGCATCCCGGGTGGCAACTAGGCTTGAAGAAGACGTGGAGAACTTATTAAGTTCTAGGGACTAAGGCGTTGTAAACTGTTGTTTTTGCAAGCTTAGTGGAACAGTGGACTAGAGGAACAAGTTGTTCCTTGAACCACTATAAAAATCCCCGGTGTCACTTACTTTACTTATTTCATTTCTGCACTTAAGAACTTGACTGCATAACTCAAAAGGTTGGACTCTGTGTTCAGCAGATCTTCCTCAAGAGTTATCAGAAAGGCATTTGCCTTAGTGTTGTCTGAGGCTACCCGGACAGAATCTAATTCGCTGTCAGGTCCAGTTCTGCCATCAGAACTTGACCTTCTTTGTCACCAGATTTTGACCATCTCTGATAAGTCAGTTTTGACTTAGAGAAAAGTTTAAATTCCTGAACAGTCTATTCACCCCCCCCCCTCTAGACTGTTCCCATTACAAACGGGACCAACAAATCCCTTCATCAGATTTGGGATCAAATGGCTTGAGATAGTCTTTTCCATTGTTTAGGATTAAGCATTTGGATCCAAACGCATGGAAATGACTGACATTAGGCTTCCTTTCTTTCCATAGCTCATATGGTGTCTTTTTGTGAGACTTATGAATAAGACTTCTATTTTGAGTGTAGCAAACAATGTTGATTGCTTCTGCCCAAAATCTTCTGGATAATCCAGCTGCTTCTAAGATTGTCCTTCCTGCTTCCTTGAGAGTTCGGTTCCTTCTTTCAGCAATACCATTTTGTTGAGGTGTTCTTGCTGCTGAGGTTTGATGATGGATTCCATTTTCTTCACAGTACTGAATTATGATGGAGTTGAGAAATTCAGTACCTCTATCTGACCTGATCTTTTGGATTGAGAGACTTTTCTCATTTTGAATTAGCCTCATCAATTCAGGCAGTTTCTTCTCGGTTTCATTCTTCTTCTTTAAGAATATGGTCCAAGTGTATCTAGAATAATCATCAACTACAACCAGGGTGTACCTTCTACCACTTAAGTTTGTTGGTTCAACTGGTCCAAACAAGTCAAGGTGTAGTAGGCTTAAGGGCCTAGTTGATGATTCCACTTCTTTTGATTTGAATGATACCTTGGTTTGTTTCCCTTTTTGACAAGCATCACAGAGGTGGTCCTTTTTGAAGTTGATTTCAGGGAGTCCCTTCACCAAACCTTTTCTGGACAGTTTGTTGATTGTTTTGAAGTTTAGATGGCTTAATTTGTTGTGCCATTCCCAACTTAAGTTTGAATCTGCCTTTGTCACTAAGCAGATTCCTTCCTTTGCAGAGCTCCAATCAATAATGTACATGTCCTTCTTCCTTCTACCAGTGAGCACAATTTTGTCATTTTTGACATCTCTAATCAAGCAGATGTCTTTGGAGAATGTAACATTAAAGCCATTGTCACAGAGCTGGCTTGTGCTTATGAGATTGAACTTTAAACCCTTAACATAGGATATGTTTTGGATTGTAAGTCCATTAATTGATAAGTCTCCAGCTCCTTTGGTTTCTCCTTGTTTTTCAACATTCCCAAATGTTACCTTGGGTCCTTCCCTTGCTGTATAGTTTGACGGGAGCCGTATGCTGCCCGTCATGTGCCTGGAGCAGCCTGAATCTATGAACCATGTTTGTGTTTCAACTGCTCCAGCACCTTCCTGTATAAATTAATGTTGAGCAGTAGCCCACAGATTAGTGGGCGGCTTCCCTTGTACAAGTTTAGGCATCCATGCCCATCTAGAACCATTGAGTTCTAAGCAGATTGGTCTATAGCCATTTGAGGTGTTGTAATCAAACGGAATGGCTATATACTTGTTAATCCTTTTTCTCCTTGAGGTGAGGAGTGGATTATTTATTTGAGGAGTCTGCTTGGTATTTTGGCTGTGGTTGGTCTTATTGATTGGTTGCCAACAGGTTCTTTGGTTTAGATGGTGAGGAGGTGTTGATTTATACACGTGTTTGGATTTTGGTTTAGGAGCAGGTTGGTTCCTTCTTTTGGGAACTTTTGGGGAATGATTTATTTCGTAGGTTAGCTTTCTTATGTATGAACTATGGCTTGTAGATGTACAGTTTTGAGTGAGTCTGGTGGGGGATGAGTAACCAAGACCTCTTCTCTTCCTATTTAGAGTAACTTCAGCAGTAGGGTGAGAATTTTTACTATTTGTGCTGGAGTTTCTCAGCTCTTTGTTCTCCTTTTCTAAGACATCATTTTTCCTTAAGGCATCTAGTAATTTGGAATGAATGGCATTAATGTCTTGTTTCAGTCTATCATTTTCAGCATTCAAGAGAACGTGGTGATTTTAGACTTTCTGGAAATCTTGTAATAAAGATTCCAGTGTTATATTGTTTGGTCCAGAATCACTAGAGCTATAGGAGGAGCAGGATGTTACCTCAACATCGTTGTAGTGGTCCTTGGCCATTAAGCATTTGGGAGAGCTGCTTTCATTATTTTCACTTGAGCTGGTGGAAGATTCACTGAGCCACCTGCTACTCTCTGCAGTGAGACAATTGCTGCCATCTTCAGCCACCTGCCAGGATCCCAGGCATAAAAGTGCTTCCTCTGAGCTTTCAGATGAAGAGCTTTCATCACTTGAGCTGCTTTTATCTTCATATTGGGGTTCCTCCTTTTTCTTTTCACTTACAAAGGCTTGTCTCTTGCCTTTGAAGTCCTTCTTGTAACCAGCTTTGTGACCGGTCCCCTGCTGCCCTTGATATTTATGGGCTAAGGGCAGAGGGCATTCATTTTTGTAATGTCCTGGTTGTCTACAGTTGTAGCACAGGACAGTTTCCTCGCTGGTTTGAGGTCTCCCTTGTCTCCTGGGTGGCAGATTGTATGATCTTTTTGGAGCAGTTCCCTCCTTCTTCATGAACCTTTTAAACTTCCTTACAAACATAGCAAACTGCTCGTCAGTAAGAAGGTTGTTGAGGGATTTTTCACTGGATCTTGAGGGGCCAGGCTCAGAGAGCTTGTCAATTGATAAGGTTCTTAGATCTCTGCTATCTCTCATAGCAGTCATCATCGTGTCCCATTTCGAGGGCAATCCTCTCAAGACTTTAAGGGAAATCTCTTTTTGAGGTAGATCTTTCCCTAAGTCTGAGACCTCTGCTGTGATCTTTAAGAACCTGGATTCCATCTCATGGATGGATTCATTCTGCAGCATTTTGAAGTCCTCAAATTTCTTGAGGGCTATGGTCAGTTTGTTGTCCTTTTCTTGTTCATCACCAGCTCCGATCTTTGTGAGCTCATCCCATACTGCTTTTGCAGTTTCACATTTCCTAATTCTAGGAAATATGGACTCATCAACAGATTTAAAGAGAATGTGTTTGGCAATGTTGTCAAGATTATTCCTCTTCCTATCCTCCGATGTCCATTCCAGTTTTGGTTTAGGAATGTATATATCCTCCTGGTCATCAGCTTTGGATGTGCTGACCTTCATTATTCTGATAGGTCCATCAGTAATCACCTCAAGCATTTCATCATGTAAAGCACTGAGATGTGCTTTCATCCTGATTCTCCAATCATCAAATTTGTTTAAGTTGAATAGGAGATTTTTGGCTAGTTGACTGTCCATTGTTTAGAAAGTGTTTGGGAGGGGAAGTGGCTTTGGATCTTTAGTTCAAAATAGTCAACTAATGACTCTAGGAACACTCCGCTCTGATACCACTTGATGGTCCCGGATAGGGTAAACGTCTAGAGGGGGGGTGAATAGACTTTTAAATCTTTTTCAACTTTTAAAAGTTTTCCCTCTGAAAGAGTTAATCTATAAACTTTTGAGAGTTTTATAGATGCACAGCGGAAGTCTTTACCCTTTATGTAATGAGAGTTTAGCCACTTTCTAACTAGGTGAGTATTTGGCTTAGAATGCTAGCAGTTGGCTTAGTAGGTGGCTAAGAGCAGGGAACTGCTGAGGCTACTGCTTAAGAAATGAAGAGTATATGATGAAGGTAAGGATGAGTACGATAAGGCTTTTAGTGAGTATGCTTAGGAGAAAAGAAACTATAGCTTTTTGCTGAAGCAGTGGACTCACCAGTTGGGTGAATGTGAGGGAACTGTTGAGGCACCTGCTTGGGTTAAAAGCTTATTGTGTTAAGCAAACTTCTTGGTGATGTAGTGACAGTCTCGTGATGTTTGAGATGTTTGACACGAAGTAAGTATATATGAGGCACCTGTTGTACTTAGAAAGTGAATTTCAGAGAACTAATAGAGTGATCCTTTCAAGTGATAATGGTGCACGTTAAAGGTGTGAATTTTGTCTCAAAGAGAGTGAGTAATTAAGCAGTAGGATAAGCAGTTGGGTCAATTAAGACAACTGCTTAGGATGCTGCTGGCAAACTACAATCTTTATGTGAGAAGTGTTGGGTGTGTGCTTTGTTGACCGAAATGAAATCAACACACGATATATCCTGGTTCAGATGTGGTGTAATCCTCCTACGTCCGGTCCCACCCTCTTTCAGATGGATTTCACTAAAGTATTAGACCCAATACACTTAGTGTCAATCTAGCCTTTACAACGTTTTTAGGCCTAGATTGAAGGTTTTTCACAATGAGTATAGCACCACTCAAAGTTACTCAGTCCTTAGACTTTTCTCTAATGAACCAAAAAAGTACTCTATCTATCTACTTACACTGTAGGATCCGAACAACTGTTCTGCTAAGTGTTTACAACAATTTGTGATTTGTTACAAGAAAGTTCTAACCTCCAACTAGGAACTAAACTTCTATGGTGTAGCAATGAAGAGCTTGTAAACTGGAAGTTTAGTGAAGCAAGAGTCCAGGCAGAGAGTAAAGTTTAGAATAACACTTTCTCTTTTGCTAGATATCTCGTGAATGCTTGTGAAAGAATTTCTCTTTGGATGCTCAAAGCTTGGTTAGAAACTTTCGTTTCAGCCTATATTTATAGGCTTCTCCTTTGAATTAATCTCATCCGTTGGTTAGGATGAATTAATCTCTGACGTTGAAATACATACAAGGACGAATTGTACGTTCGTCTTCTTGTGCTAGAGTTGATTTCTGGGTGATTTCTTTGTCCTTCATCATTTAGCCGCTGAGACATCTCTTCAGCAACAATTCCACATGAGCTTCTTCAATGCAAGGACCCGAGTACTGTGTTATCATTTAATGCTCGTCAATTATGTCTTCAGTTATGTTCGTTCAATGAATGTAATTTCCGAGCTTGTGTTCTTAATAATGTGACATATAGTTAATTTTTGAGCTCAAATAAGATATACCGGTAGGATCTAAATATCCTATTAAGGTAAAGTAAAATTACCTTATTGCATTTTAATTTTTCCGGTAATATTTAAATTGACTCAAAAATTGTACATTTGTTTTTGTCACATAACTTTCAATACTAATATACGAATAATATTGAGAAACAATGTACACGTGCTACGTATAGTGGCATCATCAAAATCTATCAAAATTGGATACTAACAAATTGCATTCTTATTTATAAATAACGATGTATTAATGTGATATTTTATAATCAGAATAAATATAAGTAATTGCTATTGTGGGATGAGAAATTAGAATTTTACTTTTATCATTATTAGTAATTATTATTATTATTATTATTATTATTATTATTATTATTATTATTATTATTATTATTTAGTGATGCGCAGATGGGACACGATTTTTTGGGTAAGAATATCGCCATATATACTATGAAATAATTACTAATATTTCGTATACATTATGTTGGTAAAAGTATGAGAAAATTGTAATTGCTAGGACTAAAACATAGGTTTCTTCCAAAAATAGAACCTAATGTTTGTTTTTCCCTAAATAGGACTAATCATTCCATTTTTACCTCTAAATTAATTAATTAATTAACCCAATCAATTGCTCCCCCAACTCTCTTGCACAACCAAGGCAACATGTGGACTGCCGGCGGCGGCGCAAAATTTTCCATAATTTTTTTTCTGGTGACAGTCTAGGGGCAATAGTGAAGGCATTTTGGTCCAATCACAAATAAAAAGTCTTATTTAAGGATTTTAATTAATTGGTCCTATTTTGAGAAAAAAACATGTTTTACTCTTATTAAGATAAAAAAGCTCCTAAAAGTAAATACACTACTTTCAAAATGGCTACGTGCTAAGAATGTTAAAATGGCTAAATATAGGCGGTGTTTGGAACTTATTCTGCTTCTGCTTCTTTTTTAAAGCAGACGCAAAATCAGAATCGGTTTTCAAAAGCCGGTCACCTCCAGCTTCTAAAAAACTGATTCTACGAGTAAATTAGAGCACCAGAATCACTTCTGCATTTTCACCCAAACACTCCAACTTCTGCTCCCTGAAGGAGCAGAAACAGTTTTAAGAATCAGATCCAAACACTCTCATACTATGTAGTAACAAACAGCTACTAATTGGATGGTCATTGATTTGGTAAGAATTATTAAAAGTTAATGAAGAGAATTTCTAGACATGCATGTACCATATTGATAAGATCACCTTTCATTATAGGGAGTACCATATTTAAAAATCATATGTGCACTTGTCCTTTTATATGACAATTCTACATTAATTGTCAATTGTGACCCAAATTTGGACGAGATTTTTCCCTCCAATCGCTGCCCCAACACTGTTACTTAATATAATATAAAGATTGCTTATATTCTTATTTTATTCAAATTAGATCACAAAATTTTAAACCAAATCAGATCAGAAAAATTCAAATCAGATCATAATGATTCAAATCAAATCAGACCAGATCAGAAACATTCAGATCAGATTAGAAACAGTCAGATCAGATCAAAAAAGTTCAAAAATGATTAGTGACTAAACTCAGATGATTAGTTATTAACTGATTCAAGGAGTCACAATTCACAATTGGAAGGTATGTTCCTGAATATTATTATTAATATTTAATAATAATATTATTGTTGTTGTTGTTATTTTTATTATTATTATATAAAGTAATTATAATTATAAGTATAATTACAATTATTATTATAGAAATAAATATTATAATTACATTACAATTATAATTATAGAAATAATTATAATTAAAAATATAATATCAATTATAACTATAACTATAATTAGTATAATAGGTATAATTAATATAATTTTAGTTTTAATTATAATTATGACTATAATTATAATTAAAAAATTATAATTATGATCTTAATTATAATTATATTTAAATTATATTTATAATTATAATTATAATTATAGAAATATTCAAATTAGATTAGATCAGATCAGAACTTAAAAGATTCATATCAAAAACGTTCGGATCAGGTGAAGAAAACAGCTTCTAGTTCATCTAAAACATGGAAAATACATTGATAGAAAAGCAAGGCAAGTGGCTACTTTGTATGCTTAAAAAAGAATAACTACAAATATGAAATGAAAATGAAATTGCAGTGAACAGACAATCATCCTTTTCTTTGTGCACCTTTCCCTTTCCTCCTCATCCAGCTCAGTTAGCAGATCCAGTAATCTTCTTAATTCTCGCCAGGAATGTAGAAATCAAACTTGACATCAATGGAACCAGAATTTTCTCCAGTATCTTTGTACTCAATACTAGTGATGGTTCCAGTTGGATCCTCCACTTGGTATTCTGACCGCACGCGCCGAACCGGCACTGTGATTGAATAGATAGTCCCCAGGTCAGGGTCTGTAGAGACGCTCAGCTGAACATTATCCTGAGATTCTATCTCCACAAAATCAGAGAGAACACTCACAATGTTGCTCACTATCTTCTGCTTGGCCTCATCGCTCACAGCACACCGATCAGAGAAGAGAATCATCTTCAACCGTTGCTTGGCGATATTTGCATTGGAATCCTTTCTTGATGGTGGTGGTGGAAACATTACCTTCCAAGCCAAGCTAATGCGCTCTAGAAAGCCCATGTTGGTAATATTAAGAAGGAAGTTGTCAAACTCTTGGCTCAAGGAATTTGAGGATTGCTTGGAATCCCCAAGAATCCCAAGTGTTCTTATGGAGCAACATTGCGTGTTATGACCAGCAGGTGGGGCTTGTATCCCTCTAAGCATGAGCTCAGAGGTACTAAAACCACCTTTAAAGAACACACCAAAGCGTACCTGTGTACAGGAATGAAATATTTGTTACATGAGAAGGGTCAAAGTAGTACTGAAGTACTAGAAATATGAGGACAAAGAAGAAACAAGTTAAATAGAGTGTAGTACTACTGAACACCTGACATTGATTTTAAAAATATTTCTAAATACATACCCTTGAAACACAGGCTTTATACAAGCATTTGTCCCAAAATTGTCCCACTTTGACCGGGCAAGGAATTTAAGACAGCTAAAGCAGAGGGATTAAGATTTATTTAGAAGAGATAGAACTAATGTGAAACACATATTGCTTTCCACCTTTCCTGAAAAAAAATGAACAATAACCTTGGGACTGATTAGGAATGCAAAGAGTTCTAAATCTAGTCTTTTGTGGTTCCCCCAAAAATATGGTATGACATGTCACATGTGTGCGGACGTTGTCTTAGCTAACCTACATCATAGCATTCTAGTTGATTAACATGTTTTGGGAAGTAACTACTTGCCTAGAGCACCTGAGATGCTGAATGTAGTTACTTGACGGACTTGTAAAGTTAATCAATTGGAATTAGTATGACTTTAACCTTATTCCAATGAAGAAGATATGACTTATGCCTAGTATAAATGAACTAAATTATAAACCTTTGAGGGCACATGAGCTGATGCCTTGACATTCGTGTACTATGCAGTTGAAGGTTAATAGAAGTCCATAAATTCCTTCATAGTGACTTTCACTTTGTGAAAAACTATGCAAGTCTTATCATTCCTGTTATCCTGTTTTTTACCAAGGTTTCTCGTTAACCAAGTATACCCATTTTCCTGGTCACCATCACGATAAGTATACGATACTTCTATTAGGTATTGATTGTACATTTGTACCTCTATGATAAATGTGGTGCCCAACAACCAGTTTGCAGATCAGCACCTATGATAACTGATATTATCGTGTTAGCCCGGGACACAAGACCTGAGACTCACTGTTTCTAGTTTAATAAATTTTGGATATAGATGATAGGTGGGCTCTGATTAGCTACTGATGCACTATTAATTATATCCATTTACATTTCATGCAAGTTTTAATGTTCTCTTATTACTATTGGCACACGCTTTTGTATTAATAACTGAACTTTTTCAAAACTTTGTAGAAGAGTTACGCGTAGAAAAATTAGCTAAATCACACATTTCAAATGGATAAAAATTAAGGATATCATGAATAATCATCCAATAGGTCTAAACCTACTTATAATGTACGAGTAACAACTTGTTTCTTGCGAATTTCCGTTTCCCCTAAATAATCAATATAGTGAAATACGTATGACCATGGCTAAAGCCGAATAAAAATCAGCAAATTGATAAAAAAAACATCTAACAAATTTCATATGGATACAAATTAAGGATATCATGAATAATCATCAAATAGTCCTACATACTTATAATATAACAACTTATTTCTCGCGAATTCCCACTTCCCCTAAATAATCAATATAGTGGATACGTATAACCCCGGCTAACGATGAATATAAATCAGCACATTGAAAAAAAACATCTCATTATCCATGATTTCTAAGAGATTGAGTGAACACTCGGAAAAACCTTGGAAGGGGAAGTGGGATGCTTTGAGCTCCGAAGACAGTTATTCGGGTGCGGGCCGAAAGCAGCCGAAACCCGGAAATCCCCGGAAACGGCCATATTTTAAGTTCAAAATCCCCTTATTCGAGCTTTGGGAAGAATTACTGAATCGTTTCGGAAAGACAACAAAGTTGAGGTTGAGGTTGAGTGCGTAGTAGGGCAGGTGAAAACAAACTGGGACCTGTGCAACAGAAATGAGTTGATAAAGCAACAGAAATGAGTTGTACACACTTCGTACACTCGTCTTTTTCACGCATACAGAGTTGTTTGTGAACGAAAATGTACATCAAAATGTGTACATCAAATATTTTTCCAAAAGTATATGTAGTACTACGTATAAAATAGGAAGATAAATTATTTGTCGGCTTATCCTTTTAATTGTTTTCTAATACTTAAAAGCATTACATGTGATATAAAAAGTTCTCTCAATTAATTATTTGTCGGCTTATCCTATACCTAAATGCTTTACGTATGAGAGAGAGAAAAAAAAATCCGCTCAAACTTTAGTTGGTTTATCTTATCTTATGTTCTGTTATACTTAAAGGTACTCCGTGAGAGAGAAATTTCCTCTGCTCAATTGTTAGTCGATTTATTTTATTATACCTAAAAGCACTACGTATGAGAAATATATTCTCCCACTCAATTGTTAGCGAGCTTATCTTATCTTCTTCTTATACCTAAAAGCACTACATATGAGAGAGAAAATTATCTCGCTCCATTGATAGTCGTCATATGGACTAATCTTCTCTCCTTCATATGTTGAAAGTTGGGTGCATGTGTTGCTTATAAGGAGTATAGGGCATTTATCTAAAATCAGGATTGGGCACACAACTTAGAACTAATATTATCAAGACTCAGATAATGCATAGAAAACTAATATCAGAGAGGTTTTTTACTCCAAGACTCAATTTTACAATATGAGACGACTTTAGGTCCATGTATATTTTGAGCGTAGACAACTTACATTAAACGATACTTATTTATGATCAATGATAAGGGTCGTTCGGGACAATTATTGGAAAAGGTTGGCTTCATTCTAATACATGTTGGCTCGGTTTTGCACATGGACGTATGCATGGCAGTGCCGAGAGTAACAAATGCATCTGGTTTTGAAGTTTGTGAGTAAAATGTTTTCTGTCGACTGAAATTTGCCGGTCTGGTCTGGTGTGGTCTGTTTAAGTCTGGTCTGGTCTGGGCAGAAAACAGTCCAAAAGAAAACATCCTAAGACAGATAACCAACCAAGTAAGTGTTGAATATAGTAATTTCCTTTAATGTTGTATAAAAATAAGTTTATAGTCCTTTTTAGTTTCTTTTGAAAGTTTTGTGGACATACATCACCTGTTTTATCGCATGGTAGTCTATATTTAACTTCAAACATTGTTGTTGGGTTAATAGGCCCAACTGTGGTTCGACCCACTACTCCTTAGCACATAAACCATCAAGGCTCAATCCGGGCACGATCCATCAAGATGTCCATCAGACGATCGGGGAATCCATCAAGACGATCGTCCTCAGTGGCCTTGGTCCAACAAGGACCAGATGACATTCCGGGGGTTTTGGCCAGGCAACTTGCATAAGCCGTACGGAGCACGATCCTTGCGTATACCAGAACTCAAGGTCTAAGATAAGGGGACGCTCGTCCAATGCCCTTGGCGGGAAACCAAGATATTGACGGGAAGCGCATTTAATGCAGTAGATTGTGTGGTTGGTAAGCTAGCCACCCACAATCTTTTACATCATGGAAGAATATCACTGGGCCACCCATCACTATTTCAACAAAGCAGTCAAGATAAGGGCCATTGAGGTCGAAGACCTAGTGTTGAGGAAGCGAGAAAAAAGCAAACCGCTCGAAGGTGACAAGATGGCCAAAAATTGGGAAGCTTCGTACAGAGTGTGGAGAAAATTCTCACACGCGACGTTCACCCTGTAGACCAAAGAGGGATGTAGAGCGGGCGTATGGAACGTTGAACACCTAAAGAAAATTTACCAATGACAGCTCTGGGTGGATTCCGCCTGGAAAAAAATGGGGGGCAGACATAACTCCCGAAACTTGGAGGCTCCGGATCTGGTCGTCGACCGTGGACGAGGAGTGGTTCAGCCCAAGAACGAATCACCAAGTGCTCGATGCAGTTCGGCCAGCTGGGACAAGCTGAGGACTTGCTGACTAGGTCGTTGGACGAATACGTGGGGGCTCCAGATCCGGTTCGACCGTGGATGAGGAGTGGTCCTGTCCAAGAACGAATCACCAAGTGCCCGATGCAGTTCGGCCCGTTAGGCTGAGCTGAGGACTTGCTGACTAGGTCATTGGAAAAATACGTGGCGGCTCCGGATCCAGTTGTCGACCGTGGACGAGGAGTGGTCCAGTTCAAGAACGAATCACCAAGTGCCTGATGCAGTTCGGCCCGTTGGGCCGAGCTGAGGACTTGCTGATTAGGTCGTTGGACGCATAAACGAAGAAATGACTAACATAAGATTGGAAGGAAAAGAATGATCTTTATTTTCAGCTCTATCGCCCGGGAAAATACAACAAACAATAAGTCAAATACAATCACAAGAGGAGGAAAAGTACATTAGGTCTGGTCGTCGCCCGGAATGGCATCCTTTGAGACAACATCGTGTTTCTCCATGATGAGCTTCAGAGCTCCTTCATGGGCCTCGATGAAGAACGAATCAAACCCGACAGCCTCGAGAGTGAATGGAGCCGCGAAATGACGCTCGAAGACCAGGAGATTTTCCCGGACAAGGCAGACCATGCCTTTGGCAAAAGTATCATCAGCCAAATCTTCGAGGAACCGCTGGCCTGCACGAGAACCCTTGAGTAACTCGATGTCGGCCAGGTAGGGCTCCTTTCTTTGCTCCAGATGTTCCCCAACGAACCGGGGCAAGAACTTCCTAGCAACAACCTGCAACACAACCCATAAAGCATTAGACTTGTGGAACTCAACCGATCTCCCCCTCTTAATCGCAGAAACGTCGACCTCGTAGGCGAGGGCCGCCCCATCGACCCCAACCCAACGAACTACCACCACGACACTCTTAATGGCGGCCAGTTGGGCACGGAGCATCCACAACTCTCCGTCCTGATTCTTGAGCTTCCCTTTCAGGGAAGCATTCTCCTGGGCAAATTTGTCTGCACCGTCCGCCTTCTCCTGAAGGCGGGTAACACGGTCTCAGACGCTTTTCATCAGGCCATTTGTCTCGGCTCTCAGTTTGGCCATGGACCGACCATTCATAGCCCCCCAAGCCTTATTAAAGTAAATAGCAGCCTTGTCCAACTCACTAAGTCCGCACTCGAGCAGATCCTATGGCCCCTCATAGGCGGCGAAGTCGGAAGGCACCTTTAGGTCGAGAGAACACCAAATGGATGAAGCTGTTTGCCCTAACAACATCTTCAATTCAGTGCGAGGCCCAAGCCCGGAGAACTCGATGAGCCCAGTAGTGAGAGCAGTATTGACCTCTGGGGTTGTGGGAGGACGAGAGTCGTTGCGATTTGAAGGAATGGACGCCTCGTCATCACACGCATCTACTAAGACCACGACTCTCGAAGCACTGTCATCACATGGCCTCTTGTCCGGACGCTCAGACTGAATTTTGCGCCCGGGATCAGGTCACCAAGAGACCAGACTCGACGGTCGTTTTTCCCTTCTGGTTGTCTTGACGACCGAGGATCGTAGGGATATTGTGTGTACAACTCATGGCAGGAGGGCTAGTATAAACACCTGCAATGGGGAAAACACAATTAGAATCATGAAATACACAAGGTTCAAAACCCCGAGCTGCGAATGGGCATACCTATCATGGCTTTAACCATGAGGGAGGATACCACGAGCATGCGAAGGTTTTGGGTACCAAGGGATGCGATACGTGCGGCGCATTCTAATTTCTCGTCACCCAAAGTTGGAGGATCAAATTTTTAAGGTTAGGGATTCCACCGATCAGAGAAAGGCATCGGGGAACCCACTTCAACAAAGAAGAATTTCCTTTCCCACCCTTCCAGAGTGGAACTATTGTTGGTGAAAAGCACTTGCCAAGGACGAGCGGTTAGACCTAGATAGCCCATGCAATCAAACGGGGAAACGCGGAAAAAAAATGGAGGAACAAGTCCATCGTGGGGATGACCTCTACGCTGTGACAACGGATTATGAAACCAGCAACGATCATGTACGTCGCTGGTACGAGCTGCGCAGGGGCTATCCAGAGTGTCCGAAAGAACTCGATATGAAAAGGATGAAGAGGAAACTCCAAACCGGCTAGCACTGAGTCCAAATGGACGATGACATGACAGGGTAGGTGATGCATCGAGTGACGAATGAGCCGAGCGTCCTAAACACGAGGAGGGGGCAGAAACTAACTAATCATATTGATGTCACAAGGAAATAGGCATTGGTGCTGACGCCGAATGCATTCAAAATGAAAGGAGTAGCGAGGGGGTCTGTTGGGCATGCCTCGCTCGTAGAACTATAGGTCATCCCCAGAGAAGCATCCATCATCCGTCTGATCATCAGGACGGGCAGAGGTGGAGGTCGAGCTACTTCGGGTACTACAGGTGAGTTCCATGGTCTCGGGTTTGGAAGAATAAGAGGGTCGCGGGTTACCAGACATAGTAAAGGAAACAGAACGGGGGGGGGGAGCCGAGCTCGAAACTTACTAAGGATGGATAAAGCATAAAGAGAGAAAGAAAATTTATAGAGTAACAACAGGGGTTGCGAATTATGGTTGATTCCCCGGAACTAAGGTACTTATAAGCAACACCGCTTGGGCCACCCAACCAAAAAGGGACACGTGGCAGATCGTGATGGGTGGTCCCCGCGGTTGACTGCGTCATTTCGATTCCTGTGTAAGGAAGGGGCCACAACGGTGGGGTGCTTTCCTTAACAAGGGATAATGACGAACGTCCTCATGGACTTGAGCCAGGATGGAATCCACATCAAGGACGACGAGACGTGCAGGTTTAAGACCTGGCGCACACGATAAGCCGAACTCGCTAACAACTATCCCATAGGGAGATGTATGGCTTACGGGATAGTACTCCACTGAATCACGCCGAACACCAAAGACGGTGGACAGAAGGATTCACAGGATTTGGGGAACGATCCCTAATGAGGGGGGTGATCGTCCAAAGGAACCTTGCCAATAAAATCGAATTAAGAGCAAAACCAAGATGCACGTTCTTTGTTACTCAGTAAACAATATGGAGAAATAGGGTAGGAGCCGGTCAGGGGAGGGGGGAGTCTGCACCGTGTCCTCCTACCCGATTTCTTCCTCATCCGATTCGACAATTGGGGGACAGAGGTTTGGGTTCCTTGCCCATCTCCCTGTCTCGGGCCCTGGCCTGGTTCTAGGCTAGCTTGACGGCAGCTTGGATCAACTCGTCGTCCGCAGTATGCTCGGCCATGCAGAACTGCTCCCCAAAGCCCTTCTTGAGGACCGGCATCACGGCCTCCATGGCGTCGTAATACCCTTTGGCCAAGCTGTTTCCAACTAGATCAAGCAAGAACCGGTGACCGAGCGGAGTTCGAGTCAGAAGCCTAACCCCATGGCCCAACCGCTCCTTCTTGGTCTGTTGGTGAAGCTCTTCCTCAAAGACGTCCCCAACGGACATAGCGCTGAGCGGAGAGCTCGAACCTCGCCGTCTTCTCATACCCGGAGGTGTCTAACTGCTAGACGGGGGGAGCAACGTCAGTCTTGACGGGAAGAACGATGCTTGTACCAACCCCTGCTTCAGAAGTTGAGGGGAGAGCAGGGGTGAATGAGATGCCTTGCTTCTCAGTCATGGCGAAATTGCAAAGGGCCACCTCCAGCGCGGCTTGGAGCTCCCTCTTCTCCTTGGCAGCTGCCCCCTTCTGCAGCCGAGCGGCCTCTTGCGCCGCCTTTAGAGCCTCTTCGGCTGCCTGCTTGGCCAGGAGGGCGTCCTGGTCCCTTGCATTTTCGGACAGTAAGATGTACAGACCGGTCTGCAACAACAAGTAAGGGTAGAATAGGAAGATAGAGTATACTTTAGTCCTATTCGATTTTTTAATTTCTATGATTTTCTTATTTTTAAAAAATAATTTAGAAATTTTTTATATTTTTAATGATTTTTTGTATAAGTTACATTATTTTTATTATTTTTTTTGTATTTATTACAAATTGAAATATGATTATCCTATTAAGTCGTGGTAAGGGCAGAATAGGAAGATAGAGTATACTTTAGTCTTATTTGGGGAAGACATATAACATAGTCCTATTTGTGCATTTAGAGATTAATTTAGTCCTATTTAAGGCTATTATCTCTTTTTTAAATGGGGTATATTTTTTGTTTTAAAAACTACTCCGTAATAAAATAGTCATTTTTAAAATATTAATACAAAAAATATATGAATTTATACGTGTGTGCTCGCGTTAATGTACATATGTTAAAAATGATAGTGGCAGTAGTTATTAAAAATAAACGTAAATATAATTCTTAAATTTTTTCCCAAAACTTATTAAAAAGAAAAGAAATAAATTAAGTTAAATACTCCCTCCGTTCCCAAAAATACTTCCCACTTTCTTTTTTGGGTTGTTCCCAAAAATACTTCCCACTTTCCCATTTTGGACAATTTGTGTGGAGTATATAAACTTTTAAATTCATATCCTTAATGGTCATATTATGCTTCAACAGTTAAGTTACTAATATTTTATTTCAACCCGATAATAGAATGTGTTAGTATTAATTTGCTCTTTCAACCAGCTATTAGCTAGCAGACAACTATTATAATAAAAAACAATTGTTGTCATTTTTTAGTCGTGCGTATTTCATGGCAAAATCAAAGTTGAAGGACTAAAAATGTCAATTTTACAATACTTTATGAAATTTCGCAATACTTTAAATATGAAATGTCGAGAATAATAAAATCTAATACAAAAAATGTTCACTCTAAAACATTAATCAATTTGTCACTTGATTTTTTACCAATATGACTCGAGAGGTTTTTTTTTTTACCAATTTGGCAAAACGTCTTGTTCTTTTTTTCCAATTTAGTAATTAGGCCGGAATATTTTTTTCACTGGTTCAGACCGTTCACTCATACTCCCCAAGATTTTGAATTGTGCAAGTGATTTATAATTTTCCCGCCCCAAATTTAGGGCTCATACTCATTCCACTAGGATTGCTTGAAAGCCATCTACAGCCATGGACGCGATTCCTTTAAGCTTTAGAACCCCAATACGAGACGCCATTTCCAGGATCCGATTCTCCCCGCATTCCAACAATCTCCTCATTTCTTCCTGGGACTGCGTAAGTAATAATCATCATTTTAAAGAATATCTGTGTGCACTCGTGAATGCTGCAACTCATATGCGTTTACATTTTTATGGTTCTAATGCCTGCAGAAACTCCGTTTGTACGATATTCAACGCTCTGAGCTAATACTAGAATCGCCAGGGGAGGCTGCACTTCTGGATTGTTGTTTTCAAAGTGATTCTGTGGCTTTCAGTGCAGCTTCTGATGGTTCTGTGCACAGGTTTCCACTCAAGTTATTCTAAATTATCTATGCCCTCAAAAAGTTCTGAATTTGTTGAACTCGGCTATTACAAGTATATTGTGGTCCAAATTAGCCTCGGATAAGTGAACACTTGTGTTTTAAAAAAAACAATATATCTTGCAATCGATGATTTTGTTGAACTATGGAAATGATATAGTTGATGCCTTGTTTGTAATGGAAAATTGATAGGTATGATATGCATTCAGGACATAAATCTGCAATAGGGAATCATGACCATATGGCAACTTTTGTTGAGTTTTCTCCTGAAACATGTAAGCCTTCACCACATATGAGCTTGCGTGTACATGGTACTGCTATATTACAGTTCTAATAGAACTTACATTTACACTATTTTGGCATGTTTGCTCGTTGCTTCATGTAGGTCAATTAATTACTGCTGGTTGGGATAGGAACATACTCTTCTGGGATGCACGGTCGGCGAAATCTGTTGGATGCTTGAACAATCTAACATCAGAGGCAGAGTCTATGACACTCTCTGACTCCAGTTTGATGGTTGCTATTGATTCATCTGTAATCATTTATGATCTTCGCACCCTTAGGAAACTGGTTCACCGAAAAGATGTCCAAATTAAATGCGTCCGCTCTATTCTTAGTTCTGAAGGTATTGTGGCACTAATCTGGTACCATCTAGACAAGTAAGACTTTATAAATGTTGACATACTATTAAGACTCGTGGTTCCATCCTAAAAGGTCAACCTGATAGGAGGAGTAGTTCAAAGCCTTATATAGTGTTTTACTACATATTATTTATAGCTTTCCGGTGTGGGACAAATACTTCAACACATACAAAGTAGTGCGTATCATACTTCAACACATACAAAGTAGTGCGTATCTACGTGAGTGACTGGTCATTGAGGTAGTTAGTTTGGTAGTCTTAGATAGTCAGGCTAATCATGTATTGTACGTTAGTTTGGCTATCAAAAGTATGTCATGTACATATTGTTCTATAGCAGGACAGATAAAGTTCGAACATCAAGTTGACTTAAGAATTTCTGATCACTATATGGCTTTTTTCATCTGACTAACGTGTATTGGAAAATTGAAGTATATGACACTTTGGTATTTCTGAAAATGACCCTCTTCTATGCACGCTTTTCAAAATAGCCCTAGCTTTGCAAAAGTACCCTTTAAAGCATCTTGTGGTTGCCCTGTGAAATATCCCGAGGTAACCCCTTTCGTCATTTTGAGAAATATTAAAAACCTAAGGGCTACTGCAGGAAATTTCCCCAAAAGTAGTTGATTTTGTCAGGTATTAAGTGCAGTATTCTATGATGCAGGGTTTGTGGTTGGCTCAGTGGATGGACGTGTTGCTTTGGAGTATATCTGTGAATCAGATATGGATAAGGGGTTAGTATAGGGTCTCTGTACAAACCATTTTACTTTGTGCAACTCTTTTATTGGAGGTGTGGTGGTGTTTTAAAAATGGATCCAGGTTATCCTAAAGTTAAATGGATCTCTAAGAAATTGTTTCTTCCACTTTTTTTTGTTCTGCAGATATGCATTTCGATGCTATCCAAAGAGTACAGATGGTAGACGTTATGCCGTGGCAGTAAATGACATTGCATTTAGTCCATTGTAGGTACTTATCCACTTATTATTGCAGAATAAAGGAAAATAAAGTGATTATATTCCGTTTTCATTCTTTCAGAAGCAGTGGTTCATTTGTAACTGGTGATAATGAGGGCTATGTAATAATATGGGATGCTTGGCACAAGAAGCGACTGTTTGAGGTACCCTCTTTGATTACATGAGTTTGGATCTACTTACACCAAAGTGGAAGTGGTTAAGTACTACTGATAAATTGTAGTAGTATTTGCCATCTTCAAAAAGGTATTCCAGAGTTATTTTCGAGATATAAATTATGGAAATGTTGAATTGTTAGTAATACTATTTCCCTCATATTTTTCGTACAACAACAGCTGCACTTTTAAAATTGTTATGCAGCTTTTCTAAACCTAAAAAAGCAGAAGAGTTGCTACTTAGCGTTTCAAAGCTAAGTAACCCAATGTTACATCTGCATTAAAAAATAATGTGCTTCTATTTCTATTTGTGGTTGGAACACCATTCAACATAAGTGTCTCTCTGGCTATGTCAACTCTTTGGATTCTCTTTCCAATAAGATTTTGTATATCTATCATTGGTATATATCCTTACACATATTTGCATTACCTTGATGTGTGTTTTCAGCTTCCAAGACACCCAAACAGCATTGCTTCTTTGGCATACAACCATGATGGTTTGCTTTTAGCAGTTGCATCCAGTTACACTTACCAAGAAGCTAAGGAAAGGTCGGGCACCTTATCCTGTAACATCTTATCATGCTGCTTTCATTGTTGTCCTCTTCTGCCAAACCCTTATCTCAACTTAGTTGGGATTGACCATCTGGGGGTGGCAAATGTTAGTGATCACTTGGCCTAGTATAACTGAATCTAAAGATTTTAATATAAAAAGTAATCTAATGTTGAACCACACTCAAACTGTGTACATAGGTATCTATATTTTCCTTGTAGGCAATAAATAATTATTTAATTAACAAAACACCTGCCATTTTGCTTTTGACAGTGAAGAGCCTCCACAGATATATATTCACAAAGTTAAAAACTCCGAGTCACCTTCCATTTGAACGTCATATATGGAATGACTCTGAAGTAGGTGCCTATATTTCCTACTTGAATATCATTTATTACCTTTGAGGAATCAATCCATTACTATTACAGTATAGGGTTGTTCACTGAGCAACTTTTTACAAATTCCTCACTATCTTGAGAACTTGTTTTTAGGATCAATTTCAGGAATCTATTGAGTAAGATCCCCTATAGATTCCCAAATCATTCAAATTACTATGTTGCCCTGCATTCCATTATGGCAGTTTGCATTCATTCCAGGTATCAATTTAATCTTATTCGGCTGCATATTTTCTTCATTATTCAACAGTGCACCTGATCCCAAGATGAAGTGGGAATTGGTCACTATGATAAACTGGCAGGGTGTGATTGCCTGTTATCGAAATCCACTTGTCCTTAGAGGAGCGCGCTATCTGGAAAATATTCTGTCTCTTAGAATAGTATTTATCAAATGTATTAACCTTGCAGGAGTTGTAGCTTCTTAGTTCGCTAATTTAATTGCTGAACATTTTAATGCCTAGACATGTGGTGAAGCTCTTCTATCAACTTCGATAGTTTGATACTCTGTATTATTCAACTTCATTTTTTGAAATGTAAATGTTGTGATAGTGTGATACTTGAGTAAAACTTTAAAGAGCCAATGCAGTGTAATCGGTATTTTAATAAAAGATAGGCCCATTTTTTTTTAAAAAAACCAGGGGTTCATGTTGACAAAGACCTTGCCCTCAGTCCTCAGAAAGCAAGAACATAACAAATTCAGTGTTTGTTCGATCCTCTTGCCAGATGAAGTCCCGAAAACATTTCATAGTCAAGGCGTGAATTGTACCTCCAGGCTCCAACAGACATTTACGCTAACTCAAGAAAAAGAAAAAAGTAGCAACACATTCTGACCATTGCAGTTCTTGTTTTTAATATCTAACTACGCTATATTTACCTTACTTTTTGCAAGAAAAAGTGTTGCATAACCTTCGGGAGATGGGAAGTTTTTGGCAGGGTGTGCCTTGTGCATTTTGTAAATTTGTGTATATGCATGAACCGATGAACGGCATGCTGCACAGCCTACCTGGAGCTCTTTCGGTAAAAGATCTTAGTGTGATCACCCAGTACTTGTGGTTGATATATCAGCATTTTTTAGTGTTTCAGCATTTTGTTATGTCTTTGAGTCGCATGCTTATTTCACACATCTAATTAGTTTTAGCTTCCCGTTTAAAATAAAATTTCCTCAGGGGTTATATACTATCAACGCCTTGGTGTTGCACAGGCCCCACATTATGTAGATGGGTTGCTTACTACTTGCTTATAAGTAGGTATTTCTCAATTTACTTTGGTATTATGTTTTGTTCCTCAATCAAGATCTTTCAAAATGGATTGGTAGTTTTATTAAAAATTTAGACTTATTCTTTGAGTAGTTGTTGATGCATTATTGTCTTTAGATACATAGCGTTGAAGTTTGAATAAAAGAATTGCTACAGCCAAAGCTGAGGCATTTGCACATTCTTTTATTTTACCGGAGTGGTGTTAGGGTAACTTAGTGATGAAGCCTGGGACCGGCCCAGCCGGGCTTGGGAGTTTGGGAATGAAGCCTGGGACCGGCCCGGGTGTTCGGCGGTCACGGTTCGGGCCGGGCTACCTGCCCAGGTAGCGAGTCGGTCGGGTCGAGTGCCCTTGATTTATTTATTTTTTTAATATTGGGATTAAGAAATTAAATCAAGAAGTGCTACATAAAAAAAACTGAATGTATATTTATTTGATATGAACTACAAGTCTACAATCGAGAATTAGGTAAAAAATTAAAACATGAAATACATTTACTAATAAAGTGATAAAGAATAATCAATCGGAATCTCCGCCACCGTCGGTTGTTGTTTTCTTCATAAAGTGTTGGGTGGCCAGGTGGGGGTGATGCTAAGTGTTGTTGCCTTTGCTTATTTTCGCATACTCCATGGGGTGATGGGCCTTTAGATGCCTTGTGGCGTTATCCTATTCTTGTTAAATTCTCAAACCAAAATCTTTCTTGCAATGGTTACAAGTTGCATACCATTTCTTGGTTTGTGGGTCTTTCCACTTTACAAAATTCTCCATAACTACTATAAGTAAATAACAACTATATAATAAGTAGATATTAAGTTTATAATATATGTATTTATAACTTATAAGTAGATAATAACTATATTAGTAGATATAATAATTGTATAACTAATATATAATATAGTGTTTATAGTATATACTATATAAGTATATTAATAGGAAACTAATATAAATAACTAAGTAGTAGATGAAGATGATGAAATTGATGAATATAGTAGTTGATAGAGGATAAGAGAGTAGAGAATGAATTGTGTAAAAAAATGAAATAAATAGTTATTTATAGAAAATCCCCACCCCCGGGACACCCACCCTTTGCTCCCAATGGCTATAGAGCTGTTTGGGAGCTCCCCAACGGCTATATGCCTGGTTAATTTAAAAAAAAAATCTAGCTGCTAGGTCTGGGCCCGACCCGGCCGGGCTGTATCACCAAAATCAAGTCCCGGAACTGCCCCGCTTTCATTCCCGGTCCGGTACCCGACGCCCGAGCCTTGCCGGGCCTGCTCAGTGGCGGTCTGGGCTAGTTCACGGGCCGGTCGGCCCGGTCCCGGTCCAATGGTAGGGTAACTGCTACAATGTGATATGAAGAGTTTTATAAGTACTCTCTTTGGTGATATGAGGAGTTTTATACTTGATTATTGTACTTTATCTTACTTTTAATGTGATTTTGAATGAAAAGATATTTTTCTAAATCATCCTGGGAAAAGTAAACTAGTTTTATCATGCTTGAAATTGAGCTCGATTTGGGGCTGGCATGTTCCTGGGCTCTATCTGCACAAGTGTACAAAGATAAGCCTACTTAAATATTAAGATTTGAATTGTTTATTGTCATTTTAAAAAGTATAGAATCCCAGATATGATATGCACCGTGCAACTATTGTGATCCATGAACATGGTAGCACAAAGGAGATATGGTATGATGCACAGACATTCGAACTTGAGACACCATTTGTAGGTGCCAAACACGAGCACACTTTTAACCTTTTGGTAGTTTCATTTATAATGACCATAACTTAAAACTACAATTGTCAAATTGGCAATTGCATGTTGAAGAAAACATTCCTTTTATTTTCCGCGAAAAATATAGTTATACGAGAATTTTATTTTAAGGTAAATTATGGAGCAACCTAATTTTAAAAAGGTAAATTATTAATTCTCCACAAATTTTGATGATCGTGTTATTGTATGAAAAAATAATTATCATCGATCACTTGTATTATTTGAATGTAACTGCGCCTTGTATTGATGATGATTGTATGATATAAGAGGGTTCTTGCGTGTAGAGAATTGAATAACAACCATATCGGTGATGACCTTTTTTACTTTAATTGAGATAAATTTAGCTGAATTTAATTTTATTGATTAAGTCTTTGTTTTTATTTTGATAATGCTACTAATTATATTATTGTTATTTCTAGATTGTGTGAATTGTGTGGTGCTTTTACTAATATGAGTTAGAAAGTATTGATACATCAAAGCGTAAAGAATTGCAAATAAAAAGAAATTTATTTAAAAATAAAAATGAATAAATTTTATTAAATTGTTTGAAGATAATGAATCTTAATGGTACATATCCATTAACACTTTTGAATAACTTATGCCTTGTTTAATCATACGAATATTATCATAATAAATAATTGAATTTTGAATTACAGGTTTTGTTCACCAAGGGTGTTCGTAAAGTCACGAGGAGTTTTCTTAAAATTATTATAGTATATTTGAGATTATTTATTTTTAGAATAATATCACGTTGCTAATTCATATAGATGGTGCATATTATATTTGTATTGATACTAAAATAGGTTAAAGTTTATTATATTTACAATAAAATCTTTTTATAAAGTAAGAAGTAAATTGATTGTGTGATTTAGAACCCGTTTGGTGATTGTTTTTCGAGTTATCAGACTTATTAACTATTTTTTTCATCAAGCACATAACTTTTTATTAGATGTGCTTAGGGATGGACTAAACCGGGCCGGCCCGACCCGGAACCGGCCCGACCCATTACTGTTTGGGCCCGGACCGGACCGGGACCAGTTGGCCGGTTCCGGGCTTTTAGCGCGTTTGGGCGGGTCGGGCGGGCCGGGCTCGGGCCCAACTTTTGGTGAACCGGCCGGGCCCGATTCATTTTTTTTGTTTTTTCAATTTTTTTTGCTTTTCTAGGTTAGGGTTAGGTGTTTTTGGGGGGGGGGGGGTTTGGGGGGTGGGGGTGAAGGGTGGGGGGGTCAGGTGTTAATTAGAAACCAAAAAAAAATTGAACTTGACCCGGGCCCGGCCCGGTTAGGCCCCGACCCGGTATCAACCTGGGCTGGTTCCGGGCCCAACAGTTTGCAAAAAAAGCCCGCCCGGCCTCGGCCCGAGTCCATCCCTAGATGTGCTGAATTGTGCAATAATAAGAAAAGTAAGGTTGAAATTACTTTTCTGGCTGTATTGACTGAAGTTATTGTATATGATCATTTTAACTATTTTTCATCTGACTTTTTTTGAAAAGATTTTTTCATTTGAATTTCATTTATAATGACGATGACTTAAAACTGCAATTGTCAAATTGGCAATCGCATGTTGAAGAAAACATATTTTCCGCGAAAAAATATTGTTATATGTGAATTTTATTTTAAGGTAAATTATGGAACAACTTAATTTGAAAAAGGAAAATTATTAATTTTCCATAGATTTTGACGGTTACGTTACTATGTGGAAAAATAATTATCACCGATCACTTGTATTATTCGGATGTACGTAACTGCGCCTTGTATTGATGATGATTGTATGATATAAGAGGGTTCTTGAGGGTAGAGAATTGAATAACAACTGTATCATTGATGACCTTTTTTATTTTAATTGAGAGAAATTTAGCTGAATTTAATTTTATATTGATAAAGTTTTTATTTTTATTTTGATAATGCTACTAATTATATTATTATTTTGTCTAGCTAGATTGTGTGAATTGTGTAGTGCTTTTACTAATGTGAGTTAGAAAGTATTGATACATCAAAGCGTAAAGAATTGCAAATCAAAAGAAATTTATTTAAAAATAAAAATGAGCAAAATTTTATTAAATTATTTGAAGATAATGAGTCTTAATGGTACATATCTGCTAACACTTTTGAATAACTTATGCCTTGTTTAATCATACGAATATTATCAGAATAAATAATTGAATTTTGACTTACAGGTTTTGTTCACCAAGGGTGTTCGTAAAGTCACGAGGAGTTTTTTTAAAATTATTATGGTATATATGGGATTATTTATTTTTAGAATAATTTTACGTTGCTAATTCATATAGATGGTGCATATTATTATATTTGTATTAATACTAAAATAGGTTAAAGTTTATTATATGTACAATAAAATCTTTTTATAAAGTAAGAAGTAAATGGATTGTGTGGTTTAGAACCCGTTTGGTGACTCTGTTTTTCGGGTTATCAGGTTTATTAACAATTTTTTTCACCAAACACGTAATCTTTATTATGTGCGCTGAATTGTGCAATAATAAGAAAAATAAGGTTGAAATTACATTTTCTGGCTGATTGACTGAAGTGGTAAGTCTAGTAAACAACAACACATTCATGCTATGCCAATTAACTTATCAATGAAATAAGTATATATACGATTACATATACTAGCTAGCTGCTAGGAGGTCCGGCAGAAAGTATATGGATAGAAAAGGGGAAGTGAACCATTACCACATGCAAAGGAAATTAATAGAAGAAGACTGGGAAGAGAATCGAACAAAATGGGAGAAAAGAGGGAGCTTGATCTTTGATTGTGACTTGATCAAGTACTACAATATGACATTTATTAAGTACTACTAACACCTTATTAAAAACAGAAATCGAGCTTCTATTCACAGTGACTGGGCCGCCCGGTCAAAGTTCGTATTTGCTAGACAATTTGACCTGTTTCATTTTTCACCGCTGCATTATCTTGTCTTTCATACTCATGTCGCTTTGATTGATTTGAATGCAGATCTATGGAGTTGATCCAATGTAGTTATTGAAGTCTTAAAAATGGCGCAACCAAAGAAAAATCTCAAGAATTTGATCCCACTTTTCATCCTCCTATCTCTCTCGGCCCTCTTCCTCTTCTCCTTCTCGCCCTCCCCAGCATTAATCACTCACCCTCCCACCCCGCTCCACCTCCAGACACCTACCACCACCACCGCTGACAACAAAAACTTCACTTTCATCATCAAGCTGCTCACATACAACCGCCTGTCCTCACTCTCCCGCTGCATCAACTCCCTCGCCGCAGCCCACTACGACGGTCACCCCGTCCACCTCCACATCTATATTGACCACTTCCCCATCCCCCCCAACGGTTCCCTCTACATTGACCAGAACCTCAATTCGTCAAGGCAGATACTCCATTTTGTTGATGGTTTTGCTTGGAAATTCGGCAGCAAGGTCGTGCATTACAGGACTTCCAATGCGGGCCTGCAGGCGCAGTGGTTGGAGGCCTGGTGGCCTAGCTCAGATGACGAGTTTGCCTTCGTGGTGGAGGATGATCTCGAGGTCTCGTCTTTGTACTTTAGGTTTCTGAAGAATCTGATTGTGCATTATTACTATAATACTTCGAATTTCAGCCCGATGATCTATGGGGCATCCCTGCAGCGCCCTAGGTTTGTTCCAGGTGCTATGCTGTTTGAGCTTGTTTTGAATGATTGTTGTGTCTAATTTAGCAGTAATCATGTCCTTTATCACACCTATTGATGAAAGTTGCAATCTAATATGCCAATTGATTTTTTTGTACCTATTTGAAAATTTTGAATTCCATCTTTCACTATATAGGATTTAAAATAGATCGAAGGAAATAACAATTGTGATTTAATAGAAGTTCAGATAGGATGAATGAGGAAGAAGTATATTCTCATTAAACTGAAATGATGATTACAGGGTGTATTTATAGAGGTTACAGTTCAGCTGAAACTAACTAACTAACTAAACATAACTAATACAATCCGTATGGTATATCTAACATTCCCCCCTCAAACTTAGTGTGACTTTGCTGGAGATGCAATGACACTAAGTTTGTTTCTCAAATTAATAAAAGATGAAGCAGACAAGTGTTTTGTGAGAACATCAGCCAGTTGATATTGAGCAGGAATGTGGAACACTTGTAGTTGTTTCAGTTGAACTTTCTCTCGCACAAAAAATAGATCAATCTCCATGTGTTTGATACGAGAGTGTAGAACCGGGTTGTGTGCCAGTTGGACTGTACTTTGATTGTCACAGTATATTCTTGGAGTGGTAAAAGGAACCTTGAGTTCACTGAGAAGAAACTGAACCCAAAGAAGTTCAGCTGCAGTATCAGCCATGCTTCTGTACTCAGCTTCTGCTGAGGATCTGGCAACACGCAATTGTTTCTTGGACCACCAAGAAATGATATTTGGACCAAGAAAAGTGCAGGATCCTGATGTGGACTTTCTGTCAGTGGGATCAGAAGCCCAATCAGCATCACAAAAAGCTGAAATAGGTAAAGGCATAGTAGATAGAGGAATAGGTTGGATGAGAAGTCCATGTGTAATGGTGCCAGAGAGATAACGCAGTATATGCTTGACTTCTTTCCAGTGATCATGCAGAGGTGCAGCCATGAACTGACAGACTTTATTTACTGCATAGCTAATTTCAGGTCTTGTTAAAGTAGCATACTGAAGAGTTCCTACTACAGATCTGTAGAAAGAAGGATCAGGCAGGGATTCACTCCCTTCATGAGTGAGTTTACAAGTACTGATCATAGGAGTCATGACTCCTTTGGAATCTAGCATTCCAACTTGATGCAATAAATCTCTGACATATTTTGCTTGAGAAAGGTGTAGGCTTCCATTTGGCAGTTTCTGGACTTGAATTCCTAAAAAGAAATCAATGTCTCCCAGATTTTTAAGAGAGAAAGATGAGTGCAGTTTGTTGATGAGAGTTTGTATGGCTGAAGAGTCATTGCCAATGACAAGAATGTTATCAACATAGATGAGGATGTAGATGAGGATACCAGAAGATGCAAAGAGAAGTAGAGAAGGATCACATTTGCTTTGCTTAAAACCAACACCATAAAGAACTGAAGTCAGTTTGTAGAACCAGGATCTAGGTGCCTGTTTTAAGCCATATAGGGACTTGTGAAGTTTGCAGACCAAAGATGTATCTTTTACTTGAAATCCTTGAGGTTGAACCATGTACACTTCTTCACTTGGATCTCCATTAAGGAAAGCATTATTGACATCCAATTGTTGAATAGGCCAGTGATGAGATACAGCAAGAGTAAGAAGTATTCTGATTGTGATAGGCTTTACCACAGGAGAAAAGGTTTCTCCAAAATCAAAACCAAATCTCTGATGGTGGCCCTTAGCAACTAACCTTGCCTTGAACTTATTCAAGGAACCATCTACATTTTCTTTCACCCTGAAGACCCATTTGCATCCTATAGCCTGTTTATCTGGAGGAAGAGGGACTAAAGACCAAGTGTTGTTAGAAATCAATGCATCATACTCAGTTTTCATTGCAGCAGACCATTGAGGAGAAGTAAGAGCCTGCTTGACTGACCTGGGCTCAACATGAGCTAATAGTAAGGTTGGATTAAGTCGTGGTTTAACAATTCCAGATTTGGCTCTGGTTTGCATGGGGTGAGTGTTAGTCAGAGGAGCATTAGATTCAGAAGAAGAGGATAATGAGTGTGATGCAGATGAAGTAGACTGTGAAGGAGAAGAAGTGGGAACAGAATTAGACTGAGATGAATTAAGGTGTAAGTGGGAAGGAGTAGAGATAGATTGAGAGGTATTATGTTGTGATTGAGAGGGAGAAGAACCTTGTTGAGAAGAATCTGTTTGGGATAAAGAAGTGGAAGAATCAGATTGAGAAGAGGAATTGGAAGGGACAATGGTTATGGGAAAAGACTGTGAAGTAGTGGAGATACAGGGCTGGTGAGGCACTTATAGCCTTTGTGTTGGGAAGAATAACCTATAAACACACACTCTTCAGAGTGAAAATCCATTTTGTGTTTATTGTAAGGTCTGATAAAAGGAAAACATGAACATCCAAAGACTCTGAGAAATGAATAATCTGGAATAGAGCCATATAGCTTAAAATATGGACTTGAATTTGCAATTGACTTTGAGGGAGTTCTATTTGAAAGGTGAACAGAGGTTGCAAATGCAGCATCCCAGAATTTATGTGGTAAAGAAGAATGAGCTAGAAGAGACAGACCCTTCTCAACAATTGTTCTATGTTTTCTTTCAACAACACCATTTTGGTGATGAGTGTGAGGACAAATGATTCTATGTGTGATGCCTTTGTCAGTGAGGAATGTGGTAAAGGATCTAAACTCACCTCCCCAATCAGATTGAATAGATTTAATGGAAACAGAAAACTGGTTGAGAACATATTGGTAAAAGTTTTGAAAGGCAGTAAGGGCATCAGATTTCTTTTTCAAAAAGTAAATCCAAGTATATCTTGTGTAAGCATCAATGAATGAAATATAGTAAGAGTATCCATCAAAAGATGACATGGGAGCTGGTCCCCAAAGATCAGTGAAAACCAATTCAAATGGTGAATGAAAGATGGTAGTAGAGGGAAAAGATGGAAGTCTATGTGCTTTACCAAGACAACCAGAAGAGCAGAAATCAATATTATTTTTATTAGTAGAAGTAACATTACAATGTTGCATTACAGATTTGAGAGCCTCAAAGTGAGGGTGGCCTAGCCTCAAATGCCACAAATTACAAGAAAGAGAATTAAAAGACTGAACATGATTACATGACTTATTTTGAGATAAAGATTGACTGGAAACAAGAGCTGGAAGGGATTGAAATTTGTAGAGACCATCTGCACCTAGAATGCCATGTAGAAGGACCTTTTTAGAAGCCTGTGATTTAACAAAACACTCATGAGCATGAAACTCAAAGAAAACATTATTATCTCTTGCAAACTGACTAACACTTAGTAAGTTTTTTGTTATGGAAGGAACATGGAGAATGTTGTTAAGTAAGAGTGTATAAGAAGGATGAAAAGGAGAAGAAAAGGAAGAAAAACCAATCGACTTAATGTCCAAACCTTGGCCATTGCCCATGAACAGCTTGTCAGTGGTAGCAAGTGGCTCACTATGTTGAATGTTGAGAGGATCAAGGGTGACATGGTGTGAAGCTCCAGAATCTGGAAACCAGTTCTGTACATTAGGAGGTGGTCCTAGCAATGAAGTGTTTGCAGAAGCCCAAGCTGCAGTTGGAGTAGGTTGATTTTGAGATGATGATGAAAAATGATAATTGGTAGGCCCCCAATTTGTATTCTGAGAGTGCTGATTTGGAATGTAGCTTGGTGTTGGTTGGGTAAACTGTGGATATGGATGAGGATGGGATGGAGAATAGTTATCGTGAGGATGAGGTGTAGAATTTGGATATGAAACTGTTTGTGGAGGATAAGAGCGATAAGAATGAGATGTAGGTTGTGGTAATGAAGGATTAGATACTGTGTAGGTAGGATTATGGTTTGGTAATGTAGGGTTAGAGAATGTATAGGCAGGATTATACCTGTGATAGCAAATAAGAGCACTATGACCAACCTTGCTACAAACTTGACAAATGACAGAACTGCGACCACCAGATCTGCCACCTCTTCCTCTGTTAAAACCTCCGCGGCCTCTACCTCTGTAGGTAGTGTTTGTACCAGGATTGTCATATTGAGCAATTTGTGCAGCTGGACTTTCTGAGGAGTTTTGAGAATCAGTATCAGTTTGTACAGGTGTTTCTTCAAGTTGAGCAACATTTGCATAGAATAAAGTCTGTTGCGAAGAGTCTCGAAGCTTTCTTATTCGCAGCTCTTTAGCTAGCAGGAGAGATTCAAGCTCAGATAAAGTAACAGGATCTAGAATGCTTCTGGATGTGACAGAAGATACGATTGAATCGTATTCTTCTGGGAGGCCTTCAAGGATCACGTTGATATGATCCTTTGTTGAAATAGGTTCACCAACGGAAGTTAGATTATCAATGATAGTCTGTATACGAAGGAGATAATCAGAAATGGAGCGATCACCTTTTCCAGTGTTATACAGCTCGGATTTCAGCTGGCGAGCCTTCGCGACAATGTTCGACCGGAAGAAATGCTCGATTTCACTCCAGAGCTGATGCGAGAAAGTGCAATTGATGACACACGAGCATGAAACGATTCCGAAAGAGATGCCAATAACCACGAAAACAGCATTTGATCTTGCTGTTCCCAAACACAGTAATCTTCATTGATAGTCTTTGTCGCGCCATCACCACTGATGATAAATTGATCTGGAATTTGAGGATTTTCAATGAATTTTTGAAGTTTGTGAGCTCGAATCACAGATTTGACATGATCTTTCCAGAACGAAAAATTATTGGAATCAAGTTTGATTGGTAAGGGATGATGAAAGATTATAGGAGAATTTTGAGAGATTGAGTGAGAAGAAGCTGAATCAGATGTCGAGTTCGTCATCCTTGAAAACGAAGGAGCTCTGATACCATAATAGAAGTTCAGATAGGATGAATGAGGAAGAAGTATATTCTCATTAAACTGAAATGATGATTACAGGGTGTATTTATAGAGGTTACAGTTCAACTGAAACTAACTAACTAACTAAACATAACTAATACAATCCGTATGGTATATCTAACATGATTAAAATGGATATCGAGTACAATAGAGGTAACTGGCAAATGCGTTCATTTTTTTGTAGGAGTCGTAGTTGAGCCTGTTCTAGAAGAAACTTTAGTAGTTTGGCAAGTTTAAGTTTCGTTTGTTAATGTTTTTGTTTTTCGTTGTGTTTTCTCTTTTCTTTAAAATAGAAACACGAAAATATATTCGAACGCAGTTCTTTGTTCCCAGTTCCTGAAACAATATAAAACTTTGAAAGTTATTGGAAAACAGAAGTTGTTGGTTTTCATATGCTTTTAAAAACTATGCTTCTGTTTTGACACTTTTTTATACGAGTAATAAATATTTTAAAAATAAGAAGCATCATATATTTGCATTTTTAGTAATACATAACATATTCACATTTTCACATATACAAAAGTCTGTTTTGTTTCAAAATAGATATGCAAAACATGTTTGTATATTTTAAAGATTTGAGACCCAAACTATGTAAACAGAATATATAGAAGACAAAACATGAAAATTAGGCAAATGAGCCGTTCATATTCAGGATTTGGAACTTGTGCACTGACAATTGTCTGCAAGGTTGACTCCATCAATGATGCTGAGCAGTGCAGTTTAAAGCATGAAAATTAGTGTTTTACCACCTTTGGATATGTATATGACTTGCTAGCTGTTGGTAGTAGTATGTGGTATCTGTGTTGCTGTGTACCTTCTATGTTTTCTCGTATACACAGTTGCTTCTTTTTTCCTTATTTGCCACTGCCTTGAGAAATATGCGAGATTGTTTTACCTCCCTAATATCGTAATAATTGGTGTGTTAGGGATTATATTCCCGCCCTTGTCAATCAAATCTAAATGGAAATTGTTTTAGTGCATATTTAGATCTTTAGATGATATGAGCTGTGCATAGGTCCCTCAGAATGTAGACTTGTATTTCAGATTCTGTATGGCTGTGAATATCTATAATCTTATACTGTTGTGGTCTGAATTGGTTATGACCAACAGGTAAGCATGGAAACAAAATGGAAGTAGATAGTAGAACTCGGGTCTTTCTATACCAGTTGGTTGGAACTTGGGGCCAACTTTTGTTTCCAAGACCTTGGAAAGAGTTCCGTTTGTGGTATGACACTCACAAGTCTAAGGGCATGAAACCTTTTCTGGATGGAATGGTAATTTTTGCTGCACCCTCTATTCGTTCTATCTTTGGTCTAGGGCTGTTTGGATGGAGGGTTATGGAGGCGTTTGGAGAGGAAGGTTTTGGACGGCCGAGTCTATATATTGTTATATATTTGGGCTTTTATACAAAGAACAAAAGATTAATAACTAATGTGATTGTATATCATTTCAATCACCTTTTATTCGATTTTAGAAACATGCTATTTCTCAAGATGGAGACCAATCCCTCCAAAGTTTTCACTTCAAATTCTCTGTGCAAACAGAAGTCTGTTAGGATTTAGGGTTTGGAGGGCCAAGTGGGAGGCTTAGTACATACATTCTCTTATATTTATTTGACATTTTATAAAAATTGAGAGATTGACATAATATTGGGTTGTTTAACAATTCTATCACTTTATTGTCTTTTAGAAACATTCCATTTTTCAAGAGATAGACTATTCCCTACAAAGTTTCCATCTCCAAAACCCTCATTGAAAAATACCCTATGTAGATAAAAATGGACTTTGACATTACCGCTTTATTATACTTTTGGTAGATTACAACCGGATGGTACAAAAAGATGGGAGAAAGAATATGGACTCCTTGGTTTATTAAATTCATTCAAGCTCGTGGTTACTTCAATATCTATACAAATCTTTTGCATGAAAGAGCACTCAGTGTGTCTCATCGGGATGCTGGTGTGAACTATGGGAAATCAGCTGGACCAGATTCCAACTTAGTTAGTGAGAATTCTATTGATGCAAATCATTTGGAATTGCACCCTTTGCATAGCATGAAGTGGTATGATTTCTGCTTCAAAGAAGTTTTTGTTGACAGGATTGTACAGAACTTCAATGAACTTGGGTTGGTTCTCCCCTCTCTGCAGAAACTGAGTAACATTATACTTGTGACCATACATCATGAGTCAGAGTCTGTTGTGAGGAACTTGCTTTGTCATTTTGAGAGAACGTATATCCGAAACTACATATTAATGGGCCCAAAGTCCGATCTCTTAATTGATCTCGCAAGGAGAGGGCACCCTGTCATCGACTCAGGCAGAATGTACGAGAATATCAGAGTTTTGGACAATTCTACCCTTGAACCGAGTAAGGAGATTTTTGTCCAGGCATATGTGATTAGAAAGTCCTTGGAACTGGGGTTAGGCATCGCTGTGGCAGATATCAACCGGATTCCTCTGAACAGTGATTCCTTCCTCAATATCTTCGATCTTGACCGAACTAATGATTTCTTTCTGGGAAAGAACTTGGAATTAATCCTTATTAGGAGTTCATCTTCTGCCTTGAAAACTTGGAATGACAACATTCTGACCGAGTTAGGTGGCGAGGATGCGACCACAAATGGGAAGAATTTTGTCCAAGTGGTCAAAAAGTTATTTGAGCAGAAAAAAGTTAAATTCAACACCTTCGATGAAAACAGTTCTAGTGTAAATGCCAGTTCATTAAACACCACCCAAATGTCAATACCAAATGATGCGAGATTTGTGTTTTGGTCTTCAGAGATGAATACAGATCTGATTCAGCAGCAGCTTGTGCAGATAGGTCTGTGGATTATTGATAGTGATATGTCTTGCACTTCAGTCATTTGCTACCCTCCGTGACTTTTGATGGCATTAGCAGTAAGACATTGTTACTTGGGTACTCCATATTTGCAAGTATAGTTAAAGTTAAATGCCAAATTGTGGATCAGAGTATAGTGACAATTCCCAATTTTGTCTCAGAGTTTCTGTGTCGCTTGGTTGCATCTATGACTATGCAAACTTTCCCAATATAGTCCATTCTAACTGTAATTCAGTTTTTACTCCACATATGAATACTGAAATTCCCCCGAATATTTCAATGAAAACTGCTTTGGTTATGTTTAAACGGGATACAATGGCTTATATGGGGAGGCAGATAATAGGTTAGAGCATTGCAGTCTTTCTTGCTGCAGTAGTCTATTGTCTTTAGCTGGAGAAGAAGTGATGAACCATGGTGGTCATCTATACCTTTTAGGCCCACCCCATATTTAAATGCATCTGGATTGCCACAGATATTGTAAATTTGGGGCCCAATGTTGAACTAAACCACTGCTTTTGTTGCCTTCTTTGTTCTAAGTTCTAACAGTTCATTTATGGTGTACACTTTTCTTTCTTTTGTAATGGAATAATGAATGATTCGTACTTAATCTTTTGTTGTTGTAGTAGTGACCACATCCCTTCGTTCAATACTTCAGATATGGAGTGATTGAATACTTGCCTTTCATCCAAAAAAATCAAATATGGAATGATTGAAATTTGGCAGTCCTTTTTTGGTCAATTTCTTTATAAAACACTTGGACAGTGATGTGTATAAATATATGATAATACGATACTTCCTTCATCCTCTTATACTTGTCTTACTTTCTTTTTGGATTGTCCTGAAATAAAAGACACATTTCCTTTTGTAAAAATGAAAATTTGTGGTCTACAATATTTTCCTTTATTATATCCGAATTTCAGTTATAACTTTTACTTTTCGGACCATTTTATTAATAATTGTGTCAAACTAATGTAGACACAAAAAAGTAGAACAAATGTAGTGTATGATATGATAGTGTTGGATTCCGATAGACACTTCCAAGTGTACCACTATCCTACTACCTCCGTAACACAAAGATCTTCCCATTTTGACTTTTCACGGTCTTCTAAGTTGAACTTTGACTCTAAATATCTACATATCTATATTTATAAAATTCATAATAAATTAACATTCAAATAATATGTTTTACAATGAGGTATATGAAATAAATTTTTAATCATAATATAATGTGAGATTTGAATAATTAATGGTCAAAGTTTATAAAGTTTGACCCAAAAAAGTCAAATTGAGAAGATTCTAGGGTTATGGAGGTAGTAATTGATAGTATTTCTTTTGAATTTTTTAGGTCTCATTGCTCCCCAACTCTGCAACCTTGAGTCTAGCCCGACCTGACTTTGAGAGTATTCAAATGGAGGTGCACAGTCAGACACTTCGAAGTGTCCACCTCTTCTTTGTTTCTTCCCCAATCTCATTGGTCTCTGGCCGCATAGAATGAATAATGGATAATGGATAAATGGTCATTGAATAAAATTTATGAAATATTGTAGCGCAACAGAGTTAGAAGAGGAATAGATAGTGTGTGTTATGGTTGAGAGTTATGCGAGATTGCGAGTATTGTGCACGGACAAATGGAAGATCAACTAAAATTTACTAAGTTCCGGTTGTTAGTTATATGTGATATGTAAATTCAGCGCATTAGTCCTCTGTGATTTTAAAAAGTGTCAAACTCCCTTGTGTTTTAATTAATTATGCGCAAAATCCCTTCTATGAACAAATTCAATTGTCAAATAAAGGAAAAATGATTAACATTTTTGTATGATTTAGAGATTTTGACATATTTATTTGTATATTCAATCAAAATATTAGGAAAAGTGATTTCAAATCATTAAATTTATTCATAAAAGGGGTTTTGTGCAAGATTAATTAAAACACATGGGGGTTTGATGCACTTTTCAAATCCCATGAGGCTAATGCATTGAATTTCTATATCACGAGAGGGTTCGCTGCATTAAGCCCGTTGTATGTGAGTGCTCATATAAAATGGTTTCTCATATAACCCCAATGTTTATACAGTACAACATTACTCTTTTATTGATTTTTATTCAAATTTAATTTTTACTGAGTCAAGGTTGCTCACTATGTAGCGTCACAAAGAGTTAATAAGCATAATGAATTTTATTGCAATGATACATGAAAGAAATTTGAAGACCGTGCGTTGATTGTAATAAGTAAAATATGTAATTAACTTACTCTGTAATACTTATGATGTCAAAAGGGCAATTTCTTGACTCTCTTCAATGTATTTAACCCAATTCTATGATTTATTTACTCAAATGTGAACTTAGACTGTTCTAAACTTAATGCTCTATTCAACTTGTTTTTTTTATAATTTATTACAACCTAATTTAACTTAAATATGCTTAATTCCGAGATTACTTGAAACCCAGTAAATCAATTTTAGGTTTTGTATTGAAGGTGTTTGTAAACTAATTTAAGCTCTGTTATAGAAATAATATTTAATATATGACTAAATCAAGAATAATGTACAAAAATGTGAGTCAATTGGTGAGTCACTTTTATCACATGTTTGCCCACATATTTTATTTTAATAATACTTTAGAAAAAAACCTCTCTACCATAATCACACATTTAGCGAACTCAGTCTTATCAAAATTAACTCTTATATTAACATGGGCAACTTAACTCAAACAATTTATATTTTATTTTTTCCCTAAAATATTATAGTACTAAAATAAAATGGAAGAACAACTTTAAATAATATCAACACTTATTCATAAACCAATAAAATACAACTTAAAAATGATTTATAATAATACCAACAATTTGAATGTAGAACAAAAAAAATATGGAGTAACTTTTCTAAAAGAAATCCTATCATTTAAGACATCAAAAACTAATATCAAATCATCAAATAAATGGTTTGTGAAAATATAATCATTTATTTGATATTTTGATATTACTTTTTGAAGAGTTAAATGGATGATTTTTAGAGAATTTATGTTTTATACAGAGTATCTATTTTGATACATATTCAAGTAGTTCTATTATTAAAAGTTATTTCTAGATTACATATTATTATTGATTAATGGAAAATGATTTGTATTATTTAAAGTTATTTTTCCAAATAAAACTTATAACAACTCTGTTACTACGGTGAATATAAACATACTTTTGTAATTACTATGGTATAAAACATGAAAATAACTACAATCACTAAAATTTAGGGAAAATGAAAACTAATAATCCAACTTTTTAACGGTCTTCTTATAATAGTCTCACCTTTTGATTATTCATGAATAATCCAACCTTTGCATCCCATCTTCATTCACTGGTCCCTGACCGATTTATGACATGTTATTCTAAGTTATTTTCTTATCTTTGTAAAACATTATGTGATAATAAGGCGGGAATTATGGTATAATGTTTTCCAAAGATAAGAAAATAACTTGGAATAACAGATCATAAATCGGTCAGGTGCCAGTGAATGAAGATGGGATGCAAAGGTTGGATTATTCATTAATAATCAAAATGTGGGACTATTGTAAGAAGAACACTAAAAGGTTGGATTATTAGTTTCCATTTTCCCCTAAAATTTACTACCTCCGTATCAAAAAACTTTGTCATTTTAAAAAATTTGAACATTGATTTTGATTAATACAATATTATGGAAATTATAAATTTTATACTTTTATGAAAGTACTTTTAATAAAGAATATTTTCATATAATTTTTTTATTATATTCTGTAAATATTTTCAATAAAAAGATACAGTCGGTCAAAATTTTGAAAATGACAAAGTTTTTTAGGATGAAGATAGTATAATACTCCCTCCGTCCCGTTGGAATGTTCCCGCTTTCCTTTTTTGGATGCCCCGTTGGAACGTTCGCATTTCCCTAAATGGAAAGTTATCCTACATTAAAACAGGGTCAAACAGTGCAAAACAATGTCAAACAGTGTCGAAACAGTGACAAAGTGTGTCGAAACAGTGTCAAACAGTAAAATTTACCCACTGGTAAGTTTATTTCCTTAATATGTGTGTAGGTCAAACCGGGAACATTCCAACGTGACGGAGGGAGTATAACATTTTTGTCCAATATCCTTTTTACTCATATATCACGTATAATAATTTTTTATATATTATAGAAATTAGTTCAAATAGGACTAAAACTATGGCAAAAACCTAAAATATGACTTGCTATGTTTTTATTCCAAAATAGGACCATATGAGTCCTATTGGAAACATACCTATTTTTGCATTACATTCTTACACTTCCATTAAATATGAATTAAAAATAGTCAAAAGCCATAATTAAATATTTAATTCATAATAAATTCGAAAAAAATTCAAAAATTCGTAGAAATATAAGTAAAAAATTTATAAAAATTTTATAAAATAAAAAATTCATTTTTTAAAAATAATTTTATTTTTAAAAAAATTAATAAAAAATAGTAAAACTCCGTAAAAAAAAATTAAAAAATATGGATGCCTTTCCCACCGTCTGTACTACCTCCCAGCACCACCACCTCCGGCCGATGAAAAAAATGCCATTTTCCCAGAAAAATGCCATTTTTTTCTGAAAATGCCAAAAAAGTGGCATATTTCTCTTTTCGAATGCCAACATTTTCATTTTTTCTGCCATAAATATGGCATTCGTAATGAACTTGGCATTTTTTTCCCCTAGTGACCGGAGGTGGTGGTGCTGAGGCGGCAGAGGCGGCGGCGATTTTTTTTTGAGTTTTTATTTTTTTTTAATTTTTTTAAATTTGTTTTGAATTTTTTTAATTTTTTGAAAAAAAAAATTAATTAAATTTTTAATATCGAAATGTTTTTCTTAATTTTTTAGTATTTTTTATGAATTTTTATTATTTTCTATTATTTTATTAGGAATTAAAACATTTTAATAGCTATAAGGGTATAATTGTCCAAGGTACACATAATTAGTCCTATGCAAACATAGTTTTTTTTTGGTCCTATTTGTGAAAAATGAATGACTTTTAGTCCTATTTTGATAATTAACTCTATATATTAACATTTCATTTAAATTCAACAAGTTTGCTCAAAATGACCAACAACGTTCACACGGTGTCGTAAGGGTAAAAAAAGGTCGTTCAGGGCTGTAAACGAACCGAGCTTTTATCGAACTATTCGAGTTCGAGCTCGGTTTCGAACCTAACGAGCTTTCGAACACGAACTCGAACTGAGTTTTAAGTTCGAAAACTTAATCGAGCCGAGCTCGAACATAGTAGTATTCGGCTCGGTTCGAACTCGAGCATATCGAACACCTGAAATTATAAATATAATATATATATATATATATATCAAAATTTAAATATAATTAGTATGATTTTATGAATTTAAATATGATTACTAACGAACCGAATACTTGTCGAATCATTCGAGCACGAGCCTATTAACGAGCATCACCTAAAATTTTAAATTCGAGCATATTTATCGAGCATCGAAAATCTATCGAGTCGAACACGAGACTCATCTGTAAAGCTCTTTGGTGTTCCGGCTCCTCAGGCTCTTTAACCCGAACACCCTGAGCCGAATTGGAGTAACGTGTCGAATTTCGAACTCGAACCCGAACAGCATTGGTGTAACGGGTCGAATTTCGAACTCGAACCCGAACACCCTGAGCCGAATTGGAGCTTTGGTGTTCCGGCTCCTCAGGCTCTTTAACAGCCCTATTCAGGACTCGCAGCTGGGTAGATAATTTCCGATCACTTACAAATTGCTGTAACACAAACGCTGCCAGAGAAAGAACTCAACTAACCAAATGGCCGAGTCGGCTTCCTCTTCATTATCGGCCCCGGCGGCTGTGACGATGTCTTACTGGTCAGCAATGCTTTCGGGAAAATCTGACGTAGAGAAAGAGGAAATGCTTGACCGGATGCTGACTAGGCTTGCGCTCTGCGATGACTCGAAGCTGCAAGACTTGCTCTTCAAGCTTCTACCTCTCTCCATTGCATCGCTTTCCTCCCCATCACCTCCAATTAGAAACAAAGTAAAATCTTTCCTTGTGCCTCCCATAAACTATCTGCTCCCATCTTTTTGTAGCGATTGCTTGATTGATCAGTTGAGCACATTCTAGTTATACTATAGCAATCTAGTTTGATGGGTTTAAAAATGAACTTGAAGCTCTTTTGGTGAGAATGGTTCTTAATTTGAACGAAATGCAATTTTGGTTGTAAGGTGACAGGTTTAGTGGGTGATAGGAAGTAGGGACAAAGGTCCCAGAAGTTTTACATACAATTCAGATTGAAGATACAGTTTTATTTTATCATTTGAATATAAAAATAAGAACTTTATTACCCCAAAGTTAATCTGGGGGAATTCGTATATTATTGTTTCACACTTTGGACGTTGTAATGGATGAGCTCACAAGTCACAATGATTTGTTTCAACATTTTTTGGAGGAAGAGAATTTAGCTTTTTGATTCTTAATGGAACAACCTATAATTTAGATGTGCTAGAAATGATATCCATGTGTAATTGACATAGTTTACTAGTCATTGGTCTTCATATATTCTCCTGTAGAAAATTGTGTGTGTGTGTGTGTGATATGCCATGAGAAGGTGCTTTGACTTGCATCTAATCTGAATCTGTATGCAAGCTACTGATTTTACTGCAGAAGTGTTGTGTCTGTTATTAAGACTGAATCGTGCAAGTTCATTTATACTTCTTATAATCTTATTAATGTGTTGTTATATGGGATTGGGTATATGTTTATATTTTACTCCGTATTATCTTCTCTAGGTAATCGAGATCTTAAGCCATGTAAACAAGAGAGTGAAACACCAACCATATATCGGGTTGCCATTATCTGAGTTATGGCAGTTGTATATAGAATCCAGTGCCTTTTCAATGGTCAGGAACTTCTGTATTGTGTATTTTGAGATGTCAATAGAACGTGCGCCGAAAGAGGTCTGAATTGATAATCTCCATACATGCATTTTGTTTTGCATATTATAGAAGAAATGGGTGCTTGTAAAATTGGATCTGGGAGAATTATTTCACACTAAATAATGAACATTTACGTGACCCGATTTTCAATAGGACAAGGAACACATGGCACTTACTCTTTTAGCTAGCATTTCAAAAGTCACTGCTCAGCATCAGGAGATACTATTGAGAATCATTATAAAGGTGATTTTCTGTTATCTTCTTATTGGGAATGTATATCACTTCATCCATTTCTATTTTTTTAATATTGACTGTTACTTTCTTTTGTTTCGTTTTTCTTTTATTTTTACTCTCTTCTACATCTTTAAATGATGTACTCTGAGAAGGAAAAATTCAGCGTTATTCATATGGGTAACATATCATTTCAAATTATCATATTATCTTGGCTTTTAATAGCTGCAACACTATAGTTTCTGGAGTATATATTCTTAATATGTGAAGTCCATAACTGACTAATTTTAATGGGAAATTTTATTAGGTAATCCGTAACCCTCAATGTTGAAATTTTCTATATATGTGGTAACTCTGTGATATGGAAACTAGCTGTAGCTTGGTCAAAAGTACGCCATTCTGTGAGACTATCTCACTATCTTTACTAATTTTACATGATTTTACATGGTACCCATCTTATTTGAGATTCTCTCTATGGCAGACAAAGGAAAAACTTATCATTCCATTTATATCATTAGTTTACTCAAATTTGACATTATGAAGGGATAAGATACAAATAACTATTGCATGTAGACAGGAAGACTTGTCATTTTATTTTATAACATTAATTTACTTAAATTTTGCCATTATATTACTACCTTGGTTCCAAGTAAACTATGCCATATTTTTTTGGTCCTCCCAAAGAGTTCGCCACGCTCCCTTTAAAGTAACTAATTTGTTTTTCTGACTGCCACCTCCTCTCTAAAACCTCAACCATACAAATTTTACTCTCTTATTTTTGTGTTAGTCAAACTTGGCAAAGTTTTAAAGGACGAATGGAGTATTGATTTGTATGCAATAATTATTCGTATATGACGATATCTAAGATTGGTTAGGTTATTTCAAACTTTTTAGCAACCATTTGAAGAATTGTTGTTTTTATAAAAATTCAGTTCTAATAAATTTTATGAAGAATGGACATAAGAACCGTTAGCATCATATAATTGTTATTTTCAATTTACTGCTGAATTGACAACAAGCAAAAGCCCAATTTTAAGCAACCACGATTAAACATATATGATGATTTTTTTAAAGAAATAAATCATTACACAAAGTAGATTAGCTGAATGAAAAACCAAGAAGTTGAATTGTTTAACTTTCCAATTTAAAAATTGCATACGTGTTCAATGCTCAGTTGCTCACACATGTGTATATATGTATTTAATTAATTAAATATATATTCTACAAACATATTTTTAATAGGAAGAACTGAACCATTAACAAAACAAGGAAAAAGAATCGATAGGAATTAATGGAAGCGTATACTATACAACTGGCTGTAGGATGGCACCGTACAACCGCATGCAATTTCGTAATTTTGGTGAAAATCTCGGCTTCTCTTAAATGAGCATTGATGCAATTTTGGTGAGCATCAAGCCCGTTCTTTTGAGTATTAGGAGCTTAACAATGAGCATTGTGATCTCTGCTTCATATCTTCTAATTCTCTTTCTTTTTAGGGAAAAGAGGCAAATAAACCCTCGAACTAACCGAAAAAGTGCAAATCACCCCCTTTTATAGGAGTCTCTGTCCGGCCGTCGCCATTTGAGGCGGTTCCCGGTGGAATTTTTCGATGAACTTTTTTGAGCATCTTCTTCATTAAGCCTAGTTTACTCATACCAAAATTCAGCTAAAACTTCAATCGTGAAGGCAGTCAAATAAATGTTTGAAGATAACTGGCTAACTGCGCAGTTAAACAACGCAATATATTTCAGAAAATCATTTGACTGCCTTCACGGTTGAGTTTTTACCTGAAATTTGGTATGGGTAAACTAGACTTAATGAAGAAGATGCTCAAAAAAATTAATCGAAAAATTCCACCGGTAAACGACCCAAATGGCGACGTCCAGACAGACTCTCCTATAAAAGGGGTTATTTGCACTTTTTTGGTTAATTCGAGGGCTTATTTGCACCTTTTCCCTTCTTTTTATTATTTTTTTGTTTATAAAAAATTCTTAAACAAGGAAAAAAATTTGATAGGAATTAATGGAAGCGTATACTATACAACTGGTTGTAGGATGACACCGTACAACCGCAGGCAATTTCGTAATTTTGGTGAAAATCACGACTTCTCTTAAATGAACATTGATGCAATTTTGGCGAGCAATCAAGCCCGTTCTTTTGAGTATTAGGAGCCTAACAATGAGCATGGTTATCTTTGCTTCATATATTCTAATTCTCTTTCTTTTTAATATTTTTTCGTTTATAAAAAATTCTTAAATCATGTCTATAATCAATTTCGATTAGTTTCAATATGTGAATCTAATGTAGTATGATATGTTTGAAATGTGCAACATTTTAAATTGAGCATAAAGAGGTACCAATGAGCATACATAACTTACAAAATGAGCATCCAAAAATTCAAAAGCTCATTTGTGTATGCTCATTCATTTTGGGCGTAATACTCATTTGAGTTTAACATAAAACTCATTTCTAATGTGCTCAATATTCATTTGTGTATGTTCATTTCTTTTAGGTGTATACTAATTTGAGTTTGATATAATAGTAATAATACTCATTTGAGATCAATAGCAGCAAGGAGTCCTTAGCAACGAAGTAGACTCCCCTTGTCTCCGAAAATCGCAAGCTCAAACAGCAAAAATGCATAAGAAAAAGAGAAAATGGAAAAGAGTGGAAAGAAAGAGAGAGGGAGGAGAGGTAACTACGCTGGCGGAGCCGCTGCATTCGTGCCGGAGGAGAAGGGGGCTAGTGGTGAGCGGCGGCGATGAGTAGCAAGCTGGAGGAGAAGGGGGCGAATGCCGAGCGGTGGCGACGAGCAGCGAGCTGGAGGAGAAGGGGGCGAGTGGTGAGCGGTGGCGACGAGCAGTGAGCCTGGTGCGTAGCCATATCGAAGAAGCGAAGCGAGATCGGAAGAAGCGCAAAAGCCCAACAGGATGGAAAAGGCCGGCCGTACTGTGCGCACGGTACAGCCGGCTGTACGATATATTTTACGGGAATTAATAACCCATATGTAGGAATCAAACGTAACCAAGTTATAACGCTTGGTTCTAATTGGTTTCTCGGTCCCCAGTTTCAAAATTCCGGCCCTACATCTTACGAATTCACAACACTAAACTTAAGTAAACTAATGATGTAAAATAGAATATCAAAATTTTCAGCCATTGTACTAGAGGATTTCAATCTAGAGAGATTTCATGTAAATTAATAATGATATCAGATGGAATGACAAACTTTTGGTAACGTTACATTTTTTTCCCCATATTATGGGGTTACCATATGAGTAATGATTTTTTTAATCTACAAAACAGAAGATTCAGAAGTTGAGGGTTACGGGTTACCATATAGAATTTACCTTATTCTACAGTTCTGTTGCAATGAAAGTTTCATATGGATCTTTTTGTTATACATAGTGAGATTAATCAATTTAATCTCAGGTAATTGGTGAGTTCCATTCAGCACATCTCAGTGATGAATTAGTTGCAGAGTATAGAAAACTTGGTAGGTTGCAAAACAATGAGATTTTTCTTGAGTTTTGCCTTCACATGATTTTATATCAACCAACACCCCAGAGGTCCGTATGATTATTTTTGTTTCCGCTTTTATGTTTCATATTTTTACTTACATAGTAATGATAAGAAGTCCTTTATAGTGGGGCTTGTCCAGCTGGGTTATCACTTACTCAAAGCAACCGTGTCACTGGGAAACAACAATTGACAAGTGATGCACTGTGTCTTAGAAAGGTGAGAAGTTAAATAGTACGCTTGTTAGAAGCTTGAAAATTACTACTTACTAGCCTATCTTTATTTTCTTTGCAAAAATCACATGCACATATGCATACATACATGTAAACATTGTGCTTATTTGAAGTTTGATGGTTACAAGTCTATCTTGATTTCCTTTGCAACAATTACGTACATACAGAAAACATACTAATTATGCTGATTATTTGTTTCCACAGTTAGGAATTCTGAATGTCATTGAAGCCATGGAAATTGCTACTGAACTCGTTTATCCCCTTCACATTGCTGCCTGTGCTGATAGGTATTTGCTTTATTGACCAATACTGGCATTTAACTCATTTGAAATCTCTAACCTTCAAACTTTTGGTATTTTATGCATATATAATTGGAAAGGTAACCACTTATGTTTTTTTGTTTATTTTTTCCCCCTCAAGTCAAGAGTTAGTCGTAAAGAAAGGGGAAGAGCTTTTGAAGAAGAAAGCATCTGTTGTGAACTTGGAAGATCCGAACCTGATAAAAAAACTATTTTTTCTATTTAACGGTAGGCAAGATCTATTTTATTGACTTGTAAGACTATTTGTTTGTACATGGCCTGACTTCCAATTTGGCTGAACACTGAATATATTTTATTCAATGGAAAAAAATCATTTATAGGGTAAGGGAATATACTCTGATGAGGATGGGATTCTATTTGTGTCTAGAACTCTATCTTTTTCCAAAAGGTGTTTTGAGCTCAGATTTAGGTGATATGGAATTCTGTTTTGTTCATGTTCAATGTGTTTAGGTGATATGAGAATATTTTATGCATGTTGAACAATTAAGGGGTGTACATGGACTGGACTGGATGGATGGGCCAATTTGTCAAACCAACCAGTAAATGTATGTTTGTTAATTTTACCACCCAAACCAACCCTATCAGTTTTTGACCTCAATTATTTTAGGCTAGTTTGGGTCAGGTTAGCTTGTTTTGGGGTAGGTACTTGGTTTATGATTTACATCATTTCTTTTCTGTATGTATGAAAATGCATATTTCATCTTATTGTAATGATTAGAAAGTTGGTTCTAGTGTACTGGATGTTTTTTCCTGACCTGTATAATATCAGATTATCAGTTGTGCCATTCAGTCACTTTTCCCAAAAATGCTGCTTGTTTAGCTCTTGGCTTCAGATTCAATGAGCACTCTAATTTTATCTGTTAAACAATAAATAGGTACTACAGGTTCTGACCAAATTCCTCCAGAGTCTAGAGTTACCCCTGCAAATATATCTTTGAGAGTGAGGCTGATGTCTGTTTTCTGCCGATCAGTTTCTGCAGCAAATAGTTTCCCATCAACATTGCAGTGCATTTTTGGATGCATATATGGTATAAACATTTTCTTATCACAACATATGGGTTCTTTAGAATTGCATACAAGATTAAGAGCTCAAGAAGAGTGCATAATGTACTTCTGTACATGTTTGTGTGCATGCAGACATGCAGCTTACAGTAGTGCATAATACGGAGTATCTTTTAGATTTTTGGATTGGAACAAAAAAGATGTTTTTGTATTTATTAAAATGTAATGAAGATTATTACACTGGTGATCATTGATAGATGATTCCTTAATTCTCTTACTCATCTTTGTCAAAAGAACATGGATCTTCTTTGGTTGTGGTATTTACTTAGTGAACGATAGTTTATCATCATTTGGGGAAGTGAGCCCTTTTATTTTTCTGGGACACATGATGTGCTCTAATAAAATTTCCTCCATTTTATCCAATACTTTTCTGTTGCCTTACTTAAATTTTCTGATTTGAATGAAATTGCTCGAGAGAAACTACTCTCAACGGGTCTTTATTTATTAAGGTAAATAATTACAAGGAAAGAATCATATGCACATCAATCAGTAATTAATTCCTGATTTGATACAATCTGTACAATAAATACTAAAATCAGGAAGGAAATCATATCAAATCTCAACACTCCCCCTCAAGTTGGTGCGTAGATATCATATGCATCAAGCTTGTCACAAATATATCTTATCCTCGGACCTCGAAGTGACTTAGTGAGAAAATCAGCTTACTGATCATTTGAATTGATAAAGGATGTGAAGATTTCTCCAGAAATGACCTTTTCACACATAAAATGGCAATCGATTTCTATATGTTTTGTTCGTTCATGAAAGACGGGGTTAGAAGTGATGTATAAAGCTGCCTGATTATCAGAGATCAGTTTCATAGGCTTTAGTTTGCAAAACTTTAACTCAGACATTAACTGTTTCAGCCATATAAGTTCGCAAGTAGTGAGAGCCATGGCTTGATACTCTGCTTCGACACTTGATCTAGTGACAACACTCTGTTTCTTGTTCTTCCAAGAGATTAGGTTTCCACCAATGAAAACACAGTACCCTGAAGTTGATCTCCTGTCATTTGGACAGCCAGCCCAATCCGCATCTGAATATGCAGTAATATTGTCATAACCCCGGTTCGCATAAACCAGTCCTCTTCCAGGTGAACCTTTGATGTATCTTAGGATTCAAACAACTGCATCCCAATGACCGGAATATGATCAGAGGCACCGAAATCTATGATCCAAGATTTGGCGCAGCGGAAGCGTGGTGGGCCCATAACCCACAGGTCCTAGGATCGGAACCTGACTCTGATACCAACTTGAATTTTTTGATTTGAATGAAATTGCTTGAGAGAAGCTACTCTCAGCAGGTCTTTATTTATAAGGTAAATAATTTCAAGGAATGAATCATATGCACATCAATCAGTAATTAATTCCTGATTTGATACAATCTGTACAATAAATACTAAATTCAGGAAGGAAATCATATCAAATCTCAACAACCTTTTATTTCCCTTAACTTTGAAAAAAGCAACCCTAGTTTACCAAAGAAACTTGGAAGGGGGTGGGTCTCACACAATTAATGTGTGTGCACGTATTATAACGGTTAGAATATACATATTTAATAGTCAATATATTCTATGTGTATGTATATGGTAGCTGATATATTCTCTGCGATAGAGTAAATATTCTCTATTGTTGTAGAGTAAATATTCTCTGTAAATCTTGCAGATTTAGTTTCCTTTTGTATTCTCTAGCTTGTATGTATTTATTATACTGGCTATACCCAATGAACAACTGGCAATGATTTCATTGCATCTTTAATCTCTATTATTTAATTACATGGTATCAAAGTTACACAGGTTCTTCGAGTAGTATTTCCCGAAGTTCGACTCTGCTCTCTCCCTCTGGTTTGATTCAGCCTTCTCTTATGCGGCACAGGACGTTGTTCGCACGGCGCAGATGCGGTAATCAGGGTCGTGCAACATAGTCGTCGCATGTTTGATTTTCTAGACACTATCTGCACCAATTCTCTTACCATGTTCTTGTTATCACTCTTGCCCTAGTTGTCTATAAGCATGGGTGATGATAAGAAGAGCGTGACTGAGATTACGGTCGGTAATGCTAGAATTACCGAGAGAAAACTGACTAGTGCTAAAGATTACGGTTAGTGGAAACAGACTATTACTAGATATGTTAATAGTCTTGGTCTGGGAGATCATCTAACTGAATCGGCTCCTCCAATAAGTAATCCTGATGAAAGAAAGAAATGGATGATGGCCGATGATAGGTTGTTCAATCAAATTCAGAATACCCTGGATCCTTCTATATCATTACTCATCGTGATACTGCCAAAGAAATGTGGGAATACTTGGAGTCTATGTATGCCAGTAAACAAGATCTTTCTTATGTTCATCAATTACTGATGCATTACTATAGACAGGAGATGAAAGACCAGACGCTGTTTCAATATTACAATGAATGTAAACAGATTTGTGAGGAAAATGGTTCCGGTTCCCTATCATTGCTGATGTTAAGAGTATGCAAGAACAAGAGGAGCGGACACTTGTTCATGGTGTTTTGGCTGGGCTTGGTCCACAATATGAGGTATCACGGAGTCAAATATTGTCTGGTGGGACCCTTCCCAAATTTTCTGACCTCTATGGACGTCTCCTTCCGGTGTGAAAGGATGGGGAATCCAGAATGATGAACTCGGTTGATACTGCTGCCCTAGTCAGTGATGTGAGCCGTGGTAAAAGGACCAATTTAGTCGCTACTGAGGGGACTCGTAATTCTTCTCGCACATGTTATCACTGTGGAGCTGAGGGCCATGTGAAGAAGTATTGCTGTCTTGCTGAAAATTACATGGTCATCCACCACAGACATCCGGACAATTTCCTCACATGCGTGTTGCTAATACGGTTATCCAGGATGGTATCCTACTGACTCCTTCCAGTATTACTATCTAAGGCGATAAATACGCTCGGCTACAACAACCGTGCCTCACAGCCTCATCTGCCAACGGACCAGTTTATACAAGTAATCCTGCTGCATGCCTCTCTACATTATCACACAATTGGGTGATTGACTCTGGCGCAACGTACAATATGACTGGTAATGAAAATATTTTGTCTTCCTTTACCTCTTCTGCCACCCAGTCTCATGTTACTTTTTCAAATGGATCAACCGCATCTATCAATGGCCTTGGAACAACAGCTCTTTCTCGGAACCTTTCTCCATCTTCTGTTTTATATTTATCTCAATTTCCGTTTAATTTAGTCTCAGTCAGTCAGATTACTAAAGCCCTCAACTGTTGTATTATTTTTTTCCCCACCCATCGTCTTTTTTCAGGATCTTGGGACGAAGCAGATTATTGGTAAAGGCAGATTGCTTAATGGCTTATATGTTTTTGAATCCTTGGTGCCGAGATCTCTTGCATGCACAAGTTCGTCTCTGTTGAAAGTTCACTGCCAATTTGATCATCCATCGCTTTCTGTACTACAAAAAATGTGTCCTAGTCTGTCAAAGGAGTCTGTTTGGAAGTGTGAATCATGTCAATTTGCTAAGCATTACAGAACAACTTTCCCTCGAATAAATAAAAGTGTTGAGTCTAGTTTTGATTTAGTTCCCACTGATGTGTGGAGTCTTTGTCCTGTTGTTTCCAAACTTGGTCATCGTTATTTTGTCACATTTGTGGATGATTTCTCTCGTGTTATTTGGCTTTATCCTTTGAAATCCCGTTCAGATGTGTTTTCTGCATTTTGTACCTTTCATGCTGAAATTCAAACTCAATTTAATAAGAATATACGCATTCTAAGAAGTGATAATGCTAAAGACTATCTATCTAGCACTTTTTAGACTTATTTATCTCGCCATGGGATTTTACACCACACTTCTTGTCCCTATACACCCCAACAAAATGGTGTAGCTGAACGAAAAAATCGTCACCTACTAGAAGTAGCTCGAGCCTTAATATTTCACATGGGGGTTCCTAAACCATTTTGGGTAGACACTGTATCTACTGCGTGCTACCTTATCAATCGTATGCCTTCTTCTGTTCTTAATGGTCAGATTCCGTATTCCGTTTTATTTCCTTCTCAGTCACTGTTCTCTCTTGTACCTCTTGTGTTTGGTTGCACGTCTCAAAATTTGATCCTAAATCAATCAAGTGTGTTTTTACGGGTTATTCTCGATTACAAAACGGATATCGATGTTGTTCTCCTTCACTGGGACGTTATCTTATCTCTGCAGATGTCACTTTTTTTTGAAGAAACGCCTTTCTTTCAGTCTAGTTCATCTTCATCCCCTTCTTTGGAACTCCCTAATGATGAGTTTCTAATATATACCATCAGCCAGCCAGAATCTATCCTCTACAGTGAGGTTTCCCCATCAACTTTTCATCCTCCTTCACCTCCTCCCCTTAAAGTTTACTCTTGTCGTGCGCGCGCTGTGACTACGACACCTACTATGGCTATCAGTGTACCACCACCATCTTCTGCTTCGCCTCCAGATTTTACTTCCTCTGACCTTGATCTCTGAATCGCCCTCCGCAAAGGTACTCGTACTTGTACGTATCCTGTCTCTTCCTTTGTTACTTATAATGCATTGTCACCTTCTTCTAAGAGCTTTGTTGCTTGTTTAGATTCTATTGTTGTTCCTCCAACTGTTTCTGAGGATTTGGCTCATCCTTGTTGGCATGAGGCAATGCGAGAGGAGATGATGGCTCTCGATCAGAACCACACATGGGACCTTGTATATCTTCCACCCGACAAGAAAATTGTTGGGTGTAAATGGGTGTTCACTGTCAAAATGAATCCTGATATATGAATCCTGATGGTTCTGTTGCTCGTTTAAAGGCACAGTTAGTAGCTAAGGGTTATGCTCAGACATATGGTATAGATTACTTTGACACTTTCTCTCCTGTTGCCAAAGTTACATCCATTTGATTGTTTATCCCTTTGACTGCTACTTACGATTGGACACTTCATCAACTTGATATTAAAAATGCCTTTTTGAATGGTGACACCAGTGATGAGGTATATATGGAGCAACCACCAGGATTTCTTGCTCAGGGGGAGTCTGGAAGGTATGTAAATTAAGGAAATCGTTGTATGGTCTGAAACAATCCCCACGAGCTTGGTTCGGCCGTTTCAGTGCTGCAATATTTAAATTTGTCCTACGCAGGAGTGCTTATGATCACTCAATTTTTTTCTCTACCTCCAATTCTGGATGCATTCTATTAGTTGTGTATGTTGATGATATTGTGATCACTGGCAGTGATGCAAGTCGTATTATGAAATTGAAACCTGTCCTTGCTACTTGCTTTCAGACCAAAGATCTTGGACCCTTGACGTACTTCTTAGGGATAGAAGCCTCACGTAGTAACAAGGGAACTAACTTGTCTCAAAGAAAATATTGCCTAGATGTGCTAAAAGATGCAGGTTTGGTTGAGGCAAAACTATGTGATGCTCCGATGATCCCAAATGTAAAGTTAACAGCTGATGAAGGTGACTTGCTTGAAAATCCTGAGGTATATATTTGACTATCACCCGACCTGATATTGCTTTCCCGGTTAGTGTGGTCAGTCAGTTTCTGTCCACTCCACGAACATCACATTGGAATGCAGTTACTCATATCCTAAGATACTTGAAGGGGGCTCCAGGGCGTGGGATACTCTATCAAAACCATGGACATCATGTTATTGAAGGGTTCACTGATGCGGACTATGCTGGAAACCCTAATGACCGACATTCCACCACTGGTTACTGTGTGTTTGTTGGAGGAAATCTTGTATCCTGGAAGAGTAAGAAGCAAAATGTTGTCTCTAGATCAAGTGCATAATCTCAATACCGAGCTATGGCACAGACTACATGTGAGCTGGTTTGGCTTCGGCAGTTGCTTGGTGAACTTGGATTTGCTCAAACAGAATCAATGAGATTATGGTGTGATAATCAAGCAGCTATCCATATTGAAATAATCCTGTTTTTCATGAAAGAACAAAGCATATAGAAGTTGATTGTCACTTTACTAGAGAAAAGGTAGAAGATGGTACAATTTGCACTCCACACATCAAAACAGAAAATCAACTGGCAGATGTGTTCACCAAGGCTCTACCGGGGACACGTATCAATTCCATCTGTAACAAACTGGGCATGATTAATATCTATGCTCCAGCTTGAGAGGGAGTGTTAGAATATACATATTTAATAGTCAATATATTCTATGTGTGTAATGTGTATATATGGTAGCTAATATATTTTCTGCGATAGAGTAAATATTCTCTGTAAATCTGGCAGATTTAGTTTCCTTTTGTATTCTCTAGCTTGTATGTATTTATTCTGGCTATACCCAATGAACAACTGACAGTGATTGCATTGCATCTTTAATCAATAACTAAAAGGTGGTACTATCTTTCTAGTGCACTTGTTTTTTCTTTTTCTTTTATATAGGACACTTTCTTTTAACATTTTTGCTGTATAGGGAACAATACCACCTCAAGGCTGAAGCAGTTGGGTATGGAGTTTACTGTATGGGTCTTCAAGCATGTAAGTATTGAGGCACCTAACTTGTTTTCACACCCAGTCATCTCACATGCATAGTCTAAAATTGCTGTGGTCAACTTAAACTTATCTTTTCCATCTGTCAATATACTGTTAAGTGTTAACAGTAGTCACTAGAACTTTTAAGGCTTGTAAGAAATGTTTTTTATTAAGTTAAAGTATAATATATTTGTAGCATAACAATGACTATTCTGTATATACTAAAATTTGGGTATTTGGCAGTATTAAATGTTCTAATGAATGTTCTAGTAGGAGCATTGTATTTCTTTCTAGTAGAACATTAATTGACAGCTGATAACAAATTTTCCTTGCATGATACTTGATGTACAGTTGTACACATTTGAATGATCAATCCTTATATTATAATCTTCATAGGACTTATATACGTTGCTGAAGATACTCAAGATAGTAATAGTGGAACTATTAAAAATTTCTTATCATAAAGATAAAGTAACAGCAGCTAGCATTACTTTATCCTTCAGAATATTTTTCAGCAATGTCTTCCTGTTACTAGAAATTGGTGTAGGCGTCTAGCTCCGTTCTCCCATTTTGCTGGAGAATAAACCCCTTAAATTTTACTCTGCACTGTAAAACCTGAAATGTTCAACTCATATATCATATAATGAAATAAATGAAAAAGTGAAGCACAATCATTTTTCAAATAAAAAGATTCTCTGCTTCATTGTTGATATTAATAACATATACGGAGTATATAATGACCATCTGGTATAATTGTTTGATGTCAATAATGAAAGAAAATAACTACGAGTACATTTTAATAGCTTTTTTTAACCTGCATTCGGAATAATGTCATTTTTAATGACTTTGAAGAGAGCAAAGTGGGGGAAGAGTATATGTGTGGAGGATTGATCTCTTTTTCAAATTATATCTTTCCTATCTTCTCTATCTCCTTATCTTTTTATCTTGTTTTATATGCTTTTTTATCTTTGTATTTATCTTACCTTTTCCATCTTTTTTTATTTATTTTTAATCTTGTCTTATCTTTTAATCTTTTTTATCTTTTTCAGATATGATTTCATATTTCGATTCATGTTAGCTACTTAGCTGACCTCAAAACACTTTTGGGACTAAGGCTTGGATGTTGGTTTATTCGAAAAAATGTACTAATGTGGATCATTAAACGAGTGCTACTATACTAGTACTTTGAGGATATGTTGGCTATGGAAGTTTTTATTAGTTTTGTTACAGCCAAATGAACCAAATACTAGCTTTGTTACTCAGGGTAGGGAAGGTCGAAGTACGTGTATACTTTTGTTAAATCTAGCTATTATTTTCAATCATGATCAATTTTGTTCCTGTACTTTGGGAGTTGATAAAAAACAGGACAAATACTAGCTTTGGTAGTCGTATCTGTTATTGATTCTGATGTCCACCGACAGATATCAATCTTTTAGATTTTATATCAACAATAACTTGAATAACTCTGAGAAGGTCCTTGTGATCATTGCTTTTTGAGTTGGTCTATGGCTAAGTTTTTTGGTGATGCTAAACAAGTTTTCCATGACCTTACACCTCAAAATGAAAGTAGTAGTTATTACTATTATATGGTCAACACAACTCAATTTTGATCTCTGATTATATGTAGCAATTTTTCCTATCCAAATTCAGGTTTTGTGGTTCAATAGAACTTTTTAATGTAGTTTTTAAATATGTAAATTTTAATTATTAATACAACAATAACATTAACCCAGTGCCGCAAAGGCTCCCACTTACGGTGGGGTAAGGGGGTCGGATGTACGAAGCCTTACCCCTGTACTAAAGCACATAGAGACTGTTTCTGGATGACCCATGATGACAATCGCTTCAAAAATTGCATTGATTGACTGTTGCTTCATAACAAAGAAGCGTAGACAATTTAATGGAGCTATTTTGCTTTATTCCATCATATTCGCAAGCCAAAAAATAGTGAGTCTTTGGCTCCATCGGAAATGATGGAAAGTAAATTTTAATTATTAGTACTGTTTTAAAATATTGCCGAGGAGGAATTATCTCTATCAACCGTAAAACATAATCATCCGCAATGGGACGTCCATTTTGTGATGAAAGGAATATAAAACAAATAATAGATTTATATTACAGAGATGTGACAGGGACTGTTAAGAGTCTAACCTCTTATGCTAGAAAAGCTCTTAATTTGCTATCAGTAGCCCTGGGGTAATGATGATCATGATGATCATGATCAGCCCTGGAATTAATTCAATAACTCAATAACTTTATCTTTTACTTGAAAGAATTCAAAATTTTTGGACTTGATGTAGATGAATGGAAGTTGTGTTAATGTGCACTGGCCTGTGCATTGTCATTTGTTTAATTCTTTTCAGTCCTTATGCTGCTTTCATTTTTTTTGCTTCTTTCCAATCCTTAGGTAACTTTCAAGATACACAATCCCCAAATGACTTAGTTCATTTATTATTTATTTTTCAAATACAACCTTACATGTTGATAGAACACTGGAGTTGATAACTCAAAACAATATAGAAATCAATAGGAAATGTAGAAGAACAGATCGAAAGACTTTATTATCAAGATTAACAGATCACAAAGGGATACAATGCTCAAGGGCCATTCGAGATGCCCAATCTCCAAGCCTAGTCTCAACCGAAACAACAGCCTGCCTTATTTAGCTATCCACCTTCTATTTATAGCTATCATCCACACAAGGATGTCAACAGTTAGCTAACTAATTTGTTAACTAACTAACTAACTAACTAACTAACTACCCTCTTATTCCTCCTTTGTTAGACTCTTTTAAAATATTCAGTAGGTTGATTGTTAGCTATATGCATTGTGTTAGACTAGAACCTTCTAATGTAATAAGTCTATAGTCTATAGCTTGTTAGTATCTCGGTTAGTTGTTAAAGTCTAACTGACTTAACAACCTCTATAAATACATTGTAACCCAACTCAGTTTCTTAATGAAATCTTTCTGTTAGCTCATCTTCTCTCTCTCTCTCTCTCGTTTATCTAATATGGTATCAGAGCTTTAGCTCGATCCATCAATGGCGACCGCAGACAGTACATCTCAGTCCTTTGCTACTACAAATCCTCCAAATTCCACCACTCTGGTGACCTTCGCTCATCCACTTCCAGTCAAACTTGACGCCAACAACTTCATATTCTGGAAACACCATGTCGAGTCTGTAGTTCGAGCGCACAAATTGCTTCGCTTTATCATCAAACCTGTTATTCCAAAACAATTCCTCACTGTTGAAGATGAAGCAGCAGATACTGTTAACGATGCGTGTATTGCTTGGGAACAACAAGACCAAATGCTGTTTTCATGGCTACTTGCGTCGCTCTCAGAAGCTTTACATGCTCGTGTTATTCATTGCAGACACTCCTATGAGCTTTGGAGTGAAATCAACAACTTCTTCCAATCCAGTATCATGGCAAAGGCCAGCCAACTCAACTCCGAGTTGTATAACACTGCGAAAGGTAATCGTTCTATCTCTGAGTACTTACTTCGCATCCAAACTATCGCCGACAACCTGCTTTCAATTGGAGAACCGATTTCATCTATGGATCACATTATGAATCTATCTCTGAGTACTTACTTCGCATCCAAACTATCGCCGACAACCTGCTTTCAATTGGAGAACCGATTTCATCAATATCCTCTCGCAGTATACTTGATCCACCTACTCTATCTGAAGTTGAATCTCTTCTATCTGCCAAGGAAACACGACTGCTAAAACTTCGCGAATCCTCTCAACAGAACTTGTTATCTGCAAATGTTGCTCGACTGGAAATCTCAACTCCAAATTCTCATCCTCCTACTGAAAACACCAACGACAATGCTTCTGCTCAAGTTGCTCAATTCAACAACACTGGCAATAACAATTCCTACAGAGGTAGAGGCCGTGGAGGCTTTTCTAGAGGGAGAGGGGGCAGATTTGGTGGACGTAACTCTATCACATGCCAAGTTTGTGGCAAAACTGGCCATCATGCACTCATTTGCTATCATAGATATAATCCTTCATATACTATCTCCAATCCTTCAGCCAATCCTCATTCCACAAATCCTTACTCCACCAATCCATATCCCCCAAGACCTGCTTCCAATTATCCCATTCATTCACCAAATCCTACTGCCACAAACAATTTAGTTCACTCTTTCAACTGGGAACAATCATCACATCAAAACCATCATCATTCACCAGGTGCTTCATATAATCCTACTGCTGCTTATGCTTATGCCAACACCTCTATTCTAGGACCTCCTGCACAGCCTCAAACTTGGTTCCCTGATTCTGGAGCTACTCACCATGTCACTGCAGATCCTTTAAACCTTCAGCACAGTGAGCCTGTTACAACTACTGATAAGCTTCTTATGGGAAATGGTCAAGGTTTGGACATCAAGTCTATTGGTTTTACTTCCTTTCCTTCTCCCTATCAGTCTTCTATTTCTCTTTCTCTCAACAATATTCTTCATGTTCCCTCAATAACTAAAAATCTAATCAGTGTCAGTCAGTTTGCTAAGGATAACAATGTATTTTTTGAGTTTTATCCTTATGATTGTTATGTGAAATCACAGGTTTCTAATCAAGTCTTGTTGCATGGTATACTGGGAGCAGATGGTCTGTACAGATTCCAATCCTTTCCAGCTCTCAGTCTCAACCAGTCTCCTACACCACTTCATCAATCTTCTGCTCATGTTTCATCCTCACAAAACAATAAGTCTAGTGTCTTGTTATCTACCTGTAATAATGCTAAGTCTAGTTGTTCTTCTCAATCATGTAATCTCTGGCATCTAAGGCTTGGCCATCCTCATACTGAGGCTCTCAAAATTGTACTCAAACAATGTAATGTTCCTTATATTAATAAAAGTGCAACTGACTTTTGTTCTGCTTGTTGTATTGGTAAAGCACATAGACTGCCTGCTTATCAATCTACAACTATTTACCACAAACCTTTTGAACTCATTTTTACAGATCTCTGGGAATCAACTCCCATTGTTTCCTTTGATGGATACTCATACTACATAGCCTTTATAGATGCTTGTACAAAATATACCTGGATTTATTTCCTCAAACAAAAATCTGATGCTCTTCAAGCCTTTATTAATTTCTTCCAATATGTTCTCACTCAATTTTCTGTATCCATCAAGTCTTTGCAGTCTTTTCTGCTCCTGTCCTGAAACACTTCCTGAGATAGTTGTGGTCCTACTCTTCTGATTTCAGAAGGATTTATTTCAGTCACCCTCTTTCCCATCTTCTCAAACCAAGAATTATTATTCTTAGTATCTGCTACATTATTCCCATTGTTGTTAGACCACGAGTTTCAAGGTTTAGCTTTGTATCCTTCTCCCCATGTTTGAGTTTTAGCAGGTATAAGTCCCCTTTCCTTCCCACCTGATCTGTCATCTTCCTTCCTTCTCAAATATATAGCTTCATTCCTTTGCTCAATCAATTTCAGATAATGATCTGGAATTATACAGTTTCAGTTCAGTTTTTATCTCTTCTTTAAGTCCTGTGATAAAGACTAAAATCTCTCTATCCACAGTCTTTTGAGGTGCTATTATCATCTCAAATTCATCTCTGTATTCTCTCACAGTCCTGTCTGTTTCAAACTCAACATAGGTCCATAGGGATTCTGCATTAAATCAGGCTGGAATCTGCGAATAACTGACTCCTTAAGAGTCTCCCAATTCTTCTCCTCCATTTGGGGTTCCCACCACTGAAACCAGTTGAGAGCTCTATCCTCCATAGCTACTACTGATACCTCAACCTTATCCTCTTCCGCAATTTGATTCAATCTAAAATACCTCTCCATCCTCACCAGCCAGTTATAAGTCCCATCCCCATTAAACAAAGGTAGATCAACCTTTCTACCCGTATAAATTGGAAATCTAATATACTCATCATGTCGTCTGTGATTAATAGGAATCGAGTGTTCGGAAATACCTCCTGAGGCTGTTGGACTGTTCGAAGGTCGTGTATGGTGACGATGATTAGATCGCGATCTTCCTCTTGCCTGAAACTCTTCGCTCATCGCATCCATCCTTCCAGCGATGTTTTCCAGCATCGTTTTCATCTCCATCATACTTTCTTCCATCGCGACCTTGCTACGTTCCATGGCTTCCATTCGATTCTCCATTTTGGCTCTTGTCCAGACAATTCACAACAGGAATGGAAAATTTCTTGTGCAGCGACAACAATTCCGGTCACCAGAAATGACTGCTCTGATACCAATGATAGAACACTGGAATTGATAACTCAAAACAATACAGAAATCAATAGGAAATGTAGAACAGATCGAAAGACTTTATTATCAAGATGAATAGATCACAAAGGGATACAATGCTCAAGGACCATTCGAGATGCCCAATCTCCAAGCCTAGTCTCAACCAAAATAACAGCCTGCTTTATTTAGCTTTCTACCTTCTATTCATAGCTATCATCCACGCAGGGATGTCAACAGTTAGCTAACTAATTTGTTAACTAACTAACTAACTACTCTCTTATTCCTCCTTTGATAGACTCTTTTAAAATATTCAGTAGGTTGATCATCCGCGTGTCTATCACATGTGGATGCTTTGCAGGTCAAGTACCCCCCTCCTCCCGGTTTACAATTCTGGTCATTTATCTCAAGTATAAGTTGGAATGAACTCTGAATTTATACGTTTCACATATTTTCTTAGGGTACTTTTCCAGCCATATTGTTCATATCCATTTTATCATCATAACATACCTTTAGCTTATGTATATTAGGAATATGAGCTTTGTTTTTTGAATAAATGTAGGCAGGGATGGACCAATTGAAGCTTATGGGCCCTGTTATCTTGACAGGGATTCTTAAATCTCTTGATGGCTACTCAACATCAGAATCAGGTTTCCTAATGGCAGATTTTTAGTATTTTACTGTTAGAACTTTAATATGAATTGATATAATTATTGGAATGAAATACTTTCGTGTTCACTATCTTCCAGATGCTGTTTCCAGGGACACGAAAGCTTTTGCTTTTCAAGCAGTTGGATTGATTGCACAAAGAATGCCTCAACTCTTTAGGTATTCTTCATTGTTATTTATGTATTCATTCATCTATTCCATCTTTGTCTTGCTAACACTTCATTAACTCCTATTATGCGTTTAGAGATAAAATTGATATTGCTGTCCGGCTTTTTGATGCGCTGCAATCTGAGGCTCAGTTTCTCCGTTTAACTATTCAAGAAGCAACCAATTCTCTTGCTGTTGCTTACAAGGTTTGATACGAACTATATATCTATTTCCAGTTCTCAATTTTGTTAAAAAATCCCTGATGGTTGCTATTTGGTGTTCAGGGTGCACAACCAGGTGTGTTAAGGACTTTGGAGTCACTCTTGTTGAAAAGTTCGAAAGTGGTATAACTACATTCTATATTGGAGTTGGGCTGTAATGTTTTGTATGAAGTCTTTCATCCATAATAATTCTGTGTTCTTTTCACATGCAAGGAACAAAGTGAAGTGCGTTTTTGTGCAATAAGATGGGCAACATTTTTGTTTGACATGCAACATTGTCCTAGCAGGTTTATTTGCATGCTTGGAGCGGCAGATCCAAAGTTGGATATAAGGTATGCTATTTTTTAAAATAACATATGCGTTGAGTCAAGCAACTCAGGCTTGGATGTTGTTGTTGCAAATTTTGAATTTAGGGATTTATTTTGCTAATTGATTATGTGTATTTTGTCAACACTCAACAATAGTTAACTTGTTATTATTCAGCCTTTGAAAATAGGAATTGGATCTTTTTGTACGGGAATTTGTACTCTTATCCTATTAAAGGAAATAAACTGTTTCTTATTAATTAATAAAAATAGCAGAAACTTTCTATCTCATCACTTTTCTATTATCACAGCCACTGGTTTTTTGGCCTCCGATTTTTCTTCTTCTTATCACCCAGAAACTTCTTTCATTTTCTTTTCTTTCATGGGTGACTTCAACTATAAACTTCCATGGTTGCTAATGCTATCACTAACTCAGCAGTTCAGGGACGCACCTCTGTCTCTCTCGTTCCCTTTTCCGGGTGCAATCTTTCATCTCTCCACATAACAGCCCACAAACTAGATGGGCAGAGCTAGCTACAATGGGTACAAGCTTGGTTATCTCACTGGTGATCTTGTTCCTCCACCTATCGGCTATCACTGATCTTGTTCTTCCACCTATCATTGATCCCTCTTACAATATATGTTGTACTCAAATAGGACCTACTACTTTTTAACTTCTAAATAGGAGTACATTTTTTCCGTGTTCCAAATTTACCCCTATTTCTTATCCGTGTTGCTCGTCTCTACGATTCCACAAGTCTCTCTCTTCGTATAGACAAATTCTACCGGGCCATCTACATTCACTTCCAAATTCCCATTGTAGCAGATGAGCAAGGCGGTGCGAACAGATGGGACGCAACCAACCAGCTCCACCGACATGGAGACGGCAGCGCGTCATAGCGATACAACGGCGATGACGGAAGGGCTTTATTTTACAGAAACTCTGCAGCGGCAATGGTGGATGGAGCCTGAGGCCCTTCTCTTCCTCGTTCTTCTCCTTTCCTCCTCCTCCTCCTCCCTTTTTCTTCGTTGTTGTTTCACGGTTGTACCGAGATCTGTAACATATTTTCCGCGGCCGTGCTGTTTTGGATCTTAAAACAGCACTTCGAAATTGCACTTTCCGTTTTCTGTTCTTTTGTGGCTTCTTTAATTTCTGTGGGGTGCTGCTTAATTTTATATTTCTTGTTTAATTTGATTTTGGTTTTTTATCTAATTCCTTATTCAAATTGTAACTTCATTAGTCCAGTACGGTTATTTGTTTCCTTCAAATTTTCAGTCATTAGTCATTAGTTCCTTCAAATGATTATTTCGTTAATTCATTTTAGTCATTAGTTCTTATAATTAACCTCATGTTGACAAGGTAATTGTTGGTTTATTCAAATGTCATTGTAATTGTCAAATCTTGCTATGCATTTGTAATATGTTTTCACAATGTCTATTCAAATGTCATTGTTATCCTGACAATGCCAATGCATAAAAATGTCACCAGGTAAAGAAAATGTCACAATGGCAATGTCATTGTCAATGCTATAAAATGACATTGTAATTATGACAATGTCAATAGCTATAATGACAATGTTAATTTTATAATAAAAAAAAGTCACATTGTCGTAAAAATGTATAATGTTAATTAATCATGATGACAATGTCAATGACATTGTCATAAGAATGTCAATGACAATTTCATAAGAATGTCAATGAAAATGTCATAAAAATGCCAATGACAATGTCATAAGAATGTCAACCATTATGAAAATGACATTGTCAACATACATCATTTGTAAATATTAACAAGAGAAATGGTGCTAAATAGGAGCTTAAGTTCTCTTATGTAAATATATAAGACCTTGACTTTTTTTACTCCTAAATAGGACCTAATTTTCCGTGTCTACCATATTTGGCTATTTGCCCTTAAGTCTTTATTTTTGCTTCTCACTGTGACCGTGTCAACAAATTCTCACGCAAGGCATCTCAATCTCTTCCAGGGCAGAGGAGCTTGGCCGGTGATGCAAGCACGACGGTACGGCGACGCGCCAGTGGCAGTGCGGCGGCTGGACGACACGACGACGTAGCGGCTGCGAGTCTGCGACGGAAGGCAGTGGCGGATCTGGCAGGGGGCCGGTGCCCCTGCTTCGGCCATCAAGCTAGGGTATAGGCTATGGTTGTGGATCCAGAGAAATGACGAAGTAACGGGAGTTCTTGGTCTGAAAATAGCGCGAGTCGGAACGATGGGTTCCGACTATGGAAAGATAATGCAAAATTGTGGTCGAAACCACGGATTCCGACTGAAGTAGTAAATTAATTGGAAGAGTAGCGACTAGCTACTACTACTATGCGGCTTCAAAAGTTGTAAAATAATTAGTGGGTGGAGATGAATAATTTCGAAACAATTGCTACACATTAATTTTAGTTGTAAAGTAGAACAACACATTTTAATAAAAATGACAATAATTTTGGCATTAGTTATAACAATGTCATTTTCATAATGATTGACATTCTTATGACATTGTTATTGACATTTTTATGACATTATCATTGACATTGTTATAACATTGTCATTGACATTCTTATGACATTGTCTTTGACATTCTTATGACATTGTCACTGACATTGTTTTCTATTGACATTTTTATGACTTTGTCATTGACATTCTTACGACATTATCATTGACATTGTTTTCTATAGACATTCTTATGACATTTTCTTAAAATGATGACATTTTTATATATTTTTATGACATTGTCATTGGGTACAAATGAAAACCAATTGCGGGAGTAGTGGAATACACAAAAAAGAAAAATTGAATCGTGAGAGGCAGTGGGGCCATCATTGTGAAGAAAAGGAGAATAGCTAAAGTAGAAATTGATTCCACAAAGAGCACTATGTCGCAGGAAACACCAGACTGAGGATCTCTGGAAATAAAGACATCATTATTAATATTGATATTAGTGACATTGTTTATCATATTATTATCAATGAAAAAAATTCAAAATGAATAATGATATAACCTCTGATCCAGAGAATTGAATTCATTAATTGAATTCATAAAATTGAAATAAGAAATTGTAAAAGCAAAATAATAGTACTGTATCTAGAAATCGAAAAGTAAAACAAACATAAAAAGCTACAGACGAAATGTTGTCTCATAGCAGGGAGGAAGAAGAACCCTAGGGAGGCGGGAGTGCTTAAGACTGGGAAAGAGAAGATGTGCAGTAAAAAGCGGCAACGCGATGCTGCGGAGGCGGCGCGAAGTGGCGTCGGCAACTTGGCGGTGAGGTGCTGCAACGGTGATGATATTCCGTTGCGGCGAAGTCAATCCAAGGAGGTCGATTAAAAGAAGCAGTGGCCACGAAATTGATGACGAATAAGGCGTGGGGTTATTTTTGTCCTTGCGCGTAGATAGTAGTCCTATGCACGGTTTAAAAAAGTTCGGCTCCTATTTAGAGTCCAGCACTCCAGCTCTACGTTTTACTCTTGTTTATGTCTTTATCCCTATAATATATGGCAAGCTGAGAATTCAATTGTTCATGCTTGGCTTAATGGTCACTAAAGATACTATGGTAGTAACTAAAGTATAAAACTCACTTTTTTGTCCACTACCTTCATTTCAGTCATATATTTGTCTTTATTTCAATGATTAAAAGGGAAAGAAGTTGTCTCATATTAATAATTACAGAACTCTAAGCTAGTATAGGTAAAACCGAAACTTTCTATCTCATCAGTTTTCTGTATCATTATAATTACAGAACTCTAAGCTAGTATAGGTAAGATATCTTGAAGATATAGATATACGGAGGAGTATATTTTAGCCGGACAATAAGATGTATGTAAAAAATTTAACTGATGGGGAAACCCTTATTTCCTCTCTTAATAAAGTATGTTTGAAGTAAGACCTATTAGATTTTAAGGTTGATTGTTTCCAGATGTGAGTTGATTTATGTGACTTGACATTGAGAAAGAAAAAGCATGTTACTGAGTCCCTGAAATGATAAGGGATGATAAATTTGAAGTCATGCGTGTTGAAAACCTCAACGCTTCAGCTGTTAATCTTGGAACAGAAAGTAATAAAATAAAACATTTTTTAGGATTACTGGGTCAAACTGCTGCATCTTCATAGTGTTTCTCTTGTAATTATTTCTTTAGTTGCTGGAGTTCAATTGGTATTAGATAGTTCTGCTTCCTTGACACAGTAAGTGTACATTTGTTATGAAAGGGAAATTGCTTTGGAAGGCTTATGTCTTAGCGAAAATCAAAGGAAAGCTGTTAGCCAGAATAGCAATTTGCTGTACCCCAAGCTTTCTGACATGCTAGGCTATATAATTGAACAGCACCCAGCAGTTCTGAGTTCCATCAGTGATGGGGGGGCGATGCTTATCTTTCCTTCTAAAACATACATTGCCATGATCAAGTTTTTGTTGAAGTGCTTTGAGGTGGATGCACAACCGAATGTTTTGCTAGAAGATTCTGAATTTCTTTCTTCTGTGGACAAATTTTGCCTGCTCCTAGAACATGCAATGGCATATGAAGGCTCTGTTCAGCTGCATGCTATTGCCTCCAATGCATTAATAACGATTGCATCACACATACCCCAAGTAGGTTAATGGAATCATATACCTTATTAATGAAAATGATTTCAAAAATTCTTATTTTGTTTCATTTTGAGATATCATTTCATGTTCACTTTTAAATGTGCTTCTAACAGTTGATAGCATCACGCTATGTCAATAAAGTGTCTTGGCTGAAGCAATATTTGGGTCATATTGACTATGGGACGCGTGAATCTATATCACGCTTACTTGGAATTGCTTCTTGTGAGCTTCCTATCGACACTTTATCTAGCCTTATTCAAGAACTGATCTCCTCTGTTAGTGCGGCACCTAAGAAAAGGTTTTAGCAAATGGACTTTTGAGTTTTGACACAAAAAAAATATATAATCGAGGCAGCCCTTTGAACTGAATACGAAGTTAAATTTAATTCCTTTATAGGTTTGAGGTGGAGCATGGACTTCTTTGTGCTCTAGGATATATAACTGCAAATTTCATGTCAAGAACAGCTTGTGTAAGTTCTGTAATCATTTTGTATGTAAGTTACTTTACCTAATCGGTATAAGTCCCTGCTACATTTAACCATCTATATGATATTCAAAAATGATAAAATTGTAATAGACAGCAATGCACGTTGATTTTCTTGTTGGAAGAAGGAAGAAAACTGCTTTGGTGCATGGTTTCTGGTACATAACATCATGGTTGTTTCTTCGATGCTTGACATAAAACCATCATAGATGAAGTCCGTAGAAATTTCAAATTCCTTTAGATCTTCAGAGATGCCATACATGTCGCATCCGTTCATTACAAAAGGCTCTTAGAGGATGATATGGAAGCTGATGATTTGATTGCTGATTTATATGTTATGGAGTATAGTTGTGTTCACTTTCTGGAATGGTTTTGGTAACGTTAAACAGCATGAGGTTATGCTTCAATTTTTTTGGATGAGGGCTTGGGAGAAGGGGGATATGCCTGCATGAAAGGGAAAATGGAAAACGAGTTACTAATGCATGCTACATTATAAGATAATGGAAACATAAAAGAGCAATCTAGTAGAAGATTGAGGAGTGATAGCTCTCTGGATTTGCTACCACTTTAGGCAATTTAATGGTAACTATTGGGATTGAAAAAATATTTTTCCTCGGTTATTCCAATATGAGAAGTTGAGAACTTAGTGTTTTTGGCTCAGAGTTATGTTTCTCTGCAAGTGATTTTTAGAGAAAGTCCCTATTTTTACCCTCGGCATCTTTTGCAAGGTTACAATAACCATCTGAAAAGCTATAATCACACAACCAATGAAGTTTCTGATATTTTTATATACTTTCTCTGTTTCCATATTTCTTCGTTGCAGATTCCACCATCATTGCTTGAAAGTGTGCTTAAATGTCTTACTGATGTTGTTAACTTGGAGACTCCTTCATTGGCTTCTGTTGCGATGGAAGCACTGGGTCATGTTGGACTTTCTGCTCCACTGCCTCCTTTGTTTCATGACTCCACTCCAGGTGTGCTGCTATGCATCCGGAGAATGCAAATGTGTAAAGATATTGGTTTGCTATTTTGTAAACTAGAGGTTATACTAAATCTAATGTTGTGAACTGCAGCTTCCTTACTGACCATTTTGAATGAAAAATTGACCAAACTTCTTACAAGTGATGATATAAAAGCTGTTCAAAGAATTGTCATATCATTGGGGCACTTGTCTTTTAAGGAGAGTTCATCGACACACTTAAATAATGCACTGGATCTGATTTTTAGCCTTTGCCACTCAAAGGTAGGTGAAATTCTACTTGTTCTCTACTGCTGTCAGTAACTAGTTCCTTTATTTTTGTTTTTAGCGTTTCCAGGGGGACCTCCTAGGCTCTTTTCCTTCATAGCTACTTCTTGTTTATTTACTTTTCTTTAAGTCTTCAACATCATTTAGATTATCTCCAGAAAACAACGGATTGGCAAAATTGTTCAACTGTCCGTGGATTATAGTCTAGTACTACAAGCATTCTTAAATCCCTCCTTTCCTCTCTCAAATTAGGGAGAACCTTGTTTTGTCTAGTATAAGTACGGTGTATAAGCATTGAGCAGTATGCTTCATGGAGACTGCTGCATAAAGTTGGCTGGTTTAGTATTATCTTACCTAATTTTGGAGTTGACCAGGTAGAAGATATCCTGTTTGCTGCTGGTGAGGCTCTTGCATTTCTATGGGGTGGTGTTCCTGTGACTGCTGATACTATTCTTAAAACAAACTATACCTCTCTTTCCATGAGCTCAAACTTTTTGATGGGAAATGTATCTCCCTCACTGCTGAGCTCTAGCAGTATGGACTTTGACAGAAGTGATGATGGCCGTGACATTACTAGAGATGCAATATCTAGAAAGCTTTTTGATGCTCTATTATACAGTAGCCGAAAGGATGAGCGTTGTGCTGGAACTGTATGGCTTCTGTCACTTACAATATATTGCGGTCACCATCCAACTATCCAGAAATTGCTTCCAGACATCCAGGTTTACTGTTCAACTAACTCAACATATGCAACCTTAACTTCAGAACTCTGCATTCTGAATTCCTGTGTTTTTAATATGCAGAAAACAATTTTCCTCTAATGTTGCAGTTTAAATAACACAATAAATTTTAATTCCTAATTTCCTATAGTATTGCACTTTTTAACTTCTGTGGGGTTCTTTCCAATTTTTTTGTGTGGAGTTTCTCTTATTCTTAAAGCTGGGAGTGCTTTTCATCAGATCCCCTGTGATGGTAAAATAAAACTCATGGATTTCATAAATCAATTAATACAGGCCTTAAAGTCATGATACACCATTTAATGTGTTGATTTAGGATTAGGGCTACCCGTAATTGCAATATCTGTAGTTTCTCAAACATGCATGGAAACATTGAATTCAGGAGGCATTTTCACACCTTCTAGCTGAGCAAAATGAGCTCACACAGGAGCTCGCATCTCAAGGTCTTAGTATTGTGTATGAAATTGGTGATGCTTCTATGAAGAAAAACTTAGTTGATGCTCTTGTTGGTACCCTAACTGGCTCCGGAAAGAGGAAAAGAGCAGTTAAGGTTGGTATCGTACTATCATGCTTTGCTCGCAATTTCCCTTTATTTTATAGTTTTTATATTCCAACTAAGAAAAATGTGCATTGAACTTGATACTTCTCATATATAGCCATATGAGTTCCTCGGTATATGCATGTTGTACATGAATCGCACAGAGCTTCTATCCTATTCATTTCTCTTATCGCATACCTATTTCTGACCACCTTCTCCTTTTCCGTTTTTAGCTCAGCGAAGATTCTGAAGTGTTTCAAGAGGGGTTGATTGGTGAAAGTCCTACTGGCGGGAAGCTGAGTACATATAAGGAACTCTGTAATTTGGCAAATGAGATGGGGAAGCCTGATTTGATCTATAAATTCATGGACTTAGCTAATTACCAATCTTCTTTGAATTCTAAAAGAGGTGCTGCTTTTGGGTTTTCAAAGATAGCTAAATATGCAGGGGATGCTTTACAACCGTACTTGCGCACATTGATTCCAAGACTTCTTCGTTACCAATATGATCCGGATAAAAATGTGCAGGTATATGGCTATAAGCTTTAATGGTTGCTCTCCTTCACTCTTGTCTGGCAAGTATATTAGTTGCTTAGACCTTGTATAAATTGGACTAAAATGTGCATTTCAGGTTCAAAAGGCTACAATTGTTGAATCCAATCAATTGCATGCTAACTGAAAAACTATAAACTTATTTAGCAACTACTTTTGCTTTTTCTTTTCCCAATTCGGGACTCATATTATTCTTACAAGTTACAAGGAAACTTGAGTTTTATTTGTATTTTTTATTTTTTATTTTATTTTACTTCGTTTCGTTTTTCATTTTTTCTTTTCTTTTGTTTTGTTTTTTTATTTTATTTTATTTTACTCCATTCCATTCCCCAGTCTCTCCCTCTAAGACCTTATATGCTATTTCTTATTTATCAATTTTTGCTCAGGGGAAGAGGTGTAGAAAATGGAAATCAGTTGATCTCAAAGCTTTCTTTTTATTTTACTTTAGGATGCAATGACACACATCTGGCGGTCACTGGTTGCAGATTCAAAGAGCACTATTGATGAATATCTTGACCTCATTATTGAAGATCTTTTGGTTCAAAGTGGATCTAGACTTTGGCGCTCACGAGAGGCTTCTTGTCTTGCACTCTCAGATATAATACAAGGGAGAAAATTTGATCAGGTTTTTATCAATTATCATGTATTATTATTTTTCAGGTCATTAAATGACAATTATCTGTAAGATTATCATATGCAGAAAGGATTATCAATTATCCTAGTGATCTGCTAATGCTCAAAGAATTGTAAAAGCTTCATATCAAACCAGACTAAGCCCTTACCCATTGAGCTGGGTAAAAAACCGCCCATAAAAAGCTGGTTGAGGCAGATATTGAAGGTACTTGATGAACATGCTTAATAAGTTGTGGTAGGAAACCTTAAAAACAGTTAGGGGGCAGGAGTTGAAGGTACTTGCAAACCATGCTTATTAAATTGTGTACAGAATAGTCATGGATGCCTTAACAGAGCTTAGTAATACCTTTGACACTTGTGAGTGTGTGTCCTCTGTTTACTTTTCCACTGGAAATCGCTTGTGTAATGCCTTAAATATCTCAATTCTTTGTTGTTATTGTGACATTACTCCTGCCCTGTTGTTTTACTTTGTCCCTGTCAGGCTTCGCTTTGCTTGTAGACAACTCTTAAGATTTCAAACCTAACTACATAGGCTTAATATGTTGGGTTGTACCTCCTCAACTCTTTGAATCATCAGTATATGATCTTACTACATGCTGTTCTTCAACTCATTGAATTTCTTCAGTGTTTGAGCTTACTGCATGTGATCGCTTTTTCCCTTCCAATCACTTCAATAGTTGACATCCATTAGCAACGGAATCTGGCTACTTTTAAATTCTTATGATGGGATGACATCAAAATGGTATGCATTGAAATACAATTGGTTAAGAAACTTCAACTCTCTGTGTAGGCCTGTAGGGTCCTGGAAAGAAATCCATGAGGTCATGAACTTCATTTGTTCACGCAATTGTATTTCTTTGGTTAAAATCTCAAGAGAAACAAAAATGGCTGTTTTGATGGGATAAGATTTGTGAAAAGTATTGTTATATTTCTTATACTTGATATTTAATGCTATACAAGTAGCTATATTTATAGCTAGATTTGGAGCATGAGGATTTCCTATATAAAATAGGCGAAGGCCAACACAATCAGGGTTTCCATACAACTATGATTTCCACACACACCCTCAAGCTGGAGCATATAAATCATATGCACCATGCTTGTTACAAATATATTCCACTCTAGGACCTCTAAGAGACTTAGAGAAGTTATCTTCGAGTTGATAACTTGACGATATGTCCATTTGTGATCTTCTCTCGGATGAAATGACAATCAGCCTCTATGTTTAGTCCTCTCATGATACACTAGATTTGATGTGATGTGCATTGCAGTTTGATTATCACACTCACACATGAGTTGAACCGGTTTTGTGCTTCCATATTGCAACTCTTGGAGGAGATGTTTCAAGTTTCAACCATAAGATTTCACATGTAGTAAGGGTCATTGAACAGTATCCTGCTTCAGCACTACGTTTGACATGCTGTTTCTTACTTTTCCACGAAGTTAAGTTTCCACTGATTAAGATGCAATATTCCAAAATTAAATGGATAGTTAGGCACAAACAGAGTCAAATTTAAAGACGGGGATGGACGGAGAAAGACGGGGTGCAACTTGGCCAATGCTAGTGGCTAGTGTCTTTGAACCATTAACAATGGTAATATATTGTGGTGTTTTAACGTTTTAGAGGAGACATTTTGGAGAGGTTTAGGATCACTGGTTAGGTGATCAGAAGCACCAAAATCAACACCCAAGATCAAGTGACAATGATTGGGATAGACAAGTCATGCACAAAACAGGTAGAGCCACAAATAAATTGAGCCATACGGCCAGAGGCCCAGAATATATATATATATATATATATATATATATATATATATATATATATATATATATATATATATACATACACACAGAGTACAACTAACAAGCTCCCTGTGCAGATCCTATAAAATAGGATCTATCTAACTTCAAACTTATCTACTAATTAATGTAGTCTAACAACTCTAAAATCTTATCTACACGGCTACACATGTACATAATCTAATAATTAAAAAATAAATGTAACATTTTCTACACTCCCCCTCAAGTTGGTGAGTATATATCACACCCCCAACTTGATTATAAGTATTTCAAACACTGGTTTGAACAATCCCTTTGTGAAGAGATCAGCTGTTTGTTCTTTGGTAGTTATGAATGGTGTACACACAATTCTAGCTTCAATCTTTTCTTTGATGAAGTGTCTGTAATATGTTTAGTACGATCATGTAGCACAGAATTATGAGCAATACTAATGGCTTCCTTATTATCACAATACAACTTCATAGGCAAATCCATCTTCATTTTTAGTTCTGAAATTACTCTCTTGATCCAAAGCCGTTCACAGATTCCATTAGCCATATACCTGAATTCAGATTCTGCACTACTTCTATCAACCACATTCTGCTTCTTACTTCTCCAAGTCACCGGATTTCCCCATACATAGGTGCAAGACCCAGAAGTAGATCTTCTATCAGTAATTGAGCCAGCATAGTCTGCATCTGTAAAGGCCTTAACAGTTCTACTGTTGCCCTTTCTAAAGAATAATCCTTTCCCTGGACAACTTTTCAAATACCTTAGAATTCTGTAAGTAGCATCAAGATGTTCCTGGACTGGATTATGCATAAACTGGCTGACCATACTAACTGCAAATGCAATATCTGGCCTTGTATGTGCCAAATAAATCAATCTTCCCACCAACCTTTGATATTGTTGAATATTGACTGGAACTCCCTCTTTGACATCTCCCAACTTTTGTTTAGGGTCAGTTGGGGTATCTGTTGGTCTATAGGCACTCATGCCTGTTTCTTGAAGAAGATCTGGAACATACTTCCTTTGTGATACAACAATTTCTTTCTTTGATCTAGCTATCTCCATGCCAAGAAAGTACTTCAATTCTCCCAGATCCTTGACCTCAAATTTATGAGCCAGCTTCTCCTTTAGACTTTCAGTTTCTTTGTAATAATCTCCTGTAAGAATAATATCATTTACATAAACAATTAATATTGCAAACTCCCCCTTACTTGAAAATTTCATAAAAAGTGTATGATCAGCTTGAGGTTGCTTGAATCCATGTCTCTTTATGAACTGAGTGAACCTGTCAAACCAGGCCCTTAGGGATTGTTTAAGTCCATACAAGGCTTTCTCCAATTTGCACACCTTTGAGCCAAGTTTACTCTCAAATCCAGGAGGAGGACTCATGTACATTTCCTCTTCAAGCTTCCCATTTAAGAAGGCATTCTTCACATTTAACCGTTGAAGTGGCCAATTTAGGTTAGCACCTAAAGATAAGAGAATTCTTATAGTATTTAACTTTGCAACTGGATCAAAGGTCTCAGTATACTCTATGCCATAGGTTTGTGTATATCACTTGGCAACCGATCTTGCCTTGTATCTTTCAAGGGTTCCATCTGCTTTGAACTTAGGAGTAAAAGCCCATCTACATCCCACAGTTGGTTTATTCTTGGGTAACTCTACAATCTGCGATATCTGATTCCTTTCAAGAGCATCCATCTCTTCCAAAACAACTTTCTTCCACTCAGGTTAAGATAGAGCTTCGTGCATGGTTTAGGGAATAACAATAGAGAAAAGACTAGAGGTAAAGGCTGCAAATGATAAGGACAACTTGGAATAAGACACATAGTTTGAAATAGGGTATCTAACACATGACCTTTTCTCTTTTCAAGAGCAATTGGTAAGTCAAGATCACTGTAATTATTACCTTTTTCATTTGATGTCATTGAGTCAGATTCATGAGCAGTTGCAGGATTAGAGATGTCCTCTATTCTTTGATTTGGAACTCTCCTATCATAAACTTTGCCAAAAAATATACTTGTCTGCTGCTCATCTTCTTTCCTTGTTTCAGTTATATTTATGTCATTTTCTTCTACTTCTTGACTATTTTTTGATGCATCTAAGTATCTAGTATGATGTGCATCTAGATTAATGTCAAGAAACTCAAGATTTTCATGGATATGTAGTGCACTGTTACCATCTTCACTTGAATTCTCCCTCTGAAGATGAATATTAAAAAAGGGTCGATTCTCAACAAAATTAGTGTTCATTGTTACAAACATCTTTTTTGTTGTAGGATCAAAACATTTATATCCTTTCTGTGTTGAAGACAGTCCTAAAAAACACATTTTGTACCTCTAGGGTCAAATTTGCTTGCTGTTTTGTCAGGATTGTTAATAAACACTGTGTAACCAAAATTTTTTATGGGAAGAGAGCTGATAAGTCTGGTTTTAGGAAAGCAGATTTGAAGATTATCAATAGGAGTTTTAAATCCTAGAGTTTTTGATGGCATCCTATTAATTAAATAGGTAGCATGTCAAACAGTATCTCCCCATAAATATTTTGGAACTCTGGTCGAAAACATGATTGCACGAGTGACTTCAAGTAAATGCCTATTTTTCCTCTCAGCTATTCCATTCTGACCAGGTGTATTTATGCAAGAACTTTGATGAACAATCCCCTTTTCAGCAAAAAAATTGTTTAAATTTTTAGAAAAATACTCATGGCCATTATCACTTCTTACCATTTTGATGTTGGTATTGAATTGAATTTGGACCATTGAGTAAAATTTTCTGAACACATCTTCAACTTCAGATTTCTCTTTAATAAAAAAACCCATGTTACTCGTGTATGATCATCTATAATAGTTACAAACCATCTCTTTCCTTTCAAGGTTGAAACTCTAGATGCACCCAAATATCACTATGCACAAGAGTAAAAGGACTAGTTGGTTTGTAACTATGAGGGATATAAGAATTATTATGATGTTTTGCAAGTGCACACATATCACAATGAAATGATGAAGGGTCTTTATTATGAAATAACTGAGGAAACAACTTTTTTAAATAATAAAAACTAGGATGACCTAATCTATAGTGCATTAAATACACTTCATTATTACAAGGAAAAGAAATAGTTTGCAGACAAGCTTTTCCTTGATCTTGTTTATTTAATCCAGTCCCTTCATTAAAGACATAGAGTCCATCTTCCTCTCTAGCACTGTCAATCATCTTCCCCGATGCCAGGTCCTGTAAAATGCAATAAGAGGGATAAAATTTAACAACACTGAAGTTCTTTGGTTAACTTGCTAACAGAGGCAAGGTTACAAGAAAGGTTTGGAACATGTAGGACTTTAGAAAGGTTAATGGATGAGGAAATCTTGACATTTCCCATCCCTGCAATGGCTGAAAAGAGCCATATGCAACTTTCACTTTCTTATCTCCTGCACAAGGTTTATATGAGGAATAGAATTTTGGAATAAAGATCATGTGGTCTGTTGCACCTGAGTCAATGACCCAGGTGTTTTTTGATTTTTCAGAACAGAAATATGATGTAATTTTACCATTTTGGACAAAAGAACAAGAAGGGGTTTCTCGGTTGGAAGGTTTTTTGGGTAGCTAAAAACTGGAGCAGGTCCTCTATCTGTTCCTTTGTGAAAGGAAATTGTTTGGAGTTGACTTCTTGCTCTTGTTGAGTTTCAGTCATTGTAGTATTGAGAGCTTTCTCAAATTTCTTTTTTCCTGCTCCTGGTGGCTTTCCATGGATCTTCCAGCAAGTTTCCCTTGTATGCCACAACTTCTTGCAATGATCACACCATGGCTTCTTTCTTTCATCTCCCTTGACCACCAATGCTGAGGAGTCTCCGGTATCATTATGAGGTCCTCATTATGAGGTCCTGGATTATCATTATGAGGTTCTCTTTTTTCTGCTTTCTTCCAGCCTGATTTTAGAGAATACCTCTCTGATTGAGGGTAAAGGCTTCTTTCCCAGAATCCTTCCCCTCACTTCATCCAAGCTCTGATTAACTCCTGCCAGGAACATATAGACAGGAACATATAGACCCTGTCATTCTCTTCTCTCTTTTTGTGCTTGGCCAGATCTTTTGCACTTTCCCATTCATCATCATAGTACTGATCCAATTCCTGCCATAGAGACACCATTTCATTGTAGTTGGTGGTGACATCTCTATCTCCTTGTTTGGACTGCCAGAGAATTGTTTTTAACTCAAAAATTTGAGAAGATTTTTAAAGTTTTGAGTAGGTTTCTTTGATGGAGTCCCAAACTTCTTTTGCCGTCTTCATAAACATGTGAGGTTTGGCAATTGATGCCTCCATGGGGCTGAGAAGCCAGGCTGTTACCAGTGAATTCTCTGATCTCCATGTACTGTAGCCATCCTCACTAGGAAGTTTTGCTTTGATTTCTCCCGTTAGGTAGCCCAGTTTCCCCCTCCCATCAATTGCGAGCTTGACAGATTGAGATCATTCTAAATAATTTTTTCCATTCAATCTATGACTAGTGAGTAGTGATTAGCATAGATGAATGAATAGAAGACTGGTAATTTGTCATAGGGCTAATTTGGGAGGTAGGGTTATTGGTGTGCGATGAATCAAAATCATTGGTTTCTACCATCGTGATGTTTAAACCGAGAGCTCTGATACCGTGTAGGTTTAGGAATTAATCTCCCTTGATTAAATTAAGCCATACAGCCAGAATATATATATATATATATATATATATATATATACAGAGAGAGAGAGAGAGAGAGAGAGTACAAGTAACGAACTCCCTGTGCAGATCCTAAAAAATAGGATCTATCTAACTTCAAACTTATTGTAGAAAAATGTAACATATTCTTGTTATTTTAATTACTTGTACATCCGGAACTGTGTAGATAAGAATTAGAGTAGATAGGACTCTCTAATTAGTAGATAAGCTCACAGAATAGATAGAATAGATAGATCCTATTTTTTAGGATCTGTAACAACTTGATTTTATCTGTAAACATGTATATATACCATGGCCGGATGGCTCAATAATATCAAGGAAGTTTTATTCCTAAAACTTACATGGTATCAGAGCTTCGGTTTAAACAATGGTAGAAACCAGTGAGGCTGATTCCTCACACACTATCAACCCTAACTCCCAAATTAGCTCTATGACAAATTACCAGTCTCCTATTCATTCATCTATGATAATCACTAGTCATAGATTGAATGGAACAAACTATCTGGAGTGGTCTCAATCTGTCAGACTTGCAATTGATGGGAGGGGAAAGCTGGGTTACATCACAGGAGAAATCCAACCAAAACTACCTACAGAAGAAGGGTACAGTACATGGAGGTCAGAGAATTCACTCATAACAGCTTGGCTTCTCAACTCCATGGAGCCCTTAATTGCCAAACCTCATATGTTTATGAAAACTGCAAAGGAGGTATGGGATTCTATTAAGGAAACTTATTCAGATCTTGAGAACTCTTCTCAAATTTTTGAACTCAAAACCAAACTGTGGCAATCTAAACAAGGAAATAGGGATATTATTTCATACTACAATGAAATGGTATGTCTGTGGCAAGAATTAGATCAATGCTATGGTGATGAAGAGTGGGAGAGTGCTAAGGATCTGGCCAGACATAAGAAAAGAGAAGAGAATGATAGGGTCTATATGTTTCTAGCAGGGATCAATAGGGAACTAGATGAAATTAAGGGGAGGATACTTGGAAAAAAACCTCTACCCTCTATCAGGGAGGTATTTTCTGAAATCAGGATGGAGGATAGCAGGAAGAAGGTTATGTACAGCACTCCAGTACATAATGAGGAATCTGGGGACTCTTCAGCAATGGTGGCTAGGAGTGATGACAAGAAAAAACCCTGGTGTGATCATTGCAAGAAATTATGGCACACTAGGGAGACTTGTTGGAAAATTCATGGCAAACCACCAGGGGCAGGAAAGAAAAAAACTGAGAAAGCCCTACAAACAACTGTGACTGAGACTCAACAAGAACCACAAGTCAAGTTCAATCAACTTTCATTCACTCAGGAGCAGATAGGGCAACTTCTTAACTTCCTTAATTCCCAGAAAACCCAAAATTCCCAGAAAGAATCCAAACCAGAATCTTCCTCTTGCTCTTATGCCCAAAATGGTACCTATTCATCATTTTTTTGTTCTGGGAAATCTAAAAATACCTGGATTATTGACTCAGGGGCTACTGATCACATGACTTCTATTTCAAACCTTTTTTCTTCATATAAACCTAATGCAGGAGATAAAAAGGTTAAGGTTGCAGATGGTTCTCTATCAACCATTGCAGGGATGGGAAATATTAGTATTTCTTCATCACTGAATCTATCCAAAGTCCTTCATGTCCCTAATCTATCCTGCAATCTTACTTCAGTTAGTAAAATAACTAAAGATCTACAATGTTGTGTCATTTTTTATCCCTCTCATTGCATTTTTCAGGACCTAGCATCGGGGAAGATGATTGGCAGTGCTAAGGAGGAGGATGGACTCTATATCTTTGATGGAGAAACTCAATCTAATAAAAAAGGTCTAAGAAATGCTTGTTTGCAAACTGTTTCTTTTTCAAATAATAAAGAGTTGTATTTACTTCATTATAGACTAGGACATCCTAGTTTCTATTATTTAAAAAAGATGTTTCCTCAATTATTTCTAAATAAAGATGCTGCTTTGTTTAATTGTGATATGTGTGCTCTTGCAAAACATCACATAAACACTTATTTACCCCACAGTTATAAACCTACTAGCCCTTTTACCTTGGTACATAGTGATATTTGGGGTCCATCTAGAATACCAACTTTAAAGGGAAAGAGATGGTTTGTAACTATTATTGATGATCATACTCGTGTCACATGGGTATTTTTAATCAAAGAAAAATCTGAAGTTGAGAAAATATTTAGAACATTTTATGCTATGGTCCAAACCCAATTCAATACCAAAATTAAAATGGTAAGAAGTGATAATGGCCGTGAATATTTTTCTCAAACTTTAAACAACTTTTTTTCTGAAAAAGGCATTATTCATCAAAGCTCTTGTGTCAATACACCAGCTCAAAATGGACTTGCAGAAAGAAAAAATAGACATTTACTTGAAGTCACTCGTGCAATCATGTTTTCAACAAACATACCAAAATATTTGTGGGGAGAAGCAGTGTTACATGCAACTTATTTAATTAATCGCATGCCATCCAAAATTTTAGGATTTAAAAGTCCTATTAGTTTACTACAACACTTCTTTCCTACAAATAGATTGGTAAAAACCCTTCCTTTAAAAATTTTTGGTTGCACAGTGTTTATCAAAAATCCAGATAAATCTGCAAGTAAGTTTGATCCTAGAGGGAAAAAATGTGTTTTTCTAGGTGTTTCTGCCACTCAAAAAGGGTATAAATGTTTTGATCCTACAACCAAAACAATGGTTGTTACTATGGATATTATTTTTATGGAAGAACAACCTTTTTTTGATTCTCATCTTCAGGGGGAGAAATTAAGTGAAGATGTTCCTATAATGCCAAATATTCATGAAAATTTTAATTTTCTTGATATTAATCAGGATGATAATGTCTTTTCAAATATCAGTACACCTGAAAATGATCAAGGAATTAAAAATAATGAAGTAAATCCAACTGAACCAATTGAAAAGGATCAACAGACAAGTCAGTTCTTTGAAAAAACTTATGAGAGAAGGGTTAGAAATCAAAGAATAGAGGAAGTTCAAAAACCTACAACTGTCCATGATTCTGCCTCAATGTCAGGAAGTGAAAAAGGTAATACTTCTAGCAACTTTGACCTTCCTATTGCTCTCAGAAAAGAGAGAAGAACATGTGTTAAATACCCCATCTCAAACTATGTTTCTTATTCTAAATTGACATCAGACTTTGCAGCCTTTACTTCCAGTATCTCTTCTATTTCTATTCCTACAACCATACAGGATGCCTTATCTAAACCTGAGTGGAAGAAAGCTGTTTTGGAGGAGATGGAGGCTCTTGAAAAGAATCAGACATGGAAGCTTGTAGAGTTACCTAAAAATAAACCTACAGTTGGTTGCAGGTGGATTTTCAACCCCAAGTTTAAGGCAGATGGAAGTTTGGAGAGATATAAGGCAAGACTAGTTGCCAAGGGGTACACACAGACCTATGGAATTGATTACAAAGAAACCTTTGCACCAGTTGCAAAGTTGAACACTGTAAGAATTCTTTTATCTCTTGCTGCCAATTTAGACTGGCCATTACAACAGCTGGATGTAAAGAATGCTTTTTTAAATGGGAAACTTGAAGAAGAAGTGTACATGGAACCTCCACCTGGGTTTCAAAATAAGTTTGGGTTAAAGGTTTGCAGATTAGAGAAGGCTTTATATGGACTTAAACAGTCTCCAAGAGCCTGGTTTGACAGATTCACAAAGTTCATAAAAAAAGCAAGGATTTAATCAAGCTCAAGCTGACCATAGTTTATTCATGAAGTTTTCAGGTAAGGGGGAGATTGCAATCTTAATTGTCTATGTAGATGATATTATCCTCACAGGAAATTATCACACAGAGACTAAAAGATTGAAAGACAAACTTGCTCATGAATTTGAGATTAAAGACCTAGGAAATCTAAATTTTTTCCTAGGAATGGAGATAGCTAGATCAAAGAAGGGTATTGTTGTCTCACAAAGGAAATATGTTTTAGATCTTCTACAGGAAACTGGAATGAGTGCCTGCAAACCAGCAGACACTCCAATTGACCCAAGTCAGAAATTGGGAGATATCAAGGAGGGAAATCCAGTTGATATTCACCAATATCAAAGATTGGTAGGAAAATTAATATATCTGGCACACACTAGACCAGATATTGCATTTGCAGTAAGTATGGTAAGTCAGTTTATGCATCATCCTTTCCAAGAACATCTTGATGCTACTTACAGGATTCTAAGATACCTGAAGAGCTGTCCAGGGAAAGGATTGTTTTTCAAAAAGGGAAACAATAGGAAAATTGAAGCTTTTACTGATGCAGATTATGCTGGCTCAATATCTGATAGGAGATCTACCTCTGGATACTGCACCTATGTATGGGGAAATCTAGTAACCTGGAGAAGTAAGAAACAAAATGTGGTTGCTAGAAGTAGTGCAGAATCAGAATTCAGAGCTATGGCTAATGGAATATGTGAGTTACTCTGGATCAAACGAGTAATCACAGAACTAAAGATGGAGATTGAGCTGCCTATGAAGTTATTTTGTGATAATAAAGCTGCTATAAGCATTGCTCATAACCCTGTGCTACATGATAGAACTAAGCACATTGAAGTGGACAGACATTTCATTAAAGAGAAGATTGAAGCTGGAATCATTTGCACACCATTTGTATCCACTAAAGATCAAACAGCTGATATCTTCACCAAAGGGTTATTTAGACCTATATTTGAGCTACTTATAAGCAAGTTGGGAATGTATGATATATACTTACCAACTTGAGGGGGAGTGTAGAAAAATGTAACATATTCTTGTTATTTTAATTACTTGTACATCCGGAACTGTGTAGATAAGAATTAGAGTAGATAGGACTCTCTAATTAGTAGATAAGCTCACAGAATAGATAGAATAGATAGATCCTATTTTTTAGGATCTGTAACAACTTGATTTTATCTGTAAACATGTATATATACCATGGCCGGATGGCTCAATAATATCAAGGAAGTTTTATTCCTAAAACTTACACTTATCTACTAATTAATATAGTCTAACAACTCTAAAATCTTATCTACACGGGTACACATGTACATCATCTAATAAGTAAAAAATAAATGTAACATTTTCTACAGAAACTGTTTAAATAAGTGTCGCTCTTGAGCCTTGATATACCCTCTTGGTCATCGCCTGTAATCACAATGTCATATACATAATCTACTAGATATATATATGTCGATTGAATTGATCTGGTGCTAAAAAGATTATTCAGGGGAAAATGATCATTGTCCAATCAATATATAGATCTTGTAGTTTATGTAGATGACATTATGATTGGAGGTGATGACCAAGAGGGTATCAAGTCTCTAAAGCAACACTTCTTTAAGCGTTTTTAGACTAAGGATTTGGAGTATTCATGTTACTTTCTTGGGATTGAGGTGGCTCAACCCTTTTCTTTTAATGTTGTTAGCTAATTTCTGAAGTCCCCTACTCCCCTTGTCATAGTCATTGGCACGCAGTTGTTCAGATACTTTTATATATCAAAGGGTCTCCTGGAAAGGGAATCGTTTATGCAGATCATGGTCATACTAATATTGTTGGGTAATCAGATACACACTGGGCAGGAAATCTAGGTGATAGGCAATCCACTACTAGTTAATGAGTTTTTCTAGGTGGAAACCTTATCTCATAGAAGAGTTAAAAGCAGAATGTTGTTGCCAGGTCATGTACAGAAGCCGCGTATCAGGCTATGAATCGCATAGTCACACACTTACACCACAAATGAGCTAATGTGATGAAGCATTTATTAGAGTTACCTCCATGGGACTAGATTGTGAAAATGAATCAGCCTTGCATCTGTTCTCTAATCCAGTATTTCATTAGAGGATAACACATATTAAGTTGATTGTCATTCCATTTGAGAGAAGATCATAACTGGCCTCATCAAGTCGTTTCATGTTTTGATAGGACTAGGGCAGATTAGCACTGATAAAAACATTGAGAATAATAATAATATTAGAAGAGTTAGTATAAACAGATGCTGAGGGTAGAATAGAAGGGAGGCTGGGATTATTCTTTTGGCTTGGGACTTGGAGAGTTGGCACTCTTTAACTGCCTTTGTATTTCTCTCTCTATATTTTCTGTTATACGACTCTTTCAATTGTTACACACATCTCTTTTCTTCATTGCTAGCTTCTTGAATCACTGTGATTAGGTGTGTAACCTATCATTGGTATCAGAGCGGGGATTCTGTTTCCAGTGGTTGTTACTCACACCAGTATGGAAAGCAGATTGGAAATGCTGGGAGAGGTGATACGACTCCGCAACGAAGAGAGATGGAAAGATTTCGCGGAGTTGCGCAAATTGATACTGCAGCGGTACGGTCGACATGAGCCAGGAAGATCGATGACCATAAAGCGCTGTCGGAACTCGAAAAGCAAGAGCAGTTCGCAAACAGCTCTTCAACGTTCGCAGACTTCGTCGAGTTCGCAGAGTTCGTTGCTACTTGATTCGCTGAGTTTGCAAGCTTCATCTCAAGCGCTATCCGTTTCTACCAGTTCACTATGGCTAACCAAGCATCATCGATCGTCATCGCAAGTCGATTCTCACCATGCGCAAATCTCAGCGACGACACTGCTCCAACGATTCTCACCCTGCACAAGCTATAGACCTTGTGGAATCAAGAAGTGAATCGCCATCGACAACACTGAAGGATAAGTGAGGACATATGCACCATTAATTCCTGAGCCGGATCCAGAATATGACATTACTCAAACCACGGAGTTTCCAACAGATAATCCTGAAAATTCAGAAACGCGCAAACCTGATATCCCTACAGACAGGAAGTAATTCGTACTAACCACAATGGTCCTGTCTGGGAACTGAACAACACTATCACAGGGCTGATGAGGAGGGCCTGTATCACCCATCTATCCTTACCTATGACTCTATGAGGGTCGAAGGTATGCTCTTGTACCGGAAAGAAACACAGAATATTTTAAATCTTTGTTGGGAAGAGTTCAAGAGCGTGAGTTGGGGGTTATAGGGAACATTGTGCACCTTCATTCATCAAAGAGAATTTTAGAAGGGCTGAATAAGTTTGATGGCTTCAGATTTGATGGTGATACTTCTGGGAAGTATGTCCAGAATGGGCTGGGGGTAGGAATTACTGAGAATTGGAAGGAAAAGGTTGATTATGGTACTGATGATAATGCTGCAGTATTTGTAAGGATTGACGATGATCTTATTCCTGGTCTAGTCCCTGATGCCTTATTCATTGGTGAATATTTTAGAGAAATGCTAGTAGTTTGTATACAGACCCCAAATTCTTTTGGGATTAAGGCTTGGATGTTGTTGTTGTTGCTAGTAGTTTGTATACATGTTCAAGATAGAAGTGCAGGTTTGGACTATAGGTTTCACATGACAATTGCTGGTCAATGGGTTAAGATACCCAGGAAAAGAGAGGAGGATTGGGAATTGGGTGACAGTGTTCACACACTTACTAATAGGAGTTGGATGGAGAAGTATGTTGGTGATGCTAACCGTCAGGACCAAGAAATTAGGGGTGAAGGTGTTGTGTTATTCCAGGGTGCCTTAGCAAAGCAATTGGGGAAGAATGATCAACAGATCAGTGAAATTGAAAGATCAGTCTTAACTCACTCAAATGGAAAACCTAGGATGGCTGTTAAGGGCGGCCGTTTGTACTTTCTGCAAATTGGGACTCCTCTAATTTTGGACTGAGTGGGGCTGATGAGTTTACTCTTGAATACCAGTTGGATAAAATCAGTGTGGAATTGGACTCTACTACTCAGGCTGTTGTAATTGATGTCTCCAACAGAGAGCATCTCATGGATTTATCTTTAAAGTCAGAAATTGCTAGTGGTGTCAAAATTGATGGAAAGTGGCTGGATGGACTGCACACTCTTGATGGAACTATTCAACGAGTAGTTTACACCTATATTGTTCCTATGATGCAATCCAAACAGGAGAATGATTTACGAGATACATGATTAGAAGTGGGTAGCCTGCTTTGGGACCTCTTGGCTCTGCCCAAATTTGTAATCAATGAGGTTTTTCAACCATTAGTTAGGGAATTTTTGAAGAGGTTGATTGATCACACAGTTGAAGTTTGTATGTGTTCTTGAAAAGGTTAAAACTGGTTTGCTCTATGATCATTTAGAGCTGAAACTCCTCAGATTATGTTTGCCTTATGTGAGAGACTGCTGAATTATGATGAAGATCTTTGTAAGCAAGTTGCTGTTGCTCTCTATGATGTAGCATGCTGTGCCTTATCCTCCATAGATTTTGAAAGGATCAAGCTCGTTGCTGAGAGTCTTAGAGACAAATATTTACTGGAAAGTTTCAAGTATGATTGGATCCCTGGGAAGATGTTGATGTGTTATTATAACGGGGATTTCAAATCAGATGCTTTTGAACTGGTTCCAAGTCTTGATCAAATTGAGGTCAATTCTTTTGAAAAGATGTGGGAACAAAAGCAAAGAATACAACAGGAGATGCAGATACTGGGAGATTTTCACAACACCATGGAGCGTTATGCCACCATGTCTTTACTTCTGCTCTTTCCTGCTGAGAAGGACTAGAGAATGAAGGTTCAAGTACCAAAGCTAAAGGCACAGAATTCAGCGATGTACTGGGAAGGGAGAGGCGCCAGGATGAAGATAAACTTGAAGGTCAAGGCTGTTTCCTATCACCCACCTTGAGGACAAGGTGGTTGTTCAAGGGGGGAGATATGATAGGACTAGGGCAGATTAGCACTGATAGTAACATTGAGAATAATAATAATAATATTAGAAGAGTTAGTATAAACAGATGCTGATGGTAGAATAGAAGGGAGGCTGGGATTATTCTTTTTGCTTTGGACTTGGAGAGTTGGCACTCTTTAACTGCCTTTGTATTTCTCTCTCTATATTTTTTGTTATACGACTCTTTAAATTGTTACGCACATCTCTTTTCTTCATCTCTAGCTTCTTGAATCACTGTGATTAGGTCTGTAACCTATCATGTTTGCTCTGAGGATCAGCTTGCAGATATCTTTATCAAACTATTGTGGCGTCCTAGGATTGCATACATGTGTAACAAGTTGGATGCTATGCTCTAGCTTTAGGGGGATCTTATTAGTCGTCATACTTATCATATCCCTTAAGTTTGGGGATTTGTCCTTGTCTTATTAGCCGTCATACTTATCATATCCCTTAAGTTTAGGGAGTTGTTAGTCTAATTTTTTGTACAAATATTAGCCCTTACTCTCAGTAAAGGATTAAGTGTTTACTCAGAGATATATTCAATAGATACTTTCACAGCTTTCCCAATTCCAAAGGCATAATTGTAATATTTACTTTTAGTGTTTTTGGATTTTTAGGTTGAAAAACATTTAAAAAGAATATGGAGTACTGCTTTTCGTGCCATGGATGACATCAAGGAGTCAGTACGGAATGCTGGGGAAAGATTATGCCGTACTGTCACTTCATTAACACAGAGGCTATGCGATGTCTCTCTCACGGAAACCTCAAATGCAAAACTAGCAATGGATATTGTGTTACCGTTCTTGATTACAGATGGTATAATGAGCAAAGTTGAAAATATCCGCAAGGCCTCCATTGGAGTTATTACAAAGCTTGCTAAGGTAAAGAAATTGTGCAAGATTAAGTACTCAATGCATACCATATTTCTTATAGCTTAAAATGGGTTTAAAGTTCTTTTACTTCTCAGGTAACCAATTCTGAATAATTATTGTAGGTGGATGGGGAAGGGGTAAGCATTATCATGTCTTGTCAAATTGAATCATCTAGACTCCAAACAGCCTTAACTTGCCCTCATGAAAGGACCCAAATTTGATTTTATTTGACGCATTGTTAGATTACATTCATCTTTCATTTTTTCGTAGATACAATTAATATACATACTAACTACAAACTAAAACCATAAAATTGACTACATGCACGGCTAAGCAAGTTAATCAAATGTTTTAATTGAGCACAAGAAGGATGTGGGGTAATGGCTCACATGAGAGATTGTAGGTTTCATTGTAAAGACTCTTTTGTGATGCTCAAGTTTGGTTTGCAATTTTTTAAAATAAGTGATAATACTGTTTTTGCTTTAGGCAGAATGTCGTATTAGATATTCCAGTGTTATATAGATGCACTTTGCTGAAGTCTTGCATGATATCCTTCTGTTCTTTTTGTCATACAAGTTCTATCGTGCACTTTGCTTCTGTATTCCCTGTTTTTTCATGGTCAAGCTGTCAAGGAATTTTTTCTAATCTATTAAAAATCATTCGTCATTTTTTTGCTAAACTTTATAATATTTTCAGAGTGCTGGTATTTCACTTCGTCCACATTTGCCTGACCTGGTTTGTTGCATGCTCGAAAGTTTATCAAGTCTGGAAGACCAAGGGCTGAACTATGTTGAGGTCTGGTGATTTTTCTGCCATCTGCTTTTTGTTGTTGTTTGTTCTTATTTCAAATTCAGTTGGTTTGAGGAAATAAGATGCTTCATGTTGAATCGCTTCAAATTTATGCGTTTAAATTTGTGATATCATTTAATTATTTCTTCCTTTGTCAGTTACACGCTGCAAATGCTGGAATCCAAACAGAGAAACTTGAAAGCTTACGCATATCAATGGCAAAAAGTTCTCCAATGTGGGAAACACTTGAGCGTTGTATAGATATTATTGATTCTCATTCATTGGAGTTACTGATTCCTCGTGTTGCTCAATTGGTTCGTGTAGGCGTTGGCTTAAACACACGGTAGGCTTACCACTATAATCATTTTATTATTTTGTCTGTTGCAAAATGTGTATGGTGGGGGTATGGGGGCATTTTCAGTGACAATTGTAAATTTGAATGGCATCAAGCTGGTTAGTTCTATTTATGCATTTTTGGCTCAAATTCTTTTTCTCTTTGTTAATGCTATGACATAACTCATTGTTTTTGTTGAAATAAAGTATATAAACTAAGATATAATATTGGAGAGGAAAGGATTTTCTGTGTATTTCATTAGAGGGTTTAGTCCCTACAAATATACATTACAAATATAGAATATTCTTATAAGATTCTATACAATAATAATATCCTAGAGTATATTCCTATAATATTCTAAAGCATATTCTAAAGTATATTTTAATATATTTCACTCCCCCTCAAGTTGGAGCATAGATATTCATCTTGCCCAACTGGTTACATAAGTCTCTAAGTTGTTCTCCAGTCTCCCTATGTCCTGTAGAGATCAATCCTTTTTGTAACTTCTCTTGAATAAAATGACGATCGATCTCAATATGTTTTGTTCTCTCATGAAACACTTGATTGTTGGCAATGTGTATAGCAACTTGATTATCACACCACAACTTAACAGACATTGGTGTCTTCAATCCAATTTCACTCAATAAATGGTTTATCCAGATTATCTCACATGCAGATTGTGCCATAGCACGATATTCTGATTCAGCACTAGAATGAGAAATCACATTCTGCTTCTTACTTTTCCGGGAGACGAGATTACCACCAACAAAGACGCAATGGTCAGATGTAGATATCCTATCATCTTTAGATCCAGCCCAATCAGCATCCGCAAATCATTCTATTCTCATGTGATCATGATTTTGTTAAACAATACCTCGTCCTGGTGTCCCCTTCAAGTAACATAATATATGCTCTACAACATTCCAATGATCAACTGTCGGAGATGACATGTATTGACTTACTACACTCACTGAGTAAGCAATATCTGGATGAGTATCTGCAAGATAATTAAGTTTTCCAAACAATCTTCTATATCTTTTCGGATCTTCGAATGGCATGCCTTCGTTAGTGAGTTGCGCATTGGGAATCATGGGAGTATTACTTGGTTTTGCCCCTAATTTCCCTGTCTCAGCTAGTAAGGCAAGTACATATTTACGTTGATATAGAAATATGCCTTTCTTACTCCGTGTTATCTCAATCCCCAAAAAGTATTTCAGTGAGCCAAGATCTTAAGTCTGGAATTAATTGTGCAGAAAATTCTTAAGGGCCAAAGTACTTGCATTATCACTTCCTATAATCACGATATCACCGACATACACCACAAGCAATGTGATACCTGCTTTCGTTCGTCTGTAAAAGACAGAGCGATCTGATTTGCCTTTTATCATTCCAAACTGTTCAATTGATTGACTGAATTTCCCAAACCGTGCACACGGACTCTGTTTTAGACCATAAAGAGACTTGCGAAGTCGACAAACTTTACCATACTCCCCTTGAGCAACATATGCCGAAGGTTGCTCACTATAGACTTCTTCCTGAAGGTCACCATGCAATAATGCATTTTAATGTCCAACTGATGTAACTGCCAATCATGAGTTACAACAAGTGAAATAAGTAACCTGACACATGTTAATTTAGCAACATGAGAAAAAGTGTCAGAATAATCAACACCATAGGTTTGAGCATAACCCTTCGCAACTAATCAGGCTTTCAACCGAGCAACAAATCTGTCTAGGTTAACATTAACAGCAAAGACCCACTTACATCCAATAGATTTCTTCCCTGTACGTAAGTCAACCAAATCCCAAGTACCATTAAGATCTAAAACATTCATTTTCTCGACCATGGCATGACGCCATTCAGGATGAGACAAAGCTTCTTTGACAGAATTGGGAACAGAAATAGAATCAATGGGGTAGGTACGGGATCTCTATTTAGAACAGTTTCTGTAGGAACCCTCAAGTCTTCTTCTACAAGAAGGGGATCTCTATTTCTTCTTTTCCATTCAAATGTCAAAGCTTTGCCTGACTTAAGTTCAATCAAGCATGGAGTTTAATACTATGGAGTTAAAATTTTGCCATTTTCTTACTATGGAGTTAAAATTTTGCCAACTAAATATCGCAAGTTAACTATTAACGAGATCACAAACGTTTGAAATGTCCAATGCTCGTCTTCAAGATCCGTTAGGATCATGACTGTTGAAATATAAACTAGAATAATAATAATGATAGTAATAATGGAGAAAGGAGAAAGAATTTTCTGTGTATTTCATTGGAGGGTTAAGTGCCTATATATATATACATTACAAAAATAGAATATTCCTATAAGATTATATACAATAATAATATCCTAGAGTATTTTTTCATTTTCATTTACCCCAGTGCCGCAAAGGCTCCCACCTACGGTGGGGTAAGGGGGGTCGGATGTACGCAGTCTTACCCCTGTACTAAAGCACGGAGAGACTGTTTCCGGATGACCCATAGTGAAAATCCCATCCAAAATTGTATGGACTGACTGCTGCTTCATGACAAAGAAGCGCAAATGATGGAAAGAATAATATCCTAGAGTATATTCCTAAAATATTCTAAAGTATATTCTACGTTAGAATAATATTCTAAAGCATATTATAAAGTATATTCTAATGTCTTTCACACTCCCCCTCAATTAGGAGCATAAATATTTATCATGCCCAACTTGTTACATAAATAACCAACACGAATTCCATTTAGTGCTTTAGTGAACAAATCTCCAAGTTGCTCTCTAGTTTTCACATATCTTGTAGAGATCAATCCTTGTTGTATTTTTTCTCGAACAAAGTGACAATCGACCTCAATATGTTTTGTTCTCTCATGAAACATTGGGTTGTTGGCATTGTGTATAGCAGCTTGGTTATCACACCAGAGTTTAGCAGGCATTGGTGTCTTCAATTCGATTTCACTCAATAAATGGTTTATCCAGATTATCTCACATGCTGATTGTGCCATAGCCCGATATTCTGGTTCAGCACTCGAACGAGAAACCACATTCTGCTTCTTACTTTTGCAAGAGACGAGATTACCACCAACAAAGACGCAATAGTCAGATGTGGATCTTCTATCATCTTTAGATCCAGCCTAATCAGGATCTGCAAAACATTCTATTCTCATGTGATTATACAACAACATCCAAGCCTTAATCCCAAAAGAATTTGGGGTCGGCTAACATGAATCGATCTATGATATCGATGCCAAAAAGAGAAGGTGGACAATAAAAGGAAAAAAAGTAAGATAAAATGAATAAAATAAAGATACATAAATATAAGATAACAATAACACAAGAATATAACCAAGATAAAAGAAAAATAAATAAAAGAGCATAAAAAAGCTAGAAGATAAAAATAACATAAGAATATAAAAAGATAAGGAAGATAAACGATAAAAGAAACAAGAGAGAAAAGGTAGACAAGACATCAATCGTCCACATGGATGTGCGCCCTCCACTTTGCTCTCTCCACAGCCATACTCTCATCCAACCCAAGAAGACGCATATCAGTTCTGATTCCAAGTCTGTTTAGGTCTTCCCCTCCCTCTCTTCTCTGACTCTTCTCCCCACCCCTCAAGTCGTCTAACAGGTGCATCACTCGGTCTTCTATGCACATGCCCAAACCACCGCAAACGAGACTCCTGCATCTTATCTTCTATAGGTGCTACTCCCACCTTTTGTCTGATTACCTCATTCCTCAGGTGATCTTTTCTGGTATGTCCACACATCCAACGCAACATACGCATCTCTGTCACACTCATCTTTTGAATGTGGCATTGCTTCACCGCCCAACAATCTACGCCATACATTAATGCCGGCCTAATTGCTGTACGATAAAATTTACCTTTCAGTTTAGTCGGCATACCTCGATCGCATAGAAATCCTGAAGCACTTTTCCATTTCATCCACCCAGCTCTGATTCTATGACATACATCTCCATCTAATTCACCATCCTTCTGAATTATGGATCCCAAGTAATGGAACATATCACACACCGGTATCTCCTTACCATCAAGAGTAATCCCACTGTAGCTACTGCTTCTACCTCAACCGAACTTGCACTCCATATACTCAGTCTTGCTTTGGCTCAGTTTGAAACCCTTGCTCTCCAATGTTTGTCGCCATACTTCCAACTTTGCTTTAACACCGGATTATGTCTCATCAATCAATACAATATCGTCGGCAAACATCATGCACCACGGTATATCTTCTTGAATTGACTTCGTAAGTTCATCCATGACTAAAGCAAATAAGAAAGGACTCAGAGCAGATCCTTTGTGCACTCCAATAGTAACAGGGAACTCTGCGGTCCTCCCTACACTAATGCGGACACTTGTAGTACAAGCATCATACATATCCATGATAATGCTGATATACTTACGTGATATGCCTTTTCTAGTTAAGGCCCACCAAAGAACTTCTCGAGGTACCCTATCATATGCCTTTTCTAAGTCATTGAACACCAAATGCAAATCCTTCAAGTAATACCTCATCCTGGTGTCCCCTTCAAGTAACATAATATATGCTCTACAACATTCCAATGATCAACGGTCGAAGATCACATATATTGACTTACTACACTCACTGAGTACGCAATATCTGGACGGGTAACTGCGAGATAATTAAGCTTTCTAACCAACCTTCTATATCTTTCTGGATCTTCAAATGGCACGCCTTCATGAGTGAGTTACACATTGGGAATCATGGGAGTATTGCTCGGTTTTGCCCCTAATTTCCCTGTTTCAGTTAGCAAGTCAAGCACATATTTACGTTGAGATAGAAATATGCCTTTCTTACTCCGTGTAACCTCAATCCCCAAGAAGTATTTCAATGAGCCCAAATCTTTCATCTGAAATTGACTATGAAGAAAATTCTTAAGGGCCAAAATACTTGCATTATCACTCCCTGCAATCACAATATCATCAACATACACCACAAGCAATGTGATACCTGCTGAAGCATAAATGACTTAAATGGAACACATAGATATTCTTGGGCATTGTCTCCACTTAACACCCGAACAGGAGCGTAAACTGAGTTTTAATTTCAGCACAAAAGGAAGAAAAATGAGTGAACAACTCAGATCGACGTTTCATGAAATACAGCCATGTCATACGAGAATAGTCATCAACAAAGGTAACAAAATATTTAAAACCTGCTTTAGACACAACCGGGCAAGCACCCCAAACATCAGAGTGAACAAGGTCAAATGGAGCATTTGCTCGTTTATTAACTTGAGGGCTTAAGCTAGTACGATGGTGTTTCGCAAATTGACATGACTCACATTGTAAAGAGGTCATCTTATTGAATTGAGGATTTATTTGCTTCATTAATGGGAGAGATGGATGTCCTAATCGGTAATGAGCCTCTAACAAAGTCCCGACCCCAAGACAAGAGATACCTTTTGTGATTGATGTATCCAAAATATAAAGTCCAGCTTACTCATGTCCTTCACCAATAGTCTGCTTCGTTAACAGATCCTGAAACACACACAATATCCAGGAAAAAATGTTACAGAACAATTAAGAGTACGCGTGATTTTGCTGATGGAAAGCAAATTAAATGCAAAATTGGGAAGACTCAAAACAGGTGATAATGGCAGTGTAGAAGTTGGGATAACAATACCAGATCCAAGAACAGGTGAGGTAGATCCATCAGCTAAAGTGACACTAGAAGTAGGTAAATATGAATGAAATGATGAGAATAGATTAGGATTACCAGTCATATGATCTGTGGCATCTGAGTCAATGACCCATTTCGAGGATGAGGAAATAAGACATGTGTTTGAAATACCTGAATTAGCGACTACCGAGATAGAGACAGATTAATGCTTTAGAAATTCTTGGTAGGAAATAAATTTGGCATACTCGTCTGAAGAAACAGCAATTGATCCATCAGATGAACTGGTAACGGAAGCAACATGACCAAGCTGATTTGCTTGATTCTCGAATAGCAATTTCCTACATTCTTTGATCAAGTGCCCGGGCTTCTTGCAGTAATTGCATATTACTCCTCTACCACATGGACCCGTACAAGACATTTTTTTTTTGTTTTTATTTTTTATTTTTTTTTGTTTTTTTTTGTTTGGCAATTAAGTTCAAAACTTAGATAGCAATGGAAACTTACAGCAGCATTCTCGTTTGTGGGATCAAAAAAACTTTAATAAAATAACCAATCATATGGGCTTTACTGCTACAAACTCTTCAAGTTTCGTCCTTGGACTGGGGAAGAAAACGGATGCGCTAAATAGATACGATCTCAGTCAAAGGGGAGGATATCCATAGATATCCGATGCCAGATACTAGCGACCGACAAGACTTCCTCCAGCTCACAAAGATATCCGTCGGATTCCGTCTCTTGCTTGAGAAAGAACGAGAGAAGAATACCTGGAAGTAACGTGTACAAACAGATGGCTTTGAGGTTTTGTGAAGAGTTCGGATCAAATACCTGTTGTAGTGAGTGCTTCTGGAGGTCGTGTGGCTGATGGGCGTCGACTTGCAGCTGCGAACTTCCAACGCCGGGTCGGAGGCGACAGGGATGGTGTAGTCAGAAATTCGCTGGGAAAATGGTCGGACCTGGGCACCTGGCAGATTCTGAATGGTGCAGTTTGCTTGATACTGAGGTTCTGAATTTGCTTGAACTCAGGTTCTGAATAGAGGTTCTGTTTATGGTGATGGTGTGTAGAGAGGTTCTGTCCTGGACTGAGTTTCTGGGAGACAAAATGGTACCTAGAGGTTCTGAACTCAGGCTCTCGGAGAAAGAACCGAGTTTGAAAACTAAGCTGAAATCTGAAAAATAAACTCAAATGGATGTCTCTGATACCATGTTGAAATATAAACTAGAATAATAATAATGATAGTAATAATGGAGAGAGGAGAAAGGAATTTTCTGTGTATTTCATTGGAGGGTTAAGTCCCTATATATGCTCGAACTGATGACTTCCACCACGTAAAGGTTTCAAATTTCGAACAGGAAAGGGCGATCGAAGTTCAGTGAAGTAGGCATTACTTTGCACTACTTATATATTCGAGCCGGTATAAAGTATATATATTTAACTTATTAAGACTCAGTAATACTAGAATATTCCTATAAGATTCTATACAATAATAATATCCTAGAGTATATTCCTAAAATATTCTAAAGCATATTCTAAAGATAGAAGAATATTCTAAAGCATATTATAAAGTATATTCTAATGTCTTTCACAATGACTTTGGCGACGAGAATGTATGGGATGCAGTTGTTCCATTTAAGGAACTTCTTGATTCTTGGACAGCCATGTGTACGAAGCTATAGGTACCAGGTGTAGGACTCTGGAAAGCACAACCTTAACTGTCTGTCATTTTCTTATCTGTGTGGCAGTGCCAGACTGATGCGGTCAATAATTTCTCCCCCTTACTGGAGGTGGTGTTATTTCCCATTTGCTAGACCTGTTCAATATCCATAAGACCATAACTCATCGTCATATCACAGTCATGTTTCTGTGGCTAGAATCTGTCACAAACTTCTAAGATTTGCTTTTGATATTTTTGCAACCATTCAGTACACCTTAAGTTTGTTGGTGACCAGAAATACTGTTCTAGTGAAGAAGCAATCCATCTTTACACCAAAATATCCAGAAAAGCTCCCAAAATCCGGGGATACCTTGCTTTTTCTTTTTCGGAGCATGTACTGTTCACCGTTACTATTCTGGCAAGGCGCTGTGAAAAAGCAACTTTTCCTAGAAACTGTACATGAGCTTAAGCTAAAAAACTCTCCCAAAAATGTGTACATACTCGGCCACATAATAGTAGCGAACCCAACAGTTTTCACAATTTTAAATGTATTTGTAGAATTTCGACTTCAGTTAAAACTAAAAGTTGTTGAGAGTAATTCCCAGAGTCAACTTATCGAGTTAAAGACTTAAAGTTCAAGTTGAAAGTGAACTTCGAACATCAAAGTTGAAGTTAAAGTTTGAAAATTTCAAGTTGAGGATGTTCGAGTGGACACGAAATTTTAAATTTGAAGTTGGTATTTGATTCCTATGTAGTTGTTCCAGTCAAGTAAAAGTTCCGCATATCAGTATCAAGTTTCATGTGCTAGGTAATTATGTCATCCTAATCTACTTGTGTTGAGAAAATGCATTTCACATAAGCTGTAAGCTGTCTGCCTATGGTTCTCAACTTTCTATCTAGGTCGCCTTTAGAGTTTTTGGCTATCCCCCAAAGTAAGACTGTGGGGCTCCCAGTGCCTATATTTCTTAACATTTGAACCAAATAATCAATCAAGAACTATGCAGAATAACACACTTGCAATAGTTCTTTTCGTAGTTTCTTTTGTTCTGCTTCCACCTTACTGACAATTGGTGTCATTCGCCACTGCTGGACGTATACAAAAATCTAAAGTTGAGCAGTTTTAGCAACTCAGTCAATCAATTCAATTCACAGAAACTCCAAGTCTCTGTAGGGTCCAAGAATGGGGCATATGTTAACAGTATTGACTCTTAAGGAAAGTGTTATGTGCTATGACTAACCCTAGTTTTACATATTGTTGGGCATTTCTATAATTTGAATCTTTGAGGCACATCAATCCAATAAAGTCTAATTTATTACCATATTCGCCACCAGCTAAAACAATATCTGGAGGAGTGGTATAATCAACTCAGCAGATCAAATAGCAAACATTTAAAATTTCTCTATGGTCCAAGAGTTGAGTATATGTGTAACAAGATTTGATGCTATGGCTTATTTGCTCCCACCTGGAGGAGTGTTGAATACTTGAATGCTATGACCAGCCATTGTTATGATGGGCTGAGCCCCATGTGGTTACATAGTATCCCTAATAAAAATTCACTTTATTTGCAGGGTTGGTGTAGGTAACTTCTTAAGTTCATTGGTTGAAAAAGTTGGTACTGATATCAAGCCATTTATTTCCATGTTACTGAAGCTGCTATTACAAGTGGTTCATGATGAAAAAAGTGCTATTGCAAAACGTGCATATGCAAATGCTTGTGCAAAAGTTCTGAAATATTCATCTCCTACTCCGGCTCAGAAGTTAATTGAGGATACTGCCTCTATGCAAAATGGTGAAAGAAACGCTCAGATTTCATGTGCCATTCTTTTGAAAAGCTACTCATCCAATGCTCCTGATATTTTGAGTAGATATAGTGCCATAACTGTGCCTGTTATTTTCATCTCGAGGTCAAATTCAATCTCCCACTTATTGTTTAAATCATCAATTTGCTTGTATTGGAATACGTTGTATCTGTTTCTTTAAAATGTTGTTTTATTTATTTCATCATTGTAAATTTTTAGAGGTTCACCCTTGCAATGATGAAGTATGCACGCTATATATTTATGTATTGGTAGTATGCTGCCATATAAAAACAGCATTTCTTACTTGAGTGGCTCACTTATAAGATTATATGTAGAAATGTACAGCCGAGTACAAGTGTAGATAAGTTAGAAAACTTGTTGTAATTAGATGTAATTAATTCCTTCTTATCAGATAAGAAGTGTTAGGTAGTCAGATCCTACTTTTTAGGATCTCGTTATTGAGGTTGTTAGTCTTGTACTCTATATATATTGTAACTGGATGATTGAATGAATCAAGTCAGATATTTCCCTCAAACTTACATGGTATTTCAGTGCACACACTCAGATATCCACCTCTTTTGCTTGAAGGTAATATTTAGTCTAATCTAGGAGGCTAATGAAATGAATAATAGCAGCATAGTAGAAGGGGTATATATGTTCTCTCATATGTAGTTGAGGGGTATATGCATTCTCTCACATATAGTTCAAGGGTATATTTGTTTCAACTTTACAGTTTATGACACAAGCCCTACTTTTAAGTATAGATAGAAAAAGTTGGGAAGTACCTGCTACAACAGAAGCAGCCCTGGTGAGAAGCCAATAAGAAAGAACTACTTTTATGTTCATCCTCTTGATCATAAAGGATCCGCTCACCTGCCCAATCATTCCGAATAAAGCTTGCATCCTTTGTATTACCGCGGCTGCTGGCACAGAGTTAACCAGTGCTTATTCCCTGGATACCATTAATTGTTGCAAAAAAGTTGAAGGCTATATTTGTTCTTTGTGAAATATAGTTCAAGGGTATATTTTATTTCTTCTCCTTAGAGTAATACAATTAAATGTGATTCAGATTGGCATTGCAGTATTTCTTGAAGTGTAAAAAATGATGATATAATGATATTTTAAATGTATGGATCTAACTTTGTGAAAAAAATTAAATAGCTACTTAAATTATTTTGTATTCCGTAAAACATGATATGCTAATACATGTTTCTGTGTGTAACACGCTTTGCTTCGGCTAGTTATGTTGCCTATCGCTGATCTGAGATGCAGTATGATACTGTGATTTTTAGCTCCTCCATCCTATTTTCTAGTCCGAATTACCTACTTGTACAGTTTTGATGCCATGATAAATTGACAATTTGTAAGTTTGTTTTGTGAAATTTTCTGTAGATTTGAGGATGATAAGATAGTTTCCGATTTATATGAAGAAATGTGGGAAGAGAATATGAATAGTGAGCGGATAACACTGCAGCTCTACTTGAGTGAAATTGTTAATCTCATCAATGAAGGCCTCATGTCATCTTCATGGTCAAGTAAACGCAAGGTATTTGCGATTTTATTTTCCTTAAATTTTGTTCTGTTCCGTTTCAATAATGCCTTGGTATACTGCTCTTGATGCAGGCAGCCCATGCAATAAAAAAGCTCTGTGAAGTCCTTGGTGATTCAGTGTCTTCACATCATCATATGTTGCTCACACCTTTAATGAAGGAAATTCCTGGCCGTTTATGGGAAGTAAGATGCTTGTGCTACCTAGTTAGGATGTTTTTAATTGGACTGAAATTTTCTGGTCTAGCCTCGTAAATGTCTGGTTTGTGTATATTTTATAATTATTTTATAATTGTTGAAGTCTAGTCTGGTCTGGTCTGTTTAAGACTATGTTCGGCAAGCCACATAAGCTCAAAATGGGCTGAAATATTTTAAATTCAGTCAATTATTTTGTTAAAAATCTTGTTTGGCAAAAGAGCTTAAGTGGGCTGGATCTGAAATAATTGAACTGAACCCACACGCTACTCAGTCTAGCGTTTCCGTTCAGTTTAGTGTATAATTTACATACTTTCCCGTATTATCCTCTCGCTTCTCTCTTTCATTCGCCGATCATCTTCACCGCTTTATCAATCTTGAAGAATTCCCCTGAATTTGGAAGATGGGGAACGACTGTTCAATCTTCACAGAACTGTGCGTCACCACTAGTAGTGTTGATTCTCCACTCTTTGACTGTACAAGGATGCTTGAATCATCGTACATCTTGTTATTTGGTTAGCTGGAGTTGAGATGCCTCTTTTGGGACTACTTTTAGAAGGTTAGGAACTTTAGCACCAGAATTTTGCTCAGACCCATCGATGAGTCTCGTGTTGATTTATTTGCTACCAGTTTAAACGAAGAGATGATCTTCATTATATCCCAAATTTGGGTTGGTGCTTTTGCTAATGAGAAGAGTCAAGAGTGTAATGTTAGAGGCACAATATGACTATAATTAATATTTAATAAATAATAATTACAGAGTATCATTATGTAAGAAATAAAGACCAACCCTCTATTTCAATGAAGAGGTATTTCTTCACTCAAAAAGTATATGTAATACACACACAAAATAGAATACATATATAACTATGCATACTAAAATCTTATGAAGTACGGAGTAATATTTATTTAAATATAAAATCATTATAATAAATATTTTGTTCTATTAATAAAATCTATGCCCTTTAATGTAATTTCATATTATCCGGTCACTCTCTCAGCTCTTTTTGCCAAACGGGTTTACTCTATTCAGCTAATTCAGATTCAACACTTCAAAATCCAGCTTCAAACAATAGTCTCTAATCCAGATAATAGCCCCTAATTCAGACATTAGCCTCCAGTTCTAGCTTGTTGTGCCAACCATAGCCTAAGTTTGGTTTGGTCTGTTCAGGGACTGAAATAATTCCAAGTAAAAGCATCCCTATTCATTAGAACAAGTTGATTTTCCCCTCTGATTAGTAATTTATGTGAACTATGTTACAATTGGGTTTTTTTCTTTCTAATTGGTGATGTTATTTTTTCACATTTAAAGAGATATAGGATTTTATTTCGTATTACAAATGATTCATCCGATAGGTAATTCCATTAATATTTATTAAGTGCTCAGATAACTTCTATAGTTCTATGATAATTTTTTTCCTCACTTTAATATGTAAGTTAGTCCGCATTCATCATCATCATCATTACCCCAGTGCCGCAAAGGCTACCACCTACGGTGGGGTAAGGGGGGGTCGGATATACGCAGTCTTACCCCTGTACTAAAGCACAGAGAGACTGTTTCCGAATGACCCATAGTGAAAATCGCGTCAAAAAATACATGGACTGACCGTTGCTTCACAATAAAGAAGCGCAGACAGTTTAGTGAACCATTTTGCTTTATTCCATCATATTCTCAAGCCAAAAAATAGTGAATCTTTGGCTCCATTGCAAATGATGGAAAAACAAATGTTTGCAAAAAAATAGTGAATCTTTGGCTCCATAAGTTAGTCCGCATTGTTTTGAGTTATATCTTCAAAATTAATTTATTAAAGTAAACCATTGTTATTGGCCATAAAGTTTCTTTCCGTGAACATCAAGTGGTGTCTCCTGTTTTGATGATGACAATCATGCTTTGTCTACAAGGATGTCTCTCCATTATAAGAAACCATCTCCAGTACCATCCTCTTTTCCATGAAGTGCTGTCACCATTAAGTTTTACTTTTTGTTTTGTTTTTGGGTGGTGGTAGACTGTCAAGGTTTTTAAGAAGGAATGATGATTAGCCAATAAACAATCAGAGAACCCAATGGAAAGTGTATGGGAATGTGGAATATTTGTATAACAATTTTTTTATGCTTCTCCTTAAAGATATCCATCTAGTATTTTCTTTTTCCATAGTTTACATGCTTCTGATGTTACTATGGATGGTCCTAGCTTTTTTGAGGGCATTTAATTTCTCCTGATTAAGCTTATGAGATGTTTGCATTTCATGGCAGGGAAAAGAGGCCTTACTGTATGCATTATCTTCGCTTTGTAAATCATGCCATGAAGCAATTTCTGCTGCCAATACCGAGTCCCCAAATGCCATTTTGGATCTAATGTCTTCTGCCTGCACTAAAAAAACACGCAAGTATTGTGAAGCTGCCTTTGACTGTCTTGAGCAGGTAAACCCCACCAGCTTTGAAGAAATTTGAATGCTGGATTTAAATACTTAGGGTGTACAACAAAGAAAAACAATATTGTCAATATGTAGTGAAGAAAAATATTATAGGTGTAGCAATACTTCCCAAAAATGGCAGATACAGAAACTACTCAGATTCCAAACACAATGGGGAATTTTTATAACAATTCAATTATAAGTTTAGAATTACATCACACAGTCCTCTTTCCATCATTTGGCTTGGGAATATGATGGAATAAAGCAAAATGGCTTAATAAATTGTCTGCGCTTCTTTGTTATGAAGCAACAGTCAGTCCATGCAATTTTCGATGCGATTTTCATCATGGGTTAACCGGAAACAGTATCCCTGTGCTTTAGTACAAGGGTAAGGCTGCGTACATCCGACCCCTCCTTACCCCACCATAGGTGGGAGCCTTTGTGGCACTGGAGTAATGCTGTTGTTGCAGTTGCCTTGTTGTTGTAATTACATGATTTACATCACACAATCCAAGGCAAGGATAAATGCTTGATTTTTTTACAATGAACGAGCTTCTATAATTCAAGGTGCCAAGGTGGCAATAACACTCCGGTGTAAATGTTCGGGAGTGGTTCTCATGAACGATATTCGAAGTATGTCAAAAGTAATCTTAATAGGAGATTTAGGGGTGAGTCAGCCTAATCCTAGTCAAATCTAATGAACTTAGCAAGCCCTACCACCTAGACTTCCCTAAGACTGTAACTTGAAAAGTTTCCAAAACATACTCGTAAACTACTGTTTTTTTTGCATAGCATACCTTGAACAGATGCATGTACACCCACTTGCAACTTATTATCTTTGTCTTGCCATGTATTCCTTGATAACCTGACTGAGAGGATCACATATCTTTCTTCATGTTGCTCATGTTCTACACATATAATCTCTTCTACTCACTTGTGCGAACCAGAAACCACCCGCCTGATCTAAATACACATTAATTTAAAAAAGTAACTGTATTAGCCCATATCTTTGACATTTAATGAAGTCTAGTGCATCCCCATATGATGATGTTATATCCGTTTTATAAATTAACTCAGTACGGGTTTCTGGTTTGTTGTATATTAACTTAACTTTAGAGTTTATGTCACTCTGTTTTTCTCATTTGACACCTTTTCATCATGCATCAATATTTCAGATTATTAAGGCCTTCAATAATCCGGACTTCTTCAGCAAAGTTTTCCCATTGTTGTCTGAAATGTGCTGCTCCACTTCAACTGGTGATGCTAAAGCAGGTATTTACTTCAGCCACTAGGTTAAGTTTTGTTTCCATTTTAAAGAGGCCCTAAACCAACTCATGAAGGTTCTTGTCTTCTAGTAAACGTAGGGGCCTCTAATAGGCTGCAAATATCTTCTAATAGCCCAATTTGAGAAAATGAGACCTTTTTGCCAAGGGTGATCTTATTTCAATGCATTGGCCATTGGGCTTCTTACATTTTCTACTTACCGTGTTAAATTTGTCCCAGCTCACCCCCAAAGGAACTTCAATAGGTGGGGTTTGCCTCGAATTTTTAGGCTCAAACCTTGTAAATGTGGGATGCTCAGCACATGCCCCCATGCTCAAGCTGGGCTGGGCTAGTTAATGGCTAGTTAAATGGGTCCAAACCAATCCTAAGGCTGGTTAAATGAGTCCAAACCAATCCTAAAAAGGATACCTAAGCCATCAAGTGGGTGAGCATCCAACATACACAAATCGTGGACTAGGCTCTGATACTATGTTAAATCGGGTTTACCTCACCCTAACAAGATCACCAGGAGGTAAGGTCTACCTCTATAGTACACTCAAATCAAATAAAGAACTAATGTGTGATAGATACTCAACAAGTAATTATAGCATATGCGTTTGGCTTGGTTCTTTGGATCAGATTTATATCCTTATTTTACCTTGTAGTGTTGCTAGGGCTTTGCGCAGTTTCAATTTGGATTTTCTGTGCTTTGATTTCCATGTGGTGTTAACTGCTAAGCCTCCTTTGTTGTTGCTTTGATCACCTGTTTTTGCAGAGGACGAGGAAAACTTGTCTGCTGGAAGTGATAAAATAGTGAACTGCATTACTGCTGCCATACATGTAGCACGTTTGGATGACATCATCGAACATCAGAAGAACTTGTTCAATGTTTTTTTAGTTTCACTCTCAGCTAGTGTTCCATGGATAGGTAACTGCCAAATGATGCTCTTCTCTCTTTTCTTTGCACACAAATCATTCTATTCTCTTTCAATAATGTGCTGTTTTTTGGACAGTTAAAATAACAGTTTTCTCATCAATTAAAGAGCTTTGTTCAAGGATCCATGTTGTGATTGACGACACTAAAGATTCTCCTCCAAAAAACATTAATTCTTTGGTTCGAGAGGTAATATAAACCTCGTGTTTTTTTTTCTCAACACTTCAAAACGGCTGTTATCTTGGGTTCTAAGCGACTCTTGTGCTAAATAACAGCTCTTCATGGAGACGTCTTCCAAAGTGCTTGAATGTATACGTACTATAAAAATAGCACAGGTATGCTATGAAGTCTTCTTCGTCTGCTCTTTATCTGAGGATATTATGTTTTTATAGTTTTAAATTTCCAAGACTGGCTCTTGAAAAATCAAGTTGCATTGTTCCACTATAAATTCAGCCCACGTGTTTAATGTATATGTAAAAAAACTTAAGAAATCCGCCTACTAAAAGTACGAGTAATAATAATTTCTCCTCGCAATGCAAATTCTCCGATCCATCAATGCTTGGGACCAAATGATGATGATAAAGGATTAGTTCAATGAAGTGTCTTCTTAAGATTTGATCCTAAATGATTTTTTTATTGTAATTTTTGTTTGTTTTCAGCTCTAAATTTAACTTGGAGTTTCATAGATTCAAGATCCGAAAGATAAGTTTTCCATCAAAGTAGGATATGAAAGTTGAAATTATTAGTTTACGACCTGAGTGATAGAAACCGTCATTCCAGTACATAAAAAGCATCAATATCAAATCTTTTTAATTGTAAATATATTTTAATAAGTCCTTGTTAAACTTAGCATATACTGTGATTCTGTGAATGATTTTTCCTTGAAAATTAACATAGAAGGTGTTAAAAATTAAAAAGACTTGCAATTCATGACTTTTTGTCTTAGAATCTTAGATTGACAACCTCAACCATTAAGGTAATAAAGTGATAATTTTCATCTTTGCCAACCTATCTTTAAGGATATAACTCCATCTAACTTACATTTCACATGTATGTTGACAATGCTATGAAGGCTACTACTCAATTGTTGTATACTTCCTTGAGACCTCACTCATTTTTGGCGTGCACAAACTCAGGTGCATATAGCTGCGGCAGAGTGTCTTGTGGAAATAACAGATCTGCTGGTAGCTTCTGCTGCTCCAGTGATGGGGCTGTGTGAAACCAGATTTGGCCCCGAGCTTTTGCAAGTGACTGAAATCGAAAAAAATGAGTTGGCCAAGTCTTCTTTGAAGAAGTGTATCGATACCCTTAAAACTCTCCAAGAAAAGCAAATGATAATTGGCTAAAGGCTTTATTTGTTTTCGCAGCCAGACGGATCATCACAAATCACTCTAAATGCCGACATGGAAACCACAACATATGTTTGAGGAGGTTGATTAAATGATTTTCTTTAGTTTTTTAACTTTTATAGTGGTATAGATGCCTTATATAACAAATTATCATTTCAAACTCGTGCAAATTGTGGTATAACATCTTTAAATAGTGTTGAAATAGAAACTGAAATGATATTAAAATGGAGAGAAGGATTTTCTGTGTATTTCATTAGAGGGTTAAGGCCCTATATATATATATATTACAAAGATGGAATATTCCTATCTAAGATGCTATACAATAATAATGTCTAGAGTATATTCCTAAAGCATATTCTAGAGCATATTCCTAAAGCATATTCCTAGATACAATAATACTTTCACACTCCCCCTCAAGTTGGAGCATAGATATTTATCATGCCCAACTTGTTACATAAGTAATCAACTCGAATCCCATTTAGAGCTTTAGTGAATAAATCTCCATGTTGTTCTCCAGTCTTCACATACTCGGTAGAGATTAATCCTTTTTGTATCTTCTCTCGAATAAAATGGCAATCAACCTCAATATGCTTTGTTCTCTCGTGAAATACGGGGTTGTTTGCTATGTGTATAGCAGCTTGGTTATCGCACCACAACTGAGCAGGCATTGGTGTCTTCAATCCAATTTCATTCAATAAATGGTGTATCCATATTATCTCACATGTGGATTGTGCCATAGCTCGATGTTCTGATTCAGCACTAGAACGAGAAACCACATTCTGTTTCTTACTCTTCCAGGATACAAGATTACCACCAACAAAGACACAATAGCCAGATGTAGATCTTCGATCATCTTTAGAATCGGCCCAATCAGCATCTGCAAAGCATTCTATTCTCATGTGATCATGGTTTTGATAAACAATACCTCGTCCTGGTGCTCCCTTTAAGTAACATAATATGTGTTCTACAGCAGCCCAATGATCAATGGTCGGAGATGACATGTATTGACTCACTACACTCACAGAATAAGCAATATCTGGATGGGTGACTGCGAGATAATTAAGCTTTCCAACCAGTCTTCTATATCTTTCTGGGTCTTCAAACGGTGTGCCTTCTTGAGTGAGTTGCACGTTGGGAACCATGGGTGTTGTACTTGGTTTTGCCCCTAATTTCCCTGTCTCAGCTAGTAAGTCAAGTACATATTTACGTTGAGATAGAAATATGCCTTTCTTACTTCGTGTTACCTCAATTCCCAGAAAGTATTTCAAAGAGCCAAGATCTTTCGTCTGGAATTGACTATGCAGAAAATTCTTAAGGGCCAAAATACCTGCATTATCACTCCCTGTAATCACAATATCATCAACATATACCACAAGCAATGTGACACCTGATTCTGTTTGTTTGTAAAAGACAGAGTGGTCTGATTTGCCTTTATCATTCCAAATTGTTCAATTGATTGACTGAATTTCCCAAACCATGCACGAGGACTCTGTTTCAGACCATAAAGAGATTTGCGAAGTCGACAAACTTTACCATACTCCCCCTGAGCAACAAATCCCGGAGGTTGCTCGATATAGACTTCTTCCTTAAGGTCACCATGCAAAAATGCATTTTTAATGTCCAACTGATGTAAGTGCCAATCATGAATTGCAGCGAGTGAGATAAGTAACCTGACAGATGTTAATTTAGCAACAGGAGAAAAAGTGTCAGAATAATCAACACCATAGGTTTGAGCATAACCCTTTGCAACTAATCGGGCTTTCAACCGAGCAACAGATCCGTCTGGGTTAACCTTAACAGCAAAGACCCACTTACATCCAATAGATTTCTTCCCTGTAGGTAAGTCAACCAACTCCCATGTACCATTAAGATCTAAAGCATTCATTTCCTCTACCATGGCTTGACGCCATTCAGGATGAGACAAAGCTTCTTTGACAGATTTGGGAATAGAAATAGAATCAATGGAAGCAATAAAAGAACATGAAGCAGGAGATAACTGATTGTACGACACAAATGAAGAAATAGGATGAGTACAAGACCGTGTACCTTTACGTACTGCTATTGGGAGATCAAGATCTGATGTGGAATCAAGATCTGAAGATGCAGATACTGGTTCAGGACATGAGATCGGAGTCGAACTAGTATCAGGAAAAGTAATCACAGGTATCGCCGGTGGAGGGTGATCAGGTGCTTTGTGTCGACGGGTGTATACCAAATGTACGGGAGGCCTAGGGTCATGAACAATAACTCGTGGAATATTTGTCGAAAGTGTGGACTCGGAAATAGTCATCGTGTAAATGAGAATATCATCATTACTCTCACGAATATCTGCCTTGGATGATGAAAAAGGTGTATTTTCATGAAATGATGCATCAATAGAAACAAGATACCGACCAGTACTCGGACAAAAACATCTATACCCCTTTTGGACTCGAGAATAACCCAAGAAAATACATTTTAAAGATTTCGGATCTAACTTTGTTAGATGAGGATTAACATCTCTAACAAAACAAGTGCAACCAAATATTTTAGGTGGGATAGGAAAAAGCTCTCTGTTTGGAAATAGACAATGATAAGGAGCTTTACCATTCAAAACAGAAGATGGCATTCGATTTATCAAAAAACATGCAGTAGACACGACATCTGCCCAAAACTGTTTAGGCACATTCATTTGGAATAGAAGAGCCCTTGCAGTTTCTAAGAGATGTCGGTTCTTTCGTTCCGCAACTCCATTTTGAGGAGGTGTATCAACGCATGAAATTTGATGAATAATGCCATGTTGAAGCATAAATGACTTAAATGTAGCAGATAGATATTCTTGGGCATTGTCTCCTCTTAACACCCGAACAGGAACGTTAAACTGAGTTTTAATTTCAGCACAAAAGGAAGAGAAATGAGTGAACAACTCAGATCGACGTTTCATGAAATACAACCATGTCATACGAGAATAGTCATCAACAAAGGTAACAAAATATTTAAAACCAGCTTTAGACACAACCGGGCAAGCACCCCAAACATCAGAGTGAACAAGGTCAAATGGAGCATTTGCTCGTTTATTAACTCGCGGGCCTAAGCTAGTACGATGGTGTTTCGCAAATTGACATGACTCACATTGTAAAGATGTCATCTTATTAAATTGGGGATTTATTTGCTTCATTAATGGGAGAGATGGATGTCCTAATCGGTAATGAGCATCTAACAAAGTCCCAACCCCAAGACAAGAGATACCTTTGGTGATGGATGTATCCAAAATATATAGACCAGCTGACTCATGTCCTTTACCAATGATCTGCTTCGTTAACAGATCCTGAAACACACAATATCCCGGAAAAAATGTTACAGAACAGTTAAGAGTACGAGTGATTTTACTGATGGAAAGCAGATTAAATGCAAAATTAGGAAGACTCAAAACAGGCGATAATGGTAATGTAGAAGTTGGAACAACAGTACCAGATCCAAGAACGGGTGAGGTAGATCCATCAGCTAAAGTGACACTAGAAGTAGGTAAATATGAATGAAATGACGAGAATAGACTAGGATTACCGGTCATATGATCTGTGGCACCTGAGTCAATGACCCATTTCGAGGATGAGGAAACAAGACACGTGTTTGAAATACCTGAATTAGCGGTTACCGAGATAGGGACAGAGGAATGCTTTAGAGATTCTTGGTAGCAAATAAATTTGGCATACTCGTCTGAAGAAATAGAAATTGATCCATCGGATGAACTGGTAGCGGAAGCAACATGAGCAAGCTGATTTCCTTGATTTTTGAACAACAATTTTCTACATTCTTTGATCAAGTGTCCGGGCTTCTTACAGTAATTGCATATTACTCCTCTGTCAAATTTACCCGCACAAGACATAATTCCCTTGTTTTTTTTTTCTTTTCCTTTTTTTTGTTTTGTTTTTTTTTTGTTTTTGCAGTTTAATTGAAAATAGAGATAGCGGTGGAAACTTACAGCAGCCTTCTCATTTGTGGGCTGAAAATGTTAATAAGCAATCAACTGGGCCTTACTCCTACGGACTCTCCAAGCTTCGTCTTTTACTTGGGAAGAAAACACATGTGCTAACAGATATCCATTCTTCAACAATCAGATGCGCTAACGAGATGCGACCGACCGACAAATTTCCTCCAGCCCACAAAGATATCCGATGTGAGATACTAGCGACCAACAAATTTCCTCCAGCCCACACAAATATCCGTCGGATTCCCTCCCTTGAGAAAGAGCGAGAGAAGAAAACCAGAAAAGAAGTATCACTGCGGATGTAGTGAGTGCTTCCAAAGGCCGTGTGGCTGATGGGCGTCGATTTGGAGTTGCGAACTTCAAACCCTGGTCAGAGACGGCAGGAATGGTCTTGTCAGAAATCCGCCGGGAAGATGGTCGGACCTGGCAGATTCTGAATGATGTAGTTTGCGTGATACTGAGATTCTGAATTTGCTTGAACTAAGGGTCTGAATAGAGGTTCTGTTTAATGGTGATGGTGTGTAGAGAGGTTCTGTGCTGCACTGAGTTTCTGGGAGACAGAATAGTACCTAGAGGTTCTGAACTGAACTCAGGTTCTGGGAGAAAGAACTGAGTCTGAAAACTAAAATGAAATCTGAAAAATAAACTCAAATGGATGGCTCTGATACCATGTTGAAATAGAAACTGAAATGATATTAAAATGGAGAGAAGGATTTTCTGTGTATTTCATTAGAGGGTTAAGGCCCTATATATATTACAAAGATGGAATATTCCTATCTAAGATGCTATACAATAATAATGTCTAGAGTATATTCCTAAAACATATTCTAGAGCATATTCCTAAAGCATATTCCTAGATACAATAATACTTTCGCAAATAGAAATAACAATTACGTAGTATTACACTTTTAATTGTTCAACCATATGACATTATGACATGGCGATACACCGACTGTCTATACTTGAAGTTAATTTACTCCTTTTTAAACGTTCTTAACTAAAGCTATATTTCCTTATTTGGTAGATAGAATATTATCAGGCTACATAAAGTATTCAAACCGTGCCAAAACAATAAATGCCACGGTAATATTTACCTTTATAAAAAGGGCCTTTGTGGAAGTAAAAATATGATGTCCTTGAGCTCGGTGAAAGTCGAATTAAGAACTTCTTTAGGTGGATAATATATTGTTTAGGTGGTATAACACCATTTGTTTATTATTGTGATTTTGTCAAAAATAATATTAGGTGAAAATTAAGGATAAAAATAGGGTCACATTTAAAAAATTATAAAGTAACTACAGGATATTTATGCCCTTTTAATAAGTGACTTCTGCATCCGATTAATAGTAAACTTGTAGTTAGAAAAAGGTGAGATTGTTTACGTGTATTGTTTCTAAAGCAAAAACAAAAAAACTGAAATAGTAGGTCACCCAGTGGCGGATCCAGGATACAAAGTTATTGGGGGTAGGGTAAACAAAAAATGCATCAAAAAATAATAATAAAGTATTAATGTAATAGTACAATAATTTTAACAAAATACATCACACTTGTTCGCATCCAGTTTTAATCTTTTGGAAAAAAGATTCATTACAATTTCATTTGTAACAGTTTCAAATTTCAATTAAAGTTTTAACAAAATACATCACAATTAACTTTTATAATACATTAATACATTTTATTTAACTACCTAAAGTAACATATTATTTATATTTAGTGTTTCTAACATATTAAATGCCATTTTGTAATTTATAATTTTTAAGTGTAAAACATTACATTAATAGATGGGTAACTATTTCGGAAACACACCAATTGAATTTAATCTAATTGATCTTTCTAAAATATTAAATCCGATTCATTTAAATAAATAACCCTATAATAAATTTTTAACATTATTATCAGTTTAGTAATACTATTTAGGAAGTTTTTACTTGGATTGTTTTCAATTGCAGATCAGATCAGACCTGACTAAATAGACCAGACCAGACTTAGATAGACCAGACCGGACTTAAATATACCATACCAGACTTTACTTGCGTAGTTATAAAATAAACAAAGACCAGAAATTTACCAGACCAGATCATACTTAAATAGACTAGACCAGTAAATTGTAGTCCAAGTAAAAACATCCTTAATATTTATATTAGGGAAAAGGGACAAATAAGCCCACGTACTAATAAAAAAAGGTCAAATAAGTCCTTATTTAGAAGGCTCTGTCCGACCGTCAAGATTTGGGGCGGTTTCCGGTGAAATTTTTTGATGAAATTTTTTGAGCATCTTACTCATTGAGTCTAGTTTTCTCATACCAAATATTATCTAACAATTCAATCGAGAAGACATTCAAATGAATTCTTGAAGATAACTGCGTTTTTAACTGCACAATTATCTTCAAGAATTCATGTGAATGTCTTCGCGATGGAAGTTTTAGCTGAAATTTGATATGCATAAACTAGACTAAATGAATAAGATGCTAAAAACATTTCATCAGATAATTCTTTTGGGAACCGCCCCAAATGAGGACAACCAGACAGAGCCTCCTAAATAAGGACTTATTTGACCTTTTTTTGTTAGTACATGGGCTTATTTGCCCATTTTCCCTTTATATTAAATACAGAAAGTAAACAATATATAAAGTCATAAAATAACTATACGGAGTACTAAACTAGCAAAGGGGCAACTACTTCTTTTTATTGGGAGCAATTCATTTTGTTTATTGGGGGCAACTACTTCTTTTTATTGGGGGCAATTACTTGGACCTTTAATTTTAATTAAAAACTTACAAAGGGTTAGTGGGATCTTATTGGGGGCAGCTGCCCCCCCTCATATGTGAGTAGATCCGCCCCTGAGGTCACCTTGACATTATGTAAAGGTGAGATTATTTTACCTACAGTTAGTTTTAGTAGGTAGTTAGTTAGAGAAGTAGTTGTAATATGGTTGAGCTAACTGTAAAAACTAGCTAAGCTCAGTTGTTTGCCATTCCACACAATTATGTGTATAAATAAGGAAGGAGATCATCAATAAAGTTCAGTTGTTTGCCATTCCACACAATTTACAATTTAATATCACTCTACGTTAAACAATTGAGCTCAGCTCTTGTGAAGTGATCATCATCCCTAACAGTCGAGCAAAGCTCCTGTTATATTATTTGTATCAGAGCGTCGTGGTCATCATCACTTTTCGTCCGTCTGAAATTCTACTGTACCTCGATCACGTTCGAAATCCGCCATTGAAGCTATGGAAGAGCAATTACAAGCTCTCACTCAATCTCAGTGACAATTTCAGATATTCAACAGCAAATTCAACAATTAGTAGAGATTGTGGTGGATTTACAGAAGAAAGTTGATAAAGAATCTTCTTCCAGTTCGTCAAACATTCATCACCACTATGAAAAGGGGGGAAATCATACCAAGCCATTGGGGTATGTTCCTAAACTTGAATTTCCCTATTTTGATGGCAATAATAGTAGAATCTGGATTAAGAAATGTAAGAGGTATTTTGCATTATGTCGTATACCTGAAGAACAACAAGTTGATATTGCTGCCTTGAATATGTCTGGTGAGGCAGAAATTTGGGTAACTAATTATTTGGTTGATAAAATTGGGGTAAGCTGGCAGGAATTCAAAGAAGATTTATCAGCTAGGTTTAGAGATGAAACTGAAAGGGATGTGGTGGAAAGATTTAATAGATGCCAACAGTAATCCTCCATTGATGATTATATTGATGAATTTGAAGAACTTAAGAGTTTGGTTAAGAAATCTCACCTATTGTCTGAAAAAATACTTTTTAGACTGCTTAATTGGAGGCTTAAAATTATCTATGAAATCCTTTGTTAGAGCTCTTAAACCTGCATCTATGACTGAGGCAATTGAAATCATCTATGAAATCCTTTGTTAGAGCTCAAATTTGCATCTATGGCTGAGGCAATTGAAATAGCAAGAATACAAGAAGAAACTATAACTGTCACATCCAAAGTCTCTAATGCTTATAAAAGGAGCCTTCCAAGCTTGTCAAGCAATACATCATGGCATGTGTCCTTAAAGAACACTTTAACAAAGGATCAAAACCTCACTAAAAATAGTTCAAGAACTTACATTCCTGCTTATGTGAGAGTAGAAAAATTGGCAAAGGGGCAATGTTACTATTGTGATCAAGCCTATGATAGGAATCATAAATACCAATTCAAAAGAACTCGATTATTTACAGTAGAGGTTCAAGGCTTGGAAGAGGATCAAGAACCAGAAAATGACTGTGAAGAGAATAGAGAAATTGAACAGTTTGAGATTCGGGATCCTTGCATATCTATTAATGCTCTATCTGGTTGTTCAGAGTTTCATACTATATCATAGACGAGGAGTAGTCCAGTCCTTGAACGTTTCACTAAGTGTTTATGGCAATCGGCCTTCTGGGCTGAGTCGGGGACTTGGTGAGGGGGTCTGGGATAAATGGTGTGGGGGCTCCGGATCCGGTCGTCGACCGTGAACGAGGAGTGGTCCAGTCCTTGAACGATTCACCAAGTGCATGTGGCAGATCAGCCCGCTGGGCCGAGCCGAGGACTTGGTGAGGAGGTCGGGGACAAACGGCGGGAAAGAATGGTTAACACAAAATGAAATGAAATGAAATGAATGATCTTTATTCTTCGACACTAATGGCCGGGAAAATACAATGATACAACAAGTACAAATTGGAGAAGATACAAAAAATGATACAAAGATGCAATTAGGCCCGATCGCCACCTGGAGAGGCACCCTTGGAGGCAGCATCCTTTTTCTCTTTGATGAGTTTAAGGGCTCCCTCGTGGGCCTCGACGAATAGCGGATAAAATCCAACGGCCGCAGGGTCAAACGGAGCCGGGAAATGACGTTCCAAGACCAAAAGATTCTACTGGACAAGGCAGACCATGCCTTTGGCAAAGGTATCATTGGCCAAATGTGCGAGGAACTGCTCACCTTCCCGGGAACCCTTGAACAAGTCAATGCCGGCCAAATAAGGCTCCTCGCTCTGCGCCAAATGTTTCCCAACAAACTGAGGAAGAAACTTCTTGGCAACGGTCCGCAGAGCTTCCCGACAGGTCGTAAACCGTTGGAACTCAACCGAACCAGCCGCCTTGATCTTGGAAACATCAGCCTCATAAGAAAGGGTTGCCCCGTCATCTCCAACCCGACGAACGACCACGCTGGCGCTCTCGGCAGCTTCAAGCTGGGCACGGAGCATTCGCAACTCTCTGTTCTAACCTTTGAGCTTCTCTTTCAGGGAAGCGTTCTCCCGGGCGAGCTTATCAGCAGCATCCACCTTCTCCTGAAGACGGGAAACATGACCCTTGGCATTCTTGATTAGGTCATCGGCCTCGGCTTTCAGCCTGGCCATTGCCCGACCTTGCCACTCGTAGGCTCCTCTGGCCTTATTGAAATAAATGGCAACCTTGTCCAACTCAGGGAGGCCGCTTTCGAGCAAGTCCTCAGGCTCCTCATATGCGGCAAAATCAGAAGGCACCCTCAGTCCCAGGGAACACCATATGGATGAAGCGGTTTGTCCAAAAAGCATCCTCGGTTCAGCACGATGCCCGACCCCAGAAAATTCAATGAGCCCCAAGGTAAGATTGTTAATCTCTGATACCGGAAGAGGACAAGCCGTATTCTGCTCAGAGGGGATGGTTGCCTCATCATCAGATACATCCACCAGAACCACAGCCTTGGAAGCACCATCATGGTGGGGTTTCTTGCGCGAACGTTCGGCTTCAGCGTCAACCAGCGCTCAGGATTGCATCACCAGACGCTCAGCCTAGACGATCATCTTCCCCTTTTCCTTGTCGGACCGGCCTGTAAACAGGGGGATGTTGTTTGTACGGCCCATGGATGGGGGATCGATATAAACACCTGCAAAGGGAAAAGCACAGTTAGAGTCATGAAATACACAAGGCCCAAAACCCCGAGCTGTGATTAGGCATACATATCCCAACTTTCACCATAAAAGAGGCGACCACGAGCTGTCGGAGGTTTTGGGTACCAAGGGAGGCAATATGTGCGGCATATCTCATCTCTTCATCGGTCAGGGTCGGAGAGTCAAACTCGACCGGGTACAGATTCCACTGATCTGAAAAAGGCATCGGGGAACCCACTTCGACGAAGAAGAACTTCATCTCCCAGCCCTCGGGGTTCGAACCATTGTTGGTAAAGAGGACTCGCAAGGGACGGGCGGTCAGGCCAAGGCAACCCATACGGCCAAAGGGGGAAAACACGGAAAAAATGAAGAAACAGATCCGTGGTGGGGACGACCCCCACACTGTGGCACTAGATAATGAAACCGGTTATAAGCCTATACACAGCTGGGACGAGCTGCGTGGATACAATTCGGTGCTCCCGGTAGAGTCCGATGAGAAACGGACGCGGAGGGAAACCTAGGTCGGCTATTATCGAGTCCAACTGGACGATCACATGGCCAGGCAGATGGCGCATCAGATGGAAAATGAACCGGGCGTCCCATGCCCGATGGAAGTAAGAGTTGGTGAATGAACAACAATACAGGCACTGGCGCTGACGCCGAATGAAATGGAAATGTAGGGAGTAACGAGGGGCTGCTGGTCATGCCCCGCTCGTAGAACTCCAGATCATCCTCGAAAAACATTTGTCATCCGTCTGATCTTCAGGACGGGTGGAGGTGGATGTCGAGCTACCTCAGGTGCTACGGGTAAACTCCATGGTATCAGGGATCGAGGAAGCCGAAGGTCTTGGGTTACCGGACATAGTGAAGGCAACTAAAAGGCCGAGCTAGGGACTTACGAAAGGGCGGATCAAACGTAGAGAGAGAAAGTAAAATGGCAGAGAAACGACATGCAGGAGTTGGGAATTATGGTTGATTCCCTGGAACTAGGGTACTTATAAGCAATGCTGCTTGGCCCACCTAACCAGAAAGGGACACGTGGCGGATCGTGATGGGTGGTCCCCGCGGTTGACTGCGTCATTTCGGTTCTCGTGTCAAGCGGGGGCCACAGGATGGGATCTTTTGCTAAAACAATGAATGGTGACGTACGTCCCCATGGTCTTGAACCAAAAATGGGATCAACATCTGTTATGTTGAGACGAGCGGTTATAAGACCTTGCCCTCAGGGTAACCCCGCCTTGTCGGCAAACTAGGCATCAGGATGAATGTACCATTCCCATAGAAGGATTTTCGGCCCTGCAGGCGGAACTTCTTTGAATTCACGTCGATCCCCTAAGGCGGTCGGCGTCAAGACAGGTTATTCGAATGAAATCAATTCTATCCCTGACGTAGCCAAGTGGGCGACGATGAACATCCCACCAAGCACATGAGGTGGTCGAACATCCACAGATACTTGGCAGATAAAGATCAATAAGCACAAAACAAACAAAGGATGAGCGTTTTTTGTCCTCGTTCAAATCGAGCAGGAACGAGTTGCCGAGTGGCGTACGCTTCAGAAGCCGCACCCCATGACCCAGGCACTCTTTCTTCTTCTGCCGCTGCCCCGGGCGGCGAGCTCAAACTTCACTGTTTTCTTGTACCCCGTGGTGTCCAACTGCGAGGCAGAGGGAGCAACATTGGTGTGCAGAGAGTGGGGGACGAATGTACCAGCTTCAGATTCCAGCACCGAGGGGGGAGCAAGGAAGAAGGAAATCTTGTGCTGCTCAGCCACAGACAGTTTGCTAAGGGCCATCTCTAGAGCAGCTTGGAGCTCCTTCTTCTCTTTGGTGGCCACCTTGCTTTCCAGCCGAGCGGCCTCCTGTGCCATGAGCCTTGGGGTTCTTGGCCGCTCTCTCTAACTTATGCGCATTGAAATCCATCTGTTCTTGAGTAGGGAGGGGGGACCTAAAATGGAAAAAACAAAATATTAGAATCAGGCGGATCCAGAAAGGACGCTTACCTTGCTGGATGAGACCGCCCAGGATCTCAATATGGTTCAAGAGGGGGAGTTTTCCATTCTAGAGGAATGGGCGATACCTATTCTCGCATCGGCAAGCGCCCCAAAAATAAGATAAGGCTCCAGACTTTTGGATCCCCCTTCCTTCACTTTGTTGATCGCCTCCTCTAGCTCATTAGTAAGGCGTCACGGTCCTATCTTGGGCGGATACCCATTCCACCGCTCGGGGAGCTGATCGTCGGGGAAGTGAAGAAAGAAGAAGCGGAACTTCCACTCGTGGATAGACGTAGGGGACCTGTGGAACAATCTCCGTCTCGGTCAGGCACTTATACTTAGGAACCCATCGGAGTTCTGGGGAGAAAGCTTGAAGAAATTATGAAACAGGTCTTGGCTCAGTGTCTAGGCTCAGGTCTACGCCCCTGTCTACACATCTTGCAATGAAGGCCGAGGCGAACTGGAAGGAGTTCGACATGAATTGGGACGGGACGACCTGATAATGACGGAACAAATCAAGGTAGAACAGGTGAAGTGGGAACCGCGCGCATCCCGACCCTTATCGAGTCTAGATGAACCATCACCATGTCGGGACGCCTCTTCATGGGATGATCCGCACCGTGCATGTTGTAGACGAACGGCGAGGGAAGATACAATTTGAGATCTTTCAAGGCCTATTTCGAGAAGAATTGTTCGCAACCATAGGCATTCCGCAGCGGTACACAAGGCGTTGAATGTCCCGGGGATTGCCCATGTCAAAGACGGTCAAATCATCCCCGGAGTAGGCCTCTTCCCCAAAATCGTAATCTTCAGGCTGAGGTTCAACGACATCCCCCCGAGCGGGCTCTTCTGGGACAACGTTCTCCTGGGCTTCGGCATGTTGGGCAGCTTCCCCAGCAGCAGCATCGGCCGCGGTATCTCCGAACGAAGAGGATGATTTAGTGCCACCACATGTATTGGCCTCACCCTGAGGATCGCGAGTCCGAATCCGAGCCGGAAGGCGAGAGGGGGACTGCGTCCATGTCCATCGGGTCCGACATTAAAGGACCAAAAGAGCGAGAAACGGGGAATTAGAGAGAAGGGAATTACCTTAGAAAGCTTGAGAAAAAGAAGAACTGACAACCAGAGAATCCGAACGGAAAATCTACAAGTACTTGAGAGCTGATAAGCGGGAGTTTTGAAACCCTAGACCATTCAAGGGAACTCGTATTTATAGAGGACTACACCGCCCAACAAACTAATAAGAACGCGATACGTGGCGAGGAGCGTACCCCAAGACACGTGTCGCGCGGAGCTCAACAGGCGCGCAATGATGATTTCCGCATTGAATGTTGAACCGTCCGCCATAACCGTCACCTAGGGTTCCGGGAACCGCCTAGTGACAGTGAACCATCACATTAAGAGTGTCGGTGGAGCTCGGCTCGGAAAAGACGTACACTTCTTCATGTACCGCGCATACTCAGAACATTAGAAGTGGGGGACTTGTGTTGGGTTAATAGGCCCGGTAGCGGGTTGGCCCATTACCTCTTGACAAGCAAACCATCAAGGCCCGTTTAGGGCATGGTTCGGAAAAGTTACTGGTCGGACCCACTTCCGCATCTCTAGACGCTCAGCCTCAGTGGCCTTGGCCCAACAAGGGCCGGATGACATTCCATGGCCTCCAGCAGGATGACTCACAAGAGTCGGGTGGAGCCCCTCCCTTATGCTTAACCAGACCCAAGATCCAAGATCTGGGGGACGCTCGTCCTGACCATTTGGCGAGAAACCAAGGTATTGGCGGGAAGCGCATTTAATGCAATGGATTTGATGGTTGGGAAGCTAGCCATCCACAGTCCTCCACATCATCAACATCGCCTACCCCTTGGTAGTATAAATAGTAGCATTTATTTCATTGTAAAGGGTTGACAATTAATACCTCCTAGCAATAACAATTATCTCTAGTTCTTCTTACTGGGATAGACGAACGGCTTCGGGGCTTGTAGTGAAGTGTGTTGTGTACGGACCCTTATTTTTATTGAATAAGATACGCCCCACTTACTACTGTTTCGACTTGTTCTTTCCTTGTTTGCTTGCACCATATTACTCACTTAATCCACCTCATATTCCACTCGAAATCCAAGGGAAGGTGTTGGGTCTTTAATTTGGGTTGAAGGAATAAACCTTAACGCCTTCACATTTTCCAACTCCACACAACGACTGCATTTAAACGGTTTGCTATATTCCATATGCTTTTTCATTTAACTCGATATTTTGGTATTTAATCCGCACCTAATGTTGTTACCCTTTCACTATCCATTCATACTTATGATATAAACTATATTTTTAAATTATCTTTCTCTGGATATGTTTTTACTATTTGTATTTTAATTACACCTTAACTACACTAATACAAATAACAACTACACACATCAACAAACATGTAAATAGTTTGACTGTAAGCTTCATTTGGGAATGTATCATTCGTGAATTCCACAACTTGGGTCTTGGGAGTTGGGAAAGAAGATGATCTTATACTTGTTGGTAGTTTTATTTGACATTCTTTTTATCAGTTGCAACAATAAAATTCTTAAAAGCACAAGAGCAACTTCTTTGAGTACGCTCCTTCAGTTGAAAATTAGCATCAGATGGAACAAATGCAGCTACCAAGTGGTTTTAGAATAACTAAGAGGACATAGAATACTGCACTCTTTTAATGGAATAGAGAGGAGATAATTCCCTAACTAGGACTTAAACTTTTACAAAATGCAATAATAGGACTCCAAGAGTTTGTAGTGATCCGTAGGACTAAAGTGATGTGACATGACGACATTATCCTTAATGAGTAAATCAGTTTATTAATTAATTAATAATACAAAATGAAATAATAAAACAAAATGGGAAGCCCAGCAGTCCTCACGCACAAAACAAAGTGGTACTGCAACCTCCATTGTCACTACCGGCATCGAAGCCGCCACCGCCACCGGCGTCGAAGCCGCCACCGCCGTCGAAGCCCCTGCCATCGGCGTCAGAGTCGCCACCACCGGCGTCAAAGCTGCCGCAACCACCACAAGCGTTGGTGTTGCCGGTTTTGTGTAATTGGAAATGACATGAGTGCCAATGAGGATTAGAACCGTGTTCTAATACAAGCTAGGAGGTGTGGAGTGCACACTTGTATATAAGAACGAGTTCTATTCCAAAGTGTCTACGGCAGTGGAACTCGAGGTAGAACACTCAGTAGACCAACTTTGTAGTTCTAGACCGAGGTCTAGAGCGGTTGGGCAGTTTCGCGCAGTTTTTCCAAAAACTGTCACAGTTATTCCAGAACGTGTTGCAACTGCCCAGGACGTGTAATATGGTTATATATCACCATATTTCGTACAGAGAAGGATGAGGAAAGATATCCAATATATCTTCATCATTTTTGGCATTCAACTTAAGATATCAATCCATATACTCACTAGTTTTGCTCTAGTTCTTGTGCCTAAGTTCTAGAGTGTCCTTAAGGATTATCCTAGATTTAATTTCTTGTAACCCAGGCATATGGGAGAAATATCAATTCGGAAAGTGAACTTACATGATCCTTAAGCAATCCAAGTACTCGATTATCACCCCCTACGTGATTTACCCCAACAATCGAATTGATATTTTCTTTGTGATAATCATGAGTACCGTGGAAGAGATGACATCCAAGTTCAACAAATTGGACAAGTTTCAAGGGAACGATTTCCGTAGATGGCAAAAGAAGATGCACTTCCTCCTCACCACTTTGAAGGCTGTGTACGTGTTGAGCACTCCGATGCCGGAAGTGATGGAGGACGAAACCTTGGAACAAACTAGGAGGCGTAACAAGTGGGAGAACGATGACTACATATGTAGAGGCCACATTCTTAACGGTATGTCCAATGCGTTATTTGATATTTACCAAAACGTTGAGAGTGCGAAGGAATTGTGGAATTCTCTTGAGTCAAAATACATCGCCGAGGATGCTTCTAGTAAGAAGTTCTTGGTGAGTGATTTTAATAATTATAAAATGGTTGACTCAAGACCGGTTATGGAACAATATAATGAACTCCTTCATGTTCTTGGTCAATTTAAATTCCACAAGATAGGTGTTGATGAGTCCTATGCCGTGTCGAGTATAATTGACAAACTTCCACCCTCTTGGAAGGATTTTAAACGTTCTTTAAAACATCAAGATGAGGAATTTTCATTGGTTCAACTTGGGAGTCACTTGCACATTGAGGAGTCTCTTCGTGCGCAAGAGAATGACCAAATTATGGGCGAAGTTAAATCTAGACTGGCTCATGTTCACTTGGTTGAGGATAATAAATCTAACCCGAAAGATAAGGGGAAAGGCAAAAAGCGCAAGTATGAAGACGATGACAAACCCAACAAGAAACTGAAAGGTTTGGTTTGTTGGAGGTGTCAAAAGGTTGGACATGTCAAGCGTGATTGCCGTGTGAAACTGAACAAGAATAGCGCTGGAACGAGTGGCAGTGGACAAGAACGGTCTAAGGACCTGGTTCCACGGAAAGGAGGTCAGTTCCTGACTAACTTTGATAATTCTGTCCAGAATTATGTATCACTCATTCCAGAATCTTTTTATGTACAGGATGATGACTGTGCATGGTGGATTGACTCGGGGGCTACGAGCCATGTGTGTAAGGATAAAGGATGGTTTGAAGACCTAGAACCAGTGGAGGTCGGTTCCTTCTTACGCATGGGAGACGAGTCAATGGTGCCTATCTTGGGAAAGGGTGTAGTTGTTTTAGAATTTACTTCTGGAAAAAACAATTACGTTGTTTGATGTTTTGTATGTACCAAAGGTTCGAAAGAAACTTGTTTCGGGAAGTATGTTGAATAATTTGGGGTTCAAACAAGTGATTGAATCCGATAAATATATTATGTCCAAGGGTGGTGTGTTTGTTGGTTTTGGATATTTATCAAATCGCATGTTTCGTTTGAATGTTGTGAATAAATTAATTTATAGTGATAATTCTATTTTTGTGGCATCTTCCATGAATGATTGTATGATTTGGCATGCTAGATTAGGTCATGTTAATTTTAGAAAAATGCATGAAATGTCTAAAGATGGTTTAATTCCGGCTTTTGATATTAATAATGATAAGTGTATGACTTGCATGCTTAGTAAGATCACAAAACAACCGTTTCCTAATGTTGATAGGAATTCGGCTATTTTGGATCTTGTACATAGTGATCTATGTGACTTTCACTCAACTCCTTCTCTTGGCAATAAAAAGTATGTTGTTACTTTTATTGAGGATTCAACTCGGTTTTGTTATGTGTATTTATTACACATTAAGGATGAAGCTTTAGAGAAATTTAAAGTGTATCAAACCGAGGTTGAATTGCAATTGGGTAATCCGATTAAATGTCTTAGGACTGATCGGGGAGGAGAATATATGGATCCCCATTATTTTCAATCAGTTGGAATCATTCATGAGACCATGGCTCCGTGTACACGACAACAAAATGGTGTGGCTGAACGGAAAAATCGAGTGTTAAAGGAAATGGTAAATTACATGCTTTCCTACTCGGGTTTGAGTGAAGGGTTTTGGGGAGAGGCCATGCTCACGGCCTGTTATGTTCTAAATAGGGTTCCAAACAAACGGAACAAGACAACCCCATATGAGCTTTGGTACAAAAAGCGCCAAATTTGAAATATTTTCGGGTATGGGGTTGTAGGGCAGTTGTAAAATTTCCGGAGCCCAAAAGGAAATCTTTGGGGGAAAGGGGAATTGATTGCATATTCATAGGGTATGAATGCTAAACATTCCAAGGCTTATAGGTTTTATGTAATAGAACCTAATGATGCGGTAGAGGTTAACACCGTGATTGAGTCTCAGGATGTGATCTTTGATGAGATGAGATTTTCATCAATTCAAAGACCAAAGGAACTAGTTCCAAGAACTAGTTAGGTGCAAGTTCCAGAATGTTTGGATGATTCTTTGAATCCCGAAGCACCACAAATAAGGAAAAGCAAACGAGGCCGCGTCATGAAAGACTTTGGCCCGATTTTCACTTATATTTAGTGGAAGGTTCAAGGGATGAAGTGGGGGTACAATATTCATATTGTTACCAAGTTGAGGATGATCCAAAGTCCTTTAACGAGGCAATGGAGTCCCGACATGTTTCCTTTTGGAAGGAGGCAATTGATGATGAAATGTCATCAATTATGGAGAACAACACTTGGGTGTTGTCGGATTTGCCACCGGGTTCTAAACCCTTAGGTTGCAAATGGATCTTCAAAAAGAAGATGAAAGTGGATGGAACAGTTGACAGGTTCGAGGCTCGGTTGGTCATTCAAGGTTTTAGACAAAACCCGGAATTGACTATTTTGATACGTATGCGCCGGTTGCTCGAATTACAACCATTAGGTTGTTAATTGCTTTGGCGGCTATACACAATCTGATTATACATCAGATTAATGTCAAGACGGCATTTTTAAATGGTGATCTTGATGAGGAAGTTTACATGAAACAACCGGAAGATTTTGTTATGTCGGGAAATGAGCATAAGGTTTGTAAACTTGTCAAATCATTGTACAGGCTGAAACAAGCAACCAAACAATGGCATTAAAAGTTTGATGAAGTTATTTTGTCCAATGGTTTTAGTTTAAACCAATCGGACAAGTGTGTCTATAGCCGATTTGATGCCTTAAGGGCGGGTGTGATCATATGTCTCTATGTTGATGACATGCTGATTTTTGGAACTGACCAAAATCAGGTTGATGAAACCAAAAGGTTGTTATCATCAAGGTTTCCATGAAGGACGTGGGGGAGGCGGATGTGATCCTTGGTATAAGGATTAAACGGGTAAACAAAGGGATTGCTTTGACACAAGCTCACTATGTTGAGAATATTCTCAAAAGGTTTAATTATAGTGATTGTTCACCCGTTGGTACTCACATGGATCATAGTGTGAAGTTGATGCCTAATAAAGGAAAGGCGGTTTCACAACTTGAGTACTCTCAAGCTATTGGTAGTTTGATGTATGCCATGACAAGCACTAGGCCGGATATTGCTTATGATGTGAGTAGGTTGAGCCGTTATACTAGTAATCCTAGTACTCAACATTGGCAAGCAATGAAGAGAGTGTTCAAGTATTTAAAGGGAACCATGGATTATGGTTTGTGTTACTTTGAGTATCCTTCGGTTTTAGAAGGATATTCGGATGAAAGTTGGATATCCAATGTAGAGGATCATTCTTCTACATGTGGTTGAGTATTTTTGCTTGGGGGAGGTGCCATTTCTTGGGCATCCAAGAAGCAAACTTGTATCACAAGTTCAACAATGGAATCTGAGTTTGTTGTGTTGGCTACCGCCGGTAAAGAGGCAGAGTGGTTAAGCAATTTAATATTTGAGATTCCATTGTGGAGGAAGCAGGTTGCACCTATTTCTATCCATTGTGATAGTGCTGCCACTTTGGCTAAGGCGTATAGTCATGTTTATAATGGCAAGTCTAGACACTTAGGTGTTAGACATAGTATGATTAGAGAACTAATCTTGAATGGTGTAATTTCGGTGGAATTTGTAAGATCGCAACATAACTTGGCGGACCACTTGACCAAAAGTTTGGCTCGAGACTTAGTGCACAAGTCTGTTATAGGGATGGGTTTAAAGTCTATTTAACCCTTAATGGTGAGACACCCAATTCCCCTCTAATACAACGTTAGAGGCTGAATTCAATGCGGAAAGCTCACACTTAATGGATTGGAACACACAATGAAAATCATCCCAAGGTGTGTGTTCGGTCCTGTAGTAGGGAGGCTGAATTTATTTCTTAATAATTCCTTTGATAAAGTGTAAGCAGGTACACGAGTAAAGGAATTACCTATATGATCGTGAAGTGTAGCCGCACTTCAAAAAGCTTAGGACTTGGCTTTTATACGATCATGAATGGGATTAGGACACACGGCTTTATAATTGTGTCAAGTTGTATTCTAGTTGAGTATAGAAACTTGTATGTATCTAATCTTGAGGTATTCAAATGGGTTGAAGGGTTCAATCCGTAGGACACCCCGATTCTCGAATATTTTGAATGTGTAAAATACTAAGATGGAAATTCAATCGTATCGACATTTCCATTTATGTGCAAGTTTTGGTTTGTGAACTTTGTTATGTCATTTCATGGGTTACACTAAAATAGGGGCAGATTGTTGGTAATTTTAGTGTCATCGGCCGTTTTGTGTAATTGGAAATGACATGAGTGCCCATGAGGATTAGAACCGTGTTCTAATACAAGCTAGGAGGTGTGGAGTGCACACTTGTATATAAGAACGAGTTCTATTCCAAAGTGTCTACGGCACTGGAACTCGGGGTAGAACACTCAGTAGACAAACTCTGTAGTTCTAGATCGAGGTCTAGAGCGGTTGGGTAGTTTCGAGCAGTTTTTCCAAAAACTGTCACAGTTATTCCAGAACGTGTTGCAACTGCCCAGGACGTGTAATATGGTTATATATCACAATATTTCGTACAGAGAAGGATGAGGAAAGATATCCAATATATCTTCATCATTTTTGGCATTCAACTTAAGATATCAATCCATATACTCACTAGTTTGGCTCTAGTTCTTCTGCCTAAGTTCTAGAGTGTCCTTAAGGATTATCCTAGATTGAATTTCTTGTAACCCAGGTATAGGGGAGAAATATCAATTCAGAAAGTGAACTTACACGACCCTTAAGCAATCCAAGTACTCGATTATCACCCCCTACGTAATTTACCCCAACAGTCAGTGTCGCCGCCGCCATACCGGCATCGTCGTCGCCTCATCTGCAACCTCTAGCATCGTCACTACCGAACTCCCTTGATCTGACCATGGTAGAGCTCAGATCCGTCTCAGATCTAGTGAAAAATCATTTAATGCCATGTTAAAATCATAATGTCATTTTGTAAAAAATACATGACATTAATGGTTATAAAATATGGCATTATTTGCCTAACATATTCAAGTAACATTGAAATTAATGACAACTTCGTAAATGTAAGATGACATTATTTGCCAAACATATTAAAAAACATGTCATTTTTAAAATAATTTTTTCATCTCAATACATGTAATATAATGAAAACAATAAAAAAAATCCATGTCTATACATGTAATATAATGAAAACAACATTGTTTTCAAATATGTTTTTCGAAAAAATAAACATTAACTATAGATTTTTCAGATCCATTGAAAACTCTAAAATAAAGAAAGTAAAATTAATTAAAAAACTGTTTTATTTTTTTAAAATTGTTGGAAGTTTGTTCTTTAATAACACAAAAAGTCAAATCTGAGATTTTTATATGAACAACTTGCGAAGCCTTAGATTTTCTACTCCCAAACTTTCAAACCTATATCTAAAATTTCCCATTTTGAATCTGAAAATTAAAAAAAATATAGAGATCCATCAAGTGAAGAAGAAGAAGAAGAAATGAAGAAGGATGATAGGTAGAAGAGAAAGAGAAGATGAGAGATATTTACCGGAGAAAAACTTTGCACCACATCGTCGGAATCTCGCCAAATCACCGGAGTTGGACCTTACTCCCAGAGCAGAAGACAGGACCTTTGTATGTGGGAGTGGGGATGCAGAATAGAGAAGAGGTGGGGGATAAGGCTGTAAACGAATTGAATCGAACCGAATACTTGATAATATTATTCGTATTCGTATAATTATCGAATATTCGTATTCGTTTAAAATTCGAATCTTATTTTGTATTCGTATTCGATTCGTTTGATATATTCGAATCTTTTTCGAATCGAATTCGAATATTCGAATTCAAAAAACATCAAAGTTAATTTGTGAAAATAATTAAAATTTTGATGTTAGTTTGCCCCTGTTAACTAATTTTCATATTACATATTTTATAGGAAACAAAATTCTTTTATAGAAGTCACTTCAAATTTAATATAAATATAGATAAATCAACGGAGAATTTTAATTGTAAATTAAGCTATTTCGACCTGGTAAAGTAAGAATTTTTAAATTAAAATATGCAAAATATTTTCATGAATATTTTGTTATTAATATTTTTACATTGAACTACATGTATTCATAAGAAGTAGTATATATTGTATGAATATATAAATATATAAATATTAATATATATATATATATATTTAATTCGAATATTATTCGAATCGAATATCATAGTATTTGTATTCGTATTCGTAAAGTATTCGAATAAAAAATAGATTTGTATTCGTATTCGTATTCTACTTACTCGAATTTGAATCGGCATTTTCGAATTCGAATCACGAATCAAATCAAAATTATTCGATTCGTTTACAACCCTAGTGGGGGATCTGCGTAGAGGAGATGTGAGGTGGGTGTGGTGGGAGAGAAGGAAGAAGAGAAAGAGATAAGATAAAAAATATTGGGGTGCGTGAGAAATTAGGAGGGGGAGAGAAATAAGGGAGGAGAGAGAATAAATGGTTGTGGGATACGGATGATTTGAAAAAAAAGGGTATAACTGGAACAGTTAATTAATAGGTCCTATTCAAGTAATAAATTATTAGGAACTTCTATTTAGGAACTTTCCTATTATTTTAGTCCTATTTAAGGTAAATATAGTTCCATTTCAACAGTTTAAACATGTTGTCAAAAAACAATTTGAACATGACACCATGGGCGGATGGTAGCTTGGCCAGGGGTGGGCTTCAGCCTAGTCCATTTTTTTTTTAATAGGATTGGTTTATTTTTTATTCTCAGCCCACCCTAAATTTAAATGTCAGCTCACCCCACAAATAATTCCCAGCCCAGCCCAGAAAAAACAGCCCACATCTTTCCCCTTAGCCTTACCGCTCACAATCCCAGCCTGCGCATTCCCAGACCCCAGTCGACTGTCGAAGTCGAACGAACTCAACGAAGGCTTCAAGGGAGTAGGGACGACCGTCGACCGGAGTGCCAGGTGCTGCGTTGCCGCCGTGCCGGAGACGTGAACAGCAGGCAGCAGCGACCGAGCCTGTCAGCCGGAGCCCGGAGCCGGCAGCCGCCTCTTCCTCTGCCCGACCGGCGACCGCGGACCGCCTCTTCCTCTGCCCGACCAGCGGACCAGGTAAATCCTCTGACCTCTTTGTTGTTTTCAGGGATGAAGTGTTGAATTTTTATTGTGAATCAGTGAAGTTATGAACTTCTGCTGTGAATCTGTGAACTTTGAATGAGTTAATCTGTGAATTGTGCATTTTAGGTTGAACAATACCAGTAATTTTAGAGTGAATATGTGAATTGTGCATTTTAGAGTGAATGAGTGAATCTGTTATATATTTTTTATATAAGTTTTTTAATTTATACCAATATTGAAAATGTTTTTTTAGAATGGATAATGAACATGTTGCCAAGAAGGGAAAGAAGTTGATTTCATCATTCTTTTCAAAAGTGAATCGTCAAACCAATGAAGGAAATTCTTAACCTATACCTACGATAGTGCAAGATCTAGTGAATGAGGTTCCTTCACATGTCCTAGTCCCTGACAGTGGCGGATCCAGGATACAAAGTTATTGTGGGCGGGGTAAACAAAAAATGCATCAAAAAAAATTAATAAAGTATTAATGTAATAGTACAATAATTTTAACAAAATACATCACACTTGTTCGCGCCCAGTTTTAATCTTTTGAAAAAGATTCATTACAATTTCATTTGTAACAGTTTCAAATTTCAATAAATTTTTTAACAAAATACATCACAATTAACTTTTGTAATACATTAATACATTTTATTTAACTACCTAAAGTAACATATTATTTATATTTAGTGTTTCTAACATATTAAATGCCATTTTGTAATTTATAATTTTTAAGTGTAAAACATTACATTAATAGATGGGTAACTATTTCGGAAACACACCAATTGAATTTAATCTAATTGATCTTTCTAAAATATTAAATCCGATTCATTTAAATAAATAACCCTATAATAAATTTTTAACATTATTATCAGTTTAGTAATACTATTTAGGAAGTTTTTACTTGGATTGTTTTCAATCGCAGACCAGATCAGACCTGACTAAATAGACCAGACCAGACTTAGACAGACCAGACCGGACTTAAATATACCATACCAGACTTTACTTGCGTAGTTATAAAATAAACAAAGACCAGAAATTTACCAGACCAGATCATACTTAAATAGACTAGACCAGTAAATTGTAGTCCAAGTAAAAACATCCTTAATATTTATATTAGGGAAAAGGGACAAATAAGCCCACGTACTAATAAAAAAAGGTCAAATAAGTCCTTATTTAGAAGGCTCTGTCCGACCGTCAAGATTTGGGGCGGTTTCCGGTGGAATTTTTTGATGAAAATTTTTGAGCATCTTATTCATTGAGTCTATTTTTCTCATACCAAAGTTTATCTAACAATTCAATCGAGAAGACATTCAAATGAATTCTGGAAGATAACTGCGTTTTTAACTGCACAATTATCTTCAAGAATTCATGTGAATGTCTTCTCGATGGAAGTTTTAGCTGAAATTTGGTATGCATAAACTAGACTAAATGAATAAGATGCTAAAAAAATTTCATCAGATAATTCCTTTGGGAACCGCCCCAAATGAGGACAACCAGATAGAGCCTCCAAAATAAGGTCTTATTTGACCTTTTTTTGTTAGTACGTGGGCTTATTTGCCCATTTTCCCTTTATATTAAATACGGAAAGTAAACGATATATAAAGTCATAAAACAAGTATACGGAGTACTAAACTAGAAAAGGGGCAACTACTTCTTTTTATTGGGAGCAATTCATTTTGTTTATTGGGGGCAACTACTTCTTTTTATTGGGGGCAATTACTTGGACCTTTAATTTTAATTAAAAACTTACAAAGGGTTAGTGGGATCTTATTGGGGGCAGCTGCCCCCCCCCCCTCATATGTGAGTAGATCCGCCCCTGGTCCCTGAAATCCAATCTATCTCCAATTTTGAGGTACTACTAAAACTATCCTTGCAGAGTTAAGAGCATCTGGTTGGGAGGAATTTCTTCAAGAAGTGAAGAGTTTTTGCTCTTCAAATGATATTGATGTTCCAAATTTGGGTGATCCATATAAGATTGGGCGTTCTCGTTTCAACCAACAATAGAACATTATTATCATTTTGATGTCTTCAATGAAGCGATTGATTTTACTTTGACTGAGTTAGGCACGCGCTTTAATGATACACCCATGGAACTTCTTCAACTTAGTCTTGCTTTGGATCCCAAGAACTCCTTCAGTTCATTTAACAGTGAGGATATCTGTAAACTTGCAAAAAAGTTTTATCCTGCAGATTTCACTGATCAAGACATTGTCTCACTTGAGTATGAGTTGATTCACTACAAGCATGATATTGTTTCAACATCTGAAGCGTCCACACTTGTTGAGTTATGTCAACATTTGACGGAGAGTGGGAAATCAGAAATCTATGTTATGTTGACGAGACTAATTCGTCTAGTTTTGACCTTACCTGTTTCTACTGCTACTACGGAAAGAGCATTTTCAGCAATGAAGCATGTGAAGACGTCACTTCGTAACAAAATGGGAGACGGTTTTCTTGAAGATTCATTGATGATCTACATTGAACGAGACTTTGTCAATAATATAGATATAGATTCTATTATTGATGAATTTTATACTTTGAAGTCGCGTAGGGCACAACTTAAATGATGTTTTAATGAATTTGTAAGTGTTGACGACTTGACTTATTACTATATATGTGTATTTCAATTTTTTTCCCAGCCCACCCCATTGTGACTTTCTGGATCCGCCCCTGCATGACACTTATGATTGATGTAATTGTGCACTTTTAACTTTGATATAAAATTAAACTTAGAAACCAATCTAACAAAATAGATGTAAGATTAAAAAAATATGTTTTGAAAAATGCTAGAAGTACAAACACACTTACAAAAAAACTTACAAACAAATGATGTGGCTATTCTAATTACCATTGATGTAAAAGTGTTGTAAATGTGATATGATGTGTTAAATAATGTGATGATGCCACATACCCCTTTTGTAAGACTTTTTGTAAAAGTGTTTGTACCTCTAGCATAATTCATATGTTTTTCATAATTGTGTTCACTTATTGTTTTGTCTCTGCTTTTATCGGAAATTGGAATGACATGTATTCATTTATGCTTTTGGCTTTGCTTTCATCTGCTTCAGGCCAGTTTTTTTTTTAACTTCCCGCCTAAAGTTCTCCTCAACTATTCTGTTTGTTTATAGTACTAGGGACCATAACCCTTCTATTTATAGAGAATGCTTAACCCTAATCAGCCCATCATTAATTAGGTTAAACCCATGGGTCTCTACACATTTGAGCCATATACCTTATTAGATAACTTATTAGCCCACTTAAATTAATATCCATAGGACCACTAATTTTTGGGCCTAAATATAAGATAGCATATAACATACAATTAAACTCAATAAATAATATATTGTGACTATTATATGTAGTATAAGTCCAAAAATCTAACATATTATTTATTGATTATTCTGACAGCTTTAGTGTTCAATGTAAACTATTGAGAATCTCAAAAGCCATTTCTTGATAACCAATGAATCAATTCTTTGATTTATATTAGATCAGTAATTAATTAATTAATCAGACTTGTTGGACAGCAAGCTTTAAAACTTCCCACCCAAATGCTCTAAGATTATTCCGTTTTTATATATTATATAGATATAGATGATCACCCTTATATGTACAATAGACCTCCATGCTCCTCTGAACCATCATTCATCTATCCTCACAAATGCACCAAAATGCAGCCTTTTCAGTCATGAATCCCAGGGGTAGATTGTGTATTTGGGCCCAAAAATCTACATGATTTAGTTCCACTTCAAGCAGTCAGTCAGTCTGCTCAAGGTGTCTCATTACTACCGATTTTTGTTTAAAAGACCACGGTCCTTCCTGAATAACCTGGTCAGTATATCCCTCATGATATAGTTGGATCAACAATCTTGTGAATTGGATGTCCTCAATACTGATTTCCTTGATCAAACGTTAAATCATCCTCATTGTCTCTCGAAATGAAATAAGGCGAATAGATTTATCTGTCAAGACCCGAAGCCACTGCCGTGAACCGCAACACATCTGCGGCCTCTTTGTTGCCCGCCACCGCTTCTTGTTCGAAAACCAACCCCCTATCTTCTTGAGGAAAAAAGCTTCAAATAAGACTAAAACATAGTCATTACATTTCTAGCACAAATGATGAACTAGGGTAGTTCATTGGTGCAAATTATATCCCACAGACGGTTGTACTGTGCGCACGATGCAACAAAGCTTTTAGTTCGCAAATCGCCATCACAAATCTTCACAAATCGCACTTCGCTATTCGCTGGCTGCTAGTCACTCGCCGTCGTTCACTGATGAGGATTTTCACATCACTCACAATCTCGGACCCCAGACTCCGATTGCACAGAGAAGATGGCTCTGTCGGATGTACAACGCTTGTTGCACTCCTTTTTTGCATTATTTTCCACTTTCTCTTTTGTTTTTGAATATAAAGGATCGGCTTTTATAATAAAATCGAGAAATGATATTCCCTCCGTCTCATTGGACTTTGTCAACTTTCCCTTTTTGGTTATCCCAAAAAACTTTGCACTTTCCAATTAAAACAACTAATTTGTGGTTCTACACATTTCTCTCTCTTCTGCACAAATCTCAATCACACAGTTTTTACTTTTCTTATTTCTCACCTACTTTGCACTTGGCAAGGTCCACACGGACGGAGGTAGTACAAGATAACATCCAGACACTTATAACAGATCCGATTGTAAGGCCTGGGAATAGACATGAAATCAATCACCTCATACAAATCAACCTGATTCGTTAGACACGAAACGGGCAATTTAAAGCCTAAAACAATCGAGGCTAAAATAATGTCTATCAAACATATGCTAGAACTCCAAATTTTCAAACCAAATCTACTGAAACTAAAATAAAAACAAGTACTACTAATGGAAAAGTAAAATTGAAATAAAGTTTTTCCACAAAACTCTTCATGGCACGGAGATGGTTCTGGAGGACGGTCTCTACCAATGTATACGCACTCTGAAAGAAAGCAGACAGAAACCCATGACCAGACAAAGCTAGTACAGACATCATCAGAACTCCCCACACCGATAGAGACAAACCACCTCGGAGCACCAGTGTTCGAGAGAGAACCGCCATATTACAAAATTAACACACCCAGAAGAGAATAACAATCCAATTGGATCATACCTCTACCAAGAATCTATGAGCGTCAATGTCACCATTAGATAGTTTGGATTACCATCAGACCGAGATGATGAAAGCTAATGAGAGAAAGCTAATGAAGAGATTAGCCTTGAACTAATTCTGCTTTGATGGTCTTTTTTCTCTTTTTCTTACACGAGTTTGGTGAGTTTGGCTGCAGGTAAGGATATTCATAGTTTAACAAATATAAGCCTACACAAAAGAATTTTTGAGCATAATAGACATTTTAAATGAGTTTTTTTTCGATGCTCATTTCGTAATTTGTGTATGCTCATTTGATATTAGTGTAACACTCATTTTAAAATGCCATATTCATTCATGTTTCAAAATGTATAATATTACATGAAATTTTGTCTTGTCACTACCAGTTTCTGATTGTCATCATGCAGCATGTTGGGTCTGTGCCATTACCTCCATTAAAATTAAATGTCAAATATAAATTTTGAACCCTTATTCTTAAAGAAATAAATCCAAGTGCTAATATATTATACTCTAAATTCTAGAAAGGATAATATCAACAAAAATTATTTAAATACACCCATTGTTAAAAAAGTTACAAAGAAGTTGAGTTAGTTTTCAAAAAAATCAAGGCACACATACTTATGAAAGCGTGAGCGCGCGCACACATGTTATACGAAGTATATAGCAAAATTCAAATATAACATCATTATATCCCATGCATGGCACATGTAAAAATACTAATTAATGCATATCTCAAAAAGTATAATGATGGATAGTGTACCCGGGGGATAGCTTATCTGAGGGTTATTGCAAAGAATAACTAGAGAGAAGTCAGAGCAAACAAGTAAGAGAGAGAGTCAAATGTATTAAATGAACTCAGCATGCTTTACAAGGTGAATAAGGGTTGCTATTTATAACAGCCATAAATGCGATGAGAGTACACGAGTCAACAATTTAACGGCTGAGGAGTCACCTCAATCGCGGTGGCACCGGCATATGCATGTGCACCTCATTAAATGCGGTGGTTGGACGTGATGCCGCATTAAATGCGGTGGTTGCTTTTCTCTACAGGGAATCTTCGCTGAAGGCTCTGTATGCCGAAGGCTCTGTTTAGCCGAAGGCTCGGCTGAGTCGAAGGCTCCTTGTTTCTGCCATTTTCTACCAGTAGTTTCGTGTGCTCAAATGAAGCTGTTCTGTGGAATTTGGAGCCCTCTGCCAAGGAGGCCGAAGGCACTTACATGTGTATTTGTGGGCTTCTTGATACTTGGGCCGCTATGTCTGGGCTTTGCGCGCTCATTGGGCTTGGTGGGCCTGAGCAGGAGAAGTAGGAGTCTGTGGGCCGGGGGTCCCCGGGCCATATACTCCATCAGGAGTCCCTCACTCCTTTTGCCAAAAGGTACTTGATGGAGTATATGGTCCGGGAACCCCCGGTCCATAGACTCCTATTACTCCAATAAAGGCCCAATAGGCCCAGGAAGCACAACAGGCCCAAATCACAACGCCCAGAGTACCAGGCGGCCCACAGTGCGCACCAGGGGTGCCTTCGCCCCCCTTGCCGAAGGCTCCAAATCTCACAGGATGGCCAAATCGGGAAAACAAAGTTACTGGGAGAAAACGGCGAAAATCAGTAGCCCTCGGCACTTAGAGCCCTCGGCACTAAGGAGGGCCCCGATACTAAGAGCCCTCGGCTAGTCATCTACAGCTGAGGGCACCTTTTACGACATGATATCCGCTCCACATGCGCATGGATCGCTGTACCAAGTACGACGTCACATCCAACAGCCGCATTAAATGCGGCCACATGCGATTGCCAACGCCAACCAGTTGAGGTGACCCCTCGGCCAATGGATGCTTGACACGTGTCCCTGTCTGGCATTTATTACTACTATAAATAGCACCCCTTTCCCCCATTGTAAACCACGCAAAAAAAGACGCTGAATACATTTTCTAATATACTCTCTCTCTCTCTACTTACTTGCTCTGACTTCTCTCTAGTTATTCCCCGTAATAACCCCTCGGATAAACTACCCCCGGGTATACTATCCATCATTTGGTGCTCTCGTTGAGAGGTCGAACAATCAAGTAAGAAACCCTCCCCCTCGACCAAACACAAAACACCTAGCTAAAATGGTGAGAACAACTCGTGCCAACTCCAAGAATGTAGAGGACAGGAACCTAGCCCTCGACGAGGTCGACGTCCCCGAAGCCTCTAACAGGGCTCCCGGGGGCGGCGTCATCGCCGGGTTGGACCAGACGGTTGTCGACCTACGCCATCAGATTCAACAAAATGCCCCCGATGCCCGCCTCGGCATCGAGGCCAAGAAGAAGGACCGGAGCGAGAATCAAATTAGCCCTCCGGTCATCACAATCGACGTACAATCGGCGCTCTCCGCTTTCATCCAGATGCTCACCCAGAACCCGGATGCCTTCGGCACTTTGGTTCCCCTCCAACCTCAGGTCGGGGAGAATATTATGCCTCCCCTCATCCACACCCCCTCGGGAACCCGGTCCTCCGGATTGGAACTCCGAGGGGGTCGTGGCCCAAGATACGGCCTCCCAGGAAGTCCAGTCACGGGACCGCCACAACGTGAACAAAGAACAACTCCGGACCTCCGCCTTCGAGAGACTCGGAGGGGCGCAAGACCGCCGAGGGGTCCAAGACCGCCTCGGGGGGAAGGCGTTCCAGAGGCCTCAAGAAAGTGGCGGATCCGTCTCCAGGGCCAATGAAAGGCGTCCCCCTCAGGACAAAGGCAAGGCACCTCTCCATGCCAACGACGCCCGCCACCAAATCAACCAGGCCCACTCGGCCCGCGTCCATTCGCAGGGGGCGGAGGCCCTCCCGAAGGACCCCCGAGACGAAATCATTGCAGCCCTCCAGCGCCGGCTTGACGAGATGGAGGCCACCAAAGCACACGCCACCACTTTTGCCCCTCATACAGACCTCAAGTATGAGGCGATGTTGGCCAAGATGGAGGAAATGCAGAAGAAGATAGTCGAGGGCTCCGGGGAACCCACCATACAGCTCCGGACCCGGACGCCATTTACCCCAACGGTATTGGCGGCCCGGATCCCGGAAAAATACCAAGAGCAGCTCATCAAGCCCTACGACGGAAAGACTGGTCCCCAAGAGCACTACAGCAGGTACCAAAACAGCATGATGATGGTGGGGCATCGGACGAATATTTGTGCCGCTGGTTCCTCTCCACCTTAGAGGGGCCAACTTACGAATGGTTCAGTCGATTTCCTGAGGGCTGCATTGACTCATGGCAAGAACTCGCCCAACGATTCTTGACGCAATTTGCGGGAAGGCGCCACACAAGAAAACACTTCTCCCACTTGCTGACAGTGAGATAGAGGAAGGAGGAGACCCTTCGGGACTTCTTGGAGCGCTGGAGAACGGAGGCTGATAAAGTTGATGGCGCTGACGACGGGACCCACCTAGCCCTCCTCCAAACGGTACTCCGCCCCGGGAACTTCTCGAGGAGCCTCATCATCGAACCCCCCCCCCCCCCCCCCCCCGCGATTATATAAGGGCCCTACAGCGGGGGGACCAGTACGCCGAAGCCGAGGAGGTGGAGAAATGCCACCACGTCCCGGATCAGCAACGCCCTCGGCTAGACGACAAAGGTAACCGGGGGCCGGGGGCTCCCTGCAATCATCCCAAGGATTCTGCCCCCTCCGGTGATCGCCCCCGACATGGCCAAGCCAAGCCCGGGGGAGGCTACAAGGGGAACCCGAGGGCTTGGGCACAACCTGTCCTCCTAGAGCACCCTCGGACACCTTTGACGCACCCCGTCAGCGTCATTCTTGATTTTGCTGAGGAGAAGGGCCTAGTGGAGCGAGATTCGCGCGCGCACCCGGAAGTATTTGCCATCAATCCAAACTACCCCTACTGTCGTTTCCACCGGCACCAGGGGCACAGGACAGATGACTGCCATCAGCTGAAGACAGCCATCGAAAGGTTGATACAAGCGGGCCATCTGTCCCAGTTTATCCAGGGCCCTCAGCAACAGGGCCCCCCTCACGAAGGGCCAACCCGAGGGCAGACTGCGAGAACAAATGCATGGATCAACCCCAACACCATCCCCCTCGACAAAAAGAGGGAGATTGGGAACCTGGAAGAAGAGGAGGAGGAGTACCCCCAGTACCAAGAGAAGAAGCGACACATCCTCATGATCACCGGGGGCAATACCGGGGGTGACTCTACAAGTCAATGAAAGAAGTGGGCTCAGTCACTTTACGTGGGGGAAGTCACTCATATGCCTCCAGTAAAGCGGCTGAGGGAGGAACCCATCACCTTCACTAACGCTGATCTCCCCCCGGTGTCCTCCCCACACAGGGAAGCCCTCGTCATCCACACAGAGATCAATGACACTATTATTCACAGAACTTACATTGACACGGGCAGCTCCGTCAATGTAATGTACCTCAGCACCTTCAGAGAGCTGTATCTGGAGAGGGGGTCCCTTCGGCCCATCAAGACCCCTCTTGCCGGCTTCACCGGCGACACCATTGATTCCGAGGGGGTTATAACCCTCCCGGTACTCTTCGGCGACGGGCTCCATAGAGCCAAGCTCGAAGTGGAGTTCGTCTTCGTCAACGTCGACTGCGCCCACAACATCATCCTCAGCCGGCCAGCCCTCGAGGATCTCGAAGCCGTCATCTCCATGAGGCACCTCTGCCTCAAGTTCCCAGCCGAGGGGGGAATCGGTTACTCAAGGGGGAACCAAAAGCTTGCCCGCGCTTGCTACCTTCAAGTGACAAAGAAGGTTAGCAAGACGGAGTTCCGCGTTGACACCATCACCGGAACTGTGGAAGCGGAGGAAAGGAGGCTGAGGGCTGAACCAGCCGAGGAGGTAGAAGACTTCGCGCTCGATCCGGCCAAGCCGGAGAGAGTCGTGAAGATTGGAGCCAGGCTCCCCGAAGACTTGAAGACCGGCATCATCAGTGCCCTCCGCGCCTAGTCCATTGTTTTTGCATGGGGGCCGGAGGACATGCCGGGGATCAGCCGAAGGGTCATCACCCACCGCCTCTCGGTGGACCCTTCGGCCAAACCAGTACAGCAGCGGAGGAGACCCCTCTCGGCCGAGAGGAGGGAATTTGTGAAGAAGGAGGTCGCCCTGCACCTCTCTATCAAGCACATCAAGGAGGTAAAGTACCCCTCATGGCTGGCAAACGTAGTCCTCGCACAAAAACAGCCCTCATTCCACATGTGCGTGGACTACACGGATCTCAACAAGGCATGTCCCATGGACCCCTTTCCTTTGCCGAATATTGATCAACTTGTAGATGAAACCGCGGGGTGTGAAATCATGTCATTCCTCGACGCATTCCGCGGATATCATCAAATATTTATGCATGAGGAAGATGCAGAAAAAACAGCCTTCATGACTCCCGAGGGCATCTTCTGCTAGGGCCAGGGTATTTCAAGTGCCACCTACACTCGGATGGTGGCCAGGGTATTTCAAGTTGTCCTAGGGCGCACCATGGAGGCGTATGTTGACGACATGATCGTCAAGAGCAAGTAATCAGTAAGCCATGCTGACGACCTGAGGGAAATCTTCACCATCATGCATAAGTTTAGCCTTCGGCTGAACCCAAAGAAGTGTACCTTCGGCGTTCAGGGGGGCAAATTCTTGGGCTACATGGTGAGCCGAAGGGGTATCGAGGCCAACCCCGAGAAGATCCAGGCCATCATCAACATGGAGCCCCCACGCAACGTAAAGGAGGTCCAACGATTGACGGGCCGCCTGGCAGCCCTCAATCGCTTCTTATCAAAATCGGTGGAGAAGTCCTTGCCCTTCTTCCAGATCATGAGAAAAACCGCCGGTTTCCGGTGGACTTCAGAGTGTCAGGAGGCCTTCGAGGAATTAAAATGGTACCTATCTTCGCCCCCTGTGCTCTCTAAACCCAAGGTGGGGGAGATCCTATACCTTTACCTGGGCATTAGCCCGGCAGCCATCAGCTCAATGCTCATCCGGGAGGAGGATGGCATCCAACATGCCATCTTCTATGTTAGCAAGACCCTCAGGGAAGCAGAACTCCGGTACTCCCCCGTGGAAAAAACGGTGTTGGCTATCGTGTGGACCGTCAAGAAGTTGGGCCATTACTTCCAAGCTCACCCGGTCCAGGTTCTCACTCACCAGCCCCTCGGTGCCTTGATGAGGAGCCCCACCAGCTCCTCCCGAATGGTAAAATGGGTTGTCTTCTTGAGCCAATACAACATCGACATCCGTCCTAGGCCCGCCATCAAGGGCCAAGCCCTAGCGGACTTCGTGACGGAATGTACGGAAAGATCAGCCACGGACGAGGAGCCCTCGGCTCCTTCGGATGATTGGTGGACCCTCTACACCGACGGCTCCTATGCTGTCAAAGCATGTGGAGGAGGGGTGGTTCTCATCTCACCCGAAGGCTTCCGGGCCTATTATGCAGTCCGCTTCTCCTTCAAAGTCTCTAACAATGAAGCCGAATACGAGGCCCTCCTCTGTGGCCTTCGGCTGGCAGCTAACATGAAGGCCCGAAAAATTCACGTCAAGTGCGACTCCAAGTTAGTCGTCGGCCAAATCTTCGGGGAGTACGAAGCCAAGGAAGGGAGAATGAAGCAATACAAGGAGGCGGCCAAGTAGTTGCTTAAGGTATTTAAGTCACACTCTCTTACTCAAATACCGAGGGCTCAAAACTCCGAGGCCGACATTTTATCAAAGCTCTCGGCAGAATCCCCTGAGCATATCTCGAAGATTTCCAAAGTGGAAGAGCTCAGCCTTTCTAGCATACATGCTAGCCCCATCATGCACATACAACAAAGGCAGGGTGACTGGATCTCAGACATTGTCGCCTTCATCACCACAGGGCAACTGCCCGGGGATGAGGCCTTCGCTAAGCTAGCAAAACTGAGGGCTCCCAGCTACACTATCGAAGACGGAAGGCTTTATAAAAGGTCCTACAACGGGACATTACTTCGGTGCCTTCATCAAGATGAAGCCGAAGTGGCGATGGAGGAAGTGCACAGTGGCACTTGCTCAGCTCACCAGGGACCCTTCTCCATGTCCCGAAGGCTAATAATCCAGGGCTACTTCTGGCCTACGATGGCCCGGGATTGTGCAGACCTTGCCCGAAGGTGTTCCGCATGCCAACACTTCCAGAAAGCCCCGGGCAGGCCAGCGGTCAACTATGCCCCCATCAGCACATCCATACCCTTCGCTCGATGGGGCATAGACCTTGTGGGCCCTCTGCCAAGGGGTACCTCCAACAACATGTACATCATCGTCGCCATCGATTACTTCACCAAATGGGTGGAAGATGAGCCCCTCACCAGCATTACTGAGGCCAGGTGCCATCATTTTGTTCTCAAAAACATCCTCACAAGATTTGGCGTCCCCCAACAAATCATCTCCGACAATGGGACACAGTTTGAGGCAGCCCCCTTCTGTGCCCTTCTGGAGGCATGGGGCATCAAACACACCTTCTCATCCGTTGCCTACCCCCAGGGAAACGGTCAGGTGGAGAACGCCAACAGGACCTTGCTCGAGGGCCTAAAGAAGAAACTGGAGGCCGAAGTGGGTGGTTGGGTAGAAGAGCTCCACAACATCTTATGGGCCTACCGTACCACCCCTCGGCGGGCAACTGGTGAGACACCCTTCTCCCTTTGCTATGGATTTGAAGCTAAGGCCCCCACTAAGGTAACTCTTCCAACCCGAAGGGTCACACAGTATGATCTAGAGGCCAACGACGCCAATATGGCCCTCGACCTCCACCTTATTTCTGAACGCCGAGAGCAAGCCTTCATACGTGCAGAAAACTACCGAAGGCAAGTGAAGAGTTACATTGACGCCAAGGTCCGCTCCCGGGAATTCCAAGTGGGGGATTATGTCCTACGAAGAAGGGAAGCCAGCCAACCAACCGAGGGCGGGAAGATGGCGCCAAAGTTCGAGGGCCCTTACATCGTGGCGGCCATAATCAAACCAGGAACTTACAAACTAAAACGCCCTAATGGGACTGAGGTCCCTAGACACTGGAATGTACACCACTTAGTTAAATTTTATCAATAACATCAGAACGGCCAAGCCCTCATAACTAGCGAATGTATTATTTTGCGGCCCAAGGCCTAAAAATTTTTGAAGAAAGAAGGCATATTGAAGACACCAAGAACATGGAACAAGGCTCTTATGAGTGGCCAAGCCCTCATACCACCCCCTGGCCCAAGGCCTTACCACAAGGAAGAACCTTCGGCACCAAGTGCCGAGGGTAGACAATACTATCACCTACAACAGCATGAAAGTACCAACTGTCCACAATGGAGACCCCTCGGCACCCAATGCCGGGGGATACACCACTGACAACTTTCAACAAATGGAAAGAAACACCAAGTGTTTTCACAGAAGACCCCTCGGTACCAAGTACCGAGGGTAGACAACACAATCACATACGACAAATAAAGAAAAACACAAAGTGTTTTCACATAAGACCCCTCGGTACCAAGTACCGGGGGCCGTACACCGAAACAAACACCAAGTGTTGTTTCTAAAGCCGTACCCCTCGAGGATGCCTATACCGAAGGCGCCACCTCTCGGTGCTGGCAGCATGTAGTGCCCCCGGCCATTTGCAACCAGTGTGAAAATGAAAACCCTTCCCTGAAACGCTTTCCGCGTCATCACCCCAAGGGTATGTCAGGCACGAAATATGCCCAGGATTCGACTTTCAAAAACGGAACGCTTTCCGCGCCATTTCCCCAAGGGATTGGCAGGCATCTAAAATGCCCAGGATTCGACTTCCAAATCGAAACGCTCCCCACGCCACTACCCCAAGGGTATGGCAGGCCACGGACTATGTCTAACGTCGAGGGGACGACTTTCAAAACTGAGGCGCTTTTCGTGCCATCCCCAAAGGGGAGGCAGGCTACAGACCACCATATCTTGTACCCAGGAAATGACCCTCGATCCCCTCGGAACTCGGAAGGTTAACCCGAGGGGGGAGGTAATGGTGTATTCCGTTACCTCCCGATAGGCCAAGCCTTACCAAGAAACCAAGTTTCTTGAAGCCTTCCCTTCACTACCAAAAAAAAATGGGGTGGTGAAGGGGAGTAGACTCAGCGAGAAATCAATGAGTACACCACTCCAACAAGTTCACGAGGACGTACCGAGGGCTCCCTATGGGAATGCCTTCGGTACTTGGAAGCTCATAAGTACCAAAGATGCCATTTACAACAGACATCATCAACAAATGGCTAAGTCCACTCAATGATTGCCTCCGGCTATATCAAAACCGAAGGCTCAAATCCTACCAAACATGACAGGCTCACCCAACAACAACTCAAAACGTTCCCGAAGGCTACTATATGACAAAACTATCAGATGTTGGCCAAATCAAAGCAAGAATCACCTCCGGCACCTCACTAGAACCCGAGGGGACACACCCAGACAAGGTCCAAGGGAGTCTGTCTCTTCATGCTGGACTTGGATTACAAACTTTCCGAAGGCCAACATTGCAAGGCAAAGGAAACTATCCTAAACCTTCAACGGATACCTGGCCGAAGGGTCACCGACCGAAGACTCCTAACTCATACAACTACACTTAGAAATATTTTCTAAGTCCTAAATATCTTTGACCCTCGGTCAAATCTCCATGCAGCCAAAGGGGCCATACGGGTGAAGACTTGGTGGAGCTACACTTAGAAAAAATTTCTAAGTCCTAAACATTTTGAGCCCTCGGTTATATACCCACGCAGCGGAGGGTACCCACGCAGCGGAGGGTACCCACGCACCGAAGTCCTAAGCACCTTGCCTCCGGTTATCTCATGAAGGCTACACAGAACCAGAGGGAAGGAATTAGCCGGGGGCCAACAGATGAACAACACTCAGAAAAATTTCTAAGTCCTGAACGTTGGGCCCTCGACAAAATGTTCAGATGACTAAATAGTCCTAGTGGCCAAGGGCTACAAAAGGCACTATACTTAGAGGAATATATTCTAAGTCCTAACACACATTCAAAGAAAGACGAAGGCATACATTCAGAAAAGACGAAGGCATACATTCAGAAAGGATGCGGGCATACATTCAAAGAAAAACAATCGAAGGAAACGAATTATATGCAAAAACCCGAAGGCAGGTATCCATTCATCAAAAGGAAGAAGGAGTTAAAATATATATTACAAAATGGCCAAAGCCGAGAGCATACAAATATTCGTTACAATGAGATTGTTCAGAATTTTCTAAGTACTACACAATAACAACATCATCGGTTACAGCAGCATCGCCTTCGTCGGCAGGCTTCGATGTAGCATCCCCCACAACATCCTCTTCCTCATCGCTGCACTCCGCCATCAGGACGGTGTCCTCGAGATCTGGCCTGCTAGTGCCCTCGGGGAGAGGAACTCTTGTGTCTGGCTGAAGAGGGGGGAGCCCGTAAGCCGCGGGGTCAAATGCAGACGGGTCCGCTCCCAGGTGCCTGGCCAGCCTCCGGTGGATGAGGGCTTGAGTGAAGTACTCTCCCCCGTCGTAGTATTCTTTCCCCTTCTGGGCCAGCCACATTGCCCCGGGGCCCCTCACTCATTCCTCCACGGAGGCCTCGACAACTGCAGCCACCCACTCTTTCTGGGCCTCGGCTTTCCATCCCTCGGCGACGAAGGCTGCCACCGCTTCCCCCACCGCCTCCTTCTTGGCGATCTCGGCGTCTTCAGCAGCCTTCTTGGCGGCCTCAGCGGCTGCCTTCTCAGCTTCAGCCTTCCCCTCGGCTCTTGCCAGCACCTTGGCATTCTCAAGGAGTTTTTCGAAGGCCGCCCTCTCGACCCTGGAAGCCTCTTCTGCCTCCCGAAGCTGCCTTTGGGCCACAGCCAAGGACTCGTCATCCTTCTGCTTCTGGAGGGCATAGCGTTCCATCCGCTGGGTGAGCTCACCGAGGCCGAGGCTTGCCTGCAGAAGGGGGCACAGATTGAAAGAGGAAGAATTGGTCCAGAGAAGGCTCGACATCCCGGCTCCGACAAAGGGAAAGGAAGCCAACCAAGTAGGAGTGGCTGTTCGGGGTCAATTGGCAGGGAGCAAGCTTGACATACCGAAGGTACTCCACCACGAAGGGATGGAGGGGGAATCGGAGGCCCAACTCCACCGAAAGCAGATGCACGGCAAAACAACCGGCGGGAGCATATAGCAAAACATCATCTGGCCCCGCCTCCACTACCAGTGCCGAGGGCCCTACCAAGAGCTGCATCGCCATGTATTCTCCCCGTGTAGCTCGGGTCTTCACGTCCAAGGCAGCAGTGTTCAGATAGGAGTAGCCTTCGGGAATTCCTACTGGTTGCCCGGCGTCGATGGCAGCCTGTTTTTTCTTCCCGGCGGCCTTCGCCTTTCTCTTCCTCCCAGGGGCAACGCTGATAGGCGTCGGGTTTAGTGGTTGAGAGCTTCTGGCCTCTGCATTCCGAGGGGGAGGAAAAGTGACGGTGACCCTCATGCTTTCCTTTTGGGCCTCATCCTCAGCCACTTGAAAGGCAAGTGCCAGCTCCTCGTCCTCGCACACCTGCTCGAACTCCTCCACTTCCAATTCTAGCCGAAGGCTTGCTTGTACCTCCTCAGCCACCACAGAGTCCTTGTTGACCGAGGTGCGTTCGCTCGAGGACTCCGCTTCAGAGAAGCTTTCGATCCCTACCGGAGGATCCCTCGAGACGATTTGAGAGTCACTTTGCGAAGACATCCTCAACAGCTAAGGGATGAGGGGTTTCTAAGGCAGAAGGCTTTCTAAGGCAGTTAAACACTTAACCTAAGGCCACACAACTACGACTCACTAATGCTACAACAGATGGGCGGAGAACTGACCTCGGAAGATTGGTTGATCGAAGGCAGCTGTTTCTCTCTCTAGGAATTTTGGCAGAGCTCCGCTAACACAAATATCGCACAAGGGGGAAAGTGGCCTGGCCTTGGGGTATTTATAGGCACCTGGATCCGGGCTTGGGCCTGGAAACCGGGCCTCCGGTTGAACAGCCATCTGATGGAGTATATGGGTCTGAGCCCCCGGACCCACATACTCGGAAGAACAGAAAGCACAAGGCACAGAGTGGCGCCCTCGTCGGCCAGGACGCCCCCGTCGGCCGAAAAGGGGCCAACTCGGATTATGGTCCTGAGTCCAAGGAACCCGGGTGCCCTCGTCGGCCGTGCCCTCGTCGGCCACGCCCTCGTCGGCCATGAAGACCTCACAGAATCGGATTTTATACTTACTCATTTGTACAACCCATTAGTGGCTTTGTATTCGGCCCAGTAGCGGTCCAGTTTTAAATGGGCCTCCCAAGCCCAAGGCTTGGGAGCCCAACCCTAATTTTCTCTATAAATACTCCCCTTGGGAGTGGTTATAGGGGTTACAAATTCATTCTATTGAAGCATATTATTGCACTTCTCTCTCTAGCTCTCACTTCTCTCTAGATATACTCTATCATTTGGTGCTCTCGTTGAGAGCTAGAACAATCAAGTTAGCACCCTTCGTCGCTACCAAGCACAGCTAACCACTGATCATGGGGAGAACTAAGTCAAACCGCAACCTCGTCAGCAAAGCCATCCCTGAGGACCAAGAGCCCAGGGAGCACGATGAGGACGCCACGGCCGACCAGGTCGGCGGAGGGGACCTCTTCCAGGAGGCCTTCAACCTCACGACGGACCTCTGCAACCAACTCAACGGCGGAGTCCCTGATGCCCGCCTCGGCCTGGACAAGAAACGAGCTGAGAAGACGGACCACGCCCCGACCCAGCCTATGGCCGCGGCCTCTCCGTCCGTGGACCCACAGGTCCAGGCCACGCTGTCGGTCATCATCGCCAGCCTAGCTCAGAACCCCACCGTCCTCAGTGCACTCTTGCCAAGGACCGGGGGGAACGTCACTCCACCTCCTCAACACCAACCGTTGGTCGTCCAGATAGGCAACGATGAGGGGGTGGTGCCCCAGGACACGGCGTCGTCCCACTCCCACCCTGCTTCCCCTCTTCGGCCCGGGCAGACCCCAGCGCGTGGAAAAGCCTCTGCCTTCAATAGGCTAGGTGACACGCGCCGTCGTCCGGTTTCGGAGAGGATGGCGGGACGGATTGGTGATCCTCGTCCTGGCTCGCCAAGGGAAAGCTTGGGGTCTGTGTCCCGGACAGCGAACCAGCCCCGCCCGGACAAGGGCAAGGGGAAGTTGCACGAGGATAACGTGCATCACCAGATCAATGCGGCCCACAACGAGCGCCTGAGGAACCAGCCGGGTGCCGCCGCGGCCGACAGGGACCCCCGGGACGAGGTCATCGCCCAGCTGGAAAGGAGGCTGGCTCAGATGGAGGCCAAGCAGTCGGCCAACATCCCTACGGCCGGCGCCTCCAACGACCCCGGCCTCAACGCACTCATGAACAAAGTTAGCGCCCTGGAGAGGGAGCTGGCCGAGGGGCGAGGTGACCCCATCATCATGGTCAGGACCAGGACCCCTTTCACCAACAGGGTCCTCTCGGCCCCCATCCCTGAGAAGTACAGGGGGAACGCCATCAAGTCCTACGATGGCCGATCAGACCTCCAGGAGCACTTCAGCCGTTACCAGAACAACATGCTGATGGTGAACGCGTCCGACGAATACCTCTGCCGTTGGTTCCTCTCTACTCTCGAGGGGCCAGCGTACGAGTGGTTCAACGGGCTGCCAGAAGGAAGCATCGACTCATGGCAGGATCTCGCCCAGCGCTTCCTCACTCACTTTGCCGGGAGGAAGCGCGCCAAGAAGTATTTCACCCACCTCCTCTCCGTCAAGCAGCAGCACGAGGAGTCCCTCCGGTCATTCATCGATCGGTGGACGAGGGAGACCGAGGAGGTCGAGGGGGCCGATGAGCGCACCCTCATCGCCTTGTACCAGGGAGCCCTCCGCAGCTCCCCGTACGCTAGGAGCCTCATCACCGACCCCCCGAGGTCGTACGCCAAGGCGCTCCAGCGCGGAGGCTTGTATGCCGACGCCGACGAGCTCCACAATCACAAGAGAGAAGGGGGCCATACCCCCAAGAAGACAAATCCTTCGCCGGCCTCGGGTCCGTCCCCGGCCGGCCAGGGTGCCCAGGGCCGTCACGGCTCTGGTGGACAGAGTAAGAAAGACCGCCACTGGCGGCCGAGGTTGGAACGGCCGGGGGTAACCCTCACCCACCCGGTCGGCACCATCCGCGATTATGCCGAGAAGCACGGCCTCATCGAGCAGGCTCCTCGGCCGGCCGAGGAGATCCTTGCCATCCAGCAGGGCGGCACGTACTGCCGGTTCCACAAGAACTCGTCGCACAACACCGACGATTGCATCACACTGAAAAAGGCCATCGAGCGCCTTATTCGCCAGGGGGAACTCTCCCAGTTTGTCAAAGGTGGCCCACGCAAGAACACTTGGGTAAACACCGGCAAACATGGGGGCGAACCCTCTGCGAAGAAGCGGGAGATTGGTAGGCTCAGCGACGATGAGGACTTCGAAGAGCCCCCGCCGAAGAAGAATCACATCCACCTCATCGTAGGTGGGAACACTGGGGGGGACTCCGCCACTCAGAGAAAGAAATGGGCCCAGTCCCTTTACATTGGGGAGGTGTCCCACGTTCCCCCCCAGCCGAAGAGGCAGCGAACGGAGGCAATCACCTTCACCGACAAGGATTTGCCTCCGGGTACGGAATCACACAGGGACGCCCTCGTCATCCGATGTGAGATCGGTGACTCCATCATCCACCGTACTTACATCGATACGGGGAGCTCCGTCAACGTGATGTAGCTGGACACCTTCAAGCAGCTAAAGCTGGACAGAGCTTTGTGAAGCCGATCAAGACCCCGTTATCCGGCTTCACCGGGGACTCTATCGACGCCGAGGGCACGATAGTCCTCCCCGTGGAGGTCGGTGACGGCCCCCACCACGCCAAAATTGACATGGAGTTCATGGTGGTCAACCTCCAGTGCGCCCACAACCTGATCTTGGGCCGGCTAGCGCTGGAGGACTTGGAGGCCATCATCTCCATGAAGCACCTATGCTTGAAGTTCCCCACCAATGACGGCATCGGCTACGCCAGAGGAAATCAGAGGATAGCCAGAGCTTGCTACCTCAAGCTAACGAGGCCGGCCGAAAGGGAAGGACAGAGGATAGACACCATTACGGCTGCCGTCGCCATGGACGAGGAGAGGCCACATGCGGAGCCGGCCGAGGAGGTCGAGGAAATCCCTCTGGATACCTCCCGGCTGGAGCGGGTTCTCAGGGTCGGAAAGCAACTCCCCCTGGACCAACGAGACGCCATCCTCCTCGTCCTAGGGTCGTACGCCGTTGTCTTCGCGTGGGGCCCGGACGATATGCCAGGCATCAGCCGCCAGGTGATCACTCATCGGCTGACCGTCGATCCGGCCTCCGCGCCCATCAAACAGAAGCGGTGCTACTTGTCCGCCGACAGGCGGGACTTCGTCAAAGGGGAGGTCGCCATGCTCCTCTCAATCAAACACATCAAAGAGGTGAAGTACCCAACATGGTTGGCCAACGTCGTCCTCGCCCAGAAACCGCCGACGCTCAGAATGTGTGTTGACTACACTGACCTGAACAAGGCGTGCCCCATGGACCCGTTCCCTCTCCCCAACATTGATCAGCTGGTGGACGAGACGGCGGGGTGCGAGTTGATGTCGTTCCTCGACGCTTTCAGAGGGTACCACCAGATCTCCATGCATGAAGATGACGCTGAAAAGACGGCATTCATGACCCCAGAGGGAATCTTTTGCTACCTCGTCATGGCCTTCGGACTCAAAAACTCCGGCGCCACCTATACTAGGATGGTAGCCAAGATCTTCAGAGCGGTCCTTGGCCGGACGATGGAGGCGTACGTCGACGACATGATCGTCAAGAGCAGGCAGGCCAGCTCCCACGCCGACGACCTCCGGGAAATCTTTGAAATAATGAAGGAGTTCAGGCTCCGTCTAAACCCCAAGAATGTGCCTTCGGCGTCCAGGGCGGCAAGTTCCTCGGCTACATGGTCAGCCGGAGAGGCATCGAGATAAACCCGGAGAAGACGCAGGCTATCATCAACATGGAGCCGCCCCGCAACGTCAAGGAGGTACAGCGACTGACGGGGCGCCTGGCAGCCTTAAACCGGTTCCTCTCCAGGTCAGCCGAGAGGGCACTCCCCTTCTTTCAGATCATGCGGAAAGCCAGCAGCTTCAAGTGGACGACGGAGTGCCAGGAAGCATTCGACGAATTGAAAAGGTACCTGTCGTCCCCACCCGTGCTCTCCAAGCCCAAAGCCGGCGAAACCCTCTTCTTGTACTTAGGGGTGAGCACGTTGGCCATCAGCTCCGTGCTCATCCGTGAGGACGAAGGGGTGCAGAAGGCCATCTTCTACATCAGCAAGACACTCAGGGAGGCCGAGCTCAGGTACTCCCCCATCGAGAAGACGGTGCTGGCCATCGTCCATACAGTGAAGAAGCTTGGACACTACTTCCAGGCCCACACCGTCCATGTGCTGACCCAGCAGTCTCTCGGCGCACTCATGAGGAGCCCCACCAGCTCCTCGAGGATGGTGAAATGGGCAATTTTCCTCAGCCAATTTCAAATTGAGATCAAGCCAAGGCCATCTATCAAAGGGCAAGCCTTGGCCGACTTCGTCATTGAATGCACAGCAAGGGAGACGGCCGTCGCCAACTCCAGGCCGGAGCCGGACGATACGTGGACCCTGTTCACTGACAGCTCGTCGGCCGCGAAATCATGCGGCGGCGGCGTCCTCATATCCCCTGAAGGATTCAGAGCTTACTATGCCATCCGCTTCAACTTCAGGGTATCCAACAACGAAGCCGAGTATGAGGCCCTCCTCAGCGGTCTCAGACTCGCCGCCGGCCTCAAGGCCAAGCACCTCAAAATCAAGTGCGACTCCAAACTGGTAGTGGGCCAGGTGGAGGGATCGTACGAAGCAAAGGAAGGCCGGATGAAGCAGTATAAACAGGCGGCGGAGGAGTTGCTGAAAGCGTTTGAAACCCACGAGATCACTCAGATCCCCAGGGCCGAGAACGCCGAAGCCGACATCCTCTCCAAGCTCAGCTCGGACACCCCGGAGCACATCTCCCAGTTGGCCAAGATCGAGGAGTTGAGCATGTCCAACATCCATGCCAGCCCCGTCTTGTGCGTCCAACAGCGACCAGAGGACTGGATCTCCGACATCGCCACCTTCATCACAACGGGGGAGCTGCCCCCGGACGAGGAGAGGGCCAAACTTGCCAAACTCAGGGCCCCAAGCTACACCATCGAAGATGGCAAACTCTACAAACGGTCCTATAATGGCACTCTCCTCCGATGCCTGCACCAGGACGAGGCCGACACAGCCATGGAAGAAGTTCATTGTGGCGTCTGCTCCTCACACCAGGGCCCTTTCAGCATGTCCCGGCGTCTCGTCGTCCAGGGCTTCTTCTGGTCGACGATGGCACGCGACTGCGCTGACCTGGCCAGGAAGTGCACCACATGCCAGGTACTCCAGAAGGCCCCTGGTCGGCCAGCTGTCAACTACGCCCCCGTCAGCACCGCAATTCCATTCTCCAGATGGGGGATTGACCTGGTCGGCCCCCTGCCCAGAGCCGCCGGGAATAACCGCTACATCATCGTCGCTGTCGACTACTTCACCAAGTGGGTCGAGGCGGAGCCCTTGGCCAGCATCACGGGGGCCAGATGCCAAACATTTGTTTACAAGAACATCATCACACGCTTTGGCGTCCCCCAGGAGATCATATCAGACAACGGCACCCAATTCGAGGCAGCCCCTTTCCAAGAGCTCCTCCGGGAGTTTGAGGTAAAGCATCGTTTCTCCTCCGTTGCCTACCCTCAGGGCAACGGGCAGGTCGAAAACGCTAACAGAACAATTATGGAGGGGTTGAAGAAGAAGCTCCAGGCCGCAGGAGGTAGTTGGGTCGACGAGCTCCCCAACATCCTGTGGTGCTACAGAACCACGCCGAGGAGGGCGACAGGTGAAACACCTTTCGCCCTGTGCTACGGCTTTGAAGCAAAGGCGCCCACGGAAGTTGCCATCCCCACCCGACGGGTGGAACAATATGAGCCTGACACCAACGAAGAGAACATGAAGATTGACCTACACCTGGTTGACGAGAGGCGTGAGCAAGCTTACGTCCGAGCAGAGAACTACCGGCGTCAAGTAAAATCATACTATGACGCCAAGGTACGTTCCCGGGAATTTCAGGTGGGGGACTACGTCCTCCGCCGGAGGGAAGCAAGCCAGCCGACAGAGGGTGGCAAGCTAGCATTGAAGTACGAAGGGCCCTACATCGTCAGTGCCGTGGTCAAACCCGGCACCTACAAGCTTAAACGCCCGAATGGGTCCAATGTACCACGAACATGGAATGTACACCATCTGGTGAAGTTTTATCAGTAATCCGAAGGAGGTGTAGACGGCGAAGCCCTCACCCCTTAACGGGTTACTGATTGAACGCCACCCTCGGCCTCGAGCCACTTATGAATAAAATCATGTTCTGATTTTTTCTCTGGAAATTCAAAGTGAAACATTAGCAGGTGCCCTCGTCGGCCACCTTAGAGCGAAAGGCTCAGGTCTGGCTGACATGGCCCCTTGCATTTGCAGCCTACGAGTGACAAGCTCAGGCACTCCATTGTATTTTGTATCAGCGAAGGGCTCAGGCCTAGCTGAGAGAGCACATCGTCCTGGCCCCGTAAGCCTAGAAGTGAGACACTCAGGTATGGCCGACGATGTCCCCAGGACGAGGGGCTCGCAAACGGCCCACGTCTTGAAACGGGAAGCTCACCGCGTCGTCCACGCGCCAGAACGCAGGACGACAGGCCTGAAATCATGGCCGAGGTGACAAAATCCCAAAACTCAGGGATGGGCAACGACAGCCGTTGGAAACCGACCAAAAGTCTAGCCCGCGTCATAAATAGGCGACGGGACCCGCCCTGAGACCACAGACGTTATAAACGAAGTCCGAACCGGCCGAAGGACGAGCACACCCTTCGGCCGAAGCCTGAAAGAAGGATACCCCCCGAAACGAAAAAAAAAACATACAAGGGAAAAAGAGGGAAGCCGACGGCCGTGCACACCTGCCGGCCACGAGCAATGAAAAAATAAAATCCCCACAACTCAGGCCCAACTAGGCCAAGTACATATCAGTTGAACACAAGTGTAGTACCACTGACAGGCAACATGGACGACACGTCCACACACTACAAGGGAATAATCAAGGCTGATACACACGCCTATAAAACCCTAACCGCATCGGTTGGGTGACACGCGAGAGGTGACCTTCATCGGCCATAGTCCTTTGAGGCACCAACGCTTGGTATGAAACAAAGCATCGCAATCCTGAGGATGACCAGGACGAAGCGGGCACTCATCACACCCGCGAAAGGATCAAGCAATCAAGAAATAACCTCTACTTGCCACAGCATCTCGGATGGCCGACGCCGGCACTGGAACCAGGGCTGTTGGTCAAGCGAAAGTTCTTTAGGGATTCGTTTAAGTGTCTCCTAAACACTTAGAAAAAAATCCTGAGAAAAGAGAGGGTTCCTCAACAAGGAACCATGGCTAGCCGACGAAGGTAGGACCATCTCCTTGGACAAGCCGTTCCTTATCCAGCACCCTCATCGGCCACAAGCAAAGAAGTAAATGCCTCACATTCATACTTAGAAAATTATCTAAGTACTCAAATGAAGGAACTCTAGCCGAAGCGGGTACCAGTATACTCCAAGGCCGTTATCTACCCACACCTCTGCATGTGTACTTAGAAAAATTCTAAGTTCAAAAAGCTCAAGGTTAAGGTGCCCTTATCGGCCACAACACAAAGGATGCAGGCCGACAACGACACTGGCTCAAACACTTGGGACATCTCCCAGAGCATTTGTCAAAAATGATGAATCCAAGGCCCGGACGGAGCGGACACTACGGTCAAGGGCAAAAGGAAAGCACCTAAGTGGATCCAAAAGACTTAGGAAATTTTTGAAAAAAAAAATTTCTAAGGGTTATGATAGCAAAGAAACACCGGTAGAGCCGACAAGGCCACCAGGCCGGAAGGGAAGCAACTACAAGAATCAAAACACTTAGGAAGTTTTTGGAAAAAATCCTAAGTGTTGTGATACTACAGAAATGACGGTCAGGCCGACCAAGCCACTAGACCGGGAAGAAAGCAACTAAGTGGATCAAAACACAGGAAATTTTTAGAAAAAATTCCTAAGTGTAAGGCAAAGATGAATAGGCCGACCAGGCCACCGGACAGGGAGGCCGACCTCATGGACGTAGCGGACACTCGCGGATGACCCAAGTTATGACCTTGACACTTGGACATTTCAGAATTGAAATAACAAATAGCAAAACAAGCATACAAGGAATTGAAAGCCGATCAGGACAGCAAAAAATATTTCATTCATATTCCATTCAGTACAAAGGTGGGCTCTTCGGCCGTTACATCATTTGGGCAAACATGAAAACTAACTACAAAGGAGTAGCCGATCAAGCCTCTGGAGCACCTCCATCTGCGGCTGGCTCTTCGGCCTCGTCTGCTCCCTCTTCGGTCTCAGCCTCCTGGCCGGCGGTGGCTGCAGCACTTGTGGCATCGTCCAAAAAATCAAACTCAGTGTAATCCGGCTCGCCAAGGCCAGAACTTTCAATTGGGGACTCCCGCTCCAACAACGGAAGCTTTGCCTGCTCTTCTGGATCCTTCATCAGCTTTGGCAGCTTCAGGTTTCGTCTAGCCCACCCAGACGTATAGTTCATGGCTTTCAAAGCACGAGAGAGCCGCCGACACAGGAGCCTTTGCATCCGCTCCTGGCCAAGGTTATAATACACGGACATCTCTCGGCTGAAATACTCCTGGCCGGCGGGGGAGTTCATCCCCCAACTCTCAAGCCTAGCGGACACCACCTCGTAGCACCAGGGGAGCCTCTCGTCGGCCATCCACCCCTCGGCCAGGAACTTCTCGATGGCCTCGTCAGCAGCCCTCACGACGGAGGCCTCGGCCTCAGCCTTCGCCTTGACGGCCTCCTCGCTCTTGCGCCGCTCGGCCTCCAGGGCCCTTTGGGACTCCTCGAGCTCCCTTTTGCTCTCCTCGAGCTTGGCCAGGGCATCGTCCCTGGCTGCGGCGGCTTCATCGGCCCTGGCCTGCAACGCCCTGGCATCCTCCCGGAGCCGGTCCAGGCAAGCAACCGCCTCGTCGGCCGAGGCGGCCTTCTGCTCCAGCTCCTTCAAGCGAGCTATCTCTCGGTATTGCCTCTTGTGGCTCTCCATTAGCATGAAGGCACTCTGCAGAAACAAGGGAAACAAAAGTCAGGCAAATGGTTTTACACAGACGACGAGAAAGACAACGCATAAGGAAGGTAACTTACTTGGACGAGGAGGTCCATGCCGCCCTCATAAATATTCACGTCCCCGAGCTTCCTCAAGTAAGCCCGATCCTTGGCCGGCATGGCCTGTGCCAGGACGTCGTGGCCAAGGACGACGTCATCAAAGACACCCCCGCCGACGGGGTATTCTACCATCTTCTGGTAGGTGGCACCGGCAATCTCTTTGCCGGCCCTCTTCGTCCGTGGCTCCTGGACGAGAGGTAGTGATGGAGCAGCATCGCCAGCAGCGGTAATGTCCACGACAGGACCACTATCGTCCACGCTGGGGACAGCCAGAGTACCGGCCTCAGTAGCCGGAGAAGGGGAAGGAGCCCTCTTCGTCTTCTTAGAGACGCTCAGGCCGGCCTCAGTTAACTTTTTCTGGCCGTCAGTGGCCGGCCTTTTCTTCTTCGATGGAGCAGGCTTTGGGACCTCATCAGCAGTAGTCCCGCTCCCACCGGCCGCGACACGTCTGGCCGCCTCGGCCGCCTTAGCAGCCAGCTCCTCGGGCGCTTTGGCCTTGGCAATAGCCATTATGGAACGTCGGTCCATGGCAAAATCTACAAAGGAAAAAAACAACGGATTAGTAAGGCAAAGGAACAAAACATAAAGACAGAAAGCCGAAGAAATAATTACCATCGGCCTCAGCAGGGATGCCCAAATCCGGGCCGTCGGCTTCTTCAAATGTGGTGGTCATCCTCGGCCAGAGTTGGAGGTCATCCTCCTTATCTCCATACAGGTGGTATCTGAAGAAGCCGAGGGCGGTCATCTTGTATTCAGTAACGTAATCCCTCACGCTCCTCGGCCCCCCTTCCAGCAAAGCCTCCACCTGAGCGTCCAAGATAGAGCTCTTCGGCGGGTCATGGAGATTGAACCTCCCGGTATGGCCGAGAGAGGGGAACTCGGTGCCACTCTCACCAATGGACACAAACACGAACTTGCTCTTCCACCCATGAATGGACGTAGGCAAATCCGTGAAGCTCCTCTTCTTCGGCAGCTGTTGAAGAGTAGCATAGGCCGCACAGTTCTTGTGGCTTCCTCGGCCGATCTGGTACAAATTCATGAATAGGGCCGTTGTCGGCCTGTAGCCCAGCTCCTCACACCGGAGTAAAAAGCCCACCATCAAGGAATAACTGTTCGGCGTCAGCAAGGCCGGAGGAAGCCCCACCATGTCCAGATACTCAATGATGAAAGGGTGAAGGGGGAACCTCAACCCCTTATCAAAACTCATCGGGTATACTCCAAAGTATCCCGGTGGCGGAAGTAGAACATGGTCCGTCGGCCTGGGTGCCCTAACCCGCCCGAACGGCCCCACATACATCTGGGCAACAAGATAGTCGGCCGCACTGCTCTCCGGCTTGATCAGGAATATGTTGGTGAGGTCCAGATAGGAGAGGCCCGGCCCATTCTTCGGCCTCCTCACCCTCTTCGGCTTAGCTGCTCCCTTCACGGCAGACACCGGCCTCGGGCACGGAATGACAGCAGAAGTGGACGCCCCGTCCACCACTCGGGACGCACCTACGTCCTCACCCTTTGAAGAGGAGGCGGACTCCTCGTCCTCACCTTCCTCGTCCACCGGCTCTCCGGATTTGTAGGGACTTAAACGCTTTATCTCCTCTTCGAACTCCTCGAGCACCTCGTAGTCAAGCGACCTCGTGGAGGGCTGGTCGTCGTAGGGGTAGTAGTCTTCGTTCAAGCTCTTCATAACTACTACTACGGGCCTAAGGAGACTAACTTAAGATCTAAGGGTGTTCAAACGCCTAACACTAGATCAACAACCTAGGAAGCAAAGTATGAAAAGTGAGGAAGATCGCGATGAACACTAACCTTGAACAACGAAGAACACGAAGAACAGGCTTGGGAGTTTATCTCTCTAGAAAATCGGCCAGGACTTTGACAAATTCAGAATGCAAATACGTTTTCTCGTCGGAGGGGGAGGGGTATTTATAGAACCCCCCACCCAACGGTCACTACACGTGGAACCCCCCCCAATGGCCACACCAACGGCCACCAATGGGGGGCCACCACGTCACCAACGGGCCAAACTCAATATCAACAGCCCACTGGCAGGACGGACTCTACGGCCTACACACGCTCACTGGCTTTACAAATGTCAGCAAGCGCCCACAACGTCCCACTTGCTCGCCAAGATCACAACTGCCAAACAATAAGGAGACGGCAACGGCCAGGAACGTAACGGCCACAAGATCAAAGGACCCAAGAGCCCACAAGCCATCGGCTCCTCGTCATGATCTTTGATGATAACTCTCTACAAGCGATCTGCGCACAAGGGTTCTCCCACAGGGTTACCTTGGCCATAAAATCGCCATGAGAGTTGGATTCAGGGGGACTACGGAGAGGCCGCTTCGGCCAGGGACTCAAGCAACTCCTTCACCCCTCACACTCCTCGGCCTGAAGCAGTGGGGGACTGGGGGACTACACCGGCCTCAGCAAAACAAAAAGGAAACACTACAAAGAACATGAATGTGACCACAAAGCATGGCCACACCATCCATACAACACAACGGAGCTTCATCGGCCAAAGGCCCATAACGTCATTAGCGACGGCCAACAAGCCACTAAAGGCAAGGACACTCATCGTCCTCCACCAACAATTAATCATGACGTGCCCTTCGGCCAAGAACACGAAGGCCAACCAGCAACGGCCAAAAGGAGTGCGCAAACACCCTCATCGGCCACCCAAGGAAAGGACGCCATCGTCCTCAAAGCAAGGAATAACTTCAGTGGCCTCATCGGCCCGAACACAAACTTCAACCATCAACGCCCAAGCAAAACGTGCCTTTCAACGGCCACCATTGAAAGAAGGACACTCATCGTCCTCCGCCAACAATTAATCATGACGTGCCCTTCGGCCAAGAACACGAAGGCCAACCAGCAACGGCCAAAAGGAGTGCGCAAACACCCTCATCGGCCCCCCTGTCCACAACAAGGAACAGATAACGGCCAAGGGCACCAAAGCATAGGAATCTACTCTCCTTCACTTCGTCTACGTCTCAGTTTAGAGAGTGGGGGACTCCTGATGGAGTATATGGGTCTGAGCCCCCGGACCCACATACTCGGAAGAACAGAAAGCACAAGGCACAGAGTGGCGCCCTCGTCGGCCAGGACACCCCTGTCGGCCGAAAAGGGGCCAACTCGGATTATGGTCCTGAGTCCAAGGAACCCGGGTGCCCTCGTCGGCCGTGCCCTCGTCGGCCGTGCCCTCGTCGGCCACGCCCTCGTCGGCCATGAAGACCTCACAGAATCAGATTTTATACTTACTCATTTGTACAGCCCATTAGTGGCTTTGTATTCGGCCCAGTAGCGGTCCAGTTGTAAATGGGTCTCCCAAGCCCAAGGCTTGGGAGCCCAACCCTAATTTTCTCTATAAATACTCCCCTTGGGAGTGGTTATAGGGGTTACAAATTCATTCTATTGAAGCATATTATTGCACTTCTCTCTCTAGCTCTCACTTCTCTCTAGATATACTCTATCACCATCATTACGAACCGTCGAACTGCCCAATCAGTGACGCCCGCCCACAGGCAGCCAACGAGCACGCACCACGTGGAAGCCCCCCCAACGGCTATATTTTGACGTTAGGTATTCCAACGACTATATTTACAACGGCTATATTCTGGGAGCTCCCGGCTACATTTAGCAGACCACTCCTTCATCAACCAGGAAACTAGCCCCCGGGTTTTTACTTCACTCCACTTCATCAAGAGGAGCCCCCGGGTGCACTTACCCAGAGATGCTCCCGGTTTATGCCCATCATACTACATAACAAATGCCTTCGGGCTCATTCCTTCAGAAGCCCACGGCTTCATAACGGGCACACCCCTCGGGAATTCCCCCCTCAATACTTTGAGGACCAGGTAGCCCCCGGGGAGTACACCTCATTAACGGATAGCCTAAGACACACAGGTAACGGGAGCCCTCGGATACCCTCCTCACCAACTGATCAACAAACAGGGGACCCCCCGGTAACACTTCAACTACTACTCACATTCAACACGCCCTCAATCCCCAGATTGAGGGACTCCCCTTCGGCACCTCCAAGGATATCAACAGCAAACCTCCGGCTAATCAACACACGCGCCCTCAGAACAAGGATAGCCTTCGGCATCAGCATTGTACTCCATTTCAAACCAGGGCTTCACATTTTCGATTCATCGTTGGGGGAATTCGGTGCACTCTTTTTCCCTCATTAGGATTTTTTCCCACAGGGTTTTTCCTAATGAGGTTTTTAACGAGGCATCCCCCCAGAATGAAACGAAAAGCGTCAGCCTTTTGGCCCAATACAGCAACATGATTACTCTACTCCTTTTCACCGCTTTGCAAGTGCCTCAAGGAGTGGGGGACTGGAGAACCCCCTCGGGAAAAATCACAAAAAGTGCAAAATACTAAAAACTCCCGCAAACAGCAAACATGACCCCTCAAGTCCCGACATGTGGGTAACTGAGGGACTGCCCTCGGCAGAATAAACAAACAGCAAACTACCCACAACTCTACAAACTACAACGGAACAACGGCAGAGGACAAACACAATTACTCCTTTTCCCTCAAGTACCTTTCGGCAAAAGGAGTGAGGGACTCCTGATGGAGTATATGGCCCGGGAACCCCCGGTCCACAGACTCCTATTACTCCAATAAAGGCCCAATAGGCCCAGGAAGCACAACAGGCCCAAATCACAACGCCCAGAGTACCAGGCGGCCCACAGTGCGCACCAGGGGTGCCTTCGGCCCCCTTGCCGAAGGCTCCAAATCTCACAGGATGGCCAAATCAGGAAAACAAAGTTACTGGGAGAAAACGGTGAAAATCAGTAGCCCTCGGCACTAAGGAGGTCCCCGGTACTAAGAGCCCTCGGCTAGTCATCTACAGTCGAGGGCACCTTTTCCGACATGATATCCGCTCCACATGCGCATGGATCGCCGTACCAAGTACGACGTCACATCCAACAGCCGCATTAAATGCGGCCACATGCGATTGCCAGCACCAACCAGTTGAGGTGACCCCTCGGCCAATGGATGCTTGACATGTGTCCCTGTCTGGCATTTATTACTACTATAAAGAGCACCCCTTTCCCCATTGTAAACCACGCAAAAAAAGACATTGAATACATTTTCTAATATACTCTCTCTCTCTACTTACTTGCTCTGACTTCTCTCTAGTTATTCCCCGTAATAACCCCTTGGATAAACTACCCCCCGGGTATACTATCCATCAGTACTTGAGGGAAAATGAGTAATTGTCGTTGTTCTGCCGAAGGCGTCTTTGTTGCGAATTTTTTTTAACTTCCTGTGATTTTCCCGAAGGGGTTCTCCAAGCCCCCACTCCTTGAGGCACATGTAATGGGGTGAGAAGGAGTAGAATAATTCTTGTCTTCAGTAGAGAGTCGAGGGGTGACGCATTTTGCTTCATTTCGGGGAGATGCCTCGTTAAAAACCTCATTAGGAAAAACCCTCTGGGAAAAAATCCTAATGAGGGAAAAAGAGTGCACCGGATGCCCCCATAATGAAGTAAAAAAGGTAAACCCTTCGGTCTGAGATGAAGGATAATGCTGAGGCCGAGGGCCATTCATTATCGGTGGAGAGTAGCCCCGAAAACCCGAGGGTTTTCTTTGTTCTGAGGGCGGTGATTTCCGAGGGGGTTCCCGCAAGTCCCTAGGCATCGAGGACTGAGGGCTCCTGAGGGGTTATCCCAACCTTCATGATGAAAGCTAAATGCGGCAGGAGGGTCTTTGAACCTGATAATCCGAGGGCGTGTAGTGATGTTCGAAGGCTCACGTTGTTACTGCATGAAGCGTCCAGCTAAGGGCCCCTCAATGTTTCAAAAATAGTTGTTGGGATATGACCGTTGGAGGTGGGGTCCACGTGGCGTATCCTGGTTGGCTGGCTTCGGGCGGGCATCACGGGTTGGCTGAGGCAGCTGTTTGTAATGATGTCTTTTTAACCGGGGGCCTAGTTCCCGGCCCAAGCCCGAAATGGGGAGGCTATAATTACCCATGCCCTGAGACCATACCCCTTGTGCGATTTTGTTGTAGCGAAGCTCTGGCAAAAATTTTCTAGAGAGAGAAAGTACTCAAGTCGATCAAAACCAAACTCCCGAGGTCAGTTCTTCTTCCGTTCTTGAGTTTTTTTAGCATACTTTGCTATTTTGGCCTTAGATTTAGTGTTAGAGCTTTATAGGAAGCCCTCTGCTTTTGAACCCCTCTGCTTCGAGTCTTTCAAAAAATGTCATCGCAAAGTGATTCTCAAGATATCTCGAGGGAGCCCTCGGTCGCGGCCGAAAGCATCTCTGACGTGGAGTCTTCGAGCGAGCGGTCCTCGGCTGGAAACAATTCAGAAGTTGCTGTCGAAGTCCAGAATCAGCTCATCACCGAAGTCGAAGCCGAGCAGTTTGAGCAAGTGATAGAGGATGAGGAAATGACCATCGCGGTCCAAACTGCCGAGGAAGAGGAAGAGAAAGAGAGGATGAATGTTACCATCGCTGTCCTGCCTGCTCGCAACGTTGCCGAGGCCGGAAGCTCCAGGCCTCTTGATCTGGAACCTCTCAGTGTGGCTCCGGGCAGGAAGAAGAAGAAGGTGAGGGCTGCCCCCAAGAAGAAACAAGCCGCGGTCGATGCAGGGCAACCCGTCGGGATCCCCGAAGGCCATTCGTATTTGAACACTAAGGCCTTGGAGGTGAAGTCGAAGGTTGCGGGTGCCGAGTTCCAAGTGGTGCAGTGTTTGGTAGGGCCTTCTGCACAAGTCGTAGAGCTGGGGCCTGAGGGTTTGCTGTCTCACCCCCCCCCCCCCCCCAAAGGATGTTTTTCAGCCCACATCATATCCATAGAGTTAGGCATTCGTTTCCCGTTCCATCCATTCTTGCTAGAGTACCTGAGGTTCGTGGGGCTGGCCCCATGTCACTTAACCCCCAATAGTCACTCGTATATCGCTGGGTTCCTTGCTCTCTGTCGGTCCCCGAAGGTGGCCCCGACACTAGACCAATTCGTTTTGTCATTTAATCTGTGCCGAGGGGGGCATTCCAATGCCGACGGGTACGCCAACCTGCAGCAGGTGCCAGAGTGGAGGCTGTTCTCTGAGCTGCCCTCCTCCCATAAGGGCTGGAAAGAGAAATTCTGCTATATCCGGACTGGGGGAACCCTTTCCGAGGCTCCTGCGCAATCATTTTCAGAGGCACCTGAAGGTAAAAAACTCAGCCCTCAAAAAATATGGGAAGAAACTGACTGTTTTCCCAGAGGATTCCGAAGACCTGATCACCATCAAGGCGGCTACTCTTCCGGATGAGTTGTTTAAGCTGAACTTCCTTCGGTTCTGATTGATGGGGGAGAAAGATGAGAAGTACCATGTCATCGACCGGGTGTATCAGAGTGCCAAAGGTGCTTGCCGATGGTTTTTTTTTCATACTTAGGATTTTTCCACCTCCTTTGTTGTAGTAGTATTTTAACACTTGTATTTTCCCTTCTTTTTCAGGACCAGATATGGACGCCAAGAATTTCGCCAAGTTGAAAAGGCAATTGGCCCAAGAACCGAAGAAGAAGAAGGAGGAGGAGGGGCCTTCTCAACAGAGGCCCGTTGATGAGTTCTTCCCGAGCGAGGAAGCTGCTCGAGTCCCGAGAGAAGAGGGGACCTCCAAGAAGGTGGATGCTGCCGCGGTGTTGAAACTAGAGCCCTCCAAACCGAGGCAGCTAAGAGGAAGGCCCCGGGAAAGGGTGTTGTGGCCCCCGGCAAGAGAGCGAAGAAGGTCACCGGTGCCAAAGGCATGACAGTAGTTGTGTCCGAAGGACACTCATCCTCCGGCACCCCAGTGGTAGTGGTGCCTGCTTCTGGTCCCCCCTCAGAGAAAATAGGTGATGGGGCGCCCCGGGAGAATGTTCAATTCTCCATCAAGAAGGGGACCACCATAATGCATGGCACCCTGGATCCGAGGGAGTTTCTAAATGGTGCTACCCCTCCGCTGGACATATCGGCCCTCAGCCAGTACGAAGACGAAGCCCTCGACTCTAAGCTCCTCCAGGCCTCGGTCACCGTGAGTTCCGCTGCTTCCTTTCCCTTAGTCAATCGTCCTTAGCCTTTTCATTGCGTAGTAATGTGATCCTTTTTGTTTTTTTTGTACATTTGCAGGCCAGCGTTATCCTCGGGGAGCACATGCGAAGGGCTGATCAGTTGCGCCTTCAGAAGGTGCAGTCCGATGAGGCCTTGAGGAAGCTCGTCGTGGCTAATACCGAGCCCATCAGGAAGATGGCAATTCTGGAAAAGCCTCCGGAAGACCACGGAGGGGATGGAACAAAGGATCAGAGATGCCAAAGCTGAGTCTAGGGATGAGGGGAAAGCCGAGGGAAAAACAGAGGTTGAGGAGGCCGCCGTTGCCGCTGCCAAAGCTGCTGCTGTGGCCCCTGAGACCGTAAAGGCCGAAGCAGTGGCCAATGCTGAGAAACAAGCAGTTGAAGCCTTCGTCGCCGAGGGGTGGAGAGCTGAGGATAAGAAGGGCTGGCTGGCCTCAGTCGTGGAAGCTTCGGTAGATGATTGTGCAGCAGGCCCTGGTGCTTTATGGTTGGCCCGGAAGGGCAAAGATTATTATGACGGGGGGGTACTTTACTCAAGCCCTCGTCTGCCGTAGGCTCGCTCGGCATTATGGCATGGACCTGAAGGAGTTTGATCCGGCAGCCTACGACCTTCCTCCCCTCCAGCCAGACGTGCGAATCCCCCTCCCTCCAGATGTTGAGAGGCCGAACCTAGAGGATTCGGTGCTGATGGAAGAATGCCAGGATGCCGAGGAAGAGGCCGGGGAGGTCGCTTCTTCTTTGAAGCCCATTGAGGAGGGTGCCGCTGAAGTAGATAACCTTTGATTTGTACTGGTATTTTTTGAACAATGTTTAGTATAATAACATTTTGTAGCTTTCGGCTTCGGCCAAGATGTAACAAACTCCTTTGTTTATTTTTGTGAATGAATGCATGGATGCCTTCGGACTCTTGATGTTTGAATTTACCCTCGATGTTTCCTAAATGAATGCCTTCGCTTTCCCTTATGCTTTCTTCACAGCTTTATGAATGTATGTCTGTATCGTGAGTTAACCGAGGGCCAAATGTTTAGGACTTAGAATTTTTTTCTAAGTGATGTTTACCACCGGGCCCTCGGTTGCCATATTTCTTTAGCTGTATGAAATAGGTAGCCTTCATTGTCCTTTGTCATACACATCTGGGCGAAGGCCAAATGTCTTTGGTACTTAGAAATTTTTCAAGTAAAAATCCATAATGTAGCCTTCGAGTAAAGTTTTTGATAACTTAGAAATTCCTCTAAGGATCTCCTTAGGTGACCGAGGGACTTATAAAATTTTCCATCTCGCCCCAATCGTTATTGCGGTCATCCCCCGGCTAGGGTGAGCTAAATGAGCCATCTTCCATAGTGACCTTAGCAAAGTTCGGGGATGTTGTTAAGTTATGCCCTCAACATATGGTGGACTTAGCCAAGGTAGAAATTCAGGAAATTCCACCTCAGAAGGAATTTGATAGGATCTTGCCCTCGTTATATAGTCTCCCCTTAGGTGGTGCTCTAAGCCTTCATGATTTGTGGACTTAGGGGAGTTTCATGGGGGTTGTCTTCGGTCTCAAATTGTGCGGTTGGAAGTTTTCACCCGAGGGGTGTAAACAGTGGAATTAGCCAAATTTCCATGTTGTGGTGTATTTGTCTCGAAGTGCCTTCGGAAGACGGCCCCTCGTATTTGTCATCTGCCTTAGCCACCGGCCTTGGCCAAATTTTGGACTTAGCCAAAATTTGGTGAAGTTCATTGGTGTGCCCTTCTTCATGATGAATAAAGTAACGCCCCTCGATAAAGAGTGTGGTGAGTATAGGTTTACCACTGGTGGAGCCTTCGGCTGAGTAACCAGATAGTCTCGGACTTAGTAAATTTCTTTGTACTTTGAGAGAGGGCCTTTCGGGAGTGCATCTCTTGGGTGATGTTTTTGTTGTAGAGCCTCCAGGAGCATGGCATCCAAGGAGTCCCTTCCCCCCTACACATTCATTTTTTATATGTGTTGTAGGAGAGGCATCAAGAAACTTGGCTTCTTGGAAAGGCTTGGCCTATATGGGAGGCAACGGGATAAACCGGTGGCTCCCCCGTCGGGAATTGACCTTCCGAGATCCCGAGGGGTTTGAGGGTCATTTCCTCAGCCCGAGACATCGTGTGTTGTCTGCCTCCCCTTGGGGGATGGCGCAGAAAGCGCCTCGGTTTGAGGGTTGTTTCCTCGGCCGTGTTCATCTGTTTACGCCGGAAAAGTTCCATAGCAGGGCATCTCTTCTTCTGCAATTTCCGAGGTAATCTCCTCCTCCTCCTCCTCCTTTAATATTTTTTTATTAGTTTTACATTAATTAGACATTAGAGATATATAAGGGTAGGGACCCAGTGGCTCCGACATTCTGAGTCCGCCACTGGTGGCAGTACAGGGATATTTGCTGCAGTAGTACATGTTTGATGAAGACAAACAAAAAACAATACCCTCTACCGATGGAGATCATCCCAGCATAGCCATACAAAATGAGCAATTAAAATTTCCAGGGCCAAATGTTTTTGAGGGATTTTGCATCCTATTTCATGATAGATGCAAAATATTTTTGAGGGTCCGCCACTGGTGGCAATACAGGGATTGTGAAAAGCCACATAAATGTTTTCATAATTCTTACTTCGTATTTAAGATTTCTACTGCAATCATATTCATGATGCTCCACTCTATAACCTATGTTGGGATGTTTTATTTTTCTTTATATTCCATTATTCTCAATCATTCATTACTCCAAATGCACAAATCAAAATGCATGATATATACATGTATTTTACTCCCTATAAGCTAATAATAATGCCATAAGGAGGGAGTTTCAATTCTATTAAAACAAATTAAATTACTGGCTCCATTACCCTAAATACGGACTTTAAAATTGCGGATAACTCAGTACAATAAAGAAATTGTTCTGGACACATGAAAATTCCATGACGGCTCCATTTTCCACAAAGCGCAACTATCAATCCAGTACAAACGATTTCACGTGTCCTTCAAATGTATTGAATATAATAATGGTGAATTTTAATTATGAATTCCATAAATGAAAATTGTGTGAATGCAGTAAAATAAACTTATTTAGCATGGTTCAAAATTGATCCGTAAAGCCCCGAGTAGAAGTAAAACAAAAACTTATTTCTTACTAAAACCTATTAAAAGAACTTCTATAAAATATAAATACCAGATAAAGACTTAAGTAGTGTTTGCAAAAACTTAAAAAAGTGTTTTTTAGCTTTTGGTTTAAAAAAATTGAAATGAGTGTTTTCAAGTGACAGCTTCCGCTTAAGTCAAGCACTTAAAAGTTAAAAGCTGAAAGCAGGTGGAGAGGTGTTTTAAACTCCTTTTCACTTTTTCTATGAAACACAAAACACTTGCTTTACCAAACACTGTCAACTTTTACTTTTTAAGAAACATTTTTTTTCTCAAACACTATCAACCTTTAATATTAAACATCTTCTTCAAAATCAATTTAAAAGTTACTTTTTTTAAGTAGAAGCAACCGCAAACACTTGACCAATACTCCTGACTTTAGAATTAGATTTGATTTGAAGGTGTCTACCTGTATAGATAAGATGTGTGTAATCATCACACAACACAACGTTAGTTACAAGTTACTGCATTTTATACTGCAGTTACTGCATGACATTACTGCATATCCGATAACATATCACTGCACTTCCGCCAACATTAGTTCTCTTCTCATCCTCTTTAGGAATTTTTTGATAGTTCTTTTAATTTTTAATTTTTTAGATTTACTAATTTTAGTATTTTTACATCTAATTAAATATATTGCATTTAATGTCGATGTTACTGTTCTACATTACGTCATAATCACTGCACTTTCTGCCAGGGTTATCATACGATCTATTGTCTCCGATTCACGGCACAACACACTTCGTCAATGCATTCATTCAATGCACATGTACAACATTATATATTGTCATATTCACTCCCCATATTATTCAACCATATTTATTGTCAGGTTCACTGAGTATGCTTACTGTCTATGTTCATTGCTCATGTTTAATGCCCACAAACCCAAATTTTAAAAATAGAGAAAGAAACCAGGTCCGGCGGCACCACTCGGCGGCTGGAAGAGATGTTGGGCTGGTGATTTGGGCTGAAGACTAAACCCTAGATCGTTGGGTGTTCGCTGAGGCTAGCTTTTGGGCTTCGCTGGACACTCTGCTGCTGTGGGCTGTGACTTCGAAATAAATGTGGGCTGCGACAAGCATAACTGCTGCATTGCTTTTGCAAGGAAAAGGATGCTTTTGGACGCATGGAAGGGCTATTGATGGGCCTGCACTGCTTTGACACTGCTGGGCAGTTACTGGGCCATTGTAACAAAGCTATTTTGGAGGATGGGGCTTCATTGCTTCGGATCCCTTGAGCTTTGTGGACGGCGGACAGATTTACTTTGATATTTTTTATACGAGCCGGGGTCTGTCCCGCGCTTTTTGGGCTCTTTTAAAATATCTCCCCCCACTCTCCTTCCATGGGGGTGGGGGGGATGGTAGTGATACGGAGTACTTTTTAGTTAGATTAGCTAGCTCTTTAGTTTTGACACATGTACTTGTTATTTTTGGGTGTGAATAATACAATTACCTTTCATAAAAATAATAGAGAAAGAAGAATTAGAATGAAGTGGCAGCGACTTGGATAAGTCTGCGAATATGAATTGTTGTGAACCTTGTGCCATAATCAAATAACAATTATTGCAATAAATAAAAATTATTCAATAGCATTTTGGATGCTTACGTTTTGGAGAATCGCCCATCTAGCTATAACTCCAACTTGCTTCCTTCGCTCAAAGACGGTCAAAATTGAAAAATTGAAATAAGGTTGTTCTCCTTGCTTGGTATCTGTTCGAGAAAGGTAATTACAAGGGAGGTCCGCGATGAGAATCCTCCATGGTGACCGCAGCGCCGTCTCGATTCTTCCATAGTACTCCTGCGATGGGGTTCCACGAATAGTTAGTCTTTCGTTGCGACTAACAACTGCCGACCGCCATTGGCCTGCGACCTGCCGGATCCTCGCATAGCCATCTTCATCCATCCCTGATGAATCTAGCTACGCCCTCTCGCCATCGTTTGCTTTTCTCTCATTAGGATTTTATAATAATAATAGGGAAAGGGTATATTAGTCCATATTAATTATTAATTAATTTATTATTTTATTAACTAACTAATTATTACGGATTTACATATTATAATGGGAAAAAAACTAACTAGGTCATAGATTAAGAAAGTCTGAGTTTTACTCATATGTAGGGTAATTATCTCAATATTTAAACCATCTACACCGTTGTGAGCCCAATGATAATGAATTAGGCTATTGAATATTGATTATGAAGACATGGTATATACAAAGTCATTCGAGTCTCACCCACCAATGTTCACTACTTAGTCCCAATTTGAAGTTCTCATACAATCTTCCCACCATCTATCATTCTTTTAGTATGTGATTTACCAAATGTTTTTTCATATTCAAATTTGAGTTTTTGCGATTGAATAGAGCTTCTAGAGTAATTTTTTAGTATGTACATTTTTAATTACCAAGTCTAATACTAACACACATGACACGCACACACATATATATTATTAAAGAGTTATTATCACCTGTTCATCATCATAACATGAAACAAGAATCTTAAAATGCAACAAAATGGGAAATGAAGTAACACATCCTCATTTATGGTTATCTAGTAAAGACAGTATTATGCGCCAAAAAAATTTCCTATGAGATGCATGAGCAAGTAAGATTGTAAGAAAAAAGGATGACAAGAACAAAGCGTTAAGTTTTTGTACACAGAAAGATGGAATAGTCTCAACTTATTCAATATTCGGAAAGATGACAAATAAGTCTTCCCCCCCTCCCCCGGTTCGGGTCTACCCCAACGGCTATTTGGGGTCCAAAAGTCCAAAACCAAAAAAAAATTAAATTTTATACCATTGGACCCGGACCCAACCCGGCCGGTAGGCATGGACCGGTTCCGGTTCGGGCCCGGCCGGGCCTCGGTTCAAGAAGGGGAGGCCCGGAACCGGCCCGGATAACCCCCGGGTCCGGGCCGGGCCAGGCCTCGGTTCTATTTTTATTTTTTTATTTTTTTTGGCTTTTCCTAGTAAACCCCTGGGTCCATATTAATTATTAGTCAGGCCCCAACCCTCCCCCTCACCCCCAAACCAACCCTAATCACCTCAAATGGCTCAAAATACTCAACCCAACCCAAAAACTTAAAAAAAAAAAAAAAAAAATGGCACGGCCCGGGCCCGACCGGCCGGGCCGGTTCACCTTTTGAAGGGCCCGAGCCCGAACTGCCATCCCACCAGGCCGGTTGGCCCGAACCGGGCCCGGAACCGGTTCACCGGGCCGAGCCAGGCCCACACAGTAGCGGGCCGGTCCGGTTCCGGGCCGGTTAGCCCTACCGGGCCGGGTCACCTTTTTCCTGAACCGAGCCCCCCCCCCCCCCCCCCCCCCCCCCCCCCCCGTTCGGGTCTACACCCGGTCCCGAACCGCCAGACCAGGCCGGCCCTGGGCCCTCACAGTAGCGGGCCGGGCCAGGTGGCCCGAACTGAATCCACCCCTACTTCTATAGCACTAGACGTCCAGACCTAGTTAGCTCCCAATGCTCATTACATTGTTGATTATACATAGCCTAATTACAAATGAGTGGGTAATGGTAATACCGTAATACGCAGCATACAATCTTTAGTACCCAAAAATAAAATAAAGATAATGACATTCTCTTACAAGAATTTGTGAACAGCATAATTATGCATTTATAGCAAAAAATCACAACCTTTTTCTTACAGCAAAAAACTATGAAACCAGGACTGATTTTCAAAAAATTACAAGACAGGAGATAGTTATCAAATCACTATCTAATCATCCAGCTTTTGATTTTCGGATTACAGGTGGCAATACAACTGTTTTGAGATTCCCTGGGTAAGGGGTCCACAAGCCAAACCCTCCCCTACTCTCTTTCAAACTAGTATCACCCGCTTTAAACTCATCCAAAGATTTCACCCATTCAACTTTAGATGAATGCTCACGGGTATGAGGGTGTAAAATAAAGATGGAGTTGTATTCACAGTTTGGGAACATGAATGCTTTGAACATTCCCCTCAGCCTGTACACAACATAACCGAAGCTTAGCTGATCTCTTGGCGTGAATAGGTTAACCTCATTGAACCATAAGCAACTAAACAAGTTATTCAATGCAGTGTGCTCTCGTATAATTATTGCCCCTTCGGGAACATCTACACAATCACATAGTAGCATTTGTTGGTGAGATCTGAGTTTGCATATGCAGAAAAGTGCAATTACAAAAGTAACACTAAGAGCAACTCAATTACCACTGGCTGTGCCTTTCTTTGGGCTCCATGGTTCCATTCCTTCATAACGGTATATTTTGATGTGAAGATCAATGAGTGGTCGAGCATAACGCTTTCTCCGTTTGTTTGAGTCGGCTTCCTCATATATACTACGATGATGTTTGTGCTGAGCAATGGCAAATGTATGCTTGCCACGCCATAAGTATCTAAGGACACAACGAAAACAAGCACCTTAATCATGTAGCTCAACAGAGAGAAGGTACAAATTGTGGGAGAATGCCAGGAACTTAAGGGCCTCATTGGGATAAGTTAGTACAAGTGCTTTGTCATAAGTGCTTTGTCATCTAAGCACTTGATTTTTAAAAGCAATCTTTTGCTTCCTTAAATATGCATTAAAAGTGCTTTTTATTATGAAGAACACTTCTCCCACTTTCTACCCAAATGCTTCTTTCGAAAGTGAAGATATTTTCTTTCTCCAAGGAGCACTTATTCCTTGAATATAGTCATCCTGATGGAAAAAGTGACACAACCATTTTTCAGAAGTGACACATTTTTCACTCACAAGCCAATATGGAAAAAGTTCAAAGGGAGAATGTCACAACCATTCGGCAACTTAACGGAGCAATAGGTAAAATGGTAAATGCAAATGATTCATCACCATATAACTAATTGTATTATAAAATCGAAGTACCTTTCAAGTATAAGCAAGGGATCAATAATTAGCTCCATTTTACCATCAATCCAAATGCTGTATTGTGCTTGAGGGAATAGCCGGTGGGTTAATATCTTAGGAACTTTGCCATTTCTCCTAGGCTCATCATAAGGTTGGTTTTTTAGTAGAACCAAACGCCATATGCCCACCCACAGCCCACCACCATTATCCTCCCTGACTGTGGCATTTTTCTTGATAAAGTCAAGAGACACTTCATCCACTGTCATAAGAAAGCAAAAAAGCTTTTGAGAGCGTTCACTTATGTTGGATGGTTGGTGAGGTGTGTCATATCCGTCAAAAATGCCAGAGGCAACCACAAAGCGGCACTTCTTTACATATTCTACATCTTTCTTAGCCATTTCGGCACCACCATTTGGCATGAAACCACAATGCACCTAAACATAGAATGACATATCTACACGTGAACACTGGACATCAATCAATTCATTTGAGAAGTAGGATTAGTAGGATAGTTATTTCATGATACAAGAAATTAGTGTGTACTCTTTGCTTTGACAAGTAAATTCAAAGTGCATATCAAGACTGTAAGAACAGTTTTCCTTTGTTGTTGTTTAGTATATTTAGTTGTCTTTAGTTGTTTAGTATATTTTATTTACGTATGTCAGTCTCATAAATTATTGGGTTACATCAGATAATGGGCAGAAACTCAAAACCAAAGAAAAACTAGAAAAGGCGATACACATACTTTTACGGAGAACAACTCAAATCCTATACAGCTCTCTCAATCACTCAGTGTATGTCCAGATCATGGAAAATGCTAGGGAAAGGAAAGAATAGCCAAATAAAGTTATTTTCTTGGATTTGCTAAAGAAAATTATGCTAATCAGCATTGCAAACTATTAGTGTTCAATGAGAAGCTATCAAAAACTCGAAATTCAAATTCTACTTTAACGATGAAACAAAGGCCTCAGCATTCAATTCAACCACTCGTCATATTCTCTTCTGCCAAAGCATTAGAATTAAATTGTATAAAATAAAAAAGTTATGATCATTGGACAGAAACAATTCCTTACTTTCATTTTTGGCTTCACAATAAAACTCTGGTCTCTTTGCTTCCAAGTTTGGTTTCCTCCAAATAGAGGAAGTGGACGGGATCCGCTATGTACAGTAACATTTTCTACAACATACGAAAGGCTCTGAACAAACCTTTCTGTAGATCTCAGTTTTGGAATGACTACTTTATTGGGGTCATCTGCCACCGGAATTGGACAACCTATTTGGTGAAAAGAAGGTTTAACTAGTAAGAACATTCTCTAATATACAGCAAATAGAAACATGCAAAAAGTGAAAAAGAGTCTCAGACTGACGGTGTGGGGGTGTCACAAGTCCCATTGTGTTCAACATCCCAAAAAACTTGCTGTCTCTGTTACAAAGAGCTGCACATGACAAAATTAAACAAGCCAGTATTGTAATTTTAACTGTAATGAGAATGAAAATAATTGGCCCAACCTTAAAAAATCTCATACTTCTTACTCAGTTTCTGCGACAATTGCACATCTTCTCGACCATAAATGCATTAATTAATCAAGTATAACCAAATAAACAGTAAAAAGAGATTCATGTCACACTGTAAGAGTGCAGCATTTGCTTTGTAAATGACTTGTAAGCAAACTGAACGACAAGCATAAGTATTAAAAATTGGGAGGAAGCGTATATACACCTAAAAAGAAAGATGCAGAAGATTGGCAAGTCCAGAGATGAAACAGCAATACAATGCAGATGAGAAACATCCAAATAATCCCTGCCACAAGTAGCAGTCGAATAAAGCCCTTCTTCCACAATATCTTCATCTGGTAATCTTGATACGCCTTTCCACTTAGAAGGAACTGGTCCTCCCCATCTGCACTCGATGTTAATTATTAAATCAATTACAAGTACAACACATCAAAGATCCAATTACAAGTACACACATAAATAAACCACCTGATCCGTAATCTATTAACCTTTTGATTGGTGGTTACTACGGTCGGGTCTTCGGCTAGCTCTCAATGAAGCAGACCGAATAAAATCATTCTCCATAGCCAATGTATTGAACTGTAGTGAGCTTACAGGGTTTCCATTTACCACAAAAACCAAACCTTGGTAAAGAAAAAAAATAAAAATAAACAGGAGTAAATTCAAGAAACACAAAGGCAGCCTAGATCTCAAAGTGCATTCTTTTTCATCAAATAGGGCAAATAGATTAATAGAAGCAAGGCCATTATGGCTTATGGGATTGTTGAATTGACTTAATCGGAACACTTACACTATGTTTGGATTAAGTGTTAGAGTGGGTAGTGATGATAATAAAACTATAGCGAGAGCTTAACAATGGCTGCGTCGGCACTTCGACAGAATTCGCCGTGTACGCAGGCGGAAGGAGGGTAATCTCTGAGGGGACTACGCTTCGTCGGCCTCTCTCAGGGGGTGAACAATTTTGCTCCACTTTCTGGTTTTCCTATTCTTTCAGTTTTCTTTCAGTATTCTTTGCCGAGGGGGTGTACGTTCCTTTGTGAGCGGTTTCTTTGATTTGTTTTAGTCTCGGTTTGGAAGTTTTTTCCAGCCTGTACATCGGCCAGTCTTTTCTCTTGGTCCTCGTTTTTGTGGAAGGGATTTGCTGGAGTTTTTTCGTTTTGTTCAGATGATGAGAAATTTGAGGAACATCAAGGCAGAGCAGGCAGACTGACCATCGTGGAAGAAGAAGATAAGGAGAAGGGTCTTGACAATAATACCCTTATTATAGTGTTTGGAGAATTGGAGCACAGCCCTACGGTCGGGCGGTTCCGGTTCGGTTAGGGCCGGGCCACCCGCTCGGGTCACGGGTTGGGCCACCCGTCGGGCCGGGTTGGGCCGGGTAAATCCAATTTTTTTACTTATTTATTCTTTATAGTTTTATACAAGTATTATAAACAAATTTCAAGTGCATTTATTTGAAATGAAATAGGAACTACATTTGACAATTGAGGAAAAAAAAATATAATATGAAATACATTTTGTAATCAATCGGAATCTCCGGCATAGGTAGAGCCACCATCGGTTGATTCATCCATAAAATTTTGGGATGGGGTGATGCCAATTTCTTGAGTTCTACGGGCCGCCTTCAACCAATCATGGTTGCATATAAGCGTCTCAAGAGATTCTGCGCTCAGCCTTGTTCTAGATTGCGTTAGGACATTGTCGACTGAACTAAATTCTTGTTCCACGACAACTGTTGAAACCGGCATTGATAGCACTTGCTTAGCCATCATTGCTAAAATCGGGAACATTCTTTCTTTTCCCTTCCACCAGTTTAGAACGTCAAATTCATCATCTTCTTCAAAATCAACATCTATGTTAAATACAAAGAAATCTCATTAATTGTGTTTTGTTGAGTAGCGGGAATTGTTTTAGTTTTTTTAATAAGATTGGCAAAATGTAGATTTCAAAATTGATTTTCCTTTAGATGAAGATGTTTGTGTCGGGGGAGGGGGCGTGTTGCCATATTGTTCATGAAACTCATTAAATAATGCATAAAATATATCACTAACCTCGTAGTATTTTTTTTCGGATCAATTGGGTTATCTTCATACATTGGAAGAGGACCATAAAAGCGGCATAATAATAGTTCAAACATTCTTCTAAAGAACCAAGTTTAAAACGAGGATCGAGAACAAATGCAATACCATAAATACGCGGAATATGTGCATAATATTTTAAAAACTTTTCCTTCATAAAATCAGCAAAATAACTCACATAAGGGGCATTCTTAAATTCTGCAAAAGCACCGGCGAGATTAACAGCTTCACGAATAAATTGGTTTGAGATATGTTTATAAACATGACTAAAAGTTTCAGTTGCATTAAAAAAATATACCAAAGCATTACAAATTTTTTCGCAAGTATCGATATCAGCCGAGTTTATAATATAGTTATCATATTGTTTTAAAAAAGCACGAAAATGTTCTTTATATCTAAGAACTTTCATTAACTTATAAGTACTATTCCAACAAATAGACAAATCTTTAGGATTTTTTTTTAAATAGTCGTTGTGACCCGAACCCGCACCCGACCCGGCCGGGGCGGGTCACCTTTTGCCGGAACGGAGCCCGCCCGCCGCTGCCCCCCGGTTCGGGTCTACACCGCCAGACCGGGCCGGTCTCGGGCCCGCACAGTAGCGGGCCAGGCCGAATCACGGGCCGGGTGGCCCGAACCGAATCCACCACTAGCCCGACCGATGTCGCCTTAAACTTTTCATCCCTCACACATTTGCAGATGCCAGATTGCCGCCGCCGCTACCTCAAGGTGTACAGTAATGATGGTTGTATGGGTTGCATGGTAGAGCCGGTAATTTACTTAAAATTCGTAACTTCCGAACGATAATGCATGTTTAATTAGCATCAAATCTATTCTACTAGTATTGAATGTCTAATAATGAACATTGTGATATCGACTTCATATCTTATAATTCACTTTTTTCTCTTATTTTTAAAAATATCTACGATGAACCCATATAAATCCAATATGCGAATTTAATGTAATATTATATGATGGACCCCCGGCCCACAGACTCCTACTTCTCCTGATCAGGCCCATCAAGCCCAATGAATGCGCAAAGCCCAGACATAGCGGCCTAAGTATCAAGAAGCCCACAAATACACATGTAAGTGCCTTCGGCCTCCTTGGCCGAGGGCTCCAAATTCCACAGAACAACTTCATTTGAGCACACGAAACTATTGGGAGAAAACGGCAGAAACAAGGAACCTTCGGCTCAGCCGAGCTTTCGCCTAAATAGAGCCTTCGGCATACAGCAGACTCAGCGAAGATTCCCTGTAGAGACAAGCAACCACCACATTTAATGTGGCGTCACGTCCAACCACCGTATTTAATGCGGTGCACATGCATATGTCGGTGCCACCCCGATTGATGTGACTCCTCAGTCATTAGATTGTTGACACATGATCTCTCATCGTATTTATGGCTGCTATAAATAGCAGCCCTTATTCACCTTGTAAAGCACGCTGAGTTCATTTAATACATTTGACTCTCTCTCTTACTTGTTTGCTCTGACTTCTCTCTAGTTATTCTCTGCAATAACCCTCGGATAAGCTACCCCCCGGGTACACTATCCATCATTTGGTGCTCTCGTTGAGAGGTCGAACAATCAAGTAAGAAACCCTCTCCTTCGCCAAACACAAAAAGATGGGAAGAACCACCCGTGCCCAGTCCAAGACCCTTGAGGACAACAACTTGGCCCTCAGCAAAGTCGATGCCCTCAGAGCCTCCAACAAGGCTCCCGAGGGCGGAGTCATCGTCGGGTTGGAATAGGCTGTTGTTGACCTGCGCCTTCAGCTCCAGCAGAATACTCTCGATGCTCGTCTCGGCATCGAGACTAGAAGGAAGGACCGGAGCGAAAACCAAGTGAGCCCTCCGGTCCTCACTATTGATGTGCAATCGGCTTTTTCAGCCTTCATCCACACTCTTACTCATAATCCAGGTGCCCTCGGTGCCCTTGTACCACCTCAGAATCACGTGGGGGAGAACGTCATTCCTCTCCCGCCACTTCCGCCCCCCTTCGTTTGCCTGGTTCCAAGAACCGGAAACAACGAGGGGGTCGTTGCTCACGATACCGCCTCCTAGGAAGTCCAGTCCTGGGACCAGCGCGGCGCAAACAAAGATGGGCCCTAGACCTCCGCCTTCGAGAGGCTCGGAGGGGTGAAAGATCGCCGAGGGGTCCAAGACCGCCTCGGTGGTAAGGCATTCCGAAGACCTCCAGAGAGCGGAGGATCCGTCTCAAGGGCAGACGAGAGGCATCCCCCTCGGGACAAGGGTAAGGGACTACTGCATGCAGGTGACGCCAGACACCAAATCAACCAGGCTCACTCAGCCCGCGTACAATCTCTGGGGGCGGAGCCAATGCCGAAGGACCCCAGGGATGATATCATTGCGGCCCTTCAGCGCCGCCTCGACGAAATGGAGGCCCGCTAGGTTCACACAACCGTTTCCGCCTCCCATGCGGATCCTAAGTATGAGGCCATGCTGGCCAAAATGGATGAGATGCAGAAGAAGATTGTTGAAGGCTCTGGGAACCCGTCATCCTGCTCCGGACAAGGACGCCATTTACCCCAAGGGTATTGGCGGCCTAGATTCCGGGAAAATACCGAGGGCAGCCCGTCAAGCCCTATGAAGGGAAGACTGGCCCCCAGGAGCACTACAACAAGTACCAGAACAACATGATGCTGGTGGGGGCATCGGGTGAATATTTATGCCGCTGGTTCCTTTCCACCTTGGAGGGACCAGCGTATGAATGGTTCAACCGGTTACCCGAAGGCAGCATTGATTCATGGCAAGAACTTGGCCACCGTTTCTTGACATAATTCGTCGGGAGGCACCGGTCAAAGAAACATTTCTCCCACCTTCTGAACGTAAGGAAACAGAAGGAGGAGACCCTTTGGAGTTTCCTAGAACGGTGGAGGCAGGCCTCCATCGAAGTCGATAGCGCCGACGATAGGACACTGATGGCCCTATTCCATACCGTCCTCCACAACGGTAATTTCTCCAGGAGCCTCATTACAGATCCCCCCCCCCCCTCGCGATTATACGAAGGCCCTCCTGCGGAGGGACCGATATGCTGAGGCCGAGGAGATCAAGAAAGATCGTCGTAACCCGGAGCCTTCACAAAAGCATGAAGGCAGAAATCGCCCCCCCCCCCGGGGGGGGGGGGGGCACCCCGTCCAGCCAACCGCGAGGTGCAGTACAACGACTGACCCCGGAATGGCCAAGCCAGACCCGGGGGCGGCTACAAGAACAATCTGAGGGTGTGGGCCCAGTCTACCCTCCTGGAGCACCCACACACCTCTCTGACGCATCCCATCAGCGTTATCTTGGAATATGCGGAGGAAAGAGGCCTTATGGAGCGAGACTCACGTGCACCCCTAGAGGTATATGTCATCAATCCCAACGAACCTTATTGTCGCTTTCATCGACATCAAGGGCACATGACCGATGACTGCCACCATCTGAAGGCAGCCATCAAAAGGTTAATACAGGCAGGCCATCTGTCTCAATTCTTCAGGGGCCCTCCTCCTCAAGGGACCCCTCATCACCAAGGGGCCCCGCCGAAGGCCAATAAGTGGGACAACCCAAACACCATCCCCTTGGGAAATCCACATGGGAAGAAGCGTGAGATTGGGAACCTCAATGAGGATGAGGATCCACAGCACCAGTACAAGCGCCACATCCACATGATCACCGGAGGCAACACTGAGGGTGACTCCACGAGCCAAAGGAAGAAGTGGGCTCAATCCTTTTACGTTGGGGAGGTCAATCATATGTTCCCAACTAAGAAGCCGAAGGCAGACCCTATCTTCTTCACAGATGCGGATCTACCCCCGGGTTCTCTTCCTCACAGGGACGCCCTCGTCATCCAGACGGAGATCAACAACACCATCATCCTCAGCACTTATGTTGGCACATGTAGCTCTGTCAACGTTATGTATCTCAGCACTTTTCGGGAACTTGAGCTCGATATGGGATCCCTTTGGCGGATCAGGACACCCCTCTCCGGGTTCACGGGGGACAGCATCGACGCCGAGGGTGTCATTTCTCTGATGGTTGATTTCGGCGATGGATTCCATAGGGCCAAGCTCGAAGTGAAATTCATCGTCGTCAACCTTGACTGCGCCCACAACATCATCCTCGGCCGGCCCGCCCTCGAGGACTTGGAAGTCGTCATCTCCATGAGGCACCTTTGCCTCAAGTTCCCCACGCCCAGTGGCATCGGCTACTCGGAGGGGAATCAGAAGCTCTCTTGGGCTTGCTACCTTCAACTTACCAAAAAGGTTAGTAAAACTGAACTGCGTGTTGATACAATCACCGCCGCCTTGAATGAGGAAGAAGGCAGGCCGAGGGCCGAGCCTGCCGAAGAGAGAAGAATTTGTGCTCGATCCGGCCAAGCCTGAGAGAGTCTTGAAGATTGGATCCAAGCTCCCCGAAGACCTGAAGACCGGGATAACTGAAGCCCTCCGTGCCTACTCCATTGTTTTCGCAGGGGGCGGAGGATATGCCGGGGATCCACCGAAGCGTCATCACTCACCGCCTGGCGGTGGAACCTTCGTCCAAACCCATACAGCAAAGAAGGAGGCCATTCTCGGTCAAAAGAGGGACTTCGTGAAGAAGGAGGTTGCCATGCTCCTCACCATCAAACACATCCGGGAGGTGAAATACCCTTCATGGTTGGCTAATGTGGTCCTGGCACAGAAGCCACCCACCTTCCGCATATATGTGGACAACACTGACTTGAATAAGGCATGCCCCATGGATCCCTTCCCTCTGCCAAACATTGACCAACTGGTAGACGAAATAGCGGGATGTGAGATCATGTCTTTCCTCGACGCCTTCTGAGGGTAGCACCAGATCTACATGCATGAGGAAGACGCAGAAAAGACAGCCTTCATGACACCCGAAGGCATCTTCTGCTATCTAGTGATGGCCTTCGGCCTAAAGAATTCAGGCACCACCTACACCCGTATGGTGGACAGAGTGTTCCAAGCCTTCCTAGGGCGCACCATGGAGGCATATGTTGACGACATGATCTTCAAAAGCAAACAATCAACCACACACGCTGAGGACCTCCGAGAGATATTCGTCATCATGCAAAAATTCAATCTCCGGTTGAACCCAAATAAGTGCACCTTCGGCGTGCAAGGGGGGAAGTTTTTGGGCTACATGGTTAGCCGAAGGGGTATCGAGGCCAATCCCGAGAAAATCCAGGCCATCTTTAACATGGAGCCCCTGTGCAACGTGAAAGAAGTTCAAAGGTTGACGGGTCGCCTGGCAGCCCTCAACCGATTTCTTTCTAAATCAGCGGAGAAGGCCCTTCCCTTCTTCCAAATCATGAGGAAGAGAGCCGGCTTCCAATGGACATCAAAATGCCAGGAGGCCCTCGACGAATTGAAACAGTACTTTTCCTCGCCCCCTGTGCTCTCTAAACCCAAGGTGGGAGAGACCCTATATCTTTACCTTGGCGTTAGCCCTGCTGCCATCAATTCAGTGCTGATCCGAGAGGAAGACGGCATCCAACACGCCATCTTCTATGTTAGCAAGACTCTCAGGGAAGCAGAGCTCAGATACTCCCATGTGGAAAAAACGGTGTTTGTCATCGTTTGGACTGTCAAAAAGCTAGGACATTACTTCCAAGCTCACTCTAACACCACTTTCGAATATACTTGTTCACTCAATATTTGAATTAATTAATAAATGACTACGGAGTATAATTTTATGAATTGTAGTATAATGGGAATGATTTAAAATATTTTACTTAAGAGAATTATTATATATCAAAAATAATAATAAATAATAAACTCCAAATATAGTATTGGAAGTAAATGGGATCCGCAGACACTCATTATAACATGACTTCTATCCTCATTTGATATTTTTGGTCTTGATTAATAGTTTGGAAGAAGTGAACGTGAATAAGCATGTGCCGAGTTGGTCCTGCGTTCGTCGTTGCGTGAACAAATCAACGTGAAGGATCTTACTAGACAAACACCCACTTCAGATTCATCCCCTAATAATAATATACAGTGAATGAGGACTAAGGAAATAACTAAGCAACTACCTCCACCGAATCGTACACTTCCGGAGCTCGGATAGAAAGATAGAAGGGGTAGGAGTAGGTGTATGTATATACTAAGAGAAGGAGGAAAGAGCTCATACTGTATACTACGTACAGATATACAGTATTACTTAGCAAGAGTAAAACTATACATGTAGCTAGTTCCATCCTCAAGAGTAGAAGTTGCAGAAGAGAGTAAACCCACACATAAATATATATACCTATATCTACAAACTAATATTCTCTAAATTAGGTTCTGCCATAGGGGTTTACTCTCTTCTACAGGATTTTCTTATATATATAGCAAGCAGAAGAGTGTGGGTATATACCTCTAATATATAACTTCTGCTTGCTAATATATACTATCCTCCGTTCCATAAAAGTTGCAACAGTTTGACTTTCACGTTTGCCAACGCGCAACTTTGACTGTAATTATATTTCTTTAGGTATTAGTAAACATAAAAAAAAGTTAATATATTGGAAATTTACACTAATACAATTTTATTAATATTTTATACATATTATTTTTATTATATATATTATTAGAAAATCGTAGTCAAAGTAAGGTGTGTGAATAGTGCAGAAATTCCAATGTTGCAACTTTTATGGAACGGAGGAAGTATATAACTTCTGCTTGCTATAGGTATATATATAGGTTCTATAGCTAAATCTCTAATACGGGATTGAGGTTAGTGATCGGTTCTATATCTATACATTTTATAACTTTTGGGTTATATGTGAGACTAGCTAAATATTAAACAATTTTGTGATAATTTAAGATGATATATAAAAGTGCCGTGATGTCTAAAAATTATTAGCATGCTCTAAACCCTATTCTACTTGCTAGTAATATTAATTATGTTTAAATTTTTATGTTTAAACTAAATTAGTATTTGCCTTATTTTAGGAAGAACTTTAAAACTAGGATAGAACTAGTTACACATATACCACGTATTAAAATAGGCTTAATTGTGAATTTATTGGTGTATGATGGGTCATGGTACAGACACCATACCCGTAGTGTTGCTGAGAAGATAATCCTAGTTCGAACACATTATTTGTTAAGTACACTTTTGGTGTATCGATAATCACCACGAATACATAATATTGTTTAGGATGTATTTTATCGTAACGGACCATGAACGAACTATCTGTATCTCGAAAGGAAGAGATTCGGACGGACGGGCCGTAGGAAACAGGTTGTGAACGAGTCCAGCTGTATCTCGGAAGTAAGCGTACTCGGAGCAACGGCCTGTACGAAAATGGGATGAGAGACACCCAATGGTATAGTTAAACGTGTGCCCGAGGCTATTCATGAATAAAATTGGTGCGGGCCAATGGCCATTAAAAATAAATTTCCTTACAAGTAAAATCTCAGCCTGGAGCCGATTACTTTAATTATTACTTCCTCCGTCCCAATTTGATAGTCTCATTTCTTTTGGGCATAAGTTTTAATAAATTTTTTCAAAAGGTAAAAGTTGTGGTTGAGATTTGAATATAATAAAGTGAAATGATATGGACCGCATCTTTCTTTCCAAAAAGGGAAACAGGACCATCATTTTGGGACATCCCTAAAAGGAAATACAGGACTATCATTTTGGGACGGAGGGAGTATATATGTAACATTTAGTAAAGATTTTACATATCATATATATCACCCTATTTGAGTGTCTTAGGTATGAAACGATCGTTATACCTTGCATAGGTATAGCGCCCGTCCCTCACTAGTACCAATTGGACTGACCCTTCGGGGCAACATTTTTCAGGTTGAAGTTAGTTCACGAGACCAGTTTATCCATTTGGGAGATTCCCTAGAGCAGTCGTGGTTCGTGCTGTTCTCATGTTCTGTTTACTATATTTAAATTTAATAAATGCTCATGGACTATTTAAATTTCTATTTAGGGTCTGTGTAACCATGTATGCCTCCTGTGGCAAATGAACATTTTAAATTATGTTTCCGTTGCAATCTATTATTTTATATTAGTGACTACTTAATAATTTACCTTCTATGAATATTCTTAGTGTGATTGATATACACAATAGCCTTGCATTACCTAACGAGGATAGTCTGCGGATATTCACGGAGAGTTGTGCGGCGGTTGCCACGTCACCGGGCCGGTCCGAGGCGTGACAATTAGGTGGTATCAGAGACAGGTTCCTAGTGGAAATTTGAATATGAAGTCATAGGTCGTAAGAGGGTAATTTCTTCTTGTGCTGAAACTTCAATATTCGGAGATCCTTCGATGAATAACCATTCATTTGAAATTACCAAAATCCCCTTCAAAATGTTTTAAAAAACATGAACATAAAATATATTTTGTACAAAGGAGTTGTTGATGAATATTACATGGTCTCTGCCTGTTAAGAAGGATCCCTTAACAATCAGTATGACGGTAATTGAAGCCAACAAATACCTAAGTACGTATCCGCCAATTGGCGATTGATACAAACCTAACAACTCATTCCTTTTCATCGACAGCTAAAATGATAAGAGGTAGGGGTAGAGCGACCAGAAGTGTAACCCCGAAGGTTTAACACCCCAAGGCGGAAATAATGCACCGCCAAGAGGGGGACTTACCAGCAGAGGAAGAGGTAGACTTCCCATAAGAAGAATGACCATACCATCGAGAGGTCGTGTTGGTCGGCAAGGGGGACATATCAACGATAATGACCATGCTAGAGCAGTAAACGAACCTCAAAATCATGATGAAGAAGTTGAGTCTCAACCTACATCCCAACAACAACAACAACAAGGCGTCGAGATACCACCACTGGATGAAATTGGAAAAGTTTTGGATTGGTATAAACGCGCACGAAGGCAACAAGAAGGAAATGTACAAGGCATAGGTTCACAAATGGGAGAACAAGAAGTCAATATGATGTCAAAGAGGAACCAGGAAGAGACAAAACCCTTGATTAGAATTCCCAAATATCTCAGGGAGGCTAGAGAACTGGGATGCAAATCTTTCACAGGAGTAGGTGATATCTCAGTAACAGCTGACTGGATCTCTAAACTGAAGGAAACAGCCGAAAATATGGAACTGACGGAGGCACTTAAACTCACTGTAGCTACAAAATTACTCGAAGGAATAACCGCAACTTGGTGGACTAGCATAAAAGGGATATTACCAAGGCAAAGTAACCTGGGCGAAGTTCGAGAAGGAGTTCTATGAGCAATTCTACTCAGCATATGAAGTTAACCTAAAACATCAGGAGTACACAGAACTTAAACAGGGAGAACTAAGTGTGAAAGAACTAGAACAAAAGTTCCGTGATTTTGCTAGGTTCCTACCTGAGTATGCTTCTAACGAGAATCGCATGGCGAGTAAGTTTTGGTACGCACTAAGTTTGGATGTGCGCGACCGTGGAAACTTTCATGAAGAAATGACGTTCAGTCAAGTTGTGAATCAAGGGCTAAGGGGTGAGAAAAGTCTCATGGAGAGACGACAACAAGACCAAGAAGATAACAAGAAGAGACGGGTGGAAGGAGGGGGACTCCTCAACCCACCTAAACGGTCAAACTCCAATAGGACTTATGGAGGGTCTCGAGGACCATCACTTCCATCACAAGGGAGGCAAACTACGTCCATAGCGGACTCGAGATCAAAACCCTTATGGAATGATAAGTGCAGGAATTGTGGGAAAAGACACTCTGGGAAATGTCGTGAACAACCAAGGTGTTATAACTGTGGAGATACAATCCACATGATGAACTCATGCCCAAAGCAAAGAAGAACTAACCCAGAGCAGAATATTACTAGGCCCACACGTGGAGATATCGATCGGGCATGTCCCAAATTTCTCCAAACCAACGAGGAGGCCCGACCAGCAATGCTCCTTCAGTAAACCAGGGCAGCACACAAGCCAGGGTCTATGCTATGACTGAAGAAGATGCCCGTGAAAATCCCGAATCAGTAACAGGTAATAAGCCTCGCCTCAAAACTAAGTATATGTTTCCTTAATAATTTTAAACTAGATATGAAAACTCAGCCATCATGCTTTAAGACACATTGGTGGATGAACATGTATTACCTGTAGGACAATGTACTCACATTGGATAAACAATTATCACATGTAGGAATTATGGTTATTGACGGTATGGATGCTAGAATCCTTATCGATACTGGAGCACAATGTTCTTTTGTGAGCGAGATGTTTGCAACCAATTTGAGTCGCCCAAAAGGATTATTGCCACAAACCTTAGTGGTATCAACGCCGCTAGGAGAGGAGATTGAGAAGAAAGAATTTTACCCATCTTGCATCATACACATACAAGATTGCCAGCTCGAATGTGACCTCATTCCTCTAGGAATGCTCAAGTTTGATGCTATCATCGGTGTGGATTGGCTATCTAAATATCATGCAAAGGTGAACTGTTTGACAAAGGAGGTAGAACTTGAAAACGTTGAGGGAAAAGTTCTACACTTTGTTGGAGATAGAAAGGTGCTACCGAGTTGCGTAATATCGGCCTTGAGGACAAAGCAACTACTGAGGAAAGGATGCCAAGCCTACCTAGCATATGTAATTGACAAGTCTAAGGAAGAGAAAAATATTAACGATGTAAAGATAGTTTGTGACTACCCAGATCTATTTCCTGAAAACTTGTCAGGACTCCCGCCTGGCAGGGAAATCGAGTTTGTAATTGAAGTACAACCGAGGACAAACCCTATCTCGGTTCCACCTTACAGGATGGCGCCTGCTGAGTTGAAGGAGTTAAAAACGCAATTACAAGAATTGGTGGATATCGGTTTCATTAGACCGAGTTATTCACCATGGGGGCACCAGTTCTTTTTGTCAAGAAGAAAGATGGGTCCCTACGAATGTGCATCGACTATCGACAACTCAACAAAGCCACAATCAAGAATAAATATCCATTACCAAGGATTGACGACTTATTTGATCAACTTCGAGGAGCCACCATATTCTCGAAAATCGATCTAAGGTCGGGGTATCACCAGTTGAAAATAAGAGAATGTGACATACCAAAGAGTGCTTTCCGCACACGGTATGGACATTATGAATTCCTTGTAATGCCATTTGGGTTAACTAATGCACCTGCCGCATTCATGGACCTAATGAACCGGGTATTTCATCCCTACCTTGACCAATTTGTGATCGTCTTCATAGATGATATTCTGATCTACTCAAGGAGTGAAGAAGAACATGAAAAACACCTAAGGATTGTGCTTGGAGTACTTAGAGAGAAGAAGCTCTTTGCTAAGTTTTCGAAGTGTGAGTTCTGGTTACGAGAGATTGGTTTCCTCGGACATATCATATCCAGCTCAGGGGTAACCGTGGACAATAAAAAGATTGAGGCGATCAACAATTGGGAGAGGCCAAGTAATGTGAAAGAAGTTAGAAGCTTTTTGGGTTTAGCAGGTTACTACCGGAAATTTGTTCAAAAATTCTCTGTACTCGCATCCCCCATGACAAAGCTTACACGAAGAGGGGCTAAGTTCATATGGGATGAACATTGTGAAACTAGCTTTGGGGAGTTGAAGAAGAGGCTAACTGAGGCACCAGTACTTGCCTTACCTATATAGGGAGCTGGTTTCGTCGTCTATAGTGACGCAAGTATTCGTGGGTTGGGTTGTGTCCTAATGCAACAAGGAAGAGTTATAGCTTATGCCTCACGCCAACTAAGAAAGCATGAGGTAAACTACCCCACTCATGATGTAGAACTTGCAGCGGTGGTCTTTGCTCTAAAAATTTGGAGACATTACGTTTATGGAGAAACGTGTCACATCTACACTGACCATAAAAGTTTGAAATATATGTTCACACAAAAGGAATTAAATATGAGGCAATGACGTTGGATGGAACTAATCAAAGATTACGAGCTGGTAATTGAGTACCATCTGGGTAAAGCCAACGTTGTTGCCGATGCCTTAAGTCGGAAGAGTGTATCGGAAACAAGCACTACACCCAAAAAGTCAATGGTATCCAGTCTCCGAGCCTTAAGAGCTCGACTCACCATGACTGACTTAGGCATCTTAGTAGCAAATTTTGAAGTAAGGCCAACATTACTTGACGAAATCAAGAAGTGCCAACAAGAAGATGAAGAACTCAGTAAAGTTCGGGCGCATATGATGGGAGGACCCGTTGAGGACTTTCGAGAGCGTGAGGATGGATTATTGCTCTTCCGTGATCGAGTATGTGTTCCCTCAAAGACTGAACTTCGAAAATCCATCCTGGAGGAGGCTCATTGTTCTGCATATGCCATGCATCCGGGAGGAACAAAGATGTACCGAGACTTGACGGACAGCTATTGGTGGAGTGGAATGAAAAGAGAAATAGCCGAATTTATCAGTCGCTGTCTCACTTGTCAACAAGTCAAGGCTGAACACCAACAACTGGCAGGACTGTTACAACCACTATCCATTACTGAGTGGAAGTGGGAGCACGTGACGATGGACTTCGTAGTGGGACTACCGAGAACCACAAAGAATTATGATGTCGTGTGGGTGGTAGTTGATATACTAACCAAGAGTTCTCATTTCCTACCTATCAACACAACATACTCACTCGAAAGGCTTGCCACGTTATATGTGAACGAAATTGTGAGATTACATGGAGTTCCAGTATCAATTGTGTCTGATCGAGACCCGAGGTTCACCTCTCGGTTTTGGCCTAAATTTCAAGAGTCGATGGGGACCAAGCTCAAGTTCAGCACTGCTTTCCACCCGCAGACAGATGGACAGTCAGAACGAGTGATCTAGATTCTAGAGGATATGTTGAGAGCTTGTGCATTAGAGTTTCAGGGTAGCTGGGATAGACACTTACCACTCGTGGAGTTTGCTTACAATAATAGCTACCAGGCAAGTATCGGCATGCCACCATATGAAGCATTGTATGGGAGAAAATGTCGAACACCAATATGTTGGGATGAGGTTGGAACCACAAAACTAGAGGGAACAGAGATAGTGCAGATAACCAAAGAAAAGGTCAAATTAATAAGAGAGAAGCTCAAAACCGCACAAGACAGACAAAAGAGCTAGGCAGATAAGCGTCGTAGAACTTTGGAATTTCATGTTGGGGATCAAGTCTTCCTTAAAGTCTCACCCTGGAAAGGAGTTATCCGGTTTCAGACCCGAGGGAAATTGAATCCTCGTTACATTGGCCCATTCTTTAAAACTGAACGAATTAGAGCTGTTGCTTACCGCCTGCAGCTAAAACCTGAGCTACAAAAGATCCATAATGTGTTTCACGTATCCATGCTAAAGAAATATGTCCCCGACCCATCTCACATTTTGGGAGATGTACCACCTGTTGAGATACGAGAAGATCTGAACTATGCGGTCCAACCAGTGAAGATAGTTGACCATCAGGTGAAAAAGCTCCGCAACAAAGAGGTACCAATAGTTAAAGTGCTATGGAGGAGTGATCGAGTGGAAGAAGAGACATGGAAAACAAAAGATGCAATGTTGAAACAATACCCGTCTCTATTTCAGTAAAAGGTAAATTTCGAGGACGAAATTTCTTTTAAGGGGGTGTGAATTTGTAACACCACTTTCGAATATACTTGTTCACTCAATATTTGACGTAATTAATAAATGACTACGGAGTATATTTTATGAATTGTAGTATAATGGGAATGATTTAAAATATTTTACTTAAGAGAATTATTATATATAAAAAATAATAAAAAATAATAAACTCCAAATATAGTATTGGAAGTAAATGGGATCTGCCGACACTCATTATAACATGACTTCTATCCTCATTTGATATTTTTGGTCTTGATTAATAGTTTGGAACAAGTGAACATGAATAAGCATGTGCCGAGTTGGATCTGCGTTCGTCCTTGTGTGAACAAATCAACGTGAAGGATCTTACCAGACAAATGTTGGAATATTAGAGGCAGAGGCTAAGTATTTTAGGACGTTATGAAGATAATTGTGTAAGTAGAAAAAGCTTTTAGCTAACTAGAAGAGAGAATGGAAGAAGAGAGAACTTGTATTTTATTGCTTGAAGATTTCTTAGCTTGATGTTTGATTACAAATGAGCATAACTACACATATTTATACTACTTACATCCTCAATAAATGGTGGAGAGTTCTCTAGAATTCTCCTTATCTAGAATACTCTATTATTAATTATTCTCTAGAATGTCTCTAGAAGTCTCACACTCTAGAAACTTTCTAGAACATTTCTCCTCTAGAACACTCCTTATTATTTTGGGCTTTGCCCATTACAACAAACATCAATAATTAACTTAGCCCAAAATCAAGTTTACATTCTAACATCCCCCCTTAAACTTGATTTCCAACTCCGAGCATTCTTCTCAATCGCTTGAAGTCTTCATGCTTGAGAGGTTTTGAAAGAATATCCGCAACTTGATCTTGCGACCTCACATACTTCACTTGGACCTCTTTGTTCTCGACACATTCACGAATAAAATGGTAGCGAGTATCAATATGTTTGGTTCGGTCATGATAGACGAGATTTTTTGCAAGTGCAATGGCCGACTTGTTATCAACATAAATCTCGGTTGCATCTTCTTGCGGCATGTGAATTTCCTTCAACAATCTTCGAAGCCAAATGATGTGACATACACATGACATAGCGGCAACATATTCAGCTTCACAAGTCGAAAGTGTCACAATTGGTTGCTTCTTTGAAGACCATGTGAAAGGCATATTCCCCATGTAAAATACAAACCCGGTTGTACTCTTACGGTCATCGATATCTCCGCCCCAATCGCTATCACTATAACCAAACAACTTATATTCTTTAGAAGATGAGTAAGTCAATCCAAAGCTAATCGTACCTTTTAGGTAGCGTAGAATCCTTTTGGCGGCCTTCATGTGGATAGATGTTGGAGCTTCCATATAGCGGCTAATAAGTCCCACTCCAAAAAGAATATCGGGCCTCGTACATGTTAAGTAGCGCAAGCTCCCAACCAAACTTTTGAACATAGTCGGATCTACTTTATCTCCTTCATCAAACTTGGAGAATTTTGTCCCATAATCGACTGGTGTGTCAATCGGCTTGCACCCATCCATCTTAAATTTCTTAAGAATTTTTCTTGCATAACCTTCTTGGGAAATAGATATTCCTCTATCACTTTGATTGACTTCAATTCCGAGGTAGTATGACATAAGTCCCATATCCGTCATCTCAAATTCACGACTCATTTCTTTCTTGAAAGCATCAAACATACTTGGATTGTTACCCGTGAATATCAAATCATCCACATATAAGCACACAATCAAAAGATCCCCATCTTCATTTGTTTTTACATAAAGGGCATATTCATAAGGGCACCTTAGAAAACCATTTTCTTGGAAGTACTTGTCTATTCTAGTATTCCAAGCTCTTGGGGCTTGTTTTAATCCATAAAGTGTCTTCTTTAATTTTAACACTTTATTTTCTTGCCCTTTAATTATATAACCTGGGGGTTGTTCCAAATAGACTTCTTCTTCCAAATAACCATTTAAGAAAGCCGATTTTACGTCCATTTGGTATAATCTCCAATTATTTTGAGCCGTAATTGAAATAAGTAATCTTATAGTTTCTAAGCGGACAACGGGAGCAAATACCTCGTCATAGTCAATACCGGCCCTTTGCTTGTACCCTTTCACCACCAACCTTGCCTTGTATCTTTCAATTTCTCCTTTGGCATTTTTCTTTGTTTTGTATACCCATTTAGTGCCAATAGCCTTGTGCCCCTTTGGTAGCGTAGCTAACTCCCAAGTATCATTCTTCATGATTGACTTCATCTCCTCGTCCATAGCATTTTTCCACTTCTTGTCTTCTAGCGTCTCTTGATCACCTATTGGTTCACAATCATTAAGAAGACAAACAAGAGTTATTTCATCCAAATTTTGTGTTACCTCATATATCTCTTGTAAGCTTCTATAACGGGGAGTTCTTTCATTTGAGCCTTCATCGTTGGTTGGTGGACTTCCTTGGATGGATGGTGAATGAGGTGGAGTGTTTGGTTCTTGAGCCGCTTGGTCATCATGGTCCTCTTGTTTTTCATTTTCTTCAAAGAGCGGGAAGAAGTTGTAATTCTCATCTTCTTGAACACTCCAATCCCAAGAGGCTTCTTCATCAAATTGGACATCTCGGCTCACAATGATTTTCTTCGTGACTGGATTATATAGCTTATATCCCTTCGAGTGTTTATCGTATCCAATAAACACAAACTTCTCACTTTTATCATCAAGCTTTGAACGTTTTTGATCCGGCACATGAGCATATGTTATACTTCCAAAAACTCGAAGGTGAGAAACATTTGGTTTCTTCTTCCGCCATGCTTCTTGAGGTGTCTTGTTGTCAAGACTTTTAGTTGGACAACGATTTAAAATATACACAGCACAATCAACCGCTTTGGCCCAAAATTCTTTCGGCATATTCTTGCTTTTTAGCATGCTTCTAGCCATCTCAAGAATAGTTCTATTTTTCCTTTCAACCACGCCATTTTGTTGTGGTGAATATGGAACCGTTAAAGGACGGCGAATCCCATTATTTTCACAAAATTCATTAAATTCATTTGATGTAAATTCACCTCCTCTATCGGATCTCATGGCTTGTATTTCATGTCGAACTTCCTTTTCTACAAGGGCCTTAAATTTTTTAAATGACCCAAAGACTTCCGACTTTTCTTTTAGAAAATAGACCCAAGTTTTTCTAGAATAATCATCAATGAAAAGAAGAAAATAATTATTCTTTCCATATGAACTTGGTTTAATGGGTCCACAAACATCGGCATGAATTAATTCCAAGGGCCTCTTAGCTCTAAAATTTGATTCTTTTGGAAAACCTTTTCTTGCATGTTTTCCTAAAAGACACCCCTCACACAATTGATTTGGATGATTTATGATTGGCATCCCATCAACCATTTTGGTTCTTGATAATAAATTTAAGCCACCAAAGTTCAAGTGCCCAAACCTTAAGTGCCATAACCACGAATCATCTTTTAAACATGAATGTAAGCATTTTGCTTCATCATTTTGAATTTCCAATAAAAACATTCTATTTTTCGTCATTGGCACTTTTGTTATTAATTTTCCTTCACTTCTTAGATAAAGATTATTATCTTTTAGATTGATGTCATAACCTTTTTCTAGAAGTTGCCTCAAACTCAAAATATTACTTTTTAGATTGGGCACATAATAAACATCAGAAATAAATTGGTGACTACCATCTTTTAGACGGATTAAGATATTACCTCTTCCTTCCACCGACACCTTTGACTCGTCTCCAAATGTGACTTTTCCATTGGCTTGTTTAATTTCCGCGAACATGGTTTTATCACCGGTCATGTGGTTGCTTGCGCCGGTATCTAATACCCACACACTCTTTCTTTCTTTCTCTTTAAGATCATGTGTCATCAATAAGGTAAGATCGACTTCATCCTTGACTTGGTTAAACTTTTCTTCCACTTCACAATAATTTACATTCTAACAACAAACACCCACTTCAGATTCATCCCCTAATAATAATATACAGTGAATGACTAAGGAAATAACTAAGCAACTACCTCCACCGAATCGTACACTTCCTGAGCTCAGATAGAAAGATAGAAGGGGTAGGAGTAGGTGTATGTATATACTAAGAGAAGGAGGAAAGAGCTCATATTGTATACTACGTACAGATATACAGTATTACTTAGCAAGAGTAAAACTATACATGTAGCTAGTTCTATCCTCAAGAGTAGAAGCTGCAGAAGAGAGTAAACCCACACATAAATATATATACCTATATCTACAAACTAATATTCTCTAAATTAGGTTCTGCCAAACAAAGTGAGAAAAAGAAAAGCTTGAGGCAGAACACGTACAAGCTACAAGGAAATTATATAGAATAAGAGGAAGAGGTTGTCGTCGGACAACGTCGCCGGGGTACTATCATCGGTGCCGACTTAGTTGCCGCCGACGCTTCTTACCGGCCGCCGACGCTTCTTACCGGTCGCCACCCTGTACTATACCGGATGGAGAGGATTCTCAGCGGAAAGCAACAAGCTTTCACCGTCGCATAGCAGCAGCAGTTGGGCCTTCATATAAACTGCTATGGGCGGACATATTATTATGGAGTAACTAATATATATACGTACTAGCTATATGTATTAATTTACTTGGAGCTGGAACGGTTCATGTATGTGTACTGTCAGTTGGAGTCTGAACTTTGTTGTACCGAAGGAGGCGCACCATGTTTGGTGATTTTAGTATCAGCGGGTTCATTTTAGTGTAATGGAATTTACAGTTTACCAATGAAGTTCAAGTTTAATTTTAGACAAGTTAGGAGGTGCGGAGCGCACACTTGTACGAAATTAAATTTAAACTTGGTTCGATTAAATGGCGGGGGTCAAGGGGGCTGTGCCCCCTTGCGGCGTCCAAGGGGCAGCGCCCCTGGCGGGGGTCTCGCTGCCCGGTCAGCGAGCGGGGTCGAGGGAGGCCGCCCTCGCGGGGCTTGGGGCAGCGCCCCGGACCAAAATTTTATTTTATTAAAGAAATAAATATGGAAATTTATTTTCGGATAAACATGTCCATATTAATTATTTAATAGAATGACTTTCTGTTAGAGTAAAACTCTAACTGATTGGCCTTATCTCTTTGGTAATCAGAAGAATTCGAGTTCTACTAAAACTGCTAGTTCGTGGTCTATATATTGGTGTCTCAGTTTTAGACTGTCTCTTAGAGTGATTATCCCCATAATCTAAATTTCGTGTAACCCAGGCATAGGGTCGAAATGTTAGATTCGGAAAGTGATCACATGATACTCTGAGAAATCCGCCAGATTTTCTAAAACAGTTTCCCAACTCCCCAGACTTAACACACCAGTGACGTAATTCATCAACTGGATTTACTATCGGGAGAATTTATATATTATAGCTAAATCTCTAATACGGGATTGATGTTAGTGATCAGTTCTATATCTATACATTATATAACTTTTGGGTTATATGTGAGACTACCTAAATGTTAAACAATTTTGTGATAATTTAAGATGATATATAAAAGTGTCGTGATGTCTAAAAATTATTAGCATGCTCTAAACCATATTCTACTTGCTAGTAATATTAATTATGTTTATATTTTTATGTTTAAACTAAATTAGTATTTGCCTTATTTTAGGAAGAACTTTAAAACTAGGATAGAACTAGTTACACATATACCACGTATTAAAATAGGCTTAATTGTGAATTTATTGGTATATGACGGGTCATGGTACAGACACCATACCCGTAATGTTGCTGAGAAGATAATCCTAGTTCGAACACATTATTTGTTAAGTACACTTTTGGTGTATCGATAATCACCACGAATACATAATATTGTTTAGGATGTATTTTATCGTAACGGACCGTGAACGAACTATCTGTATCTCGGAAGGAAGAGGTTCGGATGGACGGGCCGTAGGAAACAGGTTGTGAACGAGTCCAGCTGTATCTCGGAAGTAAGCGTACTTGAAGCGACGGCCTGTACGAAAATGGGGTGAGAGACACCCAATGGTATAGTTAAACGCGGGCTCGAGGCCATTCATGAATAAAATTGATGCGGGCCAATGGCCATTTATAAACAGGGGCGGACCCAGGAAAGTCATTTTGGGGGGGTGAAAATATTTTTGGGGGGGTTCAAAATACTTTTTGGAAGAGCAAAAATCATTTTTCGTATATATATACACTAAAAAAAAAATTGTTGGGGGGGGGGGGGGGGGGGGTAGCCCCCCTGGGTCTCTACTACGGTCTGCCCCTGTTTATAAAGAAATATTATATGGGCCCGAGCGCCATTAAAAATAAATTTCCTTACAAGTAAAGTCTCGGCCTGGAGCCGATTACTTTAATTATTATATATGTAACATTTAGTAAAGATTTTACATATCATATATATCACCCTATTTAAGGGTCTTAGGTATGAAATGATCGTTATACCTTGCATAGGTATAGCGCCCGTCCCTCACTAGTACCAATTGGACTGACCCTTCGGGGAAACATTTTTTCAGGTTGAAGTTAGTTCACGAGACCAGTTTATCCATTTGGGAGATTCCCTAGAGCAGTCTTGGTTCGTGATGTTCTCATGTTCTGTTTACTATGTTTAAATTTAATAAATGCTCATGGACTATTTAAATTTCTATTTAGGGTCTGTGTATCCATGTATGCCTCCTGTGGCAAATGAACATTTTAAATTATGTTTCCGCTGCAATCTAGTATTTTATATTAGTGAATTGACTACTTAATAATTTACCTTCTATGAATATTCTTAGTGTGATTGATATACACAATAGCCTTGCATTACCTAATGTGAATAGTCTGCGGATATTCACGGAGGGTTGTGCGGCGGTTGTCACGTCACCGGGCCGGTCCGGGGCGTGACAATTAGGTGGTATCTGAGATAGCTTCCTAGTGGAAATTTGAATATGAAGTCATAGGTCGTAAGAGGAAATCCGGTCTAATTAAATTCCTCACAATTTTTTCTAATTTTGTAGGGCTACATAAGTTTGTGCAGGATGACTTGATCTTTCTGGAACGCAGGAGCACTTTAGAGACCGATGATACGAACCCGAGGTCAACGATGCCAACATGGCCCTCGATCTTCATCTCATCTCGGAACGCCGATAATAAGCCTTCCTAAGGGCGGAAAACTACCGACGACAGGTCAAAGGCTACACCGACGCCAAGGTCCGCTCTAGAGAATTTTAAGTGAGGGACTACGGCCTCCGAAGGAGGGAGGCCAGTCAACCCACCGAGGGCGGCAAGATGGCACCCAAATTTGAAGGCCCATACATCCTGGCGGCTATCATCAAACCCGGAACGTATAAGCTAAAATGCCCCAATGAGACTGAAGTCCCCAGACATTGGAACATACACCACTTAGTTAAATTCTATCAGTAACATATGAGCGTCCAAGCCCTCATTACTTGTGTATTTCATCGACGACCCAAGGCCCCATCTTCCTCAGAAGAATAAATACGTGTTCAAAGTACAAAGTACGAAAGGCAAATGAGCGGCCAAGCCCTCATCACGCACCCATATAAGTGACCAACGGCCCAAGGCCCTTTCCTCTCATGAGGATGAATAAAACGTAACATCATTACTCAAGGTACCAAGTACCAAGTGTGCGGAATACACCCGCCACTCCCAAAACACCAAGTGTTTTTGGGTAAGCCGTTCCTGTAACACCCCCAAATTTCCCACCCAAAACAATGATATATTTAAAAGAAATACTTTATTCATTCATCAAAGAGTTGAAGAAATACAGCGGAAGTCTAAAAGGGAAATGGGTGTTACCGCCACATCCGGTCATCTCTTAACCGAATGCACAGACAAACCAAACAAAAATATTAAAACTAATGAAATAGTAAATAAATGTTTATTTCATGACTAAATTTAACTAAGGCATCTTCTAATTCGCACTCAAGCTCGAGCAATCCATCAATCCACATAGGCATCCAACTCATCACCTGATAAAATTTAAGGGAGAAGAGAGAGACAAGAGAAATAACAAAAATTAGCTTTAGAGCTAAGTAAGTACTACACAACCCCGTAAAATAATCAGGTTTGGTGAAAATAGTTTTTATATAATACTTATATAAAAAGAACTCACTCCACCAAAATTCTTTCTTCTTTGATTTTTCTTAAAATTACTTCTTTACTAAAATCCTCAACTTCTCTTTGAAAATCTCTTAGTATTTCTTCTCTTTAAACTTTTTAAGAAAATCACTTCTTCTCTAACTTCTTAGTAATTTAGAAGGGCGGTGCTCAACCTTTCGACTGAGCCCGGTGGACCGTGGTTATGGACGGCCACCCCGATCAAGTGCTGGTACCACAACTGCTCTTGTGGAAACGAAACGACTACCTTAAGTTTGCACACCCCCTAAAAGGGATTCCAAGCCCTCCGAGTAGTAAGTCGTCCCGAGTAGTCGGGACTCAGTCTACCAACTACCTCTGAATAAGATATCTCTGAATGATTAAGGACTACTACTACAACTCTGCTTCTTAAAAGGGATCATCGATCCAATTATCACTCAAAACTTATCCTCACCCTTAGCAGTAGCAGCCCTTTTACGTCGGAACTACTACTACTAGTACAACTCTCTTTCTTAAAAGGGATCATCGATCCGAAAGTTACTCAACAATCTCTTCTCAGTAGTAGCCCTAACCACTCTCCACATTTTAAGGGGCGTGGAAAACCAACACCTCGGATTACTCCTCAGATGCCTATCTCATGAAAACATTCTTTTATCTTGGATTAGTATACTCAAAATATTTCTCCAATTTCTCAAATGCCTCGAAAATAATTAAATGAAATGTTTAATACACAAAAGCACTTCTTCTCAAATATCACAGATTGAGAAATTTGCAGATCACATGCATATACTAAAATCATGTATCACATAATACATATATAATACGAGGAAACGATTTTGGATTGGCAGAGAAACTTACCTTAAGTCCTGATGCTCCTAACTCTCTTCCTCAATTCCAGTCTCTAAATAATCACCTTTTTAATTAAGATGGTACAATTAGTCACTTATTCTATTTTTAATAATTTATCTGATATTTTCCCTTTCTTTTCTTATTACACGAATTTTATTAATATAATTAATTAGTTATTCGGGTTAGTCACTTTTTATTAATCAAATTACTTTATTAGTTTAGTCATTAATTATAGTATTTGCATTAAATAAATATCTTAATATAATTAACTACAACATCCAATTGTTTTAATAATCACCATTAGTCTACTCATAAAATATTATTTGTTTACTTTATTTATATTAACCCATTAATTTATGAGTTCAAATATTTAAGATATTTATATGAAGTCCGAATCCCTAATAATTATTCATAAAAATTATTAATTTAATTAGTCCACTAATTACATAAGTTATTTATTAAGTCTACATATAGTCAATTATTTATGCTAGCTAACCCAACCTTATTTTATTTTCCTTATTTTATTCCAAACATCATTTTTAGTCCAGAATATTATTTTCAATCTCAGTGATTTATTTAATTCACCATTAATGTTAAAGTTTCCTTATTTAATTACTTAACTAGTTTTATATGGCCCAATTAAATTAAATAGCCTAAGAATCGACTTTATAAATTAATAACCGTGCATAACTATATTTTGGGTCTATATTTGACCTAGGTTGTCTAGATATCTATTTTATAGTTATTTTCCTTAATTATTTACTTGATTTCATATATCTATTAACCGGTTCAATTACAATTAAATATACTAAGTCTTAACTTTTATTAATTATAAATGGTCCTTAAGGTCCTACTTAGTCATATATTTATCCTAGTTTACTCCAATATTTATTTCTTAATTATTTTCATCATTTAGTTAATTATTTACTAAATGTGCACAAATTAGCCCAATTACAATTAGATTTATTAAAAATAGCTAAAAATATTATCTTTCAATTCTGGTTGGCCAGAATACGTATATTTATACTAGGTATTTAATTTATATTTTTCCGGATTTTATTTATTTAATTTACTATTTTATTTTCAATTTTTATTGTAATTGGGCCGGACTGGCCCAAAATAAAAATAAAAAGCCCAGTAACTGATGGCCCAAGGACAGACCCCAGCTCAGCTGGGTTGTCTTCTTCGCTGCAACGCCAGAAGAGAGCAAAACGCAAGGGGGAAATTTACCTCGTCGGACAAGCGAAACGGCGGTGCTATCGGCTCCTTCTGGGACGGCGGTGGTCGGTGATGGACTGGCAGCGATGGCAGCTTTGTTTTCCTTGCTCCGTTTCCCATCGCAAAATCAGCCCGGTGATTACTCCGGCGATCTTGTTCTCCTTCTTCTGACGTTCGTTTTCAACGATTCTTTCTCCATTGGATTCGTCTCACGAAGGGGAAGGTTTCAGAGGTGTTTTCAGGGCTTGGTTCTGGCTAAAACGATGGGTCGCAATTTTATATATATATATATATATATACATATATATACGTATATGTGTATATATGTTGCAGGTTTCGGGATGAAGAAAACACAAGTCCTAGGCTATTATTTATAGGTGTAGGTCGAGGGTTTTTAGGTTGCGTTAGAGTTGGAGTTAAATTCAATTGGCTTCATCATACCTCTCCGTTCTTATCTCAAACTTCGAACGAAGTTTTATACGTGTAGTAGTTCTTTCACCGGCTGCTATTTGATAACTACGTCACATAGCTTCCTCTTTTAGTCTAAATTCTCTCTTTAGCATATATTTGTACATGAGTATATTATAAACGTACGTACTAGGTAGTAATAGCATAGGAGACAAATAGTATGTTAGTAATATTTTTAATGTGTATTAGCATATTCTTAAACTGTTACTTTTATTATCGGATCATTTTGATTAGATTAAACATGTCACAAATGTTGAATTTTTGTCTGGTTCACTTGTTTAATAAAATGTTGTTCCTATTACTGAAATATTTTTATCTGACTAAAACGTCATAAATTTTGAAATTTTATCTGATTAGAATGTTACAACTGTTGAATTTTTGTTATCTCACTTTAATAATTAAAATGTCATTTATGTAACATTTTTATCTGACTAATAAAAATTATTTTCATTTTTATTTAAATTTTTGGAGTGTCACATTCTACCCTCCTTAAAAGATGTTTCGTCCCGAAACATTGACTAAAATAATTGACCAAATTCTTAAGTATTACATTCTACTCTCCTTAAAGAGAGGTTACGCCCTCGTAACTAAAATTTTACCTTAATCAAATAACTCTGGGTAGCGTTTGCGCATATCCTCCTCAGTTTCCCATGTGGCATTTTCGGCCAAGTGGTTAGACCACAACACCTTCACCATCTTAACCGCTTTTCTTCTAGTCTCACGAGTCTTAGTATCCAAAATCTGGATCGGCCTCTCCTCGTAAGTCAACGATTCATCCAACTCGACCACCTAAGAAAATCAAAGTTAGATGTGATACTTTGATCCAACTATCACAAGGTTACGATTCGTACCTCGGAGCTAAGAATATGGGATTCGTCGCGGACATACTTCTTCAATTGGGAGATATGAAAAACATTGTGTACCTACGCATAACACACTTTAGTATTTGAGAGATATTTACTAAAGTATTCACTAACGAGCGGTTATAGTATGTTATACCTTAGCCAACTCGGTGGGTAGAGCTAGACGATATGCCACTCTTCCCACTCGCTCGAGGATGTCATATGGGCCAATGAATCTCGGGATTAGCTTTCCCTTCTTTCCGAATCTCATTACTCCCTTGGTCGGGGAGACTCTGAGTAGGACTTTCTCTCCCGCTTCGAATTCGGCTGGCTTCCTTCCCAAGTCTGCATAAGACTTCTGACGATCTTGTGCAGCTTTCATCCTTGCTTGAATCATCTTCACTTTCTCTATGGTGTCTTGGAGGTAATCCGGCCCTAACACCACTTGATCTTCCATGTCACCCCAGCATAGTGGGCTTCTACACTTTTGACCATATAGAGCTTCGTACGGGGCCATTTTGATACTGGCGTGGTAGCTATTGTTGTATGAAAACTCTATTAAGTCTAAGTGTTCGTCCCATGATCCTTGTAGGTCTAACATACATGCTCTCAGCATGTCCTCGAGTGTTTGGATGGTTCGCTCCGTTTGTCCATCGGTCATCGGGTGAAAGGCAGTACTCAACCTCAACTTCGTCCCCATAGCAGCTTGCAACTCCTTCCAGAATTGAGATAGGAATCTGGAATCTCGGTCAGAAACAATGTCTTGAGGAACTCCATGGTACTTAACCACGTGCTTGATGTAGGCTCGGGCTAACTTCTCCATGCTCCAAGTCTCGTTCATCGGGATAAAGCGAGTGTTCTTTGTTAACCGATCGACTATAACCCAAATTTTGTCTTGGCCAGACTTGGTTAGGGGTAAGCCCCCAATAAAGTCCATGGAGATGGAATCCCACTTCCATTTTGGCACTTCCAAGGATTGCACGAGTCCATTGGGCTTGCAACGTTCGGCTTTCACCTTCTGGCAGTTCAAGCATCGAGCCACGAATTCAGCTACCTCTTTCTTCATGTTCGGCCACCAAAAATTCTTTTTGATGTCTTTGTAGAGTTTGTCGCCTCCAAGGTGCACCGAGTAGGGCGTGTTGTGCCCTTCCTCTATGATTTTCTTCTTAAGCTCTTTGCATTTCATCGGAACACACCACCTTCCTTTGTGTCGAATGCTCCCATCTTCGTGCAGTTTGAACGGTCCGTTTACTCCATTTGTCATACCGGCTCGAATTCTGTCTAGCTTTATGTCTCCAGGCTGCCCTTCTCGAATTTCGTCGAAAATAGATGGGGTAACGGTCATGGTGAGTAACCGCGTTTCCTGATCTACCTCTCCGAAATCCTGAACTTCCAAGTCTAGCTTCTGAAAGTCCCGATATAGCTCATCAGGAAGTATCCATGTTGCTTTGCAGGAGTGAGTTGATTTTCGGCTCAACGCGTCGGCAACTACGTTTGCTTTCCCTTCATGGTACTGGATCTCCAAGTCGTAGTCTTTGACGAGTTCTAGCCAGCGTCTCTGTCTCATGTTAAGCTCCTTTTGGGTGAAGATGTACTTCAGGCTCTTGTGATCGGTGTAAACTTTACAGTGTGCCCCATAGAGATAGTGCCTCCATAGCTTTAGAGCAAAGCTAACCGCTGTCAGTTCTAAGTCATGAGTCGGATAGTTGACCTCATGGGTCTTCAGTTGCCTTGATGCATAGGCCACCACTTTGCCGTGTTGCATCAATACGCAACCCAACCCCTTCAAACAAGCATCAGTGTAAATCTCGAACCCCTCAGTGTCGGATAGTAGGGTCAAGACAGGTGCAGTTGTTAATCTCTGCTTCAGCTCTTGGAAAGCTTTCTTGCACTCATCACTCCATATGAACTTCGTGGTCTTCGTCGTGAGATTAGTCAAAGGCTTTGCTATCTTTGAGAAATCCTTCACGAATCTGCGATAATAGCCCGCCAAGCCTAGAAAGCTCCGGACCTCCGTCACGGTTGTGGGTGCAGGCCAGTCTATCACCACTTCGATCTTGGATGGGTCAACGGATACACCTTCTTGAGTGATGATATGGCCCAAGAATGCGACCCAGTCCTTCCAGAAATCACACTTTGAGAGTTTGGCGTAAAGCTGATTTTCTCTCAAAGTCTGCAGGACGAGCCTCGGATGTTATTCATGATCTTTCTCGTTCTTCGAGTACACCAAAATATCATCAATGAACACCACCACAAATGTATCAAGGTATGAGCGAAATACACGGTTCATTAGGTCCATGAACACTGCTGGTGCGTTGGTTAAACCAAACGGCATCACGGTGAACTCATAATGCCCATATCTTGTACGAAATGCAGTTTTCGATATATCTTTCTCTGCGATCCTCACCTGATGGTAGCCGTATCGAAGATCAATCTTGGAAAATATACCCGCTCCCTTCAGTTGATCGAACAGGTCATCAATGCGAGGTAGCATGCACTTGTTTTTGATGGTCGCTTTGTTCAACTCCCTGTAATCGATGCAGAGTCTCAGACTTCCATCCTTCTTCTTCACAAATAAGATCGGAGGGCCCCAAGGTGAGACACTCGGTTTGATGTAGCCCTTCCCCAACAGTTCTCCGAGTTGTTCTTTTAGCTCTTGCATCTCCTGCGGTGCCATTCAGTATGGTGCTTTCGAAATGGGTGCGGTGCCTGGCATTAGATCTATTGAAAACTCAACTTCCCTCTCCGGCGGCATCCCCGAAATTTCTTCTGGAAACACGTCCGGAAATTCATTGACCACAGGGATTTGGTCAATGGTTGGATTCTCGGACGTCAAGTCTTTGATCATGCACAAGAAAACCTCATACCCCTTCCGGACGTATCGTTTGACTTGTTGCATGGTTGCCAGCTTCACGCCTGGCTTAGATGTGACCGCCTTGTAGGATACACGCTTCTTGTTGGGTCCTCTTAAGATCACCTTTTGTTCATCACATAGGATTTTGGCTTTATATTTTCCTAGCCAGTCCATACCCAACACCACGTCGATATCCTCCAATTCAAACTGGATTAGATCATCGGGTAGTTCGGTATCGGATATGACTATGGAAATATTGGAGAAAACATTTCCACATGCTACAACTTTGTTAGATGCCGTTTTTACATTAAGATTAAGTCTAGAGCTAGGTTCTAACTTTAACTTTTCCACAAATTTTGAGGCTATAAAACTGTGGGACGCACCCGAATCAAATAGTATATGAGCAGGTGTGGAGTTTACAAGGAAGGTACCTGACACCACATCGTGGGCGTTTGCTTGAGCTTGGTTCATGACGTAAATCTGGCCATGGGTGTTGTTCTGCCCTCCCTGGCCTTGATTACGGTTGGCCTCCGCTGGGCGGTTACCGGGATTACCACGATTGTTGTTGGCGTGATTATCCCTAACCCCGGCTTGGTTGTTCCCCTGGTTCTGCCCCTGGCCCCGGGGTTTCTTCTTGTCCAAGCATTCATACTCCCTATGCCCCATACGGTTGCAGTTATAGCACTGCACTGGATTTCCCGCACAATCCTTCCGAGGATGGTTGTTTGGGCACAATTTGCATTTGTAGTACCGTCTCTGAGTTGGCTGGTTTCTCCCCTGTCCCTGGCCTTGGAAGGGTCTCCCGCCTTGATTGTTTTGCCTTTGCTCAGGGCGGTCGGTTCTAGCCTTCTTTTGTTGTTGCTCCACCTCAGCATTCTTCCGATCTCTCTTCTGCACCTCTCTTTCTTTCTGGTGTACCAGATAGTACTTACCAGCCTTTCTATAAGCCTCGTTCAAATTTCGCGACTCCGCTACCGTCACGAACTTTTGGGCCCCGTAGTTAAGCCCGTTAACAAACCTGTGGGTCATACTGACCTCGGTTGACACTAGGTCCTTGGCAAAATGGGTCAGTTGAATGAACTTCGTGTGGTACTCCTGAACAGTCAGGTCACCTTGTTTAAAGTTGACAAATTCTTCATAATTTGCTTCCTTGACGTGATCTGGGTAGAAGCGATTCCGCAACGCTACTATGAAGTCCTCCCAATCAAAGCCAGGTTGCCCGAGAAGTGCTGGTCCGTTGGCGGCCCACCAGTGGTTCGCTTCTTGGTGCAGATAATACACTGCGATGTTCACTCGTTGCTCCAACGGGCAATTGAGTGAGTCAAAGAGCTTGTCGAAAGTTCGAATCCAGTCCTCCGTGATAAGGCGGTCCTCCTCGCCCAAGTATTTTGGAGGGTTCCGCCCGGCTACCCTTGTTGCGTAGTCGATCCCAGGGTTTTGGGGCTGAGCTGCTTCGATGAGTTGCGCCATACGCTGGACGGTTTGGGCCAGCTCCTCGATAGTTGGCGTTGCTTGGGGGTCTCTCCTTGGCGGCATGGTTCTTAATAAAGAAAGCGAGTACTAAGTACTAAGGCATTCATAAGGCTTCTACGTTATACAAGTTCTCTACTAACTTCAAATTCTTAAAACAGATAAACACATATAGAGGATCTTATCTATTCCACATACTTCACATAAGCACGAATTTCATGCATTTCATAACTCAAAAAATTCGCAAAGGTTTCTCCTTCTCACCGTGTTCCTAAAAGGTCTTTTTCCTAGTATGTTCATTCTCCTAATTTTACAAAAACATTTTGAAAATCCCCGCATCGAAACTATAGTTTTCGTCAAAGATTTTGAACAACGAAGTTTCAGCACAAGGAGAAATTCCCAGTTAGTTAGACGAGCGCAAGGCTCAATTATGCACCAACCAGCTTAGACTGTTATCGTCTTTGTGACAGAATTTCTCCGTACGACCTATTACCTCATGTTCAAGTCCTTTCGGAAAACCTAAGGCTCTGATACCAATTTGTAACACCTCCAAATTTCCCACCCAAAACAATGATATATTTAAAAGAAATACTTTATTCATTCATCAAAGAGTTGAAGAAATACAGCGGAAGTCTAAAAGGGAAATGGGTGTTACCGCCAAATCCGGTCATCTCTTAACCGAATGCACAGGCAAACCAAACAAAAATATTAAAACTAATAAAATAGTAAATAAATGTTTATTTCATGACTAAATTTAACTAAGGCATCTTCTAATTCGCACTCAAGCTCGAGCAATCCATCAATCCACATAGGCATCCAACTCATCACGTGATAAAATTTAAGGGAGAAGAGAAAGACAAGAGAAATAACAAAAATTAGCTTTAGAGCTAAGTAAGTACTACTCAACCCCGTAAAATAATCAGGTTTGGTGAAAATAGTTTTTATATAATACTTCTATAAAAAGAACTCACTCCACCAAAATTCTTTCCTCTTTGATTTTTTTTAAAATTACTTCTTTACTAAAATCCTCAACTTCTCTTCGAAAATCTCTTAGTATTTCTTCTCTTTAAACTTTTTAAGAAATTCACTTATTCTCTAACTTCTTAGTAATTTAGAAGGGCGGTGCTCAACCTTTCGACTGAGCCCGGTGGACCGTGGTTACGGACGGCCACCCCGATCAAGTGCTGGTACCACAACTGCTCTTGTGGAAACGAAACGACTACCTTAAGTGTGCACACCCCCTAAAAGGGATTCCAAGCCCTCCGAGTAGTAAGTCGTCCCGAGTAGTCGGGACTCAGTCTACCAACTACCCCTGAATAAGATATCTCTGAATGATTAAGGACTACTACTACAACTCTACTTCTTAAAAGGGATCATCGATCCAATTATCACTCAAAACTTATCCTCACCCTTAGCAGTAGCAGCCCTTTTACGTCGGAACTACTACTACTACCACAACTCTCCTTCTTAAAATGGATCATCGATCCGAAAGTTACTCAAAAATCTCTTCTTAGTAGTAGCCCTAACCACTCTCCACATTTTAAGGGACGTGGAAAACCAACACCTCGGATTACTCCCGAGATGCCTATATCATGAAAACATTCTTTTATCTTGGATTAGTATACTCAAAATATTTCCCCAATTTCTCAAATGCCTCGAAAATAATTAAATGAAATGTTTAATACACAAAAGCACTTCTTCTCAAATATCACAGATTGAGAAATTTGCAAATCACATTCATATACTAAAATCACGTATCACATAATACATATATAATACGAGGAAACGATTTTGGATTGGCAGAGAAACTTACCTTAAGCCATGATGCTCCTAACTCGCTTCCTCAATTCCAGTCTCTAAATATTCACCTTTTTAATTAAGATGATATAATTAGTTACTTATTCTATTTTTAATAATTTATCTGATATTTTCCCTTTCTTTTCTTATTACCCGAATTTTATTAATATAATTAATTAGTTATTCGGGTTAGTCACTTTTTATTTATCAAATTACTTTATTAATTTAGTCATTAATTATAGTATTTGCATTAAATAAAATATCTTAATATAATTAACTACAACATCCAATTGTTTTAATAATCACCATTAGTCTACTCATAAAATATTATTTGGTTACTTTATTTATATTAACCCATTAATTTATGAGTTCAAATATTTTAGATATTTATATGAAGTCCGAATCCCTAATAATTAATCATAAAAATTATTAATTTAATTAGTCCACTAATTACATAAGTTATTTATTAAGTCTACATATAGTCAATTATTTATGCTAGCTAACCCAACCTTATTTTATTTTCCTTATTTTATTCCAAACATCATTTTTAGTCCAGAATATTATTTTCAATCTCAGTGATTTGATTAATTCACCATTAATGTTAAAGTTTCCTTATTTAATTACTTAACTAGTTTTATATGGCCCAATTAAATTAAATAGCCTAAGAATCGACTTTATAAATTAATAACCGTCCATAACTATATTTTGGGTCTATATTTGACCTAGATTGTCCAGATATCTATTTTATAATTATTTTCCTTAATTATTTACTTGATTTCATATATCTATTAACCGGTTCAATTACCATTAAATATACTAAGTCTTAATTTTTATTAATTATAAATGGTCCTTAAGGTCCTACTTAGTCATATATTTATCCTAGTTTACTCCAATATTTATTTCTTAATTATTTTCATCATTTAGTTAATTATTTACTAAATGTGCACAAATTAGCCCAATTACAATTAGATTTATTAAAAATAGCTAAAAATATTATCTTTCAATTCTGGTTAGCCGGAATACGTATATTTATACTAGGTATTTAATTTATATTTTTCCGGATTTTATTTATTTAATTTACTATTTTATTTTCAATTTTTATTGTAATTGGGCCGGACTGGCCCAAAATAAAAATAAAAAACCCAGTAACTGCTGGCCCAAGGACAGACCCCAGCTCAGCTGGGTTGTCTTCTTCGCTGCAACGCCCAAAGAGAGCAAAACGCAGGGGAGAAATTTACCTCGTCGGACAAGCGAAATGGCGGTGCTATCGGCTCCTTCTGGGACGGCGGTGGTCGGTGATGGAGTGGCGGCGATGGCAGCTTTGTTTTCCCTGCTCCATTTCCCGTCGCAAAATCAGCCCGGCGATTACTCTGGCGATCTTGTTCTCCTTCTTCTGACGATCGTTTTCAACGATTCTTTCTCCGTTGGATTCGTCTCACGAAGGGGAAGGTTTCAGAGGTGTTTTGAGGGCTTGGTTCTGGCTAAAACGATGGGTCGCAATTTTATATATATACGTATATGTGTATATATGTTGCAGGTTTCGGGATGAAGAAAACACAAGTCCTGGGCTATTATTTATAGGTGTAGGTCGAGGGTTTTTAGGCTGCGTTAGAGTTGGAGTTAAATTCAATCGGCTTCATCAAACCTCTCCGTTCTTATCTCAAACTTCGAACGAAGTTTTATACGTGTAGTAGTTCTTTCACCGGCTGCTATTTGATAACTGCGTCACATAGCTTCCTCTTTTAGTCTAAATTCTATATCTTTAGCATATATTTGTACATGAGTATATTATAAACGTATGTACCAGGTAGTAATAGCTAGCATAGGAGACAAATAGTATGTTAGTAATATTTTTAATGTGTATTATCATATTCTTAAACTGTTACTTTTATTATCGGATCATTTTTATTAGATTAAACATGTCACAAATGTTGAATTTTTGTCTGGTTCACTTGTTTAATAAAATGTTGTTCCTATTACTGAAATATTTTTATCTGACTAAAACGTCATAAATTTTGAAATTTTATCTGATTAGAATGTTACAACTGTTGAATTTTTGTTATCTCACTTTAATAATTAAAATGTCATTTCCGTAACATTTTTATCTGACTAATAAAAATTATTTTCATTTTTATTTAAAATTTTGGAGTGTCACAGTTCCCCTCGAGGACGCCCCCATGCATACATTATTCCATGCATACTCATACCTATATAAAAAATAGGGGGTTCAATACCCCTCGGTTCCGGCAGGTACCAAGTACCCACGACTATTTGGGTTTCATACACAAATAAAACCCTTCCCTGAAATGCTTTCTGCGCCATCCTCCATGGGGAGGCAGGCAACGGACCATGTCCCGGGCCCAGGATTCGACTTTCACAAACGAAACGCTCCCCGCGCTATCCCCCAAGGGGAAGCCGACAACAGACCATGTCTCAGGCTGAGGGGACAACTTTCAAAACCCAGGCGCTTTCCGCGCCATCCCCCAAGGGGAGACAGGCAACAGACGATATCTCGAGCCGAGGAAACGACCGTCAAACCCCTCGGGATCTCGGAAGGTCAATTCCCGAGGGGGGAGTCAACGGTTTATCCCGTTGTCTCCCATATAGGCCAAGCCTTTCCAAGAAGCCAAGTTTCTTGATGCCTCTCCTACAACACATAAAAAAAGAATGTGTACGGGGGAAGGGAGTCCTTGGATGCCATGCTCCCGGAGGCTCTACAACAAAAACATCACCCAAGAGATGCACTCCCGAAAGGCCCTCTCTCAAAGTACAAAGAAATTTACTAAGTCCGAGACTATCTGGTTACTCAGCCGAAGGCTCCACCAGTGGTAAACCTATACTCACCACACTCTTTATCGAGGGGCGTTACTTTATTCATCACGAAGAAGGGCACACCAATGAACTTCACCAAATTTTGGCTAAGTTCAAAATTTGGCCAAGGCCGGTGGCTAAGGCAGATGACAAATACGAGGGGCCGTCTTCCGAAGGCACTTCGAGACAAATACACCACAACATGGAAATTTGGCTAATTCCACTGTTTACACCCCTCGGGTGAAAACTTCCAACCGCACAATTTGAGACCGAAGACAACCCCCATGAAACTCCCCTAAGTCCACAAATCATGAAGGCTTAGAGCACCACCTAAGGGGAGACTATATAACGAGGGCAAGATCCTATCAAATTCCTTCTGAGGTGGAATTTCCTGAATTTCTACCTTGGCTAAGTCCATCATATGCCGAGGGCATAACTTTACAACATCCCCGAACTTTGCTAAGGTCACTATGGACGAGGGCTCATTTAGATCACCTAGCTGGGGGCTGACCGCAATAACGATTGGGGCGAGAAAGAAGAAGAAGAAGAAGAAGAAGAAGAAGAAGAAGAAGAAGAAGAAGAAGAAGAAGAAGAAGAAGAAGAAGAAGAAGAAGAAGAAGAAGAAGGAGAAGGAGAAGGAGAAGGAGAAGGAGAAGGAGAAGGAGAAGGAGAAGGAGAAGGAGAAGGAGAAGGAGAAGGAGAAGGAGAAGGAGAAGGAGAAGGAGGATGAGGAGGAGGAGGAGGAGGAGGAGGAGGAGGAAGGCATTGCGGATCAGACATATTATGCGAGAGAGCAAATGGGTTGCCCATTATCTGGCGGAAGGCATTGTGGATCAGATTAGTGTTTTCAACGGTCCAAATGATTTGCCCTTACATTCTAAACGGGTCTTCTTTATAGACTTTTATGGGGTGCCTTCTATTAGATTTAATTAGCTTTATTGTTTGTTTCTTTTTTATTTAAATATCTGTGATGGATAGTCTACCCGGGAGTATGTATCCGAAGGGTTATGTTGGTCCAAAATAGGACGCTCGTAGGCTTTTAGGAAAACTACGTACGACACTCAAGCAAGAATTAGGAAAGTACGAATATGGAAAGTTAGCCAGAAATAGCATGTAGAATTCACTTCCTTAGTTTGAATTACAAAGTGCCTTTTATAGGCGTATACAATTCGTAACCGCTACCGATAATTATGACTAATTAATTACAACATTAATACAGAATTAAATACATAATTAAACGTGCATTAATTGCTTGACTGATACTTTTCCTGGCTGGGAGGTCGGCCGGACTGGCAGGCTCCCCGCTGGGCTGGCAGGCAGGCTCCAGGTTGTGGACTTGGATCCACGAGTTCAAGTTCGGGGCTTGGGCTGATTAGGCTCCGGGCCTAGTCCCATTACTCCATCACGAGTCCCCCACTCCCTTAGTCGAGTAGTAGACTCGGCTAAGAGGGAGTAGTCCAAGTCAGTTGCTCTTCTCCGAGACTAGAAGATCCCCGCCCTTGTCCATGTTGGGGAGATGCCTCATTAAAAACCTTCATCGGGAAAAAACCCAATGGGAAAAAGTCCTAATGAAGGGGAAAAGAGTACATCTGATGCCCCCAAAATGACGCAAGAGGTGAGATCCTCAGCCTTTATTGCAATGGTCGCCATCTGTAAATAGGATGCCAAGAAATGTTCTTCTCGTCGGGCTCAGACTCGTCAGGTCATTTGCTTCCTTGAAGATGGTAAGACCCTCAGTCCCCCACGTCATTCAGTTGTACCTACACATAAAAGAAACTGGTGTAGAATAGAGCATCTGGTCTGGTGTCGAACCACGGCTCAGTATGTAAGTGCGTCGGACTCACTACTTGAAAAGAGTGACATCAAGTTCCCAAGTTAGGCCTCAACCCAGTCTCCGAAAGAAAGATTGAATCCGCGAGTAAGTGAGGCGGACTCCTGACTCGAACGGATAATCCAACCCCAGAGAACTAAAGTATATCAACCTCTTCGAGAAATGTGAACGTCAATTAAGTGACAACATTGCTCGGAAAAGCATGGCTCTAGGCCCCTAACAAGAGTTTAACTCGCCGCCCGAGGTTAGTAGTTCGAACCCGCAAGCAAAGACTTTTGAACGGGTGACTCGTCCCCCGAGGTCGGAGTGTGCTGCACTAGGAAGAGGTAAGAGCATGCAAGAACCCGTAGAAGTCAAGAGTGTGAGGTATTAACATTTATATTGGAGCTTATTATTCGCCACACCCATATGACATGACCCGGTGGCGCAAGTGTGTGTGCTCGACCATTGTGCGAGTGTGTGTGCTCGTCCGGTGTATGTGAGTAATCGGATTTCATAAGTCCGTTTTTCAATGTTAAAATTACACACGCTCAACAAGAGTTAAAGCAATTACACCACTTAAAATATCTTTTCAAATGTTTCAATTTATAATTTTTTTTGTAATGTATCAAATATAGAGGATTTTTGGATACATAGCTTTTTTGAATTGGGCTGAAAATTGAATTTGTTGCTGTGATGGACCGGGCTAATGATAGGCTCCCACTGTCTTTGTCTTGGTAGCACCTAACTTATGGGCCGAGAGTTGCGCTCAAGTAAATGCACTCAGGGTCCTTGGAGATGACTTTGGGCTGGAACCAAAGAGCGGCAGAGAGGGTGCGCCCGACAACGCCCTCGCTCTGAATCCTTCTGCTAGAGGGACTCCCGGCGGCCATGGCCATGACTCACCTGCACTTGAACCATCGTTTCCTTCCTGGTCCTTGAGTTGCGACGTCAATTGATGCGGAAGAGGAGCTAGCAGAAGTGAAGCAAGCGTCATTATGAGAGAGGTGGCGGAGTCGGCACAAGAAGCTTTGTACTTCGCCGTTGGCCGTTGAACGCTCAACACCGGGTTGGTGCGGACTGGTCGGAAAACCGCCGGTCTGCAGGTCCGTTGTGGCGGAGTTGGTTCTTGGGGCGTCTGTAGATCCACCGTGGGTTCTCCAGGCCGCAGATTCGTGGCGGAGCACGGCCCTACGGTGATGTCGCTGGTGGTGGTTGGCACGGTTCCATATTCAGGTTGCTTCTTTCGATGAGTAATTGCAGATCTCATTTCCAGATTTTCCTTTTTTTCAAAACAGATTTTTGGCCGTTTGTTTTTGTAATTGGGATGAAATTTTTGGATATTTTGGATGAATCTCACCTGATTTTGCTCAAAGACAGTGTTTTTCTTGATTCCTACGAAAGTGATGTGAGAGACACTAGAGGCTCTCAACGAAAGCACCAATGTTGGTCCAAAATAGGACGCTCGTAGGCTTTTAGGAAAACTACGTACGACACTCAAGCAAGAATTAGGAAAGTACGAATATGGAAAGCTAGCCAGAAATAGCATGTAGAATTCGTTTCCTTAGTTTGAATTACAAAGTGCCTTTTATAGGCGTATACAATTCGTAACCGCTACCGATAATAATGACTAATTAATTACAACATTAATACAGAATTAAATAAATAATTAAACGTGCATTAATTGCTTGACTGTTACTTTTCCTGGCTGGGAGGTCGGCCGGTCTGGCAGGCTCCCCGCTGGGCTGGCAGGCAGGCTCCAGGTTGTGAACTTGGATCCACGAGTTCAAGTTCGGGGCTTGGGCTGATTAGGCTCCGGGCCTAGTCCCATTACTCCATCAGGTTACTGTGGGGAGTAACTAGAGAGAAGTCAGAGCAAGTAAGAGAGAGAAAGTGTATTGAATATATGAGTTCAAAGCTTATTCCCAATCTGGTTTACAAAGAGGAAATGGGGTGCTATTTATAGTAGCAATAAATGCGAGACGGAGACACGTGTCAAGCATCCAACGACCGAGGGGTCACATCAACCGGGTGTCACTGGCATTCGCATGTGGCCGCATTTAATGCGGCGGTTGGATGTGACGTTGTACTTGGTACGGCAACCCAGGCGCATGAGGAGAGGATATTCTTGTCGAGGAAGGTACCCTCGGCTGTAGATGATTAGCCGAGGGCTCTTCCTGTCGAAGGCCCCTTAAGGCCGAGGGCTCCAGGTGCCGAGGGCTACTGCTTTTCGCCGTTTTCTCCCAGTAACTTTGTATGCTGAAAATAACCTTTCTGTGAGTATCTGGAGCCTTCGGCCAAGGGGCCGAAGGCACCCCCAGTGTGCATTGTTGGCTGCTTGGTACTCGGGGTGCTGTGATTTGGGCCTGTTGTGCTTCCTGGGCCTATTGGCCCTTGGTTAGAGTAGTAGGAGTCTATGGGCCGGGGGTCCCTGGGCCATATACTCCATCACGAGTCCCTCACTCCTTTTGCCGAAAGGTACTTGAGGGAAAAGGAGTAATTGTGTTTGTCCTCTGCCGTTGTTCTGTTGTAGTTTGTAAATTTTGTGAGTAGTTCGTTGTTTGCATGTTTCTGCCGAGGGCAGTCCCTCAGTTACCCACATTTCAGGACTTGAGGGATCATGTTTGCTGTTGTGGGGTTTTTTGATATTTTTGTATTTTGAGATTTTTCCCGAAGGGGTTCTCCAGTCCCCCACTCCTTGAGGCACTTGTAAAGTGGTGAAAAGGAGTAGAGTAGTGCTTGCCTGCAATATGGAGCCGAGGGGTGACGCTTTTCGTTTCATTTTGGGGGGATGCCTCGTTAAAAACCTCATTAGAAAAAACCGTGTGGGAAAAAATTCTAATGAGGGAAAAAGAGTGCACCGAATTCCCCTAATGATGAATCGAAAAGGTGAAAACCTGGTCTGAAATGTGTGGCAGTATTCTTGCCGAAGACTATCCTTGTCTGAGGGCGCGCGTGTGGCTTTGCCGAAGGCGCACTGTTGATATCCTGGGAGATGCCGAAGGGGAGCCCTCAATTCATGGGAATGAGGGCGCGATGAATGTAGGTGATATTTCCTATGTTGTCGAGGGGTCCCCTGTTTGTTGATAAGTTGGGGGCCGTGGTGCCCCGAGGGGTTTCCTTGTTGCGTAGCCGGGGGTAACTATTGATGAAGGTATGCTCCCCAGGGGTTACGTGGTCCTCAATGTGTTTGAGGGCTGAGTGTTCCCATTGTGAACTCGGGAGCTCCTCTTGATGAAGTGGAGTGAAGGAAAAAGCCTGGGGGCTAGTGTTTTGGTTGATGAAGGAGTGGTCTGCCGAGGGTGTGCCCTCGGATCCCCAGAATATAGCTGTTGTAATATGACCGTTGGAGGGGAAGTACACGTGGCGCGTGGCCGTTGGCTGCTCGTGGGCGGGCGTCACCGATTGGGTGAAACGACGATATGTAATGATCATTTTGTAACCGGAGGCCCGGTTTTTGGGCCCAAACCCGGATCTGGGCGCTTATAAATACCCCAAGGCTAGGCCATTTCCCCTTTACGCATCCTTGTTGCAATGAAGTGCTGGCAAAAAAATTCTAGAGAGAAAAATCTTCCTTCGATCCAATCCTCGTTTCAAGGTCAGTTCCCCACCCGTTCTTCACCATTTTTAGTAAGTTGTGCTCTGCGGCCTTAGATTAGGTGTTAGAACTCTGTAGACAGCCCTCAACGTAGAATCCCTTATTGTAGCATACCAAAATGTCGTCCCAAAGTGATTCGCAAGACATCTCGAGGGAGCCCTCGTTCGAGGATGAAGCCATCTCCGACGTGGAGTCTATAAGTGAGCCCTCGGCTGGTGACGATGCTGTTGTGGCTATGGAGATGCAGAAGGTCCTTGTCACTGAAGCCGAGGCCGAGGAATTCGAGCAGGTGATGGAGGACGAGGAGCTCTCCCTCGCTATGCAGACTGCTGAGGAGGAAGAGGAGAAGGAGAGAATGAGGGTGACTGTCACTGTTCTTCCCCCTTGCGATGTCGGTGAAGCGTGTAGCTCCCGGGCGTTGAACCTGACGCCTCTCAGGGTGGCTCCCGAGAAGAAGAAGAAAACAAAGGTTGCCGCTCCCAAAAAGAAGGACAGGGTTGCTGACCAAGGAAAACCCGTTTATATGCCTGAGGGCTATTCTTTTCTGAACACCGCCGCCCTCGAGATAACGTCGAAGGCTGACAGGGCGGATTTCTATGTCATCCAGCTGCATGTGGGGCCTTCGGCAACGGTGGTGGAACCAGGTCCCGAAGATGTCTTGTCCCGAGCCCCCGAAGGGTGTATAGCAGTCCATATACTCTCGGTTTCCATGGGCCTTAGGTTCCCATTGCATCCTTTCCTTCGGGAATATCTCAGGTACGTTGGCCTCGTCCCCTGCCAACTAACCCCCAACAGCCATTCATACATCACCGGGTTCTTGAATCTCTGCCGGCTCAGGGGGGTGGCCCCCAGTTTGGACTTATTCTTCCAGAGTTTCAATATCTGTCGGGGAGGCCACGTGAATGTCGAGGGCTTAGCGAACCTACAGCAGATAGCTCGGTGGAAGCTATTTACCGAGGCGCCTCCTCAAACAAAGGGTGGAAGGAGCGGTCGTGCTATGTCAAGCTAGACCAGAGTCCATTCCCGAGGGAGCTACGAAACCGATTCAGGTGACATGAGAAGGTGAGGAACGCCGCCCTCGAGAAAGATGGCCTTATACTCGCCAAGATCCTGGAGGGGTGTAATAAGAACGTGGCAATCAAGGAGTGCACCCTCGAGAAGGATCTGCCTGCTCTGTACCGTTTTCTGGGGGAAACAGATGAAAAGTACCCAATATTGGATAGGGCCTTCGGGGGAGCGGGAGGTAATAACCGAGGGCTTTGAATTTGTACTTAGGATTTTTTGGTTGTGTTCTCTGTTGTATTTCCGACCCCTCAGTCTTAAATTTTTCCTTGTTATGTTGCAGGTGCAAATATGAATGCGGATGCCCTCTTTGCTATGAAGAAGAAGAAGAAGAAGAAGAGCCAGACCCAGCCTAAGAAGAAGCCCTCGGGCCAAAAGCCCGTAGAGGCTTTTTTCCAGAAGGATGTGGAGCCTTCTGCTGCTGCCGTTGCCGCCGAAGGAGTCACGGAACCCCCGACCGATGTGGCCACAAAGAAGATGAAGGCCGGGAAAGGGGGAAGCCTTCCGGCCAAGAAGCAGAAGAATGCTGGGGACGTTGCTGAGAAGGCGGCCCCCGTAGTGATCATCGAGGAGCAATCATCCTCTGAGCCTCCGGTCGCTGGTGTGCTGACGGCTCCTTCCGACCTCCCTAGGGAGAGCTTGCAGATTCCCCTCGTCAAGGGGACCGCCGTGATGCACGGCACGATTGAGCCGATGGATTTCTTGGGAAGCATAACCTCACCCCTGGACAGGAGGGCCCTCGGGACATATGACGACGAGGCCCTCGAGAATAAGATCCTCCGGTCTTCGCTCACTGTAAGTACCTTTTCTTCGTTCCTGTTTCAATACTTAGCATGTGCTTGTCTAACCCCTTTTTCTTGTTGTGTTACAGGCTTGCATAGCCCTCGGTGAGCAAGCCCGGATGTTGGAGGCATGGCGCCTTCATAAGGCCGAACAGGAGGAGACCCTGAAGAAACTCATTCACGATAAAGATGCCTCCCTTCGGGAGACGTGCAGGCTAGATGAGGCCCTTCGGCAAATGGAGCTGAAGCTAGAGGCAGTCAGAACGGAGGCCCGGGCCGAGGGGAAAGCTGAAGCTAAGATGGCTGCCGCGGAGGACGCGAAGAAAGCTGTTGTCGAGGCGGAGAAGGCCAAAGTCGAGGCCGTGGCTGCAGTCGAGAGAGCTGCTATCTTTTTTTTTGAATGGATGAATGTCTGCCTTCGGGCTTTTTGTATATGAGTTTGCGTTTTCCCTTTAAATGTATGCCTTCGTCTTTTCCCTCCTTTGTGTATGAATATATGCTTGTATGGTGTACTGTCCAGGGGCCAAACAATTAGGACTCAGAAAATCTTTCTAAGTGTAGTCCATCTTGTTGCCTTCGGTTACCATGGTCCCTCACATGCATGATGATTGGGCCGAGGACCCAATTTTTAGGACTTAGAAAACTTTTCTAAGTGTAGTTGTATGAGATCGGAGCCTTCGAGTGAATGTGAGAGCCTTCTTGTAGGTGTGCCTTCAGTTGACCGGTGACTTGGCAGAGGGCAAAGCATTCAGGACTTAGGAAAAATTTCTCTAAGTGTTGTTCAGTACCACGCCTTCGGTCATTTGACCCCTCTGGACGTGAGAATACTTGACCAAGGGCCAAATATGCAGAACTTAGAAACCAAATTTTCTAAGTGTTGTTTCACCAAGCGGCCTTTGAGTAATGTCACCCCCCCCCCCCCGATTTGCATGGGGTAGGAGCCTCCTGGTGACCTCCTTGGGATGGTCGAGGACCAACCATTTAGGAATTAGAATGTTTTCTAAGTGGTTGAGAATCATCTGGCCTTTCAGCATGGGGAGCCTTCAGGGTTGTAGCCTCTTTAGGTGAGACCTCCCTCGGTCATGACAGTAATCCCGGGGGCACCCACCCTAGGATTGTTTCCTTTGATCCGTGAGCACTGGCCTTCGGTGATATGTAGGAGGTGCCTTCGCTCCTTGAGTAGCATATGGGCCTTCGGTATTTGTTAGGTTCCCCAAGTGTGGACTTAGGAATTTTCATAGTCCAAGTATAGTACGAAAAGATAGACGCCCTCTGGAAATGTTTTGGCGCATTCCCTCGGTGTTTTAGTGAAAATGTCGGGGGCAACTGCTGCTTGAAATGTTGATGAGTGGACTTAGCCAATTCTATTCCTTTAGTTGGATTAGAGCCTTCGGCGGCAGTGACTTGTCCATTTGTTGATGACATCTGTTGAATAGTAGCCTTCGGGGATTAGTAGCTCCCATGCACCGGAGGTGTTCCCGTGGGGAAGCCATCGGTATGATGTTGAGATTCCTTGTAATGCCGAAGGATTTCCTATTGTGATTTGTTGAAGTTGTGTACTCATTGATTTCTCGCTGAGTCTACTCCCCTTCACCCTCTCGTTATAATTTTTTTTTTGGGAGTGAAGGGAAGGCTTCAAGAAACTTGATTTCTTGGTAAGGCTGGGCCTATCTTGAGGCAATAGAATACACCATTAGCTCCCCCCTCGGGTTAACCTTCCGAGTTTTGAGGGGATCGAGGGTCGTTTCCTGGGCGTAAGACATAGTCTGTAGCCTACCTCCCCTTGGGAGATGGCAGGGAAAGCGCCTCAGTTTTGAAAGTCGTCCCCTCGGCGCCAGACATAGTCCGTGGTCTGCCACACCCTTGGGGTAGTGGCGCGGGGAGCGTTTCGGTTTGGAAGTCGAATCCTTGGCATATTAGATCCCTGTCAATCCCTGGGGGGAAATGGCGCGGAAAGCGTTCTGTTTTTGAAAGTCAAATCCTGGGCATATTACTTACCTGTCATACCCTTGGGGTAGTGACACGGAAAGCGTTTCAAGGAAGGGTTTTCATTTTCACACTGGTTGCAAATGGCCGGGGGAACTACGTGCTGCCGGCACCGATAGGTGGCGCCTTCGGTATAGTGCGTCCTCGAGGGGTGCGGCTTTTGAAACAACACTTGGTGTTTGTTTCGGTAAACGACCCCCGATACTTGGTACCGGGGGATCTTCAAAAAACACTGGGTGTTATTCTGTTGGTGTTGATGGGGGTGTCAGGTGTGCGCCCTCGGTACCGAAAGGCCTTCAAAGGTGTTTTTCTTCGGTGAATGGCCCCCGATACTTGGTACTGAGGGGTCTTCTTTGAAAACACTTGGTGTTTTTCTTCATTTGTCGCAGGTGATTGAGGTGTCTACCCTCGGTACTTGGTACCGAAAGGCCTTCAAAGGAAACACTTGGTGTTTTTCTTCATTCGTTGTAGGTAGCGGGAGAGTGTACCCCCGGCACTTGGTGCTGAGGGGTCTTCTTTGAAAACACTTGGCGTTTTCTCCACCGTTGTAGGTGATAGTAATGTCTACCCTCAGCACTACATGCTGAGGGGTCTTGCATGTGATAAGGGTTTTGTTTCTTTTCCTTGGTGTCTTCAACACGCCTTCATTCTTTACAAATTGGAGGCCTTTGGCCATAGGATAATACATTCACTAGTTATGAGGGCTTGGCCGCTTTATTGATAAAATTTAACTAAGTGATGTACATTCCAATGCCTAGGGACCTCGGTCTCGTTGGGGCGTTTGAGTTTGTAAGTACCTGGTTTGATGACGGCTGCAATGATGTACAGGCCCTCAAATTTTGGTGCCATTTTTCCTCCCTCGGTTGGTTGGCTAGCTTCCCTCCTTCGGAGGACATAGTCCCCCACTTGGAACTCTCGAGAGCGAACCTTGGCATTGATGTAGATTTTGACTTGCATTCGTTAGTTTTCCGCTCGCACAAAGGCTTGCTCTCGGCGTTCTGAAATGAGGTGGAGGTCGAGGGCCATGTTGGCGTTGTTGACTTTGGGGTCATATTGGATCACCCTTCGGGTAGGAAGGGTCACCTCCGTAGGAGCTTTAGCCTCAAACCCGTAGCAAAGGGAGAAGGGTGTTTCACATGTTGCCCGCTGAGGAGTGGTGCGGTAGGCCCATAAGATGTTATGGAGTTCTTCTACCCAGCCGCCCCCTTCGGCCTCCAATTTCTTTTTTAGGCCCTCGAGCAAGATCCGGTTGGCGTTCTCTACTTGGCCATTGCCTTGAGGGTAGGCAACGTAGGAGAAGGTGTGTTTGATGCTCCATGCCTCTAGGAGGACACAGAAGGGGGCTGCCTCAAATTGAGTCCCGTTGTCGAAGATGATTTGATGGGGGACGCCAAACCTTGTGAGGAGGTTCTTGAGAACAAAATGACGGCATTTGGCTTCGGTGATGCATGTGAGGGGCTCAGCTTCCACCCACTTGGTGAAGTAGTCAATGGCGACGATGATGTACCTGTTGTTGGAGGTACCCCTCGACAGAGGGCCCATAAGGTCTATGCCCCATCGAGTGAAGGGTATGGATGTGCTGACGGGGGCATAGTTGACCGCTGGCCTGTCGGGGGCTTTCTGGAAGTGTTGGCATGCGGTACACCTTCGGGCGAGATCCGCACAATCTCGGGCCATTGTAGGCCAAAAGTAGCCTTGGATTATGAGCCTTCGGGACATGGAGAAGGGTTGTTGAAGATCATTTAATTGTGAATCAAGTTTGTCATCTATTTTGTAATAGATTAGCTTTATTATTATTCCTTGTATTAAATAGGTGCATTGATTAGATAGAATATGGGCCAAGTGTTAGGCCCATACAAACAGGCTAAAAGTCTTTCACGCCTAACCTGAACCTCACCTATAAAAAGGGAGCCGAGGGTTCAGGATTAGGTTAACTTTCGTACTTGTTCATTATAGCCTTCAGTGCATATCTTTCTGTGTACGAGTTCACGGTCTATCAAAGAGGGTTTTACTTTGATTCATCTGTGTTCATCTTTACGTTTAATCTTCTTTGTTAGACTGCTATTCATTGTTGTTACAGAAACAGGGACTATCAATTGGTATCAGAGCCGATAGAGAGTCGATCAGAAGAACGCCTGCAGAAGACTCTGTTTTTCTTTACGTTGTTCTTTCTGTCGATTTTTCACTCTGTAATCTTGTTTCTTGTTAAAAAGTTGTAAAAGTTAAACCCTTAGAATCGTCATTTCGAAACGATCAAGGGTTATACTTCAGATTTCGTTTTTCCCAATTCCTGTACTTGAGATATTTCGAATAGCTTTGTCGACATCTAGGTTTTAAGCAGGTTCTGCCAGGTATTTCGAGCTGAAAACTTCACCTGAGGATCTCGACATCATACTCTACAAGAAACTATCTTCAGATTTTGATTATCTGATTTTTACAGATTGCAGGATTTCGACATTGAGGATTTCGACATCTATATCTCGAGATCAAGGATTTCGAGTTGAAGGTCTCGACATCTGGTCTCGACATTTGACTTCTCGAAATAAGATTTCGAGTTTAACTTCTCGACATCTCAAATCTCGAGATCTTCTTCTCGAAATTTGAAATCTCGAGATCTTTAATCTCGACATCCTAATCTCGACATCAAATCTCGAAACCGGGCCTCCTTTATCGAAATCCCAGATCTCGATATTCAGATCTCGACATCTGATTTTCGACATTCTGCCTGTGAAAAACTTTTGATCAATTATCTCGAACGGTCAGTTTTATACAGCAATGGCCTCAGAATTCAATGCGCAAGGGAACAGCAATACTCCTCCCAGTCTCAGGAAAGGAGAATACCAAATGTGGAGGATTCGATTCCTTAATTTCCTTGAGCACAAAGAGAACTCCGCTGCGATGCTTGAATCGTTGCTTGAAGGACCAGCTGAACTGATGATTTCAGTTGGTGGTGATCTAGAAAACAACCCTGCTATTCTTCCAGAAATAAGAAGGAAAGTGGCATCTGAATATACCGAAGCTGACAGGCTCAGGCTTCGAGGTGATCTCATGGCCAAGACGTACCTCCTTCAAGCAATCCCTAATGAAGTATATGTGCTCATCGATAGCATGCAAACAGCAAAGGAAATGTGGGATGAGATAGAAAAAATGCTCCAAGGCACAAGCATTAGCCTTAAAACCAAGAAGACAACAATTCTTATTGCTTATGACTCCTTCAAAGCAGGACCGGGAGAACCATTGAACGAGACTTACAACAGACTCGTCCAACTGGTCAATGAACTTAGAAAAATCAAAGTATTTAGGTCCAACTTGGAACTGGATATTAGATTTCTATCCAGCCTGCATCCTGCATGGGAAAAGACAGTGAAGGATGTTAGATCTCGGATTGACTTGGATGAAATTGACCTCTGCACTCTCTATGAACATTTGAAGCAATTTGTCAATGAGGTTGCTTGTGCCGAGGATCATCACACCACAAATCCCCTGGCTCTTGTGATGGAAGCTCAGCCCCGAAGAACAACCACACCACTGAAGAAGAAGAAGAAGAAGAAGGTTGTGGTTGAATCAGACGATGATGAAAGTGATGATGACAAATCTGATCTATAGGCTGAGCTTGCAGACTTACAGAAAAAGATGGCACTGCTTGCCAAGAGATTTGCCAAAAAGAACAGCTCCTCCAACAAACTGAGAACCTCATCTAACTACAAACAGAAGAACCATGAACAAGGATCTTCTAGAAAGGCGCCATCAGCTGAAGATGCTCCAAAATGCTACAATTGTGGAAAGGCTGGACATGTCATCAAAGACTGTCGCCTCCCAAAGAAGAAGGATGCAAACTTCTACAAGCAGAAGATGCTGTGGAATAAGCAGAAAATGCTGATGGTGCAGAAAGAAGAAGAAACTTCTGCAATGATTGCTGAGAATGATAACTGGGCAGAAGATACTTCTGATGAGGAGGAGGAAGAAGAAAATTATGCCCTGATGGCACGCGTGGAGGAAAAAATGAAAGAAAGGGTGATGCTGCGATCCCCGAAAGTGAATGCTCAACAAGCTCTGTAAGTACCTCTCATACTCCTTTAAATAATCAAATTCAGTCCTTACTTGAGAAGGACAATCTAATTAAAGAACTAAAGGAGAGACTAGACAATAATCACAGGGTACTGAAACAGAATCTAGACCAAAAGTCTTCTCTAAGTGTTCAACTCGAAATTGCGAAAGATCAGGTCAAAAAGGTGTCCTCAGATTTTGAAAGTTTTGAACTTAAGATAGCTGAATTAACTAGGAAATTTGAGGATAGTGAACGAGAAAAAAGCACAGCAAAGGCTGAATGCGATTTTTTGCATAATAAGAGAAGAACACTTTTAAACAAAGTAAAAGAACTAGAGGATCTAGTTGCTAAAAGAGGTCAGTCTGAACAGACAATTTTTCTTAATCGAATAAAGGATGACTGATTTTACAATCCTAGAATAGGATTGGGCATAAAACCCCATGTAATCTATAGAAAGTTAACTGTCTTCAAATCTATAACAAAGATTACATGGGACTAGGGTTTGGTGAGAAAATGTATTTTCGAAGTGATGATGAAAACGCTGAAGCAGAAGAAGAAAAGAGAAAGAATCCTAAATCTGCGATTTTTCTTGTGATTATCCCTCTGTAAATGAAAAACAACTTTCACAAGAAAAATCTAGTTCCTGCTTTAGTGAATGTCTTGACCCTTATGCAAAAGATATTCCACACATAGCACATCCTCTAGACCCACCCCCAAGAGTAGGTATCTCTAAAACTGGAGAGGAACCTTGTACTTTTCCTATGGCTCAAAAACACAAAAACCTTCAGAAAACTCTTGATAACGAGAGAGAGAAATTTGAAACTGAAAAGAGAGGTTTTGAAAGCAACTGGCAGGAACTTCTTCAAAAGTTCAATGAATTGAGTGAGCAGTATCATGCTAAAACAGCCCCTTCTACTTCTAAGTCTGACAGTTCACACACCTCACCTGAGAAAACCAAGTTTTTAAAAGGTTCGTCCACTCATCTCTCTTCTACTTTGTTTACAGGAAATGAAGTGAAGAAGGAAGGAAAAGAGAAGAGTGAGTGGAGGAAAAAGAGGAAGGAAATCGCAGAAGGCAAAAAGAAAGTTTTTGAGAATAGTGCCAGTCCTAGATCTAGTTCTATTTTTTACTCTAAAGTTAATTGTAATTCTGTCTCTGAGAAACAAACTTCTAGTAGTTCAGTCTTGAGTCCCAAGCTGAATATTTCTGAGACTTCTTCTAGACATCGTTCTATTCATAATTCAAGTATTGCTTATGGTTATTCTGTTCCAGACCCCCATAATTATGAATGTGATGTAAATGTTGTTAAAGCAAAGCCTCAAAGAAAGCTCAAACCAAAAAGGGAAACCGAGAACAGAACATCTAAGGGAATATTTTGTATACCTGATATGAAATATGCTCTTCGAGTTCATTCAAGGAAACATCTTAATCGGCTTTCTAAAGAGGATATTTTTAAAACCAAACTTAAGAAACAACCATTCAATCACAAAGCTCATGTCTACTCTCCTCCCAAACCTAAAACTGAAAGGTGGGTCCCCAAGATAAGACCCACCAAAACTGAAACCGGAAGGTGGGTCCCCAAGATGAGACCTACCAAGCCTGAAACAGATAGGTGGGTCCCCAAACGCAGACCCACCAAAACTGAAACTGATAGGTGGGTCCCCAAACTCAGACCCACCAAAACTAAACCTGAGAGGTGGGTCCCCAAGAACAGACCCACCAAGACTAAAACGGAAAGGTGGGTTCACAAAACCAGACCCACCGAAATGGAAACTGCTAAGTGGGCTCAGAAAACCAGACCCACTGCAAAAGCAGATCTGGCTATTGGAGAGTCCACAAGAGAAAGATCTTTTGTTGAAAAAGCTGTTGACCTTGGATCACAGCTAAAAGCAAGATTTAGAAAGGTGTTTTTTGTTAATAAGGAAGGACCCACTCCAAGATGGGTACCTAAACTTGTTTGATTGTTTTGCAGGACGGTCATGTGTGGCACTTAGACTCAGGATGCTCAACCCACATGACCGGAATAAAACACCTATTGAGCAACTACACCAACTGTTACGGAGGCAATGTCAGATTCGGGAATGACGCATCATCTCCTATTCTTGGGTATGTGGACGTCATCTGTGCCGGTGTCACTATCAAAGATGTTTCATTTGTCAAAGGGCTCAAACACAACTTACTGAGCATAGGGCAATTCTGTGACAGCGGGATGGAAGTGAGGTTCTTTGCAAAACAATGCTGTGTTCTAGACAGCACAGGGAATACATTATTAATGTGTTACAGAACATCAAATCTGTACACTATTGATCTGAAAAGCGTTCAATCCACCACTTCCATCTGTCTGCTGTCTAAAGCTTCAACAGAACAGAACAACCTATGGCACAGACGTCTCTCCCATCTGAACTTCAAACATCTTTCAATCCTGTCCTCCAAGAAACTTGTCAAGGGGCTTCCTCTACTAAAGTCTTCCGCTGAAAATCATTGTAGTGCCTGCAAAATGGGCAAAATGACGCGAAGCTCCCACAAGTCGAAAACAGTACCATCATCTACACATCAACTGCAGTTAATTCACATGGATCTTTGTGGACCTATGAGAGTCCAAAGCATCAACGGTCGCAAATACACTCTGGTGATCGTTGATGACTTCTCTAGGTACACATGGACAAAATTTCTCCGTTCAAAGGACGAGGCTGCAGAAAACATTATGACCTTTATCAGGACCATCCAGAAACTGCTACAGCACAGTGTTCGAATTGTAAGAACTGACAATGGTACCGAGTTCAAAAATCAAACTCTCACTGAGTTCTATGAATCTCTCGGTATCACTCAGCGATTTGCAGCAGCTAAAACTCCCCAACAGAACGGAGTTGTTGAGAGAAAGAACAGAACCCTTGTTGAAGCAGCACGCACCATGTTAATCCAATCCAGACTGCCTCACTTCATGTGGGCAGAGGCAATCAATACTGCGTGCTTCACCGAGAACAGAACATCCATTCATAAACGCTTCGACAAGACTCCATATGAAATTCTCTTCAACAGAACTCCCGACATCTCCTTCTTCAAGGTTTTTGGCTGCAAGTGCTTCATACTAAATGATCGGACAGAGAGAAGTAAGCTGGACCCCAAATCCAGAGAAGGTGTGTTTATTGGCTACTCACTGCAGTCCAAAGCTTACAGAGTCTATCTCAGAGACAAGCGCACTGTCATCGAGAGTGTAAATGTTACATTCTATGAAATGGCAGACTTCGCGATCGAACATCTACAGACTGATCCATCACATGCTGTACCAGTAGCTTCTGATAAAGCTGAACCAAACACCGAACATGAAGATGTGATTCTCGATTCTCTTTTCAGAAACTTCTACGAGAACTCACAATCTCCACCTCCTCCATGCTCACCAGCTTCAACATCAACTTCAACAGCAGAGATTCCGCTTCTCACAGGTCCAGACGATGTACCATCCACACCCTCAACCCCTCAATCCAATCTCAGAGGTGTGGATGATCATGGCTTTGCTACAAGTCCAGAATCATCTCCATTGCACACCACAGCTGCTCCAGAGCCCTCAAACTCCTATCAGGACTCGGATCAACCAATCATTACTCCAACTCCTCTAGCTCATGAGAGGAAGTGGACGAGAGCACATCCCGTTGATCAGATAATAGGTGATCCGAGTCAAGGTGTGCGCACAAGATCCGCAACGATGAATGAATGCCACTTCGCATGCTTCCTAAGCCAGTCAGAACCATCGAAGGTCTCCGATGCACTACTTGATCCAGATTGGGTGATTGCAATGCAAGATGAACTCAATCAATTTGACAGACTGGATGTATGGTCACTGGTACCCAAGCCTCAGAGAAAGACAATCATTGGCACGAAGTGGGTATTCAAAAATAAAAGGGATGAAGAAGGAACAGTTGTAAGGAACAATGCAAGGCTGGTCGCAAAGGGATATAATCAACAGGAAGGCATAGACTACGATGAAACGTTTGCACCCGTAACCAGAATTGAAGCAATCCGCCTATTTCTTGCATACGCGGCACACAAGAACTTCACCGTCTTTCAGATGGACGTGAAAACAGCTTTTCTGAATGGGACTTTAGAAGAAGAAGTTTATGTTGCTCAACATGAAGGATTTGTAGATCCAAAATTCCCAGACCATGTATACAAACTCAAGAAAGCTCTCTATGGGTTGAAACAGGCACCCAGAGCTTGGTACGATGCCTTGACCGAATTTTTGATTGATTCGGGTTTCTCAAAAGGAAAGATTGATACTACTCTGTTTATCAAGCGACAGAAATCTGACATCATTCTGATTCAGATCTATGTTGATGACATCATCTTTGCCTCTTCAAATCCGCGCCTATGCCAACATTTTGAGAAACTGATGAAAACCAAGTTCGAGATGAGCATGATGGGTGAACTTAACTTCTTCTTAGGCCTGCAAGTAAGACAACTCTCTGATGGCATTTTCATCAATCAGTCCAAATACATTCTGGATATGCTAAAGAGATTCAACATTGAAGGCAAATCTTCCATGACGACCCCTATGTCCCCAAACAATAAACTGGACTCAGACCCCTCCGGGAAGCCAGTTGATGCTACGAATTACAGGGCCATCATTGGATCTTTGCTATATCTCACGTCAAGCAGGCCTGACATTGTCTTCTCCACATGCTTATGTGCTCGCTTTCAAGCCAATCCGAAGGAATCTCATCTGACCGTTGTACGACGAATTTTAAGATACCTCAAAGGCACGGTGAATCTAGGCCTTTGGTATCCCAAGCATTCAGGCTTTGATCTAGTCGGATACTCGGACGCTGATTTTGATGGTTGCCGGATGGACCGCAAAAGTACATCGGGAGCCGTCCAATTCTTGGGCGAGAAACTAGTCTGCTGGTCTTCCAAAAAGCAGAACTGTGTGTCAACATCTACAGCTGGGGCCGAATACGTCGCGGCTGCTAGTTGTTGTTCACAAATATTATGGATGAAGACTCAGCTCCAGGACTACGGTTACACATTCCGCCATATCCCGAACTACAGTGACTCTCAAAGCGCCATCTCCATCACCAACAATCTTGTTCACCACTCCCGCACCAAACACATTGATCTGCGCTATCATTTCATCAAGGATCGCGTGGAGAAAGGAGACATTGATATGTACTTTGTAAGCTCAGAGCTTCAACTGGCTGACTTGTTTACTAAGGCATTGGATGAAAAAAGATTCCAGTTCCTGGTCTCCAAGTTGGGCATGTTGAACCTCGAGCCTGTTTAAATTTTGTCTGCACTGGTCTGAAAAGTGTGTGTGTGGGACTTGTAAAAAGTGTGTGTGTGAGTGATCTGTAAATAGTGTGTGTGCGTTGCATGTGTTGAGGGGGAGAAAATCAGAAAAAGAACAAAAAATAGTGTGCGTGTGTTGCATGTGTTGAGGGGGAGAAAATCAGAAAAAGAACAAAAAATAGTGTGCGTGTGTTGCATGTGTTGAGGGGGGGAAATCAGAAAAAGAACAAAAAAATAGTGTGTGTGAGTTGCATGTGTTGAGGGGGAGAAAATCAGAAAAAGAACATAAAATAGTGTGTGTTGCATTTGTACATATTGTTTGTTGCATTTTTTTGGGGGGGAGAAAAAGAAAAAATTTCACTGTTTGAGGGGGAGCTCTATTTTTTACTGTTTTTGGGCCTAAAAACTTTTTATATGGGCATTTTGTGCTAGCCCATACATTCGGGCTCAATTGTTAAGGAAAAGGTCAAAAATCCTCTCGCGTATATAAAACCTCGCGAAAACCCCTTTCGTCCATATCTCTGTGTTTTTTCGCAATCTGTTTTCGCAAACCGAGCTCTCTAATCCGTTCGTCTTCTCCCAAATTCTTCTCCATCTCACGCTTCTTCTCGACTAACCTTACGAAGGTAGTTCTTCGTTCGAGTTCGAAATCCATAAAAGCGAATTAAAACGAAAAATCATTCTTGTGAATCGATGGTTTTTTTCAAAATCAAAATAAAAAGGGTTTTCGTTTGATTGTAGGTCGAAATCGTGTTATTTATCGTTTTTTGATATCTCTTGTTTATGTTTTTGCAGGTGGATTCGTCTCTTCGAAATCTATGATTTCGAGATTTTTTTCTTCAAGATCTCGAGATCGTCGATTCATCTTCGAGAAAGATCTCGAGATTTGCATCTCGACATCTTGATCTCGAGATTTGAATCTCGAAATCTTGATCTCGAGATTTGCATCTCGACATCTTGATCTCGAGATTTGAATCTCGAAATCAAGATCTCGAGATTTGCATCTCGACATCTTGATCTCGAGATTTGAATCTCGAAATCTTGATCTCGAGATTTGCATCTCGACATCTTGATCTCGAGATTTGAATCTCGAAATCAAGATCTCGAGATTTGAATCTCGAAATCATGATCTCGAGATTCGGATCTCGAGATTTGAACTTTGCAATTTTTTCAAAAATTCCACCTGCATAAATTGTTTGAAACCTGCAAACCAAAACTCTTTCAATCTAATCTCAGAAAAATCAAACCGATGAATTTCATATGCTGACCCCCTGCTTTTACAGTTCATAATGGCAGGAACAACTCAAACACAGATCGACGACGCCATCTACCCCAAGGGCAAGTGGATCAAGGTGCTGGACAACAACTTCAAGCTAGACCTCACAGTCTTCAAGTGCCAGAACCCAGTCATTCCAGCAATAATGAAAGGTCACTATCTCTGGCCTGCATTTCACAACGCAAAACCAGTGCCAGAGATATACCTTCAACAGTTTTGGGGTCACATGCATACGGAATCACCGAAGGATCGTTCCAAGATAAAGACGAAACTGAATGGCATGCGTGTAATTCTGACACCATCAACACTAAGATCTACACTAGCACTGCCAGTTCATGACACGTATGATGCACTGCCATCCATCCCCGATCTGCTCAAAGACGTGGCATCTCTCGGCTACACCTCACTACTGCCACAACTGTCAAACTTCAACGGAGCCTATCTCCATCATCCGTGGAAGAGCCTATTCGGGCTGGTGAACAAGTGCCTGTCGCCGAAGCATGCCGGGTTTGACAAGTGCAACAAGTAGATCCTGCTAATCTTCCATGGCATTGCATTCAACAAAAACTACGACATGGCACAGCTCTTCTTCTCAGAGCTAATGGACCTGGTCAAAGCGAAAGAGAAGAACAGGCCAGGTACCATCCCATACGCAAGGTGGCTCGAGCTGATTATCAACGACTGCATGGCGGAGCACTCTTCCATCCCGAGACGCAGTACTGATCCACACTACACCGCCCCGAAGCTGCAGTACTTCAAAGCAGACAAGAACCCTGTCTTCGGTCTGCGGATCCCTGGGTTTCTGCTCAAACTTGTCAAATCATCAAATCCGGCAGTTCAACAGTATCAAGAAGCCATTGAGAGAACTGTCCCTATGGTTCAGCAAAACCCAGCTGGACCTACCCCGAGGACAAAGCCGAGTGTAGGTAAGGGTCCTAAGAAAATCCAAAAGCCACAGAAACCAGTGGCCGGTTCGCCCATGAAGGAAAGTCTGACGACTCTCTCGAGACGAGTCAGACGGCTGAGGGCACCGAAACAGACGCTGAGGAATCTGCCAATGAGTCGTCAAGTGATGCCCAACCAAACACTGACGATGAGGCATCCGAGAGCGTGGGTACGGATAGCGAAGAGTCTGGCTCTGATGATGATGACGACAATGACAGTGAAGACGTTGAGCACACCTATGCTCTGATCCGAAAAGGAAAGCTGCCTGTCGAATCTCCAAAGAAGATCACTGCTGAAGATGCAGCACCAATAATCGCAGGCAAACCCCAAGTCTTCACTATCAAAGAGCTGACCAAACCAAGAACCGATCCCAGAGAAACAAACTGCTCCAAGGATGACAACGATGAAGCAACCCATACTATCAAAAATTCCAAAGATGTCGTCATCCGGGAGAAAAGGGCCAAGATTAAAAATGACAAAGCTGCTAAGTCAAAGCCCCAGCCCCGCGTCAGAAAGAGCCTCATTGATAAGGCGGACGAGCACATATTTGCCGGCTGCGATCCCTTTATCCTGATAAGCCGAGCCGAATCCTTAAGTACAGGAGTCGATCTTTTCGGTTCCCGGGTAGAAGTCGCAGCATCTGGCTCAACTGCGCAAGCACAGCCCTCACCTAGCCACTCGATAGCCTCTCAACAGGTTATCGTTTCAAAAACACAGGATTCAACCCCCTCACTAGTTCCTTCCGAATCAGTTGAGCGTACTATTGACCTATCGCCCGAGGTCAAAACCCCTTCTTCAAACACATCGAGTCTAGGTGTCACATTCCCTACATTTTCTTCTTTTTCTAGGACACCTACACTATTCACTGCACATACAGGTGCACACGCCCTGAAAGCAACAACCAGAGCGCAAGCTATGACGGTTGGAAGCCCTGCTACGCCCTCAATGATCCCATCATTGCACGCAGGCCACGCATCAGCTATCTTCACTGATGCTGTGACAACAGTTACAACCCCCGTAACTGGACACCCAACCTTTGAAGACATCAACGTTCTGCTCAATCGCTTCCTAGATTCCACCATCAAACCATGGGTGCAAGATGCAATGACCGCTCTAGCACAGGAATTTAGGACCACCCAAGCGGTTCAGTCTGAACAACCCCCACCCCAACCCTCACCCGAACCCTTCATCTCCCATACACAACCAGTATCCTCCACCCCTCTATCTCACCAATCCATCAACCAAATACTCGTTCCTTCACATTCTCGGGGAACCCAGGATACAAAACTAGTATTCTCCCCACGCCCGACCACACCCTCCATCGACCTCTCCTCACTACCCTTCAAAACCCTGGCATCGGCTTTGCTGGACAATCTTCTCAACACCCCTGAAGCCAATCTTACCCTCCACCAGCAAGCCATTCTCGAAGCCCTCCTTTCTTCCCCGGAAACCAAAAGCAAATGCAAGGAGAGTCCTCGTGGTCGCAAACGTTCCCATGAGGACCCCGATGATTCGGATCCTCATGAGGGGGAGAACAAGCGCCCACGACCACTTGAGCAAACTGCTTTACCTAGCCAACCTCCACAGCCCATTCAACCAGAAACCTCTACCAACCAACAGCCACCACCCGCAGCCAAAATCTCTAGCCTGGTCGAGCTAGACGTAACATCCCGAGGCGTATCTCCTAGAGATACCAACCGAGGAGGGGATGGAAGTCCTGATGATGCTACCACTGGTACATCTTTTACATCAGGCCATCAATTAGAACCTAGTTCAAAGCTGATGACAACGGGAAATCCTAGTGAACCCGGTGTTTCGATTAACAGGCCTCCGTCTCCAAAAGGTCAACCTGCCACTACCATTCTGTCGTCAGATGAAATGCATGATCAGCTAGAAGATATCATTATTCACGACAAATGGCCCAGACAGTGGACGGAGATGGATCAAATCATGCAGGATGAAGAGTGTGAAGATATGCAGAGGAACTGGTTTCTACGAGAGCTCATCAACAAATGTGCTGAAGATATAATCAGGCTCGAGGACGATGAATGAAAGGAAGGGGAGAACTACAAGGAATCTCAGAAAACACTTGAATCTATCATCAGACAATCAGCGGGAAGACTTCCCAAGACAGAGAAACCTTGGGACAACGTTCGAATCAAAGCCCCCTTCCAAGAGGAAATCAGAGAGCGTATTTGGCGTAGACCAGACAAAGTCAAACCGTTGAATGAACTGAAGCTACGAGGCCTTACCCATCTCAAAGGAAAGAAGGCTGGAGGTCATCTACATATGCTGTTACAAAGGTCAACCGGTACTCAAAGAGAGCTGATGGAACAAGACTTGAAGTCCAATATTCTCCCTATTCATCAAATTCTACAAGTTAAGGCCGAGGATTATCACAGAGTGACATTCTATTCTTACAGGCTTCAACGCACTGATGGGAGTGAATTTACTTGCCAAGAAAATGATTTCATCATGCTTAAACCAGACGACATCTATCAAATGTTTATGGCTTATCGATACCTTCCAGTCAGGCAAAGCAAAACATACAGCGAAGGTCTTGCAGCAATCAAGAGATTCATGCTCAGACAAATCAGAGTGCACTCATCTCACGACCTACAGATGGCTATTGAGTGCAACTTGACAAAAACAAATCTTACAAAGCCAAGACTGTATGGTCCAGAACTCGAAGACTTTCCAGCATATCACATCTTCTTCACACCGCCAGCAGTCACATATCTCAACCACAAGAACGAAAAACGCCTGATGGTGGTTAATGAAATTGAGAAATATTGTGATGGAACGCTGAAGATAATCAAAGAACAGCTTCTAAAGATGAAGTCACAGCTAGAGCAAAATCTTCAGGAGGCATCGTCATACGTTCAAAAGGAACACTCTACAGTGGAGACCATTTTAAAAGCCATCGATGATTGCCTAGAAAAGAGAAATATGCTAAGGCAATACGAGCATGCACTGAATATGAGGAAGCACTATTTCAAATCACAGAAGCAATAACTAAGTGGCACTTGATCACAAAAGGGGAGATTGTTGAAGATCATTTAATTGTGAATCAAGTTTGTCATCTATTTTGTAATAGATTAGCTTTATTATTATTCCTTGTATTAAATATGTGCATTGATTAGATAGAATATGGGCCAAGTGTTAGGCCCATACAAACAGGCTAAAAGCCTTTCACGCCTAACCTGAACCTCGCCTATAAAAAGGGAGCCGAGGGTTCAGGATTAGGTTAACTTTCGTACTTGTTCATTACAGCCTTCAGCGCATATCTTTCTGTGTACAAGTTCACGGTCTATCAAAGAGGGTTTTACATCGATTCATCTGTGTTCATCTTTACGTTTAATCTTCTTTGTTAGACTGCTATTCATTGTTGTTACAGAAACAGGGACTATCAAGGGTCCCTGGTGAGCTGAGCAAGTGCCCCAGTGCACCTCCTCCATCGCAACCTCGGCTTCATCTTGATGAAGGCACCGAAGTAGCGTCCCGTTGTATGATCTTATGTAAAGCCTTCCGTCCTCGATGGTGTAGCTGGGAGCCCTCAGCTTTGCTAGCTTGGCACGGGCCTCATCTTCGGGCAGTTGCCCTGTGGTGATGAAGGCGACAATATCTGAGATCCGGTCCTCTTGCCTTTGTTGTATGTGCATGACGGGGCTAGCATGTATGCTGGAGAGGCTGAGCTCCTCGATTTTGGCAATCTTTGAGATATGCTCAGGGGATTCGGCCGAGAGCTTCGATAAAATGTCGGTCTCGGAGTTTTGAGCCCTCAGTATTTGACTAAGAGAGTGTGCCTCAAATACCTTAAGCAACTCCTTGGCCGCTTCTTTGTACTGCTTCATTCTTCCTTCCTTGGCTTCGTACTCCCCATAAATTTGGCCGACGACTAACTTGGAGTCGCACTTGGCGTGGATCGGTCGGGCCTACATGTTAGCTGCCAGCCAAAGGCCACAGAGGAGGGCCTCGTATTCGGCTTCTTTGCTGGAGACCTTGAAGGAGAAGTGGATTGCATAATAGGCCCGGAAACCTTTGGGTGAGATGAGAACCACCCCTCCTCCACATGCTTTGATAGCGGAGGAGTCGTCGGTGTAGAGGGTCCACCAATCGTCCGAGGGAGCCGAGGGCTCCTCGTCTGTGGCCATTATTGTCGTGCACTCCATCATGAAGTCTGCTAGGGCTTGGCCTTTGATGGCGGGCCTCGGACGGATATCGATTTTGTATTGGCTTAGGAAGATAGCCCATTTTACCATTCGGGAGGAGCTGGTGGGGCTCCTCATCAAAGCGTCGAGGGGTTGGTGAGTGAGCACCTGGACCGGGTGAGCTTGGAAGTAATGGCCCAACTTCTTGACGGTCCAAACGATAGCAAACACCGTCTTTTCCACAGGGGAATATCTTAGTTCTGCTTCCCTGAGGGTCTTGCTGACATAGAAGATGGCATGCTGGACGCCATCTTCTTCCCGGATGAGTACTGAGTTGATGGCCGTCGGGCTAACACCAAGGTAAAGGTATAGGGTTTCCCCTACCTTGGGTTTGGAGAGCATAGGGGGTGAAGATAAATACCGTTTCAGTTCGTCGAAAGCCTCCTGGCATTCTGAAGTCCATTGGAAGCCGGCGGTTTTCCTCATGATCTGGAAGAAGGGTAAGGACTTATCCGCCGATTTCAACAGAAAGTGGTTGAGGGATGTCAGGCGGCCGGTCAACCGTTGGACCTCTTTCACGCTGCGTGGGGGCTCCATGTCGATGATGGTCTGAATTTTTTCGGGATTGGCCTCAATACCCCTTCGGCTCACCACGTAGCCTAAGAATTTGCCTCCTTGCACGCCGAAGGTGCACTTCTTCGGATTTAGTCGAAGGTTGAACTTCTGCATGATGGCGAAGATCTCCCGGAGGTCGTCAGCATGGCTGGAGGATTGTTTGCTCTTGACGATCATGTCGTCAACGTAAGCCTTCATGGTGCGCCCTAAGACGGCTTGAAAGACCCTAGCCACCATCCGGGTGTAAGTGGCGCCGGAGTTTTTTAGGCCGAAGGCCATCACTAGGTAGCAGAAGATGCCTTCGGGAGTCATGAATGCTGTTTTTTAGGCGTCTTCCTCGTGCATGAAAAATTGGTGATACCCTCGGAAGGCATCGAGGAAGGACATGATTTTGCACCCCGCGGTCTCATCTACCAATTTATCAATGTTTGGTAAAGGGAAGGGGTCCATGGGGCACGCCTTGTTGAGGTCTGTGTAGTCCACGCACATGCGGAAGGTGGGAGGCTTTTGTGCGAGGACTATGTTTGCTAGCCATGAGGGGTATTTCACCTCCTTGATGTGCTTAATAGAGAGGAGCATGGCGACCTCCTTCTTCACAAATTCCCTCCTCACGGTCGAGAGGGGTCTTCTCCATTGTTGTACTAGTTTGGCCGAAGGGTCCACCGAGAGGCGGTGGGTGATGACCCTTCGGCTGATTCCCGGCATGTCCTCCGGCCCCCATGCAAAAACAATGGAGTAGGCGCGGAGGGAGTTGGTGATGTCGGTCTTCAAGTCTTCGGGGAGCTGGGCTCCAATCTTCACGACTCTCTCCGGCTTGGCCGGATCGAGCGCAAAGTCTTCTACGTCCTCGGCCGGTTCAGCCCTCGGCCTCTTCTCCTCCTCTTCAATTGCCCCGGTGATGGTGTCAACACGGATCTCGGTTTTGCTAACCTTCTTCGTCACTTGGAGGTAGCAAGCGCGAGCAAGCTTCTGATTTCCCCTCGAGTAGCCGATGCCCCCTTCAACCGGGATCTTGAGGCAGATGTGCCTCATGGAGATGATGGCTTCGAGATCCTCGAGGGCTGGTCGGCCGAGGATGATGTTGTGGGCGCAATCGATGTTGACGACGACGAACTTCACTTCGAACTTGGCTCTATGGAGCCCGTCGCTAAATAGTACTGGGAGGGTTATGACCCCCTCGGAATCAATGGTGTCACCGGTGAAGCCGGCAAGAGGGGTCTTGATGGGCCGAAGGGATCCCCTCTCTAGATGCAGCCCTCTGAAGGTGCTGAGATACATTACATTGACGGAGCTGCCCGTGTCAATGTAAGTTCGGTGGATGATGGTGTTGTTGATCTCACTTTGGATCACCAAAGCGTCCCTGTGGGGAGTGGAAGTCGGGGGGAGATCAGCATTGGTGAATGTGATGGGCTCCTCCCTCAGCCATTTTACGGGGGGCATGTGAGTGACTTCCCCCACGTAAAGTGATTGAGCCCACTTCTTCCGTTGGCTGGTGGAGTCGCTCCCGGTGTTGCCTCCAGTGATCATGAGGATGTGATGTTTCTTCTCTTGATAGTGGGGTACTCCTCTTCTTCTGCTTCCAAATTCCCGATTTCCCTCTTTTTTCCGAGCGGGTGGTGTTTAGGTTAACCCACGTGTTTGCCTTTGCTGGGTGCCCTCGTGGTGGCCTTTGGAAGGGCGGACCCTGTTGCTGAGGGCTTTGGACAAACTAGGACAGATGTCCCACTTGTATTAATCTTTCGATGGCCGTCTTCAGCTGATGGCAGTCATCGGTTTTGTGCCCTTGGTGTCGATGGAAACGACAGTAGGGGTACTGAGGGTTGATGGCGTATACCTCCGGGGGTGCGCGAGAGTCGCGCTCAACTAGGACCCTCTCCTCGGAAAAGACGAGGATGACGCTGACGGGGTGCGTCAAAGGTGTCCGGGGGTGCTCCAGGAGAACAGTTTGCGCCCAAGTCTTCGGGTTCCCCTTGTAACCTCCCCCGAACTTGGTTGGGCCAAGCCGGGGGCGATCACTGGGGGGTGTCGGCCCCTTGGATTGATGTGAGGGAGCCCCGGCCCCCGGTTGTTTTTGTCTTCTGGCCGAGGGCTTTGCTGGTCAGGGTTGTGGTGGTATTTTTCCACCTCCTCGGCTTCGGCATACCGGTCCCCCCGCTGTAGGGCTCTTATGTAATCGCGGGGAGGTTCGATGATGAGGCTCCTTGAAAAGTTTCCGGTGCGGAGGACGATTTGCAGGAGGGCCAGGAGGGTTCCATCATCGGCGCCGTCGACTTTATCTGCCTCCGTCCTCCAACGTTCCAGGAAATCCCGAAGGGTCTCATCCTTCTTCTGCCTTACCGTTAGTAAATGGGAGAAGTGCTTCCTTGTCCGGCGTCTTCCCGCAAATTGTGTCAAGAATCACTGAGCGAGTTCTTGCCACGAGTCGATGCAGCCTTCGGGTAATCGGTTGAACCATTCGTAAGCCGTCCCCTCTAAGGTGGAGAGGAACCAGCGGCACAAATACTCATTCGATGCCCCCACCATCATCATACTATTTTGGTACATGTTGTAGTGCTCATGGTGGTCAGGTTTTCGGTCGTAGAGCTTATGAGTTGCCCTCGGTATTTTTCCGGGATTCGAGCCGCCAATACCCTTGGGGTAAATGGAATCCGGGTCCGGAGTTGTATGGTGGGTTCCCCGGAGCCCTCGGCTATCTGCTTCTGCATCTCCTCCATCTTGGCCAACATGGCCTCATACTTCAGGTCTACATGGGGGGCAGAAGCGGTGGCGTGCGCTTTGGTGGCCTCCATCTCGTCAAGCCGGCGCTGGAGGGCCGCAATGATTTCGTCCCGGGGGTCCTTCGGGAGGGCCTCCACCCCCTGCGAACGGACACGGGCCGAGTGGGCCTGGTTGATGTGGTGACGGGCGTCGTCGGCATGGATGGGTGCCTTGCCTTTGTCCTGAGGGGGACGTCTTTCATCCGCCCGGGAAATGGATCCGCCACTTTCCTGAGGCCTTTGGAGCGCCTTCCCCCCGAGGAGGTCTTGGACCCCTCGGCGATCTTGCGCCCCTCCGAGTCTCTCGAGGGCGGAGGTCCGGGGCTGTTCTTTGTTCATGTTGTGGCGGTCCCGAGATTGGACTTCCTGGGAGGCCATGTCTTGGGCCACGACCCCCTCGACGTTCCTGATCCGAAGGACAGGGTTCCCGATGGGGTGTCGATGAGGGGGAGGCATGATGTTTTCCCCGACCTGAGGTTGAAGGAGAACCAAAGTGCCGAAGGCACCCGGGTTCTGCGTGAGTGTTTGGATAAAGGTGGAAAACGCTGATTGTACGTCGATAGTGATGACCTGGGAGCTAACTTGGTTTTCGCTCCGGTCCTTCTTTTTGGCCTCGATGCCGAGGCGGGCATCGGGGGCATTTTGTTGAATCTGAAGGCGTAGGTCGACAGCCGCCTGTTGCAACCTAGCGAGGGCGCCGCCCTCGAGAGCCCTGTTAGAGGCTTCGGGGGCGTTGACATTGCCGAGGGCCAGGTTCTTGTCATCAACGTTCTTGGAGTTAGCACGGGTGGTTCTCACCATTTTGGTAGATGTTTTAAGTTTGGCGAGGGGGAGGGTTTCTTACTTGATTATTCGACCTCTCAACGAGAGCACCAAATGATGGATAGTCTACCTGGGGGTATGTATCCGAAGGGATACTGTGGGGAGTAACTAGAGAGAAGTCAGAGCAAGTAAGAGAGAGAAAGTGTATTGAATATATGAGTTCAAAACGTATTCCCAATCTGGTTTACAAAGAGGAAATGGGGTGCTATTTATAGTAGCAATAAATGTGAGACGGGGACATGTGTCAAGCATCTAACGGCCGAGGGGTCACATCAACCGGGTGTCACTGGCATTCGCATGTGACCGCATTTAATACGGCGGTTGGATGTGACGTTGTACTTGGTACGGCGACCCAGGCGCATGTGGAGAGGATATTCTTGTCGAGGAAGGTACCCTCGGCTGTAGATGATTAGCCGAGGGCTCTTCCTGTCGAAGGCCCCTTAAGGCCGAGGGCTCCAGGTGCTGAGGGCTACTGTTTTTCGCCGTTTTCTCTCAGTAACTTTGTATGCTGAAAATAGCCTTTCTGTGAGTATTTGGAGCCTTCGGCCAAGGGGCCGAATGTAACACCGACCCCGAGCATATTTACTTTTAGTAAATTATGTAATAAACCTTGAAAGATGATTTATGAATTTGCGTAATTGTAAATTTTTATTATTTCTTTTACGTGAATAGTAAATTGCATGTGGGGCCCACAGCGGGACGGGGACCGCCCGATAATTCCCGAACCACATATTATATTCATCTTGGTCTAGATGACATCTATATAGTGGTGGATATTCTATTTGGGCCATAAGAAAGGCATGGAGTTGACCGGTTGGTCAAACGGGGCCCAATTACCGGTATTGGTAATTTAGCGGATAACAACCCGAAATGAGTTTCGGAGACTCCTAAATTGATGTTGGTGAATGTACATCTATTCTAAAGGCCCATAATTATTGGGAACACGTGATATATTTTATCCGGCCCGATAAAATAAAATATGACTAAAATAGTCCGAAAAATACAACTTTCGGGGCCGATTATACACACCGGGACTTAAAGGGATGACCGCCCACATGAGTGGGGGCCACCCCACGTCCTTATGGACTGAATGAGAGCAGAAAGGGACATTCAAACATGGGAGGTGCGGACTCATTGAGTGAGGAGATTTCTCAAGACAAAGAAATCACTCCCAAGGGCCCATGCACATGTATTATCTTGGGAGTTGATTGGGGAGATGTTTCCTCCTTCACTCGGCCATATCAAGAGAGGAGAACCTCTAGGAAGAGCTCTCACAAGGTCCAAGGCAGGAAGAAGCAAGAGGAAAGAAAACCTAACACAAAAAGGCTAAGATTTGAGGTAAGAACATAACTATTGTTCTTTAACTAGTTTTATGGTGTATGATTTTTAAGAAATCATATGGTGGATTAAATCATGAGTTCTACACGTTTAAAATTGTAGAATATTGATATAAAGTGGTGGTAATTAACATGGGAGGGTTGGCCAATCGATAGGAGTCGAAATCGCCGGAAACCGCCACTTCAAAGGAGCTAGTCGTAGTTGCAGACCACGAAAGCCGCCCGGCTTTCGTGAAAGCCGCCCGGCTTTTGCCCAGCAGGTCAGTTTTACACCTCCAATCGGCCTAGAACGGGGATTGATCGAGGGGCTTGGCAAAGGCAACTATTTCAGCACTTCATAAGGTGAGGATGGCTGACTATATTGCTTATAATTAGTGAGTTAATTTCATAGGAATGCCTAAAGTAATTAGATGAGATTTTTCATGGATTATTAATGATTAATAATGCCTAAATGAAAATAATATGGATATGAGTAAGTGAAGCATGATATACAAATTTAGAATAATTGTGTATGATTATGTGAAATGAATGGAACGGCATGTTAATGGAATTACTATGATGACATTGTGATAAAATATACCTTACTTCATGTATGGAATTCATGAATGGATTAAAGTGATATTTTTGATATTGAGAACAAACTATACTTGGGTTGAGAAATCAATGGAAATGAAATGCCAATTGGGAAATAGGAACTCGGCATGTTCTAAGATTATCCAATTAGTATCAAAATACTAGTCGGGGAATTAATATAAATAAATGATGAAACAAATCCTAAGAGGTAGATTGTGAATAGATATGCCTTAAGAAGTCTCAAGAGATACTTAAGGATGAATGGTATGAACACTAAGGTGTGATAGGGGTAGGCCTAAAGGCCACCTACGGGAATTGATTCTAGGCATAGGACTTGCTTGAGAATTTGATTATGAAAATAATTAGAGTTGGACTCTAGGATGACATGGAGATGTAGTTGGGCCGAGCCCATGCCATGTAATATGATTAGCATGGAAACGTAGTTGGGCCGAGCCCTTGCCATGTATATGTGACCTCCGTGGAAACGTAGTTGCGCCGAGCCCTTGCCACGAAGTTATGGTTGGTATGGAAACGTAGTTGGGCCGAGCCCTTGCCATACAAATTTTGATATGATATATTGAGCTAGAGGATTGTATAGAGATGTAGTTGGGCCGAGCCCATGCTATACAATTAGGGCTCGATGGGACCCCACGGGGTTATCGTGACTTGCGGTCACGGGAGAATGGAAACGGTGAATTCTAAATGAACATGGGCCTATGGGCCGACTACTTGACTTTATATAAAGTAAGTATAGTTAAAAGGAAAGGGGGGTAACTGAGGGTTATGGGCTATAATATAATAGCACCCTAAGTTGAGGGTCTTGGAAATTAAAATGTTGATTATACTTAGTATAGTTGCTATTGTACTTGTCAAATATTTCCAAGTACTGACCTCCCCTTCACGGGGGAGGCCACCTCACAGTTTCAGGTAGAACTTGAAGGTTGCTGCCACCGTCCATTGCTTCGGGAAGATCCAAGGAAGAAGACGTGGTTCGTGCTTCTTCCGTTCTGTTTAAAAACAATTAAGTTAATGCTCATGGACACCATTTTATTAATAATTACTTGAGGGCTTGTATGCCTAGTTATGCCAAGTGTGGCTTGAACAATTGTAATAATGCTTCCGCTGTTTTAAATGAATGTTTTACATTATGTTTGTTTATGGATGTACTATGTGTGAATGATATTCATGACGCCTTGTATAGTATGGGTGAGTTGGACTGCGGTTAACTATTCGTACTGTACGGCGGGTTGTTGACGTGTCCGGCTAGGTCCGGGGCGTGACAATTTAATTGGTATCAGAGCCTTAGTCCGTAAACATCATAATGAAGCTTCAAAATTTCTTTTTGAAAATGAATTTGAAAACCATGAGCATAAGGTTTTGTACTTATAGAACTTTTGGTACTTAAGTTGCAATGTCTCTAATTGTTAAGATGGTACCCTTAGCAATTGGTATGGCGGTGATTTGAGCCAAAGGATGTCTTTAAGTACCTATCCGTCAATTGACATTTGATACGAGTCTAATGACTCATTCTCAATTTCTTTCAGAAATGGAACGTACCGGGAAAGTAACTAGGAGAAACCCGACTGGCCGAGCACCGGGAGGATCCGTGCAAGGCAGTAGAGGGGATTCTAGGGTGTCCAGAGGACAGGGCCGTGGAGGCCAAGATCGGACCGTGAGTGACAGTTATGTGGAAACAGTCAACGAGAACGAGTCCTATGAGTCCGAGGAGGATTCGACGTATCGACCGGGAACTGAGCCGGTTGAGACCCCATATGATGGGGAGTATGATGAGGACAACGAGGGGAGCGACGATGACGACACTCTAGAAAGGATGGAGGAACTACTCCGTCAATTTCAGCAAGATCGCCAAAGGCGCCGGGCAAGGCGTGCTTTGGGAGGGGCTTCAAGAAGGGGAAGCCATGCGGGTTCTAGGGGACATGTGGAGTCCCGAGTAGATCGAGGTGTCGAGGTTCCGATAATAAGGATCTCGAAGTACCTCAAAGAAGCAAGAGATTTGGGGTGTAAACCGTTCGATGGAATGGGAGATATATCTGTTGCGGCGGAGTGGATCAAGAGGTTCAATGAAGCGGCCCTTGATATGCAGCTGCCGCCAAACATGAAGATGAGAGTAGCAACGAGGTTGCTAGAAGGGATGGCGTCCACATGGTGGGACGGTGTCAAGGGGAAGTACGGTGAGGCCGTAACTTGGGAGAATTTCCGACAGGAATTCTTCAACCAGTACTACTCCGACTTCGAGGTGAACTTGAAGAGGAGAGAATACACCAACTTGACCCAAGGAGGCAAGTATACCGTGAGGCAACTTGAGCACAAGTTCAGGGAGCTCGCGGAGTTCATACCGGAGTATTCTTGTGATGAGAACCGGATGGTGAATCACTTTTGGGATGCTTTAGACTTAGACGTGTGTGAACGGGCAACACAATTGCCTAACATGACGTTTAGTCAAGTGGTGGAGCAAGGCCTGAAAGAGGAGAAGGAATGGGAAGAAAGAAAGCTGAAAAACGCCGAGGAGGCGAAGAAGAGGAAATGGGAGAACACCGGCCCCCAAGGTTCTAGCAAGAAGGGGAACCACGGGAGAGGTGGGTCTTTCAGAATGCCCGCACCACCATCTAGGGGAAATCAAGGCCCAGGAGGGCAAGGCTCGAGGTCGCAAGGCTCGGGCATTAGCAGGTGCAACAACTGCAAGAGGAACCACGCGGGCAAGTGCCGCGATCCCCCTAGGTGCTACCAATGCGGGGAGACGGGGCACTTGAGATCAAACTGCCCACAACTCGGGCGAGCCACGGGTGCAGGACCTAGCAGCGGAACTACGGCAAGTAGGAACCGAGCAGGGGCACTTCACGCGAGCACGGCGCACGGAGGGCCAAGTACAAGTAACGCGCCATCCGTGAACCAAGGCAAGACCCAGGCTAGGGTCTATGCGATGACGGAGGCGGACGCACGTGCTAACCCGGACTCCGTGGCGGGTAAAATCCTAAACTCATGTTATTAACTCCATTGTATGCAATAGAAGTGTTTGTAATGTGCAAAATTTGTAACCCCGACGGTTTGGTCGGGATTGTAGGGGAAAGGGGAGGAAGAATCCCCACCCTGGGCAAATGCCGCCCGGCATTTGACGAAAGCCGCCCGGATTTCATCTTGATTTATTGGGAAAATACTACGACGATGAATGCCGGCCGGTTTCCACCAAAAATCGCCCGGCTTTCGTCAACATTTAATCTGGAAATTTCTCGCAACTAAAAACCGTCGGCTTTTGTAAAGACCGGCCGGCTTTCATAAATGCTTGACCAGGGAAGTTTCTCGCAGCTGAAAGCCGCCCGGCTTTGGCGAAAGCCGCCCGGCTTTCGTTAGGCCTGGGGATTCCTGCGCTGCTGAAACCCGGCCGGGTTTCGTAGAAACCGGCCGGCTTCGAAACCGTTCCCTGAATAAAAACTACGGCGACGAAAACCGCCCGGCTTTCGTAAAATCCGCCCGGCTTTCGCGATTAAATACTGAGAATTATTCTCGCAGTCGAAAACCGGCCGGCTTTCGTGAAAAGCGGCCGGCTTTCACCGAGGTCGGTCCCAGAACGGTTCTAAGGGTCAGAAACCGGGAATTTTCGGACGGGTGTCAAACGGACCCCACCCAAACCACAACCAACATACTTTACGACTTAAGAAACAAGCCTATTAATTAGGTGGTGTGTCTTAAATTACTTATGAATGTAGGAACACTAAAGATAAACGGGAGAGACGCAAGGATCCTTATTGATACCGGGGCGCAACGATCATTTGTGAGTGAGGCGTTCGCCAGCGGATTCAATGGACCACTTGTATCGATGACTCAAACCCTATTGGTATCCACGCCTCTAGGGGATGATATCGAAAGAGATAGCCACTATCCATCGTGTGAGGTGGAGGTGGAGGGACAGAACTTGACGTGTGACTTCGTACCGCTGAGCATGATCGAGTTCGACGTGATCCTTGGGATGGATTGGCTAGAGAAGCATCATGCTAGGGTTGATTGTTATACGAAGGTTCTTGAACTCGAAAACGGTGAAGGTTTGACCTTACGTTTCGAGGGAGATAGAGGTAAATCAAACAGTTGTATCATATCCGCCGTGAGAGCGAGGAATATGATGAGAAAGGGATGCCACGCATATCTAGCTTACGTGGTGGACAAAACCAAAGAAGAAGTAGACATCAATGATGTGAGAGTGGTGTGCAAGTATCCGGATGTCTTCCCAAAAGACTTGCCGGGGCTTCCACCCGATAGGGAGATTGAGTTCGTGATCGAAGTTGAACCCGGCACCAAACCAATCTCTATACCGCCATACAAAATGGCACCCGCTGAACTTAACGAATTGAAAACCCAATTGCAAGAACTATTGGATAACGGTTTCATAAGGCCGAGTCACTCTCCGTGGGGAGCACCGGTCCTTTTCGTGAAAAAGAAAGATGGAACACTTCGAATGTGCATTGACTATCGTCAACTGAACAAGGTCACAATCAAGAATAGGTATCCCTTGCCTAGGATTGATGACTTGTTTGACCAGCTCCGAGGAGCGACGGTGTTTTCGAAGATCGACTTGAGGTCGTGGTACCACCAACTGAAGATAAAGGAGGATGACATACCGAAGAGTGCATTCCGCACAAGGTATGGTCATTTCGAGTTCCTAGTTATGTCATTCGGGCTAACCAACGCCCCGGCGGCATTTATGGACTTGATGAACCGAGTATGTCATAAATACTTGGACCGGTTTGTGATTGTGTTCATAGATGATATCTTGATTTACTCAAAGAGTGAAGAAGAGCATGAGGAGCACTTGATACTTGTTCTTGAGACACTACGGGAGAAGCAACTCTATGCCAAGTTTTCCAAATGTGAATTTTGGCTAAGGGAGATTGGCTTTCTCGGGCATGTGGTTTCAGGATCAGGGATTGCCGTAGATAACAAGAAGATTGAGGCCATTACTGAATGGGAGAGGCCAAAGAACGTCAAGGAAATTCGTAGCTTCCTTGGATTGGCGGGGTACTACCGAAAATTTGTGGAGAGGTTCTCAGTTTTGGCATCACCATTGACAAAGCTAACTCGAAAGGGGGCCAAGTTTGTATGGGATGACCGATGTGAGAAGGGATTCCTTGAATTGAAGAAGAGATTGACTGAGGCACCGGTACTCGCACTACGCAAACAGGGTGTGGGGTACGATGTCTACAGCGACGCAAGCATCCAAGGGCTTGGATGTGTCTTGATGCAGAATGGGAGGGTGATTGCCTATGCTTCACGACAGTTGAAGAAGCATGAGGTAAATTATTCCACTCATGACTTAGAGCTGAGGGCGGTGGTGTTCGCATTGAAGATTTGGAGACATTATCTCTACGGGGAAACATGTCATATATACACCGACCACAAAAGCCTGAAGTACGTGTTTACTCAGAAAGAGTTAAACATGAGACAGAGACGGTGGATGGAGTTGATAAAAGACTACCATCTAGTTATCGAGTACCACCCCGGTAAAGCCAACGTGGTAGCGGATGCCTTGAGTCGAAAGAATTCATCTGGGGCATTATTGACTAGCTTGAGGGCATTGAGAGCCCAATTGGAGGTATCTAGCGATGGTGCCTTGTTAGCAAGATTCGAGGTGAGACCTACATTACTTGATGAAATCAAGAAGGGTCAAGAAACCGACGAAGAACTTATGAAGATCCGTGAACGCATGCTAGCGGGACCGGTTGAGGATTTCAGGGAGAGAGACGGTGGTCTCTTATTATTTCGTGACCGAGTGTGTGTACCGTTGGATGATGAGCTCCGAAAGTCCATCTTAGAGGAGGCTCATTCATCGGCGTATGCCATGCACCCGGGAGGCACGAAGATGTACCGTGATTTGAAGGAAAGCTACTGGTGGTCGGGTATGAAGAGGGAAATAGCCGAGTACATCAGTAGGTGTCTTACTTGTCAGCAAGTTAAGGCAGAACATCAGCATCCGGCTGGGTTACTACAGCCACTTTCCATTCCTGAATGGAAGTGGGAGCACGTGACTATGGATTTCGTGATGGGGCTGCCACGGACGATTAAGAACTATGACGCCGTATGGGTTGTGGTTGATAGGCTCACGAAGAGTGCACACTTTTTACCTATCAACACCACATATGCACTGGAAAGGTTAGCCAAGTTGTATGTGGATGAGATCGTGAGGCTACATGGGGTTCCCATAACCATTGTATCCGATAGAGATCCGCGATTCACATCACGATTTTGGCCGAAGTTCCAAGAATCTATGGGGACAAAACTGAAATTCAGTACAGCTTTTCATCCACAAACGGATGGACAATCCGAGCGGGTTATACAGATATTAGAGGATATGCTGAGAGCTTGTGCATTGGAGTTCCAAGGGAGTTGGGACAACCATTTGGCACTCGTGGAGTTTGCCTATAACAACAGTTATCAGGCAAGTATAGGCATGCCTCCATACGAGGCATTGTATGGGAGGAGATGTCGTACACTGTTGTGTTGGGATGAGGTTGGCATGGCCAAACTCGAGAGCACGGAATTGGTGGAGATCACCAAGTCTAAGGTGAAGATGATTCGTGAGAGACTTAAGGCGGCCCAGGATAGACAGAAAACCTATGCCGATAAGCGCCGAAGAGCCTTGGAGTTTAAGGTGGGAGATGAAGTATTTTTGAAAGTTTCACCGTGGAAGGGAATCATCCGATTTCAGAGCCGAGGGAAACTTAACCCACGATACATAGGGCCATTCGTGGTTCTTGAGAGGATTGGGGCCGTGGCATACCGATTACAGTTGACTCCAGAATTGGAGAAGATACATAACGTATTCCATGTGTCCATGCTTAAGAAGTATATGCCAGATCCATCTCATGTATTAGAAAAACCACCCGTGGAAATACGGGAAGACTTGAATTATGCCATGCAACCGGTGAAGATACTTGACAGGGAAGTCAAGAAATTGAGAAGCAAGAAAGTTCCAATGGTTAAAATCCTTTGGAAAAGTGACCGAGTTGAGGAGGAAACTTGGGAGACGTAAGCTTTGATGAAGGAGCAATACGCGTTTTTGTTTGAATGAGCATTGTGAATTTCGGGGACGAAATTCCCATTAAGGGGGGGTGAACTTGTAACACTGACCCCGAGCATATTTACTTTTAGTAAATTATGTAATAAACCTTGAAAGATGATTTATGAATTTGCGTAATTGTAAATTTTTATTATTTCTTTTACGTGAATAGTAAATTGCATGTGGGGCCCACAGCGGGACGGGGACCGCCCGATAATTCCCGAACCACATATTATATTCATCTTGGTCTAGATGACATCTATATGGTGGTGGATATTCTATTTGGGCCATAAGAAAGGCATGGAGTTGACCGGTTGGTCAAACGGGGCCCAATTACCGGTATTGGTAATTTAGCGGATAACAGCCCGAAATGAGTTTCGGAGACTCCTAAATTGATGTTGGTGAATGTACATCTATTCTAAAGGCCCATAATTATTGGGAACACGTGATATATTTTATCCGGCCCGATAAAATAAAATATGACTAAAATAGTCCGAAAAATACAACTTTCGGGGCCGATTATACACACCGGGACTTAAAGGGATGACCTCCCACATGAGTGGGGGCCACCCCATGTCCTTATCGACTGAATGAGAGCAGAAAGGGACATTCAAACATAGGAGGTGCGGACTCATTGAGTGAGGAGATTTCTCAAGACAAAGAAATCACTCCCAAGGGCCCATGCACATGTATTATCTTGGGAGTTGATTGGGGAGATGTTTCCTCCTTCATTCCACACCACTCGGCCATATCAAGAGAGGAGAACCTCTAGGAAGAGCTCTCACAAGGTCCAAGGCAGGAAGAAGCAAGAGGAAAGAAAACCCAACACAAAAAGGCTAAGATTTGAGGTAAGAACATAACTACTGTTCTTTAACTAGTTTTATGGTGTATGATTTTTAAGAAATCATATGGTGGATTAAATCATGAGTAATACACGTTTAAAAGTGTAGAATATTGATATAAAGTGGTGGTAATTAACATGGGAGGGTTGGCCAATCGATAGGAGTCGAAACCGCCGGAAACCGCCACTTCAAAGGAGCTAGTCGTAGTTGCAGACCACGAAAGCCGCTCGGCTTTCGTGAAAGCCGCCCGGCTTTTGCCCAGCAGGTCAGTTTTACACCTCCAAACGGCCTAGAACGGGGATTGATCGAGGGGCTTGGCAAAGACAACTATTTCAGCACTTCATAAGGTGAGGATGGCTGACTATATTGCTTATAATTAGTGAGTTAATTTCATAGGAATGCCTAAAGTAATTAGATGAGATTTTTCATGGTTTATTAATGATTAATAATGCCTAAATGAAAATAATATGGATATGAGTAAGTGAAGCATGATATACAAATTTAGAATAATTGTGTATGATTATGTGAAATGAATGGAACGACATGTTAATGGAATTACTATGATGACATTGTGATAAAATATACCTTACTTCATGTATGGAATTCATGAATGGATTAAAGTGATATTTTTGATATTGAGAACAAACTATACTTGGGTTGAGAAATCAATGGAAATGAAATGCCAATTGGGAAATAGGAACTCGGCATGTTCTAAGATTATCCAATTAGTATCAAAATACTAGTCGGGGAATTAATATAAATAAATGGTGAAACAAATCCTAATAGGTAGGATTGTGAATAGATATGTCTTAAGTAGTCTCAAGAGATACTCAAGGATGAATGGTATGAACACTAAGGTGTGATAGGGGTAGGCCTAAAGGCCACCTACGGGAATTGATTCTAGGCATAGGACTTGCTTGAGAATTTGATTATGAAAATAATTAGAGTTGGACTCTAGGATGACATGGAGATGTAGTTGGGCCGAGCCCATGCCATGTAATATGATTAGCATGGAAACGTAGTTGGGCCGAGCCCTTGCCATGTATATGTGACCTCCGTGGAAACGTAGTTGGGCCGAGCCCTTGCCACGAAGTTATGGTTGGTATGGAAACGTAGTTGGGCCGAGCCCTTGCCATACAAATTTTGATATGATATATTGAGCTAGAGGATTGTATAGAGATGTAGCTGGGCCGAGCCCAAGCTATACAATTAGGGCTCGATGGGACCCCACGGGGTTATCGTGACTTGCGGTCACGGGGGAATGGAAACGGTGAATTCTAAATGAACATGGGCCTATGGGCCGACTACTTGACTTTATATAAAGTAAGTATAGTTAAAAGGAAAGGGGGGTAACCGAGGGTTATGGCCTATAATATAATAGCACCCTAAGTTGAGGGTCTTGGAAATTAAAACGTTGATTATACTTAGTATAGTTGCTATTGTACTTGTCAAATATTTCCAAGTACTGACCTCCCCTTCACGGGGGAGGCCACCTCACAGTTTCAGGTAGAACTTGAAGGTTGCTGCCACCGTCCATTGCTTCGGGAAGATCCAAGGAAGAAGACGTGGTTCGTGCTTCTTCCGTTCTGTTTAAAAACAATTAAGTTAATGCTCATGGACACCATTTTATTAATAATTACTTGAGGGCTTGTATGCCTAGTTATGCCAAGTGTGGCTTGAACAATTGTATTAATGCTTCCGCTGTTTTAAATGAATGTTTTACATTATGTTTGTTTATGGATGTACTATGTGTGAATGATATTCATGACGCCTTGTATAGTATGGGTGAGTTGGACTGCGGTTGACTATTCGTACTGTACGGCGGGTTGTTGACGTGTCCGGCTAGGTCCGGGGCGTGACACCGAAGGCACCCCCAGTGTGCATTGTTGGCTGCTTGGTACTCGGGGCGCTGTGATTTGGGCCTGTTGTGCTTCCTGAGCCTATTGGGCCTTGGTTAGAGCAGTAAGAGTCTATGGGTCTGGGGTCCCTGGGCCATATACTCCATCAATCTGGTTGTTTGATTTTATTGGGAGGTTTTGGTGTGGTCCCCCCTCTTGTGTATTTTTCCAATTTTTTAATAAAACTTGGTAAATGATCCCCGACATTTACCTCATTGATTTGGATGGTTGGCCTTCTGGGGTAAAAAAAGGAATAATAAACTTGTAGTCCTATTTTAGAATTTAAGCAATGTTTTAGTTGCATCACGTCTTCGAGGGGCTCATTCAACACTTGATCCAGGATATGTGATGTATATGCCATTCCGAAGTGATTCCCATTTAGGGCAATTACTTTATAATAATAATAATAATAATAATAATAATAATAATACTAATAATAATAATAATAATAATACTAATAATAATAATAATAATAATAATAATAATAATAATAATAATAATAATAATAATAATAATAATAATAATAATAATAATAATAATAATAATAATAATAATAATAATAATAATAATAATAATAATAATAATAATAATAATAATAATAATAATAATAATCTAGATGACAACTAAAATCTATTATTATTGTTGTTGTTTGGAACAACAATAATAATAATAGATTTTAGTTGTCATCTAGATTCTAGACATCTAATAACCATTGCCTACTCATACACGCAGTCCTTTTCTTAATTGGTTACATGTATTTTGTTTTCAGTAACATAGCGCATTTTGTTATATCCCTGTTTTTTAAAATATTTCTTTTATTTGTATATATATATTATGTTATTTTCTTTTTTGTCCTCATCAATCCCCCAGTTCAAGTGAAGATGATGCAACTTACAAAACTTCAGATTTATCTTTTTTAAGTCAACTTTTTGTAACTCATCAACCATAATTGGCAGAGAGTTGGGGTGAGGTGAACTTAGGGATGGACTCGGGCCGGGTCAAACGGTCCGGAACCGGACCGGCCCGCCACTGTACGGGACCAGTCCAACCCGGTTGTCCGGGACCGGGCCTAGGGCCTGAGCCGGGGGGTTTGGGCCAGGTCACAGGTCAGGGGTTCTTTGGTACCGGCCCGGCCAGGCCGGGCCAAATAATTTTTTTTGTTTTCAAATCTTTGGGAGGTAAATGGGTCAAGCGGGGTGTTTTGGAGGGGTTTGGGGGTGGGGGGTAGGAAGTAATTAGAAAAGCAAAAAAAAGGTACCTGACCCGACCCGACCCGGCCAAGGCCCGGTACAATCCTGGACCGGTTCCGGGCCTTAACCCAACATAAAAAAGCCCAGTTTGGACCGGCCCGAAGCCCGGCCCGGAACCAGTCCATGCCTAGGTGAACTCATTATCAATTTATAATCACTTTCGATTACCACCAAGGAATATAGAAATATCTTCTTACAATGTCCAAACTTAATGTCCTAAAACTTTTCCTCTACAAAGAGAAATTTACTAAAACCGTCTCATAACAAGAACAGATGAAATTTGCAAATTCTAAAACGCACACCACTACAATTCTGGGATCATGTACAAAATGAAGAGGTGGAACAGCATGATGTCACACAAGAAACCTCAGCTTTGTAAGCTCAACCAACCATGCAATTAAGTTGCCGATGAAAGACGATAGGCAATATCTCAAATTCACTCCCGGGGACGGGCAAGCCAGAGAGAGCTAAGTGCTCGAAGTCGTGAGAAATAGTCACTAATGGCAAGAAGGGCACGGGCTGATTGGCGAGTAGTCAATATTCGATTCATTTGTTGCAGTGTGTGTTGACGCAGTTTATCAGCCTGAAATAACATCGTTGCACTCAATGGCAAGCAAAAACATGAATGTGCATGTTATATTACATGATACCCCCCTCTCGACATGTATATTCCATGAACCTTTTTTAACTCTTGTATTAGAAGTTGTCCTAGGTGCAAAAAGAATGTGAAATTCCAAAATATGAGTACTATATTTTCTCCCTAAATAGGAGTAATCACTAATTACCATCGATTGGAAAATACTGACCTATTAATGTTAGGTAAAAAATATGGCACTATGATTTCAGGATGACAGTAACTTACTCTTATTTTGGGATAAATTACATAGATATTAGATAGTACTCTTATTTCCAAATTGTATATTGTTTATATTCCTATTTCAGGAAACTTCCTTTTCAAATTCTAGACCAGAATTTACTTCTCCCCTCCCTGTATTTTGAAAATAAGAAAATAAATAAATACTCCCTCAGTCCCGCTAGAAGGTTCCCGTGAACGGTTTACGATGCTTGACTGTCGATAAAGCAACTTAATCCTTGTTCACAATCTGTTTATTTTTAGTAAACAAAATTAACATATTTAGAAACTACATTAAAACCACTACAAAGCCTGATAAAAAAGTGTAAATTTGGCAAAAATTTGATTTATAAAGTAAAAGATTAAAAATGATTTAAGTTGACCATAAGAATAGTGGACGGGAACCTTCTAACGGGACGGAGGGAGTAACTAAGTAAATAAACCTTTGAATTTGTGAAGTCAATGTGGAGTCTCAAGATTATTGATTTTACATGAATTCTGTTGGCACTGCCATTTCCTAACACAAACCTAGAGTTGATGATTGACTATATTGAATATGAAACACTCAATACATTCCAAAAAAATAATCATATTGGCATATTGCAACCCCTTATTTGTCCCAAAAAATTGTCTTGTTTGGTCGAATGAGGATACCCACCCTTCCATCTATTTTGCCAAAAAAGTTATATTCGAGTTACAAATATTAAAATTAGCGAAACAAACAAATAAATTCAAAAATGTACATAAGTTTTTTTATTTATAGAAGCTGCACTTGCCAAAAATAAAAGGTTTCACCCAAGTTACCCGCACGGGTAGCTCAGTTGGTCGAGTAGTGGGAAAAATTGGACGTAGACCAAGGTTCGAATCCCGCAGCGGCCAAAAGGGGGTTTTCAGAACCTGAAATAAGGCTGGCCCTCTGGTGCGCACGGGTAAAGGCCTACTGCCGCTTTGCCGACTGAGTCACCGTGATTTACTCCCCCACCATCCTGTCGGGTCGGGGTGGGGGGGGCCTTGGGTTGGGGATTCAACCTTTTGGACGTAGGTTTCACCCAAGTCAAGTACAGGCTATGGCTATTTTACTGAGGTAGTGCTCGTTAATTACTTTGTTTTCATATGATGAATCTAATAGAAAATAAATGAAAAATTTCACTAAATGAAATAGAGAGATTTTTTAAAAAGTTAAAGGTTCCACACACCTGGAGGATAAACCCCTCCAGAGTTCCTAGCTTTCCCATAGCCATAGCCATTTGACCCATATAATTTGCAACATTTCCTGAGGACCCCGAAGGACCAAGAGACCCAGCCAGCGTCTCAGCCAAAGATTGCTGCAATGCCTCCATCCCCTGTGACATTGCATCTTCAGCCTGTTGGGATGACTGTTGCAAGTTCTTGATGGACAATAATTGCTGCTCTGTCAAAGGCTCCAACTGATTTATAAGCAACTGAAAACAACACATTCAGATGTTAAAATCTACAAAATAAGGCTAGAAAGTGAACAAAGAACATAGATGACAAGGAAACAATTAAGCTTTAACCATGTAACAACCCTTTTCCCAAAACATCAGCCCACAACTGATGTGATACAATTTTATATGCCAGAAGAAGAAAATTGTCAGCAGTATAAGCCAGAAGTAGGGGAAAAAAGGGAAAATTGTCTAGATGTGACTAGAAGATAAACAACTTCTCAAAATATGACTAGAAATCTCCCATATGTTTAATATGACTAATTAGTAGGTGCAAGGCATACGGCGCCATAATACATCAGGAGTAAATATCCTTAATACCCTTAGCAGTTAGTTTTGTAAGTAAAGACTTCCTCCGTTTTATTTCTTCGAATAAGGAAACTGTTAAGGACCCGCGTATACGACCTTGTCCAAGGTCTCAATCGAGATTTCAGAAGAGAAGATGAGCCAACTGAGACCTTCAGATCAATATTGTTAGTTTCAGATTATTGGAGTGATGAAGAATAATTATGTAAGAGTCTTAAGGTGGAATTAATTGGTGTCCGACCTAGTCAAGGCACCTCAAAATTAATTCTTCCCAAAAGTGCTTTATTAAACAATACTAGTCCCTTCAAATAGAGATTACAAGAGTCCTAATAGGAAGCATAAGAATAATAGGAAGTTTCCTAACTGAATAAGGAAATAACTTTGAATCTGAAATAACTAAAATCTAATCAATTAAATGCTGCCAGCTTTCCTAATTGAATTAGGAAATACTACGAATTGGAAATAACTAGGATCTAATTAATTAAATGCTGCCAGCTTTCCTAATTGAATTAGGAAATACTATGAATTGGAAATAACTAGGATCTAATTAATTAAATGCTGTCAACTTTCCTTGGCATCCTGGTCACCCACGTAAACCACCCTGATCTTTCTTGATTGGCCCAACTATATTTTCTAAATCTTCTCTGCCACGACTCCGTTGATATACTTGTCCATAGAATGGGTCCATAACAGAAACATGTGTTTATTTTGGGTGGAGTCATCAATATGGACCATACATGTTTCCTCCAACGGAATAATAGTATTAACTTCTCTGTCCATGCATTATTTTCTCTAGCATTAAAATCTCTTCGAACTAAAAATACCACAATGAAGGGCAGTAATTGCATATGCATGTGTTGTGTATATTGAGCATTAAATAGTATAGGCTCTGGTGCAATATAGAGGGGCAATAAAATACATAGACGGGTGTTCATATAATTATGAGCAATATATTTATAATATAGGCAGTAAGTAATGTTTAGGAGTATAGACAGTAATAATGAACGATCAGTGAAAGTATATCTAAGGTGCAATATAGAGGGGCAGTAAAATACATAGACGGGTGTTCATATAACTATGAGCAATAAATACATAATATAGGCAGTAATTAATTTTTAGGAGTACAGACAGTAATACTGAACGAGCAGTGAAAGTATATCTACGGTAGTACGGTGCAATATAGAGGGGCAGTAAAATACATAGACGGGCGTTCATATAATTATAAGCAATATATATAATATAGGCAGTAAGTAATTTTTAGGAGTGTAGAGTCTGTAGACAGTAATAATGAACGAGCAGTGAAAGTATATCTACGGTGCAATATACAGGGGCAGTAAAATACACTACAGGTGTTCATATAATTATGAACATTATATATAATAGTATTATATTTATATTATGAGCAGTATATAATAATATTATATAGGCATTAATTATTATGGAGTGTTTGGAATGAAAACAAGGTTCCAAAGTCAACATCTCTTCTCTAAATTAATTGTGATTTAAGTTATTCAATTAATTGTTATTATTATATGTCCATATTTTTAGGATTAGTATTTATTATGCATGTGTAGCAGATCGAGCATATCATATGCAAGAAAATAGGACAAAGAATCTCCATATTTATTGATTAGAGGGCAGCCGTGGAATAGTAATTAGGAAAAATATTTAATGAACTACCGTGCATGGTATTAAAGCATCAGTATAGGAAAAAGACATGACTTAGTCATATATTGGGAAATGAATGATGTTTTAGTCCCATAGGGGATAATTTTCTCGAAAAAAATCACCTACAATTTACATGTGTCTTTTCCCTTCTCTGACAATGTGTTAAAGATATTTAATCAATTAAAGTTTTGATTTCAAGTATTCCCAACATCCCAAAAAAAAGTCATGTTTCAAACACTTCTCTTTTCACATAAATAGTCTCACTGCTAGATAGGATGGGGAAGGGACTAAACTAACCAAATGCAATGACTGATAACACAAAATCAACAGAGAGACCCACTGCCCAAACCTTAAGAAGTTCAGATGCACGAAATCCACCCAACCATAGAAAACATCTTTCTGCAGGAGTTGTCCACATGCCTGATAAAATATGAAAGACGTCAGCTTTGGCAGCATCTCCTTTTGTCCTGAAAATGTCATCATAGTGTGCCAAGATGCTATCAACAATGATGCGTAGTTCAATATCACCCACATGGGCATTAATAGCTCCTCTTAGCTCGCTTATTCGTCGATTTTGTTCTTCTAGCCAGCGTGCATAGTCTACATCAAATGCCAAGGATCCTACCCGGCAGTTTATAAACCAGTAAAAAGATAAGGATCATATATATGAGATACAATGAAGCATAACAAAGAGAATCTAATAAATACTCCATCCCAAAAGAAGAGGCTATGTTTCAAATAACAAAACTGTCTCAAATAAACGAGCTAACTTTTCATGCAGCTTCTTAAAAATACTTTCCTCCTTGAAAATGGTACAGAACATGGGGAATGCTAACAATACAGGCTGGTGAAACACTAAGAAAAATGTGAAGTGTGGCTATCAGCTTGAGTCTAAACTCTCATAATAGAAAATGTTGCATTCACACGTGATGGTTCATGACTATAGCAACTACTCAACTCATAGCCATCTCATGATATTTAGCACGAAGGCAATATATATATATATATATATATATATATATATATATATATATATATATATATATATATATATATCATGATAATGGTTTTGAAATTTCATCTCATTATTCCTGCTTTAGAAGGTTGGCATAGGAAGGACATGAATATATAGCAAGAGGAATTTTGATTTTTGAGCAATTACTTGACACTTTAAATTTCATGCCACAGACCCCAATGATAATGATGTATCAAAATGGCGAGCAACTGAAAATGCCTCGAATTTTGTACAGACCTGCCACACTGGCAGATAAAATAACAATTACAGGTTTCCTTACAAGTTACGACTTACAAGGGAAACATATCAAGTAATTGACAATGCAAAATGTTGGGTGGCAGTGGCAGTGGCGTGGCATTCCAAACACATTTTACTGTAGAATGGAGAAAGGTTAGTAGATTTATTTCCTAATATCCACATCCAAATATGACACTCTATGGTGATCCTGGATTGCAAGTCTTGGACTCACTAGTGCTACAATGCTACCTACCTAGCTCAACCCCAAATCAGCTGCAGTGTAAGGCTCTAGGCATCAAAACTTGGTTTAGTTGATGATAAAAGGTCAAATCCATTGTTTTGCACTATGAATCTATGCCCGGAACCCCAACGAACTAGAGCATCTAGATTCAAAAATTAATACTCCCTCCATATTGAAATGCTTGCTACACTTTCCTTTTTGGGATGTATTTTAATTTTTGCTACATTTTCCCTTTTTGGTAAGTTTTCCCTTTAAAAAATACTCAATTACCCTTACTACTTATCTTCTCTTTCATACTTTTCCACCCTCTCTGCTACTTTTTCTACCGTATTCATTACCCCTGCTACTTTTCCCTTGTAGGCTTGTAGCAAACATTTCAATATGGAGGGAGTATATAAAATTCAAACAACTGCAGCAATGAGATTGGAATATCTTAAAAACATTTTAATCAACAACAAGAATATCCAAGCCTAGTCCCAAAAGAGTTTGGGGTCGGCTAACATGAACCTTATTTTTTAATCTTATTTTTTATTCTTTTTATCTTATCATTTTTATCTTTATGTTATCTTTTTTTATCTTGTTTATCTTATCTTTTTTATCTTGTTTATGTTATCTTTTTAATAATGATATTAATTTTAAAAGATTGATAAAATGATTACAAGTGAGATTAAACTTATGGCAGGGAGTAATTAAAAATACAAAAAACAAATCCCCAAAAGCCTCCACTGGAGGCAAGATTGCTTGATAGTTGATACATATAGGGAATTTTAGCCACACTTGAGATGAGCAATGGAGGCCTTTAAAACTCCCTTTGGTATAGAATTGTGTCAGCTTTTAACAATTTACTCTAAAATTGTTAACACATTGAGAACCATCACTACAACAACCCTTCATTGACTAACAAATTTGTAGCTAAGACAAGTAAAACGGATCGGGGTGGGGCAGTGGGGGCATCACCTGGCACTATTATCCAATACTTAATGTATCAGATAAAAATAATTTTAATAAGTGAACAATTAATATAAAGTTGAAAAAAGGAGGAAAACAGAAGTGTATATGCATACCATTTCCAGTCATAGATTGTGTTTTGTCTCCTGAACTTGAAACCACAGTGCCCTTCAACCAAAAAAAGTGGGGAAAATGTTATAAAATAATACATTAAAAAAATTGCTTCTTAGTTCTTAAACATGTATAGTTATGGAGATTCAGAGAATCTCTTTGTTTAGCTGAAAACCATTGAATACCCTAACCTAGTAGGGTACAGAAATGGGTTAAATCCATAAAGACCTTTCTTTTAACATATGCACTTTGGAGTAAGTTGAAGATAAAGAGAAAGTCAAGAAATAGGTGGTCAAACAAAACCTGTTGTCGAGCCCGTTGCAGTTCCTGTTCAAGTTGTGCCAATTTCACTCTGCTGCTCTCCAACTGCTGGACGTACGCCTGTGCAAAAGAAAAAGCAATTAGAAAGAACTAATAAGAGGCAAGTAATCATCATATAATCAAACACATCATAAGCCAAAACATCAAGTACATGTACGAGACTCTTAAGTTGCCCTGCCCTTCCTTTCCCCCATTATGATTCAATGAAGCATAAAAATCATGAAAGAATTTAAAGATAAATCTCGTTTTAGCACCGGACAAAATGATGAGTTATGCTAGAGGTACAAAAACTTTTACAAAAAGTCTTACAAAAGGGGTGATGGAGTATATGGGTCTGAGCCCCCGGACCCACATACTCGGAAGAACAGAAAGCACAAGACACAGAGTGGCGCCCTCGTCGGCCAAGGGACCCCCGTCGACCGAAAAGGTGCCAACTCAGATCATGGTCCTGAAGCCAAGGAACCCGGGTGCCCCCGTCGGCCGTGCCCTCGTCGGCCGTGCCCTCGTCGGCCACGCCCTCGTCGGCCACGAAGACTCCACAGAACCGGATTCTACACTTACTTATTTGTACAGCCCATTCGTGGCTTTGTATTCGGCCCAATAGCGGTCCAGTTGTAAATGGGCCTCCCAAGCCCAAGGCTTGGGAGCTCAGCCCGTATTGTCTCTATAAATACTCCCCTTGGGAGTAGTTATAGGGGTTACAAATTCATTCTATTGAAGCATATTATTGCACTTCTCTCTCTAGCTCTCACTTCTCTCTAGATATACTCTATCATTTGGTGCTCTCGTTGAGAGCTAGAACAATCAAGTTAGCACCCTTCGTCACTACCAAGCACAGCTAACCACTGCTCATGGGGAGAACTAAATCAAACCGCAACCTCGTCAGCAAAGCCATCCCTGAGGACCAAGAGCCCAGGGAGCACGATGAGGATGCCACGGCCGACCAGGTCGACGGAGGGGACCTCTTCCAGGAGGCCTTCAACCTCACAACGGACCTCCGCAACCAACTCAACGGCGGAGCCCCTGACGCCCGCCTCGGCTTGGACAAGAAGCGAGCTGAGAAGACGGATCACGCCCCGGCCCAGCCTATGGCCGCGGCCTCTCCGTCCGTAGATCCACAGGTCCAGGCCGCGCTGTCGGCCATCATCGCCAGCCTGGCTCAGAACCCCACCGTCCTCAGCGCACTCTTGCCAAGGACCGGGGGGAACGTCACTCAACCTCCTCAGCCCCAGCCGTTGGCCGTCCAGATAGGCAACGATGAGGGGGTGGTGCCCCAGGACACGGCGTCGTCCCACTCCCACCCTGCTTCCCCTCTTCGGCCTGGGCAGACCCCAGCGCGTGGAAAAGCCTCTGCCTTCAACAGGCTAGGTGACACGCGCCGTCGTCCGGTTTCGGAGAGGGTGGCGGGACGGATTGGTGAGCCTCGTCCCGGCTCGCCGAGGGAAAGCTTGGGGTCTGTGTCCCGGACAGCGGACCAGCCCCCCCCCGGACAAGGGCAAGGGGAAGTTGCCCGAAGACGACGTGCGCCACCGGATCAATGCGGCTCACGACGAGCGCATGAGGAACCAGCCGGGCGCCGCTGCGGCCGCCAGGGACCCCCGAGATGAGGTCATCGCCCAGCTGGAGAGGAGGCTTGCTCAGATGGAAGCCAAGCAGTCGGCCAACATCCCTACGGCTGGCGCCTCAAACGATCCCGGCCTCAACGCGCTCATGAACAAGGTTAGCGCCCTGGAGAGGGAGCTGGCCGAGGGGCGAGGTGACCCCATCATCCAAGTCAGGACCAGGACCCCTTTCACCAACAGGGTCCTCTCGGCCCCCATCCTGGAGAAGTATAGGGGAAACGCCATCAAGTCCTACGATGGCCGATCAGACCCCAGGAGCACTTCAGCCGTTATCAGAACAACATGCTGATGGTGAACGCGTCCGACGAATACCTCTGCCGTTGGTTCCTCTCTACTCTCGAGGGGCCAGCGTACGAGTGGTTCAACGCGCTCCCCGAAGGAAGCATCGACTCGTGGCAGGATCTTGCCCAACGCTTCCTCACTCACTTCGCCGGGAGGAAGCGTGCGAAGAAATATTTCACCCACCTCCTCTCCGTCAAGCAGCAGCACGAGGAGTCCCTCCGGTCATTCATTGATCGGTGGACGAGGGAAACCGAGGAGGTCGAGGGGGCCGATGAGCGCACCCTCCTCGCCTTGTACCAGGGAGCCCTCCGCAGCTCCCCGTACGCTAGGAGCCTTATCACCGACCCCCTGAGGTCGTACGCCAAGGCGCTCCAGCGCGGAGGCTTGTACGCCGACGCCGACGAGCTCCATAATCACAAGAAAGAGGGGGGTCATCCCTCCAAGAAGACAAATCCTTCGTCGGCCCCGGGTCCGTCCCCGGCCGGCCAGGGTGCCCAGGGCCGTCACGACTCTGGTGGACAGAGTAAGAAAGATCGCCACTGGCGTCCGAGGTTGGAACGGCCGGGGGTCTCCCTCACTCACCCGGTCGGCACCATCCTCGATTATGCCGAGAAGCACGGCCTCATCGAGCAAGCTCCTCGGCCGGCCGAGGAGATCCTTGCCATCCAGCAGGGCGGCACATACTGCCGGTTCCACAAGAACTCGTCGCACAACACCGACGATTGCATCACGCTGAAGAAGACCATCGAGCGCCTTATTCGCCAGGGGGAACTCTCCCAGTTTGTTAAAGGTGGCCCACGCAAAAACACATGGGTAAACACCGGCAAACATGGGGGCGAACCCTCTGCGAAGAAGCGGGAGATTGGTAGGCTCAGCGACGATGAGGACTTCGAAGAGCCCCCGCCAAAGAAGAATCACATTCACCTCATCGTAGGTGGAAACACTGGGGGGACTCCGCCACTCAGAGAAAGAAATGGGCCCAATCCCTCTACATAGGGGAGGTGTCCCACGTTCCCCCCAACCGAAGAAGCAGCGGACGGAGGCGATCACCTTCACCGACAAGGATTTGCCTCCGGGTACGGAATCACACAGGGACGCCCTCGTCATCCGGTGTGAGATCGGTGACTCCATCATCCACCGCAGTTACATCGATACGGGGAGCTCCGTCAACGTGATGTACTTGGATACCTTCAGGCAGCTGAAGCTGGACAGGGCTCTCCTGAAGCCGATCAAGACACCGTTATCCGGCTTCACCGGGGACTCTATCGACGCCGAGGGCACGATAGTCCTCCCCGTGGAGGTCGGTGACGGCCCCCACCACGCCAGAATTGACATGGAGTTCATGGTGGTCAACCTCCAGTGCGCCCACAACCTGATCTTGGGCCGGCCAACGCTGGAGGACTTGGAGGCCATCATCTCCATGAAGCACTTGTGCCTGAAGTTCCCCACCAATGACGGCATCGGCTACGCCAGGGGAAACCAGAGGATAGCCAGGGCATGCTACCTCAAACTGACGAGGCCGGCCGAGAGGGAAGGCCAGAGGATAGACACCATCACGGCCGCCGTCGCCATGGACGAGGAGAGGCCACATGCGGAGCCGGCCGAGGAGGTCGAGGAAATCCCTCTGGATACCTCCCGGCCGGAGCGGGTTCTCAGAGTCGGGAAGCAACTCCCCCAGGACCAACGAGACGCCATCCTCCTCGTCCTACGGTCATACGCCGTTGTCTTCGCGTGGGGCCCGGACGATATGCCAGGCATCAGCCGCCAGGTGATCACTCACCGGCTGACCGTCGATCCGGCCTCCGCGCCTGTCAAACAGAAGCGGCGCTACTTGTCCGCCGACAGGCGGGACTTCGTCAAAGGGGAGGTCGCCATGCTCCTCTCAATCAAACACATTAAAGAGGTGACGTACCCGACATGGTTGGCAAACGTCGTCCTCGCCCAGAAACCGCCGACGTTCAGGATGTGCGTTGATTACACTGACCTGAACAAGGCATGCCCCATGGACCCGTTCCCTCTCCCCAACATTGATCAGCTGGTGGATGAGACGGCGGGGTGCGAGTTGATGTCGTTCCTCGACGCTTTCAGAGGGTACCACCAAATCTCCATGCATGAAGATGACGCTGAGAAGACGGCATTCATGACCCCAGAGGGAATCTTCTGCTACCTCGTCATGGCCTTCGGACTCAAAAACTCCGGCGCCACCTACACTAGGATGGTGGCCAAGATCTTCAGGGGAGTCCTTGGCCGGACGATGGAGGCGTACGTCGACGACATGATCGTCAAGAGCAGGCGGGCCACCTCCCACGCCGACGACCTCCGGGAAATCTTTGAAATAATGAAGGAGTTCAGGCTCCGCCTCAACCCCAAGAAGTGCGCCTTCGGCGTCTAGGGCGGCAAGTTCCTCGGCGACCTGGTCAGCCGGAGAGGCATCGAGATAAACCCGGAGAAGACGCAGGCTATCATCAACATGGAGCCGCCCCGCAACGTCAAGGATGTACAGCGACTGACGGGGCGCTTGGCGGCCTTAAACCGGTTCCTCTCCAGGTCAGCCGAGAGGGCAATCCCCTTCTTTCAGATCATGTGTAAAGCCAACAGCTTCAAGTGGACGACGGAGTGCCAGGAAGCATTCGACGAATTGAAAAGGTACCTGTCGTCCCCACCCGTGCTCTTCAAGCCCAAAGCCGGCGAAATCCTCTTCTTGTACTTAGGGGTGAGCACGTCGGCCATCAGCTCCGTGCTCATCCGTGAGGACGAAGGGGTGCAAAAGGCCATCTTCTACATCAGCAAGACACTCAGGGAGGCCGAGCTCAGGTACTCCCCCATTGAGAAGACGGTGCTAGCCATCGTCCATACGGTGAAGAAGTTGGGACACTACTTCCAGGCCCACGCCGTCCATGTACTGACCCAGCAGCCTCTCGGCGCACTCATGAGGAGCCCCACCAGCTCCTCTAGGATGGTGAAATGGGCAATTTTCCTCAGCCAATTTCAAATTGAGATCAAGCCGAGGCCATCTATCAAAGGACAAGCTTTGGCCGACTTCGTCATTGAGTGCACAGCAAGGGAGACGGCCATCGCCAACCCCGGGCCGGAGCCGGACGATACATGGACCCTGTTCACTGACGGCTCATCGGCCGCGAAATCATGCGGCGGCGGGGTCATCCTCATATCCCCTGAAGGATTCAGAGCTTACTATGTCATCCGCTTTAACTTCAGGGTATCCAACAACGAAGCCGAGTATGAGGCCCTCCTTAGCAGTCTCAGGCTCGCCGCCGGCCTCAAGGCCAAGCACCTCAAAATCAAGTGCGACTCCAAACTGGTAGTGGGCCAGGTGGAGGGATCGTACGAGGCAAAGGAAGGCCGGATGAAGCAGTACAAACAAGCAGCGGAGGAGCTGCTGAAGGCGTTCGAAACCCACGAGATCACACAGATCCCAAGGGCCGAGAACGCCGAGGCCGACATCCTCTCCAAACTCAGCTCAGACACCCCGGAGCACATCTCCCAACTGGCCAAGATCGAGGAGTTGAGCATGTCCAGCAGCCATGCCAGCCCCGTCTTGTGCGTCCAACAGCGACCGGAGGACTGGATCTCTGACATCGTCACCTTCATCACGACGGGGGAGCTCCCCCCGGACGAGGAGAGGGCCAAACTTGCCAAACTCAGGGCCCCAAGCTACACCATTGAAGATGGCAAACTCTACAAACGATCCTATAATGGCACTCTCCTTCGATGCCTCCACCAGGATGAGGCCGACATAGCCATGGAAGAAGTTCATTGTGGCGTCTGCTCCTCGCACCAGGGCCCTTTCAGCATGTCCCAGCGTCTCGTCGTCCAGGGCTTCTTCTGGCCGATGATGGCACGAGACTGCGTTGACCTGGTAAGGAAGTGTACCACATGCCAGGTACTCCAGAAGGCCCCTGGTCGGCCAGCCGTCAACTACGCCCCCGTCAGCACTGCAATTCCATTCTCTAGATGGGGGATTGACCTGGTCGGCCCCCTGCCCAGAGCCGCCGGGAACAACCGCTACATCATCGTCGCCGTCGACTACTTCAACAAGTGGGTCGAGGCGGAACCCCTGGCCAGCATCACGGGGGCCAGATGCCAAAAATTTGTTTACAAGAACATCATCACACGCTTCGGCGTCCCCCAGGAGATCATATCAGACAACGGCACCCAATTCGAGGCAGCCCCTTTCCAGGAGCTCCTCCGGGAATTTGGGGTGAGGCACCGTTTCTCCTCCGTTGCTTACCCTCAGGGCAACGGCAGGTCGAGAACGCCAACAGAACAATCATGGAGGAGCTGAAGAAGAAACTCCAGGCCGCAGGGGGTAGTTGGGTCGACGAGCTCCCCAACATCCTGTGGTGTTACAGAACCACGCCGAGGAGGGCGACAGGTGAAACGCCTTTCGCCCTATGCTACGGCTTCGAGGCAAAAGCGCCCACGGAAGTTGCCATCCCCAGCCGACGGGTGGAACAATATGAGCCTGATGCCAACGAAGAAAACATGAAGATTGACCTGCACCTGGTCGATGAGAGGCGTGAACAAGCTTACGTCCGAGCAGAGAACTACCGGCGTCAGGTAAAATCATACTATGACGCCAAGGTACGTTCCCGGGAATTTCAGGTGGGGGACTACGTCCTCCGCCGAAGGGAAGCAAGCCAGCCGACAAAGGGTGGCAAGCTAGCATTGAAGTACGAAGGGCCCTACATCGTCAGTGCCGTGGTCAAACCCGGCACCTACAAGCTCAAACGCCCGAATGGGTCCAATGTACCACGAACATGGAATGTACACCATCTGGTGAAGTTTTACCAGTAATCCGAAGGAGGTGCAGACGGCGAAGCCCTCACCCCTTAACGGGTTACTGATTGAACGCCACGCTCGGCCTCGAGCCACTTATGAATAAAATCATGTTCTGATTTTTTCTCTGGAATTTAAAGTAAAACATTAGCAGGTGCCCCTGTCGGCCACCTTAGAGCGAAAGGCTCAGGCATGGCCGACGTGGCCCCTTGCATTTGCAGCCTACGAGCGACAAGCTCAGGCACTCCATTGTATTTTGTATCAGCGAAGGGCTAAGGCCTAGCTGAGAGAGCACATCGTCCTGGCCCCGTAAGCCTAGAAGTGAAACGCTCAGGTATGGCCGACGATGTCCCCAGGACGAGGGCCCCGCAAACGGCCCACGTCTTGAAACGGGAAGCTCACCGTGTCGTCCACGCGCCAGATCGCAGGACGACGGGCCTGAAATCATGGCCGAGGTGACAAAATCCCAAAACTCAGGGATGGGCAACGACAGCCGTTGGAAACCGACCAAAAGTCTAGTCCGCGTCATAAATAGGCGACGGGACCCGCCCTGAGATCACGGGCGTTATAAACGAAGTCCGAACCGGCCGAAGGACGAGCACACCCTTCGGCCGAAGCCTGAAAGAAGGATACTCCCCGAAACGAAAAAAATATATATATATATATACAAGGGAAAAAGAGGGAAGCCGACGGCCGCGCACACTAGCCGGCCTCGAGCAATGCAAAAATAAAATCCCCACAACTCAGGCCTAACTAGGCCAAGTACATATCAGTTGAACACAAATGTAGTACCACTGACAAGTGACATGGACGACACGTCCACGCACTACAAGCGAATGATCAAGGCCGACACACACGACTATAAAACTCTAACCGCATCGGTTGGGTGACACGCGAGAGGTGACCTTCATCGGCCACAGTCCTTTGAAGCACCAACGCTTGGTATGAAACAAAGAATCACAATCCTGAGGATGACCAGGACGAAGCGGGCACTTATCACACCCGCGGAAGAATCAAGCAATCAGGAAACAATCCTTACTTGCCACAGCACCCCGGATAGCCAATACAGGCACCGGAACCCAGGCTGTTGGTCAAGCAAAAGGCCTTTGGGAATTTATTCAAGTGTTTACCAAACACTTAGGGAAAATTCTGAGGAAAAAGGTTCCTCAAGAAGGAACTAGGGCTAGCCGACAAAGGTAGGGCCTTATCTTGTGGAAAGCAAGGGGCACCCTCATCGGCCACAAAGCCAGACCTTGGCCGATGATGGCAGATCCACCTCCTAGCCGGCAGCGGTACCACAAAGAAGGAACTATGTCCTACATTTATACTATAGAAAATTCTCTAAGTACTTAGATGGAGGAACTCTAGACGAAGCGGGTACCTGTATACTCCAAAGCCGTTAGCTACCTACGCCTTGCATATGTGCTTAGAAAAAATTCAAAGTCCAAAAGAGTAAGGTAAGGTGCCCCTATCGGCCACAACACAAGGATGCAGGCCGACAACGACACTGGTTCAAACACTTGGGAAATCTCAACGACACAAGGCATTTGCCAACAATGAGAAATCCCATGCCAGGACGATGAGAACACCCATCCACTTGAAGTTAGACGCCTAGAAACATTCTAACAAAAAGAAGAATGGGACAACGCCAGGACGGAGCGGACACCACGGTCCAGGACGGAAGGGAAAGCACCTAAGTGAATCCAAAAACACTTAGGATATTTTTGAATAAATCCTAAGTGTTATGATACTACATCAACACCGGTCAGGCCGACAAGGCCACCAGGCCGGGAAGAAAGCACCTAAGTGGATCCAAAGCACTTAGGAAATTTTCGAAAAAAAATCCTGTGTTATGATAGTACAGAAATGACGGTCAGGCCGACCAAGCCACCAGACCTGGAAGAAAGCAGCTTAGTGAGCCCAAAACACTTAGGAAATTTTTTGAAAAAATTCCTAAGTGTTATGATAGTAAAGCAACGACGAACAAGCCGACCAGGCCACCGGACAGGGTGGACTACCCCATGGACGTAGCGGACACTCGCGGGTGACCCAAGTTGTGACCTTGACACTTAGACAAATTGCAGAATTGAGATGGCAAAGGGAAATAAGCATACAAGGAATTCACAGCCGAGCAAGACAGCAAAAATTTTTCATTCATAGTCAGTTCATTACAATTGGGGGCGCTTCGGCCATTACATCAGTTCGGCGGAAAAATGAAAAGCTAATTACAAGGGAGCAGGGAGTAGCCGATCAAGCCTCTTGGGCACCTCCATCCGTGGCAGGCTCTTCGACCTCGTCGGCTCCCTCCTCGGCCTCAGTCCCCTGGCCGACGGCAGCTGCAGCACTGGTGGCATCGTCCAGGAAATCAAATTCGGTGTAATCCGGCTCGCCGAGGCCGAAGCTTTCAATAGGGGACTCCCGCTCCGACAGGAGAAGTTTGGCCTGCTCTTCGGGATCTTTCATCAGCTTTGGGAGCTTCAAGTTCCGTCTAGCCCACCCAGAAGTGTAATTCATGGCCTTCAGAGCACGAGACAGCCGCCGACACAGGAGCCTCTGCATCCGCTCCTGGCCCATGTTATAGTAAATGGCCATCTCCCTACTGAAATATTCCTGGCCGGCGGGGGAGTTCATCCCCCAATTTTCAAGCCTGGCGGCCACCACTTCATAGCACCAGGGGAGCCTCTCATCGGCTTTCCACCCCTCGGCCAGGAACTTCTCAACGGCCTCATCAGCAGCCTTCACAGCGGCGGCCTCGGCCTCAGATTTCGCCTTCACGGTTTCCTCGTTCTTGCGCCGCTCGGCCTCCAGCGCCCTTTGGCTCTCCTCGAGCTTGGCCAGGGCATCGTCCCTGGCTGCAGCGGCTTCATCGGCCCTTTGCTGCAAAGCCTTGGCATCCTCCCGGAGCCGATCCAGGCAAGCTACCGCCTCGTCGGCCGAGGCAGCCTTCTGCTCCAGCTCCTTCAAACGAGCTATCTCCCGGTACTGCCTCTTATGGCTCTCCATGAGCATAAAGGCACTCTGCAAAAAAAAGGAAAACAAAACTCAGAAAACGACTCCACACGGACGACGAGAAAAACGACACATAGGAAGGAAAATAACTTACTTGGACGAGGAGGTCCATGCCACCCTCGTACACCTTCACGTCCCCGAGCTTCTTCAGGTAAGCCCGATCTTTGGCCGGCATGGCCTGGGCCAGCACATCATGGCCGAGAACGGCATCGTCAAACACACCCCCGCCAACGGGGTATTCCACCACCTTCTGGTAGGTGGCAGCGGCGATCTCCTTGCCAGCCCTCCTCGTCCGTGGCTCCTGGACGATAGGGAGCGATTGGGCGGCATCACTTGGAGCAGCAGTAAGGTCCACGACGGGACCACTATCGTCCACGCTCGGGACAGTCAGAGTACCGGCCTCGGTAGCCGGGGAAGGAGACGGTGCCCTCTTCGTCTTCTTGGAGACGTTCAGGTCGGCTTCAGTCAATTTTTTCTGGCCGTCAGTGGCCGGCCTCTTCTTCTTCGATTGGGCAGGCTTTGGGGCCGCACCAGCAGTAGCCCCGCTCCCCTCGGCCGCGGCACGTCTGGACGCCTCGGCCGCCTTAGCAGCCAACTCCTCGGCCGCTTTGGCCTTAGCAATAGCCATTATGGAACGACGATCCATGACGAAATCTACAAAGGAAAAACAACAGATTAGCAAGGCAAAAGAACAAATCATAAAGACAGAAAGCCGAAGAAATAATTACCATCGGCCTCAGCAGGAATGCCCAAGTCCGGGCCGTCGGCCTCTTCGAAGGTGGTGGTCATCCTCGGCCAGAGTTGGATGTCATCCTCCTTATCGCCATACACATGGTATCTAAAGAAGCCGAGGGCGGTCATCTTGTATTCAGTAATGTAATCCTTCACGCTCCTCGGCCCCCCTTCCAGGAAAGCCTCCACCTGAGCGTCCAAGATAGAGCTCTTCGGCGGGTCATGGAGATTGAACCTCCCGGTATGGCCGAGAGAGGGAAACTCGGTGCCACTCTCACCAAGGGATACAAAAACGAACTTGCTCTTCCACCCATGAATGGACGAAGGCAAGTCCGCGAAGCTCCTCTTCTTCGGCAGCTGTTGAAGAGTAGCATAGGCCGCACAGTTCTTGTGGCTTCCTCGGCCGATCTGGTACAGATTCATGAATAGGGCCGTCGTCGGCCTATAGCCCAGCTCCTCACAACGGAGCAGAAACCCCACCATCAACGAATAGCTGTTCGGCGTCAGCAAGGCCGGAGGGAGCCCCACCATGTCAAGGTATTCAAAGATGAAGGGATGAAGGGGAAACCTCAACCCCTTAGCGAAACTCATCGGGTATACTCCAAAGTATCCCGGTGGCGGAAGAAGAACATGGTCCGTCGGACTGGGTGCCCTAACCCGCCCGAACGGCCCCACGTACATTTGGGCAACAAGGTAGTCGGCCGCGCTGCTCTCCGGCTTAATCAGGAAGATGTTGGTGAGATCCAGGTAGGAGAGGCCCGGCCCACTCTTCGGCCTCCTCACCCTCTTCGGCTTATCTGCTCCCTTCACGGCAGACACCGGCCTCGGGCAGGGAATGACAGCGGAAGTGGACGCCCCGTCCACCACTCGGGACGCACCTGCGTCCTCACCTTTTGAAGACGAGGCGGACTCCTCGTCCTCGACTTCGTCGTCCACCGGCTCTTCGGATTTGTAAGGACTCAAGTGTTGTATCTCCTCCTCGAACTCCTCGAGCACCTCATAGTCAAGTGACCTCGTGGAGGGCTGGTCGTCGTAGGGATAGTAGTCTTCGTTCAAGCTCTTCATCATAACTACTACTACGAGCCTAAGGAGATAAACTTAGGATCTAAGGGTGTTCAAACGCCTAACACTAGATCACTAGCCTAGGAAGCAAAGTATGAAAAGTGAGGAAGATTGCGATGAACACTAACCTTGAACACGAAGAACACGAAGAACAAGCTTGGGAGTTTATCTCTCTAGAAAATTGGCCAGCACTTCGACAATTCAGAATGCAAATACGTTTTCTCGTCGGAGGGGGAGGGGTATTTATAGAACCCCCCACCCAACGGTCACTACACGTGGCACCCTCCCAATGGCCACATCAACGGCCACCAATGGGAGGCCACCACGTCACCAACGGGCCAAGCTACATGTCAACAGCCCACTGGCAAAACAAACTCCACGGCCTATGCACTTGCCGTCTTCACGAGTGCCAGCAAGCGCCCACAACGTCCTATTTGCTTGCCAGGTTCACAAACGCCAATAACAAGGAGACGACAACGGCCAGGAACGTATTGAACGCCCGTAACGGCCACAGAACAAAAGGAACAAAGAGCCCACAGCCATCGGCTCCTCGTAATGACCCTTGATGATAACTCTCTACAAGCGACCTGCGCACAAGGGTTCTCCCACAGGGTTACCTTGGCCAGAAAATCGCCATGAGGGTTGGATTCAGGGGGACTACGGAGAGGCCACTTCGGCCAGGGACTCAAGCAACTCCTTCACCCCTCACACCCTTCGGCCTGAAGCAGTGGGGGACTGGGGGACTACATCGGCCTCAACAAAACAGAAAGGAACAATACAAAGAACATGAATGTAACCACAAAACATGGCCACATCGTCCATGCATCACAACGGCTCCTCATCGGACAGAGGCACATAACATCATCAACAACGGCCAACAAGCCACCTAAGGCAAGGACATTCATCATCCCCTGCCAACAGTTAACCATAAGGGACTCTTCGGCCAAGAACACGAAAGCCAATCAGCGACGGCCAAAAGAAAGGCGCAAACACCCTCATCGGCCACCCAAAGGAAAGGACGCCATCGTCCTAGAAACAAAGTTCAACCTCAGTGGCCTCATCGGCCCAAACATAAACTTCAACCATCAACGTCCAGGAAAGGGAAAGCGTGCCTTCAACGGCCACCATTGAAGCAGGACACCTGTCGTCCTCGAACGAACACATCAAGGAAACAACGGCCTCCCCGCCCACAGCGAGGAGCAGGTAACGGCCAAGGCACAGAACAGGATCACCGAAATGCCCACAGCGGACGGCCTGGGAGTGCCCGCATCGGCCAAAAGCACTAAAGCACAGGAATCTACTCTCCTTCACTTCGTCTACGTCTCAGCTTAGAGAGTGGGGGACTCCTGATGGAGTATATGGGTCTGAGCCCCCGGACCCACATACTCGGAAGAACAGAAAGCACAAGACACAGAGTGGCGCCCTCGTCGGCCAAGGGACCCCCGTCGGCCGAAAAGGTGCCAACTCAGATCATGGTCCTGAAGCCAAGGAACCCGGGTGCCCCCGTCGGCCGTGCCCTCGTCGGCCGTGCCCTCGTCGACCACGCCCTCGTCGACCACGAAGACTCCACAGAACCGGATTCTACACTTACTTATTTGTACAGCCCATTAGTGGCTTTGTATTCGGCCCAATAGCGGTCCAGTTGTAAATGGGCCTCCCAAGCCCAAGGCTTGGGAGCCCAGCCCGTATTGTCTCTATAAATACTCCCCTTGGGAGTAGTTATAGGGGTTACAAATTCATTCTATTGAAGCATATTATTGCACTTCTCTCTCTAGCTCTCACTTCTCTCTAGATATACTCTATCAAGGGGTATGTGACATCATCACATTATTTAACACATCACATCACATTTACAACACTTTTACATCAATGGTAATTAGAATAGCCACATCACTTATTTGTTAGTTTTTTAGTAGTGTGTTTGTACTTCTAGCATTTTTCCAAAATGATATTCCAGTATTGTACTATTGTTAATTAGAGCCTTCCATCGACTTTTTGTAGATTAGTACAGATAATTACTCATCCGATTTAGCATTTATGAGGAGATACCTTAGAGATCTCAGAATCTCTAAATATCCCCAATTATCTTGTCTTTATTAGGGAATCTTAATTAGGAGGATTCCTTCCTTATTCCACTTTTCTCTAGCTATATATATTCTGTATTCATCTCATTGTATTACACAGAATAAGAGAAATAAAATACATTTTACTTTCTCAAGTTATTTCTACATGGTATCAGAGCATGGTTATTCTCTAAAATGATTAAGTTTGGATCCTATGGGATGACCACCGAGAGAGATGGATCTATCCCAGTCACCTCTGAACATTCAGAGGTTGTCCCAACTGGAGATGGCAGCAACCAGAATATCAATGGAAGCATAGTCACCACTCCGAATCAGTCAGATTCGATTATTACTTGCCATAAACTGAATGGTAGTAATTATCTACAATGGTCTCAGTCCGTTATGATGTATGTGTGTGGGAAAGACAAGGAGGACTATTTGACAGGTGATGCACCTGCTCCAGATCAAGGAGATCCAGGCTACAAGAAGTGGAAAAAGGAGAATTATACTGTGATGTCATGGCTCATCAATTCCATGACAACCAGTATAGGAGAAAATTTCCTACTATACAAAACAGCTCAAGAGATCTGGGAGGCTGTGAAAGAAACATACTCAACTTCAGATAACACTTCTGAATTATTTGAGGTTGAATCAATGCTACATAACCTTCAGCAGGGAGAATTGAGTGTAACTCAATACTTCAACAACCTTGTGAGACTCTGGCAGCATCTTGATGTGTTTGAGACATACAATTGGTCATGTTCTAAGGATAAGAAGTTATATCAGGAGATCTGTGAAAGGAAGAGAGTCTTCAAATTCCTGTCAGGTTTAGACAAGAGTCTAGATGAGGTTAGGGGCAGAATAATGGGAAAGAAACTCACCCTTAGAGAAGCCTTCTCAGAAGTCAGAAGAGAAGAAAGCAGAAGGAAGGTAATGATGGGTCTGAAATCTCAAGGCCAACAACAAAATATTGAAGGGTCAGCCTTATATACCTCTTCTAGACAGAATGAAAACAAGAAAAAAGGGAGGCCATGGTGTGATCACTGTAAGAAACCAGGCCATACCAAAGAAACATGCTGGAATTTGCATGGTAAACCTAAAGATTTCAAACCAAGCAAAGGGAAAGGAGCCTATGTAGCTACTGGAGATAAAGAAGATATGGGCACTTCTAATCTTGCTGCATTTACCAATGAGCAGATTGAGGTTCTTCAACATCTAATAAGTCAAAGCAAGGGGCCTGCACCATCAACTAGCCTTACTGCTCAGACAGGTAATGCCCTAGCAACCCTAGTTGCACACAATCAGACCTATTGGATTGTTGATTCAGGGGCATCAGATCACATGACTGGAGACAGTAAGTTTTTTGCTGAATTGATCCCTATGAAAAATAAGGTAACTGTGAAGATTGCTGATGGAACTACTTCAGCAATAAAAGGGACTGGAAGAGTCAAAATTTCTGACAAGATAGTGCTTAACAATGTGTTATATGTTCCAGATTTAAAGTTTAACCTCTTATCAGTCAGTAAACTGAATAGTGATACACATTGCCTAACTAAATTCTCTTCACAATTGTGTGAATTTCAGGATTTGGATTCGGGGAGGATGATTGGCAGTGCTAAGCAAAGTGGTGGACTCTATCTTCTGGAACATTCACCACATTCACCCAACTCCACCAACAAGACAACTTCCAGTGAGAGTCAATTCAACCATAAGTTCTTAGGGAGTCTTAGTAGGAGTCAATTTGATACTCAAATTCAGTTATGGCATTATCGTCTTGGTCATCCTAATGTCTTGTACTTAGAAAAAGTATTTCCTTCATTATTCATAAATAAAAGTTCTGCCTTTGATTGTGAATTTTGTCAACTTGCTAAACATACTAAAAGTCACTATCCCAGTCTACCTTACAAACCATCTAAACCCTTTTCTCTCATCCACAGTGATGTTTGGGGCCCATCTAAGGTCAAAAATCTCACTGGCTCAAGGTGGTTTGTTCTGTTTATTGATGATCATACACGTCTATCCTGGGTCTTCCTCATGAAAGATAAGTCAGAAGTCAATATTATCTTTCAAAAATTCTATTCTATGATCAAAACTCAGTTTCAAACCAAGATTCAGGTTTTTAAAACTGATAATGCCAAAGAATATTTCTCATCCAATTTAGGAGAGTTTCTGTCAAAAAAGGGGATTATACACATTAGCTCCTGTGTTGACACCCCACAACAGAATGGGGTGGCAGAAAGGAAGAATAGACACTTACTGGAAGTTGCTAGAGCCCTTATGTTCACCACTCACACTCCTAAACACTACTGGGGAGAGGCTGTCCTAACAGCAGCTTACCTGATAAATAGGATGCCCTCCAAAACTCACAAATTTAAAACACCATACCAAATCCTATCTTATCTACATCCTCACATCCCTATTACCAATCTTCCACCAAAGGTCTTTGGTTGCAAAGCATTTGTTCACAACCATTCTCCAGTTAGGTCAAAACTGGATCCTAAATCCTTACCTTGTATATTCATAGGATATGCTGCCAACCAGAAAGGATATAAATGTTATTCTCCTGCCAACAAAAAAGTCTACATCACAATGGATGTAACCTTTTTTGAAAATCAGCCTTTCTATTCCAAAACTGAATTTCAGGGGGAGAACCACAATGAAATCCAGTCTTTGAATCCTATTTCAGACACTATTCCAGACCTCCAAGAATCTGAATCTAACCACACTGAATCCATACTCCCAGACAGACCTGAATCAAACCCTCCAGACAATACAGTCTCTCCACCAACCACACCATTTCAGCCACCAACCTTATCACCCCAATCATTACCCCAAAATCCTACACTACATCAAAATTCCCCATTTTACAAGAATACCTATAAGAGGAAACCTAGAACCAGAGTTCCAGAAGAAGAGCACATCACTCCAATTAACACCACCCAATCATCTGACTCAAATTTGAGTCCTGATGACAAAGAGGTTGAGGCTATAGAAGGAGATGATGAGGAACCAGACTTGCCTATTGCTATCAAAAAGGGAGTAAGGGAGTGTACCAAGCATCCTATCTATAATTTTGTTTGTTATAAGAAACTATCAGCAAACTATCAAACTTTTATTTCAAAGATTGATAGTATTCAGGTTCCTAACAACATCAAGGAAGCCCTTGAACATCCAGGGTGGAGGAAGGCTGTCCATGATGAATTAGCAGCATTGAAGAAGAATGGAACTTGGGTGCTTACAAATTTGCCAGCAGGGAAGAGAACTGTTGGCTGCAAGTGGGTATTTACAGTTAAATATCAGGCTGATGGAAAGATTGAAAGGCTGAAGGCAAGGCTGGTTGCTAAGGGGTTCACCCAAGCTTATGGCATTGATTATTCAGAGACATTTGCACCAGTGGCAAAGTTGAACACCATTAGAGTGCTGTTATCACTCGCAGTGAACCTAGACTGGCCATTACATCAACTAGATGTTAAGAATGCCTTTCTTAATGGAGACCTAGAAGAGGAAGTATCCATGGATGTACCACTTGGATTAGAAGACTTGGGGAAATCTGGTCAGGTTTGCAGACTGAAAAAGTCCTTGTATGGACTAAAGCAGTCTCCTAGAGCATGGTTTGATAGGTTCACAAGATCAGTTATTAAACAAGGGTTCATGCAATGTCAGGCAGACCATACACTGTTTGTAAAGAGAGCAGACTCTGGAAAATTGGCTATTCTTATAGTATATGTTGATGATATTATTATGACTGGGGATTATAAGGCTGAATTGGACAGATTGAAGGCTGATTATAAGGCTCATCTAGCAAGAGAATTTGAGATCAAGGAGCTAGGCGAGTTGAAGTACTTCCTGGGAATGGAAGTGGCAAGATCTAAGAAGGGCATTTTCATTTCACAAAGGAAATATGTTCTAGACTTGCTAAGTGAAACTGGAATGCTTGGGTGCAAGCCTATGGACACTCCTATGGATATATCAAAGAAGTTAGGCAGTGAGACTGAAAGTCCACCAGTTGATAAGGGTAGATATCAAAGGCTGGTAGGGAAGCTAATCTACCTATCTCACACACGACCAGACATTGCTTTCTCAGTAAGTGTGGTAAGTCAATTCATGAATGACCCAACCGAGGAACACCTAACTGCAGTGTATAGAATTCTGAGGTACCTAAAAATGACTCCTGGAAAAGGATTGTTGTTTCAGAAACAAGGGACAAGGAAGATTGAAGTGTTCACAGATGCTGACTGGGCTGGAAGCCTCTTAGACAGAAGGTCAACTACTGGTTACTGTACCTATGTATGGGGTAATTTAGTCACCTGGAGGAGCAAGAAACAATCAGTGGTTTCTAGAAGTAGTGCGGAATTTGAGCTCAGAGCTTTAACACAAGGAATCTGTGAAGGATTGTGGTTAAGAAGATTGATGAATGAGCTCAAACTCCGATTTGAAAGCTCCATCCAGATCTCATGTGACAACCAGTCTACTATCAGTATTGCTAAGAATCATGTTTATCATGACAGGACCAAACACATTGATATAGACAGAAGGTTCTTATCAGAGAAGATTGCAGCAAAGGATATCCAGCTGAACTATGTTCCAACCAGACAGCAAATAGCGGATATACTCACCAAGGCACTTCCCATAATTCAGTTTGAAGACTTATCTAGCAAGCTGTGCATGGATGATATCCATCACCCAGCTTGAGGGGGAGTGTAGATTAGTACAGATAATTACTCATCCGATTTAGCATTTATGAGGAGATATCTTAGAGATCTCATAATCTCTAAATATCCTCAATTATCTTGTCTTTATTAGGGAATCTTAATTAGGAGGATTCCTTCCTTATTCCACTTTCTCTAGCTATATATATTCTGTATTCATCTCTTTGTATTACACAGAATAAGAGAAATAAAATACATTTTACTTTCTCAAGTTATTTCTACACTTTTAAACTTAGCCTGTTGGAAGGCCATTTCTGTCGACTTTTAAATTGTTGAGAATCTATAATCAGATTGAGTACTAAATACTAACGATACCCTTACAGGAAAATCCATTTAAAACCACTTATAACAACCAAAATTAAAAAAAAAAGTTTTTTTGTTTATTAATGCCTATTGTGTTCCTGTATATTCATTTCTATGCTCAGCATGCAATCATATTATGCACATCTTTATACGCATGTTTATGTAAGAATCCCATTCTCATTATTGTGCAGTCAAATTGAAATGTCTAAACTATTTGTGAATAAAAGGAAATAAAGCAATAAATATCACACAGGAGAGATCAACCTACTTTTTTCCTTAAACGGCTCTTTCGTGCAGCCTCGCGATTTTGAGCAAGTCTGCGAAGTGTCTGCACATAAGATGTGAATTTTAGAAACCCATTGACTTTTTGTAGTTCTGAATGGATTTAAAGTCACATGATAATTATATCAAAATAAAAAATAAAAAAGATTGTAACCTTGTGATCTCTTGTTTTATCATTGCCATCCGAAGCAGCCATTCCATTGTATTGAAACTGCAATCAGCCATAACAAGTTGTCCAAAGTTATTTGCTGAAGAATAACACAAATACTTCTGGACAAACAAGTAGAGGATATGCAAATATTTCAAGCCACTTTATTTCATGTATACTTCCAAGTCTTTGAATTAATAAATTATGATCATGGAGCAGAAATAGTAAAATTTGAGACTTTTGCTGATTAGTCCTCTATAAAGAAACACATCAAACTCAGGTAGGATATAAATGTGCATTAATGTCACAAAGTAATCGAAATATCATGGACACAGAGTTTAGTAGTTCCAACTCAAAGAAGATCTGTGGACAAGATTTGATGTACCCTGTAGTTTTTATCTTCAGTATCTGCATCCGTTGACGTGTCAGTCCTAGGACTGGCGACTTCAATTTCCATTTCAGACAAGGGACTTGCTTATCTGCTGCTCCTCAGAACTTCAGAAGCGAAAACAGATCATATTACAAGACCATTATATATTGGACAGCTGGAATATGCTAATTCTATGAAGCACGGGAAGCCAGATGCCTGGAGTGGCGGACACTCAATAGGACACTCCACGTGGAGTATGGTTGATTGGATACGAGGTCCGAAGCTCCGGGCACGGTCGGGAGGTGCGGGGCTCGGAGTGAAGCTGATTCTGGCAGGGGCGAGAAGCAGAGCAGGCTGAGAGTGAAGCCGTGGGGACTGGGGTTGTGGAAGAAGTTGTGGAGGAACTGAGGAAGGATGGAGCTCCACCACTCGAATTGATTTGAGATCTCTTCGATTAGGTTCCACCGGACCGGATTTCTTGTGTTCTTTAATTTCTTTCACACAAAAAAAAAATGATTCTTTTTCACGGAATATTTCATCCATCATCAAGAACTAATGACGTCTGGTCCACCCTACTGAAATATGGTCTACTCAATTAATAAAAAGAGTCCCGCTTCGTGTACACGTCGGGTTAAAGACAATTTGATCGGCTAGACAGACAATTTGACCGACGTTTTATGAAGAAAATCGATTCTCATACAGATAAAATATAAAGAATTGTCTGTATCACAGACATTTTAAACCTGAATTTTTCATAAAGTGTCTGTGGTACAGACATTTTTTTTATTTTTGTCTGTGTGAAAATCGTTTTTCTTCGTAAATCGCCGCTCAATATGTATGTGTAGTCGATCAAATTGTCTGTACACAGACAGTTTGACAGGCGTGTAACCCGGTGTGTAAAACTTGGCGTGTACAAAATGAATTTTCCATAATACTCTATAGCGTATTGCAACAGTGCGACTTATCAGTCAATACCTTTTTCCTTCCACCCACACATTATGAGTGTATTCATCGGTCAATACATTTCACTGCAAAAAATAATACGGAAAAAATCTTTAATTATTTTGTTATTTTTATCATCAAACCGAATATATAAAGAGAAAATTGTGCGAAATAAGATCATTTCACACGGTTTTGACTAAAATAAGATCTCATCAACAATTTTACTTCTATAGACCTCTACTTGTCCTATTTTAGGAAACTCAATCATAAGGAGACGTTTAATTCGCTGCTAAAGTCACAGTTAGGTTAGTAAGACATGTGAAGTGAACATGCAAGTTGCTTAAAACGCTGTTTACTAACCGAAAGAGGTCCTTAAAACGCCGTTTACTAATTAAGCGGCACTTTAAGCTTTTTCAGTTTCCAAATTTACCTTTACATTACCTCTTGCCTTTACCCTATTGCTACCCCACTACCTCGCCCTACCCTACCTTACCCCGACCCCCTGACCCCACCCCGACCCCGACCCTTACCCTACCCATTTACCCCCTACCACCTTCCCCTACCTTGACCGACCCCGACCCAACTCCCTTCCCCCTCCCCCACCCCCACCCTACCCCCTACCCCCACTTGTACCCCTTACCTCGACCCTACCTTTTTACCCCTACCACATGCCCCTATCTCGACCCCAACCCCACTCCCACCCTTGACCCGACCATACCCCCACTAGTACTCTTTACCTTTCTCCTACCCCGACCCTACCCTTTTACCGCTTACCACCTGCCCCTACTTCGACCTCACCCCAATCCCGACCCTCCCCCACCACCTTACCCAAACCCCTACCCTACCACCCCCTTACCCCTACCCCGACCCTACCCTCCACCACCTGCCCTACACCACCCCCACCCCACGCTTTACCCCCTGCCACCTTCTCCTACCTTGACCCGACCCCGACCCCACCTCCACCCCTTCCCTACCCCCACCTTACCCCTACCCCCTATCCCCACTTGTACCCCTTACCTCGACCCTACCATTTTACCTCTACCACCTGCCCCTACCTCGACCCAACCCCTACGAGTAGGGTGGGGGTTGGTATGGGTGGGAGTAGGGGTGGAGGGTAAGGTCGTGGTAAGGGTACGTAGGGGTAGGGAAGGGGTGGGAGTCAAGGGTGTGGAATTGGGGTAAGGTGAGGGGTGGGGGTACAGGGCGGGTTAGGGGTGTGGGTAAGCGACTAAGCGTACAAGGTGACCCCACATGTTATATTATATACTTGTGTTAATGGATATTTGTGTGTGTATATATCTATATGGTTATTTTGGACATTTTAATGTTAAATGGTGTTTTAAATCCTTTGAAGTAAACATGAGCTTACAACACAGCTTATTTTATGTGCTGCTTATTAACGCAAGTCTTAATAAGCACCGTTTACTAACTCGTGAAGTAAATGTATCCTAAGTTACCTAAATTACCCCTAACTGCTTATTAATATTGTTGATGTTTATTCCCTTCAACTCGTAGGCTCAACACACAACCTAAGTGTTTCGAGTGGGTAGTTTAAAAGAAAAAGGTCAAACAAGTAAGATGAGGCCCAATAAGAATTTCCAGTACAATTTTGAAGGGTTAAAACGGCGTGAGGCCGTTCGTCCCCTTGCTAGGTGTGAGGCCGTTTCTACTTAAGTTGTGCTATGACTGTTACAAGTGAGGACGTTCGTCCCCATATATGTTATGAACTGTTATGAATGCTAATACTGGAGTGCTAAGTTGTCTCTTCTTACAATGAAATAAATGTTACTATTTATACCGCCAATGGGTAGTGTTGAAGGTAAGTCCCGTAGATCCGAAAGCCCGACACGAACTTTGGATATATCAGGAATGGTCCAAAATCAAAGTGTATAACCAAATATAAAATATGAACTCACTAATACTCAAAAGCCCGCTTGTATTAATTAACCTGTCTCATTACAAGGAAATTCCCGTTCGGTAGGTCGGAATAATGCTTTAATACAAGAAACAAGAGTAATAATGCTATTCTAAAGCCTGAGTATTGAAATGCTAACCCTTACAAGTTACAGTGATTTTAAACCTTCTATTTATACTAATGGAGAGCATGGGCTGCTCTATGCTGATTGGCTGTTGTTCCACCGACTTGGTCACCCATGTTTCCACTTGCTGATGTCACAATCTGGTATTAATTGCACCTGGCCACTTGCTGGTTGTCCGTTGCTCGAACGGGATGTTGGACCATGCTGAAGACGCTGTCAAATTGGCCCAAGTATGATATATAGTCCGAACTCCGTTCGGTACATCTTCTTTCTGGGCCGACCCTTACTTGGGTCGAACCTCGTTCGGCATGAATTCTTCACTGGATCTACTCCTCATAGAGTGATGGGCTCGTTGGTTGGGCCGGGTATCTTGGGCCTTTTTGATCCGGGTATTGGGCCTCTGGATCAATATCCCAACACAAGTTCCCCACTTCCAATGTCTCGAATGACAGTGAGTGCATTAGGAAGTATGAATACCAATGTTGCAATTTGCCGAATGGTGATTGGGGTACAGAAGTAATCAGTTCCCCATACTGTGATTTGACGGCTGTCGTTTTATTTCCCCATATTCATCATGATAACCGTCGTTTAGTCTTTTCATTAGACACGCGTCTAGCTTAAATACTTCTAGTGACGTGTCGCTCCCTGATTGGTTCTTGACACGGTGATTCAAAGGCTATAAATTAGCCTTTAATTTTTCAAATCCGGGTTTCGATTCTGCAATTTTCTTCGCCTTGCTGCTCTCTGAAATTTCTCTCAGCTTTCTTCGCTCAGGTACTTTCCCTCCCTTGCTTTCTCGCCTCATCCCTGACTCGGTCGAGATGAATTCCCAACGGTGTTCTGATTCGGAAATGGCTTCTCAAGGGGAGGACCGTGATATGGAGATTATCACCGTCCCTTTTGATGAAGGTTCCAAGGCGGCGACGGTGGAGGTTAGGGCGGAGACGGATGACTCCTCCGGCAGCTCTTCTTCCTCCAGCGAAGATTCCGATGATACCAAGTCTGAGGATGAACTAATTTCCATGGCGGCCGGACGTCCCAACGATTTCCCTCGCCATACCCTTGACCTAAAACTGATTAGGGAGAGGCGGCAAAAACTGACCTCCGACAATAGGGCCGAAATTCCGGCCCTAATCCCAAACCTAGTGAATTTACGACTGCAAGTTGGGCTTCACCCAATGCGTCATAGGCCCGGGATGGTTGTAGCTCATTTTGACTCAATTAGGGCCGGACTTAGGTTTCCGCTACATTCTTTTTTCATTTCATTTTTTAATTTCTATGAAATTGTACCGGTCCAAATTATACCGAATTCCTATCGGGCAATGGCGGGTTTTATTTGCCGTTGTAAAGATGCTGGTGCCCGACTGACCTTAGATCTCTTCCATCAATTTTTTAAGGTAGCCCCTCAACAAACCCACAACTATCTGGCCACTAGTGCCCGAACGAGACATATTCTGTTCAAGGGCAATCCAACTTCAATCAAGGGGTGGAAAGACCAGTTTTTCTTCGTGTCTGTCCCGGACGGCCTAGTTCCCCGCAAATGGAATGCCTTCCCCCGCAAAACTCCTGATCTAGTCCTTACTGAAGAAATTTACAAGGACGTGCTTGCTGTGGAGAAAGATAAATGCATGGATATCATGAGTTATTTGACTCCCGATCGGCTAGTTGAAGTCGGGATAGGTACTGCCCGTTCTCTTGGGTTTACTTGTTTTGAGAAATCAAGTGTCATGGTCCGGGCGGTCCTTCCCGTGCGAGAAACGTTCTCTTTTTCTTTTTTTAGTTTCTCACACGCTAAGGCCGCTCGGTACTAACATTTCCCTTTGTTATTTTTCAGCACCAAATTCAGACTTACCCATGGATAACAGCAGAGTTCTGGCAGCTGGTGGGGTTGGCAAGCGTAAAAAAGCCAGGAAGAACCCCCAACCTATTCCATCTGCTGTTACTGCTCAGGATGCTGGGTCTTCTCAACCAGTTCCAGAGCCACAGCCAATACAACAGGTCCATCAGGACCAATTCGATGCCATGCTGGTCGATGATCGGTTTGGTTCTGATCAAATGCAACAATTTCCCGAGCACTTCCAAGCTGCTCAAGAAACCGGTCAGGGTGCGGGTGTTATACCCACCGTCCAGCTGTCTGGCCAGGTTGACCGGATCTCACTGGCGGATCCGGTTCATGATGTTGTAGAAAGAGGTGGCTGCTCAGCAAGCCAGATTTGGTCTACCTCTGCCTTCTTCAACAATTTCACCGTCCCCAAGCTGTCGGTCGAGCAATCTAAGGAATGCTTGGCCTTAGCAGCTCTGAAGGTACCTTACCATTTCATAGTTTTAAATTTCTCATAGTTTAAAATTTTCTTCACACCATCTCATTTCCCGAACGACATTCTGCAGGTTGGGCTTTACAGTTTGCAGCTGAAGGAAGCTCGACTGGCTAAGGAGCGGGAGCTGATCGTCGCTCAGACTTCTGCGGAGCTGAATGCAGTTGCTGCTTTTGCTGCTCTGGAGGCCGAACGGAAGGCCTATGCGGAAGAGAAGAAGCGCCTCGAATCGGAGCTTGGTGAACTCCGGGTTCAGCTCGGGGTCCCTCAATCCAAGGTTCATGCTGCTGAAGCTGCCTTGGTTCAGTTTGAAGAGCATGCCCCTCGTATCCCGGACGGCCCTACTGAAGTAAAGGTTGATCTGTTCGCCGTCCGGGAATCATTCAAAGGGTCTGAGGAGTTCGCTATCTTAAAGAAAGACTATACGCAACAGGAACTCCCAGTCACCTTTGGTGATTATCTCGAGCGTTTCTCCACGGGTGATGCCCGCCATAGCGAGGGGGTCAAACTGCTCGACCGGGATCCAAGGGGGAAAAAATTCAATGATTCCTTGGCTCGATCCATGTACGTCATGGGCTGTCAGCACATCATGGCCCCTTCATCACCAAACTCCAAGAATTGCTAAGGAGGCCGGTCGAGCTGGCTGATCTTCCTCAAGCGCCCATAGTTGAAGCCCAATACGAGAAGTATCAACGAGACTTGCAACGGGCTGCTGACCGTGAAGCAGGGAAGGAGCCTGATCCCCCCACTGACTCAGATGAGGAGGAGGGTGATGAAGAAGACAATAGGGTAGAACAGTAGATTAGAATCTAATGATTTTAGCAACTGTAATCACTTCCCCTTTTTCCTCTTTCCTTGCAAACCTTATCTGTATTTCCCGGACGATAGAGCCGATGAATATATATATCTTTTTTGCATAAAGCTCTATATACTGTCTTTCTTGCCTTTATCGAATGATTTACTCGCCATTCGGGATTCGGTCCGTTTTGTATGACTTAACGGTTTTCTGACTATTTTTTACTCAATACTCCTAACACCGTATGTTCGCCGCTCGGGCAGTAGATAGTTCTGACAATTTATCAGGGACTAGCCCCCTGCTTTTTGTGTTGATAGCCGTTCGGGCTTTTGTTCATTTTTTAGGACATAGCTGATTTTTCTGGCCTCAGACGTTTCCTTCCGTTTTACCGCATTTGGCTTCCTTCGTATGTTGATAGCCGTTCGGGCGTCTGATCGCATTTTAGGACTTAGCAGTTTTTCTGGCTTCAAATGTTTCTGATAATCCACCGCATTTGGCTTCCTTCATATGTTGATAGCCACTCGGGCGTCTGATCGCTTTTTAGGACTTAGCAGTTTTTCTGGCTTCATATGTTTCTGATAATCCACCGCATTTGGCTTCCTTCATATGTTGATAGCCGTTCGGGTTTCTGATCATTTTTTAGGACTTAGCAGTTTTTCTAACCAGCAACTCTCTGTGATCTTTGCTAATTCTCTGTGAGCCCGTTCGTCAGTCGGCTAATTTGAAACATCTTAGTTATTTGGCTCGTTGTACGGTAATCGGCGATCTGAGTAGTATTTATCTGTTCTTATGGACCTTGTTGCTTTCCTTCATGTGACAAGATCTGCCTCAAAACATAAGTGCCCGTTCGACAGTCCTTTGCCTGGTTGACCAGTACTCTTAATCATGCATCTTCATTATCCGTTCGGGGTACGTGCTTATTAATGAACCATAAATGCACCTTGATTAACCATAATCACGCCATGCCACGTGTTATTCACGGATTAGGTTTTTTGGGCTGCACTTTCTCTATTTATAGAGAGGTGCTTGATCCTCATTTTTCTTGTTGTTTCCTTGGTTTTCTTTCTAAGCTCTCTCACGTATTTTCAAGCTTTCTCTCTCTAGAATTCTTAGAATTCCTCAAGTGATTTTATGTATTTCCCTTCTAGCTCAGAATCTGAAGAAATGCCGTTGATTCGTGTAGGAAAAACATCTGATGGGAACAAGACCGAAGGCTCTTCTTCCCAAGTACCTAACTCCGACAATCCTCTCGCAGGAAAAAATACCGAACAGCCACGTGATGACGGATGCCTATCAGGGGACGACGTCCAGATTTATAACAAGGGAATGCCCGAGCAGCCACCCCGCATTCCCTTGCATTTTAACCGCATCCATAAACAAAAACAACGTCTTCCTGAAGATGTCGAACGGCAACTTGGCCAATTACTGCCTCCACCAAGAGAATATTATGCTGGATTCATCCGGTACCCAATGAGGCATCGATCGGGGCACGTGCTAGTGCATCTTGACGCATTGATTGCTGGGCTTGCTTCCCTCTTCATCCGTTCATCGTGGAGTTCCTACGCCGGGTTTCTGTACTACCCGCTCAGTTCGTGCACAGTACCTACCGCATTCTTACAGGCTTCATAATTCGATGCCAAGAACTGAGGATCGCTCCAGGTGTTGACTTATTTCTTCATCACTACTGCTATCAGCCTTATTGGACGACCGGGTACCTGAAGCTGGTGGCCCGCTCTGATCGTCAATTGTTTACAGATAATCCCACCCCGCCGGCTGACTGGGAGGAGCGATTTCTGTTTGTTCGGGTAGGTGATTCTCTGCCAATTCCGGATAGATGGAATGCCTATCCCGTTCGGGATTCTCAGCCTAGAGTAGATGTCGTTCTACGCTCCCAAGCTGAATCTCTGCGTATGGGAGGAACCCGAAGTCTTCGGGGTTTTATTACCACTTCTAACATGTTATTTGCCGGGATTGGTAAGTGTAACAAGGCTTTAACCCGATCGTCATTCCTTCTTTCAATTTAGCTTCTTATCTCTTATTCCCTTTTTTTGTAGGTGTGATATCTCCCATACCCGTCCGGCGTTCTATATCTGCCGCTACTCTGACGGCTTCCTCTGGAAAAGGCAAGGAGAAAATGATTACCGATCATGCCTCTGTGGAGCAAACCCGAAAGAAACGCAAGGGGAATGACGGCAACATATTGATCCCGGTCGATCACGTAGTTGATTTGACCGGGTCGGAGGCTGAGCCCAAAAAATCTATGCCTGCCAAACAAAAAACTCCAGCTCTTTCTGATGCGCCGGTCGATGATCGGATGTTTGTTGAGTTCCCAAACATGGGATCTAGAGCGGAAGGGAGATACCTGTTCGGGGTGATGCCATCATCCATGTGGTGCAGCACTGCAATTAAGGTTCCCCCAGTTTCACGAACTTGACTCACTGGTCAGATCTTCTTGAAGCAGGTAATCAAAAAGTGCTCAAGGTATATTTAATCTTGGTCTATTCCTTCCTACTCTTTTGCTTGTTCACTTTATCTGACTTCCTTTGTTACTTATCTTCAGGCCGGTGTATATTATCATAAGGCCTTCCTTGCGGCTGAAAAGGAAATGAAAGTCCTGGCCAGTGATCGGGACGATAGCTAGGTCTTTCTTTCTGCCGCTCGGAAACTAGCGGCTGATCTACAAGAACGTGCCAAGGAAGGTGAGAAGGCGAAAACTTCTCTGGCTGAAATGCAAGAGAAAACCCGACGTCGCGACCGGGAGATTAAAGAACTCCGGGCCAAGGTGCGGGCTGCCGAATCCGCTGGGATCAAATTTGACAAGGCCGTTGGTGACGATCTGCCCGAACCTTATACGGTTAACACTTCCCAGATCGCAAATCAATCAATAGTTGATTATCAACGAGGTAAAGGGATGAACGTCGCTCTGGAGAACACAGCCCGGCAATTCCTGGGACCTCATCTTGGCCAATTCTTACGCGAAAGCGAGGATCCCATCAAGGCAGGGATCGATCTCCTGGACAGCACGCCGGAAGGGAAATCTTTTTTGGATGTCCTGACCGAGAAAACTGTGACGCAAAGTCAGGATCTGCTTTTGGATAGGAACCTTGATTTGATCCTAGAACATTTCCCTAAGCCGTTCGACCGTGATGAATTAGGCTTTGATGATCTGTTCGGGAACACATACGACCGGATCATGGAGAAGAGGACAAAAGCAGAGCCTGATAATGCAGCGCATGCAGGGAGCTCCCAACCTCCACCTTCCCCAAACGGCAGTCCTCCAGTAGCATAGCTGATATCCATTATATTTACTTGTGTTTAACATAAGTATTTATAAGTATTTGTTGGAGAAAAGAAGAGAAATTGGGAAAATATCTTGAGAATGAGAGTTAGATCATAAAACATTGTGATGAACTGCTTTTGGGACCAAAAGGATGACATTTTGCCCATCATTTGAGTATAATGTATTGTAGATAACTGGAAATCACTCCAATCGAATTTCATATGAATGGTAACTAAATAAGGTACAAATGTTATGAAGACATCATGGCCAGAATAGGAAAGGAACAATACTCAATCAACCGATAAAGTCAGATGTTGCTGGTGGGATTTCAGGATGCATACCTCTCAGTGTTTTATTCATATCTGTTGATTGGATGAATAAAATCACGTCATTCAAGTTTTGTTGGATAGAAGACTTCATTATCTACAACTTTGGTGAAGGAATCATGTCCAAATTCGTAGCGAAACATCTCCAAAATCCCGGTACAAAAACCGTCACTTTTTGATCCATTTCGGAAGAAGAGAAATGAAGTACATTTTTGGGCACAGCAACCGGCGCCGGTCGGAACGTTTTTTCTCGCACAAATGAGCCTGTTTTCAACCGAGGCCGGTCATCTGACCAACCGGCGCCGGTTGGGTCGATTTTCAGCTAAAAAACAGCATCGTGCAAGCTGATTCTTGATGGGAAAACCCCATCTTCCTCAATGCTAATCAAATATTGCTTCCATACCTCATTGTTGGGTTCGAATAGACTAAAAGATGTCATTCTTTAGCCTATATAAAACCCTCAATTCATCATACAAACACACTCCATTCCATAGATTAATTCTTAGCTTTTATATTTTTGTTCTTGGTATTTTCTTCAAGTTTTGAGAAGGGAAGTTCATCCTCCGAAATCATTGGTGTTTAGGTATTATTTCCTTTGTAATTCCATGTTCCATTACATTTATTATTGTTTGTTGATTAATATGAGCATTAGAGGCTAATTTCTTAGCTAAGGCTAGGGATGAACTTCTATGCCCACTAGATGTTTGATAAAAGTTCTAAACCAATAAATTGTGATTTATCCTTTATGTATTGATTGTTTATGACTATGGTGTACAACATAGAAGTATGTTAAATTTAGTTTATACTTGCAATTAACGTTGAAGTCTAAACTATGAACATTAAAGGATAAACATATATAGTACCGAGAATAGAAATATATCCGGTCTTATATGATACGGGTGTGATGTCTTGATATTCAACGGGGTTTTCGGTAGATGAATGTAAGCCGTAACGGGACTTACACGTAACGAAAACCACGCTCTCGCTGCCTTAACCGGAGTTGAGAATATATTAGCGACATCGTATTCATGGTTATTGGCAAAGAACTAATATTCAACCATATTAAAGCATTTAAGTGATTCCCGAAGCCTTAGTTGTTGTTATCATTCATCTTAAACTTAAAATTAGTTAACGATTATCTTCTTAAGCAAAAAGTGAAAAGCCAAAAATATAAAACACAAATCAAAATCCCTGCACTTTACTCATTTCTTCATTTAAAGTTATCTACTCACAGACTAAATTAAACGACGTTTCCTTGTGGATTCAACCCGGTATTTTACCGGAATTTATTACTATATCGGCACTTGTACACTTGCAAGTTTATCCCGGTCAAGTTTTTGGCGCCGTTGCCGAGTATTGAGGGTAAGTCCCGTAGATTCGAAAGCCCAACATGAACTTTGGATATATCAGGAATGACCCAGAATCAAAGTGTGTGAGAAAATATAAAATCTGAATTCACTAGAACTCGAAAACCCACTTGTATTAATTAACCAATCTGATTACAAAAGAATTCCCGATCAGTAAGTCGGAAACTATGCTTTAATACAAGAAATAAGAGCAAATGATGCTATTCTAGAGCTTGAGTATCAAAAATCTAACCCTTACAATGACTTGAAACCTTCTATTTATACTAATGGAGAGCATGGGCTGCCTCTTGCTGATTGGCCGTTGTTCCACCGACTTGGTCATCCATGCTTCCACTTGCTGATGTCATAGTCTGGCATTAACTGCACCTGGCCACTTGCTGGTTGGCCGTTGCTCGAATGGGATGTTGGTCTGTACTGAAGATGCTGTCAAATTGGCCCAAGTATGATATATAGCCCGAACCTCGTTCGGTATGTCTTCTTATTGGGCCAACCTTTATTTGGGCCGAACCCTGTTCGGTATGTCTCTTTACTGGATCTTCTCATCATAGAGTGATGGGCCTGTTACTTGGGCCGGATATCTTGGGCCTTCCCGATCTGGGTATTGGGCCTCTAGGTCAATATCCCAACACTAGTCCCCCACTTCCGATGTCTCGAACGAAGTGAGTGCATCAGGAAGTATACCAATGTCATAATACCCCGAATGGCGATCGGGGTACAGATGTAATCAGTTCCCCATGCTGCGATTTGACGGCTGCCGCTTCATTTCCCCATATTCATCATGATAACCGTCGTTTAGTCTTTTCATTAGACGCGTGTCTAGCTTAAATGCCCCCAGTGATGTGTCGCTCTCTGACTGGTTCTCGACACGGCGGTTTCAAGGCTATAAATTAGCCCTTAACTCCTCAATTCCGGGTTTCGATTCTGCAATTCCTTGGCCTTCGTTGTTTCCTCTGCAAATTTCCCCCTGCTCCCCTTGCTCAGGTAATTTCCCAACCTTGGATTCCCCATCTTCATTTCTGGCTTCGATCGAGATGAGCCCCACAGAGCATTCTTCTGATTCGGAGATGGCCTCTCATGGAGATGACTGTGACACCGCCATTGTAGATGCCATCCCAGTTCCGTTTTCCGGTGTTTCTACTGAGACGGTGACGAATTCCAGGGCTGAGGCGGAGGACCTCCCTAGCACTTCTTCTTCCTCCAGTGAGGATTCTGATGACACCAAATCCGAGGACGAAATAGCCTCCATGGCGGCCGGACGTCCCAACGATGTTCCTCGCCATACTCTTGACCTAAAATTGATTAGGGAGAGGAGGCAAAAATTGACCTCTCACAATAGGGCTGAAATTCCGGCCCTTATCCCTGACCCGGTGGATTTCCGTTTGCAAGCCGGGCTTCACCCAATGCGTCATAGGCCCGGAATGACCATAGTCCACTTTGACTCGATTAGGGCCGGTCTTAGATTTCAGCTACACCCCTTCTTCATTTCTTTCTTCAATTTCTACGAAGTTGTACCGGCCCAGATTATGCCGAACTCTTATCGAGCAATGGCGGGTTTCATTTGTCGTTGCAAAGATGCCGGTGCCCGACCAACCCTAGAGCTTTTCCACCAGTTTTTCAAAGTAGCCCCCCAACAAACCCATGGCTATTTGGCCACTAGTGCCCGAACGGGACACATCCTGTTCAAAGGAAACCCAACTTCGATCAAAGGGTGGAAAGACCGGTTTTTCTTCGTGTCCATCCCGGACGGTCTGATTCCCCGCAAATGGAATGCCTTTCCCCGCAAAACCCCTGATCCTGTCCTCACTGAAGAAATCTACAAGGACGTGCTTGCTATGGAGAAGGATAAATGCATGGACATAATGAATTATCTGACCCCCGAACGACTTATAACAGTCGAGATAGGTACTGCCCATTCTCTTGGGTTTACTTGTTTTGATAAACCAAGTGCCTTGGTCCGGGCGGTCCTTCCCGTGCGAGAAACGTTCTTTTATTCTTTTTTTCTAGTTTCTCACACGCTAGGGCCGCTCGATACTAACATTGTTCTTTTGTCTTTTTTCAGCACCCAACCCAGATCTTCCTATGGATGATAGCAGAGTTATCGCAGCCGGTGGGCCGGTAAGCGGAAAAAATCTCGGAAGAACCCCCAACCTACTCCCACCATTGTTCCCGCTCAGGAAGCTGCCCCTTCCCAACCGCTCTCAGAACCTCAGCCAATTCAGCAGGTCCACCAGGATCAATTAGAGGCCATGCTGCTTGATGACCGGTTCGGTTCTGACCAACTGCACCAATTTTCCCAGCATTTCGACTCCGTTCGGGGGGAATCTTCGAATGCTGGTGAGACCCATACCGACCATATTACGGGTCAGGTCGAGCGGATCTCCCTGTCCGACCCTGTTCATGAGGTATTAGAGAGAGCCGGATCTACAGCGAGCCAGATCTGGTCTACCTCCTCCTGGTTCAACAACTTTTCCATTCCTCAGTTGCCGGTCGAGCAATCTGAAGAATGTCTGGCTCTGACTGCTCTGAAGGTATATTGTCTTTTGTGCTTTGTCTTTATTTTATTCTCCGTAACCAGTACTAATTCTCGAACGGTATTCTGTAGATGGGCTTGTACACCCTTCAGATGCGGGAGGCCCGCCTGGCCAAGGAGCGGGAACTGATTGGTTCCCAGTCTTCTGCTGAGCAACATGCTGCTGCCGCCATCGCCTCTCTGGAGGCCGAACGGAAAGCCTTTGCGGAGGAAAAGCAGAGGCTGGACGCTGAACTTGGTACCCTTCGGGTCCAACTTGCAGCTTCCCAGGCGAAGGTCCTTGCCGTTGAGGCTGCCCAGGTCAAATTTGAAGAAATGCCATCCAGCATCCCGGACGGTCCTTATGAAGTGAGCGTGGATCTGTCCGCCGTCCGGGACACGTTTAAATCCTCTGATGAATTCTCCATCATCAAGGATGAACACGCAAGGGCCCAAATCCCGTTCGCCTTTGGGGCGTATTTGAAGGGTTTTCCCAAAGGCGCCGACCGACTATCGGCAGGGGTGGCCCTCTTGGATAAGGACCCGGAGGCCAAAAAATGGAATGATTCCATTGTCTCCGATCTTTATGGCAAAATTGGCCAGGTCTTGCTGCGTCCCTTCGTCACTCAGCTTCAAACTCAATTGGGGAGGCCGGTTCAAGCTTCTGATCTCCCCACAGATGATATTATCCAGGTGCAGTTTGATAAATTTCTGCGAGCCCAGCAACGGGAAGCCGATCGAGCTGCGGGAAAAGAGCCTGAACCCCCGTCTGATGATGATGAGGATGAAGATGAAGAGGGAGATGAAATGGCCCCCGATCAATAATTCATATGTATTGTAATTCTTGTTGTAATTTCCTTTTTTCCAAGTAGCCTGTATTTCCCGGTCAGTAGCACCGATAAATATATATCCCTTTTTGCCTGAAACTTGGCGTACTGTCTTTTCTGTTTTTAATGCATGATTTACTCGCTATTCGGGATTCGGCATATTTTGAAGGACTTAACCAATTTCCTAACTTATTTCTTGCTCAAATAATCCTAACGCCGTTGATCGCCGTTCGGGCATTAGAAAGTTCTGATGATTTAAGGAAAAAACCCCTTCCCCCTGGTACTCAGCCGTTCGGGCTTCATACCAAATTTTAGGACTTGGCACATTCTTGCTTCAGATAATCTCTTACAACTTGATAGCCGGTTGGGCTTTAGTTCAATCCTTAGGCTATCTCTTTATGACGTTGATAGTCGGTCGGGCTTCAGGTCAACTTTTAGGACTTAGCAGTTTTCTTCCAGATAACCTTTTACAATACTGTTGGCCGGTCGGGCTTCAGGCCGACATTTAGGACTTAGCATTTTTCTCCCAGATAACCTTTTACAATACTGTTGGCCGGTCGGGCTTCAGGCTGACATTTAGGACTTAGCATTTTTCTCCCAGATAACCTTTTACAATACTGTTGGCCGGTCGGGCTTCAGGTTGACATTTAGGACTTAGCATTTTTCTAAACAGTAAGCCCCTGTAATCTTGGCTAATCCTCTGTAAGCCCGTCCGGGGTACGTGCATAAAAAGTGAATCATAAATGCCCCAAATTAATCGTAACCACCCAAAGCCACGTGTTGCTCATGGATTAGGGGGTTGTGCGGCACTTTCCCTATTTATAGAGAGGTGCTTCCCCTAATTTCTCCTGCTGTTTTCTCATTTTTCTTTCGAGCTTTCTCTCTCTAGAATTCCTTTGCATACTCTCAAGCCTTCTCTCTCTAGAGTTCCCAAATTTCCTCCAGCGTTTTTATGTACTACTCCTCTAGCTCAGAATCTGAAGAGATGCCTTTGATCCGTAAGAGCAAAACATCCGCTGGTAACCAGGCCGAAGGCTCTTCGTCCCAAACACCCAAACCCGCCAATCCTCAGGCCGGCAAACATACCGAACAGCCGCAGGAGGATGGATGCCTGTCGGGAGATGACCTCCAGGTTTACAACAAGGGGATGCCCGAACGGCCACCCCGCATTCCCCTACATTTCAATCGCATACGCAAACAAAAACAACGTCTCCCAGAAGATGTTGAACGGCAACTTAGTCAGTTGTTGCCCCCACCAAGAGAGTACTATGCCGGATTCATTCGGCATCCTATGAGGCACAGACCGGGGCACGTGCTAGTGCACCTCGATGCCCTGACTGCTGGACTTCGGTTCCCTCTCCACTCATTCATAGTGGAGTTCTTACGCCGGGTTGCTGTACTGCCCGCTCAGTTCGTGCCCAGCACCTACCGTATTCTGACAGGCTTCATTATCCGGTGCCACGAGTTGAGGATCACCCCGAGCGTCGATCTATTTCTTTATCATTACTGCTATCAGCCCTACTGGACGATCGGGTACTTGAAGCTGGTAGCCCGTTCTGACCGTCAGCTGTTCACAGAGAACGTTACCCCGCAGGCTGACTGGGAAGAGCGGTTTTTGTTCGTTCGGGTAGGTGATTCTTTGCCTTTCCCGGACCGGTGGAACGCATATCCCGTCCGGGATTCCCTGCCCAGGGTGGATGCCGTTCTACGCTCCTAGGTTGAGTCTCTGCGAATGGGAGGGACCAGAAGTCTTCGCAGCTTTGTCACTGCCTCGAGCATGTTATCTGCTGGAATTGGTAAGCATAGTAGGGTTTTAACCCGATCATCCTTCGCTCTCGCAATTCAACTTTCTTATTTTTTATTTCTCTTTCTCGTAGGTGTGATCTCTCCCATACCCGTCCGGCGTTCCATCTCCTCTGCTAAGGGGAAAGAGAAGATGATAGCCGACCGTGATTCGGCGGAGCAAACCCGAAAAAAGTGCAAAGGAAATGATGGCGATCATCTGATCCCGATCGACCATGTGGTTGACTTGACCGGGCCGGAGGTTGAGCCCAAAAGATCAGTACCTGCCAACAAACCAACTCCGGTTCTTACTGCCACACCGATCGATGATCGGATGTTTGTTGAGTTCTCAAATATGGGGCCCAGGTCGGAAGGGAGGTATCTGTTCGGGTTGATGCCATCTTCTATGTGGTGTCATACCGCGATCAAAGTTCCCCCGAGCTTCACTAACTTGACTCACTGGTCGGACCTTTTCGAAGCAGGTCACCAGGAAGCACTCAAGGTACATTTCAGTCCGACCCATACCTTTCTATTTACTCATGTTTTACCTTTTCTGACTTTCATTGTAACCTTGTTTTCAGGCTGGCGTGTACTATCACAAAGCCTTTCTCGCTGCTGAGAAGGAGATGAAAGCCCTGGCCAGTGATCGGGATGACGGCCAGGTCCTTCTTTCCACCGCTCGGAAGTTAGCGACCGACCTCCAGGAGCAGGTCAAAGAGGGTGAGAAAGCAAAAGCTGCCCTGGCCGAGATGCAGGAGACGTCCCGTCGTCGCGACCGGGAGCTCAAAGAACTCCGGGCCAAGGTGCGGGCTGCTGAATCCGCTGGCATTAAAATTGATAAGGCTGTCGGAGATCATCTGCCCGAACCCTACACAGTCAATACCTCTCAGATTGCACAGCAGTCGGTAGTGGATTTCCAACGGGGCAAGGCGCTGAACCTCGCTCTGGAGAATACGGCCCGGCAATTCCTAGGTCCTCACCTTGGCCAATTTTTGCGTGAGAGCTCAGATCCCATCAAGGCAGGGATCGACCTCCTGGACAGCACGCCGGAAGGGAAATCTTTCTTGGATGTCCTGACCGAGAAAACCGTCAAGCAAAGTCAGGACCTGCTTCTGGATAGGAATCTTGAACTGATCTTAGAGCGTTTCCCCAAGCCGTTCGATCCTGATGAACTAGGCTTCGATGGTCTGTTCGGGAATACGTATGATCGCGTCATGGAGAAAAGATCCAAAGCAGCGCCTGACGATGCAGTGCAGGCAGGGAGCTCTCAGTCTACATCCTCCCCGAATGGCGATCATCCATTAGTATAGCCTTTCCTTATCTGTTGTCTCCTTTCTTGTATATTTGTTTTTGTATATTCCGGCTAGTAATGCCGAAGAATAAACTGGACTTTTTTCCTTTGTCTGTTGCACTTTTTCTATTTCTTTGATTTTGTCCACAATCTTTTCTACATGGCCGAACCTCACTCGGCTTATGTATCTTTATATCTGACACCTTTTCCGAACCCGTTTTGATCCCTTTTCCTGTTCGTGACGCACGGGTTCAAAAACTCTTAGCCGAGGTGAATTCCTCCAAGCCGTTTTGATCGTGACCACAGGGTCAAACTCTCGGCTGGGATAGGGGCTCCCTCCAAACTGTTAACACGTTCGACATTCGGTCATCCGGAATGACTTCACGCGTTAACAAGCTGAGGTGAGACTCTCTTCATAATTGTTCTAACACTTTCCCGAACCCGTTTTGATCCCTTTTCCTGTTCGTGACGCACGGGTTCAAAACTCTTAGCTGAGGTGAATTCCTCCAAGCCGTTTTGATCGTGACCACAGGGTCAAACTCTCGGCTGGGATAGGGGCTCCCTCCAAACTGTTAACCCGTTCGTCATTCGGTCATCCAGAATGATTTCATGCGTTAACCAGCTGAGGTGAGGCTCTCTCCTTCCAAACCCATAATTCCGATGCATTCCGAACTGTTTTCTCTGGCTCGTATCATCCATATTAGGGGTCTGAGGTAACCCTTTTCGGACTGTAAGCAAGATCGCCGAAGTTGGGTCATTTCTTACTTATAGCTAAAAGGGCGACTAGCTTCCAAGTCAAGTTTTATGACTGAGGCGAGATTTTTCAAAACCATAGTTCCGATTCCTCGGACGACAATCCGTACCTTATCCGAACGTCGCTCGGTTAATCCATATCTTACAGTCTTGACACCATCTCCAAGCCATTTTTATCCCTTTGCCCGTACGTAATTACAAGGTCGACTTTGGCTAAGTTGACGACTCAGCTCGCTCCAAGTTGTTAACCCGTTCGTCATTCGGTCATCCAGAATGATTCTACGTGTTAACAAGCTGAGGTGAGAATCACTGTCCTTCGAACTCCAGGCCATTTTGATCCCTTCATAATTGCGTAATTACAGGGTCAAAACTCTTGCTGAAATGTATGGCTCCCTCCAAACTGCTAATATGTTCGTCATTCGGTTTTCCAGAATCGATTCTCATATTAACCGCTGAGGTGAGACTATCTGAGCGTCAAACTCCCAGTCGTTTGGCTTAGAATGACCTTCCTTCCATGGAATTAACCCGTTCGTCATTCGGTCATCCGGAATGATTGAGTTAACCATGGGCACCGATTTTCTGAGCCTCAATTCTTCAAGCCATTTTTGATCCTCTTATTCTTACATGAATCTAGGGTCAAAAACTCTCTAAACTGAGAATTGATTTTCCTTCCATGGAATTAACCCGTTCGTCATTCGGTCATCCGGAATGATCGAGTTAACCATGGGCACCGATTTTCTGAGCCTCAATTTTTCAAGCCGTTTTTGATCCCTTTATTCTTTCGTAATTCTAGGGTCAAAAACTCTCTAAACTGAGAATTGATTTTCCTTCCATGTTGTTAACCCGTTCGTCATTCGGTTATCCGGAATGATCGAGTTAACCATGGGCTGAGTTTGTGGAAGTTATGTCTCCCTCTCTATATTTTTTTTTAGAGGTGGCAACAACCGTTTTTACTGATAAAATCTCCTCAGATGCTCTACATTCCAGGTTCCTGGCGGTCGGCCTTCAGTATTTTGTAGGCCAAACGTTCCCGAAGCATACTTCTTACATACTTGGTAGGGGCCTTCCCAATTTTGTGCCATTTTGCCCCCTTCGAGCGGTTTGCTTTTCTCTCTCTTTCTTAGTACCAGGTCCCCTACCTCAATTGAACGAACTTTAACCTGCTTATCGAAGTATCTTCTTGTGACTCTGTGATACTCTTCCATTCGTGCCGCTGCCAGATCCCTCCTTTCTTCTACGAAATGCAATTCGGTCCGTAAGTTATCTTCATTCTGTTCTGGGCTGTAATGCACCGTTCGGTGTGTGGAAACTAGGATCTCCGTTGGTACTTTGGCTTGAAAACCATAGGCAAGGGCAAATGGAGTCTCTCCCGTGGCCGTTCGGGGTGTGGTCCTGTAAGTCCATAGAATGTAATTCAACTGATCAAGCCACGACGAGGAGTATTCTTCCAGCTTTTTCTTCATGCCATCCATGATGGTTCGGTTCATATTTTCTACCTGGCCATTTGCCTGAGGGTATGCGACGGATGCTCTGGAATGCTTGATCCCCCATTTGACCAGGTAGTTCTCAAAATTCTGGCTCACGAACTGCCTTTCATTGTCAGTTATAATCTGTTCAGGGATTCCGAACCAGCAAATGATATTTTTCTAGACAAATTTCTGGCATTTTACATCTGTGATGCTGGCCAGTGGCTCGGCCTCTACCCATTTGGTGAAGTAATCTATCCCCACAATGATGTACTTGTTGTTTCCGGGTGCAGTAGGTAGAGGACCTAACAGGTCTATTCCCCATCTTGCAAATGGAAGGGCCACCGTCATTGGAGTGTAGAAAGTGGCAGGCCGTCTGGGAATCGGTGCGTATAATTGGCATACCTTACATTTCCTGGTATGCGCGAAGCAGTCCTGTTGGATAGTTGGCCAATAATATCCTTGCAAGATGATTTTTCTGGTCAGCGTCTTGGGCCCTTGGTGACTGGAACAGATACCTTCATGAATCTCTTCCATTACAGCTGCCGCTAGATCGGGTGGGAGGCATTTCAGATACGGTCCCCCAAATGTGTTTTTGTACAGCTGCCCGTCCACCAACTCGAACATGGAAGCCCTCCTCTAGATGCATTTTATTTGATAAGCAGGATTTTTATCTTGCGGGAGGGTTCCGTCTTTTAGGTAGTTGGTCATATCCACGACCCAGCTCGGGATGGCATAAGATATGGCCTCGATTTGGAGAACCATTATTGTTGGGGTTGCCAATGTTTCCCGATGGGCAAAACGTTGGATATGAGCCGGGATCTCCTGTGCCCGATCGTCGAACGCTGCATGTTCTAATTTGGACAGGATGTCTGCTTCAGTATTTTCGATTCTGGATATCTGGTTGAGCACTACCTGTTCAAACTTATGTATCTGCTCCTCGACCATTTCCTTGTATGCCTTCATCCTTTCTTCTTTGGCCTCAGCCGTGCCGTTCACTTGATGTACCACCAGTTGACTGTCTGATCTCACTTTTAACCGATCGGCTCCCAGGGCCCTTGCATACTTTAAACCAGCAATGAGAGCCTCATATTCAGCCTCATTGTTGGTCACCTTGAAATCAAAATGGATGGAATAATACGCTTTGAACCCTTCGGGCGATGTGATCACAGCTCCAGCTCCACAACCTTTGGCACTAGATGCTCCATCCACGTACATTTCCCACCAGTTATCCAGCCCGTTGTTCTCTGAATCTTTTTCTGAGGGCCGGGCGGTACATTATGCAATGAAATCTGCCAGGGCCTGCCCTTTGATAGTAGGCCGGGGTTTGAAATCTACCTCGTACTGCCCGATCAGGAGACTCCACTTGGTAATGCGCCCACTTACCATAGGATTTCTCAAGATGGTGGATAATGGTTGGGTAGTATATACAGTTACCGGGTGGGTTTGGAAATACGGGGCCAGGCGTTTAATGGCAGCTATCAGGGCCAGTATATTCTTTTCTAGCAAGGTGTACCTGGTTTCCGGGCCGTTCAACGCCTTGCTCACAAAATAGATTGGTCGTTGAACGCCATCTTCTTCTTTCAGCAGAACCGTGCTTACGGCCAAGTCGGCTACAGCCAGGTACATATACAGATGTTCCCCTGGTTCGGGCTTTGTCAAGACCAGGGGGGAAGACAGATATGTCTTGAAATCCTCAAAGGCCGTTTGGCATTCGGCCGTCCACTCGAAAGGGTTGGCTTTCTTCATGATTTGGAAAAACGGGATAGCTCGATCGGCCAGTTTTGATAGGAATCTGCTCAGGGCTGCTAGCCGACCGGTCAATCTCTGTACTTCCTTGAGATTCCTCGGGGGCTCCATGTCCACAATGGCCTTTACTTTTTCTGGATTGGGCTCAATCCCCTTCTCGCTCATCATGTACCCCAAAAATTTGCCTCCTCTTACAGCAAACGCGCATTTCTTGGGATTGAGCCTCATATTCGCCCTTTGCATTATCCCGAACACCTTTTCTATGTCCAGGACATGGTTTTCTTTCTTTTTGCTCTTGATCAGGATGTCATCAACGTAGGCTTCCATTGTGACACCCAGTACATCTTTAAACAGCATCCCGATCATCCTCTGGAAGGTTGCCATCGCGTTCTTTAATCCGAATGGCATGACGATGTAGCAGAACACGCCATCCGAAGTAACAGACGCCGTTTTCTCTGCATCGACCGGGTGCATGAATATCTGATGATAACCCCGGAAAGCATCCATAAAGCTCAGTAACTCGCACCCAGCAGTCTCATCCACTAGCAGATCGATCCTCGGCACTGGGTAGGGATCCATGGGGCATGCTTTATTGAGATCGGAGTAATTCTCGCACATTCTCCAGGTAGATTCCTTTGGGGCTAGAACCACATTGGATAGCCATTCTACGTGGATTACCGGACGGATATGCTTTATCCTTAACAAAGTGGCCACTTCCTTCTTGGTGAATTCCCGCCGTTCGGTCGCTTGGTATCGTTTCTTCTGTTGGACTGGTTTTGCATCAGACCGAACGGCAAGTTTGTGGCATATTATATCTGGATCAATGCCGGGCATATCTTCTGGCCCCGGGGCAAATAGCACCTGAAACTTTTTGAGGACGGCAATCACGCCATCCCGGATATCTGCCTCCAGATCTACCCCGATAGCGACCTTACGGTTCGGGGGAAAGTCGAGGTCGATTTGTTCAAGAAGGGTGGCGGGCTCCGGATGTGCCTCGAACTCCGTTCGGTGGGTTTCCACCTCAATTGTATTCACCCGCATCCCACGAGTGTTCATCTGTTTCAGGGCCTCCCGATAACATGTCCGGGCTGTTGTTGGGTCAGTTCTGGCCACCCCTACCCCAGTGTCTGTGGGGAATTTGATGCATGAGTGGCGGACAGAGGCTATTGCCTCCAGATCTTCCAATCCCGGTCGGCCCAAAATGGCATTATGGGCGCACTTTATGTCTACCACCACGAACGTCATTCGGAGTGACGCTCTGTGGGTTTCATCTCCAATTTCAACCATCAATTGGATGGTCCCTTCCGCCTCGATGCAGTTACCGGTAAAACTCGCCAGTGGAGTCCGCAGGTGGGTCAGGTTGCTCCTTTGCAGACCCATTTTCTCGAATGATTGTAGATACAATACATTCACACGGTTCCCAGTATCGACCAGCACTCGGCGGATTAAAGCATTGTCAATACACATGCTTACTACCAGTTCATCCCTGTGGGGGCTTGGAGAGTTGGGTAGATCAGCTGGCCCGAACGTGATCGGGTCTGTCCTTCCTTTCTTCTGGGGGGAGCGGAGACGGACCCCACATAAAGACTTCGCTCGAACCTTTTCCGTTCGGCGTTCGAATCTCCGGTCTCTCCGCCCCCAAATATGACCTTGACCTCCATTCGAGGCTTCTTTCCGGGGCCTCCCGAGCCCTCTGGCTCATCTCTGGGAGGAACATACACATCATTCTGAGGCTGGGCATCACGTTGAGCATCCCGGCGCCAGCTGTTAGGTTTCCTGCCGGTTTTAACGTGCCCATTGCATTCGGATCTTTGTTCACATATTTGCCCAGATGGCCCCTTCGGATCAGATCCTCAATTGCTGTTTGCAGGGCCCTGCAGGCATTGGTGGCATGACCCTTTCTGTTGTGATATTTACAGAAAGCATTGTCATCCGTTCCCATGAATTGTCCAGAATCAGTCGGGATGGGAATATTGTCCCTCTCGTTCTGATAGATGGCCGCTATTGATAGGACCAGGGGTGTGAATCTCCCTTGTTTGGGAGGTAAAGTGGCTGCTGGGCTAGGACCCAGCCGATCAGCCAGTCTGATCGGGGCAGCAGGCGTAATGACCTTATCCCTGATCATTATTTCTTCTTCTAGGGCGGCATGCTTGCGCGCCCTATCTAATACTTCGGCGTACGCCGTGCCCGGATTCTTCTTCAATTCTTTGTACAACTCCCCCGTTCGGAGAGCATTCGTGAACAGGGTGATGGCGGTATCATCCGTCATGCTTCCCACTGTTAAAGTTTCATCCCTCCACCTTTTCAGGAATTGGTTGAGGGTCTCCTTGGCGTTTTGCTTCACGCTGGTCAGATAGCTGAAGTGCCGTTTGGGATTGGCACTGGAAACAAATTGAGCCAAGAATAACGTTGATAACTCGGTAAAGCTATTGATTGACCCGGGCTGTAGTGTCCCGAACCATTCCTGGGCAGGCCCCCTGAGCGTGCTGAAAAACAAACGGCAAATGGCAGCCTCGGGTGCTCCTAGCAGCATAAGTCCGCCTTGGTAACTCCTCAGATGTACGTGGGGATCTCCCACCCCATCATATATTTGGCCGGTCGGGGGCTTGGCACCCCCTTGGATATCCGCGTACATGAGCTCCCTTGTAAACGGGGAAGTAATCCCCAGTTGGACTGGTGCAGGTTGTGCAGGTACCCTGTTCATCTGGTCCCGCATTTCATTCATTTGCCTCCTCATCTCGGCCATCTCTTCCTCCTGGGCCGTCAGAGGGGGCGGTGGTGGAACCCTCATATCCGCATAGTCCCGGTCCCAATGCCGCTGAGGGGCCCTAGTATCTTCCCGCTCGGCATGTTGGAAATGATGACCGACGGGAGTTGGTCCTCTAGCTTGCGACCCGACCGGGGTTCGGTCACTGGGACTGGGATGCGCTGCTGGTGGGGCGCTACGTCGATTATCCCGATGGGTATGTGAGCGGGATGACGTTGTGGTCATTTCCGCGCGTGGAGTTTCTCCTGTAAAGCTGGAACCTCCTTCTTCTTCGTTTGCCATGTGCTGCATGAATTGGGCCATGTCACGCATGGCCTGGGGATTTCTCCTTAGAGATTCCGGGATCACAAAATCCCCATTAACGCGAGGATAGGATCCTCGACTGGATTGTCCCTGGGGGTTTTGACTCCCCGGGGTGTGACTCCTCCCGTGACGGTGTGAACCGTCGTTTGTATGATAGGAATTGATTCTGACTATTTTTAAAAATAGAGGTTTTTTGGATGTTTAGAAAGTGAAACTTTTTGCAAGTTTCCCACAGACGGCGCCAATGTTGAGGGTAAGTCCCGTAGATCCGAAAGCCCAACACGAACTTTGGATACATCAGGAATGGCCCAGAATCAAAGTGTGTGAGAAAATATAAAATCTGAATTCACTAGAACTCGAAAACCCACTTGTATTAATTAACCAATCTGATTACAAAAGAATTCCCGATCAGTAAGTCGGAAACTATGCTTTAATACAAGAAATAAGAGCAAATGATGCTATTCTAGAGCTTGAGTATCGAAAATCTAACCCTTAAAATGACTTGAAACCTTCTATTTATACTAATGGAGAGCATGGGCTGCCTCTTGCTGATTGGCCGTTGTTCCACCGACTTGGTCATCCATGCTTCCACTTGCTGATGTCATAGTCTGGCATTAACTGCACCTGGCCACTTGCTGGTTGGCCGTTGCTCGAACGGGATGTTGGTCCGTACTGAAGATGCTGTCAAATTGGCCCAAGTATGATATATAGCCCGAACCTCGTTCGGTATGTCTTCTTATTGGGCCAACCTTTATTTGGGCCGAACCCTGTTCGGTATGTCTCTTTACTGGATCTTCTCATCATAGAGTGATGGGCCTGTTACTTGGGCCGGATATCTTGGGCCTTCCCGATCTGGGTATTGGGCCTCTAGGTCAATATCCCAACACCGGGGAAACGGGCTTGTTTAATAAAGTCCAAACAATCAAAAAAAAATATCAATCAATCAAAAATCCTGAATTTTTCATTTCACATTGCTTTTCACTTGTTCTTGTGGTATTTTTTTATTTCATGTGTGTAGCCTACGCTTTGTGTTTGAATGCATTTGAGAAGTCAAGGTTCTAAACATCTTGAACCTATTGATCTTGAAATAGAAAGAACTTTCAAACACAACCGGAGGGAAAGAAAAGAAGCAAAGATGATGCCAACACTCAACGAAAGGAAGAGACCCGTGGTTGCCGCCACTCCCTCATGTATTGTCCTAAGCGAGGCGGCAAGGGACTATGAAATGAAGAATAGCTACTTCAATGCTATGCCTCAATTTCATGGTCATCCGGGGGAGAATCCACTTAACTTCATCACCGAGTTCTATGGATTCATCCAAGGAATTCCTAGGCATGGTCTCTCCGAGGATGATCTCAAACTCAAAAGCTTTCCCTACACTTTGAAAGGGGCGGCAAGGGGATAGTTCTTGGAGCAAACACCAGCGAGTTTTACAACGTGGGAAGGTATCTATAATGCTTTCATCTCTAAGTATTACACACCCACAATGACTCAAGAGCTAAGGCAACGAATCTTCAACTTCAAACAACAAGTTGGAGAACTATATCAAGATGCATGGAGGCGTTTCAAAGCCTTGTTGAAGGAATGCCCACACCACCGCATTCCCCTAGATCTTCAAATTGACACATTCTACAATGGTTTGAACTCTTCATGCCAAGCCATTGTAGATAACCGTGCGGAGGGGTATATTGGCAACAAAACTGAAACGGAGGCATTAAGGATCCTCGAATCCATTGCTTCAAACCCTCAATTACAAGGAGGAGATATCAAAGTAGCTGGTGTGAGTGAAGTGTCTATAGCTCATGAATTGGATAAGCGAATTGCTGATTTTCAACAAGCCATGCACAAAGATCTTCAAGCTTCAATTCACACGGCTCTACAAGCCGTGATCGGAGGGGCTAATCAAGTGGCCAATGTGGAGAGTATATCACATCCGGAAGGTAATTCACCTCAAACTATTGAAGATGTGAATTATATGAATTCATATGGGAATAGGGGGAATCAAGGAGGCAACAACTATTTCAACAATCAACAAAGGTTTAACCAAGGTAATTCTTGGAAACCACAAGGAGGACCGTCTAACCCCCCGTCCGGATTTTCACAAGGCCAAACCATGGAGGAAATGATGAAAACCCTCACTCAAAATGTTGTGGCTAGTGTAAAAGCCCAAAATGAGGAGAATCATAGTAGAGTGGAGGCATCCATTGGGAATCTCCATTCACAATTCACAAAGCTTGACCTCCGGTTTGAAGATCAAGCTGAGGTGAGACTATCTCCCTTCCAAATTTGTTCTGACACCTTTCCCAAACCCGTTTTAATCCCTTTATCGTTCGTGATTCACGGGGTCAAAATTCTTTTAGCTGAGGTGAATTCCTCCAAGCCATTTTGATCCTGACCACAGGGTCAAACTCTCAGCTGGGACAGGGGCTCCCTCCAAACTGTTAACCCGTTAGTCATTCGGTCATCCGGAATGATCCCACGTGTTAACAAGCTGAGGTGAGACTATCTCCCTTCCAAACCCATAATTCCGATGCATTCTGAACTATTATCTCTGGCTCGTATCATCCATATTAGGGGTCTGAGGTAACCCTTTTCAAACTGTAAGCAAGGTCACCGGATCGGGTCATTCCTTATTTATAGCTAAAAGGGCGACTCGCTTCCAAATCAAGTTAATGACTAAGGCGAGATTTTTTCAAAACCATAGTTCCGATTCCCCGGATGACAATCCGTACCTTATCCGAACGTCGCTCGGTTCGTCCATATCTTATAGTCTTGACACCATCTCCAAGCCGTTTTGATCCCTTTGCTAGTACGTAATTACAGGGTCGGATTTAGCTAAGTTGATGACTCAGCTCCCTCCAAACTGTTAACCCGTTCCTCATTCGGTCATCCGGAATGATTTTGCGTGTTAAAAAGCTGAGGTGAGAATCACTGACATCAAACTCCAGGCCATTTTGATCCCTTTAACAATGCGTAATTACAGGGTCAAACTCTATTAGCTGAGATAATGGCTCCCTCCAAACTGCTAATATGTTCCTCATTCGGTTGTCCAGAACGATTCCCATGTTAACCGCTGAGATGAGACTATCTGAGTGTCAAACTCCAAGCCGTTGGCTGAGAATGACTTTCCTTCCATGTTGTTAACTCGTTCGTCATTCGGTCATCCGGAATGACCGTGTTAACCATGGGTCATCTGAGTGTCAAACTCCAAGCCGTTGGCTGAGAATGACTTTCCTTCCATGCTGTTAACTCGTTCGTCATTCGGTCATCCGGAATGACCGTGTTAACCATGGGCTGAGATTTTCTGAGCATCGATTCTTCAAGCCGTTTTGATCCCTTTATCCGTTCATAAATCTAGGGTCAAAACTTTCTTAGCAGAGAATGATTTTCTTTCCATGTTGTTAACCCGTTCATCATTCGGTCATCCGGAATGATCGTGTTAACCATGGGCTGAGATTTTCTGGAAGTTATGTCTCCCTCTCAATACACACACATTTTTTAGAGGCGGCAACAACCGTTTTTACTGATAAAATTTCCTCATATGTTCCGTATTCCATGTTCCTGCCGGTCGACCTTCGGTACTTTGTAGGCCAAACGTTCCTAAAGCATACTTCTTACATATTTGGTAGGGGCCTTCCCAATTTTGTGCCATTTTTCCACCTTCGAGCGGTTTGCTTTTTTCTCGCTTCCTTAGCACCAGGTCCCCTACTTCGATTGAACGAATTTTTACTTATTTATCAAAGTATCTTCTCGTGGCTCTGTGATACTCTTCCATTCGTGCAGCTGCCAGATCCCTTCTTTCTTCTATGAAGTGCAATTCGGCCCGTAGGTTGTCCTCATTCTGCTTTGGGCTGTAATGCACCGTTCGGTGTGTGGGAACTAGGATCTCCGTTGGTACCTTGGCCTGGAAACCATAAGCAAGGGCAAATGGAGTTTCTCCCGTGGCCGTTTGGGGTGTAGTCCTGTAAGTCCATAAGATATAATTTAACTGATCAGGCCACGATGAGGAATATTCTTCCAGCTTCTTCTTCATACAGTCCATGATAGTACGGTTCATATTCTCTACCTGGCCATTCACCTGAGGGTATGTCACGGATGCTCTGGAATGCTTGATTCCCCATTTGATCAGGTAGTTCTCAAAATTCCGGCTTACGAACTACCTTCCATGATCAGTGTAACACCCCGGCCCCGTAGGCCCTGAGGTAGTTACTTCTGACCAATAGTACTATCCTCACAAACCGCCACTAGCCTTTTCCGCGCACTTTGTCCTCACTCGTGCGCGCCCTGAGAAACTTCCCAGAGGGTCACCCATCCCAAGACTACTCTCGTGCAAGCACACTTAACTTTGGAGTTCTTGGGTGATGAGCTCCCTTAAAAGGAGATGCACCTCTGTTGGTATGAGTAGTACTATTAATCCTCTTATATTAATCGCGGGTATTACAATCAGTTACAACCTGTTCAGGGATTCCGAAATGGCAAATGATATTCTTCCAGACAAACTTTTGACGTTTGACATCTGTGATGCTGGCCAGTGGCTTGGCCTCTACCCATTTGGTAAAGTAATCTATCCCCACGATGATATACTTGTTGTTCCCAGGGGCCGTAGGTAGAGGACCTAACAGGTCGATCCCCCATCTTGCGAACGGAAGAGCCACCGTCATTGGAGTGTAGAAAGTGGCTGGCCGTCCGGGGACCGGTGCGTATAGTTGGCATACTTTACATTTTCTAGTATGTGCAAAGCAGTCTTGTTGGATAATCGGCCAATAATACCCTTGCAGGATGATTTTCCTGGCCAGTGTCTTGGGCCCTTGGTGGCTGGAGCAGATACCCTCATGAATTTCTTCCATCACGGCCGCCGCTAGATCGGGTGGGAGGCATTTCAAATACGGCCCACCAAATGTCTTTTTGTACAGCTGTCCGTCCACCAATTCGAACATGGAAGCTCTCCTCTGGATGCATTTTATCTGATAAGCAGGATTTTTATCTTGCGGGAGGGTTCCGTCTTTCAGGTAGTTGGTCATATCTATGACCCAGCTAGGGACGACATAAGATACGGCCTCGATCCAGAGCACCATGATTGCTGGGGTTGCCAATGTTTCTCGATGGGCAAACCGTTGGATATGAGCCGGAATCTCCTGTTCCCGATCGTCGAATGCTGCATTTTCCAATTTGGATAAGATGTTTGCTTCAGTATTCTCTATCCTGGATATTTGGTCGAGCACCACCTGTTAAAATTTGCTTATCTGCTCCTCAACTATCTCTTTATACGCCTTCATTCTCTCTTCTTTAGCCTCAGCTGTGCCATTAACTTGATGTACCACCAACTGACTGTCCGATCGGACTTTTAACCGATCGGCGCCCAGGGCCTTCACATATTTTAAACCCGTAATAAGGGCCTCATACTCAGCCTCATTGTTGGTTACTTTGAAGTCAAAATGGATGGAATAGTATGCTTTGAACCCTTCGGGCGATGTGATCACAGCTTCGACTCCACAACCCTTGGCACTAGCTGCACCATCCACATACATTTCCCACCAGTTATCCAGCCCATTGTTCTCTGAATCTAAATCTGTCAGGGCCTGCCCTTTGATAGTAAGTCGAGGCTTGAAATCCACCTCATATTGCCCGATCAGGAGACTCCACTTGGTAATGCGCCCACTTGCCATTGGGTTTCTCAAGATGGTGGCTAGTGGTTGAGTGGTATACACAGTTACCGGATGGGTCTGGAAATATGGTGCCAGGCGTTTAATAGCAGCTATCAGGGCCAACACTGTTTTCTCTAGCAAGGTGTACCTGGTTTCCAGGCCGTTCAAAGCCTTGCTTACAAAATAGATTGGCCGTTGAATGCCATCTTCTTCTTTCAATAATACCGTGCTCACGGCCAGGTCAGCTACAGCAAGGTACATATACAGGTGTTCCCCTGGATCGGGTTTTGTCAAGACCAGGGGAGAAGACAGATATGCCTTGAAATCTTCAAAAGCCGTTTGATATTCGGCTGTCCATTCAAAGGGGTTGGCTTTTTTCATGATCTGGAAGAATGGAATAGCTCGATCGGCTAGCTTGGATAGGAATCTGCTCAGAGCTGCTAACCGACCGGTCAATCTCTGCACTTCTTTGAGGTTCCTAGGAGCCTCCGTATCCACAATTGCCTTCACCTTTTCAGGATTGGGCTCAATCCCCTTCTCGCTCAACATGTATCCCAAAAATTTGCCCCCTCTTACAGCAAAAGCACATTTTTTGGGATTCAGCCTCATGTTGGCTTTCTGCATTATCCCGAACACCTTTTCTATGTCCAGGACATGATTCTCCTTTTTCCGGCTTTTGATCAGGATATCATCAACATAAGCCTCCATCGTGACTCCTAACACTTCTTTGAACAGCATCCCGATCATCCTCTGAAAAGTTGCCATTGCGTTCTTTAATCCGAATGGTATGACAATATAACAAAACACACCATCTGAAGTAACGAACGTTGTTTTCTCTGCATCAGCTGGGTGCATGAAGATCTGATGGTATCCCCGGAATGCATCCATGAAGCTCAACAGTTCACATCCGGCCGTTTCATCTACTAGCAGATCGATCCTCGGCACTAGATAAGGGTCCATGGGACAAGCTTTATTCAGATCCGAGTAATCCACGCACATCCTCCAAGTAGATTGTTTTGGAGCTAGGACCACATTCGATAGCCATTAGACGTGGATTACTGGACGGATGTGTTTTATTCTCAGCAAGGTGGCCACTTCCTGCTTTGTGAATTCCCGCCGTTCGGTTGCTTGATATCGTTTCTTTTGCTGGACTGGTTTTGCATCAGGCCGAACGGCAAGCTTGTGACATATTATCTCCGGGTCAATACCTGGCATATCTTCTGACCCCCGGGCGAATACTACCTGAAACTTTTTTAGGACGGCAATCACGCCATCCCGGATGTCAGCCTCTAGATCTACCCCGATAGCTACCTTCCGGTTCGGGGGGAAATCCAGGTCAATTTGCTCGAGGAGAGTGGCAGGTTCCGGATGTGCCTCGAACTCCGTTCGGTGGGTCTCCACCTCAATACTGTTAACCCGCATTCCACGGGTGTTCATCTGCTTCAGGGCCTCTCGGTAGCATGTCCGGGCTGTCACCGGATCAGTTTTGGCCACCCCAACCCCGGTGTCAGTGGGGAATTTGATGCACGAGTGGCGGACAGAGGCTATTGCCTCCAGATCTTCCAATCCTGGTCGGCCCAAGATGGCATTATGGGCACATTTTATATCCACCACCACGAACGTGATTCGGAGTGATGCTTTGTGCGTTTCGTCCCCAATTTCAACCAACAATTGGATGGTCCCCTCAACCTCAATACAATTACCGATGAAGCTTGCCGGTGGGGTTCTTAGGTGAGTCAATTGACTTCTTTGTAGACCCATTTTCTCGAATGATTGTAAATACAATACATTCACACTGCTCCCAGTATCGATCAGTACTCGGCGGATCAAAGCATTGTCAATGCACATGCTCACCACCAATTCATCCATGTGCGGGCTTGGGGAGTTGGGTAAATCAGCTGGCCCGAACGTGATCGGGTCCGTCCTTCCTTTCTTCTGGGGGGAGTGGAGATGGATCCCACATAAAGACTTCGCTCGAACCTTTTCCGTTCGGCGTTCGAATCCCCTGTCTCCCCGCCCCCAAATATAACCTTGACCTCCATTCGAGGTTTCTTTCTGGGGCCTCCTGAGCCCTCTGGTTCATCCCTGGGGGGAATACATACGTCATTCTGAGGCTGGGCATCGTGTTAGGCATCCCGTCGCCAGCTATTGGGTTTCCTGATCGGTTTCAAAGTGCCTACCGCACTTGGATCCTTATTCACATACTTGCCCAGATGACCCCGTCGGATCAAGTCCTCAATGGCCGTTTGTAGGGCCCTACAGGCGTTGGTGGCATGACCTTTCCTGTCATGATATTTACAAAAAGCAAACTCGTCTGCTCCCATAAATTGTAAAGAATCAGTCGGAAGGGGAATATTGTCCCTCTCGTTCTGATAAATGGTTGCCACGGACAGGACCATGGGGGTAAATCTCCCTTGCTTGGGAGGTATAGCGGCCACTGGGCTAGGACCCAGCCGATCGGCCATCTTGATTGGGGCAGTAGGCGCAACGACCTTATCCCTGATCATTATCCCCTCTTCCAGGGCAGCATGCTTGCGAGCTCTGTCTAATACCTCGACATATGTTGTACCTGGATTCTTCTTCAAATCCTTGTATAACTCTCCCGTTCGGAGAGCGTTCGTGAATAGGGTGATGGCAGTATCATCCGTCATATTTCCCACTATCAGAGTTTCGTCCCTCCATCTTTTTAAGAATTGATTGAGGGTTTCCTTGGACTTCTGCTTCACGCTGGTCAGGTAGCTGAAATGCCGTTTCGGATTGGCACTGGAAGCAAATTGGGCCAAGAATAACGTCGATAATTCGGCGAAACTGTTGATCGACCCGGGTTGCAGTGTCCCGAACCACTCCTGGGCGGGTCCTCTGAGCATACTAAAAAACAACCGGCAAATAGCAGCCTCGGGTGCTCCTAGTAGCATGAGTCCCCCTTGGTAACTCCTCAAATGCACATGGGGATCTCCCACCCCGTCATAGATTTGACCGGTCGGTGGTTTGGCACCTCCTTGGATGTCCGCATACATGATTTCCCTGGTGAACGGGGAAGTAATCTCGAGCTGAATTGGGGCAAGTTGTACAGGCGCCATGTTCATCTGATCTCGCATCTCGTTCATCTGCCTTCCCATCTCAGCCATTTCTTCCTCCTGGGCCGTAAAAGGGGGCGGTGGTGGAGCCCTCAAATCTGTATACTCCCGGTCCCAATGCCTTTGAGCGGCCCTGGTATTATCCCGTTCGGCGTACTGGAAATGACGACCAATAGGAGTTGGTCCCCTGGCTTGTGACCCGATCGGGGTTCGGTCACTGGGACTATGATGCGCTGTCGGTGGAGCGCCACGGCGATTATCCCGATGGGCATGCGAGCGGGATGACGCTGTGGTTGTTTCTGTGCGTGGAGTTTCCCCTGTAAAATTGGATCCTCCTTCTTCCTCGTTTGCCATGTGCTGCATGACCTGGGCCATATCTCGCATGGCCTGAGGATTCCTCCTTAGAGCTTCAGGAATCACAAAATCCCCATCAAAACGAGGATATGATCCTCGGCTGGATTGTCCCTGAGGGGTTTGATTTCTCGGGGTGTGACTCCTTCCGTGACGGCGTGAACCGTTGTTTGTGTGATAAGAACTGATTCTGACCATTTTTGAAAATAGTTGTTTTTAGGATAATTGAATGTGAAACTTTTTGAACAGTTCCCACAGACGGCGCCAATGTTGAAGGTAAGTCCCGTAGATCCGAAAGCCCAACACGAACTTTGGATATATCAGGAATGGTCTAGAATCAAAGTGTATAACCAGATATAAAATATGAACTCACTAATACTCAAAAGCCCACTTGTATTAATTAACCTGTCTGATTACAAGGAAATTCCCGATCGGTAGGTCGGAATAATGCTTTAATACAAGAAACAAGAGTAATAATGCTATTCTAGAGCCTGAGTATTGAAATGCTAACCCTTACAATGATTTTAAACCTTCTATTTATACTAATGGAGAGCATGGGCTGCTCTATGCTGATTGGCTGTTGTTCCACCGACTTGGTCACCCATGTTTCCACTTGCTGATGTCACAATCTGGTATTAATTGCACCTGGCCACTTGCTGGTTGTCCGTTGCTCGAACGGGATGTTGGACCATGCTGAAGACGCTGTCAAATTGGCCCAAGTATGATATATAGTCCGAACTCCGTTCGGTACATCTTCTTTCTGGGCCAGCCCTTACTTGGGCCGAACCTCGTTCGACATGAATTCTTCATTGGATCTACTCATCATAGAGTGATGGGCTCGTTGTTTGGGCCGGGTATCTTGGGCCTTTTTGATCCGGGTATTGGGCCTCTGGATCAATATCCCAACAGGTAGTTAGATGCGTTGAACCCAGCTGTGGATGACTCGATCCTAAACCACCGAATATTCTGCATTAAATGCGCAAGCATTGGCAGGTTCGTCCACATGGGCATTAAATGTGCAACCACCAAATATTCTGTATTAAATGTGCAACCACCAAATATCTTGTATTAAATGCGCAACCACCAAATCTTGGCACGTTCGTCCACATGGGCTTGTCTCCTCTTCCATGCTAAGTTCGAAGTCCTGCGGGACGTGCGTCTCGTGTTGCTCGAGGACCAAGGTACCTGCTGACGCTGAGCTACGTATGGCCCCTTAGCCTTGGTGTTGCTCCTGGGCCAAGGTGCCCGCTGACGCTGGGATACATACGTCCCTTTGGCCTTGGTGTTGCTCCTGGGTCAAGGTGTCCGCTGACGCTGGGATACGTACGTCCCCTTAACCTTGGTGTTGCTCTTGGGGACGTACGTCTTGTGCTATACTTTAGACCAAGGCACCTACCTTTCGCTATCTACGTCCTCTGGATGATGGGGAGGTGTATCCCGCTACCTTTGGCCTTCTGGGGACGTACGTCCCGTTATGTTCTTGGGCTAAGGAACCTACCTTTGGCTACGTACGTCCTCTGGATGATGGGGAGATGTATCCCGCTGCCTTTGGCCTTTTAGGGAAGTACGTCCCATTATGTGCTCGGGCCAAGGAACCTACCTTTGGCTACGTACGTCCTCTAGATGATGGGGAGGTGTATCCCGCTGTCTTTGGCCTTCTGGGGATGTACGTCCCGTTGAGTGCTTGGGCCAAGGAACCTACCTTTGGCTACGTACGTCCTCTGAATGATGGGGAGATGTATCTCGCTGCCTTTGGCCTTCTAGGGATGTACGTCCTGTTATGTTCTTGGGCCAAGGAACCTACCTTTGGCTACGTACGTCCTCTAGATGATGAGGAGATGTATCCCACTGCCTTTGGCCTTCTGGGGACGTATGTCCCGTTATGTGCTTGGGCCAAGGAACCTACCTTTGGCTACGTACGTCCTCTGTATGACGGGGGAAGGTATCCCGTTGCCTTTGGGCCTTCTGGAGACATCGCAGGACGGGCCTTCAAGAGTTTATGGGGCAACCCCCATTGGGCCATTAACCCAACAAATATATATGAGATTTTATTCGGTGCTCTGTACATTTGATCTTCTTCAACTTTAGCTCTCCACTTCGCATCAATAACTCAAACTCAGCCTGCAACAATTCTGTCGACCAAACTTCATCAATGGCAGTGAAATCGCTTCAAAGTTCTGACTTCTGACTCATAATCTTCATCGCAATTTGTGGATTGTTCCTTATGCAATTTTGTTTTGTAAGTTTGCAAGGCTATTGTTGTATTTTTCGTTTTTGTGATTACAGTTTCGAGTCCATTGTCTTCTCCTTTTAGTTGTCTATGAAGTTTGTGGTTGTTGCATTCTTCACACTCTATGAAATTTTATATTCCGAATTTGTAACCAAGATACATTTGTATAGTTTGTTAATCATGCTCAGTGGACATCAAAATTCTTGTGCAGTAATAGCCTCTGTACTTAATAGTTCATCTCAATTTGGGGATTACGTGTTCTGCATTTTGTTGTTATAGATCTCTTTGCATTTTTGGGATTACAGTCTTAACATTTAATGTCTACTTAGTGTCTTTTTACCGTCCTATTACTTTTTAGGCTTGATTTTGTGCATACATGCTCACTCGAAGTGAGACAAGGTCCCCCACTGTCAAGCCATCGCAGTATATTTGTTGAACTCATCAAACACCGATATGTAGATGCATCTAGGAAACGGTATGCTTCTAATGATATTATTGTTGATTTAAATAGAGATTATGAGTTGGTTTGTCATTCTAGAATGCTTGGATTACAAATAAGAAAGTCCAAGAAAATAAGAAAGTCCGAACGCACCTCTAAAATGAATGTTCTTGAAGAATTGCAGACGCACATGGGATTCGATTACCCGACCTCTGTCTCCTCCACAATGTAGTCTTTTTGACTATTTGAAATGAGTGATTTTGAGGAGAACCAGTCGGTTGCACAGCGGAAAATAGTGATTGAATTGTGAGCGTAATTGAGCATTTGATTCGAAGTTGGTTGGTGTAGAGATAGAATAGGATTTGTTGGAGTAGAGAAGTGTCCCAGAATGATTTGTTGAGAGTTAACAGCATGTGGACCACTTTCCCCCTCATGACGATCCGATGAATCGGGGCATCACGCCTTTATTCTCTTATTCTGAGAAGCAAAAATAGAAAAACAAACAAAAAGATAAACACCGGAGACACCATGGTGTTCCGTTATCACAACATCAATGAGAACACTGACGCGTGGCATGTATAAAATGGTAGAAGAATTTAAGCTCTAACAGGACTTCCATCCAGTCATTGTGAAGCATCAAAAGTAGATGTCACTCTGGTTGTTATGGCATGATCCTAAAGATTAGCAAAGATAACATACCCCCCCCCCCCCCCGGGGTCGTGTAGACGCTCGTTATCATCAGTATAGAGATAACCTCTGAAGCGATGGCCTGAACATGTTGGTGATTTCTATGTTGCAACAACAGGATTTCCTTCCAATCATTGGTCTTCGTCTATATTAGATGAGCCTTATGGGAGTTCTCGCGGGTCATGAAGACCTGCAACTCACTCTAAAAGGTGTCTGTGTCCTAGATAATTCAAAACATTTGGGAGTGAGATAACTAGACACGACGTGATCAATGAATGTTCAGTGGCATGGGGCTGTGGGCCACTGTAGTCAGTATCAGATGCCTCAGAAGGAGACGGTGATAAGAGATGAGGTTCCCCGTGAAATATGATTAAACACATGCCTGTTGGGAGACAAGTGAGTGGGCTAGGATAGGGTTATGCATGCGCCATTTGGACAAAATGCAGTGACTTCTACCTGGGATCTGAATAAATTCAGTCCTGAACCTATGGGGATTGTCCAGAGTATTTGAGTGACTGGGAGTAATTTTCTCGATTGATAGCGCAATTGAGGTAGCATACTTGTCATTGATTATTTTTCTCCTACTCACATGAACCTTCTGCTTCCTCACTCTCATAGTGTTCACTGAGTTGCTCACTCACTCTCAGCTTTGTCCCTTGGGTAGGCTTAATTGGGTATACTAAGCCATTAGGACTTATCTCTCATTTTTCTTTGATCTTTTCTCTCCGTGCTCCCCCTCAACTGGAGCATTCAGTAGGATGCCTTCAACAATGTTTGGCGCTTGGGAAGAGAACTTTGAAAACTCCCCCTCAAAATCTACATCCTTGAGAGAATCCTTGCATTTTACATTGTCTAGTACCAAGAGGAGAAAAATGAAACTCCACCTCAGAAGTTGCAAGTTATGTTGCTTGTTTCCCCGGGGAGTAAAGTAGAAAACTCTCCCTTGGAATGTGCTTTCTTCGTTGTTTGGCACCAAGAGCAGTAAAAAAGAAACACTCCCCCTCAGAATATGCACTTATTGATTGTTCTTGGCGTGTATTGGTGATGGGGTGTGCATTTGTTGATTTTCTGCTCAGTGGGGTAGTATACACGTCAATACTCCCCTTGATAATGTGCACTCGTTGATTGCTCGCAGCTCGTCTTCATACCCGCCATGTGTGTGGAGCAATCAAATCAGTTACCACACATGACAGACGCAGCGGAACAGAATAGGTCTTCTTTGGTACCTATTTCCAGATTGGTCCTTCCTTTGCAGCATTGAGAAACCATTGCACTTTCTGTTTGATTTGGGATCCTAGGCTAGCTGGTTGAGAAGAGATTGACAGTCTTAACTTTTCAGCTTTAGCCTTAGGAACCTAATGTTGTTTGAGCTTAGGTGCAGGAGAAGTTTCACTATTAGTGAGTGAATGATCAGACAAATAATCCGTTAAGATTGGTTCTTGAGAGAGTCTTCTCAAGTGTTTGAGTGAGTGAACATTGAGAGGATATTTCAACCATGGTAATTTATACTCTCTCTCAACATTCACCGCTGTGGAAGCTGGTTTCTTTGGATACTTGTGATCATTCAAACCCTTATCTTCATTTGAGGAGGCAGCACACTTAGAGCAGAAGAATTTTCTTGATTTGACACATTTCAGTGTGGAAGAGCTTGAACAGTAGTCATTGTTCACATATGTCTTTCTTTTGACATAGAACAGAGCACTCGAACATCGGCTCTTGTTCCTTTGACGATATTCTTCTTCCTTCTTTATTCTTCTCAGTTTCTCCTCAATCCATTCTCCCTTTCTCTCCACTCTCCTCTCCGCTCTCCTCTTTACTGGGTTTAGTGTCAGAGAAGGAGATTCAAAGTGCGTGGTAGGGGATTCTGGATCATCGATTGAATTTTCAGCATAGTTTTCAGAAGATGGAGGAGAAAGAGATTGTGAGCCTGTGCTTGATTGAGAGGATATTCGGAGTAAAGATATTTCTTTCAAGAGTTGTTCTCTTTCCAGTTCAAAAGCATGTTTTTCTTTATCAAAAGCTTCTTTCAATTTAGCAAACTTTCTCACAAGGGGTGGAATGTATGCTGGTTTGGCTACAGGCTCTGAAGTTGAAGGTTCCTCTTTATCTTGCACAGTCTCTTTTGCAGGAAAAAAGGTTGGAATCTCTTCAGGAGGAGTCAACAAGGGCTCTTTTGTTTCATAGCTCTTGTTCAAGGCATCATAATCAAAAGGAATTTCTGTTCCGGGATTAGCTCTCTTGGCATCTTCTTCATCATTCGTTTCTTTAACACTGATGAAATACATCAACTTAGTCAGTCCAAGACCCATGTAATTGATGTCATATAGTTGAGCACAGTTCACCTTCTTCAAATTACATGAGTTAGTCAGACCGAGTCCTTCTTTAGAATTATAGAAACGGGTGTCCTTGGGTTGGTTCAAGAAGATTGTTTGTTCAGTTTGCCCTTTTGTAGCAATTAAGTCTTCTAACTCTTTGATTTTACGATAGAGAGCACTTTTTTTATTGTTGAGGAAATCTTTATTTGCTTTCTCAGTGTTTCGCTCTGCCTCAGTTTCTTGCAATCTAAAAGTCAGATCAACTACCTTGAGCGTTAGCTCTTCCATTTCGAAAGTTATTTTCTTGACCTCTTCTTTTGAGTTGTCTAATTGTATGCTCAATGAGGTGGATTTATTCAGCTGCTTCAGTAGAACATTGTGATTATTTGATAATCTCTCTTCCAATTCCTTGATGGTTTTGTCCTTATCTTTTGAGGAATGAGTTTGACAAGTACATGAACTAGGAGATATAGCGTCCATTGCTGTTGATTGTTGAATGTTGACCGTAGACGTGAGTTTGATTGAAGTTTCTGCAATTTTCTGGACCTTGAAATGTAACTTTGGTCCTTGAGAAAAATAGTCTTAACCTTGAGTTTTATTTAAAATAATAATTTTTTTTTAATCTCAAGGTTGACTCTTGGAAGCTTTGATTGTAAGGTTGACCTTTGTTGTTGAAGATTTGAGCTTAAAAATTGAAATGGGCTCAAAATTAGCTCTTGAAGTGGGAGTTTTAAAAAAAAAAGTACTTACTCAAGTGTAGGGAAAAAAGAATCTTTTTAGCAATCCCACATCTAAACTCCTTGGTAACTTTTGAGCATATAAATAGGAACCACTCCATCCTTAGTAATAAAAGGTGAAGGAGAAGAGGGGAGCTATCGCGCACATGGGATTTCAGCTTTCAGTTCAAAATCGAAAATTCGCAACCCCCCCTACGCGAGCGACCTGTGGACACGAATGCTGCAAAATTCAGCGGGTCAAAATGGGGAAAACCGCTTTGATTGGGTACGGGGCGGAGAATACCCGATTTATGTAAACGGGTAATAGGGTGGTTATGGGTTTATACCTACCCGCCCCGTTTAATTTGGATACGGTTACCCACACCATTACCCAACCCGCATAATTAACTTACATATTTTAATAGTTTGTGTATTTATTATTTAATATATTAAGTATATATGAATAGTAGTACATTAGTATATGGCACTTATTCCCTCTAATTTTTTGAAAAATATTCAAATAATCGGCTATCCTTTGCAATTCTGAGGTCTTGGTGCTCAAAGTTCACTATTTTAGATTTTTAATTTTCAATATCATTCATCATCCTTCCTTTGCTAACTTCTACAAGATTTATTTTCTTCATATATTGATTATTTGATTTTCGTGACTTTCTGTACACAATTTTCACATTGTGACTCTCTTAATTTTTCACCTAATAACTTTCATAAAGCTCACATATGAGTTTAAAGTCCAAATATTAGGAAACATTACTCTAGATTGCTTTAATTTATCTAATTGCTAATAATTTTGTAGAGACGTATTGGATGATTATATTAATTTTGATTGGTTGCTCTAATTCATATCAAGTTTTAAATTTAAATTATGAGGTTCCTAAAACAGTAAATACAAGAATACCTAAATCATAGTATTAGAAGTATATTTTTTAGAAATAATTCCAATGATCCAATCTATAATCAAAACAAAAGTTGTGGACAAAAATAGGATTCTAGTAACTTTAGTATTTATAATTTTATTCAAATGTTATATCGTAGTGACCATAAAACTTACTCATGTTAACTTATAGTCACATTTATGTCCATATATTTTTTATTAGTAATATTTTAGGAAAAAACTTCTCATTTTCATTATGTTACTTGTATACATTACTGTTCCTAATTTTAGATGTTGAATGTTGGTGGGGTATGATTATTGAATTTTTGGAAGTTAAATGTTTTTGTGATTCATATTTAGAGACAAGACTTAATCTTTTGATGTTGATGTGATAAGAGATTCATAATTTTGAATCTAGACATATATAATTTGTGAATTTTAGGTTCAAACGATTGTAATTTTTTGTGATGTTTTAAAAAACTCAATCGGTGGTGCTATTTAATTTTGATTTTCTTAATTTATGTGGTCAATTATAAGTAGTTAATCATCATTTTAGGATTTATACTAATTTTGAAAAAAAAAAATCTTTTAATAAAACGGTTACCCGCAGGGAAAACCGTTACCCGCGGATAAAAAATACCCGACGGGTAACAGGGCGGTTTTGGGGGAAAATATTATCAAACGGGGCGGGTACGGGTAATGGTATACCCGGCCCCGAACCGCCCGTTGCCATCCCTACTTGGAGTTCTCGATGTTTGGCTATCGAGATCCTGATTTCGAACGTGAAATGTCGAGATCGTTTACGAACCTCAAATGTCGAGATCTTGTTTTTGAACCTTAAATGTCGAGATCCGATTCTCAAACCTTAAATGTCGAGATCCTTTCTCGATGTGAAAATGTCGAAATCCCAGAATGTCGAGATTTCAAAATGTCGAGATTCCAAAATGTCAAAATTCCAAAATGTTGAGATCCTTTTGCAATGTCAAGATCCTCAATTCGAAATTTCCAAAACTTCGAGATTTTCAAAATTTCGAGATTTGCAAAATGTCGAGATCTCTTATCTTCTTCGCAAAATCTGCAAAAACTATTACAACTTCGAAATCTCAAAAATCCCAACAACGGAATTTTACCCTTGTTAATCTCAAATATTGATCGAAAACTTCCAGGGATTGCAGAGTAACATCAAAACCAGGTCCATCAAACCAAAAAATAGCAGAAAATTAGATTTTCGAAAAATTTCTTCAACGTCAATGGCATGTCCGAATTTTGAAGAAATTCTTCAATCGATTTCATGCTCGGCTCTGATACCAATTGATAGTCCCTATTTAATCCAACAATCATATAGAATATAATAGAAGCATAGAATCACAGAATGATTTAACAATATTTGAATGATGAACTTCTTCTTGCTTATACCGTCAAAGCCTTACAAAATGATATGTGCGTTAATGGGATGAGGTTGGCATGACCAAACTTGAGAGCACAAAATTGGTGGAGATCACCAAGTCAAAGGTGAAGATGATTCGGGAAAGGCTTAAGAAGGCCCAAGATAGACAGAAGAGCTATGCCGATAAGCGCCGGAGAGCCTTGGAATTCAAGGTGGGAGATGAGGTATTCTTGAAAGTTTAACCTTGGAAGGGAATCATACGATTCCAGAGCCGAGGGAAACTTTACCCACGATACATAGGGCCATTTGTGATTCTTGAGAGAATTGGGGCCGTAGCATACCAATTACAGTTGACTCCAGAGTTGGAGAAGATACATGATGTGTTCCACGTGTCTATGCTTAAGAAGTATATGCTGGATCCATCTCATGTATTAGAGAAACCACCCGTGGAAATACGGGAAGACATGAACTATGTCGTGCAACCGGTAAAGATACTTGATAGATAAGTAAAGAAGTTAAGGAGCAAGAAAGTTCCAATGGTGAAGATCCTTTGGAAAAGCGATCGAGTTGAAGAAGAAACTTGGGAAACGGAAGCCTTGATGAAGGAACAATATGCATTTCTGTTTGAATAATCATTGTGATTTTCGGGGATGAAATTCCCGTTAGGGGGGGGGGGTGAACTTGTAACACCGTCCCCAAACATATTTTACTTTTTAGTAAATCATATAATAAACCTTGAAGAATGAATTATGAAATTGCGAAGTTGTAAATTGTTGTTATTTCTTTTGCGTGGATAGTGAATCGCACGCGGGGCCCAGACCGGGAATGGGGACCGCCCGATAATTCCAGAACCACATATGATGTTCATCTTGGTCTAGATAATATGTATATAGTGGTGGGCATTTTAGTTGGGCCATAGAAAAGGCATAGATGTGACCCGTTGGCCAAACGAGGCCCAATTACCGGTATTGGCAATTTATTGGATAACAGCCCGAAATAAATTTCGGAGACTCCTAAATTAAAGTTGGGGAATGAACATCTATTCTAAATTCCTATAATGATTAGGAACGTGTTATATATTTTATTTGGCTTGATAAAATAAAATATAATTAAAACAGTCCGAAAAATACAACTTTCGGGACCGATTGTACATATTGGGACACAAAGGGATGACCTCCCACATGAGTGGGGGCCACCCCACGTTTTCGTGTTCTCAAATTAATGTGAGGGGGCTGGAGTTGACTAATAAAATATGGAGGAGATGCATTTGGCATCAAAAGTATCATGGAGGACCCCCCACCCTCACTCATTTGTCATTTGAGACAAAAGTGAGCATCTCCTCTCCCCTCCAATCACCTAGCTCGACCCAGCCATCCAAGAAGTGAGAGAGAAGCTCAAAATATCATCCTCCATAGCTTCAAATTCGATCTCAAGCAATAGAGGTCCAAGGAGGAAGATTTAAGAAGAAAAAAGTTAGGGAAAAGTGTGAAGGATTAAGGTAATGACCTTATAATGACTTTTCCTTTACTTTTTATTATTCATATGACTTATATATCATAATTGAGGACTCCTAGGATGGTTCTACATGTTTAGAAGTGTAGAATGAGGGGTTGGAAGGTAGTTCTAGGTCCAAGAACGGACTTAGAAGCCATAGTGACCGCTTCACCGGAAAATAACCTTTTAGGGGTTATTCGTGTTGAAATGGGTTTTGTGATGATAAAACCTTGTTAGGAGCGTGACTAAGGTGTTCCTAACTGTCGCCGGAGTTTCGCCGGAGTATCATCGGAGTTCGCCGGAGTTTTGCCGGAGTTCAACCGAGAAGGATAGAACTTCTTAAAGCTCATTCGATGTGAGGATGGCTGACTATATTGCTTATAATTGTTGGGTTAATTTCATAGGATTACCTAAAGTATTAAATGTGATTTTCATGGATTATTAATGATTAATAATGCCTAAATGAAAATACTACTGCATATGAGTAAATGAAGCATGATATACAAATTTAGAGAAATTGTGTATGATTATGTATTATGAATATCATGACATGATAATGAAAGTAATTGTTAAATATTGTGATAAAATATACTTTTACTTCATGTATGGAATTCATGAATGGATAAAAGTGATATTTTTTATATTAAGGCTAAACCATACTTTTGATTGGTGAATCAATTGAAATGAAATGTTTAACTATGGATTAAGAACTTGGTTATTCTAAGATTATATGACTAGTATTGAAATACTAGTCGGGAATTTAATACAAATAATAATGGATTAATCCTAAGAGATTGGATTGTGGTTAGTGATGCTTTAAGTAGTCTTAAGAGATACTTTAATGATGAATTATATGAGCTCTAAGGAATGTTGGGGTAGGCCTTAAAGGTTAGTCTAAGTGAATGGATTCTAAGCATAGGATTTGTTTGAGAATCCAACTAAAATGATGAATTAGAGTCGGACTCTAGAATTACATGGAAACATAGTTGGGTCGAGCCCTTGCTATGTAATTGTGAAGTATATAGAAACGTAGTTGGGCCGAGCCCTTGCCATGCATTAGCAGATATCATGGAAACATAGTTAGGCCTAGCCCTTGCCATGAAATTGTAAGATTACATAGAAATGTAGTTGGGCCGAGTCCTTGCTATGCAATAGTGATGTGTTGAATTTTGGCTAGCGGATATCATAGAAATGTAGTTGGGTCGAGCCCTTGCTATGAAATCATGGAATGATGAACTATATGAGTTGTCGTGACTTGGGGTCACGAAAAATAGATATGGTGAATTCTAAAGGAATATGGGCCCACGGGCCGAATACTTGACTTTATATAAAGTAAGTATATTTTTAAAACGGGGTAACCAAGGGTTATGACCTATAATGTAATATCACCCTAGATTTAGGGTGTTAGAAATTTAAACATTGATTATATTTAGTGTAATTGTCATTCCACTTCTCAAATGTTTCAAAGTATTTACCTCCCCTTCACGGGGGAGGCCACCTCACAATTTCAGGTAGAAGTTGAAGCTTGCTACCGACGCCCGTTGCTTCGGGGATATCAAGGAGAGAAGCCGTGGTTCGTGCTTCCTCCGTTTCTGTTTTGAAAATAATTATATAAATGCTCATGGATATTATTTTTCTGAATAATTATTTGGGAGCTTGCATGCCTAAGTTTGCCAAGTGTGGCTTGAACACTTGTAATATTGTTTCCGCTGCTTTAAATGAATATTTTACATTATGTTTGTTTATGGATGTACTACGTGTGATGACATTCCAGACGCCTTGTATAGTATGGATGTGTTGAACTGCGGTTGACTATTCGTACTGTACGACGGGTTATCGACGAGTCCAGGTAGGTCCAGGACGTGACATATACTTTCTTCTTTCTTCAGTGGTCCACTCAGATTTGGCTTTGTTGATCATTCGTGGCCTAGTGTTATCATTCGCATGTTCAGGATTCACCTTCTGGAAGTTGGTGAAAGGTCCTAGGTCAAGTACTTCCCACATCTCATCATGAAGAGCACAAAGATGTGCCTTCATCCCTATCCTCCAGTCATCAAAATTAAGATCTGAAAACATAAGATTCTTGGAAAGAGAGTGATCCATTATAAGAGATTAAAATAGAGGCTAAGAAACAAGTGGATCTTTGTTTAGCAAGTAACCTAAAAGATTACAAGAACAAGGAGGCTCTGATACCACTTGTTGGTCCCGGTTATACAAGGTACAGTCTGGGGGTGGGGTGAATAGACTGTACTGATTTTTAACTTTTTCACGCTAAGCACCAGACTTAACAAAATAGCCCGTTCTGTTGACAGAACAAACTGACAGCAGATGGTCTTCTGCTAGGTGTTCTGTCCGGTTAGCCTCACAGAGAAGCAAAGGGAGTAGGCCTTCTGTTAACTCACAAGACTAGTTCTGCTGAACCCAGAGACCAAATCTTTTGGAGTTAATCAGTTTAAAGTAAATGCAAGTATTGAAAGCAGTAAGTAAATGACACCAGGGATTTTTATAGTGGTTCAAGGAACAACGTGTTCCTCTAATCCACTGTTCTACTAAGCTTCTAAAAACGCAGATTACACAACCTTTGTCATAGCACTTAAGAAGCTCTCAACGTCTTTGATGGAGTATATGGCCCGGGAACACCCGGCCCACAGACTCCTACTACTCCAGTGAAAGCCCAACAGGCTCAAAAGGCCCAACAGGCCCAAATCACAGCGCCCAGAGTACCAAGCAGCCCGCAAAGCGCACCAAGGGTGCCTTCGCCCCCCCGTCCGAAGGCTCTAAACTCTCACAGAACGGGTTTTCCAAGCAAACTAAGAAACTGGGAGAAAAACGGCAGAAAACAGTAGCCCTCGGCATCTGGAGCCCTCGGCACTCAGGGGTCCTCGGCACTGAGAGGCCTCGGCTAGTCCTCTGCAGCCGAGGGCACCTCTCCCGACATGATATCCACACCACATGCGTACAGATCACCGTACCCTGTACAGATGTCCCATCCAACAGCCGCATTAAATGCGGCCACATGCGGCTGCCAGCGCCAACCAGTTGAGATGACCTCTTGGCCAATGGGCGCTTGACACGTGTCCCTGTCCGGCATTTATTGCTACTATAAATAGCACCCCTTTTCCCCATTTGTAACCAAGTGAAGAACGTTGAAAACGCTCCACACTTATAATATACTTTCTCTCTCTACATTTACTTGCTCTGACTTCTCTCTTCTTACTCCCCGTAATAATCCCTCGGATAAGCTACCCCCCGGGTACACTATCCATCATTTGGTGCTCTCATTGAGAGGTCGAACAATCGAGTAAGAAACCCTCCCCCTTCGCCAAACACTAGCCCTCTACCAAAATGGTGAGAACAACACGTGCCAACTCCAAGAACGTGGAAGACAAGAACCTGGCCCTCGGCGACATCAACGCCCCCGAAGCCCCTCACAGGGCTCCCGAGGGCGGTGTCATCGCTGGGTTGGAACAGGAGACTGTCGACCTTCGCCTTCAGATCCAACAGAATGCCCCTGATGCCCACCTCGGCATCGAGGCCAAGAAGAAAAACCGGAGCGACGACCAAGTCAACCCTCCGGTTCTCACCATCGGCGTTCAATCGGCGCTCTCCGCCTTCATCCAGACGCTCACTCAGAACCCGGGTGCCTTCGGCACCCTGGCTCCGGCTCAACCCCAGGTTGGGGAGAACATCGTACTTCCCCCTCTGCCACACCCCTTCGGAAACCCCATCCCTCGGGTAAGGAATGACGAAGGGGTAGTGGCCCAAGATACAGCCTCCCAGGAAGTTCAGTCCCGGGACCGCCACAATGACAACAGAGAAAGGCCCGCACTTCCGCCCTCAACCGGCTCGGAGGAGGGCAGGACCGCCGAGGGGTCCAAGACCGCCTCGGAGGGAAAGCACTCCAAAGGCCCCAGGAGAGCGGAGGATCTGTCTCGAGGGCAGACGAGGAGCGTCCCCCTCGGGACAAAGGCAAGGCACCCCTTCATGCCGACGATGCTCGCCACCAAATCAATCAGGCCCACTCGGCCCGGGTTCGTTCGCAGGGGGCAGAGGCCCTCCCGAAAGATCCCCGGGACGAAATTATTGCGGCCCTCCAACGCCGGCTTGATGAAATGGAGGCCAACAAAGCTCACGCCACCACCTCCACCCCTCATTCAGATCTCAAATACGAGGCCATGATGGCCAAAATGGAGGAATTACAGAAGAAGGTGGTCGAGGGCTCCGGGGAACCCGTCATCCAGCTCCGGACCCGGACGCCATTTACCCCAAGGGTACTGGCGGCCCGGATCCCGGAAAAATACCGAGGGCAACACATACAGCCCTACAACGGGAAGACGGACCCCCAGGAACACTATAGCAAATATCAGAACAGCATGATGATGGTAGGGGCGTCGGACGAATATTTGTGTCGTTGGTTCCTCTCCACCTTAGAGGGGCCGGCATACGAATGGTTCAACCGGTTGCCCGAGGGCTGCATTGATTCGTGGCAAGAACTCGCCCAGCGATTCTTGACACAATTTAACGGGAGGCGTCGCACGAGGAAGCACTTCTCCCACCTCCTAACCATACGCCAGAAGAGGGATGAGACCCTTCGGGACTTCCTGGAGCGCTGGAGGATGGAGGCCGACAAAGTCGACGGTGCTGATGACGGGACCCTCCTGGCCCTCATACAGACCGTCCTCCGCACCGACAACTTTTCAAGGAGCCTCATCATTGAACCCCCCCGCGACTACATAAGGGCTTTGCAGCGGGGGGACCGATATGCTGAGGCTGAGGAGGTGGAGAAATACCACCAGCATCCAGACCAGCAACCCCCGAGGGCTGACAACAAAAACAACCGGGGGCCGGGGGCTCCTCCAAATCACCCCAAGTCTTCAGGACCCTCTGATAATCGCCCTCGGCAAGGCCAAGCCAAGCCCGAGGGAGGTTATAAGAGCAACCCTAAGACTTGGGCACAGCCCATCCTCCTGGACCGCCCCCGGACACCATTGACGCACCCCGTCAGCATCATCCTTGATTTTGCCGAGGAGAGGGGCCTCGTTGAGCGCGATTCTCGCGCACCCCCGGAGGTACATGCTATCAACCCTCAGTTTCCCTACTGTCGTTTCCATCGGCATCAGGGGCACAGGACCGATGACTTCCACCAGTTAAAAATGGCCATCGAAAGATTGATACAAGCGGGGCACCTGTCCCAATTTGTTCAGAGCCCTCGGCAGGAGGGACCTTCTCATCAGGGACCTCCCCGAGGGCACCACACGAAGGTGAACGCTTGGGTGAACCCGAACACCATCCCCCTCGGCAAGAAGAGGGAGATCGGAAACTTGGAGGAGGAAGAGGAGGAGTACCCCCACTACCAGGAGAAAAAACGCCACACCCTCATGATCACCGGCGGCAATACAGGGGGCGATTCCACCAGCCAGCGGAAGAAGTGGGCTCAATCGCTTTACGTGGGGGAGGTCACTCATATGCCCCCGGTAAAGCGACTGAGGGAGGAACCCATCACCTTCACCAACGCAGATCTCCCTCCTACTTCTTCTCCTCACAGGGATGCCTTGGTGATTCAGACTGAAATAAACGACACCATCATTCACCGAACTTACATTGACACGGGCAGCTCCGTCAATGTAATGTACCTCAGCACCTTCAGAGAGCTGCATCTGGAGAGGGGCTCCCTTCGGCCCATTAAGACCCCTCTTGCCGGCTTCACCGACGATACTATTGATTCCGGGGGGGTAATAACCCTCCCGGTGATCTTCGGCGACGGGCTCCATAGAGCCCAGCTCGAAGTGGAGTTCGTCGTCGTCAACATCGACTGCGCCCACAACATCATCCTCGGCCGGCCAGCCCTCGAGGACCTCGAGGCCATCATCTCCATGAGGCACCTCTGCCTCAAGTTTCCCGCCGAGGGGGGCATTGGCTACTCCCGGGGGAATCAGAAAATCGCCCGCGCCTGCTATCTTCAAGTCACTAAGAAAGTAAGTAAGACGGAATTCCGTTTTGACACCATCACCGGAACCATCGACCAAGAAGAAAAAAAGGCCGAGGGCTGAACCAGCCGAGGACGTAGAAGACTTTACACTCGATCCGGCCAAGTCGGAGAGAGTCGTGAAGATTGGAGCCCAGCTCCCTGAAGATCTGAAGACCGGTATCACCGACGCCCTCCGCGCCTACTCCACTGTCTTTGCATGGGGGCCGGAGGACATGCCGGGAATCATCCGAAGGGTCATCACCCACCGCCTCTCGGTGGACCCCTCGGCAAAAGCAGTACAACAACGAAGAAGACCCCTCTCCGCCGAAAGGAGGGAATTCGTGAAGAAGGAGGTCGCCATGCTCCTCTCTATTAAGCACATCAAGGAGGTGAAATATCCCTCATGGCTGGCCAACGTAGTCCTCACACAGAAGCCTCCTACCTTCCGCATGTGCGTGGACTACACAGATCTCAACAAGGCGTGCCCTATGGACCCTTTTCCTTTGCCCAATATTGATCAACTTGTGGATGAGACCGCGGGATGTGAAATCATGTCATTCCTCGACGCATTCCGCGGGTATCATCAGATCTTCATGCATGAAGAAGACGCCGAAAAGACAGCCTTCATGACTCCCGAGGGCATCTTCTGCTACCTAGTGATGGCCTTCGGCCTAAAGAACTCAGGGGCCACTTACACCCGGATGGTGGCCCGAGTCTTTCAAGCCGTCCTAGGGCGCACCATGGATGCCTATGTCGACGACATGATAGTCAAAAGAAAGCAATCTTCCAGCCATGCCGACGACCTCCGGGAAATTTTCGCTATCATGCAGAAGTTCAACCTTCGGCTAAACCCGAAGAAGTGCACCTTCGGCGTCCAAGGGGGCAAATTCTTAGGCTACATGGTGAGCCGAAGGGGTATTGAGGCCAATCCCGAGAAGATCCAGGCCATCATCAACATGGAGCCCCCACGCAATGTGAAGGAAGTCCAACGGTTGACGGGCCGCCTGGCAGCCCTCAACCGCTTTCTATCTAAATCAGCGGAGAAGTCTCTACCCTTCTTCCAGATCATGAGAAAGACGGCTGGCTTTCAATGGACTCCAGAATGCCAGGGGGCTTTCGACGAACTCAAACGTTATCTATCTTCTCCCCCTGTGCTATCCAAACCAAAGGTAGGGGAGACCCTCTATCTCTACCTTGGGGTCAGCCCGGCAGCCATCAGCTCCGTGCTCATCCGGGAGGAAGATGGCGTCCAACATGCCATCTTCTATGTAAGCAAGACCCTAAGGGAGGCCGAGCTCAGGTACTCCCCTGTGGAAAAAACGGTGTTAGCAATCGTTTGGACCGTCAAGAAGTTGGGCCACTACTTTCAGGCTCACCCGGTTCAGGTCCTCACTCATCAACCCCTCGGCGCCCTCATGAGGAGCCCCACCAGCTCCTCCCGCATGGTGAAATGGGCTATCTTCTTGAGCCAGTACAACATTGACATCCGTCCGAGGCCTGCCATCAAAGGCCAGGCCCTGGCGGACTTTGTGACGGAGTGTACCGCAAGGGCAGCCACGGACGAGGAGCCCTCGGCTACCTCGGATGACTGGTGGACCATATACACCGACGGCTCCTCCGCGACCAAAGCATGCGGGGGAGGGGTAGTCCTCATTACTCCCGAGGGCTTCAGAGCCTACTATGCAATCCGCTTCTCCTTCAAAGTCTCCAACAACGAGGCCGAATATGAGGCCCTCCTATGTGGCCTTCGGCTGGCTGCCAACATGAAGGCTCGGCAGATCCACATCAAATGCGACTCCAAGTTGGTTGTTGGCCAAATTTCCGAGGAATATGAGGCCAAGGAGGGAAGAATGAAACAATACAAGGAAGCGGCCAAGGAGTTGCTTAAGGTATTTGAGGCACACTCTCTCACTCAAATACCGAGGGCTCAGAACTCCGAGGCCAACATACTATCTAAGCTCTCGGCCGACTCCCTCGAGCACATCTCCAAGATTGCTAAAATTGAGGAGATCAGTCTCTCAAGTATCCATGCAAGCCCCGTCATGAACATACAACAACGCCAAGAGGACTGGATCTCAGATATCACCACTTTCATCTCCACAGGGCAGCTACCCGAGAACGAGACCCGCGCTAAACTAGCAAAGCTGAGGGCTCCTAGCTACACCATCGAAGACGGAAGGCTCTACAAACGGTCCTACAACGGCACGCTACTTCGGTGCCTTCATCAAGACGAAGCCGAGGTCGCAATGGAGGAAGTGCACAGTGGAACTTGCTCAGCTCACCAGGGACCCTTCTCCATGTCCCGAAGGCTAATTCTCCAGTGCTACTTCTGGCCAACCATGGCCAGAGATTGTGCTGACCTTGCCCGAAGGTGCACTGCATGTCAACATTTCCAGAAAGCCCCCGGCAGGCCAGCGGTCAACTGTGCCCTCATCAGCACATCTGTCCCCTTTTCTCGATGGGGGATAGACCTTGTGGGCCCTCTGCCGAGGGGTACCTCCAACAACAGATACATCATTGTGGCCATCGACTACTTTACCAAGTGGGTGGAGGCTGAGCCCCTCGCCAGCATCACAGAGGCGAAGTGCCGTCACTTCGTCCTCAAGAACATCCTCACAAGGTTTGGCGTCCCCCAGCAGATCATCTCCGACAATGGAACACAATTTGAGACAGCCCCCTTCTGTGCCCTTTTGGAGGCATGGGGCATCAAACACACCTTCTCCTCCGTTGCCTACCCTCAAGGCAACGGGCAAGTAGAGAACGCCAACCGGACCTTGCTCGAGGGTCTCAAAAAGAAGCTGGAGGCCGAGGGCGGTGGCTGGGTGGAAGAACTCCACAACATCCTTTGGGCCTACCGCACCACCCCTCGGCGGGCAACAGGTGAAACACCCTTTTCCCTCTGCTACGGTTTTGAAGCCAAAGCTCCTACGGAAGTCACCCTTCCCACCCAGAGGGTGATCCAATATGACCCCGAGGTCAACGACAGCAACATGGCCCTCGACCTCCACCTCCTTTCAGAACGCCGGGAGCAAGCCTTCATCCGGGCAGAAAACTACCGAAGGCAAGTCAAAGGCTACATCGACGCCAAGGTTCGCACCCGAGAATTCCAAGTGGGGGACTATGTCCTCCGGAGGAGGGAAGCCAGCCAACCGACCGAGGGAGGCAAAATGGCACCAAAATTCGAAGGTCCCTACATCATAGCAGCCATCATCAAACCTGGGACTTACAAGCTCAAACGCCCCAACGAAAAGAGGTCCCTAGGCACTGGAATGTACACCACTTAGTTAAATTTTATCAATAATGTAAGAGCGGCCAAGCCCTCACAACTAGTGAATGTACTACCCTATGGCCCAAGGCCCCCAATTTTGAGGAATGAAGACACATTCAAGACACCAAGAACAAACCGCAAAACAATTATGAGTGGGCAAGCCCTCATACCAACGACAGGCCCCAAGCCTCACCACGAGAAGAACCCCCTCCGGCACCAAGTGCCGCGGGCGGACACCATCAACACCTTCAACAAGACCCCTCGGTACCAAGTACCGAAGGTGGGGACTCCCATCACCGGCAACAGGAAACACTAAGTGTTTCATTTCAAGACCCTTCGGCACCCAGTGCCGGGGGTACACATCTCCACCTTCAACATCAAAAAGAAGAACACCTAGTGTTCCCACAGAAGACCCCTCGGTACCAAGTACCGGGGGTACATGTTTCACCCGTCGACATCAAAAGAACACTAAGTGTTCCTGCAGAAGACCCCTCGGTACCAAGTACCGGGGGCTACATATCGAAACTAACACCAAGTGTTGTTTCTAAAAGCCGTACCTCACGAGGATGCATATACCGAAGGCGCCACCATCGGTGCCGGTGGCACGTAGTGCCCCCGGCCATTTGCAACTAGTGTGCAAATGAAAACCCTTCCTTAAAATGCTTTCCGCGTCACTACCCCCAGGGTATGACAGGCATGAGAAATGCCCAGGATTCGACTTTCAAAAACGGAACGCTTTCCGCGTCATCACCCCAAGGGTATGACAGGCACGAGAAATGCCCAGGATTCGACTTCCAAACCGAAACGCTCCCCGCGCCACCACCCCAAGGGTGTGGCAGGCCACGGACTATGTCTAGCGCCGAGGGGACGACTTTCAAAAATGAGGCGCTTTCCGCGCCATCCCCCAAGGGGAGGCAGGTTACAGACCATCATATCTTGTACCCAGGAAACGACCCTCGATCCCCTCGGAACTCGGAAGGTTAACCCGAGGGAGGAGAGCCATTGGTGTATTCTGATGGTCTCCTGATAGGCCCAGCCTTACCAAGAAACCAAGTTTCTTGATGCCTTCCCTTCACCACCAACCAAAAAAAAGAGGGGGTGAAGGGGAGTAGACTCAGCGAGAAATCAAAGAGTACACTCCAACAGATCACAACATGCCGAGGGCTCCCCACGGGAACACCTCCGGTAATTGAAGGCTCCTATTTCCCGAAGGATACTACTCAAACAAATATCATCAAGAAACGGCTAAGTCCACTGCTTGGTCACCTCCGGTCACACAAGCCCCGAAGGCTTCAACAATACGAAGGGACTGGACTATCCAAAGTCCACTAAACGGTACCTCAAACAAATACCGAGGGCATCTGTTATGCACCAATACCGAGGGCCCCTTACCCCATGACAAGGGACACAACTGGCTAAGTCAAACTCTACAACTTTCCAAGTGAATGCCGAGGGCACATACTCCTCATCGGCTTTCTTTACAACAACAGGATTCCACACTTTTCCTAAGTCCATACTTTTGGAAAATGACAACAACCGGAGGCTAATATGTCACCCGACAACCGAAGGCATCTATTACAAATCATCAAAGGCCAACCGAGGGGGCTTATTTCGAAATATCTGCCCCTCGGACAGACTCCTCACTGACCGAAGGTTCAACATCTACGGCACACTTTGAGATTTTTCTAAGTCCCACATATTTGGCCCTCGGCCAAATACTCATACAACACAAGGGCATCACGATCACCCGAAGGGTCCTATTCATATACCCGGAGGGATCTACGTCCGGAAGCTCAACATCAATTTACGCTTAGAAAATATTCTAAGTCCTAAATGAGTAGCCCCCGGGCATCTCGCAAAAGTGACCCAGAGTCAGAGGGCACCCATCACCCGAAGGCAACACAAGGAAGCAACACTTAGAGTAAAAATTCTAAGTCCTAAAGATTGGGCCCCCGACCCAACCAATATTACAGCTAAGGGAATATGATAGCCGAAGGCTATGCGATACAACAGCACTTAGAAAATTTTCTAAGTCCTACATATTTTTCCCTCGGTCAACTGCTCATCTCAACTTATGAAGGGACCTCATAGCCGAAGGCTACCTATCAATCGAAGGCTACAGTACACAAGGAATCAACGCTGAGGAAAGTTTTCTAAGTCCTGAAGATTGCCCCCCGGCCTAATCAACATTTCAGTTGGGGCTCCACAGTAGCCGAAGGCTGCATGACACACTACATTTGCAAAAAATTTCTAAGTCCTGTACATTGGGCCCTCGGTCCAACATTCACACATCAGGAAGGAGGCTGCCAGCCGAGGGCTTCCAAGGGCAAACTACACTCAGAAATCTTTCTAAGTCCTAAGGATTGGGTTCTTAATCTAATCCTCACACAGCAATTGAACTACAAACACCCGAAGGCCCTATGGCGTGCTACACTTAGAAAAATCTTCTAAGTCCTAATTATTGTTGAGCCCTCGGTTGTATATCCAGCAAAGGGTGCCCAACTACCGAAGGCTACAACCGTATTCAAACACTTAGAAAATATTCTAAGTCCTAGACATACATTCAAAAAGGGCGAAGGCATACACTCAAGAAAAAACGACGGCATACATTCAAGGAGGAATGAATTAAAGCAAACAAGTCATGTATATATACAAGGCCCGAAGGCTAACACACATCCATCGATCATCACAAAAAGGAGTAAATGTAATTGTTACAAACAGGCCGAAGCCGAAGGATCAATGGTGTTCATTACAAGAGCTGTTCAGAAATTTCTAAGTACAAAATCATTCGACAACCTCAACAGCAACATTCCCCGGGGCATCCTCTGCAGCCGGCCTCGACGACACCTCCGCTCCGGCCTCAACAACGTCGTCCTCGGCCTCCTTCTTCAGCTCTGTGTCCTCAAGATCGGGCCGTTGTACACCTTCGGGAAGGGATTCACGGACATCAGGCTGCAGGGGAGGAAGGCCATATGCCGAGGGGGCGAAATCCTTTGGCTCAACGCTCAGGTGCCGGGCCATCCTCCGATAGATGAGGGCCTGGGTGAAGAATTCGCCGGCCTCATAATATTCTCTGCCCTTCCGGGCCATCCATTCCCACCCAGGGCCCTCGGCCCATTCATCAACGCATGCCTCCACGACCGAGGACACCCACACCTTGCGTCCCTCGGCTCTCCAACCCTCAGCGACGAAGGCATCAACGGCCTCCTCCTGAGCCTTGGCGACGGCTAGCGCCTTGGAATCCTCGGCCTCCTTGGCAGCTCTCCTGGCCTCCTCAGCAGCGGCCTCAGCATCAACCTTGCTCTTTTCTGCAGCCTCCAATCTTAGCTCCATTTGCCGAAGCTCCTCTTCTAGCCTGGCCCCCAGCTTCACCGCCTCTTTGTTTTTGAGGATACACTCCTTCATTTTGGCGTCCTGCTCTGCTTTATGGAGGCGCCATTCTTGAAGCCTCCGGGCCTGTTCGCCGAGGGCTAGACAAGCCTCCAGATCAACAACGAAAACGGTTAAAGGCAATCACACAAAATGACCAAAGGAAAAAAGGAAGAAAGCCGAGTGAACACTTACAGAGAGGGAGGAGCGGAGAATGTGGTCCTCGAGGACCGCATCATTATAAGCCCCGAGGGCAGCCCTATCCGTCTCAGGGGTTATGCCCCTCAAGATGGCCCCCGGGTCAACAGCGCCGCTGGCCAGAGATGTCCCCCTCGGAAGAGAAACATGGAGGACCTCAGGCAGCAACTCCTCTGCCCCCGCCGGCGTTCCACCCGACGGCTTCTCCACGTGCACCCCGGAGGCGGGGTGCTCATCAACAATCACGGTCGGGGGCTCCTTATCGGTGATATCCCCCTTCTTCGGCTTTTTGGTAGCCGGGGGGGACCCTTTGGCCGCCGCCTTCCTCTTGCTGGCAGCGGCATCGCCCTCGGATTTCTTGAAGAGGGCAGTGGCGGGCTTCTGGTTGCCCTGTCCTGACCCCTTCGGGTCCTGTTTCTTCAGACGCGCAAGGCCCTTCACGTTCACCATGGACACGGGGATACCTGCAAAAATACGACAAAGGATTAGGCCGACGGGTCTACAGCGAAGGGACAATGACATCCAAGCAAAACAAAAAAAAACTAAGTACAAAAATCTAAAGCCCTCAGCTCCTACCTCCGGCTCCTCCGAAGGCCTTGTTGAAGAGAGGATACTTCTCGTCGGTCTCCCCTATGAAGCGGTACCTTCGGAACCCGAGGGTGTATAAGTCCTCCTCAAGGGTGCAATCTTTGATCGCCACATTCTTATTCTTCCCTTCCGGGAACTTGGCTAGCTTTAGGCCGTCTTTCTCGAGGGCAGCACTCCTGATCTTTTCGTGCCTTCGGAATCGATCGCGCGGTTCCCTCGGGAATGGGTTCTCGCCCAACTTCACATAGCACCAACGTTCCCTCCACCCTTTGTTTGAAGAAGGGGCATCGGAGAATAGTTTGAAACGGGCGATCTGCTGCAGATTCGCGTATCCCTCGCCGTTTTCGTGCCCCCCTCGGCACAGATTAAAGCTCTGGAAGAATAGATCCAGGCTGGGCTTCACCCCTCGGGACTTGCAGAGCTGGAGGAACCCCGCAATGTAGGAGTGGCTGTTGGGCGTAAGCTGGCAGGGGACCAAACCAACAAACCTCAGGTACTCCCGAAGGAACGGGTGCAGAGGGAACCTAAGTCCCATAGAAACCGAGAGGATGTGGATGGCGATACACCCCTCGGGCGCCCTGGACAATACGTCGTCAGGACCCGGCTCCACCACTTCGGCCGAGGGTCCCACGTGCAGCTGAGTAACGTACAGATCTGCCCTATCAGCTTTCGACTTAATCTCGAGGGACTCGGTGTTCAACCAACTGTACCCCTCGGGCATGTCCACTGGCTTTCCTTGATCAACAGCCCTCTCCTTCTTTTTGGTAGCGGCCTTCGCCTTCTTCTTCTTCAACCCGGAGACCGCCCTCAGAGGTGTCGGATCTAGCGGCCTCGAGCTACTTGCTTCCCCAGAACCCCCCAGGGGGGGGGGGGGGGGAGAACAGCAATTGTAACCTTCGTGTTCTCCTTTTGAGCTTCGTCCTCCGCCACCTGGTACGCGAAGGCTAATTCTTCATCTTCGCACTCCTGTTCGAAGCCCTCGGCTTCCACTTCAGCAGCAAGGGCCTTCTGCAACTCCAAGGCTACGACTTCGTCATCGGAAACCGAGGGCGCACTGCTAGTTGACTCAACATCGGAAGCAACCTCGTCCTCAACCGAGGGCTCCCTCGAGATATTTTGCGAGTCGCTTTGGGACGACATCCTTGGTGTACTTAAGCTAAGACTCCTAAACCGAGGGTTCTCTACAAAGCTCTAACACCTAACCTAAGGCCAGGGAGCAAAAGCTTACGAAAAATGGTGAGGAACGAAGGAAGAACTGACCTCTGAAAGTTGCTGTGATTGAGGGTGATTTTCTCTCTCTAGAAAAATTCCGACAGAGCTTCGCTAAGACAGGTGATCGCGCAAGAAGAAATGACTCTGGCTCCGGGGTATTTATAGGCGCTGGAATCCGGGCTTGGGCCCGGAAACCGGGCCTCCGGACGGACCGTCATCATTACGCGCCGTGTTTTCACCCAACCGGTGACGCCGCCCACGGGCAGCCAACCGTCACGCGCCACGTGTCCTCCTCCCCCAACGACTATATCCCGTTGATACATATTCCAACGGCTATATTTCCAACGGCTATATTCTGGAAGCCCCCGGGTTTTCTACTTCACTCCACTTCATCAAGGAGAGCCTCCGGGTACACTTACCCAGAGACGCCCCCGGATTGTGCCCCACACAGCACATAACAGACGCCTTCGGGATCACTCCTTCAGAAGCCCAAGGCTTCATGACAGGCCACCCCTCGGGGATTTCCCCTCAGCACTGTAAGGACCGGGTAGCCCCCGGGGAGTATGCCTCATTGACGGAATAGCCTACAGCACGCAGGTAATGGGAGCCCCCAGATATCCCCATCACCAACTAATCAACAAGCAGGGGACCCCCCGGTGACAATTCAACTACTGCCCTCATCCATCGCGCCCTCGATCCCCAGATTGAGGGGCTCCCCTTCGGCACCCCCGGGACATCAACAGCAAGCCTTCGGCTAATCAACAAATGAGCCCTCAGAAAAAGGAGAGCCTTCGGCTAATCAACACATGAGCCCTCAGAAAAAGGAGAGCCTTCGGCATTACCGTTATTCTCCATTTTTGACCAAGGTTTCACATTTTCGATTCATCGTTGGGGGAATTCGGTGCACTCTTTTTCCCTCATTAGGATTTTTTCCCCCAGGGTTTTTCCTAATGAGGTTTTTAACGAGGCATCCCCCTAAAATGAAACGAAAAGCGTCAGCCTTCGGCCCACAACATCAACGCAACTACTCTACTCCTTTTCACCACTTTACAAGTGCCTCAAGGAGTGGGGGACTGGAGGACCCCCTCGGGAAAATCATTAAATCACAAAATTGGTGAAAAATTCCAACAAACGGCAAAGCAAGCCCTCAAGTCCCGACATGTGGGTAAACTGAGGGACTGCCTTCGGCAGGGACATGCAAGCGACAAACCAACCTCAGAAGACACAAATTACTCCTTTTCCCTCAAGTACCTTTCGACAAAAGGAGTGAGGGACTCCTGATGGAGTATATGGCCCGGGAACACCCGACCCACAGACTCCTACTACTCAGTGAAATCCCAACAGGCCCAAAAGGCCCAACAGGCCCAAATCACAGCACCCAGAGTACCAAGCAGCCCGCAAAGCGCACCAAGGGTGCCTTTGGCCCCCCGACCGAAGGCTTTAAACTCTCACAGAACGGGTTTTCCAAGCAAACTAAGAAACTGGGAGAAAAACGGCAGAAAACAGTAGCCCTCGGCATCTGGAGCCCTCGGCACTCAGGGGTCCTCGGCACTGAGAGCCCTTGGCTAGTCCTCTGCAGCCGAGGGCACCTCTCCCGACATGATATCCGCACCACATGCGTACAGATCACCGTACCCTGTACAGATGTCCCATCCAACAGCCGCATTAAATGCGGCCACATGCGGCTGCCAGCGCCAACCAGTTGAGATGACCTCTCGACCAATGGGCGCTTGACACGTGTCCATGTCCGTTATTTATTGCTACTATAAATAGCACCCCTTTTCCCCATTTGTAACCAAGTGAAGAACGCTGAAAACGCTCCACACTTATAATATACTTTCTCTCTCTACATTTACTTGCTCTGACTTCTCTCTTGTTACTCCCCGTAATAACCCCTCAGATAAGCTACCCCCCGGGTACACTATCCATCAGTCTTCTTCAAGTGTAGATGTCTCCTGGGATGCACTTCCTTGCTTCCTTTAAGACTGGTCCTTTTACTGAGTTTCCTTGAAGTATACCCACTTCACCACTCCAGTTACTTGGACGCCCTTCTCGTGAAAGAAGAATACTTATGAAAACAGAGGTTTCTCCAACTTGCTTCGTCACAAAGGATGTGTATATGAAGTGTTTGAAGTGTTGAAGAACTGTAGGAACTTTGCTCTGGTTGGAAGAAAGGATATGAAAATAATATCTTTCCAACGTAAGCTTTTCTTGTTGAGGAAGATGAAGTTGAGGTCTCAAGAAAGCTTGTTTGAATGTTGTAGAGAGAGAACAAGTTATCCGGTAGTTCTTCGTGAAGTATCATATATACTAGGGTTGTCTTCCCATTGGAGGAGGAGACAACTGCATTAAATGCGCGTACTGTTGAGTTGACCGGTAGGACTCAGTAAAATGGGCGAGTTGCTATATTGGGATAAAGTTTCCTGGAATGTCGGCCAATCATCGGCTTTAACTCTACAACGTATGTAGCTCATTAAATGAGCATTAAATGCTTGTACTGTAGCTATTCCGTCGAAATCTCCTAGCCGTTGAGGGAATCTTCCGTTGTTTTAACTGGCTTAGATAGACTCAAGAAAATCTTCTAAGTGTGAGGCCTTCTTGCGTGCTTCACAGAAGAGTAAGTATAGAGGGCTTTGGGGACTTTTGACTAGAGAAATCAGCAGAGGGCCTTGGGGGTCTTCTGTCTAGAGAATCCAACAGAGGGCCTTGGGGGTTTTCTGTCTAGTCGACTATACTAAAGTACTTACACTTGGAAAACATTTCTAATACAAAATTCTAAAGGGTGTACTGTAATATTCTAACTAATCTAGCATAATCAAAATCTAAGTACAATTATTCCTTACAAATTGTCATCAATATTTAAGAACAAGACTTATTGATCATAAGAAGGAAGTTTTACAAGCTTTTTCCTTTCTAAAAAACTAATTATTACAAAACAGCTTGGTCCAACTATTGCCTTCGTGATGCATACAACCATACATCATCGTCATTTTTTGTTGGTATTTATCCATGTCTTGCTTCTAAACTTCACTCGGATCTTTATCCATCATTAGAAATTCAGCAAGTTATATGACAAACATACCACAATTGTCCCCTGTAAACCACAAATGTTTGAATATAAAGGTAAACATGCATATATAATGTATTGAGAGATATGTAAAGAATATCAAATTATAGCCTCACATACCCATCTTCTTTAGTTATATTATAGGAAAACCCCAATTACCATGTACTGTAGAATCACTTCAATATCATGTCAGAAAAAACAAAAGAACATTAAGAAAGTAACATTTTTTATTGTAACCTTCAACATGTTGAACGGAATTCACGTCTCCTAATACTTTAAGAAAAAAAGATCAATAGGAATCCAATTACATCAATGAGGGAGAGGACATGGATAAACAAACCCCCTGCAACTCTAATTTTGAAGCTAAACTTTGGTCAAAACCTTATTCGTCTTCAGAATTCAATTTCGATTTCTAGGAAGTCATCCCTCACCATCCACATCCAGCTCCGTCCAACTGGCTCGTCTGCGCCACTAGATTTCCGTCTAGGCTTCTCACGAAGTAAGTGAGCAAGTATAGCTTGTTGAAGATGGGACTTCTAGAATTGTTCCTCGAAGGCCTTGTTCATGACCACCAAGTCCAACACCATGGCATGTACGATAATGCGGTCCGAGCCACTTTCACTAACGACAGTCTCAACGGCGTTGAAGGCTTCTCCCAAGAAGAGCTTAGCGCCTGGTTTCTCGTAAAAGGAATCATCGTCCACTATTAAAAGGTGGATTTTGTTGTTGCTGTTCAAGAAACCCTGATAGAGTATATCTCCTGAATTCTAGAGAGAAGTGAGAGCTAGAGAGAGAAGTGCAATAATATGCTTCAATAGAATGATTTTGTAACCCCTATAACTACTCCCAAGGGGAGTATTTATAGAGAAAATTAGGGTTGGGCTCCCAAGCCTTGGGCTTGGGAGGCCCATTTACAACTGGACCGCTACTGGGCCGAATACAAAGCCACTAATGGGCTGTACAAACGAGTAAGTATAGGATCCGATTCTGGGAGGTCATCGTGGCCGACGAGGGCGTGGCCGACGAGGGCACGGCCGACGAGGGCACGGCCGACGAGGGCACCCGGGTTCCTTGGACTCAGGATCATAATCCGGGTTGGCTTCTTCTCGGCCGACGGGGGCGTCTTGGCCGACGAGGGCGCCACTCTGTTGTCTTGTGCTCTGTCCTTCCGAGTATGTGGGTCCTGGGGCTCAGACCCATATACTCCATCAGGAGTCCCCCACTCTCTAAGCTGAGACAGACGAAGTGAAGGAGAGTAGATTTCTGTGCTGTTGCTTCTGGCCGTTAGCCGTTGCGGCGTTGGCGTTGTTTCCTCTTTGGTGATCCTGTTCTGCGCTTTGGCCGTTACCTATTCCTCGCTGTGGGCGGGGAGGCCGTTGTTTCAATGGTGGCCGTTGAAGGCGATGAGTATCCTTCTTTCGATGGTGGCCGTTGAGGGCGCGCTTTCCCTTTCCTGGCCGTTGATGGTTGAGGTTTATGTTTGGGCCGGTGAGGTCGTTCCTTGCTTTGAGGACGATGGCGTCCTTTCCTTTGGGTGGCCGATGAGGGTGCTCGCGCACTCCTTTTGGCCGTTGATGGTTGGCCTTCGTGTTCTTGGCCGAAGGGCCCGTCAAGATTAGTTGTTTGGCGGAGGACGATGAGTGTCCTTGCCTCTAGTGGCTTGTTGGCCGTTGCTAATGACGTTTTGGGCCTTTGGCCGATGAGGTTCCGTTGTGTTGTGTGGATGATGTGGCCATGTTTTGTGGTTACCTTGTTTATACCTTTGTTTTGTTGAGGCCGGTGTAGTCCCCCAGTCCCCCACTGCTTCAGGCCGAAGAGTGTGAGGGGTGAAGGAGTTGCTTGAGTCCTTGGCCGAAGCGGTCTCGCCGTAGTCCCCCTGAATCCAACTCTCATGGCGATTTTCTGGCCAAGGTAACCCTGTGGGAGAACCCTTGTGCGCAGATCGCTTGTAGAGAGTTATCATCAAGGGTTATTACGAGGAGCCGAAGGCTGTGGACTATTTGTTCCCTTTGTTCTGTGGCCGTCACGTACCTGGCCGTTGCCATCCTCTTATTGTTTGGCATTTTTGAGATATTGGTGAGCAAGTGGGACGTTGTGGGCGCTTGCTGGCAGTTGTAAAGCCGTTGAGCGTGTGTAGGCCGTAGAGTCTGATTTGCCAGTGGGGCGTTGATATGGGTTGGTCCTGGCCCGTTGGTGACGTGGTGGCCCCCCAGTGGTGGCCGTTGATGTGGCCATTGGGTGAGTGCCACGTGTAGTGACCGTTGGTGGGGGGGGGGGGGTCTATAAATACCCCTTCCCCTCCGACGAAGAATCACATTTGCATTCTGAATTTGTCGAAGTGCTGGCCGATTTTCTAGAGAGAAACTCCCCAGCCTGTTCTTCGTGTTCTTCATTGTTTGAGGTTAGTGTTCATCACGATCTTCCTCACTTTTCATATTTTGCTCCGTAAGTAGTTGATCTAGTGTTAGGCGTTTAAACACCTTTAGATCGTAAGTTGTTCTCCTTAAGTCCGTAAAAGTAGTGATGAAGAGCTTGAACGAGGACTACTACCCCTACGACGACCAGCCCTCCACGAGGTCCCTTGACTACGAGGTGCTCGAGGAGTTTGAGGAGGAGATAGAGCGTTTGAGCCCATACAAATCCGGAGAGCTGATGGACGAGGAGATCGAGGACGAGGAGTCCGCCTCCTCTTCAGAGGGTGAGGACGTAGGCGCGTCCCGAGCGGTGGACGGGGCGTCCACTTCTGCTGCCGTTCCGTGCCCGAGGCCGGTATCTGCCGTGAAGGGCGCAGCGAAGCCGAAGAGGGTGAGGAGGCCGAAGAATGGGCCGGGTCTCTCCTACTTGGACCTTACCAACATATTCCTGATTAAGCCGGAGAGCAGTGAGGCCGACTACCTTGTCGCCCAGATGTACGTGGGGCCGTTCGGGCGGGTTAGGGCACCCAGGCCGACGGACCATGTTCTACTTCCGCCACCGGGATACTTCGGAGTATACCCGATAAGTTTTGCTAAGGGGTTGAGGTTCCCCCTTCACCCTTTCGTCACCGAGTATCTGGACATGGTGGGGCTTCCTCCGGCCCTGCTGACGCCGAACAGTTATTCCTTGATAGTGGGCTTCTTGCTTCGGTGTGAGGAGTTGGGCTACAGGCCGACCACGGCCTTATTCATGAACTTGTACCAGATCGGCCGAGGAAGCCACAAGAACTGTGCGGCCTATGCCACACTTCAACAGCTGCCGAGGAAGAGGAGCTTCACGGATTTGCCTACGTCCATTCATGGGTGGAAGAGCAAGTTCGTGTTTGTGTCCATTGGTGAGAGTGGCACCGAGTTCCCCTCCCTCGGCCATACCGGGAGGTTCAACCTTCATGACCCGCCGAAGAGCTCTATTTTGGACGCTCAGGTGGAGGCTTTCCTGGAAGGGGGGCCGAGGAGCGTGAAAGATTACGTCACTGAATACAAGATGACGGCCCTCGGCTTCTTTAGATATCACTTGTATGGAGATAAGGAGGATGACCTCCAACTCTGGCCGAGGATGACCACCACATTTGAGGAGGCCGATGGCCCGCCTTTGGGCATTCCTGCTGAGGCCGATGGTAATTTTTCTTCGGCTTTCTGTCTTTACGTTTTGTCCTTTTCCTTACTAATCTGTTTGTGCTTTTCCCTTGTAGATTTTGTCATGGACCGCCGTTCCATGATGGCCATTGCAAAGGCCAAAGCGGCCGAGGAGATTGCTGCTAAGGCGGCCGAAGCGGCCAGGCGTGCCGCGGCCGGTGTGAGCGGGGCTACTGCAGATGCGGCCCCAAAGCCTGCCCCGTCCAAGAAAAAGAGACCGGCCACTGACGGCCAGAAAAAGTTGACCGAGGCCGGCGTGAGCGTCTCTAAGAAGACGAAGAGGGCTCCTTCACCTTCTCCTGCCAGTGAGGCCGGTACGCTTACTGTCCCCAGCGTGGGCGATGGTGGTCCCGTCGTGGACCTTACTGTTGCTGATGGTGCCGCCCCAGCGCTTCCTCTCGTCCAGGAACCACGGACGCAGAGGGCCGGCAAGGAGGTTGCCGGTGCCACCTATCAGAAAGTGATAGAGTACCCCGTCGGCGGGGGCGTGTTTAATGAGCTCGTCCCCGGCCATGTCGTCCTGGCCAAGGCCATGCCGGCCAAAGATCGGGCTCATCTGAAGAAGCTCGAGGACCCGAAGATCTATGAGGGTGGCATGGATCTCCTCGTCCAAGTAAGTGATTGTCCTTATACCCTTGTCTTTCTTCGGCTATGTAGAGTTTTTGCCTGACCTTAGTTTTTCTTCTGCAGAGTGCCTTCATGCTTATGGAAAGCCATAAGAGGCAGTACTGGGAGATTGCCCGCCTGCAAGCGCTGGAGCAGAAGGCTGCCTCGGCCGACGAGGCGGTAGCCTGCCTTGACCGGCTCCGGGAGGATGCCAAGGCGCTGCAGGCCAAAGCTGATGAGGCCGTCGCGGCCAGGGACGTTGCCCTGGTCCAGCTCGAAGAGAGCAAAAGGGAGCTCGCAGAGTCCCGTAGAGCGCTTGAGGCCGAGAAGCGCAGGAGCGAGGAGGCCGCCAAGGCGAAGGCTGAGGCCGAAGCTGCCGTCGTGAGGGCTGCTGATGAGGCTGTTGAGAAGTTCTTGGCCGAAGGGTGGAAGGCCGATGAGAGGCTCCCCTGGTGCTACGAGGTGGTGGCCGCCAGGCTGGAGAATTGGGGGATGAACTCCCCTGCCGGCCGGGAGTATTTCAGCCAGGAGATGTCTGTTTACTACAACCTGGGCCAGGAGCGGATGCAAAGGCTCCTGTACCGGCGGCTATCCCGGGCGTTGAAGGCCATGAATTACACGGCTGGATGGGCGAGACGGAACCTGAAGCTCCCAAAGCTGATGAAGGATCCCGAAGGGTAGGCCACGCTTCCGCTGTCGGAGCGGGAGTCCCCCATAAAAAGCTCCGGCCTCGGCGAGCCGGACTATACGGAGTTCGATTTCTTGGATGATGCCACCAGCGCCGCTGCCGGCCAGGAAGCTGAGGCCGATGAGGAGGAGGCCGACGAGGTTGAAGAGCCAGCCCCGGAGGCTTGATCGGCTAGTCCCTATTGTAGTTAGCTTTTCATTTGTTGCCCAATTATGTAATGGCCGTAGTGCCCCCCAATTGTAATGAATTTGATCAATTGAAGAAATTTTTGCTGTCCTTTTCGGCCTTGAATCCTTTGTGTGCTTGTTTGCTTTGTCATTTCAATTCTGTAAATTGTCTTAAGTATTAAGTCATGACTTGGGTCACCCGCGAGCGTCCGCTACGTCCGTGAGGTTGGCCTTCCCGTTCAGTAGTCTGGTCGGCCTATGCCTCCTTGCTTTACTGTCAACACTTAGGATTTTGTTTCAAAAATTTCCCCAAGTGTTTTTGGGTCCGTGTAGCTCCTGTCTTTACGGCCTAGTGGCTTGATCGGCTTGGACGTAGTTTCATAACACTTAGGAATTTTTCAAAGTGTTTCTAAGTGTTTTGGGATCCACTTAGGTGCTTTCCTTTCGTCCTGGGGCCTGGTCGGCTTGACCGGTGTTCCTTCGATATCATAACACTTAGGATTTTTCCACAAAGTTTCCTAAGTGTTTTTTTATTCCTTTTAGGTGCTTCCCTTTCTAGCCCTGACCGCAGTGCCCGTTCCGTCCAGGCGTTGGCGTCCTTATCGTCCTGGCCTTGGATTCATCCCAGGTGTTTTAGCCAGGGCCGTTGTCGGCTTGCATCCATGTGTTCTGGCCGATAAGGGTACCTTCACCATAGTCTTGTGGACTTTGAATTTGTCACAAGTACACATGTAGAGGTGTAGGTGGTTAACGGCTTTGTAGTATGCTGGTACCCGCGTCGGCTAGAATGCCTTTATTTGAGTACTTAGATACTTTCCTGGGTAGAAATGTTAGGCATTTACTTCTTTGCGGTGCCACTGCCGGCCAAGGTCTAGCTTGTGGCCGATGAGGGTGCTGGATAAGGAATAGCTTGTCCAAGGAGATGGTCCTGCCTTCGTCGGCTAGTCATGGTTCCAGTGCCTGCGTCGGCCATCCGAGGTGCTGTGGCAAGTAGAGGTTGTTTCTTGATTACTTGATCCTTTCGCGGGTGTGATAAGTGCCCGCTTCGTCCTGGTCATCCTCAGGATTGTGATGCTTTGTTTCATACCAAACGTTGGTGCCTCAAAGGACTATGGCCGATGAAGGTCACCTCTCGCGTGTCACCCAACCGATGTGGTTAGGGTTGTAAAGGCGTGTGTATCGGCCTTGATTGTTCCGTTGTAGTGTGTGGACGTGTCGTCCATGTTACCTGTTAGTGGTACTAAACTTGTGTTCAACTGATATGTACTTGGCCAAAATGAGCCTGAATTGTGGGGATTTTATTTTTTCATTGCTCGAGGCCGGCAAGTGTGCGCGGTCGTCGGCTTCCCTCTTTTTCCCTTGTATGTTTTTTTTTTGTTTCGGGGGGTATCCTTCTTTCAGGCTTCGGCCGAAGGGTGTGCTCGTCCTTCGGCCGGTTCGGACTTCGTTTATAACGTCCGTGGTCTCAGGGCGGGTCCCGTCGCCTATTTATGACGCGGGCTAGACTTTTGGTCGGTTTCCAACGGCTGTCGTTGCCCATCCCTGAGTTTTGGGATTTTGTCACCTCGGCCATGATTTCAGGCCTGTCGTCCTGCGATCTGGCGCGTGGACGACGCGGTGAGCTTCCCGTTTCAAGACGTGGGCCGTTTGCGGGCCCCTCGTCCTGGGGACATCGTCGGCCATACCTGAGTGTTTCACTTTTAGGCTTACGGGGCCAGGACGATGTGCTCTCTCAGCTAGGCCTGAGCCCTTCGCTGATGCAAAATACAATGGAGTGCCTGAGCTTGTCGCTCGTAGGCTGCAAATGCAAGGGGCCATGTCGGCCAGACCTGAGCTTTTCGCTCTAAGGTGGCCGACGAGGGCACCTGCTAATGTTTTACTTTAAATTCCGGAGAAAAAATCAGAACATGATTTTATTCATAAGTGGCTCGAGGCCGAGGGTGGCGTTCAATCAGTAACCCGTTAAGGGGTGAGGGCTTCGCCGTCTACACCTCCTTCGGATTACTGATAAAACTTCACCAGATGATGTACATTCCATGTTCGTGGTACATTGGATCCATTCGGTCGTTTAAGTTTGTAGGTGCCGGGTTTGACCACGGCACTGACGATGTAGGGCCCTTCGTACTTCAATGCTAGCTTGCCACCCTCTGTCGGCTGGCTTGCTTCCCTTCGGCGGAGGACGTAGTCCCCCACCTGAAATTCCCGAGAACGTACCTTGGCGTCATAGTATGATTTTACTTGACGCCGGTAGTTCTCTGCTCGGACGTAAGCTTGCTCACGCCTCTCATCAACCAGGTGTAGGTCAATCTTCATGTTCTCTTCGTTGATGTCAGGCTCATATTGCTCCACTCGCCGGCTGGGGATGGCTACCTCCGTGGGCGCCTTCGCCTCAAAGCCGTAGCACAGGGCGAAAGGTGTTTCGCCTGTCGCCCTCCTCGGCGTGGTTCTGTAGCACCACAGGATGTTGGGGAGCTCGTCGACCCAATTACCTCCTGCGGCCTGGAGGTTCTTCTTCAGCCCCTCCATTATTGTTCTGTTGGCGTTCTCGACCTGCCCGTTGCCCTGAGGATAGGCAACGGAGGAGAAACGGTGCCTCACCCCAAACTCCCGGAGGAGCTCCTGGAAAGGGGTTGCCTCGAATTGGGTGCCGTTGTCTGATATAATCTCCTGGGGGACGCCAAAGCGTGTAATGATGTTCTTGTAAACAAACCTTTGGCATCTGGCCCCCGTGATGCTGGCTAAGGGTTCCGCCTCGACCCACTTGGTGAAGTAGTCGACGGCAACGATGATGTAGCGGTTATTCCCGGCGGCTCTGGGCAGGGGGCCGACCAGGTCAATTCCCCATCTGGAGAATGGAATTGCGGTGCTGACAGGGGCATAATTGACAGCTGGTCGACCAGGGGCCTTCTGGAGTACCTGGCATGTGGTGCACTTCCTGGCCAGGTCTGCGCAGTCGCGTGCCATCGTCGGCCAGAAGAATCCCTGGACGACGAGACGCCGGGACATGCTGAAAGGGCCCTGGTGTGAGGAGCAGACGCCGCAATGAACTTCTTCCATGGCTGTGTCGGCCTCGTCCTGGTGCAGGCACCGGAGGAGAGTGCCATTATAGGACCGTTTGTAGAGTTTGCCATCTTCGATGGTGTAGCTTGGGGCCCTGAGTTTGGCGAGTTTGGCCCTCTCCTCGTCCGGGGGCAACTCCCCCGTCGTGATGAAGGTGGCGATGTCGGAGATCCAGTCCTCTGGTCGCTGTTGGACGCACAAGACGGGGCTGGCATGGATGCTGGACATGCTCAACTCCTCGATCTTGGCCAACTGGGAGATGTGCTCCGGAGTGTCCGAGCTAAGCTTGGAGAGGATGTCGGCTTCGGCGTTCCCGGCCCTTGGGATCTGGGTGATCTCGTGGGTTTCAAACGCTTTCAGCAATTCCTCCGCCGCTTGTTTGTACTGCTTCATCCGGCCTTCCTTCGCTTCGTACGATCCCTCCACCTGGCCCACTACCAGTTTGGAATCGCACTTGATTCTGAGGTGCTTGGCCTTGAGACCGGTGGCGAGTCTGAGACCGCTGAGGAGGGCCTCATACTCGGCTTCGTTGTTGGATACCCTGAAGTTGAAGCGGATGGCATAGTAGGCTCTGAATCCTTCAGGGGATATGAGGACGACGCCGCCGCCGCATGATTTTGCGGCCGACGAGCCGTCAGTGAACAGGGTCCACGTGTCGTCCGGCTCCGGCCCGGGGTTGGCGACGGCCGTCTCCCTTGCTGTGCATTCGATGACGAAGTCGGCCAAGGCTTGCCCTTTGATAGATGGCCTTGGCTTGATCTCAATTTGAAACTGGCTGAGGAAGATCGCCCATTTCACCATCCTCGAGGAGCTAGTGGGGCTCCTCATGAGCGCGCCAAGAGGCTGCTGGGTCAGCACGTGGACGGTGTGGGCTTGGAAATAGTGCCCCAGCTTTTTCACGGTGTGGACGATGGCCAGCACCGTCTTCTCAATGGGGGAGTACCTGAGCTCGGCCTCCCGGAGTGTCTTGCCAATGTAGAAGATGGCCTTCTGCACCCCTTCGTCCTCACGGATGAGCACGGAGCTGATGGCCGACGTGCTCACCCCTAAGTACAAGAAGAGGGTTTCGCCGGCTTTGGGCTTGGAGAGTATGGGTGGGGACGACAGGTACCTTTTCAACTCGTCGAATGCTTCCTGGCATTCCGTCGTCCACTTGAAGCTGTTTGCCTTGCGCATGATCTGGAAGAAGGGAAGTGACCTCTCAGCTGACCTGGAGAGGAAACGGTTCAAGGCCGCCAGGCGCCCCGTCAGTCGTTGTACCTCCTTGACGTTGCGGGGCGGCTCCATGTTGATGATAGCCTGCGTCTTCTCCGGGTTTATCTCGATGCCTCTCCGGCTGACCATGTAGCCAAGGAACTTGTCGCCCTGGACGCCGAAGGCGCACTTCTTGGGGTTAAGGCGGAGCCTGAATTCCTTCATGATTTCAAAGATTTCCCGGAGGTCGTCGGCGTGGGAGGTGGCCTGCCTGCTCTTGACGATCATGTCGTCGACGTACGCCTCCATCGTCCGGCCAAGGACCGCTCTGAAGATTTTGGCCACCATCCTAGTATAGGTGGCGCCGGAGTTTTTGAGTCCAAAGGCCATGACGAGGTAGCAAAATATTCCCTCTGGGGTCATGAATGCCGTCTTCTCGGCGTCATCTTCGTGCATGGAGATCTGGTGGTACCCTCTGAAAGCGTCGAGGAACGACATCAACTCGCACCCCGCCGTCTCGTCCACCAACTGATCAATGTTGGGGAGAGGGAACGGGTCCATGGGGCACGCCTTGTTCAGGTCAGTGTAGTCAACACACATTCTGAACGTCGGCGGTTTCTGTGCGAGGACGACGTTGGCCAACCATGTTGGGTACTTCACCTCTTTGATATGTTTGATCGATAGGAGCATGGCGACCTCCCCTTTGACGAAGTCCCGCCTGTCAGCGGACAAGTAGCGCCGCTTCTGTTTGACGGGCGCGGAGGCCGGATCGACGGTCAGCCGGTGAGTGATCACCTGGCGGCTGATGCCGGGCATATCGTCCGGGCCCCATGCGAAGACAACGGCGTATGACCGTAGGACGAGGAGGATGGCGTCTCGTTGGTCCTGGGGGAGTTGCTTTCCGACCCTGAGAACCCGCTCCGGCCGGGAGGTATCCAGAGGGATTTCCTCGACCTCCTCGGCCGGCTCCGCATGTGGCCTCTCCTCGTCCGTGGCGACGGCGGCCGTGATGGTGTCTATCCGCTGTCCTTCCCTCTCGGCCGGCCTCGTCAGCTTGAGGTAGCAAGCTCTGGCTATCCTCTGATTTCCTCTGGCGTAGCCGATGCCGTCATTGGTGGGGAACTTCAAGCATAGGTGCTTCATGGAGATGATGGCCTCCAAGTCCTCCAGCGCTGGCCGGCCCAAGATTAGGTTGTGGGCGCACTGGAGGTTGACCACCATGAACTCCATGTCAATTTTGGCATGATGGGGGCCGTCACCGACTTCCACGGGGAGGACTATCGTGCCCTCGGCGTCGATAGAGTCCCCAGTGAAGCCGGATAACGGGGTCTTGATCGGCTTCAGCAGAGCCCTGTCCAGCTTCAGCTGCTTGAAGGTGTCCAAGTACATCACATTGACGGAGCTCCCCGTATCGATGTAAGTACGGTGGATGATGGAGTCACCGATCTCACATCGGATGACGAGGGCGTCCCTGTGTGATCCCGTACCCGGAGGCAGATCCTTGTCGGTGAAGGTGATCGCCTCCGTCCGCTGCTTCTTCGGCTGGGGGGGGACGTGGGACACCTCCCCAATGTAAAGGGATTGGGTCCATTTCTTTCTCTGAGTGGCGGAGTCCCCCCCAGTGTTCCCGCCTACGATAAGGTGGATGTGATTTTTCTTCGGCGGAGGCTCCTCGAAGTCCTCGTCGTCGCTGAGCCTACCAATCTCGCGCTTCTTCGCAGGGGGTTCGCCCCCATGTTTGCCGGTGTTTACCCAAGTGTTCTTGCGCGGGCCACCTTTGACGAACTGGGAGAGTTCCCCCTGGCGAATAAGGCGCTCGATGGCCTTCTTCAATGTGATGCAATCATCGGTGTTGTGCGACGAGTTCTTATGAAACCGGCAGTATGTGCCGCCCTGCTGGATGGCAAGGATCTCCTCGGCCGGCCGAGGAGCCTGCTCGATGAGGCCGTGTTTCTCGGCATAATCGAGGATGGTGCCGACCGGGTGGGTGAGGGTTACTCCCGGCCGTTCCAACCTCGGCCGCCAGTGGCGGTCTTTCTTACTTTGTCCACCAGGGCCGTGGCGGCCCTGGGCACCCTGGCCGGCCGGGGTCGGACCCGGGGCCGGCGAAGGATTTGTCCTCTTGGGGGGATGGCCCCCCTCTCTCTTGTGATTGTGGAGCTCGTCGGCGTCGGCATACAAGCCTCCGCGTTGGAGCGCCTTGGCGTACGACCTCGGGGGGTCAGTGATGAAGCTCCTGGCGTACGGGGAGCTGCGGAGGGCTACCTGGTACAAGGCGAGGAGGGTGCGCTCATCGGCCCCCTCGACCTCCTCGGTCTCCCTCGTCCACCGATCGATGAATGGCCGGAGGGACTCTTCGTGCTGCTGCTTGACGGAGAGGAGGTGGGTGAAATACTTCTTCGCGCGCTTCCTCCCGGCAAAGTGAGTGAGGAAGCGCTGGGCGAGATCCTGCCATGAGTCGATGCTCCCTTCTGGCAGCCCGTTGAACCACTCGTACGCCGGTCCTTCGAGAGTTGAGAGGAACCAACGACAGAGATATTCGTCGGACGCGTTCACCATCAGCATGTTGTTCTGGTAACGGCTGAAGTGCTCCTGGGGGTCTGATCGGCCATCATAGGACTTGATGGCGTTCCCCCTGTACTTCTCAGGGATGGGGGCTGAGAGGACCCTGTTGGTGAAGGGGGTCCTGGTCCTGACCTGGATGATGGGGTCACCTCGCCCCTCGGCCAGCTCCCTCTCCAGGGCGCTAACCTTGTTCATGAGCGCGTTGAGGCCGGGGTCGTTGGAGGCGCCGGCCGTAGGGACGTTGGCCGACTGCTTGGCCTCCATCTGAGCCAGCCTCCTCTCCAGCTGTGCGATGACCTCGTCTCTGGGGTCCCTGGCGGCCGTAGCGCCACCCGACTGGTTCCTCAGGCGCTCGTTGTGAGCCGCGTTGATCTGGTGACGCACGTCATCCTCGTGCAACTTCCCCTTGCCCTTGTCCGGGCGGGGCTGGTCCGCTGTCCGGGACACAGACCCCAAACTCTCCCTAGGGGAGCCAGGACGAGGATCACCAATCCGTCCCGCCATCCTCTCCGAAACCGGACGACGGCGCGTGTCACCCAGCCTATTGAAGGCGTAGGCTTTTCCACGCGCTGGGGTCTGCCCGGGCCGAAGAGGGGAAGCAGGATGGGAGTGGGACGACGCCGTGTCCTGGGCCACAACCCCCTCATTGTTGCCTATCTGGTCGGCCAGTGGTTGGGGATGAGGAGGTGGAGTGACGTTTCCCCCGGTCCTTGGCAGGAGTGCGCTGAGGACGGTGGGATTCTGAGCCAAGCTGGCGATGATAGCCGACAGTGCGGCCTGGACCTGAGGATCTACGGACGGAGAGGCCGCGGCCATAGGCTGGGCCGGGGCGTGGTCCGCTTTCTCAGCTCGTCTCTTTTCCAGGCCGAGGCGGGCGTCGGGGACTCCGCCGTTGAGTTGGTTGCGGAGGTCCGTCGTGAGGTTGAAGGCCTCCTGGAAGAGGTCCCCTCCGCCGACCTGGTCGGCCGTGGCGTCCTCATCGTGCTCCCCGGGCTCTTGGTCCTCAGGGATGACTTTGCTGACGAGGTTGCGGTTTGACTTAGTTCTCCCCATGATCAGTGGTTAGCTGCGCTTGGTAGCGACGAAGGGTGCTAACTTGATTGTTCTAGCTCTCAACGAGAGCACCAAATGATAGAGTATATCTCCTGAATTCTAGAGAGAAGTGAGAGCTAGAGAGAGAAGTGCAATAATATGCTTCAATAGAATGATTTTGTAACCCCTATAACTACTCCCAAGGGGAGTATTTATAGAGAAAATTAGGGTTGGGCTCCCAAGCCTTGGGCTTGGGAGGCCCATTTACAACTGGACCGCTACTGGGCCGAATACAAAGCCACTAATGGGCTGTACAAACGAGTAAGTATAGGATCCGATTCTGGGAGGTCATCGTGGCCGACGAGGGCGTGGCCGACGAGGGCACGGCCGACGAGGGCACGGCCGACGAGGGCACCCGGGTTCCTTGGACTCAGGATCATAATCCAGGTTGGCTTCTTCTCGGCCGACGGGGGCGTCTTGGCCGACGAGGGCGCCACTCTGTTGTCTTGTGCTCTGTCCTTCCGAGTATGTGGGTCCTGGGGCTCAGACCCATATACTCCATCAAAACCTCTTATTTAAAATAAGGGCATTCCGGTCCACTACTTTCATGTTTAGTCATACACTAGTTTGTAGTCCTAATTTAGGGAAGTTCTTAGCTTTGTGTCTTATTAGGGTAATTTTCCCATATATAAATTAAAGCAAGAAAACATTCACCAACTGATTGACAATACATTGAGGGATATTATCATAGTTAACCCTCTAATTTGAGATAAAAACATGTGCCCTTCTAACGCATGAATAGCAGGATTCGCAGACGTTCTACAAAAAGAGAGTAAAATTACACTTTGTTTCTATGATTTTCCGTATATCATCAAAAATGAGATGGAGATAAGAAGAGCCCTCCCCTTTTTTATGCCTTGAACCACATATAAAGCATCGGTCTCAAACTTCACTTTTGGAATTCGTGTTTGTCTTATACTTGATGCATAAACTTTTGGAAATAACTGGCGCTCTTTGTTAGTTTTTTCAAAGAAAAACTCTTGATATTTGAGTTCTACTACATTTGTTGGTAGCACTAAAACTATCTTTTCGGAGTTAAGAACATCTTGTTGGGAGGAATTTCTTAAAGAAGTGAAGAGTTTTTGCTCTTCAAATGATATTGATATTCCTAATTTAGATGATCTATATAACTTTGGACGTTCTCATTTCCAACATACAATAGAACATCATTATCATTTTGATGTCGTCAATGAAGCAATTGATTTTACTTTCACTGAGTTAGGCACACACTTTAATTAAAAATACATGGAATTTCTTCAACTTAGTATTTCTTTGGATTCCAAGAACTCCTTCAGCTCATCCAACAGTGAGGATATTTGCAAACTTGTACAAAAGTTTTATCTTGCAGATTTCTCTAATCAAGACATTGTCGATTCATTACAAGCATGGTATTATTTCATTATTTCAACATCTCAAGTTTTGACACTTGTTGAATTATGTCAATATTTATGTTATGTTGACAAGACTAATTCGTCTTGTTTTGGCCCTACATGTTTCTACTGCAACTACGGAAAGAGCGTTTGGAGCGATGAAGCATGTGAAGGCGACACTTCATAATAAAATGAGAGATGACTTTCTTGAAGATTCGTTGATGAAATATAAATGTAGATTCTACTTATTGGTGAATTTTATACTTTGAAGTCGCATAAGACATAACTTAAATGATGTTTTGATGAACATTTAGAATGTTGATGTATATTTATCTATGTTCTTCCAATTTTATCTCAATTCATCACGACATTGTAACTTTCTGGATCCGCCCCCTGAACCCGAGAAGTTTCAAATTACTCCTTATTATAACATTATTTGATTATTATAAAGGGGTTTCCCCTTAATATTACTAAACTAAGACTAATTATAAAAAAATGACCACATTTACATTAAACAAAAATGTGATTAATCACAATGACATTTCCGCAGTGACATTCTCGAAGTGACATCTCCACCATCGTCGGCCACAATGACGCCTCCACAACGACATCTCCGCCAGCGTCGGTCACAGTGACACTACCACCAGCGCTGGTCTCCAAATTGGGAATGAGAAGATAAGGGACTGGGTTTATTTCCACGATCACTTTTTAGTCCAACAAAAAATGGTCATATTTATGTCCCGTTAAAGTCCCTAAGTACTCCCTCCTTTCCGAAAAGGTCGGCCAAAGTTGACTTTCACATGGATTAATAAAATAAAAAAGTAAATTTGGTCAACCTTTTCGGGACGGAAGTAGTAATATTTTTGCAATTCTTTATTATTATAAGTGTGTAATTTTTGAATGAAAAGCTATTGATAAATATCAGTGGAGAATAGCTAATGAAGGAAGGATCACGGTGCAAAAATACTACTCCTTCTGTCCCGAAATTATTTTCATTCTTTCTTTTTTGATCCGTCTATTTCTCTTTCCCTCGGTAAATAATATACGGAACTCTCCATCACGCGAATCCTCCCTGCCAAGTTAAAACCAAAGTTAATTACCCGAAGGAGGGAGTAAATCGAAAGAAAACAATTGAAATTGGCAAACGACTAGAGTTGAAGTCTCCGGCATCCAGAGACGACTTCGAAGCTTTAAGCTCTCCCTTTGTTAGTCTTTCAGAGTCCTTCCGAATTAAACTCCGAGAAGAAAGAAGTTCCCACCATGGATGAGCCTGAATTCCGGCGCCTTATTGAGCTCTTTCCGGTCGTCAGACCTCGCGATTATCAGGTAAAGCTCATAACTTCCGATTCGTTACAAACGTACGAACACACACACACACACACACACACAAATCTCCGCACGTCGTCACGCAAATGTATCATTTTCTCTTTAACGCGTTCTTTTTAAACCGTCTAGAGTGTATCAGTCCCAAGTAAAAGATTTGGTTTGTTGGTTATAGAGGGAAAGAATTAGTTGTTGAAGTATTTTGTTGATTTAGTCGTTGACACACTTAATCTTAATCTAACTCGTGAATTTTGCTATCAGTTTGAATCCCAGACCGCCCAAAATTTGCAGGTATATACAATTACACAAAGAAGTATACTTTACATTGAGTTTTGTTATAGCTTTATGAGATATATCATATATCTGAAAGGTGCTTCAAATACCACATCAGCTTGCATCTTTATCACAAAAACTATTTATCTGCCCATTTAATTTGGAAATATGGATACAAGGTGACATGGCATTTTCGGTGCACCTAATCCTATCACATAACTTTATAGCATCTGATGCAAAAATTTTTATAATCAGGCAAGCCAACCTCTCAATGAGAAGAATGAAGGGGATGAACCAGGTAATGTGAGACTCCATTAGATCACTTTTAGGTCATTTTTTTTAGTGACATTCACCGGTTTGATTATATTGTCTTTAATACTTGAGATTAGCTTAAAAAGATTAATGGTACTATTCTTACCACCAAATTGCTTCTCCTTTTAAGGGAGCTCATAAGCTAAGAACTCTAAGTTAAGCGTGCTCGCATATAAGTAGTCTTAGGATGAGTGAATCCGAGTGAGGACAAATTGCGTTATAGAAGGCTCATGCTGGTTTGTGGGGACAAAATTGGGTCTGGATAGTATTTAGGAGTAACTAACTCGAACCCCGTGGGGTCGGAGTGTGATAGTATTCCTACCTTGCCCCCACAAAATAAAGTTTAGGGTAACACGAGATTATATGGAATGTGATGTAAGCCGTTGCAATAACATAAACCAAACACCTTTTATAAGGGTCCAATATCTATTTATGGGAATTGTATGTACCATGTTTCTAAAGTTGATGTGGACCTGAGGTATTTGCATTTCCACACGAGCATTTCTGTTAATATTGCTTTGCATTTGGATGTATCATGTTTAACTATGCAACGTTGGTTTCTCTTTGAACATAAGATGTCTCTTTGCTCTGATAAAACTTACTTCATAGATCTAATGCCCAATAACGGATTGTTTAAAATGCTTTGGTGACGAACCTCCTAGGTATTAGATCAAAACTTGTTTGTTAACTAGATGCATTGAAATGATACAGATGGATTTTGGGACAAATTGAAGATAGCTGCAGAGCAAAAGGTTTGTCACATGATGCCTTATTTATATCCATTGGTTTATGAATGGCATTATGCCTTTAGGTCCTGTTTGGATGGAAGGTTCTTAGGATTTAGAATATATATGTGCGCGAGTACAATATAATGTGAGGTCCTAGTGAAAAGTAGTCTTCACATGATAAATGCACAAGAAACCCGAATTGGCCCAGTTTTTTATGGCACTTTTTACTTTAAAAGTTTAAAGTGTGAGGACATGCACTTTTGAATTCAATGTGGTGGCTGAAGTTGCACTTTGTTACCATTTGCCACTGCATTTGTTCATTAATGTTTTTTCCATTCTGCCATTACATGTTTTCCAAAACACAAGTTTGATTGTTAATACAACAACAACAACATCAGTGCCTTAATCCCAATAGAATTTGGGATCGGCTAACATAAATCGATCTATGATATCGATGTCAAACAGAGAAGACAAACAAAAAGGGAAGAAGAAAAAAAAAGAAGTAAGATAAAACGGATAAAATAAAGATAAATAAATATAAGATAACAATAACATAAGAATATAAGAAAGATAAAAGATAAAAAGATAAGAGCACAAAAAACTGGCAAACAAAAATAGCATAAGAATATAAAAAGATAAAGAGATAATCAATAAAGGAAAAGAGAGAGGAAAGGTAGAAAAGACATGAATCGTCCACACGGATGTGCGCCCTCCACTTTGTTCTCTCCAAAGCCATACTCTCAGTTCTGAACAAGTTTGATTAATATATTTTATTAATTATTAATTATTGGTAAAACATGTGAAAATTAATATTTTGGTAATTTTCATCAAGATAAATCAACAATCTTATGGGATATCATTTTTTAATACAATATTTGTTAGGAAATTGATGTAACGTACCTCAAAAGTACAACAACGGAAGTTTAACTATTTTCTAAACAGATCTTTCCTGATTATGATAAAACAATGAATATAATAAAATAACAGATCTGAATTAGAACTTACAGATCTTCCAACCTAGCAATGATAATCCTTGACCTTAGGTATCCATGTGATTTCTCCTTTACGAAAGAACGGCTAAATCTCCCTAAGAGAAAGGTTAGGAAATCTCTTGGCAAGAAAATAAACCGGTAATAGTGAACCTTGAAACCAGTCAATTAATTATGAAGGAGGAGGATGTATTAATGATAATCCTTGACCTTAGGTATCCACGTGATATCTCCTTTTCCGAAAGAACGGTTAAATCTCCCTAAGAGAAAGGTTAGGAAATCTCTTGGCATGGAATAAACTGGTAATAGTGAACCTTGAAACTAGTCAATTAATTATGAAGGAGGAAGATGTATTTATATTAGTTCTAAACTAGTTTCCCAATCTAAAGTTTTCATTAATGAGTCCTAGTTCTAACAGAACCAATACTTATTAATGATTTAATTAATTAAATAAAATAAATAATAAACCACAATAATAATAAGGAAGGTGAGGGGCTGCACATGCCACCTCCCTTCTCGTCTTATTATTTATTTATTATTCATTTTCTTATAATTCCAAATTAAAAAGAAAATGTCATCTTTATTTAATTAAAAATACATCTTAATTAAGTACAATAAATCTAATTTATCTTACTTAATTAATTCTATAAAAAAGAATTCTCATTCAATATCATGAGTTAAATATAGTTTAGAGCCCGTTTGGTAACATTCAAATTGGCTCAATCGGCTAATTCTGCTGAAATTATGAAGTTCTGGCTGAAGTGATTGCATTGGCTGATTCTGTTGATTTATGAAAAAATTATATTTAAAATACTTTTTAATAATAAAATAAAGAAAAAAGTATATGAAAAAATAGCTAAAATGATAATCTACACTAACTTCAGCCAATAAAGCCAGAAACATAACTTCAACCTTAATTTTTCTTATTATTACACAATTAAGCGCGTGAAATCAAAAATTACGTGTTTGGTGAAAAAGCTAGCTGATAAGGCTGATAAGCCTTAAAACACGGTCACCAAACGGCCTTTTAATCTAACTAATATTTAATCCAATTTCAGTATTACGAATTAAATATCATTTAATCCAATTAATATTTAATTCCTTCTAACAATTCAATCGGAAAATATAATCACTTGTTGTCTGACCCATAGAACCTTATATATTAAACACTAATCAAATTAAGGTTTTAGCAAAATCCCTATACGATTTACCAGACAAATTTAATATATAAAGACGTTTGCGAGGACTATTCAAACTCCCTGTAATATAGAGCTATAGTCTATTCCAATAACTTAGTCTCTGTCTCTCAATCTTTCTATATGATCCATAACGATCATATTCGATATCCAAAATGAATATATTTTTGCATTGGCCAATTACTTTATGATCCATCTAGATACGAGAAGTAGAATGTTCTCTCTTAATCTCTTACGAGGAATGAATCTTTTCTTTGTTCAACTACTACTCCATGTGTTTCGTGATGCACCCAACACATGTCGTATCTACCCGATTGGAGTGCAATCGTTGGTCATGGTCAAAGTACATCACTCCACACATGAAGTACATATTGACCTCAAGTCGAAGGACTATCACACTACTCTAACGCCGACAATCCCATAGACACATGAATAGAACTTATCAAAAGGTTTCTCGGTAGATATGCCAATATTCTATGTGATCATCATGAATTACAGGAACTCATAGTTGTGAGATCAATCATACTTTCTAAAAGCAGTCCACATACCAATCTTTATCGCATATCATCAATATCCATTTCCCGATGATCATTGATTGGGGTTATTTTAGGACCTTATGTTATACTACCTCCGTCCCGAAAAGGTTTGCCAAATTAATTTTTCTTGGTCAATGACAATCAACTTTGACCAATGATATTTTTTAATACAAAATTATTTTGTATATAAAAATTATATCAAAATGTTCCTTATTCAAAATATTTTCATAAAAGTATAGAACTTATTTGCCACCAAGGATCGGCCTTGAGTTCTTTCTTATTTGCCATAGTCATGGATGAACTTACGAAGTCAATTCAAGACGATATACCGTGGTGCATGATGTTTGCCGACGATATTGTATTGATTGATGAGACGCAATCAGGTCTTAAAGCAAAGTTGGAAGTATGGCGACAAACATTGGAGAATAAGGGTTTCAAACTAAGTCGGAGCAAGACAGAGTACATGGAGTGCAAGTTTGGTGGAGGTAGAAGTAGTGGTATTAGCGGAATTACTCTGGATGGTAAGGAGATACCGGTCAGCGATATGTTCCGTTACTTGGGCTCCATAATTCAGAAGGACGGTGAGTTAGATGGAGATGTATCCCATAGAATCAGAACAGGGTGGATGAAGTGGAAGAGTGCGTCAGGATTTCTATGCGACCGAGGTATGCCGACTAGACTGAAGGGTAAATTTTATAGGACAGCAATTAGGCCTGCATTACTGTATGGCGTAGAGTGTTGGGCGGTGAAACAATGTCACATTCATAAGATGAGTGTGACAGAGATGCGCATGCTGCGTTGGATGTGTGGGCATACTAGGAAGGACCGCGTGAGGAATGAGACAATCAGACAAAGGGTGGGAGTAGCACCTATTGAAGACAAGATGCGGGAGTCGCGCCTACGGTGGTTTGGTCATGTGCGTAGAAGACCGAGTGATGCACCTGTTAGGTGAGTTGAGTTGTGTGGACAAGAGGCAGGGAAGAGAGGGAGAGGAAGACCCAAACAGACGTGGGTTAGGGGAGTTCGAAGTGATATGCTTTTTCTGGGGTTGGATGAGGGCATGACTTTGGAGAGAACTAAGTGGAGGGCGGGTATTCACGTGAAGGAGTGATCTTGATAATCTTTTTCCCTCATCTTTTTTTTCCTAGTTTTTTTATCCTTATATATATATATATATATATTTATAAGCATTATTTGCAACCTTTTTATTTTATCATTTATATATATATATTCATCTTTTTTATATTATCTTTTCATAATAGCTTATCTTTTTATCTTTATTCCTTCTTTTCCTTTTGGTTGTGATATCATGTATCGATTCATGTTAGCCGACCCCAATATCTTTTGGGACTAAGGCTTGGATGTTGTTGTTGTTGTTGTATAGAATTTATAAATTTTATACAATTATAGTAAGTAAAATCATTGTCCAAAGTTTGTCATCATTGACAAAAAAGTCAATATGACGAACCTTTTCGGGACGAGGGAGTATCATATAAGCTCCCACTTACTTAGTAACAACATAAGTCCAAAGGAACACAATTATAAATAAAACATTGACAATTGAAATGCTTAATCATTAATGTGTAATATCGTATATTTCAAATATATAAAACTGAATGTGATCAAGTACATATATTTCTATGAAAATGATTGTTGCTAGGACATATAACAAGTTTGATCGTTAATATGTTTTATTAATTATTGGTAAACATATGAAAATTAATATTTTGGTCATATTCATCGAGACAAATCAACAATCTTATAGGATATCATTTTTTAATACAATAGCAACAACAAGTCTTAGTTCCAAAAGATTTTGGGGTCGGCTAACATGAATCAATACATGATATCAGAGCCAAAAGGAAAAGAAAGATAAGAAAGAAAAAGACAATTTATGGTAAAAAAGATAAAAAAAAGAAACATAATGATAAAAATAAATGTAAGATGAACATAAAAATGTTAAGATAAAACGGATAAAAAGAATATATATAAAATAAAAAGGATAAAAGGATAAAGAATATAAGAAAGAAAAAGAAGATAAAAGGATAAAAAAGATGATAAGAGAAAAAGATAAATCCTCCACACGAATATCCACCTTCCACTTTGTTGTCTCCAAAGTCATATTCTCATCCAATCCCAGAAGAAGCATATCACTCGTGACTTATCTAATCCACGTTGTTTGGATCTTCATCTCCCTGTCTTCCCCGTCTCTTATCCATAGCTTTCAAATCATCTAAGAAGAGCATACATTAGTAAATAAAATATAGGAAGTTGTAAGCTTGTATTTGAAATTATTAGATAACTGAACCACAATTCCATAAAATTCTACAAAAAAAAGTTATAAGCTTGTATTTGAATTTGTTTTGAAATTCCATAAAATATAGGAAGTTATAAGCTTGTATTTGTTTTTTTTTTCATAAAATTCTACAAAAAAGTTAGTAAGTCAGTGATTTAAAACTTTATTAATAAATAAATAAATAAATTTTACAACTAAAAGAAGGGAAATAAATTTAAAAGGTCAAAACTTGCGAAAAAATTGAAAATACAAGACGTTGTTAGCCCCTCACCAATTGAAAATAGAAGAGAAATTGAATAAGTTCTGTAGAAAAGAAGCTGTAAGCCCTACCTGAAAAAATATAAAAAGTTGAAACTAACAAGCATTATAAGAAGAAAGAGTTGAAGCTAGAGAGAGAGTAGATGCTGCGACTGGATAGGCTGGATTCCTGCAAAGGTCAGAGAAGAAGGTTTGGGTGGCCTTGCAAATGTTGGACCAGAAGAAGAGTCAACATTGAAGTCAGAAAGTCTCAATTATGACTTAGGAGTTAGGACTTAGGAGTCCAACAAAGTATAGCCTAAAATCTCCCTTCGTTTATATAAACACACACACAAGGTGCGATTTCAATAAAGAGTGCTTAACATGAAAATTGCGAATATGTCACTTTATTTCTCTATGTCGCACTTTTATCTGCACATGTTACACTTTTACATGGTGGTGAAAAAGTTCATTTAATTATGATTCTTTCACCAAAATTTTTACCTAATCTGATTCAATGTTGGCACTTTTAAAACCATTAGATCTCACATCCAATGATCTAGATTTATTCTCATTTCCCACATCAAGACTTATTTTATTTTATTTTATTTTATTTTATTTTATCCTGTATGTATGTGTGTGTGTCTGTATACATACATACGGAAAAGATCCTGTCCAGCCGAATGGACAAGACCCTCCGTCCGGCTGACGCCGTTTGGGGCGGTTCCCGGTGGCAGTTTTTGATGAATATTTTTGAGCATGTTCCTCATCAAGTCTAGTTTATCCACAAAAAATTTCAGCTAACAATTCAATCGGGATGACATCTAAACAATTTTTTGAAGATCACTGTGTTTTATATGTATATTTTTGCGCAATTATCTTCAAAAACTTCTTTGACTGCCTTCCCGATTAAATTTTTAGCTGAATTTTTGTGTGGATAAAGTAGACTTGATGAAGAACATGCTCGAAAAATTTCATCAAAAAACTCAACTGGGAACACCCCAAACGGCGACGTTCGGATGGAGGGTTCTATCCCTCTTGCTGGACAGGATCATTCCTCTCTCTCTATAGAATTAGGTTCAAGTGATAAAATGATCTTAGGAGAGAAATGAGAATGAATCTGGACCGTTAGATTGTATTCTGTTAAATTCAATGTGCATTGGGTGAAACTCAAATGTGGATTAGGTGAAACGAAATGTGCAGCACAAAAGGTACAACACAGTGGCTTATGTGAAGGTTAATTGTGCATTAGGTGAAACTGAAATGTGCATAATAAAAGCTACAATGTGGTGACATTTTTGTGCCTTTTATTATGCACATCTCAATTTAACGTAATGCACATTTGAGTTTTACATTTGATTCTGCACATTTCAATTCCACCTAATGCATATTTCAGTTTCACAAAATGCACATTTCAATTTTACATAATACAATCCACCGGTCCAGATTCATTCTCATTTCTCTCATGAGAGTCCTTTCTCACTGGAACCACTTCCTATATATATATACATACATACATACATACATACATACATATATATATATATATATATATATATATATATATAGAGAGAGAGAGAGAGAGAGAGAGAGAGAGAGAGAGAGAGAGAGAGAGGGAGGGAGGCTGGTTTTGGTGATAACGGTTTTTCCTATTAAAATGAGAATAATGCAAAACAATGTACATTATAGTTCGTGACAGTGCACATTTAAGGGAGGCAAAAGAGCTTTGTTTATTTACAAAAATGTCACCAAGTTTTATGGTAAATGACAATGCATATTTTTGTTTCATTAATGCATAATTCTCACACCTATTGCTCCAAACTCTTCAGTTTTCTCATTTGATAAAAAATGTTTATGTGTGTGAAGGGTGAAGTTAAAATAAAAATAGTGCTTCCCTGCACATTTTGCGCACGAATGCACTCGGTCCGTAGTGCACCCTAACGTTCAAAGTAATGCATATTTTGCGGTGATGCAGGTGCACTTTTACCTGCCCGTGGTAAACCTTCACATTCAAATTATTGCATATTTTGCGGTGGCAAAAGAATTTGGTCTCTTTACCAAAAAAAGTGTGTGTGTATATATAAAGTAGTAAACTTTTCTCTTTTGTGCAAGGTGCTCTTGAAATAGATTATTTTAGCATTCCTAATATTGGGATGTAACTTAGGGGCAAGGCCTTATGCCCCACCATGTAATTTTTCAAAATTAATAAAATCTGGTAAGAGACTCCCAGCTGCCCCACCGGTTTGTGTGGTTTGCCTTTTGGGATTATATTTATGCCATGCATGTGTGCTGAAAGTTCGGAAGTCTCAAGTACGATTTAGGAGTTGGGAGTCTGCTTTAAGAAAAGGCTCCCTTTAATATATTCACACATACTCCGTACATATTATTCCATCTCACTAGTTGGTGCTATCATATCTTATTTAGACGAAAGGTACATGTTGAGGGGTTTTTTTTCTCCCGATTACAAGAAATGGGTATGAAAAATTATACTATTTTTTTATTCATGTCAACTCTGAATTTTTCTCTCAGTTTTTTACATGTTTCAATAGATACTTCCCCATATTACTGAGATAAGACATTCTTGCTTTATATTTCTTTCTTAGCCGTGAACTAGAACTTGGTGCATTCATTGAAAGCACCTTTTTCCCAATTCTATTGTTTCCTTGATTTCCCTTGCCCTAGCTTTTGACATGAATTAATTTACAAGTTTGTTTGAAACTCAATCCCAAACTCTTGGGACTAAGGCTTGGATGTTATTGTATAAAACCCATCTCGAGGGCTACATAGGTGAATGGAACTCACTGCTGGGATGAAATGAAATGACTTTTTAACCCGTGCTTGCCATTTTCAGGTTGGCAGTGAAGAAGCAGAAAAGTTTTGCAAGACATTTCAACAAATTTACAGGAAACTTGTAAGTATACATCTCATAATGATAGAATATACAAACACGGGTATTGCATGCACTAATGCACACATGAAAACACATAGCTATAGAATCATTTTGGCTGTTATAGCTTGTTATAATGTGTTAATTGCTTTCAGGTGTATGAAGAACTGAGCTCAGATGTTGCTCGTACCTTTCTAAACTCATGATGCTTTTAAATACTCTCTTCCTTTCTAGGAGGTGAGAGATCCGAGAACCCTATGTGTGTGCTTTGTTAAACGCCACAATAGAGCTGTATCAGGGCCATCATATGTAAACTTCTAATGGTGTATTGTTTAGAAGCATCAACAGATATGATAATTATCATTCTTTTGCTGTTTTATCCTATCCAATAGCTGTATTATTGCTTCGCGTGTGGACCTTGAAGCTGTTTTTTTTGCATTTCTTTCATAAAAATTAAAGAAATTGTCATAAAAGTAAATATATACTATCGTATTACACAAAAGTTCAAAACATGATTTACACAAAAGTAAATATATTTGGGGACGGTGTTACAATTGTGATCTACGAAGACAACACTGCGTGCATAGCTCAAATTAAAGAAGGCTACATCAAAGGAGACAGAACGAAACACATATCACCAAAAATCTTTTCTACTCACGATTTGGAGAAAGAAGGAACGATCAACATTCAACAAATTAGATCCAGTGAAAATTCGGCCGATCTCTTCACCAAATCTTTACCCCCGAAAAAGTTCATACAACTCGTATAGAAAATCGACATGCATCGCCTTCAAAATTTATGTTAATTTCAGGGGGAGTATTTGAAATTTGAATGTACTTCACTCTTTTTTCCTTCGTCAGGTTTTTATCCCACTGCATTTTTCCTAATAAGGTTTTTAACGAGATAGTATATCCAAATACAACGACATTATAAGTCGTAAATCTTACCCCTTAACTTTAATTTTTTATAAATTTTAATATAACAAATATCTATTCAAGGATGAACCTTCAAGGGGGAGTGTTGTGAATTCCTGAGAATGACAAGTGTGAATTGTTTATCCTTGTCATCAGGACACTAATCCAATTCCAATCCTTGTAATAGTCAGATGACTAGGTTTAATGTTGACACCAAATTATGTAGAATCATTCTTTGATTATTATCTCCTAGCCAACTAGTATATATAGGGTGATCAATCCTTTGTAAATATAATTCATAAATTTTCAGATTAAGAAGTAATTCCGAGCTTATTATCATTATATCTGTCTCTTAAATTTATCCTGCATCTTCTTCATTTCATAACAAAATTTTAAAAAACCCATTTTTAATGTAAAAAATTATAAATTCATGAAAGAACCCCCCTTTCGGTCATGGTTGTTAATGAAGTGTGAACGTTGAAGAAGTTAACGAATCAGGTGACTGTGAGCAACAGATTTCAGGATTTCCAATGGAGGTGGAGGTCGCTGGGTTCTGCGACGAAGTTCAAAGGCGATGGAGGTTGATGGAGATGTGGCAGACTTCACTGGAGGTGAACTTCATTGAGTTTTGTGAGCGACGGAGTTCGATGGAGGTGAGGTGGACTTCATTGGAGGTCAATGGAGGTGCGGCGGACTTCGCTGAAGATCGATAGAGGTGCGACGGACATTAAATACGGCGGCGAAAGATGGAAAATTCTGGAGAGTACTACGGTGAATGGGAGAGGGGAGGCGGGGGTGGGTTACGATGGAGTGGGAGGGCGGAGGTTGTAATAGTGACTTTGACTTGCGCTTTAACTTGTAATAAAGTATCTAGTTAGTTGTTAGTTAAGATACCGTTGCTTATTACAGTTAGGGAGGTTGTTAGCATTTGGTTATCTTAAACTAGCTACAACATGTATAAATAAACCAATTCATCATGAATAATAGGGCAGTTCATTTCCGAATCTTTTTGTTCTATACATTTTCCTTGCGACCTATTAACAATGGAGTTAGGCTTTTGTTAACGGATCATAGTTTGAGCAGTCGAGTTCATCTCTTGTTACATTGGTATCAGAGAAGTTGTGATCAGACAAACCAGTTCATCCGCTTGAATATTGTGGAGTATCACTTTGGCTCCTAGATCATGATCGAAGTCTGCCATTGAAGCTATGGAGGAGCAATTACAAGCTATCATTGAATCACAATTGCAATTCCAGCAGGATATTCAACAACAGTTTCAGCAGTTGTTGGGAGTCGTTGTGGATTTACAGAAGAAGGTTGCTAAGGAATCTTCTTCAAATTCACCAAATGTCTACAATCACATCAAAAATGGGGAAATCATGCTAAACCATTGGGGTATATTCCTAAAATTGAATTTCCTCATTTTGATGGCACTAATGGTAGCATGTGGATTAAGAAATGTAGAAGATATTTTTTTTTGTATTGAATACCTGAAGAACAAAAAGTGGATATCGCTGCTTTGAATATGTCTGGAAAGGCCGAAATATGGGTGATTAATTACTTGGCTGATAACACAGAGGTTAGTTGCCAAGAGTTTGAAGAGGATTTATCAGCTAGATTTGTAGATGAAATGGAAAAGGATGTGGTTCAAAATTTTAACAGATGCCAACAAAAATCTTCAATTGATGAGTATATTGATGAATTTGAAGAACTTAAGAGTTTAATAAAAAATCACATCCGTTACCAGAAAAATATTTCCTAGATTTGTCACGCCCCGGACCTACCAGACACGTCAATAATCCGCCGTACAGTACGATTTGTCAACCGCGGTTCAACACATTCATACTATACAAGGCGTCTGGGATATCATTCACACGTAGCACATCCATAAACAAACATAATGTGAATTATTCTTTAAACAACGGAAACAACATTACAAGTGTTCAAGCCACACTTGGCAAACATGGGTATACAAACCCCCGAAATGTATATTCAGAAAATAATATCCATGAGCATTATTCATATTGTTTTCAAAACAAGAACGGAAGAAGCACGAACCAAGTCTTCTTCTCAGAAACTTCCCGAAACAGCGGCTGGTAGTAGCAACCTTCAAGTTCTACCTGAAACTGTGAGGTGGCCTCCCCCGTGAAGGGGAGGTCAGTACTTGGAAGCATTTGACAAGTACAATGACAACTATACTAAGTATAATCGAAGTTTAAATCTCTGAGGCCCTCAATCTAGAGCATTATTACATTATAGTTAATCCGTTCATTTAGTATCAATTCATCATTATTTACTACGGTCTAGAGCCCAGCTCATAATCACCGTTATCTACTACGGTCTAGAGCCCCGCTCATAATCACCGTCATCTACCACGGTCTAGAGCCCAGCTCATAATCACCGTCATCTAATACGGTCTAGAGCCCAGCCCATAATTACCGTTATCTACATCGGTCTCGAGCCCGGCTCATAATCACCGATTCTTTATAATTCAAATTCTTAGGATCTAATTCATCCATTTCTCAACTAACATTTCCAGCTAATATTTCAATGCTAGTTATTTATTTATTTCAATATAATTCTTCCTTCATGCATGATTGGCCTTAATATCAAATATCACTTTTATACTTTCATGGTATCAAAGTATACTATCTCAAATGAAATTCATGGTTGATACAGCCATCATACACTCGTATTCATAACATCTAAACATACACAATTTATTCATAAATTTGTATATCATGCATACTATACTTATAATCAATAGTAGTTTTATTTAGGCATTATTAACCATTAACAACCCATGCACATCACATTTGTATTCACTTAGGAGATCCCATGAGATTAACCCAAAGATTATAAGCAACATAGTCGGTCATCCTCACCTTAATTAAGCTTAAGCGCGTTCTACGCTTCTCGATTGAACTTTGACTAATTTCGGCGAACTTTGACCAACTCCGGCGAACTTTGACCAACTCCGGCGAACTTTGACCAACTCCGACGAAACTCCGGCGAAGCTCAAAAATACTTTAAATCAAGTTCCTAACAAGGTTTTATCATCACAAAACCCATATCAACACAAATAACCTATAAAAGGTTATTTTCCGGCAAACCGGTCGATTTGGCTTCTAAGTCCGTTCTTGGACATAGAACCACTTTCCAACCCATAAATCCATACTTAGAGCATGGAGAACCATCCCAAGGGTTCTTCATATAATAAATATTCCTCATGGTAGAAGAAGAATAAAGGGAAAGCTATGGCAAGGTGATTACCTCAATTTCCACACTTTCCTACACCTTTTTCCTTCTCCAAACACTCCTCTTTGGATCCTCTATCTTGAGCTCGAATTTGGGTGTGAAAATGATGAATTTCAGAGCTCCTCCTTGCTATCCTTGGGTGTTGCTACGAGTGGGTGGAGGTGGTGAGGTGAGAGGGGTGGTTTTTGTCTCATTTAGACAAATGAGTGAAGGGATGGGGTCTACTAAATGTCAAAGGGTGTCTCCCCCATCCTATCAATTGTTATTCAGCCAACTTAGCACTCATCCAGCCCCCAAGGGTTGACAAATTCGTGGGGTGACCCCCACCCATGTGGGAGGTCATCCTAATTTGTCCCAAAGTGTACAATTTGCCCCGAAAGTTGTATTTTCCGGACTGTTTTAGATATATTTTATTTTATCGGGTTAAATAAATATATTACGTGTTCTTAATCATTATAACATTTAGAATGAATATGCATTCCCCAACTTTAATTTATAAGTCTCCAAAATCCAATTTCGGGCTTTTATCTGATAAATTTATCGATACCGGTATTTGGGCCTCTTTTGACCAATCGGTCAACTCTGGGCCTTTCCATGGCCCAAATGAAGTATCCACCATCTATAAATATTTTGTAGATCCGGATGAATATAATATGTGGTCCCGATAATATCGGGCGGTCCCCACTCCCGATGTGGGCCCCACGTGCATTTTACTATTCACGTGAAAAAAATTAATGCAAATTCACAACCTCGTAAATTCACTAAATATTTCATAGGGTTCAATAAATTATTCGCTTAAAGATAAATACATTTGGGGACGGTGTTACAAGATTGCTTTGTTGGAGGATTAAAAGCATCTTTGAAATCTTTTGTTAGAGTCCTAAAACCTTCAACTATGGCCGAGGCTATTGAATTAGCCAGATCTCAAGAACAAACTATAAATGCAACTGCTAAGATCACAAATTCATATCCAAGAAGTAGTTCTAACCCTTCCAGCTTCACACAAAAGTAACTTCCCTTGAACAATATACTGACAATGGATCAAAATAACACTGAAACTAGCTCTAGAAAATACATTCCTGCTGCAATAAGAGCTGAAAAAGTGGCAAAGGGACAATGTTATTATTGTGATCAGCCGTATGATAAGAATCATAAATGTCAGTTTAAGAGAACTCAGTTATTTACATTTGAAGTTCAGGGTATAGATGAGGCAGAAGAAACAGAAAAAATGGGTGAAATAAAGGAAGAAATTGAGCAAGTGTTGATATAGGATCATTGCATTTCTATCCGGATGCTCAGGATTTCAAACTATGAGAGTGGTAGGTTATGCTGGAAGGAAACCACTACATATTTTGATTGATTCAGGAAGTACGCACAATTTTATGGATATGAACCTGAGTCACCTGACTAAGAAGTGGGGACTTAGGATTGAAAAGATAAGAGCACAAAATGTTATAGTGGTTGATGGCAATCTCTTAGCATGCCAAAACATTTGTAAAGACTTTTCCTGGACTCTTCAGCAGCATGAATTTAAAACTGATATGCTATTAATACCATTGGAAGGGTGTGATATGGTATTGGGCGTCTAATGGCTTACGGAGTTAGGACCTGTACAATGGGACTTTAAGAACCTTATCACACAGTTTGAATGGCAAGGTTTACCAGACACTCTTCAGTGGGTATCTACATCCAAGTTAAAATCACTCTCTGCAACAAGGCCAAATAAGTTCATGGAAGAGGCTACTCAGATTTTCTTTCTGCAAATGGTACCTATTTTTGAGGAAGAAACATAAATGTGTTGTAATACCATGAGGGTGAAAGAAAATCAATATCCTGAGGAATTGCAGAAGTTGATGGATCAATTTTGAGGGATATTTGAGGAACCTAAAACCTTGCCACTTTCTAGGGGTATATATGATCACAAAATATTTCTAGAACAAGGATCTAATCCTGTTAATATCAGACCTTACAAATATCCATTGAGGCAGAGAGATATCATTGAAAATTTAGTGACTGCGATGTATGAACATGGGATAATTCAGAAGAGTTCAAGCCCCTATGCTTCCCCTGTGGTGTTGATTGGAAACAAGGATGGAACATGGTGGCTATGTGTGGATTATATGGAGTTAAATAAAAGAACTATAAAGAATAAATTTCCCATTCCAATTATAGATGAGTTAATTGATGAGCTGGCTAGATCTACAATTTTCAGTAAACTGGATCTTAGAGCAGGATACCATCAGTTAAGAATGAATAAGGAAGACATTTCAAAGAGGCTCCTTCGAATCGCCGCTTTTCATCGCGTAAAGAAGGTCCTCCAACCCTTAGAACATTTCAAGCGACAACTGATTTGGAGTATTATGTTCGGTTCCAGGAAATATTCTCCCTTTTTGGACTGATACTGAGCTTTCTTTAATTTGGGCCACAACCTGGGCCCAACAACTATCACACCATTTCCTTTACTTACAGCTCTTTATCTTTATTTTGTAACACCCTGTAATTCGCTTCTTTATTTTAATAAATCCGGTAAATGTTACCCGACATTTACCTCTCCTCATGGAGATTTTTCGGGCGCCAAAAAAAAAAAGAATAAGGAAAACATTCCCAAGGCTGCTTTCAAGACTCATGAGGGACATTATGAGTGTTTGGTAATGTCATTTGGGTTAACAAATGCTCTAGCCTCATTTCAGGATTGGATGGATGCAGTTTTCAAGCCTTTGTTAAGAAAATGCGCGCTAGTTTTCTTTGATGACATACTTGTTTATAGCAAAAGCTTGGAGGATCATTGGAAGCATTTGAGGATGCTTTTTCAGATCATGAAGGAGAATCAAATGTATGCTAAAGCTTCCAAATGTGATTTTGCTATGCCTAAGGTGAAATATTTGGGACATTTATATCAGGAGCTGGAGTTGAAACTGATCCTAAAAAGGTGGAGGCAATAACTAAATGGCCAGTACCTAAATCAGTGAAGCAGTTGAGGAGTTTTCTTGGTTTAGCTGGCTATTACAGAAAGTTTGTTAGGTTTTATGGTATTATAAGTAAACCATTAACTAACTTACTAAAGAAGGGAGCCTATTCATGGAACAATGATGCACAAAATGTTTTTGAAAAGCTGAAGTTGGCTTTGAGTACTGCTCCAATTCTTGGTCTTCCAGATTTTTCTAAAGTCTTTGTGGTAGAGACTAATGCATCCAATGAAGGTATTGGTGCAGTTTTAATGCAAGAAAATCACCCTTTATCTTTCATAAGCAGATCTCTGGGAGCTAGATGGCAAAAATTATCTGTTTATGAGAAAGAGTTACTGGCTATTGTTTTTGTGGTACAGAAATGGGAACGATATTTGAGTTCCCAACATTTTATTATCAAGACAGACCAAAAGAGTCTCAAATGGTTGTTGGAACAGAAAATTTCAACTCCATTTCAAAAAATTTGGTTATCTAAGCTCATGGGCTTTGATTATGAGATTCAGTACAAGAGTGGCAAGGAAAATGTAGTAGCTGATGATTTATCTGGAGTGCAAGGTTCTAAGATAGAATGCCTAGCTCTTTCAATGATAGATTCAGATTTGGAACAGCTAATCAAAAACAGCTATACTCATGATGCTCAGATGTCCTCAATACTAGATTTGATCAAACAAAATCAACCAACAAAAAGTATTCAATCCGCAATGGGCTATTAAGACGAAAGGGAAAGATTGTTATTGGTAATTAATGACGTTACTTTGAAACATAAGATTTTAAGTTGACATCATTCTTCAGGAGAAGCAGGTCATTCTGGAAGGGATACAACTTTGAGGAGAATCAAAGCAGTGTTTTATTGGAAAGGTCTTTATAAGGAAGTGAGCAACTATGTTAAACAATGTTTGGTTTTTCAGGCAAACACACATGAGAATGTAGCATATCTAGGACTGTTGCAACCATTACCTGTCCCAGATGAAGTGTGAGTTGATATTTCACTAGATTTTATCACTGGATTACCTAAGTCACAAGGAAAAGAGGTAATTCTGGTTGTGGTGGACACATTGAGTAAAGGGGCTCATTTTGTGGCTATGTCTCATCCATTTACCGCTATTGAAGTAGCTCAAGCTTACTTAGACAATGTTTTCAAGCTTCATGGTTGGCCTAAGAGTATTGTGAGTGATAGGGATGCCATTTTCTTGAGCCAATTTTGGAAGGGTTTGTTTTCTTTACATGGAACTAATTTTAATCTATCTTCTGCTTATCATCCGCAGACTGATGGTCAAACAGAAATAGTGAATAAATGCTTGGAAGTATATTTGAGATGCATGTGCAGTGATAACCCTAAAGAGTGGAGCTTATGGTTGCCTTTAGCAGATTGGTGGTTTAATACTCATTATCAGACTTCTTCAAGAATGACTCCTTATGAGATCATCTATAATCAACCCCCTCCATTGTATCTGCCTTATTTGCCAGGAGAATCCAAAGTGGAGACTGTTGATAGGTCAATGAAAAGAAGGGAGGAAATGATCAAGAAGCTTAAAGAAAATCTTAACAAGGCTCAATCAAGAATGAAACAATTAGCAGATAAAAGAAGATGTGAAAGAGTGTTTTCTATAAGTGATTGGGTGTGGTTGAAATTGCAGCCTTATAGGCAGCATTCTGTGCAACTAAGGACCAATAAAAAACTAGCATCCAAGTTCTTTGGTCCATTTCAAATTAAAGAAGTTATAGGGAAGGTGGCCTATAAGTTGAAATTGCCTGCATAATCACAAATACATGATGTATTTCATGTTTCACAGCTTAAGAAATTCAGAGGTGAGCTGCCTATGGCTACTCATATTCCAGCTTGGTTTAAGGGGCAACCGGCAGAATGAGTACCTCAACCAGAGAAGATTTTGGGCAAAAGAAGTGTTAAATTCCAAGATAAGGTGCAAGTGCAACTATTAGTGCAATGGAAGGGGTTTGTAGTTTAGGAGGCTTCTTGGAATCTGCTCAATCATTCGTGGATCAATACCCGGAGTTTGATATCAATGGATAAGTGGTTGACCTGAGGACAAGTCAAATTCTTTTAAAGGGGAAGGAATGTAATAATGATTTTGACTTGGGCTTTGACCTCTAATAAAGTGGCTACTTAGTTGTTACTTGTTAGTTAAGATAACGTTGCTTATTACCGTTAATTAGGGAGGTTGTTAGCATTCGGTTATCTTAAACTAGCTACAACATGTATAAATAAACCAATAGAAATTAACTCAAATAAGACTAAAAGTGGGCTGAAATTCAAAATTAAGACCTTTCATGTTTTTATTCTCATATAGGACCAATCTACTCCTATTTTGAAACATACTATAATTAGCATCCCATTTTTACCCCCGCACTTATTACCCCTTTCTAGGAGCTTCTCTCTCTCTCCAAACAATTGATTGATGTTTTCTCGAGACGCGACCAAAGGCTCAACATAGCGGCATCTCACCTTCTCCCTTGCGCGGATTTGCCGATTTCATCGCAGGCCACCTTCGCCGCAAGCCACCTTCACCGCTCCGCCTTCATCGCTCTCATCTCTATTTTCATAGCCTCCACCTTCCACCATCATCGTCTTTATTTTCCTCCGGATTTCAAGTTTTTCACTTCTTCCCCTTCTCCTTCTCCTCCTCCTCCTCCTTCTTCTTTTTCTCCTCCTCCTCCTCCTCCTCCTCCTCTTCTTCTTCTTCTTCTTCTTCTTCTTCTTCTTCTTCTTTCTTCTTCTTCTTCTTCTTCTTCTTCTTCTTCTTCTTCTTCTTCTTCTTCTTCTTCTTCTTCTTCTTCTTCTTCTTCTTCTTCTTCTTCTTCTTCTTCTTCTTCTTCTTCTTCTTCTTCTTCTTCTTCTTCTTCTTCTTCTTCTTTTGATTTTGAGTTTTAACATTGATTTTTCAGATTTTACTCATATTCTTCTGTTTTAATGAGTTTTGGCATTGAATTGGCCAATTTTTGGACCTCTATTTTGTATTTCCGATTCAGATTTTTACTTTTTAAAAAAACCTTATTTGCTGGAATATCGGATGATGGCATAAGATTTTGCCAAATTTATGGCAGAAATGTGTGCACTGACAATCGATTATGCTAGAATAGATTTTGTGTAAATTGGTTTTTAATTTTTTGGTCATTAGTTGCGTATTTGTGATTTTCGATTGTAATAAAGTGTTTATTCCTTTGAAAAAAATTACTTTTTGAATATTTGGTTGTTGAGTTCATATGTTTGCCAAATTAATGGCAGTTTTGTGTTATTCTTCCAAGACAAATTTGCCAACTTTGTTGGCAGATTTAAGAGTTCATAGAAATGGAAGATTTAAATTGATCTTGAAGACCAAATCTGTCAACTTAATGGCAGATTTATGGCATTGGTGTTGTGGAGGTGATGGTGGTGTTTGGAGTTGCAATGGTGGCTTCCAAATCTAACTCTCATGGTTGTTTTGCTAACAGGCAGCGACAACGAACAGAATGGGTGGCGGCGGTGGTGGACGATGACAACGGTGGTTAAGGCGACACCGGCGTGGGCGGCAGCAATGACGCCGGCGAGATGGCAGTAGGCGGAAGCGGCGAGACATCGGCAAACGACAGCGGCAGGTGACGCCAATGAGGTAGGGGCAGGCTGCAGCGGCACCAAGGGTCACAGAACTGCTCATGTTGAGAGTTCAGGTTTCATTATATTTTTATTTTACAAATTGAATGGGGGCATTTATGTCCAAGTAGATGATTATATGTTCTACTAAACATACGTTTGTATTTTGGTCCTATTTGTGAAATCGACCCTCTTTTAGTCCTAAACTCATAATTAACTCATAAACCAATTCATCATGAATAATAGGGCAGTTCATTTCAGAATCTTTCTGTTCTATACATTTTCCTTGCTATCTATTAACAATGGAGTTAGGCTCTTGTTAACGGATCGAGCAGTTGAGTTCATCTCCTGTGCAGAGGTGGGCTGTTTTTTTTTTTGTGTGGAGCGGGTCACTGAAACACTGTAAAAACGGGCAAACAGCAATATGCTAAGAACTCTGACTTTTGTTTCTTCTTATTCGCCGGCAGTTACCACTCCGCCGGCTCTATTCCGACTCCCAGTCTCTTCAACCTTTCGAAGGCTTTCCACATCCAGTCCCTCTCTATCAGGACCAGCCTCCTTGTACTACACTCTAAGTCGCCCTTTTCCCGTCTACAGGCGGACCAATCTCTCACCCATGCCGTCCCGCCGTCCCTTTTATAATGGATTTAGTGGTGCGTCTTTTACCATCTCTTTCTTGTATATAGCGCTAAAAGACGGTGAAAGGTCATGGCTGAAAATGAGCAATTAATGCTCTCCTGCTGTTGTTAAGGCAACAGTTTTCTGAGAACAATTTAATTTTTGTCTAGACAATTAAAATAGAACAGATGAAATACTTTTAATGGGGCATATGAATAATTAAAGATACGAAATGATACTTCGTTCATATAGTAGAGTTGGCTAGGCACATTACATTTTGCCTAATCCCTTAAAGCCTCAAGTTCTTAATTTATACAGTAACAACCACCCACACCATCTTAATTTTTTTTGGCTGCTATGGTTTATATAGTTACAAGATAATGAGCAAAATGAGCAAATTAAGAAGATAAGTAAGTATTTAAATTATCTAGCTGACCACTTCATATTCAACTTTATGTAATAAGGAGTAGGGACTAAGAGAAATGAGCAAAAGGGAGAAATAATGAAAGTAATAAGAGAACTAAGCTGGAAAGTAACTCTGGTACTTGATGCATATTACTTTGGTACATACATGTATGATGTATCTGTACTAGCTAGCTAACCGTTTTGTACTGTCAAGACTTTCAAAGTAATACCCTTCACTATGATTTCTAATAACTGTTCTTGTGTAACTTTCTTCTATGCAACTGTTGAATTGCTGTATAAAAACGGATATTGGAAATCAGATCTGAGGCTTGTCTACTCCTCGAGCCATGTAACTAGCTAAAATAAAGTAACACTATTATATAACTAGCGCTTCTCTTTAGGGAGAACTACTAGATAAACTATCAGATTGTGAGGCATATGTTTATCTTCCAACTATGTTGGCTTTGTTGGTGAAACTTTATAAGCTTGTTGTCAGCTTCATTCAATGCTGCAAGCAGTTCTGAACACAAAAGAGAATTATTAGTTCAGCATCTGCTTGTGAAAGAAGATGACCAAAAGCTTTTGCTGGATCTTCAGAAAAGAATTGCGAAAGGTTTGTTTTCTTGCATTTCTTTTGGCTATTCAGTAAATCATTGGTAATAGTTTCATCTGCCCTAGAAAATGTTGAACTGTGCTTCTAAGCTTAGGATACAAACTACCCCTACGAGATCCAAGTTTCTCTCTTTGCTTGTCCATGCATGTCTTGCTGATTATTTGTTATGCAGGTGAGGATCTTAGCAATCTGGCTGTGGAATATTCCATTTGCCCATCTAAAGAAGAAGGGGGGATGCTTGGTTGGGTGAGAAGGGGGCAAATGGTATGTTGAACAATTCACACATTACTCGTCTATTTTGAACTCTGGGAGCTCCTCTTAAAATATAATTTGTGGTCATTAAAACCAAAATGCAATGAAGGTCTTGCTTTGCGAGATTGAGAATTCCCTGGTAAATATGTGTGAGATTGAGAATTCCAGTCAGCTTTCGGTGTTTTTGAACAGTTGGGGCTTCTGTGATAGTCATTTCTAATAAAACCAGTCATGCTTCAGTATCTGGTACTGATAGGAACCCACTTATTAGACTAGTAATAGTAGTAATAATAATAATAGTAGTAATGAAGGTCTGGGAGTACTCTAGGTCTCTAGTATAAATAGATGAGAAGGGGGAGTTAGTATGGAGGCTGTTATGACGGAAGTTGTCAGGACTGGGAAGTTAGAGATTTATTGTCTCTTTCTTTTGGGGGCTTTGGCCTTGGTTGCTTGATCCTCTCAATAAATTTGTTGGTTATTTCCTCATAATTCTCTTCTATTTTTTCTGTGATCTGGTTGTGTTCTATCAGTGGTATCAAAGCACGTTGATCGTTGGGTGATCTCTACGTGCGCTAGGATGGAAAAACGATTGAACGAACTGGAGAGAAATCAACGGGAATTAGTTGCAACTAAGGTAGCTATGGCGGTGAGTATAGCAGAGATACGAGCTACGCTAGCAACCTTGGTGGAGCGAGGTAAACGTCGATCGGGAAGCAAATCGCATACGTCGGACTTTGCGCATCATTCTTCGCACCGCAAATCGTTCCCCAGTTCGCATACTGAGTCGCGAACTAACAGGCGACGAACTCCAGCTGCTAGCGAGAAGTCTTTGCACGCTCGAGGTAATCCACATAATCCGCCGGTCTCTTCTCAGTCGCTAGCAGGGTCTTACAGTTTCAGTTCACAATCGCTACTAGTTCCTCACCTTGCGTCAACGTCATCCGCTTCCAGAACCTTCGACCTAGTCGCATCAGGAAAGGGACCCCAGGGGACTCTACCAACAACAAGGGACACCAAATTAAAGCGGGTTGCACCATCAGCTCGGGAATCAGACCCTGAAGAGGATGTTAGTCAACCTACAGACATGGGACAGGCAATTTATTTGTGTAGGGGAGTTATGAAACCTCTCGAGTTTGCTGTTAAGGATGAACCTCTTGGTTATTTTGATGTTGGAATGATGATAGAATTGAACAAGATCAATCACTATGAAAAGATCATGGTGGCAGCAAATAACGATTCGGAAAACATGGATAAGAGAGAGATAACCGAATTCATATCAGTCAAAATCAATGCTGAAACTGACTTTGTAATATTAATTGGAAATGCCTTGGGGTGGCAAGCCTATGTGCAGGGTGTACAAGCGGGACCAGTTGAGAAAGATGCTAGTGGAAGGCTATGGTCGAAGAGGGAAATTGATTGGACCACTAAGTGCTGGACTTCAGGGATGACCGGTTGCAAGAGGCTTACAGATATTCTCGAAAATAGTTGGGCGTACGCTACCCGAGTGCCTGCTCTTACTCCACCTCAGGATATGCTTTCTGGTGAGCCTAGCGTTGTAGGGAGTGCTACTGCCCTGCTGAAGGATGTTGTTACTAGAAATCCCCAGACAATGATAAAACACTACAGGACTGAGCTTTCAATTGCTCAGCTTCTCTCAGTCATTCAGGCCTATCAAGTTTGGGTTTGGGGAAATATTGCTGGTGAAGCCACAACCTGGATTTTGTCAAACTGCTATAGATGCAAGCCACCAACACCATTTGACCTGGTCAAAGCTACATTGTCCTTTCTTCAACAAGTAATCCATTTGAATGGTGAAGAAGTTAGGAAAGATGACTGTTGGTCACTTTTATATCTATTGTATGGATGTGAAGAACTAAACAAGCCGGAAAATATCCAAACTCATGGCAATAATGGGATGCTTGAAGAAGCTGTGAGAATATTAGAGAAATATGGGGCTGAGCAAGTGACGATGAAGGTTCAAGTAATGAAGCTCCTATTCCAGAAATCAGTGAGTGTGAAATTTCACTCAAGAAATAGGATGAAGTCAGAGGCACATGTTATACTCAGACTGGACAAAAGTTCTTCATCTAGAGGACTAGAAGTATGGGAACATCTGATACCGCAACCAGCGAAGTACTGGGAGGGGAGAGGCACCAGGAGGAAGCTGAATTCCAAGCTAGGTTCCTATCTCCCCACCTTGAGGACAAGGTGGTTGTTTAGGGAGGGAGTATTGATAGGAACCCACTTATTAGACTAGTAATAGTAGTAATAATAATAATAGTAGTAATGAAGGTCTGGGAGTACTCTAGGTAGATGAGAAGGGGGAGTTAGTATGGAGGCTGTTATGACGGAAGTTGTCAGGACTGGGAAGTTAGAGATTTATTGTCTCTTTCTTTTGGGGGCTTCGGCCTTGGTTGCTTGATCCTCTCAATAAATTTGTTGGTTATTTCCTCATAATTCTCTTCTATTTTTTCTGTGATCTGGTTGTGTTCTATCAGGTACTTAAACGTTTCTGTTAATAAACACGGGACCTTAATTTGCAAACCTAAGGATTGCTCAATATGAAAACACATATGTTTTTAGGATTCCGTTTTGCTTTGTTTCTTAGCGTCCTGAAAGAATGACCTCTCCTCTTTTACCTACTATCTCAAGCGAGGTTTAAGGATGATTATATTTTACAATGCAAATAGTTCCATCTTAGTTAGTAGCTCTTGTGGCACTTATCTGGTTTTTGGATTTTGCTGGTAAAGGTGCTCCATGATTAGATTGCTTGTCTTTTTCTAGAGGTCATACAATTTTATTTTGTTCATTCCTATGACTAACCAATGTTTAGTTTTGTGGGAAACTTATTGAGAAAAGGAGCTCAAGTGTTTCAACATGGTCTTTGTAGCATTATCTTAATAAGTGTTATTGAGAAGCTTTAATTATAAGTGATAATGTTAATGGATATTTAATTTTAATTATTACTATGCAAATTATGGATGCGTTTATGTGCACAAGTATCATGAATAATAAATAATAAACAATTAAATATTCTCTAGTATTATCTTTAATAATTAAATCTTCGCTAACCTATTTAAGATAACGTTCTAAAGATCATGTTGAACATTTGAACTTCATTTTTCAATAAATTTCCAACAAACCTGAGAGTGAAATCAGTGAATAATTTGTTTTAGCTGTTCGTCTGTACCAGAAAAAGGTAACATACCCTTTTTAGTGTTTCCATTCGTCACATTGATCAAATGCTTGCATCACCTGGACCTGCATGCGGAAATCCGTTAATAATTATTAGCTGTTTTCAATTTTTCTGCTTGATTAATATGTCATGGTTGCTTCACTTTAAAATTTGAAAATCTATATCTGCAGGTGCCAGAGTTTGAAGAAGCAGCATTTTGTGCACCCATTAACAAGGTTGTCCGTTGCAAAACACAGTTCGGATGGCATTTGCTGCAAGTTCTATCCGAGAGGTTATCATTTGAGAAAACTTGCCTTGAATTGAAACTTGTGTATTAAGTTCTTACCCTTTCAAGTTTTATCATGTCTAGGGAAGAATCTATCCTGGAACATATCCAACCAGATGAGCTTCACATGAAATTGCAAGATCCCACTTTCATGGAAGATGCTCAATTGATTGATGTTCGAGAACCAGACGAAATGTATTAATTCATTACCCATTATTATCTCAGCTTGGTTCACAAAAAAGGTTATACTACCTCCGTCCCTCTAAGATTGGGACGAGAGAAGGTGACACGATTATTAAAAAAGTGAGTTTGTGTGGTTGATATTAAATTGATAAAGTAAGAATAAAGTAAGAACGATTTAGAGCCACATAATTTTTACCAAATTTGCTATGGGACAATCTTAGTGGGACTTCCCGAAAAGGTAAAATGAGACAATCTTAGCGGGACGGAGGGAGTAATATTTTCTGTATTTTAGAATGTCAAAAATAACTATTGACTAGAAAAGTTCCGATAAAACAAATACTCCGTATTATATTGACCATGTTTCAGAGTTTGTCTTGGAAGATTATTGTGGATCGTTGCGCTTACCGCTACACTAAAAGCAATCGCTGATAGTGTAGCACGCTCCTCCCCCTTTATAGCACAAGCGAAGCGTCACGCGGTTCGATTGCACCGGCAGACTTGCAGATTGGTGGCACTGCATACCCGTGGCCCAACAAAGATACTTTTCCATCGAAAAGTTTATGGCTAATATGAAATTGATCAAATTTTGCTGTAATGAATCCTAGCAAGCTCTTCACAATTTAATACCCCCCCCAAATCACTTGCCATATAGAGAAAGTAGAGGAAATTCGAGGTATATTATTCATCATCTTTTTAATATTTCATTCTTTATTTTTCTTTGCAAGATCCCAAGCACATCTACCAGGCTTTCAGGTTCTTCCACTTCGTCAGTTTGGGGAATGGGGACCAGAAATTAAGACCAAGTTTGATCCCCAGAAGGATACTTATGTCCTGGTATGTACATCTTCTAAAGCATATCATTTGAGCCTAGTTGGTTTGTGTTTCTTCCATGTGAAATGATGATTTGGCTCTGGTTCTACATTTTTTTGAACTATGAAACACTGGTTTCTAATTCGCTTGCATGCTCTTTTATTTTTCTTCCGACATTGTAGTTTAATATGTTTGTTCCCTGGATGTTGTACCAACATAACACTTGTTAAAACCAATATCAATCTTTCATGCAGTGTCACCATGGCATGCGGTCATTGCAAGTTGCCAATTGGTTGCAGACACAGGTAAATGGACTGTCATTTTTGGCTATAATAATTTGAATGATAGAACAGTTTCTTACATTCTTACTTTGTGAAACCTTGTTTATTTGCAATGCTCCCTCTATCACATTTTGTTAGACCTACTTTCAATTTAATCAAAATATTGCTTACTTTCTCCATTTATCCTGTAAGAGTTTTATCTATGATTTTAACTCTTCAAGTGGTGGACTGCTGGGTCCCTCTTTTTTCTTTTTTCAAAAGGTTAAACCTGTCAAATAGAATACTCCGTAATAGATAATATCTTGCTTATTTTCTTAACATCTTGCCAATTTGTGGCAGATGGGGTGATTTTAACTCATGAATACTTGAAAAGTTGAAATAATAGTTCAAGCAACTAAGCAAGACAATAAAAGTTGCTTAAGTCTCACTCGGGTTTAGGAACATTCATTGAAGCGTCACAAACTGCTTAAGTCTCACTCGGGTTTAGGAACATTCATTGAAGCGTCACAAACTGCTCAAGTCCTAGGCCCTAATACCATTTATTGTCATGGGATAAAGAAGTCATATATTGCTAAAGGATAGAACTAAAAGAATTTATATATTTAGACCTTTAAAAGAAGTCAGTCCATGCAATTTTGGACACGATTTTCACTATGGGTCTTCCGGAAACAGTCTCTCTGTGCCTTAGTACAAGGGTAAGACTGCGTACATCCGACCCCCCTTACCCCACCGTAGGTGGGAGCCTTTGCGGCACTGGGGTAAATGAAAATGAAATGATGAAAATGAGACCTTTAAAAGATGGCTGTTGGCTTGGCCTATAAAAAAGTTGGCTTTAGTATCTTTAAAGATGGATGTCGATCAGAGGATATTAATGGACGACGGAGAGATAAAAGAGAGGTGGAGGTCATACTTTGATACACTATTCAACGGGAACAAAACGCAAGATATCGGTGATTTGTCCATACCATATTGTATGGTAAATCTTGATTTTGTGAGACGGATCCAAACAACGGAAGTTAAAGAAGCTCTGAGGAAGATGGGACGGAAGAAAGCAGTGGGTCCAGATGGCATACCGATCGAGGCTTGGAGAAGTTTGGGAGAGAGAGGCATCGAGTGGTTAACAAGTTTCTTCAACATGATTTGGAGAAACAACAAGATGCCAACGAGTTGGAGGAAAAGTACTCTTATCCCCTTATTTAAGAATAAAGGTGATGTACAAGAAAGTGCCAACTATCGAGGGATTAAGCTTATGAGTCACACTATGAAACTTTGGGAGCAAGTGATTGAGCAAAGACTTCGAAGAACTGTGAAGATTTCAGAGAATCAATTCGGTTTTATGCTTGGTCGCTCAACAACTGAGGCCATTCACCTTATTCGGCAACTTATGGAGAAGTATAGAGACGCTCATAAGAATCTGCATTTGGTGTTCATTGACTTAGAAAAGGCATATGATAGGGTACCTCGAGAAGTTCTTTGGTGGGCCTTAACTAGGAAAGACATATCACACAAGTATATAAGCATCATCATGGATATTGTTGGGATATTGACCCGGAGGCCCAATACCCGGATTAAAGGCCCGGGACATCCAGCCCAAACAACAAGTCCACTACCTTATGATAAGTAGGCCCAATGAGATATTCATATCGAACGAGGTTCGGGCCAAGTAAAGGCTGGCCCAGAAAACAGACATACCGAACGGGGTTCGGGTCATACATCATACTTGGGCCAAATCAACAATGTTTTACAGGGCCCATTATCCCGTTCGGGCAACGGACAACCAACAGGTGGCCAGGTGCAGTTAATGCCAGATTGTGACATCATCAAGTGGAAGCATGGGTGATCAAGTCGGTGGAACATCTGCCAATCAGCATAAAGCATCCCATACTCCCCATTAGTATAAAGAGAAGGTTTAATATCATTGTAAGGGTTAGCATTTGAAGACTCAAGCCCTAGAATAGCCTTATTACTCTTGTTTCTTGTATTAAGCATCAATCCGACGTACCGTTCAGGTAATTTCCTTGTAATCAAACAGGTCAATTAATACAAGTGGGCTTTTGAGCATTCGATTATCAATCTTTTATATTTTCTTTTACATACCGAATTATTGTCCATTTCCTGATATATCCAAAGTCTGTGTTGGGCTTTCGGATCTACGGGACTAAACCTCAACAGATATGTATGAGGATTGTACTACAAGTGTCCGTACTAGTGTAGGAAGGACTGAAGAGTTCCCTATTACTATCGGAGTGCACCAAGGATCGGCTCTGAGCCCCTTCTTATTTGCCATAGTCATAGATGAACTTACGAAGTCAATTCAAGACGATATACCGTGGTGCATGATGTTTGCCGACGATATTGTATTTGTGAACAAGTATTGTTGTATTTCATATACTTGTTATTAAAATGCTATACAAGAAGCTATATTTATAGCTATATTTAGAGTACTAGGGTTTCCTATACAAGATATACAAATGGGCTAAGCCCAACACTAATAGGGTTTCCACACTCCCCTCAAGCTGGAACATATAAATCATATGTACCAAGCTTGTTACAAATATATCCCACTCTAGGACTTCTAAGAGATTTAATTAAAATATCTGCAAGTTGTTCAATTGTGTTGACATATTTTGTGATGATATGTCCACTCGCGATCTTCTCTCGGATAAAATGACAATCAACTTCAATATGTTTTGTCCTCTCATGATATACCGGATTTGATGCGATGTGCATTGCAGCTTGATTATCACACATGAGTTGAACCGGTTTTGTGTTTCCATATTTTAACTCTTGGAGAAGATGCTTCAACCATAAGATTTCACATGTAGCAAGGGCCATTGCACGATATTCTGCTTCAACACTAGATCTGGCAACCACATCCTGTTTCTTACCTTTCCATGAAATTAAGTTTCCACCAATCAAGATGCAATATCCCGAAGTGGAACGTCTATCCATCAGACATCCGGTCCAGTCTGCATCACAGTATCCCACAATATCATTGTGGCCTCGATCTTAAAACAACAATCCTTGCCCCGGATTTTTCTTGATGTATCTCAAAACTCGGATAGCTGCATCCCAATGTCCAGTACATGGCTTATCAAGAAACTGACTAAGAACACTTACCGCAAATGAAATATCTGGTCTCGTGATGGTAAGATAATTCAATTTGCCGATGAGTCTTCTATATTTTTCCCTGTTGGGCAAAAGATCTCCCTGTTCTGATAAGAGTTTAACGTTCGGATCCATTGGTGTATCCACTGGCCTGCAATCTAGCAAACCTGTTTCCTCAAGCATATCCAAGGCATACTTTCTTTGTGAGAGAGCAATTCCATTTTGAGACTGTGTGACCTCAATGCCAAGGAAGTATCTCAACTTTCCCAAGTCTTTTGTTTAAAATTTGCTAAAGAGATGTTGCTTGAGGAGCGCAATTCCTTGATCATCGTTACCTGTAATGACAATGTCATCAACATACACAACAAGATAAATACATTTGTTGCCAGCAGAATGTCGATAGAATATAGAATGATCGACATCACTGCGAATCATGCCAAAGCTGCAGACAACGACACTAAACCTCCCAAACCATGCACGTGGAGATTGATTCAAGCCATATAATGAACGGCGTAATCTGCACACCATACCAGACTCCCCCTGAGCAACAAATCCAGGTGGTTGCTCCATATATACTTCCTCGTGCAGATCTCCGTGAAGGAATGCATTTTTAATATCCAATTGGAACAATGGCTAGTGGCTCATTGCTGCCATGGATAAAACCAAACAAACTGATGCAATCTTCGCTACAGGAGAAAAAGTGTCAATGTAATCCAAACCATATATCTGAGTATACCCTTTCGCCACAAGGCGTGCTTTAAAACGATCAATCTCCCCATCAGGCCCAACTTTAACTGTGTAAATCCACCGACATCCCACCACTGATTTACCAGTGGGAAGGGAGACTAAGTCCCACGTCCCACTAGAATGAAGAGCCTCCATCTCAGTCAACATGGCTTTACGCCATTCCGAGTGTGCCTGTGCCTCATGCGTGGTTTTAGGAATGCATATATGAGACAGGTGGGAAATAAAAGCATAATAAGGGGTAGAGACGCGGTGATAACTCAAAAAGTTATATATGGGATGTGGATTCGAAGTAGAACGCGTACCTTTTCGGAGAGCAATGGGTATATCATCCTGAGTAATTTCGAGTACTGGGGTATCTCATGGTGATGGTGCAGGATCCGTCATAGGGGATTCAACTGGCGTGGCCACAATGGGCACAATGGGCACAATGGGAGGAGGTCGAGGACGTCGATGGTATACTTGTAATGGACGGTCTGCCATAGGAGAGCAATTTGGGTGCTCATCAGATGGGGGGTTAATGGGAGTCTCCAGATGGATGGGTCGGAGATATGAGGTGAAGTCCAAACATGATGGGGTATCAACTGAAGATAATGGATAATAGAAGGACGACTCAATGAAAGTGACATCGGCTGAAATAAAATGTTTCTTAAGTAATGGAGAATAACAACGATGTCCCTTTTGGAGTCGCGAATATCTAAGAAAGATACATTTTAATGACCTAGCTGACATTTTAGCTAATCCAGGTGTCGTATCATGGACAAAACACACACACCCAAACACATGAGGTGGTAATGGAAATAAATCATGAGCAGGAAACAAAATAGAATAGGGAATTTCATTGTTAAGAACTGAGGAAGGCATTCTATTGATTAAATGACACGCAGTGAACACAACATCTACCCAATACTGAGGTGGTGTATGGGAATGTAATAATAGGGTACGAGCAGTATCAACCAAGTGTCGGTTCTTGCGTTCAGCAACCCCATTTTGTTGAGGCGTGTGAACACAAGAGGATTGGTGAAGCATACCCCGCGATGCCATGAATTGATTAAAGGATGCACCAAAAAATTCTTAAGCATTGTCACTGCGTAAAATTTTAATAGAATGACCAAACTAAGTTTGAACTTCAGCACAAAAAGTTTGAAAAATATGAAACAATTCAAAACGCTCTTTCATTAAAAACAACCATGTGTAACGAGAAAAATCATCCACAAAAATAACCAAATAACGGAAACCTAAAGTAGAAGTGACTCGATACGAACCCCATACATCTGTATGAACTAAATCAAACGGTGATGTAGCCCGTTTATTGACTCGCCTTGGAAAGGATTTACGAGGTTGTTTTCCAAGGTGACATGACTCACAATATAAAGATGAAAGATTTGAGAAACCTGGAACCATACATTGAAACTTTGAGAGACTAGGATGACCCAGACGGTTATGTAAGGTAATAGCAGGTTCAACTGAAACACAAACGATTGGATCAAAAGGATGGAGATGATACAGACCTTGAGATTCATGGCCGACGCCAATCTTTTTACCCATACAACGGTCCTGCACAATCACAGAATCAGCATCAGAATCAGCATAAAATGTTACGGAACAATTAAGAGCACGTGTAATTTTACTGACAGAGACAAGGTAAGGATGAAAGTGGAAGTGCTTGCCCAATACCCGAAGCCGAAGTTTGAAGGCCATTAGTAAGAGTAATCAAAGGAAGATGTCGGTGCTTGGTAATATGGGATAAAAGATGGGGATTACCAGAAATATGGTCTGAGGCACCTGAGTCAATGATCCATGAGCGTGTTGTGTTTGAAACACAAACAGTAGACATCCCGTGTGTGGATAAATGCATATTAGCCAACTTAAATTGCTGAAATGCTGCATATTCTTCCGGTGATAGAACAATGGGAGATAGTGGTAGCTGAGCTACATGGGCTGAGGGAGGAGGTCTCCCATGTAATTGCCAACACCTGTCTTTAGTATGACCAATTTTATGACAAAAATCACATTGAGGATGATTCCATCTTGAGCATCCGGTGTTGTTTCCTCTGATTTTTTTTACTGATTTTTTTTCTTTTTTTTTCTCTCCTTTTTTTTACTTTTCTATTTTTTTTTGTTTGTTTATTTTTTTTGAAGAGTGAAAAGCTAATATTAGCAAAACAAACGAAAAATCAAAAATAAAAACCTGCTGAGGGGATCAATGCTTCAAGGCAGTAGAACTCATGGAGAAAGCTATTATTTGCAGCAGTTTGCAAATAATAGAAAATTTAAATTAATGGAGCAGTAAGTCAGTAACTTCCCAAGACAGCAGCTGGAGTGTGTTGACCAAGACCTTCGCTGGACTGTTGGGAAGATGAACAGTAGAAGCAAATCAGGGAGTATGAAAACCAACCTTTGTCCGGGAGCGACGAAACAAAGCAGTGGCGGAAGCAGTGCGTATGGATGAGCGGCGGTGTGTGGATGATGCCGGATATGGGCGGCAGCGGCGACGGCGACGGCGGCGCTGCCCTATACCATTCTGTTCGCCGGAATATCAGTATTCTGGGGTGGTTGGTGGTGTAAACAGCAGATGAATAGAAAGACAGAGATCTACAAAAACGTTCAACTGCAGATGCGAACTGCATCGGTGCGTTGATGAGGCGGCAACAGTGATTTGGACGGCGGTAAGTCGCGATGTTGAGGTGAAGACGATGGTAGGTTTATATCACTACCGAAAGCACGACATCCACGACCACTATTCACGCCGGAATTTCTGGCCGGAGAGATTCTGCCCGGAATTTCTGGCCGACTGACAGATAATAACACCAACTAATTATATTTGCCTACGTGGCTCTGATACCATGTGAACAAGTATTGTTGTATTTCATATACTTGTTATTAAAATGCTATACAAGAAGCTATATTTATAGCTATATTTAGAGTACTAGGGTTTCCTATACAAGATATACAAATGGGCTAAGCCCAATACTACTAGAGTTTTCACAGTATTGATTGATGAGACGCAATCCGGTCTTAAAGCAAAGTTGGAAGTATGACGACAAACATTGGAGAATAAGGTTTCAAACTAAGTCGGAGCAACACAGAGTACATGGAGTGCAAGTTTGGTGGAGGTAGAAGCAATGGTAATAGCGGAATTACTCTGGATGGTAAGCAGATACCAGTCAGCGATATGTTCCATTACTTGGGCTCCATAATTCAGAAGGACGGTGAGTTAAATGGAGATGTATCCCATAGAATCAGAACAGGATGGATGAAATGGAAGAGTGCGTCAGGATTTCTATGCGATCAAGGTATGCCAACTAGATTGAAGGGTAAATTTTATAGGACGGCAATTAGGTCTGCGTTACTGTATGGCGTAGAGTGTTGGACGGTGAAACAATGTCGCATTCAAAAGATGAGTGGCAGAGATGCGCATGCTGCGTTAGATGTGTGGGCATACTAGGAAGGATTGCGTGAGGAATGAGACAATCAGACAAAGGGTGGGAGTAGCACCTATTGAAGACAAGATGCGGGAGTCGCGCCTACGGTGGTTTGGTCATGTGCGTAGAAGACCGAGTGATGCACCTGTCAGACGAGTTGAGATGTGTGGTGCAAATGCTTCAAAATACACATCTTAGATGATACTACACATTTTTATAATATAAATTGTTTCCCATCCACCCTTCCATTTCAAGTTCTGTGAACTGTGTACATTCTTGTGCATGATAATATGTCCACAAGTAGGTAGACTTGGCCCTCAGGATCTATAAAGCATCTGTGTTTTTTTTATCCTTGTACTCAAATGTGCTACAGGTGTGTTATTAACTGTCTTACCTGTATAGTCACATGGACTACACTGATAGTGTCCCTAAGCTCTTAGTACATGTTCATTCTTCCTGGCGGGTATTTTAAGTCTCCAACTATCTGTGATGGGTATTGGATTTTCGCTCTTCAAAAGTCCTTTTGCTGATTTTCATACAACTGGCAAGTAAAGAGAATGGAAATTAAAGAGAAATGAACTAGTAGAAACATTATAGTTATCAAGATATAGTCTAAGCCCTCCAAAGTGTTCCAATCCAAACACTCCAAAACCTAACTCTCAGGCAGTTTAAGAGATTGAGAAACATAAACTGATAAAAGAACCCAGGCACATGCAAAATAAAATGTCCTAATGTGTGGATATGAATTACAAAGTTGAGTATTAAATAATGATCATTTTAAAAAAAAGTCTAGTTAAATTCTATCCAAGAGGTAGTTATTACATTTTTTGAAAATCAAAGTGTCCACCAAAAAACTAGTCGGAACATCAGTGTCCAAACATTACAACCTGATGTAGGAACTATTTTTCATGCCATACCACGAGCAGCACGACTTGGTGAACATATAACACGCCTATAATTAATACTAACGTATGATGGTGCTAAGATGTCTTACATCGTGCAACAAATGATCAAATGGAAACCACCCCAGCTCAGATGGAATAGCTGAAGCTACTTGAAAAGCGTCGAATCACACCCAAACATCTTATTTCAAAACCTGAAATTAATACATGGCTGTTTTCAATCATTTTTTCCTTCACTGGAAGCAGGGGTGTTCATTCGGTATTACCGAACCGAACCGAACCGAAATTTCGGTAAACCGAAATTTCGGTTTACCATATTTGTGTACCGAATACCGAACCGAATTAAATCGGTTTGGTTCGGTAAAAACCGAAAAAAAGTCGGTTTGGTTATTGGTAAAACCGAAAAACCAAACACACATTCATCAATTTTAATCCTGCCATTTTACAAGGCTTACACAAATTCAATACTAATAAGATTAATAACAAATTAACAACAACAGCAAGTTTCATAAGTCATAAGTCATAATACTTCCTAGATAGTCAGAATATAGAAATTACAAACCCAACCACATTTAGAAAATACACAATACAAAGTCTGTCAATTATTATAAAAACAAGTCAATGACTTCAATCTCCATTTATTATTATTGAACCATCTGCAAAGTAGAAGGAAACCTGCCAAAACAATAAACATAAATCAATTATGTTGTATTCATATTTATTTTATATGAAGAAATAAAATTGATATAAATACTCTTACCATGAAGAGTGTCGTGTCGTTCATGACATGCCAAGAACATCAACATCAGACCCGGAGTTTATTACCAACTCTACAACAAACAATTGTAAGAGATACCAGTAATCACAGCAATTTCACAGAACAACTCAAAAGGAACTGCCCAAGCTTTATTGATATCAACTGAGCTACAATGGCCGAAGCCCCCAAAAGCATAGAGCTACAACTCTATCTTCCCAGTTCTGACTTAACAGTCTAACCGCCCTCCCTATTTCCCCCAGTCTATTCTATTTATACTACTCTAGCTCTTACTCTTCTTATTTACTCTTATTCTACCAGGTCCCTAACATATCTCCCCCCCTAAACAACCACCTTGCCCTCAAGGTGGGCGATAGGAAACAGTCAAGATCTTCTGCTTCCTCTTCATCCTTGCGCCTCTCCCTTCCCAATACTTGGCTGATTGCTGGACCTTTAGCTTTGTTACTTCCATCTTCTTCCACATATAATTCACAGCAGAAATACACAGATGCAAGGGCATGGTGGCATAATGCTCCTTAACGTTGTAAAGGATATAATATCCCAACATCTGCCTCTGTTGTTGTAACCTTGGCTTTTCTTCCAACATCTTTTCCAAGAGCTTGATCCTTTCAAATTCTGTGAAGGCTAAGGTGCCACCTGTTGCAACACAGAAAACAACTACTTGCTTTTGAACACCTTCTGGTTTTAAGGATAAATCCATAGGGTACTTCTTGGAGACATCAAGTATAGCAGTCTGAATAGTAGAGTCCAGATTCACCTTGATTCCATCCAACTGAAATTCTGAAGTCAAGTCAACAACATAATCTTCATTCTTAAATTTGACACCAGATGTTAACTGATGGGAGTTATTGTAGAGGAAGTCCAATACATTCAGTTCACAGTCTTTCTCAATTGTAGGTCTGGTTCCATCTGATGAAACATTCCAATCTAAAATAAACAAGGATGAGGTACCGGCCCTCTGTAGCAGGTAATCAAAACCTGCACCTCCATCTTGAACAGGTATACAAAGTACTGGCCTTCCCCTAACCTGTTCATCCATGATTAAGGCGTCTGTGAATAGATCAAGGTTGATATCCTTGTCAATCATCAGAAACACTTCAGCCTCAGCTTCCGGTCCACCGGTAACGGTAGACTGCTCCTGGCATTTGTCTTCCGGATTAGGGTTCTTGATTACAGATTTATCTGAATCCCACTCGGTATTCTTTATGGACTGGGGAAAATTTTGCTCCATGTGAGAAACATCTTGCCATAAAACTTGCGAACCAAAAGAAAAAAATGCTTGCGAACTCCAAGAAACGGCTTGAGATGAAGAATGCGAACAATGAGAAACGACTGGCGATGAAGATGAAGATTCTTCTCTCATTCGTTTTTCCTTCTTTTGCGAGTTGTTCACGGAGGGAAATACCTGCAGACTGAGATCTGCTGTTGCGGTTTGCTGCTCGCTTAGCGACGATTCCCGCGAACTGAGAGAAGCTGTTCACGCTAGTGAACTCTGGATAACCATTCGCGACTCAGTATGTGAACTAAAAGAAGCCTTTTCCGCATGCAAACCAGAGTGAATAGTTCGCGACCCCTTCTGCGAGCTGGTGAGTGATCTGCGATGCGGCGCGTCAGATGCATGTGACCTGTTCCGCGAAGGACCTGGAAGTCGGCTCTGAATATCCGCGATGATAGTTTGCATAGCGGCCATCTTCCTCGCCATATCTTCTTGCCTCGCTGCTAACTCCTTCTGATTTCTTGCAAAATCCATCAAGTTTCTTTCTACCTCTGTGATACGTCCTTCCATCTTAGTACGAGTGTATTTCATCCAGCGACCGACGCGCTCTGATACCACTGTAAGAGATACCAGTAATCACAACAATTTCACAGAACAACTCAAAAGAAAATGCCCAAGCTTTATTGATATCAACTGAGCTACAATGGCCGAAGCCCCCAAAAGCATAGAGCTACAACTCTATCTTCCCAGTTCTGACTTAACAGTCTAACCGCCCTCCCTATTTCCCCCAGTCTATTCTATTTATACTACTCTAGCTATTACTCTTCTTATTTACTCTTATTCTACCAGGTCCCTAACAACAATTGATATGTAATTATAAAAAAATTAAAATAAAGTCATGTCATAGTGTAATAGTACATGAAATTCAAACAAAATGATAAAAAATACCGTTGTCAAGTTTCTGACAAAATTCATCTGCCTCTTCCATTGATGTGACTGGAGTGTGGCGAAGCCAATCTTGGCCGCAAATCAAAGCTTGTACCATCTTGGGAGTCAATGAAGCTCTAAAATCATCAATTATACGGCCTCTGGTGCTGAATACAGATTCTGAAGCGACAGTGGTTATCGGCATCCCCAACACATCTCGAGCCAACATAGACAAAGTAGGAAACCTGGGACTATTCAATTTCCACCAATCAAGAATGTTAAAATGTGGATAATCTTTGGTAATAGGTTCCTGCACATACAAGTCAAGCTCAGATTGGTCGCTCACTCCAATTTCAGACAACATTTGCATATACCTCTTCTTGTTATGCCTAATATTCCTCCTAGCATCATCATCATCATTTCCAGAATCTGTGGTTGAACTCTCTGATCCTATTGAAGAAGTAGTCAATGTACAAGAAGAATACAAAGTCTTATATGCACTGAAAATGTCAGACATGGATTCCTTCACCAAAGCAGTCATTTTCAATCCTTCTTTTTCCCGTGCATGTTTTTTAACACATATTGCAAGTAACTCATTTTGTGATGGGGTCCTGGGGATCAAGAACATCAGCAATGTACAACAACATATTCATTTTTTCTTTATTTCCCCAATATTTGTCAAACTTCAATTTCATGTTCTTAGACATATCGGCTGAAGCTTCATCTCCACTACTAAGCCACTCAGCTGGAAGTAGGTTTCCTCAAAATCTTTAACCTTTAATGATCAGTAGAAGTGTCTTCTTCAATTACTGTGTAGAGTACAGTAGAGTAATTTGTATATCAGTATATATGTTGGCTACTTCCTCTTTGAGCGTAGAGCTGCTGAATAATTAGTTATTCAATGCCAAGTTGCCAACAACTGTGCCCTTTTTTCATATTAATTTAAAGTATTAGCTAGTTTAGACTATTAGTTATTCAATGCCAAGTTGCCAACAACATAGTAGTTCACAACTTCACATTGTAAGTTTTATGTCCACTGATCTATGGCAGATTGGCAGTGGTGGTGATGCCATATCATTCATGCTTTGTTTTTGTTCTAACATGTCAACTTTTATGTTTTCAGGGGTTTAGAAGAGTGTTCAATATTGCTGGTGGAATTCATGAGTATGCTGTGAAGGTCGATCCATCAATCCCGACTTACTGAAGTGTGGCTTTTGTCCCTGTCTATCAGTTTTTTGACATTGGGTTTAATTTTTGGGATAGTTATGAGATTTAGAAATATATTCATCTTATTGAAATATTATAAAATGGCCGTTTGTAAAATCATCCCAATTATTTATTTTTCGCTAAGAATACGCGTAGGTAAGATAAGAAAGGAAAAGAATAAAAGGTTGTGATGTTTGTTAAATATTAGTGTTTTTCTTTGTGATTAGAGGAAGTCCTATATTACGATGACACTTCCCAAAATTAAGCACTATCAGAGTTTTGAATTAGGGTAAACATGACGTTTTTATGGGGAATTTCACGAAATAGGACTAAAATAGTTTGAAAATTCCAAAATAGGACTGTCATATTTTTTATTCCCAAAATAGGACTAATTACTGTCATGTTTAGAAAATACTGCCATGTTTGAAGTCCGGGACTGCCAAAACATGTCAGTAATTAGTCATATTTTGGGAATAATAACATGACAGTCATATTTTGGAATTTTCAAACTGTTTTAGTCCTATTTCGGGTAATATTCTCCGTTTTTATTCCAAAAAGCGATTGAGCATCCCATTTATGCTCTTTATTCAATATTACAATTATTAATTTTATATTACATTTTTAATAACAAAAAGTAATTAATGTCTCAAATCAGAAAAGCAGGTCAGCTTTGAGTAAATTATCGGGTGGTCTACTCAAGATTAGTCAGAAGCTCATCCAAAGAAAATCAGGAAAATAAAAAAGAGTATGAATCCTAGACTGTGTGTCCAAGGACCCGTTTGGATTTCAAGTTTGGAAAGTCAAAGTTGCACTAGGAAAACAAGAAATTAATCGCATTTATCTGGAGGGAAGAAAAAGGGAAATATCCTGAAATAGGACTAAAACATTTTAAAAATTTCAAAATAGGACTGTCATATTTTTTATTCCCAAAATAGTACTAATTACCGCCATGTTTAGAAAATATTGTCATGTTTGAAGTCTGGTACTGTCAAAATGTGGCAGCAATTAGTCCTATTTTGTGAATAAAAACATGGCAGTTCTATTTTGGAATTTGTAAACTGTTTTAGTACATGATAAAAAAATGTTTTGGTCCTATTTCGGGTAATATTCTCAAGAAAAAACTAGGAACTAAGCATAGAAATATACTAAAAATTGATAACTAGAACAAATACTTGATCAGTCCAATTCGATAGTATCATTTCTTTTTTCAGTTTTTCGGCAATTTTTTTATATAAAAATGGTCATTTCAACTTTATTTTTTGGGGCAATTTATTTAAAGATATTATCTCACTTTTAAATTTTGTGCCTACGAGAATACCTTTAACTGATGATTCCCAAACAAAATGAATTGGCTGTGCCATATGGTGCGCCTCACTGGTTCAATGTTGCATCAGTAACTCTCATGTATTAAGAGTAATTTCGATTTTAATTACTACTAACATCATAATAGCAAGGGAGCACGAACAAATTAAGCACTAGTGTTATCGACTAATCTGAGATCGATCACTAAGATTTAAAATGGATCAAGCAAGCATAATTCTACTGTTTTCTGGGCATTTTCGGACTCCCATCTAGGATTTTACGTCAAATCTCAAAAGTGTCTCTAGATAAATCGCGAGACATGCATGCAACTCATGCAATTCTCACCCCTTCAATAGGTCAATCCAGTTACTAGTTCACACCATGATTAGTTTATCACGTTCTCTATTCGATTAGAGATAATCTCTATTAAGGGGTGTTTGGAACCAATTCTGATTCTGCTTCTTTTTTCAGAATCAGTTTTCAGAAGCTGGTCCCCCTAGCTTCTAAAAAAATCTGATTCTTGGAGTAAATTAGAGCACCAGAATCAGTTCTACACTTTCACCCAAACACTCCAGCTTCTGCTCCCTGGAGGAGTAGAAGAAGTTTTAAAAATCAGATCCAAACACCCCTAAATAGAGATGTGGTTTTACTCGTATGATATTTTACTTTCTATTTTCCCAAAAAACAGAGACGAATCCCATTTTATGATCAGTTGTAATCTAGTTTTCAATTGAATCTAGACTGTAGGCTAGATTCTTGGCAAGCTCCTCCAGCTAATAAAGGGCTGAATTCTTTTAAATTCAGCCAATTATGATTACAATAGGTCTGTTTGGTTGAAGGGCTGGAACTAGCTTAACCTGAAAATAATGGTCTTAAACCAAACGTTTAGACCACAAGCGTTTATCTTCAGTCTGATTTTTCTAGACTTTCTATTCCAATAATATCCTTCGACGCAAGATACTTCTGCCCTCCAATTTCTTCCTCGATCGCTAGGCTATGGCTATCCAAGTAACCTCCACCGAAAAAGAGCTTTTGTCCCAATCGCTTGATTATCAAACTCTCTGATTTTTATCTATGATGAAGGAGGAATTGAAGAAATAGAAGCAGGGTAACGCATGACCACCTACCAGTAGTCTTTGGCTGGAGGGAAGGGTTTATAGCATTCATAGAAATGTTCTAACATAGAGTAGATACGATGCTCTCGATGGTTCTTTTTTTTTTTTTGACTAATTGGAATTTGTGGGACAAAAACAGTGACCCAAAATAGTATTTCATTTAATATTTAATAAAATATAAAATCATTATATGGAGTAGTATATTATTCATTTTAATCATAATGTCCTTCAATGTAATTTCATATTATCCGACACTTTGTTCAGCCCTTTTGCCAAACAGATTTATTTCGTTCAATTAACAGTTCAAATTCACCACTTCAAAATTCAACTCCATACAATAGTCTCTAGTTCAGACAACAGCTCCTAATTCAGACATTAGCTTCTAGCTTCAGTTCGTTGTGCTGGGGGTGTTTTGGAGGGGTTTGGGGTGTGGGGGTGTGGGGGGTAGGAAGTAATTAGAAAAAAATAGGATGAACCGGTCCGACCCGTTAACCGCCGGGTGAATCGGCCCGACCCGGAACCGGAGCTACACGAGCCGGTTTCCGGGCCTCATTTCTCCAAAAAAAAAAGCCCGGTCGGAATCAGATCAAGGTCTGGCCCAACCCGGCCCGAGGCCATGCAACCCCACCTGTACCCCAAATAAGTCATGTGTAATTCTTCCATAAAATCCAATAAATGATTCTCGGAATATTTTTTCTAGAAAGATCCACCAAACTTTTGTTATTGATTCTCAGCATCCGGTTAAGGAAATTCCCATAATCTATCCCAGCTCCTTGAAATATATCTAAGATGCTCAAAAAATAATGCCACACTCTTCAACTAATTGAGCATTGGAAGAATATATGTAACACCGTCCCCAAACATATTTTACTTTTCAGTAAATCATGTAATAAACCTTGAGGAATGAATTATGAATTTGCGAAGTTGTAAATAGTTATTAATTCTTTTACGTGAATAGTAAATTGCACGTGGGGCCCACACCAGGAACTGGGACCACTAGATAATTCCAGAACCACATATTATATTCATCTTGGTCTAAATAATATGTATATGGTGGTGGATATTTTAATATGGCCATAGATAAGGCATAAAGTTGACTCGTTGGTCAAACAAGGCCAAATTACCGGTATTGGTAATTTATCGGATAACAGCCCGAAATTAATTTCAAGAACTTTTAAATTAAAGTTGGGGAATGTACATCCATTCCAAAGGCCTATAATGATTAGGAACGTGTGATATATTTTATTAAACCCGATAAAATAAGATATAATTAAAACAGTCCGAGAAATACAACTTTCAGGACCGATTGTACACTTCTGGACTTAAAGGGGTGACCTCCCAAATGTGTGGAGGCCAACCCACATTTTTTAGCCTTGCAAAGAATAAGAGGGCCGCATATGTGCATGAGAAACAAAGGATAATTGGCTTGGGGAGCAAATCAATTAAATAGGGTGAGACCTATTCATCACATTATTGTGAGAAATACCAAAAGACATTCTCAATCACCCCCACCCCATACATTTCGACCAAAGCTCACAAGAGAAGAATAAAACCTCTGCAAACTACATCTTCCATAGCCAAACTCGAGCCCAAGCTCAAACAAGAAAAAGAAAGAAGTTTGAAGAAGGAAAAAGATAGGAAAAGTGTGAAGAATTAAGGTAATGACCTTACACTAACTTTTACTCTACTTCTTATCTACTTTATGAATAATATATCATATGGAGGACCCCTAAGATTGTTCTACATGTTTAGAAGTGTAGAACAAGGGGTTGGAAGGTAGTTCTAAGTACAAGAACGGACTTAGAAGTCAAAATGACCGGTTCGCCGGAAAATAACCTTTTAGAGGTTATTCGTGTTGATATGGGGTTTGTGATGATAAAACCTTGTTAGGAGCTTGACTAATGTGTTCCTAACTGTCACCGGAGTTTCGCCAGAGTTTCGCCGGAGTTCAACCGAGAAGGGTAGAACTTCTTAAAGCTCATTCGAGGTGAGGATGACCGACTATATTGCTTATAATTAGTGAGTTAATTTCATAAGATTACCTAAAGTACAAAATGTGATTTTCATGGATTATTAATGATTAATAATGCCTAAATGAAAATACTATTGCATATGAGTAAATGAAGCATGATATACAAATTTAGAAGTAATTGTGTATGATTGTGCATTATGAATATGATAGCATGATAATGAGATTAATTGTGAAGTATTGTGACAAAATACACTTTTACTTCATGTAAAGAAATCATGAATGGATAAAAGTGATATTTTTGATATTGTGGTTAAATCATATTTGGATTGGAAAATGAATTGAGATGAGTAACATGACTATGAATTAAGAACTTGGTTGTTCTAAGATCATTTGACTAGTATTGAAATACTAGTTGGAATGTTAGTATGAATAATGATAGAATAAATCCTCAGGGCTTGGATTGTGAAAGATATACCTTAAGTAGTCTTATGAGATACTTTAAGGTAGGGATGTGTAAATGCTAAGTTAAGCTAAGGGTGGGCCTTAAAGGATACTCAATGTGAAGTGATCCTAGGCATAGAAGTTGCTTAGGAATTTGATAATATGACTAGAGGGAGCCTCTAGCATATTGAATGGTGACTAGAGGAAGCCTCTAGCATAACGTAAGATGACTAGAGGAAGCCTCTAGCATAACGGAGAGTGACTAGAGGGAGCCTCTAGCACGACGGGAAATGACTAGAGGAAGCCTCTAGCATAATGTAAAGTGATTAGAGGAAGCCTCTAGCACGAAATGGAGTGACTAGAGTCAGCCTCTAGCACGACGGAATGATACCGGTGAGTGCGACTCTACTATAGTGAAAAGACGTGATAAGGTAAGTATGGGCCCACGGGCCGACTACTTGACCATATATATATATAAGGTAAGTAGGTTTTAAATAGGGTAATCGAGGGTTACGGCCTATAATATAGTATCACCCTAGATGAAATTGAAACATTGATTATTGATATGCACTAATTAGTAGTGCATAAATGTATATTTTTATGATTGATTTGTGTGTATTGTTTACCGTTTTATTTAGTTTGTAAACATTTGTGTGATTTTAGTTGTAATCGCATTTTAATTCTCATTTATAAGTTGTAAAGTATAGTTAGGATTTGTGGTGTTGGAAAGGAAGACTTTGAAGAGAAGAAAACAAGAAATTTGACTGCCCAGGAGTGAAACCCGACCGGGTAGAAACCCCCACCCGGTCGGGTATGATTTAACAGACGAAATTGCCAAGAAAGTCACTGGACCCGGTCGGGTCCCCTACTTGACCCGGTCGGGTCAGATGTGACCCGGGACAAAACGACGTGCGAAGATCACCAGAACGTGGCGAATTATCTGATTTTGACCGGACCCGGTCGGGTAAGTACTCGACCCGGTCGGGTACCCGGCCAAAGGTGTTGAAAAACACCTATAAATAGCACACTTTTTCTTCTCTAAAAATGATCCCTTCTTCCATACTCTTTAGCTCAGTTTAGAATAGCATTTCTTTATATTTTTCTAGCTATGTTTAGTCTCCAAATGAGGAGCTAAACTTCCATTCTTGGTGTTGCTCTTGAAGCTTGTTGATTATTAAAGTTGTGAGTTATTTTCTTAACTTCTTTCCTTGAATATTAATTAATAGTTCTTCCCTTAATACCATCTCTATATTAATGTTGGGGAGTGTTGCTAAGATGACAATTAGTTAACATCTCGACATTAGTTAGAATGGTATTTTCTTCCTCTATATTAATATTGGGGAGTGTTGCTAAGATGACAATTAGTTAACATCTTGATATTAATTATAGTAGGACTCATCTTCTTTAATAATATTCTTCCTTGAATATTAATTAATTCCTACTCTTATTTCATATTAATATTTTGAACATTACTTAAAGGATCAACTAGTTTTGTTTCATATATTAATTATTGCTAGAAACGATCAACGAACCGATGGTTAATCGTTGATGGTTTCACAAGTAAGTAACTTCGGTTTATTAATGCACGGTCGTGGTTAATAAACTTAAGAGGGATTAATTTTGTTGGTTAAACCGAAACCGCTTGTGTTGAGGTTATCAATCTCAATTGATTTCATCAAGGAGTTAGAAAGATTAAATGCTACTATTAAATCGGTATACGGCGTTGTTCTATATTTGATTAATAGTAAGGGTTATTAATGAACAGTCGTTGTTAATAACTACCCTCGATGAAATGGATATACTCCCCAATTGAGTATTCGAGAGGGAATAAGTTATAGATATAACAATGATCGACTAAAATATATCAACGAGTGGAAAGTAGCAATGCCAAGTCCCTATTATCTTTGAATTAAACACATATAGGTTGTTCATCTTAGTTCTTAATTAAAATCAAATCATTCAAAACCAAAACCCCCCTTTTTAATTACTAGTTTCATAGAAAGAAAATCATTCCTTTCCCTGTGGATACGAACTCTACTACGCTATACTACGTATAAGTGTTTAGTATTGAAATTATTTTGACGCACCGTGACAAAGTGCTCGTCAATTATATACAGTGTAGTTGTCATTGTACTTTTCAAATGCTTCAAAGTACTAACCTCCCCTTCACGGGGGAGGCAACCTCACAGTTTCAGGTAGAACTTGAAGGTTGCTACCACCGCCCGTTGCTTCGGGGAGATCGAAGGAAGAAGACTTGGTTCGTGGTTCTTTCGTTTCTGTTTTGAAAACAATTTAAAGAATGCTCATGGATATTATTTTGGATAATTATTTGGAGGTTTGTATGCCTAAGTTTGCCAATTGTGGATTAACTCTTGTATAGATGCTTCCGCTGCGTTAATGAATGGTTTTACATTATGTTTGTTTATGGAAGTACTATGTGTGAATGATATTCCAGACGCTTTGTATAGTATGGATGTGTTGAACTCCGATTGACTATTCGTACTGTACGGCGGATTGTTGACGTGTCCGGGTAGGTCCGGGGTGTGACAATTTAATTGGTATCAGAGCCTTAGTCCGTAAACATAAAAATGAAGCTTCAAAATTCTTTTGAAAATGAATTTGAAAACCATGAGCATAAGAAGTTTTGTACTTATAGGAGTTTTGGTACTTGAGTTGCAATGTCTCTAATTGTTAAGATGGTACCCCTAACAATTGGTATGATGGTGATTTGAGCCAAAGGATGTCTTTAAGTACCTATCCGTCAATTGAAACTTGATACGAGTCTAATGACTCACTATCAATTTCTTTCAGAAATGGAGCATACCGGGAAAGTAACTAGGAGAAACTCGACTGACCGGGCACCAGGAGGGTCTGAGCGCGGCAGTAGAGGGGCTTCTAGAGTGTCCAGAGGACATGGCCGTGGAGGCCAAGATCAGACCGTGAGTGACGGTCACGTGGAGACCACAGACGAGTTCTATGTATCCGAGGAGGATTCAACTTATCAACCGGGAACTGAGCCGGTTGAGACCCCATATGATGGGGAATATGATGACGATAGTGAAAAGAGAGATGATAATGACTCTCTCGAGAGGATTGAGGAATTGCTTCGGCAATACCAACAAGATCGCCAAAGGCGCCGAGCAAGGCGTGCTTCGGGAGGGGCTTCCAGAAGAGGAAGCCGTGTTAGCCCTAGGGGACATGAGGAACCCTGAGGGGGAAGAGGTGTCGAGGTCCCAATAATAAGGATCTCGAAATACCTAAAAGAAGCAAGGGATTTGGGGTGCAAACCATTCGATGGAACGGGAGACATCTCCATTGCGGATGAATGGATCAAAAGATTCAACGAGGCGGCCCTTGACACGCTGCTGCCGCCAAACATGAAAATGAGAGTAGCAACGAGGTTGCTAGAAGGCATGGCGTCCACGTGGTGGGACAGAATTAAAGGGAAGTACAGTGAGGCCGTCACTTGAGAGAACTTCCAACAAGAGTTCTTTAACCAATACTACTCTGACTTCGAAGTAAACATGAATAGGAGGGAGTACACGAACTTGACCCAAGGAGTTCAATGCACTGTGAAAGAACTAGAGCACAAGTTCAGAAAACTTCCTGAATTCATTCCGGAGTACATTTGCGATGAGAATCGGATGGTGAACCATTTCTAGAATGTCTTGAACTTGGGCGTGCGTGAGAGGGCAACACAATTGCCTAACACGACGTTCAGTCAAGTAGTTGAGCACGGCTTGAAGGGAGAAAAAGAATGGGAGGAAAGGAAGCTGAAAAACGCTGAAGAGGCAAAGAAGAGAAAGTGGGAAAACCACGGCCCCCAAGGTTCTAACAAAAGGGGAACCATGGGGGAGGAGGATCTTTCAGGACACCCGCACCACCATCGAGGGGGAATCCTAGCATGGGTGGGCAAAATTCGGGGTCACAAATCTCGGCGAAGCCTAAGTGCACGAATTGCAAGAGAAATCACGGGGGTAAATGTCGTGATCCCCCACGGTGCTACAAATGCGGAGATACGGGGCACATAAGGCCGAACTGTCCTCAACTTGGTGGGAACCGGGCACCAGGGCCAAGCAGTGCAACCACGGTGAGTAGAAGCCGGGGTGGGGCACCAAATGCAAGCGTGGGTCACGGCGGGGCAAGTACATGAAACACACCCTCCGTGAACCAAGGGAAGACTCAAGCTAGAGTTTATGCGATGACGGAGGCGGACGCTTAAGCTAACCCGAATTCTATCGTAGGTAATACATGAAATTTTGAATGTTTTTAGGCTTATATCAGTAATGTAAGCTGTAGGGGTTGAGTACGGGCCACCCCGAGGATGAAACGGGAGATTTTGCACGGACTGGGCTAAATGTTTTTCCACTCACGGCCAGACGCACGCGTGTGTACCTCCGTGCATGGGGGGTAGTGAGTTTTCGAAGAGAGACTGCTCCACGCACGCACGTGCGTACCCGGACGCATGCGTGTGTCACTCCGTGCGTACCCGGACGCACGCGTGCGTCACTCCATGCATACCTTCGTGCATCCCCCGTGCATGGAGGGCAGTAGCCCCATGTGAAGACCGAATCCACGCACGCGTGCGTGCCTCCTACGCACGCCGTGCATGGCACCCAGGCTACCTAACCTGGGGTTTTTCATGACGTTTTGCGTCGTTAAGACCTTTCCTTGATCCCGAACATGTGTGTGAACATAGTAAACCTCCATAAATGTATAGGGATGGTAGGGGAGGTATCTTACGTGGCTTATGAATGTAGGAATGCTAAGGATTAATGGGAAAGATGTACGAATCCTTATCGATACCGGGGCACAACGTTCATTCGTGAGTGAGACGTTCACCGAGGGTTTGGAAATACAATCACTACCATTGATGCAAACCCTAGTGGTATCAACACCACTAGGAGATGATGTTGAGAGGACTTGTTACTATCCATCTTGTGAGGTGGAAGTCGATGGCCAAACCTTGACGTGTGTTTTCGTACCGCTGAGCATGATTGACTTTGATGCGATCCTAGGGATGGATTGGCTAGAAAAGCATCATGCTAGGGTAGATTGCTACACGAAGTTTCTAGAACTTGAAGGCAATGATGAGAATACCTTACGCTTCGAGGGTGATTGAGGCAAATCAAATAGCTGCATCATATCCGCCGTGAGAGCGAGGAGTATGATGAGAAAGGGATGCCACACATATCTAGCATACGTGGTTGACATAACCGAGGAACCGAACATCAATGATGTGAGGGTAGTTTGTATATACCTGGATGTCTTCCCAAAATACCTACCGGGCTTCCACCTGACAGGGAGATCGAGTTTGTGATCGAGGTCGAGCCAGGCACCAAACCGATCTCTATACCGCCATACAGAATGACACCTGCTGAACTTAATGAGTTGAAAACCCAATTGCAAGAGCTATTGGATAACAGATTCATTAGACCGAGCTACTCTCTGTGGGGAGCACCGATACTATTTATGAAAAAGAAAGACGAGACGCTTCGAATGTGTATTGACTATCGTCAACTGAACAAGGTCACAATCAAGAATATGTATCCTTTACCTGGGATTGATGACTTGTTTGATCAGCACCGAGGAGAAACAGTGTTCTCGAAGATTGACTTGAGGTCGGGGTACCATCAATTGAAGAATGACATACCGAAGAGTGCTTTCCGCACAAGGTATGGTCACTTTGAGTTCCTAGTCATGTCGTTTGGGCTAACAAACGCCCCAGCGACATTTATGGACTTGATGACTTGAGTATTTCATAAGTACTTGGACCGGTTTGTGATTGTGTTCATAGATGATATCTTGATTTACTCTAAGAGTGAAGAAGATCATGAGGAGCATTTGGTACTTGTTCTTGAGACACTACGGTAGAAGCAACTCTATGCTAAATTTTCCAAGTGTGAATTTTGGCTAAGGGAGATTGGCTTTCTCGGTCGGGCATGTAGTTTCGGGATCGGGAAATGCAGTTGACAACAAGAAGATTGAGGCCATTACCGAATGGGAGATGCCAAAGAACATCAAGGAAATTCGTAGTTTCCTCAGATTGGCAGGTTACTACAGGAAGTTCGTGGAGAATTTCTTAGTTTTGGCATCGCCATTGACAAAGCTCACTCGAAATGGGCTAAGTTCGTATGGGATGACCCATGTGAGAAGGGATTCCTACAACTAAAGAAGAGATTGACTGAGGCACCAGTACTTGCATTACCCAAACAGGGTATGGGGTACGATGTCTATAGCGATGCGAGCATCCAAGGGCTTGGATGCATGTTGATGCAGAATGGGAGGGTGATTGCCTATGTTTCACGACAATTGAAGAAACATGAGGTGAATTATCCTACTCATGATCTAGAGTTGGGGGCAGTGGTATTTGCACTGAAGATTTGGAGACATTATCTCTACGGGGAGACATGTCACATATACACTGACCACAAAAGCTTGAAACACGTGTTTACTCAGAAGGAGTTAAACATGACACAGAGACGACTGATGGAGTTGATAAAAGATTACCATCTAGTTATTGAGTACCACCCCGGTAAAGCCAACGTGGTAGCGGATGCCTTGAGCTGAAAGAGCTCATTGGGAGTATTGTTAACTAGCATGAGGGCATTGAGAGATCAATTGGAGGTATCTAGTGATGGTACCTTTTTAGCTAGATTCGAGGTGAGACCCACATTACTTGATGAGATCAAGAAGGGTCAAGAAACTGACGAAGAGACTATGAAGGTCCGTAAACGCATGCTAGCGGGACCGGTTGAGGATTTCGGGGAAAGAGACGATGGTATCTTATTATTTCGTGACCGAGTGTGTGTACCATCGGATGATGAGCTCCGAAAGTCCATCTTATAGGAGGCCCATTCATCGGCGTATGTCATGCACCCGGGAGGTACGAAAATGTACCGTGATTTGAAAGAAGGTTACTGGTTATCTGGTATGAAGAGGGATATAGCCGAGTACATCAGTAGATGTCTTACTTGTCAGCAAGTTAAGGCAGAACATCAACATCCAACTGGGTTATTACAGCCACTTTCCATTCCTGAGTGGAAATGGGAACATGTGAATATGGATTTTGTGGTAGGGTTACCACGAACGGTCAGAAACTATGATGCTGTATGGGTTGTGGTTGATGGGGTCACGAAGAGTGCACATTTTCTACCTATCAACACCACCTATACGCTAGAGAGATTAACCAAATTATATGTGGATGAGATCGTGAGGCTACATGGGGTCCCAATAACCATTGTATCCGATAGAGATCCACGTTTCACATCACGAGTTTGGCCGAAGTTCCAAGAATCTATGGGAACAAGATTGAAGTTTAGCACTGCTTTTCACCCACAAAATGATGGGCAATCCGAACGGGTTATTCAGATATTAGAGGATATGCTGAGAGCTTGTCCATCGGAGTTCCAAGGAAGTTGGGACAACCACTTGGCACTGGTGGAATTTGCCTATAACAACAGTTATCAGGCAAGTATAGGCATGGCTCCATACAAGGCGTTATATGGGAGGAGATGTCGTACACCGTTGTGTTGGGATGAGGTTGGCATGACCAAACTCGAAAGTACAGAGTTGGTGGAAATCACCAAGGCAAAGGTAAAGACGATTCATGAGAGGCTAAAGACGGCCCAGGATAGACAGAAGAGTTATGCCGATAAGCGCCAAATAGCCTTAGAGTTTAAGGTGGGAGATGAGGTGTTTTTGAAAGTTTCACCTTGGAAGGGAATCTTCCGATTTCAGAGCCGGGGGAAGCTTAACCCACGATACATAGGGCCATTTTTTATTCTTGAGAGAATTGAAGCTGTAGCATACCGATTACAATTGACTCTAGAGTTGGAGAAGATACATAATGTGTTCCACGTGTCTATGCTTAAGAAGTATATGCTGGATCCATCTCATGTATTAGAGAAACCACCCATGGAAATACGGGAAGACCTGAACTATGCCGTGCAACCGGTAAAGATACTTGATAGGAAAGTAAAGAAGATGAGAAGCAAGAAAGTTCCAATGGTGAAAATCCTTTGAAAAAGTGACTGAGTTGAAGAAGAAACTTGGGAAACGGAAGCCTTGATGAAGGAACAATATGCATTTATGTTCAAATAAGCGTTGTGAATTTCGGGGACGAAATTCCCGTTAAGGGGGGTGAACTTGTAACACCGTCCCCAAACATATTTTACTTTTCAGTAAATCATGTAATAAACCTTGAGGAATGAATTATGAATTTGCAAAGTTGTAAATATTTATTATTTCTTTTACGTGAATACTAAATTGCACGTGGGGCCCACATCAGGAACGGGGACCACCCGATAAGTCCAGGACCACATATTATATTCTTATTGGTCTAAATAAAATGTATATGGTGGTGGATATTTTAATTGGGCCATAGATAAGGCATAAAGTTGACCCGTTGGTCAAACAAGGCCAAATTACCGGTATTGGTAATTTAACGGATAACAGCCCGAAATGAATTTTGAGAACTTTTAAATTAAAGTTGGGGAATGTACATTCATCCCAAAGGATTGATATATTTTATTTGACCCGATAAGATAATATATAATTAAAACAGTCCGAGAAATACAATTTTCGGGACCGATTGTACACTTCTGGACTCAAAGGAGTGACCTCCCACATCTGTGGGGGCCAACCCACGTTTTTTAGCCTTGCAAAGAATAAGGAGGGGAAACAAAGGATAATTGGCTTTGGGAGCAAATCAATTAAATAGGATGGGACCTATTCATCACATTATTGTGAGAAATGCCAAAAAGGCATTCTCAATCACCCCCACCCCATACATTTCGACCAAAGCTCACAAGAGAAGAATAAAACCTCTGCAAACTACATCTTCCATAGCCAAACTCGAGCCCAAGCTCAAACAAGAAAAAGAAAGAAGTTTGAAGAAGGAAAAAGATAGGAAAAGTGTGAAGAATTAAGGTAATGACCTTATACTAACTTTTCCTCTACTTCTTATCTACTTAATGAATAATATATCTAATGGAGGACCCCTAGGATTGTTCTACATGTTTAGAAGTGTAGAACAAGGGGTTGGAAGGTAGCTCTAAGTCCAAGAACGGACTTAGAAGTCAAAATGACCGGTTCACCGGAAAATAACCTTTTAGAGGTTATTCGTGTTGATATGGGTTTTGTGATGATAAAACCTTGTTAGGAGCTTGACTAAGGTGTTCCTAACTGTCACCGGAGTTTCACCGGAGTTCAACCGAGAAGGGTAGAACTTCTTAAAGCTCATTCGAGGTGAGGATGACCGAAGATATTGCTTATAATTAGTGAGTTAATTTCATAAGATTACCTAAAGTACAAAATGTGATTTTCATGGATTATTAATGATTAATAATGCCTAAATGAAAATACTATTGCATATGAGTAAATGAAGCATGATATACAAATTTAGAAGTAATTGTGTATGATTGTGCATTATGAATATGATAGCATGATAATGAGATTAATTGTGAAGTATTGTGACAAAATACACTTTTACTTCATGTAAAGAAATCATGAATGGATAAAAGTGATATTTTTGATATTGTGGTTAAATCATATTTGGATTGGAAAATGAATTGAGATGAGTAACATGACTATGAATTAAGAACTTGGTTGTTCTAAGATCATTTGACTAGTATTGAAATACTAGTTGGAATGTTAGTATGAAAAATGATAGAATAAATCCTCAGGGCTTGGATTGTGAAAGATATACCTTAAGTAGTCTTATGAGATACTTTAAGATAGGAATGTTTAAATGCTAAGTTAAGCTAGGGGTGGGCCTTAAAGGCTACTCAATATGAAGTGATCCTAGGCATAGAAGTTGCTTAGGAATTTGATAATATGACTAGAGGGAGCCTCTAGCATATTGAATGGTGACTAGAGGAAGCCTCTAGCATAACATAAGATGACTAGAGAAAGCCTCTAGCATAACGGAGAGTGACTAGAGGGAGCCTCTAGCACGACGGGAAATGACTAGAGGAAGCCTCTAGCATAATGTAAAGTGACTAGAGGAAGCCTCTAGCACGAAATGGAGTGACTAGAGTCAGCCTCTAGCACGACGGAATGATATCGGTGAGTGCGACTCTACTATAGTGAAAAGACGTGATAAGGTAAGCATGGTCCCACAGGACGACTACTTGACCATATATATATATATAAGGTAAGTAGGTTTTAAATAGGGTAACTGAGGGTTACGACCTATGATATAGTATCACCCTAGATTGAGGGTCTTAGAAATTGAAACATTGATTATATACAGTGTAGTTGTCATTTTACTTTTCAAATGCTTCAAAGTACTGACCTCCCCTTCACGGGGGAGGCCACCTCACAGTTTCAGGTAGAACTTGAAGATTGCTACCACCGCCCATTGCTTCGGGGAGATCGAAGGAAGAAGACTTGGTTCGTGCTTCTTCCGTTTCTGTTTTGAAAAGAATTTAAAGAATGCTCATGGATTTTATTTTGGATAATTATTTGGAGGCTTGTATGCCTAAGTTTGCCAATTGTGGCTTAACTCTTGTATAAATGTTTCCGCTGTGTTACTGAATGGTTTTACATTATGTTTGTTTATGGAAGTACTATGTGTGAATGATATTTCAGACGCGTTGTATAGTATGGATGTGTTGAACTGCGGTTGACTATTCGTACTGTACGGCGGATTTTTGACGTATCCGGGTAGGTCCGGGGCGTGACAATATATGTTTCATTGTGTCACTGTCCTTTCTACATAAAGGACAGATTCAGGGATTAAGAACAAAATTGAACCTGCCCATTCTATCCGATGTAGGAAGAATACCTTTACTGATTTTCCGCGGTAATAGCTTGACCTTTAGTTCCTGATTTGTATCCCAAATCTGCTGATTTGCATATGAACTGAAAGAGAGCTCACGTACTTCTTCAAAAGCTGATTTAAAACTGAATTGACCATCTTCTTCATTCCAGGTCAGATTTCCTGAAGAATCTATGGAGCAGATTTATGAAGCCTCGTCCTGAGCAGAGCAAATCCTCTTCCATATTGTAGAATATGTTAACCTAGGTATCATGCTACCTTCCCTGTCATACTTTGCCTTCATAACTTGAGTCCATAAAGTGTCACCTGTTTTCCATTTCCACCACAATTTGAGGGTAAAGGCTTTTTCAATGTCAGTCAAAGATCTAATGCATAATCCCCCTTCAATAGTAGGTAAACAAAGCTTTTGTCATTTAAGCCAATGATACTTCCTCTTGTCATGAGAGGAGCCCCAAAAATGATGTCATTTTACTGTTGAGGATCTTAATAACTTTTTTTGGTAAATTGTCAGCTGCCAAAATAAAGGGGAATGGAATTCAGAACATATTTGATGAGAATAAGCCTCCCTCCTTGAGATAGTTCCAAGGAGTGAGCTTGTTCTCAAACTGTTTAATGAGATTCCCACAATAATCAAATCTATTAATGCCTTTATGTAGGTTAACACCCAGATATCTAATTGGAAGGGAAGCCATTTTCATGCCCAGAAGATCCTTGATCCTAGAATGCCTAGCAGGAGCAGCCTTATCACAAATAAAAGAGCATTTGGAAATATTGATCATCTGTCCTGAAACGTCCTGGTAAAGTTGAAGATTTTTTTTGTAATTGAGTAATGATCTAGCATCTCCATTTAAAAAGACCAACAAGTCATCAGCAAATCCTAGATGAGAAATAATCATCCCCTGACTCCCAATCCAATAGGGTTTAATTTTACCCTCCATCAATCTGTTGAGCCCTCTTGAAAAAGCCCCAGAAGCTATAATAAAGAGAAAGGGGGATAAAGGATCCCCCTATTTAACCCCTCTGATAGGTTTGAAAAAACCCTGAGGGGATCCATTAATCAGAATGGAAAAGTAAGAAGCCTTAAGATGGTTCATAATTAACTGGACAAATTGAGGGGTAAAGCCAAACTTTAGTAAGATATCAGAGAAATTGCCATGAAACCCTATCAAAGGCTTTTGTCATGCCCATTTTAATCATGAGATTATTACCCCTGACCTTCTTATCAATATAATGAACTAGTTCCTGAGCAATCAGAACCCGTTCAGCTGAATCTCTGCCTGCCATGAAACCTGCTTGTTCTTTAGAAATGATTTTAGGTAAAACCACTTTCAATCTGGAAGCCATAACCTTAGTGCAGACGTTACAAATAAAATTAGCTAAACAAATGGGCCTAAAATCACTGAAAGTGAAAGTTCTCTCATTTTTTGGAATCATAATAATTAGGGCACTAGCCAACCCTTTAGGAATGGGATTTCCTAAATAGAAATCTTGAACAACCCTAACAACATCCTTTCCAATAATACTCAACACTTCTTAAAAAAATCCATGAAATTCATCTGGGCCAGAGGCATTGTTTTGATCTAAATCCCATACAACCCGCTTGACTTCCTCCATGTTAGGCATTTTAGTAAGAATGTTATTATCTTCATCAGTTACCAACTGAAGAATAAAATGCAAAATGTTGTTGCTTGCAGAAACATCTTCATTAGAAGGAGCAGTATAAAGGTGAGAGAAGAAGTTCACTGCAACATCCCCAATAAGGAGAGGAGAGTTGAGTTCTTGCCTAGCCTGATTCTTAATAGAGGTAATACTCTGCTTTCTCCTTCTAATTTGAACAAAGGAATGAAAAAATTGGTATTACAATCTGTAACACCTCCATTTTCTCTCCCAAAATAATACTTGAAATAATAATAAATTATTAATAAAAATTTGAAGAGTACATCGGAAGTCTAAATAGGGAAATGGGTGTTACCGCCACATCCGGTCATCTCTTAACCAAATGCACAGGCAAACCAAAAACAAACCAGTAAAAACAATAAAGACTAAAGTAACATAAAGAAAATGTTTATTTCTTGACTAGATTTGACTAAGACATCTTCTAAACCGCTCTCAGGCTCAAGCAACCAATCAATCATCATAAGCATCCAACTCATCACTTGTTAAAAATTAAGGGAGAAGAGAGCGACAAGAATAATAACAAAAATTAGCTCTAGAGCTAAGTAAGTATTACCTAACCCCGTAAAATAATCAGGTTTGTCAAAACTAGTTTTTCATATGATAATATATAAAAATAACACACTCCATGAAAATTCTTTTCTCTTTGATTTTTCTCAAAATCACTTCTTTACTAAAGTCCTCAACTTTTCTTCGAAAATATTATAGTAACTCTTTTCTTAGAATTTCTCAAAAAATCACTTCTTCTCTATCTTCCTAGTAATTTAGAAGGACGGTATCCAACATTCTGGTTGAGCCCGGTGGTTACGTTGTTATGTACGGCCACCCCGGGACTTTTGTCGGTACTACAACTGCTAATGGAAACGAAACGACTACCTTAAGTGTGCACACCCCCTAAAAGGGATTCCAAGCCCTCCGAGTAGTAAGTCGTCATGAGTAATCGGGACTCAGTCTACCAACTACCCCACCTTTAAAATTCTTGAATGATTAGAGACTACTACTACGACAACTTCTTCTTAAAAGGGGTCATGGATCCGAATGTCACTTCAAACTCAAATTGTACTTCTTAGTAGTAGCAGCCCTAATCACCCTCCACATTTATCCGGATGTGAAAAACCGACACCACGGATTTCTCCCGTGTGCTCACCTCTTATGAAAACGTTAATTTTATCTTGACTTTAGATATACTCCCAAAACTATTTCTCAATCTCTCTAAATACTCTCAAAGGCATTTAAAAAATATTTAATACCCCAAAAGTGCTCTTAATTTGCATTCCTCAAAATCACGTACACATAATCCACAATTTACACTTAATTCACATAATGCATAATAAGCATATAATACGAGGAAACAATTTTGGATTGGCAGAGAAACTTACCTCTAATCCGACGCTCCTATTTCTCTTCTTCTATTCCGGTCTCTAAATCTTCACCTTTTTAATTAAGATGATATAATTAGCCAATTTTTCTCTTTTATTTTATTAATCGAACTTATTAATTTAATTAATTAATTAATTGTTCGAGTTAATCACTTTTAACCTTATTAACTCAACCATTAATTATAGTATTTAAATTCTATAATAAAATATCCGAATATAATTAGCGAGGATGAACGTCGGAGAGGACGAACGTCGGAAAGGGGTTAAACGCTAAGGAAGAACGTCAGTGAGGACGCACGTCAGAGAGGCTAAACAGTCATTAATTTAAGGACAAATGTCGGTGGGGATGAACGCCGGAGAGGACTAAAACGCTCAATAGTTTAAGGACGAACGTCTTTAAGATGAACGTCGGAAAGGCTAAAACACTCAATTGTTTAGGGATGAACGTCTTTAGGACGAACGTCGGAAAGGCTAAAACGCTCAACTGTTTAGGGACGAACGTCTATAGGACGGACGTCGGAAAGGACAAACTCTCAACAATTTAAGGACGAACGTCGGAAAGGACAAACGCTCAACAGTTTAAGGACGAACGTCTTTAGGACGGACGTCGGAAAGGCTTAAACAACCATTAATTTAAGAACGAACGTCCGTGAGGAAGAATTTCGAAAAGGGCTAAACGGCCATTAATTTAAGGACGAACGTCGGAGAGGGCTAAACGTTTTACCATTCAAGGACGAACGTTGTCAGGACGAACATCGGGAAGGCTAAACAGCTAGAGATTACAATAATTGAATTCTATAATTAAATCACAGTATCCGAAATGTACTTACTCAATATTAAAACATCCAAATAATTAATTATATTTTAATATTATTAAAACATATCCAAATTATAATAAATTAAACTATTCAATTTTTGAGGACGAACGTCGTCTTCCTCTCGGGGACGAACGTCGCCTTCAACATGTCCGAGTTTTTAATCAATTAAACTATTCAATGTTCATGAGACTAACGTCCTCTTCCTCTCGAGGACGAACGTCGGGACCGCCTAAATGCAAGGGAAAGCAGGCCCCAGCCTCGCTAGGACGAACGCTGTCTCCTGGGGAGGACGAACGTCGTCTCCTGGTGAGGACGAACGTCCGGTCATTATCCAAATAATTAACATTATTAAAACCAGTTAGGACGAAGACGTCGCCTTTCTCGTGAGGATGAACGTCGTCTTTCTCGTGAGGACGAATGTCCTCTTCCTCGAGAGATCGCGGAAACGGCTAAACGCAGGAGGTAGAGGTTATCTCGATGGACACGTGAAACGGTGGTGCTATCGGGCTCCTTTTGGGACGGCGACGGTCAGCAATGGACTGGCGGCGGCAGCAGTTCCTTCGTTCTTCGGCGTAAAACCAGTCCAACGGCCACTCCGGCGAAATCCGACGAAGCTTTTCTCCCTCATTTCACGACCATTTTCAACGATTCTTTCTCCGTTGGATTCCTCTTACGAAGGGGGAGGTTTCAGAAGTGTTTTCGAAGCTCGGTATTTAGTATAACGCTGGGTTAAATTTTTGTATATATATAACCAACGTATGAGAGAGGTATATAGTAATAATAGATCGTTTGAACTCTCTGGGTATTTTGCAGAGCTTGAACGCAGGTATATATACAGTTTAATGGGGGGTTCTGGTGCATCCGCTAGGTACTCTTATCAAGATGAATCCGACCTAGACATGTGTGTGGAGCTCGTACTTTTGTTCTTATCGGAGGTTAGTTTATCATGGAACATGGGCTGTGAGTATTCGTTGGATTAATCTTCGCACGTACGATTATATGAAGACCCATGTGGGTGTGTAGCTCACATAATTCATAGTATATAGCATGTGCATTGTACTAGCTTTGTGTCTCATACCTTTGTTTTGGTGTGAATCACATTATGAGAATGGGGACATGTATATGTGGTCTCTGAATGTGCATGGAGTATGTCATGTGTGTTGGTCGTTAGTTACATGTGTACCATCTCTATTATCTTTATTGTTATCTAGGTGGACATGGCATGTGGCTAGAACATGGCATCCAATCTCTATTATCTTTATGTATTACGAGTATTATTGCTATGCATATTATTATGTACATAATACTAGGTTTGGAAAGTCAGCTCCTTAATATTGTTATTTTTATATGGTATTTAGTGTATACATTTTATTTACTCATATCTTGAAATTAAAATATCACTTTTATTATTTATGTCATACGCATAGTTATCCCTTGTTCAAAAATGTCACTTTTGTTATTTAAGTCAGGTCCTATCTGGTCAATATAATTATTATAAAAATGTCACTTTTATTGTTGAAACATTTTTATATGATTAAAAATGTCACTAATGTTAAAATTTTATCTGACTAAAAAATTATTTATTTTATTTAAGAAATTTTGGAGTGTCACACAATCCCCTTCTTTAAGCCAATGAATGTGGGCTTTTTGTTTCTAAAATTTTTTCTCCAAATTGTATTTATAGGCCAGCAAACCTTTTTTATAAAACAAGTCCTCCCTGTTTTCATCATTGGGATTATTCTCAAAGGCCATCTCTGCTTTCAGAACCTCATCCTCACAATGTTTAACCTCTTCAAAAATGTTTCCAAAAGATTCCTTGTTCCAGATTCTTAATTCATTCTTAAGATTCTGCAATTTGGAAATAAGACTTCTCATGCCTCCCTGATGACCAACAGAATTCCATTTTGTTTTGGAACTTGAAGCTCTTAGGTTCAGACCATCCAACATTGGCACATTGAATCAAGATAGGATTATGGTCAGGAGTCTTGTTTAATAATGAAACCTGAATATTATCATAATTATCCAGAAAAAAGTTATTAAGCAGAACCCTATCTAACCTTCTCCAAACTCTACCATTTGCTCTGTTACCTGTCCAGGAATACTTGGGGCCGGAATAAGGATTGTCTATTAGACCACAAGCAGCAATACATTCAGCAAAGTCATTAACATCATGGATAAGAGGTAATGAACTTCCTTTATGCTCCCCATACCTAGCAATAGTGTTGAAGTCTCCCCCTATCATCCAGGGTTCTTGAAGATTCGAGCAAAAGCTAATAAGATTACTCCAAAGAGCCCTTCTTCTAGTGATATAACTGTGTCTCTCATAAACTCTAGTTATCCACCCCTTATAGACAACACTATTAACTTTAAAGTGAACAAATTGCTCATGCAAGGTAAAAACCCTAGATATCCAAAGAAGAAGAGTCCCGAAAAATCCAAATTTTGTTTATCAAAGAATTGATTGCCTTATCAAAGCCAAGAGTTTGTTTATAATACTCAGTCTTACTGTCAGCTACTATAGGTTCAATAATGATAAGTAATGACAACCTCCATTGATTAACTAGGGAAAAAAGTCTAGAACTCGAGGATTCTAGACCCCTAGTATTCCATATTAAGCAATTCTCTTATAAGAGAATTATTGAGGTTGTTTAATAGCTGCCTCAATAATTCCCTAGTATTCCATATTAAGCAATTCTCTTATAAGCAATCCTCCATTTGTTTGGGAACTGTAAGTTTCGGAGAATAGAATAGATTGATTCATTCCATCACTCGGTTACAATATATATAGAATACAAGTCTAACAGTCTAACTGATGAGATCCTAAAAAATAGGATCTGACTACCTAACCATACTTATCTAATACGTGTGAGTAAATTACATCAGATAAGGCTAAGTATTCTAATTTATCTACAACTAACTCGACTGTACATTTTTACACTCCCCCTCAAGTTGGTGAATATATATCATACATTCCCAACTTGCTTACTAGTTGTTCAAACACTGGTTTGAACAATCCTTTCGTTAGAATATCAGCAGTTTGATCCTTGGTAGGCACAAATGGTGTACACACAGTTCCAGCTTCAATGTTCTCTTTGATAAAGTGCCTGTCCACTTCAATGTGCTTTGTTCTGTCATGTAGGACTGGATTGTGTGCAATGCTAATAGCTGCCTTGTTGTCACAATATAGTCTCATAGGTAACTCCAATTCCATATTTAGTTCTTTGATCACTCTTTTGATCCAAAGAAGTTCACATATACCATTGGCCATTGATCTGAATTCTGATTCTGCACTGCTTCTAGCTACCACATTCTGTTTCTTACTTCTCCAAGTCACTAGGTTTCCCCATACATAAGTGCAGTACCCTGAAGTAGATCTTCTATCACTCACTGATCCTGCATAATCAGCATCTGTAAAGGCCTCTACTGCCCTACTATGGTTCTTTTTGAAGAACAATCCTTTTCCAGGACAACTTTTCAAATACCTAAGAATTCTGTAAGCTGCCTCAAGATGTTCTTTATATGGACAGTGCATAAACTGACTTACCATGCTAACTGCAAAAGCAATATCAGGTCTGGTATGTGCTAAGTAGATAAGTCTTCCTACCAATCTCTGATATTGTTGCACATTGACTAGAACCCCATCTCTGACATCTTCTAACTTCTGATTTGGATCTATAGGAGTGTCAGCTGGTTTACATGCACTCATCCCAGTTTCTTGAAGAAGATCTAAAACATATTTCCTTTGAGATACAATAATTCCCTTTTTTGATGTAGCTATTTCCATGCCAAGAAAGTATTTCAACTCTCCCAGATCTTTTACCTCAAATTTAGTAGCAAGTTTTCTCTTCAGGTTTTGTGTTTCTGCATAAAAGTCTCCTGTAATGATAATATCATCTACATAGACAATTAATATAGAAATCTCCCTCTTACTTGAGCATTTTATAAATAAAGTATGATCAGCTTGGGCCTGTTTATATCCTTGTTTTTTAACAAACTGTGTGAACCTATCAAACCAAGCCCTTGGGGACTGTTCGAGTCCATACAGAGATTTTTCCAGCTTACATACTCTTGAATCAAACCTGCTTTCAAACCCAGGAGGAGGATTCATGTAAACTTCCTCCTCAAGTTTTCCGTTTAGAAAAGCATTCTTCACATCCAACTGTTGAAGAGGCCAATCTAAATTTGAAGCAATAGATAGAAGAACTCTGATAGTATTCAACTTTGCAACTGGTGCAAAGGTTTCAGTGTAGTCTATGCCATAAGTCTGTGTATAACCTTTGGCAACTAACCTTGCCTTATGTATTTCAAGAGTGCCATCTGCCTTGAACTTAGGAGTAAAAATCCATCTACATCCAACTGTGGGCTTGTTTTTTGGTAGCTCTACAACCTTCCATGTCTGATTCTTTTCAAGAGCATCCATCTCTTCCAAAACAGCTTTTTTCCACTCAGGTTTAGATAGAGCTTCATGTATGGTTGATGGGATAGAAATAGAGGAGACAATAGAAGAAAAGGTTGCAAATGTAGAGGATAATCTAGAATAGGAAATATGGTTTGAAATAGGATATTTGACACATGACCTTCTTTCTTTTCTGAAGGCTATAGGTAAATCAAGATCAGTTGAGTCATTACCTTTTTCATTTACTGTTATCAGGTCAGATTCATCAACAGATGTAGGTTCAGAGACTTCCTCTTCTCTTTGATTTGGAACCTTTCTCTCATAAACCTTGCCAAAGAACTTACTGATCTGCAGCTCTTCTTTTCCCATTTTATCAGTTGTATTTATTTCATTATTTTCTGATGTTTGACCATTTTCTAATGCATCTAAGTTTCCAATAGAATGCATATCTAGATTAATGTCAAGAAAATCAAGATTGTCATGACTATGTAACACATTGTTAGCATCTTCATTTGAACTCTCCCCCTGAAGATGAGTATCAAAAAATACTTGATTTTCAACAAAAACAGTGTCCATTGAAATAAACATCTTTTTTGTTGAAGGATCAAAGCATTTATACCCTTTCTGTGTGGATGAAATACCTAGAAAGACACACTTAGTTCCTCTAGGATCAAATTTACTTGTAGTTTTGTCTGGATTTTTAATAAACATGGTGCAACCAAAGATTTTTAAAGGAAGAGTGCTAATCAATCTAGTAGTAGGGTAACATTCTTGAACAATACTAATTGGAGTTTTAAACCCTAAAACATTTGATGGCATCCTATTTATTAAATAGGTAGCATGTAAAACAGCATCTCCCCATAAATATTTTGGAACTTTCATTGAAAACATGTTGCACGTGTAACTTCAAGTAAATATCTATTTTTCCTCTCAGCAATTCCATTTTGAGCAGGAGTATTAATGCAAGAACTTTGATGAATTATTCCCTTTTCAGCAAAAAATTGATTCAGATTTGTAGAAAAGTATTCACGACCATTATCACTTCTTACCATTTTGATATTGGTATTGAATTGAGTTTGGACCATTGCATAAAACTGCTTAAATACATATTCTATTTCTGATTTTTCCTTGATTAAGAATACTCATGTCATTCTTGTATGATCATCAATAATTGTTACAAACCATCTCTTTCCTTTTAAGGTAGGGATTCTAGATGCTCCCCAAATATCACTATGCACAAGAGTAAAAGGACTGGTAGGTTTGTAACTGTGGGGAAGATATGAATTTTTATGATGCTTTGCAAGTGCACACATATCACAATAAAACTGTGAAACATTTTTATTATGAAATAATTGAGGAAACAACTTTTTTAAATAATGGAAACTAGGATGACGTAGTCTATAATGAATTAAATACAACTCATTATTACTGGGAAAAGTAATAGTTTGCAGACAAGTATTTCTTTGACCTTGTTTATTTGATTCAGTCCCTTTATAAAAAATATAGAGTCCATCTTCTTCCCTAGCACTGCCAATCATGTTCCCCGATGCCAGATCCTGAAAAATGCAATATGAAGGATAAAATTTAACACAACATTGGAGATCTTTGGTTAATTTGCTAACAGAAACAAGATTACAGGATAGGTTTGAGACATGTAAGACTTTAGAAAGATCAATAGAAGTAGAAACTTTAACATTTCCAGTTCCTGCAATGGCTGAAAGAGAGCCATCTGCAACTTTAATTTTCTTATCCCCTGCACAGGGTTTATAAGAAGAATATAGATTGGAAATGGAGGTCATGTGGTCTGTTGCACCTGAGTCAATGACCCGGGTGGTATTTGGTTTTCCAGAACAGAAAAATGATGCAATTTTACCATTCTGAGCAAAAGAACAAGAAGGGTTCTCGGATTTAGGGCTCTTTTGGGTATTGAGAAATTGTAGGATTTGCTCTATCTGATCCTTGGTGAAAATTGGCTGCTTGAAATTGACTTGTTGTTCTTGATCAGTTTCAGGTGTGGCAGTATGTAGGGTCCTTTCAACCTTTTTTTGTCCTGCTCCAGGTGGTTTGCCATGAATCTTCCAACAAGTTTCCCTAGTATGCCACAACTTCTTGCAATGATCACACCAAGGCTTCTTCTTCTCATTTCCTTTGGCAATCATTGCTGAGGACTCTCCAGGTTCATCATGATGGACTGGAGTGTTATTCATGACCCTTTTTCTACTATCTTTCACCCTGATTTCAGAAAATACCTCCCTGATTGAAGGTAGAGGTTTTTTTCCAAGTATTCTTCCCTTAACTTCATCCATATCTCTATTAATTCCTGCTAGGAACATATAGACTCTGTCATTTTCCTCCCTCTTCTTGTGTCTTGCCAGATCCTTGGCACTTTCCTAGGGATGGACTCGGTTCGGGTTGGGGCCGGTTCGAGCCTTGAACCGGCCGGACCTCGGTTCAAGGTATGGGAGGCCCGGAACCGGCCCGGGTAACCCCTGGGTCCGGGCCGGGCCGGGCCTCAGTTATATTTTTTTTTTTGGGCTTTTCCTAGTTAACCCTCAACTCTCCCCCTCACCCCCAAACCAACCCTAACCACCTCAAATGGCCCAAAATACCCAGCCCAACCCAAAAACTTAAAAAAATTCAAAAAAAAAATAAAATTGGCCCGGCCCGGGCCCGAACCGGCCGGGCCGGTTCACCTTTTGAAGGGCCCGACCCCGAACTGAGATCCTACCGGGCCGGGTGGCCTGAACCGGCCAACCAACCGGTTCATCGGGCCGGTCCGGGCCCGCACATTAGCGGGCCGGTCCGGTCCGGTTCCGGGCCAGTTGGCCCGGCCCGAGTCCACCCCTACACTTTCCCAGTCTTCAGCATCATAGCATTGGTCCAACTCTTGCCATAGAGATACCATCTCATTATAGTATGAGATGCCATCTCTACTTCCTTGTTTGGACTGCCACAACCTTGTTTTTAATTCATAAATCTGAGAAGAGTTCTCAAGATCTCAATAGGTTTCTTTAATGGAATCCCACGCCTCTTTTGCAGTTTTCATGAACATGTGAGGTTTGGCGATTGATGCATCCATTGAACTGAGAAGCCAGGCTGTTACCAAAGAATTTTCTGACCTCCAGACGCTGTAGCCATCATCACCACTCTTCTTCTCCTCTACTTCACTCGTTATGTATCCCAACTTTCCTCTTCCATCTATTGCCAGCTTGACAGACTGTGACCATTCTAGATAATTGGTTCCATTCAATCTATGTCCAGTAATGAGCATAGATGAATTAACCGAGGCCTGGTAGTTTGTCATTTGGCTAATTTGGGAGTTAGGGTGATGGGTTTGTGAGTGGGGGGAAGAATCAGAGTGTTCGGTTTCCACCATTGTGGTGTTTAAACAACCTGCTCTGATACCATGTAAGTTTGGGAGAATAGAATTGATTGATTCATTCCATCACTCGGTTACAATATATATAGAATACGAGTCTAACAGTCTAACTGATGAGATCCTAAAAAATAGGATCTGACTACCTAACCATACTTATCTAATACTATCGTACGTGTGAGTAAATTACATCAGATAAGGCTAAGTATTCTAATTTATCTACAACTAACTCGACTGTACATTTTTACAGGAACCATTGACTGCCCCCCTAGCTGCACTTCTTGTAATTCTCTTATTCTGATTCTCTATATGAGGTTGTTTAATAGCTGCCTTGCTACTTGTTTTATCTGCATCTTGGTTCCCTTCCCCTGAAATAGCATCATGTTGTATGATTGAATCTGCAGGTTTCTCTGTGGGAATGGCATCCTCAGTGGCTTTGGCTTTGACAATAAGAGCTACTTCATCGCAAATAGCAGACCACCCTTCTAGAAAAGATTCAGGATTGGCATGATGATCTTCCTCCCCATCTGAATAACAGTTTCTAATAATTGCCTGAGATGGAACACTTTCCATCCCAGTGATCTGGGTATCATCTTGACAACCTATAATATCCCTGGGATCTGATTTGGTAATTCCAGGAGCATCTGCCTCTAACAAAGCTTTGAAACTGATATTTTCTTCCTCTGCAGACAAATTTTTTCCTCCACTGATATGACCCTCATCTTTATTTGCAGGCTGCTCTTCAGAGAAGACCTCCTCAACATCAGTTTCACTATCAGAGTGAATATCCTCCACAACAGTCTTAGAAGTTGATTGTATATTCTGTTCTGGATGATATGTAACCACCTTAGCTTTCCCTTTTTCTTCCTTTGTAAGCTTTCCAGTAGCAGTTGTAAACTTTCCAGTAGCATTTGTTTCCTTTCTCTGAACCCATTTTTCCTTTTTTTCCTTGGGCAAAACAACAGCTTTAGCCTGATCAGGCTGTTTTTTAGGACATTTAATTGAGAATGGCCTAAATGCAAACAGGCTGAGCAGTATTCCGGCCTATTCTCATAGACAATAGGCTGTGAGAATCCCAAAGTTCCACAGTTGATCCATATCCTTGAAGGCATCTCCTTAGTGAGATCAATTTCAACATATACCCTTGCCATAGAAGGCCTTGATAGTGTAGCTGTAGCTTCATCAATTTTTAGAGGCTTTCCTATCAAAGAAGCAATCTCAAAGAGGGCTGATTTATCCCGAAGATGGATTGGCAGTCCCTCAAGAGCAATCCACACAGGAACTACCGGGGGGATTCAACATTAGGTTTGAATTCCGGAGTCCATTTCGTGACTCTCATCACATGACCCTGAATAACCCAGGATTGTCTAGTCCAACACCGAATGAAATCTTCCTCCTTATCAAAACGTATCAAAATATGTTTTGGATCTAAAAACCCCAACTGAAAAGTGCCTTTAAAACCAATGATTTCAAAAGCTTTTCGAATAATCAAATGGACAGTAGTAGTAAGGCTCTTTTTATACATTTTTATATTAAAATTGTATAATGAACACACTTATACTAAGGCTCTTTTTTGGCTGGAAAAAATTGTTGCACAATAGCACAAACCTAAATCTGTGCCTGAGAAATAGTTTTTTTTAAGTATATACTTTCTTGAGACATAAGATGTGTTGTCATGTATAATATTACATTTAACCCACAACAAAGGAAAACCAAAAGAAGCAAGCCAATTCCTCATTTTAAAGTCATTTTCCACATAAATGCAAAACTTCAAGAAATATTAAGTTCCTCTCTAGCAACTGACAAACCTGAAAATTCTTTTCATTCCTATCAATCACAATCCTTAAATGAGAAACATCAATATTTGCACTTCTAAAGTTAATCTCACTTTTTCCCCTAGGGGAAAATGTGAGAATATCCTAAAAAATACAACACAATTCACACAAAACTGAATTTCAATGAACCAAGTATATTTTCAAACTAAAAGGAGCATAACAGCCACACGAGTCGAGGGGGGTTCAAACTACTTTCATTCTAAAGAGGCTTCTTTTTTACTCCGTATCTATTTTTAGTTTGTTTTGGTCTTGTGTTTGTCGTGTGCACTTTGAAGTAATGCAGTACCACTAGTTCTTTACAAAGATATTATTTATATACACTTAATACATATATGGAAAGTGCACATTGGATATAACGCTTGAATCTTTAACTTCAAGAATGAGACGATCGTTCCCGCATCTTTGCCCGGGCAAAGAGAACTCCAGCCAAGAGGCCTGCCAGAGAAAATCCACGTTTTGAATGAAATTTATAGTCTACGAAAGAACATAATGAATTTATTTGATTTAGTATCATCAATGCTGACAGTGATGAGAAAAGGAAGAGGAAACTGACCAAAGAAAATACTACAGGAGTTCCCCACACTCGTGGGGACACTGAAAAGAAGGATGCCAGTGATAGATAAAGGTATCTTGTTTAATGATCCCACTAGGCTGCACAATGTGAGAACCAAAATGTGAAATATACCTTATATACACAAACCAATATGCTTGGGCGGTGTCTGCGTTCGTTCATATATATATGTCATACTGACTCGGTCATATATTAAAGAAACAAAACATGTACTACTACTGCCTTTCCCTCCAAAAAAAACTCCCATATACCTCCCCCCCCCCCCCCCCCTAGTGGCTCTTTGCACATCCTAACTTGGTTGGGGATATTAGTTGGAGGGCAGGATCGAAGCCTCCATTAGCTAATCAAGGCAGAAGACATAGGCTCCATTGTTTCTATCAAGAAAAGTACTAGCTCCGTTTCACCCAAGGAAATACTTAAACAGTACAAAAACCAAGATTCTTCTTTCATCACAGAGGGGGTATAACCGTATAACCGTACAACATTCTTCAACATCAGCATTTAAATCCAAAGTTAATCTGCAAAGCTGATCCCTAAAAAGAGGGAGCATAAGATAAGGGCTTTCCGATTTATGTTTCATACCTGTAAGTTGTAGCACCTGTTTGGTGAAGAAACCACATTGATGTAAAGCTAATTGCTAAGCCCAAAAATCCACTTAAAGTTATCACCAGCCAAAATATAGGCAAATGTAACAGTGGTCTGTCATCAAGATGCAAAGAATAGTTCATTGATATATATATATATGTGTGTGTGTGTGTGTGTGTGTGTGTGTGTTTATTCACTTAGGACTAGAACTATACTCTCAGTTTCACGATAACTGGCATTTAAGGGGGGTCATACACATATAAAGAATCTGATTATACATCTTTCAATCTTTCAAAAAATAATACTCCGTATTACCTAAACCACCGGTAACTGATTATATGTCCTTCAGTCTTGCAAAAAATAATACTCCATATTATACCTAAACTACCCATAATCGATAGATACCCTTCTTGGAAGTTGAAAGTATTAAAAACTACTTATAATGGAGCGTTGAGGTGAAGACGAGCAAAAGGAAACTTAACTATTAAACTACTAATACACTCTCTATTCTACTCCTCCTTTTTTGTATTTTAATTCATATTCTACTATATTTTTATGTATGCTCTTATTTATTCAATATGCTCTTGATTATATAAAACTGAGACATATTGTGAACCGATTTTTTAACCAAAGCGCCAGTTATTGTAAAGCAGAGGTAGTATAGTGCTACAATGCATGAGGTCAATGGACAACTTTTAAGCAGAACTTACGTTCTAGAGAGATAGTCCACCTCATTGAACAACATGACAAGCGCGATGCCTAAGGGCAATGATAGAGTGTTACTTAGCAAGACCATTGAGAATTCATTCAGGTTTCCCGATTTCGTGACTTGTTTGGCAGTATCCATAATCCTACGTAGACTTAGCTGCACCATAACAACCCATTATGACTTTACACTGTTTGCGATAGTATAATATGGTGAGCATAGAAGAAAGAGAAGGCGCAACACTCCAAGAGGTCTGGTAAAAACATTCAACGAGTTGTAGTAATAAGGATATTTATGACTTTTCTATAAAAAAATGGGTCCAAATATCATCAACATATAAGATAACGAAGTAGCTCTCCAGATGGATACCCAAGCAAAATTGTTGCTACTTTCAAATCCAGATACAAATAGAATGAAGGCTTTGCGGCTTCTAAGAGTAGAGAAACACGTGTACCTTTTTTTGGGATAGGGAACAAATGACAAAAAACTACCAGTACAATGTGTTGGTTATAATTTGCTACAAAACCACGACCACAAAAGATGGCAACACAGTAAGAGGAAGTGAGTAATATGTGGGTTCCTATTTGTTGACTAATATACGCTTACATAAGAGAAAGTGAGTAACTAAGAAGCATGGCTATCTACTCACTGCTGAAAAAACACTATACACTTCAGATATTCATCTCGCTTTTTAAAAACGAAAACTGAAAAGTAGCATATCCTTAAGTATTTCCAAATATGGGTACCCATGAAATGATTAATCAAATGCAACTTTTCAATATTCATTTCCAATGAGAAGTAGAAAATATCTCTCCAACACAAGAATAACAACCCAATATAAGGGCTTAGAATGAGAACAAGAGCACAGAAAAGACTAAAAAGAACCAAAAGTAAAAAACTCACAGAGTATGATGCTGTCAAGAAACAATTAATAATCTGCCATGTGTATCCAACAACACTAAAAGAAAGATCAGTAATTCCTCCACAGATTGCTGACATTATCTGTGTAACATAAACGCACAAAGTCAAACTTCATTAATAACAATATGTGCTGACAAATTTAACTTGATGAAAATGTGTGCATCTGCTATATGGTCATATGGAAGACAAATGCAGCACTCTGTAAAACTAATGAAGTGAAGCAAAAGGTTTAGCATAACCCAGCCCTTGGGACCTTGACTACAATATACAATAGCTGACTTATACGGAGTATATGTTTAATAAAACCATTCTGTGTGAAAATATAACAGGAAGGGAAACTTAAAAAATGCAATACTAATGTTAACGATAGAAGGTTATTCACACCCCACCTCTTAGTCAATTTCTGATATATTAATTTCAACATAATGATTCGTGCACAATTACCAAAATTTCTTGCATGCATTGTCATTTATAATGAAATAAAATATCTCCAACAACAGAATTCCAGAACTCCAAAAGTCCAGCAATTACATATGATCTTTTGTGTGGGATGGATGGAGATTGAATTTGTAGTTAACTAATTTTGGATTAAAGGTGGTTGGGGGTAAGGTGGTTATGATGGATACAACAGTGGGAAAGGATTAAATGATGTCTTTTGATGTCATGTCGAAAGAGTAAGGAATGTGATAGTATATATTACTTGTACAATGAAGTAGAGACAATGACCAAAAAAGGAGGGTCAAAACAGTGGGTGGTAATGCCACGAACCGTGTGCCAAAAACCACGTTATGAAAATGCCCAATCCTGTGACTTATTCTACACATCATTCAACATGAAAACATCATTCAGCATGACATCATCATTCAAATGCAAAACTCAATATCAACTCCGGCAAACTTGAAAGTAAGGTTGGAGATTGATTAGAATGTACCCTCTCTTCACTGGCTCTCATGGATGAATTATATTTTAGGAAACTATTGACCAGTTGAACATGCTCATTGTTTAGTAGCTTTGTTGAAAATCACATTAAACATCAAATTTCGCTACCATGATTACATATTGAGATGCAAAAAGATGAAGTGAAATGCAATCAAATGCCGGTGACAACCAAACAAGGTGCTCACTTCTTGATTTTAGAGTTTAAAAGATTCAAACAATATAAATGTGAAGGAATACTAAATTCAAAGCATACCATAAAGAAAAGAGCAGCCCAAACTCTGCTGTCATGGTGTTTGCTAAAAAGATACATTTCACCGACAGCAGTAATCACATTAGTAACATTCTTCAAGACTGTGACCATGGCAACATTAATGTATTTTAGACTGCAGGAAACAAAAATATGAGCAGTGTCCTCAAATTGAAAATAATAAGAGATTACATTATGTGTGAAGTTTTAGCACTTTGATGTTTTGTCAATACAAAAGTTGCAACAGACATAAGTGTCATAACTTCATATTATACCTAAACATACTTGTGATAAGCATCCCAACAAAGATGCAATTAGCAGGTAGCCAGACTCTAATAAGCTTCCATGTCAGTGGCTCAGTGGATGTTATGCCTATAAAGCTCAAACTAGAAACTACCACGACCGAGACAAAATTCTGCAGCATATAGGAAAATAAAAGTTGTCATAAATACAGAAACTATTCTTGCACTTTCTATGTTCTTTTTGGGGGTGAATATAAAGTATTTAAATAACAAGAATTGTATTGAGGAAACGAGATTGGACCTGGTAGAGCATCAATGATATCCCGGCATTAAAGTCATAGCTTGACAGAATGTACTTGTTAATTAGTATCATGCTGCACGATGAAATACAATATGCTAACCCAGATAGAAAAGCCTTATCATGTAGTGTGATAATCCTGCTATTTTGTAGTAACCTCTCTCTACCTTTCTCTAGTTTGCCATTTTCCAAATCATCATCATTTTTACCATGAGCGTCATGCGGTCTACAAAAACAGAACAACTAAAAGGATAATAATACATTTGTATTTGAAAAATAGAGCCAAAAGGAAAAAGTAGAACTCCCAAAGTAGAATACAACTATACAACATGATGAAGTTCAACTGATCAAGGCAAGCTTTTAACAGGTTTTAAGGTAAAAAAGGAAACCATAGATAAAGATTGAGCATACCTGCTAACTGGTTCTCTTCTTTCAAGACTATAGACCTGACTTGACAACCCATTTGACTGGTAAGAACTGGAGCTTCTCTCTCCACTCCGGCCAATGTAACCAGCACCTTCCATAGAACTTTTCTCCAACAATGGATCCATAGAATCTAAAGTTGAGCTTATAGAAACCCTTACGACATAGAGATTAAAAAAAGACATGATCAATAAACAAACCAGATATTCAATGATTCAATCGCATGAAAAGCTACGCATACATTGGAGTTATCAAGGGAGGAAAGAGCTCAACAAGTGCCGCTCTAGGTCAAGAGATGTGAATAGCAGCTGTGTTTGTGTTGTCCGTCTTCTACATAAAAAAAGCACCCCCTTTCGATGTTTATGATAGCCTCCAGCCACAACAGAGCTCGCTCGAGGGAGTCAACGATGTTTGATTGTTCGTCGGAAGGCACTTCAATACACACTGCAGGGAATGAACGTCGTTGGACACACAATCTCACTCCAGTCTGTGGTAAGGCTACAAGCTTTTTGACAATCTACACGACGACCATGGTGTGCAAATCATAGTCAACAGGTATGAGAAAATGTGCCGTTGGTAGGATAACGTGCAAATATGACCTTTATTCTACCGTATCAATATACTCCCTTCCTCTTAAAAGGAATTTCACACTCACTATTTACACGGTCAACTTAAATTACTCTAATCATATGTTTTATATATCAAATTTTTATCAAATTTATATTTTTTTATCAGCCTTTGTAGCGGTTTTAATGTAGTTTCTCAATATGTAAATTTTATTTACTAAATGTAATCTGAGTATGAACAGGGATCAAGTTGCTTTATCGTCGGTCAAGCATCGTAATCCGAAATGGGAAGTTCATTTTGGGACGGAGGTAGTATATAAGGGTATTGGAAAGATTCTTTTTCAAAGCATTTAGTATCTCCTCTCTTAAAATTTTGCATGGAGAATAATAAAGTAAAAACTGTGTGGTTGAGGTTTATGCAGAGGAGATAGAAATAGAAAGAATGACACAAATAATACTAATGGGATTGCTATTGACATAAATAGAACTAAGTTTCTAAATGGACAAAAAACTGACTACCGTGAGTATGAATAACCTCAAATGCCCCTAGCTCATTTAATCCATCTACTCTCACTGTACCGTCTCCCTCAAACATCTCACACAAACACTCCTCCACAAGCGGATCTCCTCTTCAAGCGGACAACAATCTCCATGCCAACATCGACCCACCAGACTGAGTCGCCCGCCGCCTCTGTCGGCTAACCTCTTCTTCTCCTCCTTTCTTTCTCACAGACCATTGTTCTCAAAGATTAGATCTGAACGGTCGCCGTTTGATGTGTAGCATCTGGCCGACATGGGTCTTCTTCTTCGACGGAGTGATGATGTCGTCCTCTGAGTTGATGTCGTGGTTGATTTGCTATTACATTTACAGGCGGTGGGCGGCTACACATTGGTGGCGATGACAGAGGTTAGGTGTGGAAGGATGTTGTTAGGAATATTTTATGGTGTCCAATATAATTAAATATCTTTGTATTTGTGTAGTTATTAATTAATCGTGTAATAAAGGCCACAAATGTGTATCAGCCCGTGGGCTTCCTTGTAACCCGTAAGTTAGCTAACTTCTCCTATAAAAGGAGGCTAACTTACGGGAACCCAAACGGATCGATAGAGGCTTAGAGACGCAGATGCGTAAAGATAGAGAGAAATTAGGGTTGCCGCTGCTCTCCTTCTCCAGGGAGAGCAGCGGCAGGTTTATACGGTATACCAGATTTGGTTTTAATCTTGTCGATTTCTTCCTATCTGCTTCTTATTCTTCTTGCTATGGTTGTTGTTTGTTAAATTCTGGGTTTAACATTTGGTATCAGAGCCGAGGCGTGAAACAGGTTGGATCTATCTGCGATTTTTTTGGATCTAACGAAGAACTGCTCTGTTTTTCTATATGTAGAGATCTGCTCCTGTAATCTCGTTTGTGAACGAAATTTTGTAAAAATCATACTGTTGGATTCGCCTTTCAAAATCGATCCAGCAGCATACCTTTTTTTTCGTTTTCTGCGATTTTTATATTTCGAAGATCTCTACATTGAGATCTCGAAATCCTTATTTTTCACTGCTGCAGAAACGTTTTTGGCTTGAAACTGATACATGAGAATCTCGACTTTCAGGGCTATTCAGAACAGGTTTCAGATTTTCAAAAATCAATGTTTTCGTTTTGCAGGATCTCGACATTTAGGGACTCGATTTCCTCTTCTCGACTTTTGAGATCTCGAGATTTGCATCTCGACATCTTGATCTCGAGATTTGAATCTCGAAATCAAGATCTCGAGATTTGAATCTCGAAATCAAGATCTCGAGATTTGAATCTCGATATCAAGATCTCGAGATTTGTAATCTTGAGTTTTGGAATTTCGAGTTTAGGAATTTCGAGATTTGGGATTTCGACATTTGGGATCTCGATGTTTTGGATCTCGACATTCTGAAGATTTCGAGATTTTCAAAATTTCTCGATGTTTTGAATCTTTCAAAGTTTGCAGTTTCTTGGAACTCATAATTCGAATCTTGACATCCTTTGCAGTTCATCGAAGCTTTACATTATAGGATCTCTGAATGATTCCCTGCTTATAAATGTTTCAGGAGTTTTCGATGTTCTGATGTTTTTCAAACAGCAAGTTTTCGAGATTATGAGGTTTTCGAAACTCCAAAGTTTTCGATGTTCAAACATTTTGAAATTCTGCAGATTTCGATATTCTGAGGTTTGTTTTGCAGGTGGATTTCGCCATTATTCTTCGAGGCAACCTCGAGATTTGGATTTCGAAGTATTGCCTTAGAATTTTGTTTAAAATCCACCTGCTCTCGATATTCATCATCGAGAACCTCAACTTCGAAGAAATTCCTCAAAAACTCAAAATTAGAGATTTTCTGCGACACCGCACTGTTTTGGCCATAACTGTTGACTCGGTGATCCGATTTGAGCAAACTTTTTTTTGTTGGAAAGCTATGCCCCAGAACCCTTTCTCACGCGCCCTCACTCGCAGTCTTTGAGGGTCAAAACGTTAGTTTTCTGACAAACATTGTAAATCACCGATGTCCAAGTCAAAACTTAGGCAAATCTGTTCAAATTCTTTCAATGTCAACCCTGAGGTCAAAGCTTTTCTAAACTTCAATGTAAAGATCTGAAAATCGTAGATAATTCAATCAACCTCGCGTCAACGGTCATCTTACAACAATCAACAATCAACTGCTGAAGCCTCCCCTGACTCGTCAACATTATGTGATTATCAAAATGCTGAAATTCTACATGATGAGCTCAGGGAAACCGTCATGTGTGGTACTTGTTCAGATTGCTCCACACACATGGCGGGTATGACAAGCTGTGAGCAATCAAACCTTGCACATTCTGAGGGGGAGTTTCAGTTTTCTCCTCCTGGCGCCTTACACTGACAAAGCAAGGAATCTCTCAAAGGATGCAACATTTTAGGGGGAGTGTTCAATGTTATCCTCCCCGGTGCCTAACAATGACAAAGCATACCGAGTGCTCCAGTTGAGGGGGAGTACAGAGAGAAAATGAAGAAAGTAATGAGAGAATATGTCCCTATGGCTTAGTAAACCCAACTAAGCCTACCCAAGGGACAAAGCCGAACGTAAGTGCGTGAGTGAGCGAGTGAGTGAGTGAACATTATGAGCATTAGGAAGCAGATGGCTCAAGTGAGAAGAAAAACAATTATCAATGATGAGTCTGCTACCTCAATTGCCTGCTATGAATTGAACATTTTCTCCTAGCCACTAAAATACTCTGGACTATCCCCATAGGTTCAAGACTGAATTTATTCAGATCCCGGGTAGAAGTCGCTGCATTTTGTCCAAACGGCGCATGACCCTACCCTAGACCACTCACTTGTCTCCCAACAGACAGGTGCTTAATCAAAGTTCACGGGGAACCGCATCTCTCATTACTGTCTCCTTCCGAGGCAAGTAATACTGACTACAGTGGCCTCAGCCCCATGCCACTGAACTTTCATTGATCACGTCGTGTCTAGTTACCTCACTCTCAAATGTTTTGAATTTTCTAGGACACCGACGCACTTTTTAAGTCAGTTGCAGGTCTTCAAAGACCCGCGAGAACTTCCATAGGTCTCATCTTTTGCAGATGTAGACTAATGATTGGAAGGAAGTTCTGCTGTTGCAACATAAGAATCACCAACATTTTCAGGCCATTGCTTTAGAGTTTATCTCTATAGTGATGAAAACGGGTGTCTACACGACCCTAGGGGGCTTTTATCATTTACTCTTTCTGTTTGTTTCCTGTTTTTTCCGCAGAATAAAAGAATAAAAGCATGACGTCCCGATTCATCGGATCGTCATGAGGGGGAGAGTGGTCCACATGCTGTTAAAACTGTCAAAAAATCATTCTGGGACACTTCTCTCCTCCAAAACTCTCTCTACTATCTTCGCAACTCAAATGGTCAGCTACGCTCACAAGGCAACCATCATTATGTTCCGCTGTGCCACCGACAAGTTCTCCTCAAATGCAGATTTTCCAAATAGTCAAAAAGACTACATTGTGGAGGGGACAAAGGTCAGATACTCAATCTGCTGAAGATGAAGTCCATGGGCGTCTCCTATTCTCCAAAGAATATTCATTCTAGAGGCGTCACCGGACTTCATCCAAGCTGATCAAGAGCAACTTCTGGAAGGCAAGGACTACATGCAAGATACAGAAGGTCCATCAACCCCCGGCATCAAAGATCAAATTTTCAAGAAGACATCAAAGGGGAGATTCCAAGGATTTCTTCAGATAGCCTTCCTCAGAAGTCAAGTTCAAAGACAAAGGAAGCTCAATAACAACAAAGACAAAGATATCTGCGCAGCAATGCTGATTCAACACGATTGAACACCAAGGGGGAGATTGTTAGGAATATTTTATGGTGTCCAATATAATTAAATATCTTTGTATTTGTGTAGTTATTAATTAATCGTGTAATAAGGGCCACAAATGTGTATCAGCCCGTGGGCTTCCTTGTAACCCGTAAGTTAGCTAACTTCTCCTATAAAAGGAGGCTAACTTACGGGAACCCAAACAGATCGATAGAGGCTTAGAGACGCAGAGGCGTAAAGATAGAGAGAAATTAGGGTTGCCGCTGCTCTCCTTCTCCAGGGAGAGCAGCGGCAGGTATATACGGTATACCAGATTTGGTTTTAATCTTGTCGATTTCTTCCTATCTGCTTCTTATTCTTCTTGCTATGGTTGTTGTTTGTTAAATTCTGGGTTTAACAGATGTCATATACGCGCATAAGGGCAGAGGAAAATAGGGATACAAATTGGGGATGGGACAGACTAGGGTGGGACCAAGGGGCAAGGGGCTAGGTAGGAAATGGTGTGGTCGGAGGGTGCCAGGGCTAGTGCACAGGCATGTATTGCAATTGCAATGAGGGTTAGGGAAAGGGCACAATCAGGACTGGGGGCAGTAGTCTTCAATGGAGTTACAAATTGTAGGCAAGAAGGGGTCCGATAGGGGTCGCCGGAGGTGATCGTCGGTGGTGGCGGAGGTGGTTGCCGCCGGCAGTAACCGGCGTTGGTGGTCGGGGTGGTGGCCAGTGGTGGTCATCAGTAATCGTAAATGATTGGGCCGGGTAATTGTAATTGGTCGGTTTTTTATAATTGTAACAGGTCAAATCGGTAATTGTAATTGGGGGGTCGAGTAATTGTAACTGAATGAATCAGGTAACTGTAACTGAACGGGTTGAGTAAATGTGACTGGACGGGTCTGGTAACTATAACTGATGGAATCAGGTAACTGTAATTGGCGGATCGAGTAACTAAAACTAGCGACGCCATGTCACTAGCGGGACGAGTCATCACTAATGGATTTTGGTAGTCACTATCACTATCGCTGGCGGTTGTCACTAGAGTGATAGTAACTGGAACAATGGTCACTGAGGTGTAGTAACTGGGATGGTGGTCACCAGAGCGGTAGTAATTGGGACGGTGGTCATTGGAGCGGTAGTAACTGGGATGGTGGTCACTAGAGTGGTAGTAACTGGGACGGCGGTCACTGGAGTGGTAATAACTGGGACGGTGATCACTGGAGTGGTAGTAACGGTAATGGTGATCACTGGAGTTGTAGTACCTGGGACTTGGTCACTGCAGTGATAGTAACTGGAATTGTGGTCATTGGAGCGGTAGTAAATAAAACGGTAGTCACCAGAGCGGTAGTAAATGGGACAGTGGTCACTGGAGCAACGATAGTAAGTCAGACGATATTCACACTAGTTTTTTTCGTAATAATTTAAATATTTGAGTCCCCTATATTTACATCCAAATATCTATTTCTTTTTGGAAGATCCAAATATCTATTATTGGAAATAATATTAAAACAGAAGGAAGATTTAATTGCTAGATAATGCAATGATACGTAGGTACGACAATGTTATGGCTTAGTTATCTGGATTCTGTGCTCAACACTTAGGAAGGGTAATTTAGGGAGTTAGGTGTTTATTAGTCACATATTTGGAAAGTTAAAAAAATGTCTCTTTTTTGTACATTGTCTATTTTTTAGTAATATTTGTGTCAAAACCCCATAGAAATAACAGAAACCACAAAATAATTGATTAAAAGGGAAAGTGATAAAGTTTTTTGGGACGTCCAAAAAAGAAAGATGACAAAGTTTTAAGGGACGGAGGGAGTATATGAGTAATATATGAGTAATTTAGGGAATATTATAAATGTATTATTTTTAATATTTAATTATTAATTTTCATCTAAGATCATTAATTGTTTCCTAAAATGTAAATGAGAACATTTACTTTGGACGTCCAAAAAAGAAAAGTAAGAACCTTTCTATGGGACAGATGGAGTATGAGTTAATTATCTAGGGAGAACTATCAAATAAGCCCTCGAACTTTCATAAAAAGTGCAAATAAGCCCTTTTACAGGAGGCTTTGTCTGGCTGTCGCCATTTGGGGCGGTTTCCCGTGGAATTTTTTGATGATATTTTTTGAGCATCTTCTTCATTAACTCTAGTTTACCCATACCAAATTTCAGCTAAAAATTCAATCGAGAAGGCAGTGAAATGATTTTCTAAAATATATTGCGCAGTTATATTCAAAAATTCATTTGACTTTCTTCCCGATTGAATTTTTAGATGAAATTTGGTATGAATAAACTAGACTTAATGAAGAAGATACTCAAAAAAAATTATCAAGAAATCCACCGGAAACCGCCCCAAATGGTGACGGCCGGACAGAAAGGCTTATTTGCACTTTTTATGAAAGTTCAAGCGCTTATTTGATAGTTCTCCCAATTATCTATATAGGACTAAAAGATAACTCATGTGCACAAATATGACCAAAAATTATATATGTTTCATAGGACTTAAAACTACCTACTTGTACACAAATGTGCACAATCAATTTTTATTTGATTTTATAATTAAAAGTGTAAAATTAAAATTTCATAAAAGCCTAAAATTTTAAACGTAACAGTTCAACCACTCTCGTCACCTGCCTCCGCCGTCACCGGTCCCACCGCCTCTGTCACCGCCGCCGCCTGCCACTGTCACTGCAGCCTATCGCCGTCTCCAACCCTGCCTGTTGTCATCGTCGCTTCCACCGACATCACCATCCATCACCATCTGACTAACGTCACCATCTACCAGTGCCACCATCCTCTGAGCACCGCCACCATTGTGACAACTCAGACGGAATAAATCTGCCATTAAGTTGGTTGATTTAGCGTTGGGGATTTGATTCACATCGATCTCCCATGATCAATGATTTCAGTTCTGCCAAAGTGTTGACAGATATATCTTGGAATATTAATACAAAACAGCTACAAAATTGGCAGAAATTGAAAAACATGAAGTAAATAACCCAACTTCCACTGGTCTTCTCATAATAATCCCAGAATAATCATGCCATTGCACCCCATCTTCTTTCGTTGAACCCTGACCTGTTGATGACCTACTATACCTGGTTTTTTACCCTTCCTTTGAAAACCTTTTATAAATAATCCCACCTTTCACAAATATGCTCAAAACGGTCCCATGTTTCACTTTTTTCTTTTTTTCTCCCTAAAATTTTTCTTTCTTTATTTTCATCCCTAGATATTTTTTATTACTTTTTCTATCATTTTGTTCTTATTTCTTTTCCATTTTTATTATTCTATTTCTCGCTCTATTAGGAGAGATTTTTTGCGTAAAATTTCTCTTCAAAATAGCTGTTTTTTATCGTTTTCTTTTTCTTTCCGTATTTTTATTTCATTTCCCTTTTTATGTTATTCTTCTTGACCATTCTCTTCCTATTAAAGATCTTATTTTAAAAGTGAAAACACAAAAGTGGAAAAGCGAAAATATAAATAAAACATAACAAAAAGTAAAGTAAGAAAATGATTTTTAATAAGAAGAGAATGATTAAGAAGAAAAACATAAAAAGGGAAATGAAATAAAATACGGAAATGAAATAAAAAAGAGCTATTTTGAAGAGAAATATTACAAAATGTTGAAGGAAATTATCTTTAATGTGCATTCGTTATAGATAGAAAGTGTATTTAGGGTTTTGTGTGCATTTAATTATATGGCCCATTGGCCCATGCCTTGTAAACCTTATTTCCTCCTATTTAAAGGAGGCTTGCTAATGAACTAACACACATCTCTCACATTCCCCACAACACGTTATCAACACTTTTGCTCTGAACCTAAATATATTTTTTACGCCTCCATTCTCCTTTCCCCATAGTTGCCGATCATTGAATTCTTTGGCTTGTAGAAAGAGAGTTGCTCAACGGAACTTGTCTTTTGCTTCGAATCAATAAAGCAGCAAAGGAGCAAATCCTCCTGGACCTCCCTGGACAGCCCCTACTGGACAGAATCCCGCCACAGGCAGCCTCCATACTCTGTTAAGGCTACTGTGCAAATCAACCCAGGCAATCTTCTACATCTGAATTTTTGAGGTAACTCGTTTACTCAAAAATCATTGCAGAATCTTATTTATGATTTATTGCATTATGTTTACCATTTTGATGAACATCATTGATTTTTTTGAGATTAAGTTGTCATTCTTTTCAAATCAACTTCTTGCATACCAAGTGTTTGATGTTATGCCCCATTCATTTTTTTTAGATAGATGCAATTTTTGATTATAATTCCGTAATGCTATATGTTATAATCATATAGTTGGAATTAATATCACAATATGCATCCCTTTTCATTTTTTTATACATCCATGTGATCATATTTTTCCGTAAAGCTATATGATAAATACATATAGTTGGAATTAACATCATATTATGTTTTTTTTATATTTTATACATATTATGTGATTATATTTCTCTGTAATGCTATATGTCACATACATATAGTTGGAACCATAATCACGTAAAATTACTCTTTTAAATACTCAAATCAACATATTAGACATTAAATATATGTAATAGAGTTTTCATAATTTAATGTATGGATACGTATGTTTGATATATGTATACATATCCTATGGATTCAATATGATCTCGTAATATGTATATATATGAATTATACATATGTTACATACGTTTTCATACAATATAATACACATGTATACGTAATCAATACACGTTTAATATGATTACGTATGGAGTTTTCACAATTTAATATATGTTTAATATTTATTTCCATCTATATTAATATTTTTTCCCCATATACGTATGTTTAATATGCAAAGAATATATTAACATATATGGCAATAATCTAAATATGAAAAGTGCGAATTTAAATTCAAAAAAAATTATTAACATATACAAATACCCTTCTAAATATATCATAATACTAAGTAATCAATGAAATCAATTTTTCCATTCTATTTAGAAAACCGCCACCTTTAAATGAATATATATGACAAATCTTGACTTTACTATTCCATTTTTTTATGCACATTTATTATTCATAACATACAATTGACACATGCATACACCCACACACATAATAAAATGTTACGTGTGTATATATATGGTACTCATGTACATGCCTTTTCTTTATACTTCTAGACTATATTTTCATGTCAATTTTTTTTAAACTTGCCATTTGTTCACACCAATAAAATTATTTAACGAAATATGAAGCAAATTTATATATATTTTCATTTTTTTTAGAAAATTCAATCTCATTCCCGAAATTAATAATAAAAAAAAACGAAAAAAAACTTCAATTTTTTGGTAATCCGCATATACGAAGCAATTTTTTTTAAAATATATGCATATTAAATTACTACTATGTTATTAAATTCGTTTTTACAAATTAATTTTGGATAACTAAAATTCGATAATTAATTATTTTTGATAAATCGAAGTTTGTTTTAAAATAAAAAAAAAAATCGAAATTTTTGTCAAAATATACTATTTAAGTTCGAAAAAAAAGATAATTAAATTCGTTTTTAAGATCCATTTTTTATATAATTAAAATATATGGCAAAATATATTTTCAATAATTCAACAATATAAATAATATTACTAAAAGGATTATTAAATTCGTTCTTTTTTTCAAAAAAAAAATGAGATATACCTAATCCATTCATTAGACCAATATTAATACTTTATATATTAAACACACCATATAACATCCTAAAAAAATCTCTATGATTTTTTTAAGGAGATAAATATATATCTCCTCTCTTCGATGCATTATACAAAATATTGTCTGCAAAGAGACATATCACATGACAATGTTTTTATGTGATAAATAATTTTCACACAAAGAATCGCATTTTTTTATTCATTTTTTAGCGATAAATGGTAGTAAATGACACTCATACAATTTTATATTTTAAGATGACTGATCCAACTCGACCCGAGTTTGACATCCTGGACTCAGAAGGACTTGAGTACCATCGCTGGGTTTCTGACATAGAAACCACTTTTGTGGCTAAAGACTATTCCGCCACGCTTGCCGACCCTGAAAGTTTAAAAGATAATGCACCGTCTGAAAAAATAAAGGCTCCTGCGTTAATGTTCCTTAGACACCATATTGACCCTAGCTTACGTTGGGAATACTTACAATTGAAAACCCCCAAAGAACTGTGGGACGCACTAAAAGGTCGTTTTGGGAACATACATGACACATTGCTCCCCGAACTGACAGTGCAATGGAATGAAATCCGCTTAGTCGACTTCAAAAAGATCAACGATTTTAATAAGGACATGTTACGCCTCAAAGCGCGCCTTAATTTCTGTGGTAAACCAATCACAGAAGATGAAATGATTGATAAGACCCTCTCCACTTTCCCTACCTCAGCACTTATACTAGCGAACCAGTATAGGTTGGAGCATAATAACAAAAGAATAACCACATTTAATCAGTTAATTAATTTGCTCCAAGTTGCTGAAAGACAAAATCAAGTTCTCTTGAATAACAATGCCAGACCAGTTGGGACAAAGAAAATTCCCGAGGTCAACTATGGCAAAGCAAACACTGGAAAGCACCCTAGTGGAAGAGGAGAGGGTCGTACTCGTGGAAGGGGGCGCAACAATCGCGGCGGGCGTGGAGGCCGAGGTACGGGCCGTGGAGGATTTTCCAAAGTGTGGAAGAAAGATACAAGCGGTGGGACCAGTGGTCAAACTAACAAGGCCCATAATGCACCATCAAAACCTCCAGTCAAACGAGACCGAGTTGGGGAAGAACCATGCTACAGATGCGGAGTTTCAGGTCATTGGTATAAGAATTGCCAAGCCAGTAATAGAGTTGCTGCTGCCTACAAGAAATACAGAGAATCAAAGGAGCATGAATCTCAGTTTGTGACAGACGAAGAAAATGAGGTTGATGTAAACCTCACAGTGGCGGATTTTGGTGTTAAAAATAACACCACCCATTCGGTCGATGCACCGGACTTTGATTAAATTTCCCCTATCCCACCAGATAATTTAAACAAACTTTATGTTTTTCCCATTCCTTTTAATTTCCTGCTTATGGACATTACATGCTTATCGTTATTTTAATAATTGGATTCAATTTTTGAAATCCAAATATATACCAACAATTATCTAATGCATGTTTACACAGGAATGACCCGAGGAGAACTCGAATGTTTAGTCGATAGTGGGACAACCCACACTATCCTGAGACATAGGCAACTTTTTATTCAATTAGTAGCCTATAAATCCTCTGTGACTACGATGATTGGATCATCGAACGTAATACAAGGGCGAGGCACTGCCAAATTTATGATACCTAACAGTACCACATTCCACGTCACAGACGCTCTATATGCACCTAGAGCTACTCGAACTTTATTAAGTTTTAAAGATATACGGGATAATGATTTCCACGTTGAAACTCATAGTGAGGATGGGATAGAATACCTATATATTACCTCTAGTAAAAGCGGAAGAAAACGCATATTAGAAAAATTAATGAGTCAATCTAGTGGACTCTATGTCACTACTATTCGAATCTTCGAATCATATGCGGTCTCCAACAATGAAATGTTGGACATAGACTCGTATAGGCTTTGGCATGATCGCCTTGGTCACCCCGGTCGTGACATGATGATTCGAATTCTCAAGAATTCACATGGACAATTATCTTCTAAAGCACAGTACAAACTGTTAACCATGCGGCTCCTCCACAAGGACAATTATCTTCTAAAGCACAAGAAGAACTAGTCCATGCTTCCCTAACTATGTCCACATTACAAAACTCATTTTGCAAAGCCTGCTCCTTAGCAAAAACAGGATCGAGACCATCCTATGCTAAAGACACAAAACAAAACATCTCATTCTTACAAAGAATTCAAGGAGACATATGTGGACCGATCCATCCAGAATGCGGACCATTTAGATACTTTATGGTTCTGGTGGACGCATCGACCCATTGGTCGCATGTTACCTTATTGTCCACAAGAAATGCTGCATTTGCAAAACTCCTAGCACAAATAATTCGCTTAAGGGCCCACCACCCCGATCATCCTATAAAGTCTATTAGACTTGATAACGCTAGAGAGTTTACATCAAAGACATTTGATGACTATTGCATGTCTATCGGGATCGACATAGAGCATCCTATTCCCCATGTACACACACAAAATGGTCTCGCAGAAGCTACTATTAAAAGAGTACAAACAATAGCTAGGGCATTGGTTATGCGCACCAACTTGCCTATATCTGCATGGGGATATGCAATATTACATGCAGCCTAACTTATTCGCTTTCGGCCCACTGCGAACCAACCATTTTCTGCATACCAGTTGGTAACTGGATATGAGCCTGACATTTCACACTTACGCATATTTGGTTCTGCAGTCTATGTGCCAATTGCGCCACCACAGCGCACCAAAATGGGTCCTCAAAGGCGATTAGGTATATACGTTGGATACGAATCCCCAACAATAATCCGCTATCTAGAACCTTTGACAGGCGATCTTTTCACCGCAAGATTTGCGGATTGTCACTTTGATGAGACAACATTCCCGTCGTTAGGGGGAGATAAGAAAAAGGACTTTTCCGAAGAACGACGTGAATTATCCTGGTGTGTTCCTACACTGTCTCATTTTGATCCCCACACCTCACATTGTGAAAGTGAAGTGAAAAGAATAATAGACCTACAAAATGTAGCAGACTCAATGCCTGATGCATTTTCTGATATTGCAAAAGTGACAAGATCACACATACCAGCTGCAAATGTGCCTGCAAGGTTAGAAGTCCCCAAGGGAGGGCACAGTGCCATAGTAGGAGGCACTGCAACCACACTTAGTGGAGGTGTGGTTGAGGTCGTGGCTCCTCAAAGGAAGAGAGGAAGACCACTCGGTTCGATTGATACTCGTCCAAGGAAGAAGAGGACGAGTACGGCACAACCTAATCCATTAATCATCGATGAACAACATCCATCACATGAGATTATCTCCGATTATAGTTATGTCCATGAATCATTACTGGAGGACGCTCCGATGATCGAAATGATTCTAGAAAACAAGGAAATCTCTATGGATTATGAAAATGCACATGTGCTAATGGAAAGATCTTCCATACACATCGATGATATATTTGCATTTACAGTTGCTCAAGAAATTATAGAGCATGATGATATCGAACCTCGCTCTGTGGCAGAATACCAACAAAGAGCTGATTGGCCTAAATGGAAAGAAGCAATTCAGGTCGAATTAGATTCCCTGACAAAAAGGCAGGTATTTGGTCCGGTAGTGCTAACCCCACCAAGTGTAAAGCCTGTAGGACATAAATGGGTATTTGTCAGAAAGCGTAATGAGAAGAATGAAGTCTTAAGGTATAAGGCTCGCCTAGTGGCGCAAGGTTTCTCACAACGCCCTGGGATTGACTACGAGGAGACCTACTCTCCCGTAATGGACGTTATCACGTTCCGATACCTAGTCAGCTTAGCAGTTTCTGAAGGATTGGAAATGCAATTGATAGATGTGGTTACTGCATATCTCTATGGGGATCTTGATTCAAAGATATATATGAAAGTACCCGACGGACTTTCACTACCTAAATCAAGTGACTCTAAACCACGGAGTGCGTTTGCAATAAAATTGAAACGCTCACTTTACGGATTAAAACAATCCGGGCGGATGTGGTATACCCGCCTAAGTGACTACTTGATTAGGAAGGGATATAAGAACGATGAGCTTTGCCCCTGCGTATTCATAAAGAAAACGAGTTCTGGATTTGCAATCATAGCTGTATATGTCGACGACATGAACATAATCGGCACTCTTGACGAAATAAGAGAAACCGCAAGCTATTTGAAATCCGAGTTTGAGATGAAAGACCTTGGGAAAACTCGATTTTGTCTAGGCTTTGAATTAGAACATCGAGTTTGTGGAGTATTAATCCACCAGTATGCGTATATCCAAAAGGTACTCAGGCGATTTAACATGGATAAAGCGCACCCTGCTAGCACTCCCATGGTGGGCCGAAGTCTAGATCCTAAAAAGGATCCATTTCGTCCAAATGAAGATGACGAGGAGGCATTAGGAGCTGAAATTCCATACCTAAGTGCAATAGGCGCATTATTGTACTTAGCACAATGCACTCGGCCCGATATAACATTCTCAGTGAACTTGTTAGCTAGATTTAGCTCTGCGCCTACGCAGCGTCATTGGAACGGTATCAAGAATATCTTTAGATATCTTAAAGGGACCAGTGACTTGGGACTGTTCTTTCCCTACGGAGAGACGAAGAAAACCACAAATGGAGTTGTGGTCACAAAGGACAAAATGGTCACCCCCCTGAAAACCCCAATTGATGTCTTGGTAGGTTTTGCTGATGATGGATACCTCTCCGACCCTCACAAAGGCCGTTCCCAAACTGGCTATGTTTTCACAATCGGGAACACGGCGATTGTAATACTTGAGATTTAATTTAAACGGATTAATAGTACTACTCATACCAACAAGGTGCATCTCCTTTTAAGGGAGCTCATTAGCCAAGAACTCCAAAGTTAAGCGTGCTTGCACAGGAGTAGTCTTGGGATGGGTGACCCCCTGGGAAGTTTCTCAGGGCGCGCACGAGTGAGGACAAAGTGCGCGGAAAAGGCTAGTGGCGGTTTGTGAGGACAGTACTAGAGGTCAGAAGTAACTACCTCGGGGCCTACGGGGCCGGGGTATTACAGCGATATCCTGGAGATCAACTAAGCAAACCCTTGTGGCTACCTCCTCGAACCACTCAGAGATCATTGCTCTACATGAGGCGGTCCGTGAGTGTATATGGTTAAGAGCTATCATTGCACACATTCGAGGAACTAGTGGTTTAAAGCCTACCACTGAAGAGCCAATCTGCATCTACGAGGATAATGCAGCCTGTATCGAACAAATGAAATTAGGATACATCAAGGGTGACAACACAAAACACATATCTCCTAAGTTCTTCTATAATCAGCAACAACAGGCCTTCCTCAAGATCCAAGTAAATCAAATAAGTTCGGAAGAAAACGTAGCAGACTTGTTTACCAAGTCATTGCCCAAGGCCACATTCGAAAAACATGTGAAAAACATTGGAATGCGTAAGTTTTCTGAAATCCCCTGATTAATGTAAATATCAGGGGGAGGTGTAGACTTCAGGGGGAGTCTTACACCCTCACGTTATACTCTTTTCCTTAAACCAAGCTTTAATTTTTTCCCCATTGGTTTTTTGTTACTTGGTAAGGTTTTTAACGAGGTAACTGTGAGTATCGATCAAAGTAAAGAATCCAAAAGGACTCAATGAACGAAGTCCAATAAACTCTAATCTCTCGTCAAGGCTTATTTTTCCCACAGGTTTTTTTTTGTTACTTGACGAAGATTCCACAAGGCAACAGGGAGTGCAACATTCTATCTACAACTCAGCACAAGGGGAAGTGTTGAAGGAAATTACCTTTAATGTGCATTCGTTATAGATAGAAAGTGTATTTAGGGTTTTGTGTGCATTTAATTATATGGCCCATTGGCCCATGCCTTGTAAACCTTATTTCTTCCTATTTAAAGGAGGCTTGCTAATGAACTAACACACATCTCTCACATTCCCCACAACACAAAAAAAATCTCCTAATAGAGTAAGAAATAGAAGAATAAAAAAGGAAAAGAAATAAGAACAAAAGGATAGAAAAAGGAATAAAAAGTGTCTAGGGATGAAAATAAAGAAAGAAGAATTTTAGAGAGAGAATAAAAAATGAAACACGAGACCGTTTTGAACAGATTTATGAAAGATGAGATTATTTATATAAGGTTTTCAAAGAAATGGTAAAAACCTTGGTGTAATAGGTCATCAACAGCTCATGGTCCAATGAAAAAAGATGTGGTGCAAAGGTGAAATTATTCTGAGATTACGTAAATGTGAGGTTATTATGGGAAGACCAGTGAAAGATGGCATTAATTCTGTCAATTTTTCCAAATTTTAAATTTTAATGGAATAAGCGCTTTAACACATAAATTTTAATGGAATAAGCACTTTAAATTAGAAAACCGAAGCTATTGACAAAAACAATTTGTACAAAAGCACAATATGCCATAATATGATCGTCAATGTACACATTTTTGCCATAAACTCAGCCAAATTTGAAGCAATCGTCCAAGAAATTGAAATTCGATTTTTTTTAAATTCGGAAATAAAAAACCAAAAAAACGAAACAAAAGTCTGAAAATTGGCAAAATCATTTCAAAATTCAAAAAACAAAGGAAAAATGGAGGAGTAGGAGGAGGAGGGAAGAAAGGGGAAGAGATGTGCGCAATAGAAAAGAGAGATGTGCGTAAAAAGGGAGAAAGTGTGATAACGAAATGAAAAATTTGTATGTTTAAAATAGGAGTAAAATGGTCCTGAATGAAGAAAAAATATACATGGTTTTATTTAAGAATATCTGTCTGTTTCAAGTCCTATATAAGGCAATTTCTAAACAAAGAGGAAGACTTTTGATTCTTGTCAAGGTTCGCAGTTGCCTAATGAGTAAATTATTAAGAGTCCCACTTCGTATACACGCCGCTTTACATTCCGATCAAATTGTCTGTGTACAGACAATTACTTCGACGTTTTATGAAGAAAATCGATTTTCACATTGACAAAATTAAAAAGTTGTCTGTATCACAAACATTTTAGACAAGAATATTTCATAAATGTTTGTGATACGGACAATTTTTTTATTTTATCTATGTGAAAATCGTTGTTTGTGTTGTGAAATGAAGAAGATGAAGACTAAACTTAAGAAATAGATATATTAATAAAAGCTCTGAATATCTTCTTCTTAATCTCTTAATATTTTCTGAAATTTCTAAGTTACATTTACAAAGGATTGATCACCCTATTTATACTAGTTGGCCAAGAGATGAATCATCAAAGAATGATTCTACAAAATCTGCTGGCAACATTAAACTTAGCCATCTGTCTATTGTAAGGATTGGAATTGGATTAGTGTCCTGATGACAAGGATGAACAATTCACACTTGTTATTCTCAGGAATTTACAACACTCCCCCTAGAATGTTCATCCTTGAATAGGTATTGATTATATTAAAATTTATTTATAAAAATAATTAAAGTTAAGGGGTAAGATTTGTGACTTACAATGTCATTGTATTTGGATGTACCGTCTCGTTAAAAACCTTATCAGGAAAAACCCAGTGGGATAAAAACATGATGAAGGAAAAAAGAGTGCAGTGCATTCAAATACTCCCCCTGAATTTAGTATAAATTAAGAAGACGTCGCATGCCGATTTTCTGTACAAATTCTATGAACTTCTTCGGGGGTAAAGATTTGGTGAAGAGATCGGCCGGATTTTCACTGGATCTGATTTGTTGAATGTTGATCGTCCGTTCTTTCTCCAGATCGTGAGTAGAGAAGAATTTTGGTGATATGTGTTTTGTTCTGTCACCTTTGATGTAGCCTTCTTTAATCTGAGCTATGCATGCAGTGTTGTCTTCATAGATCAGAGTAGGTTGAATAGTAATAGGCTTCATACCGCATTCATTTTGGATGTGTTGAATCATAGATCGCAACCATACACATTCTCTTCCGGTTTCATATAGTGCAATTAACTCAGAATGATTTGATGATGTAGCTGTCAATGTCTGCTTCATAGATCTCCATGAGATTGCGGTGTTACCATAAGTAAATACGTACCCGGTTTGTGATTTCGCCTTTTGAGGATCTGATAAGTATCCAGCGTCTGCATATCCGATTAAAGTGGCTTTTGCATCTTTGTGGTAGAATAGGTCGAGATCAACTGTACCACGGAGATAACGAAATATGTGCTTGATCCCGTTCCAATGACGCCTTGTTGGGCATGAGCTGTATCTAGCTAATAAATTTACCGAAAATGCAATATCTGGTCTAGTATTATTAGCTAAGTACATTAAAGCTCCAATAACACTCAGATATGGTACTTCAGGACCGAGTATTTCTTCGTTGTCTTCTCGGGGACGGAATGGATCATCGTGTATGTTGAGAGATCTAATCACCATTGGTGAAGTCAACGGATGAGCTTTGTCCATATAGAATCTCTTCAAAATTTTCTCGGTGTAATTGGATTGATGGATGAAAATTCCATTCTTCAAATGCTCAATTTGAAGTCCGAGACAAAATTTGGTTCTCCCGAGATCTTTCATTTCAAATTCTTTCATAAGATATTTTGCAGTATTTTCAATTTCATCAGGAGTTCCAATAATGTTTAAATCATCAACATATACTGCAATTATGACGAATCCAGAATTTGATCACCGAATGAAAACACATGGACTAATTGGATCATTCTTATATCCTTCTTTGAGAAGGTATTCACTGAGACGATTATACCACATTCGTCCAGATTGTTTTAGTCCATATAATGACTTTTGTAATTTAATGGAAAACATTTCTCGAGGTTTCGAGCTATAAGCTTCGGGCATTTTAAATCCACCGGGAACTTTCATGTAAATGTCTGTATCGAGTGAACCGTATAAATATGCAGTCACTACATCCATAAGGCGCATTTGTAGTCTTTCAAAAACAGACATGCCAATGAGAAACCTTAATGTAGTTGCATCAACTACTGGAGAATAGGTTTCTTCATAATCAATTCCCGGCATTTGAGAAAAACCTTGGGCAACAAGTCGGGCTTTATATCTTACAATTTCATTTTTCTCATTGCGTTTACGCACAAATACCCATGATGGATAGTGTATCCGGGGGTAGCTTATCCGAGGGATTATTACGGGGAATAATAAGAGAGAAGTCAGAGCAAATAAGTATAGAGAGAGAAAGTTTATTAGAAAGTATTCAGCGTGTTATGGCTTGGTTACAAATGGGGAAATGGGGTGCTATTTATAGTAGAAATAAATGCCGGACAGGGACACGTGTCAAGCGTCCATTGGCCGAGAGGTCACCTCAACTGGTTGGTGCTGGCAGCCGCATGTGGCCGCATTTAATGCGGCTGTTGGATGGGACGTTGTACAGGGTACGGTGATCTGTACGCATGTGGCGTGGATATCATGTCGGGAGAGGTGCCCTCGGCTGCAGAGGACCAGCCGAGGGATCTGAATACCGGGGACCCCCTTGGTGCCGAGGGCTCCAGGTGCCGAGGGCTACTGATTTTCGCCGTTTTCCCAGTAACTTTGTTTTGCTGTCTTGGCCCTCCTGTGAGAGTTAGAGCCTTCGGCCATGGGGCCGAAGGCACCCCTAGTGCGCATTGTGGGTTGCTTGGTACTCCGGGCGCCGTGATTTGGGCCTGTTGTGCTTTCTGGGCCTGTTGGGCCTTTATTGGAGCAGTAGGAGTCTGTGGGCCGGGGGTTCCCGGGCCATATACTCCATCATAGGAGTCTGTGGGCCGGGGGTTCCCGGGCCATATACTCCATCAACCCATTTAAAACCCACTGGTTTAATGCCTTTTGGCGTAGGGACTATCGGTCCAAAAACATCACGTTTTTCAAGTGATTTTAATTCAGCTTGAATAGCTTCATTCCATTTTGGCCAATCCTGTCGTTTCCGATATTCTTCAATTGATGTTGGCTCATTGTCATTGTTTTCATTCATAACATTCGTGGCAATGGCATAGACAAATATTTATCTCATTAATATCAACATCTTTACGATTCCATTGTATTCCAGTAGAAACGTAATTTATTGAAATTTCATAATTATCAACGTTTCTATTGTTATCTGGAATATCTTCCTCGTTTAAGGATGTTGGATCATCATTTGAGATATTTGTATTGTCAATATCATTTTCTATGCCAGTATTTTCAAATTGTTCATTTTCTTGTTCAGAAGGATGAACATCTTTGGCATCACAAATCAATTCCTGCCTTTTAGTTTTTCTTGGTTTTATATCTTTTGATCCAAGTGGCCTGCCACGCTTTTTGCGTATAGAAGAATCATTTGCAAGAGATTTTTCAAAATTCTCTGTTGGGATTTCGATTCTGGCAGGAGCATTCATAGCAGGAATATGTGACTTTGTCACTTTCTTTGTATCTGTGAATGCATCAGGCAACTGATTTGCAATATTTTGTAAATGGATTATCTTTTGCACCTCTTGCTCACATATATTTGATTTGAAATCAAGGTGTGATAATCCTGTTGCATTCCATGTTATTTGTTTCATACTTGGGTCCGATTTATTAGTTTCTCCCCCTAAGGTTGGGAATACTGTCTCATTGAAATGACTGTCAGCGAATCGTGCGGTGAATAAGTCACCAATCATCAGTTCAAGATATATGATTATTGAGGGAGATTCAAATCCAACATAAATTCCCAACCTTCTTTGAGGACCTATTTTTGTACGATGAGGTGGAGTAATTGGAACATAAACAACACAACCAAATATTTTTATGTGTGCTAAGTTTGGCTCTTGTCCAGTAACTAATTGCATTGGGGAATATTCATGATATGCAGTCGGTCTAAGCCGAACTAAATTTGCTGCATGTAAAATAGCATGTCCCCAAACTGATGAAGGTAAATTACACTTCATTAATAATGGTCTGGCGATTAATTGTAATCGTTTAATCAAAGATTCAGCAAGACCATTTTGTGTATGGACTTGAGCAACAGGGTGTTCCACATCAATCCCAATCGACATACAATAGTCGTTAAATGATTGAGATGTAAATTCTCCTGCATTGTCAAGTCAGATTCTCTTTATAGAATGATCCGGAAAATGAGCTCTTAATCGTATGATTTGAGCAAGGAGTTTAGCAAATGCTAGATTTCTAGTCGATAACAGACTGACATGTGACCAACGTGTTGAAGCATCAATCAACACCATAAAATATTGAAATGGTCCACATGGTGGGGCTATCGGCCCACAAATATCTCCTTGAATCCTTTCTAAAAATGCAGGTGATTCAGTTGCAATTTTGTTCATAGAGGGCCTGATGATCATTTTGCCAAGAGAACAGGCCTTACAAGGAAAATCCCTTGATATTGGAACCCTTATATTCTTTAATGAGTGTCCAAGTGAAGTCTTAATGATTTTATGTATCATTACATGGCCTGGGTGACCTAAACGGTCATGCCACAACATGAATGTTTTCTGATCATCTAACTTTGTGTTAGAAACCAAATTTATTTCAAATGGACTAATATATGTGAAATATAGTCCTGAGGAATATGCTGGCATTTTTTCACAAATATATTTAGTGCCAGATTTAGTTGTTGTAAGACAAATATATTCCTTTTGGTTTTCATTCATGGTTTCTATGTGATAACCATTTTGACGCATATCTTTAAAGCTTAATAAATTCCTCCGCGATTTGCTGGAGTATAAAGCGTCATTTATAATTATTTTGGTCCCGTTAGGGAGCATCACATATGCTTTCCCAGAGCCTTCAATGAGCTTCGCAACACCTGATATGGTAATGACTTTATCCTCAACTAAAGTCATTTGAGAGAAATATATTTTATTTCTCAAAATGGTGTGCGTTGTGACGCTGTCTATTAGACATAGCTCTTTATCGTTTGAGTGATCTATATCTTCAAAATGTGTAAATAAACATAAGCTTGATCACAAATTGTGCATATAATTTAACATAAAGTACATATATTACACACATTTATTTAAAAAAAAACAAAGAAAAAAAAGGAAGAAGGAAAAAAAACACAAAACTAATATGTTACAACATAAGGATCGGAGTCTAATATTTTATTTTGTGACATTTTGGTTTATTGCAAAAGCATCGTCCATAATGGCATCATCCGTGAAAAAGTCGGACACGTCAAATTTTGGCAGAGGTGGAGTTGTGTCGTTGACATAATTAGCTTCCATATTTTTGCCGTTGTTCAAGTTCATGGAAGCTTGAAATAATTCCACCAGATGCTTTGCAGTGCGGCATTTGTTAGCCCAATGCCCCGTCATGCCACATTTATAACAAGTCGTCTTTACCAAGGTTTTTGGAGGGCGATTTATTTGATGGGCTTTTTGTTTGCCCTTGCCCTTATAATTTGGTCTATTGACATGTTTATATTCTCGGTGTGACTTGTTTTTATGACCATTAAAATGTCCATGTTTAAAATGCCTTCTACTGCCACTGTATGTTGCATTTGATTCAGTGGCTAAATTATGGCCAGATGGACCATAAATCGAAGGACTAGAACCAGTGGGTCTCAGATTATGATTTTTCATCAAAAGGTCATTATTTTGCTCAGTTACCAATAATACTGATATTAAGTCGGAGTATTTTTTAAAACTTTTTTCTCTATATTGTTGTTGAAGCAACATGTTTGAGATATGCATAGTGGAAAAGGTTGTCTCCAACATATCAGCGTCAGTGACTTTTTGTCCGCATAACTTTAGTTTAGATGTTATTTGGAACATGGCAGAATTATAGTCGCTGATTGATTTAAAATCCTGGAATCTTAAATTGATCCAGTCATACTGAGCTTTTGGCAAGAGTGCCTTTTGTTGGTGGCCATATCTCTCTTGTAAATTGTCCCATAATTCTTTTGGGTCATCAACCAAAAGATATTCAGATTTGAGACTTTCATTGAGATGGTGACGGAGAAAAATTATAACTTTCGCTTTATCCTGGGAAGATGATTGATTAATAGCCTCAATAGTGTCTTCGAGACCATTAGCCTTCAAATGTGCTAAAGCATCAACTTTCCATTCCATGTATTTTTGACCGGACAGATGAAGAACATCAAATTCTCTTTTGCTTATGTTTGCCATGATATTCTACAAAATTGTTAATTTAATATTATTATTGTAACATGAGATTTAAATGTAAGTTGTACTCCGTATATAATAAGTAGTTTAAAAGACTTTAAAGTATAATTCATGAGATCAACTCAAATTAGAATCCATAAAAATTAATATAAGACTAAATAATACTACATATGCTATTTAGTGAAGTTTAACTCAAATTAGAATGTATAATTTCTAGACAATTTGTTAAATGTGATCGTGGTGTACAAAGACAAAATAAACTTTGTATTGATCTAAGAATAACAACCGAGTTCACTGAACAAGCTAGGCTTATGATAGTCATGTAATTACTCATTTATTCTGAAATCATTTATCTCCCTTTATTTATTATTTTATTTAATATAGAGTATATGAACATATGAATAGACTACTCACCTGAATAATTTTGTTTCTTATGCATGTGACTAATGAGCCAAGTAGTATTTCAATGCATTATGACCGTTCAAACAAAAAGACAAACGAGATAAGTGCATAAATGACACATGTCTTATTATTATACTCAAAATATATCCTGACATCTACGAAGCATTATAGTCATACACTTCGTATATCATATATGTAACTCTGGACAGTCTAACTGTCTAAGTTTTCTATCAATGTTCTTTCTTCTTTATTTAATTATACAATGTTGCGTACAACTATTCTCATTTCTTTTATGAAGAATTCATTCATATTGAGGAATATTTAAAGGTATGTTCGTATGATAATCCATATTTTCTTTTCCGTATATGATAGAAACTATATTTAAAATAGAGAATAATTTTCTAGTTTAAGTACTAAAAGAAGATAACAGAATATTGATGTTAATACCTGCATGAGATGCTGATGTCTTGAAGATTTTGAGCAGATTCATGCTGATAACGTGTTGTGAAATGAAGAAGATGAAGACTAAACTTAAGAAATAGATATATTAATAAAAGCTCTGAATATCTTTTCTTAATCTCTTAATATTTTCTGAAATTTCTAAATTACATTTACAAAGGATTGATCACCCTATTTATACTAGTTGGCCAGGAGATGAATCATCAAAGAATGATTCTACAAAATCTGCTGGCAACATTAAACTTATAGAAATTAGTTCAAATAGGACTAAAACTATGGCAAAAACCTAAAATAGAATTTGCTATGTTTTTATTCCAAAATAGGACCATATGAGTCCTATTGGAAACATACCTATTTTTGCATTCCATTCTTACCCTTCCGTTAAATATGAATTACAAATAGTCAAAAGCCATAATTAAATATTTAATTCATAATAAATTCGAAAAAAATTCAAAAATTCGTAGAAATATAAGTAAAAAATTTATAAAAATTTTATAAAATAAAAAATTCATTTTTTAAAAATAATTTTATTTTTAAAAAAATTAATAAAAAATAGTAAAACTCCGTAAAAAAAAATTAAAAAAATATGGATGCCTTTCCCACCGCCTGTACTACCTCCCAGCACCACCACCTCCGGCCGATGAAAAAAATGCCATTTTCCCAGAAAAATGCCATTTTTTTCTGAAAATGCCAAAAAAGTGGCATATTTCTCTTTTCGAATGCCAACATTTTCATTTTTTTCTGCCATAAATATGGCATTCGTAATGAACTTGGCATTTTTTCCCCTGGTGACCGGAGGTGGTGGTGCTGAGGCGGCAGAGGCGGCGGCGATTTTTTTTTAGTTTTTTTTTTTTTTTTTAATTTTTTTAATTTTTTGAAAAAAAAAAAATAATTAAATTTTTAATATCGAAATGTTTTTCTTAATTTTTTAGTATTTTTTACGAATTTTTATTATTTTGTATTATTTTATTAGGAATTAAAACATTTTAATAGCTATAAGGGTATAATTGTCCAAGGTACACATAATTAGTCCTATGCAAACATAGTTTATTTTTTGGTCCTATTTGTGAAAAGTGAATGACTTTTAATCCTATTTTGATAATTAACTCTTAAACTTAGCCATATGTCTATTACAAGGATTGGAATTGGATTAGTGTCCTGATGATAAGGATGAACAATTCACACTTGTTATTCTCAGGAATTTACAACAGTTTGGACAAATTTTCCAGTTATTAATATTCTAGTTCATTAGTAATATTGGAATTGTGGATAAGCTTCCTTCCTGGGCTCCATCTCACCCCTACCGGATAACACTCCACTCCGAACTCCGTCGCCTTCCTCTTCTCCTCCGTACACCGATGTATTACCGCCGAGTCGGAGGCCCTCACATCGTATCCGCCCAACATACGACACTTTAACTGTTCTTATCCCTCAGAGGTGTACCATATTCGTGATTCTCCTCAGGTTTGGCGTTTCTTGGTTGATAGACTAGTCCTTTATTATTAATTCTCACTGTAAAATGAAAAATTGTGCTTTTAAACTCAAAATTTAGTTGAATGACCGGGAACAAATCTAGTGTTTCAGCTTCAAACAAACTTTTCTTCATCTGAAATGCTCCGTAGTAGTTTGCAGAAGGCATTGAATGCTTTTCCGCTTGATTTGTTACAATTTTATACTGAGATTGTAGTGTAAAACTGTGCATAAGGCGTTAAATACTTGGTTTGCATTTCATAAAAACAATCTGTACCCCCCACGTTTTTTCAGATGGACGATTTTGGTTTGTTTTGTCAAGAAACACAAAAATTGTCAAGTCATGTCTGCGTTGATGTTTGAGCTTATTTAGCATTAGAGCTGATGGTAATTGAGATGTTGTAGCTAGTAGACACTTTCAGATTGAAACATTGTGTGAATGAAATGATTACTGTATTAAAAAAGCATTAAAGGATGTTCTGTAGAATGGAAAAATGACATAGATTCCACTGGAGGGGAATTCCACAAAGTTTCCATTGATTTAATGGATCCCTCTCTAACCTTCCAGTTATCATTTCCTTTGAAAATAAAATTCAGGGAGTTTTTGTTCAATGTGTAAAAATATTCAGTTTCAATCAGATCAAGGCAGTTTGACTACATCAGGATAATGTCCTGATAATCTAATGTGATATCAGGCTGAGTAGAAACGTATTGCAAGTAAAGAACAGTTGATGTAAGGGCTTTGTTTGAGATTGATGGTGTCTGGGTAGGCTTTTCTTTACTTGCACGTGGATTAAGACATGGTGATTACATTGAGATAATTAATTTAGGGGGGGGGGGGGGTACTTGACTTAACAGTTAAACTTTTGAGTGAAATTAGACTTTACACCACATTTTCGAAAAATTTAACGTGTTCACTCCATTATACGGAGTATGATAAAAGATTAATGTTCACACTTCATTCCTTCACAACGTTTACAACTGATGGAGTGCATACATGTTCTTCCCTAAAAATGGGGTGCAAAGTCAAATATTCTCTTAATTTATATGTGATTCAGTTGAAGAATGGAGTTTTATTGATAAATACAAATACAGAAGCTAAATACAATTTATAGGCCTAAGCTAACTTAATAAAGGAAAGAGTAATTATGTACAAGATCTTCTAATTAATACAAATCTCCTACTTGATTCTAGGAAATCTTCTAATTATGTACATGATCAGAATAAATCTCATTATAATCAACCAAATATTCTAATATCTCTACACTCCCCATCAAGATGGTGAATGGATGTCTATCATTCCCATCTTGCAAGTAAGTTCTTGAAACCGCTCTACTGGAAGCCCTTTGGTGAGCACATCAGACAACTGAAGCCCCGAAGGAACATACTGCGTAGAAATCAGACCACTATCCAGTTTTTCCTTGATGAAGTGTCAGTCTATTTCTATGTGTTTTGTTCTATCATGCTGGACTGGATTATGAGCTATACTAATAGCAGATTTATTATCACATAAGAGTCTCATAGGAGCTTTAAATGGTATTTTCAAATCTCCTAATATGATCTTCATCCATAATAATTCACAAACCCCTTGAGCCAAGGCCTTGAATTCTGCTTCTGCACTCGATCGTGCCACGACATTCTGCTTCTTGCTCCTCCATGTCACTAAATTTCCATCCAAGAACATGCAATATCCAGTAGTAGACATGCGGTCAACAATTGACCCTGCATAGTCTGCATCTGTATAAATCTCCATAGACAGATGTTCCTCCTTTTTGAATAGCAGTCCTCTCCCAGGACTTGCCTTCAAATACTGCAAGATTCTATTCATTGAATGCAAGTGTTTTTCGCGTGGATCATGCATGAACTGACTAACCACACTAACAGGATATGCTATGTAAGGCCTTGTGTGAGATAGGTATAGGAGTTTTCCCACGAGTCTCTGATATTGAGTCTTCTCTACTTTTGGGCTCTCCTCTTCACTCCCAATCCTGTGATTTTGCTCTATGGGTACTCCAGTGATTTTGCAGCCTAACTTACCAGTTTCTTTGAGAAGATCAAGGACATATTTTCTTTGAGAAATGAAAATGCCTTGTTTTGAGTATGCCACTTCCATGCCCAGGAAATATTCGAGCTTTCCAAGGTCTTTCATTTCAAACTGAGCTGCCAACTCCTTTCTTAGTATTTGTTTTTCATATTCATCATTCCCTGAAATGATCATATCGTCTACATTGATAGTCCCTGTTTCTGTAACAGCAATGAATAACAATCTAACAAAGAAGATTAAACGTAAAGATGAACACAGATTGAATCAATGTAAAACCCTCTTTGATAGACCGTGAACTCGTACACAGAAAGATATGCGCGTAAGGCTATAGTGAATAAGTACGACGTTAACCTAATCCTAAACCCTCAGCTCCCTTTTTATAGGCGAGGTTTAGGTTAGGCGTGAAAGGCTTTTAGCCTGGTTATATGGGCCTAACACTTGGCCCACATTCTATCTAATTCATGCACTAATTTAATACAAGGAATAATAATAAAGCTAATCTATGATAAACTTGATTCATAATTAAAATATCTCCAACATACATAGACTAACAAAAGAGCCAGTTTGCCATTTCTAGTATGTTTTATAAAGAGGGTATGATCACCTTGGTTTGTTTATACCCCAATGATACCATGGCCTGAGTAAACCTTCCAAACCATGCCTGGGGTGATTGCTTGAGCCCGTATAGGGCCTTCTTCAATTTGCAAACCATATTTCTCCCTGAAGTAGGGTATGGGGCATACACTGGCGGAATCTCCATGTATACCTCTTCTTCTAAATCTCCATGCAAGAAAGCGTTTTTAACATCGAACTGCTGTAACTCCCAATCAAAGTGGGCTGCTAAGGATAAAATAATCCTTACTGTATTCATTTTTGCTACAAGAGCCAATGTATCTTCATAATCAATCCCGTAGGTCTGGGTGAAACCCTTTGCTACTAAACTTACCTTATACCTGTCAAGTGTACCATCAGATCGGTACTTAATTGTGTATATCCACCTACAGCTTACTGTTTTTTTGTTATTTGGTTTTTCAACCATCTCCCAAGTTTTATTCTTTTCTAGTGCATGCATCTCTTCATTCATGGATTAAATCCAATTCTTATTTTTAAAGCTTCTTGTACTGATGCAGGGACTCTAATAGAGTCAATAGCCGAAAGAAAACTCTGGTGTTGGGCAGAAAGATTCTTAGTACACACAAACTGAGATATAGGGTACTTGGTGCAAGATCATTTTTTCTTTCTCAACGCAATGGGCCGGTCATCAGGGTTTGGGACACAATATTTGTTAGGCTCAGAGTTAGGAGCATTTAAACACAAATTATTAGGCTCGAAGTTGTGATTACTTACCTCAAGGTCAGACGGTTGGTCTTGCTGATGGATTAGGACGGGTTTAGCTTTTCGTTGGTACTTTATACGGTACCTGTCATCATTATTGTGCACTGGTATTTGTTCAGAACCATTATCACTAGCATCACTGTCCTTAGGGGCAGGAATAGGAAGTGAATTCAAGGGTACATGTATTAAAGGAAGAATAGGAAACTCAGGGGACTCAACTTCCTGTCTACTCTCCCCCTGAACCTGAGAATTAGGATAAAAAGATTCGGTTTCCAGAAAAGTGACATCCATGGATATATAAACACAACGACTAGAAGGATGATAACACTTATACCCTTTTTTATTTGGTGCATATCCTATAAAGATACATTTAAGAGCCCTGGGGTCTAACTTACTTCGATGAGGACCATGAACATGAACAAATGCAGAACAACCAAAAACACGACTCTGGAGACTTGACATAGTGGGCACTGATGCAAAGAAATTATTTATAAAATGTATAGGGCTAACACCAGATAAAACCCTAGACGGTAACCTATTGATTAAATAAGTAGCGGCCAACATAACTCCTCCCCAATAAAACTTGGGAACATTCATTTGAAAGAGTAATGCTCTAACAATTTCAAGAAGGTGACGGTTTTTTCGTTCAGCAACCCCATTTTGTTGTGGGGTGTCAACACAAGTCAATTCATGAACAACACCATTTTGTTTCAGAAAATCAGAAAAGTTCCGATTTACATATTCTTTCCCATTGTCCGATCGTAACCGTTTGATAGGTTTTCCAAATTGGGTTTGAACCATGTGGAAAAAATTAATAGATAGTTGAAACACTTCTGATTTTATCTTTCATAAGAAAAACCCACGTAATCCTAGAACAATCATCAATAAAAGTGACAAACCATTTTGCACCAAAAATATTTGAAACGGACGAAGGTCCCCAAACATCAGAATGAACCAAATCAAAAGGTTGGGCACTTTTATTATTACCAGGAAAAAACGTGGAACGGTGATGTTTGGAAAATTGACATACATCACAGTGAAAAGACTCAACTGACAATTTTGTAAATAAATGGGGAAACATGGCCCGAACAACTCTAAAGGGAGGATGCCCAAGACGTTTGTGATGCAACCATATTTGAGAGGAATTCCAAGATTCTGAACTCGCTTGATGACAAATACTTTCCTTATACACCAGAGAGTATAACCTGTCCCGTTCCTTAGCAATTCCAATCGTCTTCCCCGTGGCAAGATCCTGAAAAACACAATGGGAATGAAAGAAAGTTACTGCGCAGTTTAAATCTTTGGTGAGTTTGTGGATAGACAAAAGATTATTAGAGAGCCCGGGAACATGAAGCACATGCTTAAGGTGAAGAGATGAATTCAGGTTGATGTTACCACATCCAGTAATGGGAGTTTGGGATCCATTAGCAACGGTGATATAGTGTTTGTTTGGTAAAGTGGAATATGAAGATAAATGTGAGATGTGAGGTGTCATGTGATCTGTAGCACCGGAGTCAATAATCCAACTATGATCAGTACTCAAAGCATCAAATGATAAGAAGGTGGAATTCTTACCAGTCATTGTTAGAGAACAATTACCAGTGGGTGTACTCAAGGAGTCCAGAAGTGCTCTTAGGCGCTCAAGTTCTGCTTTGCTAAGGCCGAGGATATCTTCTGTGGGTAAACTAGGTGGATTGCCTTCAATTTCCAGATTAGAAACAATGTGATTTGCACGTCTCTGAACAATATTTTTGGACCCGCTTATACGTCCAAGGACTTTATCCCTTCCATGCAGTTTGAAACATGTGTCCTTTGTATGACCAGATTTTTTACAATAACTGCACCATTGATCTTCACTGTTGGACTTCAAAACGGGGCCTCTCAAAGTGGATCCTTGTATGGAACCCTTTTCGGTGGCTAAAGCTGAACCATCAACTGATTTCTCTTCCATCATTACCGACCTCCTACTTTCTTCACCACGAACGGTGTGAAAGACTTCTGAAAGAGATGGCAGTTTCTTATTACCCAAAATTTGAACCCAAATGGGATCAAATTCAGAGTTGAGCCCAGAAAGAAACTTAAATATCCGTGTTCTTTCAATAAATTGGGTTATTGCAGTGGAGTCCTCATCACACTTCATTGTCAAACTTTGATACTGATCAAATTCGATCCAGAGACCATTTAGAGTGCCATAATAGTCAGTTACAGAGCAGGGGCTTTGCCTTCGATGTGACTAATCCTTTTGCGTCCTCTAAGAGTGGTACCAACAAGCTGGGCCCATTGAAGGTAGTTGCGCCCATCTAACCGGTATGACCCTTGTAATATCGGGAGGTCACGGTGGAAGAGAGAGTTTTGTCTGCGAGATCACGCATAGTAAAGTGGCAGTTTCAAAGAAGAAGAAAAAAACACCTCTGGAACAAAACCTAGAGGAGCAGCCTTCTGGCAGTAATTTTGTGATGAAAAGAAAGGTTTTTTTGTGTTTGCGTGCAGAAGCAGAGCCCCTAGAATCGGGAAGCTCTGATACCAAGTTAAAGAATGGAGTTTTATTGATAAATACAAATACAGAAGCTAAATACAATTTATAGACCTAGGCTAACTTAATAAAGGAAAGAGTAATTATGTACAAGATCTTCTAATTAATACAAATCTCCTACTTGATTCCAGAAAATCAGATTATGATCAGAACAAATTTCATTATAATCAACCAAATATTCTAATATCTCTACAGATTCTCATTTTTACCCTTTCGTGAAAATGTGAAGTTAATCAATGAAATACTCATATCTTGGAATTATAGAAATGAATTGCTTAATAGAGCTAGACTTAGAAATAGAGAACTGAATATACTTCCAAAGAAACTGGACCATCCTTTTGGATGTACCAAATGTAATGGAAACCTGTCTTTGCTGGACAGAGATGGTCTCCAAGCAAACTCGAATGAATCAAACCCTAGAGGAGCACGGCATGCGTCTGGCAGAGATTCCACATCCCTGTCAGCGCTTACCAAGGTGCTAATTCCTCCGATCATGACGGAAACAAGCCTGGACGTGGTTGGCAGCCCCACCGTATCTGCACACAACAGCGACAAACAGCCGTGCAACGTCACTTCCTCCTTGGCTACGTTTACAGAGGCTCTCGTGCCGCCTGCTGTGGAGGAGCATTCAATGGCGGTGGCTTCACTTGACGCGGCAGCATCATCCTCGTTCGGAATTGGACTGTGCAGCACCTTTCTCATGATGTTGTCCTCGTTTAACGGAGAAGAACTGATCAGCTGGGTTGATAGGGCTGAGCAACAGTTCGATTTGAACTGTACTCCGCCGGGAAAGAAGGTGGCAGCCATTGTAGCTGCGATGGAAGGGCCAGCCTTATATTGGTTGACCTGGTTACGAGCACGAAAGCCGGTCATGTCATGGGATGAGCTTACAGAGGCATTGGTGGCTCATTTTGACTCACAGTTTAAGGGCAATTGCTTTAAACGGCTGCCCGGAGGCAAGCAGACAGGGACTGGGGAGGAGTACATCTCAATTTGTCCTAAAGATACTGGGCAGTCCCCGGGGACAAATGTGAGCCGTTTCCGGATTTCAACCTTGAGGACAAGGTTATTTTGAAGGAGGATGGATTGATAGAGTGCGGGAAGAGCATGGGCGGGACCGGGCTTGGGCCCACTTTCGTGGGCCGGGTTAGGGCTGTCACTAGAGTTTATTTATTATTATTAAGTTAATGTTATGTTTTACTTTGGGCCTATTATTAGTAGAGTACTTGGTAGAGTTATTATGAGCTTAATTAGGATTTAATTAATTTGGGCTTGATTATGGTTTCTTTTAGAAGGCTATTTATAGCCCTTGCCAGGGTCATTCTATCTTATCTTGGAATGAAATTGGTTTTAGCCTTTTGGCTCTGGGCAACAGTATTTTTATCGTTGATTATCTGGGCAACGGTTTACCCCGTTGATTTTATTTTTCTGCTACACAACAGTCCACTTTCTGATTTTGGATTCCACTCCACTCACATTCTACTTTTTCCAACTTACCCTTTTTTTATTTGAAATGTTACCCTATGATTACTAAGTTGTTATGATTCCCTCCTAATTTTCATCAACTTGTAACCACCAAGTTGAGATTCAGATGCATTCCTCTCCTTTGCCCTCGACGATGGTTGAGTAGCCGTAGTCAACCACATTAGGCTCAAGACAGGATAGAGAAAAAAAGAGAATATGGTTAAAAAAACCTTGAACTCAGGATACATGATCTTATCCTCTCTTCGTAATTGAAATTATTTTCTCGTATTATTTAAAGATACTACGTATTATTTTGTTTGCTAAATAATGTTATATTTGGTAGTGTATATTTGGAACCTCCTACGCAAGATCATTGCTTTGTTTGCTACAGGACAAACCAACTGCATTCATATTTTTTAATCCGCTGTATATTTGAAACTGTTTATTTAAAAGTGTTGGTAATTGAGAGTGAATTTTGACAGGTCTAGCTATATAGCAATGAATATTTGGTTTCTGGATAATGCCCCCTGGTTTAAATCTTTCTCTAAGAAGGATATGGCTTCAACCACAATGTCCAGTACCATGCGAATACAAACTTCCAGACAAACTGTTCATATTGATATCAAGTTTTGGGAATGGCCTATATTTTCATTTATTCCTTGGGCAATTTCTGCCAGGAATAAGATTCAGATACCATCCACTGTCAACCAAAAGCTAAAACGTGGCCCACGAGCTCTTGGAAGAAGTGAACTTGTTTCTCAAAATTATATACGCTTCAGACCATATGTCTCCAAGGTTCCATGGCATACTGGTACAAGAGGTTTTTTATCACAACTGTTTCCACGATATGGGCATTATTGTGGTCCCAATTGGTCAAGCGGGAAAAATGGTGGATCTCCGATCTGGGATAGACGACCGATTGATTGGCTGGACTTTTGTTGCTATTGCCATGACATTGGTTATGACACTCACGACCAAGCTGAGCTTCTGAAGGCAGACCTTGCGTTTCTCGAGTGCTTGGAGAAGCCTCACATGAGTACCAAGGGAGATCCTCATATTGCTCTTCTTTACAAAACAATGTGCGTTTCAGGTTAGTAATAAACAAATGTCTCGTTGGTGCGCATTGGATCCTATTTGGTTAAGACTAAAATGGGGAACGATTAAATTGGCTAACATTCCGATTTAAATTTCTTAATTGGCCGACCTTCTGAGTTAACTAAAACATGGCAATTTTATCGATAAACTAAAATTATATTTTAGATAAAAGATTTTTTTGTTTAAATCGTTTAAACCAAAAAGTACCTTCATTGCTACTTTTATATGTTCTGAGCTGATTGTACCAACCCCTCAACCAACATAATTAAATAAATTACTCTTGTGAAAATATTGTACAAAAAGATGAAAAAGGTATACAAAATGGGCTGTCAGTCTACTTATAAATACACATGCCTTAATTTATCATGCTTTCAATGTTTTAAATGCAGGTCTGAGGAACATATTGATTCCTTACCGGCAACAACTTGTGAAGTTACAATCGTGGCAGTTGCCTCTTCAGTTTGGATGGTTAAGCAATGTTAAATTGAAATGGCCAAAGCTGCATGCGTAACACTTGAAGAGAGAGTATATATCCTGTGTCCCAAAAAGCAATTACAAAATCAGCAATATAAGTAATGCTATTCTTAAGTTCGAAGCTGAAGCTGTTACCATTGTAAATAATGGAGTAATATCTGTAGAGGTGCTATAGCTAAAGACGAAAGTATTAATGTTGCAAAGGTTGCTTCATTTCCGATCTTTATGTTGTGTGCAATCATGTGTATTGTGCATACCTAACATATCATAAATTCATAACTTGTGTATACTAAAGATCACATTTGTAATGAGGGGAATATAGAGGGAAAGGACTACTGTGGTCTATGGGGAATATATCACGTTTGCTTAAAAACATTTTAGATATGCTAGATATGATATTTTCTATTTATTCAATGATTTTTCATCTGTTTTTTATTTTGTTAAATTTCTTGGGAGATGAGAATATTTGTTTGGACATTTATATAAAAACATCTCTCTGTGTTTTCTTTGGGTGGGTGTTGCAAAGGGTGGCATAGCTTGGAGTTACAATAGCACGATGATGGCAATTGTGCTATATATGGTGCCTGGTGGTGTGTGCTTATGATGGCGGTTAGTAGGTGAGGATTTAAGGTGGTTGCACTTGTGAGTAGATGTGCAGATGGGCCGGTTCAGGTATGATAACAACGCCCTTGTGATGGTGTTGGATGGGGTGGTAGTTGTAACTAGGGGTGGACCGGGCCCGGGCTGGGCCCGGGGACGGGATTGGACGGGACTAAAATTTTGGGTTGCAGGCCCGGTACCGGTCCGGGTTTGTACCGGGGCCGAGTCGGGTTGGGCACCAAATATATATTTTTAAATTTGTCTTTTTCAATTTATTCCTACCCCCTAAACCCCCCAACCACCTAACCCCACCTACCAAGCAGCCAATCAATGGGAAAAAAATTTAAAAAAAAAATTAAGCCTAGATCGGGTTGGTCCACATTTTCCTCAGTCCGTAGCCTGCCCCAATTACTCCCGGTTAGATGTGGTTAATTTTTGCCGCACTTGTTTTGAACGAGGGAAAGTTCATATGGAAGTTAATGAAACTAACATCGTCTTAATTCCTAAAAAAGCTAAACTCGAAACTCTCGGTGATTGGAAGCCGATTTCACTTTGTAATGTCGTTTATAAAATCTTTGCTGAAGTGTTAGCAAATAGAATTAAGGGGGTCCTTGATAATATCATTTGTGAGAACCAAAGTACATTTGTTCCGGGGCGGCAATATAGTTGATAATTTTATTATAGCTTTTGAAACTCATCATTTTCTCAAATGTAAAAGACAGGAGGATTTTGTGGCTCTAAAGATTGATATGAGCAAGGCCTATGACAGGGTGGATTGAGTGTTTCTGCAGAAGAACATGTTGAAGTTGGGTTTTGATAAGAAGTGGGTTGATTTAATTCTTGAGTGTGTGACCACAGTGTCATATTGTATACCTTTTGATAATAAACCGATTGGACCTATATTACCACAACGGGGACTAAGACAAGGGGACCCGCTCTCACCTTATTTGTTCGTGATAGTGTCTGAAGGTTTGAGTGTCTTAATTCGAAAGCAAGAATCAGAGGGTAAATTAAGAGGAGTGGTTGTGGCGCGCAAGGCTCCTAAAATCTCCCATTTGTTCTTTGGTGATGACACTTACTTATTTTTCAGAGCAAATAGAGAGGAGGCTTAAGGTGTTAAGCTGATGTTGAGCCAGTACAAAAGGATCTCAGGCCAGAGGATAAATTATGTGAAATCTAGTGCTTCTTTTAGCGCGAATGTTGTGACCGCTACTAGAGAGGAGTTGGGCAACTTATTGAGTGTCAATCAATTTGTTCCGATGGTAAGTATCTGGGGTTGCCAGAGATGGTGGGCAGGAAGAAGGATATATTGAGTTATTTAAAGGAAATAATTCTTAAAAGTTTACACTGTTGGAGTAATCGGTTTCTATCGAGGGTGGGAAGAGATATTATTGAAGACGGTTATCCGAGCTATGTCTACCTACGCTATGAATGTTTTTCTACTACTGGATGATCTTATCAATGAAATAGAAAGAATCATGAATGACTATTGGTGGAGAGGGAATGACTTCTGTGGAAGAGGGATGCGGTGGAAGAACTGGAAATTCTTATGTGTCCCAAAAGCTCTAAGCGTCTGAAGGAGTTTAATATAGCTATGTTAGGAAAACAAGGTTGGAAGCTGACAAGGGATCCTAATTCCTTGGTAGGTCGAGTTCTAAAGGCCAAATACTTTCACACGAGTTTCTTTCTGGAGGCGAAATTAGGGAGTACGCCTTCGTTTGTCTGGCGAAGCTTACTAGCGGCCCAGGATGTGCTGGCAGTGGGGTGTAGGCGAAGGGTGGGTAATGGTAGGTCTATTTCTATCTGGAAAGAGGCTTGGCTTCCAGGAAAGGGGTTGGGCAGGGTTTGTTCAATCAAACCGCATGGGATTGCAGATATGAACGTGGCATCTTTGTTAAATGAAGATAGGAAGAGCTGAAATATCCAGCGAATTAACTCAATTTTCAACGCGAAAGAAGCACTATTAATTTGTAGTATTACTTTGAGTTTTAATTCGGTTGAGGATGGGTTCCGATGGAGTGAAGACTCTAAAGGCCAGTATACAGTTCGTAGTTGTTACAGGAAATTGGTAGGTGATTTTCAGCTAAATGTTTGGTTAGGGTGGACTGTAGCGTGGCGGCTTCAAATACCTCCTAAGGTGAAAATCTTTGTCTGGCAGCTTGCAAATGATTTACTACCTACAGGGGAGTTTTTGAAAAGAAGGCATATCAAAGTGGTGGGGAGCTGTCCTATCTGCAGGGCTGAGGAAGAGACGTTGTTTCATCTGTTCTTGAAGTGCCAAGTAACTAAATCAGTCTGGGAGGAAGCTGGATTTTATTCGCTGCTGCAGGTGGACTCCTTTGTTGATTGGCTAAAACTGGTTTTTAATAGGTTAGCTAATGATGGGATATGTAAAATTGTGATGCTCTTGTGGAGCATTTGGAAGTCTAGATATGAACCTACGTTGAGGAATGGGACCTTCTCTCCTACAGGTGTTAAGAGGGTAGCAGCAGCTCTTCTGTCAAGTTGGAGAGCAGCTCATGAAGAGGGTAATTCCTTGGTGTTTCCTGGGGTACGGTAGGGGGGACTCAAGTGGAAGCGACCAGAGATAAACCAAGTCAAGATCAACCGCGACGCAGCTCATAATCCGAGGGATGGGCTATGGTCGTGGGGCTGGGTCAGCCGGAATAGCTGAGGCTTGGGGAGTAAGGGAAGCTATATTCTGGGCTTGTGGGAATCGGTGGACAAATTTGGTGATTGAGACAGATGCAGGGTTGACAATAGCTGGGATCCAAGGTGAGTCGTATGCGGCCCAGATTAGGGTTATTTAAGACGACATTAAGGTTTTACTGAGAGCATCTCTGAATATTCAAGTAAAGTGGTGCAGAAGAGAGGCGAATAAAGTGGTCAAGGGATGGTAATTTTTGTTTGGGATATTTATATGGTGTACTAATGTGTACACATTGTGTGTACAAAGAGCCAAATTCGAGTTACTTGGACCGTAATTTGCTTGAATATTCGGAGATGCCCATTAGTACACACAATGTCACCTCTCTTCTGCAGTCCAAGTAAAAATATCCTAATATGTAATTTTGTTCTTTGTACACACAATGTGTACACATTAATACACCATATAAATATCCTCAAAAAAATTACCGTCCCTTGACCCCTTCCCCATGCCAGACCTCCCAAAAAATCTTCTCTCTACTTTCTCATCCGCTTCTTTCTTTTCTCTCTCCATTCCCAAATCAAATAACCTTTTTCGTCGTTCATCTTTACACCGCTTTCAGATTCGAATCCGTCTTCAAGTCCTAGTCTAACACGAGAAGCTTGGTTGTAGAGGGAATCGATGCAAAAGGATGAGATAGTCGATTTCCACCGCTTGATTTGAGGTAGTAGTCTATTTCGATTTTATGTGTAGGGTTTTATTTGTTTAGAATTTCTGATTTTTTGTATATAATGTGTGGTATGACATTGAATAGTTAAGTATTTTGTGTTATTGTAAAATTAAAGAATGTAGTGTTAGTTATTGATATTTTAGTTCAATCATTCTATTTCACATTTATGCTCATAACGTGCTTGTTAAAATGACACAATGAATCTTTGGTTTAAATTCAAGACTTTTACTCCCCTGTTTTGTTAATTAGTTGACTCAATGAATTTTTTGTTTAAATCCAAGACTTTTACTCTCCTTATTTGTTAACTAGCTCAAGATCATAATTTTCTCGTTTTCCAATTTAAATAATTATGTAAGTATTTGTATTGACTATTTTATTTGATTGTTATGCGTTTTGTAGTAGTAATTAACAAGTAATATTTGTCAAAAAGGAGCTAGATTTATATATTTCTAAGTATTAGTTTGTACTTGCTAAATTGCTTCATAAAGGAGCTGCATGTTAAATTATTGGACTTATACTACATGTAATATTCACAGTATATTATTTATCGGGTTTAATTGTATGTTATATGCTATCTTATATTTAGGCCCAAAAATTAGTGGTCCTATGGATATTAATTTAAGTGGGCTAATAAGTTATCTAATAAGGTATAGGGCCCAAATGTGTAGAGACCCATGGGCTTGACCTAATCAATGATGAGCTGATTAGGGTTAAGCACTCTCTATAAATAAGGGGTTATGGTCTCTAGTTGAACACGTCATTCCGTCTTTCTGCATCTCATCGCTAGAAAGATAATCCCGAGGGTGTGTATCAACTAGAAGACGCAAACCCTAGCCTCCGTCTCCCGGATCTCTAAAGGTGATCTCCCATGGAGTCAGGTACGCTTCTGCTCAGTTAATTCTCTAGATAATTTCAATATGAAGATTAAAGTATTCATAGATTTATTCCAACAATTGGTATCAAAGCCTCCTTCATATTGAATTATTTGGAGCTAGTATTATCTACCGATTTATTGAAATAAGGGTAATGCGATTTTGCTTTTATGCAATTCGTTCCTGATATATTCACATATCAGATCGGTAGTTAATCATTAAGCAAAACGATTGGATTTTGCTAATCTGACGATCGATTAGCTCTATATTGAATGTTGTGGTTTGTTGTATTATTTATTTCGGTCGGCACTCAATTGATTCAAAGCGTGTAATTTCTTTTTTCTTCTCGTTGCCGATCTTGTAGTGCCGTATAGTTAATCTTTTGTATTTTGTTTGATTGGACTAGTCAATCTTAATATTGATGAATTTTTTGAAAGGTGCATGATTCAGTAGCTAATTTCTCATATTCATTTTGATTTTGAAAAAAAAAAAAAATGCTATAGGTACCCCAATCCTACCCCAACTTGTACCCCATATAAAAGCCTTCATATTTTTACCATTTTTTTACCCCTTCAAACATCTCTCATCCCACACTCTTTTTCTTTTTCCCATCCGTCCCTTGCCATTCTCTCACCCCCATTCCCATTTTTTCTCCTCTTTTCATTTCAAGAGCTCTCATCTCCATTTTTGAAGGTTTCAAGATCTCCCCATCTAGTTGTCTCTAAGGTAACCATCCCTTCTCAAATAATGAGGTACGTACTCTATTTTCGTTTTTCCAACGCCTCAATCATTCCCCTCTCCTCAACGCTCGCCGATCCGAAATCCTCCATAAATTAAAGCACGGCCCGACGCCCCAGATCTCTGGCGGTAGAGGCCGGGGGAAGCCCCATCCGTCATGTGAGGCACTGTTTTGTCATTTTGCTATTTTTTCCTCATTTGTTGGTATTTTTTCGTCCAACTCCACGTGAAAAAGAGTTGCCTGTCTGACAGACAAATTTGAAGTGCAATGTCTGTCTAGCTGAGCATGGTTTCATAATTGGTAGTCTTACATAAGATGTCTGTCCGGACAGACAAATTTATTTGTTTGAGTACATAGAACAACTTTATGCATGCACATCTTCTTATTTTACAAATGAATTTTATATTACGTGTGATGACTTTTGTGATGTCTCTCTTCGGATGTTGAAAATTGGTTTGTAGTTGTCTGTGAAGTGAAAAGAGTTGTCTGGCATTCCATTTGATTTGTCTATAATGTGAAATGAATTCTTTAAAATTAATTTGTAGTTGTCTGTATGTGAAAAGTGTTGTCTGGCATTCCATTTGAGTTGTATGTAATGTGAAAATAGTCTGTCTGTCTACATATGTATTGCAACAAATTGTCTGTAATGTGATATAAAATGTCTGGCATTTATTCTGAGTTGTCTGTCTACAGGTCGGGAGAATGTGGAGTGATGGTGGCTTCCTTTACAGAGCAACTGTTAATGGGAAAGTCATTGATTCCAGGTTGCGAGTATGCAAACATGTTGAACAAGGTGGAGGAAGCATAGGAATTGTTATTAATGTGGGAATGTATTTTTGTGGGTTGTTTTGATGAGTTTAGTAAAACTGTATTTTATAGTACATTTTGATGAGTTTAGTAATTGTTAATGTGGTTATATAAAAGTGTTCGGAGATATGATTGTATTTGTTAATGTACAAATGAATTTGGTGAAAACCAAACATGTATAAATTGTCTGTGTTGGTATGGAGTTCCCCAGTAAAGAAGCAATTTAAATAAGTCTAAATAGACTATTATAGGTGAAATACAACCGTTGAATAGACAAAAAACACAGATAATCAGACATACATTACTTTCACGCAGAAAGACAATAACTTTACACATACAGACAATACCGTAGACATCCAGACAAACAAAAGATGTGGATAATTGTAAATGTAATATTTGCAAAAACTTACACATGTTCAAAAAATGAATCCAATTGTTCGACATTGAACATGTAACATTATACAATATTCAACACATTTTCCCAACTGTAATATGAAAAAAATACATGTTCAAAAAATCACAAGTTCAAAACAGGCACATTTCCCCAACACTATATACTTCAGCATCCTTGCATTTGTTTCTCCATTGCAAAAGAAGTCACACACGGTATCATATTTGTAAATGAATTAGCATCCGCTTGGACACTTTTTCAGCCTTACATTTTAAGTCATTCATCATCTTGAAGTGAATACCTATAATTAATACACAACACGTAGTCAGAACACATATTTGGTATAAATAGCATATGTGAGGCATAGTCAATTTGTCTGGAAGAGACAACTATTGTCTGGCACAGCCAACTTTTGTCTGGCTATGAGACAGAGAGTAGTTAATTTGCCCAGACTACTAATGTCTGGCCCAGACAAAATTTGTCTGGCTGTAAGACAAAGAGTAGTTAAATGGCCCAGACTACTAATGTCTGGCTCAGTCAAAATTTGTCTGGATGTAATACAAAGAGTAGTTAATTGGCCCAGACTACTAATGTCTGCCCCAGACAAAATTTGTCTGACTGTAAGACAAAGAGTAGTTAATTGGCCCAGACCACTAATGTCTGGCCCAGACAAAATTTGTCTGGCTGTAAGACAAAGAGTAGTTAATTGGCTCAGATTTTAAGACAAAACCGCGTTCACTTTAGGCTAGACAGACACTGCAATTCTAAATTGTCTGTCCGCCAAACAAAATACAAACAAATGACAAAAAAACAACACACTCTACTCCAAGTCTTCAACGTCCACACCTTCATCATCTTCTACCCTTGAGGTACAAAAAAATGGAAAAAAGTCTTGAATTTCAACAAAAATTCATTGAGTAATTTCTACAAACATGTTATGGGCATAAAATGAACTAGAGAAATTACACTAAAATTTTAATTAATTAACACCTCTAAATGATTACAATGAAACAAACTAATCAATTATTCACTTTTATATCATACATTCATACATAATATACATAAAATCGAAAAAAGGAAAAAAAAATAAAATAAAAAACGCACATGAGGAAAAAACGGAAAATAGAGTACGTACCTCATTATTTGAGAAGGGATGATTATCTTAGAGACAACTAAATGAGGAGATCTTGAAACCTTCAAAAATGGAGATGAGAGCTCTTGAAATGAAAAGAGGAGAAAAAATTGGAATGGAGGTGAGAGAATAGAAAGGGACGGATGGGAGAAAGAAAGAGAGGGTGTGAGATGAGAGATGTTTGAAGGGGTAAAAAAATGATAAAAATAGGAAGGCTTTTATATGGGGTACAAATTGGGGTAGGATTGGAGTACCTATAGCATTTTTGAAAAAAAAAACAGTAAGTGGTAATCGAAATATTAGTGAATACGGAGTATTATACGTAGTATTTAGTGAAACCATGTATTCATCTTTGGAAGGTTATCGAGATATAGAAGAATCAGTGAAATTTCTTTCGGTTTTTGGTAATTAAAATTATCTGCTTTGGTAATTAAATAATTATATGTAATTACGGCAAATATCAGTCCTATTAGAATTGCATATTTGGATATTTCTGAAATAGATTACTTTTGTTGGTGATCATGATTTATGGGTTGAAAAAAAATATGTATTGTGTGTTATGGGATGTATAAATCCTATTTTGTGATCGCACAACGATTGGGTACGGGTTTTACAAATTATCGTTATACATAATACATTTGCATGTGATTCAGAAAAATTTGCCCAATTTTATTTTTCAGATTTTCGAGTTAATATTAGCATGTCTAATATTTGACTTAGTTAATTGATACAACATGCTGCCAAAGTAGTCTCTCTTGTTGAAACTAATTAACTCATATATTAAGATGATTGTGTACTTTCTTATTTCATGCGAATAATAATCGGCCCAAAGGAAGGTTATTATTTGGCCGAAATTTAAGTACATTTGTGATAATAAAATTTGTGATGATTATGAAGTTTTTCGTGTGAATATTAAGTCGGTCCAAAGAAAGGCTTAATATTTGACATGATTTTATTATCAAAATTTTATTATCACACCAAGAGTACCACTTGCAAGTCTGATTTATGTCCAAAGACAAGATTAGATGTTGCGCTAGGTATCTTGTGATGGGGATTGCTAATATTCAAATTTAAAATTAATTATCAAATTAATTTCAGTTCCTAGAGCATATCATTTATATTGTTTTTTGTTCTCTTTCAGTCAACAATTCTACTGCTACAATATATGCTAACATTAATAGCATCCCAGTGCTTAACGACACGAATTTTAAGGAATGGAAAGAGAACGTTATGATTGTTCTCGGTTGCATGGATCTAGACCTTGCACTTCGGACTGAGATACCCGCCGCTCTTAAGGACACATCTACCCTTGATGAAACCGCATGAGTCTAATGATCATAAAACGTGCAATTCCAGAATCATTCAGGGGCACAATGTTTGATGAGGCTGATGCCAAATCGTTCCTTGCCGAACTTGAAAAGCGTTTTGCTAAAAACGAAAAAGCGGAAACTAGTACTCTTTTGAGCACTCTTGTTTCCATGAAGTACAAAGGCAAAGGGAACATAAGGGAGTACATTTTGGAAATGTCTCACATTGCTTCAAAACTAAGTGCACTAAAGTTTATTTTACATGAGGAATTGCTTCTGTATTTAGTTTTGATCTCTCTTCCTTCTCAATTTAATCAATTTAAAGTCAGTTACAACTGCATTAAAGAGAAATGGTCTCTCAATGAGCTCATTTCTCATTGTGTTCAAGAGGAAGAGAGAATAAAGCAAGATAAGACTGAAAGTGCTCATTTGGCATCTACCTCTAAGGGCAGCAAGAAAAGGAAAATTAAGAAAGCTGCAAATTCAGGGCCTCCCAGGAAGCATCATAAGGAAACTAAGGAAGAAACTAAGGAATCTGGATGCTTCTTTTGAAAAGGGACTAATCACAAGAAAAAGAACTGCACTAAGTACCACGCCTGGCATGCGAAAAAGTGTATGTCTCTTGCTCTTGTTTGTTCTGAGGTTAATTTAATTTCGGTACCAAAAGACACTTGGTGGGTAGATTCCGGTGCTACTACTCACATAAGTGTATCTATGCAGGGTTGCTTGAGCTGCCGAAAACCAATCGATGGTGAAAGATACATCTATGTCGGTGATGGCAAGCGGGTTGAAGTTGAGGCTATCGGTGTTTTTAGATTATTATTAAAGACTGGTTTTTATTTGGATTTGAAAGAGACATTTGTTGTGTCGTCATTTAGGCGAAATTTAATTTCTATTTCTGCATTGGACAAATTTGGTTATTCTTGTTCATTTGGAAATAGTCAGTTCAGTCTATTTCAAGATTCAAAACTTATTGGTACTGGTCTTTTATCAGTTTATGATAATCTATATTCACTTGATATAAATACCTCATATAATGAAACCTTGCATGTAAGTACTCGTGGTACTAAAAGAAAATTAACCGATGATAATTCATTTTCACTTTGGCACAAGCGTCTAGGACATATTTCTAAAGAAAGAATTCAGAGACTTGTGTCAGATGGAATTCTTGATTCCCTTGACTCCTCAAATTCGGATATTTGTGTTGAGTGCATTAAGAGAAAACAAACGAACAAATGGAGATTAGGTGCCGAGAGAGCTTCAGATCTATTAGAATTGATATATACAGACATTTGTGGACCATTCCCTACACCATGTAGAAATGGTCAAACATATTTTATCACATTCATAGATGATTACTCTCGTTATGATTACCTTTATCTCATTCATGAAAAGTTCCAATCAATAGACATGTTCAAATCTTATAAGGCCGAAGTTGAAAATCAATTAGGCAAAAGAATAAAAACCGTTAGATCTGACCGTGGTGGTGAATACTATGGTAGATATGATGGTTCCGGTGAACAACATCCAGGGCCATTTGCTAAATTCCTAGAGGAGTGGAATTGTTCCTCAGTACACCATGCCAGGAACTCCTAGCATGAATGGTGTTGCTGAGAGACGAAACCGTACATTGAAGGACATGGTTAGGAGTATGATTTGTCATACTACTTTACCAGATTCCCTCTGGGGAGAGGCACTGAAAACTGCAACTTACATACTTAACAGAGTTCCCACTAAAGCTACAACTAAAACCCATTATGAAATTTGGACTGGAAAGGAACCCAATATAAATCATTTCCATGTTTGGGGTTGTCCATCTGAGGCAAGGCCTTATAGGTCAACTGAAAAGAAACTGGACTCAAGAACAGTTAGTAGCTATTTTGTAGGATACTCTGAGAGGTCAAGGGAGTATTAGTTTTATGATCCCACTACAAGGATTATTTTTGAGACGGGTAATGCCCGGTTCTTTGAGGATATTGAGTTTGGGGGTGGGGAGATAAGGTTAGAGATTTTGTCTTTGAGGAAGAGCATGTTACTCTTCCTTTAGTTGTCATCGAACATGATCAAGATATTTTTATTCCTAATGATGTTCAAGAAACAACTCCAGTTCATGACAATCTCGAAAACATCCCCAATCAAGTACCTGAATTTGTTAATGATGATCAAACTCAACAACCTCAAGAACCTGAGGTGCCATTAAGGAGATCCACTCGAGAGAGGAGAAGCGCAATTCCCGATGATTATATTGTATTTCTCCAAGAACATGAGGAAAATTGGGAATTGGTGGAAGAAATAATTGTCTTCCTCCAAGAACAAGAATCAGATGTTGGTTTTGCGGAAGATGATCCAATCAACTTCTGTCAAGCCATGGAAAGTTCCAACTCTCAAGAATGGATTAATGCATGAAAGATGAGATGAAGTCTATGAGTGACAATGACGTTTGGGAGTTTCATTGCCTGAAGGTATTAAACCCATTGGTTGTAAATGGATATTTAAAATCAAGAGGATTCAAAGGGCAATGTTACAAGGTGATAAGCTCGTCTTATTGCTAAAGGCTACGCTCAAAAGAAATGAATTGACTATAAAGAGACTTTTTCTCCGGTATCCTCGAAAGACTCTTTTAGAACAATAATGGCATTAGTGGCACATTTTGATCTTAAGCTTCATCAGATGGATGTAAAAACTGCATTTCTCAATGGTGACATTGAGGAATCAATCTATATGGAGCAACCAGAAAACTTTGTTTCGGGAGATTCAAAGAAAATGGTTTGCAAATTAAAGAAATCCATCTATGGGCTCAAACAGGCTTCTCGTCAGTGGTATCACAAGTTTCATAAAGTCATTATATCTTTTGGTTTTCAACCAAACGTCAGTGATGATGGTATATACCACAAGTTCAGTGGGAGTAAGCATATTTTCCAGGTCTTGTATGTTGATGACATACTGCTTGCTAGTAACGATATATGCTTATTGCACGAAACTAAGAGATTTCTTTCAAAGAATTTTGAAATGAAAGATCTTGGTGAAGCTTCTTTTCTATTAGGAATTCAAATACACCAAGATCGCTCCAAAGGCGTTCTTGGACTCTCACAAAAGAGCTATATCGATAAGGTTCTCAAAAGGTTTGGTATGCAAGACTGCAAACCAGGAGATACCCCAGTTTCTAAAGGAGACAAGTTTAGTTTCATGCAGTGCCCTAAGAATGGTTTTGAATTTAAAGAAATGAGGAACATTCCTTATGCTTCGGCTGTAGGAAGTTTGATGTATGCCCATGTTTGTACAAGACCTGATTTGGCATACATTGTTGGGATGTTAGGCAGATATATGTGCAATCCGGGAATGGACCATTGGAAAGCAGTCAAAAGGGTCATGCGGTATTTACAGAGAACAAAGGAATATACGCTCACATGTCGGAGATCAGATCAGCTTGAGATCATTGGGTATACCGACTCTGATTTTGCTGGATGTCAAGATAGCTTGAGATCCGCTTCAGGCTACATCTATATTCTAGCTGGAGGAGCTATCTCCTGGAGGAGTATCAAGCAGACTCTTACAGCTACTTCCACCATGGAAGCAAAGTTTATAGCATATTATGAGGCATCCAATCAGGTATTATGGCTGCGAGATTTTGTTAGTGGACTACGCATAGTGGACAACATTGAAAGACCACTAAAACTATTGTGTGACAGTAGGTCAGCAATCCTTTATGCTAAGAACAACAGTAGTTTGACCAAGGCAAAACACATTGGGGTCAAATTTAAGGCTGTTAAGGGACGAGTACAAGAAGGAAAGTTATCTATAGAGCACATTAGCACAAACTCCATGATTGCGGATCCGCTTACTAAAGGATTACCACCCAAAGTGTTTCATGAGCATGTTGCTCAAATGGGTGTCAAATCAGTTGAGGATTATGAGTTTTAGTGAGAGTTTGTAATGTTTCTATATTTGGTTAATTCAGTTTTTAAAGATGTTTTCTGCAGAAATAAAATTTATAGTTTTATTGTACTCTTACATTTATATTATTGATCTCAAGGTGGACCAGTTGGAAATACACATTCTATTCCAGACCACACTTTATGTTATTTGCACGCTACACACCTATACTTGATCCATGTCGTTTATTATATTAATATATGTGATCATTGATGGGTCTAGTTATTCAAATATAGCAAAGACTTCTTTAGTCCTATGTTGATATAATTAATGGACCGGATTGATTAAAGATGACTACAGTTTGATAGCAAAATCTTGGAGCTCGTAAAGTAAACATACAATTCTAAGGATTGTGTATACATGTGTATGTCGTCCAAGTGGGAGATTGTTAAATTATTGGACTTATACTACATGTAATATTCACAGTATATTATTTATCGGGTTTAATTGTATGTTATATGTTATCTTATATTTAGGCCCAAAAATTAGTGGTCCTATGGATATTAATTTAAGTGGGCTAATAAGTTATCTAATAAGGTATATGGCCCAAATGTGTAGAGACCCATGGGCTTGACCTAATCAATGATGGACTGATTAGGGTTAAGCACTCTCTATAAATAAGGGGTTATGGTCTCTAGTTGAACACGTCATTTCGTCTTTCTGCATCCCATCGCTAGAAAGATAATCCCGAGGGTGTGTATCAACTAGAAGACGCAAACCCTAGCCTCTGTCTCCCGGATCTCTAAAGGTGATCTCCCATGGAGTCAGGTACGCTTCCGCTCAGTTAATTCTCTAGATAATTTCAATATGAAGATTAAAGTATTCATGGATTTATTCCAACACTACAATTCTCGATCTATAAAACTTGTGAGACTTAAAAGCAATAAACTACCTGTAAAGTTGTTTCTTTATAGTTCACCATAGAGTTATTAAACTTTAAATCATGGTATTGGCACTTGAGTTAATGGTCATTTTTTTCTTTGATCTGTTTTATATGTGGGATTTGTTAAATGAATGGTTTTTGTTATTTTGAGTGGTTTGACAAACAAGAAGACCCCCCAGGTGCTATAGAAATTATGAATGCTTTGAAGAGGAAAAATTATGAACTGATCGAGGAAGTGGCAACATGAGTTTCGCAGGCTATAGAAGACTATGGCAACATGAGAATCCTTTGTTGAATGCTATGGCAGAGGGTGGGCATGAATGAGATTCTCACAGCATGGGACACGATTCAACCTCTGAGCTCTCTCTGGTTTCCTACTTTATTACTGCCCTTGGAGGAGTTATGGTGTTACTCTATTCAGGGCCGGCCATAGGGGCACGTAGCCTAGACAATTGTCTAGGGCCTCCAAATTTTAGGGGTCTCTAAATTTTAAAATAAGCCAATTAGTATTATGTATGTAAATTCAATTCTAATTATTAATTTTAATTAAACATCAATACCTAATTTAAAAAATCTGCAAGCGGATGATTGAAGGAGTTCGAGGGTCGAAGTCCGGAAGAATCGGCGAGTGGCCGGTGACCTGCGTGGCGGCATCTCGACGTCTGGTGCAGATTGCAGCGGCGAGCCGCAAACACTCCGACCCGAAGACTTCAATTTCAAGTGATCGTGAGACGCCTTCGGCAATCCTAATCGATACAACACCCCCGACTTTAGGTAAGTAGGCCCTTCTGCCTTAATTAACTTTAGTAATGTTATTTTTTTTATTATTATTTACTTTTAGTTCTTTCGATTTTTCTTTGTTCGACTTATAGTTGGCTAAGGCAGTAGGGTCTAGGGACATAGCCACCTAGGATATATTCTTGGTCCAAAAAAGGTGGAATCTCCCATCCCAGGAGCCCCCCATACCCCGACCCGACAGGATTTTTGGGAGGATGTTAATCACGGTGACTCAGTCGGCCCAATGATGGTAGGCCTTTTTCCCGTGCACACCAGAGGCCCAGTTTTATTTCAGGTTCTGTGACCTCCACACGTCCGCTGCGGATTTCGAACCTTGGTCACTTGGTCCAAATTTCCCACTACTGAACCAACTGAGCTACCCGTGCGGGTACCTAGGATATATTCTAAATATGTTGATGTAATGAATAATTGAAATTGTAATTTGTTATTTTGAATTATTTAAATATAACTAATATGTGATTAAAAGAGTCTGTTTAATAATATCCAAATTGGCTGTGTTGGTTGATTTTGTTAAAATTTATGAAATTCTGGCTGAAATGATTGAATTGGTTGATTCTAGTGATTTATGGGGGGGGGAAAATTAGAATATATTTTGTTAATAAAATAAAGAAAAAAGTATACGAAAAAACAACTAAAATGATCATCTATAGTAATTTCAGTCAATACCGTCACAAAAGTAACTTCAACCTTCACTACAGCCAATATCGTAAGAAAAGTAACTTAAACCTTACCTTTTCTTATTATGACAAAAGTGAACGTGTAAAATAAAGAGTTATGTGTTTGGCGAAAAAGTGGACTGATAAGCTGAAATACAGGGTCACCGAACGGGCTCTAAATTTATATTTATGAACCATTAATTTATATTTAGTACTCCGTATTATTTTCAATGAAATTATAAGTTTTGTAATGATTAGAAAACAAAAATATGATTCGGGATTACAAAAACAAAGAACAAATTAAGAAAGGATTTGGTCATGAAATCACTTGCTCGCTATATGGATTGATATGTAAGCACAATACCTTCTCCCTCAAATATTGTTGAGAACGAGAGTACGTAAATAGTACTCCCTCCGTCCCTAAAAGGATTGCCAAGTTTGACTGGCACGTAGAATAATAAAGTAAAAACTATGTGGTAGAGATTTGTGCAGAGGAGAGAGAAATAATAGGAACCACATATTAATTGACTAAAAGGGAAAGTGGCAAAGTTTTTGGGACAACCAAAAAAAAGTTGGCAAAGTTATAAGGGACGGAGGAAGTATATGATACACTTCATATGTAAGTTACTTCTATTTAATTGCTACTATTGTTTATTACTCCCTCCGTCCCTTATAACTTTGCCAAATTTCCTTTTTTGGTTGTCCCAAAAACTTTGCCACTTTCCCTTTTAATCAATCAATTTGTGGCTCTTGTTATTTCTCTCTCCTCTGCACAAATCTCTACCACACAGTTTTTACTTTATTATTCTACGTGTCGGTCAAACTTGGCAATCCTTTTAGGGACGGAGGGAATATTGTTTATATCTTTGTGTTAAATAAAACATATTTAAACAAAATGTCTGCATGATTATCTAGGGCTCCATAATTGCTCTAGCCGGCCCTGACTCTATTTGCTCATGTAGAGACGGTCTCACCGTGTGGTCAAATTTAGGTTCAATTTTGTTGGTGTTGATTTAATGATTTCTTTAGCTTGTTTTTGAGAGGAACGGAAGGTTAATTGAGATAAAAACTCCATGCCACCCGACTCAAATTTTAATAGAATAAACAGAATATATAACTGCCATCAGCACCAACAGTCTTGCATGGTTTAAAGAAAGTTAGAAAACAGATAACCTGTACAAGGATGTTTAGTGAAGAGAATGCTGCAAGCAACTAACATAGCAATTTATAGCAACTTGGTTTATTAATATCAAAAGTGAGATAATAGAAAAAGAGAACCATACCTCCCACAAAAAGAGTGCACCGGTTATCCAAAAGTTGGCTTACGTCCACAAAGTTAAAAGGGAAAACAGGCCAATAATAAAAGAGTCCAGAAGCATATCCGAAATATAATCTTAAATTATCTTCCTAAGTTAAGAGGACTATTTTCTAATGCTATAAGTTTAAAACTAGTTTGATAATCCTACAAGGTTAATGAACTTTCTATAGTTTGATAAGATGGTTCTACGAAGTTAGCATAGATAAATGCCGGAATATTTCATTGAAACCTTTTATCAAACAGATTATGAGCAAGACAAAAAATGAATTGCTAACATAAAAAATTCTGATGGACATCATAAATCCAAACAATGAAGCAAAGTATTCAACCAGAAATAATTAGGGAGAATTAGGCTTTGCACCCCATCTTTTAGGTGATATTTGAGTTTGCACCCTATTTTTAAATTCATTAATGTATGCACCCCAATTCTCTAAAAAATCATTTTACTTTGCACCCCTCCTTTACAATTTTAGGTTGATTTAAAAAATATGGCGCAAAGTCAAATATCACCCAAAACATGTAGTGCAAAGTCAAATTCTCCCAAATAACTATAATATAAATTAAACATACGATTTCAATAAAAAAATGCAATCAAAACCTAAATGAACATTAACAAAAAGGAGACAGATGGTTACATAAGGAGTTAAGGTTTGGAGCCATTACTGGAAGAGCAAACGGGTGTGCAGTAGGTCGTAGAAGTTGCGTTGGTGGCTGAGTGGAGTGCAGAAGAAAGAAAGGAAAACGAGTGAGAAGAAAAGAAATATGGAGTAGGAAAAGGAAGAAACGAAAAAAAGGCGGAGAAGGGAGAGAAGAGGCCGGAGAGAATAGAGCGGGAATAGAAAGGGTAAAAGATCGGAGGGTAAAAAATAAAACACTTTTATAGCGTGTAGTAGTGTGTATACATTGTGTGTACAAGAAACAAAATTGATGGGAGATTGGGAGATGCTTATAGTCTAGAAAAAATCTATTGGTAGTTTGGTACACACTATTAGTACACATTCTTACACACTTATGTTTGTGAATGCTTTTTTTTTATGTCTGTCCCAGACAAAACGTATTTGACAAAAACGTTTTGTCTGGGACAGGAATGAAAAACGCCACACAGACATGAGTGTATACACAAAGTGTGTATCCATTCTATAGTCTATACTGTATGGCTAGACTTCCTTTAACATGGATAAAACTCAAGTGTCTATTCTCAAATCAGTATTCTTTTTGAACACTTCACAAGTGGAATTTTCTTAGGGCAGTGGTTGTATTAGTGAAGAAATGATAAGATTTGTGAAAGTAAAAAGAAAAAGATTGGACGAGTCATAGGAGAAACGCAAGCAGGAATTGGAAAGGAGAGAAAAGGAAAAGATTGGTGAGGCAGCAGTAGCATAAAGCCCAGAGATTGTTGAAGAAAAAAAAGTTAACATCTATATATCTTAATATAAAATAGAAGTGTTGGAAAATATGTTTTTCCACTAGTTGCTTTGTTGACTAATATACTCCGAAAATTTGGTAGTTTATTCACGAATAATTCACGTATAATACACTCAAACGTATAATTCACGTACAATACTCTCGTTTATGAATTTTTCAGAAAATTCTGAATAATTCACGCACTTTAAGGATAATACATATATAATACACGTACCATACGTATTGATACATATTTTATTAAAAAACACCATTAAACTGAAGTCTAATGAAGTGGTACAACTAAGCAAAATGTCTAGCTACTCAATACTATTTATATTGCTTAAAAAAGTATTATGTCTTATACCTTCGTTAATTGTATAATAGTCATTAGATTTAAAAAATTAGTTCCTTAAAGTCAAAATTCATTTCAATATTACTCTTGTGCTCCACCTATCAATACTCTGAAGAGAAAAGAATATTGTGGCAGCTCACTAAACGTACGGTCAATTTTTTTTAAGTCCCGGAAGGCACACCACCAAGATTAGTGGGGTAATGTCGGGACACATTTACTGAATTTTATTAAGAAGAAAGAGAAATAAAGAAATAAAGAGTGAGGGGGGACCATACCAAAACCCCTTCAGGGAGGCATTCCTCCCAAAAAACAACCAATCAAAAGAAAAAGAATAAAAAGCCATTGAGGGGGCTAGGCCTGACCCAATGGAATACATCAATAAATAAATCTAAACGATGGAAAGCCAAACAGATCCGAGTAATAAGCCTTTTGGGCTGACATCGATAAGTCTATAGCCCGTTTAAAAATAAGTTGTTGGGTCGCATGTTGGTCTGCTACTTGGTGGGCTACCCAGTTACATTCCCTTGCACAATAGGAGGATCGAATCCCATCCCTTTTTGCTCTTTGTACACTTTCCTAAAAAATAACCTTCCATCTGCTCGCACCCCCATCCTCAATGTACCTCAAAGCAACCGCCGCATCCATCTTAACCATGAAATTAGAGAATACCTCAGACATAGCAAGGTCCGAAGCACACAGAGCCGCTGACAATTCAGCTTCCAACGGAGAGGTTACTGTGAGAGGAAAAGAAGCAGCAAAGATCAAGATTCCCTCTACATTTCGCATAATCGCACCTCCAACGGCTTCTCTAGGTAAAAATTTCGCATCAGTATTGAGTTTAAGAATGCCTTTAGGTCGCTTCCATTTCACAGCCTTAAAATATCATCCTTTAAGCTTGAAGTTAACACGTATCAATTTTTCTTCAAAGAGGGTGTCCCCTATCATACGAACCTTCAAGTTGGATAAGCTGGTAACCCAATTCTGAGTATATAATTTGATTTGTGTGATAATGAACCTTCAAGTTATATTTGTGTGATATAACGTGGGTTTTATCCATGTTAAAGGAAGTCTAGCTATACAGTATAGACTATAGAATCAGACTTGGATAAAACCCAAGTGTCTATTCCTGTCGGCGGTGGTGGCTGGGCAGCCGTCATAGAGGTAGGGTTCATCATCGTAGGGTTTCCCTTATCAAACTATGAAACTGTGTACGGTCAAGTAATATCAACTATTCTCTAGTAATATCTCTCTTCTTCTACTCAAATAGGGCAATGTCATTTTTAGTACTTATTGTTCTTATGAATTTAATTTCGTATATCTGAAAAACTATTGCGTACATTTTAAACTATTAAACAATGTGGTGCATATGTTAAATTGCTCTTTATTTCATCATTAGTATATAAGACACGTATTATATGCCGTATTTTTAAATTGTGAAACGTTTAAAACATGTTTGTATGTATATTCATTTCACGAACGTATGAAACATATATTTAGCCGTATTTTATATAATTGTACACGAACATACGTATTATTGTATTATTCACAAACCGTATAATACTAAAAAAGAACGAGAAAGTATGAATAAATAGTCACTTAAATTAGTCCACCATAAATCTTCTAACATAATAATCATTGTATTTGAGACGAGAACGTTTAGTCATTTAGAGTCTGTTTGATAAGATTGAAATAAGTTGAATTGGCTGAATCTGTTGAAATTGATAAAGTTCTGACTGAAGTAAAACATATGTATAGTAGTAAAACATAACGAATGTGCAAAACTATGAGTTGAATCATTCGTGTAGTTTTATAGGAGTAAAAAGGAATGAGTTGACAAAAGTACCTTAATGAATACTTAAATTTATTTATCAAAAATATAAAATAAAATAATAAATTAAATGCATTACACAACAACATATTCCCCCCTCAAGCCCACCTCAGCCACAAGTTATCGTCTACACCACCCACGGGCCAGGACCTGCACCAGTCAATGCCACCAATCGCTGCTACCTACTGCCGAAAGCCACCGCTAGTCGCCGTCGGACATTGCAACCCGCCGCCGCCACAATCTCAATCTCTACCGGTGTTTTTGTTGGCGTTGCAGCTACCAGGTGTGTCCGCCGCTAGTCGCCGCCATTGTTGTCTATCACCGACGCTGCGATCTACATCATTTCCGCCGCCAGATCCCGTGTCACTGCTTCCTCGTTCAACGCCACACCTCTTGAGAGAAAGTGACATGATATTAATGATTTTCCAGCCCCTTACACCTACCCCCAGAGAGGTATTTATAGAAGAAATGTAGACTGGTCTCCCATTCTTGGGCCTACAATGACGGGCCACCAAGTGGCTAATTCATGAAGTAAGCTATTCTAATAAGTATACAATAATGTGAATGTTATCAGCTAGACATTCCTGGTTGAGGTGCACAAGCCGAGGGGCTCATCCAAGGTGGATAATCACGTAGCTATAAGGCACTTTGTATATCCATGAGTATGGGGTGGGCCCAAGCTCATATATTCTATCAAGAGCCCCCACTCTCTGAGCCGAGAGACGTCGATGTGAGACAGACTAGAGCATTATGTGTGATGGATCGTCGGACCAGGGGTGGCCGGAATCCACCGAGAATAAGAGATGAAACGGAGAGAGCGAACTGGCTTGCGAGTCTCACAGTATGAAATTTAGAGTGCGATTGATCAAAACTCAAGCATCCAAAATTCAATCCCTTTCCACAAGTTGGAAGGTGATATTTATACTAAGGAGAAAGGGAAATACTTGGTGCTCAAGTAAAAAGATACTAGTCTAATAGGAGAGGGGAACATGTAAAGCTACTCTAACAAACTATCAGACTAAATGGACCGGGAGCAGCCACGTGGAAAGCTAATTGGAGAGAGAGAGATTCTGGTAGCTAGCTGATTGATCATTCTTCTAACAGAAATCCTGCCAAAGATTTCATGCAGCCGTATGCAGATAATCCGGTTCATTCCGTCAGTGCGTAGAGTGACGTGGTGATTTCTCCTCATGAACTAAGCCCTTGCGGATTTTGCCTAAGTACAGGGTGCTTTTCTTCTGACCTCGAGGGTTACTGAGGTCGGTATCTGGGGGCTCAGGCCTATGTTGAGAGGACTCGTTCTGCTGTCTTCCGTTCTTGCTTTGGAGGTGGTTTGACCGCCTGGTGCTTTGATTGACGTTGACCTGGAGTAAGACTTCTGAGGTCAGACTTGGTGCCGACCTCGGATGTCTCGAGGTCGGGCTCATGAATCGCCGAGTTTGGTTGGCTCCTGAGCTCGATGTTTTCCCGACCTCGGGGTCGGGGTCGAGGTCGGTGGACTTCGTTTATCTGCTGAGTTTACTTGATTCCTGAACTTGATGTTTCCCGACTTTGGCGGTCGGGGTAGGGATCGGATCCAGATGTGGACTTAGTATTTTCTTGCCCCGATGAACCCGCAAGGCTCTCTACCGGCGGTTGCGGTACCCCTGGGGTATACGGGAATATACTCCATCAATGTGTTTTGCAGTTTGTTTGTTGACTATGTATTTCGACTTTGGCCAGGGCATATGTTCTTCAAGCCGAGATGTACTGATATGAAGTCCGATATGAAGTCCCCCGGTCCCGACTCCTTTAAGTCAAGAGATATTTTTGATTTGAGGAGCAAATTTTCACTCTCTGTTTAATTTTCCAGTTACGTTTTTTTGCAGTTGACGACAATGCACAAATCTGGTCAGTCACTAGTGCATCCATCTTCTCCCGTGGTTGCAAAAGATGGGGTACATTTACTTCACCGATCGCGGTGCAAGCAAGAGAGAAAGCAAATCAGGAATGAGAAGGAAAAAAGGAATAAAGAAAATAACTACCAAGTGAGAACTGTGAGAATATAATGCAATGTGGTAGCCCTGAATGTCATATATATATAATAAAGGAAATGTCCTGAATACAATATTAAACATACAAAATATGGAAAACATAATTAATATAATTAATACACTATTACACCCCCTCAATCTGTGCAGGGGAAACAACACGCAGATTGCCTCGAAGAAAAATAAATCACTGAGGAGACAAGCACTTGGTGAAAATCAGTGCAAGCTGAAACTGTGTATGAACATAGTGAACAACCAAATCTTCATGTGAGACTCTCTCTCGGACAAAGTGATAATCCATGTTGATATGTTTGCTGCTGCGTGCATGCTAGGGGCGAAACCAGAATTTAGTCATAGGGGGGCCAAGAAGGAACACAAACAATGAAGGAAAAAGTCTCTAAATAGGACTAAAATAATAAATAAAGTTCATAGATAGGATTATCATTGTTTTATTCGCAAAATAAGACGTATTCACTCATATTTTGGCAAACTTTAATCAAATTATTTTTAATAGAACTAAATAAGATCTATTTTAGGAGTAACACATATTTTGTCATATTTTTAATCATATATATGTAATTGTTTCATGAGGAATGATCCTGTCAAAATTTTCTGAGAGGATCCATCGTCTGGATGACTATGTTTCAGGTGTTTCCGGGTATATTTTTTTGATGAAATTTTGTGATAATGTTCTTCATGATGTATGTATTATTTACACCAAATTTCAATTTAAAATTCAATCTGCAAGTTAGTTAAATAAATTATTGAAAAACATTGCGCCAAAATATATACGGAGTATATAAAAAGTAGTGTTTTTTCACAATTTATTTAAGTGACTTCCTGATTGAAATTTAAGCTGAAATTCGGTGGATATAAAGAATTCGGTGAAATATAATCTACATTTCATGAAATACATGTTCACAAAACTTCATAAAAAATTCTACCCAAAAGCATCTCAAATGAAAGTTTCTATGAGGTAGTTCAGAGCCAATCTTTTCTAATTATTTCATACTCCCTCTATATTTAAAAGTTTGCTACACTTTCCTACTAGACAATGAACCCGTGCGTTGCACAGGAAAAATCAACTCACATTATTCAAATTAAAAAGAGATTGAATGAATATCGTATACTACCTTCGGCCCGGGTAACGTCTCAGTTGCGTTTACGATATTTGACAGGTCATAAACTTAAGTGATCCTTGTTAATAATGAAATTATTTTTAGCAAATAAAATTTATATATTCAAAAATTACATTAAAAGTCTTGTAAAGTCGCAAAAAATTAAATTTGATAAAAAAATGGATACACAAAGAAAAAGGTTAAGAAAAATTTACATTAGTTTTTATCTTATGAGAGTGAGCTTTCATGAGTGTTTTTGAGGGGGTCAGCAAACCGGTTCGGTTTGAGTAAACCAAATTGTACCAAATTGAACCGAAATCAAATCATACGCAATTTCGTTTGAATTTAGTGGTATGTCGTTCAAATCAAATTAAATCAAACTAAAACTAATTGAGACCCTGAGAAATTGAATAAGGTCGAGCTGAACTCAAATAGTCAATAAATTTTTAATATGTTTTTAAACATAACAAATTCAAATTGTAACGAAGTGATTTAATCCGAACTAACCAAAACATATATAGTATGATTCCGATCTATTTCAAACCGAATCGAATTGATATTAAAACCAAATTGAAACCAATGTGCTTACCCTAGTATTTTTTTATATAAATTTGTTACTCAATGAGTTTTATTTTATAAGAGAAATAAAAAATTTCAGACTAAAAAGTATGTTTTTTTAAATTGAGGAAACTAATTTTTTACTTTTTTATGTTGTTCTTGTATCTACATTTTTGTCCACTTAATTTTTGTAAATTCTGGCTGTTTTTTTATATCCATTGATTCTATAAATTGTAAAGATGAGATATTCTATGTACGTAATTACAGATTTGAATAATTTTCTAGAATTGTAATTGGATTCAAGTAATTATGGACGATGATAATGAACTCCTTAATTTGTTCAAATTTTATGTGTATTTACCCTTGTGATCGCATATATGTGGTACGACAATATATATGGTCCATAAAACACATATCTTCATTATAATTCAAGTAAATTTAACGTTGGTCGAAAATTGTTCATACCAAAAAGTCAATTTTCTTGTAGCGGATTGAATGGTATGCCCATTTTGATTAAATTATTATAAAATTGATATACTAAGTTATTGTGGCTCAATTTCAGTAAAAAAAGTTACTATACCTCGATCATTTAGGTCTCATGCGTTGGTCAAACATGCATCTCACATTCAAGCATCTCCTTTAGTATTATGCATTGCTTATCATATATAATAAATAACTTAATTTAATGTTATGACTTGAAAAATGATTTAATACGGAAATAGGCGTGAGTAATTGGAGAAATCCATTTGTCCACCCAATTCCTTTATATTATATAAAGATTCTGAATGTATTTAAAATTTTGTTTTCCTTTTTTGGTAAGTTTTTCCTTTAAAAAATCTCAATTACCCTTATTTTTCTTACTTTTTAACTTCTCTTTCTTACTTTTTCACATTCTCTCTTTCTTAAATATAGCGTCAAGACCTAATGTAGTGATTTTTTTAAATACGAATGGAGCATCTAACACTACAACTACTAAAAAAAGTTGGGGGCCAAGGTTGTCCACCCATATACATAGCTCCAGTGGCGAAACCAGAACGAAAAATGAAAGGGTGGCTAAAAGTATGATTAAATGCAAAAATATAAATTGTAATGTAATGTACTCAAAATTGAGACAATTGTGTGTAATGTGTCTGCATATGTTAAAACGTTGCAAAATTGCTTCATTTTCAATTTTGGCAAAAATTTCTTTCACTATGTATATCACCAAGCTGTCATTCATCTCCCATTCTACTCTGTAAATCGGTCTTGATGATTTTCATTCCAGAAAATACCCTATCAATTGAAGTTGTTGCAACTGGTAAAACTAACACCAACTCAATAAGACGATTGATGGATAGTCTACCCGGGGGTATATATCCGAAGGGTTATTGCCGGGAATAACTTAGAGAGAAGTCAGAGCAAGTAAATGTAGAGAGAGAGTGTATTATAAATGTGGAGCGTTTTCAGCGTGGTTACAAATGGGGAAATGGGGTGCTATTTATAGTAGCAATAAATGCCGGACAGGGACACGTGTCAAGCGCCCATTGGCCGAGGGGTCACCTCAACTGGTTGGCGTTGGCAGCCGCATGTGGCCGCATTTAATGCGGCTGTTGGATGGGACGCCTGTACAGGGTACGGTGATCTGTACGCATGTGAGGCGGATATCATGTCGGAAGAGGTGCCCTCGGCTGCAGAGGACTAGCCGAGGGCTCTTAGTGCCGCGGACCCCTGAGTGCCGAGGGCTCCAGGTGCCGAGGGCTGCTTTTTTCGCCGTTTTCTCCCAGTTTCTTAGTTTGCCTGGAAAACCCATTCTGTGAGAGTTTAGAGCCTTCGGCCAGGGGGGCGAGGGCACCCCTGGTGCGTATTGCGGGCTGCTTGGTACTCTGGGCGCCGTGATTTGGACCTGGTGGGCCTCCTGGGCCTGTTGGGCCTTCATTGGTGTAGTAGGAGTCTGTGGGCCGGGTGTTCCCGGGCCATATACTCCATCAGGAGTCCCTCACTCCTTTTGCCGAAAGGTACTTGAGGGAAAAGGAGTAATTTGTGCTTGCCCTTTGATGTTGTCCTGTCGTGATCTCTGAAGTTGGTGAGGAGTTGTTGCTTTTATGTCCCTGCCGAAGGCAGTCCCTCAATTACCCACATGTCGGGACTTGAGGGCTTGCTTTGTCGTTTGTTGGAATTTCACTAATTTTGTAATTTAATGATTTTCCCGAGGGGGTCCTCCAGTCCCCCACTCCTTGAGGCACTTGTAAAGTGGTAAAAAGGAGTAGAGTAGTTGCGTTGTTGTTGTGGGCCGAAGGCTGACGCTTTTCGTTTCATTTTGGGGGGATGCCTCGTTAAAAACCTCATTAGAAAAAACCCTGTGGGAAAAAATCCTAATGAGGGAAAAAGAGTGCACCGGATTCCCCCAATGATGAATCGAAAATGTCAAACCTTGGTCAAAAATGGAGAATAACGGTAATGCCGAAGGCTCTTCTTTTTCTGAGGGCTCATGTATTGATTAGCCGAAGGCTTGCTGTTGATGTCCTGGGGGTGCCGAAGGGGAGCCCCTCCATCTGGGGGACCGAGGGCCTGATGGATGAGGGCAGCAGTGGAGTTGTTACCGGGGGGTCCACTATTTGTTGATTAGTTGGTGATGAAGATACCCGGGGGCTCCCATTACCCGTGTGCCATGGGTTATCCGTCAATGAGGCAACTCCCCGGGGGCTACCCGGTTCTTACAGTGGTGAGGGGGAATCCCCGAGGGGTCCCATGATATGAAACCTTGGGTTTCTGAAGGAGTGATCCCGAAGGCGTCTGTTATGTGCTGTGTGGGGCACAACCCGGGGGCGTCTCTGGGTAAGTGTACCCGGAGGCTCTCCTTGACGAAGTGGAGTGAAGTAGAAAACCCAGGGGCTTCCAGAATATAGCCGTTGGAAATATAGCCGTTGGAATATGTAACGTCAGGATATAGCCGTTGGGGGGGTACACGTGGCGCGTGAGGGTTGGCTGCCCGTGGGCGGCGTCACCGGTTGGGTGAAAACACGGTGCGTAATGATGACGGTCCGTCCGGAGGCCCGGTTTCCGGGCCCAAGCCCAAATTCCAGCGCCTATAAATACCCCAAGGCCAGGCATTCCTCCGTGTGCGAAAACCTTGTTAGCGAAGCTCTGCCAATTTTTCTAGAGAGAGAAACAGCAGCCCTCGGTTGAATCCTCTGTTCTTAAGGTCAGTTCTCCACTTGCCCTTCACCTCTTAGCTACCTGTATTGTGCCCTTAGGCTAGGAGGTAGAAAATTTAGAAAACACTAGCGTCTACGAGCCTTCGAACTAGAGTCAGAATGTTGTCCCAGAGTGATTCTCAAGATATCTCGGGGGCGCCCTCGATGGAGGATGAAGTCCTCTCGGACGTGGAGTCCTCAAGTGCACAGTCTTCGGTGGGACAGGATGCCGTCGTTGCCCTAGAGTTGCAGAAAGCCCTCGTAGTTGAGGCGGAAGCCGAGGGCTTCGAACAAGAATGTGAGGACGAAGAGTTGGCCCTCGCCTGGCAAGCAGCTGAAGAGGAGGCACAGAGAGAAAGCGAGAGGGTCATCGTTGCTGTGCTCCCCCCTCGGGGTGCCGGTGAGGCCAGCACCTCTCGGCCGCTGAATGCGGTCCCCATCCGGGTGGCCCCCGGGAAGAAAAAAGCTAAGGTAGCTATTCCCAAGAAAAAGGGGAGCGTCGCAGATCAAGGGAAGCCCCTCGATATGCCCGAGGGGTACTCCTATCTCAACACCGCCGCATTGGAGATCAAGTCGAAGGTTGATGCGGCGGACATCTATGTCACCCAGCTTCACGTGGGCCCCAAGGGCTGCATTGCGGTGCACGTTCTCTCGGTATCCATGGGGCTCCGCTCCCCCCTGCACCCCTTCCTCCGGGAGTACCTTCGGTTCGTGGGTCTGGTTCCCTGCCAGCTGACCCCGAACATCCATTCTTACATTACTGGCTTCCTCCAGCTCTGCAAGTCTCGGGGGGTGACGCCTAGCCTGGACCTCTTCTTCCAGAGCTTCAACTTGTGCTGGGGGGCACACGAATGCCGAGGGATTCGCCAATCTGCAGCAGGTCTCCATGTTCAAACTCTTCACTGAGGCGCCCTCCTCGAACAAGGGGTGGAAGGACCGGTGGTGCTATGTGAAGTTAGCCGAGAGCCCCTTCCCGAGGGAGCTACGTGACCGCTTCAGGAGGCACGAGAAGAGGAGGAGCGCCGCCCTCGAGAAAGATGGCAGGATTCTGGCCATGATCCCGGAGGGCCGGGACAAAAATATCACCATCAAGGAGTGTACCAAGGAAGCAGATCTCTACACCCTCGGGTTCCGGCGGTACCGGTTCCTAGGGGAAACAGACGAGAAGTTCCCAGTGTTTGAGGGAGCCTCCGGAGGTAGTGGCTGAGGGCATTCTCACCCTCATATCTTAGCACATTATTTACTTGCGTCGTTTATTTTTTTATGCCACTTATTAGTGACCCCTCGATCCTAACCCCTCATTGTTTTGCAGGTATTCCAGTAAACATGATGAACGTCAAAGGCCTCGCCCGACTCAAGAACAAACCGGCCAAGGATCCGAAGGGGCCGGACGCTGGCGGCCAAAAGCCCGTCGGTGCGCCTCCCAAGAAGCCCGAGGGCGATGCTGCTGCGGCGAAGAGGAAGCCGTCGGCAAAGGAGCCCCCCCAGGCCCCTAAGAAGTTGAAGAAGGGGGACGCCGCGAAGGATGACCCCCCGGTGGTGATTGTAGATGACCCTCCGGAGATGTCGACGGCGCAGGTGCCGAGGGGTGCCCGGGAGCCATCTCTCGAGGTCCTCACGCTCTCCCTTCCGGCTGGCACGGCCGTGTTGAATGGCACGGCTGACCCGAGGGCGCTCCTGAGAGGTATAACCCTCGATATCGACAGGGCAGCTCTCGGGGCTGATGACGACCAAGCCCTCGAAGACAGGATCCTCCGGTCTTCCCTCACGGTAAGCTTATGATAGTTTGTCTTTCTCCTTCCTACTTTGAATTAGGACATCACGTTCGGCCCTGACAACTCATTTATTTTGCACACTTGTGTTGCCCTCGGAGAGCAATTCCGACGGCTGGAGGAATGGCGCCTCCACAAAGCTGGGCAAGACGCCAAGATGAAGGAGCTAATCCTCAGGGACTCCCAGGCCACGAAGCTGATGGCCCAGCTTGAAGAGGACCTCCAGCTCGCGAGGGCAGAGGCTGGGAGGCTCAGGGAGGAGAGGGCAAAAGCTGAGGAAGCCGCTGCGGAGGCCGCAAGGAGAGCTGCCGAGGAGGCCGAGGCCATCCGGGCGAAGGCTGTCGCCACAGCCCGGGAGGAGGCCATCTCCGGGTTCCTGGACGGGGGTGGAAGACCGAGGGGCACAAGGCGTGGCTGTCCTCGGTTGTGGAGGCCTCAGTCGACGAGTGGTTCGAGGGCCCGGGCGAGGAATGGATGGCCCGAAAGGGCAAGCAATATTATGATGGGGCGAGTTTTTCACTCAAGCCCTCATCTACCGGAGGATGGCCCGCCATCTGAAGATTGAGCCGAAGGACTTTGACCCGGCGGCATACGGGCTCCCCCCTGCAGCCAGACATTCGTGGTCCTCTCCCCCCCCCCCCCCCCCCCCGATGTCGAGAGGCCAGACTTGGAGGATTCTGAGCTCCGGAGGGAAGCCGAGGGCGACGATCTTGAGGCCGATGTAGAGGTCACCTCGAAGCCATCGGGGGAGGCGGCCCCCGGGAATGACGTTATTTGATATGTACTTTGTATTTTGAACACTCTTGTAATAGCCACATTAGCATGTTTTCGGCCTCGGCCACCATTGTAATAACTACATTTACTCTTTGTTGTGATGAATGAATGATTGCCTTCGGGCTTTGTATATATGGCCTTTTTTTCCCTCTAATTCCTTTCTTCTTGAATGTATGCCTTCGTCTCGTTTTGGATGTATGCCTTCTCCTTTGAATGTATGTTTTAGGACTTAGAATATTTTCTGATTGTAGCTTGCCCTTGGAAGCCTTCGGTAGTTGGGCACCCTCTGCTGGATATACAACCGAGGGCTCAGCAATAATTAGGACTTAGAAAACTTTTCTAAGTGTAACACACCATAGGGCCTTCGGGTGTTTGTAGTTCAATTGCTGTGTGGTGATCAGGTTGAGAACCCAATTCCTAGGACATAGAAAAATTTCCAGGTGTAGTTTTGCCCTCGGATGCCCTTGGCTGGTAGCCTCCTTCCTGGTGTGTGAATATAGGACCGAGGGCCCAATGTACAGGACTTAGAAAATTTTTGCAAGTGTAGTAGGTCGTGTAGCCTTCGGCTGTGTGGAGCCCCAACTGAGATGTTGATTAGGCCGGGGGCCAATTTTTTAAGACTTAGAAAATTTTCCTCAGTGTTGATTCCTTGTGTACTGTAGCCTTTGATTGATGGGTAGCCTTCGGCTATTAGGTCCCTTGAGATGAGGGTGAAATATGTAGGACTTAGAAGGATTTCTAAGTGTAGATTTTCCCTTGGGAGCCTTCGGGAGATGGCATCCCTTCTTGATGTATGAGTGGTTTACCGGGGGGAAAATATGTAGGACTTAGAAAATTCTCTAAGTGTAGATTTTCCCTTGGGAGCCTTCGGGAGATGGCCTCCCTTCTTGATGCATAGCCTTCGACCGTCATATTCATTTAGCTGTAATATTGATTGGGTCGGGGGCCCAATCTTTAGGACTTAGAACTTTTTCCAAGTGCTGCTTCCCTGTGTAGCCTTCGGGTGATAGGTGCCCTCTGACTCTACATTACTTTGCGAGATGCCCGGGGGCTACTCATTTAGGACTTAGAATATTTTCTAAGCGTAAATTGATGTTGAGCTTCCGGATGTAGATCCCTTGTGTTGTATGAGTCTCTGGCCGAGGGCCAAATATGTGGGGCTAAGCAAAATTTCACAGTGTCGTAGATGTTGAACCTTCGGTCCGTGTGGAGTCTGTCCGAGGGGCAAATATTTTGGAATAGTCCCCCTCGGATCATTTTTGATGATTTGTAATATCTGCCTTCGGTTGTCTGGTGATATATTAGCCTCCGGTTGCCGTCATTTTCCAAAAATGTGGACTTAGGAAAAGTGTGGAATCCTGTTGTTGTGAAGAAAGCCAATGATGAGCGTGTGCCTTCGGCATACACTCTGAAGAGTTGTAGAGTTTGACTCAGCCAGTTGTGTCCCTTGTAATGGGGTAGGGGCCCTCGGTATTAGTGCATAACAGATGCCTTCGGTGTTTGAAGTACCGTTTAGTGGGCTTTGGATAGTCCCGTCCCTTGGTATTGTTGAAGCCTTCGGTGCTTGTGTGACCGGAGGTGACCAGGCAGTGGACTTAGCCGTTTCTTGATGATATTTGTTTGAGTTGTATCCTTCGGGAAATAGGAGCCTTCAATTACTGGAGGTGTTCCCGTGGGGAGCCCTCGGCATGTTGTGATCTGTTGGAGTGTACTCTTTGATTTCTCGCTGAGTCTACTCCCCTTCACTCCCTCTTTTTTTTTTGGTTGGTGGTGAAGGGAAGGCATCAAGAAACTTGGTTTCTTGGTAAGGCTGGGCCTATTAGGAGACCATCAGAATACACCAATGGCTCTCCTCCCTCGGGTTAACCTTCCGAGTTCCGAGGGGATCGAGGGTCGTTTCCTGGGCACAAGATATGGCGGTCTGTAACCTGCCTCCCCTTGGGGGATGGCGCGGAAAGCGCCTCATTTTTAAAAGTCGTCCCCTCGGCGCTAGACATAGTCCGTGGCCTGCCACACCCTTGGGGTGGTGGCGCGGGGAGCGTTTCGGTTTGGAAGTCGAATCCTGGGCATTTCTCGTGTCTGTCATACCCTTGGGGTGATGACGCGGATAGCGTTCCGTTTTTGAAAGTCGAATCCTGGGCATTTCTCATGCCTGTCATACCCTGGGGGTAGTGACGCGGAAAGCGTTTCAAGGAAGGGTTTTCATTTGCACACTAGTTGCAAATGACCGGGGGCAATACGTGCCGCCGGCACCGATGGTGGCGCCTTCGGTATATGCGTCCTCGTGGGGTACGGCTTTTAGAAACAACACTTGGTTTTAGTTCCGATGTGTAGCCCCTGGTACTTGGTACCGAGGGGTCTTCTGTAGGAACACTTGGTGTTCTCTTTTGTTGCAGTTGATGGAGGTGTCTACCCTCGGTACCTGGTACCGAAGGGTCTTTAAATGAAACACTTGGTGTTCCCAACAGATGTTTGGAAGTTGATAGGAGAGCATATCCCGGGCACGGGGTGCCGAGGGGTCTTCTGTAGGAACACTTGGTGTTCTTATCTTTTCTTTTTTGATGTTGAAGGTGGAGATGCGTGCCCCCGGCACTGGGTGCCGAGGGGTCTTCTGTAGGAACACTTGGTGTTCTTATCTTCGATGTTGAGGGCGGAGATGTGTACCCCCGGCACTGGGTGCCGAAGGGTCTTCTGTATGAACACTCGGTGTTTTGATGTTGAGGGCGGAGAAGTGTACCCTCGGCACTTGGTACCGAGGGGTCTTGACTGAGAGCACATGGACCTGTAGTTGGTACGAGGACTTGGCCGCTCATAAGTGTTTTGTTCTTGGTGCCTTGAATGTATCTTCATTCTTCGAAATTGGAGGCCTTGGGCCATAAGATAGTACATTCACTAGTTATGAGGGCTTGGCCGCTCTTACATTATTGATAAAATTTAACTAAGTGGTGTACATTCCAGTGCCTAGGGACTTCTCTCCCGTTGGGACGTTTGAGCTTGTAAGTTCCAGGTTTGATGATGGGTGCTATGATGTAGGGACCTTCGAATTTTGGTGCCATTTTGCCTCCCTCGGTCGGTTGGCTGGCTTCCCTCCTCCGGAGGACATAATCCCCCACTTGGAATTCCCTGGTGCGAACTTTGGCGTCGATGTAGCTTTTGACTTGCCTTCGGTAATTTTTTGCCCGGATGAAGGCCTGCTCCCGGCGTTCTTAAATGAGGTGGAGGTCGAGGGCCATGTTGCTGTCGTTGACCTCGGGGTCATATTGGATCACCCTTCGGGTGGGAAGGGTGACTTCCGTAGGAGCTTTGGCTTCAAAACCGTAGCAGAGGGAGAAGGGTGTTTCACCCGTTGCTCGCCGAGGGGTGGTGCGGTAGGCCCAAAGGATGTTGTGGAGTTCTTCCACCCAGCCACCGCCCTCGGCCTCCAGCTTCTTTTTGAGGCCCTCGAGCAAGGTCCGGTTGGCATTCTCTACTTGCCCGTTGCCTTGAGGGTAGGCAACGGAGGAGAAGGTGTGTTTGATGCCTCATGCCTCCAGAAGGGCACAGAAGGGGGCTGCCTCAAATTGTGTCCCATTGTCGTAGATGATCTGCTGGGGAACACCAAACCTTGCGAGGATGTTCTTGAGGACGAAGTGGCGGCACTTCGCCTCTGTGATGCTGGCGAGGGGTTCAGCCTCCACCCACTTGGTAAAGTAGTCGACGGCCACAATGATGTATCTTTTGTTGGAGGTACCCCTCGGCAGAGGGCCCACAAGGTCTATCACCCATCGAGAAAAGGGGACATATGTGGTGATGGGGGCATAGTTGACCGTTGGCCTGCCGGGGGCTTTCTGGAAATGTTGACATGCGGTGCACCTCCGGGCAAGGTCAGCACAATCCCTGGCCATGGTTGGCCAGAAGTAGCCCTGGAGAATGAGCCTTCGGGACATGGAGAAGGGTCCCTGGTGAGCTGAGCAAGTGCCACTGTGCACTTCCTCCATCGCGACCTCGGCTTCATCCGGATGAAGGCACCGAAGTAGCGTGCCATTGTAAGATCGTTTGTAGAGCCTTCCATCTTCGATGGTGTAGCTAGGAGCCCTCAGCTTTGCCAGTTTAGCGCGGGCCTCATTCTCGGGTAGCTGCCCTGTGGAGATGAAGGTGGTGATATCTGAGATCCAATCCTCTTGACGTTGTTGTATGTTCATAACGGGGCTTGCATGGATGCTTGAGAGGCTGAGTTCCTCGATTTTGGCAATTTTGGAGATGTGCTCGGGGGAGTCGGCCGAGAGCTTAGATAATATGTCGGCCTCGGAGTTCTGAGCCCTCGATATTTGAGTGAGAGAGTGTGCCTCAAATACCTTAAGCAACTCCTTGGCCGCTTCCTTGTACTGTTTCATTCTCCCCTCCTTGGCCTCATATTCTTCGGAGATTTGGCCAACGACCAACTTGGAGTCGCATTTGATGTGGATCTGCCGAGCCCTCATGTTGGCAGCCAGCCGAAGGCCACATAGGAGGGCCTCATATTCGGCCTCGTTGTTGGAGACTTTGAAGGAGAAGCGGATTGCATAGTAGGCTCTGAAGCCCTCGGGAGTAATGAGGACTACCCCTCCCCCGCATGCTTTGGTCGTGGAGGAGCCGTCAGTGTAGAGGGTCCACCAATCATCTGAGGCAGCCAAGGGCTCCCCGTCCGTGGCTGCCCTTGCGGTACACTCCGTTACAAAGTCTGCCAGGGCTTGGCCCTTGATGGCAGGCCTTGGGCGGATGTCAATGTTGTACTGGCTCAAGAAGATAGCCCATTTCACCATGCGGGAGAAGCTGGTGGGGCTCCTCATGAGGGCGCCGAGGGGTTGATGAGTGAGGACCTGAACCGGGTGAGCTTGAAAGTAGTGGCCCAACTTCTTGACAGTCCAAACGATGGCTAACACCGTTTTTTCCACAGGGGAGTACCTGAGCTCGGCCTCCCTTAGGGTCTTGCTTACATAGAAGATGGCATGTTGGATGCCGTCTTCCTCCCGGATGAGTACGGAGCTGATGGCTGCCGGGCTGACCCCAAGGTAGAGATAGAGGGTCTCCCCTACCTTTGGCTTTGAGAGCACAGGGGGTGAAGATAGATACTGTTTGAGCTCGTCGAAAGCCCCCTGGCATTCTGGAGTCCATAGAAAGCCAGCCGTCTTCCTCATGATCTGGAAGAAGGGCAGAGATTTCTCCGCTGATTTAGATAGAAAGCGGTTGAGGGCTGCCATGCGGCCCGTCAACCGTTGAACTTCCTTCACATTGCGTGGGGGCTCCATGTTGATGATGGCCTGGATCTTCTCGGGATTGGCCTCAATACCCCTTCGGCTCACCATGTAGCCCAAGAATTTGCCCCCTTGGACGCCGAAGGTGCACTTCTTCGGGTTTAGCCGAAGGTTGAACTTCTGCATGATGGCGAAGATTTCCCGGAGGTCGTCAGCATGGCTGGAAGAATGCTTGCTTTTGACGATCATGTCGTCAACATAGGCCTCCATGGTGCGCCCTAGGACGGCTTGAAAGACCCAGGCCACCATCCGGGTGTAGGTGGCCCCCGAGTTCTTTAGGCCGAAGGCCATTACTAGGTAGCAGAAGATGCCCTCGGGAGTCATGAAGGCAGTTTTTTCGGCGTCTTCCTCGTGCATGAAAATTTGGTGATACCCTCGGAAGGCATCGAGGAAGGACATGATCTCACACCCTGCGGTCTCATCCACCAGTTGATCAATATTTGGTAGAGGGAATGGATCCATAGGGCACGCCTTGTTGAGATCGGTGTAGTCCACGCACATGCGGAAGGTAGGGGGCTTCTGTGCGAGGACCACATTTGCTAGCCATGAGGGATATTTCACCTCCTTGATGTGCTTAATGGAGAGGAGCATGGTGACCTCCTTCTTCACAAATTCCCTCCTCTCGGCGGAGAGGGGTCTTCTTCGTTGTTGCACTGCCTTTGCCGAAGGGTCCACCGAGAGGCGGTGGGTGATGACCCTTCGGCTGATTCCCGGCATGTCCTCCGACCCCCATGCAAAGACAGTGGAGTAGGCGCGGAGGGCGTCGGTGATACCGGTCTTCAAATCTTCCGGGAGCTGGGCTCCAATCTTCACGACTCTCTCCGGCTGGGCCGGATCGAGCGCAAAGTCTTCTACGTCCTCGGACGGTTCAGCCCTCGACCTTCTTTCCTCTTGGTCGATGGTTCCGGTGATGGTGTCAACACGGAATTCCGTCTTACTTACCTTCTTAGTGACTTGAAGATAGCAGGCGCGGGCAATTTTCTGATTCCCCCGGGAGTAGCCAATGCCCCCCTCTGCGGGAAACTTGAGGCAGAGGTGCCTCATGGAGATGATGGCTTCGAGGTCCTCGAGGGCTGGCCGGCCGAGGATGATGTTGTGGGCGCAGTCAATGTTGACGATGACGAACTCCACTTCGAGCTGGGCTCTATGGAGCCCGTCGCCGAAGATCACCGGGAGGGTTATTACCCCCTCGGAATCAATAGTATCGCCGGTGAAACCGGCAAGAGGGGTCTTAATGGGCCGAAGGGACCCCCTCTCCAGATGCAGCTCTCTGAAGGTGCTGAGGTACATTACATTGACGGAGCTGCCCGTGTCAATGTAAGTTCGGTGAATGATGGTGTCGTTTATCTCCGTCCGAATCACCAAGGCATCCCTGTGAGGAGAAGAAGTAGGAGGGAGATCTGTGTTGGTGAAGGTGATGGGTTCCTCCCTCAGTCGCTTTACCGGGGGCATATGAGTGACTTCCCCCACGTAAAGCGACTGAGCCCACTTCTTTCGCTGGCTGGTGGAATCGCCCCCTGTATTGCCACCGGTGATCATGAGGATATGGTGTTTTTTCTCCTGGTAGTGGGGGTATTCCTCCTCCTCTTCTTCCAAGTTTCCAATCTCCCTCTTCTTGCCGAGGGGGATGGTATTCGGGTTTACCCAAGCGTTCACCTTCGTGTGGTGCCCTCGGGGAGGCCCCTGATGAGAAGGTCCCTCCTGCCGAGGGCTCTGAACAAATTGGGACAGGTGCCCTGCTTGTATTAACCTCTCGATGGCCGTCTTTAGCTGATGGCAGTCATCGGTCCTGTGCCCCTGGTGCCGATGGAAGCGACAGTATGGGAACTGAGGGTTGATAGCATGTACCTCCGGGGGTGCGCGAGAGTCGCGCTCAACGAGGCCCCTCTCCTCGGCAAAATCGAGGATGATGCTGACGGGGTGCGTCAATGGTGTCCGAGGGCGGTCCAGGAGAATGGGCTGTGCCCAAGTCTTAGGATTGCTCTTATAACCTCCCCCGGGTTTGGCTTGGCCTTGCCGAGGGAGGTCATCAGAGGGTCCCGAAGCCTTGGGGTGATTTGGAGGAGCCCCCGGCCCTCGGTTATGTTTGTTGTCAGCCCTCGGGGGTTGCTGATCCGGATGCTGGTGATATTTCTCCACCTCCTCGGCCTCCGCATATCGGTCCCCCCGCTGTAAAGCCCTTATGTAGTCGCGGGGGGGTTCAATGATGGGGCTCATTGAAAAGTTGTCGGTGCGGAGGACGGTTTGTAGGAGGGCCAGGAGGGTCCCGTCATCAGCACCGTCGACTTTGTCGGCTTCCGTCCTCCAGCGCTCCAGGAAGTCCCGAAGGGTCTCATCCCTCTTTTGGCGTATTGTTAGGAGGTGGGAGAAGTGCTTCCTTGTGCGACGCCTCCCGACAAATTGTGTCCAGAATCGCTGGGCGAGTTCTTGCCATGAATCAATGCAGCCCTCGGGCAGCCTGTTGAACCATTCGTATGCCGGCCCCTCTAAGGTGGAGAGGAACCAACGACACAAATATTCGTCCGACGCCCCTACCATCATCATGCTGTTCTGGTATTTGCTGTAATGTTCCTGGGGGTCCGTTTTTCCGTTGTAGGGCTGTATGTGTTGCCCTCGGTATTTTTCCGGGATCCGGGCCGCCAATACCCTTGGGGTAAATGGCGTCCGAGTCCGGAGCTGGATGACGGGTTCCCCGGAGCCCTCGGCCACCTTCTTCTGTAATTCCTCCATTTTGGCCATCATGGCCTCGTATTTGAGGTCTGAATGAGGGGTGGAGGTGGTGGCGTGAGCTTTGTTGGACTCCATTTCGTCAAGCCGGCGTTGGAGGGCCGCAATAATCTTGTCCCGGGGATCCTTCGGGAGGGTCTCCGCCCCCTGCAAACGAACCCGGGCCGAGTGGGCCTGGTTGATCTGGTGGCGAGCATCATTGGCATGAAGGGGTGCCTTGCCTTTGTCCCGAGGGGGACTCTCCTCGTCTGCCCTTGAGACAGACCCTCCACTTTCCTGGGGCCTTTGGAGTGCCTTTCCTCCGAGGCGGTCTTGGACCCCTCGGCGGTCTGGCCCTCCTCCGAGCCGGTTGAGGGCGGAAGTGCGGGGCCTCTCCCCGTTGTCATTGTGGCGGTCCCGGGACTGTACTTCCTGGGAGGACGTATCGTGGGCCATTACCCCTTCGTCGTTCCTCACCCGAGGGATGGGATTTCCGAAGGGATGTGGCGGAGGGGGAAGCATGATGTTTTCCCCAACCTGGGGGTGGGCCGGAGCCAGGGTGCCGAAGGCACCCGGGTTCTGAGTGAGCGTTTGGATGAAGGCGGAGAGCGCCGATTGCACGTCGATGGTGAGAACCGGAGGGCTGACTTGGTCATCGCTCCGGTTTTTCTTCTTGGCCTCGATGCCGAGGCGGACATCGGGGGCATTTTGTTGGATCTGAAGGCGTAGGTCGACAGCCGCCTGTTCCAGCCCAGCGATGACACCGCCCTCGGGAGCCCTGTGAGAGGCTTCGGGGGCGTTGACGTCGTCGAGGGCCAGGTTCTTGTCTTCTACGTTCTTTGAGTTGGCACGTGTTGTTCTCACCATTTTGGTAGAGGGCTAGTGTTTGGCGAAGGGGGAGGGTTTCTTACTCGATTGTTCGACCTCTCAACGAGAGCACCAAATGATGGATAGTCTACCTGGGGGTATATATCCGAAGGGTTATTGCCGGGAATAACTTAGAGAGAAGTCAGAGCAAGTAAATGTAGAGAGAGAGTGTATTATAAATGTGGAGCGTTTTCAGCGTGGTTACAAATGGGGAAATGGGGTGCTATTTATAGTAGCAATAAATGCCGGACAGGGACACGTGTCAAGCGCCCATTGGCCGAGGGGTCACCTCAACTGGTTGGCGTTGGCAGCCGCATGTGGCCGCATTTAATGCGGCTGTTGGATGGGACGCCTGTACAGGGTACGGTGATCTGTACGCATGTGAGGCGGATATCATGTCGGAAGAGGTGCCCTCGGCTGCAGAGGACTAGCCGAGGGCTCTTAGTGCCGCGGACCCCTGAGTACCGAGGGCTCCAGGTGCCGAGGGCTGCTTTTTTCGCCGTTTTCTCCCAGTTTCTTAGTTTGCCTGGAAAACCCATTCTGTGAGAGTTTAGAGCCTTCGGCCAGGGGGCCGAGGGCACCCCTGGTGCGTATTGCGGGCTGCTTGGTACTCTGGGCGCCGTGATTTGGCCTGGTGGGCCTCCTGGGCCTGTTGGGCCTTCATTGGTGTAGTAGGAGTCTGTGGGCCGGGTGTTCCCGGGCCATATACTCCATCAACGATATACCAAAGAAAACACAAGATTCATGCCAATTTCAACCATTTGTTTGGCAAGACTTCCCAAATCTTCAATTGCACGAAATTGACTTGACTCTGTATGACATGAATGATTGTCTCAAGTTGTTGCTTGAGCATAAAATGGTCGGTAGAAGAAAAGTCTTCCGCATACATTCCAGCCATATGAATTAGTTTATAATTGTCGAATTGGGAGAAATAATTTTTTAGATCAAGACATGCAATACACGTAAGCAACTCAATGCTCGGATCAAATTTGACACGAGGATGTTATTATCTACTACTTTCTTCGTTATCTCGTCTAGAAGACTCAACGCCTCATGTTACAAATTGTAAAATAGACATGATCCATGAGTAACCTAACAAGTTAAAAAAGTTTTCAACTTCAAATTCTTAAGTAGTTATAATCAATTAAAATTTAAAGCAACTAAAGCAATGAAACTAATTAGAAAAAAATGCACGATCAATTTCAAATTTATACGGTTATACTAATTCAAGCAATTAATAAATTACACTTTAGGGCAATTAAACTAATTAATCAATAAACTTGCAAATAAATGTAAACCTTAAAGCATTTAATCAATCCAATGTTAAAGTAAATAATTAATTAAACAAAATAAGAAAATAAAGTAATTAAAACAGATTTCAATTTTAAAATTAATTGTCATACTTACGGACTTATCCAAACTATGCAACTGGATTTCCGCACTTCCACTTCGCCTTTCTGAGTTGGAGTTTGAGACGCAGGGGCAACCAGGAAGAGACTGGCAACGGTGTGCACTTATCCAAACGACGTCGTTCGACTCATTTAATTATTTTAAAAAACAGGCTGTCCGTTCCTTCCATAAGCTCTGATTCGCAGCATCTCCCACGGCCCAACGGCAGTCTCAACAAAGAAGATGAACGGGGCGGCCGGGGCGGCCGGGGCGCCAATCAGTATACCTAATACTAGTAATAAAAAAAAATCGGCAAAGGGGTGGCGCTGGCACCGGCACCGGCTCGCACCCCTGGTTCCGCCCCTTAATAGCTCCATCTCTGGTGCATGCTGAATGGCCCCTGGTTCCACCCCTTAATAGCTTCGTCCCTGGTGCATGCTGAATGGGATAAGTATATAAGTAAGAAGCTGAGAGATTATCGCAAAGCAGATGCACAGGTGTGCGAATAGGCACTCTTAGCTGGACTGTGTAATCAAGGCCCTATACTCATCTTCGGTAGAGAATCTGGAGACTCGGTTCTTGGACTTCCAAGAAACAAAGTTAGGATCCAAAAGTATAGCAAAACTAGACGTGAAGCGGCTACTATGAGGACAATCAGCCCAATAAACATCTAAATTAGCCTGCAAAGTAGGAGATGTAGTACTTGGCCGAAGCAGTACGCCATGGTCTGAATATCCTTGAAGACACATTAAAATACGCTTAACAACCAAAATATGAGAAGTACGGGGAGCATGCATAAACTGGGAAACAAGGTGAACGACAAATGTAATATCAGGTCGAGTCATGGTTAAATATTGTAAAGCACCTACCATACTTTTTGTACTCTTAGGATCTGCAAGAAGAGCACCATCAGTGAGAGATAACTTAGTTCGTGAAGGAAATGGAATTCGAACGGGTTTAAGAGTGTGAAGATGAAACCTAGTTAACAAATCGGACACATATTTTTGCTAAGACAAGAATAAACCATTAGACAGACGAACAACATGGACACACAAGAAAAATTGTAATCCCCTAAATCCTTCATGGTAAAGTAACGACCAATGCAAGTAATAAAAGTAGAGATGAAGGAGGGGGAATTACCAGTGATAATGATATCATCCACGTAGAAAAGCAGATAAAGAATAGAAGACCCGTGGCGAAAATAAATAAAGAATTATCAGAGTTGCTACAAACAAAGCCATGAGTCAAAAGAAAACTACTAAACCTGTAGAACCAGGCCCTGGGAGCCTGTTTGAGACCATAGATAGCCTCCTGAGATGACACGCCTAATTAGGAAATTGAGGATGAATAAGATCAGGAGGCTGACACATATAAACTTCCTATATCAGATTACCATGAAGAAAGACATTTTTAACATCTAATTGACGAATAGTCCTACCAAAAGACACAACAAGAGATAAAACAATACAAACACTAAATGTCTCGGATAAAACTACCCCAGCCTGTTGAGTAAACCTCTGTGCCACAAGATGTGCCTTATAATTTTCAACCGACCCATCAAAATTAAATTTAGTTTTATAAATCCATTTAGACCCGATCACATTTTTACGAGGTTTAAACGGAACTAAATCCCAGGTATGATTGTCAATGAGAGTATTAAACTCCTCTGCCATAACCGCCATCCATTTACCATCTTTATTAGCAACTGAAAAACAAGAAGGATCACATGCCAAAATATCTATTTTTAGATTAAAAATAGATTTTGGTTTAAAAATGCCAGATTTAGAACGAGTTTGCATGGGATGATCATGCACATGGGGAGTTGGTGAGGTGGAATGCTCGGTTTGGCTGCAGGGATTGGCGGCCGTGTTCTGCAAGTGAGTTGGGGAACTAACGGGCTGAGAGGGAGAGGTTGGCCGAAAGGAATGGGTAGAGGATGGGGTGGTCGGAGATGTCGGGGAAGATGGTGGTGTGGTCTGGCCGGTGGGTGAGGAAGTACAGGAGGTTGTGTCGGCCGACATGGTCTCAACAAGAGGAAGTTCTGGGCGGAGGTGTGGACTGTCGACCGAGGTGGTCTGGTCGAATCCAGCAATAAGAGGCGGTGGCAGCGGGTCGAAAAGGGTTGCACTCTGTTGCAAGCTGATAGATGACACCAGAGATGTGACTGGCGCCGCCGATTGTGAACGGGAAGAAATAAAGTCTGGATAAGGAAAATAGTTTTCATGAAACCTAACATTCCTATTGATGTAAATTCTGCCGATAATCGGATCAAGACAACAATAACCTTTATACTCAGGGGCATATTGTAGAAAAACACATAAAATAGATGTAGGGGAAAGTTTATTTGGTGAAGTGGCATTAAAATTGGGAAAGCAAGCACATCCAAATACATGCATAAAAGAGAGGCCCGGAGAGTGATAAAATAATTTTTCAAAAGGAGATGCACCATTTAAATTGGAAGTGGGGAGACGATTAATAATATAGGTAGCAGTAAATACCGCATCAACCCCAAACCTAGCCGACATCTTTGCTTCAAAAAGCATAGTGTCAGTTAATTCAAGAAGATGACGGCGTTTTCTCTCAGCAACCCCATTTTGTTCAGAAGTGCCAGGGCAAGATTTACGAAATAAAATATCGTGCTGGAGAAAAAGAATACGCATACCATGATTATCAAACTCACCCCCTTCATCACATTGAAAATTTTTAATATTGGAATTGAGTAAATTTTCAACCATTAATTTAAAATGTGTAAAATAATTCAGAACTTCACTCTTATTGCGCATAGGAAAAAACCAAGTAAAACGAGAAAAATCATCAATAAATAAAACACAATACTTAAAGGCACTTTCAGAAAGAACAGGAGAATCCCATACATCAGAATGAATTCAAAATAAAGGAGCAGTAGATATATGCCAAACTTCTTGAAAAGGTAACCATTGATATTTTTCAAACCGCCAAGAAATACAATCATGGGAATAAATAGAATTACTAAAAATAGATTCAGACCTTTTAAGTTTATCTAAAATATGACTCCCAAAGTCTCGCGACGATGTCAGACACGCCCCGAAGTGACATGAGTACCGAGTGCAATAGGTGAAGGGTGAGGAAAGGAAATAGGATAAACACCACCCTTAGTGGAAGCTTTAAGGAGCATTTCCCCCGAATTGTTGTCCTTAACACAAACAGAATTTTTATCAAAAATCACAAAAAGAGTTATTATCGACACATAATCTTTGAATAGATAATAAATTATATTTAAGATGAGGGACATGATAAACAAATTTTATATGGAGAGGATGCGGTGAAGGAGATAAAGTTAAGTCACCAACATTCATGACAGGTAAGTGAGACCCATTAGCAACCGTAACGGTTAGCGGTCTAGAATAAATAGGTTATTTTACAAAGTACCTTCATTAGAAGTCATATGAGCGGAAGCGCCTGAGTCAGAATACCAAACAATCGAAGTAGATTCACCAGCGGAAATGGACAGAGCAGGTGCTCGAGTTTGAACAAAATGAGAGGAACACGTAATAGTAGAATGACGTGGAGAATGACAGATTTGACAGACGATAGCAGAGGAACTGAACCAAAATTATTCTAAAAAGATGAACCTGCAGAAGCATAATTAGTGCAAAAAAATAGATTGTGCAGGAGTATAACACAATGACTCAAAAATATTATATAAAACTATACCAGGTGTATCCATGGGATTCGGATGTTGTGGCCCTCGTCCGTATGCAGCATGCGGCTGCTACGGCTGCCCTTGTCCGAAATACTGTTGCTGGGCGAAAGGAGACTGCGGGTGAAACTGCTGATGCCGTCCGCGACCGCCATAGCCGAGTTGACTTCTACCGTGACCACCACGACCTCCTCGGTGCGGCTGCTGAGCACTGGACGACGCGCCTGCTGGAGCATTCCCGTGCGACGAAGAGGCAGCATAAATTGACGCTCCTATGGCCGACTTCAACCGCTATTGATATTGGAGACGGGCTTCTTGATGGACAAGCTTGGTGTATAGGGAATCAAACGTGAGACCTTCCGGGAAAAGTGTAAGAGGACACACAAGCGACTCATATCCCAAACTCAATCCCAAAAGAGCATGTTGCACGAGATCTTGATTAGACGATGGAGAACTAATGTCACACAAATATTGATCCTTGGACTGATTTTCTTTCTTGTTCATATGGGATAACATTTGTTTCAATTCGATGGACCATGCAATACTAGCAGCCATAAAACGGGACTCCAACTGTTGCCATATGGCTGTGGAATTTTTCAATTAATGCACCTCAACCAGTATATCACGAGAGAGTGTGGCAAACAACCAAGAACGAACGGTCTGGTCTAATTTGAGCCAATGATAATATTCGGGATTCATCGTTTGGGTGTGATATAAATCGTAGGTATATAAGGGTGGTGTCGATAGAGAGCCATCAAGAATATCCAAAAGACCATTGGAGACCAAGAAGGACTCAAACTGAATACGCCAGGGGAAGTAATCTTCTAGGACCAATAATTTGATAGTCACAATAGTGGTGATAGAGAGACACAAAAACTCATACCTTGAGCAAGATTTGCGAAGGATGTAGGTCGCGGCGGGGATTCACGGCGTCCAACGGGACCATCAGAAGAGGGCATGAGCAGTCCGGGACTGCCCGAGTGGGTCGGCCCGGTAAAACGGCGTCCCCTGGTGCTGCTGGATTCAGCCCTGGAGAGTGCAGGTTGTTGGAACGACGGTTGTAGGATTGGGAATTTCAGCGTCCACGTGAATATGGGTGGGACCCATGAAGACGACGATGCAGACTCTAGGAACGCTGAAGCTATTCAGGAACTCGGCTGCTCGTCCATAAAGGAGAACGGCGTCGTTGTCCGAGAGATGAAGAAGTCTGTCACCGGTGTGTCTACCACACTCATCACAGTAGATACGGTGGCAGTGACGATTGAAGAGGCGGCAACAATAGTGCTTTGGGAAGCTATTGGACCGAGTAAAATTTTAATTTAGCTAAAATCATATAACTCTTAATACAATGTGAGAATAATGGCAGGCTTACCAATGTGATAGCCCTGGATGTCATGTACTACCTCTGTCCCAAATTGATTTGCAAATTTGACTTTTCATGGTCAAACAGTTTCATTTTATTTGCTTAATTATGATGTAAATTTTAATTATTAAAAATTGAGTTAATTATCAATAGGGATATTTGACTTTTATTATTGGTTGATAAAAATGCTGACATTGCAAAATAATTTAGGACGGAGAGGGTATATAACAAAGGAAGTGTCTTGAATACAATATATAACACAAAATATGGAAATCCTGATTAATATAAGGTGACAACTCCGGTATCTATTTAAAAAATAGGGTACCGTACCTACCATATACTTGATTGGTCTGAATCATTATATCATTTTTAATTTAGATTTAAATAATTCAATTGCATCATTATGATTAGTCCATGTGGACAAAGTTACAATACATTGGGTACCATAAAATCTACCTTAATATAATTACTAACTATGAAGAACCACATGTGCAGTTAACTGAAAGTCGTTTGTTTATCTACAAATCGCTCAATTGAACATTTTTAATATTTTGGAATCTATTTGAGTGTTCTCAAAGTGCATGAGTTTAATTGACTTTCTACATATTGCCCAATTGAGCATTATTAGTATGTTTTTACTTGGACTGTAATTTCTCCCAAATCAGATCAGACTAGACTTGGATAATTATAAAAATACAAAGAAACCAGACTAGACCAGACCAACAAATTACGATCAAAATAAAAACATACTTAATCCATCGAGTATTTCGTTTAAAATTTGTTTTGGGGTGATACCGAGCAGCGACTACTACGAGGCTACCGGCTAACAAGCCTACAAGGGACATTAGACAAGATCTGATAGATGATGCAACGTGGACATCAATTCTCGTGGTAAAAGACTACAGAGCTCTGATGTGAGCGACTGCAGTATATAAAACCCGCCAAAGCTCTGCCGTCACGGATTACACTGTTAATTCTCACTCTTTCCTACTCCTCTCTCCCCTCCCCATCTCACTCACATAATGGCGCTCAAATGGAGGAGGAATATCTCAATTGCCGTGAAACTCCTCTGTCAGCTTTTACTTTTTACGGCGGCGGCGGAGACGCCGCCCACGTCCAGTCCGATCAAGACTGTGGTCGTGTTGGTCATGGAGAACCGCTCCTTCGACCATATGCTGGGATGGATGAAGCAGAAGGTCAACCCGGAGATTGACGGCGTCGACGGGTCTCAGTCCAACCCGATTTCTACGTCTGACCCGAATTCGACCCGGATCTTCTTCAGCAATACGGCGCACTTCGTTGATCCGGACCCGGGGCACTCGTTCCAAGCCATCCGAGAGCAGGTATTTGGATCCAGCAACGAGACTTCCTCAGATCCGCCGCCCATGAACGGATTCGTTCAGCAGGCCGCCTCGCTAGATCCGAATATGTCTCGGAGCGTGATGAACGGGTTCGACCCGGATATGGTCGGGGTTTACAAGGCCCTGGTGTCGGAATTCGCGGTGTTCGACCGGTGGTTCGCCTCCGTCCCGGCCTCCACCCAACCGAATCGCCTTTACGTCCACTCCGCCACCTCCCACGGCGCCACATCGAACGTCGCCCACCTCTTGGCGCAAGGCTACCCGCAGCGCACGATCTTCGACAGCCTGAGCGAGGCCGGCGTGGATTTCGGGATCTACTACCAGAACATTCCGGCGACGCTCTTCTACCGGAATCTGAGGAAGTTAAAGTACACATTCAAGTTCCGGCCGTACGGGCTATGCTTCAAAAGCCACGCGAGGAAGGGGAAGCTGCCGGGGTATGTTGTGGTGGAGCAGCGGTACATAGACTCGAAGGTGGAGCCGGCGAACGACGACCACCCGTCGCACGATGTGTATGAGGGACAGATGTTCGTGAAGGAGGTGTACGAGACGCTGAGGGCCAGCCCGCAGTGGAACCAAACCCTCCTCCTGATTACGTATGATGAGCATGGAGGGTTCTACGATCATGTCCCCACACCAGTGAGTGGTATCCCCAGCCCCGACGGGATTGTGGGGCCCGACCCGTTCTATTTCAATTTTGACCGGCTGGGCGTTCGGGTCCCGACCATTGCCGTTTCCCCGTGGATAGAGAAGGGCACTGGTATATTCTTTCATTAATATACTGTCACATTAGGGTGTTTCGACCGACTTCTTAAAAATGTTTGTGTTCCTACAGGGTGAAAATGATATTAAACTGATATTTTTAGAAATTTAGGAGATCGGCTTTCAGATTTTGAATTTCTTTTTAAAAAATAAATGGACCCAGAATCAACTCCAAATTAATGTCCTATAGTAGGAAATGTGTGGTGGAGAGTTGTGCAGAGGAAAGAGAAATGTGTAAGAATGGTTCTGAACCACGAATTTTTTGCCAAAAAAGGAAAGAACAGATAAATTTGGGACGGACCGAAAAGGAAAGAATGAAGATAATTCCGGGACGGAGGGAGTACTCCGTATCAAAATATGGCACTATCATTTTAGCATAGGAAAATCCCGAAATAGGAGTAAAAAAATTTGAAAATTCCAAAATAAGATTGTCGTCTTTTTATTCCCAAAATAAGAGTAATTACCGTCAAGTTTGGAAAAATACTGTCATGTTTAAAGTATGGTATTGCCAAAATATGACAGTAATTAGTCCTATTTTTGGAATAAAAATATAATAATCGTATTTTGGATTATACAAACGATTTTAGTCCTATTTTGGTTAATTTCTCTTTTAGTATCTATATAATGGATTCCTATTTAGAGAAAAACATAGTAGTACCTCTGTCTCACTTAAAGGTTTTCACGCAATTTACGATGTTTGAGTGTTTATAAAGTTAATTTATCTCAGTCATTAATTAGATTATTTTTAGTAAATAAAATATATATTCAGAAATTATATTAAAAATTTTATAATATCTGATTAAGAAAAATTAAATTTGAGAAAAGTTGAATATATAAAGTAAAAAATTAAGAACAATTCACGTTGATCGGAGAATAGTGAATGTGAATGATTAAGTAGTGTAATACCACTAATTTGATAAATTTATCTTTTAGTAATTATTCCTATTCCTATTTAGAATAAAAATAAATGGAGTGTTTTTTTTGAAGAATAATTACTCCCTCCGTTCCGAATTGAATTGCAAACTTTGACCGGCACAAGATTTAAGAAATGACAATAAATGATGCTTGTTTTTTATACTTTTGTCTATATAAGGGTAAATTTGTCACTATATTCTTATTTACATACTAAAAATAGAAAGTGGAAAATCATTTTGGGACAACCAAATTAGGAAATTTTGTAAATTAAATTGGGATGGAGGGAGTAAATGCAGTATTGTACGGAGTAAATCACATTTGTAATTTTTCATTTAATTGCTCGCAGTGGTTCATGGGCCCAATGGATCTCCGTTTTCGAACTCTGAGTATGAGCATTCGTCCATTCCGGCAACTGTGAAGAAGATCTTCAATCTGCCGTCGCCGTTTCTGACGAGGAGGGATGCCTGGGCCGGCACTTTTGAATCCATTCTTCAGAAACGGAAAGAACCAAGAACTGATTGCCCAGGTTAGTCGCTCACTAAAAATCTGTTTTGTTTTGTTTTGTTTTTTTAAGCTAAAAAATACTCCGTACTATGTATCTGGTTTTAATAACCACTTTTATTTTTGTTGGTCCTGAAAAGAGTGATCGACTAGATTTACGGATTGCGTAACCTATCCATATTCCAAACTGATCAGCATTACCTAACAATATTGTGCGGACCCAGAAAAATTTGTGAACGGGATTGAAATTTATTCATAACTTTTTACCCATAATATATCAAATCGAAGGTATTTCAGAGCTTTACATTCTTGAACTTTCAGCGGGGTCAGCTGACCACCATGACCCCCGGCTCTGCCCCTGCCTAACACCGTTCAAGTCATTAGCACACTTATATATGTTAATGCTTGAATAATGAATATTTATCGTTAACTATAATTGAGTATAATTTTCTACCTTAAAAGTTACGGACTACTCCGTAATTTGGAATCAATTTCAAAACAAATATATGTTCGCCCCAAAACAAATACTTCCTCCGTGTTTAAAAGATTACTGCATTAGGTCTTGGCACAATATTTAAGTGAAAAGGTAGAAAAGAGAGATAAAAAGTATTAAAAATAAAAGCAACTGTGCATTTTTAAAAGAAAAATTTATCAAAAAGGGAAAATAGCAACAAACTTTTAAATATAGCAAACTTTTAAATAGAGAGTATATAAAAGTTACAATTGATTACAATGTTGTTAATTAAAAGTTATTTCCCAGTCCCAAAACAAATAGTCCGTACTACTTACGACGGTACGATAATATATGCTCGCCCCAATGTAACTTTAGGAGTGGAGGGTTTGAAAAGTAAAATGATACGAAAAGTGGTCAATAGCGAGCTGCAAGTAGGTGTTGGTAATGTTTGAAAAGTAAGTTAGAGTGTTAAGAGAAAAAGTATTTTGTTTGTGACCATGGTGACCATGCATCGGGGCAACAGACTACTCCCGCTGTTGACCCTCAACTCCATGCCGCTAAATCGGCCCTCATAGCCAGTTTGACTTAGAACCCTACCGTCCTTAGCGCACAGATGCCTAGGACGGGGGGAAACATTGCACCAACTCCCCGGCCCTAGTCGTTGGCCATAAAGATAGGCAACGACGAAGGGGTGGAACCTCAGGACACGTCTTCGTCCCACTCCCATCCCGCCTCCCCTCCCCGTGGTGGACCAACCCCATTGCCTGGAAAAGCCTCAGCCTTTAATAGGTTAGGTGACACGCACCGTCGGTCAGCATCAGAGAGGATGGCAGGAGTGCAAGACGGATTGGCAAACGTGAGTCCGGTTCACCAAGGAAAAGCCTAGGGTCCGTATCTCGGACATCGGATCGGCCCAACGGCTGACCATAGGCAACAGCTTCAAGTGGACGACGGAGTGTCAACAAGCCTTTGATGAGCTGAAGCAGTACCTTGCATCCCCTCCCGTACTTTCCAAGCCAAAAGCCGGTGAGACGCTCTTCCTTTGGGGGTGAGCACATCGGCCATCAGCTTTGTGCTCATTCGTGAGGAGGAAGGGGTACAGAATGCCATCTTTTATGTCAGCAAGACGTTACGGGAGGCAGATCTCAGATACTCCCCCGTCGAGAAGACGGTGATAGCCATCGTTCGCACGGTGAAGGAATTGCGCTACTACTTTCAGGCACACGCCGTCCATGTCCTCATGCAGCAGCCCCACGCCGCACTCATGCAGAGCCCAACTAGCTCTTCGTGTATGGTGAAATGGGCAATCTTCCTCAGCAAGTATCAGATTGAGATCAAGTCAAGGCCATCCATTAAGGGACAAACCTTGGCCGACTTTGTGACCAAATGCACGGCTAGGGAGACGTCCGTTACCATACCCGGCTCAGAATCGGACGAAACATGGACCCTATACACTGACGGTTCATCAGCCGCAAAAGCATGTGGAGGCGGCGGCGTCCTCATCTCCCCTAAAGGATTCAGAGCTTATTATGCCATCCGCTTCAACTTCCGGGTGTCCAACAATGAAGTCGGGTATGAAGCCCTCCTCAGTGCCCTCAGACTCGCCACTGGCCTCAAGGCGCAACACATCAGGATCAAATGCGATTCCAAGTTGGTGGTAGGCCAGATCGAGGGCTCGTATGAAGCCAAGGAGGGTAGGATGAGGCAATAACAACACGCAGCTGAAGAGTTACTCAAGGCATTCGAAACCCATGAGATCACCAGAATCCCAAGGGCGGAAAATGCTGAGGCCGACATCCTCTCACAACTCAGCACAGATACCCCAGAGCACATCTCTAAAATAGCCAAGATTGAGGAGCTCGGCATGTCCAGCATCCATGCCAGCTCGATCTTGTGCATTCAAAAACGCCCAGCGGACCGGATCTCTGACATCAAGACCTTCATTGCCACGGGAGAGCTACCCCAGGACGAGGAGAGAGCTAAGCTAGCCAAGCTCAGGGCACTCTCCTCCGATGCTTGCACTCGGACGAAGCCGAAGTAGCCATGGAGGAAGTCCACTGCGGCGTTTGCTCATCACACCAAGACCCTTTCAGCATGTCCTGCTGTCTCATCGTCCAAGACTCTTTCTGGCCGACGATGGCACGGAATTGTGTTAACCTCGCCAGGAAGTGCATTGCATGCCAAGCAAGTACTACAGAAGGCCCCCGGTTGGCCAGCCGTCAACTACACCCTGGTCAGCATCGCAATCCCATTCTCAAGGTGGGGAATTGACCTAGTTGGCCCCCTCCTAAGGGCCGCTGGCAATAACCGGTACATCATCGTCGCTATCGACTACTTCACTAAGTGGGTCGAGGCAGAGCCGTTGGCAAACATCACTGAAGCCCGGTGTCGGAAGTTTGCCCGTAAAAACATCCTCACCCGCTTCGGTGTCCCTCAAGAAATTGTCTCCGACAACGGCACCCAGTTCGAGGTCGCACCATTCCGGGAACTCCTCCAAGCATGGGGTATCAAGCAGTGTTTCTCTTTTGTCACCTACCCTCAAGGCAACGGGCAGGTTGAGAACGCCAACCGTACCATCTTGGAGGGCCTGAAGAAGAAGTTTGAGGACGAAGGTGGCAGCTGGGTCGACGAGCTCCACAACATTCTGTGGTGCTACCGTACTACAGCGAGGAGGGCCACGGGCGAACACCTTTCGCCCTATGCTATGGTTTTGAGGCAAAAGCACCAACGGAGGTCGCCATACCCAGCCGGCGGGTTGAACAATATGAACCTAAGACCAACGAGGAGAACATGAAGATTGACCTCCACCTGGCCGATGAAAGACGCAAGCAAGCTTACATTCGGGTAGAGAACTACCGGCGTCAAGTACAATCATACTACGACGCCAAGGTACTTTCCCGGGAGTTCCAAATGGGGGACTACGTCCTCCGCCGAAGGGAAACAAACAAGCCGACGGAAGGAGTCACGCTAGCCCTGAAGTATGAGGGACCGTACATCATTAATGTCGTGATCAAAGCCGGCACCTACAAACTTAAACACCCTAATGGGTCGGAAGTGCCACGATTATGGAATGTACATCACTTGGTGCAGCCGACAAAGCCCTCACCCCTTTACGAGTTATTGATTAATTACCACCTTAAGCCACGAGCCACTTATCTTAATAAAAGTTGTGTTCCGTTTATTTGAATTTAAGTAAAGGATGCCACACAACACAGCACATCGTATTAGCCCCTTAGAGCGAAATGCTCAGGTATGGCCGATGATGTCACAACATGTCGTAGCGACCCCTTAGAGCGAAATGCTCAGGTATGACCGATGATGTCCCAGGATGAGGGCCCCACAAAATGGCCCATGTCTTGAAACAAGATGCTCACCGCGTCGTCCTCGCGTTAAATCGTAGGACGGCAAGCCTAAAAGAAGGTAGAGGTGACAAAATCTCCACAAAGGACATCGTATCGGCCCCTTAGAGCGAAAAACTCAGGTATTGCCGATGATGTCCCTGGACGAGGGGCCCGCAAAAAGGCCCGTGTCTTGAAACGGGAAGCTCACCGCGTCGTCCTCGCGCTAAATCGCACGGCGACGGGTCTGAAAGAACGGCCGATGTGACAAAATCCCCATGATCGTCTTCCGTGGGCCACCTTTAACAAATTGGGTGAGTTCCCCCCGCCGAATCAAGTGTTCAATGGCTCGCTTCAGCGTGACGCAATCGTTGATGTTGTAGAAAGTGTTCTTGTGGTAGCGGCAGTAGGTGCCACCCTGGTGGATGGCGTAGATCTCCTTCGCTGACCGAGTGTGTGAGGGGAGTCCTCAGCCTGTCCATCCTCGGGCGCCATGGGCGTTCCTTCTTGTTTTGTCCGCTGGACCCCTGAAGAAGATCAGTTTGCCCCAAAATAAGTGTTAATTTAGCTTTTTAATGTGATACGGCCTCTCCAGCTCTCCTTTAAAACTTTGCAAGATTGGCCTGGATAGAAATAAGAATCAATTCCTTCAACAAAAAAAAAGAAATAAGAATCAAAATTAGGTTGTGATTTATTTAAAAAAGAGAACCAATATGAAAGTAGTTTTTTTCTTAAAAGAAGATTGACGAAGTTTTGAGGAAGTACCATATCGAGTGAGTTTGGCAAACTTACACGGCGGAAACAATATTAATCATCTTCTTTTTCTACCCTTACTTATGAGTCTAACCAGCAATTGTTAATAGTTAATTCTTAAAATAACTTCATCACTCTCTCCTTTAAAACTGTGCAAGTTTGGCTTGGATAGAGATCATAATCAAGTTTAGTGAAAGATAATTGCCTTACCTTTTAGTTTGATTCAAATCCTCCCCGGATACTATCTTTTGATGTGAAAGATAGCCTTGTTCGACACACTTGCCAGACTGTTATCAGCCGGGCTTGTGGGTTTTTGCGGGTTGGGACTGACTTAAGGGTTACAATTGTTCTGGCCTAGTTTTCTAAGTGGGTCACAGGCTGGTTTCCGGGCTGACCTGTACGTCTGGCTGTCCTCCGTCCGCTGAGATTGTCTCATTTTACCTTTTCGGGAAGTCTCATTAAGATTGTCCCATACCAAATTTGGTAAAGATTTTGTGGCTCTAAATCATTCTTACTTTATTCTTACTTTATCAATTTAATATCAACAACACAAACTCACTTTTCTTAATAATCGTGACACCTTTTTTCGTCTCAATCTTAATGGGACGGAGGTAGTAATATAAAAATCACATGTGCCTTTGATCCAACACTGAATCCCCGATGGTAGTTCTTAATTAATAGAGACTGCACATAAGCACATTAGAGCATTTTTGCACATTATATTTTTGCTCCTTAATTGTTTATTCTCTAAGCAGAGGAACTCCCAACTCCGAAAAAGATCAGGAATGGAGAGCCAAACGTAGATGCCAATATTAGCGAATTCCAGCAAGAACTAGTGCAGCTTGCCGCGGTGCTAAACGGAGACTATCTCCTCACAAGTTATCCGGAGAATATAGGCCGGGGAATGACTGTAAGCCAAGGTAAAAAGTACTTGGAAGATGCTGTTCAGCGCTTTTTTGAAGCCGGGTCATCTGCTAAGGCAATGGGAGTTCATGGAGACCAAATCATCCAAATGAGACCTTCTCTTACTACAAGAAGATCGCCCAATCTTTCTTCTTCTTCGGATCGTCCTTAGTTTTGATCGATCGCATGAAATACTTCTCCGTCGTCAACTCAACACATTATACTGATACATTCTTTTCTATGTCCCGTGACATTGTACGTTACACATATTTTTTCTTTCGTTTGGAAAATATGAGGTTTAACTATGTTCACATTAACATAGTTACACGCAAGGAACAATGTCATAAAATGATAAAAGCACAGTAGAAATTTAGGAGCTAGTTATTTGTATTATGTATAATAGTGTGTGTGTCCGTGTATGTATAAATCTTAAAATTGGAAGAGTTCGAAATGTTGATACATGTGGCGTTAGAATCTACTATTTGTGTAGTATACAATACAATATGAAAGACTAATTCATGCCCATTTAGGCATGGACCCAGAACGGCCCGAAACTGGTTTTTATAATTTTGATACATTAGGCACAATTTCCTACATACTAGTTTTTATAATATTTAAAATGTATACGAGTTTCTAGTTATTTTGTTTGTCACAACAATTTTTATGATATTTTGTCACTCCCTTAGTTATATGTTTGTCACAACAATTTTTATGATATTTTGTTTTTCAAAATAAAAATCTTTTTTGAAAAGTTACGCTAAGGGAGTGTTTGGATGAAAGTATAGAAGTATTTCTGGTACTCTAATTTACCTTTAAAAGCATTTTTTTAGAAGATGGGGCGAGACCAACTTCTGAAAAATGATTCAGATTTTGATTCTGTTTTAGAAGAGAAGCAGAAGAAGAATTAGTTTCAAACACCCCTTAAGTAACATTTGAGAAATGTCTATAGCTTTTTCCAACAATTAGTTAGAACAGTTTGTAGTTTGTACGTATATCAAACAAAACTAAATCAAATACTCTGCTTTTTTATTAAACCATTACCATCTTTTTGTTTAAAAAATCTTTTCGGTTACTAAAAACTACGATTACTAAACCATTCAAAAAAGAAATAAAGATTAAAATAAAACCATGGACTTTTAGGTTTATAAAAATAGGACTAATTCTAATCTATTTATATATAGAAATTACTCCAAATAGGACTAAAATTATGGCAAAAACTCAAAATAGGACTTACTATGTTTTTCTTTTGTAGTTCCTTTTTGTATCAGATAAGCTGATTAGGAATTGGGTAGGATAATTTTCCTCTCATATGCTAGCACTAATTTAACTAATGAGTAGCAAGTTCTTATATAACTAATACATCTTATTCATTAATTTTAATATTTAATGTATTGACTTTTTTAGAATAGTATTTATTTTAAAAATCTATATCTATATATTATACAATTGAGAGTTACATTGAGAAAATCATATTGCCACGTGTCATTTTATTGCTCATTCATGGCCACATGTCATTATAGTATTCGATCATTCATTTATTGAATATAATAAATGACCTTAATAATAATAATAATTGTTTTCATATTCCCATTTATATATGAATACTATTGTGCTATATATATTTTTATATTATACAACAGAGAGTTACATTGAGGAAATCATATTGCCACATGTCATTTTATTGCTCGTGATGACCTTAATCATAATTGTTTTCATATTGCCATTTATATATGAATGATATGATGCTATTCAATATACTCCACACTTATGGTAAATATACTACCTGAATATAATATTATTATGTTGCCTTCAAAATTTTATAATTTATCTTTTATTTTATCTGGATTAAAAATAATTACTATTTAACGTCTTCTTTCTCTACAATATGTTTACTTCAAATAATGATGTACGGACATACTCAAATGCAAGGACAATAAAGGGATGATAATTGTAATGTTATATGAGTATAACATATAATGATGTCATTGGTGATAATTTTAATGTTATAGATGCACTCCGTATTATTTTTAATATTTAGGACATGTTTACTTCACAGGTTAGTAAACGGTGCTTATTAAGACTCGTGTTAATAAGCGGCGTATAAAATAAACGGTGTTGTAAGCTCATGTTTACTTCAAAGGATTTAAAACACTATTTAACATTAAAATGTCCAAAATAACCCTATAGATATATACACACACAAACATTCATGAACACAAGTATATAATATGTGTGGTCACCTCGTACGCTTAGTCGCTTACCCACACCCCTAACCCCTAATCCGCCCTGTACCTCCACCCCTCACTCTACCCCCAATTCCACACCCTCGACCCCCATCCCTACCCCCTACCCTTACCATGACCTTACCCTCCACCCTTACTCCCACCCATACCAACCCCCCAACTCGTAAGGGTAGGGGTAAGGTGGGGGTGGGGTATGGTCGGGTCAAGGGTGAGGTGGGGGTAGGGGGTAAAGGGGTAGGGGTGGGGTCGGGTCAAGGTAGGGGAAGGTGGTAGGGGGTACAGGGGTAGGGAAAGCGGTGGGGTGGGGTCGGGTAAGGTAGGGTAGGGCGGGATAGTGGTCAGGTCAAGGGTGGGGGTGGGGGTGGGGGTAGGGGTAAAGGGGTGGGGTCGGGGTCGAGTCAAGGTAGGGGAAGGTGGTGGGGTACAGGGGTAGGGTAAGGGGTGAGGGGGGTGTGGTAGGGCAGGTGGTGTCGGGGTCGAGGTAGGTGGGGGTGGGGGTATGGTCGGTCAAGGGTGGGGGTCAGGGTGGGGTCGGGGTAACGTAGGGTAGGGCGGGGTAGTTGGGTAGCAATAGGGTAAGGGCAAGGGGTAAAGGTAAAGGTAAATTCGGAAACTGAAAAAGCTTAAAGTGCTGCTTAATTAATACATGGGGGTGGTATGCTTAGTAAGCGGCACTTTAAGCATCTCTTTCGGTTAGTAAGCAGCGTTTTGAGCAACTTGTGTGTTACTTCACATGTCTTACTAACCTAACTGTGCCTTTAGCAGCGAAGTAAACGCCTCCTTAGTGATTATGTTATCATTTAAAAGTGTTAATTATTTCTTAGAATAAAAATGAGAACATCTAGTTGAAACGTCTATAAAATGACACGTGAGAATCTTAAACTCGGATGAAGGATTATTTAACTATTATTACGCCAAGCTATGTTATAATGCAAACTTTTAACTGGAATGCGACAAACAATCTCAAATCACTCAATGAGTCCCAAATTCAAAAAATCTCTCTCTTTTTAAACCGCTATAAATTTTTAATTTACAATTCAGTTTTCACAAAAAGAAAATTAAAATTCATAACATTTTTCACATGACACAAATATTGCATATATAAAAATAGAAATAAATATGAAGGCCACATAGGTGGAGGGTTTTAGACTCATAACTTTTTAAGTGCACTCAAGTTTTAAAATTAAGATCTCATGATTGCATAGTGCGGTTTAATGATGCAATTAGGGAACATTTTTTATTGCCTAAAAGTGTTAATTAGGGGACATTAAGTTCTAAAATATTTTATTTAAAAATAATTCAAATCGAATCAGCAGAATATATAACTGTCACAAGCATTCTCTATTGACACTTTCAATCAATAAATAAAATGTTCCCTTATTGCAGAATGAAATTGCGTTATACAATCATGAAATTTTAGAGCCCATTTGGTGACCCCAATATTTGACTTATTAGTTTTATAAGTCATTCTTTTCACCAAACGCGTAACTTTTTTCGCGCGATGAATTGTATGATAATCAAAATAAGTGGGCTTTGAGATACTTTTTTTGACTAAAGTTACTATAGCTGAACATTTTAGCTATTTCTAATATGTTTTTTTCTTTATTTTTATTAATAATATATATTTTAAATATGGCTACTTCATTATTAAGCAAATTCAGTCAATTCACTCAGAACTTCATCAATTTCAACATAATCAACCAATTTCATTGTTACCAAACAGACTCTTAATTTTAGAACTTCGATCTAGTTAAGAAAAATTTTGAACATAAAAGCCTCCACCAACCATATCTTTAGATTTACTTTTATTCTTATAGATGCAATATTGGTGTCATATGAAAGTTAATTGCAAGTTATGAATTTTGATATATTTTTGTAAAAATCATATTACAAATAAAATAATTATTGCATTTTTTTAAAAAGAGAGTTTTTGAATTTAGGTCAAATTAAGAGCACGTTTGGTAACACCAAAATTGGTTGAATCGGCTGATTCTACCGAAATATTTGAAGTTCTGGATGAAGTGGTTTGATTAGTTGATTCTGCTGAATTGTGGAAAAATTATAATTAAAATATATTTTATTCATAAAATAAAGAAGAAAAAAACTGAAAAATAGATAAAATGGCTCTCTACAACAGCTTCAGTCAATCCAGTCATAAAAGTAACTTCAACCTTATTTATGTTGACATTACACAACGTAACTTTACGCACAAAAACAAAAGTTATGTGCTAGATGAAAAAGTCAACTGATGAGGCTGATCAATCGAAAAACTGGATCACCAAACGAGCTCTAAGTGATTTGATTTGTTAGCTTTAGGTTGCTAGCTTCATAACATTCGCTCCCTAATTTGGCAATTAAGAGAAAGTTGAAAAGTGAGTTAGGGGTTTTAATTTATTAACTAAGGTTCATTTCAGCAATATCTTGAGAACTACTTTTAACTCCATCCTAATTTGGTAAATAAATTTTTCTTTAAAATTATTTCGAAAAAACTCTTAATTATCTTATAGTGATTATTTACGTATAAGTATTAAATTACATTAAAATCCATTGACATCTAAGTTGTCATTAAGACCTAAAATAAGGTATCCATGTTATTCAAAAATTCAATTTTATAATATGAATAGTTATACGCCACTGTCAAAATACTAAAAATCTCAAGTTTAAATAATAATAGAAATTACTCCAAATAGGACTAAAACTATGGAAAAAAACTCAAAATAGGACTTACTATGTTTTTCTTTTCAAAATAGGACCATATTAGTCCTATTGGAAACATACCTATTTTTTGATTCCATTCTTACCCTTCCTTTAAATATTAGTTAATTAAATGTTTAATTCATAATAAATTCGAAAAAAATTCAAAAATTCGTAAAAAAATAATTAAAAAATTTATAAAATAAAAATTTTAAAAAAATTATTTTTTTAAAAAAATTATTAAAAAAATAGTAAAACTCCATAAAAATAATATAAAAAAAAACATGGATGTCTTTCCCACCGCCTGTACTACCTCCCTGCACCACCATCTCCAGCTGGTGAAAAAATGTCATTTTCCCTAAAAACTACTATTTTTTCTGAAAATACCAAAAACATGACATATTTCTCTTTGAGAATGCCATCATTTTCATTGTTTTCTGCCATAAATATGGCATTCGTAAAAAACTTGGCATTTTTTTCCCTGGTGACTGGAGATGGTGGTGCAGAGGCGGCAGAGGCGGCGGTGAATTTTATTTTATTTTTTTGAGTTTTTTATTTTTTTTTATTTTTATATTTTTTGAAAATAAATAAATAAATTAATTATTATCGAAATATTTTTATTAGTTTTTGGTATTTTATACAAATTATTATTTTTTATTATTTTATTATGAATTAAAACATTTCAATAGCTAGAAGGGTATATTTGTCCAAGACACACATAATTAGTCTTATGAAAACATAGTTTAATTTTTTGTCCTATTTGTGCAAAGTGAGTGACTTTTAGTCCTATTTTGATAATTAATCCAAATAATAACGGTTATCAACCATGCAGTTATGACTGTTGTATATTAGAAAGTGTAAATTGTAGACATCGATGACACATATAGAGTATATTTTTTGTAAGCAAAAAAAAAAAATCATCCACATATATCATGATATGACAAAATATGTGTTCTTATATGAATAAATATATTGTTCATATTAATAAATTTTTCCCGTGCATCACACGGGTAGAATACTAGTTAATTTAATAATGAAAATTAATAAGTAGAAAATTGTAATGAATGGTGTTTAATTAATTTTTACTAATATACTGATCATTGAATATTTATTGTATGAACTTATATTTTATGGTATTAAGTTATTGTACTTTTATTTTTCAAAAATGTAGAATCCTAAAATTAAAGTTATTTTTATTTTAATATTTAATTAGATAATGGGTAAAAATATATGCATCTACTCTTCTTTCCCGTGCGTATGCACTGTACTATACTACTTTGGACAAAAATAAGACCTATCTATGGCCGTCTTCTACGAATCGTCTCCCATCCCCATCTATCGCACTTCCCATTTCTCAGAGCTATGGCACTAAGGATTGATTTGAGCTGCAAGGCGAGCTGCGAGGCCATCGGCAATTGTGAGTTGCGAGGCCATCGGCGATTGCGAGCTGCTAGGCGAGCGGAGAGAAGTTATGGCAAGGAGCGACTGTGATGGTGACGGTGGGCTAAATTTGGACGTCGGAGAACGTCAAGTCGTCAACTATGTTCAACTTGTCTCTTTTCCTTCTATTTCTTTTCGAGCGTCAGCTAGATCGGCGAGCAACGGTGGGCTAAATTTGGACGGTTAGTGTTGCAGGGTGGTGGTCCGGCGGTTGGGCAGATCTGGCTAGGGTTGGGTAAATTTGGACGGTCCGCTGAAGATCTGTCTGGCCGTTGAAAGGGTGTTGCGAAAGGTGTTGGGGATGGGGGCAAGGGGATGAGGAGGGGCTGTGGCAGGGGAGGGGGCTGAGGAGGACATGGTAAGGGCGGTGGCTGTAGTATGGGCCGTGGTCAGGGGAGGTGGTGGTCAGAATCAGTTAGGGCGGTGGTGGTTGGAACTGATTGGGGTTGTGGTGGTCGGTCCGGTGGAGGTCACTGGTCAAGTTGTTCAATGGCCGTGTTGGTCATGGTCGGATTGCTCATTGATCGGGTCGGTCACGGTCGGATTGGTCAAGGTTGGAGTGGTCACTGTCGAATTGGGCACGGTTGGATTGGTCACATTCGAATTGGTCACGGTCATTGATCGGGTTGATCATTGTTCGATTGATCACAGTCATTGATCGGGTTGATCACTGATCAGATTGGTCATTGGTCAGATTGATCACTGGTCGGGTTGGTCACTGACCGTGTTAGTCATTGATGGAATTGGTCATTGCCAATGGTAGTAGTTTAGTCTCATTTTTTTATTTTTTTAAAAAGTGATCATGTATTTGTCCAAAGCATTGTTTTTATACTCCCTCCGGTTCTCAAAGAGCTTCACAGTTTGACTTCACACAGATTAAGAAAATAAATTTGACTTTACTGTGGAGTGTGGAGTGCACTGTTTGACACTGTTTGGACACCGTTTGACATTGTTTTGTACTGTTTTGGTGTAGATAATTTGCCAAATAAGGAAATAAGAAGAAGTTTGAAGTTAATTTTGGGACTTCCCGAAAAGAAAAGTGAGAAGTTGTTTGAGAACCGAAGGGAGTATTATTTATGGACAAATCCCTTTAAAGAAGATCTTTTCAATCTAATTGCCTCAAACATACTCCAAATTCCATCATCATTAAGACTCCGTATCTTTTTAACTACGTTAACTCAAAAATCATATTCATTAAACTGTACGTTAATGTGTTCTTTTCTCTAAGAAGCAAGTACGTCACTTCTACGAAACATTTAAAACTATGGAGCATTAGATAAATTTCACTTTTCATTTCTTTTAATTCTTTGCGTGTAATAAAGTCTTAGAGACATGTGATGTAATAATTAAATTAATTAATAGACACAAGCATAATTATTGCTTGTTATATATGAACAAATAGAATAATTTTAATCGGATTAATAATTCAAATTCAAAAATGAGAATTCCAATTCAAACAAGTAGAATATGGATATAAATACAAATATATTTTCCGAATTGAATAGGTTTTAAGATAGGTGATGAGAAATTTGATTTGCTTGTCATTGTCTCAGTTAAGTCCATTACAGGATCATCGAATCCGATTGCTTCTATGTAGATAATAGATTCTAAATCTGATTCGATGGCAGACGACGGATAGAATATCTTTTGTCATTTTGTATCTTGTTTACATTCTGTTAATTTATTATAAGTCAAGTTCTTCCAAAAAAATTGAGCAGTTTTATAATATATGCAAGTATCTATTAAGTCTTGAAGTTTCATCATAAAATGTCAACCTCATAGCATAAGAACATCAAGCTTTGTATGTCGAATTGTATTTTTATACACAGCCGGTATGAGACAACTTAATACGCCCCGCGAGATGCTGACTCATTAGAGCAAACCAATCTTGTAGTCCATGTACTCGTTGTTCACACTTACCAGGATATAATTGCTCGTTGCAGCTTAATTTGTTTTGATGTCATATTAAGACTTGAAACTCCATCATAAAAGACTAACCTAATACAAGGAACAACTGAGAGCTTTATATTTTGATTTATATTTTTATACATGAATGAACATCATTGTATTCACTACTTGAATCGAACAGAACTCAATTTGTGTGTGTGTGTGATACTCCATACTTCATATATAAATAACTACTCTATATATTACATATGAAAAATATTAATAACATAATATTGATTTACTTGAACCTATAAGATAAGTTGTGGGATTTATATATTTTTAGCGTTTTTGCTAGTCATGAATTTTCAAAGTAACTTATTTGGACAGTATGATCTCTGTTAACTTATTTACATGGATACTCCCTCCGGTCCTTAATTAACTTTACATTTTCCTTTTGGGACCGTCCCATATTAAACTTTACACTTCTTTATTTGCCTTATTTGGCAAACAAATCTACAGCAAACAGTGTCAAACAGTGTCAAACAGTGTCAAACAGTGTCAAACAGTGTACTCTATAGTAAAGTCAAATTTATTTCCTTAATATGTGTGAAGTCAAAGTGCAAACTTCATTAAGGACCGGATGGAGTATTAATTTGAGGAACTTAATTTTAATTCTACTCTGATTTGTATGAAAGATATGATGTGCTATGATAAATGAGGAAATAGAACAAACCATACGCTATTATTATTTTAATTACTTTGATAAATCTGACATTTAATTCTTTCCTGATTAGAATTTGAATGTGCTCAGATATAACAAACGAAGTGAATAAGAATATAAAAAATGATTTGATATAATGGTATTTTTACCTTTATTCCTTTCTTACCACTTAAAATGACATATATATAGGTAATTCTAAGGCGGATCAAATAAAGTTCTCAATCTATACAGCCTATACTTGGAATTAGCTTCAAGAGAAAAAACTTAAGTCACTAGAACAAATTAATGGGAAGGTGTTGTCTACATTGAGAATCAAATTCATTAAACTTGGATAATAATCTAAATCAATGGAAAATAATACACAAGTGCGTATTTTTAGTAATTGTGGGCTATGATTAGCTCGACTTAGACTACTTTATTTTAATTTTTAAATCTTTGTATTCTATACTTGGTGTATAGCATTACCACATTCCATCACCTTTGACTACAATAAATTAATAATCCTCTCCGATCGAAAAAAAAATGAAGAATCAAACTATTAAACTATATTCCTCAATCTAGACAACACCTTCCCATAAATTGGTTACTGGTCAAATTCCAATATTTTAAAATTACTGTTTTTTTTAAATTAAAATTGCCTAGTTATATGTCCAAAAAGGCCTTTTTTTTACTAATATTACTAAATTAAATAAGAAAGACAAATATATGACTATGTTTTCAGTTTCCAAAAATATGACTGAACATACTTTTCCTTTCCCTTATTAAATACGGATTATTAAATTTTTTATTATTTTTGTATTATATTTATTAAATTCCCTTATTTATATTTATTGATTGTTCTCAACCACCACCACAACCATCACAGTCGGAAGTATCACCACCACCGCACCGCTGGCAGTACCGTTGCAGCCTCCGACAGTGTCTCTGCCATCAGAGTCAGCACAGATCTGCTGCACACATCTCTATTGACTCCAGCCTTGTCCGGTGACTATGTTTGTCGACGCCCAGTGACTCATCCATTGCTTAGTGACGACAATGTTCAGTGACAACCGCCGTCTCCATTCAGTGAAACCCTGTGCTCAATTCCAGTGACTAGCGATTGTCACCACAATGACCATTTCCGCAGTGACTGTCGTGTCCCATGACTGTCCCACAGTGACTCACCAGTCCCAACCCCTTTCTCTAGAATTGCATAGCTAGTGCCATATCCCCCCTCCCCACTCCCAACCTCCCATCCCCTTCCCCGGCGCTGCACAGCTAGTGCTCCACCTCCCGCACCCCACCCCACAAGCTGAAAACAGAGCTATCGCACCTCACAAAGACTTTGACGTCCGTAGCCATTGTTGATCGTCGTTGCCCCTGCGTCGTCGTATCCAAAGTCGATGGGTTCGTCACTATCAACCCCAATCGTGCACAATAGAAAGAGAAGAAGATGAGAAGGGCAGGATTCACGATGGGGGCAGCGAGGGTGAATGTGTGTGGCGACGGCGGATGTGCCCAACGGCCGCAAATGTGCTGAAATCTAAGATGGAGATATATGGGATAGAAGATGTGGAGCCCTAAATCTTTGACACAGTTTGACTTGTCAAGAATTAAGAAAAAATGTTACTGAGGGGTAAATTTTACTGTAGAGTACACTGTTTGGCAATGTTTGAACACTGTTTGGCACTAATTGACACTGTTTTGCACTGTTTTGGTAAAGATTTGTGTACCAAATAAGGAAATAAGGAAGTGTGTCATTGATTGTGAAACTGCCAAAAAATGAAAGTGTGTCAAAGATGGTGAAACGGAGGGAGTAGGTTCCTTATCGATAAGAGGCCTAAAAAATAAAATGTGTCGATATAGGGCTTGAATGATTACCTAACATATTATAGATTTTGATTTATTTAATTTCTTCTAATTTTGTTGCTAAATTGTGATGATTGTGTATTTACAAAATTTTATTAGTTTAATAAGATTATATAATATTTATTTTTTAAAAAAATAATACGAAGTATAAATTAAAATTCATGAAGTTTAGATCTTAGATTAATAGTTATGATCATCCGAGTCTTATATCGACACATTTTATCTTTAGATATCTTATTATGTGTGAACTTATTGTGGTAAAATTCCTAATCATATACTCTGTACTTTGTACTCAGAAAGTTATTAACATTACATTATTTAAATAAAACCTATGAAAGAAAATGTCAGATTTCCCAAAATAAGAATAAATGAAGTTTGGAATTACAACGTAGGATTACTATGTTTTTATTTCCGAAATAGGACTAACATGACCATATTTACTGTCATCGAGTAGGTGTGACTGCCAAATAGTTGCAGTATTTATTATAATTAATTGTAGTATTTTTCGATCATGGCAGTATTTATTATAATTAATGACAGTGTTTATTATAATTAATGGCAGTATTTTTCAATCATGACAAAATTTTTCATATATAGCAATAACAATTCCTATTTTAAAAAAAAATCCTATTTTGAAATTTCAAAATAGGATGAGGTGTCATCCCTTTTTTTTCAAACCTCATCTATTCCAGGGCAATTTATTAAATTAGTTATATTTCCATATAAGTAAAGTCGGTCGTGTAAAATACTTAAAATAGAATGGAGAAAGATGAAGTAGAAAATGAGCTAAAAGTCTATAAGTTGGTTGAAGAAAAGGCTTTCTAGTGCTCGATTTCGCGGAAGGGCAAAGGAACTCTCTCTGGTTCTGTCTGCGAAATCAACAGATCTCAGCTGAAACAGTGAGAAAGAGAATGATTGGCGGAGGAGGGAGGAAGAACGCCGGCGGTCGAGCAGTTTCGCCATTTCTGTTGGTGCTCATTTCCTTGGGCTTCTTCTTCGCCACTTACAATTTAGTGACACTCCTCATCCACCAACGACCATCCGCCTCCAGCGGCCACGGCGGAGACTTGTCTTCCACTCTACGCCGCGGTGGTAACCCCAAGTTCCACGTTGCTCTCACGGCCACTGATGCTCCGTACAGCAAGTGGCAATGCCGGATCATGTACTATTGGTACAAGAAGGTGAAGGACTTATCTGGGTCAGATATGGGAGGTTTTACCCGCGTTTTGCACTCGGGTCGCCCAGATAACCTCATGGAAGAGATCCCTACCTCAGTTGTTGATCCCCTTCCCGAGGGCATCGATCGGGTGAGAATTGAAATGCTATAATATATCCTTGCATTAATTTGAGTTCTCACTATTTACCACAAACCAGTCTTAAAATGCCGTTTTGTTGCTTAAATTATTGTTTATTTAAAAAATGAATATGCTCTTAGGAATTCATCTATGCAAGAACATTGAATTTTGCTAGTTTCATTATTAGAATTACTGTTGGAGCTAATATCCACCCGATGCGGTTATTATTAGAGCTCTGCTTAAGTGGTACAGAGTATGTTGCTTGATAAGTCTGCATGGTTACAATGTAAAAGATGTTTATGGAATGTTATACTGGAAGTGTTTTTATATAATGTCATTTCTGTTTTGCATTCTTAGAGTAATGCATTATTTGCTTTGCAACCATGAGCTCAAAATTGAACTTCTCTTGAACATCAAGATAAATCGAGGGATGTGCATTTAAGGGAAGGGCATTCTAATTCCTGATAGATCAGAGAGTACATGTGCATTTAAGATTGTAATACTCAACATATTAGACCATAAAAGGGAACTTAAGTAGATTCTCCATATATATATTGATGATTAACATAGAGAACTGCAATAGGCTATAAGTACAAAAGGAGCACATTTTTTAATGTGAAAGTGCATCTAGTAGTTACCCATTGAGTTTTAAGCAAGACTATTAAAAAGTAGCGGATGGTAGCTGCTCATTTCAAAACCTAATGTCCAGCAGACGGTGCATATTAATCCGTTTTTTTAATCACTTTGTTTATTAAAGGGTTTAGATCTTTACCTCTAAAACTTGAGGATTTTGTCTCACCACCTTGAGACTTATAGAATATACAACTTGCGAAAAGGCTTTAACCATTGGTAGGGTTAGGGGAACAAGGATATTTGTATTTTCACCTCTAGTTTGTTCCGGCGGTCTAGCTCCATCAGATATTCTAAAAGGCTTGTTAAGTATTGAATTATTCTCTTGCTCTAAGGAGCAATCGGTCTCTTAGATTTGTTGGTTTATACTCATTTCAATGCTTTATGCAGGGTTACATTGTACTAAACCGACCATGGGCCTTCGTTCAATGGCTGGAGAAAGCAGTGATTGAGGAAGAGTATGTCACTTGTGTGCTTGCAACTGCAGAAGTGTTTATTTTTATCTCTCTCAGATGTTATATAGTATTAATTTTAGTATGAATGGTGACTGATGCAGATACATTCTAATGGCAGAACCTGATCACATATTTGCAAATCCTTTGCCAAATTTGGCCTTGGAAGGGCAGCCAGCTGCATTCCCCTTCTTTTATATCAAACCTGCAGAGAATGAGAAAATTATAAGAAAATTTTATCCAGAGGAAAGAGGCCCCGTAACTAATGTTGATCCTATTGGCAATTCTCCAGTAATAATAAAAAAGGTAAGGCTACTCTTAAAGTAGCAATGTGTAAGGCCTTGATATGCTAAACAAGATTACTAACATGCTCTAATTTAGTGAATTCTTCACAAAGGTTCATAAAAAGAATAAAAGCCATGACTGCTCAGATTTTGCCAAAGGCAAAGCTATTTCGTAGACAGTAGACTATAATTTACCCTTTTGATTTTATTGACCCATTAATATGTGCTTTTTGAAAATATGAGTTTGCTGTTTTCTCTAAATTTATTCCGTTTCATTTTATTTCATGTTGCAGTCGGTTCTTGAAAAAATTGCTCCAACATGGATGAATGTTTCTTTGAGAATGAAAGATGATACTGAAGCTGACAAGGCTTTTGGATGGGTTCTAGAAATGTGAGTTGTATTGTATGGCTGTATACTTGCTTTGTTTTTCAAATATTGAATGCCATGTTGTCCTGCTAGCCTTTTTTATTTGCCTGTAATTTTTTTGTTTCTCAGGTATGGCTATGCAGTAGCATCTGCTTTGCATGGTGTAAGGCATACTCTTCATAAAGACTTCATGCTGCAGGTATTTATGAGCTAGAACACCTACCCCCACCCCACCCTCTTCGCGTTTGCGTGCTTACTTTATCCCTTTTTGTGTGTGTACTATTTATCAGTAAAACCAACAGTTATTTCTTCAGTCTTTCTGTTCAAGATCTTCTTACAGTTTTTTTTCTTTTTAATATAACTATACATACAATATAAAAATACAGAGGATATAAATTCTATTGCAACTTCTAAATAAATTATTATGAGAAGTAATTGTAAATAAGTTAAGGGAATCCTAGCAGCATGAGCAAAACACATGAAATGGGGTGAATATAATCCTAGCAGTAATATACTGATTACTGACAATTTATTATTTGTCTGCTGACAAAAGATTGATATTTATTTCAGCCTCCCTGGGACACTGAGGTTGGCAAAAAGTTCATCATTCACTATACGTATGGTTGTGATTACAATATGAAGGTGAGTTTTCTCAACTGCACATTTTATTAATTCAGTGTCGACATCTTTTCAGTTCAAGGGTATGAAATAAATATACGCATCATTGTCCTACTCTTATGGTGATTTTGTCAGGGAGAACTGACATATGGAAAGATTGGAGAGTGGAGATTTGACAAAAGATCCTATCTTCAGGGCCCTCCACCGCGGAACCTTCCTCTTCCTCCTCCAGGGGTTCCTGAAAGTGTGGTATGCAAACTCCCTTGCCCTTGTTTGGTTTGGGGATTCCTACAGGGAGGGGGTCAGGGGATGATATAACTTGTCAATGAAAAGAAGATGCAAAAATTCACGGTAGTCATTTACTCATTTTGCAGCCCAAAGCTATAACAAATACATAGAAAATTTAGTGCGGTAAAAAGAAGCACCCCCCTCTTTCCCTCCAAAATCCCGTAGAACATATAATAGAAAACATGTACAATAATGTTGGAGTTGCTCATCCTTTAAAAGTTACCGTTTTAAAGATGAAACCCTAGGTCTTAACAGCATAATCGTATTTGGTAAAAGTGTAACATAAACGTTCTAAACTCGCCCTGCTGACAAATAAAATACAAATAAAATCATAATCAATTCTTGAACTCTTTTAAATGGTTTCATTTGTTTATAAACATGTACAATGTTGCAGGTGAGACTGGTGAAGATGGTGAACGAAGCGACAGAAAATATTCCTGGGTGGGACACAAACTAAAAAATATATACCCCAACCGGGAGAGAGCGGTTAACTTCACTGCCTGTGTACAAGATTACTCATTCCCGCAACTAGGAATGTTCACACAGTGAGTTTGAACAGAGTACATTATTGAATCCAACAATGAGGAAAATATCATGAGCAGTCAAAATCAGTCTGATTTCTTGCTCTCTTGCTTTGTCTACCCATGGTAACCAATCTAATGCTCAAGAGCGTATCAAATATTCTTTTGTAGAAATCTGATCATTGATTTTAAGTTCTATTTCATTGTAACTTTGATGATCACTAACTTACTTTGAAACAATGTCATTATCCCTTACTAAAGTTACTCCGTAATCTAATTGTTATATTGAACATTTTGTTTTTTTTTGTATTTGATTATCACATCATCTGTTAAATGACATATTGTATTTAATATTTATATTTGTTTTATTGAACTAATGGAGATTCAATGGTTGTAAAGGATTTGTTTTTATGATAAACAAATATTCATGTTATGGATCTGGTTCAAAGAATCGGACTGGAGTACTGGACAAGCCGGGTCAGCCCAGAACCCGGTGAACTGGTATAAAAGTAAACATGTTTTGGAATTACAAAACATGACTTCTATTTTCTTCCGAAATAGGTGTGTGATGGCATTATTTACTTTCATGTTCGAGTCATTATTACTATCAAAATGGTTGCAATAATAGGCATTATCATGGCTGTATTTACTGTCATTAATGGTAGTATTTTTTCAATCATGGCATTGATGACTCATATTTTGAAAATAAAACATACTACCTCCGCCCCCTTAATATCGGGACGGAAGAGAGTAGTGTGATTTTTAAGAAAAGTAAAATTATGTGGTTGATAATGAATTGATAAAATGGAAATAAAGTAAAAATGAATTAGAGTCACAAATATGTTACCAAATATTGTATGTGACAACAATAGAGGGACATCCAAAAATGGGAAAATGAGACAACTATAGGGTGGAGAGAGTAACCGTTATATTTTGGAACTCTAAAACATATTGACATATTTAAGGCAATTTCTCAATTTAAAACATCCTAAACAATTGAGCTTATGAATGTAGATAATTCACTGGCTTCTGGCTGTGAATACCATTTTCCAAAAACGGGTGGGAGGAATCAAAACCTAGACTGATTTGGAGGCCAATTAATAACTCGGTTGTACAGTACTCAATGTACAATCGGATATTTTATTTTAAAACAATTTGGTAATGTTCAAAAGAAATTAATATTGATATTTAAATATAAAACCAGCACACAACAATTTCTTTGATTGATGTAGCGATCATGAAACTAATAATATAAATATAGACGATTTTGTTTCCAAAAAATCTAAATAAGCAAGAGTAATTACTTCTATGATGATTGAAATAATTGATTTTCCTAAACGGCGTCTGATTTAGACGATCTTAATTAGGCCAATTTGTGTATGATTTTCCTCCAAAATGGGAGTAGTAGTCTAGTACTCTAGTACAATTCTAGTTTTGTTCCCAATTGTTTGATAATTTTCAATAGGTATTAAATGGAACTAGAATCGTAGCCGGACTCAAACCAGTATAGAGCATGGGCAGGACCGCAGGAGGAAGACCTTACCAGAAATTTCCCATCCCGAACTCAGTTAGGGGGGTGGGGCCGTGGGGGTCCTCAAGTCTACAAACAAACAGATCAGGAACCTCCTCTTGGATCAACGTAGGGGTGGACTTAGGGGTGGACTCGAGTCCGGGTTGGGCCTAGGCCCAGGTGGGCCGGCGGTTCAGGAATGGTGGACCCGGGACCAGCCCAGGTAGCCACCAGGTCCGGGTCGGACCTCCAGTTTGGATTTTTTTTTTTTTGCTTTCCTAATCCCCCTCACCCCCCACCCCCCAAACCCATCCTAGCCATCAAGCCCAACCCGGGTGGAACCCCAAAAATGAAAAGAAAAATAAAAAAAATCCAATTTGGCCCGGGCCCGGGCCCAACCCGGCCGGGCCGTTCACCAAATTTGAGACCCGAGCCCGGACCCGCCCTACCCCCCGAGCCTAGGCCCCAAGAACCGGGTCGGTCCCGGTCCCGCACAGTAACGGACCAGGCCGGTCCACGGGCCGGGTGGCCCGACCCGAGTCCAACCATAGGTGGACTGGGCCGGGTCCAGGACTAGGCAGGCTCATGGTCCAAAAATATCAATCCCGGTACCGGCCCAGGTAGATACGGGGTACCGGGTCTAGCTACCTGGTCGGACTCGACCGGGTCAGGCCAGAAGTCTTCCCAATTAAAAAAAAATTGTTTGTTGGGCCCAAGCCGGTCCACTAAATATTGATGCCGTATTCCGTTGCTTCTTCACTCGGGTCAGGCCTCCTGGTCCCGGTCCCGGTCCCAGTCAACCAGGCCAGACCGGACCTGCACAGTGCCAAGTCAGGCTATCCCATGATTCCCGTCCCACTCCACCCCTAGCCCTAGATCAAGCCATCATACACTCGAGCTGTCGAGCACAAGTTCACTTCAGACGAGTCTTACTGAATATTTTGATCCCTTTGGGTTGACTTTGTATAAAATTGCCCAGAATTTTATAACATTTTAAAGTCATAATTATTAGGGGAAAATGTGTTCCAACAGGTAGTTCATATCCTCATTTTAAAGCAGATCAATAAAATAATAAGCTAGCAATTAGTTAGTAATGCTAAAAGAATGATATGAAATGCTGTTGGGAAAATACGTAGTACGGAGTACTAATTAAGAGGCAAGAAAATATTTACTCGTGCTTTTTAAGAATAAAAATCTGATACAACAACAAATCAGTGCCTCATCTTCCCAACGAGTCAGGATTGTCTTTTTTTCTTCTACTGTTGTGTATTCTCAGAGATTTACTCAGTTTTTTTGTTTTCTGCGGCGGTGGAGTCGTCTTCATTAACTTCCGACGCCTTAGATTTGGACTCATCGAACCCCAGCAACTGTACATAAAGAAAGTAAAAGAATCACCAAATAATACAAACACTGTGCACCACTTGGGTACGCATGATCAGCAAAGCAACAAAATACAAAGATAATAGGGAGTAGAAGTTATGAATATATATAGCCCGTTTGATAACACGAAAATCGACTGATTTGGGTGATTCTGCTGAAATTTAAGAAAAAAATATATTTCTGCGGTTACATTGGTTGATTCTACTGATTTAAGAAAAAAAAAATTTTAAAATATATTTTATTAATAAAATAAAGAAAAAATTATATGTAAAAATAATTATAATGTTCCTCTACAGTAACTTCAGCCAATACAGCCAGAAAAGTAACTTCAACCTTACCTTTTCTTATTATTACACAATTAAACACGCAAAAGCAAAAGTTACGTGTTTGGTGAAAAAATTGGCTGATAAGTCTGATAAGACAAAAAACAGTGTTACCAAACGGCCTCATAATATAGACTTCTATATTTATATATGTACACATACAGGTTTTACATCGCCGTTCCAAAGGCAATGCACGGCCAAAAATCCAATCACAGCTGGTACAATGTATAACAGTGCTGGCTGTAATATTATGAGGATTACAAAATGGGGTCAAAGTCAAGAAAATGAAGATATTAGGAAGCACTAAAGCACACGCATTTTTGTTAGCGGTGTTAGATTTGAATATTACTAACCTGTGCAGCTTGAAACCAGTTCATCACAAAGATGGTCAGAGCCAAACCGGCTGTGTAGCCTATGAATGAGCTTGTGAAGTATTGGCTTGACCTTCCTCTGGAGACGTCAAAGCGGAGTGCCAATGCGACAAAGATTCCTGTGCATATATGGTGCATTATTTAAAACATCACGAATGGTAAATCCATTCAATTTTTGATGCAGCACATGAAACTCATTGCAAAAATAAAAAAGATAATATACATGTTTAAACAAAAAAAAAATATGGCTGGCTTAATTAGTTAATTAATTTTCAAGTTACAATGTGGCGTGTTGGGTGGTCCCAAAAAGTTCCTTATGCACACACACACATTAATATGGTGCAGTTCAAACAAAATTAAGTCTTTCCATGAAAAACAAATCGAAAACCATCAAGGATGATGCCCTTTTAAGTCGAGTCTTGAACGTTAAAGATGAACATGGTGGCAGAAATTGCACTTGATTATAATTTTGCAAACGCATTTTTTCATTTCTTTCTCCTAATTCTTTTGAAACCTTAGAACCACAATCTAATGCATCACATTGGTTCTCACTTTTGACATACGGATCATATTTATTTGATTCAAATAATACACCACACCCACACATATTGATTTGAAGAAACCAAGTAATTCCTGGTAAATGTAAAACCAGAGCTGCCACAGTAAAATGGAGGTTATACCAGGTATAACAATATCCCCAAGGCCCAGCATTGAAAATGGACGTTGAGAATCTGCAGTCGGGAACAAAAGCTGCGAGATTTGAAACAACAGTTAGATACTTGATACACACCTAGATAATGAGATGGAAAAGTGGTTAAATGCAAATAACAGTCACAAACCTTGATAGGAGCATCAAAGGACTTTGCAACACTAACCATCACTGGGGTAAAAAAGACCCAGAAAATGTCATATACGAAAAGTCCAGCCTGCATTTTATACGGCCGTCTTTAACTGGCTAAAGGTGTAGACTAGAATTTAAATAAGAAAAAATACATATTGAAACATAGAGTCCCTTGTGAAAAGAAAAGGGTTACAGATTCCTCGTAATAAAGAAATGCCAGTCATGGCATACATATAGCATTGAAAGCTACTCTCATTTTGTCAAAAAAAAAACAATATTTGCACGGTCAACTTCTTCACCGTAAAGAAAATACCTAGTCTAAGGAGGTAAAATATATTGACAATATGTTTGCGCGCACTCGCAATTGAGCAAAAGTATTCTCACCAAAAGGATGGCGCCAGTCTTGAATGAACCAAGAGAAAGCATTTCTATGCCCTGAAACAGAATATGAAAAAAACAAGAAATATATCATGCAAGTCAATAAATATAAACATGATAAGAACAAAAAATACCATAGCACCATATCACACTTCGCAAATTGTTATGATGAACTCCAGTTGTTCCACTTTATTTGTCTTCTACTCTTTTTGTCCGTCATAACTCATAAAATAATTTCAGTTTGCTGGATTGAAACAAAACTAACTTCTTATTTTTAAAGGCATCCTCATTCATAAATCATAAGACTTTCGGGGATTAATAAGATGATAAAAAGGGCAGCCCTGTGCCGTCCCGCAAGACGATGGTCCGAGTAAGGATCCCACAACAAGGATTAATTAGATGATGTGGTAAATCATTTCAGACATCAAGATTTAGTGGAATAGATGATTTAGGGAGACATTGGACACCTATGTAGCACGGAAAAGCGAAACGTGAGACGTGAAACGGGAAATGCAAGAAACAGCATTTTCAAAACTGTAGGACACGAAACGTGGGGTAAGCGCTTAGAGCATCTCCATTCATGATCTTCAAAATTACGGTTTTTATGGTTTATTATTGCCACATCACTGCCATGATCTCTATTTATCTAGATTTTCATGAGACATACACTTAAATTCAGAATCTCTCACTTAAATTCACTCACACACTACCTACCCTAACACACTATTATGTACTCCGTAATATACATACCAACACAAATAAATTTCATTTTCATTTACCCCAGTGCCGCAAAGGCTCCCACCTACGGTGGGGTAAGGAGGGGTCGGATGTACGCAGCCTTACCCCTGTACTAAAGCACAGAGAGACTGTTTCCGGATGACCCATAGTGAAAATCCCGTCCAAAATTGCATGGACTGACTGCTGCTTCATAACAAAGAAGCGCAGACAGTTTAGTGAGCCATTTTGCTTTATTCCATCATAATCTCAAATAATAATGCATCATATCTACAAAAACATAAACTTCTCTAAAAACATAAACTTCTTTAATAAAGTTAAAAGGTATAAACTCTTAGCCACATTTAGCATTTACAAAATTGATTCCCAGCTTCATCAAAAATTGAAATTAAAAGTAAACAATGCGGATATTATTGTATGCGCACATTACATCACATACAATGTTAGGAATAGTGTAGGAAAACTACACATGTATTTCTTTGTAAAGCAAGGTAACTGCTTTCTGTTAGACTTCGGTTATGTTAGCTATGACTACTTCCTGTATAAATACTCTGTAATATCTGATTCTAAGTAAGATGATTTCATTTCTGCTTCTACCTTGCTTCATTTCTATTATGGTATCAGAGCTTTGCTCGATCTAACCATGACGAACTCTGCGTCTGATTCCTCTTCTTCTTCGCAATCATCTTCTCACATTGCTAATCAATCTTCGCCTATTATTTTTCATCATCCTCTACCTATTAAACTCGATTCAAACAATTTTCTGTTTTGGCGCCATCATGTTGAATCAGTGATCCGAGCTCATAAACTTCTCAAATTCATAGAAAGTCCTCAGATACCAGATCGTTTTTCAGTTGATGAAAATGGAGCGAAAACGGCTAACGAAGCATACAACACCTGGGAGCAACAAGATCAAATGCTGTTTTCGTGGCTCTTAGCTTCGCTTTCAGAATCACTTCATGCTCGCGTCATCTGGTGCAAGCATTCGCATGAGCTATGGAGTGAAATTCAGAATTTCTTCCGCTCCAGTATCATCGCGCGAGCTCGTCAACTGAAATCGGAACTGTATAACACCGGGAAAGGTGATCGTTCTATTTCTGAATACTTGCTTCGTATTCAAACAATTGTTGATAACCTAACTTCTGTCGGCGAGCCTATATCAACCAAGGATCACATCAATGTGATCCTTGAAGGTCTTCCTGAGGATTACGAGTCACTCATATCATCGGTGTCCTCGCGAAGTATCTTAGATCCTGTTACCTTATCTGAACTTGAAGGTCTTCTGCTAGCAAAAGAATTGCGACTGAAGAAACTTCGTGAGTCCTCGCAAAAAACAATATTTGCTGCTAATGTTGCTCGACCTGAATCTTCCTCTCAAAATACTGAAACCGAAGCTCAGGACAATTCAGAAAATGCTTCAGCTCAAGTTGCTCAGTTTGATACTTCTGCTCAGTTTGACCTCTAATATCAACTCCTCCTACAGAGGTAGAGGTCGTGGAGGTTTCAATAGGGGCAGAGGTGGTCGTTCAGGTGGTAGAAGCTCAGTTACTTGTCAAGTTTGTGGGAAAAATGGTCACAGTGCACTCGTTTGTTACCACAGATACAATCCAGCCTATACTGTTACCAGTCCTTTTCCTATGCAACAACAGCTTTCTCGTCCTATTCAGATCATTCACAAAGTTTCTCACTGAAAAAGGTATTAATCATAGAGTTATCTGTCCTCATACACACCATCAAAATGGTGTTGTTGAAAGGAAACATCGCACCATTGTTGAGAAAGGTCTATGTCTCCTTGCACATTCTTCTTTGCCTTTCAAATTCTGGGACACTCCCTTTGCCACTGCTGTACATCTTATCAACAAACTTCCATCAAAATCTATTGCAAATCTCAGCCCACATTTCAAACTTTATGGTACTATTCCTGAGTATACCTTTCTCAAAGTTTTTGGTTGCTCCTGCTATCCTTTCATTAGGCCTTACAATAAACATAAAATGGATTACCATTCCAAGGAATGTGTTTTTCTGGGATACTCTTCTCATCACAAAGGCTATAAATGTCTCTCTCCATGTGGCAGAATTTATCTTTCCAGGGATGTTATATTTGATGAAACCAAATTTTCTTACACTACTCTTTTTCAATCCCCATCCAGTTTATCTCCAAGTGTCCCAGTTTCCTTATCAGCCCCAATAGCAATTCACTCTCCTTCTCATTCATCTTCATTCCACTCTGACAATGGTGCCACTCCTACATCCAATTCCAACAGTTCAAATTCTTCTTCTAGTCCTTCATCTACTCCTACATCTTCATCCACTCCATCTCAGTTTAACACTGATCATCAAATTCCTCATCAACAATCCTCCCAATCTGAGACAACTCCTTCTAATTCATTTAATGATAACACTGCCCACTCTCACTCCTCATCATCTGATTCTAATCCTCCTCCACCTCCAAGTCCTCCTCACAACAATCATCCCATGCAAACCAGATCCAAATCTGGGATTGTAAAACCTAGACTTAATCCCACCTTACTGTTAGCTCATATAGAGCCTAAATCAGTGAAGCAAGCTCTCTCTTCTCCACCTTGGCTTGCAGCAATGAAATCTGAATACAATGCCCTGATTGCTAACAATACTTGGACTTTAGTGTCTCTTCCTCCAGGCAAGCAGGTTATTGGTTGCAAATGGGTATTCAGAGTCAAAGAAAATCCTGATGGTTCTGTGAATAAGTTCAAAGCAAGGTTAGTTGCCAAAGGTTTTCATCAAAGGTTTGGTTTTGACTTTGGAGAAACTTTTTCTCCAGTAGTTAAACCTGTCACTATCAGAATTCTTCTCACATTGGCTGTCTCTCATCAATGGTCTATACAACAACTTGATATCAACAATGCTTTCCTAAATGGGGACCTTGAGGAGGAGGTCTACATGTCTCAACCCCCTGGTTTTCAAGCTAAGGACACCTCCCTTGTTTGCAGACTCCATAAATCCTTATATGGTCTAAAACAAGCTCCAAGCTTGGTTTCACAAGCTCACTTCAGTTCTGTATAATGCTGGTTTCAAACAAAGCAAAAGTGATCCTTCTCTTCTTATCTACCTCAAGACTGGAATCCAAATCTACATCCTAATCTATGTTGATGATATTCTGGTCATTGGCAATAACTCCACTGTCATACAACAAATCATTCAAGCCTTACATTCTTCTTTCTCTCTCAAACATCTGGGGGACATAGATTTCTTTCTGGGCATCCAAGTCAGGAAATTACCTAATGGTTGTTTGCATCTTTCCCAAACCAAGTACATCAGAGATCTTCTTCACAAAGTTGGAATGGCTGATTCCAAGGGTGTGAAAACACCCATGGTTAGTACCTGTAAGCTTACCAGTGAAGGGAATGATTCTCTTCCTGATCCTTCTCATTACAGATCTGTTGTTGGAACCCTACAGTATGCTACCTTAACCAGACCTGAACTCAGCTATGCTGTAAATAAAGTGTGTCAGTTTATGGCCAATCCCTTACAAGAACATTGGAAAGCTATGAAGCATATCCTGAGATATCTTTCTGGAACCATCACTCATGGATTACTGATCAAACCTCTTCCTTTGACAAAAACACCTCTACCTATCACAGCTCTTTGTGATGTTGATTGGGCATCAGATCCTACAGACAGGAAGTCTACATCTGGGTCATGCATTTTTCTAGGCCCTAATATTATTTCTTGGTGGTCCAGAAAGCAACTAAGGGTAGCCAGATCTTCAGCAGAAGCTGAATATAGAAGCCTAGTAGATACTACATCAGAAATTTTATGGGTCCAATTCCTACTCAAAGAACTTCAAGCTCCTTTCACTCTTCCCAGAATCTACTGTGACAACCTTAGTACAGTGCAACTAGCTCACAATCCTGTTCTGCATACTCGTATAAAACACATGGAAATTGATCTTTTCTTTGTACGAGAGAAAGTCCAACTCAAACAGCTTGAAGTGTTTCACATTCCAGCCTCCCAGCAAATTGCAGATGTGTTGACCATGCCTCTATCTGCTTCCACCTTTCTTGAGTTCAGAAACAAACTCAGTGTGATTGACTTTCCAACTCAATCACCCTCAATTTGAGGGGAGAATGTTAGGAATAGTGTAGGAAAACTCATGGTTTTTAAAGGCGTTTCGCATCTACGCCTCTGAGGCGCAAAGGCGCTAAAGCGTTAAAAAGTCGCCTGCAAGGCTTAAGCCTTGCCTTCCACTAACAAGGCTTACACCTTTTTTTTACTGAGGCGGTGATGCGGTCCAATGCGCGAGGCGAAGTTGAGGCGTACGCATTTAATTAAATGCAACTTGGGCTTTTTTTTGAATTATTGGGGGCCTCGATTTTTAAAAATAAAAAAATTACTGCATGTTTATCTCTTAGTCGACACAAGACAGCCCTAGCTCCACTACTACGAAGAGCGACTTGAAGAACCGTCTCAGTCGAAGCCTAGAAGCTGAGTACATACTACATAGACTTCGATCTTTCAGAGTTGCTTCCATTCCAGGTGTTATCAAGTAAATAGAGTAAAATATCCCACCGCCCACTTGTATAAAATATCCCACGCAGCTTCTGAAGTTTGTTTCTTATTGTATTTATTGTTTAAATGTATTTATTTAAATTTTTAATTATTTAAAAGTTCAGTTTTTATTGTATCTACTACGTATTAATGCTTTTTCAGCCAGCAAACTAGAAAACATCCCACCACCCCACTTCTTAGTTGTTTTGCTATAAGATATTATGGTTGCCATTCAATATTATTACCATATTATTATGGTTTAAACTTTAAAGTGATCATAAAACTATCATTTAGCTTATTTATTTGTTTAATATTACGTACTTTACTAGTTTACTACTTTACTTGGATCAAGATTTACAATTTAATTAGAAATATTATAATTAACTTCATTACAGTTTGATTGTATCTTCTTTTTTAAAGTTGATTATTAATTAATTGGCTATTTTGTGTATCTAGTTTATTTAAATTCATGTAAACAAATCATTTTACTTGTGATTTTGTTTAGCTGCAATATTGTTTAACATTTAAGCAATTAATTTTGAGGCTTACACCTCGTTACGCCTCGAGGCTTACGCCTCGTGAGGCTACCACAGAACGCCTCGAGGCCCGATTTCGCCTTTCAAAACCTTGGGAAAACTACACGTGTATTTCTTTGTAAAGCAATGTAACTGCTTTCTGTTAGACTTCGGTTATGTTAGCTATGACTACTTCCTGTATAAATACTCTGTAATATCTGATTCTAAGTAAGATGATTTCATTTCTGCTTCTACCTTGCTTCATTTCTATTATACAGAATTAACTCAATTAACAATTAAACAATAATCAAGACAAAACGAATCATTTCCATCCACTCAGGCCGTCAGGCAGTACGTACATCCTAAATTTTTGTTTCCCGAGAGTTCTAACATTTCTGAAACTTTTATTTTTGGGTAAACATGTTTCTTTATTTTCGGAATTCACAGAAACGGTTGGGATACAGGTTTCCTGCATTATTGGTGTTCCGAAACATACAAACGTTTCCGAAACGGCGAAACTCTAACCCTTTATCGTTTCCGTGCTTCCTTGTTGGGCATTATTATGATAAATATTATGGTATCAAAATTCAAATTTAGATTGATATAGTGATTAGAAAAGGCAGCAGTGAATACTTTAAGGTGTGATGCAGTGCCAAACAAATTTGGCACCTGTCTCACAGGGCAATTGAGTAGAGCTGTTGAAATGTTCTGACATACTGACCGTTTTACAGTTCAAGGTTCACTAGAGTTTTTTATGTGACAGTAGGAGACCACAGAAAATAACAGATTATTTGAGTAGGAATGTAGGATGAATGGAGATGCTCTAGCCTCTAATATGATTTGAATACGTAAATCTTATTTGAAGGGAACCTTTACAATAAAAATTCACATTGTGCTTGTTCTGAACTTTCCTTAAAAACAATGCTAAAGTAAATACCCACTATTTTGTGGGACAGAGGGAGTAAGTAACTGATATGCAGTGGTCTGAATATTAGTACAAGGGCGAATAAGAAAATTTGATCTATATTTAGAATTTTAGATATACAAAACGCTAGAAGGAAAACAATATAACTTTGTCAAGCAAACAGAAATAAGTAATAACTAACATTGTGCTAATACAGCACAAGAAATGCAAAAACCTGCATGATTGCACGGCTCAGAAACAGGCTAGCACCCTACTCCAAGAAAGGGATGCATAGATAACCAACCTGGATGCAGAATGCAAGCCCCAATATGTTGTTTGCTAGCCAATGCTTTTGCTTTGCGTACCATACACAGAAAATAGTTCCAGGAATTGCAGCTACAATCTGAGACCTTGTGAACTCAACATCCAAAGCTGAGAAAGAAATGTGAGGAGAAATATCAGGTATTGGTGTTGCAAATTTTCACGCAGATGAAAAGAAATTTGGAATTTTAGATGTTGAAACAAATTGTCTTAATTCGGTGAATTATGGATCTTTTCAATTTCTAATATTTTTTAAAATATGGAAATTGTGATTGAAAATACAAGAATGACAAATTGAATTTGAAAATGCATGTGAAATTATGAATATGGAATAATAGAAAGCAGAAGGTATCAGCACAGACTCGCATAGCAATTACCAAGCCACCACTAACAAGTTTGTGTCTTCAACCTACCTTTATAAATGTTCAAATAGAACCTTGAACCCAACTCTTCATTAGACCAAGATTATATTAGGGTCCTTTTCATATTTCATGTCAAAAAACTAAAAATAGAGAGTCTAGCTTTCATATATGAAAATAGTCCTATTGTTAAGCATCTAAAGAGGATGCAACTCTACTATTCTCCTTGACACTTGTCATAGTCCTTCTATGCATTACTAAGGGGTAGATGCTATATATTAATGTTACTAAGACTTTTATAAGCACACCTTATGGTAATGGTATTGCAGTAATAAAATGTCACAGAAAAGTGACACTTTAGATTCATCCCCTGCTAAGTGCTATCATATACAGTTTACTAATTAAAATGCCACAGAAGACACTCAGACAGTATAAATTAATAAGGGGCTTAAGATAAGCACCCAGTAAGGATGTACTTATTTTGTTCTATCAAGAAAACACTGCTAGGATTTTAAGCACTATGTAAACAAGTATAAGAAGACTGCAAAATTTCTAGATAGAATATAAGCTTAACTATTAGGAGTCTTACAGTGAAAATATGGAAAACGCCATACAATGTGATCATCGTTCCACTTTGTTGGCAAGAAATGTTTAATTTCAGGTAACAGTGTTGCTCTGCAAATTTAAAGGCAGGGATTATGATTGAAATATTCATTTATTTACATAAAGTATTAAGCATTAGTGGACTGATCCGTACTAAAAGAACATACGAAAGAGCTGCAATGCCGAGGACGAAGAAGTAACATGTCAGAACAGCATTAACCAGGTCTTTAGATAGGAACTTAAAAAGCAAGAACAGTGACAACAACATTGCACTCCCAACCAAGGGAAACCGCATTGCATGTTCACTGGACATTGATTCCTACAAACAAATATTTAGGCATCATTATCAATGGGTTACATATTTTTGTAAACCTTGTTTAATTTTTTAAAGAAAAACTGCAAAAGGGGAATCGCAAAACGTACTGAAGGTGGAGTTGGTTTAACAGATCGGTAGCAACCAACATACACTGTCAGGCTAGCTGTCAAAATTACATTTAGATTTGGATCTACATTTACCACCAGTGGAGCCAGTGTCAAACCTGAAAACAAAAAGAAATCACACAACAACCAGTGGAAGCATCGCTAGTGACTAGCTTTTTATTATTCTTCCGAACAGATTATACCATGACATTTGACCAAAAAAACTAGTAGTCCATATTACAGGACAATGTTCCCTGATTGGCCATATGCGAATTGTTCTCACTTTCTCAAACATCCTCCCACCAATTCCATACAAGAGTAAGCACATCCACCCTCAGAGACCTACGGTTAGGTTCATGCATACTGCATACGACCACAATTGCTGGTTTGATATCTACCAGCGCGTGAGGAAAAAAAATAACTCAACTAATTAAAATCATCTAAGATTGCAACACTAGGAAATTCCCTCCTTAGTTTTATTCCCTCCATTTTACATTTAACTTTTAAACTTAATATCTTATTGTCAATATGATTTACAGTAATTAAGTAATTACTGATTAGTCTATGAGCATCACTTTGCATTTCACAGCCCCCCTTTAAAATCATAATCACAATGTCCATCTTTTTTATAAAAAAAAAAGAATATAATCAGACCTAGATAACCACAAGTCCTCAGTAATAATAACAGAAATTGCAGTGAATAGGAGTACTGTATTTTCCCCCTAAATAGGATTATCAATTGTGTCATTAATGGCTGTGAACTAATACCTAGTAATGCCAAAATATGGAGATTAATTACCCTTATTTAGGGGAATCGTGGTACTCCTAATTAGAGAAATTTAAAAATAAACTAAACATTTCACTTTGTTTGGTACTCGGTTCTTTAAAGATAGAAACCAGAGGGCTATTTTCCCAAGCAGACAAGCAGTTACGAAAGTAAATTATCCCAAGATTCTACACAAGACAAAGTAAAGGGATTCTGAGAACGAAATAGACCTGTTAAAAGTATATTCGCCAGGCGCTCGATATTCTTCATCCTTAGAAACAGTCAAGACTGGTAGCCCTGGTTCTTGTTCTTTTCTGCTTCACCCTCGGCAGAAGAAGCTCTAGCACAAAGCGAAATGTTAAACTTCAAGATCAATATGAACAAAATTGAAGTAGAAACGGCGTCATTAGAATCTTGCACAATTAGACTTATATAAACCCCATTTAAATATTCATCTGTAAAGAAAAGATTCAACTTTATTCAAAAAGAGAAAATCATTATATGAATTCCACCCATTACAAAATGTCAACAAACCAGGATTGAAGTTTTCACGACAAGGACAGATTCTTCAACCGGTAACCCAATCCAAAGATTAAAACATACGGAATGAAAATTCAAAAATATAAATGGAGGTTTCACCTAAAGATTTTTTGTGGTTGATTCTCCCTCCCTGAAGATAGATCGGAGAAAAGCAGCGCAGACAGTTTCCGAAGGTCAACAGGGTTTTAACTGAGAAGTGTGAAAGTATTAATTAATTAAATTTAAAAAATTACATTAATTAAAGCTGCCATAATAGAGGTTTAATTTGGCGCTTCAGTAAATACGCAAGTCAAAACCGTAGAGGGACACGTAGGGAGCGTCACATAAACAAATGAGATTCTGACATGTCACGTTCGGAAATAAATCTGCGCGATGTGTCTAGCGTGGGTTTATTGACATCATAATTGATCCGGGCCGCAATAAACTTGGGCATTTGTAGTGAGCCCAATTTACGTAGATTATTGGGAAATAAATATTCGCGATGTTAGGCTAAATTTTCACAAATTATATTACCCCGTGATGGACTAAAGGGAGTCAAACAAGGTCGTTAAAATCTCGATTTAAATCGTAAAATCGTACGATTTTATGATTCTACATTAATAAATCTATTCAAATCGTAGGTAAAATCGTAAAATCATAAAATCGTACAAAATCGTAAAAAATCATACAAAAAAACGTGTAGAATCATTTAAAATCGTAGCAAAATCGTAATAAGTTTTTTTAGTGAAAATGATTCAAATTTATTAAAATTAACTACTACAAATTGATACATAATTACATTAATTAATTATAATATCAATAGTATATCTAAAAAGTAATGGACTCTTGTGTTGTTTAATTTTTTTATGTTTAATGTTATTATTCACTACATTTACATTATTAAAATAGTTTATAAGTGTTGTTTTGGACCTTGTAGGTATAGTTTTATTTAAGGAAATGATATAATACCATTAACTTGCAACTTAATATTAATATTTTTTTATTTTATACTACCTTCGTCCCAAAAAACTTTGTCAATTTCAAAACTTTGATCAATTATATCTTTTTATTGGAAACTATTTATAATATAAAAGTTATATGAAAATGTTCTTCGTTAAAAGTACTCTCATAAAAGTATAAAATTTGTAACTTTAATAATATTATACTAATCAAAATCATGGTTTAAATTTATTGAAATGGAAAAGTTTTTTGGGACAGAGGTAGTACTTATTAAGATATGTTTGATAAATTCTTATGATTTGTGATTCGATTTTACGATTTGATTTTCAAAATCATCTACCGGTTTGATTCAAAATTTAGGATTTTAACAAACTTGGAGTCAAATTGGGGTCACCGTCCCCTCAATTTTTCTCTCCCAATAATATTTATAATTTACCCCAAAATTTTAATATGTATGTGTTTGTATGTTCGGGAATTCCTACATCCATTGATGGTTGTACCAAAGGCATGTTACAACCAATATTTTGGTAATTAGTTGCAACCTGTAGAATGATTATTGTGTGCTTTTTTCTCTTATTCTTTCTCTCTTCAATAACCTTTAGCTTTAACTTAATATTCATTGCATACAATCATCATTCCTTGAATCATGTATTTCTAAGCTTACATTTATGCATGATTGAAGTAATGAAGGTTAAGGGGGGCAATGCATATTCACAAGTATACATAGACAAGAAGAAACTACAAAGGCTTAACATGCTGCCAGTTTCAGTGGCTCCCCCCCCCCCCCCCCCCCCCCCACTACTAATGTGGGAATGTATGAACTACTTGCAACAAGGGACAATGGACCAAGAAGGGGTGGAGGAAGGAGCAACTGTTGATGCATAAAGAAAGGGACCACTGTATAAAAGGGGTAAACACTGGCAGTTTTGATTTTTGTTGTTGAAGTATAGTTTAAAACATTTTTTGCAAGGCCATGTATAAATACTCCATATTTTTGCACAGAGGAGTAGGTCTTTATTTTTTGATGTAACAGTGTATAAGCCCACAATTTGGTCACAATGAATGAAGTAATTTCAGAATTTCAGAATGATGTCGTTAATAACAATGGAGTAAATCAACAATGACCAGGTTTAGATAATGCAAAACACGAGTAGGACTACAGAATACAGAATACACACAACCAAAGAACAAATTAAAGTAGAGATTAGGAGTACATCCCTTATGGAATATCCAGACGAATTTCATCCCATGGATCAGCCCTTTCCTTCGAGTTCACCTCCTCTTCACCGGAATTTGTGTCGCCAAACCCAGAAGAGCTTGAATCCACCAAATCGGACCCGAATAATCTCCGGAGAGGCCAACCTGGTCAGTTTCTGAAGAGGTTGTCCAGTCTGGACAATCGGTGCTTCAGGAATCCAAATCAGAGACGCGCACCGGATCTGCTAGGCGAATGGGCACATTACTCAAAACAGGGCCTTCCTTCGATTTCTCTGAACGAGGTGATGGACATCCTTCATTAAGCCTTTGATCAAGCAGTATCAGTTCAGAATCAGACTCATATGGATCCATGCAAAGGAGCGATGGATTGGTAGCTCAGAAATAAGGTGACAGACAACAGATTAGGAATGGAGAGGAGGGCTGTGAGGAGGGGTTGGGCGGTCGAGATAAACCAGATGGACAACCGAAGAGGCAATAACCCAGACCGATGGAGAGATAGAGAGAAACCAAAGAAATCGGAGAAATAGAGAGAAGGTTTGAACAAGAGAGAGAGAAGGAGAGACGGATACTTCGAGAAATGGGGGGTGATAATGGCCGATTTAATGGGGAAGGTGGGGCGGATAGGGATTTATGGTTGGGTGGGATGGGGATTTAATGGGGATGAATAATGGGATAAGTGGAGAAAAAAATGTAAAATATAAAAATGTAATGATAAGAAGTTAAAAGGTGGTGGGGTCCATGTCTAAAAATAGAAATGGGACTTTTAATTTGATACGTCCCGAAAAGGAAAGCAAGTCAGTTAATTTGATACGGAGGGAGTACTACTTAATGTCCCGACTTGTTTTCTTTTCTTTTTCGGATCAATCTTCCGTTCTTTTTTTTGAAAAAAAAACTTAATTATTATTGATAAGAGTATCATGAAACATAACAATCAAGAGCCGAAACATTACAATCATAACGTTCAAAGCTACATTATGGTGTCTAGTAGGAACCTCAAAGACTACACGCGCAACAATTTATCCTAAATCCTTCTGTGAGTGACTAGAGATAAAGAACAAAAATGACATATAAAGACACTCATGTTCGCTAACCCTGCAATGATGTAGACTAGTACCACAGTGTGACTGCTCATGCTACTCAAAATGGATTCAGTTTGACCAGATACCGAAAAGGAATTATTGAATTTTCTGATTTTGTCAGCCATCGGTAAAGAGTCACGTGCAGAATTTGTTCTGATTTCACCAGCCACCTGAAAGAAAGAAATCCATGGAATCCCATCTTCTTGTATCGATGGTGGTTCAAGAGGGGGGCGATCAGCCTCAATATTGATGTAGAAGAAAACCCGATTCATGATTGATGAAAAAGCCGCTAGAAATCTATTACTAGCAAACAAGAACACCCGAACGATGATGATGGTGAATATACATGTGGCGGATGATAATTCGCAACCGAAAATAACAACTCTAGATAACGCTAGGAAATAAACGTATAGATAGAACTGAAAATTGTGATTGCACGAATCCTTTTTCGTAATTCAAGGCAAAAGAATTGAAGGAAGAGAAGAGAAGAAGGGTAGGAGGAGGCTAGGGTTTCCCCTCCGCTCCTCTGTCTCTATCCACACATATATTGTGTAGTCTACCCCATTCAATCTTCCTTTGTAATTTAAGTTTTTTTTATTTTATTTGGGCATGTGAAAATATTGTTGTTATTACTCCATTTGTCCATAAAAAACTTTCACCTTTCCTTTTTGGGCATTACAAAATAAACCTCTACTTTCCTTTTCGGTAAACATTTTGTGGTTCACAACAATTCTCACACATTCTTACACATTTCTCTCTGCACAACTCTCCACCACACAATACACATTATCTTAATCTTTGTGTCATTTGTACTATGGAAGAAAAAATAGGGACGGAGGGAGCAATATTTTATTATTCATTTTTTAATTTTAAGATGAATATTTATTAGTTTATTAAATATTATGTTAATTATTTTAATATTGTGTTAATTAATAATTTTATTTTGTGTTATACTTAAATGAGTACAGTGTTTAAAATAAATGTGTGAGAGTAAACGTTATAAAAACAACATGATTAATTTTGTAATTGAAGAGCGACAAATTATAAATTATCTTTAAAATAAATTTATTATACTCCTCATTGTTATAAATGATGATAGTTTAGTAAATTCGTATTAATGAATCTACTGTGTGTGCATATTATACAAAAGAGTTTATGTTATACACAAATAAGTATAACTATTAAAAGAAATGAATATACATAAATAAACGTTTCAGCACATTAGAGAACTTAAATGAGCTTTCGAAATTTTCGATGCTCATTTTGTAATTTATGGCTATGTTTGACAAGCATAAGTCTCTACCTTCTAGCTTTTGTACTGTTCAAAAAGTCTTTAAAAGCTTCTAGTTATATGTTTGGCATGACAATTTTTAAGAGTTTTTCAAAAATTAAAATATCTTTTTTGAAATGCTACAGGGAGTAACATCTGAAAAAAGCCCGTGACTTTTAGTATTGATTAGTCCTAACAGCGTGTATACCAAATCGAACTAAATCAAACAGTCAACTTTTTACCAAACAGCTATCACCTTTTCTCTTTAAGATCTTTTCAGTCACTAAAAGCTAACAATTATTAAAAAGCTCATAAAAGTATATTTTCAGCTAGTTGTGCCAAACATACCCTATGTATGTGCATTAGATATTAATGTTATGCTCATTTAAAAATGCCATATCAATGCATTTTCAAAAGTATAATATTACATTATCTTTGGCGGTTCTCGTCACAGGTATAGCGGTTTTAGAAGACAGCCTTTCCTTCCCGACAATCGAATGTCGACATCCCTTATTGGTCGTCCTGTCTTCCAACACTGCCGCTTGTCGTAGGACTAAAAAGTGATGAATCGACAATTTGTTTATAATAAATTTATTACATCTACATATTATAGAAATGAGTTTTATATTAAACTCAAATGCGTATAACGCCTAAAAGGAATGAACATACACAAATGAGTATTGAGTACATTATAAATGAGTTTTACGTTAAACTCAAATAAGTATAACGCCTAAAAGGAATTAACATACACAAATGAGTCTTTAAAGTTTTTGATAATAATTTTGTAAGTAATGTATGGACAGTATGGTCATTTGGTACCAACTACAAAAAAATCGTTATAGGCAGAGAAATTTGGCTCGGCAGTATTCCGTGCCACATTTGTCTCGCTTTTTGGCTCGGGAGGGCTACATACAGCTACCTTTTCGATTTTGGCACGGATAGTTTGGCACCAATCAGAAATTCGGGGTTGGCACGGAAAATCGGAGCCAAAATCGGAGCCAACAACGAAAACGGTAATCTTTGGGATAGCAGGCTCTTCCGATCCAAAACGATAACACTTGGGATAGAAATTCGGTGTTGGCTCGGGGTTGACCAAAGCTATGGTTTGGCTCCGAATATTCTGTGCCAACATTTCAGGCCGTCAATTCCGAGCCAAAGTTCGTTCCAAAACCGGAAAAAATCAAATTAGTTCGTGGAATATTATGGTTGGGATTATTCCTTGTCAAACAATTTGGAGACAGTTTCCGTGCCAAATTGTTCCCGTTGGGGATAACTTTGAAAATTGCGATCCCAAATGTAGTCGTTGAATTCCTAGCCAAAGTCTGTCCCCAAACTAACCGTTGATACTTCCGCCCCTATTCCTTTCCTAATTCCGAGTCAAAAACTACCCTTCGAAATTCCGTGCCAAAAACCTTGCCAAACAAATCTATATATTGTCCTGTATTGAACGCATCTTATTATGTATACATTCATTACATTCTTATTAATAGTGATGAATTCTCAAAAAAATGGAAAGTGATATTATTTTGTATTTTCAATGTGGCCGGAGTATTTATATTTGGATTTCTTAAACTAATTATCGTCATAGAATTTTTATAAGTGTATGCAATAGATTATTCGACGGAACAGAAGACCTCAGCTCTTCTGTTACGCTCTGTGAACAGAAGCTCTCAAGCTCTGTCCAAGCAACAGAACTGCTCAACACTTAGACGAGTCCAAGCTTTGTTGCCTAAGCCGGTTAAACAAATGGGAAATTCCCTAACGGCTAGGAGCCTCTCAATGGAAAAGCTACAGGACACGCATTAAATGATCATTTAATGAGCTTCACACATCGGGATATTTAAAGCTGATGATTGACCAGGAAAATATCTTCTCGCCCCCAAAATAGCAAGTCGGCTACATTTTGGAAACCAACCGGTCAAATCAACATTACATGCATTTAATGAAGATGTCCTCTACACTCCAACGGGAAGGCATCTTTCAGTATATATGATACACTTCGAAGAATTGCAAGGTAACAATTCTCTCACAAGCGAAATATTCAAACTCTTGAGACTACATCTTCAACATCACAACAAGAGAAAAACTTACGTTGGAAAAGATCATACTCTTCATATCTTAACCTTCCAACTAAAGAGAATCGTTCATCCAGTTCTTCAACACTTCAAAAGCCTCATCTACACATCCTTTGTAACGAAGCGACGTTGGAGAAACCATCTTGATTTAAACACTTCTTGCAAAAGAAGGGACATCTCAAAGTAATTGGAGTAGTGAAGTGGACATACTTCAAGGAGACTCGGTGAAACGAGACCAGTCATCAGGAAGCAAGGACTGCATCCCGAGTGACAACTGGACTTGAAGAAGACGTGGAGAGCTTCTTAAGTGCTAGTTCTAAGTGTTGTAACTTGATCTTTTACAAGCTTAGTGGAACAGTGGACTAGAGGAACACGATGTTCCTTGAACCACTATAAAAATCCCTGGTGTCATTTACTTTACACACTTTACATTTCTGCATTAAGATTCTAACTGCTTGACTCAAAAGGTTTGGACTCTGTGTTCAGCAGATCTCACCTTGTGAGTTAACAGAGAACCTATCTACTGCCAAGTCCAGTTCTGTCACCAGAACTCGACCTTCTCTGTCAAGTCTTTTAAGACTTAGAGAAATATTTTGAAAACCAGAACAGTCTATTCACCCCCCCCCCCTCTAGACCGTTCCTTGTGTAAACGGGACCAACAAGTGGTATCAGAGCCTCCTTGTTCTTGTAATCTTTTAGGTTACTTATTGAACAAAGATCCACTTTTTTCTTAGCCTCCTTGTTTATTTTCATATATTATGGATAACACACTTTCCAAGAATCTTATGTTCTCAGTTGTTAAGTTTGATGACTGGAGAATCCGAATGAAGGCCCACCTCTGTGCACTCCATGATTAGATGTGAGAAGTTCTTGATGTTGGTCCTTTCACTGAGTTCAAAAAGGTGAACCCAACTTACATTGCTGGTGGTGATGAACCACAAATGATCACCAAAGTCCGTTCAGAGTGGTCAGCTGAAGAAAGGAGAAAGTACAACCTTGACAACATTACCAAGGATATTCTGTACAAGACCATATATGACAAGTACTTCACCAGAATCAAAAGTGCACATCTGCCAAAGAAATCTGGGATACACTCACCCTGATAGGAGTTGGTGATGAGCAGAAGAAAGACAACAAACTCACCATAGCTATGAAGAAGTTTGAAGACTTCAAATATGAGTTTGCTGTTTTCTCTAAATTTATTCCGTTTCATTTTATTTCATGTTGCAGTCGGTTCTTGAAAAAATTGCTCCAACATGGATGAATGTTTCTTTGAGAATGAAAGATGATACTGAAGCTGACAAGGCTTTTGGATGGGTTCTAGAAATGTGAGTTGTATTGTATGGCTGTATACTTGCTTTGTTTTTCAAATATTGAATGCCATGTTGTCCTGCTAGCCTTTTTTATTTGCCTGTAATTTTTTTGTTTCTCAGGTATGGCTATGCAGTAGCATCTGCTTTGCATGGTGTAAGGCATACTCTTCATAAAGACTTCATGCTGCAGGTATTTATGAGCTAGAACACCTACCCCCACCCCACCCTCTTCGCGTTTGCGTGCTTACTTTATCCCTTTTTGTGTGTGTACTATTTATCAGTAAAACCAACAGTTATTTCTTCAGTCTTTCTGTTCAAGATCTTCTTACAGTTTTTTTTCTTTTTAATATAACTATACATACAATATAAAAATACAGAGGATATAAATTCTATTGCAACTTCTAAATAAATTATTATGAGAAGTAATTGTAAATAAGTTAAGGGAATCCTAGCAGCATGAGCAAAACACATGAAATGGGGTGAATATAATCCTAGCAGTAATATACTGATTACTGACAATTTATTATTTGTCTGCTGACAAAAGATTGATATTTATTTCAGCCTCCCTGGGACACTGAGGTTGGCAAAAAGTTCATCATTCACTATACGTATGGTTGTGATTACAATATGAAGGTGAGTTTTCTCAACTGCACATTTTATTAATTCAGTGTCGACATCTTTTCAGTTCAAGGGTATGAAATAAATATACGCATCATTGTCCTACTCTTATGGTGATTTTGTCAGGGAGAACTGACATATGGAAAGATTGGAGAGTGGAGATTTGACAAAAGATCCTATCTTCAGGGCCCTCCACCGCGGAACCTTCCTCTTCCTCCTCCAGGGGTTCCTGAAAGTGTGGTATGCAAACTCCCTTGCCCTTGTTTGGTTTGGGGATTCCTACAGGGAGGGGGTCAGGGGATGATATAACTTGTCAATGAAAAGAAGATGCAAAAATTCACGGTAGTCATTTACTCATTTTGCAGCCCAAAGCTATAACAAATACATAGAAAATTTAGTGCGGTAAAAAGAAGCACCCCCCTCTTTCCCTCCAAAATCCCGTAGAACATATAATAGAAAACATGTACAATAATGTTGGAGTTGCTCATCCTTTAAAAGTTACCGTTTTAAAGATGAAACCCTAGGTCTTAACAGCATAATCGTATTTGGTAAAAGTGTAACATAAACGTTCTAAACTCGCCCTGCTGACAAATAAAATACAAATAAAATCATAATCAATTCTTGAACTCTTTTAAATGGTTTCATTTGTTTATAAACATGTACAATGTTGCAGGTGAGACTGGTGAAGATGGTGAACGAAGCGACAGAAAATATTCCTGGGTGGGACACAAACTAAAAAATATATACCCCAACCGGGAGAGAGCGGTTAACTTCACTGCCTGTGTACAAGATTACTCATTCCCGCAACTAGGAATGTTCACACAGTGAGTTTGAACAGAGTACATTATTGAATCCAACAATGAGGAAAATATCATGAGCAGTCAAAATCAGTCTGATTTCTTGCTCTCTTGCTTTGTCTACCCATGGTAACCAATCTAATGCTCAAGAGCGTATCAAATATTCTTTTGTAGAAATCTGATCATTGATTTTAAGTTCTATTTCATTGTAACTTTGATGATCACTAACTTACTTTGAAACAATGTCATTATCCCTTACTAAAGTTACTCCGTAATCTAATTGTTATATTGAACATTTTGTTTTTTTTTTGTATTCGATTATCACATCATCTGTTAAATGACATATTGTATTTAATATTTATAATTGTTTTATTGAACTAATGGAGATTCAATGGTTGTAAAGGATTTGTTTTTATGATAAACAAATATTCATGTTATGGATCTGGTTCACTTTCGGATCCAAAATTAATGTTACCCGTAGTCGAGACTTGAAAAGATAGTCAAGACTAGGAAAACCTATGTTTAAAGAATCGGACTGGAGTACTGGACAAGCCGGGTCAGCCCAGAACCCGGTGAACTGGTATAAAAGTAAACATGTTTTGGAATTACAAAACATGACTTCTATTTTTTTCTTCCGAAATAGGTGTGTGATGGCATTATTTACTTTCATGTTCGAGTCATTATTACTATTGATGGATAGTCTACCCGGGGGTATATATCCGAAGGGTTATTACGGGGAATAACTTAGAGAGAAGTCAGAGCAAGTAAGTAAAAGTAGAGAGAGAGTGTATTCAGTATGAATGCCGTTTTCAGCGTGGTTACAAATGGGGAAATGGGGTGCTATTTATAGCAGCAATAAATGCTGGGCAGGGACACGTGTCAAGCGCTCATTGGCCGAGGGGTCACCTCAACTGGTTGGCGCTGGCAGCCGCATGTGGCCGCATTTAATGCAGCTGTTGGATGGGACATCTGTGCAGGGTACGGTGATCTTGTACGCATGTGAGGCGGATATCTTGTCGAGTGAGATGCCTTCGGCCATAGAGCAGTAGCCGAGGGCTCCTCCAACCGATGGCACCCTGGTGCCGAGGGCTCACAGTGCCGAGGGCTACTGTTTTCGCCGTTTTCTCCCAGTTTCTTAATTTGCTTGAGAAACCCGTTCTGTGAGAATTTGGAGCCTTCGGCCAGGGGGGCGAAGGCACCCCTGGCGCGTAGTGCGGACTGCTTGGTACTCTGGGTGCTGTGATTTGGGCCTGTCGGGCCTTTTGGGCCTTCGCTGGAGTAGTAGGAGTCTGTGGGCCGGGGGTTCCCGGGCCATATACTCCATCAGGAGTCCCTCACTCCTTTTGCCGAAAGGTACTTGAGGGAAAAGGAGTAATTTGTGGTTGCCCTTTGATGTTGTCCCATCGTGATCTCTGAAGTTGGTGAGGAGTTGTTGCTTTTATGTCCCTGCCGAAGGCAGTCCCTCAGTTACCCACATGTCGGGACTTGTGGGCTTGCCTTGTCGTTTGTTGGAATTTCACTAATTTTGTAATTTAATGATTTTCCCGAGGGGGTCCTCCAGTCCCCCACTCCTTGAGGCACTTGTAAAGTGGTGAAAAGGAGTAGAGTAGTTGCGTTGCTGTTGTGGGCCGAAGGCTGTTGTTTTTTCGTTTCATTTTGGGGGGATGCCTCGTTAAAAACCTCATTAGGAAAAACCCTTTGGGAAAAAATCCTAATGAGGGAAAAAGAGTGCACCGAATTCCCCCAATGATGAATCGAAAATGTCAAACCTTGGTACAAAGTGGAGAATGACGGGAATGCCGAAGGCTCTCTCTTCTGAGGGCTCCTGTATTGATTAGCCGAAGGCTTGCTGTTGATGTCCTGGTGGCGCCGAAGGGGAGCCCTCAATTCGGGGATCGAGGGCCTGCTGGATGAGGGCGACAATGGAGTTGTTTCCGGGGGGTCCACTGCTTGTTGATTAGTTGGTGATGAAGATACCCGAGGCCTCCCATTACCTGTGTGCCATGGGCCATCCGTCAATGAGGCAACTCCCCGGGGGCTACCCCGGTTTTGCAGTGCTGAGGGGGAATCCCCGAGGGGTGCCCTGATATGAAGCCCTGGGTTTCTGGAGGAGTGATCCCGAGGGCGTCTGTTATGTGCTGTGTGGGGCACAACCCGGGGGCACTTCTGAGTGAGTGTACCCGGAGGCTATCCTCGATGAAATGGAATGAAGTAGAAAACCCGGGGCCTTCCAGAATATAGCTGTTGGAAATATAGCCGTTGGAATATGTAACGACGGGATATAGCCGTTGGGGGGGTGGCACACGTGGCGTGTGATGGCTGGCTGTTCGCGGGCGGCGTCACCGGTTGGGTGAAACGACGGTGTGTAATGATGACGGTCCGTCCGGAGGCCCGGATTCCGGGCCCAAGCCCGGATTCCAGCGCCTATAAATACCCCAAGGCCAGAGCCATTCCCGCTGTGCGAACTCAGTTGTCTTAGCGAAGCTCTGCCAAAAAATCTAGTGAGAGAAACTCAAGCCTTCGGTCCTAACTCAGCTTTCGAGGTCAGTGCTCCCTGCCTTTCTCCTTCTAGTATAGCTGTACATTGCGCCCTCGGGTTAGGAGATAGAATTCACTAGAAACCTTAGTTCCCCCGAACCCTCGAGCTAGAGTTAGAATGTCGTCCCAGAGTGACTCTCAGGACATCTCGAGGACGCCCTCGATGGAGGACGAAGGCATCTCCGATGTGGAGTCCAGCAGCGGTCAGCCCTCGGATGGTGCTGATGCCGTCCTGGCCCGGGAGGTCCAGAAGGAACTCATTGCGGAGGTCGAAGCCGAGGGCTTCGAGCAGGAGTGCGAGGATGAAGACTTAGCCCTCGCATGGCAAACAGCGGAGGATGAGGCGCAGAATGAGAGCTCGAAGGTTACGATTGCTGTTCTCCCCCTCGGGGTTCTGGGGAAGCCAGTAGCTCGAGGCCGCTGGATCCGATACCTCTGAGGGCGGTTTCCGGTTTGAAGAAGAAGAAGGCCGCTACCAAGAAGAAGGAGAGGGCCGTCGATCAAGGAAAGCCCGTGGACATGCCCGAGGGGTACAGTTGGCTGAACACTGAGGCCCTCGAGATTAGGTCGAAGGCTGATAGGGCAGATCTGTACGTGACTCAGCTGCACGTGGGGCCCTCGGCCGAAGTGGTGGAGCCAGGTCCCGACGACGTGTTGTCCAGGGCGCCCGAGGGGTGTATCGCTTTTCACGTCCTCTCGGTTTCCATGGGACTTAGGTTCCCTCTGCACCCGTTCCTCCGGGAGTATTTGAGGTTTGTTGGTTTGGTCCCCTGCCAACTCACGCCCAACAGCCACTCCTACATTGCGGGGTTCCTCCAGCTCTGCAAGTCCCGAGGGGTGAAGCCCAGCCTGGATCTATTCTTGCAGAGCTTTAATTTGTGCCGGGGGGCACGAAAACGGCGAGGGGTACGCAAACCTGCAGCAGATTGCCCGCTTCAAGCTATTCTCCGATGCTCCTTCTTCCAACAAAGGATGGAGGGAACGTTGGTGCTACGTAAAGTTGGGTGAGAGCCCATTTCCGAGGGAGCTGCGTGATCGATTCCGAAGGCACGAAAAAATCAGGAGTGCTGCTCTCGAGAAAGACGGCCTAAAGCTGGCCAAGTTCCCGGAGGGGAAAAATAAGAACGTGGCGATCAAAGACTGCACCCTCGAGGAGGATTTATACACCCTCGGGTTCCGGAGGTACCGCTTCATAGGGGAGACCGATGAGAAGTACCCTCCCTTCAACAAGGCCTTCGGAGGAGCCGGAGGTAGGAGCCGAGGGCTTTAGAATTCTGTACCTAGTTTTATTTTTGCTTGGATGTCATTGTCCCTTCGCTTAGACCCGTCGGCCTAACCCTTCGTCATCTTTTTGCAGGTATCCCCGTCTCCATGGTGAACGTGAAGGGCCTCGCTCGCCTGAAGAAACAGGACCCGAAGGGGTCGGGACAGGGCAGCCAGAAGCCCGCCACTGCCCTCTTCAAGAAAGCCGAGGGCGATGCTGCTGCCGGCAAGAGGAAGGCGGCGACCAAGGGGTCCCCCCCGACTACCAAAAAGCCGAAGAAGGGGGATGTCGCCGAGAAGGAGCCCCCGGTCATTATTGCTGATGAGCACCCCGCCTCCGGGGTGCATGTGGAGAAGCCGTCGGGTGAAACGCCGGCGGGGGCAGAGGAGTTGCTGCCTGAGGTCCTCCAAGTTTCGTTCCTGAGGGGGACATCCCTGGCCAGCGGCGCTGTCGACCCGGGGGCCATCTTGAGGGGCATAACCCCTGAGACTTATAGGGCTGCCCTCGGGGCCTATAATGATGCGGCCCTCGAGGACCACATTCTCCGCTCCTCCCTTTCTGTAAGTGTTTACTCAGCTTTCTTCCTTTTCTCCTTTGATTATATTGTGCAATTGCCTTTAACCATTTTGGTTGTTGGTCTGCAGGCTTGCCTAGCCCTCGGTGAACATGCCCGGAGGCTTCAAGAATGGCGCCTCCATAAAGCAGAGCAGGACGCCAAGATGAAGGAATGCATCCTCAAAAATAAAGAGGCGGTGAAGCTGGGGGCCAGGCTGGAAGAGGAGCTTCGGCAAATGGAGCTGAGATTGGAGGCCGCAAAGAAGGGCAAGGCTGACGCTGAGGCCGCTGCTAAGGAGGCCAGGAGAGCTGCCAAAGAGGCCGAGGACTCCAAGGCGCTGGCCGTCGCCAAGGCTCGGGAGGAAGCCGTTGATGCCTTCGTCGCCGAGGGCTGGAGGGCCGAGGGACGCAAGATGTGGCTGTCCTCGGTCGTGGAGGCATACGTCGAGGAATGGGCCGAGGGCCCCGGGTGGGAATGGATGGCCCGGAAGGGCAGAGAATATTATGAAGCCGGCGAATTCTTCACCCAGGCCCTCATCTACCGGAGGATGGCTCGGCATTTGGGCATTGAGCAAAAAGATTTCTCCCCCTCGGCGTATGGCCTTCCTCCCCTGCAGCCTGATGTCCGTGAGTCGCTCCCGGAAGGTGTACAGAGGCCCGACCTTGAGGACACGGAGTTGAAGAATGAGGCCGAGGACGACGCTGTCGAGGCCGGAGCGGAGGCATCATCGAGGCCGGCTGCAGAGGGCACCCCGGTGAATGATGTTGTTGTAGTTGTAGAGTGATTTTGTACTTAGAAATCCTTGAACATATTTTGTAATGAACAACATTGATCCTTCGGCTTCGGCCTGTTTGTAAATTTCACACTTACTTTGTTTTTGATGAATGCATGCTGCCCCCGGGCTCTTTACATTTGAATGCGCCTTACGTTTTGAATGTATGCCTTCTACTTCTTGAGTGTATGCTTTCGGTATTTTTGAATGTATGTGTAGGACTTAGAATATTTTTCGATTGTAGCTTGCCCTTGGAAGCCTTCGGTAGTTGGGCACCCTCTGCTGGGTATGCAACCGAGGGTTCAGCAACAATTAGGACTTAGAAATTTTTTCTAAGTGTAGCACACCATAGGGCCTTCGGGTGTTTGCAGTGACCCAAATCCTAGGACTTAGAAAAATTTCTAAGTGTAGATTTCCCCTTGAGAGCCTTCGGGATATGGCATCCCTTCATGATGTGTGAATGTTGGACCGAGGGCCCAATGCACAGGACTTAGAGACTTTTTGCAAGTGTAGTATGTCATGTAGCCTTCGGCTACTGTGGAGCCCCAACTGAAATATTGAATAGGCCGGGGGCCAATTCTTTAGGACTTAGAGAATTTTCTTGAGTGTTGATTCCTTGTGTACTGTAGCCCTCGATTGATAGGTAGCCTTCGGCAATTAGGTCCCTTTGAGATGAGGGTGAAATATGTAGGACTTAGAAAATCTTCTAAGTGTAGAGTTTCCCTTGGGAGCCTTCGGGAGGTGGCATCCCTCCATGATGTATGAGTAGTTGACCGGGGGGGAATATGCAGGACTTAGAAAATATTCTAAGTGTAGAGTTTCCCTTGGGAGCCTTCGGGAGATGGCATCCCTCCTTGATGTATGAGTAGTTGACCGGGGGAAAGCATGTAGGACTTAGAAAACATTCTAAGTGTAAAATCTCCCTTGGGAGCCTTCGGGAGATGGCATCCCTCCTTGATGTATGAGTCTCTGGCCGAGGGCCAAATATGTGTGGAATCTTGTTGTTGTGAAGAATGCCAACGATGAGTGTGTGCCCTCGGCATAATTTTTAAAAGGTGTAGATTTCGACCCTTGCTGGAGCCTTCGGTGCCTGTGTGACCGGAGGTGACCAGGCAGTGGACTTAGCCGTTTCCTGATGATATTTGTTTGAGTAGTATCCTTCGGGACATAGGAGCCTTCAGTTACCGGAGGTGTTCCCGTGGGGAGCCCTCGGCTTGTTGTGATCTGTTGGAGTGTACTCTTTGATTTCTCGCTGAGTCTACTCCCCTTCACCCCCTCTTTTTTTTTTTTTTTTTGGTTGGTGGTGAAGGGAAGGCATCAAGAAACTTGGTTTCTTGGTAAGGCTGGGCCTATTAGGAGACCATCAGAATACACCAATGGCTCTCCTCCCTCGGGTTAACCTTCCGAGTTCCGAGGGGATCGAGGGACGTTTCCTGGGCACAAGATATGGTGGTCCGTAACCTGCCTCCCCTTGGGGGATGGCGCGGAAAGCGCCTCATTTTTGAAAGTCGTCCCCTCGGCGCTAGACATAGTCCGTGGCCTGCCACACCCTTGGGGTGGTGGCGTGGGGAGCGTTTCGGTTTGGAAGTCGAATCCTGGGGATTTCTCATGCCTGTCATACCCTGGGGGTAGTGACGCGGATAGCGTTCCGTTTTTGAAAGTCGAATCATGGGCATTTCTCATGCCTGTCATACCCTGGGGGTAGTGACGCGGAAAGCGTTTCAAGGAAGGGTTTTCATTTGCACACTAGTTGCAAATGGCCGGGGGCACTACGTGCCGCCGGCACCGATGGAGGCGCCTTCGGTATATGCGTCCTCGTGGGGTACGGCTTTTAGAAACAACACTTGGTGTTAGTTTCGATGTGTAGCCCCCGGTACTTGGTACCGAGGGGTCTTCTGTAGGAACACTTGGTGTTCTCTTTTGTCGTAGTTGATGTAGGCGTCTACCCTCGGTACTTGGTACCGAAGGGTCTTCAAATGAAACACTCGGTGTTTCCCAACAGATGTTTGGAAGTTGATAGGAGAGCATATCCCTGGCACTGGGTGCCGAGGGGTCTTCTTTGAAACATTTCGATGTTTGATGATGGAGGTGTACCCTCGGCACTGGGTGCCGAAGGGTCTTCTGTAGGAACGCTTGGTGTTCTCATCTTTTCTTTTTTGATGTTGAAGGAGGGAATGTACCCTCGGCACTGGGTGCCGAAGGGAAATGAAACACATGGCGTTCCTTGTTGTTGGTGATAGGAGTTCCCTCCCTCGGTACTTGGTACCGAGGGGTCTTGACTGAAAACACGTGGTGTTTTCACTGTTTGTTGTAGGTGTTGATGGTGTCCGCCCTCGGCACTTGGTGCCGGAGGGGGTTCTTCTCGTGGTGAGGCCTGGGGCCTGTAGTCAGTATGAGGGCTTGATGTCTTGAATGTATCTTCATTCTTCGAAATTGGAGGCCTTGAGCCATAGGATAGTACATTCACTAGTTGTGAGGGCTTGGCCGCTCTTACATTATTGGTAAAATTTAATTAAGTGGTGTACATTCCAGTGCCTAGGGACTTCTTTCCCGTTGGGGCGTTTGAGCTTGTAGGTCCCGGGTTTGATGATGGCTGCTATGATGTAGGGGTCTTCGAATTTTGGTGCCATTTTTCCTCCCTCGGTTGGTTGGCTGGCTTCCCTCCTCCGGAGGACATAGTCCCCCACTTGAAATTCTCGGGTGCGAACTTTGGCGTCGATGTAGCTTTTAACTTGCCTCCGGTAGTTTTCTGCCCGGATGAAGGCCTGCTCCCGGCGTTCTGAAATGAGGTGGAGGTCGAGGGCCATGTTGTTGTCGTTGACCTCGGGGTCATATTGGATCACCCTTCGGGTGGGAAGGGTGACTTCCGTAGGAGCTTTGGCTTCAAAACCGTAGCAGAGGGAGAAGGGTGTTTCACCTGTTGCTCGCCGAGGGGTGGTGCGATAGGCCCAAAGGATGTTGTGGAGTTCTTCCACCCAGCCACCACCCTCGGCCTCCAGCTTCTTTTTGAGGCCCTCGAGCAAGGTCCGGTTGGCGTTCTCTACTTGCCCGTTGCCTTGAGGGTAGGCAACGGAGGAGAAGGTGTGTTTGATGCCCCATGCCTCCAGAAGGGCACAAAAGGGGGCTGCCTCAAATTGTGTCCCATTGTCGGAGATGATCTGCTGGGGGACGCCAAACCTTGTGAGGATGTTCTTGAGGACGAAGTGACGGCACTTCGCCTCTGTGATGCTGGCGAGGGGTTCAGCCTCCACCCACTTGGTAAAATAGTCGACGGCCACAATGATGTATCTGTTGTTGGAGGTACCCCTCGGCAGAGGGCCCACAAGGTCTATCCCCCATCGAGAAAATGGGACGGAGGTGCTGATGGGGGCATAGTTGACCGCTGGCCTGCCGGGAGCTTTCTGGAAATGTTGACATGCGGTGCACCTCCGGGCAAGGTCAGCACAATCCCTGGCCATGGTTGGCCAGAAGTAGCCCTGGAGAATGAGCCTTCGGGACATGGAGAAGGGTCCCTGGTGAGCTGAGCAAGTGCCACTGTGCACTTCCTCCATTGCGACCTCGGCTTCATCTGGATGAAGGCACCGAAGTAGCGTGCCATTGTAAGATCGTTTGTAGAGCCTTCCATCTTCGATGGTGTAGCTGGGAGCCCTCAGCTTTGCCAGTTTAGCGCGGGCCTCATTCTCGGGTAGCTGCCCTGTGGAGATGAAGGCGGTGATATCTGAGATCCATTCCTCCTGACGTTGTTATATGTTCATAACGGGGCTTGCATGGATGCTTGAGAGGCTGAGTTCCTCGATTTTGGCAATTTTGGAGATGTGCTCGGGGGAGTCGGCCGAGAGCTTAGATAATATGTCGGCCTCAGAGTTCTGAGCCCTCGGTATTTGAGTGAGAGAGTGTGCCTCAAATACCTTAAGCAACTCCTTGGCCGCTTTCTTGTACTGTTTCATTCTCCCCTCCTTGGCCTCATATTCTTCGGAGATTTGGCCAACGACCAACTTGGAGTCGCATTTGATGTGGATCTGCCGAGCCCTCATGTTGGCAGCCAGCCGAAGGCCACATAGGAGGGCCTCATATTCGGCCTCATTGTTGGAGACCTTGAAGGAGAAGCGGATTGCATAGTAGGCCCTGAAGCCCTCGGGAGTAATGAGGACTACCCCTCCCCCGCATGCTTTGGTCGCGGAGGAGCCGTCAGTGTAGAGGGTCCACCAGTCGTCCGAGGTAGCCGAGGGCTCCCCGTCCGTGGCTGCCCTTGCGATACACTCCGTCACAAAGTCCGCCAGGGCTTGGCCCTTGATGGCAGGCCTTGGGCGGATGTCAATGTTGTACTGGCTCAAGAAGATAGCCCATTTCACCATGCGGGAGGAGCTGGTGGGGCTCCTCATGAGGGCGCCGAGGGGTTGATGAGTGAGGACCTGAACCGGGTGAGCCTGAAAGTAGTGGCCCAACTTTTTGACAGTCCAAACGATGGCTAACACCGTTTTTTCCACAGGGGAGTACCCGAACTCGGTCTCCCTTAGGGTCTTGCTAACGTAGAAGATGGCATGTTGGATGCCATCTTCCTCCCGGATGAGCATAGAGCTGATGGCCGCCGGGCTAACCCCAAGGTAGAGGTAGAGGGTCTCCCCTACCTTGGGTTTGGAGAGCACAGGAGGTGAAGATAGATATCGTTTGAGCTCGTCGAAAGCCCCCTGGCATTCTGGAGTCCATAGAAAGCCAGCCGTCTTCCTCATGATCTGGAAGAAGGGTAGAGACTTCTCCGCCGATTTAGATAGAAAGCGGTTGAGGGCTGCCAGGCGGCCCGTCAACCGTTGAACTTCCTTCACGTTGCGTGGGGGCTCCATGTTGATGATGGCCTGGATCTTCTCGGGATTGGCCTCAATACCCCTTCGGCTCACCATGTAGCCCAAGAATTTGCCCCCTTGGACGCCAAAGGTGCACTTCTTCGGGTTTAGCCGAAGGTTGAATTTTTGCATGATGGCGAAGATTTCCCGGAGGTCGTCAGCATGGCTGGAAGATTGTTTGCTTTTGACGATCATGTCGTCAACATAGGCCTCCATGGTGCGCCCTAAGACGGCTTGAAAGACCTGGGCCACCATCCGGGTGTAGGTGGCCCCTGAGTTCTTTAGGCCGAAGGCCATGACTAGGTAGCAGAAGATGCCCTCGGGAGTCATGAAGGCAGTTTTTTCGGCGTCTTCCTCGTGCATAAAAATTTGGTGATACCCTCGGAAGGCATCGAGGAAGGACATGATCTCACACCCTGCGGTCTCATCCACTAGTTGATCAATATTTGGTAGAGGGAACGGGTCCATAGGGCACGCCTTGTTGAGATCGGTGTAGTCCACGCACATGCGGAAGGTAGGGGGCTTCTGTGCCAGGACCACATTCGCTAGCCATGAGGGGTATTTCACCTCCTTGATGTGCTTAATAGAGAGGAGCATGGCGACCTCCTTCTTCACAAATTCCCTCCTTTCGGCGGAGAGGGGTCTTCTTCGTTGCTGCACCGCCTTTGCCGAAGGGTCCACCGAGAGGCGGTGGGTGATGACCCTTCGGCTGATTCCCGGCATGTCCTCCGGCCCCCATGCAAAGACAGTGGAGTAGGCGCGGAGGGCGTCGGTGATACCGGTCTTCAAATCTTCAGGGAGCTGGGCTCCAATCTTCACGACTCTCTCCGGCTGGGCCGGATCGAGCGCCAAGTCTTCTACGTCCTCGGCCGGTTCAGCCCTCGGCCTTCTTTCCTCTTGGTCGATGGTTCCGGTGATGGTGTCAACACGGAATTCCGTCTTGCTTACCTTCTTAGTGACCTGAAGATAGCAGACGCGGGCAATTTTCTGGTTCCCCCGGGAGTAGCCAATTCCCCCCTCGGCGGGAAACTTGAGGCAGAGATGCCTCATGGAGATGATGGCTTCGAGGTCCTCGAGGGCTGGCCGGCCGAGGATGATGTTGTGGGCGCAGTCAATGTTGACGACGACGAACTCCACCTCGAGCTGGGCTCTATGGAGCCCGTCGCCGAAGATCACCGGGAGGGTTATTACCCCCTCGGAATCAATAGTGTCGCCGGTGAAGCCGGCAAGAGGGGTCTTAATGGGCCGAAGGGACCCCCTCTCCAGATGCAGCTCTCTGAAGGTGCTGAGGTACATTACATTGACGGAGCTGCCCGTGTCAATGTAAGTTCGGTGAATAATGGTGTCGTTTATCTCCGTCCGAATCACCAAGGCATCCCTGTGAGGAGAAGAAGTAGGAGGGAGATATGCGTTGGTGAAGGTGATGGGTTCCTCCCTCAGTCGCTTTACCGGGGGCATATGAGTGACTTCCCCCACGTAAAGCGATTGAGCCCACTTCTTTCGTTGGCTGGTGGAATCGCCCCCTGTATTGCCACCGGTGATCATGAGGATGTGGCGTTTTTTCTCCTGGTAGTGGGGGTATTCCTCCTCCTCTTCTTCCAAGTTTCCAATCTCCCTCTTCTTGCCGAGGGGGATGGTATTCGGGTTTACCCAAGCATTTACCTTCGTGTGGTGCCCCCGGGGAGGCCCCGGATGAGAAGGTCCCTCCTGCCGAGGGCTCTGAACAAATTGGGACAGGTGCCCTGCTTGTATCAACCTTTCGATGGCCGTCTTTAGCTGATGGCAGTCATCGGTCCTGTGCCCCTGGTGCCGATGGAAGCGACAGTAGGGGAACTGAGGGTTGATAGTGTGTACCTCCGGGGGTGCGCGAGAGTCGCGCTCAACGAGACCCCTCTCCTCGGCAAAATCGAGGATGATGCTGACGGGGTGCGTCAATGGTGTCCGAGGGCGGTCCAGGAGAATGGGCTGGGCCCAAGTCTTAGGGTTGCTCTTATAACCTCCCCCGGGCTTGGCTTGGCCTTGCCGAGGGCGGTCATCAGAGGGTCCCGAAGCCTTGGGGCGATTTGGAGGAGCCCCCGGCCCTCGGTTATGCTTGTTGTCAGCCCTCGGGGGCTGCTGGTCCGGATGCTGGTGATACTTCTCCACCTCCTCGGCCTCAGCATACCGGTCCCCCCGCTGCAAAGCCCTAATGTAGTCGCGGGGGGGGGGGGGGGGTTCAATGATGAGGCTCCTTGAAAAGTTACCGATGCGGAGGACGGTATGTAGGAGGGCCAGGAGGGTCCCGTCATCAGCACCGTCGACCTTGTCGGCCTCCGTCCTCCAGCGCTCCAGGAAATCCCGAAGGGTCTCATCCTTCTTCTGGCGTATTGTTAGGAGGTGGGAGAAGTGCTTCCTTGTGCGACGCCTCCCGGCGAATTGTGTCAAGAATCGTTGGGCGAGTTCTTGCCACGAATCAATGCAGCCCTCGGGCAGCCTGTTGAACCATTCGTATGCCGGTCCCTCTAAGGTGGAGAGGAACCATCGACACAAATATTCGTCTGACGCCCCCACCATCATCATGCTGTTCTGGTATTTGCTGTAGTGTTCCTGGGGGTCCGTTTTTCCGTTGTAGGGCTGTATGTGTTGCCCTCGGTATTTTTCCGGGATCCGGGCCGCCAATACCCTTGGGGTAAATGGCGTCCGAGTCCGGAGCTGGATGACGGGTTCCCCGGAGCCCTCGGCCACCCTCTTCTGTAACTCCTCCATTTTTGCCATCATGGCCTCGTATTTGAGATCTGAATGAGGGGTGGAGGTGGTGGCGTGAGCTTTGTTGGACTCCATCTCGTCAAGTCGGCGTTGGAGGGCCGCAATAATCTCGTCCCGGGGATCCTTCGGGAGGGTCTCCGCCCCCTGCGAACGAACATGGGCCGCGTGGGCCTGGTTGATTTGGTGTCGAGCATCATCGGCATGAAGGGGTGCCTTGCCTTTGTCCCGAGGGGGACGCTCCTCGTCTGCCCTCGAAACAGATCCCCCGCTTTCCTGGGGCCTTTGGAGTGCTTTCCCCCCGAGGCGGTCTTGGACCCCTCGGCGGTCTGGCCCTCCTCCGAGCCGGTTGAGGGCGGAAGTACAGGGCCTTTCCCTGTTGTCATTATGGCGGTCCCGGGACTGAACTTCCTGGGAGGACGTTTCTTGGGCCACCACCCCTTCGTCGTTTCTCACCCGAGGGGTGGGATTTCCGAAGGGGTGTGGCAGAGGGGGAAGTATGATATTTTCCCCGATCTGAGGGTGAGCTGGAGCCAGGGTGCCGAAGGCTCCCGGGTTCTGGGTGAGCGTCTGGATGAAGGCGGAGAGCGCCGATTGTACGTCGATGGTGAGAACCGGAGGGCTGACTTGGTCATCGCTCCGGTTTTTCTTCTTGGCCTCGATGCCGAGGCGGGCATCGGGGGCATTTTGTTGGATCTGAAGGCGTAGGTCGACAGCCGCCTGTTCCAGCCCAGCGATGACACCGCCCTCGGGAGCCCTGTGAGAGGCTTCGGGGGCGTTGACGTCGCCGAGGGCCAGGTTCTTGTCTTCTACGTTCTTTGAGTTGGCACGTGTTGTCCTCACCATTTTGATAGAGGGCTAGTGTTTGTGTTTGGTCGAGGGGGAGGGTTTCTTACTCGATTGTTCAACCTCTCAACGAGAGCACCAAATGATGGATAATCTACCCGGGGGTATATATCCGAAGGGTTATTACGGGGAATAACTTAGAGAGAAGTCAGAGCAAGTAAGTAAAAGTAGAGAGAGAGTGTATTCAGTATGAATGCCATTTTCAGCGTGGTTACAAATGGGGAAATGGGGTGCTATTTATAGCAGCAATAAATGCTGGGCAGGGACACGTGTCAAGCGCTCATTGGCCGAGGGGTCACCTCAACTGGTTGGCGCTGGCAGCCGCATGTGGCCGCATTTAATGCGGCTGTTGGATGGGACGTCTGTGCAGGGTACGGTGATCTTGTACGCATGTGAGGCGGATATCTTGTCGAGTGAGATGCCTTCGGCCATAGAGCAGTAGCCTGGGCTCCTCCAACCGATGGCACCCTGGTGCCGAGGGCTCACAGTGCCGAGGGCTACTGTTTTCGCCGTTTTCTCCCAGTTTCTTAATTTGCTTGAGAAACCCGTTCTGTGAGAATTTGGAGCCTTCGGCCAGGGGGCCGAAGGCACCCCTGGCGCGTAGTGCGGACTGCTTGGTACTCTCTGGGTGCTGTGATTTGGGCCTGTCGGGCCTTTTGGGCCTGTCGGGCCTTCGCTGGAGTAGTAGGAGTCTGTGGGCCGGGGGTTCCCGAGCCATATACTCCATCAACTATCAAAATGGTTGCAATAATAGGCATTATCATGGCTGTATTTACTGTCATTAATGGTAGTATTTTTTCAATCATGCCAGTGATGACTCATATTTTGAAAATAAAACATACTATCTCCGTCCCCCTAATATCGCGACGGAAGAGAGTAGTGTGATTTTTTAGAAAAGTAGAATTATGTGGTTGATAATGAATTGATAAAGTGGAAATAAAGTAAGAATGAATTAGAGTCACAAATATGTTACCAAATATGGTATGTGACAATAATAGAGGGACATCCAAAAATGGGAAAATGAGAGAGTAACCGTTATATTTTGGAAATCTAAAAATTATTGACATATTTAAGGCAATTTCTCAATTTAAAACATCCTAAACAATTGAGCTTATGAATGTAGATAATTCACTGGCTTCTGGCTATGAATACCATTTTCCAAAAACGGGTGGGAGGAATCAAAACCTAGACTGATTTGGAGGCAAATTAATAACTCGGTTGTACAGTACTCAATGTACAAAAGAAATTTTCAAACAATTTTATTTTAAAACAATTTGGTAATGTTCAAAAGAAATTAATATTGATATTTAAATATAAAACCAGCACACAACAATTTCTTTGATTGATGTAGCGATCATGAAACTAATAATATAAATATAGGCGATTTTGTTTCCAAAAAATCTAAATAAGCAAGAGTAATTACATCTATGATGATTGAAATAATTGATTTTCCTAAACGGCGTCTGATTTAGACGATCTTAATTAGGCCAATTTGTGTACGATTCATTTCCTCCAAAATGGGACTAGTAGTCTAGTACTCTAGTACAATTCTAGTTTTGTTCCCAATTGTTTGATAATTTTCAATAGGTATTAAATGGAACTAGAATCGTAGCCGGACTCAAACCAGTATAGAGCATGGGCAGGACCGCAGGAGGAAGACCTTACCAGAAAATTCCCATCCCGAACTCAGTTAGGGGGGTGGGGGTCCTCAAGTCTACAAACAAACAGATCAGTAACCTCCTCTTGGATCAACGTAGGGGAGGACTTAGGGGTGGACTCGGGTCCGGGTTGGGCCTAGGCCCGGGTGGGCCGGCGGTTCAGGAATGGTGGACCCGGGACCAGCCCAGGTAGCCACCGGGTCCGGTTCGGGTCCGGGCCTCCGGTTTGGATTTTTTTTTTTGCTTTCCTAACCCCCCTCACCCCCCACCCCACCCCCCCCAAACCCATCCTAGCCATCAAGCCCAACCCGGGTGGAACCCCAAAAATGAAAAAAAAAACAATTTGGCATGGGCCCGAGCCCGAGCCGGCCGGGCCGGTTCACCAAATTTGAGACCCGAGCCCGGACCCACCCTACCCCCAGGCCTAGGCCCGACCCGGTCCCGCACAATAGCGGACCAGGCCGGTCCACGGGCCAGGTGGCCCGACCCGAGTCCAACCATAGGTAGACTGGGCCGGGTCTAGGACTAGGCAGGCTCATGGTCCAAAAATATCAGTCCCGGTACCGGCCCAGGTAGATACGGGGTACCAGGTCTGGCTACCTGGTCAGACTCGACCGGGTCAGGCCAGAAGTCTTCCCAGGTCTGTTGGGCCCAAGCCGGTCCACTAAATATTGATGCCGTAGTCCGCTGCTTCTTCACTCGGGTCAGCCTGAGGTCTGTTGGGCCCAAGCCGGTCCACCCGGTCAGGCCTCCTGGTCCCGATCCCAGTCAACCAGGCCAGACCGGGCCTGCACAGTGCCAAGTCAGGTACCGAGTCAGGCCATCCCATGATTCCCGTCCCACTCCACCCCTAGATCAAGCCATCATACACTCGAGCTGTCGAGCACAAGTTCACTTCAGACGAGTCTTACTGAATATTTTGATCCCTTTGGGTTGACTTTGTATAAAATTGTCCAGAATTTTATAACATTTTAAAGTCATAATTATTAGGGGAAAATGTGTTCCAACAGGTAGTTTATATCCTCATTTTAAAGCAGATAAATAAAATAATAAGCTAGCAATTAGTTAATAATGCTAAAAGAATGATATGAAATGCTGTTGGGAAAATACGTAGTACGGAGTACTAATTAAGAGGCAAGAAAATATTTACTCGTGCTTTTTAAGAATAAAAATCTGATACAACAACAAATCAGTGCCTCATCTTCCCAACGAGTCAGGATTGTCTTTTTTTCTTCTACTGTTGTGTATTCTCAGAGATTTACTCAGTTTTTTTGTTTTCTGCGGCGGTGGAGTCGTCTTCATTAACTTCCGACGCCTTAGATTTGGACTCATCGAACTCCAGCAACTGTACATAAAGAAAGTAAAAGAATCACCAAATAATACAAACACTGTGCACCACTTGGGTACGCATGATCAGCAAAGCAACAAAATACAAAGATAATAGGGAGTAGAAGTTATGAATACATATAGAGCTCGTTTGGTAACACGAAAATTGAATGATTTGGGTGATTCTGCTGAAATTTATGAAGTTTTGGCTGAAGTGCATTAGTTGATTCTGCTGATTTAAGAAAAAAATATTTTTAAAATATATTTTATTAATAAAATAAAGAAAAAATTATATGTAAAAATAGCTATAATGTTCCTCTACAGTAACTTCAGCCAATACAGCCAGAAAAGTAACTTCAACCTTACTTTTTCTTATTATTACACAATTCAACACGCAAAAACAAAAGTTACGTGTTTGGTGAAAAAGTTGGCTGATAAGTCTGATAAGCCGAAAAACAATGTTACCAAACGGCCTCATAATATAGACGTCTATATTTATATATGTACACATACAGGTTTTACATCGCCGTTCCAAAGGCAATGCACGGCCAAAAATCCAATCACAGCTGGTACAATGTATAACAGTGCTGGCTGTAATATTATGAGAATTACAAAATGGGGTCAAAGTCAAGAAAATGAAGATATTAGGAAGCACTAAAGCACATGCATTTTTGTTAGCGGTGTTAGATTTGAATATTACTAACCTGTGCAGCTTGAAACCAGTTCATCACAAAGATGGTCAGAGCCAAACCAGCTGTGTAGCCTATGAATGAGCTTGTGAAGTATTGGCTTGACCTTCCTCTGGAGACGTCAAAGCGGAGTGCCAATGCGACAAAGATTCCTGTGCATATATGGTGCATTATGTAAAACATCACGAATTGTAAATCCATTCAATTTTTGATGCAGCACATGAAACTCATTGCAAAAATAAAAAAGATAATATACATGTTTAAACAAAAAAAATATGGCTGGCTTTATTAGTTAATTAATTTTCAAGTTACAATGGGGCGTGTTGGGTGGTCCCAAAAAGTTCCTTATGCGCACACACACACATTAATATGGTGCAGTTCAAACAAAAATTAAGTCTTTCCATGAAAAACAAATCGAAAACCATCAAGGATGATGCCCTTTTAAGTCGAGTCTTGAACGTTAAAGATGAACATGGTGGCAGAAATTGCACTTGATTATAATTTTGCAAACGCATTTTTTCATTTCTTTCTCCTAATTCTTTTGAAACCTTAGAACCACAATCTAATGCATCACATTGGTTCTCACTTTTGACATACGGATCATATTTATTTGATTCAAATAATACACCACACCCACACATATTGATTTGAAGAAACTAAGTAATTCCTGGTAAATGTAAAACCAGAGCTGCCACAGTAAAATGGAGATTATACCAGGTATAACAATATCCCCAAGGCCCAGCATTGAAAATGGACGTTGAGAATCTGCAGTCGGGAACAAAAGCTGCGAGATTTGAAACAACAGTTAGATACTTGATACACACCTAGATAATGAGATGGAAAAGTGGTTAAATGCAAATAACAGTCACAAACCTTGATAGGAGCATCAAAGGACTTTGCAACACTAACCATCACTGGGGTAAAAAAGACCCAGAAAATGTCATATACGAAAAGTCCAGCCTGCATTTTATACGGCCGTCTTTAACTGGCTAAAGGTGTAGACTAGAATTTAAATAAGAAAAAATACATATTGAAACATAGAGTCCCTTGTGAAAAGAAAAGGGTTACAGATTCCTCGTAATAAAGAAATGCCAGTCATGGCATACATATAGCATTGAAAGTTACTCTCATTTTTTCAAAAAAAAAACAATATTTGCACGGTCAACTTCTTCACCGTAAAGAAAATACCTAGTCTAAGGAGGTAAAATATATTGACAATATGTTTGCGCGCACTCGCAATTGAGCAAAAGTACTCACCAAAAGGATGGCGCCAGTCTTGAATGAACCAAGAGAAAGCATTTCTATGCCCTGAAACAGTATGAAAAAAAACAAGAAATATATCATGCAAGTCAATAAATATAAACATGATAAGAACAAAAAATACCATAGCACCATATCACACTTCGCAAATTGTTATGATGAACTCCAGTTCCACTTTATTTGTCTTCTACTCTTTTTGTCCGTCATAACTCATAAAATAATTTCAGTTTGCTGGATTGGAACAAAACTAACTTCTTATTTTTAAAGGCATCCTCATTCATAAATCATAAGACTTTCGGGGATTAATAAGATGATAAAAAGGGCAGCCCTGTGCCGTCCCGCAAGACGATGGTCCGAGTAAGGATCCCACCACAAGGATTAATTAGATGATGTGGTAAATCATTTCAGACATCAAGATTTAGTGGAATAGATGATTTAGGGAGACATTGGACACCTATGTAGCACGGAAAAGAGAAACGTGAGACGTGAAACGGGAAATGCAAGAAACGGCATTTTCGAAACTGTAGGACACGAAACGTGGGGTGAGCGCTTAGAGCATCTCCATTCATGATCTTCAAAATTACGGTTTTTATGGTTTATTATTGCCACATCACTGCCATGATCTCTATTTATCTAGATTTTCATGAGACATACACTTAAATTCAGAATCTCTCACTTAAATTCACTCACACACTACCTACCCTAACACACTATTATGTACTCCGTAATATACATACCAACACAAATAAATAAATAAATAAAATATGTATTTTATATACGTAATATTATGTTTACATACTGACACAAATATATACATAAATAAATTAAAACACACGCACTCGCACGTTTTTTTAATACAACACACTGAATTTTTTAAAAATACACCCAATTGCAATCACTACTATACGGAGCAATATATATATAAACCCACGTTAATTATTAATGAATAAATTACAACAAAACCCCTTTATTAATATTATATTCTCTATATTTGTATGGCTAATAATATTATATTTTATTTTAATTTAGAACATTTGAATGAATGTATTTAAGAGATGTGAAGGCACGAAGCTTTCTGCTATCCTGTATATACTACGTACTACTGTACTAGTAGTATACATTTGCAGCGGTAGTATATATTTGAAGAATTGGCACATTAAAAGCTAGCTTAATTATGTTTTCAAATTTGGGAGGAAGAACATTGAACTTTGTAAATAATCTTGAACTTTGAAAATAATCTTGAATAATCTAGGTTTTGATGTTTGATACCAGATTATTTTTCAAAATAATCTCTTCAAATAATCCCAACATCTCAACCATAATCTCAAAAAATATTATCCACATCATCAAGATGATCCCTAAATACACTTAAGGATGAGGATGCCCTTATATAAAAAAATATATAGGCTTCTTTTTATTAATATTCATATGTATATTTTTTCAAATAATAATGCATCATATCTACAAAAACATAAACTTCTCTAAAAACATAAACTTCTTTAATAAAGTTAAAAGGTATAAACTCTTAGCCACATTTAGCATTTACAAAATTGATTCCCAGCTTCATCAAAAATTGAAATTAAAAGTAAACAATGCGGATATTATTGTATGCGCACATTACATCACATACAGAATTAACTCAATTAACAATTAAACAATAATCAAGACAAAACGAATCATTGCCATCCACTCAGGCTGTCAGGCAGTACGTACATCCTAAATTTTTGTTTCCCGAGAGTTCTAACATTTCTGAAACTTTTATTTTTGGGTAAACATGTTTCTTTATTTTCGGAATTCACAGAAACGGTTGGGATACATGTTTCCTGCATTATTGGTGTTCCGAAACATACAAACGTTTCCGAAACGGCGAAACTCTAACCCTTTATCGTTTCCGTGCTTCCTTGTTGGGCATTATTATGATAAATATTATGGTATCAAAATTCAAATTTAGATTGATATAGAGATTAGAAAAGGCAGCAGTGAATACTTTAAGGTGTGATGCAGTGCCAAACAAATTTGGCACCTGTCTCACAGGGCAATTGAGTAGAGCTGTTGAAATGTTCTGACATACTGACCGTTTATTTTTTTGGGTGAGGAAGTATTGGAATGCCCTGCAACGGACGTGAGTTTTAGAGTTCAAGGTTCACTAGAGTTTTTATGTGACAGTAGGAGACCACAGAAAATAACAGATTATTTGAGTAGGAATGTAGGATGAATGGGGGTGCTCTAGCCTCTAATATGATTTGAATACGTAAATCTTATTTGAAGGGAACCTTTACAATAAAAATTCACATTTTGCTTGTTCTGAACTTTCCTTAAAAACAACGCTAAAGTAAATACCCACTATTTTGTGGGACAGAGGGAGTAAGTAACTGATATGCAGTGGTCTGAATATTAGTGCAAGGGCGAATAAGAAAAATTGATCTATATTTAGAATTTTAGATATACAAAACGCTAGAAGGAAAACAATATAACTTTGTCAAGCAAACAGAAATAAGTAATAACTAACATTGTGCTAATACAGCACAAGAAATGCAAAAACCTGCATGATTGCACAGCTCAGAAACAGGCTAGCACCCAACTCCAAGAAAGGGATGCATAGATAACCAACCTGGATGCAGAATGCAAGCCCCAATATGTTGTTTGCTAGCCAATGCTTTTGCTTTGCGTACCATACACAGAAAATAGTTCCAGGAATTGCAGCTACAATCTGAGACCTTGTGAACTCAACATCCAAAGCTGAGAAAGAAATGTGAGGAGAAATATCAGGTATTGGTGTTGCATATTTTCACGCAGATGAAAAGAAATTTGGAATTTTAGATGTTGAAACAAATTGTCTTAAGTCGGTGAATTATGGATCTTTTCAATTTCTAATATTTTTTAAAATATGGAAATTGTGATTGAAAATACAAGAATGACAAATTGAATTTGAAAATGCATGTGAAATTATGAATATGGAATAATAGAAAGCAGAAGGTATCAGCACAGACTCGCATAGCAATTACCAAGCCACCACTAACAAGTTTGTGTCTTCAACCTACCTTTGTAAATGTTCAAATAGAACCTTGAACCCAACTCTTCATTAGACCAAGATTATATTAGGGTCCTTTTCATATTTCATGTCAAAAAACTAAAAATAGAGAGTCTAGCTTTCATATATGGAAATAGTCCTATTGTTAAGCATCTAAAGAGGATGCAACTCTACTATTCTCCTTGACACTTGTCATAGTCCTTCTATGCATTACTAAGGGGTAGATGCTATATATTAATGTTACTAAGACTTTTATAAGCACACCTTATGGTAATGGTATTGCAGTAATAAAATGTCACAGAAAAGTGACACTTTAGATTCATCCCCTGCTAAGTGCTATCATATACAGTTTACTAATTAACATGCCACAGAAGACACTCAGACAGTATAAATCAATAAGGGGCTTAAGATAAGCACCCAGTAAGGATGTACTTATTTTGTTCTATCAAGAAAACACTGCTAGGATTTTAAGCACTATGTAAACAAGTATAAGAAGACTGCAAAATTTCTAGATAGAATATAAGCTTAACTATTAGGAGACTTACAGTGAAAATATGGAAAACGCCATACAATGTGATCATCGTTCCACTTTGTTGGCAAGAAATGTTTAATTTCAGGTAACAGTGTTGCTCTGCAAATTTAAAGGCAGGGATTATGATTGAAATATTCATTTATTTACATAAAGTATTAAGCATTAGTGGACTGATCCGTACTAAAAGAACATACGAAAGAGCTGCAATGCCGAGGACGAAGAAGTAACATGTCAGAACAGCATTAACCAGGTCTTTAGATAGGAACTTAAAAAGCAAGAACAGTGACAACAACATTGCACTCCCAACCAAGGGAAACCGCATTGCATGTTCACTGGACATTGATTCCTACAAACAAATATTTAGGCATCATTATCAATGGGTTACATATTTTTGTAAACCTTGTTTAATTTTTTAAAGAAAAACTGCAAAAGGGGAATCACAAAACGTACTGAAGGTGGAGTTGGTTTAACAGATCGGTAGCAACCAACATACACTGTCAGGCTAGCTGTCAAAATTACATTTAGATTTGGATCTACATTTACCACCAGTGGAGCCAGTGTCAAACCTGAAAACAAAAAGAAATCACACAACAACCAGTGGAAGCATCGCTAGTGACTAGCTTTTTATTATTCTTCCGAACAGATTATACCATGACATTTGACCAAAAAAACTAGTAGTCCATATTACAGGACAATGTTCCCTGATTGGCCGTATGCGAATTGTTCTCACTTTCTCAAACATCCTCCCACCAATTCCATACAAGAGTAAGCACATCCACCCTCAGAGACCTACGGTTAGGTTCATGCATACTGCATACGACCACAATTGCTGGTTTGATATCTACCAGCACGTGAGGAAAAAAAATAACTCGACTAATTAAAATCATCTAAGATTGCAACACTAGGAAATTCCCTCCTTAGTTTTATTCCCTCCATTTTACATTTAACTTTTAAACTTAATATCTTATTGTCAATATGATTTACAGTAATTAAGTAATTACTAATTAGTCTATGAGCATCACTTTGCATTTCACAGCCCCACTTTAAAATCATAATCACAATGTCCATCTTTTTTATAAAAAAAAAGAATATAATCAGACCTAGATAACCACAAGTCCTCAGTAATAATAACAGAAATTGCAGTGAATAGGAGTACTGTATTTTCCCCCTAAATAGGATTATCAATTGTGTCATTAATGCCAAAATATGGCGATTAATTACCCTTATTTAGGGGAATCGTGGTACTCCTAATTAGAGAAATTTAAAAACAAACTAAACATTTCACTTTGTTTGGTACTCGGTTCTTTAAAGATAGAAACCAGAGGGCTATTTTCCCAAGCAGACAAGCAGTTAAGAAAGTAAATTATCCCAAGATTCTACACAAGACAAAGTAAAGGGATTCTGAGAACGAAATAGACCTGTTAAAAGTATATTCGCCAGGCGCTCGATATTCTTCATCCTTAGAAACAGTCAAGACTGGTAGCCCTGGTTCTTGTTCTTTTCTGCTTCACCCTCGGCAGAAGAAGCTCTAGCACAAAGCGAAATGTTAAACTTCAAGATCAATATGAACAAAATTGAAGTAGAAACGGCGTCATTAGAATCTTACACAATTAGACTTATATAAACCCACCTTTAAATATTCATCTGTAAAGAAAAGATTCAACTTTATTCAAAAAGATAAAATCATTATATGAATTCCACCCATTACAAAATGTCAACAAACCAGGATTGAAGTTTTCACGACAAGGACAGATTCTTCAACCGGTAACCCAATCCAAAGATTAAAACATACGGAATGAAAATCCAAAAATATAAATGGAGGTTTCACCTAAAGATTTTTTGTGGTTGATTCTCCCTCCCTGAAGATAGATCGGAGAAAAGCAGCGCAGACAGTTTCCGAAGGTCAACAGGGTTTTAACTGAGAAGTGTGAAAGTATTAATTAATTAAATTAAAAAAATTAAATTAATTAAAGCTGCCATAATAGAGGTTTAATTTGGCGCTTCAGTAAATACGCAAGTCAAAACCGTAGAGGACACGTAGGGAGCGTCACATAAACCAATGAGATTCTGACATGTCACGTTCGGAAATAAATCTGCGCGATGTGTCTAGCGTGAGTTTGTTGACATCATAATTGATCCGGGCCGCAATAAACTTGGGCATTTGTAGTGAGCCCAATTTACGTGGGATTATTGGGAAATTAATCTGCGTGATGTTAAGCTAAATTTTCACAAATTATATTACCCCGTGATGGACTAAAGGAAGTCAAACAAGGTCGTTAAAATCTCGATTTAAATCGTAAAATCGTATGATTTTATGATTCTACATTAATAAATCTATTCAAATCGTAGGTAAAATCGTAAAATCATAAAATCGTACAAAATCGTAAAAAATCATACAAAAAACGTGTAGAATCATTTAAAATCGTAGCAAAATCGTAATAAGTTTTTTTAGTGAAAATGATTCAAATTTATTAAAATTAACTACTACAAATTGATACATAATTACATTAATTAATTATAATATCAATAGTATATCTAAAAAGTAATGGACTCTTGTGTTGTTTAATTTTTTATGTTTAATGTTATTATTCACTACATTTACATTATTAAAATAGTTTATAAGTGTTGTTTTGGACCTTGTAGGTATAGTTTTATTTAAGGAAATGATATAATACCATTAACTTGCAACTTAATATTAATATTTTTTTATTTTATACTACCTTCGTCCCAAAAAAACTGTCAATTTCAAAACTTTGATCAATTATATCTTTTTATTGGAAACTATTTATAATATAAAAGTTATATGAAAATGTTCTTTGTTAAAAGTACTCTCATAAAAGTATAAAATTTGTAATTTTAATAATATTATACTAATCAAAATCATGGTATAAATTTATTGAAATGGAAAAGTTTTTTGGGACAGAGGTAGTACTTATTAAGATATGTTTGATAAATTCTTATGATTTGTGATTCGATTTTACGATTTGATTTTCAAAATCATCTACCGATTTGATTCAAAATTTAGGATTTTAACAAACTTGGAGTCAAATTGGGGTCACCGTCCCCTCAATTTTTCTCTCCCAATAATATTTATAATTTACCCCAAAATTTTAATATGTATGTGTTTGTATGTTCGGGAATTCCTACATCCATTGATGGTTGTACCAAAGGCATGTTACAACCAATATTTTGGTAATTAGTTGCAACCTGTAGAATGATTATTTTGTGCTTTTTTCTCTTATTCTTTCTCTCTTCAATAACCTTTAGCTTTAACTTAATATTCATTTAAAATGTACAATATAAAATACTCCCTCCGTATCAATTACTTGACTCACTAGGCTTTTGTAGTAGTTTAAGAAAAATTGTAGGTGTACTGTAGATAAAGTAAGAAGAAAGTAAGAAACACGGTAGATGATTAAAAGTTGAGGAATACTTTACAAAAGGAGTATAAAAAACCGGACCCCATATACATTAAGTACTGTAGCAAAGCGTAAAGGCCATACATTCAGCCCTATTGGCAATTCGCACACCCAAAAAAAGAAAACGCGGTAGCAATTCGTAAATGGGAAAAATGCCAACATAATGGCGCCAACTTTTTAGATTTGGAGCCAGATTAGTTCCAAAATATTCGCACTTCTATAAATAGAAGAGAGAGTGACGAGATTGGAGCCAAGAACAATGGTGGATTCGTAGATGACATGCGCCTCTCAGACTTAGGGAAAACCTCTCAACAAACTACTGCCTGCACTTCATGAAAAGTGGTCACCAAATGATGACAAGCCAATATATATCCAGCAAGACAATGCAACTCCACATATCAAGGAAGATGATAATGAATTCATATTGGCAGTTCACAAGATGGGGAGGGATGTTCAACTAATGAATCAACCATCAAATAGCCCAGATATGAATATCCTTGATTTGGGCCTATTCTGGGCTATTCAGTCTTTAAAGGATACATGCTCAACAATAAATTTTTCTGAACTGGTCCAGAACTGCAATGATTCATTCATTGCATACAATCATCATTCCTTGAATCATGTATTTCTAAGCTTACATTTATGCATGATTGAAGTAATGAAGGTTAAGGGGGGCAATGCATATTCACAAGTATACATAGGCAAGAAGAAACTACAAAGGCTTAACATGCTGCCAGTTTCAGTGGCTCCTCCCCCACTACTAGTGTGGGAATGTATGAACTACTTGCAACAAGGGACAATGGACCAAGAAGGGGTGGAGGAAGGAGCAACTGTTGATGCATAAAGAAAGGGACCACTGTATAAAAGGGTTAAACACTAGCAGTTTTGATTTTTGTTGTTGAAGTATAGTTTAAAACATTTTTTTGCAAGGCCATGTATAAATACTCCATATTTTTGCATAGAGGAGTAGGTCTTTATTTTTTGATGTAACAGTGTATAAGCCCACAATTTGGTCACAATGAATGAAGTAATTTCAGAATTTCAGAATGATGTCGTTAATAACAATGGAGTAAATCAACAATAACCAGGTTTAGATAATGCAAAACACGAGTAGGACTACAGAATACAGAATACACACAACCAAAGAACAAATTAAAGTAGAGATTAGGAGTACATCTATTAGAGATATTTAATTGTGAATCAAGTTGGTCATAGATTAGCTTTATATTTAATCCTTGTATTTAAATAGTGCATAAATTAGATAGAAATCAGGCCAAGTGTTAGGCCCATTTAAACAGGCCAAAAGCCTGGTACGCCTAACCTAAACCTCGCCTATAAAAAGGGAGTCGAGGTTTAGGAAAAGGTTGAACGTCGTACTTATTATTCATAGCCTTACGCTTATCATTCTGATGTACGTTCCACGGTTTATCAAAGAAGGTTTTACGGTGATTCATTCTGTGTTCATCTTTACGTTTAATCTTCCTTGTTAGATCGATTATTCATTGCTGTTACAGAAACAGGGACTAACAATTGGTATCAGAGCCGATCGAGAACGATCAGAAGAACTCCTGCAGAATACTCTGTTTTTGTTAACGAAGTTCATTCTGTCGATTTTTTGCTCTGTAATTTTGTTTCTTGTTCAAAAGTTGTAAAAGTTACACCTTTGGAATCGCCTTTTCAAAGCGATCAAAGGGTATACTTCAGTTTGTGTTTTACGCAATTTTAGATTTCGAGATATCTCGAGCTAGGCATCTCGACATCCTACTTCTTCACAGGTTCTGCTACGTTTTTCGAGCTGAAAACTTTACCAGAAGATCTCGACATTCAACTCTACAGGAAACTATCTTCAGATTTTGTTTATCTGATTTTTACAGGTTGCAGGATTTCGACATTGAGGATTTCGACATCTAGGATTTCGAAATCTTGATTTCGAGAAAAGGATTCGACATCTGGTCTCGACATTTGACTTATCAGATTAAGATTTCGAGAGATTAACTTCTCGACATTTCAAATCTCGAGATCAGCATCTCGAAATTTGAAATCTCGAGATCCCTAATCTCGAGATCCTTAATCTCGAGCCCAAATCTCGATACCGGGCCTCCTTTATCGAAATCTGAGATTTTGATATTCAGATCTCGACATCTGATTTTTCGAGATTCTGCCTCCGAAAATCTTTTGATCAATTTTCTCGAACGGTCAGTTTAGTACAGCAATGGGTTCAGAATACAATGCACAAGGGAACAGCAGTACCCCTCCTAGCCTCAGGAAGGGAGAATATCAAATGTGGAGGAACAGATTTCTAAACTTTATAGAGCACAAAGAGAACTCTTCTGCAATGCTTGAATCTTTGCTTGAAGGACCAGCTGAACTCTTGATTTCAGTTGGTGGAGATCCAGAGAACAATCCTCCTATTTTTCCAGAAATAAGGAGAAAAGTGCCGTCTGAATACACAGAAGCTGACAAGCTCAGACTTCGTGGTGATCTTATGGCCAAAACGTACCTCCTTCAAGCAATACCAAATGAGGTTTATGTTCTCATAGATAGCATGCAGACAGCTAAGGAAATGTGGGATGAAATAGAGAAGCTGCTACAAGGCACAAGCATCAGCCTCAAAACAAAGAAGACTACGATTCTCATCGCTTATGACTCCTTCAAAGCAGGTCCAGGAGAACCATTGAATGAGACTTACAACAGACTTGTTCAACTGGTAAATGAACTCAGAAAGATCAAAGTATTCAGGTCCAATCTGGAACTGAATATTATATTTTTATCCAGCCTGCATCCTGCATGGGAAAAGACAGTGAAGGATGTCAGATCTCGGATAGATTTGGACGAAATTGACCTCTGCACACTCTATGAACATCTGTAACAATTTGTCAAAGAGGTTGCCTGTGCTGAGGATCATCACACCACAAACCCCTTAGCTCTAGTAATGGAGGCTCAGCCAAGAAGAACAACCACTTCACTAAAGAAGAAAAAGAAGAAGGCGGTGGTTGAATCAGATGATGATGAGAGTGATGATGACAAATCTGATCTAGAGGCTGAGCTAGCTGACTTACAGAAGAAGATGGCACTACTGGCCAAAAGATTTGCTAAGAAGAACACCTCTTCCAACAGGCTAAGAACTTCCTCCTCAAACTACAAGCAGAAGAACCATGATCAAAGATCTTCTAGGAAGGCATCATCAGCAGAAGAAGCTCCTAAATGCTATAATTGCGGCAAGCCTGGACATGTGATCAAAGACTGCCGCCTCCCAAAGAAGAAAGATGCTAACTTCTACAAGCAGAAGATGCTGTGGAATAAGCAGAAAATGTTGATGGTGCAGAAAGAAGAAGAAACCTCTGCCATGATTGCTGAAAATGAGAACTGGGCAGAAGATTCTTCTGAGGAGGAGGAAGAGGAAGACAACTATGCTCTTATGGCAAGTGTGGAGGGAGATGAAATAAAGGGTGATGCTGCAATCCCCGAAAGCAAGTGCTCAACAAGCTCTGTAAGTACCTCCCATACTTCTTTAAATAATCAAATGCAGTCCTTACTTGAAAAGGACAATCTAATCAAAGAACTGAAGGAGAGACTAGACAATAATCATAGAGTTCTGAAACAGAATCTAGACCAAAAGTCTTCCTTAAGTATTCAACTTGAAATTGCAAAAGATCAAGTCAAAAAGGTGTCCTCAGATTTTGAAAGCTTTGAACTTAAGATAGCTGAATTAACTAAGAAATTTGAGGACAGTGAACGGGAAAAAAGCACAGCAAAGGCTGAATGCGATTTTTTGCATAACAAAAGAAGAACGCTTTTAAATAAAGTAAAAGAACTAGAAGATCTAGCTGCTAGAAGAGGTCAATCTGAACAAACCGTTTTTCTGCTTAACAACAAACAAAAGGATGACCGATTCTACAATGCTAAAACAGGACTGGGCATAACCAACCCACGTAATCTTAAGAAAGTTAATTGCCTTCAATTCTATAACAAAGATTACATGGGACTAGGGTTTGGCGAGAAAATGTATTTTCGAAGTGATGAAGATTATGCTGAAGCAGAAGAAGAAAAGAGAAAGAAACCAAAACCTGCGATTTCTTGTGATTATCCCTCTGTAAATGAAAAACAACTTTCAGAAGAAAAACCTACTTCCTGCTTTAGTGAATGCCTAGACCCTTATGCTAAAGATATTCCTCACATAGGACACCCTCTAGACCCTCCCCCAAGAGTTGGTATTGCTAAAACTGGTGAGGAACCATGTATTTTTCCCATGGCTCAAAAGCTCAAAAACCTACAAAAAACTCTTGATGACGAGAGAGAGAGAGATTTGAAACTGAAAAGAAAGGTTTTGAGCGCAACTGGCAGGAACTTCTTCAAAAATTTAATGATTTGAGTGAGCAGTTTCATGCTAAAACAGACCCTTCTACGACCAAGCCTGACAGCTCACACACCTCACATGAGAAAAACAATGCTTTTAAAGGTTCATCCACTCATCTCTCTTCTCCTTTGTTTACAGGGAATGAAGTGAATAAGGAAGGAGAAGAGAAGAATGAGTGGAGGAAAAAGAGGAAGGAAATCGCAGATGGCAAAAAGAAAGTTTTTGAGAAAAGTGCCAGCCCTAGATCTAGTTCAATTTTTTACTCAAAAGTTAATTGTAATTCTGTCTCTACAAAGCAAACTTCTAGTAGTTCAGTCTTGAGTCCCAAGCTGAATATTTCTGAGACATCTTCTAGACAAAGTTCTATTTATAATACAAGTGTTGCTTATGGTTATTCTGTTCCAGATCCCCATAATTATGAATGTGATATGAATGTTGTTAAATCTAAGCCTTCCAGAAAGCTTAAACCTGAAAAAGAAACCAAGAAAGGAACTTCTAAGGGAACGTTTTGTATTCCAGATATGAAATATGCCCTTAGAGTTCATTCTAGGAAACATCTTAATCGGCTTTCTAAGGAGGAGATTTTCAAAACCAAACTGAAGAAACAACCGTTCAATCACAAAGCACCTGTCTACTCTCCTCCTGAAACTAAAATGAAAAGATGGGTCCCCAAGATAAGACCCGTCAAAACTGAAACAGATAGGTGGGTCCCCAAGATGAGACCTACCAAAACTAAAACTGAAAGGTGGGTCCCCAAACGAAGACCCATCCAAACTGAAACTGAAAGGTGGGTTCCCAATCGAAGACCCATCATAACTGAAACTGAAAGGTGGGTTCCCAATCGAAGACCCATCATAACTGTAACTGAAAGGTGGGTCCCCAAACTTAGACCCACAAGGACTAAAATGGAAAGGTGGGTTCACAACATCAGACCCACCAAAATGGAAAGTGCTAGGTGGACTCCAAAAACCAGATACACTGCAAAAGCAGATCTAGCTATTGGAAAGCCCATCAAAGATAGATCTTTTGTTGAAAGAGCAGCTGACCTTGGATCACTGCTCAAAGCAAGATTTAAAAAGGTGTTTCTTGATAATAAGGAAGGACCCACTCCAAGTTAGGTACCTAAACCTATTTGATTGTTTTGCAGGACGGTCATGTGTGGCACTTAGACTCAGGATGCTCAACCCACATGACCGGAATAAAGCACCTTTTGAGCAACTACACCAACTGCTACGGAGGCAATGTCAGATTCGGGAATGACGCCTCATCTCCTATCCTTGGGTATGGGGACGTCGTCTGTGCCAGTGTCACAATAAAAGATGTTTCATTCGTCAAAGGGCTCAAACACAACTTACTGAGCATTGGACAATTCTGTGACAGCGGGATGGAAGTAAGGTTCTTTGCAAAACAATGCTGTGTTCTTGACAGCACAGGGAATACATTATTAACGTGTTACAGAACATCAAATATGTACACTATTGATCTGAAAAGCGTCCAATCCACCACTTCCATCTGTCTGCTGTCCAAAGCTTCAACTGAACAGAACAACCTATGGCACAGACGTCTCTCCCATCTGAACTTCAAACATCTATCAACCTTGTCCTCCAAGAAACTTCTCAAGGGGCTTCCTCTGCTAAAGTCTTCCGCTGAAAATCATTGTAGTGCCTGCAAAATGGGCAAAATGACGTGAAGCTCCCACAAGTCAAAATCTGAACCTTCATCTACTCATCAGTTGCAGCTAATACACATGGATCTGTGTGGACCTATGAGAGTACAAAGCATCAACGGTCGCAAATACACTCTGGTGATCGTTGATGACTTCTCTAGGTATACATGGACAAAATTTCTCCGATCAAAAGACGAAGCTGCGGAAAACATTATGACCTTTATCAGAACGATCCAGAAACTGCTACAGCACAGTGTTCGAATTGTGAGAACTGACAATGGTACCGAGTTTAAAAATCAGACTCTCACTGAGTTCTATGAATCACTCGGTATCACTCAGCAATTTGCAGCAGCTAAAACTCCCCAGCAGAACGGAGTTGTTGAGAGAAAGAACAGAACCCTTGTTGAAGCAGCACGCACCATGTTAATTCAATCAAGACTGCCTCACTTCATGTGGGCAGAGGCAATCAATACTGCGTGCTTCACTCAGAACAGAACCTTCATCCACAAGCGCTTCGACAAGACTCCATATGAGATCCTATTCAACAAAACTCCTGATATTTCTTTCCTCAAGGTTTTTGGCTGCAAGTGCTTCATACTCAATGATCGGACAGAGAGAAGTAAGCTGGATCCCAAAGCCAGAGAAGGCGTGTTCATTGGCTACTCACTGCAATCCAAAGCTTACAGAGTCTATCTCAGAGACAAGCGGACTGTCATCGAGAGTGTAAACGTTACATTCTATGAAATGGCAGACTTTGCTATTGAACATCTCCAGACCGATCCATCCACTGTTGTACCAGTAGCTTCTGATAAAGCTGAACCAAACACCGAACACGACGATGTGATTCTCGACTCTCTCTTCAGAAACTTTTACGAGAACTCACAATCTCCACCTCCTGCATACACTCCAGAGACAACATCAACTCCAACAGCAGCGATTCCGCTCCTCACAGGACCAGATGACGTACCATCCACACCCTCAACCCCTCAAACCAATCCCAGAGGTGTGGATGATCACGGCTTTGCCATAAGTCCGGAATCATCTCCACTACACACCACAGCTGCCCCAGAGCCTTCAAATTCATATCAGGACTCAGATCAACCAATAATTACTCCCACTCCTCTAGCTCATGAGAGGAAGTGGACAAGAACACATCCTGTTGAACAGATAATAGGTGATCCAAGTCAAGGTGTGCGAACGAGATCAGCAACAACAAATGAATGTCACTATGCATGCTTTCTAAGCAAGAATGAACCGTCCAAAGTCTCAGAGGCACTCGCTGATCCAGATTGGGTGATTGCCATGCAAGATGAGCTCAATCAGTTTGACAGACTAGATGTGTGGACACTCGTGCCTAAACCCCCTCAGAAAACCATCATTGGCACTAAATGGGTGTTCAAGAACAAGAAGGACGAAGAAGGCATAGTGATACGCAACAAGGCACGACTGGTCGCTAAAGGATATAATCAGCAAGAAGGCATAGACTACGATGAAACATTTGCACCCGTAGCAAGAATTGAAGCAATCCGCCTTTTTCTTGCGTACGCGGCCCACAAAAACTTTACTGTCTTTCAGATGGACGTCAAGACTGCCTTTCTGAATGGAGTCTTGGAAGAAGAAGTCTATGTCGCTCAGCCCGAAGGATTTGTAGATCCCAGATATCCCGACCATGTGTACAAACTAAAGAAAGCTCTGTATGGGTTGAAACAGGCACCAAGAGCTTGGTATGATGCATTAACCGAATTTCTAGTTGACTCGGGTTTCTCAAAAGGGAAGATTGATACCACACTTTTCATCAAGCGACAGAAGTCTGACATCATCCTGATTCAGATCTATGTTGATGACATTATCTTCGCCTCCTCTAATCCACGTCTGTGCAAACACTTTGAGAAACTGATGAAAACCAAGTTCGAGATGAGCATGATGGGAGAACTGAATTTCTTCCTAGGCCTGCAAGTAAGACAACTCTCTGACGACATTTTCATCAATCAGTCAAAGTATATTCTGGAAATGCTTAAGAGATTCAACATTGATGGCAAATCTTCCATGACGACCCCCATGTCCCCAAACAACAAACTGGACTCAGACCCCTCCGGGAAGCAAGTTGATGCTACAAACTACAGGGCCATCATTGGATCTTTGCTATATCTCACGTCAAGCAGGCCTGGCATTGTCTTCTCCACATGCTTATGTGCACGCTTTCAGGCAAATCCGAAGGAATCCCATCTGACCGTTGTTCGAAGAATTCTGAGATATCTCAAAGGCACTGTGAATCTAGGCCTTTGGTATCCCAAGCACTCAGGTTTTGACCTAGTCGGATATTCGGATGCTGACTTTGCTGGTTGCCGGATGGACCGCAAAAGCACATCGGGAGCAGTCCAATTCTTGGGCGATATGTTAGTCTGCTGGTCTTCCAAGAAACAGAACTGTGTGTCAACATCTACGGCCGAGGCAGAATACGTCGCGGCTGCTAGCTGTTGTTCACAAATATTATGGATGAAGACCCAGCTAAAGGACTACGGTTACACTCTCCGCCATATCCCGATCTACAGTGACTCACAAAGCACCATAGCCATCACCAGCAATCCGGTTCATCACTCCCGCACCAAACACATCGACCTGCGCTATCATTTCATCAAGGATCATGTGGAGAAAGGAGACATTGACATGTATTTTGTAAGCTCAGAGCTTCAACTGGCTGACTTGTTCACTAAGGCATTGGATGAAAAATGATTCCAGTTCCTAGTCTCCAAGTTGGGCATGTTGAACCTCGAGCCCGTTTAATTATGTCTCCACTGATCTAAAAAGTGTGTGTGTGTGTGGGACTTGTAAATAGTGTGTGTGCGTTGCATGTGTTGAGGGGGAGAAAACCAGAAAAATAACAAAAAATAGTGTGTGTGTGTTGCATGTGTTGAGTGTGTGTGAAAAATTAAAAAGAACAAAAAAAATAGTGTGTGTGCGTTGCATTTGTACATATTTGTTCGTTGCATTTTTTTGAGGGGGAGAACATTTTCACTGTTTGAGGGGGAGAAAATTTTCACTGTTTGAGGGGAGCTAATTTTCACTGATTGAGGGGGAGCCTTTATTTTTTTACTGATTCGGGCTCATCTATTTCGAAAGAGGCCCAATCTTCTCGCGTATATAAGCCCTCGTGAAACCCTTCATTCTTATGTTTCTAAAATCTTTTCGCAAAGGCACGGACTTTTCGCATCTCAGAGCTCCTGACCGTTTCTCCTTCTTCTTCCCAAAATACAGTTTTCGAAATCCCCTCAGACCGTTTTCGCAATCTCCATCTCCCGTTTCTTATTCACAAACTACTTTCGAAGGTAGTTCTTCGTTCGAAATCATAATCTTCAACATCGTTCGAAAACGAACGATCATTCTCGCAAATCGATCGTTTTTTTAAATCAAAATAAAAAAAAAGAAGGGTTTTTGTTAGATTATAGGTCGAAATAGCTTGTTATCGTTTTGTTATATCGTTGTATTTGCAGGTGGATTCTTCGCTTCGAAATCACGATTTCGAGATTTTGGATTTCAAGATCTCGAGATCGTCGATTCATCTTCTCGAAATCAAGATCTCGAGATGGGCATCTCGACATCTTGATCTCGAGATTTGAATCTCGACATCATGATCTCGAGATTTGAATCTCGAAATCAAGATCTCGAGATCTGCATCTCGACATCTTGATCTCGAGATATGAATCTCGAGATTTGAGATTTGAACTTAGAATTTTTTTCAAAACTCCATCTGCATAAACTTATCTGAAAACAACAAATTAAATTCTTTCAAAATCAAATCAACAGTTGAACTTCATGTGCTGACCCCTGCTTCTACAGTTTAAAATGGCAGGAAACACTCAAACACAGATTGACGACGCCATCTACCCTAAGGGCAAGTGGATCAAGGTGCTGGACAACAACTTCCAGCTAGACCTCACCGTCTTCAAGTGCCAGAACCCGATCATTCCGGCCATAATGAAAGGTCACTATCTCTGGCCTGCACTTCACAACGCCAAACCAGTGCCAGAGATATACCTACAACAATTTTGGGGTCACATGCACATGGATTCATTGAAAGATCGCTCCAAGATCAAGACCAAATTGAACGGCATGCGGGTGATTCTGACACCATCCACTCTACGGACTACTCTATCGCTGCTGATACATGACGAATACGATGCACTGCCGTCCATCCCAGATCTATTGAAAGACGTGGCGTCCCTAGGCTACACCTCATTACTGCCACAGCTCTCCATCTTTAACGGAGCATATCTTCACCATCCGTGGAAAAATCTATTTGGGCTGGTGAACAAGTGCCTGTCGCCTAAGCATGCCGGCTTCGACAAGTGCAACAAGCAAATATTGCTGGTCTTTCATGGCATCGCGTTCAACAAGAGCTACGATCTGGCACAGCTCTTCTTCTCAGAGCTAATGGACCTAGTCAAAGCCAAAGAAAAGAATAGGCCAGGTACCATTCCGTACGCTAGATGGCTCGGGCTGATCATACACGACTGCATGGCAGAGCACGCCTCCATACCAAGACGCAGTACAGATCCTCACTTCACAACACCGAAGCTACAGTACTTCAAAGCAGACAAGAATCCTACTTATGGTCTGAAGATACCTGGATTTCTGCTAAAGCTGGTAAAATCTTCAAATCCAGCAGTCCAACAATACAAAGAAGCCACCGAGAAAACCGTCCCTATGGTTCAGCAAAACCCAGCTGGACCTACCCAAGGGACAAAGCCGAGTGTAAGTAAGGGTCCTAAGAGAGCCCAAAAGCCACAGAAACCAGTGGCCGGTTTGCCCAATGAAGGGAAGTCTGACGACTCTCTAGAGACGAGTCAGGCGGCTGAGGGCACCGAAAAGGACGCTGAGGAAACGGCCAATGAATCGTCTAGTGAAGCCCAAACAAACACTGACGACAAGGCTTTCGAGAGCGTGGGCACGGAGAGTGAAAAATCTGACTCGGATGATGACGATGATGACAACGATAGTGATGATGTGGAGCTCACATATGCACTGATCAGAAAAGGGAAGCTGCCCGTCGAATCTCCGAAGAAGAGAAGAATTACTGCTGAAGACGCAGCACCAATCATAGCTCGCAGACCTCAAGTCTTCACCATAAAAGAAAAAGCTAAACCAAGAGCTGATCCAAGCGAGACTAATTGCTCCAAGGATGATTACGACGAGGCAGCTCACTCCATCAAGACATCAATCAACCAGGAAGAAGTTGTCATCCGAGAGACCAGGGCTAAGGTCAAAAATGACAAGGCTGCTAAGGCCAAGCCCCAGCCCCGAGCCAAAAAGAGTCTGTTTGATAAGGCAGACGAGCACATCTTTGCGGGCTGCGACTCCTTTATCCAGATAAGCCGAGCCGAATCCCTAAGCACAGGAGCCGATCTTTTCGGTTCCCGGGTAGAAGTCGCAGCATCTAGCTCAACTACGCATGCACAGCCCTCTCCCAGCCACTCAATTGCCTCTCAAAAGGCTATTGTTTCAAAAGAACGGGACTCAACCCCCTCGCTGGTTCCTTCTGAATCAGTTGAGCATACAATTGACCCATCTCCCGAGGTCAAAACCCCTTCTTCTCTCACATCGAGTCTAGGTGTCACATTTCCCACATTTTCTTCCTTTTCTAGGACACCTACACTATTCACTGCACATACAGGTGCACTCACCCTGAACGCAACAACCAGAGCGCAAGCTATGACGGTTGGAAGCCCTGCTACGCCCATAATGATTCCATCATTAAATGCAGGCCACACATCATCAATCTTCACTGATGCTGTGTCAACAGTTACAACCCCCGTACTTGGTCACCCTACCTTTGAAGACGTCAACGTTCTACTGAATCGCTTCCTGGATTCCACCATTAAGCCATGGGTGCAAGATGCAATGACCGCTCTAGCACAGGAATTTAGGACCACCCAAGCGGTTCGGTCTGAACAGACACCACCCCAACCTTCCCCTGAACCGTTCATCTCCCATACACAACCCATATCCTCCACCCCTCTATCCCACCAATCCATAAACCAAATTCCTATCCCTTCTATTTCTCGGGGAACCCAGGATACAGAACTAGTATTCTCCCCACACCCGACCACACCCTCCATCGATCTCTCCTCCCTGTCCTTTGACACACTAGCTTCGGCTTTGCTGAACAATCTCTTAAATACCCCAGAAGACAACCTCAGTCTTCATCAGCAAGCCATACTAGAAGCTCTTCTTTCCTCACCCGAAACCAAGAGTACTTGCAAGGAGAGTCTTCGTGGTCGCAAACGTTCCCATGAGGACCCCGATGATTCGGATCCTCATGAGGGGGAGAACAAGCGACCTCGATCACTTGAGCAAACTGCTCTACCAAGCCAAACTCCACAGCCAATTCAACCTGAAACCTCAACAAACCAACAGCCACCATCCACAGCCAAACTATCTAGCATGGTCGAGCTAGAAATAACATCTCGAGGCGTATCTCCCAGAGATACCAACCGAGGAGGGGATGGAAGTCCTGATGATGTTACCACTGGTACATCTTCTCCATCAGGCCATCAGTTGGAACCCAGTTCTAAGCTGATGTCAACGGGCAATCCTAGTGAACCCGGTAGTGCTACACAGGAACAATCACCGCCTGAACAAAGAATTCCATATATTTCCCCAGGCAAAGACATCCATGATGCACTGGAAGAGGCGGTGATATACGACAAATGGCCAAGAAAATGGACAGAATGGGATGATCTTCGGGTTGAAGCCGAGCAAGAGGACATGCAAAGAAACTGGTGGCTACGAGAGCTGATCAACAAATGCTCTGAAGATATTATACGGCTCGAGGACGATGAACGCAAGGAAGGGGAGAATTACAAGGAATCCCAGAAGACTCTTGAATCAGTCGTAAGACAAACAGCGGGAAGATTTCCCAAGACAGAGAAACCCTGGGATAATGTTCGTATCAAAGCCCCCTTCCAAGAAGAAATCAGAGAGCATATCTGGCGTAGACCAGACAAAGTCAAGCCACTGAACGAACTGAAGCTAAGAGGCCTTACTCACTTGAAAGGAAAGCAGGCTGGAGGTCATCTGCATATGTTGCTGCAAAGGTCAACCGGTACACAGAGAGAACTAATGGAACAAGATCTGAAGTCGAATATTCTCCCGATTCATCAAATTCTACAAGTGAAGGCTGAAGACTGTCATGGAGTAACATTCTACACTTACAGACTTCAACGCACCGATGGGAGCGAATTCACTTGTCAAGAGAACGACTTCATCATGCTGAAACCGGATGACATCTACCAAATGCTCATGGCCTACAGATACCTTCCAGTCAGGCAGAGCATAGTATACAGCGAAGGCCTCGCAGCTATCAAGAGATTCATGCTTAGACAGATCCGAGTACACTCTTCACATGACCTACAGATGGCTATTGAATGCAATCTGAAGAAGACAAATCTGACAAAGCCAAGACTGTATGGTCCAGAACTTGAAGATTTCCCAGCCTACCACATCTTCTTCACACCGCCAGCAGTCACCTATATGAACCACAAGAACGAAAAGCGTCTGATGGTAGTCAGTGAAATCGAGAAGTACTGTGACGGAACACTGAAGATAATCAGAGAGCAGATTCTACAGATGAAGGCAAAGCTAGAGGAAAATCTTCAAGAGGCATCGTCTTATGTTCAAAAGGAACACTCTACTGTAGAGACAATTTTAAAGGCCATTGACGATCGCCTCGAAAAGAGAAATGTGCTGAGGCAGTATGAACATGCACTTGGTTTGAGGAAGCACTACTTCAAATCTCAGAAGCAGTAAGAGAATGGCACTTGATCACAAAGGGGGAGATTGTTAGAGATATTTAATTGTGAATCAAGTTGGTCATAGATTAGCTTTATATTTAATCCTTGTATTTAAATAGTGCATAAATTAGATAGAAATCAGGCCAAGTGTTAGGCCCATTTAAACAGGCCAAAAGCCTGGTATGCCTAACCTAAACCTCGCCTATAAAAAGGGAGCCGAGGTTTAGGAAAAGGTTGAACGTCGTACTTATTATTCATAGCCTTACGCTTATCATTCTGCTGTACGTTCCACGGTTTATTAAAGAAGGTTTTACGGTGATTCATTCTGTGTTCATCTTTACGTTTAATCTTCCTTGTTAGATCGATTATTCATTGCTGTTACAGAAACAGGGACTAACAACATCCCTTATGGAATATCCAGACGAATTTCATCCCATGGACCAGCCCTTTCCTTCGAGTTCACCTCCTCTTCACCGGAATCTGTGTCGCCAAACCCAGAAGAGCTTGAATCCACCAAATCGGACCCGAATAATCTCCAGAGAGGCCAACCTGGTCAGTTTCTGAAGAGGTTGTCCAGTCTGGACAATCAGTGCTTCAGGAATCCAAATCAGAGACGCGCACCGGATCCGCTAGGCGAATGGGCACATTACTCAGAACAGGGCCTTCCTTCGATTTCTCTGAACGAGGTGATGGACATCCTTCATTAAGCCTTTGATCAAGCAGTATCAGTTCAGAATCAGACTCATATGGATCCATGCAAAGGAGCGATGGATTGGTAGCTCAGAAATAAGGTGACAGACAACAGATTAGGAATGGAGAGGAGGGCTGTGAGGAGGGGTTGGGCGGTCGAGATAAACCAGATGGACAACCGAAGAGGCAATAACTCAGACCGATGGAGAGATAGAGAGAAACCAAAGAAACCGGAAAAATAGAGAGAAGGTTTGAAGAAGAGAGAGAGGGAGAGACGGATACTTCGAGAAATGGGGGGTGATAATGGCCGATTTAATGGGGAAGGTGGGGCGGATAGGGATTTATGGTTGGGTGGGATGGGGATTTAATGGGGATGAATAATGGGATACGTGGAGAAAAAAATGTAAAATGTAAAAATGTAATGATGGGAAGTTAAAAGGTGGTGGGGTCCATATCTAAAAATAGAAATGGGACTTTTAATTTGATACGTCCCGAAAAGGAAAGCAAGTCAGTTAATTTGATACGGAGGGAGTACTACTTAATGTCCCGACTTGTTTTCTTTTCTTTTTCGGATCAATCTTCCGTTCTTTTTTTTAAAAAAAAAACTTAATTATTATTGATAAGAGTATCATGAAACATAACAATCAAGAGCCGAAACATTACAATCATAACGTTCAAAGCTACATTATGGTGTCTAGTAGGAACCTCAAAGACTACACGCGCAACAATTTATCCTAAATCCTTCTGTGAGTGACTAGAGATAAAGAACAAAAATGACATATAAAGACACTCATGTTCGCTAACCCTGCAATGATGTAGACTAGTACCACAGTGTGACTGCTCATGCTACTCAAAATGGATTCAGTTTGACCAGATACCGAAAAGGAATTATTGAATTTTCTGATTTTGTCAGCCATCGGTAAGGAGTCACGTGCAGAATTTGTTCTGATTTCACCAGCCACCTGAAAGAAAGAAATCCATGGAATCCCATCTTCTTGTATCGATGGTGGTTCAAGAGGGGGGCGATCAGCCTCAATATTGATGTAGAAGAAAACTCGATTCATGATTGATGAAAAAGCCGCTAGAAATCTATTACTAGCAAACAAGAACACCCGAACGATGATGATGGTGAATATACATGTGGTGGATGATAATTCGCAACCGAAAATAACAACTCTAGATAACGCTAGGAAATAAACGTATAGATAGAACTGAAAAATTATGATTGCACGAATCCTTTTTCGTAATTCAAGGCAAAAGAATTGAAGGAAGAGAAGAGAAGAAGGGTAGGAGGAGGCTAGGGTTTCCCCTCCGCTCCTTTGTCTCTATCCACACATATATTGTGTAGTCTACCCCAATCAATCTTCCTTTGTAATTTAAGTTTTTTTATTTTATTTGGGCATGTGAAAATATTGTTGGTATTACTCCCTTTGTCCATAAAAAACTTTCACCTTTCCTTTTTGGGCATTACAAAATAAACCTCTACTTTCCTTTTCGGTAAACATTTTGTGGTTCACAACAATTCTCACACATTCTTACACATTTCTCTCTGCACAACTCTCCACCACACAATACACATTATCTTAATCTTTGTGTCATTTGTACTATGGAAGAAAAAATAGGGACGGAGGGAGCAATATTTTATTATTCATTTTTTAATTTTAAGATGAATATTTATTAGTTTATTAAATATTATGTTAATTATTTTAATATTGTGTTAATTAATAATTTTATTTTGTGTTATACTTAAATGAGTACAGTGTTTAAAATAAATGTGTGAGAGTAAACGTTATAAAAACAACATGATTAATTTTGTAATTGAAGAGCGACGGATTATAAATTATCTTTAAAATAAATTTATTATACTCCTCATTGTTATAAATGATGATAGTTTAGTAAATTCGTATTAATGAATCTACTGTGTGTGCATATTATACAAAAGAGTTTATGTTATACACAAATAAGTATAACTATTAAAAGAAATGAATATACATAAATAAACGTTTCAGCACATTAGAGAACTTAAATGAGCTTTCGAAATTTTCGATGCTCATTTTGTAATTTATGGCTATGTTTGGCAAGCATAAGTCTCTACCTTCTAGCTTTTGTACTGTTCAAAAAGTCTTTAAAAGCTTCTAGTTATATGTTTGGCATGACAATTTTTAAGAGTTTTTCAAAAATTAAAATATCTTATTTGAAATGCTACAGGGAGTAACATCTGAAAAAAGCCTGTGACTTTTAGTATTGATTAGTCCTAACAGCGTGTATACCAAATCGAACTAAATCAAACAGTCAACTTTTTACCAAACAGCTATCACATTTTCTCTTTAAGATCTTTTCAGTCACTAAAAGCTAACAATTATTAAAAAGCTCATAAAAGTATATTTTCAGCTAGTTGTGCCAAACATACCCTATGTATGTGCATTAGATATTAATGTTATGCTCATTTAAAAATGCCATATCAATGCATTTTCAAAAGTATAATATTACATTATCTTTGGCGGTTCTCGTCACAGGTATAGCGGTTTTAGAAGACAGCCTTTCCTTCCCGACAATCCAATGTCGGCATCTCTTGTTGGTCGTCCTGTCTTCCAACACTGCCGCTTGTTGTAGGACTAAAAAGTGATGAATCGACAATTTGTTTATAATAAATTTATTACATCTACATATTATAGAAATGAGTTTTATATTAAACTCAAATGCGTATAACGCCTAAAAGGAATGAACATACACAAATGAGTATTGAGTACATTATAAATGAGTTTTACGTTAAACTCAAATAAGTATAACGCCTAAAAGGAATTAACATACACAAATGAGTCTTTAAAGTTTTTGATAATAATTTTGTAAGTAATGTATGGACAGTATGGTCATTTGGTACCAACTACAAAAAAATCGTTATAGGCAGAGAAATTTGGCTCGACAGTATTCCGTGCCACATTTGTCTCGCTTTTTGGCTCGGGAGGGCTACATACAGCTACCTTTTCGATTTTGGCACGGATAGTTTGGCACCAATCAGAAATTCGGGGTTGGCACGGAAAATCGGAGCCAAAATCGGAGCCAACAACGAAAACGATAATCTTTGGGATAGCAGGCTCTTCCGATCCAAAACGATAACACTTGGGATAGAAATTCGGTGTTGGCTCGGGGTTGACCAAAGCTATGGTTTGGCTCCGAATATTCTGCGCCAACATTTCAGGCCATCAATTCCGAGCCAAAGTTCGTTCCAAAACTGGCAAAAATCAAATTAGTTCGTGGAATATTATGGTTGGGATTATTCCTTGTCAAACAATTTGGAGACAGTTTCCGTGCCAAATTGTTCCCGTTGGGGATAACTTTGAAAATTGCGATCCCAAATGTAGCCGTTGAATTCCTAGCCAAAGTCTGTCCCCAAAATAACCGTTGATACTTCCGCCCCTATTACTTTCCTAATTCCGAGTCAAAAACTACCCTTCGAAATTCCGTGCCAAAAACCTTGCCAAACAAATCTATATATTGTCCTGTATTGAACGCATCTTATTATGTATACATTCATTACATTCTTATTAATAGTGATGAATTCTCAAAAAAATGGAAAGTGATATTATTTTGTATTTTCAAAGTGGCCGGAGTATTTATATTTGGATTTCTTAAACTAATTATCGTCATAGAATTTTTATAAGTGTATGCAATAGATTATTCGACGGAACAGAAGACCTCAGCTCTTCTGTTACGCTCTGTGAACAGAAGCTCTCAAGCTCTGTCCAAGCAACAGAACTGCTCAACACTCAGACGAATCCAAGCTTTCTTGCCTAAGCCGGTTAAACAAATGGGAAATTCCCTAACGGCTAGGAGCCTCTCAATGGAAAAGCTACAGGACACGCATTAAATGATCATTTAATGAGCTTCACACATCGGGATATTTAAAGCTGATGATTGACCAGGAAAATATCTTCTCGCCTCCAAAATAGCAAGTCGGCTACATTTTGGAAACCAACCGGTCAAATCAACATTACATGCATTTAATGAAGATGTCCTCTACACTCCAACGGGAAGGCATCTTTCAGTATATATGATACACTTCGAAGAATTGCAAGGTAACAATTCTCTCACAAGCGAAATATTCAAACTCTTGAGACTACATCTTCAACATCACAACAAGAGAAAAACTTACGTTGGAAAAGATCATACTCTTCATATCTTAACCTTCCAACTAAAGAGAATCGTTCATCCAGTTCTTCAACACTTCAAAAGCCTCATCTACACATCCTTTGTAACGAAGCGACGTTGGAGAAACCATCTTGATTTAAACACTTCTTGCAAAAGAAGGGACATCTCAAAGTAATTGGAGTAGTGAAGTGGACATACTTCAAGGAGACTCGGTGAAACGAGACCAGTCATCAGGAAGCAAGGACTGCATCCCGAGTGACAACTGGACTTGAAGAAGACGTGGAGAGCTTCTTAAGTGCTAGTTCTAAGTGTTGTAACTTGATCTTTTACAAGCTTAGTGGAACAGTGGACTAGAGGAACACGATGTTCCTTGAACCACTATAAAAATCCCTGGTGTCATTTACTTTACACACTTTACATTTCTGCATTAAGATTCTAACTGCTTGACTCAAAAGGTTTGGACTCTGTGTTCAGCAGATCTCACCTTGTGAGTTAACAGAGAACCTATCTGCTGCCAAGTCCAGTTCTGTCACCAGAACTCGACCTTCTCTGTCAAGTCTTTTAAGACTTAGAGAAATATTTTGAAAACCAGAACAGTCTATTCACCCCCTCCCCCCCCCTCTAGACCGTTCCTTGTGTAAACGGGACCAACAAGTGGTATCAGAGCCTCTTTGTTCTTGTAATCTTTTAGGTTACTTGTTGAACAAAGATCCACTTGTTTCTTAGCCTCCTTGTTTATTTTCATATATTATGGATAACACACTTTCCAAGAATCTTATGTTCTCAGTTGTTAAGTTTGATGACTGGAGAATCCGAATGAAGGCCCACCTCTGTGCACTCCATGATTAGATGTGAGAAGTTCTTGATGTTGGTCCTTTCACTGAGTTCAAAAAGGTGAACCCAACTTACATTGTTGGTGGTGATGAACCACAAATGATCACCAAAGTCTGTTCAGAGTGGTCAGCTGAAGAAAGGAGAAAGTACAACCTTGACAACATTGCCAAGGATATTCTGTACAAGACCATATATGACAAGTACTTCACCAGAATCAAAAGTGCACATCTGCCAAAGAAATCTGGGATACACTCACCCTGATAGGAGTTGGTGATGAGCAGAAGAAAGACAACAAACTCACCATAGCTATGAAGAAGTTTGAAGACTTCAAACTTCTCCCCAAGGAATGCATAGCTGAGATGTATGCAAGACTGCTGACTCTCACAGCAGATATCTCTGAGCTAGGGAAGCAGCTGACCCCCAAGGAGATCAACCTAAAGGTACTTAGAGGCCTACCTTCACACTGGAAGATGAAGGTCACTGCAATGAGAGATAGCAAAGATCTCAGAACCTACAACATAGAAAAGCTCATCTCTGATCTTAAATCTTATGAGTTCGAGATGAATGAAGAAGAGAAGGAAGAACCAGAAGAGAGAACTACAACATCCCTCACTGCCAGTACTTCTAAGGTAAATAACTTTGACCCTTCCATTCTTTTAACCGATGAATATATGGTGCCTTTGCCATGAAATTCAGAAAGTTCATGAAGACTAAAGATGGCAGAAGTCCATCTTCCAACAGAAAGTCATTTCAGAAGACCAAGTCCTCAGACAGCAGTGGAGAGCTTTTCTGCTACAACTGCAGGAAACCATGTCACTTCAAAGCCAACTATCCTCACCCCATAGTATCTAAGAGGCAAGGACAGGAAGGTGACAAGAAGTATGAGCACATGAGAAGAAAAGTGATCGTGTCTGAGCAATCAGAGAAGGACCCCCTCTCTGAGACAGAATCCACTTCTCACTCAGAATCTGATGAGGCATTTTGTTGCCTTGACATTAAGACAGAAGACTTATGCCTTATGGGTCAATCCGATGATGAGGTATCCTCTGCCTCTGCTTCTAGTTTTTCTTCGGTAAGCACAGGTTTCAATGCTGATTCAATTACATCATTTTGGGAAGAGTTTAAGGCAATACAAACCACTTATTATTTAGTTAAAGAAGAAAACAGTAAGTTGACAGTGGAAATCTCTGACTTGAGAAGAGAGGTTGAGTTCATAATCAATCTCTTGATTGAGGAAAGAGATAAGCTAGAAACCGCAAATGTTTCTCTTCTTAATAGAATAAGAGAAATAGAGTCACTTGAGATTAGGTACAACACCTACCAGAAAGCTCAGTTTTCCATGGAAAGGTTAGTACTTAATCAACAAGTTGGTTGTGGTTTTGGTGTTGGATTCAGCCCAACAGAATCAGGTGAGCCTTCTGTAACGCCTAACACCCAAGTTGCTAAGGTAGATAAGGTCATAGTGCCACTGACTTCTAGCCCCATCTGCCATGCTAGTGTATATGGCACAAAGGTATGTCATGCGAAAGTCACACAAGAAAACCAAAAATTAAAGGTTCAATCAAAACAAGTTTTGAAAAGTAATGAACCTGGCAGAAATCCTAACAACAGAAGAGATTTTCAGAAAACTAAAAATCAAAGACAAAACACTAACAGACAATCTCATGCTAAGGTAGATAAGGTCATAGTGCCACTGACTTCTAGCCCCATCTGTCATGCTAGTGTATATGGCACAAAGGTCTGTCATGCGAAAGTCACACAAGAAAACCAAAAACTAAAGGTTCAATCAAAACAAGTTTTGAAAAGTAATGAACCTGGCAGAAATCCTAACAACAGAAGAGGTTTTCAGAAAACTAAAAATCAAAGACAAAACACTAACAGACAATCTCATGACTACCCTACCAGAAATGATCACCAGAAGGGCAGATATCAAGAGAAAGTTACTTATAGGCAGAAGAGGTTGACTGGTCAACCTAAGAAGCCCAAAGCTAACAACCCCTCTGCTCTTGATAGTATATGGGACTTCTTTCCAACCAAGGAAGCTATGCAGAAGTATGTGTAAGGAATAATTGTATTTAGATTTTGATGATGCTATATTAATTAGGACTGTAGAGTACCCCTTTAGAAATTATGTATTAGAATTTTCCCTTGTAAAGTTCTTAGCATATTCGACTACCAGAAGGCCTCTCTACCAGAAGTCCTCTAGACAGAAGATCTTGGTTCTCTATCTAGGAACAGAATACGTCAGGGTCTCTGTTACCCTTTAGCGTGACAGAAACCCTCCTGGTTCTCTGTAAGCTACCAACAACAGAAGTGCTCATGATCTTCTCTGAATCAGTTCTCTGCCAATAACACCAGAAGGTCTGACACTTGGAAGAAATCCACAAAGCCGGGAAGTCAACTTAAAGATTCCTTCAACGGCTAGGACTATGAAACGGAAAAGCTACAGTGCTCGCATTAAATGCTCATTTAATGCTCCCCATGCTCCGTGGAGTAATTGCAGATGATTGGCCGCAATGTCAGGATTACTTTATCCCAAAATAGTAACCCGCCAACTTTACCGGGTCCTACTGGTCAAGTCAACTGCTCGCGCATTAAATGCAGTTGTCCTCCTACTCCTCCAACGGGAAGACAACCTCAGTACAAAAGATACACTACGAAGAACAACCGGACAACCAAGCTACAACTTTGCTATAACTTTGCCAAGATTACATTGCAACTTTTGCTAACCACAAGCAAGATATTCAAACTCTGAAAAGCAAAAAGCCTCCTTGAGATTCAAACTCATTATCCTCTACAAGAGAAGGCAGAAGTTGGAAAAATACTCTTTCCAACTCAAGCAAAGTTCCAAGTGTTCTTCAACTCTTCAAGCTCATCACATACAAATCTTTTGTAACGAAGCTAGTTGGAGGAACCCCAGTTTCAACAGAAACTCTTCTTGCTACAAGAAGGACGTCCAAATAACTGGAGTAGTGAAGTGGTGATACTTCAAGGAAACTCAGTGAAAGGACCCGTGTTAAAGGAAGCCAGGCAGTGCATCCCAGGACACATCTAGGCTTGAAGAAGACGTGGAGTGTTTCTTAAGTACTAGGACTAAGGCTTTGTAAACGGCAGTTTTTACAGCTTAGTGGAACAGTGGATTAGAGGAACGAGTTGTTCCTTGAACCACTATAAAAATCCCTGGTGTCGTTTACTTACTGCTTTTAATAATTGCATTTAGTTAGAACTGTATAACTCCTTGGACTTGGTATCTGTGTTCAGCAGAACTTGTTCTACGAGTTAACAGAAGGCCTACTGCCTTTGCTTCTCTGAGGCTAACAGAACTCCCTACCAGAACCCCATCCGCTGCCAGTCTGTTCTTTCAACAGAACAGGCTATTCTGTAAATCTGGTACTTAGTTTAAAAAGCTAAAAACCAATACAGTCTATTCACCCCCCTCTAGACTGTATCCAGTATAACCGGGACCAACAAGTGGTATCAGAGCCTCCTTGTTCTAATAATCTCTTAGGTTATTTGTTGAACAAAGATCCACTTGTTTTTCTGTTTTACCTCATTTCTATCTGATATAATGGATCACTCCTTGTCCAAGAATCTTATGTTTTCAGATCTTAAGTTTGATGACTGGAGGATCCGGATGAAAGCACATCTCTGTGCCCTGCATGATGAGATGTGGGAAGTTCTAGACATTGGCCCCTTCACAAGCTTCCAGAAGGTCAATCCTGAACATGCCATAGATAACACCAGACCCCATATGATTAGTAAGGCCAAGTCAGAATGGACCACTGAAGAGAGGAGAAAGTACAACCTAGACAATATTGCCAAGGACATCCTCTACAAGTCCATTGATGATATGTACCTCAACAGAATCAAGAAGTGCAAGACTGCTAAGGAAATCTGGGATACTCTTGAGCTCATTAGAGCTGGTGATGAGCAAGAGAAGGACAACAAACTAACCATAGCCAACAAGAAGTTTGATGACTTCAAACTTCTCCCTGGTGAAAGCATCTCCAAGATGTATGACAGGCTCCTCACTCTCACTGGAGAGATCTCTGAGCTTGGCAAGGATCTCACAACCAAGGAGATCAACCTGAAGGTGTTGAGGGGACTGCCCTCAGCATGGAAGATGAAGGTAGTTGCTGTCCAAGCCAGCAAGGATGTAAAGACTTATCCCACTGATAAGCTCATTTCAGATCTCAAAGCTCATGAGTTTGAAATGATTGAAGAGAAGGAAGATGTACCAGAAGAAAGGACCACTACAACCCTCACTGCCAGCACATCTAAGGTAAATAATTTTGACCCTTCAGTACTTTTATCTGATGAATATATGGCTGCATTTGCCAGGAGATTCAAAAAGTTTATGAAGAATCCCAAAGATGGAAGGAGTCCATCTTTCAACAGAAAGCCATACCAGAAGGTCAAATCAACAGAAAGCAGTGGAGAGCTTCTCTGTTACAATTGCAGACAACCTGGCCACTTCAAAGCTGACTGTCCCCATCCTAGAGTGTCCAAGAAGCAAGGACAGGATGGAGAAAAGAAGAAGTACGAGGACAACTCCAGAAGAAGAAAGGCACTTGTGACAGAACAGCTGGAGAAAGACCCTCTGTCAGAAACAGAATCCAGTTCTGACTCAGATTCTGATGAGGCCTTCTGTTGCCTTGATACTGAGACAGAAGACCTTTGCCTCATGGCTCATTCTGATGATGAGGTAACCTCTACTTCTGAATCTAGTTTTTCTTCGGTAGGCTTAGCTTTTGATTCTGATTCAATGTCAGAATTTTGGGAAGAGTTTAAGGCCATACAAGCCCCTTATTCTTCTATAACAGAAGAAAACAGTAAGTTGAAAGCTGAAATTCTTGACTTAAAGAAGGAGGTTGAGATCAAAATCAATCTTCTAATTGAGGAAAGAGATCAACTGGAGACTGAAAATGTTTCTCTTCTTAAGAGAATAAGAGAAATAGAGCCTCTCGAGCTTAAGTACAAAGCTTACCAGAAGGCCCAGTCTTCCATGGAAAAGATTGTGCTTGATCAACAGATTGGCACTGGTTTTGGTCTTGGTTATGGCTCAACAGAATCAGGTGAGCCTTCTGTAATGCCTAGCACCAGAGTTGCTAAGGCAGATAAGGTCATAGAGCCACTGATTTCTAGCCCCATCTGTCAAACTGGTGTATCTGGCACCAAGGTTGTTCATGAGGAAGTCAGACCACAAAAAGGCAAGATAAAGGTTCAACAGAAACCCTTTTTGAAAAATAATGAACCTGGCAGAAAACCTAACAACAGAAGAGGTTTTCAAAATAACAAAAATAAAAGACCATTCATTGACAGACAACCTCATGTCAATCGTGCCAGAAATGATCACCAGAAGGGCAAATATCAAGAGAAAGTTAATGTTGGAGATATTTAATTGTGAATCAAGTTGGTCATAGATTAGCTTTATATTTAATCCTTGTATTTAAATAGTGCATAAATTAGATAGAAATCAGGCCAAGTGTTAGGCCCATTTAAACAGGCCAAAAGCCTGATACGCCTAACCTAAACCTCGCCTATAAAAAGGGAGCCGAGGTTTAGGAAAAGGCTGAACGTCGTACTTATTATTCATAGCCTTACGCTTATCATTCTGCTGTACGTTCCACGGTTTATCAAAGAAGGTTTTACGGTGATTCATTCTGTGTTCATCTTTAACGTTTAATCTTCCTTGTTAGATCGATTATTCATTGCTGTTACAGAAACAGGGACTAACAATTGGTATCAAAGCCGATCGAGAACGATCAGAAGAATTCCTGTAGAATACTCTGTTTTTGACAACGTAGTTCATTCTGTCGATTTTTTGCTCTGTAATTTTGTTTCTTGTTCAAAAGTTGTAAAAGTTACACCTTTGGAATCGCCTTTTCAAAGCGATCAAAGGGTATACTTCAGTTTGTGTTTTACGCAATTTTTGATTTCGAGATATCTCGAGCTAGGCATCTCGACATCCTACTTCTTCACAGGTTCTGCTACGTTTTTCGAGCTGAAAACTTTACCAGAAGATCTCGACATTCAACTCTACAGGAAACTATCTTCAGATTTTGATTATCTGATTTTTACAGGTTGAAGGATTTTGACATTGAGGATTTCGACATCTAGGATTTCGAAATCTTGATTTCGAGAAAAGGATTCGACATCTGGTCTCGACATTTGACTCATCAGATTAAGATTTCGAGAGATTAACTTCTCGACATTTCAAATCTCGAGATCAGCATCTCGAAATTTGAAATCTCGAGATCCCTAATCTCGAGATCCTTAATCTCGAGCCCAAATCTCGATACCGGGCCTCCTTTATCGAAATCTGAGATTTCGATATTCAGATCTCGACATCTGATTTTTCGAGATTCTGCCTCTGAAAATCTTTTGATCAATTTTCTCGAACGGTCAGTTTAGTACAGCAATGGGTTCAGAATACAATGCACAAGGGAACAGCAGTACCCCTCCTAGCCTCAGGAAGGGAGAATATCAAATGTGGAGGAACAGATTTCTAAACTTCCTAGAGCACAAAGAGAACTCTTCTGCAATGCTCGAATCTTTGCTTGAAGGACCAGCTGAACTCTTGATTTCAGTTGGTGGAGATCCAGAGAACAATCCTCCTATTTTTCCAGAAATAAGGAGAAAAGTGCCGTCTGAATACACAGAAGCCGACAAGCTCAGACTTCGTGGTGATCTTATGGCCAAAACGTACCTCCTTCAAGCAATACCGAATGAGGTTTATGTTCTCATAGATAGCATGCAGACAGCTAAGGAAATGTGGGATGAAATTGAGAAGCTGCTACAAGGCACAAGCATCAGCCTCAAAACAAAGAAGACTACGATTCTCATCGCTTATGACTCCTTCAAAGCAGGTCCAGGAGAACCATTGAATGAGACTTACAACAGACTTGTTCAATTGGTAAATGAACTTAGAAAGATCAAAGTATTCAGGTCTAATCTGGAACTGAATATTAGATTTTTATCCAGCTTGCATTCTGCATGGGAAAAGACAGTGAAGGATGTCAGATCTCGGATAGATTTGGACGAAATTGACCTCTGCACACTCTATGAACATCTGAAGCAATTCGTCAACGAGGTTGCCTGTGCTGAGGATCATCACACCACGAACCCCTTAGCTCTTGTAATGGATGCTCAGCCAAGAAGGACAACCACTTCACTAAAGAAGAAAAAGAAGAAGGTGGTGGTCGAATCAGATGATGATGAGAGTGAAGATGACAAATCTGATCTAGAGGCTGAGCTAGCAGACTTACAGAAAAAGATGGCAATGCTTGCCAAGAGATTTGCTAAGAAGAACAGCTCCTCCAACAGGCTAAGAACTTCCTCCTCAAACTACAAGCAGAAGAACCATGATCAAGGATCTTCTAGGAAGGCATCATCGGCAGAAGAAGCTCCTAAATGCTATAATTGCGGCAAACCAGGACATGTGATCAAAGACTGCCGCCTCCCAAAGAAGAAAGATGCTAACTTCTACAAGCAGAAGATGTTGTGGAATAAGCAGAAAATGTTGATGGTGCAGAAAGAAGAAGAAACCTCTGCCATGATTTCTGAGAATGAGAACTGGGCAGAAGATTCATCTGAGGAGGAGGAAGAGGAAGACAACTATGCCCTTATGGCACGTGTGGAGGAAGATGAAATAAAGGGTGATGCTGCGATCCCCGAAAGCAACTGCTCAACAAGCTCTCTAAGTACCTCACATACTTCTTTAAATAATCAAATGCAGTCCTTACTTGAAAAGGACAATCTAATCAAAGAACTAAAGGAGAGACTAGACAATAATCATAGAGTTCTGAAACAGAATCTAGACCAAAAGTCTTCCTTAAGTATTCAACTTGAAATTGCAAAAGATCAAGTCAAAAAAGTGTCCTCAGATTTTGAAAGCTTTGAACTTAAGATAGCTGAATTAACTAAGAAATTTGAGGACAGTGAACGGGAAAAAAGCACAGCAAAGGCTGAATGTGATTTTTTGCATAACAAAAGAAGAACGCTTTTAAATAAAGTAAAAGAACTAGAAGATCTAGCTGCTAGAAGAGGTCAATCTGAACAAACAGTTTTTCTGCTTAACAACAAACAAAAGGATGACCGATTCTACAATGCTAAAACAGGACTGGGCATAACTAACCCACGTAATCTTAAGAAAGTTAATTGCCTTCAAATCTATAACAAAGATTACATGGGATTAGGGTTTGGTGAGAAAATGTATTTTCGAAGTGATGAAGATTATGCTGAAGCAGAAGAAGAAAAGAGAAAGAAACCAAAACCTGCGATTTCTTGTGATTATCCCTCTGTAAATGAAAAACAACTTTCAGAAGAAAAACCTACTTCCTGCTTTAGTGAATGCCTAGACCCTTATGCCAAAGATATTCCTCACATAGGACACCCTCTAGACCCTCCCCCAAGAGTTGGTATTGCTAAAACTGGTGAGGAACCATGTATTTTTCCCATGGCTCAAAAGCTCAAAAATCTACAAAAATTCTTGATAACGAGAGAGAGAGATTTGAAACTGAAAAGAAAGGTTTTGAGCGCAACTGGCAGGAACTTCTTCAAAAATTTAATGATTTGAGTGAGCAGTTTCATGCTAAAACAGACCCTTCTACGACCAAGCCTGACAGCTCACACACCTCACATGAGAAAAACAATGCTTTTAAAGGTTCGTCCACTCATCTCTCTTCTCCTTTGTTTACAGGGAATGAAGTGAATAAGGAAGGAGAAGAGAAGAATGAGTGGAGGAAAAAGAGGAAGGAAATCGCAGATGGCAAAAAGAAAGTTTTTGAGAAAAGTGCCAGCCCTAGATCTAGTTCAATATTTTACTCAAAAGTTAATTGTAATTCTGTCTCTACAAAGCAAACTTCTAGCAGTTCAGTCTTGAGTCCCAAGCTGAATATTTCTGAGACATCTTCTAGACAAAGTTCTATTTATAATACAAGTGTTTCTTATGGTTATTCTGTTCCAGATCCCCATAATTATGAATGTGATATGAATGTTGTTAAATCTAAGCCTTCCAGAAAGCTTAAACCTGAAAAAGAAACCAAGAAATGAACTTCTAAGGGAACGTTTTGTATTCCAGATATGAAATATGCCCTTAGAGTTCATTCTAGGAAACATGTTAATCGGCTTTCTAAGGAGGAGATTTTCAAAACCAAACTCAAGAAACAACCGTTCAATCACAAAGCACATGTCTACTCTCCTCCTGAACCTAAAACAAAAAGATGGGTTCCCAAGATAAGACCCGTCAAAGCTGAAACGGAAAGGTGGGTCCCCAAGATGAGACCTACCAAACCTGAATCGAATAGGTGGGTCCCCAAACGAAGACCCGTCCAAACTAAAACTGAAAGGTGGGTTTCCAATTGTAGACCCATCATAACTGAAACTGAAAGGTGGGGTCCAAATCGAAGACCCATCATAACTGCAACTGAAAGGTGGGTCCCCAAACTTAGACCCACAAGGACTAAAATGGAAAGGTGGGTTCACAACATCAGACCCACCAAAATGGAAAGTGCTAGGTGGACTCCAAAAACCAGACACACTGCAAAAGCAGATCTAGCTATTGGAAAGTCCATCAAAGATAGATCTTTTGTTGAAAGAGCAGCTGACCTTGGATCACTGCTCAAAGCAAGATTTAAAAAGGTGTTTCTTGATAATAAGGAAGGACCCACTCCAAGTTGGGTACCTAATCCTATTTGATTGTTTTGCAGGACGGTCATGTGTGGCACTTAGACTCAGGATGCTCAACCCACATGACCGGAATAAAGCACCTTTTGAGCAACTACACCAACTGCTACGGAGGAAATGTCAGATTCGGGAATGACACCTCATCTCCTATCCTTGGGTATGGGGACGTCATCTGTGCCAGCGTCACAATAAAAGATGTTTCATTCGTCAAAGGGCTCAAACACAACTTACTGAGCATTGGACAATTCTGTGACAGCGGGATGGAAGTAAGGTTCTTTGCAAAACAATGCTGTGTTCTTGACAGCACAGGGAATACATTATTAACGTGTTACAGAACATCAAATCTGTACACTATTGATCTGAAAAGCGTCCAATCCACCACTTCCATCTGTCTGCTGTCCAAAGCCTCAACTGAACAGAACAACCTATGGCACAGACGTCTCTCCCATCTGAACTTCAAACATCTATCAACTTTGTCCTCCAAGAAACTTGTCAAGGGGCTTCCTCTGCTAAAGTCTTCCGCCGAAAATCATTGTAGTGCCTGCAAAATGGGAAAAATGACGCGAAGCTCCCACAAGTCAAAATCTGAACCTTCATCTACTCATCAGTTGCAGCTAATACACATGGATCTGTGTGGACCTATGAGAGTTCAAAGCATCAACGGTCGCAAATACACTCTGGTGATCGTTGATGACTTCTCTAGGTATACATGGACAAAATTTCTCCAATCAAAAGACGAAGTTGCGGAAAACATTATGACCTTTATCAGAACGATCCAGAAACTGCTACAGCACAGTGTTCGAATTGTCAGAACTGACAATGGTACCGAGTTCAAAAATCAGACTCTCACTGAGTTCTATGAATCACTCGGTATCACTCAGCAATTTGCAGCAGCTAAAACTCCCCAACAGAACGGAGTTGTTGAGAGAAAGAACAGAACCCTTGTTGAAGCAGCACGCACCATGTTAATCCAATCAAGACTGCCTCACTTCATGTGGGCAGAGGAAATCAATACCGCGTGCTTCACTCAGAACAGAACCTTCATCCACAAGCGCTTCGACAAGACTCCATATGAGATCCTATTCAACAAAACTCCTGATATTTCTTTCCTCAAGGTTTTTGGCTGCAAGTGCTTCATACTCAATGATCGGACAGAGAGAAGTAAGCTGGATCCCAAAGCCAGAGAAGGCGTGTTCATTGGCTACTCACTGCAATCCAAAGCTTACAGAGTCTATCTCAGAGACAAGCGGACTGTCATCGAGAATGTAAACGTTACATTCTATGAAATGGCAGACTTTGCTATTGAACATCTCCAGACCGATCCATCCACTGTTGTACCAGTAGCTTCTGATAAAGCTGAACCAAACACCGAACACGACGATGTGATTCTCGACTCTCTCTTCAGAAACTTTTACGAGAACTCACAATCTCCACCTCCTGCATACACTCCAGAGACAACATCAACTCCAACAGCAGCGATTCCGCTCCTCACAGGACCAGATGACGTACCATCCACACCCTCAACCCCTCAAACCAATCCCAGAGGTGTGGATGATCACGGCTTTGCCATAAGTCCGGAATCATCTCCACTACACACCACAGCTGCCCCAGAGCCTTCAAATTCATATCAGGACTCAGATCAACCAATAATTACTCCCACTCCTCTAGCTCATGAGAGGAAGTGGACAAGAACACATCCTGTTGAACAGATAATAGGTGATCCAAGTCAAGGTGTGCGAACGAGATCAGCAACAACAAATGAATGTCACTATGCATGCTTTCTAAGCAAGAATGAACCGTCCAAAGTCTCAGAGGCACTCGTTGATCCAGATTGGGTGATTGCCATGCAAGATGAGCTCAATCAATTTGACAGACTAGATGTATGGACACTCGTGCCTAAACCCCCTCAGAAAACCATCATTGGCACAAAATGGGTGTTCAAGAACAAGAAGGACAAAGAAGGCATAGTGATAAGGAACAAGGCACGACTGGTCGCTAAAGGATATAATCAGCAAGAGGGCATAGACTATGATGAAACATTTGCACCCATAGCAAGAATTGAAGCAATCCGCCTTTTTCTTGCGTACGCGGCCCACAAGAACTTTACTGTCTTTCAAATGGATGTCAAGACTGCCTTTCTGAATGGAGTCTTGGAAGAAGTCTATGTCGCTCAACCCGAAGGATTCGTAGATCCCAGATATCCCGACCATGTGTACAAGCTAAAGAAAGCTCTGTATGGGTTAAAACAGGCACCAAGAGCTTGGTATGATGCATTAACCGAATTTCTGATTGACTCAGGTTTCTCAAAAGGGAAGATTGATACCACACTTTTCATCAAGCGACAGAAGTCTGACATCATCCTGATTCAGATCTATGTTGATGACATTATCTTCGCCTCCTCTAATCCACGTCTGTGCAAACACTTTGAGAAACTGATGAAAACCAAGTTCGAGATGAGCATGATGGGAGAACTGAATTTCTTCCTAGGCCTGCAAGTAAGACAACTTTCTGACGGCATTTTCATCAATCAGTCAAAGTATATTCTGGAAATGCTTAAGAGATTCAACATTGATGGCAAATCTTCCATGACGACCCCCATGTCCCCAACCAACAAACTGGACTCAGACCCCTCCGGGAAGTCAGTTGATGCTACAAACTACAGGGCCATCATTGGATCTTTGCTATATCTCACATCAAGCAGGCCTGACATTGTTTTCTCCACATGCTTATGTGCACGCTTTCAGGCAAATCCGAAGGAATCCCATCTGACCGCTGTTCGAAGAATTCTGAGATATCTCAAAGGCACTGTGAATCTAGGCCTTTGGTATCCCAAGCACTCAGGTTTTGACCTAGTCGGATACTCGGATGCTGACTTTGCTGGTTGCCGGATGGACCGCAAAAGCACGTCGGGGGCAGTCCAATTCTTGGGCGATAAGCTAGTCTGCTGGTCTTCCAAGAAACAGAACTGTGTGTCAACATCTACGGCCGAGGCAGAATACGTCGTGGCTGCTAGCTGTTGTTCACAAATTTTATGGATGAAGACCCAGCTAAAGGACTACGGTTACACACTCCGCCATATCCCGATCTACAGTGACTCTCAAAGCGCCATAGCCATCACCAGCAACCCAGTTCATCACTCCCGCACCAAACACATCGACCTGCGCTATCATTTCATCAAGGATCATGTGGAGAAAGGAGACATTGACATGTATTTTGTAAGCTCAGAGCTTCAACTGGCTGACTTGTTCACTAAGGCATTGGATGAAAAACGATTCCAGTTCCTAGTCTCCAAGTTGGGCATGTTGAACCTCGAGCCCGTTTAATTATGTCTCCACTGATTAAAAAGTGTGTGTGTGTGTGGGATTTGTAAATAGTGTGTGTGCGTTGCATGTGTTGAGAGGGAGAAAAATCAGAAAAATAACAAAAAATAGTGTGTGTGCGTTGCATGTGTTGAGTGGGTGAAAAATCAAAAAGTACAAAAATAGTGTGTGTGCGTTGCATCTGTACATATTGTTCGTTGCATTTTTGAGGGGGAGAAAATTTCCACTGTTTGAGGGGGAGCTAATTTTCACTGATTAAGGGGGAGCTCTCTTTTTTTTCTGGTTCGGGCCTCGAAAATCTCTTAAAAGGGCACTGTGTGTCAGCCCAACATTTCGGGCTCAATTGTTACAGAGGAGGTCCAAATTTTTTCTCTCGCGTATATAAGCCTCGAAAAAGGCCTTCTCTTTCCATTCTTAACTTTTCACAACGGCAGAGCTCTTCGACTGTTCTTCTTCGTCAAAACCTTGTTTTCGAAAACCTTCTCCTCCTCCGATTCTCTTTCGCAAACACTAAGGTAGTTTCCCATCGATTTCGAGTTCAATACAGACGCCTCAAACGAATCATCTTCTCGTCACTCGATTTCGAAATCCTAATCTTCAACTGTGTTCACTCGAACGATCTCGAGATTGGCATCTCAATCGTTTTTTTCTCAAAATCAACTTAAAAAGGTGTTTCTTGGTCGAAATCGATTGTTATTGTTTGTTATATTGTTGTTTTTGCAGGTGAAAATTTCGTCAAAATTCGTCGGTTCATCTTCTCGAAATCAAGATCTCGAGATCTGCATCTCGACATCTTGATCTCGAGATTTGAATCTCGAAATCAAGATCTCGAGATCTGCATCTCGACATCTTGATCTCGAGATTTGAATCTCGAAGTCAAGATCTCGAGATCTGCATCTCGACATCTTGATCTCGAGATTTGAATCTCGAAATCAAGATCTCGAGATCTGCATCTCGACATCTTGATCTCGAGATTTGTATCTCGAAATCAAGATCTCGAGATCTGCATCTCGACATCTTGATCTCGAGATATGAATCTCGAGATTTGAGATTTGAACTTAGAATTTTTTTCAAAACTCCATCCGCATAAACTTATCTGACAACTGCAAATCAAACTCTTTCAATCAAATCAAACAGTTGAACTTCATGTACTGACCCCCTGCTTCTACAGTTTAAAATGGCAGGAAACACTCAAACACAGATTGACGACGCCATCTACCCTAAGGGCAAGTGGATCAAGGTGCTGGACAACAACTTCCAGCTAAACCTCACCGTCTTCAAGTGCCAGAACCCAATCATTCCGGCCATAATGAAAGGTCACTATCTCTGGCCTGCAATTCACAACGCCAAACCAGTGCCAGAGATATACCTACAACAATTTTGGGGTCACATGCACACGGATTCATTGAAGGATCGCTCCAAGATCAAGACCAAGTTGAACGGCATGCGGGTGATTCTGACACCATCCACTCTACGGACTACTCTATCACTGCCGATACATGACGAATACGATGCACTGCCATCCATCCCTGATCTGCTCAAAGACGTGGCATCCCTTGGCTACACATCACTACTGCCACAACTGTCAAATTTCAACGGTGCATATCTCCGTCACCCGTGGAAAAATCTTTTCGGGCTAGTAAACAAGTGCCTGTCGCCGAAGCATGCCGGGTTTGACAAATGCAACAAGCAGATCCTGCTAATCTTTCATGGCATCGCGTTCAACAAGAACTACGATCTGGCTCAGCTCTTCTACTCAGAGCTAATGGACCTGGTCAAGGCCAAAGAAAAGAATAGGCCAGGTACCATTCCGTACGCTAGGTGGCTTGGGTTGATCATCAACGACCTCATGGCAGAGCATTCAACAATACCAAGACGCAGTACAGATCCTCACTTCACAGCACCGAAGCTACAGTACTTCAAAGCAGACAAGAATCCTTCTTATGGTCTGAAGATACCTGGATTTCTGCTACAGCTAGTAAAATCTTCAAATCCAGCAGTCCAACAATACAAAGAATCCACCGAGAAAACCGTCCCTATGGTTCAGCAAAACCCAGCTGGACCTACCCAAGGGACAAAGCCGAGTGTAAGTAAGGGTCCTAAGAGAGCCCAAAAGCCACAGAAACCAGTGGCCGGTTTGCCTAATGAAGGGAAGTCTGACGACTCTCTAGAGACGAGTCAGGCGGCTTAGGGCACGGAAGAAGACGCTGAGGAAACGGCCAGTGAATCGTCTAGTGGAGCCCAAACAAACACTGACGACAAGGCTTCCGAGAGCGTGGGCACGGAGAGTGAAAAATCGGACTCGGATGATGAAGGTGATGACAATGATAGTGATGATGTGGAGCTCACATATGCACTGATCAGAAAAGGGAAGCTGCCCGTTGAATCTCCGAAGAAGAGAAGAATTACTGCTGAAGACGCAGCACCAATCATAGCTCGCAGACCTCAAGTCTTCACCATAAAAGAAAAAGCTAAACCAAGAGCTGATCCGAGCGAGACTAATTGCTCCAAGGATGATTACGACGAGGCAGCTCACTCCATCAAGACATCAATCAACCAGGAAGAAGTTGTCATCCGAGAGACCAGGGCTAAGGTCAAAAATGACAAGGCTACCAAGGCTAAGACCCAGCCCCAAGCCAGAAAGAGTCTGTTTGATAAGGCAGACGAGCACATCTTCTCGGGCTGCGACTCCTTTATCCAGATAAGCCGAGCTGAATCCTTAAGCACAGGAGCCGATCTTTTCGGTTCCCGAGTAGAAGTCGCAGCATCTGGCTCAACTGCGCATGCACAGCCCTCTCCCACCCACTCGATAGCCTCTCAAAAGGCTATTGTTTCAAAAGAACGGGACTCAACCCCCTCGCTGGTTCCTTCTGAATCAGTTGAGCATACAATTGACCTATCTCCCGAGGTCAAAACCCCTTCTTCTCTCACATCGAGTCTAGGTGTCACATTTCCCACATTTTCTTCCTTTTCTTGGACACCTACACTATTCACTGCACATACAGGTGCACTCACCCTGAACGCAACAACCAGAGCGCAAGCTATGACGGTTGGAAGCCCTGCTACGCCCATAATGATTCCATCATTAAATGCAGGCCACACATCAGCAATCTTCACTGATGCTGTGTCAACAGTTACAACCCCCGTAACTGGTCACCCTACCTTTGAAGACGTAAACGTTCTACTAAATCGCTTCCTAGATTCCACCATTAAACCATGGGTGCAAGATGCAATGACCGCTCTAGCACAGGAATTTAGGACCACCCAAGCGGTTCGGTCTGAACAGACACCACCCCAACCTTCCCCTGAACCGTTCATCTCCCATACACAACCCATATCCTCCACCCCTCTATCCCACAAATCCATAAACCAAATTCCCATCCCTTCTATTTCTCGGGGAACCCAGAATACAGAACCAGTATTCTCCCCACACCCGACCACACCCTACATCGATCTCTCCTCCTTATCCTTTGACACACTAGCTTCGGCTTTGCTGAACAATCTCTTAAATACCCCAGAAGACAACCTCACTCTTCATCAGCAAGCCATACTAGAAGCTCTTCTTTCCTCACCCGAAACCAAGAGTACTTGCAAGGAGAGTCTTCGTGGTCGCAAACGTTCCCATGAGGACCCCGATGATTCGGATCCTCATGAGGGGGAGAACAAGCGACCTCGATCACTTGAGCAAACTACTCTCCCAAGCCAAACTCCACAGCCAATTCAACCCGAAACCTCAACAAACCAATAGCCACCATCCACAGCCAAACTATCTAGCATGGTCGAGCTAGAAATAACATCCCGAGGCGTATCTCCCAGAGATACCAACCGAGGAGGGGATGGAAGTCCTGATGATGTTACCACTGGTACATCTTCTCCATCAGGCCATCAGTTGGAACCCAGTTCTAAGCTGATGTCAACGGGCAATCCTAGTGAACCCGGTAGTGCTACACAGGAACAATCACTGCCTGAACAAAGAACTCCGTATATTTCCCCAGGCAAAGACATCCATGATGCACTGGAAGAGGCGGTGATATACGACAAATGGCCGAGAAAATGGACAGAATGGGATGATCTCTGGGTTGAAGCCGAGCAAGAAGACATGCAAAGAAACTGGTGGCTACGAGAGCTGATCAACAAATGCTCTGAAGATATTATACGGATCGAGGATGATGAACGCAAGGAAGGGGAGAATTATAAGGAATCCCAGAAGACTCTTGAATCAGTCATAAGACAAACAGCGGGAAGACTTCCCAAGACAGAGAAACCCTGGGATAATGTTCGTATCAAAGCCCCCTTCCAAGAAGAAATCAGAGAGCATATCTGGCGTAGACCAGACAAAGTCAAGCCACTGAACGAACTGAAGCTAAGAGGCCTTACTCACTTGAAAGGAAAGCAGGCTGGAGGTCATCTGCATATGTTGCTGCAAAGGTCAACCGGTACACAGAGAGAACTAATGGAACAAGATCTGAAGTCGAATATTCTCCCGATTCATCAAATTCTACAAGTGAAGGCTGAAGACTATCATGGAGTAACATTCTACACTTTCAGACTTCAACGCACCGATGGGAGCGAATTCACTTGTCAAGAGAACGACTTCATCATGCTGAAACCGGATGACATCTACCAAATGCTCATGGCCTACAGATACCTTCCAGTCAGGCAGAGCATAGTATACAGCGAAGGCCTCGCAGCTATCAAGAGATTCATGCTTAGACAGATCCGAGTACACTCTTCACATGACCTACAGATGGCTATTGAATGCAATCTGAAGAAGACAAATCTGACGAAGCCAAAACTGTATGGTCCAGAACTTGAAGATTTCCCAGCCTACCACATCTTCTTCAAACCGCCAGCAGTCACCTATCTGAACCACAAGAACGAAAAGCGTCTGATGGTAGTCAGTGAAATCGAGAAGTACTGTGACGGAACACTGAAGATAATCAGAGAGCAGATTCTACAGATGAAGGCAAAGCTAGAGGAAAATCTTCAAGAGGCATCGTCTTATGTTCAAAAGGAACACTCTACTGTAGAGACAATTTTAAAGGCCATTGACGATCGCCTCGAAAAGAGAAATATGCTGAGGCAGTATGAACATGCACTTGGATTGAGAAAGCACTACTTCAAATCACAGAAGCAATAAGAGAATGGCACTTGATCACAAAGGGGGAGATTGTTGGAGATATTTAATTGTGAATCAAGTTGGTCATAGATTAGCTTTATATTTAATCCTTGTATTTAAATAGTGCATAAATTAGATAGAAATTAGGCCAAGTGTTAGGCCCATTTAAACAGGCCAAAAGCCTGATACGCCTAACCTAAACCTCGCCTATAAAAAGGTAGCCGAGGTTTAGGAAAAGGCTGAACGTCGTACTTATTATTCATAGCCTTACGCTTATCATTCTGTTGTACGTTCCACGGTTTATCAAAGAAGGTTTTACGGTGATTCATTCTGCGTTCATCTTTAACGTTTAATCTTCCTTGTTAGATCGATTATTCATTGTTGTTACAGAAACAGGGACTAACAGTTAACTTCAGGCAGAAGAGGTTGGCTGGTCAACTTCAGAAGCCCAAGGTTAACCGTCCCTCTGCTCTTGATAGTATATGGGACTTCTTTCCAACAAAGAAAGCTATGCAAAAGTATGTAAACAGGAAGCATGACCCTCACAAGCATCTGCCCAAAGTGAATCACACTTCAGTTTCCTATAACTACCAGGTGGACAATGGGTACCACCCACCAAGGTTTCACTTGATGAGACCAAAATGGTACCAACTACCCAGACTCCATGACCCCCCAGGACCCAGCATTGCTTGGGTACCTAAATCTTTTTTTTGATCTTGCAGGAACTGTGTGCTGGAGCCATCTCTGAACAAGAATGGTTTATTGATAGTGGATGCTCCAGGCACATGACAGGTGACAGAAGTTGCCTAACAGAGTTCCAGAAATGCAAGGACCTAGAGTTACCTTTGGAGGTAATGACAAAGAAGGTCAAACAAAAGGAAGAGGAAAGCTGATCAAGAACCAGATAATCATTGATGATGTCTCATATGTCAAAGGACTGAAGTTCAACTTGCTAAGTGCTAGCCAATTCTGTGACAAAGGCTACACTGTTGAATTCACAAAGGACTTCTGCTATGTGAAGCATGAGACAACAAAGGAAGTGGTTCTTACAGCATCAAGGAAGAAGAACATCTATGTAGTTGATTGGAACACTGCAAAAGATGGAGTTTGCCTGATAGCCAAAGGAGATTCAAAACTGAGCTGGGATTGGCACAAAAAGCTCAACCATTTGAATTTCAAAACAATCAACAAACTGGCCAGAGAACACATTGTAGAAGGGCTACCAGACATTGTGTACAACAAGGAGACCCTCTGCAGTGCATGTCAGAAAGGCAAACAAGTGAAGAATTCCTTCAAACCCATTGCTGGAGATCTTTCTACAAGTCCTCTAAATCTGATTCACATGGATTTATTTGGACCTGTTGAGACTCCAAGCGTTGGTGGCAAGAAATATACCTTAGTCCTGGTTGATGACTACTCCAGATATACTTGGACTGTTTTTCTATCAAAGAAAAATGAAACTCTTCAGAAGTTGCCATCTCTGTTAAAGCAACTTCAGACTGAGAAGAACTTGAAAGTGAAGATAATCATATCAGACAGAGGAACTGAATTTGTCAACCAAGTCATAAAGGACTTCTGTGATCAGAATGGAACTTTTCATCAACTTTCTGCCGCCAGAACCCCTCAACAGAATGGCGTAGCAGAAAGAAGGAACAGAACTTTAAAAGAAGCTGCAAGAACAATGATTGCAGAATCTGGATTGCCTATGAGATATTGGGCTGAAGCAATCAACACTGCATGTTATACTCAGAACAGAAGCATGATCAACAAGAATCACCAGAAGACCCCTTATGAACTCTGGAAGGGAAGAAAACCTAACATCAGCTACTTTCATGTATTTGGATGCAAGTGCTACATCCTCAACAATGGAAAGGAGCATCTGAAAGCATTTCAAGAAAAGGCTGATGAAGGAGTCTTTATAGGCTATTCAAACACCAGTAAAGCCTATAGAGTACTCAACAGAAGGACTCTACATGTTGAAGAATCCATACATGTGAAGTTTGATGAAAGCGTCTCTGTTAGAGAGGTAACAGAGATTCTCAAGGATGTCAGCATAGAAGACAGAACACCAACAGAAGAGGTAGCAGACAACCCTGCATTTCCAACACCTGCACCAAACCCCCTTCTCTTGAATGAAGATGAAGACTCTGAAGATGAGGAACCAGAGAAACCAAGACAGCATCTGACAGAACCAGACCTAACATGGTTAAGAGATCATCCTCCTAACCAAGTGATTGGTCAAATCAGAAGTGGAGTTCAAACCAGATCCACATCAAGGAGAGAAGCAATGCTTGCCTGCTATATATCTCAGATGGAACCTATGACAGTTGAAGAAGCTCTTGCAGACTCTGATTGGATCAATGCTATGCAAGAAGAGCTCATTCAGTTTGAAAGGAACAAAGTATGGGAACTTGTTCCTAGGCCAAAACACCAGAATGTCATTGGAACCAAATGGGTATTCAAGAACAAAGCAGATGAAGATGGCAACATTGTAAGGAACAAAGCAAGGCTAGTAGCTAAAGGATATTGTCAAGAAGAAGGAATAGATTTTGATGAGACCTTTGCACCAGTTGCCAGACTTGAAGCCATCAGAATCTTTCTAGCCTATGCTGCCTACAACAACATCAAGGTCTACCAGATGGATGTCAAGAGTGCATTTCTGAATGGAGATCTTGAAGAGGAAGTTTATGTGGAACAACCACCAGGTTTTGTCATTCCTACTCAATCTTCCTGTGTCTACAAGCTTAAAAAGGCCCTCTATGGTCTTAAGCAAGCTCCCAGAGCCTGGTATGACACATTGTCCCTTTTTCTAGTGAACCATGGGTTTACTAAAGGAAAGGTTGACAAAACTCTATTTCAAATCTCTGTTGCTAATCATATTCTGTTAGTACAAATATATGTTGATGACATTATATTTGGTAGCACTAATCCAGAACTGTGCAAGAAATTTTCTCAAGTGATGCAGAGTCAATTTGAAATGAGTATGATGGGAGAACTCAGTTACTTCCTAGGACTTCAAGTCAAACAAGTTCCAGAAGGGATCTTTATCAATCAAGGGAAGTACACCAGAGATCTAATCAAGAAGTTTGGAGTGGAAGGCAAATCATCAGTGAAGATTCCCATGAACACTTCACAGAGAATTGGTCCAGATGATGAAGGAAAGGATGTAGATGCAACAACATATAGAGGAATCATAGGATCTCTGTTGTATCTAACTGCAAGCAGACCAGACATCTCATTCTCTGTTGGAATCTGTGCCAGATACCAATCAAAGCCCAAGGAAAGCCATCTAAGTGCTGCAAAGAGAATCATCAGATACATCAAAGGAAATCCAAATGCAGGCCTATGGTATCCAAAGGGAGGTAACCTTGAATTAATTGGTTATTCTGACTCAGATTTTGCAGGTTGCAGACTAGACAGAAAGAGCACCTCTGGTCACTGCCAACTGCTAGGAGGAAGGCTTGTTTCCTGGTTTAGCAAGAAGCAGAACTCTATCTCAACAAGTACAGCTGAGGCAGAGTACATTGCAGCTGGGAGTTGCTGTGCTCAGCTACTCTGGATGAAGCAACAACTGAAGGACTATGGAGTTCAAGCAAAGGAGATCAAGCTGTTGTGTGATAATATCAGTGCTATTGCTATCACTCAGAATCCAGTTCTTCATTCCAGGACAAAGCATATTGAGATCAGACATCACTTCATCAGAGATCATGTTGAGAAGAAGCACATCTGCATGGAACATGTGCCAACAGAAGACCAGCTTGCAGATATCCTGACAAAGCCTCTTCCTGAGGCTAGGTTCAACAAACTGAGAGAGGAATTGGGAATGATGGATGAGATTCCAAGGGAAAGTTGAAAAGAAAGGCCCTCTGTTGCTCTTTTGCTGTTGACAGAATACCTGTAGCAAAACCCCTTCTGTCAACCCCTTCTGATCCCTACCCTGGCAGAACACCTCAGCAACAGAAAACCCCCCCTTCTACAGAAAAACCCTCAGAAGGTTGTGGACTTAGAAAATTTTCTGAAACCGGGTATCCTAGTAAATTATTAAAGGTCTTTTACCCTTTTACCCTTAAAACGGTATCAAGCCGTATAATATTTACTGCGCCCCCGTTTATTTACTCCGCCCCTTTTTACATTTATTGGTTTCTTGGAACCATAAATTAATTCCAAACGTCCACTAACCCAAACACATAAATTCCCCTTTCGCAAACCTAAACCGCTACTGCTCTCATTACTTTCAAACTTTCAAACCTCCATAGCTCTCAAGCTCTCTGATTACTCTCTGATCAAATGGCCTTCATCAACATCAACGACCTCACCAAGGAGGAAATCAACACTCTTGTTTCAAACATCTACACAGGGATGAACTGCGACCTCTCCGCACTCCCTGAACTCGCTTCAAACCACGAAACGATGATGAAGATCATCAAGGGAATGGAGGACTCCCAACTGAACAAAGTGGTAGGTTATCACTTTGAATCCTACAGTACAAGGGACGTAGCAGAGTTCTATCTCAACGCTACATACGAAGGGGAGACCATCCGGTCTAATGTCAATGGTGAAGACATTACCCTCACCCCTGCAGACCTCAACGCCCTCTTTGGCGTAGTAGAGGACCCTCAAGAAGAAGAAACTGAAGGTTTCCTAACTCTGGACAGTGTCAACGTCACTGTGGACAACTTTGTCCAACTCTACTGCCGACCTGAAGTGGGTAGAGTTCCAAAGCTTTACATGAAGAAAAACCTCCTTCTGAGCGACTATGAGAAATTGGTCAACATCCTGCATAGGTGTGTCTGGAGCAAGAGCACCTCCACAGATGACATGAATGCACTGAATGCAAAGGCTGTCTTTGAAGTTCATCATGGGATGAACATCAACTGGGGACAGGTAATTGTCAAATCCCTTGTTGAATTCATCAAGAAGAAAGACAAGGAGACCGGTCTGTTCAGGACCCCCATGGGTTATGGTCTCCTAATCTCTGAAACCTTGCTCAAGGCAAGGATAGGACTGAGAAACTCTATTGAGGCAGACTACACCAAGCTGCTCTTCCTCAACACTTCAAGTGACAGGAAAGTTGCTCTCAAGGCAGAGCAGAAAAGACTCAGAACCCTTGAGTTCAACAGAGAAAGGCAACAACAGAAGGTTGTTCAACCAAAGAAAGCTTCAAAGAAGCAACAGAAACCTCCTACCCCTTCTGACTCTGAAGAAGAAATACCTTTGGTGAAGAAGGTGGTCAAGAAGATTCCCAAGAAAAGGACCACACCTGTCAAAGTCCACAAGATGGTGGCAAAGAAATCTGTCCTTAAGAGAAAGGCTCCTTCACCTATCTCTTCAGAAAGCACCCCTTCTGCCTCCCCCATTGCAAAGAAGACCAAAATTTTGACACCTGCAGCACAGGAGAAGCTGGAGGACTCTGTCACCTCTGCCCCAGCCAACAGAAATGCTTGGCACGGCAAGAGGATCATCTTTGAGTCAAGTGACTCAGAAGAAGAAGAAGTGGTGCAGAATGCCACTACTCAGGGGGAACCACATTCTTCTCCTCCTGCCTCTGCAAATGATCAACCTATGGTGGTTCCTTCACCAGAACACCAAGAAGTAAGCAACACTTCAAGCCCTGATAGGAAATTCATCAGGGTTCTGGCATGGAGAAAGTGGAGAGTGGGACCTCTCACTGAACTCCTCAAGAACTTGTCCTACTTCATCTCTGAAGAAGAAGAAGTACTCAGATGGGCTGACACAGAAGATGTGGAGTCCTGCCTAAACAAGGATTTTCTTCTTTCTGTCCTACAGAAGAAGGAGAAAATTCAAGGGAAAGCACCTCTGGTCAGAAACTCACCAGAAGACCATGTGAAGGCTCTTCAAGAGCATGAGATGCATGACTTTGATGCTTGGCTAGTTGAGAAAAAGAGGAAGGAGTCAATGATCAAATTTCGCCACAGTGCACATGGAGAAGGTGAACCCTCTACTGCCAATGATCTACCTCTGGTCATGGAAAGACTTGTCAAGGAATGGAGAGACTCTCTGTTCACAGAAACCATACTAGAGGTAATTCCCCCAATCATTCCTTCTCCCCCTCCCTCTCCTAAAAACACCTCTCCTCAACCCCAACAGAAATCCTCCTCACATCCACAGAAAATCATCTCTGCACAGAAAACCCCTTCACACCAGAAACCCTCCACCCCCAAATCTTCATCTCCTTCACCCTGCAAACCGTTCTCTCCTCCAAAGAACAAATCACCATCCCCTCCAGGACAAATTATCCCATACCAACACCAACAAGTCATCTCCTCTACAACTTCACCCCAACAGAAAACCTCCTCACCCAAAACCAAAAATCCATCTCCCTGCAAATCCCAACCCTCAATCAGATCCAGATCACCATCACCTCCACCCTCTCCTCCACAACAACAGAATGCTCCCTCACATCAACAAGCAGACCCCTCCATCAAGAAATCCAGAACTGCCTCTCCAAAGCCTGCACCACAAGATGCAGCCACACCTATCTCCCCTCAACACTCTGTGGCTTCTACCCCCATCAAGAAACCTATCTTCAGGGTGCCCTCCTCTTCCAGTGACAATGATGGATTTCTTACATCCTCCATTGCTGCTGATGAAACTTCCAAAAGAAGGAAGACCCCTCCTCAGAATGAAGAACTACCCAGAAGGCCTCCTATGCCTAAATCAAGAGGTCTAGGTATGCTTGGGAACACAGAATCCAAAGAAGATAAGCCCCAAATCTCCTTCAATCAGTTTGTCACTGCAGCTGAAGACTTTGGTGGTAAAATGCTTGATGGAATGGACCAATTGGCTGAGATCAACACCAAGCACCATGAACATCTCACCTTTGTTCACAATCATCTTGAGGCTGGACTTCAGCATATCTCAGAGAAGGTTGAAGCTCTGACCCAGACACTGGTCACCTTCATGGAATCATCATCTGCAAAGCTTAATGCTGTTGCCAGAGAAGTGGACGGTGTCCACTCTGTTCTCTACTCCCAGTCTCAGATTCTCAATAAGCAGAATAAGCAACTCAAGGATATAACAGAATCCCTTGACATTGTACAATGGTATGAAGACCAATCTGCTGAGAAGTTTATGCAGCTACAACTCTTGAATAATGATCACAAAGATCAAGTGGCCACCCTGATCAAGAAGGATCAAGAAAGATATCAGAAGCTGATACTACTTGAAGCTGGCTCTCAGGACATCAAGTCTGCTCTTGATCGTCAACAGAACTTAATAGAAGGTCTGACCTCTGTCACGCAGACCTTGCCAGAAACTCTTGAGCAGATAGCCATCTCCCAGGCAACAGAGTTCCAGAAAATTGCCATGATGATCTCTGACCTGGATGATGCCAAAAAGGGGGAAAAGGAAAAGGACCCCCAACAGAAGAAATTGCCCCCTAGGCCAACTGCTGGGCCCTCATCTGATATTGATCCAACCCCCTACTTCCAGGCCTCCCAACAGAAGAAGAGAGAAGCTGGTACTTCAAGACCTTCTTCTCCTCGCAGAGGTTCTACCAAGAAGAAGAAACCCTTGAGCCTAACTGAGTGGAGACTTGGAGGCTCCCAGAAGATTGATAGAGCACAGTTCGAAGAAATTCAACAGAAGATGACCCCAACTCAAAGACAGAATCTCTATCTTGACAGAGATGGTCATATAAGGGTCAGACATGGTGGTTCCTTGGAAGAGGCTGAATATTGGTTCCACAAGAGAGTACTCCCAGGCAAGGATGTACATGAAGGAGTACTTCACTATCTGAATTGCAAGCTCTCTCCCATTTGGGCCTCATGTCAAGCACCAGGAAATCTGGCTGGCATAAGAGAAGAAGTGAATGCTGAACTGAAGAATCTGAAGGAACAAGATCGCAGAACCAGAGCTGAAGCTGAAAGGGAAAATCTGTAATTCCTTTTAAACTTCTCTTAATACTCTTGATTTAATAAAAGCTTATCTCTGCTCCTTCTAAAGTCTCTTTGCTTCTTTATTCTTTGTTGCTTACTATTTCATTCTGTACTTGTTTCCTCTTGAACTGCTATCTGAATGTATCGTACTCTTACTATTTTCCTATGCTAAGTTGCCCACCAAGATTTTAATGAAAAGTTTTAAACTTTAAATTTTTATGGTGAAGGCACTTCTCTGGAAATAGTTAAAGGGTTTTGGCATCATCAAAAAGGGGGAAATTGTAAGGAATAATTGTATTTAGATTTTGATGATGCTATATTAATTAGGACTGTAGAGTACCCCTTTAGAAGTTATGTATTAGAATTTTCCCTTGTAAAGTTCTTAGCATATTCGACTACCAGAAGGCCTCTCTACCAGAAGTCCTCCAGACAGAAGATCTTGGTTCTCTGTCTAGGAACAGAATACGTCAGGGTCTCTGTTACCCTTTAGCGTGACAGAAACCCTCCTGGTTCTCTGTAAGCTACCAACAACAGAAGTGCTCATGATCTTCTCTGAATCAGTTCTCTGCCAATAACACCAGAAGGTCTGACACTTGGAAGAAATCCACAAAGCCGGGAAGTCAACTTAAAGATTCCTTCAACGGCTAGGACTATGAAACGGAAAAGCTACAGTGCTCGCATTAAATGCTCATTTAATGCTCCCCATGCTCCGTGGAGTAATTGCAGATGATTGGCCGCAATGTCAGGATTACTTTATCCCAAAATAGTAACCCGCCAACTTTACCGGGTCCTACTGGTCAAGTCAACTGCTCGCGCATTAAATGCAGTTGTCCTCCTACTCCTCCAACGGGAAGACAACCTCAGTATAAAAGATACACTACGAAGAACAACCGGACAACCAAGCTACAACTTTGCTATAACTTTGCCAAGATTACATTGCAACTTTTGCTAACCACAAGCAAGATATTCAAACTCTGAAAAGCAAAAAGCCTCCTTGAGATTCAAACTCATTATCCTCTACAAGAGAAGGCAGAAGTTGGAAAAATACTCTTTCCAACTCAAGCAAAGTTCCAAGTGTTCTTCAACTCTTCAAGCTCATCACATACAAATCTTTTGTAACGAAGCTAGTTGGAGGAACCCCAGTTTCAACAGAAACTCTTCTTGCTACAAGAAGGACATCCAAATAACTGGAGTAGTGAAGTGTTGATACTTCAAGGAAACTCAGTGAAAGGACCAGTGTTAAAGGAAGCCAGGCAGTGCATCCCAGGACACATCTAGGCTTGAAGAAGACGTGGAGTGCTTCTTAAGTACTAGGACTAAGGCTTTGTAAACGGCAGTTTTTACAGCTTAGTGGAACAGTGGATTAGAGGAACGAGTTGTTCCTTGAACCACTATAAAAATCCCTGGTGTCGTTTACTTACTGCTTTTAATAATTGCATTTAGTTAGAACTGTACAACTCCTTGGACTTGGTATCTGTGTTCAGCAGAACTTGTTCTACGAGTTAACAGAAGGCCTACTGCCTTTGCTTCTCTGAGGCTAACAGAACTCCCTACCAGAACCCCATCCGCTGCCAGTCTGTTCTTTCAACATAACAGGCTATTCTGTAAATTTGGTACTTAGTTTAAAAAGCTAAAAACCAATACAGTCTATTCACCCCCCCCTCTAGACTGTATCCAGTATAACCGGGACCAACAATATGTAAATAGGAAGCATGATCCTCACAAGTATTTGCCCAAAGTGAATCACACTTCCATTTACTACAATTACCAGGTGGACAATGGGTACCACTCACCAAGGTTTCCTTTGATGAGACCAAAGTGGTACCGGATGCCAAGATTCCATGACCCTCTAGGACCCAACATTGCTTGGGTACCTAAATCTTCCTTTTGATAATGCAAGAACTGTGTGCTGGAGCTATCTCTGAGCAAGAATGGTTTATTGATAGTGGATGCTCCAGGCACATGAGAGGTGACAGAATATGCCTAGCAGAATTCCAAAGTTTCAATGGACCTAAAGTCACCTTTGGTGGACAAGACAAATAAGGTCAAACAAAAGGAAAAGGCAAGTTGATCAAGAACCATATAACAATTGATGATGTCTCAAATGTTAAAGGCCTGAAGTTCAACTTGCTGAGTGCTAATCAGTTCTGTGATAATGGCTGCACAGTTGAATTCTCTAAAGAAGGTTCTTCTGTCAAACATGAGACAACAGAGGAAGTGGTTCTGACAGCTATCAGAAAAAGAAACATTTATGTTGTTGATTAGTCTACTGCAAAAACTGGAATTTGCCTGATAGCCAAAAGAGATTCAAAACTCAGCTGGGAATGACACAAGAAGCTGCGTCATTTGAACTTTAAAACATTCAACAAACTAGCAAGGGAACACATTGTTGATGGACTCCCAAACATTGTGTACAAGAAGGAGAATCTTTGCAGTGCATGCCAGAAAGGAAAACAAGTTAAAACCTCCTTCAAACCCATTGATGGAGACCTCTTTACTAGTCCTTTAAATCTAATTCACATGGATTTATTTGAACCAGTTGAGACCACAAGTGTTGGTGGAAAAAGATATACCATAGTCATGGTTGATGACTACTTAAGATATACATGGACAATCTTCTTGAAAAAGAAGAATGGAACTCTACAGAAACTGTCATCTCTTCTAAATCTACTGCAAAATGAACAGAACCTGAAGGTCAAGACCATCAGATCAGACAGAGCAACTGAGTTTGTCAACCAGATCATAAAGGACTTTTGTGAGCAGAATGTAACCATGCATCAACTCTCTTCAGCAGAAGCCGTCCAACGTTCAGCACCGTAGTTTTATTCAATTAATTAATTACAAAAGCCAGGCGGTTTTTGCTAAGCCCGGGCGGCTTTTGTGCCTTGCCATTTTCTCACGAGAATCCATCTTCCATCTGACAGCCGCATTTCACAAACTCCGGCTGACGTTTGTCACCGTAGTTTTTATTAATTAAATTAAAGACGAAAGCGAGGCGGATTTCGTCAACGTCGGGCGGCGTTCGCCCAGTGCAAGTGTTGTTTCCACCTTTTGATTTAAACCCATCTCGGTTGGCCGGGGTTCGTATATCATGCAATCTTTTGACTTTAATGCATACAATGGATTCAAACATTATGAGTTGAGGAATTACCTGCAACGGAATCCGGGTTAGCACGAGCATCCGCCTCCATCATTGCATAGACCCTTGCTTGGGTCTTCCCTTGGTTTACGGATGGCGCGTTGCTTGCACTCGATCCACCGTGCCCCATGCTTGCATTAGGTACTCCCGTTCGGTTCCTACTCACCATTGTTCCACTATTTGGCCTGGTGCCCATGGCTCGTCTGAGTGGTGGGCGGCTCACCTTCAAATTCCTAACCTCCCGCATTGATAGCATCTCGGGGGATCATGACACTTGCCTAGGTGGTTCTTCTTAAAGTTGTTACACCTCTTGATGCCCGAGCCTTGTGACATCGAGCTTTGCCCGCTTTGGCCTTGGTTTCCTCTCAATGGTGGTGCAGGGGTTTTAAAAGATCTCCCCCCCCTTGGTTCCCTTTCTAGTTAGAACCTTGAGGGCCATGGTTCTCCCATTTTCTTTTCTTTGCCTCTTCGACATTTCTTCGCTTCCTTTCTTCCCACTCCTTCTCTCCCTTCAAGCCTTGTTCAAACACTTTACTAAACGTCATATTAGGCAATTGTGTTGCCCTTTCGCGTATGTCAAGGTCCAACGCATCTCAGAAGTGCTTCACCATTTAGTTCTCATCACAAATGTACTTCACTATGAACTCAGCAAGTTTTCTGAACTTGTGCTCAAGTTCCTTCACCGTGCATTCACCTCCTTGGGTCAAGTTTGTATACTCCCTCCTCTTCATGTTCACTTCGAAGTCGGAGTAGTATTGGCTGAAGAACTCCTGTCGAAAATTCTCCCAAGTGACGGCCTCGCCGTACTTCTCCTTAACTCCATCCCACCACGTGGACGCCATTCCTTCCAACAATCTTGTTGCCACTCTCATCTTCATGTTGGGTGGCAGCTGCATATCAAGACCCGCTTCATTGAACCTTTTGATCCATTCGGCCGCAACAGAGATGTCTCATGTTCCATCAAACAGTTTACATCCCAAATCTCTTGCCTCCTTGAGGTACTTTGAGATCCTTATTATAGGAACCTCAGCACCTCGACCTCCTCGGGGTTCTATGCTTTCCCTAGGACTCACACGACTCCCTCTCCTCGAAGCCCCTCCCAAAGCACACCTTGCCCGGCGCCTTTGGCGATCTTGTTGGTAGTGACGAAGCAATTCCTCAATCCTTTCTAGAGCGTCATTATCATCACTCTCTTCATGACTCATGTCATCATCTTCCCCATCATATGGGGTTTCAACCGGCTCAGTTCCTGGTTGGTAAGTTGAATCCTCCTCGAACTCATAGGACTCGTCAATCGTCTCCACATGGCCGTCACTCACGGTAAATGAGTGGCCTGCACGGCCCTATCCCCGAGACACCCTCGATGCCCCTCGGATGCCATGTTTTAGACCTTCCCGGTGCCTGGACAGTCGGGTTCCATCGAGTAACTTTACCGGTACATTCCATTTCTGAAAGAAATTGAGAATGAGTCATTAGGCTCGTATCAAATGTCAATTGATGGACAAGCACTTAAAGACATCCTTTGGCTCAAATCATCGTCATACCAATTGTTAAGGGTACCATCTTAACAATTAGAGACATTGTAACTCAAGTACCAAAAGTTCTACAAGTACAAAACTCCTTATGCTCATGGTTTTCAAATTCATTTTCAAGAATTTTGAAGCTTCATTATGAAGTTTACAGACTAAGGCTCTGATACCAATTAAAATTGTCACGCTCCAGACCTACCCGAACACATCAACAACCCACCATACAGTACAAATAGTCAACCACAGACCAACACATCCATACTATACAAGGCGTCTTTAATACCATTCACACGTAGTACATCCATAAACAAACAGAATGTAAAATATTCATTTTAAGTAGCAGAAACAATATTACAAGTGTTCAAGCCACACTTGGCATAACTAGCCATACAAGCCTCCAAATAATTATTTAGAAAATAATATCCATGAGCATAAATGTCACGCCCCGGGCTGGCTGGACGCACTAACAACCGCCGCACCATCCGATTAAGGCAACCGCAGTCTACCTCTCTCGAACCATGCAAGGCGTACATGAATACCATTCACATAAGTACATTCATAAACAATCATAATCAAAGCATTTCAAAATACGCAGCGGAAAACAAATACATTTTTAAAGTCAAAGGCCACACAGGGCAAACATGAGCACGCAGGCTCCCAAACCATTTATAGTATAAAATAGTTTCCATGAGCATCATTTTATTTATATCAAAATAGAATTGGAAGAAGCACGAACCACGTCTTCTCTCCATAGATCACCCAAGCAATGGGAACAGGAAGCAAGCTCTAGCTTCTACATGAAAACTGTGAGGTGGCCTCCCCCGTGAAGGGGAGGTCAGTACTTTGAAGCATTTGAAAAGTACAATGACAACTATATGGCATATAATCCACGTTTCAAGCACAAGACCCTCAAAATAGGATGATACTATATTATGGGCATAACCTATAGTTACCCCATTTCAAATCACTTATATATTATATATATACAATTAAAATAGCCAGCCCGTAGGCCTATTTGTATTTCAAAACAATTCCCTTTAAATAGCCCTCAGCCTACACTTGCATATAGCAACTTCGAGAGGTTACATCACCCCTAGTCTATACCCAATTCCATCGAAAGGGTTACACGTTTTATTCTTTGTACTCATCCATATTGGACCTACACACCCAACGGCTGTATGCCTTCGTTTTGGGCTTACACACCCAATATAATATCTTTGATTCATTTAGGGATTACACACCCCGTGTACGTTTCGTTCGTTTAGGGCTTACACACCCCGTATAATCTTTATTTATGTATGGCTTACACACCCCGCGTATTGTCTTTTATTCGTTAGGGCTTACACACCCCGTATAATCTTTATTCATGTAGGGCTTACACCGCGTAATGTCTTTTATTCGTTAGGGCTTACACACCCCGTATAATCTTTATTCCTGTAGGGCTTACACACCCCGCGTAATGTCTTTTATTCGTTAGGGCTTACACACCCCGTATAATCTTTATTCATGTAGGGCTTACACACCCCGCGTAATATCTTTCATTCGTTAGGGCTTACACACCCCGTATAATCTTTATTCATGTAGGGCTTACACACCCCGCGTAATATCTTTCATTCGTTAGGGCTTACACACCCCGTATAATCTTTATTTGACTAGGGCTTACACACCCCAAATATAATCTTAATTTTCCTAGGGCTTACACACCCCGAATATCACATAGCTTATATATCTTTGCTTAGCCGTGGCTTCAAACTCGACAACACTTGTTGTATTCGAACAATCATAATCTATCAACCTCGGGCTAGTCTTCATCAAGACTCCCGGGGCTGCTGTCACATAGTTCTAGCTAGGTAGACATCACCTTTCCCTTTTAGCATGACCGTAGTCCATCACTCCTTCTAAGACCATGTCTATCTTATTCAATATCCTAGACAGGACACAATTTATCCCTAAGGACTCATATCAATTTAGTCATGGAAATGACTCAAGGATTCTTTACTTCACATTTAATCACTTTGTTTATCAACATAGGTATCCATGTGTTCCTTCTCAATTCATATGGAAATCATACATTTATCAACACTTGTTTACATCATTATAATCCTTCAATATCAATTCAATAATTAATGTATTTCAAGGATTTCTTCCCTCATGCATAGTCTCTTTGCTTATTCATCTTTCTATAATCATTTCTCAATTACCATGACCACATAGAAATCACACATTTTCACATTCAATTATATCATTTAATATCATCAAAATCATATTTTGGTTACTTAGGTAATCTCATGCTCAACTCACGAATTATAAACAATATAGTCAGCCATCCTCACCTTAAATATGCCCAGCAAGCCTTCCTATTGAAGCCCCATCGTTAAACCTTCAATCGGGAATGATCCGAAACAAGATTGGATGGCAGTGGGCAAAAGCCACCCGGCTTTTGCAAAAGCTGCCCGGCGTTCGGGCCCTGCAGCACGAAAACAGCTCCTGGAGATGGCGGTTTCCGGCGATTTCGATTCCTATCGATTCCACAACTCTTCTAAGTTAAATACCAAAACTTTATAACATATTTCTACACTTTTAAACCTGTAGAACATCCCATAGAATCCATCATATGAATTCTATAAAATCATATATGAAACTATATAAAAAGAAAATACAATGACCAAGAGTTGTGTGATTCTTACTTCTAGGACTTGTTTTGCCTTGGATTTCTCCTCTTCTTGGCCTTCTTCCTTCTTGGTTTTGTGAGGTGTGTATGGAGCTCTCAATACTCCCCTCTCTTGTGTCTTACGCAGGACCTCTCAAATGAGGGGATAAGGAGACTCCCCTCCCTTATCTTCTATTTTTAGAAGGTCGAGCCAATTTAGTTAGGTTGGGTTCGCGGGCTGCTCCTTTTAATTTACCCCGACCCAAATGACTTTTATTCGTTTACTTATATTATTTTAGGCTAGTAGACCTAAATAGATCGATCCTAAAATGTATTGGATATTCCTCTCCAATGTTCCGGGCTTAAACCCTTTTACCTTTCTGTTATTAGAAAGTGGCTCAAAAAGTCTCTTATATTATTTCTTTACCTTTTATCCGGCCCAAACATTCATAAGTCATTCATTTCCTTATTCTTGGACTTTTATTTAATTCAACAAGGTCCAAGAATATATTAGTTAGCTCCTCCCAATATTTAGGGTCCGACACACAATATAATTAATCGGAATTAATTTAAATTAATTAATCATTTCTAATATGATTAATATACTTGTAACTAGTTTTCAAAGTGAATAAATATTCACGATCTCAACTAGTCATCCTCATCGACATTGGTATTTGTACTTTCAATTACATTTTAATACTAATGGATTAATTAATTCAAGTTCAAATTGGGAGCGGTGTCACAAGTTCACCCCCCCTTAACAGGAATTTCGTCCCCGAAATTCACGTCGTCATTTCATTTTAACCGGTGTCACTCTATCCTTAGAGTACACACTTTTCCAAGTCTCTACATTGACTTAACTAGTTGGGTTAAGTTCCTTGGCATGTGAATCCGACAATTCTCACCCAAGGTGAATCATTATTAACAATTTTCATTAACCTTTAACTTGAAGGTTCCCTAGTACCTTATGGCATATCCCGTTTTAAAACATACTTGCTTACATACAATTATGTAGTCGGCCGTGGGTCCGTGTTCATTTAGAAACACCCTTCCCTATTCCCCCGTGACTACTAGTCACGATTATCGTAAACTCATAGTAAATCATTACGCCGTTCTAGGGCTTACCCTAACACGTTATTTCATTATAGGAGAGCCGCACTCATTTATTATCATTACACCGTGCTAGAGCCTTGCTCTTAGTCACGTTACATCATGCTAGATCATGGCTCTTAGTTACGTTACTAAATTTCTAAGCAATCTCTATGCCTAGACTCAATTCATTTTGAGTAGCCTTTAAGGCCTACCCCTAATATATCTTAGAGCTCATACAATTCAACCTTAAAGTATCTCTTAAGACTACTTAAGGCATAACTACTCACAGTCCAATTTCTTTGGATTAATTCTATCATTGTTCAAATTAATCTTCCGACTAGTATTTTAATACTAGTCGGATAATCTTAGAACAACCAAGTTCTTAATTCATAGTCCAATAATTCATTTCAAATGATTTTCCAATCCAAATATAATTTAATCTCAATATAACAATATCACTTTTATCCATTCATGAATTCCTTACATGAAGTAAAAGTATATTTTATCACAATATTTGATAGTTAACTCTTACTATCATGCCAACATATTCATAACACATAATCATACGCAATTTCTATTCTAAATTTGTATGTCATGCTTCACATACTCATGCTGCCCACCCATATATAGGTGGATGGATATAACACTAAGCTTTGATTTAGTTCTTTAGATTCTTTGTTATCCCCTCGTGAACTCCCGATACTCATACAATAATGAGTAACATTTAAGGCAAATCAGCTAGGTGTTTTGATAACTATATTGGTCTTATTTGCATGGTATTATATTACTCGGTGATAATCAATCGCCGGTTTTACCCATTGTTTAAGTCTTACATAGACTCCTCGTTAACAATTAGTCACGTCAAACTTTAATGTTCAATTCGTATGATATATACGATTCATGGTTCCTTTTACCGATGATCTTGCCTTTCTTTGGGTAGCACAGGTGCTTCTTACACAAATTATATATTCGTTCACAACTCAGAGCGTAGGACCTTTCCCTGATTTTCCCCCGAGTTCTCAACCTCCCGGTTAATAGCCAACCTTGGCACTATACTTCTCAAATCGTTCCTTATCAAGGATATCCTATGGGTTCCAATCGTACTCAACGACATTAAACCCTACACTCGATTTCCTTTATCCACTACTACCGTTATGTAGTAGTATGTACTGATTGTCATATCATTTCAATTTACAAGTGCCCCTCTCGCACTTGCTTAACGCGTCTCCGTATTAAGGATGATTCTATCACCCTCCCCACACACCTTTAGTGTCCCTACACCTCAACCTCAATGTAAGACACACTCGCCTCCGTAACGATACGTTTCAAGCCTCAAAAGATGGCTCAGGCTCGAAAAAGGCGAAAGCCGCCCGGTTTACGTGAAGGCCGCCCGGTTTGTGTACCCAAACAAAGTCTCCGGTGTGCTTTCTCCAAAAGCCGGCCGGTTTCCATGAAAGTCGGCTGGTGTTTGGCAGCGTAGCTTAAAATAAAAAATTTAATTCCAAAAGCTAGCCAGTTTCCATGAAAGCCGGCCGGTGTTCAGCCCCGTACTTTAATTCATTTTATTCAACCCAAAAGCCGGCCAGGCTTCGCCAAATCCGGGCAGTTTTTGAGAGATTCTCAGATTTACGGAAAAAAATTTACGTAAGCCGGCCGGGTTTTGCAACCACCGGCCGGTGTTTGGCGCCGAACTTTATTTCTTATTTAAATCATGCATATGCCGGCCGGGTTTTACCAAAGCCGCCCGGCTTTTGCATTTTTCAACATTGTACTTCGTTTTTCTTGCTAAATCCGACCTGTTTTACCTTAGGCCGGTCAACATCACATCCATGGAACTTTTACAACTTAAGTGTGCAATCAAACCAAGATTTTAAGAAGGATTATCTGTAACGGTGGAAGTGCTCATGCAAGAATTTGTCTCCTCCCTTGTGTGAACTCATCGTTGAGCTCTTCCTTGATCCCCGGAGTATATGTTGCTCATGTTACCCCCTAGGTCGTGTGCTTGCTTGAGACGTCCCTGTTGGATTCATATCTCCTATGGTTCCTCCATTAGCCCCTGAAGTAGTGTTACCCCCCGTTGAGGACAATGGAACTTCATGTGTCCCGTATCCCCACAAAAGAAACACCTTCTTGGTTCACGACACTTCCCGCAGTGATAGTTATCGCAATTATCACATCTTTGCACCCTAGAGCTTAGAGATTTCACTCCTTGGGTCACACACCCTTGATTATACGTCAGCGGTGGCGTAGGCATTTTAAAATTTTCCTCTAACCCAATGTTTTGCCTTTTGCTTTGATCATAGGAATCATTGATTTCCAGTGGAGGACCTAGGGGGGTCCTAGGGGGGCAAGTGCCCCCGCTTCCGACCTCGAAGTTTAAGATTAGTATTTAAAGATAAAAATTGTGCCCCCGCTACGTGGTCATAAAAACTAGAGATTATTTCATAAATATTACCTAAGTAGAACTAATGGACATAAATATTACTATAGTTACTATGCATAGCATAAATTATAAATAACCACGAAGTTGTGATGGAGCAAATCCGTATAGTTAGACATTGATTACTACACTTTGTTTGAAAAGTGACATTGATGATTTTCTTAATTGGTGTAAATAATGGTTGTCCAAAGTTAAAAGTCAAAGATATGACAAGTGTTCTAATATATAGGATGAGCTTAATAGATGCAAGACTTTTATCTTGAATATAAGTCTATACATGAAAAAATGTGTCAATTCGCGATAAATTAGTTTCAAACCAACAGACTCTTTAAATTTTGTTTATCTATAATATAATGAATGTTAGATATATAGAATCATATTATTAAATAAAATTGTACTAAAGAATGAAACCATGAACATGATCTATACTTCATTTTTAACAGAATAGTATTATATTCCAGACAAGTACCAACAAATTTTGTGGCACAATGTGTAACATTCAACATGATTCTAGTTCAGATATGAAATCTTGATCATTTTATAGTATGAAAAGTAACGAGAATTCTAATGTAAAACCAGAAACGGTGTAAAGGTGAATCATTTCTGATCCAAATTATATCTTTCTTTCAAAAAGCCATATATATTGTTTAGAATTGTCTTAATAAGTTCAAAATTAGACTTATAATCCATATATGTTCTTTGCTTGAAGCCATCATTGAATAATCTATTTCCAGTTAAAAATAAAAAATTTGAACGCACTTGACAAAAAGACTAATGATACACCCGATTTGACCCGACCCGATCTATTTCCATCTATGCGGGAGTGCCCCCGCTTCAGAAAAGTTCTGGGTCTGCCATTGTTGATTTCCCACATCCTCTTTCTAGCCTCCTCAGCATCTTTAGCCTTTCTTTCTTCCCACATCTCTTCCCCGATAAGGCCTTGTGTCACCCACCTCAACAAAAGTCATGCTCTTTTGGTAGGTCGCCCTCTCACGCACCTCCAAATTCAACGCGTTCCAGAAGTGGTCGACCATACGATCCTCATTCGACGCATACTCCGTAAGAAATCTAGCCAAGTCTCGGAACTTTTGCTCCATCTGTTTGACTGTGTACTCCTCACCTTGTTTGAGGTTAGTATACTCCCTCCTCTTTTGATTTACTTCAAAGGAAGAGTAGTATTGCCCATAGAATTCAAGCTCGAAGTTGTCCCACGTGACGACTCCATTGAATTTACCCTTGACACCATCCCACCATGTTGAAGCCAATCCCTCCAACATTCTAGTGGCAACCCTCATCTTAAGGTTAGGCGTTAATTGCATATCGCCGGCTGCTTCATTAAGCCTCTTAACCCATTCCGCGGCCTCAGATATATATCCCGTTCCATCAAACGGTTTACATCCGAGTGCTCTTTCCTCCTTAAGATACTTAGAGACCCTTATAACAGGACTCTCATCACTTCGATTTCCAGTACTTTCCCTACGTGCCACACACGTATCACAACTTCCTCTCTTGGAAGCCACTTGTCTAAATCGCCTCTCATGGCGTCGTTCCTGTTTTAGTTCCCATTCACATTGGTATTTTTCAAATACCTGACTAATTCCATCCAAGGAGACATCATTATCCTCCTCATTATAATCATCACTCTCATCACATGAGGTTTCAAAAGATTCTGTTTCAGGTGTATACGTTGAGTCTTCTTCGGACTCCCAAGACCCACACACGGTCTCCAAAGGTACTCTATCCATGGTTTGGATCCGTTGGCCTCCTCGGCCTCTCATTTTCCCTCTAGATGCTCTAGAGTTCCCCCGAATGACATGCCCAGTTTCACCCAGTGCATGCCCTATCCGGTCCTTCCTAGTTATTATGCTTCCACCTCTCGTTTCTCAAAGAAGTTTTAGAATGAGTCATCAGACTCGTTTCAATGTCAACTGACAAACCAGTACCTAAGACACCACTTGGCTCAAATCACCGCCATACCAATTGTTAAAGGGTCCGTCTTAACAACCAGAGACATTGCAACTCAAGTACCAAAGGCTCTTTTAGTACAAAACTTTTTATGCTCATGATTTCCAAAATCATTTTAAAGAAAACACTTTTGAGGAACTTCATTATGAAGTTGATGGACTAAGGCTCTGATACCATTTAATTGTCACGCCCCGGGCTGTCCAGACGCGCTAACAACCGCCGCACAATCCGACTAAGGCAACCACAGTCCACCTCTCTCGAACCATGCAAGGCGTACATGAATATCATTCACACAAGTACATCCATAAACAATCATAATCAAAGCATTTCAAAATACACAGCGGAAAACAAATACATTTTTAAAGTCAAAAGCCACACAGGGCAAACATGAGCACGCAGGCTCCCAAATCATTTATAGTATAAAATAGTTTCCATGAGCATCATTTTATTTATATCAAAATAGAATTGGAAGAAGCATGAACCACGTCTTCTCTCCATAGATCACCCGAGCAACGGGAACAGGAAGCAAGCTCTAGCTTCTACTTGAAAACTGTGAGGTGGCCTCCCTCATGAAGGGGAGGTCAGTACTTTGAAGCATTTGAAAAGTACAATGACAACTATACGACATATAATCCACGTTTCAAGCACAAGACCCTCAACATAGGGTGATAATATATTATGGGCATAACCTATAGCTACCCCATTTCAATCACTTGTATATTATATATATACAATTAAAATAGCCGGCGCGTGGGCCCATTTGTATTTCAAAACAATTCCCTTTAAATAGCACTCGGCCTACACTTGCATATAGCAACTTTGAGAGGTTACATCACCCCTACTCTATACCCAATTCCATCGAAAGAGTTACACTTTTTATTCTTTGTACTCATCCATATTGGACCTACACACCCAACGACTGTATTCCTTCGTTTTGGGCTTGCACACCCAATATAATATCTTTGATTCATTTAGGGCTTACACACCCCGTGTACACTTTGTTCATTTAGGGCTTACACGCCCCGTATAATCTTTATTCATGTAGGGCTTACACACCCCGTGTATTGTCTTTTATTCGTTAGGGCTTACACACCCCGTATAATCTTTATTCATGTAGGGCTTACACACCCCGCGTAATGTCTTTTATTCGTTAGGTCTTACACACCCCGTATAATCTTTATTCATGTAGGGCTTACACACCCCGCGTAATGTCTTTTATTCGTTAGGGCTTACACACCCCTTATAATCTTTATTCATGTAGGGCTTACACACCCCGCTTATTATCTTTCCTTCGTTAGGGCTTACACACCCCATATAATCTTTATTCATGTAGGGCTTACACACCCCGCGTAATATCTTTCATTCGTTAGGGCTTACACACCCTGTATAATCTTTATTCGACTAGGGCTTACACACCACGAATATAATCTTAATTTGCCTAGGGCTTACACACCCCGAATATCACATAGCTTATATATCTTTGCTTAGCCGTGGCTTCAACCTCGAGAACACTTGTTGTATTCGAACAATCATGATCTATCAACCTCGGGTTAGTCTTCATCAAGACTCCCCGGGCTGCCGTCATATAGTTCTAGGTAGACATCACCTTTCCCTTTTAGCATGACCGTAGTCCATCACTCCTTCTAAGACCATGTCTATCTTATTCAATATCCTAGATAGGACACAATTTATCCCTAATGACTCATATCAATTTAGTCATGGCAGTGACTCAAGGATTCTTTACTTCACATTTAATCACTTTGTCTATCAACATAGGTATCCATATGTTCCTTCTCAATTCATATGGAAATCATACATTTATCAACACTTATTTACGTCATTATAATCCTTCAATTTTAATTCAATAATTAATGTATTTCAAGGATTTCTTCCCTCATTCATAGTCTCTTTGCTTATTCATCTTTCTATAATCATTTCTCAATTACCATGACCACATAGAAATCACACATTTTTCACGATCAACTATATCATTTAATATCATCAAAATCATATTTTGGTTACATAGGTAATCTCATGCTCAACTCACAAACTATAAACAATATAGTCAGCCATCCTCACCTTAAATATGCCCAGCAAGCCTTCCTATTGAAGCCCTATCGTTAAACCTTCGATCGGGAATGATCCGAAACAAGATTGGCTGGCATTGGGAAAACGCCGCCCGGCTTTTGCAAAAGCTGCCCGGCTTTCGGGCCCTGCAGCACGAAAACAGCTCCTGGAGATGGCGGTTTCCGGCGATTTCGATTCCTATCGATTCCACAACTCTTCTAAGTTCAATACCAACACTTTATAACATATTTCTACACTTTAAAACGTGTAGAACATCGCCTAGAATCCATCATATGATTTGTATAAAATCATATATGAAACTATATAAAAAGAAAGAACAATGACCAAGAGTTGTGTGATTCTTACTTCTAGGACTTGTTTTGCCTTGAATTTCTCCTCTTCTTGGCCTTCTTCCTTCTTGGTTTTGTGAGGTGTGTATGGAGCTCTCAATACTCCCCTCTCTTGTGTCTTACGCAGGACCTCTCAAATGAGGGGATAAGGAGACTCCCCTCCTTTATCTTCTATTTTTAGAAGGTCGAGCCAATTTAGTTGGGTTGGGTTCGCGGGCTGCTCCATTTAATTTACTCCGACCCAAATGACTTTTATTCGTTTACTTATATTATTTTAGGCTAGTAGACCTAAATAGATTGATCCTAAAATGTATTGGATATTCCTCTCCAATGTTCCGGGCTTAAACCCTTTTACCTTTCTGTTATTAGAAAGTGGCTCAAAAAGTCTCTTATATTATTTCTTTACCTTTTATCCGGCCCAAACATTCATAAGTCATTCATTTCCTTATTCTTGGACTTTTATTTAATTCACCAAGGTCCAAGAATATATTAGTTAGCCCCTCCCAATATTTAGGGTCCGACACACAATATAATTAATCGGAATTAATTTAAATTAATTAATCATTTCTAATATGATTAATATACTTGTAACTAGTTTTCAAAGTGAATAAATATTCACGAACTCAACTAGTCATCCTCATCGACATTGGTATTTGTACTTTCAATTACATTTTAATACTAATGGATCAATTAATTCAAGTTCAAATTGAAAGCGGTGTCACAATTAATATAAGTGTTTTTCAAATGGAACGGAAGAAGCACGAACCACGTATTCTCTACTTGATCTTCCCGAAAAAATGGGCGATGGTAACAACCTTCAAGTTCTACCTAAAAATGTGAGGTGGCCTCCCCCGTGAAGGGGAGGTCAGTACTTTCAAGCATTTGAAAAGTACAATGACAACTACACTGAATATAATCAATGTTTTAATTTCCAAGACCCTCAAAATAGGGTGATATCATAATGTAAATGATAATTCATATTTCCCCTTATTATCTTTATAATATGTAAATTCATTAATTTGTCGGCACGCGGCCCCTTCTTATATTCTATTTCATTCATCGTTCACACGACACAACCCGTAGGTCTTATTATTTCTACGGGACTTGCTACCCTTGTCCGAGACCTCGTAAGGTCCTCGGTTCGGATTCCAACATCCCACCCCTAGACTCATACCGATCATCCCGTAGGAAGGTAAGGCCCTTCAGGGTCCTATCTTATGGGTAACCGCTGTCGGAGCCTAGTTAGGTCTCCGATTCGGATTCCATCCTACACGTGATCACGGTGCAAGTCCATGCTCCAACCACGCTCTCAGGGTCATATCTTATGGGTAACCGCTGTCGGAGCCTAGTTAGGTCTCCGATTCGGATTCCACCCTACACGTGATCACGCTGCAAGTCCATGCTCCAACCACGCTCTCTAGAGTCGGGAAGGGCCATGGTCCTTACTTATTACCATAATTCAACCGGCTATCCTCAAGAACTACCGAACACACCCATAGGCTAATCCTATATCTAGGATCATTTTATTATTCACTTTATGTTGGGTATCCCTTGAGGCCTACCCCTAGTATAACTTAGAGTTCATACATATCCACCTTAAAGTATCTCTTAAGACTACTTAAGGTATAATAATTCACAATCCAACCTTAGGATCAATTCTAGCATAATCATTTATTCAATTCCCGACTAGTATTTCAATACTAGTCGGATAAATCTTGGAACACTCCAATTCCTCATTTATAGTCATATGCCTTCATACAAAATATCACTTTTCGCATGCATATAATCCTTATATGAAGTAAAAGTACATTTTATCAATAAGCCTTGTAGTTATCAAACTATCATGTCATTATTCTTACAACACACAAAATACATAATTTATTCCAAATATGTATATCATACCCCTTTCCTTTATAGACCATAATCTTCTCATTTTAGACATTATTAATCATTAATACTCCATGAAAAACATACTTAATTACCTTAGGTAATCTTAAGAAATCAAATCAACTCACTAATTATAAGCAATATAGTCAGCCATCCTCACCTTATGATGTGCTCAACTAGTTGCCCTGCGAAACCCCTCAACCCGTCCTCGTTCTAGGCCGTTCAAGAGTGAAAAATCTGGACAGAAGGTGAAAGTCAGGCGGCTTTCGTGAAAGCCGGTAGGCTTTCGTGAAAGCCAGGCGGTGTTCGTGGCCTGCAGATATGAGCAGCCTGTTTTTCTTAGCGGATTCCGACGATTTCGACTCCTATCGATTCACTAACCCTTCCAAGGTGAAGCCTTCAAGAATACTTCATCTCTCACGTTAAACTCTAAGGCTCTTCGGCGCTTATCGACATAGCTCTTCTGTCTATTCTGGGCCGTCTTAAGCCTCTCACGAATTATTTTCACCTTTGACTTGGAGATCTCCAACAATTCCGTACTCTAAAGTTTGGCCATGCCAACCTCATCCTAACACAAAGGTGTACGACATCTTCTCCCATACAATGCCTAATATGGAGGTGATGGAGTATATGGGTCTAGGCCCCAGGACCCACATACTCAGAAGAACAGAAAGCACAACCACTACGCGGTGCCCTCGTCGGCCAGAAGACACCCGTCGGCCAGAAGGTACCCGTCGGCCAGAAGAAATACCAACTCAGAATATGATCCTGAAGCCAAGGAACCAGGGTGCCCTCATCGGCCGTGCCCTCATCGGCCGTGCCCTCGTCGGCCAAGACCCTCGTCGGCCACGGAAGTCTCACAGAACCGGATTTTACACTTATTCATTTGTATAGCCCATCAGTGGCTTTGTATTCGGCCCAATAGCGGTCCAGTTGTAAATGGGCCTCCCAAGCCCAAGGCTTGGGAGCCCAGCCCGTATTTTTCCTATAAATACTTCCTCTGGAAGTAGTTATGGGGGTTACAAAATCATTCTATTGAAGCATTACTTGCACTTCTGTCTCTAGCTCTCACTTCTCTCTAGATATATACTCTATCATTTGGTGCTCTCGTTGAGAGCTAGAACAATCAAGTTAGCACCCTTCGTCGCTACCAAGCACAGCTAACCACTGACCATGGGGAGAACCAAGTCAAACCGCAACCTCGTCAGCAAGGCCATCCCTGAGGACCAGGAGACCAGGGAGCATGAGGAGGATGTTACGGCCGACCAGGTTGGCGGAGGAGACGTCTTCCAGGAGGCCATCAACCTCACGACGGACCTCCGCAACCAACTCAACGGCGGAGCCCCGGATGCCCGCATCGGCCTGGACAAGAAACGAGCTGAGAAGACAGACCACGGCCCGGCCCAGCCTATGGCCGCGGCTTCTCCGTCTGTGGATCCTCAGGTCTAGGCCGCGCTGTCGGTCATCATCACCAGCTTGGCCCAGAACCCCACCGTCCTCAGCGCACTCTTGCCAAGGACTGGGGGGAACGTCACTCCACCTCCTCAGCCTCAACCGTTGGCCGTCAGGATAGGCAACGATGAGGGGGTGATGGCCCAGGACACGGCGTCGTCCCACTCCCACCCCGCTTCCCCTCTTCGGCCTGGGCAGACCCCAGCGCGTGGAAAACCCTATGCCTTCAATAGGCTAGGTGACACGCGCCGTCGTCCGGTTTCGGAGAGGATGGCAGGGCGGATTGGTGAGCGTCGGCCTGGCTCGCCAAGGGAAAGCTTGGGGTCTGTGTCCCGGACAGCGGACCAGCCCCGCCTGGACAAAGGCAAGGGAAAATTGTACGAAGACGATGTGCGCCACCAGATCAATGCAGCCCACGACGAGCGCATGAAGAACCAGCAGGGCGCCGCTGTGGCCGCCAGGGACCCCCGGGACGAGGTCATCGCCCAGCTGGAAAGGAGGCTGGCCCAGATGGAGGCCAGGCAATCAGCGAACATCCCCACGGCCGGCGCCTCCAACGACCCTGGCCTCAACGCCCTCATGAACAAAGTCAGCGCCCTTGAGAGGGAGTTGGCCGAAGGGCGAGGTGACCCCGTCATCCAGGTCAGGACCAGGACCCCTTTCACCAACAGGGTGCTCTCGGCCCCCATCCCGGAGAAGTAGAGGGGAAACGCCATTAAGTCCTACGATGGCCGATCAGACCCCCAGGAGCACTTCAGCCGCTATCAGAACAACATGCTGATGGTGAACGCGTCGGATGAATATCTCTGCCGTTGGTTCCTCTCTACTCTTGAGGGGACGGCGTACGAGTGGTTCAACGCGCTTCCCGAAGGAAGTATTGACTCATGGCAACACCTTGCCCAGCGCTTCCTCACCCATTTTGCCGGGAGGAAGCGGGCGAAGAAGTATTTCACCCATCTCCTCTCCATCAAGCAGCATCATGACGAACCCCTCCGCTCGTTCATTGATCGGTGGGCGAGGGAAACCGAAGAGGTCGAGGGGGCCGATGAGCGCACCCTCCTCGTCCTGTACCAGGGAGCCCTCCGCAGCTCCCCGTACGCCAGGAGTCTCATCACCGATCCTCCAAGATCGTATGCGAAGGCGCTTCAGCGTGGGAGCTTGTACGCCGACGCCGACGAACTCCACAACCACAAAAAAGAGGGAGGCCATCCCGGCCAAGGTCATCCCTCCAAGAAGACAAATCCTTCGCCGGCCCCGGGACCATCCCCGGCCGGCCAGGGTGCCCAGGGCCGTCACGGCTCTGGTGGACAAAGCAAGAAAGACCGCCACTGGCGGCCGAGGTTGGAACGGCCGGGGGTCCCCCTCACCCACCCGGTCAGCACCATCCTCGACTACACCGAGAAGCATGGCCTCATTGAGCAGGCTCCTCGGCCGGCCGAGGAGGTCCTTGCCATCCAGCAGGGCGGCACATACTGCCGATTTCACAAGAACTCCTCGCACAACACCGACGACTGCATCACGCTAAAGAAAGCCATTGAGCGCCTTATTCGTCAGGGGGAACTCTCCCAATTTGTTAAAGGTGGCCCACGCAAAAATACGTGGGTAAACACCGGCAAACCTGGGGGCGAACCCTCTACGAAGAAGCGGGAGATCGGCAGGCTCAGCGACGACGAGGACTTTGAAGAGCCTCCGCCAAAGAAGAACCACATTCACCTCATTGTAGGTGGGAACACCGGGGGGGACTCCGTCACCCAGAGGAAGAAATGGGCCCAATCCCTCTACATTGGGGAGGTGTCCCACGTTCCCTCCCTGCCGAAGAAACAACGAACGGAGGCGATCACCTTCACCGATAAGGATCTGCCTCCGGGTACGGAATCACATAGGGACGCCCTCGTCATCCGGTGTGAGATCGGTGACTCCATCATCCACCGCACTTACATCGATACGGGGAGCTCCGTCAACGTGATGTACCTGGACACCTTCAGGTAGCTGAAGCTGGACAAAGCTCTGCTGAAGCCGATCAAGACACTGTTATCCGGCTTCACCGGGGACTCTATCGACGCCGAGGGCACGATAGTCCTCCCCGTGGAGGTCGGTGACGGCCCCCACCGCGCCAAAATTGACATGGAGTTCATGGTGGTCAACCTCCAGTGCGCCCACAACCTGATTTTGGGCCGGCCAGCACTGGAGGACTTGGAGGCCATCATGTCCATGAAACACTTGAGTCTGAAGTTCCCCACCAATGGCGGCATCGGCTACGCCAGAGGAAACTAGAGGATAGCCAGAGCATGCTACCTCAAGCTAACAAGGCCGGTCGAAAGGGAAGGACAGAGGATAGACACCATCACGGCAGCCGTTGCCAAGGACGAGGAGAGGCCGCATGCCGAACCGGCCGAGGAGGTCGAGGAAGTCCCTTTGGATACCTCCCGGCCGGAGCAGGTCCTTAGAATCGGGAAGCAACTCCCACAGGACCAACGTGACGCCATCCTCCTCGTCCTACGGTCATACGCCGTTATCTTCGCGTGAGGCCTGGACGACATGCCAGGCATCAGCCGGCAGGTGATCACTCACCGGCTGACCGTCGATCCAGCCTCCGCGCCTGTCAAGCAGAAGCGGCGCTACTTATCCGCCGACAGGCGGGACATCGTCAAAGGGGAGGTCGCCACGCTCCCCTTAATCAACCACATTAAAGAGGTGAAGTACCCGACGTGGCTAGCTAACGTCGTCCTCGCCCAAAAACCGCCGACATTCAGAATGTGTGTTGATTACACTGATCTGAACAAGGCGTGCCCCATGGACCCGTTCCCTCTCCCCAACATTGATCAGTTGGTGGATGAGACGGCGGGATGCGAGTTGATGTCATTCCTTGATGCTTTCAAAGGGTACCACCAAATTTTCATGCATGAAGATGACGCTGAGAAGACGGCATTCATGACCCCGGAGGGAATCTTTTGCTACCTCGTCATGGCTTTCGGACTCAAAAACTCCGACGCCACCTATACCAGGATGGTGGCCAAAATCTTCAGAGCAGTCCTCGGCCGGACGATGGAGGTATACGTCGATGACTTGATTGTCAAGAGCAGGCAAGCCACCACGCATGCCGACGACCTCCGGGAAATCTTTTAAATCATGAAGGAGTTCAGGCTCCGCCTCAACCCCAAGAAGTGCGCCTTCGGCGTCCAAGGCGGCAAGTTCCTCGGCTACATGGTCAGCCGGAGAGGCATCGAGATAAATCCGGAGAAGACACATGCTATCATCAACATGGAGCCGCCCCACAACGTCAAGGAAGTACAGCGGCTGACGGGGCGCCTGGCGGCCCTGAACCGTTTCCTCTCCAGGTCAGCCGAGAGGGCACTCCCTTTCTTCCAGATCATGCGTAAAGCTAACAGCTTCAAATGGACAACGGAGTGCCAGGAAGCGTTCGAAGAGCTGAAGAGGTACCTTTCATCCCCACCCGTGCTCTCCAAGCCCAAAGCCGGCGAAACCCTCTTCTTGTACTTAGGGGTGAGCACGTCGGCCATCAGCTCCGTGCTCATCCGTGAGGACGAAGGGGTGTAGAAGGCCATTTTCTACATCAACAAGACACTTAGGGAGGCCGAGCTAAGGTACTCCCCCATTGAGAAGACGGTGCTAGCCATCGTCCATACGGTGAAAAAGCTGGGGCACTACTTCCAGGCCCATGCCGTCCATGTACTGACCCAGCAGCCCCTGGGCGCACTCATGCGGAGCCCCACTAGCTCCTCAAGGATGGTAAAATGGGCGATCTTCCTCAGCCAATTCCAAATTGAGATCAAGCCAAGGCCATCCATCAAAGGGCAGGCTTTGGCCAACTTCGTCACTGAATGCACGGCAAGGGAGACAGCCGCTACCACCCCCGGGCCGGAGCCCGATGACACATGGATCCTCTTCACCGACGGTTCGTCAGCCGCGAAATCATGTGGCGGCGGCGTCGTCCTCATATCCCCTGAAGGATTCAGAGCTTACTATGCCATCCGCTTCAACTTCAGGGTATCCAACAATGAAGCCGAGTATGAGGCCCTCCTCAGCGGCCTCAGACTCGCCGCCGGCCTCAGAGCCCGACACATCAAAATAAGGTGCGACTCCAAGCTGGTAGTGGGCCAGGTTGAGAGTACGTACGAAGCAAAGGAAGGCCGGATGAAGCAATACAAACAAGCAGCAGAGGAGTTGCTGAAGGCATTCGAAACCCACGAGATCACACAGACCCCAAGGGCCGAGAACGCCGAGGCCGACATCCTCTCCAAACTCAGCTCGGACACTCCGGAGCACATCTCCCAGCTAGCCAAGATCGAGGAGCTAAGCACGTCCAGCATCCATGCTAGCCCCATCTTGTGCATCCAACAGCGACCGGGGGACTGGATCTCCGACATCACCACCTTCATTACATCGGGGGAATTACCCCACGACGAGGAGAGGGCTAAGCTCGCCAAACTCAGGGCCCCAAGCTACACTATTGAAGACGACAAACTCTACAAACGATCCTATAATGGCACTCTCCTCCGATGCCTGCACCAGGACGAGGCCGATGTGGCCATGGAAGAAGTTCACTGTGGTGTTTGCTCCTCGCACCAGGGCCCTTTCAGCATGTCCCGGTGTCTCGTCGTCCAGGGCTTCTTCTGGCCGACGATGGCGCGGGATTGTGCGGACCTGGCCAGGAAATGTACCACATGCCAGGTGCTCCAGAAGGCCCCTGGTCGGCCAGCCGTCAACTACGCCCCCGTCAGCACTGCTATTCCATTCTCGAGATGGGGGATTGACCTGGTCGGCCCTCTACCCAGAGCTGCTGGCAACAACCACTACATCATCGTCGCAGTCGACTACTTCACGAAGTGGGTCGAAGCGAAACCTTTGACCAGCATCACGGGAGCCAGGTGTCAGAAGTTCATTCACAAGAACATTCTCACCCGCTTTGGTGTCCCCCAAGAGATCATATCCGACAACGGCACCCAGTTCGAAGCGGCGCCCTTCCAAGAGCTCCTTCGAGAATGGGGGATAAAGCACCGTTTCTCCTCCGTTGCCTACCCTCAAGGCAACGGGCAGGTTGAGAACGCCAACAGAACCATAATGGAGGGGCTGAAGAAGAACCTACAAGACGCAGGAGGGAGTTGGGTCGACGAGCTCCCCAACATCCTGTGGTGCTATCGTACCACGCTGAGGAGGGCAACGGGCGAAACACCTTTCGCCCTGTGCTATGGCTTTGAAGCTAAGGCACCCACAGAGGTCACCATTCCCAGCCGACGGGTGGAGCAGTACGACCCCGAGGTTAACGAGGAGAACATGAAGATCGACCTCCACCTGGTCAATGAAAGACGTGAACAGGCATTCATCCGAGCAGAGAACTACCGGCGTCAAGTGAAATCATACTATGACGCCAATGTACGTTCCCGAGAATTCCAAGTGGGGGACTACGTCCTCCGCCGAAGGGAAGCAAGTCAGCCGACGGAAGGAGGCAAGCTAGCCTTGAAATACGAAGGTCCCTACATCGTCAGTGCCATGGTGAAACCCGGCACCTACAAGCTTAAACGCCCAAACGGGACCAATGTACCACGAACGTGGAATGTACACCATTTGGTGAAGTTTTATCAATAATCCGAAGGAGGTGCAGCCGGCGAAGCCCTCACCCTTTGACGGGTTATTGATTGAACGCCACCCTCGGCCTTGAGCCACTTTTGAATAAAAATCATGTTTCCTTTGATTTATTGGAGTCTGACTGCCACATTAACAAGCGACCTCATCGGCCACCTTAGAGCGAAAGGCTCAGGCATGGCCGATGTGGCGCTTCGCATCCACAACCTTAGAGCGGAAAAGCTCAGGTATGCCCCATTGTATTTTGTATCAGCGAAAGGTTTAGGCCCAGCTGAAAGATCACGTCGTACAGGCCCCTTAGAGCGATAATGCTCAGGCAGGACCGACGACGTCCCCAGGTCGATAGGGCCCGCAAACGGCCCGCGTCTTGAAACGGGAAGTTCACCGCGTCGTCCACGTGCCTGATCGCAGGACGACAGGCCTGAAATCATGGCCGAGGTGACAAAATCCCAAAACTCAGGGATGGGCAATGACAGCCGTTGGAAACCAACCAAAAGTCTAGCCCGCGTCATAAATAGGCGACGGGACCCCCCCTGAGATCACGGACGTTATAAACGAAGTCCGAACCGGCCGAAGGGCCATCGACCCCTTCGGCCGAAGCCTGAAAGAAGGACACTCCCTGAAATGGGGAACGAAAAAAAACAAAAAAAGGAGGGAAGCCGACGGCCGTGCGCACTTGCCGGCCTCGAGCAGTAAAAATAAATCCCCACAAAACAGCCACATAAATCCGCACTTGCCGTGCGCACTTGCCGTGCGCACTTGCCGGCCGGGACATTCATGTGACACCGCTCCCAATTTGAACTGGGATTAATTAATCCATTAATATTAAAACTTAATAGAAGTTACAAATACCAATGTCGATGAGGATGACTAGTTGAGTTCGTGAATATTTATTCATTTTGAAAACTAGTTACAAAAATATTAATCATATGAGAAATGATTAATTGATTAAATTAATGCCGATTAATTATATTGTGTGTCGGACCCTAAAGAAAATGGGGAGGGACTAACTAGTATATTCTTGGACCACGTTAAATTAGTTAAAAGCCCAAGGATAAGGAAATAAGTTATATACGAATGTTTGGGCCGGGAAAAAGGTAAAGGAATAAAATAAAGGGACTTTTCGAGCCACTTTCTAATAATAGAAAGGTAAAGGGGTTTAAGCCCGTAACATTGGAGAGGGATATCCAATACATTTTAGGATCGATCTATTGAGGTCTACTAGCCTAAAATAATATAAGTAATCGAATAAAAGTCATTTGGGTCGGAGTAAATTAAAAAGAGCAGCCCGCGAACCCGACCCAACTAAATTGGCCCAACCTTTCTAAAAATAGATAGATAAGGGAGGGGGTCTCCTTATCCCCTCATTTTGAGAGGTTGTGCGTAAGACACAAGAGGAGGGGGAGGGCTGGAGAGCTCCATACGCATACCACATAGAATCAAGAAGGAAGGGAGTCAAGAAGAGAAGGAAATCCGATAGAAAACGAAGCCTAACGGTAAGAATCTCGTAGCTCCGGTTCTTGTTCTTCCGTTTAATATATTTTTCGTATATGATTTTATAGAAATCATATGATGGATTCTAGGGGATGTTCTACACGTTTAAAAGTGTAGAGAAATGATATAAAGTGTTGTTATTTAACTTAGAAGAGTTGTGGAATCGATAGGAATCGAAATCGCCGGAAACCGCCATTGCTAGGAGCTGTTTTCGTGCTGCAGGGCCCGAAAGCCGGGCAGCTTTTGCAAAAGCCGGGCGGCTTTTGCCCTCTGCCAGCCAAGTTCATTTCGGATCATTCCCAATCGGAGGTTTAACGATGGGGCTTCAATAGGAAGGCTTGCTGGACATATTTAAGGTGAGGATGACTGACTATATTGTTTATAATTAGTGAGTTAATTTCGTAAGATTACCTAAAGTTGTTAAATGTGACTTTCATGGATTATTAATGATTAATAATGCCTAAATGAAAATACTATTGTTTATGAGTAAATGAAGCATGACATACAAATTCGGGGGAAATTGTGTATGATTATGTGATATGAAAGTGATGGCATGATAATGGAATTAACTATGAAAATATTGTGATCGATAAAATATACTTTTACTTCATGTATAGAATTCATGAATGGATAAAAGTGATATTCTTGATATTGAGATTAAATTGTATTTGGGTTGGAAAATCAATTGGAATGAAATGTTGGTTATGAATTAAGAACTTGGTTGTTCTAAGATTATCCGACTAGTATTGAAATACTAGTCGGGAGATTGAGATAAATAAATGATGGAATTAATCCTAAGAGATAGGATTGTGAATAGAGATGCCTTAAGTAGACCTAAGAGATACTTAAGGGTCGAAATGTATGAGCTCTAAGATATGTTAGGAGTAGGCCTTAAAGGCTACTCAAGGTAAAATGATTCTAGGCATAGAATTGGCTTAGGAATCGAATAACTTGACTAAGAGCGAGGCTCTAACAAATGTAGATTGACTAAGAGCGAGGCTCTAGCACAAATGTAGACTGACTAAGAGCAAGGCTCTAGCCTAATATAGATGACTAAGAGTGAGGCTCTAGCACAAATGTAGATTGACTAAGAGCGAGGCTCTAGCCAGATGTAGATGACTAAGAGCGAGGCTCTAGCACAAATGTAGATTGACTAAGAGCGAGGCTCTAGCCAGATGTAGATGACTAAGAGCGAGGCTCTAGCATAAATGTAGATTGACTAAGAGCGAGGCTCTAGCCAGATGTAGATGACTAAGAGCGAGGCTCTAGTATGAAGGTAGGTTGACTAAGAGCGGGGCTCTAGCCTAATGTTGATGACTAAGAGCGAGGGTCTAGCATAAATGTAGATGGCTAAGGGTGAGGCTCTAGCAGGGTATGATAATAAGATTGAGCGAGGCTCCATGATGGCTAAATAATGTAATTAAGAAATGCCCCATGACGGTAATATAATTTACCGAAGGCTATAACGATTGTGACTAGTAGTCACGGGGAAATAGGGGTGGGCATTTCAAAAACGAATATGGGCCACGGGTCAACTACTTGACTCTATATAAAGTAAGTATATTTTTAAAAAAGGGTAACCGAGGGTTATGGCCTATAATATAATACCACCCTAGATTGAGGGTCTTAGAAATTGAAACATTGATTATACTTAGTATAGTTGTCATTGTACTTGTCAAATGCTTCCAAGTACTGACCTCCCCTTCACGGGGGAGGCCACCTCACAGTTTCAGGTAGGAGTTGAGCTTGCTACCAGGGCCCGTTGCTTCGGGAAGATCTAGGAGAGAAGACGTGGTTCGTGCTTCCTCCGTCTCAGTTTCAAAACAAATATAATAATGCTCATGGATATTATTTCCTAAATAATTATTTGGGGGCTTGTATGCCTAATGACGCCAAGTGTGGCTTGAACACTTGTAATATTGTTTCCGCTGCTCTAAATGAATATTTTGCATTATGTTTGTTTATGGATGTACTATGTGTGAATGATATTCATGACGCCTTGTATAGTATGGATGAGTTGAACTGCGGTTGACTATTCGTACTGTACGGCGGGTTGTTGACGTGTCCGGCTAGGTCCGGGGCGTGACAATTTAATTGGTATCAGAGCCTTAGTCCGTAAACATCATAATGAAGCTTCAAAATTTCTTTTTGAAAACGAATTTGAAAACCATGAGCATAAGGTTTTGTACTTATAGAACTTTTGGTACTTGAGTTGCAATGTCTCTAATTGTTAAGATGGTACCCTTAGCAATTGGCATGGCGGTGATTTGAGCCAAAGGATGTCTTTAAGTGCCTATCCGTCAGTTGACACTCGATACGAGTCTAAAAGACTCATTCTTAATTTCTTTCAGAAATGGAACGTGCCGGAAAGGTAACTAGGAGGAACCCGACGGGTCGGACACCGGGAGGGTCCGAGCATGGCAGTAGAGGGGCTTCTAGTGTGTCCAGGGGACAGGGCCGTGCAGGCCACTCGCTGACCGTAAGTGACGGTCATGTTGAAACAGTGGACGAGCATTACGAGTCCGAGGAGGATCCAACTTACCGACCGGGGTCTGATCCGGTTGAAACCCCATATGATGGGGAAGACGATGACGTTAGTGAAGAGAGTGATGATAGTGATGCTCTGGAAAGAATTGAGGAATTGCTCCGGCAATACCAACGAGATCGCCAAAGGCGCCGGGCAAGGCGTGCTTTGGGAGGGGCTTCGGGAAAAGGAAGCCGCGTGAGTCCTAGAGGACATGTTGAGTCCCGGGGAGGTAGAGGTGTTGAGATCCCAATAATAAGGATCTCGAAATACCTCAAAGAAGCCAGGGAATTGGGATGTAAATCGTTTGATGGAACGGGAGACATCTCTATTGCGGCCGAATGGATCAAGAGATTCAATGAAGCGACCCTTGATATGCAGTTGCCTCCAAACATGAAGATTAGGGTGGCAACGAGACTGCTAAAGGGAATGGCATCCACGTGGTGGGATGGAGTCAAGGGGAAGTACGGCGAGACTGCCACTTGGGAGGACTTTCGACAGGAGTTCTTTAGTCAATACTACTCCGACTTCGAAGTGAACGCGAAGAGGAGGGAGTATACAAACTTGACTCAAGGAGGTGAATGCACCGTGAAAGAACTTGAGCACAAATTTAGAAAACTTGCTGAGTTTATACCGGAGTACATCTGTGATGAGAACAGGATGGTGAACCACTTCTGGAACGCCTTGGACCTTGACATACGTGAGAGGGCAACACAATTGCCTAATATGACGTTTAGTCAAGTGGTTGAACAAGGTTTGAAGGGGGAAAAGGAGTGGGAAGAAAGAAAGATGAAAAACGCCGAAGAGGCGAAGAAGAGGAAGTGGGAAAGCCACGGCCCCCAAAGTTTTAGCAAAAGGGGGAACCACGGGGGAGGAGGATTTTTCAAAACACCCGCACCACCATCTAGGAGAAATTCGAGCATGGGAGGACAACACTCGGGATCACATGCCTCGACGACACCAAGGTGCCGAAATTGCAAGAAAAACCATACGGGCACATGTCGTGATCCCCCTAGGTGCTACCAATGCGGGGAGGCGGGACATATGAGGATGGATTGCCCTCAACTTGGTGGAGATCGGGTATCGGGGCCGAGTAGTGCTGCCACAGCAAGTAGAAACCAGATGGGAGCACCTCATGCGAGCACGGGGCACGGCGGGCCAAGTACAAGCAACGCACCATCCGTGAATCAAGGTAAGATCCAAGCTAGGATCTATGCAATGACGGAGGCGGACACACGTGCTAACCCGGACTCCGTTACGGGTAAATCCTTAAACTCATATGGTTAATTCTATATTAAGTAATGGGAGCGTTGTAAACTTGTAAATTGATGACCCCGGCGATTTAAGCCGGGTTTGGAAGGCAAAGAGAGGAAGAGATCCTCGCCTTGGGGCGAATGCCGCCCGGCTTCGACAAAAGCCGCCCGGCTTTCGTCCGAACTAATTAAGGAAAGTACTACGGCGCTGAACGCCGGCCGGCTTCCACCGAAGACCGGCCGGCTTTTGAAGGTAGATGGCCTGGGAAATTTCTCGCTGATGAAAACCGGACGGCTTTGGCAAAGCCCGGCCGGCTTTTGGAAATGATTTTCAGGAATTGGGTACGGCGACGAAACGCGGCCGGCGTCCGTGAAACCCGGCCGACGTTCGCTGGTTGGTAAAATCTTTCGCAGCCATAAACCGGCCGGCTTTCGCAAAGCCCGGCCGGCTTTCATGAGTTGAGTTAATAAATAAACGGCGGCGATGAGACCCGGCCGGCTTTCGTGGAAACCGGCCGGCGTTCGTTTGAGCTGGGAAATCCTTCGCTGATGAAACCCGGCCGGGTTTCGTGGAAACCGGCCGGCTAACGGGAAAATCCTGACCGACTTTTTGGGCTAGCACGAACACCGGCCGACTTTTGCAAAGCCCGGCCGGCTTTCACCCGGTCTTGTCATAGGATGATCTTAAGGGCTAGAAACCGGGGTGTTTCGGTAGGTAACTGAATGACTTTCATGTGAACCGGACGGTTTTCGTCGGTCTTGAACCAGAGTCATCTTTTGAACCTTGAAACATATAGTTACGTGTGTGGATGTGCCTTGCACCGACATGGGGTGTAGAAACGCTAAAGGTGTGCGGGGAAGATGATAGAATCATCCTTAATACGGAGTCATGTTAAGCAAGCGTGAGAGGGGCACTTGTAAATTGAAATGATACGATGATCAATACTTACTACTACATAACGATAGTAGGGAATAAAGGAAATGGAGTGTGAGGGTTAATATCGTTGAGTACGATTGAGACCCATATAATATTCCTAGGTAAGGAATGATTTGAGAAGCATGGTGTTAGGGTTTGCTATTAACCGGGAGATTGGGAACTTGGGGAAAGTAAGGGCAAGGCCCTACGCTCCGAGGTTTAAATAAATAAGTTAGGTAAGAAGAGCATGTGTTACCCAAAGAGAGGGCAAGATCATCGGTAGGAAGCACCATGAATTAGTATATAACGTATGAATCGAGCATTAAAAAAAAAATTTGAATACTAAATAGAAGTTATTAATCGCTCCCAATTTGAACTGGGATTAATTAATCCATTAATATTAAAACTTAATAGAAGTTACAAATACCAATGTCGATGAGGATGACTAGTTGAGTTCGTGAATATTTATTCATTTTGAAAACTAGTTACAAAAATATTAATCATATGAGAAATGATTAATTGATTAAATTAATGCTGATTAATTATATTGTGTGTCGGACCCTAAAGAAAATGGGGAGGGACTAACTAGTATATTCTTGGACCACGTTAAATTAGTTAAAAGCCCAAGGATAAGGAAATAAGTTATATACGAATGTTTGGGCCGGGAAAAAGGTAAAGGAATAAAATAAAGGGACTTTTCGAGCCACTTTCTAATAATAGAAAGGTAAAGGGGTTTAAGCCCGTAACATTGGAGAGGGATATCCAATACATTTTAGGATCGATCTATTGAGGTCTACTAGCCTAAAATAATATAAGTAATCGAATAAAAGTCATTTGGGTCGGAGTAAATTAAAAAGAGCAGCCCGCGAACCCGACCCAACTAAATTGGCCCAACCTTTCTAAAAATAGATAGATAAGGGAGGGGGTCTCCTTATCCCCTCATTTTGAGAGGTTGTGCGTAAGACACAAGAGGAGGGGGAGGGATGGAGAGCTCCATACGCATACCACATAGAATCAAGAAGGAAGGGAGTCAAGAAGAGAAGGAAATCCGATAGAAAACGAAGCCTAACGGTAAGAATCTCGTAGCTCCGGTTCTTGTTCTTCCGTTTAATATATTTTTCGTATATGATTTTATAGAAATCATATGATGGATTCTAGGGGATGTTCTACACGTTTAAAAGTGTAGAGAAATGATATAAAGTGTTGTTATTTAACTTAGAAGAGTTGTGGAATCGATAGGAATCGAAATCGCCGGAAACCGCCATTGCTAGGAGCTGTTTTCGTGCTGCAGGGCCCGAAAGCCGGGCAGCTTTTGCAAAAGCCGGGCGGCTTTTGCCCTCTGCCAGCCAAGTTCATTTCGGATCATTCCCAATCGGAGGTTTAACGATGGGGCTTCAATAGGAAGGCTTGCTGGACATATTTAAGGTGAGGATGACTGACTATATTGTTTATAATTAGTGAGTTAATTTCGTAAGATTACCTAAAGTTGTTAAATGTGACTTTCATGGATTATTAATGATTAATAATGCCTAAATGAAAATACTATTGTTTATGAGTAAATGAAGCATGACATACAAATTCGGGGGAAATTGTGTATGATTATGTGATATGAAAGTGATGGCATGATAATGGAATTAACTATGAAAATATTGTGATCGATAAAATATACTTTTACTTCATGTATAGAATTCATGAATGGATAAAAGTGATATTCTTGATATTGAGATTAAATTGTATTTGGGTTGGAAAATCAATTGGAATGAAATGTTGGTTATGAATTAAGAACTTGGTTGTTCTAAGATTATCCGACTAGTATTGAAATACTAGTCGGGAGATTGAGATAAATAAATGATGGAATTAATCCTAAGAGATAGGATTGTGAATAGAGATGCCTTAAGTAGACCTAAGAGATACTTAAGGGTCGGAATGTATGAGCTCTAAGATATGTTAGGAGTAGGCCTTAAAGGCTACTCAAGGTAAAATGATTCTAGGCATAGAATTGGCTTAGGAATCGAATAACTTGACTAAGAGCGAGGCTCTAACAAATGTAGATTGACTAAGAGCGAGGCTCTAGCACAAATGTAGACTGACTAAGAGCAAGGCTCTAGCCTAATATAGATGACTAAGAGCGAGGCTCTAGCACAAATGTAGATTGACTAAGAGCGAGGCTCTAGCCAGATGTAGATGACTAAGAGCGAGGCTCTAGCACAAATGTAGATTGACTAAGAGCGAGGCTCTAGCCAGATGTAGATGACTAAGAGCGAGGCTCTAGCATAAATGTAGATTGACTAAGAGCGAGGCTCTAGCCAGATGTAGATGACTAAGAGCGAGGCTCTAGTATGAAGGTAGGTTGACTAAGAGCGGGGCTCTAGCCTAATGTTGATGACTAAGAGCGAGGGTCTAGCATAAATGTAGATGGCTAAGGGTGAGGCTCTAGCAGGGTATGATAATAAGATTGAGCGAGGCTCCATGATGGCTAAATAATGTAATTAAGAAATGCCCCATGACGGTAATATAATTTACCGAAGGCTATAACGATCGTGACTAGTAGTCACGGGGAAATAGGGGTGGGCATTTCAAAAACGAATATGGGCCACGGGCCAACTACTTGACTCTATATAAAGTAAGTATATTTTTAAAAAAGGGTAACCGAGGGTTATGGCCTATAATATAATACCACCCTAGATTGAGGGTCTTAGAAATTGAAACATTGATTATACTTAGTATAGTTGTCATTGTACTTGTCAAATGCTTCCAAGTACTGACCTCCCCTTCACGGGGGAGGCCACCTCACAGTTTCAGGTAGGAGTTGAGCTTGCTACCAGGGCCCGTTGCTTCGGGAAGATCTAGGAGAGAAGACGTGGTTCGTGCTTCCTCCGTCTCAGTTTCAAAACAAATATAATAATGCTCATGGATATTATTTCCTAAATAATTATTTGGGGGCTTGTATGCCTAATGACGCCAAGTGTGGCTTGAACACTTGTAATATTGTTTCCGCTGCTCTAAATGAATATTTTGCATTATGTTTGTTTATGGATGTACTATGTGTGAATGATATTCATGACGCCTTGTATAGTATGGATGAGTTGAACTGCGGTTGACTATTCGTACTGTACGGCGGGTTGTTGACGTGTCCGGCTAGGTCCGGGGCGTGACAATTCAGGTCCAATCTGGAACTGAATATTAGATTTTTATCCAGCCTGCATCCTGCATGGGAAAAGACAGTGAAGGATGTCAGATCTCGGATAGATCCGGACGAAATTGACCTCTGCACACTCTATGAACATCTGAAGCAATTCGTCAACGAGGTTGCCTGTGCTGAGGATCATCACACCACAAACCCCTTAGCTCTTGTAATGGATGCTCAGCCAAGAAGGACAACCACTTCACTAAAGAAGAAAAAGAAGAAGGTAGTGGTTGAATCAGATGATGATGAGAGTGACGATGACAAATCTGATCTAGATGCTGAGCTAGCAGACTTACAGAAAAAGATGGCACTGCTTGCCAAGAGATTTGCTAAGAAGAACAGCTCCTCCAACAGACTGAGAACTTCCTCCTCAAACTACAAGCATAAGAACCATGGTCAAGGATCTTCTAGGAAGGCATCATCAGCAGAAGAAGCTCCTAAATGCTATAATTGCGGCAAGCCTGGACATGTGATCAAAGACTGCCGCCTCCCAAAGAAGAAAGATGCTAACTTCTACAAGCAGAAAATGCTGTGGAATAAGCAGAAAATGCTGATGGTGCAGAAAGAAGAAGAAACATCTGTCATGGTTGTTGAGAATGAGAACTGGGCAGAAGATTCTTCTGAGGAGGAGGAGGAGGAAGACAACTATGCCCTTATGGCACGCGTGGAGGGAGATGAAATAAAGGGTGATGCTGCGATCCCCGAAAGCAAGTGCTCAACAAGCTCTGTAAGTACCTCCCATACTTCTTTAAATAATCAAATGCAGTCCTTACTTGAAAAGGACAATCTAATCAAAGAACTAAAGGAGAGACTAGACAATAATCATAGAGTTCTGAAACAGAATCTAGACCAAAAGTCTTCCTTAAGTATTCAACTTGAAATTGCAAAAGATCAAGTCCAAAAGGTGTCCTCAGATTTTGAAAGCTTTGAACTTAAGATAGCTGAATTAACTAAGAAATTTGAGGACAGTGAACGGGAAAAAAGCACAGCAAAGGCTGAATGCGATTTTTTGCATAACAAAAGAAGAACGCTTTTAAATAAGGTAAAAGAACTAGAAGATCTAGCTGCTAGAAGAGGTCAATCTGAACAAACTGTTTTTCTGCTTAACAGCAAACAAAAGGATGACCGATTCTACAATGCTAAAACAGGACTGGGCATAACCAACCCACGTAATCTTAAGAAAGTTAATTGCCTTCAATTCTATAACAAAGACTACATGGGACTACGGTTTGGCGAGAAAATGTATTTTCGAAGTGATGAAGACTATGCTGAAGCAGAAGAAGAAAAGAGAAAGAAACCAAAACCTGCGATTTCTTGTGATTATCCCTCTGTAAATGAAAAACAACTTTCAGAAGAAAAACCTACTTCCTGCTTTAGTGAATGCCTTGAACCTTATGCTAAAGATATTCCTCACATAGGACACCCTCTAGACCCTCCCCCAAGAGTTGGTATTGCTAAAACTGGTGAGGAACCATGTATTTTTCCCATGGCTCAAAAACTCAAAAACCTACAGAAAACTCTTAATGACGAGAGAGAGAGATTTGAAACTGAAAAGAAAGGTTTTGAGCGCAATTGGCAGGAACTTCTTCAAAAATTTAATGATTTGAGTGAGCAGTTTCATGCTAAAACAGACCCTTCTACGACCAAGCCTGACAGCTCACACACCTCACATGAGAAAAACAATGCTTTTAAAGGTTCGTCCACTCATCTCTCTTCTCCTTTGTTTACAGGGAATGAAGTGAATAAGGAAGGAGAAGAGAAGAATGAGTGGAGGAAAAAGAGGAAGGAAATCGCAGATGGCAAAAAGAAAGTTTTTGAGAACAGTGCCAGCCCTAGATCTAGTTCTATTTTTTACTCCAAAGTTAATTGTAATTCTGTCTCTACCAAGCAAACTTCTAGTAGTTCAGTCTTGAGTCCCAAGCTGAATAGTTCTGAGACATCTTCTAGACAACATTCTATTTATAATACAAGTGATGCTTATGGTTATTCTGTTCCAGATCCCCATAATTATGAATGTGATATGAATGTTGTTAAATCTAAGCCTTCCAGAAAGCTTAAACCTGAAAAAGAAACCAAGAAAGGAACTTCTAAGGGAACGTTTTGTATTCCTGATATGAAGTATGCCCTTAGAGTTCATTCTAGGAAACATCTTAATCGGCTTTCTAAGGAGGAGATTTTCAAAACCAAACTCAAGAAACAACCGTTCAATCACAAAGCACCTGTCTACTCTCCTCCTGAACCTAAAACGGAAAGATGGGTCCCCAAGATAAGACCCGTCAAAGCTAAAACTGAGAGGTGGGTCCCCAAGATGAGACCTACCAAAACTGAAACAGATAGGTGGGTCCCCAAGATGAGACCTACCAAAACTAAAACGGATAGGTGGGTCCCCAAACGAAGACCCATCCAAACTGAAACTGAAAGGTGGGTTCCCAATCGAAGACCCATCAAAACTGCAACTGAAAGGTGGGTCCCCAAACTTAGACCCACCAGGACTAAAATGGAAAGGTGGGTTCACAACATCAGACCCACCAAAATGGAAACTGCTAGGTGGACTCCAAAAACCAGACACACTGCAAAAGCAGATCTGGCTATTGGAAAGCCCATCAAAGATAGATCTTTTGTTGAAAGAGCAGCTGACCTTGGATCACTGCTCAAAGCAAGATTTAAAAAGGTGGTTCTTGATAATAAGGAAGGACCCACTCCAAGTTGGGTACCTAAACCTATTTGATTGTTTTGCAGGACGGTCATGTGTGGCACTTAGACTCAGGATGCTCAACCCACATGACCGGAATAAAGCACCTTTTGAGCAACTACACCAACTGCTACGGAGGAAATGTCAGATTCGGGAATGACGCCTCATCTCCTATCTTTGGGTATGGGGACGTCGTCTGTGCCAGTGTCACAATAAAAGATGTCTCATTTGTCAAAGGGCTCAAACACAACTTACTGAGCAATGGACAATTCTGTGACAGCGGGATGGAAGTGAGATTCTTTGCAAAACAATGCTGTGTTCTTGACAGCACAGGGAATACATTATTAACGTGTTACAGAACATCAAATCTGTACACTATTGATCTGAAAAGCGTCCAATCCACCACTTCCATCTGTCTGCTGTCCAAAGCTTCAACTGAACAGAACAACCTATGGCACAGACGTCTCTCCCATCTGAACTTCAAACACCTATCAACCTTGTCCTCCAAGAAACTTGTCAAGGGGCTTCCTCTGCTAAAGTCTTCCGCTGAAAATCATTGTAGTGCCTGCAAAATGGGCAAAATGACGCGAAGCTCCCACAAGTCAAAAACCGAACCTTCGTCTACTCATCAGTTGCAGCTAATACACATGGATCTGTGTGGACCTATGAGAGTACAAAGCATCAACGGTCGCAAATACACTCTGGTGATCGTTGATGACTTCTCTAGGTATACATGGACAAAATTTCTCCGCTCAAAAGACGAAGCTGCGGAAAACATTATGACCTTTATCAGAATGATCCAGAAACTGCTACAGCACAGTGTTCGAATTGTTAGAACTGACAATGGTACCGAGTTCAAAAATCAGACTCTCACTGAGTTCTATGAATCACTCGGTATCACTCAGCAATTTGCAGCAGCTAAAACTCCCCAGCAGAACGGAGTTGTTGAGAGAAAGAACAGAACTCTTGTTGAAGCAGCACGCACCATGTTAATTCAATCAAGACTGCCTCATTTCATGTGGGCAGAGGCAATCAATACTGCGTGCTTCACTCAGAACAGAACATTCATCCACAAGCGCTTCAACAAGACTCCATATGAGATCCTATTCAACAAAACTCCAGACATTTCTTTCCTCAAGGTTTTTGGCTGCAAGTGCTTCATACTCAATGATCGGACAGAGAGAAGTAAGCTGGATCCCAAAGCCAGAGAAGGCGTGTTCATTGGCTACTCACTGCAATCCAAAGTTTACAGAGTCTATCTCAGAGACAAGCGGACTGTCATCGAGAGTGTAAATGTTACATTCTATGAAATGGCAGACTTTGCAATTGAACATCTCCAGACCGATCCATCAACTGTTGTACCAGTAGCTTCTGATAAAGCTGAACCAAACACCGAACACGACGATGTGATTCTCGACTCTCTCTTCAGAAACTTTTACGAGAACTCACAACCTCCACCTCCTGCATACACTCCAGAATCAACATCTACTCCAACAGCAGAGATTCCGCTCCTCACAGGACCAGATGATGTACCATCCACACCCTCAACTCCTCAAACCAATCCTAGAGGTGTGGATGATCACGGCTTTGCTATAAGTCCGGAATCATCTCCACTACACACCACAGCTGCCCCAGAGCCTTCAAACTCATATCAGGACTCAGATCAACCAATAATTACTCCAACTCCTCTAGCTCATGAGAGGAAGTGGACGAGAGCACATCCTGTTGAACAGATAATAGGTGATCCAAGTCAAGGTGTGCGAACAAGATCAGCAACAACAAATGAATGTCACTATGCATGCTTTCTAAGCAAGAATGAACCGTCCAAAGTCTCAGAGGCACTCGCTGATCCAGATTGGGTGATTGCCGTGCAAGATGAGCTCAATCAGTTTGACAGACTAGACGTGTGGACACTCGTGCCTAAACCCCTTCAGAAAACCATCATTGGCACTAAATGGGTGTTCAAGAACAAGAAGGACGAAGAAGGCATAGTGATACGGAACAAGGCACGACTGGTCGCTAAAGGATATAATCAACAAGAGGGCATAGACTATGATGAAACATTTGCACCCGTAGCAAGAATTGAAGCAATCCGCCTTTTTCTTGCGTACGCGGCCCACAAGAACTTTACCGTCTTTCAAATGGACGTCAAGACTGCCTTTCTGAATGGAGTCTTGGAAGAAGAAGTCTATGTCGCTCAGCCCGAAGGATTTGTAGATCCCAGATATCCCGACCATGTGTACAAGCTAAAGAAAGCTCTGTATGGATTGAAACAGGCACCAAGAGCTTGGTATGATGCATTAACCGAATTTCTGGTTGACTCAGGTTTCTCAAAAGGGAAGATTGATACCACACTTTTCATCAAGTGACAGAAGTCTGACATCATCCTGATTCAGATCTATGTTGATGACATTATCTTCGCCTCCTCAAATCCACGTCTGTGCAAACACTTTGAGAAACTGATGAAAACCAAGTTCGAGATGAGCATGATGGGCGAACTGAATTTCTTCCTAGGCCTGCAAGTTAGACAACTCTCTGACGGCATTTTCATCAATCAGTCAAAGTATATTCTGGAAATGCTTAAGAGATTCAACATTGATGGCAAATCTTCCATGACGAGCCCATGTCCCCAAACAACAAACTGGACTCAGACCCCTCCGGGAAGCCAGTTGATGCTACAAACTACAGGGCCATCATTGGATCTTTGCTATATCTCACGTCAAGCAGGCCTGACATTGTCTTCTCCACATGCTTATGTGCACGCTTTCAGGCAAATCCGAAGGAATCCCATCTGACCGCTGTTCGAAGAATTCTGAGATACCTCAAAGGCACTGTGAATCTAGGCCTTTGGTATCCCAAGCACTCAGGTTTTGACCTAGTCGGATACTCAGATGCTGACTTTGCTGGTTGCCGGATGGACCGCAAAAGTACATCGGGAGCTGTCCAGTTCTTGGGCGATAAGTTAGTCTGCTGGTCTTCCAAGAAACAGAACTGTGTGTCAACATCTACGGCCGAGGCAGAATACGTCGTGGCTGCTAGCTGTTGTTCACAAATATTATGGATGAAGACCCAGCTAAAGGACTACGGTTACACTCTCCGCCATATCCCGATCTACAGTGACTCACAGAGCGCCATCGCCATCACCAGCAACCCGGTCCATCACTCCCGCACCAAACACATCGACCTGCGCTATCATTTCATCAAGGATCATGTGGAGAAAGGAGACATTGACATGTATTTTGTAAGCTCAGAGCTTCAACTGGCTGACTTGTTCACTAAGGCACTGGATGAAAAAAGTCTCCAGTTCCTAGTCTCCAAGTTGGGCATGTTGAACCTCGAGCCTGTTTAATTATGTCTCCACTGATCTAAAAAGTGTGTGTGTGGGACTTGTAAAAAGTGTGTGTACGTGTGCTTTGTAAATAGTGTGTGTGCGTTGCATGTGTTGAGGGGGAGAAAACCAGAAAAATAACAAAAAATAGTGTGTGTGTGTTGCATGGGTTGAGTTTGTGTGAAAAATCAAAAAGAACAAAAAATAGTGTGTGTGCGTTGCATTTGTACATATTGTTCGTTGCATTTTTTGAGGGGGAGAAAATTTTCACTGTTTGAGGGGGAGCTATTTTTCACTGATTAAGGGGGAGTTCTCTATTTTTACTGGTTTTGGGCCTCGAAAATTTTAAAAGGGCACTGTGTGCCAGCCAATCATTCGGGCTCAACTATTACGGAGGAGGTCCAAATTTTTACTCGCGTATATAAAACCTCGCGAAAAACCCTTCAGTCCATATCTCACTGTATTTTCGCAAGGATTTTTCGCAAACCAGAGCTCCCTAACCCGTCTCCTTCCTGAAATACTTCCTTCTCCTGTTTCTTCTTCCCAACTAAACCTACGAAGGTAGTTCTTTGTTTCGAAATCGAAATTGCAAAATCGAATTCAAACAAAAACTTGTTCTCACGAAACGATCGTATTTTTCTCAATCTCAAAATCAAAAGGGTTTTCGTGTGTTTCAAGGTCGAAATCTTTGTATATTGTTTATCGTATCTTATGCTTTTGAATTTGCAGGTGGGATCGACATTACGAGATATATGATCTCGATATTCAAATCTCCAGATCTCGAGTTCGTCGATTCATCTTCGAGAGAGATCTCGAGATTTGAATCTCGAAATCAAGATCTCGAGATTTGGATCTCGAAATCCTGATCTCGAGATTTGGATCACGAAATCTTGATCTCAAGATTTGGATCTCGAAATCTTGATCTCGAGATTTGGATCTCGAAATCTTGATCTCGAGATTTGGATCTCGAGATTTGGACTTGAAATGTTGTTCAGAAATTCCACCTGCATAAATTGTCTGAAACCTGCAAACCAAAACTCTTTCAATCTAATCTCAGAGAAATCAAACCGATGAATTTCATATGCTGACCCCCTGTTTTCACAGCTCATTATGGCAGGTACACAAAAGAGACATAACATCGATGATGCCATCTACTCTCAAGACAAATGGATCAAGGTGCTGGACAATAACTTCCAGTTAGACCTTGCAGTCTTCAAATGCCAGAACCCGATAGTTCCAGCCATCATGAAGGGTCACTATCTCTGGCCTGCACTTCACAACTCAAAACCGGTGCCAGAGATATACCTACAACAGTTCTGGGGGCACATGCATACAGAATCTCCAAAGGATCGATCAAAAATAAAGACCAAGCTGAATGGCATGCGCGTGATCCTGACGCCATCAACACTGCAATCCACATTAGCGCTGCCAGTCCGAGATACATATGATGCTCTACCGTCAATCCCCGATCTACTGAAAGACGTAGCATCACTAGGCTACACGTCTCTACTGCCACAACTGTCGAACTTCAACGGCGCATATCTCAGTCACCCGTGGAAGAATCTCTTCGGGCTAGTGAACAAATGCTTGTCGCCAAAGCATGCTGGCTTCGACAAATGCAACAAGCAAATACTGCTAGTCTTCCACGGGATTGCCTTCAACAAACAGTATGACTTGGCACAGCTCTTCTTCTCAGAGTTAATGGACCTGGTCAAGGCCAAAGAAAAGAATAGGCCAGGTACCATTCCGTACGCTAGATGGCTTGGGCTGATCATCAACGACTGCATGGCAGAGCATTCAACAATCCCAAAACGCAGCTCCGATCCACATTACAAAGCCCCAAAGCTGCAATACTTCAAAGCGGACAAGAACCCGACCTACGGTCTGCGGATCCCTGGGTTTCTGCTCAACCTTGTAAGGTCTTCAAACCCAGCTGTTCAGCAGTACAAGGAAGCCACCGAGAAGACCGTCCCTATGGTTCAGCAAAACCCAGCTGGACCTACCCAAGGGACAAAGCCGAGTGTGAGTAAGGATCCTAAGAGAGCCCAAAAGCCACAGAAACCAGTGGCCGGTTCGCCCAATGAAGGAAAGTCTGACGACTCTCTTGAGACGAGTCAGGCGGCTGAGGGCACCGAAAAAGACGCCGAGGAAGCGGCCAATGAATCGTTAAGTGAAGCCCAAACGAACACTGACGACGAGGCTTCCGAGAGCGTGGGCACGGAGAGCGAAGAATCTGACTCGGATGATGACGATGATGACAACGATAGTGATGATGTGGAGCTCACATATGCACTGATCAGAAAAGGGAAGCTGCCCGTCGAATCTCCGAAGAAGAGAAGAATTACTGCTGAAGACGCAGCACCAATCATAGCTGGCAGACCTCAAGTCTTCACTATAAAAGAAAAGGCTAAACCAAGAGCTGACCCGAGCGAGACTAATTGCTCCAAGGATGATTACGACGAGGCAGCTCACTCCATGAAGACATCAATCAACTCGGAAGAAGTCGTCATCCGAGAGACCAGGGCAAAGGTCAAGAATGACAAGGCTGCTAAGGCCAAGCCCCAGCCCCGAGCCAAAAAGAGTCTGTTTAATAAGGCAGACGAACACATCTTTGCGGGCTGCGACTCCTTTATCCAGATAAGCCGAGCCGAATCCCTAAGCACAGGATCCGATCTTTTCGGTTCCCGGGTAGAAGTCGCAGCATCTGGCTCAACTGCGCATGCACAGCCCTCTCCCAGCCACTCAATTGCCTCTCAAAAGGCTATTGTTTCAAAAGAACGGGACTCAACCCCCTCGCTGGTTCCTTCTGAATCAGTTGAGCATACAATTGACCTATCTCCCGAGGTCAAAACCCCTTCTTCTCTCACATCGAGTCTAGGTGTCACATTTTCCACATTTTCTTCTTTTTCTAGGACACCTACACTATTCACTGCACAAACAGGTGCACTCACCCTGAACGCAACAACCAGAGCGCAAGCTATGACGGTTGGAAGCCCTGCTACGCCCATAATGATTCCATCATTAAATGCAGGCCACACATCAGCAATCTTCACTAATGTTGTGTCAACGGTTACAACCCCCGTAACTGGTCACCCTACCTTTGAAGACGTAAACGTTCTACTGAATCGCTTCCTGGATTCCACCATAAAGCCATGGGTGCAAGATGCAATGACCGCTCTAGCACAAGAATTTAGGACCACCCAAGCGGTTCGGTCTGAACAAACACCACCCCAACCTTCCCCTGAACCGTTCATCTCCCATACACAACCCATATCCTCCACCCCTCTATCCCACCAATCCATAAACCAAATTCCTATCCCTTCTATTTCTCGGGGAACCCAGGATACAGAACCAGTATTCTCCCCACACCCGACCACACCCTCCATCGATCTCTCCTCCCTATCCTTTGACACACTAGCTTCGGCTTTGCTGAACAACCTCTTAAATACCCCAGAAGACAACCTCACTCTTCATCATCAAGCCATACTAGAAGCTCTTCTTTCTTCACCCGAAACCAAGAGCACTTGCAAGGAGAGTCTTCGTGGTCGCAAACGTTCCCATGAGGACCCCGATGATTCGGATCCTCATGAGGGGGAGAACAAGCGACCTCGATCACTTGAGCAAACTGCTCTCCCAAGCCAAACTCCACAGCCAATTCAACCTGAAACCTCAACAAACCAACAGCCACCATCCACAGCCAAACTATCTAGCATGGTCGAGCTAGAAATAACATCCCGAGGCGTATCTCCCAGAGATACCAACCGAGGAGGGGATGGAAGTCCTGATGATGTTACCACTGGTACATCTTCTCCATCAGGCCATCAGTTGGAACCCAGTTCTAAGCTGATGTCAACGGGCAATCCTAGCGAACCCGGTAGTGCTACACAGGAACAATCACCACCTGAACAAAGAATTCCATACATTTCCCCAGGCAAAGACATCCATGATGCACTGGAAGAGGCGGTGATATATGACAAATGGCCAAGAAAATGGACAGAATGGGATGATCTTCGGGTTGAAGCCGAACAAGAGGACATGCAAAGAAACTGGTGGCTACGAGAGCTGATCAACAAATGCTCTGAAGATATTATAAGGCTCGAGGACGATGAACGCAAGGAAGAGGAGAATTACAAAGAATCCCAGAAGACTCTTGAATCGGTTGTAAGACAAACATTTTGGGAAGATTTCCCAAGACAGAGAAACCCTGGGACAATGTTCGCATCAAAGCCCCCTTCCAAGAAGAAATCAGAGAGCATATCTGGCGTAGACCAGACAGAGTCAAGCCACTGAATGAACTGAAGCTAAGAGGCCTTACTCACTTGAAAGGAAAGCAGGCTGGAGGTCATCTGCATATGCTGCTACAAAGGTCAACCGGTACACAGAGAGAACTGATGGACCAAGATCTGAAGTCGAATATTCTCCCGATTCATCAAATTCTACAAGTGAAGGCTGAAGACTACCATGGAGTAACATTCTACACTTACAGACTTCAACGCACCGATGGGAGCGAATTTACTTGTCAAGAGAACGACTTCATCATGCTGAAACCGGATGACATCTACCAAATGTTCATGGCCTACAGATACCTTCCAGTCAGGCAGAGCATAATATACAGCGAAGGCCTCGCAGCTATCAAGAGATTCATGCTTAGACAAATCTGAGTACACTCTTCACATGACCTACAGATGGCTATTGAGTGCAATCTAAAGAAGACAAATCTGACAAAGCCAAGACTGTATGGTCCAGAACTTGAAGATTTCCCAGCCTACCACATCTTCTTCACACCGCCAGCAGTCACCTATCTGAACCACAAGGACGAAAAGCGTCTGATGGTAGTCAGTGAGATTGAGAAATACTGCGACGGAACACTGAAGATAATCAAAGAGCAGATTCTAAAGATGAAGGCAAAGCTAGAGGAAAATCTTCAAGAGGCATCGTCTTATGTTCAAAAGGAACACTCTACTGTAGAGACAATTTTAAAAGCCATTGACGATCGTCTCGAAAAGAGAAATGTGCTGAGGCAGTATGAACATGCACTTGGTATGAGGAAGCACTACTTCAAGTCTCAGAAGCAATAAGAGAATGGCATTTGATCACAAAGGGGGAGATTGTTGGAGATATTTAATTGTGAATCAAGTTGGTCATAGATTAGCTTTATATTTAATCCTTGTATTTAAATAGTGCATAAATTAGATAGAAATCAGGCAAAGTGTTAGGCCCATTTAAACAGGCTAAAAGCCTGGTACGCCTAACCTAAACCTCGCCTATAAAAAGGGAGCCGAGGTTTAGGAAAAGGCTGAACGTCGTACTTATTATTCATAGCCTTACGCATATCATTCTGTTGTATGTTCCACGGTTTATCAAAGAAGGTTTTACGGTGATTCATTCTGTGTTCATCTTTACGTTTAATCTTCCTTGTTAGATCGATTATTCATTGCTGTTACAGAAACAGGGACTAACAGGAACTCCGTGCCATCTTCGCCTAGGGACATGAAGACAAATTTGCTCTTCCAACCATGTATGGACGAAGGCAAATCCGTGAACGTCCTCTTATTCGGCAGCTGCTGCAAAAGTGGTGTAGCAGGCGCAATTCTTATGGCTTCCTCGGCCAATCTGGTAGAGATTCATGAAGAGGACCGTTGTCGGCCTGTAGCCCAACTCCGCACAACGGAGAAGGAAGCCCACCATCAGCGAGTAACTGTTAGGGGTCAGCAAGGCCGGTGGAAGCCCCACCATGTCCAAGTACTCTTGAATGAAGGGATGGAGGGGAAACCTCAGCCCCTTGGCAAAGCTCATCGGATATACCCCGAAGTACCCCGGCGGCGGGTTGAGCACGTGGTCTGTCGGCCTAGGCGCCCTGACCCTCCCAAACGGCCCCACATACATCTGTGCGACCAGGTAATCAACGGTACTGCTCTCCGGCTTGATAAGGAAAATGTTGGTAAGGTCCAGGTAAGAGAAGCCTGGCCCATTCTTCGGCCGCCTGTTCCTCTTCGGCCGCGGCAGCCCCTTTCACGGCAGATACCGGCTTCGGGCACGGGATAGTAGTAGAGGCAGACGCCCCGTCCACTACACGGGAGGCCCTTACGTCCTCACCCTCAGATGACGAAGCAGACCTTTCGTCCTCGTCCTCCTCGTCCGCATTTCCCCCGGATTTGTACGGGCTCAGGTGCTCGATCTCTTCGGCGCACTCTTCGATCACAGCATAGTCAAGAGATTTGGCGGAGGGCTCGTCGTCGTATGGGTAATATTCCTCGTTTAAGGATTTCATCCTAAACAACTCCTAAGGCACTAAGGGAAACTATTTTAGATCTAAGGTGTTTTTTTGACTAACACTGGATCAAGGCCTAGAAGAGCAAAATATGTAAGAAACAGAAGAACGGATTGAAGAACTAACCTTGAAGTTTTGAAGGGGGTGAAGAACACTCAGCAAGGTCTCTCTCTCTCTCTAAAAAATTTTGGGCAGCACTTCGTTACTCAGAATGCAAATGAGGCCCTCTCCTCGGAATGGGGAAGGTATTTATAGCCACACTCCCAACGGTAACTACACGTGGCATCACCTCAGTGGCCACACCAACGGCCACCAATGGGATGCCACCACTCTGTCTACAAATCAGCAGCCCACCACCGAAGCAGGCCATACGGATCAAGAAGGGAAAAATAACACCCATAACGGTCAGGGCATTCAACGGCCAACACAATCTATGGGTACCTAGGTAGCATTCGTATCGGCCATTCCAAGGGCCACACATTATGCAAGGGCTTCACAACGGCCACAATACCCCAAAGGAAAGGAACGTAACGGCCATGAGGCCCTCGCACTAAACCCTTGATGATAACCCTTTGAAAGCGACCTGCGTCCAAGGGTTCTCCCACAGGGTTACCTTGGTCAAGAAATCGCCAAAGGGTTGGATCCAAGGGCAGTATGAGGAGCCCACTTCGGCCCGGGTTCAATCTACTCCCTCACCCCTCACTCACTCTTCGGCATGAAGCAGTGGGGGACTGAGGGACTACACCGGCCTCAAGAATAACAGGCAAAATCAAAAGAAATCCAAAAATACACCAAGTCCACAACTACAACATCAGACATGCACCACAACGTCCATAACATCATGGTGCACCTTCGGCCACAGCAAAGCTTGGGATCACATGACACTTATCGGCCTTGAAACCACCCATCTCTCTCAAGCCAGGAATCAAGAGAAAGGTTAACATACCTAAATCACTGTCGTCCATGTACCGCAATGGCCAAAGGAATCAAGCCAGGCCCTCACAACTCCATCTTCGGCCAGACAGTGTTGTCATCCCCAAAAACTTGGGCAATACGCCGTCCGGCCGTCCAAAAACACAGGGCATCATCAACAACGGCCAAAGGAATGCGTAGTGCCCTCATCGGCCACCCCAAAACAAAGACGCAACCCCTACGACCTCACCACCCCAAAAGGGAAACTTACCCAGTCAGTAACCAAGGATAGGCACTACCTTCATCGGCCACTCGTGCCAGAACACTCGTCGTCCAACAAACAAAGCACAACAAAGGAACAGTAGCCTTCCCCATCCGCATCAGGGGACAGGCAACGGCTGAACTCAGAACAGGGCCACCAAACGCCGCGACAGGGAACGGCCAACGTGGTCCCGCATCGGCCAAGAAGCACCAAGAACAGAGATCTACTCTCCCTCACTTCGCCTACATCTCAGCTTAGAGAGTGGGGGACTCCTGATGGAGTATATGGGTCTAGGCCCCAGGACCCACATACTCAGAAGAACGGAAAGCACAGCCACTACGCGGTGCCCTCGTCGGCCAGAAGACACCCGTCGGCCAGAAGAAAGACCAACTCAGAATATGATCCTGAAGCCAAGGAACCAGGGTGCCCTCATCGACCGTGCCCTCATCGGCCGTGCCCTCGTCGGCCAAGACCCTCGTCGGCCACGGAAGTCTCACAGAACCGGATTTTACACTTATTCATTTGTATAGCCCATCAGTGGCTTTGTATTCGGCCCAATAGCGGTCCAGTTGTAAATGGGCCTCCCAAGCCCAAGGCTTGGGAGCCCAACCCGTATTTTTCCTATAAATACTTCCTCTGGAAGTAGTTATGGGGGTTACAAAATCATTCTATTGAAGCATTACTTGCACTTCTCTCTCTAGCTCTCACTTCTCTCTAGATATATACTCTATCAAGAGGCATGCCAATACTCTCCTGATAACTGTTGTTATAGGCAAACTCCACAAGTGCTAAATGGTTGTCCCAACTTCCTTGGAACTTCAATTCACAAGCTCTCAACATATCCTCTAATATCTGTATAACCCACTCAGATTGTCCATCCGTCTGCGGATGAAAAGCAATGCTAAACTTCAACTTTGTTCCCATAGACTCTTGGAACTTTGGCCAAAATTGTGATGTGAATCGTGGATCTCTATCGAATACAATGGTTATTGGAACCCCGTGTAGCCTCACGATCTCATCCACATACAATTTGGCTAACCTCTTCAGTGCATAGGTGGTGTTGATAGGTAGAAAATGTGCAATCTTCATGAGCCTATCAACCACAACCCATACGGCACCATAGTTCTTTACCGTATGTGGTAGCCATACCACGAAATCCACAGTAACATGCTCCCATTTTCATTCAGGAATGGAAAGTGGATGCAATAACCCAACTGGATGCTGATGTTCTGCCTTAAATGGCTGACAAGTAAGACATCGACTGATGTACTCGGCTATTTGCCTCTTCATACCAGACCACCAGTAACTTTCCTTCAAATCACGATACATTTTCATACCTCTCGGGTGCATGGCATATGCCGATGAATGAGCCTCCTCGAAGATGGACTTTCGGAGCTCATCATCCGATGGTACACACACTCGGTCACGGAATGATAGAAGACCATAGTCTCTGTCCCTGAAATCCTAAACCGGTCCCACTAACATGCGTTCTCAGACTTTCATAAGCTCTTCGTCAGTTTCTTGACCCTTCTTGATGTCATCAAGTAACGTAGGTCTCACCTCGTAGAGCAGCCTATTTTTCTTGGCGGTTTCCGGTGGTTCGACTCCTATCGATTCACCAACCCTTCTAAGTTAAATATCAGCACTTTATATTAACATTCTACACTTTTAAACGTGTAGAACTTCATATTTAATCCACCCTATGATTTCTTAAAAATCATACAAGAATAAACTAGTTAAAAGAATTATTTGAGTTCTTACCTTTCTTCTAGCTTAGTTCTTCTTGGATTTTCTTCCTCCTAGCTTCCTCCAACTATGGCTTAAGGTTTGTGAAGTCAACTCCAAAGCTCTCTCTCTTGAGGAGTTGAGGTTAGACTTGTGCGGATGATTGAAGTGTTAGGAGTAGGGGAGGGGTATCTCTATTCTCTACCCAATCACTCTCATGAAAGTCCAAGAATAGAACATGGGGTGTGTGTGGGTTTGTCTCAATGAGGCTTCTCTCATCCGCATGCTACCCTCCCATTTTGTCTTGCTCCTAATTATTTGGGGTCTAATTGATTAGTAGGATACCCCAAATGGGTGTAGGAAGTTCCACCCAATTATTCCCGCTATTTTTGGCAGGTTGGGTCAAAATAACACTTGGGTTGCCCAAACATTTTCCTCAACTTTAGTTGGCATTTTATTGGACTTCTAAGATTATTATAACAACCCAACTAAATATTTGGTAGCCCATTCTCGATATTATGGACCCAATAAATAATTTAACTAATCATTCATTGATTAAATACGACATTCTTTTACACACGATCATTCACTTGAAAATTCAAATACATACTGAATTTTAAATTCAAGTACATCTGAGAGCAGTGTCACAATAAGTCATTCCTCAAGGGGCACATTGAGAGTGATCCTCCACCCTTGAGATTGACAGTATATCAAAATTTTAATCTTGTTCATCACATTCCTTCTGCAATAGATGATCCTCTTGGGTATCTGAATGAATATTTGACTCGTCATAAATGGACCAAAAAGAGTATTTTATGGGAGTTACCATATTGGGAAGATCTTCTCATTAGACACAATTTGGATGTAATGCATATTGAGAAAAATGTTTTTGATAACATTTTCAACACGATGATGAACTTCAAAGGGAAAACCAAAGATGACCTATCATCCCGAAAGGATGTAGTTTTGTATTGTGATAGACCACAAATTACTATGAGCCCCGAGTATGAAGGCCCCTTCAAGAAAGTTGTTCACCAAGTCACGGTTGAACAAAATAAAAAATATAAGAGTGACTCATTCAACTACGATTTCGAGATGGATACACATCCAACTTCCACAGATGTGTTGACTTAGAAAAGTTGTCAATGAAAAGTATGAAGAGTCGTGATTGTCACATAATCATGCAATGTTTACTCTCAGTTGCTCTGAGGGAAAATTTTCCTGATAATGTATGGGCGTTTATTGTTGATGTTTCACAAATTTTTAGTTAATATGTTTGCCTGTACTAAACAGAAAAGCGTTTGAGGAGCATCACCACAACGTTCCCACAATAATGTGAAATCTTGAAAAAGTGTTGTTTCCATCTTTTTTATGGAATGGAGCATCTACTTGTCAATCTTCCATATGAAGCTATAAAAGGAAGTCCAACATTTTATAGATGGATGTACGGATTTGAGAGGTAAATTTATTTACATTTTTGTTAAAAATGAATAGATATATTATTATGAGATAATTACTTATGCATAATGTTTTTAGGTTTTTGCAGGCATTGAAAAAAGGGACAAATAAAGCTCACATAGGAGCTTCTATATGCCAAGTATACCTCACTAGAAAATGTTTCTACATTTTCTTCTTTCAATTTTGAAAGAAACGTCATTACTAAACGAAAAAGACTTGCTAGAATGACGATATTGAGGGGTTGTATGACCAAATGGTTTCAATTTTCAACTATCCCGACAAAGGTTATGGTAGAAGAACACATCGTCATGTTATTGGAGATGAGTTCTGAATTGCACACACCTACATTTTGGTGAATTGTCCTGAAGTTATTCTGTTTTACAAGTAAGTGAACTTATTATAAACAAATTATTTATTACTCATCGAGTGTTTACCAATCTACATTTATATAATTTATTAAAATGTAATGATTTCATAGAAAATCTTGCCAGTTCCGGTTATGAGAATGAGGCGATTGATCATTTTATCGACACTGACTTTGCATTATGGTTCAAGTGGTCGGCAAATCAATACACTATTCGATAAAATTAAGTATTTGTTTATAATTTTATTTATTTAATCAGTATTTATAACATTTTCCCCAGATTCTGCATGAAGCTACAACAGGTACTATGGATCCTTTTTGGGAGTCACCAGCATGGGGGTCTTGAAACTTTAGTGAAGCGCTGGTCTATCTATTTTGTCAATGGTTACAAATATCATACTCGGACCTACATAAATAATAAACCCACATGAACAATGGACTGTGTGTCCCGACTTGCAGTTATGATAATTCTGAGACATATTTTTTTTGATATGTTGACGAGATACTGGAGAAGAAATTTCCAGGTGAAAAGAACTTATCGATTGTACTGTTATGATACACTTGGGTAGATCCCGTGAGAGATGTGAAAAAACATGACAGACATAACTTACTCGATACATTCTCCTCACAAAGATGCTCAATTGTGAGACATGTCTAAGCTCCTACCCCCGTCACTATCATTTTAGGTGGTGAGCATTTTAGATGGTGAGCACATGCACTGAGCTCCTATTGGTGTTGAATTGGTTTTGAAGGTCTTTGGTTGCCCTCCGTATACTCATCGCATATTCTCCATTAATATAATTTCATTGATGTTCTATGCATCCTCTTATTGTCCTGCTCCTTGATAGGTGTTCTCTAACCGGATGGTTCCATGTTTTGAGTTATTTAAAACAAAGAGTGAAATATATTTGCTAAAAGTATGAATCCGAGCACCTGACTTTTGTTCAAAAGTCTCACGGACAACGTCAATGTTGGATTTTAATGAGAATTGGCCCCAATATAAAACCCTTTGAATGGGCTTTAAATGAACAAAATAACAAATAAAGTACGCAAGCCAAAAGCTAAAAGAATCGAACTATATTCTGAATATACTTCCTCCGTTCTTAAATAAATGAAACGGTCAACATTTCACACTTGCCGAGACACAACTTTGACTATTAATATAAATGATTTTGTATTAGTAAAAAATTTAAAAAATTAGATTATGAAAATTTACAATGAGACAAGTTTAACAATATTTTTTTCATAAAATAATATTATTACATTAATAAATAAAATGTAGTCAAAGTAGAACATGTGAATAGTGTAAAAGTCAAAGTGTTGCATTTATTTAAGAACGGAGGTAGTATTTTAAAAAGAATGAATTTTCGTCCCTTACAATAGTGGGCGTTCAACTATATAGAGGGGAGCCTAACTGTCAGCCCCTTAATTACAATAATAAATACAATTTTTTTTAAACCCGATCGGTAAATCACCCATCAGTGAAGCAAATGTCGGGAAACATTTATTTGCCAGATTTTATTAAAATAGATAAAAGGTACAGAAGAAGAGGGTGACTATATCAAAATCTCTCCATAAAAGGCATTCCCTTTCTAAATACGTGAACGAAAATAAAAGAGTAGAAGAATAAGAAGAATTTGGGAGTCCTAGGCCTAACCCAAATTGAATACATCAAAAAAAGAAAAACCAAAAGAAGCAACAATAATGGACCTTTTAACTTTAGGTGGTAAAGACTCATAAGAATCATAATAAATTGCACCCATATATCCCAATTCTAGATGGGCCATAAAATGAGCAGCCCGATTTCCTTCCCAAAGAATATGTCCGAAATCCACCTTCACGTATTTGGAAAGTAGACGAAGCTTAGAAGCCAAGTCTTTCCATCTTCCTGTGCAGCTCACATTCTCCAGCATCGAGATAGTATTAGCAGAGTCGAATCCACTTGAAAGTCAACAAAACCCAGAAAAGAAGCTTTCGTGGTCGCACGATACAGGGCTTTAACCCCAACCTCAAGAGCTGATTCAGCTGAGATGGAGAAACAAAGAGCAAAGACCAGGTGCCCATTCACAATAACAAATACATGATTATTCATGTTTTTATTTACAAAAGTATTTCCAATTAATGGTAATTATCTTGTTTCCGTTGTTGAGCATTGTGTAGATCGGACCGAATCGTACCGGTCGATCTTTTTGGAGTAGTCTGACCAAACCCTAACCTTTTGATTCCTTTGTTGACCGTCTGATCACTGTTTAATTATCTCCATCATAGAGGCTTGCATAATAAAGAAATTAGTTGAACTAGTTTTGCAATATATATTACAAGTATAAAAAATAATAATTTTTAGAAGTTAAACATTATTCTACATATAGAAAAACATCGTGTTGGGTCATACATATGATCTAAATCTAGAAAGAATCAAACCTAGTAATAAAAGATGGTGTAAATAATGATATTCCAATTAAAATTTTTTATTATAGGAAAATTAAGACGGTCTCTAAACTTTTTTTGTTGAAAGAGGTCTATCTCTAAACTTAGAAAATGAATAAGTAACTCCTATCCACATTTATCATTTATGCTCCATCCAAACATGATGAAAAGAACCCATGTTGTATCTACACAACAAGTATTGGACCTTATACTCAACCGGTTTGCACTTTTGTGAAAAGTTTCTTGTTGAAAATGGAGTCCAGAAAAAAACACAAGTAACTCAATTAATACGCGTATGACTCTAATACCGATTGAAAGTCCCTTCTAATCCAACAATTAGATATAAACAAGAATATAGAAGAAATTAAGCTTTGATTTAAATACCAAGAATAATATGGGCGTTTGAACGTACATGGTATGAGCATCAACGGCTCTCCCTTCTCTCTAAAATGTTTGAACACAACTTAGCCAAAGTTACTGATCGACTTAATCAGTCTGGGATATATACACATATACTTTTGATATCCCATAACAATACAGAAGATACTGAGCTGACACTTAGGAAAGTGACCCTACATAATGCCTTATAACTAAATTAAAACACAAATACAATGATAACATCTACTAGGCGTGTTCCCCAAGTATTTCTAGGACACATGTAGCCTTCTAATTAGCGTAGTTTCTTTGGGCCTATGACTCTGACATTGTGCTTTGCCTATAACTAGCAACTTTCCTCTTTAGGAAATGGACCAATTTTTTTTGTAATGTTACTTTGGCATTTTACTACACAACTTTAATATCTCTCAAATTTTTCTCTCACCTCTCTTTAGAATTACTACTCCGAGTTCCATAACCCATCACATCCAATGCAACAAGCATGGATCTACCAATTGAAGTTAAAATGAAGTGATTGCTCCTTGAACCGTAGATGACATATATCAAAAGTATTGTTCAATGTAATAGAATTTTAAAAGTAAAACTTTTATTCTTAATTTCACCAACTTGCCGAGCCAAAAGTCGATTACGGTGGTCACAAACGGCGGTGGAAAGATATTACACCAGTTGAGAAAATTTGAAATAACAACGAAGGGAATGGATGCATTTGCCTTCGTTCTTATATGCATTTGCAATATGGAAGAGGGTGACGATGACTCCCACCAAGGCGACAAAAAAGGGCTAGCAAGAAAACCTTTTAGTTAAAACTTATGATTTATGTACTCCCTCCGTCTTGAAAAGTTTTGTCAAATTGACCTTTCTTGATCAATGACAACCAACTTTGAATACAAAAGTTATTTTTTTTGAAAGAAACACAACTATTTATTCTTAATAAAAATGACCAGTACTAAAGTAACCCCGATAGCCTAAAGCTACAATGGGATGAGACATAGAACTGAATAGTTCCAAAGGAACATAACAATTCGCTAACCCCTCAAACATGTAGATTCCTCTATCAACATTGAAGCTCATGCTATTTAACCAATAATCAATATTAGAAAAAGTAGTACTCGACAGAAAATAAACATATAAATCGGTTTCACCTTCCACCGAAAAGGAAATAATACAAAATCTGGTTTGTCCTTTGTCCAGCCATCGGAAAGAAACAACTAGAGTCCTCAGTTTGACCAGCTACAAAGAAGAAATTGAAAATATCATCGGTTTGACCAGCCACCGAAAAGAAGATCCAATTGAATGTTGTCTTTCTCTCATAGCACGACGGTGGTTCAAGAGAAGGGCGAATAATTGATGTCTTAGAGTCGCCGATGTCTGATGTTAACCTCCCACACAAAATCAAGCAGGATAAGCATTGTCATCAACCAACAATAACATTTCAACGCCCGATCGGTTTTACCGACGAGGAATACACAAACCCTAGACATTGCTAGGAAGAAACCAGATAAAATAACTTGAAAATACTTGTGAAAAGATAATTTTTCATCTTTAGAAAGAGAAAATTGATTGAGAAGAAGAGAAAAGAGGGAAGACGACTAGGGTTTACCTTTGCCGCTCCCCAAAATCCAAAGTTATTTTGAATGTGAAAATTATATCAAAATGTTCCTTATTCAAATATTTTCATAAAAGTACAAAATTTATAAATTACATACAAATATAATAATTAAAATGTCCAAAGTTTACCATCATTGACCAAGGGAAAAAAAGATGACGAACCTTTTGAGCACAGTGGTAGTATTATTTTTGAAATAAAAAGTTAATTGGACACAATTGAAACCCCAAGTGAGGAGAACAAAGCAAAATGTCTAACAATATAATCCAAATAAATTAGAATAAAGTGAATCAACCAAGAAATTTAAACAATATCCATTTAGAAATTACTTCAAATAGGACTAAAACAATGGCAAAAACTCAAAACAGGACTTGATATGTTTTTATTCCGAAATAGGACCATATGAGTCCTATTTGGAAACATACCTATTTTTACCTTCCATTCTTACCCTTTCATTAAATATGAGTTAAAAAAAGTCAAAAGCCATAATTAAATGTTTAATTCATAATAAATTCCCAAAAAATTCAAAAATTTAATAGATTCATAATTAAATGTTTAATTCATAATAAATTCCAAAAAATTCAAAAATTCATAATTAAATGTTTAATTCATAATAAATTCCAAAAAAATTCAAAAATTCATAATTAAATGTTTAATTCATAATAAATTCCAAAAAATTCAAAAATAATTAAAAAATTTACAAAATATTTATAAAATAAAAAATTCAAACAAAAATTTAATAGATTTTTTAAAAAAAATAATAAAAAATAGTAAAACTCCATAAAAAAAATTAAAAAAAATATGGATGCCTTTCCCACCGCCTGTACTACCTCCCTGCACCACCACCTCCGGCTAGTGAAAAAATGTCATTTTTCCTAAAAACTACCATTTTTTATGAAAATGCCAAAAAAGTGACATATTTCTCTTTGCGAATGCCAACATTTTCATTGTTTTCTGCCATAAATATGACATTCGTAATGAACTTGGCATTTTTCTCCTGGTGACTGGAGGTGGTGGTGCAGAGGCGGCGGTGAATTTTATTTTAATTTTTTGAGTTTTTTATTTTTATTTTATTTTTTTTTGAAAAAAAATTACTATCGTATTAATTATTATTATCGAAATAGTTTTATTAGTTTGTTAGTATTTTTTACGAATTTTTTTATTTTTTATTATTTTATTATGAATTAAAACATGTCAATAACTAGAAGGGTATATTTGTCCAAGACACACATAATTAGTCCTATGAAAACATAGTTTAGTTTTTGATCCTATTTGTGCAAAGTGAGTCACTTTTAGTCCTATTTTGATAATTAACCCATATCCATTTATATGGTGCCCCACCTATCATTACCAACTTGGGAACACCACTTATTTTTTTTATTTACCATTGATAGTTTGGCTTGTAAAAAGTATTTCTCCCGTCCTTTCTTATTTAGTCAAATTTGATTTTTCAAGTCAATGATATTAAATTTTGACTGATTATATATTTATACACGATAGTATTGATAGTATGAGAAATGATACTCTCTCCGTCCCTCACAACTTTGCCAAGTTTGCTCGGCACGAGAATCAATAAAGTAAAACTGTGTGATTGAAATTTGTCTAGATGAGAGAAAATGACAAAGTTTTTGAAACAACAAAAAAGATAAGCAAAATTTTAAGTGATGGAGGAAGTATGAAAATAATATTTTTTAAAAAGTATAAATTTATTAAGTTTCAAATAAATAATGAATGAAGTTTACATCGACCGTAAAACTTTAAAATGACTAAATAAAAAAAGAGAATACAAATTATATGACTTTGTTTGGCCAAAATATTTCATTTGCCATTTCCGATTTGCCAAACGAACCCTTTGGAGGATGGGTTGACGTTGCCAAAAGGAAGCCATTTTTCTTCTATGGGCAATATCTTCCTCCAAATCAATTTATTAGTTATGCTCAAGAAGTGCAAAATCCTTCTAATTTCTCCACCTCGCGTGCATTTTACTCAAGGCTCAAGCAATATTTTACGCAAATAGAGCAAATCTGCGTGCATCTGCACACATTTCTCGAAGTCTTGGGTGGTTCCTTTACTGCGTTCCCCCCTGCTGAATACTGGGGCTCGATTCGACTACGTGTGCTTTGAATTCATGGAAGGTTTCTCCCCAATTGTTCCTATAAGTTATAATCATGTGTGGTTGCAGATATGAACTTTTTAATGCTGTTGTTCAGAAGTTTCATATATGCTTGTAGTTGTTGTTCCAAAATTGTAATTTTGCTGTTTTTATGGTTTATCTACTCATTCACATAATTTATTTTAGGGATCAAGTTAGACGTTTCTTGCCATTGTTAGACGTTGCATAAGTTTTATGAGGGTTTATGTGCTAGTATTGCTGAATCCACTGTCAAGAGATACTTTCATATGATCATAATATCATTGGTACCAAACCAACCAAACTTGCCCAATATGACTCCGTTAGAAGTAGGGTAAGGGAGGGTCAGATGTATTCACAACGTATCTCTACCCCTTAGGAGTAGAGAGGTTCTTTCCGTGAAAACTCCTGTTAAGGAAATAATGGGATTATGGTAAAGTTTTGGGAAATGTAAAGTTTTGATTTTTTTAAAGTAGTAAATATGAATAATCATTCATATAGCAGCACTCGTCAATTAATCTAGATTATAGGGACTGTTGTTGGTGAACCAACCAAGTGAGGGGAAACAAGAAAGTCTTTGACTTGGAGTAATATTAATGACAAGTAAAGTGCATATTGTTTATGTTCGAATTGAAAATGCTCCTGCATTCTGCACGCTAAAGCGAGATTTGAGTGCCCTTGATTTATTATGCTATATCTGGAGGATTCTGTGATTCCATTTTAGCATGGATAGTCTAAAATGCTAAACAATTTATGTATTGTATACATAAAAAATTATTTCCTAAACATAATTTGTCTACTCTGTAATTCTTTCTAATAACTAACCATATCTAAAAGAGGTTAGTTACTACTGTAAAGAAGTTAAATGTAGTCTTGATATACATATCGCCAGGCAATACACACATTTCTATTTCTTAAAAATTAGAGAATGATCTGGTACGTTTCGGAAATTGTTGATGTAGACCAGTTACATGAAGTATGCGCATCGCGAAGTATTGATTTCAGTTGAATATAGGATAAACTTATATGACACCTATTTGATGTATCAGAGCAACTTAATGGTAGCTGTGGCTCAAAAATTTGGAATTCTTGTGGCACTAATTGAGAGAAGCATAACATGAGGAAATATTTTTCTTTGAATATAAATTCTTGAGTTCAAATATACTATTTGTTCTAGTTATTTGAATATTTTCCTCTAACAGTCATGGCCATCCTAAACTTATTTGTTTTGATTTTAGTGTCCGGTGATTTGAATTCTGGAGATGATAAGACCCATTCTGATAAAACCAAGAAACGAACAATCAAGACACCTACTCAAGTTGAAGCTCTTGAAAAGTTTTATGATGGTAAGCTGCTCTTACTGTTCATGCTATCTATTTGGAATATCCTACAAGCCCATACTTATTGTTTTATTAATAATAGTAAACCAACTTTTATATTTTCAGAACACAAATATCCTACAGAGACGATGAAATCACAACTCGCAGAGTCAATAGGATTGACAGAAAAGCAAGTCTCTGGATGGTTTTGTCATCGCCGGCTGAAGGATAAGAGACTGCTTAGTGGGGAGGTATTTTTGAATGGAAAACAAGAGCGTTCAAGTGGTGTTATTCAGGACCGTGGCAGTGGACTTAGACAGGATTCATGTGGCAGCACCAAGCAAGGTGATGACAGGACTTCTGATCCACGAGAAGTTGAAAGTAGAAGGTTGAATGGTGCAGAGTTTTCAACTCCAGACATAACTCATGAGTTTGGTGGTCACTCTACTAAAAATTATTATGGCATGGATGATACATCTCTAGGAAGTAACTCTTCTTTGCGAAACACACATTTCCCCATCAATGCTGAATCTTTTGATGAGGGCACTTCAAGATACCCAACAAATAATTCTCCAGCAGATCTGAAAACCGTAAGACCTAAAACTGGTCCATCAGGATATTTAAAAGTCAAGGGGCATGCTGAAAATGCTGCCATTATTGAAGTTAAAAGGCAGCTAGGGAGGCAGTATTGTGAGGATGGGCCTCCACTTGGTGTTGAATTCGAACCACTGCCACCGGGTGCTTTTGAATCGTCAATGCAGAATGATACTAATAGTAAGAGTATCTGTTAACCTATTTATATAATAGCATGTTATGTTTATTTCTGTTAACTTTATATAAATTCTTGAGTTCAAATAACCTATATATATCTCAGATTTTCTATGCTTCTCAGTTTCTCTGTAACCTATATAAATTCTCTGGTTTGGGCTATATTATATGTTGTCCATATTTATCAATCATAGCATTGCTTTCTTGTCAGAGGACCTGCATGCATGTTTCTCCGACTACTCCGTATCTTTGAGTAATAACTCAACCATTTTTCTTCAACATATGTTTCAGATAGGTTAATTTACTTTGAATCATAAGTGAAATAATAGTCAAAATCAATGTGGCATCCTCCATGTTTTCCTTGATGTCCATTTTTCCCCGTTGGAATCAAATGCGGCATTCAAGTAGTTTGAGACTTTGAGTTGGCTTGTGTGTAAAAAGAGGGTACTTGGCATTTGGAACTACCATTTAATAATAAGAAGTTGCTCGAAACTAGGTTAACTAGCATAATGATAAATGATCTTTCCTTGTCTGAAAAGATTTATGCATTAATTCATAAACTATCTATTGTTATGATTTTTTGGATTGTTGTCTGAGATACCATTTATTAATCAGGAACTACCTCTTAATTACAAGAAGTTGCTCAAAACTAGGCTAACTGGCATCATGATAAATGAATGGTTTACCCTCGATTGAAAAAAGTTATGTATTAATTCATAAAATATCTAATGTTATGATTTTCAGATTGCTTTCTGTGATGAATCACAGCTCTTCGTTTGGCCAATACACGATGTCTTTCACGTGTTGATTTACATAGAACTGAAGCACTTATTATTTCTCAACTTAAATGGTTGAAAGATCTAGATCTTGGTTTACTCATCTATTAGTTTCTCATCCTTCCAGCCTTAGTTAACTGTTAAATCTGTTTAGTATGCTTTTGGTAGGTAAGGAAACACCTATTTGATTCATAAATGCTACTTTCACATCAATGTAATTTTGATTTGATGTTGGAAGTGATAGAGGGATCTTTTGGGTTTGAATCATCAGAGCACCAATTTCTTATTTCAAAAGCATCTGCGTTTGGCTTGTCTCTATTATTTAAGTATGAATTGCTGCTTGAAATCTTTTTTATAACAGAAGATATCAAGGGCTCTTCTTTGATTCAGCAGAGTCCTACTTTAGTATTTAAAAGCTATCATTGGGTATGGGTTGCTGCTTAAATGTTTTCTTACATTTCTTACTTGTTTCTTTATGCTTATCTCAGTTATCTGTACTCATTCTGAAAGCTCATGTTACTATTTTTAATAGCATACTAGTAGGCGCTGACATGGTCAGTTTCCCAATGTAATTGTTAGGTCCTTACCATGCTGTAGAACATGTTGCTGCTCGCTCAGAGGATTTTCCAAAAGTTCATGAGCAACCTAATTCTAGCGCAGTACGTAAACCTCTTATAACTAACTTTATGATATAAAATAATGCGAACACTTGGCCTATTATGTATGATGAGACACACTCTCTTCTTAGTGTGAAGAGAGTGCTGTCAATTTCTGGAATATGGACTTTCATCTGTCCCACTATTTTTGAGACATGTGGAAGTGATACACATATTAAGAGAAGTGATATCACGTGTTTAATATTGAATTTGTAAAGTATGAATGAGTTCGGACCGCACAAATATTACCAAATATAGCATGGTAGAAACTCAACGGGACAACAGAAAAGGAAAGATGAGACAAAGATAGTGGGATGGAGGGAATAATTCTGAACAATCATTGGAACAAGTTTTTAGATTTGAAAAAGTAATTGGGACACTCCTTTTAGAATGAGGATTGTTTATATAATGAAATGAACATATGCACTTCTCTGAATATGGATTTTTTTGTCATCAATGGTGCGGTGCATATTATTCAGTGAATTGAATTTGGAAACCTTATGTAGACTATATACACAATGACAGCTACTTGCCGTGCCATCTTTGCAGATATTTACCTTTTATCTTCTATTGTATCTGCTATTTATTTTGGTGTTTGTGTATCAATATCATATTTTCATTATCATGCGCACTATCTAATTTTGCATTATCAATCCTCACCTGATGGTATGAATGGATTTGCAATCCGGGAATAGATGTGATGTGTAAGCTCTAACATGATTTTGAAGCTCTCTCACTAGTTATGCATTCTTATGTGACCTAGGTGCTCTCTGGCCACTCATCCCACTTCTGACACACTTAAGTCAGTAATCTATATGATCTTGATATGTTTTGTTCTTCTAGAGCTCAAGTTTCTAAGTAAGGTGATGAGTGGATTAGTTATTAAATATCTGATCCGTGTTTTTTTGCGTTGTGTGTATGTGTATGATCTGTTCACCAATTAAACTCAGAAGTAGCCTCAACCAAAGCTAGTGCTCCCCCTCCCCCCTCTGGTGATTGGGTGGGACGGTGGGAGTTATGGCTAGATCAATAGATTGGCATACCTAGTGATACAATGCTTGTTACTCTTTCCAGTATCATTATTGTCTTCTCTTTTTGGAAATCCTCCAATGCTTGCACATGTTTTCCATCATTTGCAATGGAGCCAAAGATTCATTATTTTTTGGCTTGAGATTATGATGGAATAAAGCAAAATGGCTCACTAAACTGTCTGCGGTTCTTTGTTATGAAGCAGCAGTCAGTCCATGCAATTTTGGACGGGATTTTCATGGGTCATCCGGAAACAGTCTCTTTGTGCTTTAGTACAGGGGTAAGACTGCGTACATCCGACCCCCCTTACCCCACCGTAGGTGGGAGCCTTTGCGGCACTGGGGTAAATGAAAATGATTCCTAGGAGAAATAACAAAAAATAGTAATAATAAGCTATGTGATGACTAATGAATCACGCTTTGCATTTCTCCAAACAGGCATATGAATACTATTCAAAGATAAGCTCTCATAACCATGACATGTCTAGTGAAAGATTTAAAAGGGCACTTGGAACTGATCAACAAGAAAAATATCATAACCAGAGGTTCAGGAAGAAGAATTTTTTGCCAGTTCCTGAATATTCTGCTTCTGCATGGGACGCACCAGTAGAAAAGGATGGGATTCCAGCAAGAGAATTGTTATTTAACAGTAGAGAAAACCATAAGCTCGTGGCTAAACATGGTGGGGAAATGAGAATGGACTTTGTATCTAACCAATGTCTTCGAAGCCCTAACAGTAGAAGAACTACTACTGACCAAACTGAGCCATGGTTAAAAAGACACCTTGAAGGAAGTCTAAAGGTATCTTCAGTGGAGCATTCGGAATTCAGGCCTTCAAGTGTATCTAATAGAGTCGGTTTCTATAATGATGTTAGGGAGAAAGGAATCTCTAAAAGCCTTAAGAAGGTACATTAATGTCTCTCTCTTGTCTTTATGCAACAAGTACCTGCCAATTTTAAATTTCTGATAATTCAGCCAGTGCTTCAACTTTCAAATTATTTTTAGGACGATTTATTCTGTGGAGACGGAAGAATGCTTGATGAAAGCTGTAATCAGGGTCAACTGAAGATACCCAGGAAATATGAAATGATGGTATGGATGTTAGGAACTTTTTCAGCAATCTTTTGCAATTACATATGCTTCTAATCAATGTTAATCTAAAATGTGCAGGATGTTAAGAGGACCAACAACCCCATGTCTAACAGCCGAGGGTTTGCAAGGAATGCACCATTGGCAGGAATGGCATTACAGACAAATTATCAAGGGAGAAGGTTTGAGCAGAAACTCACTTTTTATTTTGTTATTGTCTTCTTGAGTGTGCCTGCCTGCCTGCTAACATTATGAGCATAAACATACAATTACGTAGTACATGGAAAACACGAGGACATATTTATAAGCATAACATGCATGGCATGCATGGGATTGGTTGGCAAATGTTAGTCCTTTTAAATGCTTAGTTTAGGAAAACTGTGCGCGGTCTGGACATGTTGGCCAGCTTCTATCCTTTGTTTCAATCGTGATTGGATGTAAGATTTCTGTATGTGACGTCATCATTACAAGCACCTAAGTCTTAACTGTGTTGAGTTGGCTGGCATGAAATTTAGTGTCAATAAGCTTTAAAGTTTTAACACTTAAGTTCAAACTTTGAATATTGGGCTAAAAGTATTCGCTTCAGGGCTGCTGTTGAGATGCCGTCTAGCTCTAGCGAAGATGATGCAAGTACTGACACCAGTTCTTCTGAGGAATGAGAGACCGGCAGGCAATTGAAGAAATGTTTATCACTTTTCTTTTTGATAGAAGGCCCGTGACTTTGTACAGTTGGGCACAAAACAGTGTTGTTCATAGCACCCATAAGACTTTAGAATTGTTTACTAGAAGAGCTGTTTGTGGTTTGCCATTTTATGGTGTATTGTTCATATAACGGTAGAGCATCTTTTCTATGTACTCTGTATCATGTTAACTGTTAAGTAGAGTATGATCATGATGGTTAGCATGGTTTTCTTAAATGTACAATTGTGAGTTTTTGTGTCATGCTATTTTTGTTTTTATTTTACTTGGCTTTTCAAGCCTTCAATTTCTTCTTCATAACTCTATTTTTGTTTAGTCTGCGTACATCCGACCTCCTCTACCCCATTGAAGGTAGGGGTGGACTGGGCCAGGTCCGATCTAGGCTCCAGGTTAGGACTGAGCGGTAGGGGTGGATTGGGCCGGGCCGAACCGGCATGTGAACCGGACTGGCCTGCTACTGTGCGGGCCCGGACCCGACTAGGACCGGATGGCCGGGCCGGGTTCGGGCCCTGTTTTTCTTGAACTGGCCCGGTTCATTTTTTTTTTGTTTTTTCAATTTTTTTTTCTTTTCCTAGGGTAGGGCTGGGTGTTTTAGGGAAGTTTGAGGGGTGGGGGGTGAGGGGGGGGGGGGGGGGGGGGTTGGGGGTTAAATAGAAAGCAAAAAAAAAATTATACGTTGGACCGGCTCGGACTGGCACGACCCGATTTGGCCTGGACTCGGTATCAACTATCAACCCGTGCTGGTTCCGGGCGCAACATCTGAAAAAAAGCCCGGCTTGAATCGGGCCAGAGCTCGGCTCGGCTCGAGCCTGGTCCATGCTTACTGAGTGGGCTTCGGGCCCAAAAACATCAGCCCGGTATCGACCCAGATTTGTATCGGTATCGAGTGGGGCCTTAGTATTTTTTTTTAAATTTTGTCTTTTGGAACCCCCAAACCCCTCAAACTGCCAAGCTCCACCCACCTAGCAACCAACACAATGGGAAAAAATTAAAGAAAAAAATTGGTCCAGGACTGGACCTGGGCTAGCCGGGCTGGTCCACCAAAATAGGAGCCCGATGCCCGCCTATTTCTTCTACCGGGTCGGTTCCCAATCTGGGTCGGGTCTACATAGTGGTGGGCCGGGTCGAGCAGCGGGCTGGGTAGGCCTGTCCCAACTCTCAGTCCATCCCTAACTGAAGGAGGGAGCCTTTGTGGTACTAAGGTAATGATGATGATGAACCCCTTTTTTACCATATCTTCGGTAACTTTGTGAAAAACAACAAGCAACCAAATAATCCCAGGTCCAACTTGCTTAGTTTCAGGTCTTGGTCGATTCCTGCTATTTTTTTTTCCGCCGAGTACCATGGCTGAAACTCAAAAGATATTAAAAAATGCTGAGTCGGACCGAAACTGGAATCACCCGATTCAATCCCAAAATTCAAAACCCGGGACTGAGTACCCTATACACCCAGTCGAGTACTCGGTCTTCGCCTGGAACCGTAAGAATGGACTGGTCCGGTCCTGCACTGTACTAGGTCCAGGCGGCCCGACCTGGGACTGATACTGCTGGTACTGACTCGGGCCCGATTTTTCCGGTACGGTACCGGCCCGGTACCCGGACCGGTGGTTATAATGGGCGGGGTTCGGGCTTGATTTTTTGAGCTCGGCCCGGCCCAAGGGCTCAACAGGCTATTTTTAAATTTATTCTTAATTAAATAGGTGGGTACCGACCCAGACCCATTACTGTTTGGACCCGTACCGGAGCATGTCGGGACGGTACTGGACTCCAATTTTCCAGAACCGGTACCACCCATGCCTAAGTGTGGCCCTGGGATGGGCCGAACTGGTGGACCGGGTCCATGCCTAGTCTGGGTCCTCCCTTACATTCAAGTGTTCAACAATATAGAGGTGGCTACATAAAACCCTACCATGTTGTCAAGATCAACCTATTTACGTTTTTCCATTGTCTTCTTTCCTTTGATATTGGTGTTTTCCGAAAACATATCTCACTAACAATGGCATGATTGCATGAACAACGTGATATGTACCTTAGAGCAAACGAAACAACAAAAGTACTCAAGGGTTAGGGCAAATAAAGAGAGGCAGGAGGAGAAAAATTATACTAAGGGGGTTTAGGACTTCTCTTAAAAGAAAATGACAAAAAGAGTAGGAAATTAAAATTGTAAAATATATTTTATTTATGAGATTTTGATTAACACATTATATAAGGAATTACGGATTGTAAAAAGTGACCCTTTACAAAAATAATTAAATTGTCTCTATAAATCAAATCAAGATTTGTTTGATAACACTAAAATTGGTTGAATCGCATGTTGAAATTGATGAAATTCTTGATCGAAGTGACTGAATTGATTAATCCTATGAAAAAGTTATATTTAAAATGTATTGTATTAAAAAATAAAACAATTAGCAAAAATATCTTCTTAAACAATTTCAGCCAATTTACATCTTCTTTATGAAACATATTTTGAGCTTATCACCAATTTTTTCCCAACACATAATTTTTTATTTCACGTGCTGGATTGTTCAATAATCAAAATATTAATCAAAATAAGTAAGATTATAGTTACTTTTCTGACTGAATTGATTGAATTTACTGTAGAGGATAATTGTAGAGGATAATTCATGTAATATTTTAAATATAAGTTTTTCATAATTCATCAGATTCAGCCGCTTCAACCAAAACTTCATAAATGTCAACAAAGTTGTTGAATAATATGTTGCTAAAACGACTATCAGTCATAAAAGAAACTTCAACTGTACCACAAATTCTTTACCTAAAAGAGAAAGTGGCAAAGTTAGTGGGACAACCAAAAAAGGAAAGTTGACAAAGTTTTAAGAGGCGGAGGGAGTATGTATTTAGTCATTTTTATAGATTTTAAAAAATAAGTAGTAATTGAATAAGACTTTCAGACAATGTTGTGTGACTCGACTCGCGGAATCCTTATGTAGATACACTCGTCACATAAGTGTATCACTCTTCACTCGTCAACTACTCAATGGCTCAGTCATCGTGAAGATGGACTGGTTTCTGGACAATAGTACATTACTCATTAGTCATTAGGATTAGTTTGTTTAAATATTACGTAGTAGAAACCTAGAACGTTACAGTGGGTTTGTGAAATTGAGCCTTTATTTTTGTAATTTAGTATTTGTAACCAACCTAAGTATTAATTTTGGGCTTCAAAATTGTAATGGACTTTTACAATATTTTACAATTTAAAGTAATTGTTGGGTAGGGAGAGTCGGTACGGTATAATACCGGTATACCACGGTATTTAAAAACATTCACCGTTACCTTACCTAAATAAATCGGTACGGTATCATACCGTACCGGAAATGACGGTATACCAATATTCCGGTATTTTTCGATATTTTTTGATACGGTAAGTGCGGTATACCGATTTTTCATTATTTTTACCCACCCCTAAAAACTATCTTCAATGTGGATGCCCATATTAAAAGTGCGCAAATTATACCGTACACCCGGATGTACGGTCCTCACCGTACATCCGGGTATTTTTGAAATTAATTAGAACCTCAATGGCGAATGTTCTCTCTTCCGATCCCTTGCTGCTCGCTAGGTCTGATGATGGAGGCGTTGATCTGCTAGCTCGCTGAAGTCTAATGAAGGAAGAGCCGATCTGTTAGAAGTCCTAAAAATTCCTTCCGCTGCTACTCGCTCGCTGGGTGTTCGGATGAAGGAAATGCTGATCTGGTGAAGGAAGTACGCAACGACGTTCAACGTTGTTTCGTTGTGGTCAAGATGTTGCTTTTTGCTCTGTGCACAACCACCATCTAGTTTTCTCTTTTGCTTTTGACTTTTTCTTTGCTTTTGATTTTACTTTATTTTGTTTAGTCTTATTTTTTACTTCTTTTCGTTTGTTTATTTGTTGATTTTTTTATATATTATTCTGAGCACTTTAGAAATGAGTTTTAGCTTAAACTCAAATGAGTAAAATGCCTAAAAAATGAACATATACAAATGAGCTTTTGAATTTTTGAATACTCATTTTGTAAATTATGTATGTTCATTTAGTATCTCTGCTATGATCATTTTTAAAATGTTTTCATCAGTAATCCCACCGGAAAAGATCACCCCAACGAGCACCAGTCATCTTCTCCGAGAAGTTCGTTGTGTTTCCTCCATCTCTGGTGTTGCAGAGATTCTATAAGAAAACGTTAATGCTCTATATAGACTACATTTCACTCAGATTGACCTGACAAATCAATCCAATCCTTGTCACATCGCTCTCACGTGCCAAATGAGCATAATGTTTAAACGAAATGAGTATAGATAAATAAGGATTTGAGCACATTAGCAATTTCAAATGACATTTTGGATTTTTCGATACTCTTTTTGTAAGTGGTTCCTAATACTCAACTGAATAAGTGTGATGCTCATTGAAAGTATTTTAATAATCATAATAAGTTTGATGCACATTAAAATTTCATTAATGCTCATTTAACAGAAACTGTGATTTTTATCTCAACAGAGAAGGTTTGATGCTCATTGAAAATGTCGTTATGTCAAACTAACAAACTTTATGATTTTTATATCAATTAACATTTTGTAAGTTATGTACGCTCATTTTGTATTGATGTTATGCTCATTTTAAAATGTCATATCAATGCATATTTTAAAAGTATCATATTGCACTAAATTCACATATTGAAATTCATAAGAGTGTATGATAGATATAATTTAATAGGTTTTTATAAAAGAAAAAATAAGAAAAAGAAACAAAAATGAGAAGATATGAATTTGAGATAGTGTTACTCATTGTTAGCCTCGTAATACTCAATAAAATATGTTGGATGCTCAATAAACGTACAATATTGCTCATTTAGCGTAAGCCATGAATTTTCGCTTAAATTACAAATATGACACCGAATTTTTTTTTTGACCTGTATTAATGATTGGGCCGACTTTCTTACTTGGGCCGGGTGTACGTACACCCGGATGCACTATATACGAACGGTTAAAAGTGAAGCTGACTTGGCATTTTAAAATATGCATACCCGTAGTTTGAATTTCTGATTTCAGAAAGCCTCTCTGAGGCTATGACTCAGCAAATTATTACGGAGTTATCTTAATTCAAAATTTTATTTCAAATTTTTTTTTTTGCAGCAATACAATTTTCTATGGGAGAATGTTCCAAGTCAAAAATAGGATGAAATAAGCTCAAAAACATATACTCCGTATTTTGTACTCCGTATTTATATGTACAAAAATCGTGTCAAACAAATGGTGTTTTCATCTTGAAACACCCAATACAGTGATATGCAATTACCAATTTCGAACGGGAGAGTAAATTTCAAGGTAGAGGTAATTTAGGGCAATTAGGTCAGGCTATTTAAATTAACAAAGGTTTAGATGATGGTATTTACATTAATTGGTAATTTTATGGTGTAAATCCTTCTTTTATTTAGGTACAAAAAGAAGGAAAAAACAATCAAGTTATTTTTACCAGAAAGGTCTAAAATGAGTTCATCTCAAGTGTGTAACTCCTTTTCACGTTCATCAATTTCTTTGCGGCTTCCACAAATACCCTTTCCCCTTCATGTCCCAGAGCTTGGTCCATCTTCCTCACCAAATCCACAACTCCGGTGATCTCCTCTGCCTCCGCCGTGTTCCACCCCTCAGCAGGCTGTACAACCACCAGAGTCGCCCCTTCCATCACGCACCCTTTCTCCGGTAGCACCAGCTCCGGCGCAATCCACATCTTCATCTTCAATGCCGGCACCCTCGTTCGATCGTACACCCAATTTCCGGCCTCTTCATTTGTCTTCTTCGTACAGGAATTCACTCTCATGTCTTCGATTTGCTCGGAATTCATAGTGAATCTTCCCTGGCCGATGTCATCGGTTACCGTCAAACTCGCAACAGCCCGGTGCTCGTTCATCGTTTCCCGGAGAAAGCAGTGCCGCGCGGATGCAGATATTAGGCACGAGACAGTCCACACAATCCTCAATTTGAGCTCCTCATTGTCGAAAATCTGCAATTCCTCCCTAGATCCGTCTTCTACAGTATTGGTTTGGCCGCAATTCTTCCGGATGGGAGAAATCGACGTTCCACCCACGATGACGCAGCTCTTCAACTGACTATCGAACTCCGCCGTCCATTTCAGCACCGAGCCGGCGTCCAAGCCGCAGAACTCGCCGATGCAGGCGGTTTTGCTCGGAAGCGCGAGCTCCAGCCGCCGAATATCCCTAAAATTCCTTAGAAAGTGAGCGGGAGAATAGGAGTAGTAACCGGCGTCCCGGCAAGTGCATCCTGTGGTGGAACTGAAAGCGCTCTTCGATCTGAGAACGCGCAGTAGAGATCGGAAGGGTTTAATCAGAAGCTTACTCGCGAAGGCAACAAGCGGATGACTGCGCTTGCTCATATTATGGCCGGTGGATCGGAAATCAAACGCTGGGCAGGTGGGAACGGATAAGAGAAGGGAATGGGTTTGTGGAATCAGAGAACGGAAACGTGTGCAGAGGATCGAGCAAAGAGACAGTGATTTGGCATCGCGCAATTTGTTGAAGATGAGCAACAGAACATCGTCCGGCAACCGATCAAAAACCGACAGGTCGTCGGAAACGGCACGGGCAAAGTTGGGATGAGGAACCGATGATGTGGACATATCTCGATCGGTTACGCAACTGGAGGATAGATTTGAGTAGAGGTATTTTGGATGATGATGATGATTGGAAGAATGTTGAACTTTATAGCAGCTTTGGAATTGACAAGAATTCAGAAATGGGAAGAAGGTCGTCTTCTAGAAGAAGTGAGAAAAATGGCATAGGCTGTGACGCAAGATCTAGGAAACGTGATTTAAGACTTCGGTATACAGACTTTATTCATTTACACAGAAAAAAGAAGTCCTTGTACAAATTGGGTTTGTACTCTTACATCTATAGTCATAATCGGACAGGAGTCAAACCAGACCTAAGAGGCTGGTCAACGTTGGGAACATTGACTAATGGGGCGTTTTGTGTGATCTGAATGTCGGTACTTGTGCTCCCCTAATCCTGGAGTCTATGAACTACCCTTCAAATCTCTTAGATAGTTAAATTCCACATTGGGAGCAAGACATCCCTCCTCTCCCCTAAATGTGTCTAGCGGGATTCGAACCCGAGACATCTGCTAGAACACGTTAACCTCCCATCCAGGGAGCTGGAATGGTTGGTTGACTAATGGGGCGTTTGAGATATATAAGTGCAACTTTGACCATTAATATATATAAGTGCAACAGTCAACATTTCACACATACCGAGACACAACTTTGACCATTAATATATATAATTCTCTATTAGTAAAAAATTTTAAAAAAATTAGTTTTTGAAAATTTACAATGAGACAAATTTAATAATATATTTTTCAAAAATATATATTAATACATCAATAAATAAAATGTAGTCAAAGTAGAACATGTGAATAGTGTAAAATTTCACATGTTGCATTTGTTTAAGAACGGATGTAGTATTATTCCGACCTACTACTCTTGAGAAGTTCATGACTCTATCCTCACACGGGGTCCGATCCGTGAGATCGATTTTGGCCCAGTCAACTTGTTGCGGTCCGTTTGGGCCCATTGTACCACACCCCCTTTTGTCTATAAATTGAGGGTTTTCACTCAACGTTGAGGATGCTTCTTTCCTCTCTCTAGTTACCCTATCTCTTCTCTTCTTCTCCTCCCTTCTCTCTAGAAAGCTTCTAACTTCATTAATGGCTACTTGAGCTTTGTTCTACAATGTAAATGGTGAGGAGAGTTTAGATAATGAAAGTGACTTGGACATTAGCTTGAAAAGTTTTGTGGTTTTCACTCTTTCGGGTTTCCACATAAATACCAAGTGTTCATACATATTTCTACAATTTTATACATTTATTATTGTTTCGTGTTGGATTTATCTCAACATGGGTGTTTGGATCTGTCTCTTAAAATGGCTTCTACTCCTTCAGGGAGCAGAAGTACTTCTTAGGGCTCCAAAATGTGACTAGAAGTCATTTTTTAAGGCGATGAAGACTAACTTCTAAAAGTTGATTCCGATTCTATCCCTTCTTTTTAAAAAAAAGTATAAGCGGATTCAATTCCAAACACCCCCTAAAAACATAAAATGTGTATAAAATGTTTATCACATTATAATTAATAATTTTATTAGTGCTCAATTCTTTCTTTAATGAAATTTCTACTTTCCTTTTATGGTTATCTTTAAATGAAGTTATTTTTTCTTACTTAGTAAGTTATCAATTTGCTCTATCACTCATAAGTAATTGTTGGGGTAATCGGCTCAATGTAAGATAAATAGACCCAAAAATCCGCTATGGCCCTCATACCGCGTGGTTGCACCCGCGCAGCTCGTGCCGCACGACATGATGTTCTTGGATGTTTCGTCTTGGCCATTGTTGGATGGATCTTAGCGCGCGGGGGGGGGGGGGGGGGGGGGAGGGGGGTCTCAGAATAATAGGCGGGAAAGCTAGGTTTTTGACGGGAAGTGCATTTAATGCACCAGATACGCAAGATTTTATGGTTGTGGGCTAGCGACTCAAGGTTCGCCACATCACCACCACCACCTACCCCATGATAGTATAAATAGAAACATTTATTTCATTGTTATTGATTGACAACTTGTATTCAGATAAATAACTATAGCTATTTTCTCTACTTTCTTCTGTATAGTACTCACATCTTAGAATAGAGGCTCAACGCTCGGCTCGGTAGGGCGTGCTGTAATTGTTCGAAGTCTTGAATAGAACTTGGCACACGTACCTCTCCATTCTCTCTTTCTATTACTTGTGCCATTAAAATAGTTGTTTAACCATCAAAATATATCCAACTCACTAAACTCCCACAGACGGCACCATTGTTGAGGCAGCGGAGGACGTAGTGCCCTAAGATTTTGCCGCACGAATGCAGCTTTCGCCTTTACCGTGTCCTTCTTAGAGACGCACTCCTCCCTTTGCTTCTTCATCCTCTTAGCCTCCATCAGAGCTTTTGTCGAATTGGGCGGACCTCGAAACAAAGCGGACAACTATCAGAACTTGGCGGTCTAGATCTCGAAGGTGTGAAGCTTGGCACGAGAAGGGACCTCCCAGGGACGTAATTGGCATTTGATTTGTTAGAAAAATCCCATCCAAAGTTATGGGCAGTTTGAGTCGCCAGTTTCTATCCAGCTCGAGCCAGCACCATGGGGGTAAGGTACTTCATGATGTGGTAGATGTTGTCGTGCTACACCGCCTTAATTGCCTCCCCAACTCCTCGGTGTCATGTGGTTCCTTGACCTTTGGAGGGTAACCATTCCACCTCACCGGCAGCTGACCGTCGAGGGACCTAACGAAGAGGAATTAGTGTTTCCATCCCTTGATGGAGGAAAGGCCCACTTTAAAGAGTCTCCGGCTGATGAGGCGGCTGATCGCCATGAACCCATTGACATTTTGAGGGGAATCTTTGAAGAAGTAATGAAGGAGATCCAAGCTTAGGTCCATTTTCTTCTCCTTGCACCGCACAATGGAGCTCGTAACCAGCCAGTAGGAGTTGGGCATGAACTGGGCGGGGAACACGTCATAGCGCCAGAAGATTTGAATAAAGAATGGATGGATCGAGAACCGCAGCCCGGCGATAACCGAATCCACGTGGACCATGGTCATTCCCGGGCGGCAGGTAGATTGGGATCTACTCCTTAAAATGGTCCGAGATGAAATGCCCCCATCCCTGGGTGTTGTCTTAGAGCACCTCGTGATGCGGCAAATCATCGGGAGGGCTAGCTTTATTGACAACCATATCATCATCAGAGAAGGGCTCATCTCCAGAATCATTTCCACCATCATGTGGGGCTTGGGGCACTTAATCTCGTGTGGCAGTGTCACTGGCATCCTCACGAACCATTTCGGCAACACCGACGGTGGACGAGCTTTTGGGGTCCCCAGAGGCTCGAGGATCTATCTCATGCTGGAGGAAGAGCTGACGACAAAGTTTCGGTGCGGAGAAGCTAGAGCAAACTAAAGAAAGGAAGAACAAATTTCAGAAACCCTGATCCAAGATCTTGAGGGGATATTTATAAGGGGGATTGCTGAACGAAGGCCCCCATACCACGCGGCTGCACCCGTGAGGCATGTGTCGCACAACATGATGTCCTTGGATGTTTCGTCTTGGCCATTGTTAGAGGGCTCTTAGCTAGCGACCTCAGGTTAATTGGCACGAAAGCTAGGATTTTGGTTGGACAACATTTTTTTTGAATGGAAAAGACTTAATTACCATTAATCAAATTGTTGGCTAATGCCGATACAATAAAAGAAGGAGGAAAATCAATCCAAGACTCCGAATCAGGCAAAGAACATGATGCCTTTGCTAGCAAATGGGTTAGTTTATTCATTGACCGCCTAATATGACTAAATGAAATAATCGAAAAAGATTTTACCAAGTCTTTAATGTCATCTCTTAACAGCCCCACCAAAGAGCAGCTCGAGCCATTAAGAATTTCAGAAATAGCTCCTGCGGCATCAGAATCAATTTCGACCGGAATGTCACCAAAATCTTTTAACCAACTCAATGCTTCTCGTTATTATTGGAAATACTCAAGATGTCATCCGGGAAGGTTATTATTGGAGAGTTGGTGATGGTAACTCAATAAACATCTGGGAGGAGCCATGGCTTTCGGATAAGGAGAACCTAAGGATTATTTCGGAGAAATATGAGGAATTGCAGAGGGTTGTGGTGGCGAATATATTTTCTACAGATCGCAGAGAGTGGGATTTTGATATTATTGATGATATTTTCGGGGACATGTATGCATCGCTTATTGGGCCGGTTCCGGGCCCAACATCTGAAACAAAAGCCCGGCTTCAACCGGCCCGGAGCCCGGGCTGGGCCGGGCCCGGTCCATGCCTAGTCGTATGTGCTTGACCGAATTGTGGAAAAACCGTGTGTTTAGGTCACCTCCCTGAAACCAAAATCCTTTGGCCCTTTGTCTCCAGAATATGTTTTCCTTCTCAAGCAGATCAAGGTATTCCATTGTCACCTTATGGAATTCATTAATTCCCCATGGGTCCCATCTTCTACGAAGGAAAGCGAGTGTTTTTTTAGAAAAAGCAATGTGTTTGCCATAAGAGCCCGACTTGTTATAACCCCACTGACCAACTGCTTTACCGCAAGTTGACACCTGACCCATAATCCCCAGATCACGTACTAGACCCCAGCTGCGAGCAACTATCTCCTTGCAATCTGTCTCTCTCAACCAAATGTTCTCGAACTTAAAGTTGTGTCTCCAACTGTTGGGGAATATCATCCTGGCCTGTTACTGTTCAGAGACCCAAGGCTCCACCCGGTATGGACCCCAGTTTGCGAGGCCCATTTAGGCCCCTCGGGCCCATTTAGAACCATTTAGGCCCACTCGGCCTACTTGGGGTGGTTTCGGCCCGTTAGGCCCATTAGGCTAGAAAGCCATCCCACCTCCCTTCTATAAATAGGAAGGCATGACTTCCATATTACGGATCTTTTCTTTGGCTCTTCTCTTTCTTTCTTTAGAAATAGTTTCAACCCTCATTAATGGAATTCCAAGTGATTTGTATTATGTAATTGGTGAGGAGAGCATATTAATGAGAAAGAGCGGGCTCGGACGTTAGCCTAAAAAGTCCCGTGGTTTTCTCCCTTTCCAGGTTTCCACGTAAAAATAGCTAGTTCATACACTTTATATTTATTTTTTACTTTGATACCGAATTCATAGTCCTTAATATCCAAAGTTTATGTTGGACTTTCGGATCTGTGGGACTAAACCTCAACACCTATGAAAGCTCTGTGTGGGGATAAGTTTCATAAAAAGAGCCATATGGTATTATGGTCACTAGGAGCCCCTTCAAGTGATTCAGCAACCGCTTTTCCAAAAATGTCAAGCCAGCTTTCGGAAACTAATATTCTTTGAAGTTTTTCCTCTACCCAATTCGGAGACCCTCTCCAGCGTTCCCAGGTGAATTGATATCTGTTGAAGGAAAAGTTCTTCAGACCACTAGTCCACACAGTTTCCCGAAAACCCCTCAAAAGCCAAGGAGGATGAGGAACCCGACCTCTCTTTTCAGAAGCAAATATCAGATCATTAAAATCTCCCATTACTAGCCACGGTTGATCAGCTCCCAGACTTAAGGATTTAAGAATATACCAAGATTCCCTCCTTCTAGGTCACTCTGGACATCCATAAAAGCCGGTAAATCGCCAACGAGGCACTCCATCTTCCAAATTAATATGTGTGTCAATAAATTGGTTTGAGGACCCATTGATTTGGATCCACACACCCTCCCTCCAAAACAAAGCCAACCCGCCTCTATGACCATCACTGACTACCGCAAAATAATGATCCATGCCAATTTTGCGCATAACCCATTCAATTTTATTAATATCAATAAAGTTTCCATTAGAAAAACCACTATTGGCCTCTTCAAGTGGACCATATATATATATATATATATATATATATATATATATATATATATATATATATATATATATATATATATATATATATATATATATATATATATATACACATACATATATATATATATATATATGTATATGTGTGTGTGTATATATATATATAAATATATATATACATACATATATATATATATACACATACATATATACATACATATATATACATACATATATACATACATATATATACATACATATATATACATACATACATACATACATATATATACATATATATATATATATATATATATATATATATATATATATATATACACACACACATACATATATACTTTGTATATATTATACTCCCTCAGTTCCGCTAGAAGGTTCCCGTGAACGGTTTACGATGCTTGACTGTCGATAAAGCAACTTAATCCCTGTTCACAATCTGTCTATTTTTAGTAAATAAAATTAACATATTCAGAAAGTACATTAAAACCGCTACAAAGCCTGATAAAAAAAAATTAAATTTGGCAAAAATTTGATTTATAAAGTAAAAGATTAAAACTGATTTATGTTGACCATGAGAATAGTGGACGGGAACCTTCTAACGGGACGGAGGGAGTACATTGTAATCCAAAAAATTTGAAAACGAAGCTTGAATACGAGTTTTAGAACAGTCAGGTGCGACCAGAATCGCAGTCCGGTCAAGTCTGTTTGAGGGCCTTCCGAGTCAAACTTTTTGATGAAATTGTTTGAACATGTTTTTCATGAAGTATAGAACATTAAAAAAAGATTAGATTAAACTGTAATCGGAAAGTCTGTTAAATAAATCATTGAAAACACAACGCTTTATGTAAAGTGCCATGTTTGTCAATAATTGATCTAACTGGCTTAAAGCGCCATGTTTGTCAATAATTGATCTAACTGGCTTAGCGATTGGATTTGAACTGAAATTTTGTGTGGATGTTCTAAACTTCATGAAGAACACTATCAAAAAATTCATGAAAAAATTCGACCCCAAAAGTCCTCAAACGGGTTTTCCGAACGGCGTTCCCACCGGTTCGGGCTGATCACATCATTTCTCTAGGATGCCATGATATATGATGCGGTGCTTCGTTTCAATTCCATCGTAATTGGAACTCTAATCCAAAATGTTTTTTCTTTAATTTATTTAAAAGTTTATGTGTTTGTAATTCGTACAAATTGTGTTTAGGTATAATTTTTTCTTGGGAGAACTATCAAATAACCCTCGATTGAATTTTTAGCTAAAATTTGGTATGAGTAACTAGACTTAATGAAGAAGATGCTCAAAAAATTTCATCAAAAAGTTCCACCGGAAACCGCCCCAAATGACGACGCCAGACAGAGCCTACTATAAAAAGACTTATTTATACTTTTTATGAAAGTTTGAGGGTTTATTTGGTAGTTCTCCCTGACCAGATACTTACTCGGCATCGTAATAGATTGCTTTAGTCTTACATCAAGGGAAAACTTGTTATAAGTCATCTTGAGCTAAAATATAAAAGGGACTCACAACTCATTTTTAATAAGACCAAGTCTAATTATGAAGTGCTCCGTAAGGTGAATAAAACCATATATTACTCGTACAAAAACATTTAGAAATGAATGAGAAATTGTCGCCTAAAGTTCCATCGAGGCCACATTCGGGTAAGAAATTTCCTACACCGAAATGTTCTGGCAAAGTTGAAGACTTTTTATAAGATAACCTTTGATATGGAATTAGTCCCGAGAAAATTGCCATGGCTAAGACAAAAACATAGGCTTTTTCCTAAAATAGGCCTCAATGTTTGGTTTTCCCTAAATAGTACTAACCATTCCATTTTTACCCCTAATTGAATTAATTAATGAATTAACTCAATTAATTGCCCCCCCCCCCCTAGTTTTCTTGCACAATCAAGGCAGTCCGTCGGTGGCGGCAGTGGTGGCAGTGGCAGTGGATTCCGGCAGCGGATTATTAAATTGACCTAAATAATTGCCCCCCTAGTTTTCTTGGTCCAAAAGGTGAAATCTCTCACCCCAGGAGCCCCCCATACCCCGACCCGACAGGATTTTTGGGAGGATGTTAATCACGGTGACTCAGTCAGCCCAATGATGGTAGGCCTTTTTCCCGTGCGCATCAGAGGCCCAACCTTATTTCAGGTTCTGTGACCTCCACACGGCCGCTGCGGGTTTCGAACCTTAGTCACTTGGTCCAAATTTCCCAGCACTGAACCAACTGAGCTACCCGTACGGGTCCCCCCCTAGTTTTCTTGCTCAACCAAGGCAGTCTGTCGGTGACAATTATTCATATTTTAGGAATAAAAATATGATAGTCCTATTTCTGAATATACAATCATTCTTAGTCCTATTTAGGATACTTTCTGTGTTTTAAAAACGTTAGGGCTGGACCTACTCATGACCCACTTCGATAGTGACTAGGATTTTACATGGTAAGCCGGTCGGGCACTATCACGTGATCTTGATTTTGTCGGATTAATCTCGGGCTCTCGAGAACCCGACTCAAACTCTTGGGAGAAGTAAATGTGAGTCACTTATACAATGTAGAAGTTAATTGCTCTCGTAGCGTATTCCAACTTAGATTATATTGCATGACATCCACACTAAATTGAAGTGTGTTCATCATTTTAATCAAGACTTGTGCAGATTCTGTAAGATTTTTGTAGACTAAACATAGTTTTATATGTATTCATGCTTCTCAAATCTAGCTTTAACAGTTGTGATACACAAAAAAAAACTTTTTTGTAAGTCATTAGGAATCAATTATTTCTTTAAAATATGGCGACCTTTCAAAACAGTGTTTAATAGATGAACTCTTTCCTCACGCTTACAAAGAGTTGAAATTCAATTTCAAACTCAGACTTTTGTCGACATTTTCATGTATGAATGTTTCCAATATCCTTAGCATCAAGATCTTCTTAGTCGTCTACATCAATAGAACATCTATTAAGGACCGTTGAACTTTAATTAAGGACCATTAAGTGAAATTTATTATTTTGGATACACAAATGATCAGGTCCGAACGTTCGGACCTGATCCTCCGTCCGAACGCCGTCGTTCGGGGCGGTTCCCGATCAAATTTTTTATGATTTTTTTATGGTATGTTCTTCATCAAATCTAGTTTATCCACAAAACAATTCAGCTCAAAATTCGATCGGGAAGACCTTCAAATGATTTTTTGAAGCTGACTGTGTTTTTCTATGTATAATTTGGCACAGTCAACTTCAAAAAATCATTTGAATGTCTTCCCGATCGAATTTTGAGCTGAAATTTGGTATGGATAAACTAGACTTGATGAAGAACATACCATAAAAATTTCAACAAAAACTTCCACCGAAAACCACCCCGAACGGCGTTGTTCGGACGGTGCCTCATGTCCGAACGTTCTGACAGGATAAGTTCTCATTTTGGATATTCGTTTACATTGAGTTTTACCAAGGAGTATATGTAAAGTTTTAAAGATTCCCCTAATCTATATTAAACCGTGGTGCAAAATGGTGGGTTATACGAGCGTGTAAAAACGGGCGTGAACACTGAGATCATGTGTATTGAGCATTAGAATTTTGCAATTAAAAATTTAAAAACTTCAAAAGCTTATTTGAGCATCAAGAAATCTTCATTGAGCAATGTGTTAATGTGTTATCTACACATTGAAATTGTGTGAGAAAGATCCAATCATATCTAGTCATGTGAGTTTCGTCGCCATTGATGATATGACATTTTAAAATGAGCATAACACCAATATAGAATGAGTAGACATAATTTACAAAATGAGCATTAAAAGTTGAAAAGCTAATTTAAAATCTCTAATGTGCTCAAATATTCATTTGTGTATATTTATTTCTTTTAAGCGGTATATCCGTTTGAGTTTAACATAAAGCCCATTTTTATAATATGCACATATAATAGATTTATTCTTAACAATTTACGAAACTATCATTAGACTCTGTGATGGAGTATATGGCCCAGGGACCCCCGGCCCACATACTTCCTCTACTACAATCAGGCCCAACAGGCCCAAATGGGCCAAGCCCAGAAAAATGGAGCTCTAAGCAGCCCACAATACACAAAGGGGTGCCTTCGGCCCCATGGCCGAAGGCTACCAGTGACGGAATCGAGCTCAGAAACATCACAGGAGAACAAGGCTTGAAAACCAAGCCTTCGGCAACTGCAGCCCTCGGCAACTGCAGCCCTCGGTTAGAAGATGCATCACACGAGAACAAGGCTTGAAAACCAAGCCTTCGGCAACTGCAGCCCTCGGCAGGTAGGAGCCCTCGGTTAGAAGAGGCATCACAAGAGAACAAGGCTTGAAAACCAAGCCTTCGGCACCTGCAGCCCTCGGCAGGTAGGAGCCCTCGGTTAGAAGAGGCATCACAGGAGAACAAGGCTTGAAAACCAAGCCTTCGACACCTGCAGCCCTCGGCAGGTAGGAGCCCTCGGTTAGAAGAGCCTTCGGCCCAGCACCCTTCAGCCGAAGGCATCCACCTCGACAGAATATCCTCTTCACATACGCCTGGATCACCGTACCAAGTACAAACGTCACATCCAACCACCGCATTTAATGCGGCCACATGTGAGTGCCAGTGCCACCCCGGTCGAGGTGACCCCTCGACCACCAGAAAACTTGCACGTGTCCTTATCTAGCATTTATTACTACTATAAATAACACCCCTTTCCCTCATTGTAAACCACGCTTAATACATATCGAATATACACTCTCTCTCTTACTTGTTTGCTCTGACTTCTCTCTAGTTATTCTCCGCAATAACCCCTCGGATAAGCTACCCCCCGGGTACACTATCCATCACTTGGTGCTCTCGTTGAGAGGTCGAACGATCAAGTAAGAAACCCTCCCCCTTCGCCAAACACTAGCCCTCTACCAAAATGGTGAGAACAACATGTGCCAACTCCAAAAACGTAGAAGACAAGAACCTGGCCCTCGGCGACGTCAACGCCCCCGAAGCCTCTCACAAGGCTCCCGAGGGCGGTGTCATCGCTGGGCTGGAACAGGCGGCTGTCGACCTACGCCTTCATATAAAGCAGAATGCCCCCGATGCCCGCCTCAGCATCGAGGCCAAGAAGAAAAACCGGAGCGATGACCAAGTCAGCCCTCCGGTCCTCACCATCGACGATCATTCGGCACTCTCTGCCTTCATCCAGACGTTAACTCAGAACCCGGGTGCCTTCGGCACCCTGGCTCCGGCTCAACCCCAGGTTGGGGAGAACGTCGTACTTCCCCCTCTGCCACACCCCTTCGGAAACCCCATCCCTCGGGTTAGGAATGACGAAGGGGTAGTGGCCCAAGACACGGCCTCCCAGGAAGTTCAGTCCCGGGACCACCACAATGACAACAGAGAAAGGCCCCGCACTTCCGCCCTCAATCGGCTCGGAGGGGGGCAAGACCGCCGAGGGCCCCAAGAAAGCGGAGGGTCTGTCTCGAGGGCAGACGAGGAGCGTCCCCCTCGGGACAAAGGCAAGGCACCCCTTCATGCCGACGATGCTCGCCACCAGATCAACCAGGCCCACTCGGCCCGGGTTCGTTCGCAGGGGGCGGAGACCCTCCCGAAGGACCCCCGGGACGAAATTATTGCGGCCCTCCAACGCCGACTTGATGAAATGGAGGCCGACAAAGCTCACGCCACCACCTCCACCCCTCATTCAGACCTCAAATACGAGGCCATGATGGCCAAAATGGAGGAATTACAGAAGAAGGTAGCCGAGGGCTCCGGGGAACCCATCATCCAGCTCCGGACCCGGACGCCATTCACCCCAAGGGTATTGGCGGCCCAAATCCCAGAAAAGTACCGAGGGCAACTCATCAAGCCCTATGAAGGAAAAACTGACCCCCAGGAGCACTACAACAGGTATCAAAACAGCATGATGATGGGGGCATCAGATGAATACTTATGTCGTTGGTTCCTTTCCACCTTGGAGGGACCAGCATACAAATGGTTCAATCGATTGCCCGAGGGCAGCATTGACTCTTGGCAAGATCTTGCCCAACGCTTCCTCACCCATTTTGCCGGAAGGAAGCGCGCGAGAAAGCACTTCTCCCAGCTCCTCTCCGTCAAGCAACAACCTGACGAAACACTTTGGTCCTTCATTGACCGGTGGATGAAGGAGACAGACGAGGTCGAGGGCGCCGACGAGCGTACCCTCCTCATCCTCTTCCAGGGGGTTCTCCGCAGCAGCCCCTACGCACGGAGCCTCTGTAATACCCGACATAAATTTAAGAGGATTAATAGTACTACTCATACCAACAGAGGTGCATCTCCTTTTAAGGGAGCTCATCACCCAAGAACTCCAAAGTTAAGCGTGCTTGCACGGGAGTAGTCTTGGGATGGGTGACCCCCTGGGAAGTTTCTCAGGGCGCGCATGAGTGAGGACAAAGTGTGCAGTAAAGGCTCGTGGTGGTTTGTGGGGACAGTACTATTGGTCCGGAGTAACTACCTCGGGTCCGGTGGGGCCGGGGTGTTACAGGTGGTATCAGAGCAACCCTGCGACAGTGTGCTGACCCGTTAGATATCGGGCGGGCACTTAGCGGGGCAAGATTCTGGGGTTTTATTGAGATTGGTTTAAGGGCGCAACGAGGACGTTGCGATCCTAAGTGGGGGTGATTGTAATACCCGACATAAATTTAAGAGGATTAATAGTACTACTCATACCAACAGAGGTGCATCTCCTTTTAAGGGAGCTCATCACCCAAGAACTCCAAAGTTAAGCGTGCTTGCACGGGAGTAGTCTTGGGATGGGTGACCCCCTGGGAAGTTTCTCAGGGCGCGCATGAGTGAGGACAAAGTGTGCAGTAAAGGCTCGTGGTGGTTTGTGGGGACAGTACTATTGGTCCAGAGTAACTACCTCGGGTCCGGTGGGGCCGGGGTGTTACAGCCTCATCACCGACCCCCCAAGATCATACCTCAGAGCACTCCAGCGGGGGAGCCTATACGCCGACGCCGACGACCTCTACTCCTTCAAGAAGAACAAGGGCCAGCCCTCGAAGAAGATAAACAACACGCCGGCCCCAAATGTGCCCTCGGCCGGAGGCCGAGACCATGGAAGCCACACCCAGCAGGGCCGTAACGAACGCCAATGGCGCCCTCGGCTGGACATGCCGAGGACTCCCCTCACGCACCCGGTGAGCACTATCCTCAACTATGCGGAAGAGCAGGACCTTTTCCCCAAGGACCCTCGATCGGCGAGGGAGATCTACGCCATCCACCAAGGCGGCACTTATTGCCGTTACCACAAAAGCACCTCCCACAATACAGACGATTGTGTCTCGTTAAAGAAGGCTATTGAACTCTTAATTCAACGGGGTGAGCTCCACCAATTCATCAAAAATGCCCCAAGGAAAAACACCGGGGAGAACACCGATAAAGAAGAAGGGGACATCGCAACAAAGAAACATGAAATCGGGAGGCTCAGTGACGGAGAGGAGTTCGAGGAGCCCCAACCGAAGAAGCGCCACCTCCGCTAATCATGTTCCTCACCTTCGGCGTTAGTCTCAGCCTTGGGCCCTCGACCTCGAGGCACATTACCATCCCCTCGGCCTAGAGCCCTCGGCCTTGAGCGGTGAATCTTAACAAAGCCGTTGTCAAACAACGCACCCCTTGTATTTCACTTATTTCTATGAATTTAAGTAAACTACAACACAATCCAGACATCTTATCGGCCCCTTCGAGGCCAAATGCCCAGGTATGGCCGATGGTTTCTAAAGACGAGGGGCCTGCAAAAGGCCCGCGTTTTTGGAGCGGGACGCTCGCCGCGTCGCCGGCGCGCAACGCACGGCGACAGGCCTGAAAGAATGGTTGAGGTGACGAAATCCCCAAACTTGGGGGTGAAACGGCAGTCGTCGGAAACCGACCAAGCCTAGCCTGCGCCGTAAATAGACGACGGGACCCCCCAAGGTTAAGGGACGGATCAGCGCCGGGGGACTAACAGACGAACCCCCGGACGGATCACTTGGACCCCCTTCCGGCCAAGGCGGGGAAGCAACCCCCTCGGCCGAAGCCTAGAAGAAGGAACACACATCAGGAGGACTAACATACGACCTCCTGGCACAATCAAGGGACGGCCCAGCGTCGGGGGACTAACAGACGAACCCCCGGACGGATCACTTGGACCTCCTTTCGGCCGAGGCGGGGAATCAACCCCTCGGCCAAAGCCTAGAAGAAGGAACACACATCAGGAGGACTAACATACGACCTCCTGGCACAATCAAGGGACGGCCCAGCGCCGGGGGACTAACAGACGAACCCCCGGACGGATCACTTGGACCTCCTTTCGGCCGAGGCAGGGAATCAACCCCTCGGTCGATGCCTGAAAGAAGGAACATACACCCAGAGGACTCCTGGAACTATCAAGGAAAGGCCCTCGGCCTCAATTCGATTCCACGTCACCAATGGCCCTCGGCCTTGGCGTGATCCCACATCACAACGGCCCTCGGCCTCAACATCAGACGACCCTCGGCCTCAACATCAACAACGTCCCTCGACCTCAGCATCAGAACGGCCCTCGGCCTCAACATCAACAACGGCCCTCGGCCTCAGCGTGAGGACATCACAATGGCCCTCGGCCTCAACATCAGACGGCCCTCGGCCTCAACATGACTCTATGTCATAACGGTTTTGGCCTTAGCGTGATCTCACATCACCAACGGCCCTCGACCTCAGCATGATTCCACATCACAATGGCCCTCGGCCTCAACATCAGACGGCCCTCGGCCTCAACATCAAAAACGTCCCTCGACCTCAGCATCAGAACGGCCCTCGGCCTCAACATCAACAACGGCCCTCGGCCTCAGCGTGAGGACATCACAATGGCCCTCGGCCTCAACATCAGACGGCCCTCGGCCTCAACATGACTCTATGTCATAACGGTTTTGGCCTTAGCGTGATCTCACATCACCAACGGCCCTCGGCCTCAGCGTGATCCCACATCACAACGGCCCTCCGCCTCAACATCAGGACGACTCTCGGCCTCAACATCACCAACGGCCCTCGGCCTCAGCATGATTCCACATCACAATGGCCCTCGGCCTCAACATCAGACGGCCCTCGGCCTCAACATCAACAACGGCCCTCGGCTTCAGCGTGATTCCACATCACAACGGCCCTCGGCCTCAACATCACAATGGCCCTCGGCCTCAACATGACTCTATGTCATAACGGTTTTGGCCTTAACGTGATCTCACCTCACCAACGGCCCTCGGCCTCAGCGTGATTCCACATCACAACGGCCCTCGGCCTCAACATCAGAACGGCCCTCGGCCTCAACATCACCAACGGCCCTCGGCCTCAGCGTGATTTCACATCACAATGGCCCTCAGCCTCATTATCAGACGGCCCTCGGCCTCAACATCAACAACGGCCCTCGGCCTCAGCGTGAGGACATCACAATGGCCCTCAGCCTCAACATCAGACGGCCCTCGGCCTCAACATGACCCTATGTCATAATGGTTTTGGCCTTAGCGTGATCTCACATCACCAACGGCCCTCGGCCTCAGCATGATTCCACATCACAACGACCCTCGGCCTTCATCCCTCCGACATCTTTATTTGATGTCGGGGGCTATCATACAGGCCCATCGGCCTTCATCCCTCCGGCATCTTTATTTGATGTCGGGGGCAATCACACAGGTCCCTCGGCCTTCATCCCTCCGGCATCTTTATTTGATGCCGGGGGCTATCATACAGGCCCATCGGCCTTCATCCCTCCGGCATCTTTATTTGATGTCGGGGGCAATCACACAGGTACCTCGGCCTTCATCCCTCCGGTATCTTTATTTGATGCCAGAGGCTATCATACAGACCCATCGGCCTTCATCCCTCTGACATCTTTTTTTTATGTCGGGGGCAATCACACAGGTCCCTCGGCCTTCATCCCTCTGGCATCTTTATTTGATGCCAGGGGCTGTCATACAGGCCCCTCAGCCTAGCTTTCATCCCTTCGACATCTTTATTTGATGCCAGGGGCTATCATACAGGCCCTCGTCCTTCACCCCTCTGGCATATTTATTTGATGTCAGGGGCAATCACACAGGCCCCTCGGTCTCCATCCCTCCGGCATCTGTATTTGATGCCAGGGGCTCTCACACAGGCCCACCTAGCCTTGCACCCCTCCGTCACCTTTATTTGATAACGGGGGGTCCTTACAAGCTCCTCAGCTTTTTCATGCAGGATCTAAGGCTGGTCTTCGATATCCCCTCAGCAGACGGACACAACCACCGCTCAAAAATCTAGGCCGAAGGGTGCATTCCTTTTGCTTCATTCTGGGGGCATCCGGTGTACTCTTTTTCCCTCATTAGGATTTTTTTTCCCACAGGGTTTTTTCCTAATGAGGTTTTTTAACGAGGCATCTCCCCATTGTGGAACAAAAGGCATCACCCCCCGGCAGCTCCTGCTGAAGGCATGCATCACTCTACTCCTGTTTCCCTCGAGAAACTCTCGGCAAAAGGAGTGGGGGACTGGGGGACTCCCCTCGGCAAAACACGCAAATGTTAAAAATTTTCTATTTCTCAGCTACAGCAAGCTGAGGCAAGATCACAACGGCAATCTACTCCCCTCGACATGATGCTTTCGGCTTACAGAATGCCTCCGGCCACATGATGCCTCCAGCCACACAATGCCTTCAGCCACATGATGCCTTCGGCCACATGATGCTTCCGGCCACATGATGCCTCCGGCCACATGATGCCTTCGGCCACACAAAGCCTTCAGTCAACAAATGCCCTCGGCAAAGCACACAAATGCAGATCTCTCTTTACTTTACAAACTACAACAAAGAAACACATACGAGCAACACACTTACACTCCCTTCAGGAAGCTCTCAGCCCTCGACATATGGGGGAATTGAGAAAATGAGGCACCCAACAGAACAGGGAAGCCTTCGGGGAAATCACCACAGCTACTCCTTTTCCCTCAAGTACCTTTCGGCAAAAGGAGTGGGGGACTCCTGATGGAGTATATGGCCCAGGGACCCCCGGCCCACATACTTCCTCTACTACAATCAGGCCCAACAGGCCCAAATGGGCCAAGCCCAGAAAAATGGAGCTCTAAGCAGCCCACAATACACAAAGGGGTGCCTTCGGCCCCATGGCCGAAGGCTACCAGTGATGGAATCGAGCTCAGAAACATCACAGGAGAACAAGGCTTGAAAACCAAGCCTTCGGCAACTGCAGCCCTCGGCAACTGCAGCCCTCGGTTAGAAGATGCATCACACGAGAACAAGGCTTGAAAACCAAGCCTTCGGCAACTGCAGCCCTCGGCAGGTAGGAGCCCTCGGTTAGAAGAGGCATCACAAGAGAACAAGGCTTGAAAACCAAGCCTTCGGCACCTGCAGCCCTCGGCAGGTAGGAGCCCTCGGTTAGAAGAGGCATCACAGGAGAACAAGGCTTGAAAACCAAGCCTTCGGCACCTGCAGCCCTCGGCAGGTAGGAGCCCTCGGTTAGAAGAGCCTTCGGCCCAGCACCCTTCAGCCGAAGGCATCCACCTCGACAGAATATCCTCTTCACATACGCCTGGATCACCGTACCAAGTACAAACGTCACATCCAACCACCGCATTTAATGCGGCCACATGTGAGTGCCAGTGCCACCCCGGTCGAGGTGACCCCTCGACCACCAGAAAACTGACACGTGTCCTTATCTGGCATTTATTACTACTATAAATAGCACCTCTTTCCCTCATTGTAAACCACACTTAATACATATCGAATATACACTCTCTCTCTTACTTGTTTGCTCTGACTTCTCTCTAGTTATTCTCCGCAATAACCCCTCGGATAAGCTACCCCCCGGGTACACTATCCATCACTCCGGTATATAAAAATGAGAAAAATAATAAATTTTAGTTTCATGATAATTTATAATTTATCATTCTTGAATTAGAAAATTAATCATATTTTTTATGGGAAAATAACTTTAAATAATACCAACTATCTTCCATGAACCAAGAATAACACGAACTTTAGAAATAACTTTTAATAATATCAACTATTTGAATATATATCAAAACTGATATATAGCAAACTTTCACTATAAAATCAGTTAATTAACGTATCAAAAACTAATATCAAAATATCAAATAACTGACTGTATTTCCAAATATCAATTATTTGATGATTTTATATTAGTTTTTGGTGTCTTAAGTGACTGGATTTCTTGTAGAAAAATGACCCTATTTTATTTTTGGTTTCATTCAGGTAGTTTGTATTATTAAAAGTTATTTCTAAAGTATATATTATTTTTGGTTCATGGAAGATAGTTGGTATTATTTAAAGTTATTTCCCATTTTTTATAATGTTTACTCATGCACATTTATTTTAAACACTATACTCATTTTAGTATAACACAAAATTCATGTTAATAATTAACACACAATATTAAAATAATCAAGAAAAAAATCTAGTAGATTAATAAATATTAATCTTGAAATTAAAAGAAGAAAAAATTGATAACTAAAATATTTTACAATTCGCAATTTAAGAAATATTTAAAATATAAAGGAAGGCTGATTACAAAAAGAAAAAAAAAACTAGATTTCAAGCCCGTGCGATGCACGGTAAGATCTTACATTTTACTCATTATTTCATCACATTGAAAATGTAAACAAATTGGAGTTTTTTTTTACATTTTACTCATTATTTCGTCACATTGAAAACAATTTTTAATTGTTATATGAACATCTAGATTACTTTATTATGCATTTCAAAATAATATTTTTCTAATATTTCTCTTTCAACTTGGTATGAAATACATATTTTTAAATTTTAATAGTGAGATCTTACATTTTACTCATTATTTAGTCACATTGAAAATGTAAAAAATTGGTGTTTTTACGCTTTACTCATTATTTCGTCACATTGAAAACGTCATTAATAAGGACATTTTTAATTCTATTAAAATTTTCGTGTTTGATTTGGTCCGAAGTAATATGATCTGATATATGTTTGTTTTACATTTTATGTTTCCTATTATTATTATTAAAATTTGATTTGGTCTGGTCTAGTCTGGAAATAAAATCAATCTAATTAAAAACATGCTAAGACTAAATAAAATTAGGAATTTGTAAACATACAAAGATTTCCTAATTTGAATTAGGAATCTATTTCAAAAGTGAGAACATGTGTAAATTGTAGTTGTGAAAATAAAGAAATGAAACAACCAAACATATTTACTGTTTGGCTAGGCCAAACGTATTTACTTGTGAATACACACACACAGATATGCATGCATGATATCAGTTTTCATCCTTATTAAGGATGTTTTTACTTGGACTGTAATTTGCTGGTCTGGTCTGGTCTAGTCTGTTCTGTTTTGGTCTGGTCTGGTCTGGTCCGGTCTGTTTTGGTCTGGTCTGGTCTGGTCTGGTCTGGTCTGAAATTTTATTTTTATATTTTTTGCATAAAGATTTTAGTTTTTATATATATTATAATCCATAAATAATTATATTTTATTGATTTATAATTACAAATAACAATAACAATAACAATAACAATAACAATAACAATAATAATAATAATAATAATAATAATAATTAGGGGTGTGCACTATTCGGTTTAAACCACAAAACCGGATCGACCCGGGCCGGAAAAATTGGAACCGGATCGAACCGGAATGATATCTGGTCCGGTTCGGTATGGTCCGGTCCGGTTTTGAACGGGTGCACACCCCTAATAATAATAATAATAATAATAATAATAATAAAAATAATAATAATAATAATAATAATAATAATTAAGGATGTGCACTATCCGGTTTAAACCGGAAACCCGGACCGAACCGGACCGGAAAAACCGGAATCAGATCAAACCAGAATGATATCAGGTCCGGTTCGGTACGGTCCGGTCCGGTTTTGAACTAGTGCACACCCCGAATAATAATAATAATAATAATAATAATAATAATAATAATAATAATAATAATAATAATAATAATAATAATAATAATAATAATAATAATAATAATAATAATAATAATAATAATAATAATAATAATAATAATAATAATAATTATAATAATAATAATAATAATAATAGTAGTAACAATAATAATAATAATAATAGTAATAATAATAGTAATAATAATAATAATTATTATTATTATTATTATTATTATTATTATTATTATTATTATTATTATAATTATAATAATAATTATAATAATAATAATTATAATAATAATTATAATAATTATAATAATCATAAGAATAATAATAATAATAATAATAATAATAATTATTATTATTATTATTATTATTATAAGAATAATAATTATTGTGATAGGTGACCCCCTGGGAAATTTCTCAGGGCGCGCACGAGTGAGGACAAAGTGCGCGGAAAAGGCTAGTGGCGATTTGTGAGGACAGTACTAGTGGTCAGAAGTAACTACCTCGAGGCCTACGGGACCGGGGTGTTACAGTGATTGGGATGGGACAGGGCTTGTGGTGGTGGGGCGTGGCTAGGCTGATGGGGTGGGGCAGGACCAGAATGATGAGGGCAGGTCTAGGGTGATGTGGGCTGGGTTGGGGTGATGGGGTAGTGCAGGGATGTGGTGATGGTGGTGGGGCAGGGCAGGGGGAATTGCGGGGACAGCCGCCATTGTGGCGGCCGGCTGTGGTGGTGGTCAATGATTAAGGTGGGCCGCGTCACTAAATGAAAATGACCACAATGACATGAGTTAGGGCTACAGTGTCATGAACGGTGGCTATAGTGACACAGGCAGTTGCTAATGTGACACAGGCGGTGGCTATAGTAACACGGGCAATGGCTATAGTGACGCGAGCGGTGACTATATTATAGTGACACGAGCGGTGGTTACAGTGACATGGATGGTGATTACAGTGACATGAGTGGTGGTCACAGTGACACCGGTGGTGATGACTGTGACATTTGATAGTGACATTAAAATTGAATAGTGACATAAAAATTTGGCAATGACATGAATATGACCTTTTTAGTCACATTTTTGTTCAAATGTAAAAGTAGTTACATTTTTAGAAATAAGCCTTGATTTAGTAATATTCACGAATTAACTCATCATACATTTCCACTTTATTCTCATTCCTTTAATATGTGTGTCAAGTCAACGTGGTAAGTTTTTTTTTTTGAGATTGAGGGAGTAATAATTTAGAAACAATTGTATGAAGATGCAGAAAAATATGAAGTATTAACACAATTGCAAATCTGGGGCTTAGAATTTTAATCATGATCTCGACATTGAGTATACAAGAATAAAATATTACATTTAGGAAATGGGACACTATTATTACATTTTTTATATAAATAATTTTGAAGACAAAATAAACAGCAATTTGGTTGATTTATCTGTTATTTTAAGGAACTGGTTTATCTATTAAGTGGGCAAAACAAAGATACTTCATTTCTTCAATGGAATGTAATAAAAAATAAAAAGTATAAAAATAATCAAAAAAATACTATGTGTATCGTTGGTTATTAATTGTTGTGGTTCCAATTAATGAATTTAATAATTATCAAATACTACCTCGGTACCCCTAATATTGAGACGGAAGAGAGTGATGTGATTTTTTGAAAAAAGTAGAATCATGTGGTTGATAATGAGTTGATAAAGTGGGAATAAAGAATGAATTAGAGTCACAAATGTTTAGGGGTGGGATCGGTCCGACCGGGTCGGATTTTTGCTAAACCCGGATATTACCCGTAAGGTATCGGGTTATGAAAATTAGGGACCGAAAAAAAGCTCACTATATTCGGTCCGAGTTGGGCTTTTTGTAGTCCGGGTTCGGTCCGGGTTCGGGTTGGGCCAGTTAAAGCCCGAATGTGAAATAACTCCTATTTCTTTTATATTTTAAAATCCATTTTCAAATAAAATTAATAAAAAGTACAAACCGCAAATAAAATTAATAAAAAGCACAAATATTAGTCTCCAAAATCACCAAGAATTCAAATCAAAAGAAGACAATTGTCATAATATTTTGTTTAAGATGCATAAAAATAAATAATATAGGAGTTCTAAAAATGTTATGAAATAAAATTTATGGATAAAAATGTGACTAAAGTTCCTATAAATATGTTTTCATGGTCATTACGGTAAATAAATTGAACATATTTGTAGTCACTAATAGTTATTAAGTCATTTTTTCATTCATCATGATTATAATCATATATTAGGAATTAATTTATAAATTATATTGGTATATTATATTGATTTTACATTAAAGCTAATTGTTTCGGGTTTTTATCGGTCCGGGCCGGGTTATAGATTTTAGGGCCCATTAATGAGCCCGCAATTTCGGGTTTGGTCCGGGGTTCTTTTATCCGGGCTGGTCAAAAAGAAAAAACCCGGACCGATATCATAATTCGGGCCAGGCCAGGGCCGGTTTCCAGGTTTCAGTTCGGTTTTTCTCACCCCTACAAATGTTACTAAATATGGTATGAGACGATAATAGGGAGACATCCAAATATGAAAAAATGGGACAATTATAGAGAGACAGTGGGAGTAGGTAATAGGTTTTGAAAGAGTTACTATGTGTATGGTTGGTTATTAATTGTTTTGTTTCTATATCAATATGTAATCAAAATAGAATCTAAAAAATAAATAAAAGGTATGAAGAATTAAAAAACTAAAAAGTAATTGCCCTACTAAAACAAGACTACAGGTTTATTATTCCCAAAAATGGGACTAAAGATTACATTTTAACTCTGATATAATTAAACCCACCTTCTTTCTGCAATTCATCCGCGATCCTTCCTCCCATGGACTGCAGCTTCCCCATCGATTATTATGGCCTCGCATCCCAGCACCGTCTGTCGTAGAGGCGGATGGCGTTTCCATGTGTTTCTCAGCGGCAGGTCTAAGATCGTTTTTGCACCCCAGAGTTTGGTGCTGCGCAAGCATCTGCATACCAGCCAGATGTCAGTGGCTGGGTAACAATCGGGTAAGTTGCCTTGATTCGGGTGATGCCGGGATTCAGGAACGAGGTATACCCCTGCAAATTTGGTGGTTGCGCATTTAATGCAGAAGATTTGGTGGTTGGGATCAAGCCATTCACAGCCTGCCACATCAATGCATCTAACTACTCATTGGCGGTATAACTAATAGCATTTATTTCATTATAACGGGTGGACAACTAAGCACTCTAATATTATAGCATTGTAATAGCTCGTAGCATAGCGAGAGACGAACGACCTCTCGGCTTTATAACTCTTTCAGTGCATTAAGACTTCTTACTGGGCCTTTCTTGTTGTTTCTGCATCTACTTCGATACTTCTTCCATTCGAAACCCTTGGGTCGTGTGTTGGGCCTACGGGTTGAAGGAATAAACCTTAACACTGGCACCATCTGTGGGAAACTGATCAAAAAGTTCTTCTAAACTAAGCTCTTAGCTGAGAAATCACTCTAAGCAACTAAAAACAAGTAAGATGGCAGGAAAACTCAATGGAGTGAGTTTCAGCTCTGATTACTCCAACCCCCCCCCCCCCCCCCCCCCCAGATCCCTCCCCCAGACGCCCCCTGGAGTGAAAATAGTAAGATGGCAGGAACAATGCAGGGAACTCCCGTGACCTCTCCGAACGACTGTCACGCAGTAGAAGAGCCCACCAGCAGGCGGCAGGCGCTCAGTGCAGCAGCTTGTGAACTCGTGGGGATTTCGGGGTACTCACTGACATGATCCTCCATGAGGTCCGACGGGATCCGAATGCCCTGTGGGAAATGGAAGACACCATTCACCGTTTGGTGGATGAATGGGAGGCAGAACGCATGTGTTCCGCAAACACAGAGCGTACACCGTTCTCCCCTCTCCATTCCATGCAGACGTTCGGTGAGCATACGGGCGAGAACGACGATTCTCGCTCCTTAGTCCACACTAGGATTGTCAGGAACACCCACTCTCCAGATATGGGGGCACCGGGGGAGCCAGGTTCTCCGGGGGCGCAGCAGCACGTGGTCCGAGACCGCACCCCGGTGATGCCCTGTAATGATCACGCGGCCCGGGTGCAGACCCTCGTGATCAACGGCCCCAGGCAGGAGGCCCATATCATCAACAGGCAGCGTGGCGCTGACGTCGTGCATATGGGGAATGCCTTAGCATTAATGACCCTCGTAACCCCAGTCACCGACCCATGAGATGCGATGCTCGTGGATCTTCAGAGGCAAATCAATGAGTTGAGCCGACGAGCGGATGCTGATCCAGCTCTGCCCGGGATTGCCCTATCTTCTCCTTTCTCCGCCAGGATCATGGCGGTGGAGATTCCCAGGGACGTTAGGCCGTCCGGCGCCCTGATTTACAACGGGTCGGAGGACCCTAAAGCTCATGGATCTGCTTTCTTTCCGGGCAGGACTTTCCATGCTGGGAACCTCCGACGAGGCCATTTGCCAACTATTCTTCAGTACCCTCAGGAGGGCAGCACAGGAATGGTTCGGGCAGCTCAGTCCCGAGTCCATCGACAGCTTTAAGCAATTGTCCAGACAGTTCATGACGCAGTTCACCTCCAGCTCCACGCTGAAGGAGCACTTCAGCTGGTTGACGAGCGTACGCCAAGCGAAGGAGGAAAGCCTATCCACCTTCCTTGTGAGATGGAGGGATAAGACTCTGAAGGTTGAGGACCTAACAGAGTGTACAGGCATCACCCTCTTCACCAATGCACTTATAACCGGGGACCTTTACCTGGATTTGAAGAGGAAGCCCGGAAGCAGTTATGTTGAGGTGCTAGCCAGGGCACAGAAATATGCGGCAATCGAGGAAGAAATCGCCCAATGGGATGGGACGTCCATCCCTGCAAACCGCAAAATGTCGGACCGTCTGGGGCCAAATCCATCAGACCCCCCCCCCCCCCCACGCCTCGAAACAAAAAAGAAGAGGACGAGCGGCGCCTACGCACTGTGGGTGACACAGGATCAAGCTGCATACAGACGGCATACGGAGGCCGAGCATATCCCTCTGGCGTTCACGATGAGCCAAATCTTTGAGGCCATCAACGATAAGGGAATGCTCGAAGAGCCGCCAATTTACGGTGAGCCAATGGGCAGGAACCACAAGGTTTATTGTGAATACCACCGCAAGACCGGGCACAACACAGATCATTGTCGCAGCCTCAGGGCAGCCATCGATGAACTTGTCCAGAGGGCCTACCTCAGAGAGTTCACAGAGGAGGCGAGCTCCCAGAACCAGATGCAACCATACAAGAAGCCGCATACCTGGCGTCAGGATGGCCGGTGGGAGGTGGAGGTCAAAGATGCCGACTACCGCCATGTAGATGAATGGCCCAAGGGGACCCTCAAGTAGGACAGCCACAAGAAGCAATTGGAGATCAAGTTATTTTCAGTGGTGCGAAAACCGGGGATACCCCTGCGGAACGGAAAAGGGTTATGGAAGTACTCCTCTGTCCAGCGACAGGGACTATTCAGGTATCAACCATTTTCTTTTGCAGATCCAAACTGGACGACCGAAGTGACTGACTACCTAAGGGAAGGGACCTTTCCCTTGGACCCAGATGGTCGACCAGTGGGGAGGGGCGCCTGGATCAAGAGGCGAGCCCCGAGCTTCGAGGTTATGGATGGACAACTGTACAAGAAGACGTCCGGTGTGCCATACCTCAATCGTCTCCCGCCGAGCTAAGCTGCCGCAGTCATGAAGGAAATCCATGAGGGCGTCTGCCCCAGCCACCAGGGGCCTCGGACGCTAGCAGGAAAGATCATCCTGCAGGGATAATAATTGCTGTATAGGGTATCCAGGATATACGTTTGTCAGACGTTCTTCCTCCGCATAGTGGAGGGGCGCGCCGCCGGCATGTGGAATGTGGAGCACCTAAAGAAATTCTCACAAAAAAATCCTTCCTCCCAAAAAAAAGACGAAGGGAGAAAAATAACTCCCATGGCTAGGGAATCCTAGGGGATAGACCTATTCTTCATCAAGATCAACGGCCTCGCGCAGCATAAGACCGAGGGGCAGCACGGAGGACCGGTGAGAAGATGGTTGAGCGAAAACCAGGGAATCCTAGGGGATAGACCCGTTCTTCATCAAAATTATCGGCCTCGCGCAGCATAAGACCAAGGGGCAGCACGGAGGACCGATGAGAAGGTGGTTGAGCGAAAAACGAAGACCCTAAAAAAAGGAGGGGCATCAGGGAGTCCCGAAAGGGATAGACCTATTCTTCATCAACATCATCGGCCACGCGCAGCATAAGACCAAAAACAGCACGGAGGACCGATGAGAAGATGGTTGAGCGAAAACCAGGGAATCCTAGGGGATAGACATGTTCTTCATCAAGATCATCGGCCCCGCGCAGCGTAAGACCAAGGGACAGCACGGAGGACCGGTGAGAAGATGGTTGAGTGAAAACCAGGAAATCCTAGGGGATAGACCTGTTCTTCATCAAGATCATCTGTCTCGCGAAGCATCAGACCTTGCAAGGGGCAGAACGGAGGACCGGTGAGACGGTGGTTGAGAAAAAACGAAGACCCCTCAAAAAAGGGAGGGGCACCAGGGAGTCCCGAGAGGGATAGACCTGTTCTTCATCAAGACCGTCGGCCTCACGCAACACAAGCTCAAATGCCAGAGCTGCGGAGGACCGACGAGAAGGTGGTTGAACGAAATTAGAATACCATTCGCCTCGTTAGGAGTACAGAAGGCAAATCAGAACAAAAGAGATACACCAAGGAGAATACAAGGGAAGAATCAACTTGACCGCTGCCCGGAAGAATCATCGGTTGCCTTTAGCCTCCTCGGCCCGCTTCTGCTTGCCCTCCTCCTGCTTCTCCTCAAGGTACTTCAGAGCCCATTCATGAGCTTCGATGAAAGATGCATTGAACCCAACAGCTTTAGGATCAACGGAGGGAGGAAAGTGACGTTCAAAAAACGGAAATTGCCCGCCAAAAGTCCAATCATCCCCACAGTTGGGGCTCACGGGGAAGGAAAGGACGCACAGCTCCAATGCTCGGGGCACCTGGGGCGGCCAGCCAGCGCATCTGGAACCATTTGCCCGGGGACGTTTGTACCCACCACGAGATGAATGCCGAGTACGGACGCAGGAAACGCCCGCCTCCACAAGTGGCGGTAAACCAAGAACCCAGCGTGAGATGATTATCATTCGCAGTACGATCGGCCCCTCAGTGCCATCGTGTCTAGTGTACGGTCAGGCTCACTGTGCAGATAAAGTTCATGATCAAGACGAAGGATAATAGAGGATGCTCAAAATGAATCTTGGGGAGGACTGTCGTAGCAGAGACGAGCATCCCCACTTCAGAGGCCAAGGGCACGGAGACAAGCATCTTCCACCCAAATGTCGAGGGTCTAGAGAAGACCATCACGGCCAAGGACCTGGAAACGAGCATCTCCACTTCAGAGGCCAAGGGCCCGCAGACAAGTATCTTCCACCCAAAGGCCAAGGGTCTAGAGAAGACCATCACGGCCAAGGGCCTGGAGACGAGCATCTCCACTTCGGAGGCTAAGGATCCAGAGACAAGCATCTTCCACCCAAAGGCCGAGGATCTAGAGAAGACCATCACGATCAAGGGCCTCGAGACGAGCATCTCCACTTCAGAGGCCAAGGGCCCGAAGATGAGCATTTTCCACCCAGAGGACAAGGGCCTCGATAAGACCATCATGGCCAAGGGCCTGAAGACGAGCATGATCTCCACTTCAGAGGCCAAGGGTCCGGAGGCAAGCATCTTCCACCCAAAGTACGAGGGTCTCGAGAAGACTATCACGGCCAAGGGCCTAGAGACGAGCATCTCCACTTCAGAGGCCAAGGGCCCGGAGACGAGCATCTTCCATCCAAAGGCCGAGGGTCTAGAGAAGACCATCACGGCCAAAGGGCCTGGAGACGACCATCTCCACTTCAGAGGCCAAGGGCCTGTAGACGAGCATCTTCCACCCAGATGACTTTTATTCTCCACCAAAGATCATCGGCTTAGCGTGGTACGACCCCAGGGCTTAAGCTGTGTGGCACGATGAGAAGATAGTTGAACGAAGCAAGGGAAACCCAAGGACGGGAAACCCGCTCGTCGCCAAGAGGATAATCCTCCACCAAGATCATTGGCTTTGTGCAGCACGGCCCCAGGGCTTAAGCCGTGCGGCACGATGAGAAGATAGTTGAACGAAGGGAAGGAAACCCGTTCATCTCCAAAGACCGGTGAGAAGCCAACACTGAGGGCCGTGAGACGAGCATCTCCACTTCAAAGGCCAAGGGCCTGGAGACGAGCATCATCCACGAAGAGGCCAAGGGCCATGAGATGAGCATCACGGCCGAGGGCCGTGTGACGCGTAGCATATCCAGAACTGAGCCTACCAAGGCTGAGCATATCAAAGTCGTAACGTCCAAAGCAAGCCGATTCAGGTCTTTAGGGATTGATCTTCCTGATTAGCATGTCGAGCCGAGCATCCAGAAGGAAAATTCCGGAGGTCGAACAGCTCTAGGAACTCGGGCCGAGAATTGTCGCTGAGTATGACGAGGTCGGAGCGCCCCTGGGTCGTGCATGACGAGGCTGGACAATCCTAGGCCGAGGTTCTAGGGGTCTAACATCCAAAGGAAGCCGAGTCGGGTCTTTAGGGACCGATCTTCCTAAGCATGTCGAGCCAAGCATCCAGAAGGAAAATTTCGGAGGTCGAACATCTCTAGAAACTCGGGACGAGGATTGTCGCTGAGTATGACGAAGTCAGGGCACCCTCGGGTCGTGCATGACGAGGCTGGACAATCCTAGGCCAATGTTCTAGGGGCCGAGCGTCCAAAGGAAGCCGATTCGGGTCTTTAGGGACCGAGCTTCCTAAGCATGTCGAGCCGAGCATCCAGAAGGAAAATTTCGGGGGTTGAACATCTCTAAGAACTCAGGTCGAGGATTGACGCTTAGCATGACGAGGTCGGGGCGCACCTGGGTCGTGCATGAAGAAGCTGGACATATCAAGGCCGAGGTTCTAGGAATCGAACGTCCGAAGGAAGTTGAGCCAGGCATTCGGGGACCGAACGGCCCAAGCCCTCGCATATATGCCAACGACGACAGAGGATGAGCGCGGGCAAGAGTATACTTTCTCGAACAGATTTGCCTGCTCACTCCTCAAGAAGCTGGGGGACATGTGTTGGGTTAATCACCCTACGAACGTCCCCAGAGACAAACAACAGAGAATACCATCCCTCTAGACAGGAAGACGTACGTCCCCAACGGGCCGCCAAGGCCCGTTCACATAGACGACCGGGTACGGAAATCCAGTGAATAAGGCAAGACAGCCGGAGATCCAGAATACAGCCGGCAACCATCGCGACAAGCGCGTTGGCTAAAGGTAGTACGGCGGAAGCAGGTTCGTCCCCAAGGACAACCGTTATGGGACGTACATCAGGAGACACAGAGTGGCTCATCGACTTGAGAGGCGCCAAGGGTATTAGGTGGCGACGTACGTCGGATTCAATTCTACTTCCTTATGTCCCGCGCACGCTCAGAACATCAGAAGTGGGGGACTTGTGTTGGGTTAATGGCCCAACATGGGTTGGCCCATAAAACCCTCAAGGCCCACCCTACGAACGTCCCCAGAAGGCATGAAACGACGAGCTACCTTTCCGCTTATCCTGGCGAGGTTCGTCTCCAACAGGGCCAGGCCTCAACACCAAAGCCCAGGAGATGTCCGTATTCTAGCATCGGCGGATGCTTTGACCTAGGGGCAGCGGCTGACGCACGTCTCGCAGGACTCTGGGCCCAGCAAGAAACAGGAGGCAAGATCATGGGGGCGAACATCCCCACCCCTTAGTTGGAAGCCACGACCCCAGCAGGAAACAGGAGGCAAGCTCATGGGGACAAACGTCTCCACCCCTTGGCGGGAAGCCAAGATCCCAGCAGGAAACAGGAGGCAAGCTCATGGGGACAAACATCCCCACCCTTGGCGGGAAGCCAAGATCCTGGCGGGGAGCGCATTTAATGCAGAAGATTTGGTGGTTGGGATCAAGCCATCCACTGCTCGCCACGTCAACACATCTAACTACTCATTCGCGGTATAAATAGTAGCATTTATTTCATTGTAACAGGTGAGTAACTTAGCACTCTAATATTATAGCATTGTAACAGCTCGTAGCATAGCGAGAGACGAATGGCATCTCGGCTTTGTAACCCTTTCAGTGCATTAAGACTTCTTACTGGGCCTTTCTTGTTGTTTTTGCATCTACTTCGATACTTCTTCCATTTGAAACTCTTGGGTCGTGTGTTGGGCCTACGGGTTGAAGGAATAAACCTCAACTTTATGTATTATTATTTGCATACAATATTAATAGATGATGGTTTTAAAATAAATGCAATTTGTAAAAAGAATTAAAAGAAAATGTAATAAATATTAAGAACTCATAAATTGGAAGAGTCAAATCATAATGTTGATACTAAAAGTTTAGTAGATATTACAATTAAACCGTGTTATCCTAAATACTTGTAGTTGTTATCTTAATTTATACATTATTTTTTCAAAAATAGCATCGAAATCAAACTTATTTACAAAAAGACGACTAATAGTTAATACAATATAGTATAATAGTCATTTGTGTGTAAAAATTGAATATAAGCTACTATAACTAAGCTATTTCTACAATCACGACATTTAAGTGGCCACATTTTTATAAATAATATTCTGTATTTATTTTAGTTATAAACTCCATATAGAATTATTTCTTATAAATAACCGTAATTACATGTATTTACGAAATGCAAATGTAGCTTTTTTTGGGATTCACAAACTTAAATTATTGCCAACTTAAATAAAATATCAATTTGAGTTACATGTTTTTTGGAACCATTCCAAAACATCTTCAATTGAATTTGTTTCATTTATTTTATTTAATTTATTCCAAAATTTGACAACATATTAACAAATACTCTGTACTATCTAATAAGCTATTCATGACTCAAGAAATTCAAAGATCTGTTTGTTATTGTTTATTTATAATAAGCTACGCATATTGTCCAATGGTAGGCCCAAAACAAAAGTGGGCGTTAGAAACTCAAACCTAAACTTTGTCACATTATGGCTGAACTAAGTACACTTGAACTCTTAAATTCTTTGAATATATCAACATCCAACACCTTTGGGCTACTTGGGAAGTATGGATAGGCTACAACTCAACTACCATCTTTGTTTAGTCACCACACACATGCATAAACAATATAGAGAGTACTTCATATGTTCAAATGAATAAAAAAATACACCATATTAGAAACAAAGCATATCCAAAGTACCCATCATATACAGTAGACATCAAAACAATAAAGTTTTAGGGGTAACATGTGCAAAATGCACCAAAATGTGTATGTTTTACTCCGTAATACTTTTTTTTTTCACGTACCAATTCACATAGTTACTGAAATGTCAATTACATTTCTGATAAAAGAATATCAATTTACAGAGTCAACAAACGATTTAGTAACAAAATCTCTTCTCAAATTATTCTCCCTTTATACATGTGAAGTCAAATATCTAGTTACCCGTCATGACAATACCCACATGTTTGACATATCGGAGTATATAATAATACTCGTAGTCGGTAATAAATAATAGAAAACCCATTAAAATACTAAATGACTAATACAGTGACATTTATAAAATATTAGTACGCAACATAAATGATTGACGAATAATACTACGTAATAACATTATAACATTCATTCCTAAGTTATTAACAAAATAGTGCATATAATGTGTCAATAGAAACACTTAAATCAATAAGGTAGCTGGGATAGTGGTAGAACACCCAATTGCAGAAACAAAATTTGAAGAAATTAAGCTCAGAAATCAGAATCTTCAGTCGTCTCATGCTACCTCTTCCGGGTTTGAATGTCGCACTCCCGTCTGTCTCAGAAGTCGGGGGTTTGGGGTTCTAGGCGACTATGTCTCAGTTTTCAAGCTTGTCGCTAAATCATTACCTCAAATCCAGAAGCGGTTCATGGTAGCCATCATGAGGTCCAGTGGCTTGGATTGCCATCCGATTCCAGATGAAATCAACGATATCCACTTAAGTTGCCAAAGACATAAATATATGGAGTAGTTGGCTATCAGTATGAAAACCGAACAGTGAATTCCGACCCTTCCTCATGACAGTGGCAAAATATAACAGAGCTCTAGATTCAGTTATGTTGTGGTATGTTTCTTGTTGTTCTCCGATGGGTGACCAGCTCTGTTTGAGGTTCAGAGAATTCTCACTCCTGGCTTACACAAGGGCGTAGATGGAAGTCGTCAAATCGACTTGCCACCTTGCAGGTTGTTTTATGGCTAGGGACATCGGATTTGAGAACTCTGTTGAGCCGGAAAAGCACCAGCTCGTAGCTCTGAGGGTGGGCGCAAACAAATCCATCTTCTACAACTGCAAGATGGACGGCTACCAAGACTCGCTCTATGCCCATACCTACCACAAGTTTTACCGGAATTGCGAAATCTCCGGCACGATTGATGTCATCTTTGGTGATAGCACCGCCGTGGTTCAGAACTGCACCATTGTGGTCTGGAAACCGTTTCAAAGGCAATAAGTGGATTATGTTGTTCTAGGCGAAGAGATTTGACATTTGGGGAAATGGGAAGCCAGCTCAAAAATCTCATACCCGTGACTCTGACATCTTTTACACTATAGCAAGCGAATAACATTTCAACAGTTGGATTTTCAAAAGATCTTTATCAACACCATCAAACTATCAAACCTACTTCTATGTGACCCCGTAAACATTAAATTTTCAAAAGATCTGATTCATATATTGGTTTTGACATGTATCTTTAGGCGAGAATATTCACTGGTTTTCCACTCTAGTTTGTACTCCCTCCGTCCCGTAATTAACTTCGGTTTTGACTGGGCACGGGGATTAAGATAGTGGGATTTGTGTGATGGAGAGTTGTGCAGAGGAGAGAGAAATGTGTAAGAATGATTGTGAACCACATATTCTTTATCAAAAAAGGAAAGAGGAGATAAATTTGGGACGGACCGAAAAGGAAAGAATGAAGATAATTTCGGGACGGAGGGAGTATATAGTAAGATGGCGAAACGAGTGCAGTCATTGCCACTTTCAACAGCAGCCGTGGAACAAGAGTTTAGCGAAGCCGACAATGTCCTAATTAATTCTAAAATGAGGTTGAACGCGCAATCCTTTGAAACACTAATTTGCTTCCACGATTGGTTGAAAGACCATCATAAAACACAAAAAGTTAACATAACACCGGACTACCACTTCATGTATTGAAAGTTTAAACTATTCCGACTATAGAAACGACAACCGACTTTGAAAACAATTCCGACAGTTAGTTCATATATTTAAAGTTTAAACTATTTTCAATTGTAATTTATAAATGTGTAATACTTTAAAACAATGTAGTGTTTGAAATATGTCCACATTTGATTTTTTTTCAATGTGTAGCACTTGTTTCTTTTTTTAAAGGGTGTAACAATTGTTATTTAAAAAAAACAATCAAAGCCCGAATTAGCAGGGACCGAATCTGGGATTGGACCAAGACCCTTCTTACGAGTTTCACATTTGATGGACCGGGACTAGCCGATCTGGGACCAAAACTGAGATTGAGTCCACCCCTGCTTTCACTTAACTTGATCATACATGCGTGTGGCAATTGACCATATATCACTTTGGGACAGTATTTAGAGGCCCATTCACCATTGTCGACAATTTAGGATGTTTTTATTAGAACTATTTTCAATCCCAAATCAAATAAAACTTAAACAAACCAGATCAGACCTAATTTTCGTAGTTACAAAAAACAGAGACAAAACATTTACCAGATTAAACCAGACCAATTCAAACCAGACAAATTTAAACAAATCAAACCAGACCAACAAATTTCAATCCAAGTAAAAACATCACTTATTTGTAGAACGTAAACAAAAGATAAAGCAAGTTAAGTGAAAACATATAGTTGTATAAGGCATAAGCAATAACACTTTCATTTTCTCCCTTTTTCTCCTAAACCTTGTCAACTTTTCTTTTTTGGATATCCCACTAACTTTGTCACTTTCCTTCTTAAGTAAAACATTTGTGATTCCAGATAATTATCTCTCTTCAGCACAAATCTTAACCACACAACTTTTACTTTATTAATCCTCATGCCGATCAAACTTGGCAAGTTCTAAACTCTAAGGGTGTGTTTGGGAGTTTGAGGGTGAGGGAAGGCATTGAAGGAGAGTGGAAAGAAGGGAAGGGGAGGGAGATGGAAGGGATTCTCTCCTCTTGTTTGGGAGTTACAAATTTCAAAAGAGAAGGGTTTTGGAGGACATATAATTAAAATGACACATGTATTCCTTTCTCATTGTATAAACGTTATAATACATTGAATCCTAAACTTTTTTATTGTTTAGATTACTAGTTGCTTTGATTTTGTTTCTTGAAAAATTGTTTTAATATTTACATATATAAATATCATAAAGAGCAAGTTTGGTAATACCAAATTCGAAATAAAAAACTTATGAAAATAACAAAATCGGTTTATTATTATATAATTTAGCGCACAAAATAAAAAATTACGTATTTAATGAAAAAATGACTAGTAAGCTAATAAGTAAAAAAACGTCAGATTTTTTTTTAAAGAAAGATTTCAGGGAAAGTTATAAAAGAAATGGCATGCAAACTTCAGCGGTTAAATAATTGAGGCAGCTTTAGTGGGTTTGTATAGCTAGTCAGCCGTATAGTTGACCTTCAAAACCTCCCGATTTGGAGGAACTAAAAAACGGGGGTTTAGGAGGATTATAAAATACCTCCAAACACTTTCCTTCCATTTTAATAAACTCCCAAACACAAAATGGGGGGTCATTGACCCTAACATCCCTTCCCCTCCCCTCCAAAATCAAACTCCCAATCACACCCTAAAGGACCGAGGGAGCATTAGTTTAAACATTTATTCATACTATTCAATTTGAATAATATGTTACTATTCAATGTCATTTCGTGAGTACATTTGTTATTCAAAAAGTCTCACAATTATATTCAATAACAATTTAGTATAAAAGTATTTGGAATGTTGGATATGAATGAAAATAAATTATCACTAAATTATTGATTGCAAAACGGAAGATCAAAATTACTATTGTTGTACACATGAAATTATGAATGATTTGAGAATTACAACCCATAAAAAGGGTGACGACCTATCGTTGGGAGGCCCCAAAATCGGACTAATAGTTATCTAAGAAGCAAATTAAATTTGATCACAGAATAATGGAGACTGAGTGTAGTTCCAGCCCAAGTCTTTATCTGGCATTGAACACAAGACCTCTCTCTTGTACAGTGTACACCCTTTTCCCACCGGCTAAACTACAATACTACATCCCGCAACGCCCCGCAACGAGATGTTTTTTTAGAATTACATACTTTGCGATGCACGGGTGAAGAACTGAAGATGCCAGACTTCTTTATAACGTAGTTGAAAAATAAGCAAATCATATGTAGTCCCTCATCAAGTTATGTGTTAAACTTTATTCAAAATATTAAATTGGAAATTCTTAGTGTTCAATAGATGCTGATACTTTTACCTGCACTAGCAAATTTAGCTACACATCAATTAAATTTTATCAATCAATTGCAGAGCATGATTTTCATAACCTTACTAAGATGCAGATTTGCAGCAATAGATATCAATTTTTATAAATCACTTGAGGATTAAGGGGAAATACTTGATTTTTTTAACCTCACACCAAACATTGATCCCTTCATTCCCTACATCCTAATTTGGTGTGATACTTTTATGTTTTAACTATTTTTTTCTTTTTTTCTTTTTTTTTAGTTTTAACTAAAGACTAAAATGGTAATTGGTTGGGAAAGCCCTCATTTTTAGTCACACATGCGTAAAACCCCTTTTAAAATCGGTCTACCTAAGAACTTGCACAATTTTAAGAGCATTAGTCTTTTCACACATTTAGTGAACAACTTTCGCGAGTTGATTTTGCGCCTGTTCAACACCTTGAAATTGGACTACCTAAAAGAAGTTGGTCTGGTTCATGCTTAAGCAGAGCCTTTTGCATCTAAACTTATGCCTGCTCACGCATTTAGTCAATAAGTTGACCGCCTTTTCTCATCCTAGGTATAGCCATTATGCAAGATGCTTTTGCACCTATACAATGCCATTTACTGCTTTTTCAACGCTGTTTTCCAGAACATATTTTGGTCTAGATGTGTTCAATGATGCAATTATTTCAGAAAATATACTAAAAGTAACAGCTGACAGAACTCACTAAAAGGCAGCCTTATACATACCTGGTTTAGGATTGAAAAATTTGCGTAGCTGAATTCCAAGATCTGTATAATTTCAAACTGGATGCTGTCATGCTACCAATCTCTTGGACACACTGTCAAATTCACCCATAATAATACATAGCAAAAGAGTAGCAAAACTTAATACCAAAGTACCAAACTAAATACCTTCTACCTGTCGCTAGTCTTACCTCCTGCAACAAACAAAATAATAAACATTCTAGTAATCAGGATATCAGTCCTCATATTTTCAACCGTGTATTCTGCTTAGTGCTTATAAAACTCCAAATGGTAGAGTGACTGGTGCTTGTGAAAATGACGTTGAATAATTATTTAGGCTCCGTTCTGTGGCAGTATTCACTATACTTCATGTTCTTATCATTATAAGACTTTCAAGGCTTTGCGTAATACAAAATAAAATGAAGGCATAGATATTTAGTCAAATAATATCACTAGACAGAACCGATCTGTATCTCGAAAAGCAAAGTATATGACAAAAACTAAAACCATTAATTAGAGATGATGATGAATGGGAAAGAATGTCTCAACATTAATAAACAAAATTGCATGATATACAGTTCGTGCAGGCATAACACATACAGGATCTTTCCCATTGCCTAACAACTATATACGAAAAATTAGTGATTTCCATATATATCTATGATGAACAAACAGCAGCTTTTATGTCGATGAAATTTCATTCACTATCTCACCAAGACATCATAGGGCTTTTTCATATTCCCAGTTTCCCACTTGCATCTTTGATGATGAAACAACCCCGCCACTTTTTCATGGCACAGCTTCATAAGGGAGGAAATCTTGGCCAAGTAATATGCAAAAAATTGTGTTCCAACAGCCAACATAACTCTGGCGAGCATTCAAGTCCAAACAAGACTGTTTTCCCCCTTTGATGATGGAGGGGGATCATTCATGATTGCTAATAAAAACGCTTATTTGATGCTAGATGAGAAACCTTGTCTTTGTGGGAAGCTGGACTGATTAATTTTGAAAGGTGGCCTACTACCATTATTGTTGAACAGCTTGTTATTATTATCAGAAGGGGGGGCACCTAAAATCCCAGAAGATGAGTTTGGTTCAGGTATGCGAACACCATTACTTTCTGCCCTTTTCCTCCTCTTCCAAGCCTCAAATTTCTCCGTGTCAAACCCCTTATTCAGGAACCCAGATGATGCAGAGCCGTTCATTTGTGAAGGTCCAACTCCTGCTACTTGTTGCTCCTGTTTGAGCTTGGTATATATCTGCTGAAGTTTCTCACCGGATAAATTTGAAAATGTTGACACGTAATTCCATAATCGCGTTGTCATCCCTATTTAGAAATTATCACATCATAGAAACACAGCCACACTGGGGGAAGAACATATTTATCCAAAGGCATGGAAGAGTAGAAGGCCTTACTTTCTTGTTTATATGTGTCCTGTGCATATTCATAAACTATTTGATCAATTCTTCGCCCGAGAAGCTCTAAATAATTCCGAATCTTTGATAGAACCTGATGAAATGGTTATATATAACACATTATTAAGAGCAGTTCATATAAGAATTTCAACTATAAATAAAACCTCCTGCCTCCAAAGTTGTCTCTCAACTCTTGTTTTTATGTCATTTTTGTATTTGAACATTATCATTTACAAATACAAATGGCTATAATACAGCAATTTGAACAATATATATTAGGCGAAATTGACACCAATAATCCATACTTTTACACATTTTACAAAAATAATCCCTACCAATAAATTTCACAAAACAATCCGAGTTTTAAATTTTGAATATATCAAATAAAAAATATGTATTAAAAATAATAATATTATATTTGAGTTTAATCTTTTACTACGATAAATTTAATTTTATGTTTAATATTTTTCATAAAATATCATAGATATATCCATATTAAATATTCAATACTCTACATAATTTGTATTAATATTTAATGTAATATTACTAAAACTACTTTGAAATATCTATTATGATGAATAAAAATGAATATAAATAAAATATTGTTAAGGAATAAAAGAGGAAGAAGAATTTGAAGAGTATGTATCATAAGTGTTCAAATATTTCTATTATGTTTTATGAAAATATTGAATATTATATTAAATTTTTAGTAGAAACAAGATTAAACTCAAATATAATATTGTCAATGTATTTAAAGTAGGGATTATTGTTGTGAACTTTAAGACCGTTAGCACTCCGTTTATATTAAGTCACTTCAATGTATTTCTATTATGTCAATGTATATATATATATTCACTTCAATATATTTAAAAAACGAAAAACTTAAGACCGTTAGCACTCCGTTTATTTTTGTAAAACAGTTACCTAGTTGGGATTATTGTTGTGAACTTTTCAAGTAGGGATTATTTTTGTAAAATGTGTAAAAGTATGGATTATTGGTGTCAATTTCACCTATATATTAAAACAACTTGTTAAGAGGACTTTCATCACATGTTATAAATTAATACCCCTGTGTCTCAATATAATGCGTTATAGGAAGTGCTTAATTAGAAAGTGCAAATGTGTGGTTGAATTTTTAGAGGAAAGAAAAATGTGAACCACACACTATGTGATGTTCATTGTGAGATAGCCAGAGAAGGAAATAATAAAAGTTAATAAAAGGATGGAAGGAGGGTACTTTAATAAAAAGCAAGTAAGCAACAGCCCAAGTTAACGAACTTCACCTTCAAAATTAAAGTGGGACTTGTCTGGGGAGGGCAAGAGTATAATGAAAACATGATGGAAAGTGGTGATACAAAATAACTTTTTACCTTCTCCTTCGGAAGATCTGCACTGGTGGTCTGCAGTCTCTGAAGACGCTTAAGTGTCTTCTCCTCATGAACCATCACATCCTCACACCATTCCATCCATTTTCCCTCCTTAAACTGTTTGTACACTTCTTCATCATCGGACATTTCACCTTCCTCTTTAACTAAAGGTTCAGCCTTCTGGGGCTTCTGAGCTGAAACCTTGGTGCCTGGTTTCCCGTATTTGGCCTTTGAGTGAAGAGGAGGAACAGTAGTGGTATTGGGACCACAGTCCTTTTGCTTCTTGTTACCCTTGCGTCCCGCTTTGACAGTAGGATTCTTCCCACCAACTGCAGCAACTTCCTAGATATTAAAATAATTTACAAAACATCAATTATGGTTTAGTGAAAGTATACGCACCCCCACTACATGGAAACACTCCAGCCAGAAATCCAAAATATATCGATGACATATTTGTATCTTAGTGGTCTTATGACATAAAAGATCCAAAAGATCCATGCAGACACAAAACTTTACTACAAAAAATTACTCCCTCCATCCCTTAAAACTTTGCCAACTTTTCTTTTTTGGTTGTCCCACTAACTTTGCATAGTTTGCAACTTTCCCTTTTAAGTAATATAGAATTTGTATCCTCACCAGAAACCTCAACCACACAATTTTTACTTTATTAATCCCCCTGGTGGTCAAACTTGGCCAAGTTTTAAGGGACGGAGGGAGTTTTAGATAGATTATGATACATGGAAATACTTTTTAAAGGGTTGGGGAATAACTATGACTTTAAAATGAAATTGATACTAAACAGGCAGCATCAACACAATAATGATAAGTTTTCATGACAGGACTTGGAAAGTAGTCGCAACTCAGTTGGGCTTTCTCTATAACTGCAGGCAATGAAGCCAATAAATTTTCTTTAATCAAAATGCAAAACTTACCATCTCCAGAAGTTGAGAAGCTCGTTCCTTGAGCTGAGGAGCTCTGGGCAAGAATGTCTCATGATGTTGAAGTTCAGCAGGAGCAATCTTTTTCATAAGGCCAAGCTTCTCATCCAACCGTATCTTCTCCCAGTTTCCAAACCCATGATAATGAATTCCCAAAAGCAACCTCGCATCATCCTCTGTGAGGAAACAGGAAGTGGTTTAAAAGCCATTTATAAGTAAAATATAAACTGAAGTAAATAAATAACAACTCAACAAAGGCACTACTTACTCTGGTTCCAGCCACACCCCTTAGACCAAGTAGCAGGTTTAAGATAAGCTAGTGCTCGAAATTGTGAGATGGGATCTCCATACCGACTAATGCGCTTTGCAAGAAGTTGAAGCTCTTCAACACGGCTTAGAAGTTCATCAGCTTTGACAGGGATGCCAAAAAAGTCTAACATAGGCCCCTAAAGGTGTACGGTGTGCAGAAAATGTTACCCAAGGTACTAGCAACCCAACCCCCAACAATAATAGTAGTGCTCGTAATAATAATAGCAATTCTAATCCATAATGATAATTACAATATTATAATAATAACAGTATTAGTACAGTAATACGAGTAGATAAAACCAGACCTTTGGATCCATAATTTCTCCTTTTACTGCCTCCCTACTGCCATCAATGAGAGCATCAAAAAGCTCTATCTGAGCATCACTTGGAGCTGCTTCAACAGCCCCACCAACTTCGGCCCCTATCAAGCTAATTTGACTATCATTACCAAATTTCTTGACCTGATGTAAGTAAAGCACAACTCAGAAAAAATCACTCAAACACAACACGAAGGACAAAACAAACACCTTTCATGTTCAGCCAAAACATCAATTGAGTTAAAGTCTAATAGCATGATTAGACATACCGCACGAGAAAAACGTGTGGCATCCCTCTTTGACAAGTTCCCATAAGACCACCCTCTAACTTGAGCAGAAGCGCCCTCAATTGCCGGAGCCGAGTGAAAAGAATCTGCCTTACGACGCTTCGGTAGTCTCTCCTGTGCCTCAGCACCCCTTTTCTTCCTCTTATTTGTTTCCACCATAGGATTAGTTTCGGCATAACTCTTGATATTTCGAGCAGCTCGAGGAACCAATGCATCCTGAGAGTACAACAACAAAACTATCCATCAGTTCTGCACATATTGAGAGTTTCCTATCAGTTAGTCTGACTTTACATGCCTCAGCTTCAGCAATGGCGTCAGGCTTAATCCACCGACTCCAAAATGTAGAATCATCTTCAGCGCCGCAGAAATTGGCAACCTTCATAGAAATGCAAAAAAAATCCGTGTATGGCTCAAAACTATACCAAACACAAACTAGCAGGGTAAAAAAAGAAGAAAAACAAGGAAGCAAAATCAAGAGAAGGTGACCCCCCAACTCTAACTTCAACTGTCTCATGATAAAATGAAGATTCTTGCCTTAAAAGCACCGAGCAACTCATTTCCTTGCTGCTCCTCATCTGCTACCTTTTCTTCAACCTTCTCTGCCCGTTCCAGAATTTCATCGATATCCATACTCAGAAGCCTCTTCTTGTTCTCCTCATCATTTCTGTCCTCCTTAAAGAGTTCTTCAGCCCCAAACCTTAAAATTGCGGAGAGCTCATTCTGAATCATAAAAGCCAATGAGTCGGTTAAAGACAATAGAGTTTAAAGGAGAAACAACCAAATTTCTTGATTGCATTTAAGCTCTGGTAAACCCTATGGCTTTGAGCGGGACGAGTGTGGGGGCAAGGGTGAGGAGGTTCAGTGCAATTTTAATTGAACACATTGGTATTAGCTATAAAAAGATGACATAACGAAGCAAGCTAAACAGCTGTTTCAATCCTCACTTTATCAAAGACAGTTCCTTTCTTGGATTCCTTTTTCTCCAATCTACCTTCAGCATTCAATTTTTGAATCACCAGATGATCAAGAACCTAACAAATAAAAAAAATTGAAAAGTTCATGAGACATGCAATATAACATATCATCAATGACCAAAACAAGCAGTGAACGCAAACATCTACTTACTGTAAATATTGATAGTTTTGCGACATTACATATAGAAATGTGTATCGTTGTTTCTTGCTCCAATTACAGTGCATGTGCATGATAAAGCATTTGACAATAGGATATAGATATCATACCATCTTCTTTTTGGCACGCTCCAAAATATCTTCCTCCACACTTTTGCTCGTAACAAATCGGTAGATGTTGACAACTTCTTGCTGCCCTATCCTGTGAGCTCTGCTCATTGCCTTAAAAAAGCATAAATGATAACAGAAAAGTTATTACATATAATTAAATTACTAAAGATCATATTTAATTATTATAACCTATTCTATACCAATAAATGAAAAGACCACTACCATCTCCATAACTTCAATACCCGGGTGAAAATATAAAAAAACAAGAGTAAAACTCCACCTGTAAATCATTTTGAGGATTCCAGTCAGAATCAAAGATAATAACTGTATCTGCTGTTGCAAGATTTATACCCAAGCCACCAGCACGAGTTGAAAGAAGAAAACAAAAATCTTCACTTCCAGGAGCATTAAAATGGTCCATAGCCTGATGACGTAACTCTGCCTTTGTACTACCATCAAGTCTCTGAAATTGGAAACCTTTGAGAGACAGGTACTCTGCCAAAATATCCAGCATCCTAACCATCTGAATCAGTTCAACAAGTCCATTAAGATGGAAGGATGGGCCCCAAAACACAATAATAGTCATAGACTCATAGAAAAAGCTAAGCAAAGCAAATGCTTTACAATTTAAGGTTTGGTGAAAGCACAGCAATGCGTATATGGCACACTAGTGAAAATGCAACTTTAAAAGCATGATTACTTAAGACTTATGGATGCAATTTTGAACATACCTAGTAACAATGAACATTTATACTAAGATATTAAATGCTTATATCCTTTCGCGTCGCTATCTAGTATAGACTTTAGACTATGCAGCATTGGAATAGTTTTTAATGAAAAATCAAACCAGTGCACTTGATGGAAAAAATTGAGTGGAAAATGCAGAAGAAATCTCTGGATATTATTCAAGAATTAGCCGGTTCTGATATTACATACCTGAGAAAATATGAGTACACGGTGATTTGTTTCATGTAATCTGTCCAGTAATTTGTCAAGTATAACTAGCTTCCCACTGCTTAGGATTACTCTTTCCAGTTTAGTGCTACCAAAAAAGTTGGCATCCCCGCCATAACCATGGTCTGCACTTTCAAATAGAAAGGGATGGTTGCAGCACTTCTTCAATTCGACCACAATGTTCAAAAGTGAAACCTACCAAGTTTAAAAGTTCAGACATTATACGAAGGGTTTTATTTATTTATTTAACAAAAGATCTAGGTTTCTCAACTTGGTAATGGTATTTTCTACCAGACAGAGACATGCTACAGAATACATATGAAAACACAAAAAGTATAGTGCTCAGAAAAACATAATTCAGACTCCAAGAGTTTCCTACCATGAAGATTGAAGACTCATGTACCTCAAAAGCGTATAAAGTACTAAACAGAAAATCAATATAAATAGGAAATAAGTTGTTCCTACAAGTAAGAAACGTATGCAGATCTTTTTCTTGCATGGCTCCTTCGTGAATGCATATTGAGGCTTAAGGAGCATTTGGTGGATGACACAAAAGAGAGAAAAATGGGGTTATAGTGGATGACCTCAAGAGATTTATACTGGTTCATGAAATTGACCAAACTGACAAAGGCTTTGTCATTGTTATTGTAAAATGTAAAAAGGAACCCCCTCAAAACATGCTTAGCGCATATAACTTTTTCATACTCATATTTCAATTCTTGATAAACACTCAATACGACAAGCTTAAAACATTCATCTTTCTGGACAACAACAAAGCTCAAGACCATGGAACACAAAGCAGTTCGTCCAAAAATGTACCAAGCTCTGAGCTTTGTCCAAATGTGAACAAAGTTCAGATCTTCATCAAAATTTGGATGAATGTCCATGCTTTGCAGAGGAGACAAAGCTGAAATTAAAAAAGCATTTCTGCAAGGATTCAAAGTGAAGGTCATCTGTATACCGACCTCTCATCTCCAATTGTCTATATTTGGAGAACAGTCATTTTTGTTCTCCATAAATGGGGGAAAGATTAATTTTTCACTTTACGTGTTTCTATAAAGTGAAAAGTGACATTCTGTTTTTATACTCTAATTTACTGATTTCAATAAAGTCAGATATGTTCTCCTTTGGAAGACCTACTACAGGTGGAAACTGTTCCTCTTCCAATTAAAAATTAAACGGGCATACTCTTTGGTGCATCCTAAATGGATTTTAATGATAGGAATGCGGACAAAAATACTAATATGAAAAATAGAATAATATTAAAGAGTGTAATAGTGTATAAGTGAAGATTCTGGGCCATTTAGTAAATCAGGAATATTGGGCCAGCCCTTAAGGAAATAGAAGTACTATAAAGAGTAAGGAATGGGGAATGGAGAAGATAGGCAAGTATTCAGTTGGATTTGGCTAGGCTAGGAGATTGGGCATCTCGAATGGTCCATTGGATTCCTTCTATAAACAACGAATCACTTCAATAAAGCTTCTTGATCATCTTCTTGATCAATTCTTTTGGATTCTCTACTGTTCTTAGTCGTATTTTACCAGTGATCTAACATTGGTATCAGACCACTCGCTCCTGGAGTCTTAATTGGTCGTCACAGTCTATCGAGGAAGAGGAAAATTAGTTATTCGCGATGCTGAGACACGAACGAACGAAGATGGTCGCTGAGCAGAGCAGAGAACAGAGATGGTCAGCACTGGACGCCTTTGGTTCGCACGGACATCTGGAGAAGCGTTCGAACCTGGAGAAGTGTTCGAACATGGAGATGAAATCCGCGATGGAGAACATCGTTGCATCCATGGCGGCGATAAATGAACAGCTTCAAACCAGGGGGAAATCGCACACTTCTCAACATCGAAAAACAAGAGAATCGGAGAGTCCAGCTGTGTCGGAAGGTAATTCCGATCACTCTCGCTCTAGTATGGGTCACGATAGCAGTAGAAGACCTGTTCTGACGGGAAGAAAGGTAGATTTACCGTTGTTTAGAGGGGATGATGTGGATAGTTGGATTGTTAGGATGGAAGGGTATTTCCGTCTCAAGGCTACTGCAGAAAAATATAAAGTGGAAGTTGCAGTAGGTGCGATGGAGGAGAGGGCATTAGCCTGGTTTCCATGGTGGGAAACTCAAACGAGAGAGAAGAGTTGTGAGGCTCTGAAGGAAGCCATAACGCGGCGTTTCCAACCTACACGCAGTCGGAAGACAGAGAACCAGGAATCGTCGACAAGAACTTCTCTCAGTTCACAGAAGTCTTCGCCAACAACGTCTTCCAGTTCCCACTCATGAGAAAACCCTTTCACTTCTCTGGTTTCGTCAAGAACTGTTTTTCATCAGCGATTGTCATCGCAAGCCATTTCTCTCAGTCGTCCGCAGGTGTCCTCGCAGTCAGCATCGTTTGTCGTTTCTCCTACTTACATATGCGAACCACTTCTCTCAGTTCGTATACTGCGTTGCAAGCGGAAGTCTTCAATTCGCAGATGCGAAACAGTTCTCTCAATCTGCAGGCACTTTCATATGCGATCTATTTACATCAGAATGTAACGCAATCGAGAGAGGAATATTCATGTTCGCAAGTGCTATCGCCAGCCGTTTCTCAACCTGCACAAGACTATCCCCAGTCGACAAAGAATGCCCAGTTGAAGTCCGCTGAATATGTAATCAAGAAACTGACAAAAGACAAAAACGAGGAGCAATCTACAGTGGCTGGAGGACCTAAAGCTGGTACAGTTGCTGGATTCTTCAATCGTTCACAGGTGCTAAATTTAGGACCTAAAGCCATAAATTTAGTTGAATCAAGAATGGGATTGGAGGGACTCCATCGTTGGCAAAGAACATTGAGTTGAAGCTAGCTGCATCTTCAGGTTGGGAACTGGATACGAATTATGGTATTAAGCAACCTATGGGATATCCACAAGAATATCTGGACGGTATGGATAATGTGGATTCAGATTCTAACTCATCTCCAAAAGATGCTTTGATGGAAGGAGTAATTCTTACTCGTGGACTAGAAAACTGGACACACCAACAAAAGAAGATAGATGATAGTGGAAGGTGTAGTCTTGAGGTTCCACCTAGTGAGAACAGTTTATATGCAATTGCAGCAAGCCCTGAGAATTTTTCAGACTATATATTTTTCCCTCTTCATGTTAATATTGCAATTAAAAAGTCAATTTTAAGGACTGAAATTAATCAGGTGCAAGAGAGTTTAATTGGGACTGTTTCATGCAAAGAGAAGTGTGGTTCATCTGTTTCTTTTGCTATTGTACATCGGGAGGGAAAAAGTCCAAGTACCCTTGTTTCACCTAGCAACTTGTGGTTTGGCCCTTTGACAGGAGGGCATGAACTGAACTTTCATAAATCAGGTTTAATTAGTGAAGGATCTATCTCACCAATCTCACAAAGGTGGACATGCAACTATTCGAAGGAAGATATCAGAGAGCCTTTTCCATCAGGTGACTCAGGTCGTAGGTCATTATGCAGGGGAGGTGATAGGAACAATGCAGAAATGGGTGAAAGAAGTACTATCTTTGACAACCTCATTCCAGGGAATTTTTATCTCCAGCATCTGCTCCTGTTTGCGGTGAAAGAAGTGATGATGAAGTTCCAGCAAGTTCTGAAGCTCATGGTACCACAATTAGGGAAGTATTGGGAAGGAAGGGGTGCAAGGATGAATATGAAGTTGAAGATCAAGGCTCTTTCCCATCACCCACCTTGAGGACAAGGTGGATTTTCAGGAGGGAGTATTGATAGGAATGCGGACAATAATACTAATAAGAATAATAGAGTAGTATTAAAGAGTGTAATAGTGTATAAGTGAAGATTCTGGGCCATTTAGTAAATCAGGAATATTGGGCCAGCCCTTAAAGATATAGAAGTACTATAAAGAGTGAGGAATGCAGAATGGAGAAGATAGGCAAGTATTCAGTTGGATTTAGCTAGGCTAGGAGATTGGGCATCTCGAATGGTCCATTGTATTCCTTCTATAAACAACGAATCACTTCAATAGAGCTTCTTGATCATCTTCTTGATCAATTCTTTTGGATTCTCTACTGTTTTTAGTCGTATTTTACAAGTGATCTAACAATTTAACAAATTAAAGATCATGTAAGAGCTTCATCATATGGAAATTAACATCTACTGAAGCACTTGAGGCAACACGAAACTTAAAAGATTTGAGCTCATATAAATTGTTTCATTAACCTGATTGCCACGCACTCCTTTATTCAAATCATGGAAGTTGCGCTCTAAGATCCACTTATAGTACCTGTCTTACAATGAAAACATAATATCAATATGAGCAAGAAACACATTTCTAAAAGAATCCTTTCAGATAATTTAAAATTTAAAATCACGCTTATTAGCAAGAGCCGACACTTAAAAACTAAATAAATCATTGGAATTAGAATCATTACTGTTTCTGCAGCGGTGACATCTCAACCCTAAGAATTCTTTCAATCTTTGGAGGCAAAGACTTCTCAACATCCTTGATGACTCTTCGAAGAATGTGAGGCCTCAATTCCTTGTGAAGATTAGCAAGCTAGAAAAATAAAAGAACATCCAAGCAAAATATCAGACAAAATATAACAAGAACTTCATCTAAGCCACTCGTAGGAGAAAAAGTGAAAATGTAAGAAAACGCTTGACAAAGAAAACCAATAAAACGAGAAAAAATAGTATTGAAATTCATGTATTTATAAAGCAAACAAAGATTCTGCTAATTCTGAATCAATCATATGAAAATGGAAAGAGAACATTGCAATTCATATATACCTCATTTTCATTGAAGGAACTAAGATTCTTGTAATTTTGAATAAAGTCATCCTTGCTCTTGAACTTATCCCGATCAAGAAAGTGAAGCAACGCCCTGTCGAAGATATAAGAATTAGCATATATTCGGCCATTTTTTGATGATATGCATGCTATACTCTGCCACAGGAACACGCTCAACATTAAATGGGTAAGAATGTACTACGTCCATCCCAATAGGGCTGTGTGCATGTAGAGAGGATCGTCTACATTTATTTTATACTCAAATCTGTAATAATTAACTTTATTTGTCAGTAGCAAGTAAAACATACTCTGTATATATTTAACACTAAACTATAGGTTTTATATAACAAAAACGTGAAATGTGTTTGACTATTTAATGTGTTACAAATATCCACTCATGCATTTTGGAACTGAGGGAATACTAGTTTTTTTATTGGACTTGAATTATAGAGATTAGTGGTAAATGTGTTACCTAGTTTTAGGATGTAGTTATTTTCAATAATTATTTAATTAGCCAGAAAATGAATTGAAAGGGGGACATCAAGTCAGCAGACTTCTCCTTAGACTCTACCTTGTCTCCCTCTTCAAATTCTGTCTGTAAACACAACATATTCCTAAGTCCTAGCATTAGTTGATCTTATGCAAAAATAATCTGTTTGATTTTGGGTGCATCTATATGAACTGATAATCATTTGGATTTTCACTTTGATATGGATTGGATTTGACATGTGTCTAATATGAATGTGATGTAGTGAATAAAAGCCAAATATACTTATGACGGGAATACAATGTAGTCTATGTTTCACTTCAAACTAAATGCTCAAAATATGAAACCTTTGACAAGCAAAATAGTAACAATGGATGCTAGTGAAGATCTTTATACAAAGATATAGATCATCTAAAAATGGAGTTCAAATCCCAAATGGAATTTCAATTACAACTCACAAACCAAAACTAACAATTCAAAAAGAGACGAAAAAAACAGTACCATAGTTCCTCCACGCTATTTTGCAAAGGAGTACCAGTAATCAGCAGCTTATTTTTTGTGCTAAACTCCTTCAGTCACAGCAAGAACCAATTAGTGTCTTGAAGTAAATAGCATAACACATAAATGTTAAATGCAGTGTCGTAAAGGTGAAAACAGTAAACAAGTGAGTGATACTTTTCAAAGGCTAAGCACAAATCCCAAGGCATCAGGCATATGGGTACCAATTTGTCCCCAAAGTTCAAGTAACATACCCATCACAGATCATTTTGAGCACTAATGGCCCATGAGTTCATGAATATAGACTTCTTTTGAGCATGTTAAATCCAACCTAAATTCTAAGGGAGTGAGAGCATGCTAAAATGGTGCACAGAATCCAAAACCCGCATCTTCCCATTTTAGCTTTGTTATTATCAAGCTAGAATCTTATAACTGAAAATTGGTCATGTTGTTATCCGCATGTTCTACACCAGTTATCAATCTGCTTTAGCCACCTAAAGATTGAGCAAACTGCTTATTTGTCACCAGTTAGCGTACACCCTGTGATTTTAAAATCTGTCACTATTTCAGGATAGAAGTTAGACACAATTCATGCAAAGTATTTTAATGGTTAGTAAGAAAATGTGCTAGTTATACGAGTTATTGACTAAATTTATGTTTTCAGATATCATTTCCCTCAACAATTTCCCCTTTTATATAAAAAAAATCTCAGCTAATCCACTTCCTCTGTTCCTCAATGAGTCTGCCACTAACTCTCAAACATGTGTTAAATTAGAAAGAGTGCATTGCAGCTAGAATCTGGGAATGATTGACCCAATTCTGGATCATCTTCTGGAATCGTATAACTGTCAAAAGTGAGAGACTGTTCATCGGTAAACCAAATTCATCTTTGCAACATGATCGTTTCAGAAAAAAATCAGAGGTGAAAAAGGCATCCTCACAGTATCCTCCATGCCAACCTAATCTTCTAATCATGTACATGGAGCTTGAGCAACAAAATTTGATAGTTGATACAAATTGTACTGTACGGGGAGATTATCCCTTATATCATTTCAAACTGTGCCTCAAATCCACCTTCAAAACACTGCATTAGAAAGTCAAAACCATCATACCAGTAGTGTCGTATACAGAGAAGCCTCACTGTTTTTTAACCTATGGGCTTCATCAACCATAAAATAGTTCCACCTTATTTTTGACAAAACTGCTTTGTCCTTCAACAGAACTTCATACGTAGTTAAAAGAGCATCAAATCTTATGTTCCTGCCAGCCTTCTTCTCATTGTAGAACTCAAACTGCTGGCAGACCTGTATTAAGGGGAAGTAAAAAAAATGCAATTTAAAATTGTTAAAAAAATAATATGTAGTATTTAATTTAAAATATCTAAAAAGTTGTATATGTATGCACCAATAAATAAGAGTTGTATCGTGAAAATAGATGTTATCTGAAATAGCAAAAAAGGAGACGACATGATCGAAGTGCAAAAAGTAGATAGTAGCATATGCTGGAAATACAGTAATCATAGTTTTAGTAGTATAATGGTGTTGAGTATAGGCCCATTATTTATCTAATAGGCAGTGTGATAGTCCTCACTCTTCAGAAAATCATGTCATAAGTTGAAAGTCATAGTCTAAGTAAGTACTTTATTAATTACCGTAAATTTTACTTGGGTCGTATGCAGGAGTTAGTACTTGATCTCGTGTCAGTATATACAAGAGCGTGAATGACAAACACAATCAATCCATATTGGAAGAAAGGATGTTAAAACGAACATATACTTCCTCTGTCTCTCAATGATTTGTACTTTATCATGTTTGACTTACATGAGAAACAAGGAAGTGAATATTGTGTGGTTAAGGTATTTGTAGAGGGAGAAATAAAATAAACCAGACTTTTTTCCTTGAGGATGGCCAATCTTTTGGGACAACCAAAAAAGGAAGTTGGCAAAAATAGAGGCAAAGGAGGTAAAAAAGTCATAAGCCACAAAATAGAAAAACCTAAGCCCATAAAATAAAACAACCAAGACATAAATATACTACAAAAGGTTCATTACACACACCAATATTTACCTCACGGCTTGCCCGAGTTCCAACATATACAATAACATTCATATTAGGTAACCATTTTTTGAATTCTTTTGCCCAATTGGATAAAGTTGATAATGGTACAACAACAAGAAATGGCCCATAAATTTGCTGAGCGTTCTGCAGAAAAGATAATGATTGCAATAAGTAGGACAAAGTACAAATGCAGAGTAGACTTTAGCAAAAAAATACATGGATCAGTACCTGCAGAAAACCAAGCATTGAAACCGACTGAACAGTTTTACCAAGACCCATTTCATCAGCTAATATGACATTAGTATCATTTCTCCAGCTGTAAAATACACCACAAAATGATCAGAAGAAAAAGTAGTACAGAGAAGATATTCCATGCATTAAAGCCACTAATCAGAACTCTCTGTTCACACCTGTTAACAAGAAAATTCAAACCTTCAAGCTGATAATCTCTAAGCTTTCCCCCCTTCAACCACTCAGGCTGTTCATCAAGTTTTCTCAAACTACCTAGAAAGTAATATTGAATGAGGAAATGTAATTCATTATTCATGCCACTGAAGTATGTGTGTCCTATATCATAGTATCAAAATACTAATTTCAAGAGAACCAAGAAGGAAAAGATGGGTTTAGTAGGTGGAAGTATGCACATGCATGTAAATAAGTTTATATAACGAGGTTTGTATCATCCCAAAGAACCTTTGCTCTTTCTCCGCTGGAAATCTACAGTTTTCCCTTGAATCATCATTGCAGCCTCACGAGCCTGCATACAGTTTATTGATCAAAAACCAAGCTCGTCTTGAGTTTAGAAATAACAACACAGAGCATGTCAAGTCCATTTTGAAAATTATGGTTTTAGTCCAATGTGTCAGTCTTAGCTCTAAGCCGTGAAGTGAATGGTCTCATGGGAATGAGCTCTGTGAATCATCTCAGGAAAAGCTTTACTCAAGAAATAAGAATGCAAAATAATAATCGCACTCCAAATTACATATGGATAAAACAGCACAAGCAATTGGTTGAATTTTTTTTCATTGAAAAGACCAACTATAAAAGTCATGCACAACAATAACCCCTTCAACCCAAAATCATATGCATGTTTAAAGGTCACAAGTCTTAACTCAAGAAGTATTTTCTATTGAACTTCTTTGTAACATTTAATTTGATATTAAAAATTATCAGAAAACATGATTGGGAGTATAAAACATTTGATGCATATCATTCACACTACAAAACCAAACATGTTTTAAGTCTGTTATGGCTCAAGAACAAAAGAAGACATGTTAAAAGTAAAACCTGATGACATGGTCGGGGATACGCATAACATTAAATCAATTAATTATTCGTTTGAGATTATCAGATAATTATCTATTTCGCTTTTTTCTTTTTGTATTAGTGCTGAGCCCAGATTATTGTATTAGCCTAAGATTTAGTTGTTCTATATAATTTGGAATGTGTTTAATCATTATATAATGAGGTATCTATTACAATAAATACAAAAGAATTTTTTAATTCCAATAGATTAAATCAATTATTTATTTGTCTGAGATTATCAGATAATTATCTATTTCGCTTTTTTCTTTTTGTATTAGTGCTGAGCCCAGATTATTGTATTAGCCTAAGATTTAGTAGTTCTATCTAATTTGGAATGTGTTTAATCATTATATAATGAGGTATCTATTACACTAAATACAATAGAATTCTTTAATTCCAATAGATTAGTCTTGTGTTTCTATCAAGTGACGAAATCTTCTCCGATGAGCAACAAGCCTGATATATCCCAATAACACTCTTAACAACTTCCTACCATGGTTTAAAAAGGCGCTTACAGGCACGTTTAGGCATGCCTGAAGGTGAGGTGTACGAATTGGGTTTCAGGGCTTAGGGTTTTTTCGCAGGTGAAGAGGCTCACGCCTCAAAAGTGAAGGCATATGCGAACTAGCGTTTTTAAACCTTGCTTCCTACACTAAACTTTCAAGCCTCCATATGTATTCAAACAAACATATGGAAAACTTTTGTATTTGTTTTTTAAAACAACTTTCTATTTTAGATCAATTCTAATTGACAAAGTTTATGTAGGGTCTGACATGCTGTAGATCTCTGTAACCATCCCACACCAATCACGTATGGGCTTGGTCGGTGGCTTATAAGCTAGGTGTCCCCTCCTAATCGGCTGGTCTTTTGAGAGTGAGTTCTACACCTGGGCTTATGGCACTGGTATGGGCCTGGTATGGGCTAGGTCCGTAACAATCTCCCTTATCCTTGGAGATGAGATTATAATTACCCAAAAATGTATGCATTCCAGCTTGCTAAAACACTAATGATGTTCAAGAATGACTTTTTAGCGCTTCGGATTTGTGATGAATATCAAGCGATTCAATCCCCAAGGCCTTAATGCAGGAACATTAAAAGTAAGACACAATCCTTTTGGGGATTCAAATAACTTTAAGGATAGTTCATTTAGGGCATATATATAGACACAAACACACACATACATAGATACACACATAAACACGTGCAAATATAATAATATATGTGTTTCTATATAACATAAATATATATATATATATGCAGACACACAGCAAACACACAAATGTGTGCGCGCGCATAGACATAAGTGGTGCCACAAACGCATACAACAAACACTAACACATCCATACGATTAGTGTAACATATATAAATAAGAACAAGGGTTCTCATGAAAAAAGGATAAGAAGATAGAACTTCCATAGTTCCATGGGGACGGCATCAATTAAAAGATTGCAAGAAACGCCATGAAATGGCAAGAGAAGAGGAACTACCTTGTATTCATCAATTGCCTCCTGAGCGAATGCAATATCAGTGTCCTTCTCCCTGAGATTAGAGTTTAAAAGGTCACCCACATCCAAAATCAATTTCAAGTATTCATTCATAAACAGTGATCTGTGCGCATAATGATTTTCTGTGCAATATACAGAAATAATTTTTATGCAAGTTTACAAAACACACAAGAACAAGCAATATTTTTCTACTATATTTAATAGATAAAAGTGAAACACAGTATTAAAAATGAAGTGTATACCAAGTTGCTTCCGCATAAGAAAGCCCTTGCCACTTGATTAAATACTCTGGCACCACATTATCTAAATTGTCTTTGCCAATTCGATCTGCAATGACCCTCTCAACCTGCATATGAGTCGATCATGATTATATGAAATGTCTATATAACAGTGAGTGTTGGCACAGAATAATCTATGAAAGTGAAACAATTTGCAGAAAATACAAATCAGAAAAACCTGACTATTTTGCTTGATAATGTCCAAGTCCATTTCCTTGCTCACGTCATTAACCTCAATCTAATATTAAAAATAGAATATCAGAGAGAAAATTAGAGGACAAATCCTTGATAAAAACCAAAGTAATTATACACAAATTGACCAGTATGACTGTCAAAATCCATGTGGATAAACAGCATTTTATGTGCATCAAATATAAGCACTTTTCAATAGCTCAGAATGACTTAAAGGGGTTTAATATGTAACTGGCCGTCAAAAGTAGTATGAAGCTTATTATGATGTTGTCCTTGCTAAGTAGCACTAAATGTGAACATGAAACAATTGAAAAAAGAGAAATTTGAGTTTACACCCCATTTTTCTTCCAAAATCATCAACTAACCGTCTGAGATTGCACCCAGAAAATGCTTCCAGATTTTTGAACAGCCTATCACTAAAAAAATCAATTTGTAAACATTATTCCATTCGTCCCATTTACATTTAGGACATGAAGTTGACACAAATTACATAAAAATTATAATTAACCTCGCTGCCTAATCAATTATTTAGGTAATCTGCATGACCAAATACAATAATGATTCACATATTAGTACATAACTAAACCTCATGATCAATGCCATAGGAAGTTGCTATGAAGAAATCCCATAAAAACACCAACTTTTATAAAGAAATTCCATAAGAAAGAAAGAAACAGTAGTAGTTGCTATAAAGTAGTTGCCGTATGACAGAGAAAATGCCACATGATTCAGGAAGAATGAAGAATCGTAGAAGCCCAAAATTACAAAGTCGTAACACAAATCAAAGGCCAGAAGACTCTATTACAAAGATGAAAGATCTTAATTGAAGTATTTGGTCCACATTCCACAACAAATTGGCGTGAAGTACTTTCTCTTTGGTGTGTAGAATTGGAGCCCAAGCATATGTGTCTAACACTACTAAAGCAGTTATTTTGTCTCGTGACTGAACATTTATCATTACATTGCAATAAAATAAAGTACGTTAAGCTGTTTATACATATTTAATATTCTAGGAAAAAATCATTGTAGAATCTCAAAGATGCACTGTAAGGGAAAAAGGAAAATCGTGTCTTTAACCGTTGTGGTAGCACAGTGATAGAGATAGATTTGTTGAGTAGAAAGCTTTCATGGTGAGCATAACATGACACCTTACTACACTTAAGGGACTAAAAACAAGCATGAAGAATTCTTATAGAAGAAAGGAAAAAAATCATCACCCATCACTTGTGCTACTTAATCATTTTCCATTAGCAAATATCACTGTTACAAATTGTAAACAGTAACGACACTTCTTAGGGATTCTCATCTGAACCTTAAACAAATCTCTTATTGCTAGATATATCCCAATCTGAACCTTAACCTTAATTCTTCTTAGATCCTTGTAAAACTATTCTTACAGAATAAACAAATGAAGATGCCAAAAGGAACAGAAACTCAGAAACATTTAAATGAAAACTGCAATGCCCTCTCTGAAGTAACAACCATTAACAAAATGCCAAAATTAGTAAATTCTTACCTCCTCACGTGATACTGTTTTTCGATGCCTCACATCCTCAGTCACTCTTTTTATGTAATTCAGAACCTTTTTGAACCCACTAAGCTGCAAAAAATGAAAATTGATAAGAATAAAAATAATTTCATATGGCGCACCAAAAGAACATCTTAGAGAAACCTACAGCTCAAAGAAATTACAAAAAATAAAAGGCTTACATTCTGTAGCTCAGAAAATGGCTTCCACTGACAATGCAAGTGTGACTGGCCTTTCCATTTTATCAAAAACTCCATTTCGTTCCAATCAGGTTCACAATCAAACAAGTGGCTTAACAACATAGGTTGAGTTGATTTATTACTCCTCCTAGCTTCTTCCGCCATGCCCTTCGGTTGATGCCACAATACCTTTTCAATTGAATCAGTATCTTCCTCTTCAATCTCCTCCTATTGTAATCCTTAAATGAAGTTAATCCAAAAATATAAAATGGCAGAAAAAGGATGGGCCCCAATGGCACCTCTTTTCATTACTCCAGACACCCAACTCCAAATTGGATACCTTATCAAATGGGGAAACGGGCTCAGTTTTATGAGAATAAGCACTGCTCATGAAAATAACAGTAACACTGCTCATTGGCAGTTGTCATAGTAGTGGTACTAGTTAGCTCAGGCACTTGCATTTAGCAATAGGTACTACACTCCTTATCCATTACATGCTTTAAGAATCTATAAATGAGAAGTTTGAAATACAATATTAACTAAAGCATATCAAGAATGATGCATTAGACACAAACGACCACCTGACAATTGTTTATGAGCTATCAATACCCTAAAGAACAAGATACAATAAAAGAAATGTATAAAAAGATCGCACCTTTTGGCCCTTCTTTTTAATTTCATCAAGTTCTTCACTTTCTTCGCTCTCAGCATAAGATACTTTTCGGACCGATCGTCGCCCTGATGTTCGCTGTTCATTGGTCCTACGGGAAACACTAGCAGTCAAGGATCGACCACCATTCTTCTTGTGCACATTTCCACCTCTTCTAGAGATGCGCCCAAAACATTCATCACTATCACCCTCAGAATCTGGTTCAGAAGATCCTTCATCTTCGAACGATGTTCTACCTCTTTTACGTCGTGCAGAAGGTGGAACATATTTGAACTCCCTGGTAGATTTTGCAGTACGGCCACCCCTTATTTGTTGTTTCCCCCTTGCTTTTTTAAAATAGATATCAGCTTCATCTAAGATATCCAGATCATCTGCATCTTCACTATTATTCTGTTCATCAGAATCTTCTCCCTCCCAGTCTTCATCCTTCTCCTGCAATAGTTTCATCCAATTCAATCAACCAACTACCATTAAAGCTCTAAAACATTTAGGGCACTACAATACTATACCGTATCTCTTGTTTAGTACATAATACATACGTAGTATTACTTATTTAAAACACAGGTACGAATGTACACCTAAAAGTTAGCATTACCGCTTCTTACATAGTCCCACTGGAACCTACTACCTACGCCCTGATTTATATGTCCCTGTTGCTTATTGCAAAGATTACAGGAACAAATCATATGTGAGTAACATTCCAATTTTACCCTCTGGTGGTAGTAGACCTTTATAAAAGTTATGCAGTTCGTCACCATGTAACACCATTCAGGTTAGTGGCGTTTAAAACTTCAAAAGGAAATTGACATGATTGTGGAAGAAACCAAACAGAACAGTGAGTGATGTATTGGAGAGATGGAGAACATAATATGTGCAGTCCTTCACGTGAAGAAATCATTGCATTCAAGCATGGTAGATATAAACAGAAGCTTTAAACCACTTGCAACCTGTGGGGTGAATAGATCAAAAAAAAACCAAATTTGAATTTATTCACCCCACTATAATGCACAAGCCATATATACAAGATCAAAAAATGGATATATTGACTTTTGGGTGGAAATATTCACCCCACATTTACCCCACTATAATGCACAAGCCATATATACAAGATCAAAAAATGGATATATTGACTTTTGGGTGGAAATATTCACCCCACATTTACCCTTGCACATGTCACTACACTAAGAGAGGGAGACTGTCAGACACAAAAAGAGAAAAATGCAGGTAGGAGAAGCTCTTTGGTTCAATTAAACAATTAAGCATTAGAGGTGCACAAAGTAACAACACTTTTCACTTTATGTGGTGTGCAGGCACATGCATGGTAATTGCAAGGGCATAATTTTTTGGAATATTTATGAGAATAGGATTAATAGGCTTAAATAAAATCCAAATTTAATCTTTTTGTCTGAATGTTTGGATTTCTTTAAAATATAAATGTATGCAATAAAGTACAACTTTTTATATCCTAATAGTTAGAGTTAATATTAGCGAAATATCTAAAATAAATTATTTAAATAATCAATAAAAGAGAATAAACCCCAATTTAAATTATTTACATCAAAAAGTGAGGTTTTTAAAATTATAATTATATGTTGAAATTATAATTATTTATAAAAAAATAATTATTATAATAGCATGGTTAAGTTTTTATTTACCATATACCAAAAAGTATTGACGGAGTGAATATATGGACTCTGAATGGGTTGCACAACAAATAAATTTGATGAAGTGAACCTAAGGGAAGATATACATTTTTCAGATTGACGGAGTGAATGATATACATTTTTCGTATTGACCAAGTGAATGCATGGGTATATTGATGGCGTTGGGTTGAGGATGGTTTTACATTTGACCCGGCAAATATTCATCATTTCCTTGTCCGATGAATGTTTTGAGGCCACATCTCTAATGCTTTACTATATGATTACAACCCCACAACAATACAAGTGGAACAGACAGATTATGTACATCCCAAGCCCATTTTTATTTAAGGAGCTAAAAAGGAACTTCAAGTCATACCATGACAATCCATTTTTCCTGTATCTCCAATAAAAATTGTTTCAGCAAAAATAGATTTCATCAAGTTTGACTTTTCACATGTGAACTTTCGAAAGATGCCTCAAGTGGCTGTATAAGTGGAATAAGTATGCAGTGATAAATGGAAGAGCGCATTTGATCCTTAAGTTAGTGATAAATACTATACAGTATACACTAATGCCAAACTGTGCAAGCGAGATTGCAATTTCTATCAGCACCAATAACTGAAGTGGGCATGATTTATGATTGCATTAACTCGTATATAATATAAAAACACCTTTGTTCCTTTGTGATCCCTCGTAGTTCCATAGTCAGGATCAAAATCCACATCATCAGGATCATCTACTGTAGGCAACAAAAAATAAAAATTGTGTTAAAAGCACTGCAAAAATGCTGAACTCTGAACCCACATCATTGAAATGGCAACCAAACAGTTGGGTAAAGAGAATAGTGGAGCTGAAATAAAGACTCTGACAGTATGGGAAGCTTGTGATTACCATCTTCCTCATCTTCCTCCTCGCCATAATCAGCATCATCGTCATACTTGCTAGATTTTTTATCTTTTTGCTTTCTTGATGTAAAATTGCTGTTAGCAGTGGGCCTAGCAGGATGCTTGGTGGTATTTCTACTGGAATTATTTGTCCCACGGTGATGTAATGGGTCACTCTGATCATGACCGTCCTGTTCATAGTACTCATCCGACAACATATCATCAGCAGGAACACTTGTATCCTTCCCTGTATCATTCTGTTGACTATAGTCTTCCAAATCCAATTTATCTTCCATACCATCAAATGACTCATCTTCAGATTCATCTTCATTTTTGTAATCTGAACCGCTTTTTGACTCATCTCTTGACTCGGGCTTGCCACTGCTTTGCATATGTTGAGAATCCTTCCAATAGCTCGAGCCCCACTGTCCAGCTACATCTACCTTTCTTGTAGATGGTTGTCCAGCTCCTATCCTTTGTACATCTTCAGAAACACAATCTTGCAACCTACTGGTATTATCATTGTCGCTTGAAGTACCCTCCCCCTCCTCATTTCGGGCAATTCCATGATCTCTGAGCTCTTGTCCCTGTATACTCTCCTCAAATTCAACTGTTTCATTAGAAAAATTTCTGTGGAAGGCCATATCAAAAATTACATAGAAGCTTCAGTGTCTCTCCGGTCACCAAGTGAGGCAAGTGCTTTGAATGGTAAGTAGGACTAACTTTTTATGCCTTTATCTTCCCTCCAAAACCGCTGAAGTAAAAAAAAAAATCAAATGTAAACGTGAATTAGCATTTCTGAGCAGCTAAACACCCCAATACAGTAAACAACTGAAAAACATTATAGCCAGAATGTTCGTTTCATGCACAGAAAAACAATCTGGATTTGGAATGGATAGAGGAAGAATCATATTCATATGGTTCAATTTTCGAATGACTGTTATGGAAACAGAGCACCTCATAAACCTCTATTCGTCCAGACATGAATTAAAACACGAAGATTAATCAAATTGAATTGAATCCGTGTTGAAACAAGCCGGGCACAACAAAAATGCTGGAAAAAAATAGATTCTAAAGTGGTATCAATGGATCGGTTATCCCACACTCAGCATCTAGCAAAATCACGTGAATAACTTCACAAATCCATTTAATGAGCCCTTAATCACGTAGAAACTTGCCATTTAGAACGAAAAACCGTGATTGTGGTTTGAGAACGCAATCATGGTTGGAAGCCGCACTGATATGAACCAAACTAGACAAACAGGGAGCCGGATGAGGCAAACAAATTGTTAAAAGCCTCACCTCCGTGTATATGGAAGAAGAAAGGCACAAATCTAAATCATCAGGTCAGACAGAGGTTCAGTAGTGCACAGGTTTATAAACTATAACCGCGCGCACTTCAAAAACTAACGTTCCGGCAACAGGATCGGCCGGCGGCGGGGCGGGGGTGAGAGCCAAACGTTGTCGTTCAGCGTGGGGTTTTGACGAATTTCAGTGTTGCCGGGAAATCTAACCTACGCCGGCGTTAAGGTTAACGATCTGTAATCGAAGCAGGTGAGTGGATTTACCGGTCGGAGTTCAACGAAATTGAAAATCCTAGAAAAAAAACTCTAGAGGTAGATAGAGAGATGTTTGTAGTTCTAGAGGGAGAGAGAGATTATCAGAAGGTGTTAGGGAGAGTTAATGTTACCCTTTTGTTTGGAGAGACGTGATTATAGGCTTTCCTAGCACCATATGGGCATGACATGGGAGAGTCTTTGCATATTTTTTACTTTAATTCAATGTGTTAATCGGGCTACCTATATTAGATAGAGACAAACGAGTTGAGTAGAGAACTTAAAGATCACATTTTAATTATAAGTACATTCATAGACTATATCTAGAGAGAAGTGAGAGCTAGAGAGAGAAGTGCAATGATATACTTCAATAGAATGAATTTGTAACTCATATAACTACTCCCAAGGGGAGTATTTATAGAGAAAATACGGGCTGGGTTCCCAAGCCTTGGGCTTGGGAGGCCCATTTACAACTGGACCGCTATTGGGCCGAATACAAAGCCACTAATGGGCTGTACAAATGAGTAAGTGTAAAACCCTGTTCTGTGAGGTCTTCGTGGTCGACGGGGGCGTGGCCGACGGGGGCGTGGCCGACGAGGGCACGACCGACGAGGGCCCGGCCGACGAGGGCACCCGGGTTCCTTGGCTTCAGGACCATATTCTGAGTTGGTACCTTTTCGGCCGACGGGGGTCCCATGGCCGACAAGGGCACCACTCAGTGTCTCGTGCTTTCTGTTCTTCTGAGTATGTGGGTCCTAGGGCTCAGACCCATATACTCCATCAGGAGTCCCCCACTCTCTAAGCTGAGGCGTAGACGAAGTGAAGGAGAGTAGATTCCCGTGTTTTGGTGCTTTTGGCCGATACCTGCTCCTCGCTGTGGACGGGAGGTCGTTGTTTCCTTGGTGTGTCCGTTTGGGGACGATGAGTGTCCTGCTTCGATTGTGGCCGTTGAAGGCACGTCTTCCCTTGGACGTTGATGGTTGAGATTTACATTTGGGCCGATGAGGCCGTTGAGGTTGAACCTTGCTTCGGGGACGATGGCGTCCTTTCCTTTGGGTGGCCGATGAGGGTGCTTGCGCACTCCTTTTGGCCGTCGTTGATTGGCTTCGTGTTCTTGGCCGAAGAGCCCATTGTGATTAACTTTTGGCAGGGGACGATGAATGTCCTTGCCTCAGGTGGCCTGTTGGCCGTTGCTGATGATGTTATGTGCCTTTGGCCGACGAGGCGCCGTGCTGTCCCAATTGTCTGGCCGGAGATGGAGTTACGAAAACCTTGGCGCCGTTGTTATACATGGACGATGTGGCCATGCTTTGTGGTTATATTTGTGTTTGCGTTTTTCCTTTGTCTGTATTGTTGAGGCCGATGTAGTCCCCCAGTCCCCCACTGCTTCAGGCCGAAGGGTGTGAGGGGTGAAGGAGTTGCTTAGGTCCCTGGCCGAAGCGGCCTCTCCGTAGTGCCCCCGAATCCAACCCTCATGGCGATTTTCTGGCCAAGGTAACCCTGTGGGAGAACCCTTGTGCGCAGATCGCTTGTAAAGAGTTATCATCAAGGGTCGTTACGAAGAGCCGATGGCTGCGGGTTCTTTGTTCCTCTGGTTCTGTGGCCGTCACATGCGATCATGACGTTCCTGGCCGTTGTCATCTCTTTTTTGTTGGCAGTTGTGAACTTGGCAAGCGTATAGGCCGTTGTGGGCGCTTGCTGGCACTTGTGAAGCCGGCAAGCATGTAGGTCGTTGTGGGCGCTTGCTGGCACTTGTGAAGCCGGCAAGCATGTAGGCCGTTGTGGGCGCTCGTTGTCCGTGTGATCCGTAGGCTTTTACTCCGCCGGTAGGTTAGTTCACGAGCCCGGTCCATTTCTGAAGGGGTGGCACCTCATCGGCTGCTGGGGAGGTGACCGCTGAGGTGGCCATTGATATGGTGCCACGTGTAGTGACCGTTGGAGAGTGTCTATAAATACCCCCCCCCCTCCTCCTCCGAAGCGGTTCCTCACTTGCATTCTTGAGATATCGAAGTGCTGCCCAAATTTCTAGAGAGAGAGAGAGAGTCTTCAAGGTGTTCTTCGAGTTCTTCATACCTTCAAGGTTAGTTCTTGACTTGTTCTTCAATTCCTTTGCATACTTAGCTTCCCTGAGCCTTGATCTAGTGTTAGTGGACAAAACGCCTTAGATCCGAAGTAATTCCCCTTAGGCTCGTAATAGTTGTTATGATGAAGAGCATAGACGAGGAGTACTATCCGTACGACGACCAGCCCTCCACTAGGTCCCTCGACTATGAGGTGCTTGAGGAGTTCGAGGAAGAGATAGAGCGTTTAAGTCCTTACAAGTCCGAAGAGCCGGTGGACGACGAAGGTGAGGACGAGGAGTCTGCCTCGTCTTCAAAAGATGAGGACGCAGGTGCGTCCCGAGTGGTGGACGGGGCGTCCACTTCCGCTGTTATTCCGTGCCCGAGGCCAGTGTCTGCCGTGAAGGGAACTGAGAAGCCGAAGAGGGTAAGGATGCCGAAGAGTGGGCCAGGCGTCTCCTACCTGGATCTCACAAATATTTACCTGATCAAGCCGGAGAGCAGCGCGGCTGATTACTTAGTTGCCCAGATGTACGTGGGGCCGTTCGGGAGGGTTAGGGCACCCGGGCCGACGGACCATGTACTCCATCCGCCACCGGGGTACTTCGGAGTATACCCGATGAGTTTCGCCAAGGGGCTGAGGTTTCCCCTTCATCCCTTCATCACTGAATATCTAGATATGGTGGGACTCCCTCCGGCCTTGCTGACCCCGAACAGCTACTCGTTGATGGTGGGGTTCTTGCTCCGCTGTGAGGAGTTGGGCTACAGGCCGACGACAGCTCTGTTCATGAATCTTTATCAGATTGGCCGAGGAAGCCACAAGAACTGTGCGGCCTATGCTACTCTTCAACAGTTGCCGAAGAAGAGGAGCTTCACGGACTTGCCTTCGTCCATCCATGGATGGAAGAGCAAGTTCGTTTTTGTGTCCCTTGGTGAGAACGGCACTGAATTTCCCTCTCTCGGTCACACTGGGAGGTTCAATCTGCACGACCCGCCGAGGAGTTCGATCTTGGACGCTCAGGTGGAGGCATTCTTGGAAGGGGGGCCGAGGAGCGTAAAAGACTACATCACCGAGTATAAGATGACCGCCCTCGGCTTCTTTAGGTATTATGTGTATGGTGACAAGGAGGACGATGTCCAACTTTGGCCGAGGATGAACACTACCTTCGAAGAGGCCGACGGCCCGGATTTGGGCATTCCTGCTGAGGCCGATGGTAATACTTTCTCCGGCTTTCTTCCTTTGTTTTTTGTTCTTTTGCCTTGCTAATCTGTTCATTTTCCTTTGTGTAGGCTTTGTTATGGATCGCCGTTCAATCATGGCCATAGCCAAGGCCAAGGCGGCCGAGGAGCTGGCTGCGAAGGCGGCCGAGGCGGCGAGGCGTGCCGCGGCTGAGAAGGGCGGGGCTACTGCTGGTGTGGCCCGAAGCCTACCCAGTCCAAGAAGAAGAGGCCTCCCACTGTCGACCAGAAGAAGCTGACCGAGGCTGGCCTGAATCTCGCTAAGAAGACGAAGAGGGCGCCGTCTCCTTCCCATGCCGAAGAGGTCGGCACTCTGACCGTCCCAAATGTGGACGATGGTGGTCCCGTTGTGGATCTTACCGCTGCTCCAAGCGACGCTGCCCAATCGCTCCCTCTCGTCCAGGCGCCTCGGACGAAGCGGACCGGCAAGGAGATTGCCGCTGCCACCTACCAGAAAATGGTGGAGTACCCCGTTGGCGGGGGTGTCTTTGACGATGGCATCCTCGGCCATGATGTGCTTGCTCAGGCCATGCCGGCCAAAGATCGGGCCTACCTCAAGAGGCTCGGGGACGTCAAGGTGTACGAAGGCGGGATGGACCTCATCGTCCAAGTAAGTTCCCTTTCCTTTTATTTGTTGTTTTTCTCGTCGTCCGGGTGAAGTCATTGTCTGAGTCTTTGTTTGCCTTTGTTGTGCAGGGTGCCTTCATGCTCATGGAGAGCCACAAAAGGCAGCAACGGGAGATTGCTCGTCTGAAAGAGCTCGAGCAAAAGGCTGCCTCGGCCGATGAGGCGGTGGCCTGCTTGGATCGGCTCCGAGAGGATGCCAAGGCTCTGCAGAAGAGGGCCGATGAGGCAGCTGCAGCCAGGGACGATGCCCTGGCCAAACTTGAGGAGAGCCAGAGGGCACTTGAGGCTGAGCGGCGCAAGAATGATGAAGCCGTGAAGGCCAAAATTGAGGCCGAGGCTGCCGCTGTGAAGGCCGCTGATGAGGCCGTTCAAAAGTTCCTGGCCGAGGGATGGAAGGCCGACGAGCGGCTCCCCTGGTGCTATGAAGTGGTGGCCGCCAAGCTCGAAGATTGGGGAATGAACTCCCCCGCCGGCCAAGAGTACTTTGGAAGGGAGATGGCCGTGTACTACAACATGGGCCAGGAACGGATGCAGAGGCTCCTGTGCCGGCGGCTGGTGCGTGCCCTCAAAGCAATGAACTATACCTCCGGGTGGGCGAGGCGGAACCTGAAGCTTCCCAAGCTGATGAAGGATCCCGAGGAGCAGGCCAAGCTTCCTCTTTCGGAGAGGGAGGCCCCAATCGAGAGTTCTGGCCTCGGCGAGCCGGACTATGACGAGTTTGACTTCTTGGATGATGCCACCAGTTCTGCAGCTGCCGCCGACCAGGAGACTGAGGCCGAGGAGGGAACCGAAGATGCCGGAGATCAAACCCAGGCTGGGCATGATGGAGGCGCCCAAGAGACTTGATCGGCTACTCCCCGTTTCCTATCTTGTAATTAGTTATCTTATATCTCGGCCCATGTGATGTAATGGCCGAAGCGCCCACCAATGTACTTAACTGTTTATGAATGAACGTTTTGCTGTCCTGCTCGGCTGTGAATGTCTTGTATGTTTATTCCCTTTTGCTATTTCAATTTTGAAATGTGTCTAAGTGTCAAGTTACAACTTAGGTCACTGCGAGTGTTTGCTACGTCCGTGAGGTAGTCCATTCGGTCTGGTGGCCTTGTCGACCTGTCCGGTGTTTCTTCGCTGTCGTAACATTTGGGATTTATTCAAAAATTTCCTAAGTGTTTTAGATCCACTCAGGTGCTTTCTTTCCGTCCTGACCGAGGTGGGCCAGCTGGGGTGTCCGCTGCGTCTTGGCACTGTCCCATTCTTCTTGTTAGAATTTCTCTAAATGTCTAACTTCAAGTAGGTGGGTGTTCTCATTGTCCTGGTATTGAGCCTCTCCTCAGTGTTGACAAATGCTTTGGGGAATTCCCTAAGTGTTGAACCGATGTTGTTGTTGTCGGCCCAGTGTTCTTCGTGGCCGTTGTGTTCCCTTGTTCCTGATTTGATCAGGGAGGTCGGCCTGGATCCTTGTGTTATGGCCGATAAGGGTACACGGGTTGTTGTCCCCTTCGGACTTGTATGTCTTCGTTTCTTGCCTTGGGTTATTTGAACTTAGCTTTTTGAACATAGAAATTTTTCTGAGTATAAATGCAAGATATAGGTAGCTAACGGCCTGCGAGTATACAGGTGCCCGCTTCGTCTATAGTTTCTCCATTTAAATACTTAGAGGTTTTTCTAAGTATAAATGCAAGACATAGTTCCTTCTTTGTGGTACCGTTGTCGGCCAAGAGATGGCCCTACTTTCATCGGCCAAGGTCTGGCTTTGTGGCCGATGAGGGTGCCTTTTGCTTTCCCCAAGAGTCTCTCTAAGTGTCGGAATTCTCTTAAGGATCCTTTTTCCTCAGGAATTTTCGCTAAGTGTCTGGTAATCACTTGGACAAATCTTCCGCTTGGCCAACAGCCTGGGTTTCAGTGCCTGTAACGGCCATCCGGAATGTTGTGGCCGGTAGGGATTGTTGCTTGAATGCTTAATTCTTCCGCGGGTGTGATAATGCCCGCTTCGTCTTGGTCATCTTTCAGGATTGTAATTCTTTATTTCATACTAAATGTTGGTGCTTCAAAGGGCTGTGGCCGATGAAGGTTACCACTCGCGTGTCACCCAACCAATCTGGTTAGGGTTTTATAGGCGTATGCTTCGTCCCTGACAATTCCCTTGTGGTGTGTGGACGTGTGGTCGTATCGTCCATGTCACCTGTTAGTGGTACTACACGTGTTCAACTGATATGTACTTAGCCAAGTTTGGCATGAGTTGTGGGGATTTTATTTTTTCATTGCTCGAGGCCGGCAAGTGTGCGCGGTCCTCGGCTTCCCTCTTTTTTTTTTTGATTTCCGTTTCCGTCCCCTATTTCGGGGAGTATCCTTCTTTCAGGCTTCGGTCGAAGGGTGTGCTCGTCCTTCGGTCGGTTCGGACTTCGTTTATAACGTCCGTGATCTCAGGGCGGGTCCCGTCGCCTATTTATGACGCGGGCTAGACTTTTGGTCGGTTTTCAACGGCTGTCGTTGCCCATCCCTGAGTTTTGGGATTTTGTCACCTCGGGCATGATTTCAGGCCTGTCGTCCTGCGATCCGGCGCGTGGACGACGCGGTGAGCTTCCTGTTTCAAGACGTTGGCCGTTTGCGGGCCCCTCGTCCTGGGGACATCGTCGGCCATACCTGAGCGTTTCACTTCTAGGCTTACGGGGTCGGGACGATGTGCTCTCTCAGCTAGGACTGAGCCCTTCGCTGATACAAAATACAATGGAGTGCCTGAGCTTGTCGCTCGTAGGCTGCAAATGCAAGGTGCCATGTCGGCCATACCTGAGTCTTTCGCTCTAAGGTGGCCGATGAGGGCACCTGCTAATATTTTTACTTTAAATTCCAAAGAAAAAATCAAGAGCATGATTTTATTCATAAGTGGCTCGAGGCCGAGGGTGGCGTTCAATCAGTAACCCGTGAAGGGATGAGGGCTTCGTCGTCTGCACTCCTTCGGATTAGTGATAAAACTTCACCAGATGGTGTACATTCCACGTTCGTGGTACATTGGACCCATTCGGGCGTTTAAGCTTGTAGGTGCCGGGTTTGACCACAGCACTGGCGATGTAGGGCCCTTCGTACTTCAATGCTAGCTTGCCACCCTCTATCGGCTGGCTTGCTTCCCTTCGGCGGAGGACATAGTCCCCCACCTGAAATTCCCGGGAACGTACCTTGGCGTCATAGTATGATTTCACTTGACGCCGGTAGTTCTCTGCTCGGACGTAAGCTTGCTCACGCCTCTCGTCGACCAGGTGCAGGTCAATCTTCATGTTTTTCTTCGTTGGCGTCAGGCTCGTATTGTTCCACCCGCCGGCTGGGGATGGCAACTTCCGTGGGTGCCTTTGCCTCAAAGCCGTAGCACAGGGCGAAAGGCGTTTCACCTGTCGCCCTCCTCGGCGTGGTTCTGTAGCACCACAGGATGTTGGGGAGCTCGTCGACCCAACTACCTCCTGCGGCCTGGAGTTTCTTCTTCAGCCCCTCCATGATTGTCCTTTTGGCGTTCTTGACCCGTCCGTTGCCCTGAGGGTAGGCAACGGAGGAGAAACGATGCTTCACTCCAAACTCCCGGAGGAGCTCCTGAAAAGGGACTGCCTCGAATTGGGTGTTGTTGTCTGATATAATCTCCTGTGGGGACGCCGAAGCGTGTGATGATGTTCTTGTAAATAAATTTTTGGTATCTGGCCCCCGTGATGCTGGCCAGGGGTTCCGCCTCGACCCACTTGGTGAAGTAGTCGACGGCGACGATGATGTAGCGGTTGTTCCCGGCGGCCCTGGGCAGGGGGCCGACCAGGTCAATCCCCCATCTAGAGAATGGAATTGCAGTGCTGACGGGGGCGTAGTTGACGGCTGGCCGACCAGGGGCCTTCTGGAGCACCTGACACACGGTACACTTCCTGGCCAGATCCGCACAGTCTCGCGCCATCGTCGGCCAGAAGAAGCCCTGGACGACGAGACACCGGGACATACTGAAAGGGCCTTGGTGCGAGGAACAAACGCCACAATGAACTTCTTCCATGGCCACGTCGGCTTCATCCTGGTGCAGACATCGGAGGAGAGTGCCATTATAGGATCGTTTGTAGAGTTTGCCATCTTCAATGGTGTAGCTTGGGGCCCTGAGTTTGGCAAGTTTGGCCCTCTCCCCGTCCGGGGGCAGCTCCCCCGTCGTGACGAAGGTGACGATGTCGGAGATCCAGTCCTCCGGTCGCTGTTGGACGCACAAGACGGGGCTGGCATGGATGCTGGATATGCTCAACTCCTCGATCTTGGCTAGCTGGGAGATGTGTTCCGGAGTGTTCGAGCTGAGTTTGGAGAGGATGTCAGCCTCGGCGTTCTCGGCCCTTGGGATCTGTGTGATCTCGTGGGTCTCGAACGCTTTCAGCAGCTCCTCCGCTGCTTGTTTGTACTGCTTCATCCGTCCCTCCTTCGCTTCGTACGATCCCTCCACCTGGCCCACTACCAGTTTGGAGTCGCACTTGATTTTGAGGTGCTTGGCCTTGAGGCCGGCGGCGAGTCTGAGACCGCTGAGGAGGGCCTCAGATTCGGCTTCATTGTTTGATACCCTGAAGTTGAAACGTATGGCATAGTAAGCTCTGAATCCTTCAGGGGATATGAGGACGACGCCTCCACCGCATGATTTCGCGGCCGACGAGCCGTCAGTGAATAGGATCCACGTATCGTCCGGCTCCAGCTTGGGGTTGGCAACGGCCGTCTCCCTTGCTGTGCATTCAGTGACGAAGTCGGCCAAGGCTTTCCCTTTGATAGATGGCCTTGGCTTGATCTCAATTTGAATTTGGCTGAGGAAGATCGCCCATTTCACCATCCTAGAGGAGCTGGGTCAGCACATGGACGGCATGGGCCTGGAAGTAGTGTCCCAGCTTCTTCACCGTATGGACGATGGCCAGGACCGTCTTCTCAATGGGGGAGTACCTGAGCTCGGCCTCCCTGAGTGTCTTGCTGATGTAGAAGATGGCCTTCTGCACCCCTTCGTCCTCACGGATGAGCACGGAGCTGATGGCCGACGTGCTCACCCCTAAGTACAAGAAGAGGGTTTCGCTGGCTTTGGGCTTGGAGATCACGGGTGGAGACGATAGGTACCTCTTCAGCTCTTCGAACGCTTCCTGGCACTCCGGCGTCCACTTGAAGCTGTTGGCTTTACGCATGATCTGGAAGAAGGGGAGTGCCCTTTCGGCTGACCTGGAGAGGAAACGGTTCAGGGCCGTCAGGCGCCCCGTCAATCGCTGTACTTCCTTGACGTTGCGGGGCGGCTTCATGTTGATGATAGCCTGTGTCTTCTCCGGGTTTATCTCGATGCCTCTCCGGCTGACCATGTAGCCGAGGAACTTGCCGCCCTGGACGCCGAAGGCGCACTTCTTGGGGTTGAGGCGGAGCCTGAACTCCTTCATGATTTCAAAGATTTCCCGGAGGTCGTCGGCGTGGGAGGAGGCCTGCCTGCTCTTGACGATCATGTCGTCGACGTATGCCTCCATCGTCCGGCCAAGGACCGCTCTGAAGATCTTGGCCACCATCCTAGTATAGGTGGCGCCGGAGTTTTTGAGGCCGAAGGCCATGACGAGGTAGCAAAAGATTCTCTCTGGGGTCATGAAGGCCGTCTTCTCAGCGTCATCTTCATGCATGGAGATTTGGTGGTACCCTCTGAAAGCGTCAAGGAACGACATCAACTCGCACCCCGCCGTCTCGTCCACCAGCTGATCAATGTTGGGGAGAGGGAACGGGTCCATGGGGCACGCCTTGTTCAGGTCAGTGTAATCAACACACATCCTGAATGTTGGCGGTTTCTGGGCGAGGACAACGTTGGCCAGCCACGTCGGGTACTTCACCTCTTTAATGTGTTTGATTGAGAGGAGCATGGCGACCTCCCCTTTGACGAAGTCCCGCCTGTCGGCGGATAAGTAGCGCCGCTTCTGCTTGACAGACGCGGAGGCCGGATCGACGGTCAGCCGGTGAGTGATCACCTGGCGGCTGATGCCTGGCATATCGTCCGGGCCCCACGCGAAGACAACGGCGTACGACCGTAGGACGAGGAGGATGGCATCCCGCTGGTCCTGCGGGAGCTGCTTCCCGACTCTGAGAACCCGCTCCGGCCGGGAGGTATCTAGAGGGACTTCCTCGACCTCCTCGGCCGGCTCAGCATGCGGCCTCTCCTCGTCCTTGGCAACGGCTGCCGTGATGGTGTCTATCCTCTGACCTTCCCTCTCGGTCGACCTCGTCAGTTTGAGGTAGCATGCTCTGGCTATCCTCTGGTTTCCTCTGGCGTAGCCGATGCCGTCATTGGTGGCGAACTTCAGACACAAGTGCTTCATGGAGATGATGGCCTCCAAGTCCTCCAGTACTGGCCGCCCTAAGATCAGGTTGTGGGCGCACTGGAGGTGGACCACCATGAACTCCATGTCAATTTTGACGCGGTGGGGGCCGTCACCGACCTCCACGGGGAGGACTATCGTTCCCTCGGCGTCGATAGAGTCCCCGGTGAAGCCGGATAACGGTGTCTTGATCGGCTTCATCAGAGCTCTGTCCAGCTTCAGCTGCCTGAAGGTATCCAGGTACATCACGTTGACGGAGCTCCCCGTATCGATGTAAGTGCGGTGGATGATGGAGTCACCGATCTCACACCGGATGACGAGGGCGTCCCTGTGTGATTCCGTACCCGGAGGCAAATCCTTGTCGGTGAAGGTGATCGCCTCCGTTCGCTGCTTCTTCGGCTGGGGGGGAACGTGGGACACCTCCCCAATGTAGAGGGATTGGGCCCATTTCTTTCTCTGGGTGGCGGAGTCCCCCCCAGTGTTCCCACCCACAATGAGGTGAATGTGATTCTTCTTTGGCGGGGGCTCTTCGAAGTCCTCGTCGTCGCTGAGCCTACCAATATCCCGCTTCTTCGCAGAGGGTTCGCCCCCTTGTTTACCGGTGTTTACCCTTGTGTTTTGCGTGGGCCACCTTTAACAAACTGGGAGAGTTCCCCCTGACGAATAAGACGCTCGATGGCCTTCTTCAGCGTGATGCAGTCGTCGGTGTTGTGCGAGGAGTTCTTGTGGAACCGGCAGTAGGTGCCGCCCTGCTGGATGGCAAGGACATCCTCAACCGGCCGAGGAGCCTGCTCGATGAGGCCATGCTTCTCGGCATAGTCGAGGATGATGCCGACCGGGTGAGTGAGGGCAACCCCCGGCCGTTCCAACCTCGGCCGCCAGTGGCGATCTTTCTTACTCTGTCCACCAGAGCCGTGACGGCCCGGGACACCCTGGCCGGCCGGGGATGGACCCGGGGCCGGCGAAGGATTTGCCTTCTTGGAGGGATGGCCCCCCTCTTTCTTGTGATTGTGGAGCTCGTCGGCGTCGGCGTACAAGCCTCCGCGCTGGAGCGCCTTGGCGTACGACCTCGGAGGGTCAGTGATGAGGCTCCTAGCGTACGGGGAGTTGCGGAGGGCTCCCTGGTACAGGGCTAGGAGGGTGCGCTCATCGGCCCCCTCGACTTCTTCGGTCTCCCTCGTCCACCGATCAATGAACGACCGGAGGGACTCGTCATTTTGCTGCTTGACGGAGAGGAGGTGGGTGAAATACTTCTACGCACGCTTCCTCCCGGCAAAGTGGGTGAGGAAGCGTTGGGCAAGGTCTTGCCATGAGTCAATGCTCCCTTCGGGGAGCGCGTTGAACCACTCGTATGCTGGCCCCTCAAGAGTAGAGAGGAACCAATGGCAGAGATATTCATCCGACGCGTTCACCATCAGCATGTTGTTCTGATAGCGGCTGAAGTGCTCCTGTGGGTCTGATCGGCCGTCGTAGGTCTTGATGGCGTTTCCCCTGTACTTCTCCGGGATGGGGGCCGAGAGGACCCTGTTGGTGAAAGGGGTCCTGGTCCTGACCTGGATGATGGGGTCACCTCGCCCCTCGGCCAACTCCCTCTCCAGGGTGCTCACTTTGTGCATGAGCGCGTTGAGGCCGGGGTCGTTAGAGGCGCCGGCCGTAGGGATGTTGGCCGACTGCTTGGCCTCCATCTGAGCCAGCCTCCTTTCCATCTGGGCGATGACCTCGTCCCGGGGGTCCCTGGCGGCCGCAGCGGCGCCCGGCTGGTTCCTCATGCGCTCGTCGTGAGCCACATTGATCTGGTGGCGCACGTCGTCCTCGTGCAGCTTCCCCTTGCCCTTGTCCGGGCGGGGCTGGTCCGCTGTCCGGGACACAGACCCCAAGCTTTCCCTTGGCGAGCCAGGCCGACGCTCACCAATCCGTCCTACCATCCTCTCCGAAACCGGACGACGGCGCGTGTCACCTAGCCTGTTGAAGGCAGAGGCTTTTCCACGCGCTGGGGTCTGCCCAGGCCGAAGAGGGGAAGCGGGGTGGGAGTGGGACGACGCCGTGTCCTGGGCCATCACCCCCTCATCGTTGCCTATCTGGACGGCCAACGGTTGGGGCTGAGGAGGTGGAGTGACGTTCCCCCCCGTCCTTGGCAAGAGTGCGCTAAGGACGGTGGGGTTCTGGGCCAGGCTGGCGATGATGACCGATAGCGCGGCCTGGACCTGTGGATCCACGGACGGAGAGGCCGCAGCCATTGGTTGGGCCGGGGCGTGGTCCGTCTTCTCAACTCGTTTCTTGTCCAAGCCGATGCGGGCATCAGGGGCTCCGCCGTTGAGTTGGTTGCGGAGGTCCGTCGTGAGGTTGAAGGCCTCCTGGAAGACGTCCCCTCCGCCGACCTGGTCGGCCGTAGCATCCTCCTCGTGCTCCCTGGTCTCCTGGTCCTCAGGGATGGCCTTGCTGACGAGGTTGCGGTTTGATTTAGTTCTTCCCATGATAAGTGGTTAGCTATGCTTGGTAGCGACGAAGGGTGCTAACTTGATTGTTCTAGCTCTCAACAAGAGCACCAAATGATAGAGTATATCTAGAGAGAAGTGCAATGATATGCTTCAATAGAATGAATTTGTAACCCCTATAACTACTCCCAAGGGGAGTATTTATAGAGAAAATACGGGCTGGGCTCCCAAGCCTTAAGCTTGGGAGGCCCATTTACAACTGGACCGCTACTGGGCCGAATACAAAGCCACTAATGGGCTGTACAAATGAGTAAGTGTAAAACCCTGTTCTGTGAGGTCTTCGTGGCCGACGGGGGCCCGGCCGACGAGGGCACGGCCGACGAGGGCCCGGCCGACGAGGGCACCCGGGTTCCTTGGCTTCAGGACCATATTCTGAGTTGGTACCTTTTCGGCCGACGGGGGTCCCATGGCCGACGAGGGCACCACTCAGTGTCTCGTGCTTTCTGTTCTTCTGAGTATGTGGGTCCTAGGGCTCAGACCCATATACTCCATCATACATCATGTTCATCGTTCATCATCATATATTATTAATTAATCTTTTTATCCGGAGGAGTAAAAGGAAATAAAAGTTTTCCTTACCACATTCATGTATGAATGTGTGGATTTATATTATCAAAAAAAAAAAATATTGCAGAAATATAACTATTAAGTTCGTTGGTCTTATGGGGATCAACACCACCTTTTTATTCAGGGACTAACCGCCCTACCCGTTGGCATCACGATGTGGTGCAGCCCCTCATGTCCATCCACCGCTCAGTAGTGGGGCTCTGCACTGTCGTAGTGAACTGTGGGGGTGCCTCACAGGAATTTACCTTGACTTGGGAACTACAGAGTAATGGTTTAAACAGAGGGTGTCCACTTCCTTATCACCAATTTGTTTTAAGAAGGATATGCCTGATATTTAACCACAGAACTCTGCAGTTAAGCGAGCCCGGGGTTAGAAAGCCCAAGGATGGGTGATCCACAGGGAAGTTAGTCGAATCAGAAAAGGGGTGTATCGATCCAACAAAGTTTACTCCCTCAACTCAAAAGTTCAACACGATATCCAAAATTTGAGACAAATGATCATTGGATGCGATCATACCAGCACTAATGCACCCGATCTCATCACAACTCCGAATTTAAGCATGTTTGGGTACGAGTAATGCTAGGGCGGGTGACCCCATTAGAATTTCCTGCGTTGCATCTCACGTCCCTTTTTTGTACGTTCAGTTCTGAGGGACCCTCAGGGATGAGGTGTCATCCTTCTGCTTTAGGTTCTAAAATTAGTTTGTGTTTCTTATTAATAGTTGTTTTTTATCAAGATGATGGTAGATTCAGATTTACAGAATATATAGATAAAGTCCATATCAAGATGTATCAAATTTGTATTAGCGAAGAACCCTAAATATACACTCAAGAACTTACCATGAACTACTAGTATTCAACTCTGCGGATTGCTACGGTGTCTGTTTATATGAGGAGAGTAAATGTTATATAATATCATTCAGTTGCCTCCAAGTAGGAGTAATGAGGGAATACTTATATTAATCGAACGGTGTGAGCTTGATGACATGCCGCCTTCCTGATGGCTGGGTCATTCAGTCATCCACTTGATGTGGTTCATACAGTCGTCCACTTGTTGTTCTCCATGCTCCACAATAAATGCTCTTCATGTCAATTTCACAATTCTTACCAATTACGGTGGTATGTGTCGGACAGGAGCTCAATATGCATAGGTGACACGACCGTTGACCCTTTGATTAACCAGAGTATCCATTCATGGGGCATATGTGGTTAGTGTCATGTCAAACCCAATCCTCCTCATGGTCGTTCGACCGATTTAGGGGACACTCGTCATCTTCCTAGATCTTGTGCTACGACTTCTGTGGCTCAACCCTTGGAGTCGGCACTTCTTCCGATACTATTTGTCTGGCGAGGTTATGTCTTCTCCCTTTGGAAAGCAACCTCAGGAATGGTACAAGTGATGCTGGGTTGACCCATTGCTGAGTTGGCCCAGTATCCCAACAATAACAAAACATTTTTGGTGATGTTTAATATTATAAAATATATTTGATTAATATTATTTGTTTTCTCTTTGTCTAATAAATTACTTTCACAATTTCTAAGCATTAAATAATGTTTTTGAAAGAACAATATTGTCTATATATATAATGTTCACCTTTATCAAATTTATACTAGTTTTTCTCATCTTCCTTTCTTCCACATCTCTTTAATTTACTTATCTTCATACTCTTCTACTTCCTAGTCTCCATCCAACAGGAGAGGAGGTCAAGCCTTAAAAGTTTAAGTTGTATGGTTTTCGTTATTTAAAAAAAAATCCTATAATTGGTAAGCAACAAAATAATATCTAAAGAAAGGTTGCAATGCACTCTTTTATTGTTTTTAAGCAGTGTTTTACTCATATAATTTGATCATTTAATTCAACACAAGAATGGTAGCTATAATAATGGTTATAATGAGCATGGAGGTGTTAAAATTGCATATCAAATCCACCTTCAATGAATTGAATAATTCCGCAATAAAAGGTCTAAAATTAAATTTTCATTTATAAAACTAAATATAAGATGCAAGGATAAATGCGTATTTTGTTAATATATTTATAAAGTGCAAGGATAAATGCAGAAAATTAAAAAGCATACATTTTCATTTAATTAATACACAGAGTTGGTATTCTCATAAGCGGCATTTTAAACACCAGTTTTGATTGGTAAGCAGTTTTTTTAGAAGCTTGTTTGTTTACTTCACTTATCTTAATAAGTTAATTGTGTTTTATCTATGAAGTAAATATGTCATAAGTGTCGGTTGAGCCATCACGATCCATGGCCAAAAGACTAGCCAGAAGGTCTAAATTTAACAAAAGGCCAAAGGGTTTTACATTTATTGCTTGTTGATCATTTTTAACTTTTAGAACTCCGAATTTATTTTATAAATAATTCCTAATGTGAGATCAAAATAAAACAAAATAAAGTTGACTTAATAACTTTTAATGGCTAACATTTCTCAATAAAAAACTAGATCCCATCCTTTAAGACATAAAACTTCTCTCTAAAAGGCGGTCGTGTTCCCTCTACGTATGGTTTCTTACGCCATCAATTGTGCGACTATTTTTTCCTTTTGCTTTGGCGAGATTAAGCGGAGGGAAGATGATGCCTGGTCTCCGGCGGCCGAAGGTTGTGCAGGGACAGAAGACGGATGCTTGATCTCCAGCGGCCAAAGGTCATGGACGAAGCGTTGGGCTAGAGGCTGGAACATATCTGGATTCGAGGTCATTCGTGTTAGGTGGCGACAGAGGAGGTTCGGTAGAGAACATGATGAATAAGAGGCAAGGTGAAGAAGAAGCTATAGTACTACTAGATCGTTCCCCTCCTGAACCGCCGCCATGGAGTGCATGAGAGTCTAGGGTTTGGAAGCAACATTTTAATTTTACTATTTGCTTGTTATTTAATTTTATTGTTGTAAGACCCTTGCATTATGATTGGATGGTGGGAGGCATGTTTTAACCGTCGTTGGCTCATTTAAGCCTATTATAAGATCACCAAGTCATATTGCTTTTTTGAAGGTGATTGACTAAGTCTGGTTCGAGGGCTGACAGTTGTATGTGATCCTTTTGTCGTTTTACCCCATATCTGAATGTTGTGATATCAATTTAAACTCCATTCTTTTAAAAAACCTTTTAACGCCTATACTCATACTCAAAATTTACATTAAAGTGACCATAAATGCATAACCATAATAACCATAATCACATTCTTATCTATAGATTTTATTGGAGTTATGTCAAAATTATTTCAAAAAATAGATTTATGGACAAAAAGTGACATTTTTTTAATTCCCATAGAAGACACTAAAAAGAAGCTAAGAAACTGTTTTATTCCTACACAAAAGTAATCATACTCACTGATGCTACAATAACCCTACAATTACCAATAACACCATAGTCACCAAAAACCGTCAGCTACTAAAATTCTGTTAGTGATCAAAACCTGTCAGTGACCACCACACTTTTGACCACCCGAGCAGTGACCACCACCGGCCACAGTGACCAACCCCTTCATTAGCCACAATGACTTGCCGACCAATGACCTAATTTCCAACCAAATATGCGGAGTGACTCCACTGCCACGCCGCCGCGGCCACTCTGCTACCATGGTTTTCACCCTTTATGGGGTGACATCGTCCCATGCCCCCTACCCAATCCCTCACTTCCATGCCCCCAACTCCTCAGCCCCCTCTCTCACCCCCAACACCCCGTCCCCAAACCCCTCCCATGTTCCCAAGCCATTGTCTCCCCAACTCCGCATTGCCGCTTTCCCTACTTGAAAACCATAGCCATCAGAACCTGAAAACAATCTAGAAACTCAGATGAAGACGATCACTTTTGACATCGCCACTCCGCCTAGCCAATGATTCATTGATCGAACAAAAATATAAAAGAAGTAGAACGAAAACGAACGACAGTGACATGTGACGAAGGCGGAGTCGACGGTGATGCATGATGGTGAAAGAGTGACGTAGAGGTGGAGTCAGTGCGACGACTGATTGGTTGAGGTGCAACACCGGTCGACTATGTGAGGTGATGCGGCAATCATCACACTGCATGATGCGGTGTGGCGATGGAGGTGTTAAATCCAGACAAGTCTGAAGGGAAACAAGACAACAATGGAGGTGCTAAAGCCAGACGATCGGGAGGTGTTGAAGGCAGACGACGGTGTGAGTAGGGATGGACTGGGACGGGCCTACACGGCCCGCTACCCGACCCCGCCTTCGACTATGCAGGCCCAACTCGACCCGATTTACCGGGACTGGGACCAGGCCTAATACCCGACCCGGTAGAAGAAACAAGCAGACATCGAGCTCCTGTTTTGGCCGGGCCGGTTCCCCTTTTCCCTTACCCATGCCCGGAACCGGTAGACCCCCCGGGCCTAGGCCCGAACCGGGACTGGACCCGGTTTCCCGGGCCGGGCCGGTCCCGCTCAGTAGCGGGCCAGGCCGATTCCCGGACCGGGTGGCCCGCACCGAGTCCAAGCCTAGACCGGACCAGTCAGGCCCAAACACCAAACATATTTTTCCCCATCAGGCTGGCTTCTAGGTGGGTGGGGCTGGGAAGTTTGGAGGGTTTGGAGGTAGGGGTGGGGAAGGGGTTAGAATTAGTTTGAAAAAACAAAATTAACAAAAAATTAATTAAGGTCTGACCCGGACCAGAACCGGTTCAAACCGAGCCAATAATGGCCCTGATCTCCTTAGTCTTGTAGCCTGCCCGGGCCCGAACCGAGACCCGTAGCAGCAAGCCATCCACACAATAACACAAGTTGCAATTTGGACTTGTGGAATTTTTTTAATGGAGGACACTTAAGTCCTTTCGGGTTTATTTAATCTCCTTTTTGTCCAAAACAAAAAATGAGTGCTATTTTTATCGAATAGAATTCTAGTAGTATTATCTTTGCCATTATGTTAATAATAATATTTTAGAAAACTGCTAATTATATTTAGCTTTCATAAAGCATATACAACGACCCTGTGTACAAGGATGATGGCCCCAAACTCCAGTTTAGATCCGTGGGTTTGGATTGAGCCCATCAGGAAAAGGCGAAAAGCCCAAATTTGCCTCCAATGTCCAACCACATGTCCACACATATAGGAGTGGGCTCGGGCCAGGCCAACCTGCCCGGAACCGGACCGGCCCGCTACTGTGTGGGCCCGGACCGGCCCGGTTTGGCGGTTAGTTCACGGTTCGGGCCACCCGACCCGGTCATCAAGCGGTTCGGTCCTGGGCCTAGATTATAGTGAACCGGCCCGGCCGGTCCAGGCCCGGTCCGGGCCTCAACGGTCACTTTTTAATTATTTTTTTAATAATAGAAGGCTCCATAGCCGTTGGGAGACCTCCCAAATGGCTCTATAGCCGTTGGGAGCATAGGAGGGGGGTCTGGGGGGTTAGGGGGGTGGGGTATACAAAAAAAAACTATTTATACTCCTATTTTCTATACATTTTTTACACCTCTTCTTCTACAACTCTTCCTACTCTCTAAATTCTCTATTCTCTCAATCTCTCATATTCAATCACCTTCATTCTTCATCTTCTCCAAATTCTTTCTACATATATATCATTTATATAATTATTATATCTACTTATATATTAATTATCTACTTATAAATATATACTTATACACATTCATATTATAATTCTTTACTTTTATATTATATATACTATATATAGTTATACATTATATTGTATATTACTTATAATATATTTACAGATTATATATTTATATATACTATATATACTTATACTCATTGACTTCTCGTTTATATACTATATTCTTTACACATTATATTATATATACTATATATAGTTATACATACATTTTATAAAAGTAGTTAATTGTTAGACTTCTCGTTTATCTATTAAATTACTTAATTGTTTCATTTGTCATATTAATATTAGTTAAAGTAGTTAATTGTTTCATTTGTCATATTAATATTAGTTAAACTACTTAATTGTTACATTTCTCATATTAATATTAGTTAATTGCTACATTGCTCATTAAAGTAGTTAATTTTTACATTTCTCATATTAGTTAATTGCTACATTGCTCATTCAAGTAAAAAAAAGTAGTTAATTTTACATTTCTCATACTAGTTAATTACTTAATTGCTACATTTTTACATTTCTCATATTAGTTAATTACTTAATTGCTACATTTTTACATTTCTCATATTAGTTAATTGCTACATTTCTCATTAAAGTAAAAAAAACTAGTTAATTTTTACATTTCTCATATTAGTTAATTGTTACATTTTTACATTTCTCATATTAGTTAATTGCTACATTTCTCATTAAAGTAAAAAAAAGGAGTTAATTTTTACATTTCTCATATTACTTAATTGCTACATTTTTACATTTCTCATATTAGTTAATTGCTACATTTCTCATTAAAGTAAAAAAAAAAGTAGTTAATTTTTACATTTCTCATATTAGTTAATTGCTACATTTTTACATTTCTCATATTAGTTAATTGCTAATATTTGTTCAATTTTAAAGATGGAGCGTGGTAGACATTCTGTAGATGTGGGTAATCTCCAACGCAACCGCAAGAGGGAGATTGCATCGACTCGGTCTACTTCACGCAAAGGCAAAGGTAAAGCGCGGGCCGAGTCTTCTTTTCAAAGTCGAGATGATTTTGAAACGGATTACCAACGGCGAGATGATATGATGATGTCCGACGAGCAACTACAACACCTATTGTCCCAAAATGATCCACGTTTTGCACAAGAACAACAATTCCCGACAACCATCGATGAAGAGGAGCTCGAGGATGACGATGCGAAGGAGGACGCGGGGGGTGACGGGACTCCGGATGATGAGCAAGAGTTGGAGGACGAGGGCCGTTCAACGACTACAACCCAAATTGGTAAGAAATCTAAATCTCCTATTATTGAAAACAATTATACAAAAAGGAAAGACGAAAAAACCGAAAAATGCAACGCTTAAGTGTGAGGATACTTGATAAGTCCATTTTGTACTTATTTTTCTTATCAATTTTAAGCGATTTTGGATTGGAAAATAGAAAAACAAGGCATGTTTTATATATTTTGGTTCAAGTTTCATGAAATCAGGTAAAAATCACGTCCATGATATGTTTGACGAAATTTCGGGTCAATTAAGCACAAAATGCGTCAATTTGAGTGAAAAATGATATCATACCGAAAGAAGCAAGCAGAATTTCAAAGTGGTCCAGAAGGAAAAGTTGAAGAGCTCAAAATACAGAACAAGATGGTCAAATAAACTCATAGGCGGCCTGGCAGGCACCCAAAAAATGGAGGCCTTCGCGACCGCCTGCCGTTTTTTTTTGAAAAATCAATTTTTTTTGGAAATTTGACCAAACCGGAGAAAAACGGAAGGCGGCCGCCTTCAATGACCGCCTGCGGCACAAGACGACGAAACGAACAACCGGTCGGTGCGATGTGACGGCAGGCGGCCGCCTGTTTGGAGACCTGCGAGATTTTTGGTGCTATAAATAGCCCGATTTTCGCTGAACTCACATACACCATTCTTAGCCCGAAACTAGTTCAAAAAGGTCTTCTTCTTCCTCTTCAATGCTCGGATTTCCACCATTGTTGCACCTTCAACTTCAATCTTTCATATCTTTTTCATTTTAGCTCCAATTTGTAAGTTCTTTATATGTATTTTCATCTTCTCAACGAGTAGAATCTGAATCTGTGCTTTGTTTTCTCGATCTGTTCTTCGAATTTTTCCAGAATATTTATCTAGTATTTCGTATTTTCTTCCATAAATTAAATAAAATAGTTGTTGATGTTGAATTCATTCCAATTAATTATATAGTTGTTCACTAGCCTCAAGGTTGTTATTTATCTGAAGAAAGTTAATTTGCACGAAGTGAAAGTAATTTTTAATTAATTTCGGTAATTAGGTATTATTATTGCATAAATTAAATTAATTACACAAAAATAGAAAAAAATAGTCTCGGCCCTAATTCCAGATTATGTCACTGTAATATAACCCCTAGTAGTCAACAAAAAATTTAGAACGAATTTAGCCTATTTTTAATTGCCTTTTGTATTTTATAGTTAAAAGTGGGAAAATTATCAATTTGGGTTAAAATTGGATTTTAGGTTTAAAAATTCGTGAAAAAGTTCCAGAAGGTCATATTGTAGTTCCAGAAAGTTTATTTTGACAATATCTTATTTTTGTTTAATTTTTGCTATTATACATGTTTAATTCCTTGTTAATGTTTAATTTATTTACCATATTGTTGAATGCAAAAATAATGTTTAGTAGCTAAATTTGTTTTGGGCATGAATTGAGTAAAGGAATATGGATTGACTTGTTAGCTGAAAATTAGGGGTTAAAATCAATTAATTGAGCTAGTTATTCAATTTGATGAATTAGTAATTAATAATTGTCAGCCAATTTCATTAATTAAATTTTGGAAAATTATTTCTAACTTGTCTATGAGATTAGAAAGTAATTTGAGCCAACTTTATTCAAGCACATTAATAAGGCCTAGAAATAGGATAATTTTAATGAATTGGATTTACATCTTGTCTATGAGAAATAAATTCAAATTGCTTAAATAATGAATTTAATTAGTTAATGAATTTGGCTATTTTTATTAATTAAAATTTTGGAGAATTATTTCTGCCTTGTCTATGAGATTAGAATTTAATTCAAGCCAACCATTTTTGAATACATTAATGAAACCTAGAAATAGGATAAATTAATGAAAGTAATTTCTATTCTTGTCTATGAGAAAAGAAATTTTTAGTCCAATCTTAGTTTTAAATTCCCCTAATTACTAGGTCCAAGAATATATCCATTTCTAATTATTCAATTCATTGCCCTTCTTTGATCAATCCATTTAGAGTTTAATATTTTTCATTTAGTTTATTTTTGAGCCATCATTAGTATTTGCATAATTTAATTACTTTATTTTTCAAAAACTAGTTTAGAAAATCAATCAAAAGTTTTAATTTGGAAAGCTTCCAATAATTTGCGATAACCTGTGACTGAGCTTAAAATCAAGAAACTCCTCCGCCATTCCTCAAGAGACACGATACTCGGGGAAAAACCGAAAGGTTAGACTCCGTTTTACTACAACGCCGTGAAAGCGGTTATCAAATGGCGCCGTTGCCGGGGAATGGCACGGTGAATTCTTGATTTTGATTTTAGCATGGGCGAATTCAAGTTAGGGAGACTTTCTATTTCTTTTTTGTTTTGTTCTCACGTGTTTGCTTGAGATTTTCTCATGGATTACTCAAGCGAACACTTTCATTCTCATCCACCATATCACTATCCATATAATGAACAAAAGGTTTTCCAAAATAATCAAAATGAAGGATATTATGAGCAAGGTTATGAGGATAACAATCAATGGTGCGAAAATCCACCTTTGGGATATGGAGATTACCAATTTCAAGATAACTATTTCCACCAAGGGCAAAACTTTGAATGCTATGATGATTTTTCCTATCAAGGTAATAATCATGATAATTTTAATTATTATGAAAATTACCACGAAGGGCTGGAAAATCATTACCCCGGCACAAACGAGTACTCCTACGAGGTTGACTCTGGAATTTCACCTTATCCTGAACACGAACTCGAAAAATTAAAATCATCCTTGCTCGAGTTTAGGGAAGAATTAAAAAGGGCAAGAATTGAACTAGCATCTCGTGATGAGAGTGTCAAGAAATTGTGTGAACAAATCATTTATGATAATGAACACAAATTTCAAGAGGAGATATACGAGGAAGGTGCTAAATCTGAGGAGGAGACTGCGGTAACTATGAGCGAGACGGTTGAAACTCTTTGCACCCCTATTTCTTTTGAGTCTCTCATTGCTACTGAGCTAGATCATGTCCTCATAGAAATTAGTCCTGAAGAACTCAATCTAAAAGTGCCCACGGGAGTTTATGAAGAGACCATAGATGAGGAGATACTTTGTGACACCGGCCCTACCCTACCATCTATGGATGATTTCTCACCTAAAGAGTCCTTGAAAGATAACCTTGACGAAGCTGGTGATCCTACACGAGCCCAAGTGCCTGATCAAGTAGTTGATGAAACATGTGATATTGAGGAAACATTCTCCGATGACGCCTTCTTTGACTCTCTACTCAATGATGACGAACATAGTTATTCTAGGTAAGGATCTGTTTGCCTAGATAATATATGTGGGGGTAGTGAGGTAGGAAGTTGGGATGCATTCTTAGAAAGTGACACAGAGTCTAAACTTTGTGATTTTCATGTTGAGGGCATAGATGAGGAGTATGAAATCTCTAGTCAGGCTACTTTTACCTTGATAACTCCATTTGAGCGGTTAGAGAAACCAGAGGCACCTGATCTTGAAATACTTGTTGATTCTACTAATGAGGGTGTAACACTTGAGATTTAATTTAAACGGATTAATAGTACTACTCATACCAACAGAGGTGCATCTCCTTTTAAGGGAGCTCATCACCAAGAACTCCAAAGTTAAGCGTGCTTGCACGGGAGTAGTCTTGGGATGGGTGACCCCCTGGGAAGTTTCTCAGGGCGCGCACGAGTGAGGACAAAGTGCGCGGAAAAGGCTAGTGGCGGTTTGTGAGGACAGTACTAGTGGTCCGAAGAGAGTTTGGAGTAACTACCTTGGATCCTGGAGGGTCGGGGTGTTACAGGTGGTATCAGAGCAACCCTGCGACAGTGTGCTGATCCGTTGGATATCAGGCAGGCACTTAGCGGGGGAAAAGATTCTGGGATTTGATTGAGATTGGTTGATGGGCGCAACGAGGACGTTGCGTTCCTAAGTGGGGGTGATTGTAACACTTGAGATTTAATTTAAATGGATTAATAGTACTACTCATACCAACAGAGGTGCATCTCCTTTTAAGGGAGCTCATCACCCAAGAACTCCAAAGTTAAGCGTGCTTGCACGGGAGTAGTCTTAGGATGGGTGACCCCCTGGGAAGTTTCTCAGGACGCGCACGAGTGAGGACAAATTGCGCGGAAAAGGCTAGTGGCGGTTTGTGAGGACAATACTAGAGGTCTGGAGTAACTACCTCTGGGCTTACGGGGCCGGGGTGTTACAGAGGGTGATACGGGATATGTGCTAATCCCTAGTTCGAACGACTTGTTTTTTGAAGATTATATCATATTTCGATGGTCACGAGAGTTCGAAGGTCTACGCCATCTGACAGCATATCTGGAGGACAAGGTGGAGGCACTAATGATGAGTGCTTCACGACTGATTGGCATTACAGAGAGTTCTCTCTCAAACGTCAAGCTAGTGACGTTAAAGAAGCGCTTCTTGGGAGGCAATCCATTTTTTTACATAACTTTGTTTGTTTGTTTTGTGTGATTGCAGGTTGGGCTTCAATAAATAAATTGTGAGTTGAGCGCTTTGACCCGATTTCAAAAAAAACTGACGATGGATGATGTGAGGATATTTTTTTAAAAACAATTTTATTCCTGTTTTCACCATTCCTCTTGACAAAATCTTTTCAAAACTCAAGTGTGAGGAAAAAACCAAAAAAAAAGAGAGAGTGCCTTTATTTCAAAACTTTGTGCAATAAAAAGAGATATCGAGGGCGAGATCCAGCTCAAGTGTGAGGAGGTTGCGTTTTAGACTCAAAAGTTAAAACCTTGTTTTAGAACAATCTTTTTACTATTTTTGATATGAAACATTAAATTCTCAATTTTTTTATCAATCACATAATAGCTTAGAGGATCACCCTTATTATAAGAATTTACTTTTATTATTATTTTTAGAAAACTTGAAATTGTTATGAGTTTTGGTTGTGAATGTAAAGGGCTAATTTTGTTTTAATAGGACATTCATTTTATTCATAAAAAAATACTAGTATTAATAAATCTCTTCAAAACTCATTGTTAAAGGACAATTCCATCTACGAAAAGGGGTTCTGTTTCATTCGTTAATCATAGTCTGTGAGAATGAAATATGCATCTACCATGGGATAACACCGCCAATAAGAGTGGACAAGAGGAAAAAAAAACATAATTTGTGAATAAGATAGATGTCCAATTTAGAATAATGAAAACCTTGGGATAAGGAATTGATTGGTGGTTTAACATAATCAATAATTTTTTATTCAGTAATAATAATTTTAAATTCTTGTATTTTGGGTGATTTTTCTAAACTGTTTAAAAATTGAAAATAAAATAAGGGGTTTTTGTTTCTATTTCTGTAATAGCAACTCGATTGTAATACAATAAGTTTTTACCTTTCTGAGTGTGTTTGCAACTCATTCGTCGCTTGGGGACAAACAACGCTTAAGTGTGAGGAGATTGATAAGTCCATTTTTGTACTTATTTTTCTTATCAATTTTAAGCGATTTCGGATCGGAAAATAGAAAAACAAGGCATGTTTTATATATTTTGGTTCAAGTTTCATGAAATCAGGTAAAAATCACGTCCATGATATGTTTGACGAAATTTCGGGTCAATTAAGCACAAAATGCGTCAATTTGAGTGAAAAATGATATCATACCGAAAGAAGCAAGCAGAATTTCAAAGTGGTCCCGAAGGGAAAGTTGAAGAGCACAAAATACAGAACAAGATGGTCAAATAAACTCATAGGCGGCCTGGCAGGCGGCCAAAAAATGGAGGCCTTCGCGGCCGCCTGCCGTTTTTATTGAAAAATCAATTTTTTTGGAAATTTGACCGAACCGGAGAAAAACGGAAGGCGGCCGACACTGGACAGAAGGCGGCCGCCTTCGATGACCGCCTGCGGCACAAGACGACGAAACGAACAACCGGTCGGTGCGATGTGACGGCAGGCGGCCGGAGCAAGGCGGCAGGCGGCCGCCTGTTTGGAGGCCTGCGAGATTTTTGGTGCTATAAATAGCCCGATTTTTGCTGAACTTACATACACCATTCTTAGCCCGAAACTAATTCAAAAAGGTCTTCTTCTTCCTCTTCAATGCTCGGATTTCCACCATTATTGCACTTTCAACTTCAATCTTTCATATCTTTTTCATTTTAGCTCCAATTTGTAAGTTCTTTATATGTATTTTCATCTTCTCAACGAGTAGAATCTGAATCTGTGCTTTGTTTTCTCGATCTGTTCTTCGAATTTTTCCAGAATATTTATCTAGCATTTCGCATTTTCTTCCATAAATTAAATAAAATAGTTGTTGATGTTGAATTCATTCCAATTAATTATATAGTTGTTTAATAGCCTCAAGGTTGTTATTTATCTGAAGAAAGTTAATTTTCACGAAGTGAAAGTAATTTTTAATTAATTTCGGTAATTAGGTATTATTATTGCATAAATTAAATTAATTACACAAAAATAGAAAAAAATAGTCTCGGCCCTAATTCCAGATTATTTCACTGTAATATAACCCCTAGTAGTCAACAAAAAATTTAGAACGAATTTAGCCTATTTTTAATTGCCTTTTGTATTTTATAGTTAAAAGTGGGAAAATTATCAATTTGGGTTAAAATTGGATTTTGGGTTTAAAAATTCGTGAAAATTTCCAGAATGTCATATTGTAGTTCCAGAAAGTTTATTTTGACAATATCTTATTTTTGTTTGATTTTTGCTATTATACATGTTTAATTCCTTGTTAATGTTTAATTTATTTACCATATTGTTGAATGCAAAAATAATGTTTAGTAGCTAAATTTGTTTTGGGCATGAATTGAGTAAAGGAATATGGATTGACTTGTTAGCCGAAAATTAGGGGTTAAAATTAATTAATTGAGCTAGTTATTCAATTTGATGAATTAGTAATTAATAATTGTTAGCCAATTTCATTAATTAAATTTTGGAAAATTATTTCTAACTTGTCTATGAGATTAGAAAGTAATTTGAGCCAACTTTATTCAAGCACATTAATAAGGCCTAGAAATAGGATAATTTTAATGAATTGGATTTACATCTTGTCTATGAGAAATAAATTCAAATTGCTTAAATAATGAATTTAATTAGTTAATGAATTTAGCTATTTTTATTAATTAAAATTTTGGAGAATTATTTCTGCCTTGTCTATGAGATTAGAATTTAATTCAAGCCAACCATTTTTGAATACATTAATGAAACCTAGAAATAAGATAAATTAATGAAAGTAATTTCTATTCTTGTCTATGAGAAAAGAATTTTTTAGTCCAATCTTAGTTTTAAATTCCCCTAATTACTAGGTCCAAGAATATATCCATTTCTAATTATTCAATTCATTGCCCTTCTTTGATCAATCCATTTAGAGTTTAATATTTTTCATTTAGTTTATTTTTGAGCCATCATTAGTATTTGCATAATTTCATTACTTTATTTTTCAAAAACTAGTTTAGAAAATCAATCAAAAGTTTTAATTTGGAAAGCTTCCAATAATTTGCGATAACCTGTGACTGAGCTTAAAATCAAGAAACCTCTCCGCCATTCCTCAAGAGACACGATACTCGGGGAAAAACCGAAAGGTTAGACTCCGTTTTACTACAACGCCGTGAAAGCGGTTATCAATACTTATCATCATTTATAGTATTTGGGTCTTACTGCACATTATATTGATGATGATTGGAATATGCATAAACGTGTTCTTGCTTTTCGTGAATTCAATGATCGTCACACTGCTGATAATATTTATATTCTCATTGAACGTATTTTAATTGAGTATAATTTGATTGATAAGGTGTTTGCTGTAGGTTTTGATAATGCTAGTAATAATACTGCTGCTATACCTAAATTACGTGAATTGTGTGGTGCTTCTACATTGATGGGTAGGTTTTTTCATCAACGTTGTGCATGTCATATTCTAAATCTGCTAGAGTACCTCGCTACCAAGCAAAACGCGACACCCCCATTCTCCGCTCGTTCCTCCACCACAGTCACAACGCCGCCCAGCTGTTGGCCGCTCAGTCACGGCCCCGGTCGCCATCACAGCTCAAAGGCCGAAGCCAAGTCCACGGTTGTCATCTTCATGGTCACTCGCCTCGGTTGCTGGAGTTTGGGCCAAAGATCCGCCACGCTCCACCTCTTTATCCCCGACGATTGTTGGAGCTCAACCTCGAACGGTCTCCATTAATGGCCCCTAGGAGTCCCAAAAGTAACAAATCAGAACTCCCCTGCTGACCCAACTTATAGGGCGTATCAGTCGTGGTCGGGGCTGAGGAAGCTTCGTTGGAGCTATCGGAGAGCTAGCAAGCTGCTCCCGGCCATTTTTTCGCTCAGCCGCCGGATCCACCTGCAAAAGCCGTCGGTCTCCGTCTGCAGGAGTTTGATAGAGGCGAAAATAAGTGGAGGAGCAAACAAGGAGCAATCAATTGTGACGGGGCAGCTCTGCAACTCTCACGACGACTGCAGATCCAACACTGCTAATGGGCGCCACTTATGTATCAAGGGCGCTGTTGGATTTGAAATGGGTCATTGTGTCGGATTTCATCCCGCCTTTGGATGAGATTCATCTAAAACTTATACAGAGTGATCTCCCCTGCCCAGCATTTCGCATGCCATCGAGCCAGCAGAGTGGAAGCCCTCCTTCTTCCACACCTAACGCCAGCTGCCAAGATTGGTACCAATTGGTCCAGGGCAGCAGTGAGCCATGCCACACATGACCTAACTAGAACTCAATTAAGAGGACCGCAGCTTGCAGATTTGAGGGGGCTAGGTTCAATGTGCTAGGGGAGCTGTCCAATAATGAATAAAGGCTCAATTGCTACATCTGCCCAGACAGTATATTTATCAACCCAACAATTTCAGCCCGCTTAAAAAAGATAAGTACTCTTTAATTTTAATATTTATATTTATTTTAATCAATATTTTTTGTCGGGTTAATGTCACACCATCACGCACTTATGATCAAATGCCTAGTAGACTGTGGCTTGAGACCCATCACTAGGATTTAAAGCCCTGACTCTCAGGCACAAAGTCCTGACCAAGTCAGGCACAAAGCCCCGACCAAGTCGGGCATGAAGACCGGTCTTAGTCATTCCAAGAATGGAGACCGTTGCGTACGAATGGCTCACGCATCCACTCTACTAAGTATTTTATCATTACATCGACAATTCACATTTCCACTTTTTTCAAGTGACGAACTCCCGATCGGAAACATAAACCCCAAGGAAAAATTTTATATGCATTTTAAATGTGTAGGTACGAAAATGACTTTACTCATTTTTAACCTCGTCTCCACTCGCCTCAAGGAGTGGGGGACTGGGGGATTGAGAGGTCAGATTTTCTGGATGAGCAGCAGATATCACGCATGAGCAAGAACGAGAGCTAAGTCAGATGAAGACAGGTTGAGCTACACAAAAGTGATTATGCTGGAGGGGGCATACCTTCCTTGTTTCATGTTGGGGGCGTTAGGTGTACTCTTTTTCCCTTTATTAGAATTTTTTCCCACTGGGTTTTTTTCTAGTAAAGGTTTTAAACGAGGCACCTCCCCATCATGGACAAGGGTGGTGGTCCCCGGCCGGAGAGGAAGAAATCAAAGACAGAAGAACATTGCAGATACAGTTTGGACTACTCCCTTTCGCCTCGAGTACTCTCGACTCAGGGAGTGGGGGACTCCTGATGGAATATATGGACTCCGACCCCCCGGTCTGTCGACTACTGGGCCTGGAAAGCGGCCCACTCACGTTTAGCAGATATCATTTGATGGAGTATATGGCCCGGGAACACCCGGCCCACAGACTCCTACTACTCCGGTAGAGGCCCAACAGGCCCGGAAGGCCCAACAGGCCCAAATCACGGCGCCCAGAGTACCAAGCAGCCCGCAATACGCACCAGGGAAGCCTTCGGCCCCCTGGCCGAAGGCTCCAAACTCTCACAGAACGGATATTTCGAACAAACAGAGGGACTGGGAGAAAACGGCGAAAACAGTAGCCCTCTGCACCTGGAGCCCTCGGCACTCAGGGGTCCTCGGCACTAAGAGCCCTCGGCTAGTCCTCTGCAGCCGAGGGCACCTCTCCCGACATGATATCCGCCTCACATGCGTACAGATCACCGTACCCTGTACAGACGTCCCATCCAACAGCCGCATTAAATGCGGCCACATGCGGCTGCCAACGCCAACCAGTTGAGGTGACCTCTCGGCCAATAGGCGCTTGACACGTGTCCCTGTCCGGCATTTATTGCTACTATAAATAGCACCCCATTTCCCCATTTGTAACCACGCTGAAAACGCTCCACATCTATAATACACTCTCTCTCTACATTTACTTGCTCTGACTTCTCTCTAAGTTATTCCCAGCAATAACCCCTCAGATATATACCCCCGGGTAGACTATCCATCATTTGGTGCTTTCATTGAGAGCTCGAACAAATCGAGTAAGAACCCCCCCCCCCCCCTTCTCCAAACACTAGCCCTCTACCAAAAATGGTGAGAACAACACGTGCCAACTCCAAAAATGTGGAAGACAAGAACCTGGCCCTCGGCGACGTCAACGCCCCCGAAGCCTCTCACAGGGCTCCCGAGGGCGGTGTCATCGCTGGGATGGAACAGGCGGCTGTCGACCTACGCCTTCAGATCCAACAGAATGCCCCCGATGCCCGCCTCGGCATCGAGGCCAAGAAGAAAAACCGGAGCGATGACCAAGTCAGCCCTCCGGTTCTCACCATCGACGTGCAATCGACGCTCTCCGCCTTCATCCAAACGCTCACTCAGAACCCGAGTGCCTTCGGCACCCTGGCTCCGACTCAACCCCAGGTTGGGGAGAACATCTTACTTCCCCCTCTGCCACACCCCTTCGGAAACCCCACCCCTCGGGTTGGGAACGACGAGAGGGTAGTGGCCCAAGACACGTCCTCCCAGGAAGTTCAGTCCCGGGACCGCCACAATGACAACAGAGAAAGGCCCCGCACTTCCGCCCTCAACCGGCTCGGAGGAGGGCCAGACCGCCGAGGGGTCCAAGACCGCCTCGGAGGGAAAGCACTCCAAAGGCCCCAGGAAAGCGGAGGGTCTGTCTCGAGGGCAGACGAGGAGCGTCCCCCTCGGGACAAAGGCAAGGCACCCCTTCATGCCAATGATGCTCGCCACCAGATCAACCAGGCCCACTCGGCCCGGGTTCGTTCGCAGGGGGCGGAGACCCTCCCGAAGGATCCCCGGGACGAAATTATTGCGGCCCTCCAACGCCGGCTTGATGAAATGGAGGCCAGCAAAGCTCACGCCACCACCTCCACCCCTCATTCAGATCTCAAATACGAGGCCGTGATGGCCAAAATGGAGGAATTGCAGAAGAAGGTGGCCGAGGGCTCCGGGGAACCTGTCATCCAGCTACGGACCCGGACGCCATTTACCCCAAGGGTACTGGCGGCCCGGATCCCGGAAAAATACCGAGGGCAGCACATACAGCCCTATAACGGGAAGACGGACCCCCAGGAACACTACAGCAAATATCAAAACAGCATGATGATGGTAGGGGCGTCGGACGAATATTTGTGTCGCTGGTTCCTCCCCACCTTAGAGGGGCCGACATACGAATGGTTCAACCGGCTGCCCGAGGGCTGCATTGATTCTTGGCAAGAACTCGCCCAGCGATTCTTGACACAAATTGCCGGGAGGCGTCGCACAAGGAAGCACTTCTCCCACCTCCTATGTCACGCCCCGGACCTACCCGGACACGTCAACAACCCGCCGTACAGTACGAATAGTCAACCGCAGTCCGACTCATCCATACTATACAAGGCGTCTTGAATACCATTCACACATAGTACATCCATAAACAAACATAATGTAAAACATTTATTAAAGCAGCGGAAACAATTGATACAAGTGTTCAAGCCACACTTGGCATAATTAGGCATGCAAGCCCCCAAAGTAATTATTCAGAAAAATATTATCCATGAGCATTATTCATATTGTTTTCAAAACAAGAACGAGAGAAGCACGAACCAAGTCTTCTCCTCAGAAACTTCCCGAAGCAGCGGCTGGTAGTAGCAACCTTCAAGTTCTACCTGAAACTGTGAGGTGGCCTCCCCCGTGAAGGGGAGGTCAGTACTTGGAAGCATTTGACAAGTACAATGACAACTATACTAAGTATAATCAAAGTTTAAATCTCTGAGGCCCTCAATCTAGAGCATTATTACATTTTAGTTAATCCGTTCATTTAGTATCAATTCATCATTATTTACCACGGTCTAGAGCCAAGCTCATAATCACCGTGATCTACTACGGTCTAGAACCCCGCTCATAATCACCGTCATCTACTACGGTCTAGAGCCCAGCTCATAATCACCGCCATCTACTACGGTCTAGAGCCCAGCTCATAATCACCGTCATCTACTACGGTCTAGAGCCCAGCTCATAATCACCGTCATCTACATCGGTCTTGAGCCCGGCTCATAATCACCGATTCCTTATAATTCAAATTCTTAGGATCTAATTCATCCATTTATTTACAACTAATATTTCAATGCTAATTATTTATTTATTTCAATATAATTCTTTCTTCTTGCCCAATTGGCCTTAATATCAAGTATCACTTTCATACACTCATAGCTTCTCCTCATGGCATCAAAGTATACTATCTCAAATGATATTCATGGTTGGTACAACCATCATACACACATATTCATAGCATCTAAATGTACACAATTTATCCATAAATTTGTGTATCATGCATACTATACTTATAATCAATAGTAGTTTCATTTAGGCATTAATAACCATTAACAACTCATACACATCACATTTGTATTCACTTAGGAAATCCCATGAAATTAACCCAAAGATTATAAGTAACATAGTCGGTCATCCTCACCTCAATTAAGCTTAAGCGCGTTCTACGTTTCTTGATTGAACTTTGACCAACTCCGGCGAACTTTGACCAACTCCGGCGAACTTTGACCAACTCCGACGAAACTCCGGCGAGGCTCAAAAATACTTTAAATCAAGTTCCTAACAAGTTTTTATCATCACAAAACCCATATCAACACAAATAACCTATAAAAGGTTATTTTCCGGCAAACCGGTCGATTTGGCTTCTAAGTCCGTTTTTGGACTTAGAATCACTTTCCAACCCATTATTCCACACTTAAATCATGTAGAACAATACTAAAGGTCTTTCATATGATATATATCTTATATGCTAGAAGAAAAACAAAGAAAAACAAAGAAAAACCGGGCGGGGGTTTTCCTCCCCTTTTCCCCACAATCCCGACCAAACCGTCGGGGTTACAAATTTTGCACCTTACAAACACTCCTATTGCATACAATGGAGTAATATCGTGAGTTTAAGATCTTACCCGCCACGGAGTCCGGGTTAGCACGTGCGTCCGCCTCCGTCATCGCATAAACTCTAGCTTGAGTTCTTCCTTGATTCACGGACGGCGCATTGCTCGTGCTTGCTCCCCCTGGCCCACACTGGCATGAGATGCTCCGGCCCGGTTCCTACTTGCCGTGGTAGCGCCGCTTGGTCCTGACCCCCGGTTCCCACCAAGTTGAGGCCAGTTTGGCTTAATATGCCCTGTACTCCCGCATTGGTAGCACCGTGGTGGATCACGACACTTACCGGTGTGGTTCCTGTTGCAATTCCTGCACTTGGGCGTCGTTGGGGCTTGTGAGCCCGAGTAGTGCCCGCTCGTGGCCGGGTTTCCCTTGGATGGTGCTGCCGGTGCCCTGAACGATCCACCTCCCCCATGGTTCCCCTTCTTGTTGGGACCTTGGGGGCCATGGCTTTCCCACTTTCTTTTCTTAGCCTCTTCGGCATCTCTCTTCTTCCTCTCCTCCCATTGCTTTTCTCCTTTCAACCCTTGGGCAACCACTTGGCTGAAAGTCATGTTGGGCAATTGAGTTGCCCTGTCGCGTATCTCCAAATCCAAAGCCTCCCAAAAATGATTCACCATTCGGTTTTCATCACAAGCATATTCCGGTATGTGATCAGCAAGGTCCCTGAACTTGTTCTCAAGTTCTTTCACCGTCATGTTACCACCTTGGGTTAGGAGAGTGTATTCCCTCACCTCGGCGTTTACTTCGAAGTCAGAGTAATACTGGGCAAAGAATTCTTGTCGGAAATCCTCCCATGTGACAGTGCCGCCATACTTACCCTTGGTTCCATCCCACCATTTGGATGCCAACCCTTCGAGTAACCTTACCGCGATTCTCAGTTTAAAATCGGGGGTGAGCTGCATGTCAAGGGCTGCCTCGTTCAGCCTCTTGATCCACTGTGCGGCAACCGAGATGTCTCCCGTCCCATCGAACGATTTGCACCCTAAGTCCCTCGCCTCCTTGATGTATTTGGAGATCCTTATGGCTGGACCTCCATCGCCCCGACTTCCATGCGCTTCCACATGGGTCCTTGAATCGCAATAGCTCCTCCCTCTTGCAGCCCCGCCCGAAGGTTGCCCTGCACGGTGCCTTCGGCGTGCCCTCCTTTCTTCGCGCTCCCGATGATACTGTTGGAGCAGTGCTTCGATCCTGGCCAAGGAGCCACTTTCCTCCTCATCACTCTCATCATCATCACTCCCTTCGTACGGGGTCTCAACTGGCTCAGTCCCCGGCTGGTAGGTTGAGTCCTCATAGGACCAATAGGTCTCACTCTCGGTATCAACGTGGCCATCGCTCACGGTTCGTCGCTGGCCTCCACGACCCCTCCCTCTTGATCCCCTAGAGGACCCCCGGCTACCGCGCTCGGACCCACCCGGTGCACGGCCCAACGGGTTCCTTCTAGTGATCCTTCCAACTGGTTCCATTTCTGAAAGAAATTAGAATGAGTCATTAGACTCGTATCGTATGTCAAATGACGGACGGGTACTTAAAGACATCCCTTGGCTCAAATCACCGCCATACCAATTGTTAAGGGTACCATCTTAACAATTAGAGGCATTGCAACTCAAGTACCAAAAGTTCTATAAGTACAAAACTTATGCTCATGGTTTTTCAAATTCATTTTCAAAAAGAAATTTTGAAGCTTCATTATGATGTTTACGGACTAGGGCTCTGATACCATTTAAATTGTCACGCCCCGGACCTACCCGGACACGTCAACAACCCGCCGTACAGTACGAATAGTCAACCGCAGTCCGACTCATCCATACTATACAAGGCGTCTTGAATACCATTCACACATAGTACATCCATAAACAAACATAATGTAAAACATTTATTAAAGCAGCGGAAACAATTGATACAAGTGTTCAAGCCACACTTGGCATAATTAGGCATGCAAGCCCCCAAAGTAATTATTCAGAAAAATATTATCCATGAGCATTATTCATATTGTTTTCAAAACAAGAACGGGAGAAGCACGAACCAAGTCTTCTCCTCAGAAACTTCCCAAAGCAGCGGCTGGTAGTAGCAACCTTCAAGTTCTACCTGAAACTGTGAGGTGGCCTCCCCCGTGAAGGGGAGGTCAGTACTTGGAAGCATTTGACAAGTACAATGACAACTATACTAAGTATAATCAAAGTTTAAATCTCTGAGGCCCTCAATCTAGAGCATTATTACATTTTAGTTAATCCGTTCATTTAGTATCAATTCATCATTATTTACCACGGTCTAGAGCCCAGCTCATAATCACCGTTATCTACTACGGTCTAGAGCCCCGCTCATAATCACCGTCATCTACTACGGTCTAGAGCCCAGCTCATAATCACCGTCATCTACTACGGTCTAGAGCCCAGCTCATAATCACCGTCATCTACTACGGTCTAGAGCCCAGCTCATAATCACCGTCATCTACATCGGTCTTGAGCCCGGCTCATAATCACCGATTCCTTATAATTCAAATTCTTAGGATCTAATTCATCCATTTATTTACAACTAATATTTCAATGCTAATTATTTATTTATTTCAATATAATTCTTTCTTCTTGCCCAATTGGCCTTAATATCAAGTATCACTTTCATACACTCATAGCTTCTCCTCGTGGCATCAAAGTATACTATCTCAAATGATATTCATGGTTGGTACAACCATCATACACACATATTCATAGCATCTAAATGTACACAATTTATCCATAAATTTGTGTATCATGCATACTATACTTATAATCAATAGTAGTTTCATTTAGGCATTAATAACCATTAACAATTCATACACATCACATTTGTATTCACTTAGGAAATCCCATGAAATTAACCCAAAGATTATAAGTAACATAGTCGGTCATCCTCACCTTAATTAAGCTTAAGCGCGTTCTACGTTTCTTGATTGAACTTTGACCAACTCCGACGAACTTTGACCAACTCCGGCGAACTTTGACCAACTCCGACGAAACTCCGGCGAGGCTCAAAAATACTTTAAATCAAGTTCCTGACAAGGTTTTATCATCACAAAACCCATATCAACACAAATAACCTATAAAAGGTTATTTTCCGGCAAACCGGTCGATTTGGCTTCTAAGTCCGTTTTTGGACTTAGAATCACTTTCCAACCCATTATTCCACACTTAAATCATGTAGAACAATACTAAAGGTCTTTCATATGATATATATCTTATATGCTAGAAGAAAAACAAAGGAAAAGTCATGATAAGGTCATTACCTTAATTTTCACACTTTTCCTAGCTTTTTCCTTCTTAAACTTTCTTCTTGGACTCCCTTGAGCTTGAGTTCGGATTTGGGGCTATGGAGATGAAGTTGTGGAGGTTCTTTCCTCCTTTCCCTTGCTGATGGCCGAACTAGTGAGGAGGGGGATGGGTAGGAATGCCTCTTTGTCTCCTTTTGGGCAATGAGTGAAAGGGAGGAGGGCCACCATGATTTGTTTTGATGCCAAACATCTCAAATCAGTCCTCTCCCACCTCATATCTCTTACCAGCCTGATAAGGCCCTGAATAATGAGGCTAAAATCGTGGGTTGGCCCCCACCCATGTGGGAGGTCAACCCTTTTTGTCCAGAAGTGTACAATCGGTCCCGAAAGTTGCATTTTTCCGGACTGTTTTAAGTATATTTTATTTTATCGGGTCAAATAAAATATAACACTTGTTCCCAATTCTTAATGGACCTTAGAATAAATATGCATCCCTCAACTTTAATTTAGAAGTCTCCGAAATCCCTTTTCGGGCTGTTATCTGATAGATTGCCGATACTGATAATTTGGCCCCGTTTGACCAACCGGTCAACCCTATGCCATTGTCATGGCTCAACTAGGATATCCACCACCATATACATATTATCTAGTCCAAGATCAATATAATATGTGGCCCCGATAATATCGGGCGGTCCCCACCCCCGATGTGGGCCCCACGTGCATTTTACTATTCACGCAAAAAAATTAATACAAATTCACAACTTCGTAAATTCACTAAATATTTCATAGGGTTCAATAAATTATTAGCTTAAAGATAAATACATTTGGGGACGGTGTTACAAGTTCACCCCCCCTTATTTGGGATTTCGTCCCTGAAATCCACGTGTCTAATCGAAAAGGAAAGGGTACTGCTCCCTCATTGAGACTTCAGTCTCCCAGGTTTCTTCTTTGACTCGATCACTCCTCCAAAGGACCTTTACCATAGGGATCTACTTGTTCCTCGGTTTCTTTACCTTGACCCACAATCTTCACCGGTTCCACCGCATAATGTAGGTCTTCACGTATCTCCACCGGTGGTTTCTCAAGGATATGAGACGGATCTCGCACGTATTTCTTGAGCATCGATACATGGAACACGTCGTGTATCTTCTCAAGTTCTGGCGTCAATTTGATACGGTAAGCCACGGCCCCTATCCTTTCAAGGATTTCAAATGGGCCAATGTATCGGGGGTTAAGTTTTCCCCTCGATATAAATCTGATGATACCTTTCCAAGGAGAAATCCTTAGAAAGACCTTATCACCGACCTCAAACTCCAATGGCCTGCGTCGTTTGTCAGCATAACTCTTTTGCCGATCTTGGGCAGCCTTGAGTCTCTCCTGAATGACCTTCACCTTAGCCTTGGTGATTTCGACAAGTTCGATCCCCTCGAGCTTGGCTTCGCCAACCTCGTCCCAACACAACGGGGTTCTACATTTCCTCCCATACAATGCATCGTATGGAGGCATGCCAATACTCGCCTGATAACTGTTGTTATAGGCGAACTCGACCAGAGCCAAATGCTTGTCCCAACTCCCTTGGAACTCCAGAGCACATGCCCTAAGCATATCTTCCAGAATCTGTATCACCCTCTCGGATTGCCCATCCGTCTGCGGGTGAAAGGTTGTGCTTCGTACCCAAAGATGCTTGAAATTTTGGTCAAAATCGGGATGTGAAACGTGGGTCCCTATCCGAGACAATGGATATCGGAACTCCATGCAGTCTCACAATCTCCTCCGTGTATAGCTTTGCCAATCTTTCAAGAGGATAAGTAATGTTGATAGGCAAAAAGTGTGCACTCTTGGTGAGCCTATCAACCACTACCCATACTGCATCATAGTTGTTCACTGTTCGTGGCAGCCCCACCACGAAATCCATGGTCACGTGCTCCCACTTCCATTCTGGAATGGTAAGTGGTTGCAAAAGTCCCGCCGGGTGTTGATGCTCTGCCTTGACTTGTTGGCAAGTAAGGCACCGACTCACGTACTCTGCGATGTCCCTCTTCATACCCGACCACCAGTAACTTTCCTTCAAGTCTCGGTACATTTTAGTACCTCCTGGATGCATGGCATACGCCGAAGAATGAGCCTCCTCCAGTATAGACTTTTGGAGCTCCTCATTCCTTGGTATGCATACACGGCCTTTAAACAATAAAAGACCGTCATCACGTACCCGAAAGTTCTCAACGGGTCCCTCAAGGATCTGTTCACGGATCTTCTGACATTCTTCATCAGTGGCCTGACATCTACTGATCTCACTCAGCAATGTAGGCCTAACCTCGAATCTAGCAATGAGAACCCCACTTGTGGACACCTCCACTTGTGCCCTTAGTGAGCGTAGACACGTGAGTAACGTCCCCGATGTACTCTTTCTACTCAATGCATCGGCTACTACATTGGCCTTCCCGGGATGATAGTCGATCATCAAGTCATAGTCCTTGATCAACTCCATCCATCTCCTTTGTCTCATATTCAACTCTTTTTGAGTGAATACATACTTCAAGCTTTTATGATCGGTGAAAATGTGACATGTCTCCCCATAGAGATAATGCCGCCAAATTTTCAGTGCAAACACTACCGCTCCCAACTCTAGATCATGGGTAGGGTAGTTTGCCTCGTGTTTCTTTAATTGCCTTGAAGCATAGGCAATCACCCGACCGTTTTGCATTAGAACACATCCAAGCCCTTGGATGCTAGCGTCACTGTATATGTCGTACCCTATCCCTTGTGTGGGTAGAGCGAGGACTGGTGCTTCTGTAAGCCGTTTCTTTAGTTCGAGAAACCCTTTCTCACAATTGTCGTCCCATATGAACTTGGCCCCTTTCTTTGTGAGCTTTGTCAATGGAGACGCCAATACAGAAAATTTTTCAACAAACTTACGATAATATCCTGCCAAACCGAGGAAACTACGTATTTCTTTCACGTTCTTGGGTCTCTCCCAATTCATAATGGCTTCTATCTTGGCTTTATCCACCGCAATGCCCGAACCTGACACGACATGTCCGAGGAACCCGATCTCTTTGAGCCAAAACCCGCATTTAGAGAACTTGGCAAAGAGTTGTTTTTCCCTTAGCCGTTCAAGTACAAGTCTCAAATGATCTTCATGCTCCCCCTCACTCTTGGAGTATATCAGAATATTGTCAATGAATACTATCACGAATTGATCTAAGTATTCACTGAACACACGGTTCATCATGTCCATGAATGCCGCCGGGGCGTTGGTTAGCCCGAACGACATAACTAGGAACTCGAAATGACCATACCTTGTGCGGAATGCACTCTTCGGTATGTCATCTTCCTTTATTTTCAGTTGATGGTACCCCGACCTCAAGTCAATCTTCGAAAACACCGTCGCTCCTCGGAGCTGATCAAACAAGTCATCAATTCTAGGCAAGGGATACCTATTCTTGATTGTGACCTTGTTCAGTTGACGATAGTCAATGCATATACGAAGTGTTCCATCCTTCTTTTTCACGAAAAGAACCGGTGCTCCCCACGGAGAGTGACTCGGCCTTATGAAACCGTTATCCAATAGCTCTTGCAATTGGGTTTTCAACTCGTTAAGTTCAGCGGGTGCCATTCTGTATGGCGGTATAGAGATTGGTTTGGTGTCGGGTTCGACCTCGATCATGAACTCAATCTCCCTATCGGGTGGAAGTCCCGGCAAGTCTTTTGGGAAGACATCCGGATACTTGCACACAACTCTCACATCATTGATGTCTATCTCTTCTTTGGTTTTGTCCACCACATACGCTAGGTATGCGTGGCACCCCTTTCTCATCATATTCCTTGCTCTCACGGCGGATATGATACAACAGTTTGATTTGCCTCTATCTCCCTCGAAGCGTAAGGTCAACCCTTCACCGCCTTCGAGTTCAAGAATCTTCGTGTAGCAATCGACCCTAGCATGATGTTTCTCAAGCCAATCCATCCCGAGGATTGCATCAAACTCGATCATACTCAGCGGTACGAAATCACACGTCAAGTTCTGTCCCTCCACCTCCACCTCACACGATGGATAGTGGCTTTCTCTCTCGATATCATCCCCTAGAGGCATGGACACCAATAGGGTTTGAGTCATCGGTACAAGTGGTCCGTTGAATCCGCTGGCGAACGCCTCACTTACAAATAATCGTTGCGCCCCGGTATCAATAAGGATCCTTGCTTCTCTCCCGTTTATCTTTAGTGTTCCTACATTCATAAGTAATGTAAGACACACTATCTAATAAATAGGTTCGTTTCTTAAGTCGTAGGGTATGTTGGTTGTGTTTCGGGTGGGGTCCGTTCGATACCCTCCCGAAATTTCCCGGTTTCTAACCTTTAGGACCGTTTTAGGATCAATCCGGGTGAAAGCCGGCCGCTTTTCACGAAAGCCGGCCGGTTTTCGACTGCGAGAAAAATTCCAAGTTTTTAATCACGAAAGCCGGGCGGCTTTTACGGAAGCCGGGCGGTTTTCGTCGCCGTGGTTTTTATTCAGGGAATGGTTTCGAAGCCGGCCGTTTTATACGAAACCCGGCCGGGTTCCAGCAACGCAGTAATTCCTAGGCCCGACGAAAGCCGGGCGGCTTTCAGCTGCGAGAAAACTCCCAGGTCAGGCCTTTATGAAAGCCGGCCGGTCTTTACAAAAGCCGGCCGGTTTTTGGTTGCGAGAATTTTCTTGATTAAATGATGACGAAAGCCGTGCGGCTTTTGGTGGAAACCGGTCAGCATTCGTCACCCCAACATTTTCTCAATATTTCAAGACGAAAGCCGGGCGGCTTTCGTCAAATGCCGGGCGGCATTCGCCCAGGGCGGGGGTTTTCCTCCCCTTTTCCCCACAATCCCGACCAAACCGTCGGGGTTACAAATTTTGCACCTTACAAACACTCCTATTGCATACAATGGAGTAATATCGTGAGTTTAAGATCTTACCCGCCACGGAGTCCGGGTTAGCACGTGCGTCCGCCTCCGTCATCGCATAAACTCTAGCTTGAGTTCTTCCTTGATTCACGGACGGCGCATTGCTCGTGCTTGCTCCCCCTGGCCCACACTGGCATGAGATGCTCCGGCCCGGTTCCTACTTGCCGTGGTAGCGCCGCTTGGTCCTGACCCCCGGTTCCCACCAAGTTGAGGCCAGTTTGGCTTAATATGCCCTGTACTCCCGCATTGGTAGCACCGTGGTGGATCACGACACTTACCGGTGTGGTTCCTGTTGCAATTCCTGCACTTGGGCGTCGTTGGGGCTTGTGAGCCCGAGTAGTGCCCGCTCGTGGCCGGGTTTCCCTTGGATGGTGCTGCCGGTGCCCTGAACGATCCACCTCCCCCATGGTTCCCCTTCTTGTTGGGACCTTGGGGGCCATGGCTTTCCCACTTTCTTTTCTTAGCCTCTTCGGCATCTCTCTTCTTCCTCTCCTCCCATTGCTTTTCTCCTTTCAACCCTTGGGCAACCACTTGGCTGAAAGTCATGTTGGGCAATTGAGTTGCCCTGTCGCGTATCTCCAAATCCAAAGCCTCCCAAAAATGATTCACCATTCGGTTTTCATCACAAGCATATTCCGGTATGTGATCAGCAAGGTCCCTGAACTTGTTCTCAAGTTCTTTCACCGTCATGTTACCACCTTGGGTTAGGAGAGTGTATTCCCTCACCTCGGCGTTTACTTCGAAGTCAGAGTAATACTGGGCAAAGAATTCTTGTCGGAAATCCTCCCATGTGACAGTGCCGCCATACTTACCCTTGGTTCCATCCCACCATTTGGATGCCAACCCTTCGAGTAACCTTACCGCGATTCTCAGTTTAAAATCGGGGGTGAGCTGCATGTCAAGGGCTGCCTCGTTCAGCCTCTTGATCCACTGTGCGGCAACCGAGATGTCTCCCGTCCCATCGAACGATTTGCACCCTAAGTCCCTCGCCTCCTTGATGTATTTGGAGATCCTTATGGCTGGACCTCCATCGCCCCGACTTCCATGCGCTTCCACATGGGTCCTTGAATCGCAATAGCTCCTCCCTCTTGCAGCCCCGCCCGAAGGTTGCCCTGCACGGTGCCTTCGGCGTGCCCTCCTTTCTTCGCGCTCCCGATGATACTGTTGGAGCAGTGCTTCGATCCTGGCCAAGGAGCCACTTTCCTCCTCATCACTCTCATCATCATCACTCCCTTCGTACGGGGTCTCAACTGGCTCAGTCCCCGGCTGGTAGGTTGAGTCCTCATAGGACCAATAGGTCTCACTCTCGGTATCAACGTGGCCATCGCTCACGGTTCGTCGCTGGCCTCCACGACCCCTCCCTCTTGATCCCCTAGAGGACCCCCGGCTACCGCGCTCGGACCCACCCGGTGCACGGCCCAACGGGTTCCTTCTAGTGATCCTTCCAACTGGTTCCATTTCTGAAAGAAATTAGAATGAGTCATTAGACTCGTATCGTATGTCAAATGACGGACGGGTACTTAAAGACATCCCTTGGCTCAAATCACCGCCATACCAATTGTTAAGGGTACCATCTTAACAATTAGAGGCATTGCAACTCAAGTACCAAAAGTTCTATAAGTACAAAACTTATGCTCATGGTTTTTCAAATTCATTTTCAAAAAGAAATTTTGAAGCTTCATTATGATGTTTACGGACTAGGGCTCTGATACCATTTAAATTGTCACGCCCCGGACCTACCCGGACACGTCAACAACCCGCCGTACAGTACGAATAGTCAACCGCAGTCCGACTCATCCATACTATACAAGGCGTCTTGAATACCATTCACACATAGTACATCCATAAACAAACATAATGTAAAACATTTATTAAAGCAGCGGAAACAATTGATACAAGTGTTCAAGCCACACTTGGCATAATTAGGCATGCAAGCCCCCAAAGTAATTATTCAGAAAAATATTATCCATGAGCATTATTCATATTGTTTTCAAAACAAGAACGGGAGAAGCACGAACCAAGTCTTCTCCTCAGAAACTTCCCAAAGCAGCGGCTGGTAGTAGCAACCTTCAAGTTCTACCTGAAACTGTGAGGTGGCCTCCCCCGTGAAGGGGAGGTCAGTACTTGGAAGCATTTGACAAGTACAATGACAACTATACTAAGTATAATCAAAGTTTAAATCTCTGAGGCCCTCAATCTAGAGCATTATTACATTTTAGTTAATCCGTTCATTTAGTATCAATTCATCATTATTTACCACGGTCTAGAGCCCAGCTCATAATCACCGTTATCTACTACGGTCTAGAGCCCCGCTCATAATCACCGTCATCTACTACGGTCTAGAGCCCAGCTCATAATCACCGTCATCTACTACGGTCTAGAGCCCAGCTCATAATCACCGTCATCTACTACGGTCTAGAGCCCAGCTCATAATCACCGTCATCTACATCGGTCTTGAGCCCGGCTCATAATCACCGATTCCTTATAATTCAAATTCTTAGGATCTAATTCATCCATTTATTTACAACTAATATTTCAATGCTAATTATTTATTTATTTCAATATAATTCTTTCTTCTTGCCCAATTGGCCTTAATATCAAGTATCACTTTCATACACTCATAGCTTCTCCTCGTGGCATCAAAGTATACTATCTCAAATGATATTCATGGTTGGTACAACCATCATACACACATATTCATAGCATCTAAATGTACACAATTTATCCATAAATTTGTGTATCATGCATACTATACTTATAATCAATAGTAGTTTCATTTAGGCATTAATAACCATTAACAATTCATACACATCACATTTGTATTCACTTAGGAAATCCCATGAAATTAACCCAAAGATTATAAGTAACATAGTCGGTCATCCTCACCTTAATTAAGCTTAAGCGCGTTCTACGTTTCTTGATTGAACTTTGACCAACTCCGACGAACTTTGACCAACTCCGGCGAACTTTGACCAACTCCGACGAAACTCCGGCGAGGCTCAAAAATACTTTAAATCAAGTTCCTGACAAGGTTTTATCATCACAAAACCCATATCAACACAAATAACCTATAAAAGGTTATTTTCCGGCAAACCGGTCGATTTGGCTTCTAAGTCCGTTTTTGGACTTAGAATCACTTTCCAACCCATTATTCCACACTTAAATCATGTAGAACAATACTAAAGGTCTTTCATATGATATATATCTTATATGCTAGAAGAAAAACAAAGGAAAAGTCATGATAAGGTCATTACCTTAATATTCACACTTTTTCCTAGCTTTTTCCTTCTTAAACTTTCTTCTTAGACTCCCTTGAGCTTGAGTTCGGATTTGGGGCTATGGAGATGAAGTTGTAGAGGTTCTTTCCTCCTTTCCCTTGCTGATGGCCGAACTAGTGAGGAGGGGGATGGGTAGGAATGCCTCTTTGTCTCCTTTTGGGCAATGAGTGAAAGGGAGGAGGGCCACCATGGCACCATGATTTGTTTTGATGCCAAACATCTCAAATCAGTCCTCTCCCACCTCATATCTCTTACCAGCCTGCTAAGGCCCTGAATAATGAGGCTAAAATCGTGGGTTGGCCCCCACCCATGTGGGAGGTCAACCCTTTTTGTCCAGAAGTGTACAATCGGTCCCGAAAGTTGCATTTTTCCGGACTGTTTTAAGTATATTTTATTTTATCGGGTCAAATAAAATATAACACTTGTTCCCAATTCTTAATGGACCTTAGAATCAATATGCATCCCTCAACTTTAATTTAGAAGTCTCCGAAATCCCTTTTCGGGCTGTTATCTGATAGATTGCCGATACTGATAATTTGGCCCCGTTTGACCAACCGGTCAACCCTATGCCATTGTCATGGCTCAACTAGGATATCCACCACCATATACATATTATCTAGTCCAAGATCAATATAATATGTGGCCCCGATAATATTGGGCGGTCCCCATTCCCGATGTGGGCCCCACGTGCATTTTACTATTCACGCAAAAAAATTAATACAAATTCACAACTTCGTAAATTCACTAAATATTTCATAGGGTTCAATAAATTATTAGCTTAAAGATAAATACATTTGGGGACGGTGTTACATCCTAACCATACGCCAGAAGAGGGATGAGACCCTTCGGGACTTCCTGGAGCGCTGGAGGACGGAAGCTGACAAAGTCGACGGTGCTGATGACGGGACCCTCCTGGCCCTCCTACAAACCGTCCTCCGCACCGGCAACTTTTCAAGGAGCCTCATCATTGAACCCCCCCCCCCCGCGACTACATAAGGGCTTTGCAGCGGGGGGACCGATATGCTGAGGCCGAGGAGGTGGAGAAATATCACTAGCATCCGGATCAGCAGCCCCCGAGGGCTGACAATAAGAACAACCGGGGGCCGGGGGCTCCTCCAAATCACCCCAAGTCTTCAGGACCCTCTGATGACCGCCCTCGGCAAGGCCAAGCCAAGCCCGGGGGAGGTTATAAGAGCAGCCCTAAGACTTGGGCGCAACCCATCCTCCTGGACCGCCCCCGGACACCATTGACGCACCTCGTCAGCATCATCCTTGATTTTGCCGAGGAGAGGGGCCTCGTTGAGCGCGACTCTCGCGCACCCCCGGAGGTGCATGCTATCAACCCTCAGTTCCCCTACTGCCGTTTCCATCGGCATCATGGGCACAGGACCGATGACTGCCACCAGCTAAAGACGGCCATCGAGAGATTAATACAAGCGGGACACCTGTCCCAATTTGTTCAGAGCCCTCGGCAGGAGGGACCTTCTCATCAGGGGCCTCCCCGAGGGCACCACACGAAGGTGAACGCCTGGGTGAACCCGAATACCATCCCCCTCGGCAAGAAGAGGGAGATCGGAAACTTGGAAGAAGAGGAGGAGGAATACCCCCACTACCAGGAGAAAAAACGCCACATCCTCATGATCACCGGTGGCAATACAGGGGGCGATTCCACCAGCCAGCGAAAGAAGTGGGCTCAATCGCTTTACGTGGGGGAAGTCACTCATATGCCCCCGGTAAAGTGACTGAGGGAGGAACCCATCACCTTCACCAACGCAGATCTCCCTCCTACTTCTTCTCCTCACAGGGATGCCTTGGTGATTCGGACTGAGATAAACGACACCATCATTCACCGAACTTACATTGACACGGGCAGCTCCGTCAATGTAATGTACCTCAGCACCTTCAGAGAGCTGCATCTGGAGAGGGGGTCCCTTCGGCCCATTAAGACCCCTCTTGCCGGCTTCACCGGCGACACTATTGATTCCGAGGGGGTAATAACCCTCCCGGTGATCTTCGGCGACGGGCTCCATAGAGCCCAGCTCGAAGTGGAGTTCGTCGTCATTAACATCGACTGCGCCCACAACATTATCCTCGGCCGGCCAGCCCTGGAGGACCTCGAGGCCATCATCTCCATGAGGCACCTCTGCCTCAAGTTCCCCGCCGAGGGGGGCATTGGCTACTCTCGGGGGAATCAGAAAATCGCCCGCGCCTACTATCTTCAAGTCACTAAGAAGGTAAGTAAGACGGAATTCCGTGTTGACACCATCACCGGAACCCTTGACCAAGAAGAAAAAAGGCCGAGGGCTGAACCAGCCGAGGACGTAGAAGACTTTGCACTCGATCCGGCCCAGCCGGAGAGAGTCGTGAAGATTGGAGCCCAGCTCCCTGAAGATCTGAAGACCGGTATCACCGACGCCCTCCGCGCCTACTCCACTGTCTTTGCATGGGGGCCGGAGGACATGCCGGGAATAAGCCGAAGGGTCATCACCCACCGCCTCTCGGTGGACCCCTCGGCAAAAGCAGTACAGCAACGAAGAAGACCCCTCTCCGCCGAAAGGAGGGAATTTGTGAAGAAGGAGGTCGCCATGCTCCTCTCTATTAAGCACATCAAGGAGGTGAAATATCCCTCATGGCTAGCAAATGTAGTCCCCGCACAGAAGCCCCCTACCTTCCGCATGTGCGTGGACTACACCGATCTCAACAAGGCGTGCCCTATGGATCCATTCCCTCTACCAAATATTGATCAACTGGTGGATGAGACCGCAGGGTGTGAGATCATGTCCTTCCTCGATGCCTTCCGAGGGTATCACCAAATTTTCATGCACGAGGAAGACGCCGAAAAAACTGCCTTCATGACTCCCGAGGGCATCTTCTCCTACCTAGTAATGGCCTTCGGCCTAAAGAACTCAGGGGCCACTTACACCCGGATGGTGGCCCGGGTCTTTCAAGCCGTCCTAGGGTGCACCATGGAGGCCTATGTCGACGACATGATCGTCAAGAGCAAACAATCTTCCAGCCATGCTAACGACCTCCGGGAAATCTTCGCCATCATGCAAAAGTTCAAACTTCGGCTAAACCCGAAGAAGTGCACCTTCGGCGTCCAAGGGGGCAAGTTCTTGGGCTTTATGGTGAGCCGAAGGGGTATTGAGGCCAATCCCGAGAAGATCCAGGCCATCATCAACATGGAGCCCCCACGCAATGTGAAGGAAGTTCAACGGTTGACGGGCCGCCTGGCAGCCCTCAACCGCTTTCTATCTAAATCAGCGGAGAAATCTCTACCCTTCTTCCAGATCATGAGGAAGACGGCTGGCTTTCTATGGACTCTGGAATGCCAGGGGGCTTTCGACGAACTCAAGCGATATCTATCTTCACCGCCTGTGCTCTCAAAACCAAAGGTAGGGGAGACCCTCTATCTCTACCTTGGGGTCAGCCCGGCAGCCATCGGCTCCGTACTCATCCGGGAGGAAGACGACATCCAACATGCCATCTTCTATGTAAGCAAGACCCTAAGGGAGGCCGAGCTCAGGTACTCCCCTGTGGAAAAAACGGTGTTAGCCATCGTTTGGACTGTCAAGAAGTTGGGCCACTACTTTCAAGCTCACCCGGTTCAGGTCCTCACTCATCAACCCCTCGGTGCCCTCATGAGGAGCTCCACCAGCTCCTCCCGCATGGTGAAATGGGCTATCTTCTTGAGCCAGTACAATATTGACATCCGTCCGAGGCCTGCCATCAAGGGCCAAGCCCTGACGGACTTTGTGACGGAGTGTACCGCAAGGGCAGCCACGGACGGGGAGCCCTCGGCTACCTCGGATGACTGGTGGACCCTCTACACCGATGGCTCCTCCGCGACCAAAGCATGCGGGGGAGGGGTAGTCCTCATTACTCCCGAGGGCTTTAGAGCCTACTGTGCAATCCGCTTCTCCTTCAAAGTCTCCAACAACGAGGCCGAATATGAGGCCCTCCTATGTGGCCTTCGACTGGCTGCCAACATGAGGGCTCGGCAGATCCACATCAAATGCGACTCCAAGTTGGTCGTTGGCCAAATCTCCGAGGAATATGAGGCCAAGGAGGGAAGAATGAAACAGTACAAGGAAGCGGCCAAGGAATTGCTTAAGGTATTTGAGGCACACTCTCTCACTCAAATACCGAGGGCTCAGAACTCCGAGGCCGACATATTATCTAAGCTCTCGGCCGACTCCCCCGAGCACATCTCCAAGATTGCCAAAATTGAGGAACTCAGCCTCTCAAGTATCCATGCAAGCCCCGTTATGAACATACAACAACGCCAAGAGGATTGGATCTCAGATATCACCGCCTTCATCTCCACAGGGCAGCTACCCGAGAATGAGACCCGCGCTAAACTGGCAAAACTGAGGACTCCTAGCTACACCATCGAAGATGGAAGGCTCTACAAACGATCTTACAATGGCACGCTACTTCGGTGCCTTCATCAAGATGAGGCCGAGGTCGCAATGGAGGAAGTGCACAGTGGCACTTGCTCAGCTCACCAGGGACCCTTCTCCATGTCCCGAAGGCTCATTCTCCAGGGCTACTTCTGGCCAACAATGGCCAGAGATTGTGCTGACCTTGCCCGAAGGTGCACCGCATGTCAACATTTCCAGAAAGCCCCCGGCAGGCCAGCGGTCAACTATGCCCCCATCAGCACATCTGTCCCCTTTTCTCGATGGGGGATAGACCTTGTGGGCCCTCTGTCGAGGGGTACCTCCAACAACAGGTACATCATTGTGGCCATCGACTACTTTACCAAGTGGGTGGAGGCTGAGCCCCTCGCCAGTATCACAGAGGCGAAGTGCCGTCATTTTGTCCTCAAGAACATCCTCACAAGGTTTGGCGTCCCCCAGCAGATCATCTCTGACAATGGGACACAATTTGAGGCAGCCCCCTTCTGTGCCTTTCTGGAGGCATGGGGCATCAAACACACCTTCTCCTCCGTTGCCTACCCTCAAGGCAACGGGCAAGTAGAGAATGCCAACCGGACCTTGCTCGAGGGCCTCAAAAAGAAGCTGGAGGACGAGGGCGGTGGCTGGGTGGAAGAACTCCACAACATCCTGTGGGCCTACCGCACCACCCCTCGGCGAGCAACAGGTGAAACACCCTTCTCCCTCTGCTACGGTTTTGAAGCCAAAGCTCCTACGGAAGTCACCCTTCCCACCCGAAGGGTGATCCAATATGACCTCGAGGTCAACGACAGCAACATGGCCCTCGACCTCCACCTCATTTCAGAACGCCGGGAGCAGGCCTTCATCCGGGCAGAAAATTATCGAAGGCAAGTCAAAAGCTACATCAACGCCAAAGTTCGCACCAGAGAATTCCAAGTGGGGGACTATGTCCTCCGGAGGAGGGAAGCCAGCCAACCAACCGAGGAAGGAAAAATGGCATCAAAATTCGAAGGCCCCTACGTCATAGCAGCCATCATCAAACCTGGGACTTACAAGCTCAAACGCCCCAACGGGAAAGAGGTCCCTAGGCACTGGAATGTACACCATTTAGTTAAATTTTACCAATAATGTAAGAGCGGCCAAGCCCTCATAACTAATGAATGTACTATCCTATGGCCCAAGGCCTCCACTTTTGAGGAATGAAGACACATTCAAGACACCACGCCCTCATACTGACTACAGGCCCCAGGCCTCACCTCGAGAAGAACCCCCTCCGACGTCAAGTGCTGAGGGCAGACACCATCAACACCTACGACGACAGTGAAAACACCATGTGTTTTCAGTCAAGACCCCTCGGTACCAAGTACCGAGGGAGGGAACTCATATCACCAACGACAAGGAACGCCACGTGTTTCATTTCCCTTCGGCACCCAGTGCCGAGGGTACATTCCCACCTTCAACATCAAAAAAGAAAAGATAAGAACACCAAGTGTTCCTACAGAAGACCCTTCGGCACCCAGTGCCGAGGGTACACCTCCATCATCAACATCAAAACAAAGTAAAACACCAAATGTTTCAAAGAAGACCCCTCGGCACCCAGTGCCAGGGATATGCTCTCCTATCAACTTCCAAACATCTGTTGGGAAACACCAAGTGTTTCATTTGAAGACCCTTCGGTACCAGGTACCGAGGGTAGACACCTCCATCAACTGCAACAAAAGAGAACACCAAGTGTTCCTACAGAAGACCCCTCGGTACCAAGTACCGGGGCTACACATCGAAACTAACACCAAGTGTTGTTTCTAAAAGCCGTACCCCACGAGGACGCATATACCGAAGGCGCCACCATCGGTGCCGGCGGCACGTAGTGCCCCCGGCCATTTGCAACTAGTGTGCAAATGAAAACCCTTCCTTGAAACGCTTTCCACGTCACTACCCCCAGGGTATGACAGGCATGAGAAATGCCCAGGATTCGACTTTCAAAAACGGAACGCTATCCGCGTCATTACCCCAAGGGTATGACAGGCACGAGAAATGCCCAGGATTCGACTTCCAAACCGAAACGCTCCCCGCGCCACCACCCCAAGGGTGTGGCAGGCCACGGACTATGTCTAGCGCCGAGAACACGACTTTCAAAAATGAGGCGCTTTCCGCGCCATCCCCCAAGGGGAGGCAGGTTACAGACCACCATATCTTGTGCCCAGGAAACGACCTTCGATCCCCTCGGAACTCGGAAGGTTAACCCGAGGGAGGAGAGCCATTGGTGTATTCTGATGGTCTCCTAATAGGCCCAGCCTTACCAAGAAACCATGTTTCTTGATGCCTTCCCTTCACCACCAACCAAAAAAAAAGGGGGGGGGGGGGGTGAAGGGGAGTAGACTCAGCGAGAAATCAAAGAGTACACTTCAACAGATCACAACATGCCGAGGGCTCCCCACGGGAACACCTCCGGTAATTGAAGGCTCCTATTTCCCGAAGGATACTACTCAAACAAATATCATCAAGAAACGGCTAAGTCCACTGCCTGGTCACCTCCGGTCACACAAGCACTGAAGGCTTCAACAATACGAAGGGACTGGACTATCCAAAGTCTACTAAACGGTAATTCAAACAAATACCGAGGGCACCCTACCCCATGACAAGGGACACAACTGGCTAAGTCAGACTCTACAACTTTTCAAAGTGTATGCCGAGGGCACACACTGCTCATTGGCTTTCTTCACAACAACAGGATTCCACACTTTTCCTAAGTCCACACTTTTGGAAAATGACAGCAACCGGAGGTTAATATGTCACCAGACAACCAAAGGCATCTATTACAAATCATCAAAAGCCAACCAAGGGTACTATTCCAAAATATTTGTCCCTCGGACAGACTCCTCACTGACCGAAGGTCCAACATCTACGACACACTCTGAAATTTTGCTAAGTTCCACATATTTGGCCCTCGATCAAATACTCATACAACTCAAGGGCCCCACGATCACCCGAAGGGTCCTATTCATATACCCGGAGGGCTCTACATCCGGAAGCTCGACATCACTTTACGCTTAAAAAATATTCTAAGTCCTAAATGAGTAGCCCCCGGGCATCTCGCGAAATTATGTAGAGTCAGAGGGCACCTATCACCCGAAGGCGACACAAGGAAGCAGCACTTGGAAAAAATTCTAAGTCCTAAATATTGGGGCCCCGGCCCAATCAATATTACAGCTAAATGAATATGACAGTCGAAGGCTATGCATCAAGAAGGGAGGCCATCTCCCGAAGGCTCCCAAGGGAAAATCTACACTTAGAAAATTTTCTGAGTCCTACATATTTCCCCCCGGTAAACCACTCATACATCAAGAAGGGATGCCATCTCCCGAAGGCTCCCAAGGGAAAATCTACACTTAGAAATCTTTCTAAGTCCTACATATTTCACCCTCATCTCAAGGGACCTAATAGCCGAAGGCTACCTATCAATCAAAGGCTACAGTACACAAGGAATCAACACTGAGGAAAACTTTCTAAGTCCTAAAGAATTGGCCCCCGGCCTAATCAACATTTCAGTTGGGGCTCCACAGCAGCCGAAGGCTACATGACATACTACACTTGCAAAAATTTTCTAAGTCCTGTACATTGGGCCCTCGGGCCAATATTCACACATCAGGAAGGAGGCTACCAGCCAAGGGCATCCCAGGGCAAAACTACACCTGGAAATTTTTCTAAGTCCTAGGAATTGGGTTCTCAACCTAATCACCACACAGCAATGGAACTACAAACATCCGAAGGCCCTATGGTGTGTTACACTTAGAAAAATTTTCTAAGTCCTAATTATTGCTGAACCCTCGGTTGTATATCCAGCAGAGGGTGCCCAACTACCGAAGGCTTCCAAGGGCAAGCTACAATCAGAAAATATTCTAATTCCTAAAACATACATTCAAAGGAGCAAAGGCATACATCCAAAACGAGACGAAGGCATACATTCAAGAAGAAATGAATTAAGGAAAACAAACCATATATACAAAGCCCGAAGGCAATCATTCAATCATCACAAAAAGGAGTCAATGTAATCGTTACAAACAGGCCGAAGCCGAAGGATCAAAGGTGTTCATTACAACAGAAGTTTCAAATATTTACCAAGTACAAATCTTCTCTGCGGCTTCAGCATCGTTATCTCCGGGGGCATCTTCCACGGCGGCTTTGGAGGAGACTTCTTCCCCGGCAGCATCACCTCCGACGGCTCCGCCCCCATCACCCCCCATCATCACAGAGTCATATATCGTCGGCCGCTCTTCGCCCGGGGGGAGGGGAACTCTCACGTCTGGTTGCAATGGAGGGAGGCCGTATGCTGAGGGGTCAAATTGATCGAGGGATACGCCAAAGTGCCTGGCGAGCCTCCGGTAAATCAAATGCTGGGTAAAAAATTCACCCCCTGATAGTAGGCGTCGCCCCTATCTATCAGCCAGTCAACCCCGGTGCCTTCTACCCAAGCATCCACCGAGGCCGCCACCACAGAGGCCACACACTCCTTATGGCCCTCGGTCCTCCAGTCCTCAGCAAGAAACTCAGCAACTGCCTCCCCTCGGGCCTTGGCCACAGCTCCCTCCTGGGCGGTTTTGGCCTCATCGGCAGCTTTCTTCGCCGCCTCGGCAGCAACCCTCTCGGCCTCTGCCTTGCCCTCGGCTATGCCGTCAGCCTTGGCCTTCTCCGCCGCCGCCTTCGCCTCCCGGAGGGCCTCCTCCAGCTGCGCAGCATGCTTCATCGCTTCAGAGTTCTTGCGAATCAGCCCCTCCATCTTCTTATCTTGCGCGGCCTCGTGAAGGCGCCTTTCCTCACGCCTCCGGGCCTGTTCCCCGAGGGCTATGCAGGCCTGCAAACAATGATCAAAGGAGTTATATTATTCCCCAGAAAAAAATAATACTAAACTGATAAGAGAAGGAAAAAGGAAGCAGATACTTACAGTGAGAGAGGACCGGAGGATCCTGTTCTCGAGGGCATCATCGTCGTATGTCTTGAAGACTTCTCTATCCATCTTCGAGGTGATGCCCCGCAGGAAGGCCCTCGGCTCGGCAGTGCCGTGCATCAGTGAAGCACCAGGGGCAAAGGAGAGCTGACGGATCTCTCGGGGTAATTCCTCCGGGGATGGATTCACCAGAGCCTTCGGGGTGACCGAGGCTAGAGGCCCATCAGCGGCGGGCATGTCATCAATAACTATGAGGGGGGCCGCCCCCTCGACAGCGCCCCCGGCGGCTTTCTGCTTCTTGGTAGGGGGCTCCACCCCCTTATCACTCCTCTTCTTCTTCACGGCCGCCTCGGCCTTCGACCCCCCGGTCCCCACAACAGCATGAACGTCCCCGGTGGAAGGCTCTACAACCTTCGGAAAAAACGCGTCGGCTGGCTTCTGGCCCGAGGGCCCCTTCTCCTTTGCCTGGGTCTTGCCCTTCCTCTTTGCGAACAGGGCGTTGGCATTCATCTTGCTACCTGCAAAGAACGACAACAACAAGTTAAAAGGTTAGAACCGAGGGGTCAGAGACACGACGACAAACATGACAAAAAAATCTCTAAGTACAAAAATCTAAAGCCCCCGGCCACTACCTCCTGCTCCCACGAAGGCTTTATCGTAAAGGGGATACTTCTCATCGGTCTCCCCAATGAACCGATACCTCAGGAATCCGAGGGCATATAGGTCTTCCTCGAGGATGCACTCCTTGATGGTTATGTTCTTCTCCCGACCCTCCGGAATCTTGGCAATCTTCAGGCCATCCTCCTCGAGGGCGGCACTCTTGACCTTCACGTGGTGCCGAAAGCGATTCCGCAACTCCCTCGGGAAAGGACTGTCGGTCAGTCTGATATAGCACCATCGCTCTCTCCACCCTTTGTTGGAAGAAGGGGCCTCGGTGAACAGTTTGAACTGGGCTATCTGCTGTAAGTTTGCATAGCCCTCGGCATTAGTATGCCCCCCGGAATAGGTTAAAACTTTGGAAGAATAACTCCAAGCTCGGTGTGACCCCCCGGAGTTTGCACAGGTTCAGGAACCCAGCTATGTATGAGTGGCTATTGGGGGTCAATTGACAGGGAACCAGGCTACCTCAGGTACTCTCGGAGGAATGGATGGAGAGGGAACCGGAGGCCCATTGAAACCGAGAGCACGTGCACGGCTATACATCCCTCGGGGGGCCGGGACAACACGTCATCAGGACCTGGCTCGATTACTATGGCCGAGGGCCCTACATGCAGCTGGGTGATATAGAAGTCCGCCTTGTCAGCTTGGGACTTGATCTCCAGAGCGGCGGTGTCCAGGAAGGAGTGACCCTCCAGCAGATCAACTGGCCCCCCTTGATCGACGGCCTTTACTTTCTTCTGGGGGCCAGCCTTCGTCTTCTTCCTCTTCTTCCCGGGTGCTACACTTAACGGCGTCGGGTCCAGTGGCCTCGAGCTACTTGCTTCCCCAGAACCCCCCAGGGGGGGGGGGGGGGGGAGAGAACAGCGACAGTAACCTTCGCCCTCTCCTTTTCCTCTTCCTCCTCAGCAACTTGGACGGCGAGGGCCAACTCCTCATCTTCGGCGGTTCGCTCGAACTCCTCCGCCTCGACCTCGGCCACCAGATCCTTCTGCACCTCGGTGGCGAGAGCTGCATCACCACCACCCGAGGGCTGACTGCTACTGGACTCCACGTCGGAGATGCTTTCATCCTGAACCGAGGGGGTCCTCGAGATGTCCTGGGAATCGCTCTCGGACGACATTTTTTATTACGAAATGTGCCTAAGATTTCGAAGGCTTCCTACAGGACTCTAACCCTAATCTAAGGCCAGAGGTCGGAACTTACTAAAAGTTTTGAGAGGAGAGCAGGGCACTGAAATTGAAAGCTGAGTTTTGACCGAAGGCTTGAGTTTCTCTCTCTAGAATTTTTGGCAGAGCTTCGCTAAGATAGATGATCGCACAAGAAGAAATGGCTCTAGCCTTGGGGTATTTATAGGCGCTGGAATCCGGGATTGGGCCTGGATTCCGGGCCTCCGATTGGACGCCATCATTACACACCGCGTCTTCGCCCAACCAGTGATGCCACCCATGGACAGCCAGCCATCACGCGCCACGTGTACCCCCCCCCAACGGCTATATCCTGACGTTACTTATTCCAACGGCTATATTTCCAACGGCTATATTCTGGAAGCCCCCGGGTTTTCTACTTCACTCCACTTCTTCAAGGAGAGCCTCCGGGTACACTTACCTAGAGACGCCCCCGGGTTGTGCCCCACACAGCACATAACAGACGCCTTCGGGATCACTCCTTCAGAAACCCAGGGCTTCATATCAGGGCACCCTTCGGGGATCCCCCTCAGCACTGTAAGAACCGGGTAGCCCCCGGGGAGTTGCCTCATTGACGGATAGCCTACAGCACACAGGTAATGGGAGCCCTCGGGTATCCTCATCACCAACTAACCAGCAAGCAGGGGACCCCCCCGGCGACAATTCAATTACTGCCCTCATCCATCATGCCCTCGATCCCCAGATTGAGGGGCTCCCCTTCGGCACCCCCAGGACATCAACAGCAAGCCTTCGGCTAATCAACACATGAGCCCTCAGAAAAGAGAGCCTTCGGCATTACCGTTATTCTCCACTTTTGACCAAGGTTTTACATTTTCGATTCATCGTTGGGGGAATTCGGTGCACTCTTTTTCCCTCATTAGGATTTTTTCCCCCAGGGTTTTTCCTAATGAGGTTTTTAACGAGGCATCCCCCCAAAATGAAACGAAAAGCGTCAGCCTTCGGCCCACAACAGCAACGCAACTACTCTACTCCTTTTCACCACTTTACAAGTGCCTCAAGGAGTGGGGGACTAGAGGACCCCCTCGGGAAAATCATTAAATTACAAAATTAGTGAAATTCCAACAAACGACAAAACAAGCCCTCAAGACCCGACATGTGGGTAACTGAGGGACTGCCTTCGGCAGGGACATAAAAGCAACAACTCCTCACCAACTTCAGAGATCACGACAGGACAACATCAAAGGGCAAGCACAAATTACTCCTTTTCCCTCAAATACCTTTCGGCAAAAGGAGTGAGGGACTCCTGATGGAGTATATGGCCCGGGAACACCCGGCCCACAGACTCCTACTACTTCAGTAGAGGCCCAACAGGCCCGGAAGGCCCAAAAGGCCCAAATCACGGCGCCCAGAGTACCAAGCAGCCCACAATACGCACCAGGGAAGTCTTCGCCCCCCTGGCCGAAGGCTCCAAACTCTCACAGAACGGATATTTCGAACAAACAGAGGGACTGGGAGAAAACGGCGAAAACAGTAGCCCTCGACACCTGGAGCCCTCGGCACTCAGGGGTCCTCGACACTAAGAGCCCTCGGCTAGTCCTCTGCAGCCGAGGGCACCTCTCCCGACATGATATCCGCCTCACATGCGTACAGATCACCGTACCCTGTACAGACGTCCCATCCAACAGCCGCATTAAATGCGGCCACATGCGGCTGCCAACGCCAACCAGTTGAGGTGACCTCTCGGCCAATAGGCGCTTGACACGTGTCCCTGTCCGGCATTTATTGCTACTATAAATAGCACCCCATTTCCCCATTTGTAACCACGCTGAAAACGCTCCACATCTATAAGACACTCTCTCTCTACATTTACTTGCTCTGACTTCTCTCTAAGTTATTCCCAGCATTAACTCCTCGGATATATACCCCCGGGTAGACTATCCATCATCATTCATATTATTGTACATTATTATTGTTATTCAGATGTTCCAGATTAGCTTTTTATACTATCAGTCCATTTATGTAACCGGGTCTGTCTGGCCCATATTAGAGGCCCAGACCCGGATTTTCCCTATATATACTCCTTTAGGAGGCTACACACAAACTCATATTCATACACAATACTACTTCTTCTCCTTCTTTCCTGTTCAATCTCTCCTTTTCATACAATATGGGTATCAATTATCCATCATCCCGCTACTGAACGAAGCTCAGGTAGGGTTGGATTCGGTTCGGGCCACCCGGCCCGTGACCCGGCCCGGCCCGGTACTGTGCGGGCCCGGGACCGGCCCGGTCGGGCGGTCCGGGACCGGGTCTGGGCCCGAACCGGGGGGAAGGGGCGGGGCGGGCTCGGTTCAGCATTTTTGTGACCCGGCCCGGCCGGGTCGGGCCCGGGCCCGGGTCCGGTTCAATTTTTTTTTTTATTTTAATTTGGGCTCCTACTAGCCGTTGGGGGTGGGGCTGGGGACAACCCAAACGGCTATATAGCCGTTGGGTGGGGTAAAGGGGGGGTCCGGGGGGGGTGGGGTGGTGGGGGGTGGGGTGGGGGGTGGGGGGTAAAAAAACCTATAAATACTCCTAATCTTAAACATTTTTTCATATCTCTTCTCCAATTCTTCCTAAATCCTATTCTTAACTCTCTACTCTCTAATTCTCTTATTCTCCATTCTCCAATATATTATATTTTTTATTTATAGTTTATATTAATTATCTACTTATATAAACTATAAATAGATATAAATAGTATTATATTACTTATATTTGTTATCTAATTATATATTACTTATATATTTATTATATCTATTAATATAGTTGGAATTATATCTAATTAGTTTGAAGTCATTCTATTACTCCCATCCGAAAGACCGAAAGTCCGAAAGAGGTACGAAATTATTCTATTATTTACACTTGTTTAATTAGTTTAAAAAATATGTTGTACACAAAACTAGTTAATTCAATACTTAATTTGCTATAACTCAAATTAATAGTTAGATAAATAGTTAATTAGTTTTTTACAATTTTTTATTAATTGCTACATTTGACTCTAGTTTAAAAAATATGTTGTACACAAAACTAGTTAATTCACTACTTAATTTGCTATAACTCGAATTAATAGTTAGATAAATAGTTAATTAGTTTTTTTACAATTTTTTATTAATTGCTACATTTGACTCTAGTTTAAAAAATATGTTGTACACAAAACTAGTTAATTCACTACTTAATTTGCTATAACTCAAATTAATAGTTAGATAAATAGTTAATTAGTTTTTTACAATTTTTTATTAATTGCTACATTTGACTCTAGTTTAAAAAATATGTTGTACACAAAACTAGTTAATTCACTACTTAATTTGCTATAACTCGAATTAATAGTTAGATAAATAGTTAATTAGTTTTTTACAATTTTTTATTAATTGCTACATTTGACTCTAGTTTAAAAAATATGTTGTACACAAAACTAGTTAATTCACTACTTAATTTGCTATAACTCGAATTAATAGTTAGATAAATAGTTAATTAGTTTTTTACAATTTTTTATTAATTGCTACATTTTTTAGATGGATCGTCCTAGATATTCGGTTGATATGGGTAACCTCGAGCGCAACCGAACGAACGAGCTTGCGAGGAAGAGATCCCGCAAAGGTAAATCACATATCGGCTCTTCATCTCAAAGTCAAGATGATTTTGATACGGGTTACGTAAGGAGGGATGGGGATGCGATGACCGACGAACAACTAGAACAAGAATTGCACCGACATAATTCCCGCTTTTTTCAAGACCAACCAAGGACCATTGACGAAGAAGAGCTCGAGGACGAGGACGACGATGTGGAGGAAGCAATTCCGGAGAGCCACGACGACGAGGAGGAGGAGGGTGGCGGCAGCCATGACACCGACCAAGCAGCCTCATCCCAAACAGGTACAAAAAAAAGTAAATCTGAATTAATGGCTAATAATTTTTCTAAGTGGAAGGACCCGAACACCGGGAATTGGACCGCAACTTGCAATTGGTGCAAGAAAAACTATAGCTTGGGGATTTCCGGCGGATACGGATCCGCCACAAGACACCTTAAGTCCAAACACCCGGTGGAGTATGCAAAATTAGGCGGCGGAACGGGGAAGCAAACGCAAATATCGAGGTTTGCAAATAACCAACAAGCTTTTGGTAATTTCTCATACAATGATGCACAAAATTTGACAGGTATGGCTAATTTACTTGTTGAAGAAAATTTGCCTTATTTGTTTTCTGAAAGTCTTGCTTTTCGTGATTATGCACAAACTTGTTTAAATCCGCAATATAGAGGTTATAGTCGCAAAACGGTTAAGAAAGAAATTTCAAGGCTTTATGGTGCGGAAAAGGTAAGGTTACAAAATTATTTTGCAAACTTTGATGGACGTGTTACTGTATGTTCTGACATATGGGAGGATACTTATCATAATTTACATTATTTGGGTCTGACTGTACATTATATTGATAATGATTGGCATATGCATAAACGTGTTCTTGCTTTCCGTGAATTTAATGATCGTCACACCGCTGAACATATTTATATTTTGATTGAACGTATTTTAATTGAGTATAATTTAATTGATAAGGTGTTTGCTATTGGTTTTGATAATGCTACTAATAATACTGCTGCTATTCCTAGATTGTGTGAATTGTGTGGTTCTACTTCTTTGATGGGTAGATTTTTTCATCAACGATGTGCATGTCATGCTCTAAATTTATGTGTGCAAGATGGTCTAAAAGCGTTGGGAGCATCGTTGGAGGTAGTCAAGGGGGGGATTAGACGTATTTGGGGTAATGGACACCTTAGGAAAAAATGGCATGATTATTTGATAGAAAGAGGTGAGAGATATGTGGCTTTTCCAAAAGATTTGTCTATTCGTTGGAATAGTACCTATAAGTTAATTGGAGTTCTTCTTAGATATAAACAACATTTTCCTGCTTTTATGAAACAATATGATAACTATATTATAAACTCGGCTGAGATCGACACCTGTGAAAAAATTTGTAATGCTTTGATATATTTTAATAATGCAACTGAAACTTTTAGTCATGTTTATAAACCTACCTCAAACCAATTTATTCGTGAAGCCGTTAATCTCGCCGGTGCTTTTTCAAATTTTGAGAATGCTGATTATGTGAATTATTTTGCTGGTTTTATGAAGGAAAAGTTTTTAAAATATTATTCACATATTCCGCATATTTATGGTATTGCATTTGTTCTCGATCCTCGTTTTAGACTTGGTTCTTTAGAAGAATGTTTGAATTATTATTATGCTGCTTTTTTTGGTCCATTGCCAATGTATGAGGACAACCCAATTGATCCGAAAAAAGAATACAACGAGGTTAGTGATATATTTTATGCATTATTCAATGAGTTTCATGCACAATATGGCAATGCGCCCCCTCCCCCGACACAAACATCATCTAAAGGAAAATCAATTTTCAAATCTACGTTTGCCAATCTTATTAAAAAAACAAAATCAACTCCCGCTACACAACAAAGCACAATTAATGAGATTTCTTTGTATTTAACTTATGATGTTGATTTTGAAGAAGATGATGATTTTGACGTACTAAACTGGTGGAAGGGAAAGGAAAGAATGTTCCCGGTTTTAGCAAAGATGGCTAAGCAAGTGCTATCAATGCCGGTTTCAACGGTTGCCGTGGAACAAGAATTTAGTTCGTCCGGCAATGTTCTAACACAAACCAGAACGAGATTGAGCGCTGAATCTCTTGAGATGCTTATATGCTACCACGATTGGTTGAAAGCAGCACGTAGAGCTCAAGAAATTGACATCACTCCATCCCAACACTTTATGGATGAATCTACAGAGGGTGGCTCTACTTATGACGAAGATTCCGATTAAAAACAATTATAGTTCCTATTTAATTTTCAAATGTAGTTCCTATTTCATTTCAAATAAATGCACTTGAAGTTTGTTTTTTAATACTTATATAAAACTATAAAGTATAAAATATAAATTAAAAAAAAAAATTACCCGGCCCGGCCCGGCCCAGCGGGTGGCCCGACCCGTGACCCGGGCGGGTGGCCCGGCCCGAACCGGACCCGTCCAACCCTCGGGCCGGTCCCGGGCCCACTATTCTAGAACCGGCGGCCCGACCGGGCCTAGGCCCGACCCAGGCCCGACCCGGCCCGAATCCATCCCTAAGCTCAGGTAACGAGCTTTCTTTGTATCTAACATTGAATGTTGATTATGAAGTTGGTGATGACTTTGACGTTCTTAAATGGTGGAAGGAAAATGAAAGAACATTCCTGATTTTATCAAAGATGGCTAAGCAAATACTAGCAATGACGATATCAACCGTTGCCGTGGAACAAGAATTTAGTGCGACCGACAACGTCCTAACCGATTATAGAACGAGGTTGAACCCGAGCTCTCTTGAGACACTAGTTTGCTTTCACGATTGATTGAAGGCCCAACGAAGAAATCAAGAAATTACCATCACTCCCACCCACCACTTTATGGAGGAAACAACCGAAGGCGGAGATCCCGATTGATTTTTTATTACAAAATGTATTACATTTTTTAAATTCATCCTAATTCTCAATTGTACTTCTTATTTGAAATAAACATACTTGAATTCGAATATAATATATTGTAATAAGAATTATTCTAATAATATAATATATAATAAAAAAAATTAAAAGGCCCGGCCAGGCGGGCGGCCCGTGAACCGGGCAGGTGACCCAAACCGAACCGGACCCGGGGTAATCCGGGCCGGTTCCGGGCCTGCCTTCCGTGAACTGAGGCCCGGCCGGTTCTAGGCCCGAACCGGGCCCGGCTCGAACCGAGTCCACCACTACACACATAGTGGTGGAGCCATAAATTTAGATAGCCACAAGCCCACAACTAAATGTTTTTGCCGTTCTACAAAAAGTATAGGTGTCAACGTACAAACATGGTTCATGCCTATCTAAGATTTAAGAAATGAGATATCCAAAATCTAATACAAAAAAATGCTTTCAAGTTTCAAACTCTTGCCGCTGAGGGGCGCTTGAGTCATATAGTTTACTGTTGCTATGTAAAATTACACTAACCCCCACCTTGTTTCATTGATACCTAAGGCTCTGGCACAGACCCGAGACGGTTCCAATTCCGGACCAGTCCTGTGTACAGGAGAGAGACTAGGGAGGAACCAGTCATTAACCAAGAAAGTCAGTCTTGGTTCCAGCCCCGATCCAGTTCTGGTCTCGTTTTTTGCATAGCCAGAAATCCAAGCCACCGGTCAAGTTCTTTATGTGCCGAGTAACAATCTGGTCCGGCTCCGGAACCGTGCCCCACTACTGATGCCAAATAAATTAAATAATAATAAATCAACAATTTCTTTTCTACGAGAGCCCAAAGAAAGGGTGTTGGGTTGTCTTCTTGCGCAGCATAGTCTACTTTCTACCAGCAAGCTGTGGAAAGAAATTACAGACACCTACGCCAGAGGCATTTCGTACCTCATACGTAGTAATAAACAAAAGATCAATAATCATTGAAGGATACGGCGAGAAAATAATTGCATATAAATAAATTAAACAAATACAACGAATGGACATCATTCAACTGCCACCTCTGTTTACATTTTACACAGCTCTTTCGGGTTCCATATAATTAGAAGAGAAACTGAGTTCATAAAAATATCAATAAATTGAAATTCCAATTGAATGGGATCACATTGAAATAGAATGGAGATGCCCTAACACTATAAATCAGACCTTATATTATACCACTTATATAGTTGTATTTACAAAATAATATTTTACCCTTTTACATATACGAAGTATATAATTTTTTACGGACAAATCACTTCTACAATTTACAGAGCTATATATAATATTGTATAAATTAGGTATCATAGCACCTGTACCATATTCACACTGGATGTGCTGAATGAGATGCCACGAGAAGTGCTGCCCCTAATCCTGATCCATCTACAGTAGCTGAAATGGTAACATGTGAGGACACTTCTTCCCCTAAGATCTCTACCACTGCTTCATTCAAGTATTCTCTGAATGAGGAGTAGCTAGTATACAAATCACCTTCGATGGCCACAACCGTTCTTTTCATCCTATTTGACCTTCCACTTCTTAATTTCCCACTAGCTATGCCACCGGTCCCATCTCGCCCAATCTTCTTCAATATCCCCACAATACCAGCAGCAGCCAACCTAGCAGCTCGGCGAGTTACCACATCACACACTGCCACCACTAGCTTTCGAAGTTTAACAGGGACACCTGGTAACTATAACAGATGGAATTTGTCAACAACAAAAAAAGGAAGCATAATTAACTATATACTACTCCATCCATGCCCAAAAAGAGTCCTAGTTTATTTCGCCTAAATAAAACGTCCGGGTTCATCAAAAGAAACATATTTTGTTATGCAATTAGCCAAAAGTGACCAAAAGTGTCACAACAAGTTGCATGTGACATATTTAGTTCAACCTGATAGACTTATTTAACAGGGACAGGGCGACCATTTGTCTTCATCTTAGCCAAACTGGCATAACCGGATGGAGGAGGAGGTAAACAAATACCAGAAAGTCAGCAAGGGGGTTCAAATGAAAGCAGCTAGGGTCCAGGTACAGACAATTGGATGATGGGACGTGACTACAAAAGTACAAATAAACTGTATAGTCGTACAAGACTACAGCGCTGGTTGTACAAATGATCCATATTGATTAGAATTCTAGCTTCCTAGCAGACATGTAAGGTGTCAAGGACATGCCATCACCTGGTTGGAGGTGTACCTAATCTAGGCTTGTCACTAAGGTTACAGTTGCCAGCTAGCTCCAGTGTGACAAAGAATCATGTCTGATCGCCTGGCTGATCAAAGTGATGAAGATGCTAGGCCCTGCTGAGGCCGTAGTGACTTAGATGCTTGGCCAAAACACATGGGCCCGACCAAAGGTTTTCCATCAAAACCAACAACTAAATTAAAAAGTGTACATTGGTTAAATAGGACTTCTCTTTTGAGACGGACATGCATAAATTATGATGCAAAGGTGTTAAGGAGCATGTGCATTTATCGCAACACTAGAATGCAAACAGAATATGATGAAATGATGAACAACATACCTCCAGGATGTCTCCTAGAATTTTTGCTACTTCACTCAATTCAAGTGAATCATCCTCATGCATAGCTGCGATAAGGGGTGTCCTAAAACCATGAATGGAAAGAAAACTTAATATGGATCAACAAAATGGACAATGTGGAAAAGGAGGATAGAAAAGCTAGTATATGTTTGTAATTAACTAATTAATTACATGAATACTTACAGAAGCACCACTAATTAACTAAGAAAAACAAAAAATCATTACCAGTCAGCTTTAATACATCCCCAAGTGAAAATATTTGTAGATGCAAAGATGATAGTAACCCTAGATGATTAATATGATTGGGAAAAAATAAGAAGTAATTTTGTGTTGTCACCTACCGAGGGTATGTCAGGCTGTAATTGACCTACGAGTGCTATTTATAACAGCTAAGGAGATACTAGCCTTGCCACCCATGTTCAATTTATCAATTGGTTGTTTCTCATTTGCAACCTTTCTAAGGAGAGAATATTCCTCCACTTGACCACAATACACCACACTGTTTCCCTTTTCCCTGTATAGTTTGCATACACACGCACACAAGCATTGACTCAAAGAGGAATATACCTCAACAAAAATGGGGTTGCTAATTTTGAAGACACGGGCCCTAAAACATCACTCTCCTGAGACATTCTAAGAAGAACTCTTCTTACTATCTCCCCCAGATACATTCCTGATATCATTTTCTCAAACCCCTGGAAAACAAACAATGCGCCATAGAGGTGATCAGCAGAAAACACATATCGTCCTGATTGAGAAAGTTTCAAAACATACCAAACGCTACCTGATCATTAGGGTTTGGGCTATCAGCATCCAAGTCGCTGTCATATGATGTTCGTGGTAAATGAGATGACCAGAAGTTTCCCCATTCCATATCAACTACCTAATATATATACCAATCAGCCTTTCCAGATAATAATATCATATTCACAATAGCAATTTGAAAAAAAATGAGAGACGAATACCATGCTTCCTGAAGTTGTTAGAAGCCCTTGGCATTTTATGATTGCTTCAGCTCGCTCCACATAGCAAGCATTAGTACCTTTCCCAAATATAACAGCTGCAACTGTGTCTTCATCATTGTAATGTCCGAGCGCTAGTGTTGCCACAGTATCATTAACCTGCCCAATACGGAAACCAAATGCTGTGAAAACAAATTTATAATCCTAAAATAGTAGTGAATATGTGAGAAGAAAATTGATACAAATAGTTGATCTCATTTAAATTCTTACCAATGCTGCTACTCGAACATCTAGACCTGTTCTAGCAATTGCAACTTGCAGGCACTCACAAACATTTCTTCCAACCTGAAACAAAGTAAGGATTCCTGATTTCATAAGTTTCAGTAAAGAAAGCAGACAGCGAGTCAAGTATTGCACATTCAAAACAGTCAAATGCCATTCAGAAACAAGACATCCATCCTTTCACCTTATTTATTCATTAAGAGAAATCATGTTCACTGCATGGCAAAAAAAAGAAACTAGGCAGGCTTGCCTGTCTGGTGTATTGTCATCCCCCAAGCCCCATTAATTTTACAGTGGTAATATAACACAATGGTCAATGAATTATCAAACCATGACTAGCAAATACTAAAGAAAATTAGAAACTAACTTTATAAAAATATTATGTAGTTCATAGATGATCATTTGAGCATTGGTTTGACTTTCTACAAACTAAATCCAGTAATGGTCCGTCAACTTTCATGAAATTCTCACCCACAATCATAGACTTCCATTTATTTGACTGAAACTCTTAAAGTGCACAGCTTTTAAGATCTTTCCATTTACAGTGTCCAATCAACTTTCTGGTAAAAGCAACTGCAAAACCTAGATCATATCACCCAAATCCTTGATATGATTTTTTCATTAGTTCGAGATATGGTCAGAGTTGAGATGAGATTTTCTGAGACAGTCATATTAATGGACAAATTTACCCTATTGAAAAATGTCACATGTCAATCATGTGAGAATTTACTATGACTTTCCACAGGAGACTTGATTCCAAAGATCGTAGATGTAAAACAATGTCAAGAATCGTACACGAAAGTGCCAAGAAAGCCGAGGGACCAGTTCAGGGTTTTTTCCGTAACTCACTAAATGTCTAATGTATTGCAGTATTGCACTATAGATATATATTTGTCAAATGAAAATTAGGGCAATCATTATGCCATCCATCATCAACACACATAAACAAGTGAGAATTTTTGTTACATGAACATAGGCTATACTCTAAATTTATGCATGTAAAATCCATAAACGTATCATGCTAGCACATACGTAAAGCCATCCAGGCAGAGTTAACTAAATGTGATGATAAAATTCAAGATCTATATCAATCTAACCATGTCTTTTATTTCAAATCCTTGGGTCCACTTGATCAAGTTGCCAGATGAGAGAGAAGTTTGCTTGACTGGAAAAGGAAATGTGAAGCCAAGGCTTCTCCCATCTTGCAAGTGTTCACAGTTGTCATTTTCCCTTCCAATGAAATCCTTCAATGATGATGCAATTGAATCGAATAGTTCCTTCATGATAATAAAACCAAGGTGGAGAAAAATATAACACATGCAAAATCAACAACTAAATTGAATTGACATGTCAATTTAGAAGAAAAACCCATAGAAGACAAAGTCAGTCACCTCACTGGTGCCGCTCAGTAAACGTTGAGGAATGGTATGTTGCAGTACATCAGGTCTGAGAGCAGTAGACCTTTGACCACTAAGCTGAACCCGAAGAACCCGAAAGTTTGTATCTCGAAGGTCCAGAGCATAATATGTTCCCTTCTCACTACTACATACACCAACTCATAAATCGATAGAAGAGTAACAAAAAAAAACGAACAATCAAATAACAAGCATACAAATGACACCTACAAGCTTTTTGTTTTTCTTGAATTTTAAAAACATAGTTGGAAGCCCCATGTTACTCTTACTTACGATTACAACAAATGAACAATTGATAGACCCACACAGGTAACCAGATCAACATTGGAGCATGTGCAATTATTACTTCTAGAAATAGGTGGACACACTACTGTTGTGTTTCTAGGTAACAAAATTATTGTCAGCAGCAAGAGTGTCTCTTAAGTCAAACCAAGGGAACCAACAATAATTGGGAATACAACTCCATTATTAGTGTATTACAAAGGAGAAAACTATAAAAACACTCATCCAGTACTGTCAACACATCGTATAAAATTTACGTCAAGTATACTGCACCACTGATAGAACAGCTTACATAACAAAGCAGATTTGATTGCTTCTGCTTGTGAAGCGCCACTGTAAAATCTAATAAGTTGAATGTTTGATTAAACATAAAAACTTCACCAGACAACAAATTATCCATGTTCACACCACAAAGCAAAAGACGCAAGAGTTTTAAAATGTCCTGGAGAAAAAAACAACAAGGACCACCCTGCCCTACAAAATTGAGTAATGAAATATATCTTCCATTCTTCCACAAATTGAGGCTGATGAACAATGTGTCAACACTGCCAACTCAAAAAGATATAAAGTGAATCTAGGCTAGATGCGACATAAAGTGACTTAGGCCTTGTGATAAAGTGCACGGTGTATTTTTTTTTAAAAATCTCTAGGAATCAAACGCCAAATTCAACTTAAATCACCTTTAAGTAGGAATCCACAACTCACGGTTTAGATACAGATCAGAAAAAGTGATTGGATGAGAAAAGGGTCTAAGATCATGTATAATCCCATTGGAACGCCAATGAAAATGACAAAACGCAAATACAAGAAGCACCAAACAATAAATATGAAGTTAAGCAGTTCTGTTCTATTTAAAGCAAATTGAATCTTTTGGTTTTGGCAAGCAGTGAGGTCTGTACAGCTCGACTCCAAGAAATCAAACACGTGACCATTCTCAGAACCACAAAAACTAAAACACATTCAAACAGTCCATCCTTCAATTACATTAAAGTGAACGCTTGTATTCAAATTGAATGTAAAAGAACATACCCTTTGGGAAGATTGTCCACATATGTGAGCAACATCTTAAGCTTGCTCCCGCCTTCAGATGCAAGGCCGGCATGCATCTCGACCGCCATAGCATCTACTACTTTCTGCAGTAGCCCAACAGGCGTGGCGCAGGCCTCCTCCAGCTCATCCAGAACCGATGCCACCTTCTGCCACTTCTTCCGCCTCCTTACCCGTCTGCCCACCACCACAGTCGCCACTACACACGCCGCCACCGCACATCCCATGACTAACCCCACCCCCAACCGCCCCATTTGCACCGTCTTTCCCTCTTTACTCCCCGCAAATATATCCAGGTTAAACCAGTGAAATCATCTCCACACGACGGCGTTTCATACTTTCACAGAACCCCGTTTTAAAACTCCCTCTCCTTCCGAGGGCTCGGCGATTGAACCCAAACACGGTCAACTGTACGGTTTGACCAAACACCGCTGTCACACTCCAATGACGATAATAGCTTCCAGTTAACCACGGTATTAACGTGTGTGTGTGGAACACGCGCAATACACACCTTTCTGTTCCAAAAAATCCAAAATTGATGAAATTAATACATGCTCGTCTGGGAAGAAAGTCAGAAACGACGACGACCGTTGATGCGCGAAGTACCGGGGACTTCCTCCGGCGGCGGAGACGCGGCGACGGCTGCTGGGAGAAAAGTTAAGTGAGAGAAGGGGAGGGTCGGTGCTGTTTGGGTTTTGTACAGTAGGAGAGCGCTGGAAAGCGAAGGGCGGCATACTTATAGCAGAGGCGTAATGACGGATTTGCCCACGGAGAACATAAGAAATGGCGGATTCGTTAACCTTTCGTTAAGCGTGATTTCAACTTGACCGTTTGCGGAAATGGGAATTTGCCAGGTTGGATTTTGTCCCCGGGCGGTGTACGAGATTGCCATCGGAATGGGGAGGGTATTACGGGTTTGCCACTGGCTTTTTGTGGTAAGATTTCTAAAAAAGTGAAGGGATGAATAACTGGGAAAATTCCCTTATATGAATGGGAATGATAATGTGAAAGGCTGATTAAATTGACTGGGTCTGATATTGAATGAAGAGGAATGTGACGATCTCAGGTTTAAGAGAAATCTCTATTATCAAATATTTTTGAAGTTACGTGTAAAAAATGTTGAAAGTGACTCTATAAAGTATTCACGATGGAGGGTCAACTTAGATAAAAAAATAAAAATAATGGGAGTTGACCCCACAATGAAAGGTCATCCTATGACCCATCAAGTTGCTAGATCAAAAATGAAATCTGATGAATTTCTTTGATCTAGCCAAGTGGACTTGTGGAGTGTCGAAATGCAATTCTCCTCCCAAATTTGTAGCCACAAACTCCACCAACTACCCCCAACTCTTTAATTTAATATTTCATGAATTAAATTAATTTATTTTAACAAAAACATATACCAAAAAATTAAAATAAAAAATCTCCCTGAAAATGGATCCAAACCGTTCTCCCTAGGGGTGAGCATAACCCGAACCCACCCGAAAACCCGATCGGGTTTACCCTCATTTACCCGCCTGGGTCGATTGACCCGAACCCGAAAATCCGAACCGAATATGCCCAGCCCAATATTTAAGGGAATGGGTTACGGGTAGGGTTTAGAAATTGGCTACCCGACCCGCCCGAAAAACCCGAATAGCCCTAGGTATATATACTAAACATTTAACCCTAAACCTAACCCTACTACTTCACTCTTCACTCGCAACCGGAAACTCCCTCTGACCATCTCCTCTACTCCGACCTCTCTCTAACCCATCCTCTCATCTGTTGTTTCCGGTCAAACTATGCCCTTGCTACTTGCACTTTGCTGGAAATACTTTAATATGACATTGTATCTGTATACTATTTGTTCCAGTGTTCCATATTTATGGCAATGATGATAGCTTCCACCAAGTAATGAAATTAATGGTAGCTGGTGTTGATTCTATTTCTATATAGTTTCAATGCCCCCATTAATAGTGAAATGGATGCAAATCTGAGCCAAACTATGCTCCTGCTACTACCACTTTGCTGGAAGTACTTGAATATGATATTGTATATGTATACTATTTGTTCCAATGTTCCATATTTCTGGAAATGATGATACCTTTCACCAAGTAATGAAATGATGATACCTTTCACCAAGTAATGAAATTGATGGTAGCTAAGTAGCTTGTGTTGGTTCTATTTCTATAATTCTATGTACTTTCTTATGCCCCCCCCCCCCCCCCCCCCCCCCATTTCTACCAAGTAATGAAATTGATGGTAGATCAATAGTTTACTTATTTGTGGCAATGATGAAAGTTGCTACTCTGCTACCCTTCTACACTTCTACCAGGTTGCAAAAACAAATGAGTTGGTGTTGATTCTATTTCTATATAGTTTTTAATGCCCCCATTTTTTTGTGAAGTGAAGCTAAACCTGAGCCAAACCTGATTGCATTTAGTATTCATCCTGTCATACATATTTTTTTGAAGTGAATCTAAATCTGAAACCTAAACACTACTAGTCTATAATTTTTTAACTTGTGATGTGCATATATAGGAACATATTCAATGAGTATTTTGTTGCTGGTCTGCTACACACATGGAATGATGGAACTATGGGAGATTGGAAGAAGGAACTATATTCAAGATCTGCCCCCATTAAAATGTTGAATGTTAAATTTTTTGTTGCTACTTACTATTTTGGAACTTTGGATTACTCAAAGTCTATTCTCAAACTGTATTATGTATAAGTATTTAGGTAACAACTGTATAACTAATTAAGTGTGCTTGGAGTTGTACAAAGTAAAAGTACAAACTCTATTATTTTGCTACTTGTTAGTTGTTACTTGTATTGTAATGTAATGTTGTATTGTTTCACAAACTTATAATTTTAATGTGATAACTGATATTGTATGTTATGTTATTTAATGGTTTTTAATCAACCCGAATGGCCTCGAATATCTGATTCAAACTGACCGGAATCCGAAATTGGACAACCCGAACAGCCCGACATTTTTATAGAACAGGGTAGGGTTTTAAATTCCTAACCCGAAAACCGACCGGGTATGCCAAATCTTCACCCATCCTACCCGAACCCGTCCGATGCTCTCCCTTAGTTCTCCCCCTCGATACTACACCAACAACCCACATTCCAAAGAATTCCTCATTCTGCACAACAATCTTCCGTTAGAAATTTCGAAATTGATCCTTCTCATCCGAATTTTGGAATGGCTATGCAGCTATGGAAAAATAATTCTAATTCTGTAGAATATTCTCATGCTACTGGTCCATTAAATAATGGACACATGTTTACTCCAAAAATAAACTATTTTCCACAAGATCTGAATCTTTTTTCTACTCAGCAGAGTTTTTTTCTCCACTACCACAAAACTTCAACGGTATGCCTCACATGAACTTCAACCATGATCCTTCAATGTTTGCTCGTGAGGTAAGTCGTGAAAATGCGACTTCTGTAAATCTTGGTGATGTGGAGGACGAAGTTGAGGCAAACACAGAGTTAGTCTCATCACCGAGCAAGAGTACGAAGAAAAAAGATGGACGAGCTAGTACATCGATTACTTGGACCATCCATGAAGATGTGGCCTTAACATGGGCATATATTCATGCTGGTGGAGACGTCTCAAAAGGTATGGATCAAAAACACCTCACATATTGGTCAAACATCACAAAACTTTATATGGATGCACACTCTGTTCTAAAAATCGTTCTAGGCGCCCGACTAGTCCCCGCCTAGGCGCTAGGCGGTGGCCGGGCGTCCCGATTTTCGTCTAGGCGCTCCGACTAATAGGTTTGCCGTCTAGGTGATTTAGTCGGCCGTCTATGGCGCCTAGTTGTCTGTATAGAGCGCCTAATCGGCTGCCTAGGTCATCTAAATTCGCCAAACATTACTTTACTTTTTAATTCTAATTTTCTAAGCGATATACGCAGTTTAACTTTAGCCATGAATATAAAGAAATGAAGTTGTAAGTTAAGATAAAACTATATATGTTTGTATATATACCTAAATTGTATCATTATTTATATTTATAACATAATGAAGTTAATGATTAGTTATCATATACTATGTATGATTAAATGTGATAATTTTATCATTCATGTTTGTTAATGTATATATGTATGTGTGTATATATGTGTGTGTATTTCATTCATACAAAAATACAATATTGCTTATCATATTTATGCAAAAATATAGATAAAAATGAAATTTTTATGTCTCCGATTAGTCCTCGACTAGGCGCCCGCCTAGCCGCCTAGGCGCTAGGCGCTGGGCTAGCGCCCGACTAGCGCCTAGCGCCTTTTAAAACATTGGATGCACAACAGGAGCAACTGTTGGTCCCGTTTACACAAGGAACAGTCTAGAGGGGGGGGGGGGGGTGAATAGACTGTTCAGGTTTCAAACTTTTTGTCTAAGTCTTAACAGACTTGACAGCGGATATTTTGGTGGTAGTTCTGGTCGGATAGCCTTCAGAAACACACTTAGGGCAAGATCTGCTGAACACGGAGTCCATGTGTTTGGGAGTTAAGCAGTTAAAATCTAAGTGCAGGAAAGTAAATGCGTAAAGTAAATGACACCGGGGTTTTTATACTGGTTCAAGGAACAACGCGTTCCTCTAATCCACTGTTCCACTAAGCTTGCAAAAACAGCAGTTTACAATGCCTTAGTCCTAGCACTTAAGAAGCTCACCTCGTCCTCTTCAAGCTTAGTTGTCACCCGTGATGTTCTTCCTAGCTTCCTGATGACTGCTCCTTTTCACTGAGTCTCCTTGAAGTATCCCCACTTCACTACTCCAGTTACTTTGGACGTCCTTCTTTGAAAAGAAGATGGTTCTATAAGAACAGGGGTTTCTCCAACTTGCTTCGTCACAAAAGATGTGTAGATGAAGTGCTTGAAGTGTTGAAGAATAGGATGAACTTTGCTCTTGTTGGAAGAAAGATATGAAAATGATATCTTTCCGACGTTAGGCTTTTCTTGTTGAGGAAGATGAAGTTGATATCTCAAGAAAGCTTGTTTGAATGGTGTAGAGAGAGAAAGAGTTATCCGGTTGTTCTTCATGTTGTATCATATATATTGGGACTGTGTTCCCATTGGAGGAGGGAGACAACTGCATTAAATGCACGTACTGTAGATTTGACCGGTTGATCCATATAATGTAGGCGACTTGCTATTTTGGGGGCATGAAAATCTTATCCTGGTCAATCATCAGCTTTAAATATCTCAACGTGTGAAGCTCATTAACTGAGCATTAAATGCGTGAATAGTAGCATGTTCCGTTGAGTGGCTCCTAGCCGTTAGAAAATTTCCCGTTAGTTTAACGATTATTTCAGGTGCCTTCGCATTTTTCTAGGTGTCAGCAAGTTTGATGAGGTTCTCTTATAGAAACTCTGATGGCCGATTCTGATGGCAACTCTGGTGCCCAACTTTGGTAGCATCTCTAATGACCAGCTCTGATAGCAACTCTGAAAAGCAACTCTGCTAGCAACTCTGATGAGCAGCTCTGGTAGAAACTCTGATGAGTAGCTCTGGTAGCAATTCTGATCAAGAGTTCCAATAGGGTTTCTGGCCAGTCGACTATGCTATTACTTACACAAAGAAAATTCTAATACAAGATTTCTAAAAAGGGGGTACTCTAAAATCCTAATTAGCTTAGCATCATCAAAATCTAATTACAATTTATTCCCTACACCAACCACAAAAACTAAGGATGAGAACGTTAGAGTCATGTTGTAACCGGTTCAAACGTGCAAGCACGCTCATAAGCAAATTTGCCCGAAATTATGATGAAGTTGTTCGATATCGTAACAGCGGGAGGATAGACTCAAAGAGAAAGAGGAGAAACACATCCAGAAAGAGATCAAAGGTTCCACATGTTCACAACTCTTGTGGGAAAGGCCTCATTAAATCCACGAGAAATGGAGATTAATGATCGTTTGTTTGAGGAGTTCAAGTCTAGTTTCTAAATTGCTTTTGTCGTACTTTATTTCTTTTACGAATAAATGTTTTTATGAATAAGATGTTTTCAAGTTTTCATTTGAACTTTATTTTAATAAAAGGTATTATGTGTTGACATTTTATTTTGTTATTTATTGTGTAATTTATTAATTTTGAAATTTACTCCACACCTAACATCACCTACCATTATATAAATAATTACATGTGTTGGGTTAATGGTCCAACAAGGACCGGCCCATCAACCCATGAGGGTCTTCTACGAACGGCCCAACAACCCATGGAGCTTTCCGACGAACGTCCTCAGAAGGCCCACGAGGATTCCCCATGCACGTTTTGTTGAAAGCCCAAGATGAAGGGATACATGTCTGCTGGTTCGGGAGGAGGTTCACCCCAAATAGGAGATAAGTCTCAGGGGACGTACGTACCCCATGGTCTGTAGGTAGCCAGACCCAAGACTCCCGCAGGGTACATAGGGACGAACGTCCCCACCCCTTGACAGGAAGCCAAGAATAGCTCAAGGAATAGATCAAGGATAACTCAAGTGCTTGGGGATGAAGGTCCCCGCCCCTTGGCAGGGGACCAGGACTCCAGCAGAAGACAAGAGCCAAAGCCTTGGGGATGAACGTCCCCACCCCGTGGCGGGAAACCAAGATCCTGACGGGAAACACATTTGATGCAGAAGATTTGGTGGTTGGGATCATGCCGTCCACAGCCAGCCACGTCAACACATCCAACCACCCGTTGGGAGTATAAATAGTACTCCCTTCGTCCCGCTAACAATGGGACAAAAGGAAGTGGCACGCAAATTAATAAAAAGTTGTTTATGTGGTTGATATTGAATTGATAAAGTAAGAATAAAGTAAGAATGATTTAGAGCCACACAAACTTTACCAAATTTGTTATGAGACAATCTTATTGGGACGGACCGATAAGTTAAAATGGGACAATCATAGCGGGACGGAGGTAGTAACATTTATTTCACTGTAAAGGGTTCACAATTTAGCACTCTATCACTCTAGCATCTGTATCAGCACATAGCATAGCACTGTACGAACGGCCCTTCGGCTTTGTAATCGTTTTCAGTGAATAAACACTCTTTATTGGGCCCTTTCCTTGCCTGTTCTTCATCTGACTTGTCCATCATCCACTCGAGACCCTTAGGTTACGTGTTGGGCTTACGTGTTGAAGGAATAAACTTCAACAACATGTAAGACCATTAGTAAATCAATTGTAAAATAATATTGTGTCAAATATGAATTATAGGTGTAACAATTTTTTTAAAACACTTTTTTTATTTATGCACAATAAATAATTATAGTGCGCCAAATGTGGATTTTGTATTCCTTTTTCAAATTAAATAAATTAATAAAGGTGGAATATATAAAAAATAAGGAGAGAGGGTGTAAAAAATTTAAGTGACCTAGGTCACCATAGTGGGGAGAAAATGTGATAGATTAAAGGGTATTAAGTTTTTAGAGGGAAGTGATGTGGAAGAGAGAGGATGAGGTCAAAACTCATCACCATAGTGGATGCTCTTAGTTGGTTCATGTGGATATTTGAATCTAAGGATGTTTTTATTTCGTTTCCTTTTGATCTAACCAAACTTAAACAGATCAGATCAGATTCTTATAATTATAATGTATATAGAGATTAGACATTTACCATTTCAAACCAGACCATACCCGATTTAAACAGACCAGACTAACAGATCAGACTTACAAATTTTAGTCCAAGTAAAAACATTCTAGCTATAAAGTACGGAGTGTAAGTCATTGTTGTTTACCTTTTATTACGGAGTACTCCGTATATAGTAAGTTTTTTAAAAAATAGTCATGTTTTTGGCAAAAAAAAATTACATGTTTAAAATTTAGGAAAAATTACATGAAGATAATTATGTTTTGGGACATTTTAAAACGGGGACATGAGTTTCATATTTCACAAAATGGGCATGTGTTTTCACTTTGACGCGTCCCATCCTTTCAGACGAGAACTCTCGAAGTGAAAGTACATGCTACACTTTTTTAAAAAAATGAACTTCATGCTCCTGTTTGAATATGACTCAAACCACAAACATTTTATTGTACTTTTCCTTAAAATTTAAGATCGTTTTGAAAATTTCAAATCAAACTAGACCATGTGGGACCAAACTCCCTAAAAATGTCACATGCCAAATTTACTTTGCTCACCTCAAATTTACTTGATCTAACATATGTTAAAATTTTGAACTTTTTAAGTTGTGATTTCATAAATGATGTGGAGCACGTCTAAGAAGAAATTTTTGTTTTTAATTGGCTAATCCATTTCTTTTAGACAAATCTATTCAGCGTCACCTTTCTGCAAATTCAATATAATTATTCCTAGAGAGTGGATCACTTTATTGCAAGGAACCCATCAATCACCTCTAGGATTGGAGGAAGTGCACCAATGAGCTCAACTGGTAGCGAGAGAGTGTCACAAGAGTTAGATCCCGGATTCGAATTGTTATTATAGTCCAATTTATATCCTCCTAACGTACCGTGAAATCGGTGTTGATGACCCTCAAGGATGGAGTGTCATTCAAGTTTTTGAGTACTTGCACAATTGCACGCCATGGCCAAAAGGTTAGCCGTATAGGGTCAAAAAGGATTTGTAAACCTTCCAATAGACACCATTCTCCTCATAGTCACACCTTTTTGCATACGTTTACTTTCAAAATACACATAAGACCAAACCTTTATTAGATGATACTTGAATAAAGAACACCATGAATTTTTCTTTATTTATTTTACTTCAGTTTCATATTTTTGAATTATCTAGAGCTTTTTTATCCATAGGTTATACACACAAACACAAATAACAAGAGTTATGGTAATTAATTTAGCAATGATAATAAAATAACCAGGCCAAGTTATGTTAAAAGGGATTATCATATATTCATATCAGAAGGAGAAGGCAGTAAATAACAAAAGGGAATAAAACAGCTAATTCATTTAAATAAGTAGCATCCCCGGGTGTAATAACCAGGGGACTCTCATTTTAATTTAGTCTCCTCCCACTAACACACTCCGGACAAAAAGGAAACATAATCCTATATTGTTACCTCTACAGCTCCGCCTAGCTATTGTTACCTATTTTTGCTTCTTTTTCTTCCTTCTAACGAAATAAATAAATACATGTACAAAAAGACAATCTGGTAACTACTGCCTCACTGTTTAGGGATCATCTGGGAAACTGTAGAAACATCATACACACATTACAGCTGTTTGTAGAAGAGAATGTAAGCTTGCTCATGCAGCACTTTGCTGGTTGGGATAGGAGTAACAGCAGCATCGTCATAACGCAGCCATTTTCCACTTGCGTGCCGTGCATCTGCCGTGTAGTGTCCCTTGTAGGGATCCATCCCGTGATGAGTGATCGTCGCAACCAGTTCATACCTCCTACTACCCTGTACACCACAACCACACGCACACATCATGCCAATTTTAGAATGCGACGACCATCAAGGTCATTTCATTTTCATTTTCATTTACCCCAGTGCCGCAAAGGCTCCCACCTACGGTGGGGTAAGGGGGGTCGGATGTACGCAGTCTTACCCCTGTACTAAAGCACAGAGAGACTGTTTCCGAATGACCCATAGTGAAAATCTCGTCCAAAATTGCATGGACTGACCGATGCTTCATAACAAAGAAGCGAAGACAGTTAGTGATCCATTTTGCTTTATTCCATCATAATCTCAAGCCAAAAAATAATGAATCTTTGGCTCCATTGCAAATGATGGAAAAGAAATTATCTTTGGCTTGGCTGCATCTGTCCAGACCCTTAAATCTGCTTGGAAACCAACAACACATTGTTTATAATTGCACAATGCAATTACACCTCATGGCAGGCCTCAGCTAATTCCTGGATTGGCATAAAAAGGCATTTCCTATGGCACTGGGAGTACGCCACATTGCATTTGCAATAGGACACAATGAGGCGTATGCAATAGGTCCATAGTGTTAGGCATTATGTGGGCCCCACTCGGTCACTTTTTACTTTTTATAATTAATATTTTCTGCAGTTACAATCCTTATTTCACACCACTAGATAATGATGATTTGGTTTTCCGGTCATCAATATAATAAACTTAAAATTTCAATACGTTAGGAATTTTGTTTTAATGAACGGTTTACAAAATTTTGCTATTCTGTGCTTTAAACTTTGGACATATTACTGTGCTAGGATTATGGCCTCATTATAATTTGTTTTAATATAACATGACTTTTGATGAAAAAGTTGTTTTTTATTTTGTTTATATACACACACTTATATTTTAACGCCTCAGGCATATGCCTCATCGTGCATTGAAGCTTACGCAATATGCAACTTTAAAACGCAATGACTACACAATAGGCAATTTCAAAATTTGCAATCGCAACGGGGTCCCACACTGTATCCAACAGATTCGAGTGCTGGACAGAGAAAGCGGGTGTAATAAACGGCACACGGTGAACATAGTTGAATGTGCGAGTTCCGCTGAGCAATGGATATCAGGAGCCATAAGATCTGTATGGACCCCACTGACTAGTGGGTCTTGTGCTGACCCAATGGCTCCACAAGCTCCAAGAGGCACACTTGGCCTTTTGGCCAGACATAAAAACCGGATCAGGAATAAAGACACCAGGTGGACAGTTAAATTGTGTCAATTATCGAGGTCACACTGAAATTATTCTGGGCGTGGGGTTCGGAAGGAGATCCAGAGCCGTTAGATCTGCTCATACCCCAGAGGTTAGGGGGTCGCATGCAGACCGTAAGGCTCCCCCACTCTTAACAAGAAAAAGGAGAGTCCCACCTCAGAATAAGAAGAAGCAAGCAAATCGCGTCCAAATACAAGCTCCAAAGGGAAGTGAACAGATTTGTGCAACTTTGTGCTTCCTTCACTTCCGTAAGTAAAACGCATCAGATGCAACACCATAACGTCAGAAAGCTTTAGAATCTTCACAGACTTGCTAGCAACCACTACAGCCTGGACCACATACATCACATAGTGAGAATCTCTTGCCATTTTTACAAGTATTATATGATTCATGATGCAATTTCAGCTTGAAGTCCAAAAGTGTTGCCGAGTATAACATTAAGTGAAATGCAAACACTTCTGTAACTGTCTAGGAGGCTCACCAGATGATGGATTTGAAAGGATAACAATACGCTACTGGTACAAGACTTATATGAAAGTTCAACAATAATATTTTTTTATCAATCTAGATGCAACTCAATTAGGATTAGTTTAGAAGCAAGAAAAGGGAAATGGAAAAGACCATGCTGGATGAAAGCAGAATTAAGTGAATAAGGATCACCTTCTCATCTGTTGATGTTTTATACCCTTCAAGAGTCTCAGGTGCGGAAAAGAGACGAAGGGCATCTTCTATTGTACAAACAGGGTCTGGGCAAATGTTAAGGTGGATCAGCAGAAATGGTTGCACTGTAGCTGAGGATTTAAGACCTGTATGATTTAAAGAAAGCTAGGTGATAAAAACACAAACAAAAAGAAATGGAGGACAGATAGTCAGATTGAAACTCGATATGATATGTGCGGGAATGTCTATACCATTTCTTAGGATGTTTTTACTTGGACTGTAATTTGCTGGTCTGGTCTGGTCTATTTTAGTCTGGTCTGGTCTGGTCTGTTTTGGTCTGGTCTGGTCTGAAATTTTATTTTTTATATTTTTAGCATAAAAATTTTATTTTTTATATATATTATAATCCATAAATAATTATATTTTATTCATTTATAATTAAAAATAATAATATTCCTTCCAAATTATCGAAAATTGTTATCGTTTTAATTGGATTGATTTCAATCCCAGACCAAAGCAAATCATACAAATACAGAACAATAATAAGATAGTACAAGTATTAATAATAACAACAACAATAACAATAATACTACTACTACTAATAATAATAGTAGTAGTAGTAGTAATAATAGTAATAGTACTACTACTAATAATAAATAATAACAACAATAATAATAATAACAATAATAATAACAACAATAACAATAACAACAACAACAACAACAATAATAATAACAACAATAATAATAATAACAATAACAACAACAACAATGATAATAATAATAATAATAAAATATGGTCTGGTCTGGTTTGGTTTGGTCTGTTTTAGTCTGGTCTGGGACGAATTACAGTCCAAGTAAAGACAACCTTAACAGACATGTATATATCTGTATTAAAATGATAAAACCTCAGTTCTCCTTTATTTTTCGAATTGAATTTTTCTAAATTTTCCCTACCCTCCCTTCCCCCCATACCCTCAAATCCAACCACATTGTAAATGCCTGGAATGCAAATGACTTCCCTTCTGGAGAAAAGAGAAACACACATTGAGCATCAAATTCTAGTGTGGCTTACCTCTTGCCTTCACAATGCTCTTCAACTGACCACCAAAAATTTCACTTAATTTCGAAGGGAGAAAGCTCTGTGTCCTGGTAATTGCAGTTTTGTTTCGGGGACCCACAGTTTCCCAATTTTCATCATCATCATCATCCACGTGTATTGATGACACCAAAGAGGAGTTTGTTCCAACACCATTTGGCAACTGATCTTCCAACTTCAGCAATTCATCATGCAACTGATGCATAATAAAACTTAAGAATTCTTGGGCATCTTCTTGCCTGAATAATAGCCAATTCAACCATATCATAGAAAAGACGATTACACTTATGAGCATATGAAACAAAGTCATTCTAGCACAGAAATTCAAGAAAACCTCAAACAAACAGGGGCAGACTATTAGTAATGGAATGCACAAGTTATAGTACTTAGCATGCACTCCATATGTATCATTCATCATCATCATTACCCCAGTGCCGCAAAGGCTCCCACCTACGGTAGGGTAAGGGGGGGTCGGATGTACGCAGTCTTACCCCTGTACTAAAGCACAAAGAGACTGTTTCCGAATGACCCATAGTGAAAATCGCATCGAAAAATACACTATTAGAAAGTTAATATTAAAAAAAGGGCCACACTATTAGAAATTCCAAGTCTACTACCGGCACACTCAAAAGTATCGAGTCAAATTGAATCCATACATGATACATCTAAAATATTTCTTTTAGTTTGGGCTATGGGCCAGTTCATTGATAGATTAACAACATCACCTGAAAACTGCGGCGAAAAAATTTCTGTAGCAAGAATGGTACATAGAAACCTTAAAAAACAAAGCATAGTAGGAAAAACGGAAAAGAGGAACATCTTTCATCTGAGGAACTTGACTTAAGAAAAACAGTAAGGGTGAGGGTGATCCAAGAGTCTTAGTTAGGGGACAAAATCCAAGTGACAAGCAGTAAACTTTCTTAGTACTGTAAAAGTGTGTACACTTAAAAAAATGTTTATATAAGAAGTCTGAGCAAGAAATGCTAACTAGATTACATATCTTCATTAAAGTAATTATGAATTGATGTAAAACAGAAAGTGATTGAGAAATGGAGGGTGGGGAAGAGAATCACATAAATAGATGCTAAAACTAACATTCTATTCAAACAATAACCTCCCAAAAAATCAAATCAAACACCATGTAGTGCTAAATAATACACACATAGACAGAGACTAATTTAAACAAAAAAGTTACAAATCATGCTTCAAAGTTAAAAAAGACAGGGGGGAAATAAGATACCTCATCCTTTAGGTTGAAATAGAAAATACTTTTTGAGGTATAACTTTGATATCATTTATTTCAATAATTTATGTTATCAAATGATGAGTAGCAAGCTATAACTTTAACAAATCACAAAACATAACTCATAATGCATAACTTTGAAAAGTTACAATATGCATAATGTAGATGTTATGCATTTTGTAGTTTGTAAATATATGGTCCCCATCTACCAATTATTATAGACCTGGTCCCACAGTTATCCTAATCAACATAATTTTGTCTAAAATATCTCCTACTAGCTTAACACCACTTTTATAGTTATGGATTCAAAGCAGTTTTAAAATTCCACATTTTTATTGAAATTTCCTTGTTTTTATTTCACTTACTACCAAGATACAATGTTCAGTTAGCTAGTGGCGTGAGAGAGCACTTTGTGCCATCCAAGACAATTGTGGAATCACAATAACTAAAGTTTGAAAAATAAAGACCACAATGTACACTGTAAAATTTAGGGACGAAAATGTGATTTTGACTTATTCTTATCAAGAATATTGAAACTGGCAAAATATGATGGACTCCAAAAATTTATTTCACTTGCTATAAAGAAATGATATACATCAGAATAGTGATGTAGGAGACCAAATTTACACCTTATGAGACAACTGAGGGATAATAATATTAACAAAAACTGGAATGCAAAAAATCTTATCATCAAGTGTGGAACAACTGAGGGATCAAAAATCAGTTTTTTCCTTATTTTTAAGAATAGGGCAAAGTGGCCCATTATGAAATTCATAGAATGAGGTTACTACTATATTCTAACATCACTTTTTTTCACTTACGTTTGAGATCTCATATATAATTACTCGAAGAAAGCAAGGTCAGAATGTGCACTGTACCATTACAAACAAGAGAAGAGCTAATGAAAGAGAATATGACTTCAATGCAAAATAATCCACAAACCTTGGCCTGCCAGTCAAGCTGTTTGTGACATCTGGAGTGAAACTTTTCAAAACTGATTCAAACATCAGGGGTCGGAGAGGCTTCCCAGTCTCCATAACAACCATCTCTTTTTTCATCGAAGTTGATTTGAGTGGTATATTAAAGTCAGAGATAAACTCAACAAATGCACGTAATGTTGGATACCCAGTCTATCAAGTAAAGGATTAAATTTGAGTTAAACCTCAATGTTGCATAGATTATGAGGAGATAACCACACATGAAAAATACCTGTGGTATGTCACGGGTTGTAAGTTCCTGCAACAGTTGAACAAATGGAGCACAAGAAAGCAGTGCCTGGATGGTGGCATTCAGAAAGCACAGATTGCCCAAGTTTACCAGACCCCGAGGTTGCAAATAATTAATTACCTTAGCAGGCCCATTTGATGCTTCTATAGATGCTACTCTGCGATTAATGTCCTTTGATAACTCATCCAATGCTATTCCATTCAAAGAGGTGGACAAGTTGGACAAGTTCTCAATTGAATCTTGATTAATACGTGATCCATTTCCTGTAATCGAAGCACATTCAGATCGCAATGATGGATGTTGTGCTTTATTGTGAGGTTTGATTTCTTGGGCAGTACTATGGCCATTCAACCCCATAACACCAGCACTTCCATTTTCTTGTACGAAGCTTACTGATATTGGTGTTTTATCTGTAATGCTGGCGGCATTTATGGAGCTTTCCTCATTAAAAGCCTTGGATGGAAGAAACCTTTTAGAAGAATCTACTTTTGTTAGATTTGAGTTAAAAACACCCACAGATCTTAAGGTTGCAGAATCCAAAGAACCAAATGTAATCTCCACGTCATTCTTTATTAGGGGACTTCGCAATGATTTAATCTCATCTTGAGTAAATGATCCAAAAATAAGCAGCTGATAAAAACAACAGGTAAATAGTAAAGAAAAACATTTTGAAAGCACTGAGTTTGTGATACAGAAGAAAAAAGGTTGGTTAGAGGAGTATTTCTTTGAAAGATGGGTAAAAAGGAGCATTTAACACGCAACCCCTTCAGAGATAGCATGACTAGGAGATTTTCTGTGTAATAATTAACACATGCCCAATACAATCTTGCAAAGATAGATAAAACTATAAAAGTGAACATATTTGACAATTCAAATCAGCTGTAATTTACATTACTACATTCGTTTGTCATTCTCTTCAATCCACACCTCAAACTGAGAGAGCAAGTTCATGTGCTTTCCTCTTATAGTAGAATTTGGAAGCATATTAAAGATTTCTTGTGGACCAATCCTATTTTAATTGAAAAACAACTAACAATTACTATGATCATATCATCATGAGTAATATGCTCCAGCAGTCATATTACTGACCAAAACTTCTTAGATTAGACACCTAAAAAGTAAGAATAGTTTACACAGTTATAGCAGCTGCCAGTTCTTCTCTGATAACAGATAAGTGGTAAGAGTGAGAGGGCACATGTTCCTTCCTTTTCAATACAATGAACAGACACTTCCTTAGCCCTCACATCCACAGTTTCACTAATCAGGTCTGATGGAACTACTATAAGTTAAGATCAGGCACCAAGCAATTCTCTTGCACTCCCCTTCAACTTGTCCCATGCAGATATAAACTATGGAATTGTGGGTATAATTAATCCATAGCCATTCACTACTTATTACTCTCGTTGTTCCTGAATAAAGTTTATGTTTTGCTCTGATGGATTTCCCTAAATGATGCCCTCATTCCTTTTTTGGTAACAATAAAAACCTACTTTAGTTAACTGCCCTCCTTAAATTTCTTACCAAGCACCACTAAATATTCTCAACCGCATATCACAAGGGAAAACTTGGAAGTCAAAGGCAAAACCTTTGATTCAATAAAAAACAGTGCAAGTCAAAGTAGGAACTTTAGAAAGGGACGGTGGGAATATTACGGATGTCATTATGACTACAATTTATAAGCATTAATAGCAAGGTATATCCTGGACAAATAAATTGCTTCAACCACATATAATCGCAGGCATATCCTGGGATTTTAATGCAAGTCCGTTAGTTTAACCATGAAAAGCTGGGAATAGCTAATAACTAACTTGCTATATCAGAATAGCTTCACAAAGTAAGTACAGCAATTTTGACGTTCCAGAATTTCCATATAGATCCCTAAAAGTAAAAGAATAAAGTCTCCTTTCATCACTTCATGCTCCATGAGAGAGATCTTTAACTAAATGCAAAAAAAGAATGATAGGTAATCGGTAATCCAGTCTGTTCACTTCAATAGGTATGAATCGTATGAAAAATAGATAGGAGATAGAAATAATATAATTGAGAATCTAAGATTCCCAAAATAATGATACTTGCACTGTAGCAGAAGAAAAATGAGATGATTTTGAATACCTCCATATCGATCATTTTCGGGAACTTGAGCAGAGAGGATTAATGTATAAATGGCACAGGGGAATTGCACTATTGCAGAAAGAAAGAGAATAGAGATATGGCACGGGAGAATTTCAGAAAGAAAGAGAATAGAGATATCGGTAGGGGTTGCCACTTAGCCTAAATATATCTTCCCAATAGAAAATGGAAAGGGTTTGATACCTAATAAGGAAAGAAAACATATGGGAAAATTGCATCAGAATGATCACAGCGTAATTTACTGACCATTACATAAAGTAGATCCGTAATTTCCGAATAGATGATTCAAGCTAGCTTGTGAGTATGCAATATTTGAGCACCGCTCAGTCAAGGTTTGGCGTTAAGAACAATGTTTTCTCGATAATTTATTTTATTATTTTCTTATATTTACTCCTCTTTGTTGACTTAACAAAAGCACACGGAAAACAAAAAATCGCGAGCAAAACTTAGATATATCACTGTGTGTCACACTGTCACATACAATGCATATCAAAGTTGAACTGTACACAACTTTTAATGAACTAAAAATGGGTCAGAATTTGTATTCATCTTTTGATAGGCTACATATGTTTAGTATTTGGTGTCCCCGCATTGAAAATCAGGTCAGGAAAGATGTACAATATCAAAAAATTAAACAGCTTGAATCCCCAACAATAATCCTATAGAATAAGCACCGAAAAAATGGTATCTTGCGAAAAGAATTCGTATTAATGTAAGTATGTAACTCCCAACTGTTCTCAAATTATTTTATGAATTTCATTCAAGTGATACATTGAGTATTATATGGTTTCGAAATGAATCTATAAATCCCAAAATCAACAAATTTACCACTTTTCTTTCACTGCATGCTTGATAAGTGATAACTTAGTGAGTATTCATATTGTATGGAATTCAAAACTCATTAAAATGTGATAAAAAAATAGAAATATCATGGTATATTTCATAAACGCCGGAGCTTGATTTACTTGGCATTTCCACTGGCACTGAACAATTTTTTTTTTTTTGAATGAACTTTAAACTGAAGGGGGGCCTTGGCACACCGGTTACGATGTTGTTGTGTGACTGACAGACTGAGAGGTCATGGATTCAAGTCTTGGGAGCAGCCTCTTGTCAAAACGATAAGGGGAGGGGTGCCTCTTATACACCTTTTGGTGGGACCCTTCCCCGGACCCCCCTCCTCTGGGGAAGCCAATGTGCAGCGGGCTGCCCTTTTTCAATGAACTTTAAACCGATACCTTTGGATTGTTATCATTGTTGGAAAGCCTGGCCACACTTGTTGGTATTGATGTGTATTGAACTAGAAAAGTCTTACCATACAAAAGAAAACACATACAGAATCCCCTCCAAAATCCAACTAGAATAGAGCATTGGCAGAAAGATATAATTGCAATAATAGCCTATGGGAGCGTAACTCAATTGCTCCGAAATTCATATTTCAAACCAACTTCAATAAAAAAAATCTCCTATAGTTCTATATTGTACTTTCAAAAAATCCAAGGAATCCTAGGCTCTCCTTTTTTCATCCAACTCTCGAGGACATATTCATTATTGATACAGCAACAAGACTGAAATATGTTTGAAATAAAAAAAATTGAAATACAACACAAACAAAGAAATATCATATGGTTGAATGCAGTTGCATATTCATGTTAAATTGAGTAGAAACTTCTTGATGAGCTACCCAACCAGCTAGAAATATATATATATATATATATATATATATATATATATATATAGGACAATGTTCAAGTAAGGTAGGCCTAAGAGTTACAATTCTTAGGCCTCTTTTTTGAGGTGCTTCTGGGTCAAATTTTGTGAGCATGTTCTCCATTAATTGTAGATTATGTCTACCAAGTTTCACAGTAAAATTCAATCGGGAAGTCAGTTAAATAAATTATTGAAAAAAACTGCATTGTGTATGTATATAAACCTGTGCAATTTTGAAAAAAATTACTTAACTGACTTCTCGATTGAATTTTAATCTGAAATTTCGTGGACATGGTCTACACTTCATGGAAAACATGCTCACATAATTTCATAAAAAAAATCGACCCGAAAGGCCCTCAGATGAAGGAGGCCTACGATTACAACTTTTAGGCCTACCTTACAAGAACATTTTCCTATATATATATATATATATATATATATATATATATATATATATATACATAGAGAGAGAGAGAGGAATGATCACCTCAGGTAGTTCTGACGGGAAGCCCCGTCCGAACTTGCCTACCAGAGGACCTTCCCGGTGGAATTTTTTGATGAAATTTTTTGAGCATGTTCTTCATGAATTCCAATTTATCCACAAAAAGTCACAGCTAAAAATTCAATCGGAAGGCTGTCAAATAGTTTTTGGAAGATAACTGCGTTTTTATATGTATATTTTGGTGCAGTTAGCTTCCAAAAACTATCTTCCAAAACCTATTTAACTGTCTTCGCAATTGAATTTTTAGCTGAAATTTTGTGTGATAATCCCAGATTAATCAAACGTTGACTGAAAGATATGGACAATAATATCCGGGTGCAGTTTAATTCACTCAAAAGCCATTATTGTAGTTCAACGTTTATGTTCCCATCGAAATTCTAACAATAACTTTCCACTGTTGTTTCATCCCCACAATAAAATCTCACCCACCATCCAAAACACAAAACATTATACTTAAATAAGTTTCTGACAAGGAAAAATCGCAACCAAAACGAAATGATACACAAGCAAGCAGTATTTTGCAATTGAAGTATAAAGAATATCCAATGTTCACGAATGATACCTCGGGATCATTCATATTCGAATACTGGAGCAGGAAATAATCAGATGAGAGGTATTGAGGATGCCATCGTAGCTGAAAAGGAGCCTTTGAATTGCCTGAATCGTGGAACAAATGCACAAGAGAAGACAGACCGGGAAGACAGCAGAAGGCATGAAAATGCGGAGAGGAAGAGAAGAGAGGAGAAGAGTGTTTATTAGGGTTTGCCTCTCCCCCTCTTGTGAGGAAACCGGGATTGGAGCTCAATAATGTGTATTGCAATGGCGGAAAAGAAAGGGTTTTGAGCAGGATGAGAGGAAGGAGAGCCCAACGGCGACCATAACGAAAAGCCTCTGTAAATAATTGGAGAAGACTCTATTTTAGGAAACGCCAATCAGCAATTTTCAGCTTCTTTGCTTTGACTTTTTGAGTTTTTTCCCCTTAAAAAAGAGGTGAAGTTTTTATGCAAGAAGTTGCTGTATCGAGCCGAAACTCACTTCATTGAGTTTCAAACCCTCTATGTGCATAGCAAGTTTCGAACTCTAGACCTCTCACGAGGCACGTTAAACTCGCAACAAGTTGGGCTGAAATGCTTGATTATCTCACTAGGCACGATAGCCTCGCAACCAGCTGTGCTGGAATGCTTCATTAAGTTATTGTACATCATTTTAACATCAATAAGTGATTTTTTATGCATAAGGGAGAAATACAAATTATACATAAAAAAATGGTTTTACATTATAATAAAATATTTCTGTAATTTTTTTAGCATTTGTTCATTTAATAATTATAAAATGCTCATTTTATTAATAATATAATTCTTCTTTCTCCTCATCTTTTTCATTTAATTCGATCTCATTTAAATATAAAGGAAGATCATTCTGAACTCATTTGTATTAGACAAAAAAATTGTATATCCAAATGAATAATATACATATTTTGTAAGGATTTTGCTTATTAAATCATGTTCATCTTCCTTTCGCCAATAAAATACAGTTTACATAACGGGAGTAATACTTTAACAACGTTAAAATCAGTGTAAGATATATAGCTCATTTAATTTGGTAGGTTAGAGTTGACTGAATTAACTAAATTTGTTGAACTCAATTACATCTTAGTTGAGATGATTACATTACTTGGCTCTACGACAAACACGAAAATGTGCAGAACATTTTGAGTTGAAATAAAGATATTTGGTCGGTATGACACGGAAGTTTCACCCCAATTCTTTTAAGTATCATGAATAGACCAACAAATATTATTTTCTAGCCTATATAAACCATCTACATTCCATCCCAAATTCACCATCCAATCTCATTCTATTCATCAGTTCATAACTACTTTTTGTTGCTTTTCTTTATTCTTCATGGTGTTATTAGCTGTGGAAGCTCATTTCTTCCAACCATTGATATTTAGGTAACATTTTCTTTTTTAATTCATGTTCTTCTACATCTAAAATATTGTAATCTTGATTAATATGAACGTTATAGGCTAAGTCCTTAAGCTAAGACTCGTGATGAACCTCTACGTTCGCTAGTTTTTTATATTTGTTCTAAGTCAAGTTTTATGATTTATTCTTCTTAAGTTTAACCTTCTATATATGTTATGCAACATAATAGTACAATAGATGTATTGATATGAAGTGCTCCGTAACTAACGTTAAAATACCAATTGGACACTAAAAAAATTATCCACCTTTTACTCTCATTAAACTAAATATATACAATTATGTTGCATAACATCTAAAAGCTTATATGATCAATTAACGTTGTAATATATATCATTCTCTGGAAGAATAAACATACAAATTAAGTATCGAGGATAGAAATATACCCGATCTTGTATGGTACGTGTGTGGTATCTTAATATGTAACGGGGGTTTTTCTAGATGAATGTGAGTCGTAACGTGGCTTAGTCGGAGTCGGGAATATAATAGTGATACCGTACTCATAAGAATTGACAAAGAACTTATATAAAATTCTAGTTAATGTTTGGGTGAATCCCTATGCCTAGGTCGTTTTATCATATATTCACTTAAACAACAATAATTCATGCATTTAACTTTATATTTGTTCTAAGTCAAGTTTTATGATTTATTCTTCCTAAGTTTAACTTTCCATATGTGTTATGCAACATAATAGTTCAATATATTTTATGATTTTTTTAAAGAAGAAAACTTAATTATTATTAATAATGATAGTAACAAGAGACAAAGCAATACAATAGTTCAAGCTTACACTAGGGTGAGACATAAAATTGACTAGCCTTTGAGGACTTGTCAAATTTGCTAACCCCACATCATGGTAGGCTAATCTAACAACATCACTGAACTTGCTACTAAAATGGGAGAGATAACTAAACAATAATTCTTTAAATAAAAAACAACAAATATTTCAAGTGCCCCAGTTTTACCAGCCACCAGGAAGGGAGAAGAGGTTTGTCCATCCACCTTCAAAGGAAGCATCCCGATTTTTACCAGCCACCGGAAAGAAAGAAGAGGTTTAAACAGCCACCTCCAAAGGAATCATCTCGTTTACGGGACTTGTCTGTATTTTTGACGATGGTGTTCTAGGAGCACCCTCTCCTTACCATTTTTTATCCCTTGCAATCAACCTCTTTCATTGACTTCCTTTCATAAGTCTGATTTAAGCTCTCCATCAATGACCAACGAATGAACGTCGAGTTCGAGACGGAGAAATAGAAGCAGTAGAATTCACAGACAAAAACACAAACAAGTTCACAATTGGAACAGACTAAAGCAGTAGAAAACTCAGCCGAACAAATAAAAAATGAGCATAAAATCAATCAAAAAGAAATCCCAGGTGATGAGGAAACTTTAATTACCGTAGCACATGATTAGAGACTTGCCGAACTGCTAATGCGCCGTCGCGCTGGCAAGATCATGATGATGCGCTGTTGCGCGGTTGCTAGGGTTCAATCATTATATCAATTGTACTCTTGAGTGATAAATTAAGCGTCACACCAAAAAGTTCATATATCTCTCATATTTCTCATATTTCAAGTTTTATGATTTACTCTTCTTAATTTTGACTTTCTATAAATGTTATGCAACATAATTGTATAATATATGCATTGATATGAAGTAACTAACGTTGAAATATCAATTGGGCAATAAAAGAAGTAATTCACATTTTACTCTCTTTAAACTGAATATATACAATTACGTCGCATAACATCTAAAGGTATATATGGTCAATTAATGTATACAATTATGTTGCAATATAGATCGTTCTCTACAAGAATAAAAATACAAAGTATTGAGGATAGAAATACACTGGATCTTGTATGGTGCGTGTGTGGTATCTTAATATTTAACGGGGTTTTCTACAGATGAATGTGAGCCGTAACGGGACCGACACATAGGAAAATCATGCTCTCACTACCTTAGTCGGAGTTGGAAATATAATAGTGATACCATACTCATAAAAATTTACAACAAACTTATATTGAATTGTAGTTAACGTTAGGGTGAATCCCGATGCCTTGGTCATTTTATCATACATTCACTTAAACAACAAAAATCTCTGCATTTTAGTGTTTTATTCTATTTTATATCTCAAAATCAGACATTATAGAATGAGGTTTCCCTATGTATCCGACCCAGTATTTTATGAAATTTATTACTACATCGGCACTTGTATATTTGCAAGTTTAGCCCGATCACTACACAATCAATAATATAATTGACAGTGAGCTTGTTTGGCAATCGGCAGTTAGCGGTTAGCGGATTGAGTCAGTGGATTCTAAACAACGGATTGAGTCAGCGGGTTTGACCGGCAAATCAGTTTGGCGGATTACACAAAGATGATTGGTAACTTAGTTGTTTGCTTTTAGCGGTTAATAGATAAAAATACAAAAAAGGACATTAGCACATTTTAGTATTTCTTTCTTTGTGGTTTAATATGATGTTATAAGAAATAACAACAAATATGAACAATAATAATTAGCACAAATAATAAATAAATACCAATAATTAGCACCCATTAATTAAATGAAAATAAAATAATCAAAATTCATTAATTCACTACATCGATAATAAGAACAAAATTTGTGATAGTTTAAGAATGAAGTGTTTATGCCATCAAACTTGAAGTAATGTTATCACCAATAATCGTCATCTGATGATTTGTCATTTGATAGTCACCTTGTGCAGAATTAGCTTGAACATCCGGAATAATACCAGGAGGTATGAATTCAGGATCTTCATCAATGAATTCAAAAGCTGGATCAAGTTTGCTTTTTCTTATGTAGTTGTGTAATGCAAAACATGAGCATATGATCCTATTTTGATCGACCAATGAATACTTTGACATTCTTTGTAATGTGTTCCATTGGGCTTTAAGAACACCAAATGCTCTCTCAATACAGTTAAGAACACCAAAGGCTTGGATTGTTCACTGTGTCAAGGAATATGCATGAATCATGTGCTGATCCCTCCCATCCAGTTAGCACATATGTGAATAGTAAGTCAAAGTCACAAACTGCTAGAACATTTGTGGTTGGTATTCCCTCTTTCTCGATAACGCATTTGATCTTCCATAGGTACAGTTATTACATTGTGTGTACCATCAATAGCTTTGACACAGTCTTATTATAAGAGAATTCAATAAATATAATTAATTAATATTCTTCATAATAATTTTATTTTGTTTCAGGTATTTACTCACTTAACTTGAAATGTGGCATATATCTATCATCATTGACGATTTGTGTTTGAATTATGGATCTATTGGGACAAGTATGTCCCGAGAAAGTTCATCCATAGCGTTTGAAACTTTTTTGAAAAGTCTACTCATGGTTTCACCAGAATGCTAAAAATGTTCTTGAGTATCTCTATTGGAAGCACTCTTACTCAGTACATAAACGAACAATCCAACTTTCTCCAAAACTGAAACCTTACTTGAACGTCTCAAACCATACTTAGTCTCTACATCCGCACATAAATGACAAAATGTATCTTGTGTCATTCTCAACGCATCGAAACATCTTTTTTCATGATCGTTTAATACCTCATTCATCCATCTTTCTCCAGTCATATAGGACGTCATTCACTGTAACACCCCACCCGGATTGACCCCGCCAATCCGAGCGGTTTGTCACGTAACAGAACATATTTATTAAAAGACTTATTAAATTAGATCGTATTTAAACATTTTTTTTAAAAAAACATAATTTTTATTATTAAATAATCGTCATTACTAATTCAAAATGAACATAAATTTTATTAAACAGGCATAATGTCAATATCACAAAATTCATATAACTGCAGCAGAAGGTTTTTACAAAATATCAAAATGAAAATTATAAGTTTATTTTAAAATACATTTCATACTTCATAACAGAATCCCACAAAACACATCATATACATATGAGCCCTATGCCTCCTTCCATCCCGAAGCTTCAAGTTGATTCTGTGCTTGACCTATGGGTAGGAAAAACAAACAACTACCTGCTCAGCAATGTGCTGAGTGGTACGGTAATAACACATATAACATATCGAAGCATATAATGACATATCATAATTAGCACGTGATCACTAGAACAAACAAACATACCTGAATGAATTGGATAACTTTCATGTATTTCAGAATATTCATATACAGAACAGCAGATATCCGACTATCAGATAATTCATATTTTTAAAATGTATTATTAATGTGACAGATTAGTTTAATTAGTCTTAAACTCAAGAAACTGGACCTAGACAGAGGAATACTAACGATAAGGAATACAGTCACGAAGTCTGTACCCACATTATCCAGGAATGATATGGAAACGTAATTGACGGAGCTACACGTACCAATCCTTGACAGAAGCTAGCTGAATAGAAAGGACGAGATCACCGAAGAGACCCGATCCTTAACAGAAGAGTAATAGTGTTTTTAAAAAGATTTCAGGAGTGTACGATGTACACTAAACAGGAGAACACTAATTCCTCTAAAACAGAATTTCAGGAGTGTGCATAGCACACTAAACAGAACACGAGTATTCACGTCAATGTGCCAGACCAAGAGTAAGACTTTTTCCAAAATAGTACTTATCTTTTATTTTAACTACAAATAAGGATTCATGTAAATCAATCATATATACTATCGTATAAGATTTAACAGCCAAAAAGCATGTGATTTTTAAAATATAGATAGTAACTAACGATTAGATTATAATATTATTCCTAATTCAACTGAATATATATCAAGCTAAGATTTGATCGGAAGATAATAATATTTACTCTAAAAATGATTTTAAAAGTTTAATAAAACACTTTTACTATAAAAAACTAGTTATATTACAATCAAATTAGTAATGCCATCACGTAAATACATGCATGCATATCTAAACATATTTTAACCAATATTCCATTCATAATTTTATTCATAATTTTATGTAAGTGAATAAAGGATGTTAGCTAAACTAAATAACATCTAATTACGTAAAGTAAACACATGTATCTAATACTAACATAATACTTAGGTAATTCCCTTACTCGAACAAAATATATCGTTCTCCTATATCTACGTAATTACGTATTATATACTTTATAGTTTCGTAAATATTAATTAATGGTCATGCATGTTCTAATATATTTAAATACATACGTACATAATATAACTACATATCCATCATGCATCCTATATTGCCTTCTAGTAGTGTTTTTTTTTAAATAATGGTATTACGTGTACTTATATATATATACATAGTATAAGTTATTATATATAAGCTACATACATACTGTGAGAATAATGGAAAAGTAGGACCCGGGAAGGGAGGTGGGTCGATAGATACATGCTGAACCAGAACTGGAGCGGACCAAGGAAACGTCGGTGGTAAATTTTGAAACAGGGAATAAGGCATAGGATGGCGGCTCGGTGATGTAAAGACGGAGGAGATCACCGGCTGGGTTGCGGCGCTGACTGGAGGAGCAGTGCTCGGCGCCAGAGAGGAGCTGGAAGAGGGGGACGACAACGCCTGGGGAGATGCGGCAGAATTGAGGGGGAAGGTCGTCATCTTGCGCTCCGGCGGCGGTGTGCGTGGCTAGGGCGGTGGCGGCAAATAGGGTTTTACCGTGTGAAGCCGTAGGGTAGAGAGACGTGAGAGAGACAAAAAATAGATTTTTACTGTGCTCTGATACCATGTGAGAATAATGGAAAAGGTTACTCTCTGAGGAGCCCTCACAGATATATTTATATTAAAGAGAGTTTAATGTAAAGTACAATATTAAGCCTCTAATAATTCTATTACATACAAGTCATATAAAACATTAACTTCATTATACTTAATATACAAATATGTGTTTAGCTAATGCATTCATGTTACGTAGATCACATATTGGCCAGTTACATAAAAGCATCTTGTTAGGAATATTTTATGGTGTCCAATCTAATTAAATATCTTTGTATTTGTGTAGTTATTAATTAAACGTGTAATACGGGCCACAAATGTGTATCAGTCCGTTAGCTTCCTTGTAACCCGTAAGTTAGTCAACTTCTCCTATAAAAGGAGGCTAACTTACGGGAACCCTAACTAACGTTTTGAGGCTTTTAGAGAACAGAGGCGCAGAGATAGAGATGTAGGGTTTTCCGCTGCTCTCCTTCTCCAGGGAGAGCAGCGGCTGTTTATCACGGTATACCAGATTCGGTTCATCTTCTCCATATCTTTCTATCTGCTTCTTCTTTATAACTGCTTATGATTGTTGTTTGTTAAGTATACTGGGATTATCAATTGGTATATGAGCCGAGACGTGAAACAGGTTGAATGTATCTGCGATTTTTCTGATCTTACGAAGAACTGCTCTGCTTTTCTTCATATTTTTTCAATATAGAGTTTTGCTCCTGTAATCTTGTTTGTGAACGAAAATCTGTAAAAATTACACTGTTGGAATCGCCTTTCAAAACCGATCCAGCAGCATATCCTCTTTTTCCATTTCTTCAAATTTTCATTTTTCGTAGAACCCTACATGAATTGCGAGTTTTTACATGCTTGCAGAATCGATTTTTGACTTGAAATAGATACAAGAGAATCGCGACCTTCACGGCTATTCAGAACAGTTTTCAGATTCTCAAAATTCGAAGTTTTCATTTTTGCAGGAACTCTACATCTTGGGTCTCGAATTCCTAAACTCGACACTTTTAAAATCGAGAGTTTTAAACTCGCGGTTATAAACTCAAGTTTTAAACCTCGAGTTTTAAACCTCGAGTTCTGACCTCGAGTTTTAAACCTCGAGTTCTGACCTCGAGTTTTAAACCTCGAGTTTTAAAATTGAGAGTTTTGGAATTTCGAGTTTTGGAATTTCGAGTTTTAGGAACTCGATGTTTAGGATTTCGACATTCTGAAAAGTTTCACAATTTTTGGAATTTCTCGATGTTTTGAATCTTTCAAAGTTTGCAGTTTCTTGGAACTCATAATTCGAATCTTGACATCCTTCGTAGTTCATCGAAGCTTTACATAATAGGATTTCTGAAAGATTCCCTGCTTATCAAAGTTTTTAGAAGTTTTCGATGTTCTGATGTTCTTCAAACAACAAGTTTTCGATATTATGAGGTTTTCGAAACTCCAAAGTTTTCGATGTTCCAAACATTTTGAAATTCTGAAGATTTCGTAATTCTGAGGTCTGTTTTGCAGGTGGATTTCGCCATTACTCTTCGAGGCAAAATCGAAATTAAAATCTCGAGATTAGGATTTCGAGTTTTTGCCTTAGAATTCTGTTTAATTTCACATGCTCTCGAAATTCAACATCGAGAACCTCAACCTCGAAGAATTTCCTCAAAAACTCAAAATTAGAGATTTTCTGCGACACCGCACTGTTAATTGTTGTTGGAAATTTCCTCAAAAACTCAAAAACTCAAAATAAGGCCATAACTTTTGACTCGGTGATCCGATTTTAGCAACTTTTGTTGTTGGAAAGCGAACGAAAATATCTACATTAATTTTCGGGCTATGACCCATAACCCTTTCTCACGCGCCCTCACTCGCAGTCCTTGAGGGTCAAAACGTTAGTTTTCCGACAAACTTTGTAAATCACCGATGTCAAGGTAAAAACTTAGGCAAATTTGATCAAATTCTTTCAAAGTCAAACCTAAGGTCTAAGCTCCACTGTAGATGTCCGAAAATCGTAGATAATTCAATCAACATCGCGTCAACGGTCATCTTACTACAATCAACAATCAGCTGATGAAACCCCCCCTAACTCATCAACATTGTGTGATCCTCAAACGTGCTGAAATTCCAAATGGTGAGCTAAGGGAAACTGTCATGTGTGGTACATGTTCAGATTGCTCCACACACATGGCGGGTATGATGAGCTGTGATCAATTAACACTTGCACATTCTGAGGGGGAGTTTCAGTTTTCTCCTCGTGGCGCTTTACACCGACAAAGCAAGGAATCTCTCAACGGGTGTAACATTTTAGGGGGAATGTTCAATGTTATCCTCCCCGGTGCCCAACAATGACAAAGCATACCGAGTGCTCCAGTTGAGGGGAGTGCAGAGAGAAAATGAAGAAAGTAATGAGAGAACATATCCCTATGGCTTGGTAAACCCAACTAAGCCTACCCAAGGGACAAAGCAGAGCGTAAGTGAGTGAGTGAGCGAGTGAGTGAGTGAACAATATGAGCATTAGGAAGCAGAAGGCTCAAGTGAGCAAGGAAACAATTATCACTGATAAGTCTGCTACCTCAACTGCCTATTATCCATTGAACATTTACTCCTAGCCATTCAAATACTCTAGATTATCCCCATAGGTTCAGGACTGAATTTATTTAGATCTCGGGTAGAAGTCGATGCATTTTGTCCAAACGGTGCATGCACAACCCTACCTTTAGACCACTCACTTGTCTCTCAACAGACATGTGTTTAATCACATTTCACGGGGAACCTCATCTCTCATAATTGTCTCCTTCTGAGGCAAGTGATACTGACTACAGTGGCCTCGGCCCCATGCCACTGAACTTTCATTGATCACGTCGTGTCTAGTTAATCACTCCCAAATGTTTTGAAATTTTCTAGGACACAGACACACACTAGTAAAAATTTGTTAAATTGCGTCACGTCATTTGAGGCGCTTAATAAACAAGCGCCTTCAAAATATACGACGTGCGGCGCTTTTCTCTTTAAGCGCCTCTAATATGTGTTTAATTTTTTAATTATTTAATTTTTCGGGTCTTTGCGGCGCTTATTTATAAAAGCGCCGCAGACTGACGTCAAATTTTTATTAAAAAAAAAACTAATTTTTTGGAAAATCGGATTTTTAAAAGAGGCGTGCGGCGCCTATATGCAAAAAGCGCCGCATACGTGTTCCGATTTCCTAGGCGGCGCTTATATTTCAAAAGCGCCGCAGAAAATAAACTACTTCTTTAAAAAATTCGGATTTTTAAAAGGGGCGTGCGGCGCCTTTTTGTAAAAAGCGCCGCAGAAAATAAACTACTTTTTTAAAAAATTCGGATTTTTAAAAGGGGTGTGCGGTGCCTTTTTGTAAAAAGCGCCGCAGAAAATAAACTACTTTTTTAAAAAAATCGGATTTTTAAAAGGGGCGTGCGGCGCCTTTTTGTAAAAAGCGCCGCATAAACTGGAACAGTTTATGCGGCCATAGCCGGTCGCTCGCAGCAGAGAATAGATTTTTCTGGGAGAAACCCTAAGCCGTCGCTCCTCCGGTCCGCCGCTCCTCCGCTGACCTTGGTTGCCGTCGAAGCCGTCGAGGGACGTCGTCGCTCCTCCGGTCCGCCGCTCCTCCGCTGACCTTGGTTGCCGTCGAAGCCGTCGAGGGACGTCGTCGCTCCTCAAGGACTTGTATTGCAGCAGCTGCGTTGTTGCGGTGTCTTAGAAGTAGTTCGAATATCCAGATCTGGATATCCTACCAGAATGTCCCACCAAAAGTTCGCTAGAAGGTATTTTTTTACAGATTTTGATTTTCGTCATTAAATTAATAGTTTTAGTTTTACCATCTTTCATAATAATGCCATCAGATATGGATTTCTTCTATTGGACCGTGGCACCGTGCTGCACCACAAGATCCACTCAGTGTTTCAGTTTCCATACTCCATCAGTTCAAAATTCTGCCTGATATGTATCAAGTTGGATATACTAAGCTGTTCTTCCGAACCGGGCAGGTGAGCCAAGTTCCCATAGATGCAATTAATAACACTTCAAAGATGCTCTCATTTGACTACAAAGACAATTTCCAATTTCCATTGTTGATCTGTGAAATGAAAATATAGATAAATAAAAGTTCAGCAAACATTTGTATAATTTTTCATATTCCTGAGTTCTGGCTGATTTGGAAAAAAGAGAAGAAATGTAGCGGATTATCAACTAATTCATGTATTTGATTGCTAGATTCCATAATACTAGATCTGTCTCCTAAATAATGATGTTTAACTCATTTTAAAGCTGAAAATGTTTTATTTTATTTTCGGTAAAAACAAATAGAATAAAGTAGCGGTATGCTACCTGTGAACTAAGAAAAAGAATTCTTTTTAGATTTCATTGGATTTTGATAGTCATTTGCCCCTCGGTTAATAAAGTCTATATCTTCAATTCAATCCCAAACTTTTCTAATATCAGCATTCAGAAAGATCTAGCATTGTAAGTATTCTTTTAATATTTTTTATTTATAATAATTGCTATAGATTATTATTATTATTATTATTTATATCATTTAACATAAATTTTTTAATGTAGAGCATACAGAGTTGCTTCCGCAAGAAATGGTGATGGAAAGCCAATCACATGGCATAATGTTAAGGTAAATTCATCAATAACTTATTTCAATCACCATTAACTTTGATACATATATTTTGTAAATTTGTATTTCAAAAAAGTGTGCCAGACAAAACGGAAACACAGAATGCGGATATTATACCATGCGATACATATGGGAAGTGATTTCGTATTTTGATAGCTTTGATATTGGAAAGGTATATCATTATTTATTCTTATTTTTTAACTTCGTTTAATTTTTTCTAAGTTAAAAGTTGTAATATTTTTTATTTATGTTTTATTTTATCTAAATATTTGTAGGATTGGTATTCAAGAATTGAGGCATATTCTGAAGATGAGTTTAATAACATTCGCAATATATGGGCACGATTTTTCTTGGATGTACTCTTAAATATGTAAAAGTTGATTACATTGGTTATGTATTGTGTTAAGTGTTTTTTGAAATCATTTTTATGAAGATTTTTGTAATATGTAGGTTACTTGAATTGCTTACACTTTGCTGATTTTGTAATTTGTGAAGTTCATGTTGTTGATATTGTGATGACTTTAAACAGTTTACACTTTTTGTATTTTGTTAATTCTGTTACAGGACGTTTTTGAAAGATCCTAAATATGATATAATATTTTTAAAAAATGTTGGAAACTTGCGGCGCTTATTTGTGTAAGGCGCCGCGAAAGTTAAATAAATAAATAATTTAATTTATTTAAAAATATTTGCGGCGCTTATTTACAGAAAAGCGCCGCACGGTTACGTATTAAATTATTAATTTAAAAAAAATATTTGCGGCGCTTATTTACAGAAAGGCACCGCACGGTTACGTATTAAATTATTAATTTAAAAAAATATTTGCGGCGCTTATTTACAGAAAAGCGTCGCACGGTTACGTATTAAATTATTAATTTAAAAAAATATTTTGCGGCGCCTATATGCAAAAAAGCGCCGCACGCGTTAAATTGCGGCACCGAGATGTGCGGCGCCTGAAAGCGCCACACGTTGGTTGATTTAAGCGCCGCAAAAAGGTAATTTTGCACCAGTGACACTTTTTGAGTCAGTTGCAGGTCTACATGACCCGCGAGAACTTCCATAGGGCTCATCTATTACAGATGTAGACCAATGATTGGAAAGAAGTCTTGCAGATGCAACATAAGAATCACCATCATTTTCAGGTCATCACATCAAAGTTTAACTCTATAGTGATGATAACGGGCGTCTACACGACCCCGGGGGGCTACATTATCATTTTACCATTCTGCTTGTTTTTCCTGTTTTATTTCCGCAGAATAAAAGAATAAAGGCATGACGCCCCGAGTCATCGGATCGTCATGAGGGAGAGAGTGGTCCACATCCTGTCAACTGTAAAAAAAAAATCATTATGCGACACTTCTCTCCTCCAACACTCTGTCTACTATCTCCGCAACTCAAATGGTCAGCTACGCTCACAAGTCAACCATCATTATGTTCCGCTGTGCCACCGACAAGTTCTCCTCAAATGCATTCATTCCAAATAGTCAAAAAGACTACATTGTGGAGGAGACAGAGGTCAAATACTCATGTACTGTAGATGAATTCCATGGGCGTCTCCTATTCTCCAAAGAATATTCATTCTAGAGGCGTCACCGGACTTCATTCAAGCTGATCAAGAGCAACTTCTGGAAGGCAAGGACTACATACAAGATACTGAAGATCCTTCAACCCCCGACGTCAAAACAAAAGACATGAAAGGGGGGATTGTAAGGATTTCTTCATAAAGCCTTCTCAGAAATCAAGTTCAAAGACAAAGAAAGCTGAATAACAACAAAGACAAAGATATCTGCGCTGCAATGCTGATTCAACACGATTGAACACCAAGGGGGAGATTGTTAGGAATATTTTATGGTGAGCCGAAGGGGTATTGAGGCCAATCCCGAGAAGATCCAGGCCATCATCAACATGGAGCCCCCACGCAATGTGAAGGAAGTTCAACGGTTGACGGGACGCCTGGCAGCCCTCAACCGCTTTCTATCTAAATCAGCGGAGAAGTCTCTACCCTTCTTCCAGATCATGAGGAAGACGGCTGGCTTTCAATGGACTCCAGAATGAAAGGGGGCTTTCGACGAGCTCAAACGATAGTTATCTTCACCCCCTGTGCTCTCCAAACCAAAGGTAGGGGAGACCCTCTATCTCTACCTTGGGGTCAGCCCGGCAGCCATCAGCTCCGTGCTCATTCGGGAGGAAGACGGCATCCAACATGCCATCTTCTATGTAAGCAAGACCCTAAGGGAGGCCGAGCTCGGGTACTCTCCTGTGGAAAAAACGGTGTTAGCCATCGTTTGGACCGTCAAGAAGTTGGGCCACTACTTCCAGGCTCACCCGGTTCAGGTCCTCACTCGTCAACCCCTCGACGCCCTCATGAGGAGCCCCACCACCTCCTCCCGCATGGTGAAATGGGCTATCTTCTTAAGCCAGTACAACATTAACATCCGTGCGAGGCCTGCCATCAAGGGCCAAGCCCTGGCGGACTTTGTGACGGAGTGTACCGCAAGGGCAGCCACGGACGGGGAGCCCTCGGCTACCTCGGACGACTGATGGACCCTCTACACCGACGGCTCCTCCGCGACCAAAGAATGCGGGGGAGGGGTAGTCCTCGTTACTCCCGAGGGCTTCAAGGCCTACTATGCAATCCGCTTCTCCTTCAGAGTCTCCAACAACGAGGCCGAGTATGAGGCCCTCCTATGTGGCCTTCGACTGGCTGCCAACATGAAGGCTCGGCAGATCCATATCAAATGCGACTCCAAGTTGGTCGTTGGCCAAATCTCCGAGGAGTATGAGGCCAAGGAGGGAAGAATGAAACAGTACAAGGAGGCGGCCAAGCAGTTGCTTAAGGTATTTGAGGCACACTCTCTCACTCAAATACCGAGGGCTCAGAACTCCGAGGCCAACATACTATCTAAGCTCTCGGCCGACTCCCCCGAGCACATCTTCAAGATTGCTAAAATTGAGGAACTCAGTCTCTCAAGTATCCATGCAAGCCCCGTCATGAACATACAACAACGCCAAGAGGACTGGATCTCAGATATCATCACCTTCATCTCCACAGGGCAGCTACTCGAGAATGAGACCCGCGCTAAACTAGCAAAGCTGAGGGCTCCTAGCTACACCATCGAAGACGGAAGGCTCTACAAACGGTCTTACAACGGCATGCTACTTCGGTGCCTTCATCAAGATGAAGCCGAGGTCGCAATGGAGGAAGTGCACAGTGGCACTTGCTCAGCTCACCAGGGGCCCTTCTCCATGTCCCGAAGGCTCATTCTCCAGGGCTACTTCTGGCCAATCATGGCCAGAGATTGTGCTGACCTTGCCCGAAGGTGCACCGCATGCCAACATTTCCAGAAAGCCCCCGACAGGCCAACGGTCAACTATGCCCCCATCAGCACATCCGTTCCCTTTTCTCGATGGAGGATAGACCTCGTGGGCCCTCTGCCAAGGGGTACCTCCAACAACAGGTACATCATTGTGGCCATCGACTACTTTACCAAGTGGGTGGAGGCTGAGCCCCTCGCCAGCATCACAGAGGCGAAGTGCCGTCACTTCGTCCTCAAGAACATCCTCACAAGGTTTGGCGTCCCCCAGCAGATCATCTCCGACAACGGAACACAATTTGAGGCAGCCCCCTTCTGTGCCCTTCTGGAGGCATGGGGCATCAAACACACCTTCTCCTCCGTTGCCTACCCTCAAGGCAACAGGCAAGTAGAGAACGCCAACCGGACCTTGCTCGAGGGCCTCAAAAGGAAGCTGGAGGCCGAGGGCGGTGGCTGAGTAGAAGAACTCCACAACATCCTTTGGGCCTACCGCACCACCCCTCGGCGAGCGACATGTGAAACACCATTCTCCCTCTGCTACGGGTTTGAAGCCAAAGCTCCTACGGAAGTCACCCTTCCCACCCGGAGGGTGATCCGATATGACCCCGAGGTCAACGACAGCAACATGGCCCTCGACCTCCACCTCCTATCAGAACGACGGGAGCAAGCCTTCATCCGGGCAGAAAACTACCGAAGGCAAGTCAAAATCTACATCGACGCCAAGGTTCGCACCAGAGAATTCCAAGTGGGGGACTATGTCCTCCGGAGCAGGGAAGCCAGCCAACCGACCGAGGGAGGCAAAATGGCACCAAAATTCGAAGGTCCCTACATCATAGCAGCCATCATCAAACCCGGGACTTACAAGCTCAAACGCCCCAACGGGAAAGAGGTCCCTAGGCACTGGAATGTACACCACTTAGTTAGATTTTATCAATAATGTAAGAGCGGCCAAGCCCTCATAACTAGTGAATGTACTATCCTATGGCCCAAGGCCTCCAATTTTGAAGAATGAAGACACATTCAAGACACCAAGAACAACCGCAAAACACTGATGAGCGGCCAAGCCCTCATACCAACTACAGGCCCCAGGCCTCACCACGAGAAGAACCCCCTCCGGCACCAAGTGCCGAGGGCGGACACCATCAACACCTTCAACAACAGTGAAAACACCAAGTGTTTCAAACAAGACCCCTCGGTACCAAGCACCGAAAGTGGGGACTCCCATCACCGGCAACAGGAAACACCAAGTGTTTCCTTTCAAGACCCTTCGGCACCCAGTGCCGGGGGTACACATCTCCACCATCAACATAAAAAAGAAGAACACCAAGTGCTCCTACAGAAGACCCTTCGGCACCCAGTGCCGGGGGTACACATCTCCACCATCAACATCAAAAAGAAGAACACCAAGTGTTCCTACAGAAGACCCCTCGGTACCAAGTACCGGGGGTACACATCTCACCCATCAACGTCAAATGGAAGAAGAACATTAAGTGTTCCTACAGAAGACCCCTCGGTACCAAGTACCGGGGGGCTACATATCGAAACTAACACCAAGTGTTGCTTCTAAAAGTCGTACCCCACGAGGACGCATATACCGAAGGCGCCACCATCGGTGCTGGCGGCACGTAGTGCCCCCGGCCATTTGCAACTAGTGTGCAAATGAAAACCCTTCCTTGAAACGCTTTCCGCGTCACTACCCCCAGGGTATGACAGGCATGAGAAATGCCCAGGATTCGACTTTCAAAAACGGAACGCTTTCCGCGTCATCACCCCAAGGGTATGACAGGCACGAGAAATGCCCAAGATTCGACTTTCAAACCGAAACGCTCCCCGCGCTACCACCCCAAGGGTGTGGCAGGCCACAGACTATGTCTAGCGCCGAGGAGACGACTTTCAAAAATGAGGCGCTTTCCGCGCCATCCCCCAAGGGGAGGCAGGTTACAGACCACCATATCTTGTGCCCAGGAAACGACCCTCGATCCCCTCGGAACTCGGAAGGTTAACCCGAGGGAGGAGAGCCATTGATGTATTCTGATGGTCTCCTGATAGGCCCAGCCTTACCAAGAAACCAAGTTTCTTGATGTCTTCCCTTCACCACCAACCAAAAAAAAAACAGAGGGGGTGAAGGGGAGTAGACTCATTGCGAAATCAATGAGTACAACACTCCAACAAATCACAGCATACCGAGGGCTCCCTACGGGAACACCTCCGGTAACTGAAGGCTCCTATGTCCCGAATGTAACACCCCGGCCCCTCCGGACCCGAGGTAGTTACTTCGGACCAATAGTACTGTCCCCACAAACCACCACGAGCCTTTACCGCACACTTTGTCCTCACTCATGCGCGCCCTGAGAAACTTCCCAGGGGGTCACCCATCCCAAGACTACTCTCGTGCAAGCACGCTTAACTTTGGAGTTCTTGGGTGATGAGCTCCCTTAAAAGGAGATGCATCTCTGTTGGTATGAGTAGTACTATTAATCCTTTTATATTAAATCTCAAGTGTTACAATCACCCCCACTTAGGATCGCAACGTCCTCGTTGCGTCCTTGAACCAATCTCAAATCTCAATCAAATCATATCCCAAAATCTTCCCCCGCTAGGTGCCCGCCCGATATCCAATGGGTCATCACACTGTCGCGGGGTTGCTCTGATACCACCTGTAACACCTCGGCCCCACCGGACCCGAGGTAGTTACTCCGGACCAATAGTACTGTCCCCACAAACCACCACGAGCCTTTACCGCACACTTTGTCCTCACTCATGCACGCCCTGAGAAACTTCCCAGCGGGGTCACCCATCCCAAGACTACTCTCGTGCAAGCACACTTAACTTTGGAGTTCTTGGGTGATGAGCTCCCTTATAAGGAGATGCACCTCTGTTGGTATGAGTAGTACTATTAATCCGTTTATATTAAATCTCAAGTGTTACACCGAAGGTTACTACTCAACAATACAAAGGGATTGGACTGTCTCAAGTACACTAAACGACTAAGTTCACCTCAAATAAATGCCGAAGGCACCTACCATCGGTCATCCATCGCCACCGAGGGGTCCTATCCCGTAAAAGGGGATGCAACTGACTAAGGCAACTCAACAACCCTTCAAGTGAATGCCGAGGGCACCTATATCCCACCAGCATTCACTACAACATCAATGTCCTACAAATTTTCCTAAGTCCACACTTTTGGAAAATGACAACAGCTGGAGGCATCTATTACTAACCGAAGGCTACACAAGGAAGCAACCCTTAGAAAATTTTCTAAGTCCTGAAGATTGAGCCCCCGGCCTGATCAATATTTCAACTGAGGGACCATGATAGCCGAAGGCTACTTGATGCAACAACATTTAGAAAATTTTCTAACTCCTATATGTTGGGCCCTCGGTCCAATATTCACACATCAGGAAGGAGGCTACCAGCCGAGGGCTTCCAATGGGGAACTACACTTAGAAATTTTTCTAAGTCTTAAGGATTGGGTTCTCAACCTAATCATCTCACAGCAATTGAGCTACAAACACCCGAGGGCCCTATGGTGTGCTACACTTAGGAAAACAAGCTAAGTCCTAGATGCTTTGCCCCTTGTGGAGCCACCAGCCAGCTGAGGGATTCGCAAACACCTCACCGTCACCCGCGGGCTCCAACTTCACACATACTACACTTAGGAAAATTTCCTAAGTCCTACATATTTTGGCCCTCGGTCAACTCTCCATACTACCTGAGGGGCCACACGATTGAAGGCTTGGTGAGACTACACTTAGAAATATTTTCTAAGTCCTAACTATTGTTGGGCCCTCGGTCATATATCCAGCGAGGGGTGCCCAACTACCGAAGGCTAGTGACTAAAGATTTCTAATAGCCGAGGGCTACAAGGTGCACCGCACTTGGAAGAAAATATTCTAAAGTCCTAAACATACATTAAAGAAGGGCGAAGGCATACATTCAAGAGAAAACGACGGCATACATTCGAGAGGAAATAAATTAAAGAAAACAAGTCAAATACGCGAGGCCCGAGGGCTAACATTCATCCATCAAAAAGAAGAGTAAATGTAATTGTTACAACGATGGCCAGGGCCGGAAGCATACAAATGTGACCATTTCAAAGTAAGTCCCAAATATTTACTAAGTACAGATTACAAATCAACAACATCATTCCCGGGGCCGCCTCCTCCGATGGCTTCGAAGTGACCTCTGCATCGGCCTCAGGTTCGTCACCCTCGGCTTCCTTCCAGAGCTCGGTGTCCTCCAGGTCTGGCCTCTCGACATCGGAGGGGAGAGGAACACGGATGTCTGGCTGCAGGGGGGAAGCCCGTATGCCGCCGGGTCGAAGTCCTTCGGCTCAATTTTCAAGTGGCGAGCCATCCTCCGGTAGATGAGGGCTTGGGTGAAAAACTCACCCCCATCATAATATTGTTTGCCCTTTCGGGCCATCCATTCCTCGCCCGGGCCCTCGCACCACTCATCGACTGAGGCCTCCACAACCGAGGACAGCCACTCCTTGTGTCCCTCGGCCTTCCACCCCCCATCCAGGAACCCGGAGATGGCCTCCTCCCGGGCTGTGACGACAGCCTTCGCTCTGACGGCCTCGGCCTCCTCGGCGGCTTTCTTTGTGGCCTCCGCAGCAGCCTCCTCAGCTTTGGCTTTCTCCTCCCTAAGCCTTCCGGCCTCCGCTCTCGCAAGCTGGAGGTCCTCTTCAAGCTGGGCCATCAGCTTCGTGGCCTTGGAGTCCTTGAGAATGAGCTCCTTCATCTTTGCGTCTTGCCCAGCTTTGTGGAGACACCATTCCTCCAGCCGTCGGGCCTGCTCTCCGAGGGCAATGCAGGTCTGCAAAAATAAAGGAGTTAGCAGGGCCGAACATGATTTCCTAATTCGAAGTAAAGAAGAGAAAGATAACTATCAGACTTACCGTGAGGGAAGACCGGAGGATCCTGTCCTCGAGGGCTTGGTCATCATCAGCCCCAAGGGCTGCCCTGTCAATATCGAGGGTTATACCTCTCAGAAGCGCCCTCGGGTCAGCTGTGCCATTCAACACGGCCGTACCAGCCGGGAGGGAGAGCGTAAGGACCTCGGGAGATGGCTCCCGGACACCCCTCGGCACCTTCGCAACCGGCATCTCCTCGTGCACCCCGGAGGCGGGGCAATCATCCACAATCGCCATCGGGGGGTCCTTCTTCGTGGTGTCCCCCTTCTTCGATTTCTTGCTAGCCGGGGGGATTCCTTTGCCTTTGTTTTCCTCTTCGCGGCAGCAGCATCGCCCTCGGGCTTCTTGAAAAACGCACCGACGGGCTTTTGGCCGCCCGCGTCCGACCCCTTCGGATCCTTGGTCGGCTTGTTCTTGAATCGGGCAAGACCTTTGACGTTCATCATATTCACTGGGATACCTGCAAAAATAGTATGGGGTTAAAATCGAGGGGTTACTAACAGAAGGCACAAGAAATAAAAGAACAAACAGATAAACTATGTGCTAAGATATGAAAATGAGGGTGCCCTCAGCCACTACCTCCGGAGGCTCCCTCAAACACCGGGAACTTCTCATCTGTTTCCCCCAGGAAGCGATACCGCCGGAACCCGAGGGTGTAGAGATCTTCCTCTTTGGTGCACTCCTTAATGGTAATATTTTTGTCCCGGCCCTCCGGGATCGTGGCCAGAATCCTGCCGTCTTTCTCGAGGGCGGCGCTCTTCCTCTTCTCGTGCCTCCTGAAACGGTCACGCAACTCCCTCGGGAAGGGGCTCTCGGTCAGCTTCACGTAGCACCACCGGTCCTTCCACCCCTTGTTCGAGGAGGGCGCCTCAGTGAAGAGCTTGAACATTGCCACCTGCTGCAAGTTTGCGAAGCCCTCGACATTCGCATGCCCCCCGGCACAGATTGAAGCTCTGGAAGAAGAGGTCCAGGCTAGGCGTCACCCCCCGGGACTTGCAGAGCTGGAGGAAGCCAGTAATGTAGGAATGGCTGTTCGGGGTCAGCTGGCAGGGGACCAGACCCACGAACCGGAGGTACTCCCGGAGGAAAGGGTGCAGGGGGAAGCGGAGCCCCATGGACACCGAGAGAACATGCACCGCAATACAGCCCTCGGGAGCCCGGGAGAGGACGTCATCTGGACCCGGTGTCATTACGATAGCCGAGGGGCCCACGTGAAGTTGAGTGACGTAGATGTCCGCCGCATCAACCTTCGACCTTATTTCCAAGGCGGCGGTGTTCAGGTAGGAGTACCCCTCGGGCATATCGAGGGGCTTCCCTTGATCTGCAACGCTGCCCTTCTTCTTGGGAGCAGCTACCTTGGCCTTCTTCTTTCCGGGGGACACCCGGATGGGAACCGCGTAAAGCGGCCGAGAGGTGCTGGCCTCACCGGCACCCCGAGGGGGAAGGACGGCCACAGTCACCCTCATCCTCTCCTTTGCTTCCTCCTCCTCTGCAACCTGCATGGCGAGGGCCAGCTCTTCGTCTTCCACCTCCTGCTCGAAGCCCTCGGCTTCAACTTCAGCCAACAGCTCCTTCTGCACTTCTACTGCCATCGCAACATCCTCCTGGGCCGAGGACTGTTCGTTTGAGGACTCCACATCCGAGAGGACTTCATCCTCCATCGAGGGCGCCCCCGAGATGTCTTGAGAATCACTCTGTGAAGACATTGCTATACTACGTCGAGGGTTCGGAGACGCTAAGTACTCTAAGCTACCCACCTAATCTAAGGCCACAAAGACAGCTAGCTAAGAGGTGAAGTGTGAATGGAGAACTGACCTTAGAATCTCATCGAGGGCTGCTGTTTCTCTCTCTAGAAAATTTGGCAGAGCTTCGCTATAAGGATTTCGCACAAGGGGGAGGAAGCCCGGCCATGGGTATTTATAGGCGCTGGAATCCGGGCTTGGGCCTGGAAACCGGGCCTCCGGATGGACTGTCATCATTACACGCTGTGTCTTCGCCCATCCGGGGACGCCGCCCACGGGCAGCCAACCATCACGCGCCACGTGGCAACTTCCCCAACGGCTATATCCTGACGTTACATATTCCAGCGGCTATATTTCCAACGACTATATTTTGGGAGCCCCCGGGTTTCTTACTTCACTCCACTTCATCAGGGAGAGCCTCCGGGTACACTTACCCAGAGACGCCCCCGGGTTGTGCCCCACAAAGTACATAACAGACGCATTCGGGATCACTCCTTTAGAAGCCCAAGGCTTCATATCAGGCCACCCCTCGGGGATTCCCCCTCAGCACTGTAAGGGCCGGGTAGCCCCCGGGGAGTATGCCTCATTGACGGATAGCCTACGACACACAAGTAATGGGAGCCCTCGGATATCCTCATCACCAACCGATCAACAAGCAGGGGACACCCCGGTAACAATTCAGCTACTGCCCTCATCCATCACGCCCTCGGTCCCCAGATTGAGGGGCTCCCCTTCGGCACCTCCTAGGACATCAACAACAAGCCTCCGGCTACTCAACACATGAGCCCTCAGAACAAGGAGAGCCTTCAGCATTACCATTATTCTCCATTTTGAGCCAAGGTTTCACATTTTCGATTCATCATTGGGGGAATTCGGTGCACTCTTTTTCCCTGATTAGGATTTTTTCGCACAGGGTTTTTCCTAATGAGGTTTTTAACGAGGCATCCCCCTAAAATGAAACGAAAAGCGTCATCCTTCGGCCCGCAACAGCAACGCAACTACTTCACTCCTTTTCACCACTTTACAAGTGCCTCAAGGAGTGGGGGACTGGAGGACCCCCTCGGGAAAATAATTAAATTACAAAATGGTGAAAAATTCCAACAAACGGCAAAGCAATCCCTCAAGTCCCGACATGTGGGTAACTGAGGGACTGCCTTCGGCAGGGACATGAAAGCAACAACTCCTCACCAACTTCAGAGATTACAACGGGACAACATCAAAGGGCAAGCACAAATTACTCCTTTTCCCTCAAGTACCTTTCGGCAAAAGGAGTGAGGGACTCCTGATGGAGTATATGGCCCGGGAACCCCCGGCCCACAGACTCCTACTACACCAATAAAGGCCCAACCGGCCCAGGAAGCACAACAGGCCCAAATTACGGCGCCCCCAAGCACTTAGCAGCCCACATCGCGCACTGGGGAGCCTTCGGCCCCTGGCCGAAGGCTCGAAACTCTCACAAAACGGGTTTTCAAGCAAACTAAGAAACTGGGAGAAAAACGGCAGAAAACAGTAGCCCTCGGTACCTGGAGCCCTCGGCACCCAGGGGGTCCCCGGCACTCAGAGCCCTCGGCTAGTCCTCTACAGCCGAGGGCACCTCTCCCGACATAATATCCGCACCACATGCGTACAGATCACCGTACCCTGTACAACATCCCATCCAACAGCCGCATTAAATACGGCCACATGCGGCTGCCAGCGCCAACCAGTTGAGGTGACCTCTCGGCCAATGGACGCTTGACACGTGTCCCTGTCCGGCATTTATTGCTACTATAAATAGCACCCCATTTCCCCATTTGTAACCACGCTGAAAACGCTCCACACTTTATAATATACTTTCTCTCTCTATATTTACTTGCTCTGACTTCTCTCTTATTACTCCCCGTAATAACCCCCCGGATAAGCTACCCCCGGGTACACTATCCATCACCCTACCTCTCTATCTCTGCGCCTCTATTCTCTAAAAGCCTCAAAACGTTAGTTAGGGTTCTCATAAGTTAGCCTCCTTTTATAGGAGAAGTTGGCTAACTTACGGGTTACAAGGAAGCTAACGGGCTGATACACATTTGTGGCCCGTATTACACGTTTAATTAATAAGTACACAAATACAAAGATATTCAATTAGATTGAACACCATAAGATATTCCTAACAATCTCCCCTTGGTGTTCAATCGTGTTGAATCAGCATTGCAGCGCATATATCTTTGTCTTTGTTGTTATTCAGCTTCCTTTGTCTTTGAACTCAACTTCTGAAAGGCAAGGACTACATGCAAGATACTGACGATCCCTCAACCCCCGGCGTCAAAACAAAAGACATCAAAGCGGAGATTGCAAGGATTTCTTCATAAAGCCTTCTCAGAAGTCAAGTTCATAGACAAAGGAAGCTGAATAACAACAAAGACAAAGATATCTGCGCTGCAATGCTGATTCAACACGATTGAACACCAAGGGAGAGATTGTTAGGAATATTTTATGGTGTCCAATCTAATTAAATATATTTGTATTTGTGTAGTTATTAATTAAACGTGTAATACGGGCCACAAATGTGTATCAGCCTGTTAGCTTCCTTGTAACCCGTAAGTTAGCCAACTTCTCCTATAAAAGGAGGCTAACTTACGGGAACTCTAACTAACTTTTTGAGGCTTTTAGAGAATAGAGGCGCATAGATAGAGAGGTAGGGTTTTCCGCTGCTCTCCTTCTCCAGGGAGAGCAGCGGCTGTTTATCACGGTAAACCAGATTCGGTTCATCTTCTCCATATCTTTCTATCTGCTTCTTCTTTATAACTGCTTATGATTGTTGTTTGTTAAGTATACTGGGTTTATCAATGGGCTTGTTGCATAGGATTCGGCTCCGTTTGAGATGGAAGCTTTCCCGAATCCTTGGCCTCGAGCCTACTCACCGCACTTGGGATTTGGCTCATTCGGTTCTCAAGGTTTTGTATGCTAGATTTTGTCTCATGTTGAAATTGAACCATGTTTTGTTGCATGGTTGAGACATTTGAGGTGAGAGCTCGGATCATGTCTTCGGTGGACATATTTTGGCCTCGTGGTTTGGGGTATGGGTGTTTATTTTGAGGGAAGGATTAATTTTGCGGAGGGTTGTTTTGTGGTGGGTTTCCTTGAGGATTCTCATATCTAAGATTGGGGTGATCTCTCCACCCGGCAGGCCCGACCCAACCCATGTGCAACTGGAGCCACTGCACAGGGCCTCATCTATAGTAGGGGCCTCCAATATTTTTTATGGAGTATCATATTAGGCCCATTAAGAAAATAATTATTAAGGTTAGTGTTGGTTGGGAGATTGCCAGCCCAAAGCCTCTTTAAATCATTTTCGTAAATCATCCGTAGCATTTGGAAGATCAGAAGGCGCATGAAACGACGGAAAAGCTTTAGAGGAACGAAAAGGCAAGCCGGCAAGGAGTTCATCAGTCTCGGAGTTGTCATTGAACTTATCTTTACATTTACGAAGTATTTTATTATTACGGTTTTGAGTCTTTAGATAAAACACCATGCTTAATCTTCATTAATTCATCTAATTTCTTTCACAACTAAATTCTAGATTTCTCTGGACTTGATGCATTTAAATACGGTGATTTCTTCAGGAAGTTAACTTATTTACACTATTTGGAGGCCAAGTGGGGAAGACAGATTATCCTCTAATTTTCTTGATTTCTTCTGATTTTTTCAAGTTTTAGAGACACCTACCAAGTGGCTTCCAAACTTCTGTAGAGCAGCTCTCTTCCTCCTCTTCACAAGTCACAAGTCGGCTTTGCCCGCATATGCACAAAGCCAGAACCCAGAGGGATCGTCTCAACTCATCAGTTTGTTTTACTGTAGCTTTTCTTTACTTTGTTATTAGTTTTTTTATTCTTTTCCTTTTGATTATACCCTCACATACACACATAGTTACACAATACTCCGTATGAATTTGGATAATTGATATTGAACAGTGTATAAAGACAAAATTAAGGAAGGTCTAAAAATAGAGCTCCTTTTTAGGGTCTACTTTTTCAACTTTTGAACAGGGCCTCTAATTTGCCAGGGACGGGCCTGCCACCCGGGATTATAAGTATTGCCATAAGAATCATGCTTCTTTTGATTTTGGAACTCCAAAGCGTTGACTTGCTCAGGGTTATCTTCTTGAAGTGAGGCGCATGAATCGGTAGGATACCCTTGTTGTGTACAAATGCCGCATACCTTGACTTTTTGGGTCTTGGAATTTAAAAGAAAATCCTTAATCAAGGAAGTCAAGTCGGAAACTTGACTTTCCAATGACGATGAGGATTCCGTCGCCATTACTCTTTTTGTTGATGACCGCCCGTTGTGGTGTCTACAATTCTCGGCCAACCCCGAGATAAGATTCATAGATTGAGAATGAGTTTTGTTGACGACCCCCCCCCCCCCCCCCCTCCACATGCGACGTTGATCATCCGCCTATCATCATTGCAAAGGCCATCATAAAAGTATAGGATGAGGTCTTGCTCTGAACAGCCGTGGTATGGACAACTCGCACAAAGTTTCTTGAATTGTTCCCAATATTCGTAGAACGATTCATCCTCTTTTTGCTCCACATTGCTGATTTGCTTTTTGAGAGATGAGGACACAGAGGCAGGATAGTACCTTTCAAGGAAAGCTTTCTTCATGGCGGCTCATGTACCTATACTTCCCGAAGGAAGATAGAATAGCCAATCTTTTGTTGTATCTTTGAGGGAGAATGGAAAGGCCCACAACTTTATTTGTTCCTCGGTGACTCCATTGGGGCACATGCTTGTGCAATCAACATGGAATTCCGAAAGATGTTTATTTGGGTCCTCCCCTCTTAAGCCATGGAAGGATGGCAGTAGATGAATGAGCCCATATTTAAGCTCAAACGTATTACCCTCATCGAGTGTAGGGAAGGTAATACACAACGGTTGTTGGTTCAGATTAGGAGTCGTGAGCTCCCTTAATGTTCTCGTCTCAAGAGCCATGTGAAAAGGACTCTTCGGACTCGCTAGAACTAGAGCTAGCATTGGATGAATCTCCGGTAGATGATTCCTCCGAATCGATATTTGAAAATTTACTTTTCAACCGCTCGAAAGTTTGTTCTATTTCCGGGTTTGTTTGATAGGTGATCTCGTTTATGAAACAGTGTTTAACCATATACTTCACAAAGCTCAAAAATAAAAGAAATAAGAACTCTTTATATTTTGTTTGTTATGATTTTTTTTTCTTTGCAATAAAATAAAAGAAAAATAACTGCCTTTCCCCGGCAACGATGCCAAATTTGACGTGCACTCAAAATAAATACAATACAACAAATATGTGTAGTGTATTGAAGTAAGGTTCGTATCCACAGGGAAAGGAATATTTATCTTTTATGTAACTAGTAACAAGGGGGGATTTTATGATTATTGATAAATTTAAATGTATTTAAGCACTAAAATGAACGACTTATGTGGTTTACTTTAATAGAGATGAAGACTTGGTTTTGCTTTTATCCACTTAATGAAATGTTCGTCGATCCCGGTTATATCTTTAACTATCTTCCTCTCGAATACTCAATCGAGGAGTATATCCAGTTCATCGAGGGTAGTTATTAATAACGAGACGCATTCATTAATAAAATTTACTACCGAGTTAATATAGAACACGTGCCGTATATCAACTCGATAGTAGCAATAAAATCAAGATGAAAACGATTGAGATTGATAACCTCAACACAAGTGGTTTATTGGTTTAATCAACATAATTAATTCCCCTTAGATTATTAACCATGAGACGCATGCATTTATAATCCAAGTTTACTACCGTGAATGAACCGAATTAATAACAAGCGTATTAATCGATTGACTCTAGTAATAATTAATATATGAAACAAAACTAGTTGATCCTTTAAGTAATGCTCAAAATATTAATATGAGATATGGATAGGAAATAATTAATATTCAAGGAAGAAGATTAAAGAAAATAACTCACAGCTTACAAATTCATTAAGCTTCAAAGTAGCAAAACCAATATGGAATAGTTTAGCTCCTCATTTGGAGATTAAACATGAAGAAAATATAAAGAAAGAGTGGTCCCCCTCTCTTTTGTTTCTCACTATAATTATTAATAAAATTTTGGTAAATGACTCCCGGCAAAAAAAAAAAAAACTTGTCTAAACTGAGCTAAGAAGTATATGTGAATTGGTGATTTTCTTTGGGAAGGAAAGGGTGGTATTTATAGGCTTTTGGAGCATGCAGGGATGTGTACCCGATCGAGCATCAAGGGCACCCGATCGAGTACCTTCAGTGGCTTCCCGGAAGCTCGAAAAGTGGGACATACCCGATCGGGTATGTCGGTCACCCGATCAGGTATGACACTCGAACGTGGTCAAATATCAACCTGCATGTTGCCTTGTCCCGGATCCGATCCGATTTGATATTTCAACAAGGTACCCGGTCGGGTATAGGTCATATCCGACCGGGTACAGATCAAAAATCAGGATCCTCTATTTCTTTTGTGATTTTGTACCTTCCTTCCACTTTTGGGGTTTCACCAACGATCCTTTGAGTGATCATGGACCTGTTTGAGCTCAGAATAAACCTAATCTAAACAATTTAGAAGTATTTTACAAACTAAACTATTACACCAAAAGTGTGTAATTTCCAAAGTAACAATCAATCAAAACTAATTAAAAACATAAACATAAACATGGAAATTACGTGAATGTCAGGTACTCCATACATCAGTGTAAACTAATTCAAGGGGTCTGGAACTAGAAAGGGAATTTTCATCAAAAGGCAATTTATGACTTTTATTAATATTGCAAGAAGTACAATAAAAATCATTAATCAACCGAGAAGAGACGGCCAAGTTACATTTATTGACTAATTTTGCTAAAATTTTATTTGAGGGATGACCCAAGCTGTGATGAAGGTGCAAAACAGAAGACAAACTAGTGATGTGAACACATGGTGGACATGATGATGAGGCATAGTAAACTCCATTTTTGTTTTCAGTCCGCATGAGTGGACTCCCGGTGATCCGATCCTTAACAAGAAAATAAGATAGAAAAAATTCAACGTGCACATTGTTAGTTTGACAAAGTTTAGAAACGAAAATAAGATTTTTATGAAGTTGAGGTTCACACAAGACATGAGTGAGACTAAGAGGGCGAGCAGGGGTGGAAACCAAGGTTTGACCAATATGGGATATAGGAAGACACATACCATTACCAAGGCGGATTACATCAGGATCATCATAGGAAGAAAAAGCATTCAAGGAACCCACGCTGGAAGTTGTTATACTCCCTCCGTCCCGTTGGAATGTTCCCGCTTTCCTTTTTTGGATGTCCCGTTGGAAAGTTCTCATTTCCCTAAATGGAAAGTTATCCTACATCAAAATAGGGTCAAACAGTGCAAAACAGTGTCAAACAGTGTCGAAACAGTGCCAAACAGTGTCAAGACAGTGTCAAAACAGTAAAATTTACCCCTGGTAAGTTTATTTCCTTAATATGTGTGTAGGTCAAACCGGGAACATTCCAACGGAACGGAGGGAGTATTATGAGAAGCCCCAGAATCAAACATCCATCGAGGAGAGGAGGCAGAACCAGCACCATGAGCTTCAGTGGTATGAACAACCGGTGAAGTATTGATAGGAGCCAGATTATTGTCCTTCAAAAATCGAGCGAGTTTGCGACAATCCTGAACAACATGACCCGGAAAGTTACAAAAACGAAAAATAGGTGAAGACCTGCCCGAAGGGCCAGAGGAGCCTGGGCGAGAATTGAGCCCGGAAGATGAAGCAGATCTAGGAGAACCATGGTGTTGGTAAGTGGTGCGCGGAGCAAGAGAAGGGAGCACCAGGCCTGCGATATTCACTCGAAGATGATGAAATGTGCTGGGTAGTGTGGGCAGTAGGCAGAAGGCTGCTACTAGAATCATCAGACTCCTGAAGAAGTCGTTCATGATTAGTTAAAATCTCAGATAACTCAATCATGGAGGTAGCCGTGTTGCGAACTCGCAGTGCGCTGATGATGGGACGATAATCAGTACCAAGTTGATTTAAAATAGAAATATGAAGATCCGTATCAGATACTAGACTTTTGGCTAAAGCGAGCTCTTTGGCTATGTCCTGCATGTCCTTGAGATAGTCTGAGATAGACCCAGTACCACGAGGATTGCGAGATAATTTAGTTTTGAGCATAGTTAGCTTTTTTGCGTTTTAAACGCGTGCCGTTTGTTTGACTAAAAAACAAGTTTAAAACGAAAAATAATGTCGGTCCGTTTATAAAAGAAAAAAACTCTTACATTCCGTATAAAACGTATTTTTCTAGTATTTTACAAAAAATAGAAACATGAATTGACCAATTGAATGAATGCATTAAATGCATAGGAGACCAATAATAATTTTAAAGTAAAAATGAAAACCTCCTTCCTGTGAATCCCTTTTTTATTGTTACAATACAATTATTAAATACTAAAACTAATTGCATGGAGGCTAAAGCTAGCTAGCATCATAAAAGACTAAAACTTAAAATACTACTAGATTTTTCATGTTTTTCCAAACAAACATATCAAAATAAAGGTTATTTTGAAACTGACATTTTTAGTATAAACTTTTACACATAAACAATAATAAGCATAGCAGTCGCACAACTAATTTTATCATATGTCATCTGTCATCTTGATAAAAATGATGAGTTCAACTTGAATGTTATTTGATGATCATATAAATATAATGATTTTAACTTAATCTCATTCTATTGTAATTATGCCTTTTTTGACACTATTTTAATTTGCAAAATTATGTCTTGGATTTAATTTTTTTTTTAATTTTGTCATCGACTTATTCAATTACGAATTATTCTTTTATGTAGTAATGATAATTGCTAGTTGAATATGTGTATACTTTTTTTTCTTTTCACTATACATGTTATTTTGTGAAGAATATGATTTAAATGTTCAAAATAATATCCCGTGTTTTTTGTCTGAATTTTTGTAACACATAACGTATTATACACGTATACGTATTTACATGTTTTTAAAACTCAACGTTTTTTTTCAATGAGTTTTTGACTGTTTTTTCATTCATGTTACCGAATAAAACACATATGTATTAACATCCTTTAATTCCCGTACCGTTATTTAACTAACTAGGGTTTTGAGTGCAAGGATCCGGCCAGGGGAGGCGTTGGCGTATCTGGTGACGAGAGTGTCCCACGCCACTTGGGCAGTCAGAGAGGACGATATGAGCGGTTGAACCTCTTCAGAACAACTGGCTAGAATGGCGCTAATCAAGATATGATCTTGACGAAACCAGATTGCATAACAAAGATTAGGGATGCGTTTTTCCTCATCAGAGAACTGCAATGGAATCTGCAGAGAGCCATCAACGTAATAGAGAAGGTCAAACCCAACAAGAGTGGCCTCAACTTGACGGCGCCAGACCAGAAAATTGGTGGCGGACAGCTTAATGGGAAAATTGGTTGGGGCATTTAGCTGCACAATGGAGGTTGTGGGAGTAATCGCCATGAATGGCAGAAGCGAAAAGGAGGATTAGGGTTAGAAAAAAAAAACTAAAGCTCTGATCCCATGTAAACAACCGTATGGTTGGATAGTTTTTGATATTATTGATTAATGAGCTGCTATAGTGTTTAAATAATACAAAGTGATAGAGTTATACTGGAACTCTGCTAGGAAGTTAGGTACCGAACTACTCCCTCCGTCCCGCTAAGATTGTCTCGTTTTACCGTTTCGGAAAATCCCACTAAGATTGTCTCATACCATATTTGGTAAAGTTTGTGTGACTCTTAATTATTCTTACTTTATCAATTCAATATCAACCACATGAAATCATTTTTCTTAATAATCGTGGCACCTTCTTGCGTCACAATGTTAATGTAGTATACAACAAGATAATTACAACTAAAGAATTATAATTAAATAAAAAAGATAAAGTCTTATCCTTAACAATTTATTGGCAAGTCTTAAAGGGTGCAAAAATGTTCATAAATGGAACGAAGAACGTGTGATATATATACAAATAATTTTAATGCTGAAAAGAGCGCTAGTGGATAAAAATAGAATATAATTAAATGTTCATGATTAACACTATAAATGCAAAAAAAAAAAATCTTTATAAATGGACCATGAAAAGAAATAAAGTCTCTCATTTCACCTTTGTGATTTACATATACTTTATCTCTTTGTATTTCTCAATTGTCTTGAAAACATGATGAGAATTGTTTGTGAATTAACCTTTCACTGGTCTTCCTCAGCTTTTCTCCCGTTTCTTGGCCTCTCAATGGTTCACCTCAGTACAGGTAATGAGTTTATGTCCTTGGAAGCTTTTTCACGAGTAAGGTTATAGAACTTTGTTCAAATTTGTCATATTTCATTACTTCTGGTACTTCTTTAATATCATCAAAATAAATATTTCTATAATATACCATCAGGGCCGTAAATGAGGGCGTGCAAGAAGTGCAATCGCACAAGGCCTCTCAATTTCAGAAGGCCCAAAAATTTAAATATAGTCTATATAATATAATAAATCTTTATTTATTTGATTAAAAATTCCTATATTATTTTTTTTAAATACAAACATTAAATAGTAATATTTTTATGTAATTACAGTACAATTGTTAATTACAATTGTGTGATTTCTTTATTTCACAAGGCCTAATTACATTATTTAGCACAAAACCCTCGTACAGTTTGGAACGAGCTTGTAACTACTTTCTTTTTCATACTTTGTCATTACTTTACTTTTCTTAATTTATTCTCTTTTCTACTTTTCATTTACCTTTAGGGCCTACTATTTTCATCTTAAAACCCACAAAAAACCTAAGGACACTATTATTTAAAAACGGTGAAAGTAATAATATAATAATGATTATATAATGATAAAAAAACTTAGGGCCTCATTTTCAATTTTGCACAGGGCTTTCTATATGTCTGGGCCGGCCCTGATACCCATATATCATTAACGTTCTAGCTTATATGATTTATCATGTCCAGTGTTGTATATATTATAAAATACTTTTGATTACAGTAAAATAATAAACTTTTGCACTCATAAATTATTTAATGGTCATGCAAACTTATCATATTTCAAAACTTTTATTATCGTGTTATTATTTTTAAAAATAAATTATATTAAACACAATATGGATATTACCTTTTAAATATTAATTAATTCAAAAATAATAAAATAATTAAATACACAGTTACTTCTTTATTAGTTAAAATAATAATATTTGTCATAAGGTATAATATATTAGTGGTCAAGAAAAATATTACGGAGTATTCATATTTATAATATTTAACAAAACCATTTAATCTATTTATAAGTTTCAACACTCAATGAACCGTTTATTAATTTTTTATTCAACGTAACTTGAGACATATGGGGGCTGAAAATAGTTTTCTATTTGAACTTTCACCTTACTATCTTTATACTTGTTTAACGCGCACATTTAATATGTTAAATTTATCATCGAGTATATATGCTCATTAGTGAATAGTGAGCAACTGAGCATGTTACATGCTCATTAAAATTATTGGACGATACTCGATGATACTAGAGGCGATCAAAATTTGCTTATTATATACTAGTATTGTTCATTACTCATGTCAGAGAAGTCTAACGGCCCATTTGGTAACACTAAAATCGGCTGAATCGACTGATTTTGCTGATGTGGTTAGATTGACTGATTCTCCTGATTTATTAAAAAATCATATTTAAAATACACGGAGTATTTTATTTACAAAATAAAGAAAACATTACATGAAAAATAGCTAAAGTGGTTTTCTACAGTAACTTCATCCAATACAACCAGAAAAGTTACTTAAACCTTACGTTTTCTTATTATTACACAATTCATTGCGCAAAATCAAGAGTTACGTATTTGATGAAAAAAGTTGATTGTTAAGCCAAAAAAACAGGCTCACCAACGAGCTCTAATTAACTAAATCCATGATTAGTTTGAAGAAAAAATGACATATATATTACTAAGAGCATTTCATTGGACAAAAATATGACTAATTAGGTTTTTAGACAAAAATATGATTAGTCATTGAGTATAAATTGTAATTGGACAATGGTCTCTATAGTGTATTTCAGAGTGACAAGTCATCGGTAGATGATGAGTCATTAGGAATACTCCAAATAGGACTAAAACTATGCCAAAAACTCAAAATAGGACTTACTATGTTTTTCTTTTCAAAATAGGACCATATTAGTCCTATTGGAAACATATCTATTTTTTCATTCCATTCTTACCCTTCCTTTTAATATGAGTTAATTAAATGTTTAATTCATAATAAATTCGAAAAAAATTCAAAAATTCGATGAAAAATAAATACAAAATTTATAAAATATTTATAAAATAAAAAATTAAAAAATATTTTTTTATTTTTTTAAAAAATTAATAAAAAATAGTAACACTCCATAAAAAAATTAAAAAAAATATGGATGCCTTTCCCACCGCCTGTACTACCTCCCTGCACCACCATCTCCGGGCGGTGAAAAAATGCCACTTTTCCTAAAAACTGCCATTTTTTCTGAAAATGCCAAAAACATGGCATATTTCTCTTTGAGAATGCCAACATTTTCATTGTTTTCTGCCATAAATATGGCATTCGTAATGAACTTGGCATTTTTTTTCCCTGGTGACTGGAGGTGGTGGTGCAGAGGCGGAAGAGGTGGCGGTGATTTTTTTTTTTTGAGTTATTTATTTTTTTTTAATTTTTTTTTTGAAAATAAATAAATAAATAAATTATTATCAAAATATTTTTATTTATTTTTTAGTGTTTTTTACGAATTATTATTATTTTTTATTATTTTATTATGAATTAAAACATTTCAATAGCTATAAGTGTATATTTGTCCAAGACACACATAATTAGTCCTATGAAAACATAGTTTGTTTTTGGTCCTATTTGTGCAAAGTGAGTGACTTTTAGTCCTATTTTGATAATTAACCCTAAAAGATATTGTTCTTCGTAACCTTTTTATTAATATGATGTTAGTAACAGGGCCCCGGTTCCGAGAAAATGGAGACTCTCCGCAACAATAAAATTTGGGCTTTTTTCAAGTTGCAACACAAACAAATTATCTTAAAATACAAGTTACTAATAAACGTAATGATAAAAATAAAAATAGTCAATAATAACTTACAGTATAATTATAAATTACCTAATAATATATTTATACCACTTTCTTAAATTTTAATTGCTAAACACATTTACACATTTATTATCAATTTAAATGATGGTTTAACTGCAAAAAATCAATAAATACCAACAATGCAACAATTCAACAAACATGAAAACAGAAAATCAGAAAATAAACAAATTACCATAATTCAACAATTCAACAATTCACAAGAATTAACAACTAAATGAATCACAAAAACTGAAAAATCAGTGATTCAGTGAACTGACCGAGTGACCGGACTCAGGGAGTCTGAGGGAGGCGGTCGGTGGGTCGCTGTGGGGCAGTGGCGGCCTGACAGCTCACGCTGCCGGTTGGTGAGTCCGTGTCTGCCTGCCTGGTGGACTGTCGGGTTGTGCGGTTGTGCCGGAGAGCCGCATTGGTTTTCGGCTGGGGGCCTTGGAGCGTTGGGCGAATGCGAATCACGAATGGGGATCGGGGGAATGGCGATGAATGAAATCGAGAGGTTGGCCAGAGATTTTGGGCACATGGTTAAACGTAAAGTTGGTCTGGGTCGAGTCAGTAGTGGGTCTAATACTAATATTTTTTTGGGCCCCTCTAAATTTCGAGCCCTGTGCGGTTGCACTGGGCAGCCTTGCCCTGGGCTGGCCGTGGTTACTTATGATTTTGCTTAAATAACTCATTTAAAGTCAATAATCAGACATCGTGTGATAAGTTATCTTGGTTAGGATGTTTTTAATTAGACTTATTTCAGACGAGAACATATTAGAGCATATATCAGACATAAAAAATCAATAGTCAAATACACATAAAATACATATTTACCATACCTGATCAAACTTTTGAAACTAAATCACTAATGATTTTGCTTAAATAGCTCATTTAAAGTCAATAATCAAGCATTGTGTGGTTTGTTAATTTACATTTCTCCAATTAAAACGTCCTAACCCCACATTTCTTCTAATTTGTAATTTATCCTTCACTCTATGTTCGACATCCATGTTTACAAAATCAAAAAGTCAATTCTTTACTCTTCCCATCCCATTTTAGTTAGTCAAACTTGTCTTTTCAAGTCAATGACATCTAACTTTGACTGATTATATATTTATATAGAAAATGTATTAATAATATGAAACAACAACATCCAAACCTTAGTCCCAAAAGAATTTGGGGTCGGCTAAAATGAATCAATCTATGAAATAGATGCCAAACAGAGAAGGCGGGCAAGAAAGGGAACAAAAAAAGTAAGATAAGACGAATAAAATAAAAATAAATAAATATAAGATAACAATAATACAAGAATATAAGAAAGATAAAAGATAAAAAATAAAAGAGCATAAAAAAGCTAGAAAATAAAAATAACATAAGATATAAAAAGATAAAGAAGGTAAACGATAAAAGAAAAAATAGAGCAAAGGTAGAAAAGACATCAATCGTCCACACAGGATGTGCACCCTCCACTTTGCTCTCTCCAAAGCCATACTCTCATCCAACCCAAGAAGACGCATATCAGTTCTGATTTCTCTAATCCAAGTGTGTTTGGGTCTTCCCCTCTCTCTCTTCTCTGCCTCTTCTCCCCACCCCTCAAGTCGTCTAACAGGTGCATCACTCGGTCTTCTACGCATATGCTCAAACCATCGTAAACGAGACTCCTACATCTTATCTTCTATAGGTGTTACTCCCACCCTTTGTCTGATTATCTCATTCCTCAAGCGGTCTTTTCTGGTATGTCCACACATCCAACGCAACATACGCATCTCTGCCAGACTCATCTTTTGAATGTGGCATTGCTTCACCGCCCAACACTCTACACCATACATTAATGCAGATCTAATTGATGTTCGATAAAATTTACCTTTCAGTCTAGTCGGCATACCTCGATCGCATAGAAATCCTGAAGCACTCTTCCATTTCATCCACCCAGCTCTGATTATATGGCATACATCTCCATCTAATTCACCATCCTTCTGAATTATGGAACCCAAGTAACAGAACATATCACACACTGGTATCTTCTTACCATCAAGAGTAATACCACGGTTGGTCTCCAATGTTTTTCGCCATACTTCTAATTTTGCTTTAACACTGAATTGTGTCTCATCAATCAATACAATATTGTCGGCAAACATCACGCATCACGGTACATCTTCTGGAATTGACTTCGTAAGTTCATCCATGACTATATCAAATAAGAAAGGACTCAGAGCAGATCCTTGGTGCACTTCGACAGTAATAGGGAACTCTGCGGCCCTCCCTACACTAGTGCGGACAGTTGTAGTACAAGCATCATACATATCCATGATGATACTGATATACCTACGTGATATGCCTTTTCTAGTTAAGGCCCACCAAAGGACTTCTCGAGGTACCCTATCATATGCCTTTTATGAGTCAATGAACACCAAATGCAGATCCTTTTTAGTGTCTCTATACTTCTCCACAACTTGTCTAAGAAGATGAATGACTTAAGTTGTTGAGCGTCCAGACATAAAACCAAATTGATTCTCCGAAATTTTCACACTTTTACGAAGTCTTTGCTCAACCACTCACTCCCAAAGTTTCATCAAAAAAGGTTCTTTGTTAAAAATACTATCATAAAAGTATAAAGTTATTAAATTTTTCATAAATATATTAGTTTAAATAATTGATCAAAGTTTACCACCTTTGACTGAAAAGGTCAAAGATGTCTAAGTAAATTGGGACAAACGTAGTACATTCTTATTAATAAATTGTATTGTAGTAATACTTATTGGATTAAAGTTCATATTAAAAAGTGATAGAATTTTGTGGATAAATAACTAAATAAGATAAATTTAGTACATTTGGAGAAGTAGTTTCCATGAGCATAAAATAATGAAATTATATATATTTACTACTCCATCCGCTCCCTATAATTGTCCCACTTTTCCATTTTTGGATGTCTCACTATTATTATCTTATATCATATTTGGTAACATTTGTATGAGTATGACTATAATTTTATTTTTCTTAAAAACCACATCACTCTCTTCCATCCTAATATTAGAGGGACGAAGGTAGTATGATATAATAAAGGGAAAAACGCATTTTTAGTTCTTCAAATTGTCACCATATTCAAATGTTAGGCCCGTATTCCCGAGTTTGTAAATGTCACCTCTTAGTTGTCCGAATTGGTGTAAATGTGATCTTTTGAGCGGTGAAATGTACAAAATGTGCGAAGACCACATTTACAGGATTTTGGACAATTCAGGGGCGACATTTACAATCTCGAAAATATAGATCTGATATTTCAATATGGTGACTATTTCAGGGATTAAAAGTGTGACTTTCCCTATAATAAATAAATATTATTGATATTTGTTTATTGAATTACTACGTATGACTTAAAGTGTTTTTTAAAAATAAGAGGTTATACAAAGTGATATTTTAATATAGGGTTTGATTTCCCATCTCCTATCCTACTGTGTAACTCCCGACTTTTTCTTGCTTTTGAATTGCACAGCAGCACAAACAATCGGTATCTGTTACGGAAGAAACGGCGACAACTTGCCTTCAGAACCGGCGGTGATCGATCTCTACACCCAAAACGGCATCACTAACATGCGAGTCTACGAACCGGCGCCGCCTCTTCTCGCCGCTCTCCGGGGAACCAACATCCAACTCATCCTCGGAATTCCCAACTCCGATCTCCAATCCCTCGCCGACCCCTCCGCGGCGGCCGCCTGGGTCCAAACCGTCATTCTGAGCAACCACCCAGAAGTCAAATTCAAGTACATTTCCGTCGGCAACGAGGTTCTCCCGACCACCACCCCTGACGTGGCCGGATTCCTCCTTCCCGCAATGCAGAACGTGCACAGCGCCCTGGCGGCCGCCGGGCTAGAAACCCAAATCAAGGTCTCCACGGCGGCGTTCCAGGGCGTCCTAACCAACACTTCCCCTCCGTCCGGCAGCGCGTTCCGGGACGACCTCCGGGGTTTCCTCGTACCCATACTCCAATTCCTGTCGGAGACAACCTCGCCGCTTCTGGCGAACGTTTACACGTACTTCGCCTACGTGTCCGACCCGGTCCACATCCCGCTCCAATTCGCGCTGATCAACCAGACCGCGCCGCCCGACCCGGCCGGGTACACCAACCTTTTCGACGCGAGCCTGGACAGCTTCTACTACGCTCTGGCCAACGCCGAGTTCCCGGGGGTCGATGTCGTGGTTTCCGAGTCCGGGTGGCCTTCCGCCGGCGGCGACGCCGCTGAAGTGGCGAACGCTTTCACTTACTACCAAAACTTGGTGAATCACGTGAAGGGGGACGCCGGGACGCCGTTCAAGCCGGGGAAGCCGATCGAGGCATATTTGTTTGCTCTGTTTGATGAGGATTTGAAAACCGGAGCTGAGACGGAGAGACATTTTGGGCTGTTTTACCCCAACCAAACAGCCAAGTACTCTGTTCAGTTTTAGTTTGTGGCTGTATTAGTAATGATGTATGTAGATCCTCCAAAGATAAATTTAAACTAGGGATTGATAGAAATAATATGAGGAATAAGGTTTGGCTACGCCCATGCTCCCCGCGCCTCCAACATTGCTCTGCGAACCACCTTTTGTCAAATGTGGACAAATTTATCCTTAGGCGCACCACGTATCTCCCCTCATTGATATTAATTTTTAATTTTAATGGACCTTATTGTTTCCTAAATTTTTTTAGGAAGTCTCGTAGGATCACAAAGCCTAACAATTTGACATTTACTCTCCTCCAATGACTTGCTGCCATGTGGCCGATTTTCCTTTTTTTATAAAATGTTATAACTTTTCCTATTTTGCTCTTTTTTTATAAAAATTATATCAAAATAAATAATTTTTTATGATCTTCCATATGACACCAATATCATATATGTAAAAATTTTAAAAAAAACATTTGGTCAAGTCTATTGAACGCCGATTAATGTTTATTTACTATGTACAGAGTAGTATTTTTAGTCTAATTTTTTTTCATCATTTGCAATGAAGTCAAAGATTCATTATTTTTTGGCTTGAGATTATGATGGAATAAAGCAAAATGACTCACTAAACTCTCTGCGCTTCTTTGTTATGAAGCAGCTGTCAGTCCATGCAATTGTGGACGCAATTTGTCTGATTTGATCTAGTCTTGTACATGTGTTACTAATATCTAAGTTGTATATAGTATAACATAATATGAGACTAAAACGAGTTCAACTGAAAATATTCGTTACACTATACAAGTTTAAACATGTTACACAATTTTTTAGGAAACATTAAAATTAATATTTTTTTATTTTAAAAAGGCAATTAGGCAATTACGTAGGAGGTGTGCGCCTGGCACATTAGAAGTAACGTGAGTTTTGTAAGGACAAACTTGTCCATATTTGTCAAAAAGTGGGTGCGCGCAGTAGTATTGGAGGTGTGCGGAGCATCACCCTTTGGCTATTATGTTTATGGGTTTTTGGCAATAAATCAAAGCTAAGAATTGTTTTTTTAATATAAAAGAGTAGCTTTTTTATATTAGTAACAAGAAATCATACAAGGCAATCTCCAGACAGTTATGACAGAGTCAATCATAAGCCTTAGGAATACACATAGAATCAGTCACTTCATACAAAGCAACCTGCTTTGCTAGACACGAAACGGACAAATTTAAGCCTAAAACAATCGTAACTGAAACGTTGTCTGTCAAAAGTACTCCGAAAATCCATATATCTAAAGTAAACATTCTCGAAGTAAATTAAGTACTACTAAAACAAAAATAAACTTGAAATAGTCTGTCCACAAAACTCTTCTTGACACGGTGGTAGTTCTGGAGGAGGACGAGTTCTACCATTTTCTACGCAGCTCAAAAGAAGACAGACAGAAATAATTGACCAGACAAAAGTCACCGGGACATCAAAACAACTCCTCACAACGAGGGAGACAAAACAACCTAGAGCGCCAATGCGCGAGAAAGAACCGTCATAGCACAGAACAAATACAACTAGAAAAGAAGAATAGTCCAATTGTGTCATACACTTCCTCAAAATCTTCGAGAACTAATGTCACTTAGACGACAACATGGAATTAGAGATGGCAATTGTGACCGAACCGATGGATACCCGCATTGAACTGCCCCGGTTAAAACGGGGAAAACCGCATTGACCGGGTAACGGGTATGGGGCGGGGAATACCCGTTTTGTTTTTACAGGTAATGAGGCGGTTACGGTTTTATACATGTCCGCCCCATTACCCGCCCCATACCCGCCCCGTTTATCTGTAGTTATATTTTTGTTATATTTTTATCTATTATTTGTCTCGCAACTATTAAAAGATGAATTTTTTTTCTTAACATTGTGTATATATAGATAATAGATGTACTAACTATAATGTATAAATGAAAGTTCATAATAGATTTTAATAGTCTTGTTTGATTATTATCATATTTTTTCGTGATTAATTGTTTTTTAGATTAAGTATTTTTATGTTCAAATTAATTTATGTTGCTTCCTTTCCCGTCTTGTAGATATACGAATCTTTAAAGTGGCATCTGAAGTGTAGAGTGGTCTAGGGCGATGTTATTCTTCGCCTTTTAAAATATTATTTTTATATCAAAATTTAATGACTCAATTAATAAAGCGTTTAGCCGCGGTTACCCGAAGTTTTACCCGTTACCCGTTAGGGCGGTTATGGTTTGGGTAAAAATTACTCGTTGGGTAATGGGACGATTACGAGGCGGGGAAATTACCCAACGGGGTGGTTACGGTTATATGTAAAACCTTCCCCGATCCGCCCTGTTATCATCCCTACATGGAATCCCCTACCTATTCAGACGCGTCGTCCCGCCCGTGCTCTTTCAGTTAGGGATTGAGAGAAGGTACATAACGTAGAAAAATACGTTAAAAACCAAAAACTATTTCGTCACTTGGTCCAAAAGGTGGAATCTCCCACCCCAGGAGCCCCCCACCCCGACCCGGCAGGATGGTGAGGAAGTTAATCACGGTGACTCAGTCAGGAAAGCAACGGTAGGCCTTATACACGTGCGCACCAGAGGTCCAGCCTTAATTCAGGTTCTGTAACCTCCACACGGCCGTTACGGGTTTCGAACCTTGGTCACTTGGTCCAATTTTCCCACTACTCGACCAACTGAGCTACCTGTGCGGGTACCATTTCGTCACCTAACAATGCATGCTCGTCTTGATGTTCTTATTATTTATTCTATATTAGATCATTATTAGGTAACTTAAAATGTTCTTGCATTGACTTTGTCTTAGAAAAAAATACTAGATGTAACTTTTAAAAAGAATCTTAAATTTTCTGGAATAAAAAACTCTTTAAAGTTGTTGTACAAAACATACATCTGGTTTTTATAGAAATATTTAATTAGTACAAAAACTACAAGATAATGGCTTGCCTATCAAACACACACTAAGGGCCTTGGTTTGAGGTAATCTCACATGAAGGCCGGAATGTGATGCACAGAATGTCAGATACTCATGTTTGGTTCACGCGTTTGAGAAAAAACCGGAAAAGTTATATTCACGGAAATGTAATATGGAGGGGAATCTTATATCTATCCATGCCTTTGGTTATCTTACATTCCCGCGGGTGGTCTAATTTTCTTCCGAAAATACCCTCAATTAATTATCTCTTTTCAATTAATTTTTTATATAGTGCGATTTTATAAAATTTTTAATGTAGTTTCTAAATATGTAAATTTTATTTACTAAAAAATAATCTTATTGTTGAAAGAGATCAATTAATTTTATGATCAGTCGATCGTAGATTGTGTGACAACCTTTCAAGCGGGACAGATGAAGTATGTTTATTTAATTATATTCAAATGTCTTTTTTTGTAAGCAGGTGGCTTATATTAATAAGAAACAACGTAAGCAGGGTACAAATAGATAAAGAACATATAGTCTACCGTCCGCACTTGAACCAGACTTAGAATCTGCCACCTCTAATGAAGCACCCAGATTCGCTGATCCTAAATTGGGCTTACTTGAGCCAATGACTAGTAAACTAAGTTCCCCATCACATGTCCTAGGTTCTAGAGTCTTGACAAAATTGAAAGAGGCTATCATCCCAGACAAACTGATAGACCTAACAACCAAAATGATACGTTTGTAATTTCCATATGTATGTTTGTGTTTTTAATTAGTTTTACTTGATCTTTACTTTGGAAATTACACACTTTTGGTGTAATAGTTTAGTTTGTTAAATTCTTGTAAATAGTTTAGATTATGTATATTCTGAGCTCAAACAGGTCTTGATCACTCAAAGGACAATTGGTGTACCCCAAAAGTGAAAGGAAGGTGCAAAAAAATCAAAAAGAAAGAAGGATCCTGAAATTTTGGTCTATACTCGATCGAGTATTACCTATACTCGATCGGGTATTAGGTTGAAACTTCAAATCGGATCAGATCCGAAGACAAGGGAACATGCCGGGAAGATTTCGGCCACGATTAAGTGTCTATACCCGATCGGGTAGACCGACATATCCGATCGGGTATGCCTTTGGGTTTAAACGTAAATTCGGTCGAGTATGGCTCGAATATCACTTTCTACGCATACTCGACCGAGTATGAACATATACCCGATCGGGTATACCTTTGGAAAATAGCCTAAAACCGATCGAGTATACCTCGAATCTGGTATTACACACATACTCGATCGGGTACCATGTATATACCCGATCGAGTATCCGAATCTCATCCCAAAAGCCTATAAATACACCCTCTTTCATTCACAAATGATCATCCAATTCCTTTGTACATCTAAGCTCAGTATAGAATAGTTCTTTCTTTATATTTTTCATCATGTTTAGTCTCCAAATGAGGAGCTAAACTCTTTCATATTGGTTTTGCTACTTTGAAGCTTAATGAATTTGTAAGTTGTGATTTATTTTCTTTAATCTTCTTCCTTGAATATTAATTTTTCCTTTAAAATAATATTTCTATATCAAAGTTGGGGAGTGTTACTAAGATGACAATTAGTTAACATCTTGACATTGGTTATAGTAATAGTTATTTCTTCCTCTATGTTAATATTGGGGAGTGTTACTAAGATGACAATTAGTTAACATCTTGATATTAATCATAGTAGGATTCATATTCTTTAATATCATTCCTTGAGTGTTAATTAATTCCTATTCACATTTCATGTTAATATTTTAAACATTACTTAATGTATCAACTAGTTTTGTTTCTCATTTTAATTATTACTAGAATCAATCGGTTAATACGCTTGTTATTAATCCGGTTCTTTCAACGGTAGTAAACTTGGATTATTAATGCATGCATCTCATGGTTAATATTCCAAGGAGAATTAATTATATTGATTAAACCAATAAACCGTTTGTGTTGAGGTTATCAATCTCAATCGTTTTTTCATCTTAAGTTTATTGCTACTATCAAGTTAATATACGGCGCTTGTTCTATATTGACTCGATAGTAAGTTTTATTAATGAACGCATCTCGTTATTATAACCGGGATCGACGAACATTTCATTAAGCGGATAAAAGCAAAACCAAGCCACCACATTTATTAATCAAACTCATATAGGTTGTTTATCTTAGTGTTAATTGAATTAAATCAAATCAAACTTAAAACCCCCCTTGTTACTATTTATATAGAAGAAAAGTATTCCTTTCCCTGTGGATACGAACCTTACTTCGCTATACTACGTATTAGTGTTGTATTGATAAATTATTTTTAATGCACCTCACGACAAGGGCACGTCACAAAACGATAATAAGAAATCAAATGACAAAATAATAATAACTAATACGAAAACTATCACGGACTCTAACACCTCGTACAACCCATGACGGTGGTTCAGGTGGAGGCCGTATCATTGGTACCACTCTAATTGAACCTCCATTGTCGATCGAGATCTGGCCTATTCGAATCTCGTGCAACTCTCCTCGTCCCACATACTTCTCGCATGGGCTCTCCTTCTACGCTTCATGCCGGCTGTCGATTACCTGCTGATTCGAGCCGTTCATCGCCATCTACTATCCTCCGCTTCTGTTCACCTTGCACGAGCCGCACCAGATCAGCGGAATTGCCAAACCCTGCGAAGAGGGAAGAGACCGCCGCTAGAAGTTCGTTGGCACCGCCTGACTCCCGCAACCTTCCTTAGCCGGACCAGCCACGCCGCCGGAGAACTCCCTAGGAAAACCCTAGACTTGGCCGCCTTTTATCCTTGGAAATTTTGAAAAGTCTAATTATATTCAAATGTCTATTCTTGTTATTTTCATAAATTTTTTTCCTTAACATTCAAATTTTTTTAAGGTATTTATTATATAAGACTTATAGGTTATTTAAGTTTTTGATTAGTGGATTTCAAAATTTAATGGCAAAATTGATCATTTTTTCTTTAATTTGAAAAGAAGTTTTATGAATAACTTGAACATTTTTATATTTATTTATTTTTGAAATAATAATAAATATATTTAGATTACTATTTGAACAAAGTTTTTTTCACTTTTGAATTGGATCTACAACCTTTTACAATTAAACGTAGTTTACTTAAAAATAATTCAATTAGGTTTGATTTTATTAATCATTAAGATATTTCATTTTTTCTTTAATTTTAATTACTCCAGATGTAGGTTGTAATAGATTTATTGTGTTAAGATAAAAATTTTAAAGGGCATGGAAGTAATTCACCATATCTGCAATATAAGATATCTTTCAATCAAGTAAATTAATATTACATTCTCTTAGTCTTAACCAAACACAAATGGGAATAAATTGGATTACACTCCCATCAATCTAACATACCCAACAATCTGACATCCCCGTGTTAATTCGACATTCCCTGAACCAAACGACCCCTAAGTGTTACTACCTCTGTCCCGTTATTATTGTCCCATTTTATCTTATCGGTTCGTTCCAATAAGATTGTCTCATACCAAATTTGGTAAATTTGGTGTGGCTCTAAATCATTCTTACTTTATCAATTCAATATCAATCACATAAACCACTTTTTATTAATTTGCATGTCACTCCCTTTTGTCTCATTGTTAGCGGGATAGATGGAATGCATGTTCTCTTAGAAGGTACTCAAACATTAAAATTACTTATACTTGGGCATGGACTAAATCCTGGACCAAGCGGTCTTTCAAAAAACAAAAATGATGTTTGTACACACTCTTAAACACACTTTTGTACACACCTATGTCTGTGAAAGCTTTTTTTTTGTCTGTGAACATCGATTCACAGACAATGTTTTGCACAAACAAAATATTGTCTGTGAACCAGGTTCACAGACAAAAAAAAAGCTTCACAAACATGGTGTGTATAAGGTGTGTACAAGAGTGTGTACATCAAACATTGTTGTTCAAAAAATACATCTGGACAAGTATAGAGAACTCTATTTCCGATTCCAGGGGTCCAACTGGTCCCATTTCGGTCCCGAGGTTTTTATCTTATTAATACACTTTTAAACCATACCCATCCCATGTACACATCTTTTAAGCTTTTAAATAGACTTATCACTTATGAAATGTTTTCCAATAGTTTAAATGTTCAATAGCACTGAGACAACACCGCCGACATGCACCACCGGTCCACCGCCGCCTATAATTAGAAGACGGTTGGGCTTGATCCAAAAGGTGAAATCTCCCACTCTCGAAGCTCCCCACACCCCGACCCGACAGAGCACGTGAGAGAATGTAAATCACAACGAAATAACAGTAGATCCATATACTCGTGAGCGCAAAAGGTCCAACCCATTTCAAGGACTGTAACCTTCACACGATTGGGCTTAATGGGTTTAATTTTAGGTTTAATTAATCCATTTATTTAAATTAAGTCACTTTTTTAGGAAAAGTAAAATGGTGTCGTAGTTTTGGAAATGAAAACATTAGGAGTAATATCCCTGCAATTGTTCCAAAAAAAACATATAAAAATAATAACTGAAATCCATCCAAACCTGGTATCAGACCGAAACCTTATTTTCTGGTCCCAATTCAAAACCGGATGGTTCCGGGACTGGGTCCATGCCTACTTATACTTAACAAAATTAAATATCAACTTCAAAATTATATTTTTCCTTTATTTATCAAACTCGCTTGTCCCAAACATGGTGGATGTAGGAGACAAAGAAAAAACACTACTCGTACACATTCTATCAGAGGAGTATGAGACATTTAGACCATTCTACAATTAAACCCACATCCTATATTTTGCCACCTCTATTATTGTTTTCTATTTAAACATACAATTAGCTATATAGGATGCCACATCAACAAAAAGGTGATGTCTTTTAACCCTAATTATAGTTTATATACTCCGTAAAATCTACAACGGAGTATTACTCTTACAAAAAGTCACAATAGTTGTACACCCCATACGATCAAATACAGTAAAGTTTTTCTGAAATGGTTGATATATAGGTATAAAAGAGCAATTTCACAGAGCTAATCTATGTAAAAAAAGTCACTTGTCCTATATATATATGCATTAGGTATTGCTGTAAGTAAAATGTCCTGTTTGATCCTGAAGAGATCTTCCTTACAGATCTTTACTTCTGGTCTTTTGGCCTTACTATTCAAACTTTCTGTATAAGAAAACACAAAGTACCAAAAATTAGAAAGAACCCCACAGCATTTCCTTTTTTGGAAAATGAGTTTTAAAAGAAAAGGTAAATAGAGAGGCAGGTTTGGAAATGGTAAGAACACAATCTTACCAAAATTTGATACCCTTGCTAACCCGAGGTCAATTATAGCACACCTACTACTACACATCTATGGCTTCTTAATCAGATACCCTTGCTGGGTCTAACTAGTTCAAGAACTTTTGTAGCCTGAAAGTTCAAGAAGAAAAAATGAGGTTAGTCAAATTACCCGCACATCTTCATACAACAAGTGTTGAAAAAAAGGTGCCACACGTTCACGGCCGGACAGTTTCCCAAAGGTTTGAATTGAGCTCTAATCGCAAATGCGGATGTTCTCCAAGACTATAGTAGCAATAGCAAACATTAGAAGGATTGTGTATAAATAAATCAATAAATGGGAAAAATTTGGCTTTCCAGTTTCCACCCCATAGTTTATTATCTTCCAGTGATGCACACCCCAAATTCTAACAGAACAGCCCAGTTTGAATATCACGTGGGGTGCAAAGTAAAATAATACAAGTAGGAATCAAAGTCAAAACCTCTCATACATGAAATAAAAGAAATAAGCACAATTAGTGTTTTTCTTGAAGATATGAATATCACCTGTTATGAAGTTCAGAACTATCAAGGCTATCATGTTGCTTATTGCCACTATTTTCATGTCCACTATCGTTCTCTTTCTCGTTAATTTCTGCCTCATTGAAATAAAGCATGTTGAAATCTTAATGCAAGAAAACTATAAATACAAATCAAATGAGAAATTAATCCGCTGATCAAAGTGTTTAGAACCAACCTGCTGTCTCATTAAGACTGAAAATATGATGATTTGGTGACCGAGAGAGTGGGAGGATGGGAGATGAGCTGCCAGGCAGGAACTCATTAATACTCCCTCTATTCTTCATCTCATCAATAAGCTGCAAATCCATTAACCTTCTGCTCTGCAGCTGGATGGTTTTCTGCAAATGAGCTTCATGCTCTAACATTCTCCTAAGTGTAGCCTCCTTTGACTTGTGAAACATTCTTGGCCCTATAAAAGAAAGATAGAGAAGACACTAGGGAAATGCATTATAAAACCTCAAGAAAGTGGCAAGAGCTTACCGAATGGAATGTCAAGGGGCTCCCTAGAATCAACACCGGGTGAGCTTAAACTTGTTGATGACTTTCCCATATCCAGATGGTGCAGTTTTTGCCTTCTAATATTTTACAATTATAAAATGAAGCAATTTTAATCCCAGTACGAGAGAAATCACACAGACATTACAATTAGAGGCGGTAGGTGATTTTTTTACAAGTACCTATTCTTGTCGGAGGTTTTTCCCATTTCCTTGTAGGGCTTAACAAGAACACGGGAGTCACACACAAAATGAGGGTTTCCTTTGGCTAAGATTAGCTTCACAGTGTCCGCATAGACAAATGTAACAAAACCAAACATCCGCTTCTGCTGAAATGGAATTCTAACATCTTGCACTGGCCCATACATACTTCAAAGTGAAACATTTAAAAATTAAAATCTATCATCAAACAGAGAGATATTAAATTCTAACACAGTAGAATTTTATAAACACAAGAATCAATCGTTACCTAAAGTAGCTAGAAACATCTTCTTCAGTGAATGTGCTATCAGCTGGAAATGTCAAGTAAATCTGACAAGAACTTGGATTTGAGTACCCATCAGAATTGCCTCCCAAGAGATCACTGATCACCGGTCCCGACCTGATATTCAGAAAAAAACAGCTGTGAGGCCAATGCAAGGCTTTCTGTTTCAAATTTGATGGTTAATTCACAAGGTTGTTGCCTAATAATAGACAAAAATGATACAACTTAGATTGCACACTTGTAGGGATAGAAATGGAAAAAAAGTCAAACTTTTTAAAGTTTACTGATTGCAATGAGATGATCAAATTAATAAAAAGAAATTGTTAATTAGTTGCTATATATGCTAAAGAACATACATGCCAGCATATAAAAACTCATAATAAAAATTGAGGGTAAAAATATTCAGAATTTAATTCGAAAGCGTAAAGGGTAGATTCTCATGTTGACTCATAATACACGCACATTGCAAATTCAATTGTAGTCTAGTAAAGATAGAATGGCCACAAAGTTTTATAAACAAAGAATGGCCAAAAGTCAAACTTTTTAATATTTACTGATAGAAATAAAATGATCAAATGAGTAATGGGAAATATTTAATTAATTGCTATATGTGCAGAAATAAATCAAGAAAATTGAGGGTAAAAACACCCAGAATATAATAAGAATAACTATACTAATTTTTCCCATCATAACACGAAACTGTTTAAAAAACAAAATCAGCCTAATTGAACAGGATATATACCTTGGGCTGTCGTTCAAATTGCTCAGGCGATCACTGTAACTGAGGGGGTAGCGACCATCAGAAGCCATGAGCATAGAAGCAGCAGAGAGCCTCCGCTGCTGAAGGGCATTGATGCGAAGAAACTCATCAAAAGAAGTGTCATCTTTCACAGCCAAATCAGCAGAAGAACCATGCAGAAACTTGCGATTGTCGTAAACGGGAGGCCCCCAAACGCCGTCGTTACAATCAATGGTGAAAACCTCATCAGAAGAGCACCCCCGACTGTGATGCTGAAGCGTTAAGCGGGTTCCCTCAGTAGGTAGAAACCCGGGAGAATCGCAAGACTCGTTAGCAACCGGCAAGCGGCCAATGGGGTCGCCGCTGCTGCGAGAAAAAGGAGCCGAGGAACCCGGAAGTCCAGACCCGGGGCTCCTTGAGAAGACGGGGGAGCCGTTAGCCCAGGGAGATGACCGAATCTCGCTCTGGGGAATCGTGACCCTGAGGGGAGGCCGGTAAAAGGGGCCCAAACTCGGGGAGGAAGGAGTTGAAGCAGAAGACGAAGCGTTCGAAGAAAGTCCCAGGAAAGCTTTGGCTTCATCGATGATGGAAAGAAGGCGGGCGTCGGGGACATGAGCTAGCCTGATGACATTCTTGTCGCCATGCTCCTGAATCAGAATGAAACCCATTATTTTGGGGGCATTTTGAGGGTCGAAGGTTTGAATCCGGGAGAGGACTTTGTTGAGAGCTTCGGGAGTATCCATGGCTGGTGGAGCAGGGAGAAGAGAGTGGAAAGTAGTACTCCGTAGCAGGCAGACGCTCTTCTCGGGGTGGGGGTGGGGTATGTGGGGGGGAAGAGGTAGCGTTTTCCCAAGTACAAATGCAATGATGATTGATACAATTCGTATGGGGGTTTTCAAGTTTCGAGTGTTGACGGGGGAAAGGGACTCCTCTTCCTCTTAGTAGTGTGCGAGTAGGGCTGCGGGGCCCAATAGTCAAAACGTAACTGTTTGGCCACTTCATGTGAGAACTTTACGCGTGTTTGGAGAGGGGTTCACGCTTGTAGACACTTTTCAAACTTTTCTTCTTCCCATTTACATTTTGACTGCGTTGACCGCCACTATTCCCTTTTTTTTTTCTTTTTTTTTTGTTTTTTGATAATTCAGGTGTCGGAGCTTACGCTCTCATAATTCTGGAATCTATGAACTACCCTTCAAAGCCCCTAGACAGTTAAATCCGGATCTGATCACAGTCAGCCTCGTCAGTATTGGCTCCAAAGGACGAATCCAGCAGGACTTACATCACCTTTCAGGCTGCTCCTCCCATCACACGAACCCGCTACCTTCCCACCACTATTCCCTATTATGGGAGACTTTTTTTTGGCTACTTTACCGATAATTTTTTTTCATTAGGAAAATATATTTTAAATACGGAGTATAATTTTTGTAGATTCAGCCAATTCAAAAGGTGAATCTAAATTACACCAATTTTAGCATATTCCATCAATTCATGTGTTACTAAATGAGTTCTAAGTTTATAAATATGTACACATTGATTCATCAAAAGGTGTTTAGAGTTTGTTAATGAAATTAAACATCTATACAAAAATGTGACTAAGGTTATGATGAGTGATGAGCGTAAGCCAGGGTCTCTATAGTTTGACCGGCACGTAGAATAATAAAGTAAAAACTGTGTGGTAGAAATTTGTGCAGAGGAGAGAGAAATAACATGAGCCACAAATTGATTGATTAAAAGGGAAAGTGACAAAGTTTTTGGGACAACCAAAAAAGGAAAGTTGACAAAGTTATAAGGGAGGGAGTAATATACTCGTATGTCTTTATTTCTATAATTTAACCAAGCTTCAACTTTTTTTATGGAACATAATCATATTCTCGAGTTTTAGATGATATTGCCCAATCATTGTCTAGCCATTTCACACTGGCCCATAAAATCATTTTTTGAGAGAAATGGCAGTTAAGATGTTTTATTTGGACTCTAGTTTGCTGATCTGGTCTGGTCTTGTCTGGTATGAACTGGTTTGGTTTGGTCTGTTTTCTTTGTATTTTTATAACTATCCAAGTCTAGTCTGGTCTGAACTGGTCTGGGAGGAATTACAGTCCAAGTAAAAACATCCTTAATCTTCTTTGAAGCGGGCCCCATTGCTTAAATTCAATTCCAAAAATAAATTTGCCAAATATAGATATTCACGGTGATTGCTATAATTGTCTCTCGATTGAACGATCGAAAATTAGGTTGACCGAAAAGTGTGGACCCGTCCGCAAAGCCGCGTAAGGACGAAAGTTGGGTTCGATCGGTGAGTATAACAATCATAATAGACGATGCTTGATTTGAAATGGGTGATTAGTAATATTTTGGAGTAATTAATAATATGACTTTTAAGGGTCCCGAATGAGTCTGCTTCAGTTGAGTCAAATTTTGGAATTCTTAGCAGACAAATATCCTTGAAAGAAGGCACACTGATAAAAGTATATGGACTTGGATCCACGGTCTCGAGACTACCGGGCTTGGACAGTGGTCCCCACATGCCCCGTAGATATCTTTTATATTATTGTACACATAAGTTTGTTTATTTATAGCCATTGAGTTAGCTTTTCTATAGTTGGGTCTATTGCGCCCATATCAGCAGTCCGACCCACATTTCCTTATGTGTGGCTTGTACACTCTAAGATCATTCTTTCTCCAACTCTAATACATTTCTACTATTCATCTTCTTCTCCATCTCAACATCTCTCTAGAATAATATAGTTTGGGTCCAATCATTCATCATGCACTTTGTTAGTATGGGCAATACTTTTAATCACATGCACTTAGTATCGCAATGTCTGCAATGTAACTAGAAGCGGGTCTCAACCAGGCCCCCACAACAAACCCCTTCCAAGTGTAAGGCCCAAGGATACACTAAGTCATCACACTATATTAGTGTTGCTCGAATTCCACTTGCAACGTACATCCCCAACACCTTAAGGCCCAAAGTGATACTCATGTGTGCTATTTAGACCCATAACTTTTTCACAAGCGTTGACAACACACTTCCCCCCATTCTCATGCACCTTGAACTTTCCCGAACGTCATCATGTAACATTGTGCCCAAGTATATTTACTTTTAACAAATTATGTATTGAACCTTGATAAATGGTTAATGAATTTACATGACTGTAAATTTTTGTTATTACTTTTATGTGGATAGTAAAACGCGCGTAGGACCCACACCGCGAGCAGGGATTACTCGATATTTTTGGGCCACATATTATGTTCATCTTGGTCTAAACAATATTTTATATGATGATAGTTTCATGATGAGCCATAGGAACAACATAGGGTTGACTGATTGAACAAATAAGACCCATATACTAGTGTTGGTAAATTGCCGGATAACAACTTGTGATAAGTTATGAGGACCACTACATTAAAGTTGGGTAATGTATATTCATCACAGAGGCCCATAATAATTGGGAGGATAATATATATTTTGATTTACCCAGTACAATGAAATTTAATTAAAACAGTCCGCGGATACAAGCTTTGGAATCAAAAATACACTCTGAGACATAAAGGGATGACCTCCCACATGAGCAAGGGCAACCCCACGAAACATCATTTATTCCACATTTAGCTTCCGTCTCGCGAGTACGAGTGTACTGACCCCTTCGGGGGTCCTCACCTTGTATCGAGTGGTGTGATTCAAGGAAGACGTGAATCGGCTTTCCTTTCTTATTTTAAATAATAAACATTGCTCATGGACATTTTGGATTTGATACAAACTATCTTGGGCCTGCGAGCCCACGTGTTGCCGTATGTGGCGTAAGATTAGACATTAAATATTTCTGCTATTCGCTTGATGAAGTGTGGACCCGTCAGCAAAGCTGCGGAAGGACGAAAGTTGGGTTCGATTGGTGAATATAACAATCATAACAGACGATACTTGATTTGAATTGGGTGATTAGTAATATTTTGGAGTAATTAATGATATGACTTTTAAGGGTCCCGAGTGAGTCTACTTCAGTTGAGTCAAATTTTGGAGTTCTTAGGAGACAAATATCCTTGGAAGAAGGCACACTGATAAAAGTATATGGACTTGGATCCACAGTCTCAAGACTATTGGGTTTGGACAGTGGCCCCCACACGCCCAGTAGATATCTTTTATATTATTGTACACATAAGTTTGTTTATTTATAGCCATTAAATGAGCTTTTCTATAGGTGGACCTATTGAGCCCATATTAGGAGTCCGACCCACGTTTTCTTATGTGTAGCTTGTACACTTTAAAATCATTCCTTCTCCAACTCTAATACTACCTCCGTCCTTTAAAACTTTGCCAAAGTTGACCGGCACGGAGAATAATATAGTAAAAACTGTGTGGTTGAGGTTCGTGCAGAGGAAAGAGAAATAACATAAACCACAAAATAATTGATTAAAAAGGAAAGTGACAAAGTTTTGTGGAACGTCCCAAAAAGAAAAGATGACAAAGTTTTAAGGGACGAAGGGAGTACATTTCTACCATTCATCTTCTTCTCTGTCTCAACATCTCTCTAAAATAAAATAGTTTGGGTCCAATCATTCATTATGCACTTTGTTAGTATGAGCAGTACTTTTAATTAAATAGATTTCTTCCTGGTGTTATAATTACCCACACTTAGGATCGCAATGTCTGAAATGTAACCAAAAGCGGGTCTCAATCGGGCCCCACAATCAACCCCTTCCAAGTGTCAGACGCGAGGATCCACTAACTCATCACACTATATTAGTGTTGCTCTAATTCCACTTGTAACACCCCTGACATCTCAAGACCTGAAGTGATACTCATGTATGCTATTTAGATGCATAACTTTTTTCACAAGCCTTGACCACATTACGATATACACAAGCCTTAACAACTACTTGCATGGATCTTAAACTGGGCTGACCGTATGAGCTTACCCTGACAATTACGCAAAATTGCTCCACCAAAAGTCATTATCATTATCATTATCATTATCATTATTATTTTCATTATCATTATCATTGTCATTATCATTGTCATTATCATTGTTATTATTATTGTTATTATTGTTATCGTTATTACTGTTATTATTATTATTATCATCATCATCATCATCATTATTATTATTATTATTATTATTATTATTATTATTGTTGTTGTTGTTGTTGTCGTTGTTGTTGTTGTTGTTATAACAACCCATACTAAGAAGTCTTCCTATTTTAAATGTGTTTCTAGACATATTTGATTATTGGCAAATATGTCTTCAAGTTCCTTTATTTTATTGTAATTAGAAGTACTTACCGGAAACTCATCAGATAATGTGGTTCATCTGTTGTTTGAGAGCATTGATGAGATGGAGTAGGAACCCATTGATGTTTGTTGAGATGGATCCTTTAGATTATAGCTTTGACCACCTTTGACTTTTGGAAGAATTGACCAAATTTGCCTCCGTTTTTGCTTGACCGGTGATTAACAATGTTTTGCCGAAAACAAATGATATCTTGATGAGCATCACTGGTGTAGGCAAGAATTCGTGATGTTCGAGATTTGAAGGAGGCCCGATTCCTTTGATCTGATGTTCGAGATCTGAAAGAGACACCTTTTACTATTATTACTATTATTACTATTATTACTATTCTTATTATTATCACTATTATTACTATTACTACTATTACTACTATTGCTACTATTACTATTACTATTACTATATATTATTATTATTGTTGTTGTTGTTGTTATTGTTATTATTATTATTATTATTATTGTTATTATTATTTTTATTATTATTAATGTTATTAATGTTATTATTATTTTTATTTTATTATTATTATCATCAAAATTATGATTGTTATTTTCATCATCATTATTATTATCATTATTATCATTATCATTATTATGATTATCATTATAATTATCATTATAAATAATTATTATTATAATTATTATTATAATTATTCTTTTTATTATTATTATTATTTCTAATTTTATTACTACTATTCATACTACTACTACTATTACTACTATTATTACTACTATCTTCATCATTATTATCATTATCATCACCATCATCATGATCATTGTGATCATCATCATCGTCATCATCATCGTCATCATCAATGTCATTATCATCATCGTTGTCATCGTCATTATCGTCATCATCATCATCATCATCATTATTATATTATCACCTTGTTCTATTTATTTATTTAAACATTATGACTAATGGTCTTGGCAGGACTAGAACTTAGTAATGAAAAAGACTTTCATTTTGCTTGGAAAACTAGTTTAGAATTAATATAAATACATCCTCCTCCTCCATAATTTTAGACCACTTTTCTAGATTCATTTAGAAAGCAATCTGATTCGCTAGACACGAAACGAGCAATTTTAAGTCTAAAACAATCAGAATTAAAACACTATCTATAAAAATACTCCAAAAATCCAGACGTCCAAACCAAACATACTCGAACTAAAATAAACGAGTAGTACTTGTTGAGTTTAATCCAACACGATATAATAAACATAGATATAAATATGTATAAACTCTCTATTTTTACGTGGAAACCTGGAAAGGGAGAAAACCACGAGACTTTTTAAGCTGATGTCCAAGCCCACTCATTTTATTAATGCTCTTCTCACCATTAAAGGCTCCCATTAATGGAGTATTCAAGCTAACTATAGAGAGGTAGGAGGAAGAGAAGGATCCTTTATTAGGAGGGAAATCCTCCTATTTATAGAGGAAAGGTGGATGGGTACTTGTTGGGAATATTTTATGATGTTCAATCTAGTTAGTTATCTTTGTATTTGTGTAGTTATTAATTAAACGTGTAATACGGGCCACAAATGTGTATCAGCCCATGGGCTTCATTGTAACCCGTAAGTTAGCCAACTTCTCCTATAAAAGGAGGCTAACTTACGGGAACCCTAACGATCGATAGAGGCTTAGAGACGCAGAGGCGTAGAGATTAAAGATTAGGGTTGCCGCTGCTCTCCTTCTCCAGGGAGAGCAGCGGCCAGTTCATACGGTATACCAGATTCGGCTCTTATCTTGTCGATATCTTTCTATCTGCTTCTTTATCACTGCTATGGTTGTATGATTGTTAGTATTCTGGGATTAACATTTGGTATCAGAGCCGAGGCGTGAAACAGGTTGGATCTGTCTGCGATTTTTTTGGATCTCACGAAGAACTGCTATGTTTTTCTTCTGTTTTTCTATATATAGATATTTGCTCCTTTAATCTCGTTTGTGAACGAAATTTTGTAAAAATCATACTGTTGGACTCGCCTTTCAAAACCGATCCAGCAGCATACCTCTTTTTTCGTTTTCTGCAATTTTTATATTTCGAAGATCTCTACATTGAGATCTCGAAATCCTTATTTTTTCACTGCTGCAGAAACGTTTTTGGCTTGAAACTGATACGGGAGAATCTCGACTTGCAGGGCTATTCAGAACAGGTTTCAGATTTTCAAAAATCAATGTTTTCGTTTTGCAGGATCTCGACATTTAGAGACTCGATTTCCTCTTCTCGACTTTTGAGATCTCGAGATTTGCATCTCGACATCTTGATCTCGAGATTTGCATCTCGGCATCTTGATCTCGAGATTTGCATCTCGACATCTTGATCTCGAGATTTGCATCTCGACATCTTGATCTCGAGATTTGCATCTCGACATCTTGATCTCGAGATTTGCATCTCGACATCTTGATCTCGAGATTTGAATCTCGAAATCAAGAACTCGAGATTTGAATCTCGAAATCATGATCTCGAGATTTGAATCTCGAAATCAAGATCTCGAGATTTGAATCTCGACATCAAGATCTCGAGATTTGTAATCTCGAAATCAAGATCTAGAAGTTTTGGAATTTTGAGTTTTGGGATTTCGACATTTGGGATCTCGATGTTTTGGATCTCGACATTCTGAAGATTTCGAGATTTTCAAAATTTCTCGATGTTTTTGAATCTTTCAAAGTTTTCCGCGCCCTCACTCGCAGTCCTTGAGGGTCAAAATGTTAGTTTTCCGACAAACATTGTAAATCACCGATGTCCAGGTCAAAACTTAGGCAAATCTGTTCAAATTCTTTCAATGTCAACCCTGAGGTCAAAGCTTTTCTAAACTTCAATGTAAAGGTCTGAAAATCGTAGATAATTCAATCAACCTCGCGTCAACGGTCATCTTACAACAATCAACAATCAACCACTGAAGCCTCCTCTGACTCATCAACATTATGTGATCATCAAAATGCTGAAATTCTACATGATGAGCTCAGGGAAACCGTCATGTGTGGTACTTGTTCAGATTGCTCCACACACATGGCGGGTATGACAAGCTGTGAGCAATCAAACCTTGCACATTCTGAGGGGGGGTTTCAGTTTTCTCCTCCTGGCGCCTTACACCGACAAAGCAAGGAATCTCTCAACGGATGCAACATTCTAGGGGGAGTGTTCAAAGTAATCCTCCCCGGTGCCTAACAATGACAAAGCATACCGAGTGCTCCAGTTGAGGGGGAGTACAGAGAGAAAATGAAGAAAGTAATGAGAGAACATGTCCCTATGGCTTAGTAAACCCAACTAAGTCTACCCAAGGGACAAGGCCGAGCGTAAGTGCGTAAGTGAGCGAGTGAGTGAGTGAACATTATGAGCATTAGGAAGCAGAAGGCTCGAGTGAGAAGGAAACAATTATCAATGATGAGTCTGCTACCTCAATTGCCTGTTGTGAATTGACCATTTGCTCCTAGCCACTAAAATACTCTGGACTATCCCCATAGGTTCAGGACTGAATTTATTCAGATCCCGGGTAGAAGTCGCTGCATTTTGTCCAAACGGCGCATGCACAACCCTACCCTAGACCACTCACCTGTCTCCCAACAGACAGGTGTTTAATCATAGTTCACGGGGAACCGCATCTCTCATTACTGTCTCCTTCTGAGGCAAGTAATACTGACTACAGTGGCCTCAGCCCCATGCCACTGAACTTTCATTGATCACGTCGTGTCTAGTTACTCACTCCCAAATGTTTTGAAATTTTCTAGGACACAGACGCACTTTTAGAGTCAGTTGCAGGTCTTCATGACCCGCGAGAACTTCCATAGGGCTCATCTATTACAGATGTAGACCAATAATTGGAAGGAAGTCCTGCTGTTGCAACATAAGAATCACCAACATTTTCAGGCCATTGCTAAAGAGTTTATCTCTATAGTGATGATAACGGGCGTCTTCACGACCCCGGGGGGCTACGTTATCTTCTTTACATTCTGCTTGTTTTTTCCTGTTTTATTTCCGCAGAATAAAAGAATAAAGGCATGACGCCCCGAGTCATCGGATCGTCATGAGGGGGAGAGTGGTCCACATGTTGTTAACACTGAACAAATCATTTTGGGACACTTCACTCCTCCATCACAAAAATCAACAACTTCTCTGCTATCTCTACAACTCAAATCAAATGGTCAGCTACACTCACAAATCAACAATCATTATGTTCCGCTGTGCCACCGACAAGTTCTCCTCAAATGCATTCATTCCAAATAGTCAAAAAGACTACATTGTGGAGGAGACAGAGGTCAAATACTCGTGTCCTGAAGATGAATTCCATGGGCGTCTCCTGTTTCTCCAAAGAATATTCATTCTAGAGGCGTCACCGGACTTCATCCAAGCTGATCAAGAGCAACTTCTGGAAGGCAAGGACTACATGCAAGATACTGAAGGTCCCTCAACCCCCGGCATCAAAGATCAAATTGTCAAGAAGACATCAAAGGGGAGATTGCAAGGATTTCTTCAGATAGCCTTCCTCAGAAGTCAAGTTCAAAGACAAAGGAAGCTCAATAACAACAAAGACAAAGATATCTGCGCTGCAATGCTGATTCAACACGATTGATCACCAAGGGGGAGATTGTTGGGAATATTTTATGGTGTTCAATCTAGTTAGTTATCTTTGTATTTGTGTAGTTATTAATTAAACGTGTAATACGGGCCACAAATGTGTATCAGCCCATGGGCTTCCTTGTAACCCGTAAGTTAGCCAACTTCTCCTATAAAAGGAGGCTAACTTACGGGAACCCTAACGATCGATAGAGGCTTAGAGATGCAGAGGCGTAGAGATAGAAAGATTAGGGTTGCCGCTGCTCTCCTTCTCCAGGGAGAGCAGCGGCCAGTTCATACGGTATACCAGATTCGACTCTTATCTTGTCGATATCTTTCTATCTGCTTCTTTATCACTGCTATGGTTGTATGATTGTTAGTATTCTGGGATTAACAGTACTCCACCCTAATGGGCCAAATGGGCTGGTACGGGCCCGATAGGCCTAAACGGGCTGCACTGATCAGGCTCCGTGCTAAGTAATGTATTGGGTTCCTGAACAATGGTAAGCCGGGGTAATATCTCAACACAAGTCCCACAGTTTCTTGAGTAGTGAGCATGTGAATCTGCTCGAGAAAGAATACTCTTGCCCGCGCTCTTCCTTTCTCTTCCTTGGACCTGTGTCTTCGAACAATCCTACTACATGAGTGGGTGTCCGCCCCTCTGAATGTAATCTGTTGGTAAGGCGCTCCCCCTCCCGACTAGATCGGGCAAGGGACGCTCTTCCCCAGACACTCTTCCCCTGAATGTATCAGGCGGGAGTAAAGGACTCTGACTCGGCTTTCCAACCGAGAAGCTTAAAAGCCCCCACACATATAAAGGCGATGGCCCTGAGATATGATGTGCATAAGACGGTGGTCCCCATCCTGGATGGAATGTGCAAACCCGACCGTGAACTAGACACGATGGCGCTAAGGGACCGATCGTGATGCATAAGACAGTGTTCCTCATCCTAGAAGGAACGGGTGAGCTCGACCGTGAACTAGACACGACGGCGCTGAGGGATCGATCGTGCTGCATAAGACAGTGGTTCTCCATCCTCGAAGGGCATGGTCGAAACTGACCATGAACTGGGTACGATGGCGCTGAGGGGCCAATCATGCTGCATAAGACGGTGGTCCCCATCCTGGAAGGAATGGGTGAGTCCGACTGTGAACTAGACATGATGGTGCTGAGGGGCCGATCGTGCTGCATAAGACGGTGGTTCTCCATCCTTGAAGGGCATGGTCGAAACCGACCATGAACTCGATACGATGGCGTTGAGGGGCCGATCATACTGCATAAGACGGTGGCCGCCATCCTGGAAGGTATGGACGAGCCCGACCGTGAACTAGACACAATGGCGCTGAGGGGCCGATCGTGCTGCATAAGACGGTGATTCTCCATCCTCGAAGGGCATGGTTGAAACCGATCGTGAACTGGATATGATCCCTCCTGTGTGGTCTGAGAAGCCGGTCGTCTACTTTTCCTTGTACTTGTATGCTGAATTATGTGTATGCACTTCCCGATCGATAGAGCCGAAGAATAAAGGGGGTATTCTGTGTGTCAAGACTCTCTCTAATGCCTTCTCACCGGTTCGGCGATACTCTTGGTCTTACTTTATTTTTTTGTTGAATGCCTTCTTACCGGATCGACGGTACTCTTGATCTTATTTTCTTTTTTTGGTGAATGCCTTCTCGCCGGATCGACGGTACTCTTGGTCTTACTTTCTTTTTTTGTTGAATGCTATCTCGCCGGATCGGCGGTACTCTCTGTTTTTTTGTTTAACCACGTGGTCGCGGGTTCGTTTCCCACAGACGACGCTAGTGTTGAGTTTAATCCAACACGATATAATAAATATAGATAAAAATATGTATAAACTCTCTGTTTTTACGTGGAGACCCGGAAAGGGAGAAAACCACGAGACTTTTTAGGCTAATGTCTAAGCCCGCTCATTTTATTAATGCTCTTCTCACCATTACAAGCTCCTATTAATGGAGTATTCAAGCTAACTATAGAGAGGGAGGAGGAAGAGAAGGATCTTTTATTAGCAGGGAAATCCTCCTATTTATAGAGGAAAGGGGGAGAGGTACTCCACCCTAATGGGCCAAATGAGCCACGATGGGCCGAATGGACCGGTACAGGCCCAATAGGCCTAAACATGCCTCATTGATTGGGCTACGTGCTAAGTAATCTCTTGGGCTCCTGAACAGTGATAGGCCGGGGTAATATATCTCAACACTTCTAAATGAAAAATAAAATTGAAGTAAAACCTTTATACTTTATACGAGTACTTTATAGACCAACTCAATACTTAAGAATGGCAGATCATAATTAATTAATTGCATTATTTGAAAAGCATGAAATTGAATGCTCTAAAAAGTAAAGACAAACAAATAGCGAGGAAGTACTTCGCATGCAATAAAAAAAAAGAGAAAATGAATTGTCGCCTTCTCGCCTCAATTAAGGTCTTCCTGCGTTTTCTTTCTGCGAGAATGACTGCGTTAATTACTCGAGTTCTCAATTGATGATTTTCTAACACTACACGCTTAAGAGCCGTTTTCGGTCTAATGACTAGTCATCGTCGCCTACCAAGTAAAACTGCGTCGGATCTAATTAGTCAACTGCCGGAAGATGTAAAGCACAGAATTCTGGAGTGCTTAGACACTCGAGAAGCTGCAAGAACTGCTCTCCTCTCAACTCAATGGCATGATGTTTGGTTGCGGCATGGTCGTCTAGTCTTTGACTGGAAGTTAGGAGAGGACCAAGAATGCTCGATTTTAGTGAAAATGATAACTAGCGTTCTCTTGCTCCGTTCTGGACCGATTAAGAAATTCACGTCGAAGGTTCCGCTAGATGAACCTACTCCGCAGAAGCCCGATTTAGATCTGTGGTGCCTTTTTCTATCAATAAATGGTATCGAGAAACTTATACTCTCTATTGAGGTTCATGAATACACTGAAGATCAGTACACGCGGCCGTTATGCCTATTTTCCTGCCCCACAATTAAGCAACTGAAACTTGAATATGTGGATCTTTGTCTCCCTGCTAATGCTCGACCTAGTAATATATTTCCCAGTGTCACCTCTTTAACATTCACAAATACTAGGTTTCAGCGCAATACCAGTGGAATTCTCCTCAAGATTCCTAATCTTGAAGAGCTGGTATTTTATGGTTGTGATGACATGGATGATTTCCTGATCAGTGCTCCCAAACTTAAGAGCCTCACTTTCACTGAATGTTCTTTTGTGATTGAATGGAAATGGTTTGAGCTACACTTTCCCGTGATTAAGACTCTTCAATTTTCTACATATATGTTCGTGGTGAGAATCTGGCCTTTCATAAAGTGTTTCCTCTTCATAATGAATTGTGGGGATACATGATTTTTGCTCGTCCTGTTTGAGAGTTCTTGTCTCACTCAAGGTTAACTATTAGTTATGTTTTATCCTATTTTTACTCTTTAATTAGGAAGGTGGTGAAGTTAATAATGTGCATGAGAGGTTCCCAGCTGCAATAAACCTGCAAGTGATTCAGCTGGATGGTTTATGTTTTGCTTGCCAGATGTGCTTACCTCTTGTTACTCAATTTCTTAAAATATGTCCAAACCTATGCGAACTAGAATTAAAGATGGGATATCGGGTACTTATATCCAAAATTATCCTCTATGCTCTGTGATTAAGATCAGAATTACAAGATATTTATGTTCTAATATTTCTTTTACTTTGTTGTGTTGTAGTCACATTGGAAGGTTGGTGATCCAAGTATTTTGGAAAATCTAGACGATTGGTTTAATAACCAAGATCTGTGCAAGCTTAAAACAGTTAAGATGGAATCATTTACAGGATTACGACAGGAAATACTCTTCATCAAAACAATTCTTTCAAAGTCTCCCACACTAGAGGAAGTTCTTATTAATGAAGATAATCATGTCCATACCCCTGTCAACCCTATGACTCTCAAAATCACAAGGGAGATGATCAGATTCCCTCGCGCGTCTCCAGTAGCACAAGTAATCTTCTTGGACACCAAATAAAGCTATACTCGAGTGGCTGGTTTGTTCCTGGATTAGGCTCTTTGCAACAGTTTAGAAGGCGTAACTCCATGAGTTATGGTTGTGCATGTAAGAACCCAAAATTTTGATCACTTGTTTTGTAAAATATTTGGTTTGTATCTAATATGCTTCAATTTCATTTTGTGACTGAAGGTTTCTTCAATTTTCTTTTCATGGTTGCAACTTGAAATTTATGGGCTCAGAAAATTCGAGCAATTTTGAAGTAACGTGCTGAGGTTTATTGGTGTTTGCTTTGTACGACTGTTTGTTTCTGCTGATATATTTCTGAGACTAACTATCATCAAATTACACCCCGTTGAGTATTTCTTCATTACCTAGTATCTACTCGTATATGTTTTTACTTGGACTCTAATTTGCTAGTCTGATCTAGTCTGAACTGGTTGATCTAGTTTGGTCTTGTTTCTTTGTATTTTTATAACTATCCAAGTCTGGTCTGAACTGGTCTGGTCTGGGAGAAATTACATCCCTAGGACTGTTTACTTTTTTTCTCATTAAGTCCTGAATGTATTAACACGTTTGTCTGCATTAAGCTATCTGTCTGGATTAAGTTACACTGAGATAACAAGCTGTTTACTAAGTGTGTTGAATGAGAAGTCTGAATCATGTCTAATGACCAAATAATCCTCCTGTCTATAACAAGTGCTGAATGTATATTATCTATTTACTTTCTTTGTTCTGAAAGATAAAATTTATATACCAGAAAATAATAATACTATGAATTACTTAAATAAAAGAGTCATATTTCATGATAAAACAAAGTCGAGATACTTGCTAAAATTTGGATTTAGCAATTTGAGCACCAAAGTTTCTAAAATTTGAGCAAAAAATTGTTGAGAAATTTGCTCCTAGCAGAACCAAATCATAGCTCTTTTACAAAAATAATACCTGCTAATGTTTTTTCCATTCATATTACTTATTTAGTTCTAGATTAGGAAACCTATTTCTAACTTTCCAAATTTGCCCTTCAGGCCAAAAAATTTGCCACCGGGTTCTAAACCCTTAGGTTGCAAATGGATCTTCAAAAAGAAGATGAAAGTGGATGGAACTGTTGACAGGTTCAAGGCTCGGTTGGTCATTCAAGGTTTTAGAAAAAAACTCGAAATTGACTATTTTGATACGTATGCGCCGGTTGCTCGAATTACAACCATTAGGTTGTTAATTGCTTTGGCGGCTATACACAATCTGATTATACATCAGATGGATGTCAAGACGACATTTTTAAATGGTGATCTTGATGAGGAAGTTTACATGAAACAACGGGAAGGTTTTGTTATGCCGGGAAATGAGCATAAGGTTTGTAAACTTGTCAAATCATTGTATGGGCTGAAACAAGCACCCAAACAATGACATCAAAAGTTTGATGAAGTTATTTTGTCCAATGGTTTTAGTTTACACCAATTAGACAAATGTGTCTATAGCCGATTTGATGCCTTAGGGGCGGGTGTGATCATATGTCTTTATGTTGATGACATGCTGATTTTTGGAACTGACCAAAATCAGGTTGATGAAACCAAAAGGTTGTTATCAAGGTTTTCCATGAAGGACATGGGGGAGGCGGATGTGATCCTTGGTATAAGGATTAAACGGGTAAACAAAGGGACTGCTTTGACACAAGCTCATTATGTTGAGAATATTCTCAAAAGGTTTAATTATAGTGATTGTTCACCCATTGGTACTCCCATGGATCCTAGTGTGAAGTTGATGCCTAATAAAGGAAAGGCGGTATCAAAACTTGAGTATTCTCAAGCCTTTGGTAGTCTGATGTATGCCATGAAAAGCATTCGGCCGGATATTGCTTATGTCGTGGGAAGGTTGAGCCGGTTTACTAGTAATCCTAGTACTCAACATTAGCACACAATGAAGAGAGTGTTCAAGTATTTAAAGGGAACCATGGATTATGGTTTGTGTTACTTTGAGTATCCTTCGGTTTTAGAGGGATATTCGGATGCAAGTTGAATATCCAATGTAGAGGACCATTCTTCTACAAGTGGTTGTGTATTCTTGCTTGGGGGATGTGCCATTTCTTGGGCATCCAAGAAGCAAACTTGTATCACAAGTTCAACTATGGAATCTGAGTTTGTTGCGTTGGCTACCGCCAGTAAAGAGGCGGAGTGATTAAGAAATTTAATTTTGAGATTCCATTGTGGGGGAAGCCGATTGCACCTATTTCTATCCATTGTGATAGTGCTGCCACTTTGGCTAAGGCGTATAGTCATGTTTATAATGGCAAGTCTAGACACTTAGGTGTTAGACATAGTATGATTAGAAAACTAATCATGAATGGTGTAATTTCGGTGGAATTTTAAGATCGCAACATAACTTGGCGGACCACTTGACCAAAAGTTTGGCCCGGGACTTAGTGCACAAGTCTGTTAAAGGGATGGGTTTAAAGTCCATTTAATCCTTAATGGTGAGACACCCAATTCCCCTCTAATACAACGTTAGAGGCTGAATTCAATGCGGAAATCTCACACTTAATGGATTGGAACACACAATGAAAATCATGCCAAGGTGTGTGTTCGGACCTGTAGTAGGGAGGCTGAATTTATTTCTTAATAATTCCTTTGATAAAGTGTAAGCAGGTACACGAGTAAAGTGATTACCTATATGATCGTGAAGTGTAGCAGCACTTCAAAAAGCTTGGGACTTGGCTTTTATACGATCATGAATGGGATTAGGACACACAGCTTTATAATTATTTCAAGTTTGTATTCTAGTGGAGTATAGAAACTTGTATGTATTTTATCTTGAGGTATTCAAATGGGTTGAAGGGTTCAATACGTAGGACACCCCGATTCTCGAATAATTATTTATGTGCAAGTTTTGGTTTGTAAATTTTGTTATGTTATTTCATGGGTTACACTAAAATGGGGGAGGATTGTTGGTGATTTTTGTATCACCGGCCGTTTTGTGTAATTGGAAATGATATGAGTGCCAATGGGAATTAGAACTATGATCTAATACAAGTTAGTAGGTGTGGAGTGCACATTTTGTATAAGAACTAGTTTAATTCCAAAGTGTCTACGTTAGTGGAACTCGAGGTAGAACTCGAGGTATAACTTTCAGTAGACCAGCTCTGTGGTTCTAGACCGAGTTCTAGAACGGTTAGGCAGTTTCCAGCAGTTTCCCAAAAAACTGCTGCAGTTATTCTTAAATGTGTTGCAACTGCCTAGGACGGTGAATATGGATATATATCATCACCATATTTCGTACAGAGGAGTAGGAGAAAACATATACAACATATCTTCATTACTTTGGCACTCAAATTAAAGATAACAATCTATATACTTGACTAGTTTGGCTCTAGTTCTTGTGTCTAAGTTCTAGAGTGTCCTTAAGGATTATCCTAGATTGAATTTCTTGTAACTCAGGCATAGGGGAGAAATATCAATTCAGAAAGTGAACTTACATGATCCTTAAGCAATCCAAGTACTCGATTATCACCCCCTACGTGATATACTCCAACATAGCAATCCAACTTTCTTTTTTGGGACATCCCATTTACTGATTTATGTTTTCTTTTTACACAATTCCTTTTACATTAAATGTCCTAATTACCCTTGATCATCTACCCACTTTTTATATTTGAGTGGATAACATTAATTTCCCCCAAAAGTCAAAGGGCATCCAAGTCATTTGTTCTTTTATTAATTGAGCTCCTAAAACACCGTGCCAAAAACAAACGGCAAGATTCAACCGGGACAGAGGGAGTATATATGTTTTATTTTCAGAATATGACTCATTTACTCTTATTTGGACCTTCTTTTATTGATAGTACTAAATAAGTCATTTTTTGAAATAAAGTATATTTAATTTTACATCTGTTTTGAACTTTGTCCCTAATTTACATCTGTTTTGAATTATTTCTTTAAAAGGTAACAATGGGAGTACATAAGAGAAAAAGAAAAAGAAAAAACAAATACTACGTACTAGTTTCATCACAAGTTATAAGCCAGAGCAGCACTTAAGAAGAAGAACACATGACATGGAAAAGACAATATGGCCGCGGCGGATTTTACAACAGAGTCGCGGGCAGAGATGGGACTCGAATTTGCAGCCGCCGGCGTGGCAATACTTGGACCTGGGCAGAAGGTGATAAGATAGTTGTTGTTAGGCCCTGAAGGGCAAGTGAATGTACTGCTGCTATCATCATACGCATAGCTATAAGCTTGAGGGCACGATTGCTTGAAATATACAGCGTACGCCGACGCCTGGCAAGTCGCCGCCGTCGCATAAGCCCCCGTGCAACAGAACTGCGGCTGATTGAATGCCACGCACGCGCTCTTGCAGCCCACCGTCACGCCGGAGGCATCCTTCAATGCCAACGCCGGCTGGCAACCCGCGTTCACGTTTCCTTGGCAGACAACCGGCATGCAGGTAGCCGAGGCGGCGATACCCACCGGCTCCACGGTTACCGGGAGGTTGAACCCGTCCACGAGACTTACGTCGTAAAAGTCTTGCGCGTTGTACCCGTCGAATGTGAACTCGACTAGACTGGCCGGAGGGATGGCGCCGGCTCCGTTGCAGGTGACTGCGCCGGAGGCACAGTCGGCGGTCTGGCAAGCGAATGAACCTGTGGGACCGGCGGCGCATGAAGTTCTGGCCCAGAAACGACCTGACCAATGAGGGGGTATCTGAATAGGTGCCGACGATGCGCCCGCTGCTAATTCAAAACCGGTATTAGGTAACGGTGGGATGCCGGCGCCGGTTAGGGTCGCCGGCCATATGGTGTATGGGCAATTGTTTTTTACTGTGATCATGGCCGGCCGAACGTCTGAAATTTTAAAAAAAATTACATATTTATGAGGATTAGAGTAATAATAGAATGATTATTGTAGCTTATATTCAATTTTTAAATCTAAGTTACCATGACATTGCGTTGTAGTAACTATTAGTTATATTTGTGAAAATGATTATATTTTAGTAATTGTTTTGGAAAAACTCGAAATTTAAAACCCCCAAACATAACAACAACAACAATAATAATACAGAATATAATACGGAGTACGTACTACTAACAAAAGTAATTAATGCATAACTATGAGATTATGAGATTATACTGTAATAACTATTAGTCACATGTTTGTAAGTAAGTTTCATTTTACTAATATTTAAAAAAAACTCATAATAATAACAACAAGAAGAAAATCAGCAGCAATTTTAGTATAAAATTATTTATAGTCCCTTAAATTAGAGTATGTTTGTGCATATTATTATTGATTATATATTGACTTAATTGGAGATATGATCATGTCCTCTAATTAAAAAATCGCCGGTAAATAAAAAGTAGTTCAATGACATCCTCCAAAATATTAGATCTTAATGTAAGATCTAAACCAAAAATTGCCAAAATAGAAGATTTTTAATGTAAGTAAATTTGTTAGTTATGTGATAGTATTTGCAATTAAGGTGAGTTGCACTAAACGAATTTCCTTAAAAACATAAAAGATATAAATAATGACCGGATACAATGGATAAATCGGATGATTGTAGTTGGTAAATTCAATGGTACCGTCAAGGTATATATCCATATGGATCAAACAAAATACTACCTCTGTTCCTATATAAAAGTATCCATTCATTTTACACACATCTTAAGAAAATGGGTTTGGTTGATACTGTTTGGCACTGTTTGGACACTGTTCGGCACTGTTTGGCATTGTTCGACACTGTTTTGCACTGTTTTGTTTGCCAAAAAAGGAAAGGGAACTTTTATTTAGGGACGGCCTGAAAAGGAAACATATGCTTTTATTTAGGGACGAAGGGAGTATTGCACTTGAATTAAAAGAAAATTAAAAGTGATATAATTACTTGGACCAATCAAATGAGTGATAGATACGATATCTCGTTTTTCTAAATAAGTACAAAAGTTCTCACCACTAATATAATGTTATAAGTGCAAATTAAAGTCTATAAGTATGTATTCTATAAGTCTATAATTCAAAATTAAAACATTCAATTCATAACATTAAAAAATTCAAAATTAAAACATTCAAGTTTATAAGTGTATTCCCTAAGTACACCATATTTTTGTGATAATCTTATTTTGAAATATACTAACATTTTTAGTCCTATTTAAGGTAATTTCTCTTATAGCTAGTGATGGAAAAGCAGAATGTTATTGTTGTGTCCTTGCAGTTTACGGCAATTTACACCATGAGGATGGTGCGCCCGATCCCAAAACGACGCAACATCCATTATTTTTTAGGGAAAAAACCTAAATAATACTAAAACACATGAGTTTTCTCAAAATATGACTCCATATGTTTTTTTATCTTCCGTATGACTACACAGCTATGATTCCGGCGGTTATGCGCATGCAGTTATTAGTCCTACGGTTACAAACTACTCATACATTAGGAAAAATTAGCAAGTAGTCATAGATTGGTCATGACACTAAGTTTTAGTGATACGAGGGATAAATTTCTCTATTTTTTATTTGTTTTATTGTTAAAAATTATAATAACTTTTTTATTTGATATCCGATTTTTATAAATTTTATATCAATTTTTTTTTATTTTTCATGATCTATCAAATGAGACCAATATTGCTTGTGTAATTTTAACACATTATTTTGAAGTTATATTTGATAAAATATCATGAAGTTACATCTTCTTCTGCATGAGTTACATCTTATTGAACGCGAGTTACATCTTAATATACGCGAGTGACATCTTAATGTATGTGAGTTACACCATGAAATAAACCCCTGCTACATCTTTCATTTTTATCATTTGAAAAATAGTGTATGAATATGAAATACAATATACTTATTTTATGTGGATTAATAAAATTTTGTATTAAATTGGCAAAGAAAAAAAATAATTCAGTTATAATTGAATTAGTTCAAGATAAAGCTAAGATATGTAAAAAAATCACACATAATTAGATATAACTCACGCATAATTACATGTAACTCGCGCATAAAAGTATGTAACTCGTGTATAACAAGATGTAACTCACACATAACAAGATGTAACTCACACATAATTACATGTAACTTGCACATAAAAGTATGTAACTCGTGTATAGCAAGATGTAACTCACACATAATAACTTGTAATTGGAGTATAAGATGATGCAACTTCGTATATTATCAAATGTAACTCCAAGCTAGAAGCAAAATAAACAAACTCAATATCTTAAAAACCTCTAAAAACATATATAAAAGTGATAAAAAATATATATTATAGAAAAAGTGTGCATATAAATATATATTACAGAAAAATGTATGAATGTAAAAAATTAAAATTACATAAGCAATATTGGTCTCATTTGAAAGATCATGAAAAATAAAAATTTTTGATATAAATTTTATAAAAATCGGATCAAAAATAAAAAAATTATTAACAATTTTAAGAAAAGGAAAAATAAAAAATAACAAAGGGTGCATGGTGCTCACCATGCACCGGTTCCAAGGTATAAGCACTGACAGTTTACTTATCCTTTGGGGCGGATTAATTTTCACTCAGTGCATAACTATAGTGTTTATAGTAAAACTGAGTTAGAAACTGTTGACATGTCACTCTCTTATTGGTTAACAAATATTCTAGTATCACTACTATTAAAACATTTAATTAGTTCCACATAAAAAGGAAATGGAGAAAAAGTATGAGAAAAAAATGTAAGGAAAAACGTTGGAGAAAAAAGTGCTAAAAATTATACACAGACTTCACAAATTAAAATAAAAAACATTCAATAAATGCGTAGGAGAAAAGACCCTTCAATATATTTAATATGTAGGAGAAAAAAAATCTTTAATACATTAAAACATTTAATAAATGTGAAAGGGCTAACTTGGCAAAAAAAAATTGGAAGGGCTAATGGGAAAGATTTGAGAAAATGTAGGAGAAAAAACGTAAAAACATACTACCTCCGTTCTTAAATAAATGCAACACTTTGACTTTTACACTATTCACATGTTCTACTTTGACTACGTTTTATTTATTAATGTAATAATATTATTTTATGGAAAAAATATTGTTAAACTTGTCTCATTGTAAATTTTCATAATCTAATTTTTTTAATTTTTTACTAATACAAAATCATTTATATTAATGGTCAAAGTTGTGTCTCGGCAAGTGTGAAATGTTGACCGTTGCATTTATTTAAGAACGGAGGAAGTATCTTTAATACCAATCATATTAAATTATTAATGAGATATAATTTTCAGAATAAATGCAATATCAATAATTCAATTTCCAAAGAAATCTTACACACCAAATTCTTCTATAAATATTGAGACTCTAATACATATGATAGGACATTAAGTATACATAATTACTGTTACACAATTGAAAGAGGTTCTAATTCAGAACTAAATACATATAAACCGGACTCTAATCGTGTAACAACATTATTATACATTTGAATGAGACTATGATACACGTGACTATCTAAACAACGTAAAACGCACACCCTCCCCCCATTACTTCCGATTAACCACTTCTTTTCATCCTTCATATATCATCAAATTAACCCTATAAATAATTTACTACTATTACAACAATTAGCATATAAACCACAACATAACCACGGAATTCATATACTCCCAAGAAATGACAATTCCTCACCCATCTTTTATAGTGCAATATGATTGCATTGGGAATATCTCAAACAAAAATAACATTGATCTTTGCGTGTAAGGTTGGTTACTCATCGGGATAACATCCGCCAGCCTAATCTAATTCAACTTATTTGATATGAGCTAATTTCAAGTGACGAAAAGGTATACTTAAGTTTAGCAAATCTATAAATGCTTGAGTAATGTTTACATAAATCTTATAAAAATATCATTTATTTAATTTAGCTTTCAATAAATTATCTATTTTTTATTAGAAGAATGGAATTGCCTTTCGAAGAAATTGCCTTTATGGGAGTAATCTCCCTTTTAGACGTTTTTCATATAAAAAAAATTAAGCACAAGAAAAAGACAATGCTAGAAGTAATTATTATCTCAGAAACTTAAAAATATCTAATTAAAACTGAAATAAATCGAATGAAATTTTATATTGAATAAACCTATCTTATAATTAGTTGAATGTAAGGGCCGTAAATTGTACTATTTGGCTATAATATAAGCAATAGTTGTTGGCAACAAAGTTATTTTGTGAATTTTTTTACAAATTAGCAATAAGATAAATCTTCTCATATTGTTAAATTTAAGAATTTTTTCATTTTGTTCTTTATACATTTTAACTCATATTTTCGATCGGGTGCATTATATACAATGCACTATACCACCCAATTCTTTTAACGTCTCATTCCAAAAAAACATTTAATGCAAACATTATTATAACATCAAAGAAATGAATGTTGGAAGCAATATATATGGCTTCTGTTTGAGAATTTCAGAAAATTCAAAATGTTTATCATTCAAGGGAGTCCCAAATCAAGCTTATTAATAGTCACGAAATTGATCCATCTGGGATGAAGTGTCAATGAGTTACAACTATTTTTTAGACTCTTGACAAAACGTTAAGAGGTATATGCTCAATAGTAAATTCAAAGAATGAAGGGTATGCTAAATGATCCCTAAAGGGTATGCTAAATGTTGCTTTTGGAGAAGATTTTCGGCGGACACTACATGTAATCCCTAAAGGGTATGCTAAATGATCCTTACCACATTAGTATTTTCATTTTCCTCTACTTTGATTACTTTGCATACTATGAACGTAACTTTTTCAACTAATAATAATATGCTCATAAAAAGAAATAATAACAATAATAATAAGTCTAAAACCAAAGGAATTAAATAATAATAAAAAACATATACACATCCGTTCTTTAAAATTATATTTCTCATTTCCCAATGAAATATTAGTACACACATTCTTTTTCAGCATAAAATATGTTATTAACAAGTTTTATAAATAATTCACCGTCTCTATTGATATTCTCTATTTTAATTCATATCATCGTGAAACTGCCGGGGCATGACGCCCCGGGTGTTACACTAGTTTTCAATATATGTAGCATAGTCGAGTCATACGACTGTAGCCACTACATGAATATGCATATGTATAGTAGCATTTTTAATCTCCTCATTACGTTACAAAACACCATATAATTTTTAAGATTACTGATTACATTTTATGGAACTAGTACATTTAATTAGTTGATTAGTGTCTCATTTACTTGTTTTACTTTTTTTGAATTTTTCCAAAATAAGTGTCACATTTTCTTTTCTAGAAAGAATACGTGGTTTACAACATTTCTTCTTATTATACTCAAATGTCAACCATAATTTTTATTTTTTCAATCATTTTATTTAACAATTGTGCCAAATCAAAGTGAACACATAATAAAATGGGATGGAAGTAAATATCATGTATAAATGTCTTTGAATAATACTTCATTATATATATTTTGTACCCATAAATATCAATCGATCATGCATGAATCATGTATGCGTCATGTATTAGTCATGCTCATGATCAAGTAATATACTTATTTGGTGTTGGAATACTCATTCAGACCTTAGCAGCTTAAATAGGAATGAAACTACTTATAACTTCTATGTTAAATGATACTGCAATAATGAAAGTTTCAAAAGTTTGACGCTCAAGTTAAAAACGAGTGTACGTGTATGAAGTAAATATCTCAACATTGTATGCAACTTTGGTAGCATATGCTAAATATGCTAAATATTGCAATAAATGCCAAAAATGTCACAATATATCAAATGTAGCATTTTTAGTATGTTGCATTCGACTGTTGTTACAATAGATGTTATATAGTACGAAGTATCAATTAAGAGATGTATACTAATATAAACTTTTGTCATACAAACACGCATAATTTATCATATAATATATGTGGATGGAAATTTTATAGTTTACAAAACAAATATTTCATTTCTTTTTTGCAAGAGAGAGAATTAACTTTCATTAATCAATCATTGTCAAGAATACATGAAATAAAAGACGTTGATCAACAAACCAATAATGCGAATCAGACATGGAACAAGCTGCTTTAGCGATGATATGAGCTAACTTGTTCGATGACCGCCTAAAAAAATATAATCCATATGTGTGAATGATATATACAATTTCATAGTTCCTTCTTATACACAACCCTCACAACCGTTGGAATATTTTGAAGATAATTCACAGTTTTTGTGGCATTAAGTGGGAATTAAAACAAAATCAAGGTTTAAAAGAGCGTTTATGAACGTAACACAGAAGTAATTAATTACCACAAAGAAATGTGCCGGCAAAGAATAGGAAGAGCAGCAATGGAGCATCCATGGAAAGTAATCCACAATAACTATGACGAATGATTATCGCACAAATTCTATATTGTTCAGAAACTTCTGATTCTAAGAAGTGGAAACAGCCTTATTTAAGAACACATGTATGCAATTGGTTATTATGAAGCTTGGAAGAAAGCTAAATGATTGATGGAAGAATCTTAATTTGGAAGTATCTTTAATCTCCAAACTATACTACAGGAATATCTTCCACTTGAGTTTATTAATTAATTCTTCCCAAAATTTTTGGATGGTAGTTCTTTCCATTTATGATTACTTCCTCAAACAACCAAATTAGCTTCTTAATTTTTTTCAACAATTTGGAGTCAACAATATTGTATTATTGGGATATTTTTAATTGGATTAAAGTTTTATGATTAAAGTCTAATGTGATCTGATCTAATTTATTTATGTTTGATCATCCAATTTAGTATGAATATATGTTGTTCTTCGTGAATATTTTATTTTTCTTCTCCAATAAGTCTCTGTACATTTACTTTTTTAATTTGTATGGACGTATACGGAGTAGTTTATAAAAAGGCCCTATTGGTACGTATTCTCTAACTTTCTCTCATTCTCAAAAAGTTCTCATTTATAATGCTTCTTTCTCATATACTCCCTCCTTCTAACTTTCTTTTTTCAAAAGACCCAAATTAGAAGTTATCACTTTGCATATTTTTATTCAAATGTTATCCTTATACTTTTATTTTATTTACCCATCTTACACCCACTTCGTTTTTAGCACTCATGGAAAAAATGAGTATGTGCCTTTCTCATTCGGAAATCAGTAAAATTGGCGATTAACTTTATGTTGGAAAATCGAAAAAGTATCAAATTAGAATGTTTTTATTTGATTGTTTTCGGTCACCTCACAGATCATGTCATATGAGACAAGATTTAAACATACTAAATCAGATCAAACCATGTTTAAATAGATAAGATTAGACCATATCAGATATGGATGGACTCGGGTCGGGTGGCCCGACCCGGAACCGGCCCGGGACCGGTACTGTTCTGGCCCGGCCCGGTGGCCCGGTCAGTGACCGGTCCGGGTAGGCCCGGCCCGTGGGTTTTCCGGTCCGGGCTCGGGTCACCCAAAACAAGGCCCGACCCGGACGGGCCAAAAACTATTTTTTTTTCAATTTTTTTTTAAATTTTCGGGTTGGGCTGGGTATTTTGGACCATTTGGGGTAGTTTGGGGGGTGGGAGGGGGGTTAATTAGGAAGAGGAAAACAAAAAAAAAATATATAATGGGCCCGGCCCGGCCCGGACCCGGTGGTTACCCGGGCCGGTCCCGGGTCCACCATTTCTGACCCGCCGGCCCGCCCGGGCCTAGGCCCGACCCGGACCCGGCCCGGACCCGAGTCCATCCATAATATCAGATATTGATAGTTATAAAACACAATATACTTATATACCAGACATGTACAAGACCAAACCTGACCAATTCAGATCAGACCAAACAAGAATTAAACAGATGAGATAAGATCGTACGAGTCCAGAAAATTGAAGTCCAATTAAAAATAGGGAGAACTATCAAATAAGCCCTCGAACTTTCATAAAAAGTGCAAATAAGCCCTTTTCAAGAGGCTTTGTTCGCCTGTCGCCATTTGGGGCGGTTTCCAGTGGAATTTTTTGATGATATTTTTTGAGCATTTTCTTCATTAAGTCTAGTTTACTCATACCAAACTTCAGCTAAAAATTCAATCGGGAAGACAGTTAAATGAATTTTTGAATATAACTGCGCAGTTAGACAGCGTAGTATATTTCAGAAAATCATTTGAATACCTTCTTGGTTGCATTTTTAGCTGAAATTTGGTATGTGGAAACAAGACGTCATGAAAAATATGCTTAAAAAATTTAATCAAAAAATTCCACCAGAAATCGCCCCAAATGGCGACAGCCGGACAAAACCTCTTGAAAAAGGGCTTATTTGCACTTTTTATGAAAGTTTGAGGGCTTATTTGATAGTTCTCCCTTAAAAATATTCTCAATCCTCAAATTTTTTCTTTTGTTTTATGGTTTCCACACCTATTTAGTTTTATTATTATTAAAATATATTTTGGGAATGAACATGTTGTAAACTTGTATAGTTGAATTGTATTAAGCCGCAATATTCTGTACGTGTATATGTGAATTATTTTTAAATGTGGATACATAAAATATAGAAAAAGAACTTTGAAACAATAGAAGATTTTTTTTATTGGAAAATTTATGGTGCACTCACATTTCAGCATGTTTCCGTGCATTCCACACGTGGCACCATCTTATCGGTAACTTAATCACATTTTATTAAAAAGATGCATTTATTGCAAGTAGGTCCTTCCCTAACCCAACCAATTTTATCCCTTTAGGAGTTTATTACGGAGGAAATTACCAAAATACGGGAGAATCCCGTCTGACAGCCCAAAATGCGGGAGTTCCATTTAGGTTACCAAATTACGTTAGTCGGAATTGGAGAATCCGGCTAGAGGAGGGCTTCAGAATTAGGGTTGAATATCTAGTCGGAATTGGTGAATCCGACTAGAGAAAATCCCCAAAAAAATTAAATACACCCTGTCGGGAGTGGGTAATTCGACTGGAGGTTTTGTGATTTTTTTTTCAATGCACGTTCTTATTTATTTGTTTTACGTTCTTATTGATCTATTTTACCAAATAAAAAAAAATAAACCCAATCGGAACCGGGGAATCCGACAGGGTTTTTGATATTTTATTGGATGCATACGTGCTCGATTGTTATTCATTTGTTTTACCAACAATCTCGTCGGGATTGGTGAATCCGACTCGTTTTTATAATTGTCAAATATTTTACGTGTTTAATTTGTGACCTAGCTTTTTACCAAAATCCAACCACACCAACTCCTATAAAATCCGTTGATTTGTTCTCCAAATTTTCAAGCACACTCCAAAAATACATCTCTCTCTAACTATATTCATTATATTTTCTATTTAGCCACTCTCTTCTCATATAAAAATATCTACCGAGGGCAATACTGTTGTTATGGTTCATTGGAATGGCTCTACATCTCAAAAAGATGATGAAATAGAGAGTCCTCCATACCTCCTAGAGCGGTACTATTCATTAGTGGAGGAGATGATTATACTAGTATACATGAGAATGTTCTAAATCATGTTAGAGGCGACGGATTTTCCGAAATTAAATTAATTTACGGAAAATTGCCAAAATATAAAAATTCGGTATATGTTGCTTCTAGATTATGGCCCATTCACGATGAGCAGACATGACGACATTTTCTCCAGATCGCTACAAAAGAGTACGAGGAATTGCACATTTACGTGGAAGCTTCTGCGACCCCGCTACAAAATTTGACGTTCCATGGAACTCCCGGAGAGGAAGGCCCATCATCAGTATATGGTCGGAGGAACAACCGCCAAACGTTTCAGAACTACGAATCGCCCGATATGTATTATTCAAGTTAATTTAGTAATTTGTAACTTTTTTAATTTAGATTGTTAAATTGGAATTTTATTAGAATTAAATTTGGCTATAATTGCTCATTGTATAATCAATAATTACATATCATAGGCTTATCATAAATATTATAACATAATGAGTATATATCACTAATATTAGTAATATATGTATTACTAAGCGTAATATATGTACTAAGCTGATCCTACCTGACAGTACAGACGAAGAAGTGACCAAACACACCAGGACCCTAATATGGCAATTGCTTGGAGGGTCCCCAAGTCATTTAAGGGATCCCCAAGACACTGCATACGCTTGTACCGGGATAACCTAGACCGCATGAGTGAGAGTCAGGTAGTACTTGAAATTTTTACTTCAACCGTACTATTCAATTTTCAATACACATTGTTTTATAGTTCTTAAATTGCAAATTAAACTTTTTACAGTTTGATTTCACTCCATACGCGTCCGAGGAACTCCCACAAATCATCCTTAATGACGCTCCGCTTTGGTCGGCTAGGGTCATGCTCACAATGTGCCCACAACAGGCTACATCCCGACGGCACACGATTGGGGTATTGTGGTAAGTTTTTGAATACATACCATATTCATTAACATATATCGTGTCATATTATTTACAGGTGTTACATTTTTATGCAGAAGCAAGGCTTTTACGATGTTAGTTAGCTCTTAGCCAACAACGTGAGTGCTGAGGACTGTCAAAAATGACTACGGCGGATGGCCCTGGACGTAGGTGATGAAAAGATGCTCCGTCACGACATATTCCATTATGAAGATGAAGATGAAAGTGGAAGTGACGAAGAGGATGATGCAGATGAACATGAAGGTGGGGGTGAGCACTCACAATCGCCCCCTCAATTTTCAACACGTGAGGGTGTCTCATTTGATCAACCACCCCCTCAATTCTCAACGCATCAAGGTGTCTCATTTGATCAACCACCGCCGTATTATGATTCTTATCAGTACTCCACACAAGCGGTTGATTATGTTGATTCATTTCTGGATTCGTCGTCGTTTTACTATGGAGACACAATGGGGCCTTGGAACACTAGCGGTGGGGACGGAGCAGGGCCGAGCACGCAACGTTAGATGTAGTATCATTAAACTTATATTATTGTATGTACTATCTATTTATTAATAAATTACATTGAAACCTACATTTGTTTTGTTCACTTTCATTAAATTTACAAATCGCATTTAAAACAAATTCAAATTTGTATCTCATTTTATGAATTTTATTCACAATACAAATGGATTTAAAAAAATAAAAATTTAAAATTAAAACTTTAGGCCAATTTAAAAATTAAATTGGCGACTAATTAAAAAAAGAGAAATTCGGCCAATTTAAAAATTTAAACATGAATGAAATTGGCCAATTTAGTTTAAAACTTTAGTTGGAAATTAAAAACTTTAATTTAAAAAATAATAAAAACTTCCTAGTCGGAAGTGGTAGATCCGACATGAGAGAATTTAAAAGTTTAGTTTTAAAAAACTTTGAAAATGAAAAGCGGCCAAAAATTAAAAAAAAAAAGAAAAACCCCGTCGGAATTGGCTAATCCGACTGGATGGAGGAAATTGTTTTTCGAAACCCTAATCCCTGGTCGGAAGTTGCAGTTCCGACTCCCATATTACGTTTTTTGGTAAAACACCCTTTATTACGTTTGTGAGTTAGGGCAAACAAAAGCGGGGCGAGAGACGGACCTTTGCTTCTAGGAGGCGAAGAAATTAGGGAAACCAGGCTCACAGAAATGAAAGTTCATAAGGTCGCATATATTTGCCATTTGCGGTAACGGCTCAATCCAAGCAGCAACACGGGTGTCAAGTAGGCCTGTCAATGGGTCGGGTCCGGGTTGGAACATAGTGTTCCAGAATCGGACCCGCTAAGTTAATAATGGACCCGGACCCAACCCGTTTACTCGGGTTTGAAAATTTGGACTCGGATCCAGACCCAACGGGTCTCGGAATCGGGTCGGTTAGACTCGACCGCCAAGTACGGTACGCACGTACACTATTTAGACTTTGTGAAAATAACCAGACATGTATGTGAAATATAAAACAAAGTGTACAAATTTAAAAGTAAAATATATCTTCACCGACCAGCAGGCACCACTTCTATTGTATTTGAAAATAACAAGACCCACCGGCAGGCACCACTTCCATTGGGGGCCTCGTTTTTTAATAAAAAACCAATTACTATATATATATATATATATACATATATATATGTTGGGATATTGACCTAGAGGCCCAATACCCAGATCGGGAAGGCCCAAGATATCCGGCCCAAGTAACAGGCCCATCACTCCATGATGAAAAGATCCAGTAAGGAGGCATACCGAACGAGGTTCGGCCCAAATAAAGGTTGGCCCAGTAAGAAGACATACCGAACGAGGTTCGGGCTATATATCATACTTGGGCCAATTTGACAGCATCTTCAGTACAGCCCAACATCCCGTTCGAGCAACGGCCAACCAGCAAGTGGCCAGGTGCAGTTAATGTCAGACTATGACATCAGCAAGTGGAAGCATGGATGACCAAGTCGGTGGAACAACGGCCAATCAACAAGAGGCAGCCCATGCTCTCCATTAGTATAAATAGAAGGTTTCAAGTCATTGTAAGGGTTAACATTTCAATACTCAAGCTCTAGAATAGCATCATTTGCTCTTATTTCTTGTATTAAAGCATAGTTTCCGACTTACCGATCGGGAAATCCCTTGTAATCAGATTGGTTAATTAATACAAGTGGGCTTTCGAGTTTTAGTTAGTTCAGATCTTATATTTTCTTATACACTTTGATTCTGGGCCATTCCTGATATATCCAAAGTTCGTGTTGGGCTTTCGGATCTGCGGGACTTGCCCTCAACATTGGCGCCGTCTGTGGGAAACTTGCAAAAAGTTTCACTTTCTAAACATCCAAAAAACCTCTATTTTTTCAAAAATGGTCAGAATCAATTCCTATCATACAAACGACGGTTCACACCGTCACGGGAGGAGTCACACCCCGGGGAGTCAAAACCCCCAGGGACAATCCAGTCGAGGATCGTATCCTCTTTTTAATGGGGATTTTGTGATTCCCGAATCTCTGAGAAGAAATCCCCAGGCCATGCGTGACATGGCCCAATTCATGCAGCACATGGCGAACGAAGAGGAAGGATGTTCCAGCTTTACAGGAGAAACTCCACGCGCGGAAACGACCACAGCGTCATCCCGTTCGCATACCCACCGGGATAATCGACGTAGCGCCCCACCAACGGCGCATCCCAGTCCCAGTGACCGAACCCCGGTCAGGTCGCAAGCTAGAGGACCAACTCTCGTCGGTCATCACTCCCAGTATGCCGACCGGGAGAATACTAGGGCCCCTCAGCGGCATTGGGACCGGGACTGTACGGATATGAGGGTTCCACCAACGCCCCCTTTGACGGCCCAGGAGGAAGAGATGGCCGAGATGAGGAGGCAAATGAATGAAATGCGGGACCAGATGAACAGGGTACCTGTACAACCTGCGCCAGTTCAGCTGGGAATTACTTCCCCGTTTACTAGGGAGCTCATGTACGCGGATATCCAAGGGGGTGCCAAGCCCCCGACCGGCCAAATTTACGATGGGGTGGGAGATCCCCACGTACATCTGAGGAGTTACCAAGGGGGGCTTATGCTGCTAGGAGCACCCGAGGCCGCCATTTGCCGTTTGTTTTTCAGCACGCTCAGGGGTCTGCCCAGGAATGGTTCGGGACACTACAGCCCGGGTCAATCAATAGCTTTGTCGAGTTATCAGCGTTATTCTTGGCTCAATTTGCTTCCAGTGCCAATCCCAAGCGGCACTTCAGCTATTTGACCAGCGTGAAGCAAAACGCCAAGGAGACCCTCAACCAATTCCCGAAAAGGTGGAGGGATGAAACTTTAACAGTGGGAAGCATGACGGATGATACCGCCATTACCCTGTTCACGAATGCTCTCCGAACGGGGGAGTTGTACAAAGAATTGAAGAAGAATCCGGGTACGGCGTACACCGAGGTGTTAGATAGGGCTCGCAAGCATGCCGCCCTAGAAGAGGAGATAATGATCAGGGATAAGGTCATTACGCCTGCTGCCCCGATCAGACTGGCCGATCGGCTGGGTCCTAGCCCAGCGGCCACTTTACCTCCCAAACAAGGGAGATTTACACCCCTGGTCCTATCAATAGCGACCATCTATCAGCACGAGAGGGACAATATTCCCATCTCGACTGATTCTGGACAGTTCATGGGAACGGATGACAATGCTTTCTGTAAGTATCACAACAAAAAGGGTCATGCCACCAATGCCTGCAGGGCCCTGCAAACAGCAATTGAGGATCTGATCCGAAGGGGCCATCTGGGCAAATATGTGAACAAAGATCCGAATGCAATGGGCACGTTAAAACCGGCCAGGAAACCTAATAGCTGGCGCCGGGATGCTCAACGTGACACCCAGCCTCAAAATGATGTGTATGTTCCTCCCAGGGATGAGCCAGAGGGCTCGGGAGGCCCTGGAAAGAAGCCTCGAATGGAGGTCAAGGTCATATTTGGGGGCGGGGAGACCGGAGATTCGAACGCCGAACGGAAAAGGTTCGAGCGAAGTCTTTATGTGGGATCCGTCTCCGCTCCCCCCCAGAAGAAAGGAAGGACAGACCCGATCACGTTCGGGCCAGCTGATTTACCCAATTCGCCAAGCCCCCACAGGGATGAACTAGTGGTAAGCATGTGTATTGACAATGCTTTGATCCGCCGAGTACTGGTTGATACTGGGAGCAGTGTGAATGTATTGTATCTACAATCATTCGAGAAAATGGGTCTACAAAGGAGCCAACTGACCCACCTGCGGACTCCACTGGCGAGTTTTACCGGTAACTGCATCGAGGCGGAAGGGACCATCCGATTAATGGTTGAAATTGGGGATGAAACCCACAGAGCGTCACTCCGAATGACGTTCGTGGTGGTAGATATAAAGTGCGCCCACAATGCCATATTGGGCCGACCTGGATTGGAAGATCTGGAGGCAATAGCCTCTATCCGCCACTCATGCATCAAATTCCCTATAGACACTGGGGTAGGGGTGGCCAGAACTGACCCAACAACAGCCCGGACATGTTATCGGGAGGCCCTGAAACAGATGAACACTCGTGGGATGCGGATGAATACAATTGAGGTGGAAACCCACCGAACGGAGTTCGAGGCACACCCGGAGCCCGCCACCCTTCTTGAACAAATCGACCTCGACTTCCCCCCGAACCGTAAGGTTGCTATCGGGGTAGATCTGGAGGCTGATATCCGGGATGGCGTGATTGCCGTCCTCAAAACGTTTCAGGTGCTATTTGCCCCGGGGCCAGAAGATATGCCCGGCATTGATCCAGAAATAATATGTCACAAACTTGTCGTTCGGTCTGATGCAAAACCGGTCCAACAGAAGAAACGGTATCAAGCAACCGAACGGCGGGAATTCACAAAGAAGGAAGTGGCCACTTTGCTAAGTATAAAGCACATCCGTCCGGTAATCCACGTAGAATGGCTATCCAATGTGGTTCTAGCCCCAAAACAATCTACCTGGAGAATGTGCGTGGATTACTCTGATCTGAATAAAGCGTGCCCCATGGATCCCTACCCGGTGCCGAGGATCGATCTGCTAGTGGATGAGACTGCCGGGTGTGAGTTACTGAGCTTCATGGATGCTTTCCGGGGTTATCATCAGATATTCATGCACCCGGCCGATGCAGAGAAAACGGCGTTCGTTACTTCGGATGGCGTGTTTTGCTACATCGTCATGCCATTCGGATTAAAGAACGCGATGGCAACCTTCCAAAGGATGATCGGGATGCTGTTCAAAGATGTGCTGGGTGTCACAATGGAAGCCTACGTTGATGACATCCTGATCAAAAGCAAAAAGAAGGAAAACCATGTCCTGGACATAGAAAAGGTGTTCGGGATAATGCAAAAGTCGAATATGAGGCTGAATCCCAAGAAATGTGCGTTTGCTGTAAGAGGAGGCAAATTTCTGGGGTACATGATGAGCGAGAAGGGGATTGAGCCCAATCCAGAAAAAGTAAAGGCAATTGTGGACATGGAGGCTCCGAGAAATCTCAAGGAAGTGCAGAGATTAACCGGTCGGCTAGCAGCCCTGAGCAGATTCCTATCCAAACTGGCCGATCGAGCTATCCCGTTCTTCCAGATCATGAAGAAAGCCAACCCTTTCGAGTGGACGACCGAATGCCAAACGGCCTTTGAGGATTTCAAGACATATCTGTCTTCCCCCCTGGTCTTGACAAAACCCGAACCAGGGGAACATCTGTATATGTACCTTGCTGTAGCTGACTTGGCCGTAAGCACAGTACTGTTGAAAGAAGAAGATGGCGTTCAATGGCCAATCTATTTTGTGAGCAAGGCGTTGAACGGCCCGGAAACCAGGTACACCTTGCTAGAGAAGAATGTACTAGCCCTGATAGCTGCCATTAAACGTCTGGCCCCGTATTTCCAGACCCACCCGGTAACTGTATATACTACCCAGCCATTAGCCACCATCTTGAGAAATCCTATGGCAAGTGGGCGCATTACCAAGTGGAGTCTCCTGATCGGGCAATATGAGGTAGATTTCAAACCCCGGCCTACTATCAAAGGGCAAGCCCTGGCAGATTTCATTGCAGAATGTACCGCCCGGCCCTCAGAAAAAGATTCAGAGAACAACGGGCTGGATAACTGGTGGGAAATGTATGTGGATGGAGCATCTAGTGCCAAAGGTTGTGGAGCTGGAGCTGTGATCACACCACCCGAGGGGTTCAAAGCATATTATTCCATTCATTTTGATTTCAAGGTGACCAATAATGAGGCTGAATATGAGGCTCTCATTGCTGGTTTAAAGTATGCAAGGGCCCTGGGCGCCGATCGGTTAAAAGTCCGATCGGACAGTCAATTGGTGGTACATCAAGTGAACGGCACGGCTGAGGCCAAAGAAGAAAGGATGAAGGCCTACAAGGAAATGGTCGAGGAGCAGATACGAAAATTTGAACAGGTGGTGCTCGACCAGATATCCAGAATCGAAAATACTGAAGCAGATATCCTGTCCAAATTAGAGCATGCAGCGTTCGACGATCGGGCACAGGAGATCCCGTTTCATATCCAACGTTTTGCCCATCGGGAAACATTGGCAACCCCAGCAATCATGGTGCTCCAGATCGAGGCCATATCTTATGCCATCCCGAGCTGGGTCGTGGATATGACCAACTACCTAAAAGACGGAACCCTCCCACAAGATAAAAATCATGCTTATCAAATAAAATGCATCCAGAGGAGGGCTTCCATGTTCGAATTGGTGGACGGGCAGTTGTACAAAAAGACATTTGGGGGGCCGTATCTGAAATGCCTCCCACCCGATCTAGCGGCAGCTGTAATGGAAGAGATTCATGAAGGTATCTGTTCCAGCCACCAAGGGCCCAAGACACTGGCCAGAAAAATCATCCTACAAGGGTATTATTGGCCAACTATCCAACAGGACTGCTTCGCGCATACTAGGAAATGTAAGGTATGCCAATTATACGCACCGGTTCCCGGACGGCCTGCCACTTTCTACACTCCAATGACGGTGGCCCTTCCATTTGCAAGATGGGGAATAGACCTGTTAGGTCCTCTATCTACTGCACCCGGAAACAACAAGTACATCATTGTGGGGATAGATTACTTCACCAAATGGGTAGAGGCCGAGCCACTGGCCAGCATCACAGATGTTAAATGCCAGAAGTTTGTCTGGAAAAATATCATTTGCCGGTTCGGAATCCCTGAACAGATTGTAACTGACAATGGAAGGCAGTTCGTGAGCTGGAATTTTGAGAACTACCTGGTCAAATGGGGGATCAAGCATTCCAGAGCGTCCGTCGCATACCCTCAGGCAAATGGCCAGGTAGAAAATATGAACCGAACCATCATGGATGGCATGAAGAAGAAGCTGGAAGAATACTCCTCATCGTGGCCTGATCAGTTGAATTACATTCTGTGGACTTACAGGACCACACCCCGAACGGCCACGGGAGAGACTCCATTTGCCCTTGCCTATGGTTTTCAAGCCAAAGTACCAACGGAGATCCTAGTTCCCACACACCGAACGGTGCATTACAGCCCAGAACAGAATGAAGATAACTTACGGGCCGAGTTGCATTTCATAGAAGAAAGAAGGGATCTGGCAGCGGCACGAATGGAAGAGTATCACAGAGCCACAAGAAGATACTTTGATAAGCAAGTTAAAGTTCGTTCAATCGAGGTAGGGGACCTGGTGCTAAGAAAGAGAGAGAAAAGCAAACCGCTCGAAGGGGGCAAAATGGCACAAAATTGGGAAGGCCCCTACCAAGTATGTAAGAAGTATGCTTCAGGAACGTTTGGCCTACAAAATACCGAAGGCCGACCAGCAGGAACTTGGAATGTGGAGCATCTGAGGAGATTTTATCAGTAAAAACGGCTGTTGCCACCTCTAAAAAAAATAGAGAGGGAGACATAACTTCCACACAAACTCGGCCCATGGTTAACTCGATCATTCCGGATAACCGAATGACGAACAAGTTAACAACATGGAAGGAAAATCAATTCTCAGTTTAGAGAGTTTTTGACCCTAGAATTATGAAAGAATAAAGGGATAAAAAACGGCTTGAAGAATTGAGGCTCAGAAAATCGGTGCCCGTGGTTAACTTAATCATTCCGGATGACCGAATGACGAACGGGTTAATTCCATGGAAGGAAAATCAATTCTCAGTTTAGAGAGTTTTTGACCCTAGATTTATGTAAGAATAAAGGGATCAAAAACGGCTTGAAGAATCGAGGCTCAGAAAATCGGTGCCCGTGGTTAACTCAATCATTCCGGATGACCGAATGACGAACGAGTTAACAGCATGGAAGGAAAGTCATTCTCAGCCAACGGGTGGGAGTTTGACGCTCAGATAGTCTCACCTCAGCGGTTAATATGAGAATCGATTCTGGAAAACCGAATGACGAACATATTAGCAGTTTGGAGGGAGCCATTATTTCAGCAAGAGTTTTGACCCTGTAATTACGCATTGATGAAGGGATCAAAATGGCCTGGAGTTCGAAGGACAGTGATTCTCACCTCAGCTTGTTAACACGTAGAATCATTCTGGATGACCGAATGACGAACGGGTTAACAGCTTGGAGGGAGCTGAGTCGTCAACTTAGCCAAAGTCGACCCTGTAATTACGTACGGGCAAAGGGATCAAAACGGCTTGGAGATGGTGTCAAGACTGTAAGATATGGATTAACCGAGCGACGTTCGGATAAGGTACGGATTGTCGCCCGGGGAATCGGAACTATGGTTTTGAAAAATCTCGCCTCAGTCATAAAACTTGACTTGGAAGCTAGTCGCCCTTTTAGCTATAAGTAAGAAATGACCCAACTTCGGTGATCTTGCTTACAGTTCGAAAAGGGTTACCTCAGACCCCTAATATGGATGATACGAGCCAGAGAAAACAGTTCGGAATGCATCGGAATTATGGGTTTGGAAGGGAGAGAGCCTCACCTCAGCTTGTTAACGCATGAAATCATTCTGGATGACCGAATGACGAACGAGTTAGCAGTTTGGAGGGAGCCCCTATCCCAGTCGAGAGTTTGACCCTGTGGTCACGATCAAAACGGCTTGGAGGAATTCACCTCAGCTAAGAGTTTTGAACCCGTGCGTCACGAACAGGAAAAGGGATCAAAACGGGTTCGGGAAAGGTGTCAGAACAATTGTGAAGAGAGTCTCACCTCAGCTTGTTAACAAGCGAAATCATTCCGGATGACCGAATGTCGAACGTGTTAACAGTTTGGAGGGAGCCCCTATCCCAGCTGAGAGTTTGACCCTGTGGTCACGATCAAAACGGCTTGGAGGAATTCACCTCAGCTAAGAGTTTTGAACCCATGCGTCACGAACAGGAAAAGGGATCAAAACGGGTTCGGGAAAGGTGTCAGATATAAAGATACATGAGCCGAGAAAGGTTCAGCCACATCGAAAAGATTATCAACAAAAAATAAAAGGAAGAATAGAAAAAAGACAACAGATAAAGGAAGGAAGTCCAGTTTATTCTTCGGCGTTACTAGCCGGAATGTACAAAAAGAATGAGTAAGCAAAAAATTATAGCAAAGCTACACTACTGGAGGATTGGCGTTCGGGGAGGATGTAGGCTGAGAGATCCCTGCCTGCACTGCATCGTCAGGCGCTGCTTTGGATCTTTTCTCCATGACGCGATCGTACGTATTCCCGAACAGATCATCGAAGCCTAATTCATCAGGATCGAACGGCTTGGGGAAACGCTCTAAGATCAGTTCAAGATTCCTGTCCAGAAGCAGGTCCTGACTTTGCTTTACGGTTATCTCGGTCAGGACATCCAAGAAAGATTTCCCTTCCGGCGTGCTGTCCAGGAGGTCGATCCCAGCCTTGATAGGATCTGAGCTCTCACGCAAAAATTGGCCAAAGTGAGGACCTAGGAATTGCCGGGCCGTGTTCTCCAGAGCGACGTTCAGCGCTTTGCCCCGTTGAAAATCCACTACCGATTGCTGAGCAATCTGAGAAGTATTGACCGTGTAGGGTTCGGGCAGATGATCTCCAACAGCCTTATCAAATTTAATGCCAGCAGATTCAGCAGCCCACACCTTGGCCCGGAGTTCTTTGAGCTCCCGGTCGCGACGACGGGACATCTCCTGGACGAACTGAGCGGGCAGTACAGCAACCCGGCGTAAGAACTCCACTATGAATGAATGGAGAGGGAATCGAAGTCCAGCAGTCAGAGCATCGAGGTGCACTAGCACGTGCCCCGGTCTGTGCCTCATAGGGTGCCGAATGAATCCGGCATAGTATTCTCTTGGTGGGGGCAACAACTGGCTAAGTTGCCGTTCAACATCTTCTGGGAGACGTTGTTTGTGTTTGCGTATGCGATTGAAGTGTAGGGCAATGCGGGGTGGCCGCTCGGGCATCCCCTTATTGTAAACCTGGAGGTCATCTCCGGACAGACATCCATCCTCTGTGGCTGTTCGATATGTTTGCTGGCCTGAGGATTGGCGGGTTTAGGTGTTTGGGACGAAGAGCCTTCGGCCTGATTACCAGCGGATGTTTTGCTTTTGCGGATCAAAGGCATCTCTTCAGATTCTGAGCTAGAGGAGTAGTACATAAAAACGCTGGAGGAACTCTGGGAATTCTAGAGAGAGAAGGCTTGAGAGTATGCAAGGGAAATCTAGAGAGAGAAAGCTCGAAAGAAAAATGAGAAAACAACAGGAGAAATTAGGGGAAGCACCTCTCTATAAATAGGGAAAGTGCCGCACAAATCCCTAATCCATGAGCAACACGTGGCATTGGGTGGTTACGATTAATCCGGGGCATTTATGATTCATTTTTGTGCGCGTACCCCGAACAGGCTTACAGAGAATTAGCAAAGATCACAGGGACTTACTGTTTAGAGAAATGCTAAGTCCTAAATGTCAACCTGAAGCCCGAACGGCCAACTTATGGAGAGGCCCAGGTGTAAAGAATACCGAGAAAACGGCTAAGTCCTAAATATTGGTTTGAAGCCCGAACGGCTATCAATGTTATGGAGAAGCCCAGGTGCAAAGAAAACCAAGAAAACTACCAAGTCCTAAAAGTTGACCTGAAGCCCGACCGGTTATCAACATCAGAAAAACTATCCTAAGGATTGGTCTGCAGCCCGACCGGCTATTAACGTTATAAGAGATTATCTGAAGCAAGAATGTGCTAAGTCCTAGAATTTGGTATGAAGCCCGAACGGCTGAGTATCAGAGAGAGGGTTTTTCCTTAAATAAATCATAACTTTCTAATGCCCGAACGGCGATCAACAGCGTTAAGAGTGTTTGAGCAAGAAATAAGTTAGGAAATTGGTCAAGTCCTACAAAACAGGCCGAATCCCGAATGACGAGTAAATCATGCATTAAAGACAGAAAAGACAGTACGCAAAGTTTCAGGCAAAAAGGGGATATATATTCATCGGTGCTACTGACCGGGAAATACAAGCTACTTGGAAAAAAGAAAATTACAACAAGAATTACAAAAGTACATATGAATTATTGATCGGGGGCCATGTCATCTCCCTCTTTGTCCTCATCCTCATCATCATCAGACAGGGGTTCAGGCTCTTTACCCGCAGCCCGATCGGCTTCCCTCTGCTGAGCTCGCAAGAATTTCTCAAAATGAGTCTGGATAATGTCATCAGTGGGGAGATCAGAAGCCTGAACCGGCCTCCCCAGATGATTTTGAAGCTGATTGACGAAGGGACGCAGCAAGACCTGGCCAATTTTGCCATAAAGGTCTGAGACAATGGAGTCATTCCATTTTTTGGCCTCGGGGTCCTTATCTAAGAGGGCCACCCCTGCCGATAGCCGACCAGCGCCTTTGGGGAAACCCTTCAAGTACGCCCCAAAGGCGAACGGGATTTGGGCCCTTGCATGATCATCCTTGATGGCGGAGAATTCAGCAGAGGATTTAAACGTGTCCCGGACGGCGGACAGATCCACATTCACTTCATAGGGACCGTCCGGGATGCTGGATGGCATTTCCTCAAATCTAACCTGTACGGCCTCAGCGGCAAGGACCTTCGCTTGGGAAGCTGCGAGTTGGACCCGAAGGGTACCGAGTTCAGCATCCAGCCTCTGCTTTTCCTCCGCAAAGGCTTTCCGTTCGACCTCCAGAGAGGCGATGGCAGCAGCAGCATGTTGCTCAGCAGAAGACTGGGCGACAATCAGTTCCCGCTCCTTGGCCAGGCGGGCCTCCCGCATCTGAAGGGTGTAAAAGCCCATCTACAGAATACCGTTCGAGAGTTAGTACTAATTACGGAGAATAAAATAAAGACAAAGCGCAAAAGACAACGTACCTTCAGAGCAGTCAGAGCCAAACATTCCTCAGATTGCTCGACCGGCAACTGAGGAAGGGAAAAGTTGTTGAACCAAGAAGAGGTTGACCAGATCTGGCTCGCGGTAGAGCCGACCCTCTCTAATACCTCATGGACAGGGTCAGATAGGGAGATCCGCTCGACCTGACCCGTAATATGGTCGGTGTGAGTCTCGCCAGCATTCGAGGGTTCCCCCCGAACGGAGTCGAAATGCTGGGAAAATTGGTGCAGTTGATCAGAGCCGAACCGCTCGTCGATCAGCATGGCCTCTAATTGGTCCTGGTGGACCTGCTGTATTGGCTGAGGCTCTGGAAGCGGTTCAGAAGGGGCAGCCTCCTAAGCAGGAATAATGGAGGGAGTAGGTTGTGGATTCTTCCATTTTCCGGCCCCACCGGCTGCGATGACTCTGCTATCATCCATAGGAAGATCTGGGTTTGGTGCTGAAAAAAGACAAAGAACAATGTTAGTATCGAGCGGCCCTAGCGTGTGAGAAACAAGAAAAAAGAATAAAAGAACGTTTCTCGCACGGGAAGGACCGCCCGGACCACGGCACTTGGTTTATCAAAACAAGTAAACCCAAGAGAACGGGCAGTACCTATCCCGGCTGTTATAAGTCGTTCGGGGGTCAGATAATTCATGATGTCCATGCATTTATCCTTCTCCACAGCAAGCACGTCCTTGTAGATTTCTTCAGTGAGGACAAGATCAGGGGTTTTGCGGGGAAAGGCATTCCATTTGCGGGGAATCAGACCGTCCGGGATGGACACGAAGAAAAACCGGTCTTTCCACCCTTTGATCGAAGTTGGGTTTCCTTTGAACAGGATGTGTCCCGTTCGGGCACTAGTGGCCAGATAGCCATGGGTTTGTTGGGGGGCTACTTTGAAGAATTGGTGGAAGAGTTCTAGGGTTGGTCGGGCGCCGGCATCTTTGCAACGACAAATGAAACCCGCCATTGCTCGATAAGAGTTCGGCATAATCTGGGCCGGTACAACTTCGTAGAAGTTGAAGAAAGAAATGAAAAAGGGGTGTAGCGGGAATCTAAGGCCGGCCCTAATTGAATCAAAGTGGACTATGGTCATTCCGGGCCTATGACGCATTGGGTGAAGCCCGGCTTGCAAACGGAAATCCACCGGGTCAGGGATAAGGGCCGGAATTTCGGCCCTATTGTGAGAGGTCAATTTTTGCCTCCTCTCCCTGATCAATTTTAGGTCAAGAGTATGGCGAGGAACATCGTTGGGACGCCCGGCCGCCATGGAGGCTATTTCGTCATCGGATTTGGTGTCATCGGAATCCTCACTGGAGGAAGAAGAAGTGCTAGGGAGGTCCTCCGCCTCAGCCCTGGTATTCGTCGCCGTCTCAGTAGAAACACCGGCAAACGGAACTGGGATGGCATCTACAATGGCGGTGTCACGGTCATCTCCATGAGAGGCCATCTCCGAATCAAAGGAATGCTCTTTGGGACTCATCTCGATCGAAGACAGAAATGAAGATAGGGAATCCAAAGTTGGGAAATTACCTGAGCAAAGGAAGCAGGGGGAAATTTGCAGAGGAAACAACGAAGGCCAAGGAATTGCAGAGTCGAAACCCGGAATTGAGAAGTTAAGGGCTAATTTATAGCCTTGAAACCGCCGTGTCGAGAACCAATCAGAGAGCGACACATCACTAGGAGCATTTAAGCTAAACACGCGTCTAATGAAAAGACTAAACGACGGTTATCATGATGAATATGGGGAAATGAAGCGGCAGCCGTCAAATCGCAGCATGGGGAACTGATTACTTCTGTACCCCGATCTCCATTCGGGGTATTATAACATTGATATACTTCCTAATGCACTCACTTCGTTCGAGACATCGGAAGTGGGGGACTTGTGTTGGGATATTGACCTAGAGGCCCAATACCCAGATCGGGAAGGCCCAAGATATCCGACCCAAGTAACAGGCCCATCACTCCATGATGAAAAGATCCAGTAAGGAGGCATACCGAACGAGGTTCGGCCCAAATAAAGGTTGGCCCAGTAAGAAGACATACCGAACGAGGTTCGGGCTATATATCATACTTGAGCCAATTTGACAGCATCTTCAGTACAGCCCAACATCCCGTTCGAGCAACGGCCAACCACCACTTACCCACTCGGTCAGCATCATCCTCGACTACGCCGAGGAGCATGACCTCATTGAGCGAGATCCTCGGCCGGCAAAGGAAATCTACGCCATCCATCAGGGCGGCACCTACTGCCGTTATCACCGGAACACCTCCCACAACACAGACGATTTTGTCACTCTGAAGAGGCATATCGAGAAGCTTATTCGTCAGGGGGAACTCTCCCAATTTGTTAAAGGTGGCCCGCGCAAAAATACGTGGGTAAACACCGGCAAACATGGGGGCGAACCCTCTACGAAGAAGCGTGAGATCGGCAGGCTCAGCGATGACGACGAGGACTTCGAAGAGCCCCCCTCAAAGAAGAACCACATCAATCTCATTGTGGGAGGTAACACCGGGGGGATTCGGCCACCCAGAGGAAAAAATGGGCTCAGTCCCTTTACATCGAAGAGGTATCCCACGCTCCCCCCAGCCGAAGAAGCAACGGGCGGAGGCGATCACCTTCACCGACAAGGATCTGCCTCCTGGGCCCGCATCACACAGGGACGCCCTCGTCATTCGGTGCGAAATAGGTGATTCCATCATCCATCGCACCTACATTGACACGGGGAGCTCCGTCAACGTCATGTACCTTGACACATTCAGGCAGCTAAAGTTGAACAGGACGCTGCTCAAGCCGATACGAACACTGTTGACCGGTTTCACCGGGGACTCTATCGACGCCGAGGGCACGATAGTCCTCCCCGTGGAGGTCGGTGACGGCTCCCATCGCATCAAGATCGACATGGAATTCATGGTGGTCAACCTCGAGTGTGCCCACAATTTGATATGGGGGCGGCCAGCACTGGAGGATTTGGAAGCCATCATCTCCATGAAACATCTATGCATGAAGTTCCCCACTAGTGGCGGTATCGGCTACGCCCGAGGGAACCAGATGATAGCCCGGGCGTGCTACCTGAAACTGACCAAGCCGGCAGCCAGCGCCGGGCAGAGAATTGACACCATCACTGCTGCCATCTCCAAGGATGAAGAAAGGCTGCACGCTGAGCCAGCCGAGGAGGTCGAGAAGGTCCCCCTGGACATCTCCTGGCCGGAGCGGGTCCTGAAAATCGGGAAACAACTCCCACAGGATCAATGCGAAGGCATCCTCAGTGTCTTGCGGTCATATGCCATCATTTTTGCGTGGGGACCGGACGACATGCTTGGCATCAGCCGAAAAGTGATCACTCACCGGCTGTCAGTCGATCCCACCTCCACGCCTATCAAGCAAAAGCGGCGCTACCTCTCGGCTGACAAACGAGACTTTGTCAAAGGGGAAGTTACCATGCTTCTCTCCATCAACCACATTAATGAGGTGAAGTACCCCACCTGGTTGGCCAACGTCGTCCTCGCACAGAAGCCGCCGACGTTCAGAATGTGTGTTGATTACACTGACCTGAACAAGGCGTGCCCCATGGACCCCTTCCCTCTCCCCAACATTGATCAACTTGTGGACGAGATGGCGGGATGCGAGTTGATGTCATTTCTTGACGCCTTCAGGGGGTACCACCAGATATTGATGCATGAAGAGGACGCCGAGAAGACGGCCTTCATGACCCCGGAGGGAGTTTTCTGCTACCTCGTAATGGCCTTTGGGCTCAAGAACTCAGGCGCCACATACACCAGAATGGTAGCCAAAGTCTTCAGAGCAGTCCTCGGCCAGACGATGGAGGCGTATGTCGACGACATGATCGTCAAGAGCAGGCAATCCGCCAGCCACGCCGACGACCTCCAGGAAATTTTTGAGATAATGAAGAAGTTCCAGCTCCGCCTAAATCCGAAGAAGTGCACCTTCGGCGTCCAAGGGGGCAAGTTCCTCGGTTATATGGTCAGCCGAAGGGGCATTGAGATCAACCCGGAGAAGATACAGGCTATTGTCGCTATTGTCGACATGGAGCCACCACGAAATGTGAAGGAGGTACAATGGCTGACGGGACGCCTTGCGGCCCTGAACCGTTTCCTCTCAAAATCGGCTGAAAGGTCTCTCCCTTTCTTTTAGATCATGCGCAAAGCAAATAGCTTCAGATGCACGACGGAGTGCCAGCAAGCATTTGAGGAACTGAAGCGGTACTTGTCGTCCCCGCCCGTGCTTTCCAAGCCTAGAGTCGGTGATACCCTTTTCCTGTACTTGGGGGTGAGCATGTCGACCGTCAGCTCCATGCTCATCCGCGAGGACGAGGGGGTACAGAAGGCAATTTTCTACACAAGCAAGACGTTATGGGAGGCCGAGCTCAGGTACTCTCCCATTGAGAAGACGGTACCGGCCATCGTCCATACAGTGAAGAAACTAGGGCACTACTTCCAGGCCCACGTCATCCACCTTTTAACTCAGCAACCCCTCGGCGCACTCATGCAGAGCCCCACCAGTTCCTCACGGATGGTGAAATGGGCGATCTTCCTCGGCTAGTTCCAGATAGAGATCAACCCCTTGGCCGACTTCGTCACCGAATGTACAGCGTGGGAGACGGCCGCTACCACATCAGGGCCAGAGCCAGACGAAGCGTGGACCCTCTTCACTGACGGTTCATCGGCCACCAAAGCTTATGGTGGCGGCGTCGTCCTTATCTCCCCCGAAGGATTCAGAGCCTACTATGCCATCCGCTTCAACTTTAGGGTATCTAACAACGAGGCCGAGTACGAGGCCCTCCTCAGCGGCCTCAGACTCGCCGCCGGCCTCAAAGCGCGGTACATCAAAATCAAATGCGACTCCAAGCTAGTGGTGGGCCAGATCGAGGGCTCATACGAGGCTAAGGAAGGGAGGATGAGGCAGTACAAGCAGGCGGCCAAGGAGCTGCTCAAAGCATTCGAAACCCATGAGATCACCCAGATCCCAAGGGCGGAGAATGTTGAGGCCGACATCCTCTCCAAACTCAGCGCAGACACTCCAGAGCACATCTCTAAGATAGCTAAGGTCGAAGAGCTAAGCATGTCCAGCATCCATGCCAGCCCGGTCACGTGCATCCAGCAACGGCCAGAGGACTGGATTACCGATATCATGACGTTGATCACCTCGGGAGAATTGCCCCAGGACAAGGAGAGGGCCAAGCTAGCCAAACTCAGGGCCCCGAGTTACACCATCGAGGATGGGAAACTTTATAAAAGATCTTACAACGGCACTCTCCCCCGATGTCTGCACCCAGATGAGGCCGAAGCGGCCATGGAAGAAGTCCACTTTGGCATCTGCTCCTCCCACCAGGGCCCTTTCAGCATGTCCCGGCGTCTCGTCGTCCAGGGCTTTTTCTGGCCGACGATGGCGCGGGATTGTGCCAATCTGGCAAGAAAATGTACCGCATGCCAGGTCCTTCAGAAAGCCCCTGGTCGGCTAGCCGTCAACTACGCCCCGATCAGCACAGCAATCCCATTCTCAAGATGGGGTATTGATCTGGTCGCCCCCCTGCCCAGAGCCGCTGCCAACAATCGATACATCATCGTCGTCGTAGACTACTTCACCAAATGGGTTGAGGCGGAACCTTTGGCTAGCATCACAGGGGCCAGATGTCAGAAATTCGTCCACAAAAACATCCTCACCCGCTTCGGCTTCCCTCAGGAAATCATATCCGACAACGGTACCCAGTTCGAGGCAGCGCCCTTTCAAGAGCTCCTCCGGGAGTGGGGAATCAAGCATCGTTTCTCCTCCGTGGCCTATCCTCAAGGCAACGGGCAGGTCGAGAACGCCAACTGAACCATCCTGGAGGGCCTGAAGAAGAAGCTCCAGGACGCAGGGGCAGTTGGGCCGACGAGCTCCCCAATATCTTATGGTGCTACCGTACCACGCCGAGGAGGGCAACGGGCGAGACACCCTTTGCCCTTTGCTATGGCTTTGAAGCAAAGGCCCCCACAGAGGTTACCATACCTAGCCGACGAGTGGAGCGCTATGAGCCTGAAGCCAATGAAGAAAACATGAAGATCGACCTCCACCTGATCGAAGAAAGACGAGAGGAGGCCTTTATCCGGGCAGAGAACTACCGGCGTCAAGTGAAATCATACTATGATGCCATGGTACGCTCCCAGGAATTCCAGGTGGGGGACTACGTCCTTCGCCGAAGAGAGGTGAGCAAGCCGACAGAAGGGGGCAAGTTGGCACTCAAGTATGAGGGCCCCTACATCATCAGCGTCGTAGTCAAACCCGGCACCTACAAACTAAAACACCCAAATGGGTTTAATGTACCACGAACGTGGAATGTACATCACTTGGTGAAATTCTATCAATAATCCGGAGACGGTGCAGCCGGCAAATCCCTCACCTTCCCACGGGTTATTGGTCGGACGCCACCCTCGGCCTTGAGCCACTTATTAATAAAAGTTGTTTCCACTTCTCTAAAAGATCAGAAACGTACCATACTACACTGACTCCTCAGGGCAAAAATGCCCAGGAAAGGTCAACAGAGCACATCGTTCCGGCCCCTCAAAGCGAAAATGCTTAGGAAAGGCCGACGGTGTTCCCAGACAGAAGGGCCCGCAAAGACCCACATCTTGAAGTGGGAAGCTCACCGCGTCGTCCATCCGCGAAATCAGCAGGACGACAGGTCTGAAATCATGGCCGAGGTGAAAAAATCCCCCAACTCAGGGAGGAGAAACGGCAGCCGTCGGTAACCGACCAAAAGCCTTAGCCCGCGTCATAAATAGGCGACGGGACCTCCTTGAGATCCCAGGACGATCCAATAGGACTCCTTACTGGCCGAGGGACTATCAACCCCCTTGGCCGAAGCCTGAAAGAAGGACACCCACTCGCTCAAATGAGTAAAGAGGAAGAAAATAAAAGAGGGACAACCGATAAGCCGCACACTTGCCGGCCTGAAGCGATATCCCCAAAAAATAAAAGAGGGACATCCGATGAGCCGCGCACTTGCCGACCTGAAGCGATATCCCCAAAAAATAAAAGAGGGACAGCCGATGAGCCGCACACTTGCCGACCTGAAGCGATATCCCCAAAAATAAAAGAGGGACAGCTGATGAGCCGCGCACTCGCCCGCCTGAAGTGATATCCCCCAAAAATAAAAGAGGGACAGCCGATGAGCCGCGCACTCGCCGGCCTCGAGCAATAAAAATGAAAATCCCCAAAATTATTCAAATACATATCAGGCAAAGCATTACGCGTTACTGACGAAAGCTCCAAAAAAAACTTGGACAAAATTACCAAGGTAAACACTGGGGTCGAAAAGGGGCACCACGTGGCCGGCATCAGACAACCCAAAGGGGAGGCCGTCATCAGCTACTCACCAAGGAAGCAATCGCCCAAGTGTGTTCAAACACTTAGAAAAATTTGGGAAATCCCTGAGCACCATCCAGAGTGGCCGATGAGAGTAACATTCTGGGTCTCCAGACTTGGAACGATTCCCAACTTTTTAAGCAGGACACTCAGAGAAGTCCACAACAATGTGACGATAAGCGTCGCAAAGACGAAGTAGACAATCCCCCTCAGCCGAGCAAAGGACATGTCCTCTCATCGGCCGCGACTATAGGAATCAGGCTTGAGTTCTTGTTTAAACACTTGGAAAAATTACAAGTATAACAGAAGGAATGAGGAATGACACGAGACGAAGAATACCCGGTGGCCGAAGAGAACACAGAACCCACGAGAACACCTTAGCATGGGAAGCCATTCCACACTGGCCGTATTGGCCGATGAGGGAACTACTCAATTTGACACTTGGAAAATTCTCCAAGTGTGACATTTAGTTCAACACTTAGAAAATTTTCCAAAGTCTTGGACAAAAGGAAAAGGGGGCGGGACACCAAGACGATGAGGACACTCACTCATTTCAAGTTTTGGTACTTAGGAAAAACTCCTAAAGTTCCTGCCAAGTCCAGGGGGTATTCCGCCTAGACGAAACACATTCACTCAGGCTAACCGCTTTGGCCGGAGCCAGGGAACAACCAAAGACGACAACTACCCGAGTCCCAATTTCAACACTTCAATTTTTTTTTGAAAAGTTTGAGAACAAAAGCAAAAGGAAAACAAGACGAGGAGAACACAGAATAAGGCCGGAAACAATGGACATATCATTCATAGAAATTCATTACATTAGGGGGGCTCAACGGCCATTACAAAAAAGGTGTTACAGACACCTGTTAACTAAACTACATAAGCCAGCCGATCAGCTCTCGGGGGTGGCTTCATCAGCAACTAGCCCCGCAACGGCCTGCCCCGATGCAGCTCCGTTACCCTCCTCCGTCCTCGCACCTCCGCTCGCCTCGGCTGCTGAGGAGACGGCGATATCGGCTAGGGTGTCATCATCAGACCAGTCAGGCTCACCGATGGAAGAATTGAGCACCGGATCTTGCCTCTCAGACGGGGGGAGCTTCGCTTCGGCCTCCGGATCTTTCATCAGCCGTGGAAGCTTCAAGTTCTTCTTAGCCCATTTCTGGGTGAGCTTCAGCTTTTTGAATGCCCGGTGCAGCCTCCGGTATATCAGCCGTTGCATCCTCTGCTGACCCATGTTGTAGTACACAGCCATTTCACGAGCAAAGTACTCCTGGCTAGCAGGGCAGTTCTGGCCCCAGTCTTCAAGCCGGTCCGTCACGACTTCATAGCACTAGGGCCGGCGGTCATCGGCCTTCCAGCCTTCGGCAAGGAACCTCTCAATGGCGCCATCAACGGTCTTCTCAGCGGCCCTTTCAGAATCAGCCCGAGCCCTCGCGGCGTCCTCGACCCGAAGAAGGGCCTCATCACGGCTTCTCAGGGCCTCATCCCTGGCCCTCAAAGCATCGTCCCTATCTGCCGCCACCTGCCGATAGGCCACGTCGGCCTCATCAACCCCCTTCTACAGGGCCTTTACCTCCTCCCGGAGCCGATCCAGGTAGGCCATGGCCTCCTCGGCCGAAGCAGCCTTTTTCTCGGCCTCCCTCAAGCGGGCAATCTCTTGCTCTTGCCGCTTGTGGCTCTCCATCAGCAGAAGAGCACCCTGCAACAAAAAGGACAAAACGGAGAGTTAGGACGACGCAAAACCCGTGACACAAAAAGACGTAAAGTTCAAAGGACTTACTTGGACGATGAGGTCCATCCCGTCGTCCTCGACCGGGACAGGTTGGGCTAGAACATCATGGCCGTCAACAGCGTCATTGAAGACGCCGCCCTTCACGGGATACTCGACCTCGAGTTTGTAGGTCCCAACGGCCAGCTCCTTGCCGGCCCTCTGTTTACGGGGCTTCTGGCCGACAGGAGGCGGCTGGGATAGAGTCGTTGAAGAGGGGACCGAAACCGCATCTACGACGGCAACGGCATTTGAGCCCCCGGTATCATCATACGGTACGGTCAGACCACTGGCACCAACATCGGCCAGAGGGGAAGCCCTCTTCGGCTTCTTAGACTACATACCGGCCTCACTGAGCTTCTTCTGGCCGTCATCTGCGGGCCGCTTCTTCTTCGGCTGCGTAGGAGGTTTCTTCACTGCGTCAGAGCTCGGCTGGGCGCCACTCGCAGCGGCCATCTTTGCGGCCTCTTTTGCGGCCATCTCCTCCCTTGCCTTAGCTTTGGCTAGGGCCATGACGGATCTGCGATCCATAGTGAAGTCTGCACAACGAGAAAAACAATTAGCAAAAACAAAAGTAAATACGGACGAAGACGCCAGGGAGGGTATTACCATCGGCGTAAGCAGGAACGCCCATATCCGGGCCATCGGTCTCCTCAAAGGTGGTGGTGATCTTCGGCCACAGCTGGGTGTCACTTTCCTTACCATAAACGAAGAACCATAAGAAGCCGAGGGCGGTCAACTTATACTCAGTTATGTACTCTTTTACGCTCCTCGGCCCTCCTTTCAGAAATGCAGCCACCTGAGCGTCCAAGATGCTGCTCCTCAGCACCTCATGGAGGTTGAATCTACCATCATGGCCGACGGAGGGAAACTCAGTACCGCCCTCCCCCAAGGAAGCAAAGACGAACTTACCTTTCCATCCATGAATGGACGTAGGGAGATCAGTAAAGGACCTCTTCTTCGACAGCTGTTGGAGATTAGCATAACCGGCACAATTTTTGTGGCTCCCTCGGCTGATCTGGTACAGATTCATGAACGAGCCGTCGTCGGCCTAAAGTCTAACTCATCACAACGAAGAAGGAAGCCGACGATGCGCGAGTAGCTGTTGGGAGTCAACAAGGCCGCAGGGAGACCCACCATGTCCAGATACTTTGTAATGAATGGGTGGAGGGGAAACCTAAGTCCCTTTGTAAAGCTCATGAGGTATACTCCAAAATACCCCGGAGGTGGATTCAACACATGATCGGTCGGCCTGGGCGCCCTAACCCTCCCATACGGCCCCATGTACATCTGGGCCACCGAGTAATCGGCCGCGCTACTCTCCGGCTTGATCAAATAAAGGTTTGTAAGATCCAGGTAAGAGAAACCTAGACCCCTCTTCGGCCGATGCCTTCTCGTCGGAGCAGCTCCCTTTACAGCAGAAACCGGCTTTGGGCAAGGAATTGCAGCCGATGTAGACGCTCCGTCCACAGCACGTGAAGCCACTACGTCCTCACCATTAGACGACGAGGCGGCCTCTTCATCCTCACCCTCACTCTCCCCTGATTTGAAGGAGCTCAGCTCCTCTATCTCCTCACAGCACTCCTCTACCACCTGGTAATCAAGAAACTTAGCAGAGGGCTCATCGTCGTATGGGTAGTACTCGTCGTTCAAAGGCTTCATCATAACAACTAACTAAAGCCTAAGGGTTTCTACTTTGGATCTAAGGGTGTTTCTCCACTAACAGAGGGTCAAAGCTAAAATAAGCAAAGTACACAAGTAATTTGGGAAAAGTTCGACGAGCTGACCTTTGAAGTTTTGAAGAACGGAAGAACACACGGAAAGGCTCTCTCTCTCTAGAAAATTCGGCAGCACTTCGTTATCTCAGGAATGCAATGAGGAACCTCTTCGGAGGGGGGGGGGGGGGTATTTATAGACCTCCCCCCAACGGTCACTACACGTGGCAATCTCCCAATGGCCACATGAGCGGCCACCACCTCTAAGGCCCATTGGACTGGCACCGGTTCAGAAGACGGGTCAGGCCCACTTCCACAATACCAGCTCATCGCCAACAGGCCAACCACTCAACGGCCACGCTAAAAAGTCGTGCCTACATCGGCCTCAACACAAAGATACTTCAAAAGGGTAGGTCACATCTCAAGGTGTGTCCATATCGGCTTGAGCAGAATACCAATTGCATGACCTTTTCAACGGCCACAACGGTAAAAGCAAAAGAAACCCCACGCCATCGGCCTTGTGTAAAACCCCTGATGATAATTTCTTGAAAGCGACCTGCGTCCAATGGTTCTCCCACAGGGTTACCTTGGTCAGGAAATCGCCAAGGAATTGGATTCAGGAGAATGCAAGAGTCCGCTTCGGCCAGGGCAAATCCTTTACTCCTTCATCCCTCACCTACTCTTCGGCCTGAAGCAGTGGGGGACTGGGGGACTGCACCGGCCTTTGGAAACCAGGACAAAATCAAACAAATCCAAAAATATACTAAGTCCACAACTACAAGATCAGATATGCACCACAACGTCCATAACCTTGTAGTGCACAGTCGGCCGCAGCAAAGCTAGCGAACAAAGAATTCCCTCCAAAAGTGCAACACTTGAGATCACAGGGCACTTACCGGCTTTGAGACCACATACTCCACTCTCGGCCAAGAATCAAAGGATAGGAAGTCAACATACCTAAATAACCATCGTCCATAAGATCATGGACGCAACACTCCTTCCAGATCAGAACCGCTATCGTCCTCAGAAACACGGACACCAAGCTACAAATACCGCCACTCCTCGGTCAAAGGCCCAGAATGAGAGCCTCAGCGGCTAAGCAAAGCAAACTGCGCCATCACCGGCCACCCAGAAACAAAAGGACACTCATCATCCTCGAACAGGAGATAACCACAAGGGCATCCTCGGCCCAAAGCGCGAAATTCAGCCATCAACTGTCAGGAGTGGGCATGACCTTCATCGGTCATTCATGACAGAGGATGCTCATCGTCCCCACCAAGCAAAGACACTCAACGTCCTTAAATAGAAAATACACATCATGACTGGGTCCCTCTTCGTCTACGGCGAAAGCCACACGGCGGCCAAGACGTTGAGTACCCACGACGGCCATAAAACAAGGAACCAGGTCAAAAGTTGCCCGTAACGGCTAAGAATAAGGAAGGGTCCCACAGCGGCCAGAAAACGTCAGAAGCAAGAAATCTACTCTCCCTCACCTCGTCTACGTCTCAGCTCAGAGAGTGGGGGACTCCTGATGGAGTATATGGGCCTGGACCCCATGGCCCACATACTCGGAAGAACAGAAGGTACCACGATCACCTGGTGGGACCCTCGTCGGCCAGATGACCTCCATCGACCGGAAAGAAATCTACTCAGAATACGGTCTAGGAGCCAGGAGAACCGGGTGACCTCGTCGACCGGGTCTTCGTCAGCCATGCCCTCGTCGGCCGTGCCCTCATCGGCCACGAGCGGCCCACAGAATGGGATGTTATACTTAATTATTTCTACATCTCTTGTACACGGCCCAATAGTGGCCCTATTGTAAATGGGCCTCCCAAGCCCAAGACTTGGGAGCCCAGCCCTAATTTTTCCTATAAATACTCCCTCTGGGAGTAGTTGTAAGGGTTCACAAAATTCATTAATACAGAGCAAATATAGAACTTCTCTCTCTAGCTCTCCCTTCTCTCTAGACTTATAGTCTATCAGTAATGTTACAAATCAAATTTTCAAAACACATATTAAGTCATAGCATGCATTTATAACATAAAAATATAGGAAAAGTTATTTTAAAGTGATATTTGACTAATATTTAGCTTATGCTCAAATCGATATTCGTATATGATTCATTAATTATTCGTATTGTTAAACACTTAAACAAATACAAACACAAATCGAAATTAATATTTGTTTCATATTCAGATTCGTATTTGAAAAAATTAAACAAATACAAATACAAAATCTCACTATTTGACTCGATTCGGTTCGTTTACAACCCTACCCTGGAGTAAAAGCATTAATATATGGCCATCCCACTCCCAATATAGTTTGCCCAATAGAAAATTAGGAAAAAACTGGAAAAGTCTAGTTTATTACCCTAGTTAGCCTAGTAAGGAGTCACTGAACAGTTCATTAAAATTTAAAAAGTACAGAGTATAGAAAGGAAAATAAGATAGAGAGTAGCTGAGTAGCCATTAGGCTCTTCTGATTTATGTGGATTGCGGTTTTGCCAGGAGACACATTTGAGATTTCGCATTGTATTATTCCTTATATTTAAAATTTTGATTTCCTCAATTCTTCAACCATTTCTACCATTAAATTCATACTAATATTAATCTAAAAATAGATAAAATTCAATAAATTAAATTAAATGACAAAAGGTTTGAAATCAAACCTCTGTTAAGCAAATATGGCGGAGGAGGAGACTCTTTTACAGCATTGTACTGGGAGGGGGCGGCGGAGTGCGTAGGAGTGCGGACTGCGGCGACCTGCGTCGGAGTGCTGAGAGAGCGGAGGAGGCGGCTGGCAGGTGGAAGAGGCGGCGGACGCAGCTGACGGAGGAAGCTCTGCTGCGGTTCCGCCAAGGCGTGTTACGGTTCCGCCAAGGCGTCAAATAGGGATCTCTGCAGCGTTCTGCGGTTTTGAAGGAAGGGGCTCTGCGTTTTTTTGTTTTTCAAGAACACAGTCAAGGATTTGAAGCTTTTTTTCGCAACTTATTGCTGCGGTTCCTTCATACCCGCAGCAAATACTATTAAAATTAATTTTTAAATACATTTTGTTGCGGTTTCACCGTACCCGCAGCAAATAGAGGGTTATTTTCAATTAATTGCTACGGTTTCTACTTACCCGTAGCAAATAGAGGGTTATTTTTCAATTAATTGCTGTGGAACACAAATAACCGCAGCAAATGGGGTGTCGCAAATGACAAATTCTAGTAGTGGTACTTGGGGCCGCCGGTGTCGGATCTGCAGTCCATGGGGCCGCCGGTGCTGGATCTACCGTCCTTGGGGCCGCCGGTGCCGGATCTCCCGTCCTTAGGGCCGCCAGTGCTAGATCGGTCATCTCGATGGCTGGCTGGAGTAGTCGCGGTGGGGATGGAGGTGGTTAGGTGGCAGGGGCGGGAGGTGGGGGTAGAGTGGGGCTGGGGTGTGGTGGGTTGGGGCTGGGGTTTTGGTTTGGGTGCGGCGGTGGCTGCACAGCCGCCCAGAGTGGTTGGTTTGAGGTGGTTTGGGGTCACTGGTCGGGGGGGGGGGGGTGCAGTTATTGTGGTGAGGGGCAGTGACAGTGGTGCGGGGTCACTGTCCCCACGATGTTCACGGAGTCACTGTGGCCGATGCCACAGTGGTCGGAGTCACTTTGTCCGGTAGGTGGCGGACAATCACTTTGGCTTGGGGCGGCAGCAGTCACTGGCGAGCGGAGTCACTGTGGCGGCGAAGTCACTGTGGCGGCGGAGTCACTTTGGCCGAAGTCACTATGGCGGCGCAGGCAGTGGTGACGGTGGTGGTAGCGGCGGCGGCGGCAGTGGTGCCGACGGTGGTGCTAGCAGTGGCGGTGCCGGCGGTGCTGCGGGTTGGCAGTCATAGGACTACTAATCAAATATATAAAATGAATATTAAAATAATAAATGTATGATTCAATATAAGAAATATGACTTTTGGTCACATATTTGGAAAAAGTTAAAAGAGGTCATAAATTTGTCTTTTTCATTCATTTTAGTAATATTGGAATAAAAAATGCCATTAAAAAGAACAGGAAAATACGCTGAACACTTCTTCTCTCTAGAGATAGAGAAACCCGAGTGGTCGTCTCCCCTCTTTGTAGGGGTTGTGATTTTCCGCCGCTCCTATCAATATGGGTTGGAGCGACACATTATACTACTTTTAAGCGTTCTCATGCTTGAAACTGCAACTATGTCAGAGAAGATAGCGTTGGCGGATGAACGAGGTGCGGCTTTGAGGTTGTATCAAAGCGGGATCATGAAGCTTTGGTCGGCCATTCCGACGGTGGTGGAGTTTGTATTCATCCATATGGTAAGAGCTCGTCCTCCTCCGGAACCACCTCCATACCAGAAATAGCTTTGTGGAAGGATCTTATTTCAATATTATTTTCTCTTTAGTAGCACTTGTTTCTGTTTTAGTACGAGTAGATTTGGTTTGAATGTTTGGGTTTTTGGAGTTCTTTTGATAGGCAGAGTTTTGATTCCGATCGTTTTAGGCCTAAATTTGCCCGTTTCAAGTTTAGCGAGTCATGTTGCTTTGTATGAGGTGGCTGACTCTAATTCAACTCCTAGGGTTCACGATTGGATCTGTAATTTCTTTCTGAAGGTTGTTTTGTATTTGTGCTCGATTTTAATATAACAGTCGCTCTTTTATGATAAAAGAAAAGAACAGGAAAAATATTAAACACGTGCTAGCTGGACTGCCACGTCAGGTGTATCACCGGTTAATTGGGAATCAACGGGCTAGATTTCAAATTTGATCGTCTTTACATAGTTCATGAATCTAATTGGGTATTTTTTAGTTAGAGGGTGTAATTGACTTTTCTGATATACTTTAAGGGCCAATTTAACCGTTTTCTCTTATTAGTGAGATCATGCCAAGTGGGGACAAAACATTCCAAAAGAAAGATGCACTGAAGAGCTTCCCTTTTTTATTATCCTAAATAGAAGTAAAAACATTTGTGAATTTAAAAAAAAGTACTATTTTTACTCCCTAAATATGAATAATTATTGCATGGTTTGGCATGATGGGCTTCGACAATGTTTTTCAAATTGGGCAGCACTTACTCCTATTTGGAGAATAAAAATATAGTAAGCTTATTTTGGAATTCCAACATGTTTTTACACCTTTTTCGAGAATTGTCCCGAGAAAAAGTAATGTAAAATTCTAAAACAGAAGTACGGAGTATTACGTTTTCCCCTAAGTATGAGTAATTTATTCTCATCGTCGAAATTTACAATCATATTTTGACAGTATTAATGTCATAATTGATTATATTTTTCAGTATGACACTAATTACTCAAATTTAGAAGGAATATAACACTCATATTTTAGAATATCACGTTTTGTTTTGCTCTTAGTTGGGACATTTCTTAGTGGTGGACCCAACAACCGCACCGACTCGTAATGGAATCGATATGAATAACTCGTTTAAAAGATTCTATATATTTTTATCTCGAACCAATTATAGCACTGCACCATTCATGGATACTAGAGCAGTGAATGTAGAGAATTGAATAATACAAGTTTAGACCAGACTGATATAAATCAATACTTCCTCCATTTTATTTGTAGTTGCAACACTTCTATTTTCACACTTTCTAACACACAATTGTAACCATTAATATACTTAATTCACAATCAGCAAAAAACATATTTTAATAATGAGGCAAATTCAATAGTATTTTTCAAAAATTAATTAAATTTCTAATATATTAATAAATAAAATTTAATCAAGGAGTATGTGATTAATATAAAATTCAACATGTGTGTTTCAACTGCATAAGAACAAAGGTAGTGAGCGGGCTAAACTTGCAAGAACACAAGTACCTATTGTAGTAAGAAAACCGCTAAAAAAATTGGGTCGATACACATGAAAATGATTGATATAAAATTTGGGATTTAGATATAAGGTATTAAAATGATATAAATGTTCATGAATTTCTTCTTTGATATTGGTTTGAACGAGGATAAAGGTTACTAAAACTTTGAGATTCACCTAAACAAGAGTTTAACACTAGTTCTTTGCCAATAATAATGAATACAATGTCACTAATATATTAATGACTCTGATTAAGGGAGTGAAAACGTGATTTTCGTTACGGCTAAGTATCATTACGACTTACATTTATTTACCGAAAACTCTGTTGAATATAATATCAAAACATCGATCACACATGTATCATACAAGACCCGTGATAGAATATATGGACTCGGAGTCCCGGTCTCATGATTGTTCGGCCCGGACAATGGCCCACATACACTCAGTAGATAACATTTGCATTATTGTACATTATTATTATTATTATTATTGCTGTTGTTGTTGTTGTTATTGTTGTTATTGTTGTTGTTATTGTTGTTGTTGTTGTTGTTGTTATCATCATCATCATCATCATCATCATCATTATTCGGGTGTTCTAGTTTAACTTTTTTTATATTATCAGTTCTTTTATGTAACCGGGTTCGTCAGACCCATATTAGAGGCCCAAACCCCTCGGGAGGTTGTAAACCCTAATCAATTCATACTCTTTTCTACTATTCATCATGTTCTTCCTGTGACTGGGTCTAATCTCTCTTAAATAATATGTTTGAATACCCCTATTATCCATCAACCCGATATATTTATATTCTTGATACTTTTTGTATGCTTATCATTTAGTGTTAATAGTTAGAACCCCAAAAAACTAAGTTTAACATACTCATGTGTTGTACGTATAGTCATAAACAATCAAAATATAAATGATAAATCACAATTTATTGGTTCAATTTTTTTATCAAATACATAGTGGGCGTATAGGTTAATCCACAACCTTAGCTAAGAAATTACTCTGTAGTTTCTAAGGCTCATATTAATCATTGTACAATAATAAATTCATATTTCAACATACTTTAGTGAATGTTTTTAGTGTTATTTTAATTTTTATTAGTTAAATATTTTGTGTTTTTCACATACAAAATGGACTTCTACGCTTTTGGATGGTAGTGAAGGCACAACTCTATTTTCTTATACTTGCTTAGCAATCTAGCTCTATGTTTTGATTGCACCGGCAGCTGACAATATTGCTTGAATCGTATCCCCGCGGCCCAACATATTTAGGAAGAAGACAAGAAGTTCATTACTAGCATACGGGTGTTAGGAAATTGATGTAACGTAACTCGAAAGTACAACAGTGGAAGTTTAAAATTTTCTCAAACAGATCTTCCCTGATTATGACAAAACAACGAATATAATAATAATAGTAGATCTGAGTTAAAACTTACAGATCTTCCAGCCTAGCGGTGATAATCCTTGACCTTAGGTATCCACGTGATTTCTCCGTTCCGAAAGAACGGTTATGTTGGTCCAAAATAGGACGCTCGTAGGCTTTTAGGAAAGCTACGTAAGAACACTCAAGCAGGAATTAGGAAAGTACGAATATGGAAAGTTAGCAAGAAATAGCATATAGAAGTTGTTTCCCCTAATCTGAATTACAACCCGTCTTTTATAGGCGTATACAAATCGTAACCGTTACCGATAATAATGACTAATTAATTACAACATTAATACGAAATTAAATACATAATTAATAGCGCATTAATTGTTCGACCGTTACTCTTCTGGGCTAGGAGGTCGGCCGGACTGGCAGGCTCCCCGCCAGGCTGGCAAGCAGGCTCCAGGTTATGGACTTGGATCCATGGGTCCATGTTCGGGGCTTGGGCTGATTAGGCTCTGGGCTTAGTCCCATTACTCCATCACGAGTCCCCCACTCCCTTAGTCGAGTAGTAGACTCGGTTAAGAGGGAGTAGTCCAAGTCAGTTGCGCTTCTCCGAGACAAGAAAATCTCCACCCTTATCCATGTTGGGGAGATGCCTCATTAAAAACCTTCATTATGAAAAAACCCAATGGGAAAAAATCCTAATGAAGGGAAAAAGAGTACATCTGACGCCCCCAAGATGAAGCAAGAGGTGAGATCCTCAGCCTTTATTGCAATGATCGCCATCTGCGAATAGGATGGCTAGAACTGTTCTTCTCGTCGGACTCAGACTCGTCGGGTTTGTCATTTGCTTCCTTGAAGACGGTATGACCCTCAGTCCCCCACTTCATTCAGTTAAACCTACACATAACAGAAACTAGTGTAGAATAGAGCATCTGGCCTGGTGTCGAACCACGGCTCGGTGTGTAAGTGAGTCGGACTCACTATTTGAAAAGAATGACATCAAGTTCCCAAGTTAGGCCTCAACCCAGTCTCCGAAAGAAAGATTGAATACGCGAGTAAGTGAGTCGGACTCCTCACTCGAATGGATAATCCAACCCCAAAGAACTAAAGTATATCAACCTTTTCGAGGAATGTGAATGTCAATTAAGTGACAAAATTGCTCGGAAGAGCGTGGCTCTAGGCCCCTAATAAGAGTTTAACTCGCCACCCGAGGTTAGTAGTTCGAACCCTCAAGTAAAAACTTTTGAACGGGTGACTCGTCCCCCGAGGTCGGAGTGTGATGCACTTGGAAAGGGTAAGAGCACGCAAGAACTCGTATGAAGTCAAGAGTGTGCGGTATTAACATTTATATTGGAGCTTATTAATCGTCACACCCATATGACGTGACCCTGTGGCACGAGTGTGTGTGCTCGGCCAGTGTACGAGTGTGTGTGCTCGCCCGGTGTACGTGAGTGATCGGATTTCATAAGCCCGTTTTTCAATGTTAAAATTACACACGCTTAACAAGAGTAAAAGCAATTAAACCACTTAAAATATCTTTTCAAATGTTTGAATTTTTGATTTTTTTTTGTATCAAATATAGAGGATTTTTGGAAACTTAGCTTTAGAGCCAAACGGACCCGAATGCGTTGCTGAAAATTCAGCCCATCATCCTTGAGGAGAATCAAATTTGTTCTTAGTGTAATCTTGGTTCATCCACTTTAACGCAGAGCAGACTCTTGCTCCATAGGAGTTAGGTGGACGCCCATTTGAAGGCCTATCTCATGAATAGGCATGGCGATGAGGGAGACCAGCAGCGACGTCGGCGCACGACATCCAACTGTGATTGGCGAAGAGAACAGGAGGAAGTGGGACTGTAGCACCTTGGATTGGGATGAATTTCTTGAATTTTTTCCTACTAAAGTGATGTGAGAGATCAATAGAGGCTCTCAATGAAAGCACCAATGTTGGTCCAAAATAGGACGCTCGTAGGCTTTTAGGAAAGCTACGTAAGAACACTCAAGCAGGAATTAGGAAAGTACGAATATGGAAAGTTAGCAAGAAATAGCATATAGAAGTTGTTTCCCCTAATCTGAATTACAACCCGCCTCTTATAGGCGTATACAAATCGTAACCGTTACCGATAATAATGACTAATTAATTACAACATTAACACGGAATTAAATACATAATTAATAGCGCATTAATTGTTCGACCGTTACTCTTCCGGGCTAGGAGGTCGGCCGGACTGGCAGGCTCCCCGCCAGGCTGGCAAGCAGGCTCCAGGTTATGGACTTGGATCCATGGTTCCATGTTCGGGGCTTGGGCTGATTAGGCTATGGGCTTAGTCCCATTACTCCATCAGGTTAGATCTCCCAAAAAGAAAGGCTAGGAAATCTCTTCGCAGGGAAATAAACTGGTAATACTGAATCTAAAAAATGATCATGAATTATGAAGAAGAATGGTGTATTTATACTAGTTCTAAACTAGTTTCTCAATCACAATGAAAGTCTTCCTAATTAATGAGTTCTAGTCCTAATAGGACCAATACCCCTTATTAATTAAATAAGTAGATTAAACAAAATAATATAATAATAACAATAACATTAGAGAGGTGGCTGCACGCCACTCTCTACTTGTTATAAGTATTATTATTTATTTCATTTTCTTTTCTTTTAATTCCAAATCATAAAAGAAAATACCAACTTTATTTAATAATAAATACACCTTAATTAGGTATAATAAATCTAATTTATCATACTTAATTAATTCTATCGGATAGAACTCTCCTTCAACTTCATGAATTAAATATGTTTAATCTAATTAATATTTAATTCATTCTCAGTATTACTAATTAAATATTATTTAATCTAATTAATAATATTTAATTCCTTCTAACAGTTCAATCGGAAGGTACAATCACTTGTTGTGTGACCCATAGGGCCTTATATATTGAGCACTAATCAAATTAAGGTCTTAGTAGAATCCGTAGACGATTTACCAGACAAACTTAATATATAAGGACGTTTGCGACGACTATTCAAACTCCCTGTAATATAGAGCTCATAGTGATACGGTCCTTTCATTCAACGAACATTCAACTAAGTCTGGAACTTGATATTGTGTCTATTCCAATAACTTAGTCTCTATCTCTCAATCTCTCTAGATGATCCATAACGATCATATTCGATATCCAAAACGAATATATCTTTGCATTGGCCAATGACTTTATGATCCATCTAGATATGAGAAGTAGAATGTTCTCTCTTAATCTATTACGAGGAATGAATCCTTTCTTGGCTCAACTACTACTCCATGTGCTTCGTGATGCACCCAACACATGTCGTATCTACCCCGATTGGAGTGCAAGCGTTGGTCATGGTCAAAGTACATCACTCTGCACATGTAGTACGTATTGACCTCAAGCCGGAGGACTATTACACTACTCTATACGCCGATAATCCCATAGACACATGAATAGAACTTATCAAATGGTTTCTCGGTGGGTATGCCAATATTCTCTAAAATATCTATGTGACCATCATGAATTACAGGAACTCATAGTCGTGAGATCAACTATACTTTCTAAAAGTATGATGCAGTCCACATACCAATCTTATCGCATATCATCAATATCCCATTCTTGATGATCATTGATTGGGGCCTTTTTAGGATCTTATGTTATATCATATAAGCTCCCACTTACTTATTGACCACATAAGTCCAAGGGAACACAATTATGAATAAGACACTGACAATCGAAATGCTTAATCATCAATGTGTAATACCGTATATATCAAATATATAAAACTGAATGTGATCAAGTACATATATCTCTAAAAAGTGATTGTCGCTAGGACATATATACTAACAATCTCCCACTTGGCCTAGTGCCAATCACCGATGCGTCTAACACCTAGACTCTCAAAAGTTTAGTGTGTTTCTCGTATCTCAAAGGTTTGGTGAAAGGGCCAGCCAAATTGTCCTTTACGGGAAGGCATTCTATTGCAATTTCTCATCTTGCTATTTCTCAAAGGTTAGCATACTGGTATTTTCTAGTTCCTTACTTTGCATCTTAGTTCCTTAATTTGTGCAAATGCACCGGTACTGTCACAATAACAATTATTGGATAACTGTCGCTAGGAACTACCCCTATTTCTTTAAGGAACTAACAGATCTAAACGCTTACCTATGTTGCATCAAATGCAACAATTTACTAGGCTCTAGTTGTTGAATTTACTAGCATTACTATTACATTGAGACTAAAAACATATACTGACTGTGACTCGTAGTCTTTCTTATCATACATGAAACTAGTGCTAGAATAGTTAAATTCTATTAGTTCTTTCTGTCTACAATAGACAAAAGATATTCATGAAGATTTTGGGTGACCATTCTTTCACGGACTTCAATGAGGGGATATCATTCTCTATGATTAACATATATGATTATAAAGACCATGCTATCCTTGTTGTGCACTCTAAACACGCAAGCACCCTCATTTCATTTGATGAGGTCAAATGGTTTGACTTTTTCATCAAAATTAATATTTCAACTCCTAGATGCTTGTTCTAGCCCATAAATAGATTTATCTAATTAACATATTGAATTAGAATTTGATATGGATATAAAACCTTCAGGCTGTACCATGTACACCTCCTCCTTGAGGTTTCCATTAAGGAAAGGGGTTTTGACATCCATTTGTCAAATCTCATAATCATATTGAGCAGCTATAACAAGCAAAATCCAAATGCACTTGAGTTTTGCAACTGGCGAATAGGTATCACTATAGTCAATTCCTTTTCTTTGACTATAACCTTTAGCCACTAGTCTAGCTTTGTATGTTTTCACCTTGCCTTCAGCATCAATTTTCTCCTTGAAAATCATTTTGCATCCAATGGGTCTAACCCAACAGGCAAGTCAACCAAGTTCCATACTTGATTGATACACATCGGGTCCATTTTAGATTTTATGGCTTCTCGCCACCTCTATAAAATCAACATCTAATATTGCTTCTATGTAGGTCTCAGGTTCATCCGTATAAGAAATCTTAACATCATCATGATCCTCCATGAGGAAGCCTAACCTAGTTAGTTCATGACGAATCCTAGTAGACCTGCAGAGTTGAATGTTGCGTTTTGTTCAGGCTGTTCATTCTGATCATGAAGAGGTTCTCTTTCATTGGACTATCTAATGCTTAGAGAGTTTTCTGGTGCTATACTCAGAGAGGGAGAGTTAGGTGCAGAAGGAATGACAACCATGTCATTAGTTTCTTCATAAGAATCACTTGCTGGTGCGAAGCGCTTCCTATATTACTCCCACTAGCTGAAGGATATCCTCCTAGAGACATTCTTCAACTTAATTCTCCCACTGAATCCTTCGTTAGACAATCTAACAAATCTTCATTCTCTATGTTACTTTAGCTTTCAATTTGAGTAGTGCACGTTTCTTTACATATGTAGGGCAACCCATATTTAATATGTGAAGAAAATGTCTTTTTTTTTTTGATAAAATGTAAGTATATATATCCAGGAAAAAAAAGCATAATACAATGCGTCAAAAAAAATCAAAAGAACTATTTAAGCTAGCATGCTAACCTAAAATAGTATCTAACGTATCAGCCCCCCCCCCCCCCTACCTCCCGGTAGAGGGGGGAGAAAGAGATTTTAATCAAAATGGCACAGGACAGACCCCGGCACGTGACACAAAAATAAATCCAAACTAGCTCGGGACAATTCCCCGGCTTAGTATCAAAATAGAAATCAAAACCAGATTTGAACCAACAAAGGCCCATCCCTGGTAGCATCCAACCTTCAGCTCTTAATGTCCAGTTCCAGCAAAAAGGGGCACCTGGTCCGTCCCAGGGCCCAAAACTTCCTAGCAGAGTCACCAGACCAGCGGCCCATCAAGGATTAGGGCAACAACCCATGTTCCATCGCATCAGGAACGCCTCAGCAAGCAGGGCGCCAAAACCAACCAGCGCCGCACGCCGTACACGTCAGTCAGCGGACAGGCTGACCAGTCAGTGAACCTGCAACGGTCAACACTCTACCCCCCCCCCCCCCCCCCCCGAAACCCCCCACCTGGTACCGTCGCCTACCAGATTTTCCGGTGTCCGGAGAACGGAGGCACTACCAAAGTATCCAGACGGAGACGTAACAAAGCCAACCCGGTGTTCCCCCCTCCACCCTCCACCCCCGTTTGACTCCGGCGACCCCAAACGGCGAAGGCAGAAGGCGTCAGAAGGTGGCTTGACAATAGCCGGAAGCAGGTAGTTACAGGCGGTTCCAAACTCCAGCAAGCCGGAGGTTAACCCCGACGATTCCTGGTCACTTTCAGAAAAAGAACGAAGTGCGCAAACAGGTTCAAACCAAAGAAACCCAACAAGAAGCACTGTAATCGCACCAGTCTCCCCGGTCGTCTTCTCCGGCCAAGTTTATCCAGGTCAATTTCAAACCAAACGATGAAACGCACAAACAGGGACCCTAACCCCAACGTCGGACTAACCAGGCGCGAAATAACAAAAATAGCAAGCATACCTTAGTTTAGTAACATCCACGGCCAGAAAGGTTAACGAACTCGATCATACCGGAGTAAAATTACGAGTTTTCAGGAGGAAAAACCGTCGGTGACTGCGAACTCCAAATCCCCAGCCTTGGCCAAGCCCGGAATCCGTAACGAAGCAGTTATGAGTGGTGGCCGCATCCAAGCCCTGCGCCGGGAACCCCTCACCCAGGCTGCCACAAACAAACACCACCACCCTTGAAACAAAATGAGACCTGCGAGTTCTCAGAAGCAGCAGGAGAACAAGCAAGTACCTTAGCACTCTGGGAGTCTGAAGTGCCATAGACGAGCGTCCCCATCCACTCATCCCCAGCACTTAGAAAATCCCCAACCATTCCGGCGTCCGGTCCGAAGACGATGGTGCTGCAACCGCCGGAGAGCTTTCGCCCTGGTTGTGAAGTGAAAAGGGGGAAGATGACGGCGGAACACAACGGTCCTCCCCTGAAGTTTAAACCAGTAGTCAAGGAACTACCAGACCCCTTCTGGCCATCTCTGCTACAAACTCAGGCTTGCTCACAACCCAGTATGCCGGCCATGACACTCCGAGTAAGGAGTCAACGTCAACGAACCTGTGCGGGACCAAAGGCCAAATCCCCAAACCTTCCAGCACCAAGCTACCATGGCCAACCCGTTCACCTCCGTCGCTCACCCAAACTACTTCGACCCCTCCAAGAGTGAGGCATCCGGCGTTACTGACTGTTGGTATGGCATCTCAGTTTTTTCCGGCGAGTTTTCATCCCCAGGCCACCAGCAGTTCAGCCTATCTGACGTCCCAAACTACGAAACCCAATAGTCAAAAGTCCTCCATAATTTCCGGCGAAGTCCGGCCAACAAGCTCCCAGAACCACCGAGGTGGTCTAAAACCAGTTTTCCAAATATTTGTAACCATAATACCTTAAGACCGCCGGAGCCAGGTGGGCTCCGGCGGCGGCGGCCACCGTGAAAGGTGGTGCCGACCCGGGAGAAACCGCGGAGGGAAGAGTCTAGCCTCGGATGGCTAGAGAGAGACGCTCTCTTCAGGCGCTGGTTTCAAGAAAATGTCTTTTATTATACTATAACTCATATAGTACGTTTTGCACTAATCAAACTATTCAGAATGCATATTGAGATTTATAGCGTGTACCCTCAAAATAATGTTTGGAAGAGAAAATGAATTCATCATAGATCTAGCCATGTCTAACAAAGCCCTATTTCTCCTTGCAGAAACGCCAGACTTCTAAGGTGTTCTGAAGGAGTTCATTATGACGGAATTCTTTGACCTTTTAAATAAATCAGAAATTTTACTTAAGTACTCTTTGGCTTGCTATCCTTTTTCCTAGAAAAGATTTATTAGTCAAGTTACTTGAAAGACAAGATTCACAATTTCCATATGACTCAAAAGCAAATGGTGTTAAATAATCTAATTTATTTAACGTTGCTATTCTTGTTTCATTAATTTGACCAAGTTTGCAATGTCATAGATAGGTAGTAATTTTTCTGATTACTTAATCGAGATCCTTTTATTTTATTCATTTAATATCTAATATGTCGATTGATAATTAACCATTCATAAGAAAAGCATTTCCACAACAACACCATTTTACGAAAATAACAATTATTATTAGCAAAATGGAAACAGAAATCTTTTAATGTCTAACATATGAATGGAAATAATCTTCTTGGTAATAGAAGGAATAAAATAACAATTATTTAACTCTAATCTAAAACCACTGGGCAAATCTAAACTATAAGATCCTATCACGTTCAGCAGCAACTTTTGCTCCAGCCTTCACGCGTAGGTCAATTTTACCCAGTCCAACTGCTACACTGCTTCTCAGGCTTCTGCACATTTTTACAAATGTGTAAGCTATAAGTTGTATCTTATACTTTAACAATGAGAGTTAGTTATAGACATATTTATTTAATGATAAAAATACCTGAGCTTGAAGCACTCAGTGCTTTGGCTAGATTAGCCTTATACAACTCACAATCTCTCTTCCAATGCCCTTCTCTTTGCAGTAGAGGCAAACATCCTTTGCAACCTTTGGCTTCATATGACCTCCACCTTTAGGCTTCATAGCTGTAGGAGTAGGTCCAACCTTACCTTTCTTCTTTTGCTTATTCTTGTTCTTAGAACGAGGCTTAGCATTAGAGCTTACCATAAGAACAGTCTTTCCTTTAGAGGTTGAGGCTTCATAAGACTTGAGCATGTTTTGGAGTTTAGGCATGGTCGCTTTCGTTTTGTTCAAATTATAATTCACAATGAAGTTAGTAAATGAACTCGGAAGCGAATATAGGATGATAGCAGCTGAGACACGATCCTCAAACTTAATTCCGGTGGTAGCAACTCTATCAATTAAGCCAATCATTTTGAGGACGTGTTCAGACACGTTGCCACCCTCTTGAAGCCTACACTTGAAAATGTCTGTCAGAAGTTCATACTCTAGAGTCTGACTTTCTGAATCAAACAGACTTTTCAAGTGTTCAAGCATATCGAAGGCGCTCATCCTATCGTGTTGCCTTTGCAACTCCATAGACATTGCAGCCAACATAACACATTGCACAGTTTTAGCATCAGTGATGTGTTTCTCTCGAGCAGTCAGATCAAACGTGGCAAACTCAGGAGAGTTGGCATCAGGAGTCTTGGGTACCGGTGTGTCTAACACATACTCAATATTTTCTTGTCTAAGAACTAAACGCACATTTCTTTCCCAGTCCAGAAAGTTTGGTCCAGTAAGCTTGCATGTATCCATGATACTTCTCAATGATAAATTTGACATTCCTAAAAGCCTAAAGAAGTTCAAATAGAACGAAATTAAAATCATATATTAATTCCTGTGATCACATCTAGTTAACTAAATAATATGGACTTTTAATTATTTAGCTCCCACTATTTTTACATGCTCTTTGACCCCAATAAAAAGAACATGGATTGTTTTCATAACCATAGTGACCAAGATCCACATTCATATTATTACAGTCCCAACTTGGGTTGATCACTGCAATAATATAATGGGTAGGTCCCTAGACCAATTGCATCAAAGCAACTCTTGGTTGATCAATTTTTAATTGATCGACATCCTTAAATTAACACTGACGCTTGGGCGACTCGAGCTAATTTAAGTAAGTCAAATCCATCACACGATCACAAACATATGCATCTATAAATTAGTTCTATATTTTGTCGAATGGAATAAACACTTGGGTGAAATATTTTTCAACAAAAAAATATTTCTACTAATTTAATTATGATGGGTGATGTCGTTATCCTAGATAAGACTTAAATTTTAATTATGGGGAAAGTTTATCGAGTATTAAATCATTTAATCAAGATGCTAATAACATATTATCAAATAATATGTTAATGAGATCTAATTCAAACATATATAAAATTAAAGCATGCATTAATATAAATCTAATTTATAAACAAGTATCATAGTATAACAACTAATTAGGCATGCTTCACATAATAGTAATGCAACCGAAAACAATAATGCTAAAAAGATTTCCGGATTTTAAAAAAAAACTTTTATACTACGAAGAATCCCAGACGTAAACAAATTCTCCTTCCAGACCTCGAGGCATTCTCACTTTGTCCTCTTCGTATTCTTTCAAGAGTATCCCAATTGAACAAAGAAATCAGGGAGTATGACTTCAAAAATACAAGAAAGTCCCCAAGTTTATTTAATTTACAAAACAGACAAAACATATCCAATCTTTAAGTCTACAAACAATTTACAGAACGATCTTCCTCTTAGTTGGATGCTCTGTAAATTTGCCAAGTAAAACCAAAATATTGTTTAGTTTGATAAATTGAATTTTATTCAAAAGAAAACAAAAATTTATAGTCTAATTGGTGTTCCTTGTTCCTTCGTCCTTACTGAATATTCGAACCACCATTAATGGCGGTCGAGTTTCCATGGAGAAAACTGAAAACCAAAACGATCGACGAAGCTTCTTTCTTCGGAAATTGTCACGTAATCATCTCTCATCTGTTTGAATTTCTTCCTCAATTGATGGACAGTCGTAGCTCGTCCAGCACAGATTGGTCAAAAAGAAATAAACAAAAGATGTAGAAGAGGTCGATGATTTCATCCTTGCGAATAGATGAAACGCAGATCTCCGATTTTGCTATGCGGCTCCTTTACTTTGAGAAATTCCAGATTTACCGATAATGATGAAAAAAAATTCAGGTTGTCGTGCCTTGCAGATCCGATCTCCATGAATCGGGATGAATACGGACCAATTTTTGCGCAAACGAAATATGGAGTATAAAGATGTACGGAGTAATATCTTTGTGAAGATTTCTAAAATCATATACTGGTATCAATCAATTTCAAAAATTAAATTAGAGTAAAAATTGCTCTCTGAAAAATTATACCGAGTATAATTTTATCTTACGCAAAAAAAATCAACCAAAATTCGTATAATGTCATTAGAATCAGTTTGGCTCTGATACCACTGTTAGGAAATTGATGTAACGTACCTCGAAAGTACAACAGCGGAAGTTTAAAATTTTCCCAAACAGATCTTCCCTGATTATGACAAAACAACGAATATAATAATAATAGTAGATCTGAGTTAAAACTTACAGATCTTCCAGCCTAGCGGTGATAATCCTTGACCTTAGGTATCCACGTGATTTCTCCGTTCCGAAAGAACGGTTAGATCTCCCAAAAAGAAAGGCTAGGAAATCTCTTCGCAGGGAAATAAACTGGTAATACTGAATCTAAAAACTGATCATGAATTATGAAGGAGAATGGTGTATTTATACTAGTTCTAAACTAGTTTCTCAATCATAATGAAAGTCTTCCTAATTAATGAGTTCTAGTCCTAACAGGACCAATACCCCTTATTAATTAAAGAAGTAGATTAAACAAAACAATATAATAATAACAACAACATTAGAGAGGTGGCTTCACGCCACTCTCTACTTGTTATAAGTATTATTATTTATTTCATTTTCTTTTCTTTTAATTCCAAATCATAAAAGAAAATACCAACTTTATTTAATAATAAATACACCTTAATTAGGTATAATAAATCTAATTTATCATACTTAATTAATTCTATCGGATAGAACTCTCCTTCAACTTCATGAATTAAATATGTTTAATGTAATTAATATTTAATTCATTCTCAGTATTACTAATTAAATATTATTTAATCTAATTAATAATATTTAATTCCTTCTAACAATTCAATCGGAAGGTATAATCACTTGTTGTGTGACCAATAGGGCCTTATATATTGAGCACTAATCAAATTAAGGTCTTAGTAGAATTCCTAGACGATTTACCAGACAAACTTAATATATAAGGACGTTTGCGAGGACTATTCAAACTCCCTGTAATATAGAGCTCATAGTGATACGGTCCTTTCATTCAACGAACATTCAACTAAGTCTGGAACTTGATATTGTGTCTATTCCAATAACTTAGTCTCTATCTCTCAATCTCTCTAGATGATCCATAACGATCATATTCGATATCCAAAACGAATATATCTTTGCATTGGCCAATGACTTTATGATCCATCTAGATATGAGAAGTAGAATGTTCTCTCTTAATCTATTACGAGGAATGAATCCTTTCTTGGCTCAACTACTACTCCATGTGCTTCGTGATGCACCCAACACATGTCGTATCTACCCCGATTGGAGTGCAAGCGTTGGTCATGGTCAAAGTACATCACTCTGCACATGTAGTACGTATTGACCTCAAGCCGGAGGACTATTACACTACTCTATACGCCGATAATCCCATAGACACATGAATAGAACTTATCAAATGGTTTCTCGGTGGGTATGCCAATATTCTCTAAAATATCTATGTGACCATCATGAATTACAGGAACTCATAGTCGTGAGATCAACTATACTTTCTAAAAGTATGATGCAGTCCACATACCAATCTTATCACATATCATCAATATCCCATTCTTGATGATCATTGATTGGGGCCTTTTTAGGACCTTATGTTATATCATATAAGCTCTCACTTACTTATTGACAACATAAGTCCAAGGGAACACAATTATGAATAAGACATTGACAATCGAAATGCTTAATCATCAATGTGTAATACCGTATATATCAAATATATAAAACTGAATGTGATCAAGTACATATATCTCTAAAAAGAGATTGTCGCTAGGACATATATACTAACAACAGGATCGTTGAAATCAGATTGAACATTAAATAAGCTTCAATGAGCGTGCAGAAACGCAATAAATTAACCACAATATGATTTATTGATCAAATAAAATCTTCTTGCACTTTGATGAATAGAGCATGCCTCACTTTTGATTTTCACCTCTAAACACAGAACCGAGCAAATCAAACTTTTTAAAATATGTCATTTTATTTATTAATTACTCCCTCCGTCCCATTATTATTGTCTCATTTTCTATTCACTTGGTCAACACAAATCACTCTTAATCTCTTTACCTTATATGTCAAATTTTATCAAATTTGATTATGGTTTTTGCGAGTTTGTAAAGCTTTTAATGTAGTTTCTGAATATGTAATTGTTTTTTTCTAAAGATAATTTGAGTGCAGACATGTATCTGTTTGCTTTATCGTCGGTCAAGCATAGTAAACCGCAATGAGACAATAATAGGAGGACGAAGGTAGTATTAAGTATAATATTTGGTTTAGTTCTTAATTGTAGAAATTTATATGATTTCCACGATATTGACTTTTGATGTTTATGATCTAACTAAGCGAAACACTTCTACATGCACTTTAACACTAATAAATTGATATTATAAATGGTAATTTATATTTTGTTTATTGTTGCATGATAACGATATTTTGCATGCAGTTATGTTATTAGTTACTTGTGTTTGTTATCACGTAACTTTTTATTATTAAAGAAATACTAGTATGTATTAATATAAACTAAACCTTAGATAACATAACATAAAAGATAAATTTTTAAAACATATGTACATTTGTCTAAAAAGAAAAAAGAGCTAGTTATTCACTATCAATAAAAAAATTAGTGATGGAGTTTAATCCAACTACGAGAGCTAAATCTACAGGAGCTGATGGAAATTTGGCAGCGTAAGGCAGTGTTCTATTGATCAATGTTTTGATCCCCCTTTAGGAGGTTTACAAGTCGTATTTATAGGCTAAGGAACTAGTGTTACAAAAGAAAACTAATACAATAAATGCCATTAATTGCGCATTAGTTCGAATACGACTCTCGTAACGTCTTGGCCGTTGTGCAATGATTATTCCTTTATTCCCACGTTCCTGCCGTTAACTCTTGCTAGCTGCCGTTCTAATGATAGTGTGCCACATCAGCCCTAGGAATATCCCAGCCTCACTAGAACTCCGCCCAGGCTCGAGGCTTGCTTTCCAGCCTGACCTGGTTGTGGGTTCATCTCGTGGGCTTGATCCCTAGTTAGGCCCAGTGGTTATCTAACATTAATCCCGTTTAAGGGCTAATCCCGCTAATGGTCCGCATCCCGTTATGGGCTGGATTGTATAATTGGGCCATGGTCGGTGTCCATGGTACCATCAATTAGTAAAGAAGAAAATGAATTAGTGGACACAACATTTACAAATAAAATTTAATTCTTTCCAATACACTATATATATTTCGTATCGCATTTAATTAATTTAGAAAATATTTAAATTGATAAATACAGAGTATATACTTTCTGGTTCATTGATTGGAAAGTGCATTCATTTCCTTTCCCTTTTTAATTATGTCTTTGTATTGTATTATGCAGTACTGTTAATTGTAGTTAAATATACTTTTTTGGTTCTTTTAATTTTCTGGTTACTATTTTTTAAAAACAAAAATGTTTCGGCTAATACCAAAAATTGAAACCTAAGCGAAAGGAATCAAATTAAACAAACTGTGGTTTCAAAATTTTAAACACAAAACCGAATCGAAACAAACTTTTTACTTTGATTCATTCAACATTTAGGTTTAGGTGAAAAGCGAACAGTTTGATCCGAGTCACCCTCAATTTGATCTATATTAATATCAGAAATGCTAGAGGGGTACACAAGTTGCACACAACTTGTACACAAAATGTCGGTCCCAGACAACTGGTACGGAGTTACCTGTGAGCACAGACAAGAGTTGTCTGAGTACACAGTCAACTTTTGTCTGTGCCACAGACATTTACTTTCGTGTAAAAAGTACATTGACAGTCACCTCACACTGACACCAGCTTGCAAATCAATCTATATATGTGCAATGCCTGTGTGCACAAACAATATTTTCCTGTTGCACAAACAATTATTTGTCTGTGTGCACAGACAATATTTACCGCACAGACAATAGTTCTGCAACTCACAGACAATAGTTGTATGTGTGATCAACTTTAGTTGTGGGTGTGATCAATTTTAATGGTCTGGCTGAACAAAAAATTAATTGTCTATATACATCCAAATGAATGATGTAGTTGTATGTATAATCATTTTACATGTAATTTGAAAAAAAAATAGAAATATAATAAAAAGAGATGAAATGAGATGAATAAGCTGATTTTGTGCAAATAATGTAAAAAATTGATATAAAAAGGTAGAGAAAAAGAGGATGAAGAAGAAAAGAGGGAGTGAAGGAGATAAGATGATCATTCCATTTTTTTGGAGAATTTTAGAAAAGATTGGGTTAAAAGGAAAGAGAAAAGGGAGAGAGGAGAAAGAGAGAAGGGAGAGAGAAGAGGGAGGGGCAAAATGAGATTTTTTTTTTTACTTTCATATTAGTATAAGCCGAATTAAAAAAGAGAAAAGTGTCAAATCGGCCCCTATACTTTGTACGGATAGTCAATTCTACCCTCCTACTTAACCTTTCTTCAATTAAGCCCTCAAAGTATGTTATCTTCTTCAAATCCTCTTTTTAACAGGTTAAGTCCCGGTTTCCCTTTACCATGCTGACCTGGCATACTACGTGGAATTCATATAAGGTTGTTAATACCCTAAACTAACATCTTCGTCCTCTTTATCCCTACCACCAACCAATCTAGGTCAAAACTGATTTTGCACCCATCTCTAAATGTCGTCTTCATCTACTTCAACTCTGAGTAAAGGACGAAGGTCTACCCTTGAGTATGAGCCTGCTGTGTATTGCTTTTGCGGATTGAAAGCTCCCCTTTGTGTTGGGCGGGACACCGAGAGAAGCTTTTACGGGTGCCAGAAATGGAAGGTCACGTTATTTTCCTTGATTGTCTGTTTATATGTGAAGTTTAGAAGAAAATAACGCAAGTTTTATACATAAATTGATGTTGTGTAACATATGTGATACAAAACAAACCTCGATTCAGGTTATTGATGAATTATTCATTGTGTTGATTCGGTTGTTGTTCAATTTCAGGGTCATGGGTGTGATTTTTTTGAATGGCAGGATGCTATACAAACAAACCCCATACGTAGCGGTCCAGACATGATGATACGAAACACAAATGAATTGAAGGTCGTTATTTCAGGGCTTGTTGATCATATTCGTGCTTTGGAACAACTAGTGTTGTAAGGAATAATTGTAATTAGATTTTGATGATGCTATAGGACTTTAGAAAGTACCCCTTTAGAAAATTGTATTCGAATTTTCTTTGTAATTGTTTTAGTATAATCGACTCATAGGAAGACCTCTAGGCAGAAGCCCCTTTGGCCATCTGGTGATAGCTCCTTGACAGAAGTCTTCCTGACTCTCTGTTGGACTTCACTAGAACAGAAGTACTTAGGTCCTCTGTTGGCTCCTATCTTGACAGAAGGACTGAAGACCCTCTGTGTCACGCCCCGGACCTAGCTGGACACGTCAACAACCCGCCGTACAGTACGAATAGTCAACCGCAGTCCAACTCATCCATACTATACAAGGCGTCATGAATATCATTCACACATAGTACATCCATAAACAAACATAATGTAAAACATGCCTTTAAAACAGCGGAAGCATTTAATAAAAATGTCTTAGCCACACTTTGGCAAACATGGACATACAAGCCCCCAAATAATTATTCAAAAATAATACCCATGAGCATGGTTATAATTGTTTTGAAATCAGAAAACAGAAGAAGCACGAACCACGTCTTCTCCTCTGAGTATCCCGAGAAACGGGAGCCGGTAGCAACCTTCAAGTCCTACCTGAAACTGTGAGGTGGCCTCCCCCGTGAAGGGGAGGTCAGTACTTGGAAGCATTTGACAAGTACAATGACAACTATACTAAGTATAATCAACGTTTTAATTTCCAAGACCCTCAAAATAGGGGTGATATCATAATATTAATCATAATTTATATTTCCCACTTATTATCCTTATAATAAGTAAATTCATTATTTGTCGGCACACGGCCCTTCTTATATATTCCTTTTCATTTATCATTTGCACAACCCGAACCTTGGGTCTTATTATTTCTACGGGACTTGCTACCATTGTCCGAGACCTCATGAGGCTCTCGGTTCGGACTCCAACATCCCGCCCCTGGACTCATACCCATCATCCCGTAGGAAGGTAAGGCCCTTCGGGGTCCTATCTTATGTGTTACCGCTACCGGAACCTAGTTAGGTCTCCGATTCGGATTCCACCCTAACCCGTGATCACGATGTAAGTCCATGCTATCCAACCCCGCTCTCTAGAGTCGGGAAGGGCCATGGTCCTTACTTATTTCCATAATTCAACCGGCTATCCACAAGGACTACCGAACACACCCGTAGGCCAATCCTATACCTAGGATCAATTTATTACTTACTTTATCTTGGGTATCCCTTAGGGCCTACCCCTAGTACAACTTAGAGTTCATACTTTCCTACCTTAAAGCATTTCTTAAGACTACTTAAGGCATAACATTTCACAATCCACTCTTAGGATCAACCATAACAACATTTCATTTTAATGTCCAACTAGTATCTTAATACTAGTCAAATTCATACCAATAAACTAAGTTCTCAACTCATAGTCATATAGACAATTCCAACTGATTTTCCTTTGAAAATGTCATTTATCTCAATATTCAAAACATCACTTTTAATCACTCATATATTCAAATATGAAGAGAAAGTATATTTCAACATATGTTTCATAATTAATTCCACTTTCAAGTCAACCTATTCATAACACATGATCATACACAACTTACTCTTAAATTTGTATATCATGCTCCTTTTTCTTTAGACATTTAGTCTTTTCATTTTTAGGCATTATTAATCATTAATAACCCATAAAAAACACATTTAATTACCTTCGGTAATCTCATGAAATTAACTCACTAATTATAAGCAATATAGTCAGCTATCCTCACCTTATGAAGTGCTGAAATAGTTGCCTTTGTTAAGACCTTCGATCAATCCTCGTTCTAAATCGATAAGAAGATGAAACTGGGCTGTCTGGGCAAAAGCCGGCCGGCTTTGGCAAAAGCCGGGCGATGTTCGTCAGCCTGCAGCACGAACAGCTTCCTATATGTGGCGGTTTCCGGCGATTTCGACTCCTATCGATTCACCAACTCTTCTAAGTTAAATATCACCACTTTATAACAATATTCTACACTTTTAAACGTGTAGAACTCATGGTTTAATTCACCATATGATTTCTTAAAAATCATACACCGAAAAACTAGTTAAAAGAGTAGAAATTGTGTTCTTACCTCTTCTTCTAGCTTTTCTCCTTGGATTTTCCTTTCTTTTGCTTCCTCCAAGGTCCTTGTTGGTGTGAGCTAATCCCAGAGCTCCTCCTCCTTTGGTTTTGGTCGTGGAAGGCATGAGGCATTGGCATGAGGTTTTGTCTCAATGAGACTTCCTCTTCTTTTCTTGTCCGCACAAGCCATCTTGGCTTGTCCCCCCAGTCCTCACTTAGTCAGCTAGCACACCTAAAAACGTGGGGTGGCCCCCACTCATGTGGGAGGTCATCCCAATATGTCCCGGTGTGTGTAATCGGCCCCGAAAGTTATATTTCTCGGTCCGTTTTAATTATATTTTATTTTATCGGACCAAATAAAATATATCACGCGTTCCTAATAATTATGGGCCTTTAGAATAGATGTACATTCCCCAACATTAATTTAGGAGTCTCCGAAACTTATTTCGGGCTGTTATCCGCTAAATTACCAATACCGGTAATTGGGCCCCGTTTGACCAACCGGTCAACTCCATGCCTTTCTTATGGACCAAATAGAATATCCAACACCATATAGATGTCATCTAGACCAAGATGAATACAATAAGTGGTTCGGGAATTATCGGGCGGTCCCCGTTCCCGCTGTGGGCCCCACATGCAATTTACTATTCACGTAAAAGAATAATAATAAGATTTAACAACTACGTAAATTCATAAATCATCTTTCAAGGTTTATTACATATTTTACTAAAAGTAAATATGCTCGGGGTCGGTGTTACACTTTGTGACTTACAGTTCAACAAAAGTGCTCTGGACCCTCTCTGGTTGACTATCTGTTGAAGATACCAGAAGGCCTGACACTTAGAAGTTTTCAGAAATCTTTCTAAGCCGGTTAAATCAACGAAAGATTCTCTAACGGCTAGAAGACTTCAACGGAAAAGCTACAGTACGCGCATTAAATGCTCATTTAATGCAGATACGTACGAGAAGACATTTAAGGCAAATGATTGACCAAGAATAAGAAAGAATATCTTCTCAAAGTAGCAAGTCGCCGAATTTGTGGGTCCAACCAGTCAACTCACTGTACGCGCATTAAATGCATTATCCTCCTCCTGCAACGGGAAGACAACCCTAGTATAAAAGATACTCTACGAAGAACAACCACACAACTTTGCTACATCCTTTGCTCAACACTTGCTCAAACAAAAACCTTCAAAGATTCAAAATTAAAAAGCCTCCTTGAGATTAAAACTTCATCATCTTCTACAAAAGAAGGCAGACGTTGGAAAGATAATCTACTCACATCTCCCTATTTCCAACTCAAGCAAAGTTCCAATCGTTCTTCAACCCTTCAAGCACTTCATCAAAACATATTTTGTGACGAAGAAAGTTGGAGGAACCCCTGTTTCATCAAGAAAGTCTTCTCTAACGAGAAGGACGTCCAAGTAACTGGAGCAGTGAAGTGGTGATACTTCTGGGAAGCTCAGCGAAAGGACCAGTCTTAAAGGAAGCCAGGAAGTGCATCCCAGGAGACATCTACACTTGAAGAAGACGTGGAGAGCTTCTTAAGTGCTAGGACTAAGGCTGTGTAATTGGATTTTTACAAGCTTAGTGGAACAGTGGATTAGAGGAACGAGTTGTTCCTTGAACCACTATAAAAATCCCTGGTGTCATTTACTTACTCCTTTTATTTCTTGCACTTAGTTAGAACTTATTAACTCCAAAGACTTGGTCTCTGTGTTCAGCAGAACGTGTCTTGTGAGTTAACAGAAGGCCTACTGCCTTTGCTTCTCTGAGGTTGATCTGACAGAACCCCTAGCAGAACCCCATCCGCTGCCAGTCTGTTCTGTCAACAGAACAGGCTATTCTATTAAATCTGGTACTTAGCTTGAAAAAGTTAAAAACCAGAACAGTCTATTCACCGCCCCCTCTAGACTGTACCCATCACAACCGGGACCAACAAGTGTGTTGCCTTACACGAGTTGTTGAAAACCAAGGAAAAGAGTCCAAATTGTTCAGACAGATGTGCGTGTTAACTATGATGGTTGGAGTGAGATTTGTGGGAGTCATGTATATGTTGGGTCACAAATATACCTACATATAATAGTGGGTAGGTTTATTTTAATGGTACTAATGTGATAACATGTGTTTTCTTGTAATGGTATTAGCATGGTATTAGTGTAATGCTTTTCTTAGTTTATGAAGGGAGTACTATCTAATTGTATTCTTACTTTGATAACATTGGATCATTGATTGATGTACTTTTTACCATTTCAATTTTTACCATTTTTTGGAAGTTGTATAAATGTGGTGTATGGAATCTATCTTGGACCGAAATGACAGGCATACAACTTCAAAAAGGCAATTATTCATCCCAATAATCGAGCCAACATCACAACAAAAAAGGATACCCAATGAGCTTTTTTTTGACCTACCAAAAAGTACAAAATAAAGACCAAACAATAATGCCATTACTCCTACAATATCAATTCTCAACCATAAAGCATTAGGCATCCCTTTACAACATCCCGATGTACTGCCATATGATCCATACAATCCATTCAAACCATCATCAAGTCTAACAGTAAAACCACATCCACAAGAGTTTCCAGCAAAACATAGAAAACCACAACACACTCCAGCAAAAACCATACAACACCAACAAAAACATCAAGTCTAACAGTAAAACCACATCAACAATGGTTTCACCAGTCTGGGCATTAAATTATATACCAAAGCCTCTTTCCCCTCTTCTCCCTCTTCCCTTTCTTGGTCTGCCTCTCAATTTCTGCCTCCTTCTCCTTTGATGGCCTGTCTGCTCACTTTCAGCTTGCATTGCACTTGTAGATGCTTGTGTGCCAGATGTTGTTGTGGTGTCCTTGGTGCACGACTTTTTGTTGTGACCCTCTTTTTTGCAAATTGAACACTTCATCATTCTTCCTTTTCTAGGAAGGTGTGTAGCACATGTTGGCAGCTCAGTGTCTTCACGCATCCTCTTCTTCTTTGGCCTCCCACGCATTTTCTTTAGTAATGGAGCCACAATCTCCTCATACTCACTTCTTGGCCACATTAACTCTCCATTAATTGGTTGAAAGGCGTATGCATATGTTTTCTTGTACATTTCCTTTGAATACCACTCGTGCACATATTGCTCTGGATCTTCCCCCTTGTCAAATATGGCACATATATCATCTGCACAAGGGATTCCTACAAATTCCATCTTCTACATGAACATGTTTGTCTCATTAGACTCACTACGTACTGGTGTTTGTCCTTCTTTATTTCATAACCATCATCACCATTGAAATCTGCATGCCACCCATGGCTAGCTTGAATGTTCTTATTCAACTTCTTCAAGATTGTTGGGCTGAATTGTCCTGCAAATGAAGTATTCAATCAGCTCATAAACCACTTTGTCTTCAATTAAAGCCCTTAAAATTCAATTTTACTTCAATTAAGCCCTTTACAATTACTTTTTGTTTTCAATTAACCCCTTTTCAGTTTAGTATGTTTTGCATTAAGCCCTTTACATTATTGTTTGTATACAATTGAGCCCTCCTTAATTCAGAGGCCCTGGCTACTTTAATAATGCAGTACCAGACCAGTTCATAGCAACTTTAATAAAGTACCTTTAATAAAGTGACCTACCTGTCCACTTGTTCACAATCTTCCTTTTCTTAGCAATCATCTTCATCATACCCACTCTTATGTCCTCGAGCATGGGAATAAGAGGTTTAGATCTGCATTTGACAAGGGTACTGTTGAAAGCCTCACTTAAATTGTTGTCTGGACTGTCACACTTCACATGTGTTCTGAAATATGCCTTGCACCATAAGCTCATTTCATAGTTGCGCAGGTCTCTTCCAGCTTCTGCATCAGCTTTATCCAACTCAGCCAATGAAGACTTCAATTGTGGCAGAGAGGTTGATTTAGCACACTTCCAGAATAAGTTCTTCATTTGCAACCCTCGATGAGTTTTGTTCCAGTTGGCGCGAATGTGCCTAACACAATTTCTGTGCTCAGCATCAGGTAAGACAGTAGCGATGACATTTGCAAGACCTTGTAATCAGAAAAGTCATTTAAATTAGAACTGAAAAATATGATAATTTATAGCATCCAAACTCACCTTTTGTTGGTCACTTATTAATAAGTCCAATCCGCTGCATTTGTAATTTGGAGGTCATTTTTCAGTAGGGTTAAGAACCATGACCAGGAAGAGTTGTTCTCAATCTCAACAATAGCCAATGTTATGGGGTACATCTGATTATTTGCATCCCTACCCACAACTATCAATATCTCCCCCTTAAGACGCCCTTTTAGAAAACACCCATCTAACCCAAATATTTTCCTACATCCTTCCAGAAAACCTTTTTTAATTGGCCCATAACAAATATACAAGCGTTGAAAGACACAGGGAGCTTCTGACATAACTTTAGTGTTGTGAATGATAAATGTGGTATTTGGGATTGAGTTTATGCATTCCTGGGCATAATTCCTAAGCTTTTTAAACTGATCATGGTAATCTGTATGGGTTTTCTTATGAATAATCCTCAATGACCTAGTAGCCATGTTGTGGGACACATTAATTTTGAGGTCATCTTTAATTAGCGCCTTCAATGCACCAACACCAATGCTTGGATCTTCAAATACCTTTTCCTCATATCTTTCGGCAATCCAATTTTGATTGACTACTCTCAACTTGTACTTCAGATTGCACAAGTGATCTGGAATGAGAACCTTGACTTGCATGCACATTAGCCTTGGCTCCCAACTAGTTGTGCAAGAGTAAGGACATGATGGAGCGCATTTAACCCGGACTCTCAAAGGCCCATTCTTCACAAATCTGACATCTCTTTTTTCATGAACAGCATATCGTATCACAACGTTCTTGAATTGAATACCATCTTCAAAGAGCATTGACAACTCAATATTTGGAGGCTCGACATCAGGATTATAAGAATTGAAATGCCTCCTTCTACGGCGTGACTCCTCAACAACAATTTCTTCATCTCCAAAGTCCTGTGAATCATGCTCACTTTGAGCTTGTGAGTTCTCAGCATCACCATGTGTGCCACTTTCTCCCATGGCTACATGACCTTCTGTGTCCATGTCTTCTTGTTCTGAGCAAACTTTCACATCAACAAACCTGTCATTTTGATCTTCAGAACCTCATTCAACATCCATGTTTTCATCAGCTTCTTTTTCATCAGCTTGCCCATCTTCTACCACCACATTTGGAGAAGGTAACGGAAGGATATCAACCAATTCGACCTCATCTAATCCATGATGCACAAAAATCTCACAACTTCTACAACTTCTAGCCATAGCAATCAGTTTCAAGGTGGACTCATCATTGAATAACTCCAATAATTTCTCCATAGACTCCCATGGTGTTTTATAGTACAGTCCATGAATATTTCCATATTTGCCTTCCTTTAATGATTTCAGTAGATGTGTATAGGATATGTAATCAGGATCTATCCGAAGTCTGTCCACTTCACCACTAATGTAAGTAGTTGCAGGATCCCTAACAAAGCTCCCTCCATTATGAACTATCAGTTCAACAATGTCAAACATTCTGTACACAAATTAATATGAAGCTTTAATTCATAACACAATCGACAAACATCAACAATAACACACACAATAATACACTAACTATAGGGAAAACAAACATTCAGGTTGTTATGTACTCAATAGGGTTGGCGACCACTCATTAGGGTTTGCAAGCATACTAAAGACTTCACACAAACTCATCATATACAATATGTAATTTCGAGCATTTATTTAATTCACACACCAATAACGCACATGAAAAAATAAACAGAACAACACACATGAATGAAACAATTCAACATCTTTAATCGACAAACCATCAACCCTATTTCAAATTAATCGATGCCAAAACGCATCTCAAATTAACACACTTACTTGCACTTGCACTGCGGTACCCAACTTCAACTACTCATCAACGTTCAACTTTGATTTAGTTCACCAACAACTTCATTCCGTCCTTACAACCACTACGCTTGTTCATAAACGTATATGTCTGAGGAAATGGGAAATGAATCGACTAAGAGGGAGGGGTAATTGAAATGGACAAATCATTTCCACGTCAATTACACACACGGTCTTATATGAATTCCACGTAGTACATCAGGTCATCATGGTAAAGGGAAACCGGGACTTAACCTGTTAAAAAGAGGATTTGAAGAAGATAACATACTTTGAGGGCTTAATTGAAGAAAATTTAAGTAGGAGGATATAGGAATCGATTTGACATTTTTCTCATTAAAAAATAAAAAATAGAGGAAATCACAAATTATTCAAAATGAGGGGGCGTCACACAAGTTTTATTTTAACGTTAAACAAAAACCCTCGCCCAAGTCCACCTCCCTCCTTGACCTCCTTCTCCTTCGTTCCTTCTTCGCCGTTCGCTGTTCGCCCTCAGACATCAGGTAACCACTTCCTCAACACCTATGGTATTATTTCCTTAAAGATATTTTAAATATATTCTGGACACAAATATGAATCAAAGATTCGCTAATGCGTTACATGATTTCCGCTTCGCCGACAGATGTATAGAAACAAGGCGGCGCGTTTGAGCATCACCAATATCAGGGTACTGACCAAGCTATGCGGGCCATCTACGATTTCTTCCGGTTCTGCTAAACCTGTTCGCCTCTTTTTGAGAAATCTAAGCACTGCCGCTGAAAAATCTGATTTTATTAACGACTCCAATGGTTTCGGTGGAGAAAATTATGTTCAAGATCCCAGTATTTGGAGTTCTCAGCAATCTCCCGATAGATTCCATAATGGAAATGGAAATGCCACTGCGCAAAATGGGAGCTTTTCGTCAGGCTATGTTGAATACCAAAATAGAAACGAGTATAAGCAGAACCCTATTGGGCAGAATGGAAATAGCGACACCCATCATTTGGGAAATTATGGGCATTCATGGGAAAGTTCGGGTGGGTTAAATGCCGGAAGTTATTGGGGTTCACAGAATGGTTCGGCTCCTCAGGTGGTTAATAACACGGAATTTGCATATACCCAGCAACATCACACTGTTCATGGCCACTATGGAATTGCAAACCATATGCCACAGCAAAGTGTAGGTTACCATCACGTGGACAATCATCCGAATGTTCAAATGCATCAGACTGGTGGTACCTTCAACGAGCCTCATGGACCGGGTTACTATTGGGATGGAAACCACAGACCGCAGCAAAGTGTAGGCAACTATCAATTTGAGGGTCAGCCAAATGGTCCTATTCATCAGACTAGTGGTGCCCTGAGTGGGCCATATAGACCTGGTACCTATTTTCCTGGAAACAGTGAAGGATACCAGCAACAAACAAGTGGGACTAACTATCTTAATGCTGGAAACTCTCAGTGGAATTCAAATGAGTTGCAAAATGCTACAGTGGATCCCCAAGTGAATCAGGAAGAAGATGATGGAAGTGTAAAGGGAACAATTGAGGAACTCGATCATTTCTGCAAAGAGGGAAAGATTGAGGAAGCCATTAAGGTTCTTGGTTTGCTAGAGCAGCTTCATGTATCAGTTGACTTATCTAGATATCTGTCTCTAATGGTTTTGTGTGCTGAGAATAGAGCCTTAGAAGAAGCCAAAGCAGTTCATGCAAACCTAATGAGGTCTGGAATTCATTTGGAAGTCAAAACTTACAACAAAGTTCTGGAGATGTACGGCAAATGTGGTTCCATGGATGATGCACTTGCAGTATTCAATCAAATGAATAAACGTAATATCACATCTTGGGATCGAATGATCACTTGGTATGGTAGAAATGGCCTAGGAGAAGATGCTCTTGAGTTATTCACTCAATTTAAAGAGACGGGCTGGAAACCCGATTCTAAAATCTTTTTGGGGGTCTTCTCTGCATGTGGTGAAGTAGGTGACATCATTGAGGGAATGCTTCACTTTGAATCAATGAGAAAGGACTATGGCATTGTTCCCTCCATGGATCATTATGTGAGTGTTGTAAAGATGATGGGAAGTGCGGGCTATTTAGATGAAGCTTTAGAATTCATAGAAAGGATGCCAATCAAACCGAGTGTCGATGTTTGGAAAACCTTGATGAGGTTATGTAGAATTCATGGAAATCATGAGCTTGGGGATCGTTGTACTGAGATTGTAGAGATCATTGAACCCTCTTTTTTGGATGAGCAATCAAGGGCAGGGCTAATACCAATTACAGCTTCAGACATCGCAAAAGAGAAAAGATTTCAGAAAACAACTAGTCAAAGCCTTCTGGAAGCTCGAAGCAGGGTACACGAATATAGAGCTGGAGATAGATCTTGCCCTGATCATGAGAAACTTTATGCTCTTTTGCGTGGGATGAGACAGCAAATGAAAGAGGCTGGTTATATAGCAGAGGTTAAGTTTGTGCTTCATGACATTGACCATGAAGGTAAGGAGGAAGCAATTATGGCACATAGTGAGAAGCTTGCTGTTGCTAGAGGTCTTATTGACAGTCCAGCTCGGGCATCCATACGGATTATAAAAAATCTCAGGATTTGTGGGGATTGCCATAGTGCAATGAAGATTATCTCTAAATTGGTAGGTAGGGAACTTATCATACGTGATGCAAAGCGATTTCATCATTTCAGAGATGGATTATGCTCATGTCGTGATTATTGGTGATTATAATGATTGACATAAGAGGTAAGAATTCTTCTTGTTACCATGAAAGAGGTTTATGGAGTTTGAAGTGCATAAACGTGATGAAAGTGGAATGGAAACCGCGTTTAAAAAAATTCATGTACCATATTTTACGATTCTACTTTATTGAATCCTTGCTTTTCAATTCAAAGCAAAGCATATTTTGTAAAATTTTATTGGTAATTTATTCATAAGCAAGGGTAGTGCCAATTCAAGAATGTAACTTAAGCATGATTGTACTGTCAGTGAGCTTCATATCTGAATTATAGTTTGGTTGTTGATGTTCCTTACCCCAATTACACACTTCTGATGGATTTACACGGGTAGATTAGGTACCTAAAAGAGTGCACTACTTTATTATGTTTTTGAAGGTTGCTGTGAAGTGCATTGTAATATCACATATGTATAGAGTTACTACTGTCTTGGTAAGTTGGTATGACATTGTACTCCTGTGTGTCCTGAGCTAATTTCCCTATAGTTGATTCTCTGTCCTGTACTACAAGAATCGGTGGACCGTTAAGAAGTAGCAAAACTTTTAGTTGGCTGTGCAAAAATACATTGTATTTCCAGAAGAGATTCCATTTTCGGTCAATGATTTGTATTTTGACTTTGCTTTCCCATGTCCCCGAAGGGATTCCTTGGATGCCCTCCAGGTTGGGGGCTGAAATGGCATTTCCTCTAGGTACCCCCCTGTTGAGTGATAAAGTGATGATTCGTTCTTTGAGTTTGGCTTATGAAATGAAAATGTTCTATTGAGTTTATTCATCTTATCAGTTACAAGTAAAATAAATTATTGATTGTTGTTTTTCATGTGTCAATAGATATGCATTGATAACGAAGCAAGTTGTTACCAGATTACTAACTTTTCAACTTCCTGCTTTGAGGTTAATTTGTGAATATGTTATTGTGGAGTAGATAAATTACTGTATCATAGCTCTATTACTAGCACTAGTATTACTTTGATTTAGAATGGCATACATTCACACACAACTTGTTGCTGCCTTTAGCCGATCGCCCGATCGTGGTTAGTTCATTCACTGCACTGCACTATCAAATGATAAAAAATCAGGAAATCCTAACAGTTTGTACAAAATCCACCAAATCTGTTATAACTTGAAAGCATATGGTTTTGAGAATATTATTTAGCTGTTACTCAAAACCATATGATTTCAAGTTATAACAGATTTGGTGGATTTTGCACAACTTAGGATTTCCTGATTTCCTGATCTCAAAACCACCAAATCTAGTATAATATGAATTATTTAGCTGTTATAGTAATAATAGTAATAATAATAAAATAATGCTACCTGTGTAACGTTGAGATCTTCTCACTTTGAAAGTGGGTGAGATTATGAATAGTGAAAGAGAACGTAAATTATTGAGGATATGATGGGAATATATGAATTAGTGTGATGGAATGAACAAAGGATAAATAAAAAAAAGTATATGTAATAGTGTATTATTTTAAAATTATTGAAGCTATGATGAGAAGATTTAGAAATAAGAAGATTATTTAGTTACGATTGACAAAGGAAAGTGAGAAGATCTTTACGTTATGGGATAGTAGTAATTACTTTTTCTAAGTTATATTTCCTCGGTATTTACTTACTTGGAACATGTCCCTTTTTCTAAACATGAAGAATATGCAGCTAAATATGAAGAATATGTATTACTCCGTCTTTAAGGTTATTTTGCAATAATAACCTTGGAAAGTGGGAACCCTTTATGAGTTGTGCTCCGTATAATAATTAATACGGAGTAATACTATACGTTCCGAATGACTTATGCAACAAATCCAAAATATTTTTTCCCAATTTTTTTAAAACAAAAAAAAATGCAATCAGATTTCATTAAATTTCACGGTAAAAACATTTGCCTTAACAAGAAAGCACCAAACATTTGCCTTAAGCAGTATGACTTCTTTGAAAGTGTGTTACACAATCCATTCCAAACGGGCACAATAATCACAAGCAAATAAGCAATGTAATAAATATTCATGCTTATCCCGTTCAATCCTCTGTCTTTGTTATTTATCTGCTTAGGTTTAATTTAGTAGCAAGTAAATTAGTCCTAATCCTAATTAATTTTGTCTAAATTAGTTCACCACATAACGATCACAAGCATAAGTGCAATAAAAGACAGACCATTAAAAGGACTTATATATTACTCGTAGAGTTAATTATCAAAATAGGACTAAAAGTCATTCACTTTTCACAAATAGGACCAAAAAATAAACTATGTTTACATATGACTAATTATGTGTACCTTGGACAATTATACCCTTATAGCTATTAAAATGTTTTAATTCCTAATAAAATAATAAAAAATAATAATAATTCGTAAAAAATACTAAAAAAATTAAGAAAAACAATTCGATACTAAAAATTTAATTTTTTTTTTCAAAAAATTAAAAAAATTAAAAAAAAAAAAAACTCAAAAAAAAAATCGTCGCCGCTTCTGCTGCCTCAGCACCACCACCTCCAGTCACCAGGGGGAAAAAATGTCAAGTTCATTACGAATGCCATATTTATGGCAGAAAAAAATGAAAATGTTGGCATTCGAAAAGAGAAATATGCCACTTTTTTGGCATTTTTAGAAAAAAAATGGCATTTTTCTGGGAAAATGGCATTTTTTTCATCGGCCGGAGGTGGTGGTGCTGGGAGGTAGTACAGGCGGTGGGAAAGGCATCCATATTTTTTTAAATTTTTTTTACGGAGTTTTACTATTTTTTATTAATTTTTTTAAAAATAAAATTATTTAAAAAAAAAAAGTTTTTGAATTTTTTATTTTATAAAAATTTTATAAATTTTTTAATTATATTTCTACGATTTTTTGAAATTTTTTCGAATTTATTATGAATTAAACATTTAATTATGGCTTTTGACTATTTTTAATTCATATTTAATGGAAGGGTAAGAATGGAATGCAAAAATAGGTATGTTTCCAATAGGACTCATATGGTCCTATTTTGGAATAAAAACATAACAAGTCCTATTTTAGGTTTTTGCCATAGTTTTAGTCCTATTTGAACTAATTTCTATTACTCGTATTATTTAAATTGAACTATAGAGTACTTACAAGAAATGTTGGTAGTACCTCAACCCAAACTTTTCAACCAGAAACGGCCTCTCGTGCCAAAAGAATGAAAAAAAGAAAATACTATTAAAGCTAAAAATCATTCTGAATTGCCTTTATTCTAAATTTTAGTTTCAATAGCAAGTACAGTACCAAGCAAATAAGCAATTGGTGCATAGAAAGAAAAAAGGACCTGTTTGGACATTACATCCGAAAGCCAGAAGTAAAATTGTTGTTAAATTCTTCCACCTAAAAACCAGACCAACACTCCAGGCCCATTTTAAAAGTTCCGACCGGACCCGGTACCTAAGCTAATCCCTGGTTCCTACAAAATCAACCATAGACCAGATCATTTCCAGCTTTGTTATTAGAAAAAAGGCTAAATCCCTGATCATGGAACGAACTGAGCACTGGAACAGAGCAAGGCCTGCTTGGGGCATGGAACTGGACTTTGTCCATTCCTAGACCATGGTCTAAAAATACCGTGAAGCAAAATGGGTTGTATCTAAAAGGAGCAGGCAGAAGCTGAATGAACAACCCTCATAGCCCACTTGACCATTTTTTAAGAGTCTTATGCTTATAATTAAAAAACAAGAATGACAAATAGATATGAACATCATGATGAAAATGAGCAATAATAACAAAAGAATACTAAGAAAACATCACAACTATGCAAATCTGGATGTAGGATATAATTCGCACTACACATGACTACATGAGGGCCACAAATTGTGCACCCTGAAGTTGAAAACTAGAATATCACCGGGGGGGGGGGGGGGGGGGGGTACTGCCAACATGGAGGGTAATACACAACAATAGTTGGAATTCAAACTAAATGTCATGATTTTTTGTTGTTGAACAGAGGCATTAAGAGGCTCTATTTGTTAGCCGGCTTTGGCTTATGAACAGAATAAGTAACTTTACAGACCCAGGTTAAGCTTACAAAAGGGGGCTCCTAAATTGACATAGTGCAATGAAGAATGAAACCAAAGTTCTCCTGGTCATCATCATTAAAGAGTGTCAGAGGTCTCAAACTCTCAATCATTCATCAGCATGCTCAAAGCAAACAGCTTAGTAAACTAATCAGAGGCAGAGGATGATGGTTCATAATCAGAGGCAGAGGATGATTTTTCATAATCAGAGGCAGAGGATGATGGTTCATCTAAAGCCTCGAGCAATTTACGGTTAGCAGATTTTGTCCGGTAACACCACACTTCAAATGCCTCACTCAGGTCCGGATACTTCACATACTCTCCACTACTCATCCAATCGGCCAATATTTCAGCCTGATTGTTTGATGGCAATGCAGAAACCAATGACACAATTGCCCCCTCAATGGTCTCTGACAGGTCTTCCTCCATCCTATAAGGGAACTCTATATCTTCATTTCCCATTGAATCAAGAAGAAGCTTCATTTTCCTCACATACGGAAGCCACGCCTTTAGGAGTTGTACCCTGGCTGGTGGTGGAAGAATTAAGGTACCATAACCTACAACATCTAAAACTTTTGAGGTGACCTCTAGTAGCTTCACCTTTAAGCCCCACATAAGAAAATGGACTCTTTTGTCCTCGACAACTGTCAAGACACAGTTAGATATATCTGTCCAATGTGCTACGAAATCTCTCATTAGACTTGTCTTCATGAGAACATTGCAAAGCCACTCAACATCGGCCAGACTCTTCATTATCTTCTTCTCCACATCCATGTATTTCATGTCAGGCTCTGAAAGAAGGGAGAATAAGGCCTTCTCAAATGATGTGAAGATCTTGCACAATCCCATTCTGGCCTCATGCTTTATTTCCTCATCGGCTATGATGATACTGAGAATCTCCTCTTCATCATCCCAAAGCATGAACTCCACTTGTTCTTGGGCGCAAGTTCTGAGCTCATCACCAAATGGAGGAGAAGGGTCGTTGATGGAAGTTGCAAAACGGAATGCTGAGAGGAAAACGTCTTTGGTGGCGCTTAGCTCTCCCGGGCTAGCCTTGATCGATTTGGTCATATCAGTTGTTTTCGGGTTTCTACATTAATCTCATTTCCCTTATCTCCTCGTGGCATCTATCTGCAACCCTTAGAATTCCAATAAAGGGAAAGGTATCATGAATCTTTAAATATATTAAAGAAATGGACAAACAAGGGCACTACCAACATCAACAATTCAAATATGTCTGGTTTTCATATTTTCCCCATTAATGCATTTAGCTCTCATCAGAAACAGCAAGTATGTAAAATAGTATTGCGTCAGTGACTCATTCCCTAATTGGTTCGCCAGTTTGTGTTCATGATATTTAATTGAACTTAAACCTTACATTTTAAATACGGAGTACAATAATAGTTTCGGAGAACAAACAAGAAAAATATGTTAACCCAACAATTATATCAGGACAAAGGATTTATCGTTGTCTAAAGTTACGAACCAAGAAAAAATTCATAAGCCAAAGAACAGATTTCTATACACATAAGATTCACAAAAAATAGAATCTCACACCTTTTCTACGAAAAATGAAAAGGAAGGGCAAGCCAACCACGAGAAGATTTGGATTCGTCACGTGGCGGATGCGGAGTGAAATGGCTTCGGTGTAATTAGTTCTGGAAAAGAGAGAAGTTGGAGCGGAGCTTCACTGCTGAGGTGAAGGTAGCGGCGAAGATACACGGCGGAGTGAGCGGGCAGCTGTCATGGATGCGGTAATCACTGTTCAAATTTGTTTTGGAGTTTTGGTGAAGTGATTTAGAACTATTTTCAGTCTGTTTAGTGGATTGAGCTAACCTGATACAGATTCTAGATCAATATGTCCAACCAATTAACACCAACACTCACTACTAAACAAAATGTAATTTTAAGAACTATTTTAGTTAATAAATTAGATATTTGATTGTAAAAAGCAAATAACTTCTTTATTTTAGTACCTCATATGAGGTATTTTATATTTCTTCCGTTTAGTATCTTGTCAGACTCCCTCCCTCCTCTTATAATTGTTCAATTTTTCATATTTGGATGTGCCTCTATTATTGTCTCATACCATATTTCTTAACATTTGTGTGACTCTAATTCATTCTTACTTTATTCCCATTTTATCAACTCATTATCAACCACGTAATTCTATTTTTCTTAAAAACCGTATCACTCTCTTTCGTCCCAATATTAGGGGGACAAAGGTAGTATTAGTTACGTTGCGGTGTTTAAGAAGAAAATAATAGCAATAATATATATGGTGTAGGATTTAAGTTTAAATGGAAAAAATACGAAAGAGAATATTTTGAGAAATGTAATTAAGTGAATGGGAAAAGGAAAAGAAAGAGAGATGGAAAAAGGAGAAAAATCAAAGAGGAAAGAGAAATGAGATAGAAGGTACGTAATTAATTAATTACGAAAATAATGCTGGGTTAAAAGTATTTACCGATCTACTGTTGGGTTTAACCATGGTCGAGGTAAGTTGCCAAATGGTTGGGCGACTTATAAGTCGCCATCCGGTTTGGCGACTTATAAGCTGCCCAACCGTTTGGCGACTTACCTATTAAAAACCAGACGGGTTTTGTTAGAGTGAACGCACAACACCCCCAAATCCCCCCAAAGTTGCAGCGACGAAGGACGAACGACGGACGAGAGCCACTCCAACTCCGGCGAACCTCCATCTCCGACAAAGTCACCTTGCCAAGGACTCTCCACCTCCGTCTTCTTCAATACTCTTTCTTCTAGGTAAATCAAAGTCAATTTTCTTCTCGTATTAGTTAGGGTTTTTAGAATCTAAAAATTTCGAAGATTATGAATTAATTTGTGAAATGATTTGTTGTGAAATGTGGATATGTATGACATGTTGAGTTTTAATGTTGAATTAAATGTAATATTTTGGTATTGTTAGGTGTATACTTATCCTATAAGATTTGCTTAAATATGATAGTTTTTAATATGCTCTTATGTGTATGAAATGATTAATTTGGGTGTATAAAGTGTGTATATTAATGTGTACTCATGAAAGTTTGACATGAATTGTTATTAGAATATGGATTTCTCCAACTTCCCAATCGTGTGTCATTGGGGAGGGAACTATTATGAGGATACTGGCCAAATACGCCATGAAGGTGGTAGAAACAGCTTTGTCATTGTTTCTCGTGGCGCATGTTTGCTCGAGATGCTTCAAAAAATACATGTTGCTACAATGATTCCTCTGAGCCGTTCTTTGCGATTGAAAATGAAATTTCTCCTTAACGGGGGAAATTTCATGCTTATGCTACTTGTTGATGAGCTAGCTGTCACAAATATGTGGTTGCTAATTCAGATGGAGAGTATGTCCTCGCTGGAGATTTACATTGAGGGATCCATAGGTGACTCTTCTACAGCTCCGTCAACATCAAATGTTGTTGTATCTAGGCATGGTGTGAATGCAGAGAACTCCTCAAATGGTGTTGTACTGGACATGGTTATAGAGAAAGAGGGTAGGTATTTGGACAATGGTGCATCATTTGTGGATGGGCAGGGAAGTGATGATGATGTTGACGATAACATCAACGGTGATGACATGACAGAATCTGATGAAGATGATGGTGATACTGTCACGACAACTGCCCCGTCTAGCCACTTTACTAGAATATATGATCTCCCTGAAGGCTTTACCGATGTTTGGATGAGTGGAGCAGGTATGAAAAGGTTTACACCCGAAGGTAAGTTTGAGGTTGGTCAACAGTTTGACAACAAAGAACAAATCATCAATATGGTGGGCTTGTATTCTATTAAACGGAACCAATTTTATCGAGTGTTGGAGTCCGATAAACACAAATGGGTTGCAGAGTGCAAGAGGAAGAAGGAACGTGATTGCCCCTGGAGAATACGCGCCACAGAGAACAAAGGCAACCTCGACAGCTTCACAGTTGTGCGTTATCCTGGACCTCATTTTGCTACCTGTGTTGGCAACACCGACAGTACTGATCACGTGGCGATGACTTCTGATTTCATTGCTAAAGATGTGAATGACATTCTTCGCACTGATCTTTCCCTTAAAGTGCATACTATCATTGAGATGCTTAAGGAAAAGTATGGGTATACGGTATCATACAGGAGAACATGGATGGGTAAACAGAAGGTCGTTGCAAACATTTTTGGCGGTTGGGAGATGTCATATTCTGAATTGCCCCATTTCATGACAGCGCTCCAACATTCCAATCCTGTAACTGTTGTTCACTGGTACCCACCCCTAATTACTCCAACATGTTATATGCAGTTTCAGAGAGTATTTTGGGCATTCAAGCCTTCAATACATGGTTTTAAGCATTGTCGATCCGTACTTACTATTGATGGCACACACTTTTATGGGAAGTACAAGGGTACATTGCTCGTGGCTATGAGTAATGATGCGAACAACCAAATATTTCCCGTGGCCTTTGCAGTTATTGAATCTGAGAATGGATAGAGTTGGCCATAGTTTATGGCATGCATTAGGGAGTTTGTCCTTGATAGGGAGTTGTGTGTCATTTCTGATCGACATGCAGGTATAGTGAAGGCAATGAATGAGGTGGGCAGTACTTGGGAGTTGGGAGGAGCCTTATGCGCACCATAGGCTATGTATCCGCCATCTTGCATCAAATGTGCACACTCATTTCAAAGACACTCACCTAAAAAATTTGTTTGTCTGGACCGCGCGGCAACATCAGAAAAAGAAGTTTGATGGTGGGTTAAAGAAGATAGGGGAAATGCGGGTGGAGGCGCGACAATTTATGGGGAACATTCCCTTGGAAATGTGGTCATTACACCACGATGGCGGATACAGATACGGTACCCTCACTTCTAATCTGGATGAGGTTTTCAACGGTGTGATGAAAAATGCCAGATATTTGTCCTCACCGCTTTGGTCCTGGTTTCCTTTTTCCGCGTTAATGTTTATTTTGTTAATAGGCGTGAAAACAGTAAAGGAAGAGTGACTGAAGGCCACGACTACTCTCCACACATAACGGATTTGATTGAGAAGAATAGAGAGAAGGCGAAGCATCACACTATTACTTCATATGATATAGGCCGAGGGATATACCAAGTGGAAACAGGATGTGGTGGCCGAACGTTGGGAAAGGGTGGGAGAAAACAAACTGTCCATCTGCGACGGCGTACTTGCACTTGTAAAAAGATGGAAATATATAAGATTCCCTACTCCCATGTAGTAGCCATGTGCAGACAACGTAGTTTGTCTTCTCATCCATTTGTGGATCCTTTTTTCTCATCTCACCAATATGCCGCGACATATCAAAGAGTCTTTAAACCCATTCCTGACCGTAATTATTGGTCGACTTACTATGGACCTGAAATTGTGCATGATCATCCATGGTTCGGGCTAAGGGAAGACCTAAGTCCACACATATTAAGAATGAGATGGATGAAAGTCCCCGAGGAACGGTTAGATGTGGAAAATGTAAACGAATCGGCCATAATAGGGCCACATGTGCAAAGAGATCATCAACAGATGGAGGGAAGTCCACTGGGTAAAGTTCTAATTATAATACTCCACAATTTATACTAACGGTGCATGGAAAAAAATTATTAGTAAAGTATTAATTAAAAATTAATAAATTAATACAATAGTAAAAATTCACTAATATCCTTTTTCTTTTTTGTAGGCATGGAGGTGTCAGCGGATCCTGGGCCGAGTGATCGTTCTGTCCTGACATTGCAGGCCTCGCACAGGAGTGAGGATGTGTGGCTTGGCGTCGATGTTCAGGTGGATAGGTGCCGCGAGCACCTACGTGGTTTGTCGCATGTGCGGGTGGATGACAAAGTACTTGACATGTTCGTGCTGCGGGTTTTTATGGTCTGCATAGATTGGTGGCTACTATCCCTCTCGATAGAGTGCTACTCACTGCTCTTCTTGAACGTTGGAGACAGGAGACACACACATTTCACCTCCCTGTTGGTGAGGTGACAGTGACCTTGGGAGATGTTGCTGTACTGACCGGGTTACAGGTAGATGGGAGAGTTGTTACTGGTATTGCTTGTCGACTGTGGGTTGATGAGTGTAAGCGTTTGTTGGGTGTTCGCCCCCTTCTCCGGGTTGACATTCAGGGGTCATCTCTGAGGATGTCGTGGCTGAGGGAGCATTTCACTGTTCTTCATGCGGACACTGATGGGGTGATGATCCAGCAGCATGCACGAGCATATATTTTGATGATGATGAGAGTTTTCATTTTCTCTTACAAGAGCGGAAATGAGGTTCAAGTGCTGCACTTGCCTATGCTAGAGAGGTTTGATGTAGCAGCACAGTTCAGTTGGGGTAGTGCCACGCTGGCTTATCACTACAGACAGTTGTGTCGAGGCTGCCATTGAGGGAGCATAGAGGTTGGAGGATTTTTGTTTCTTCTCCAGATTTGGTCATGGGAGTACATCCACATTGGGCGTCCCATTATAGTGGCATACCATGGCATTGATGGACACCCACTGCCTGATGAGCCTCCACGTCTCTTGGGACTACATCATGTACGGGGCGAGGACCCTCTGGGCCGTCGGTATGTTTTCAATCGTTTGAATTTATCAACCAAGTTCCTTGGCTTTGCATCTGACGGTAAGTATATTACTAATTACTAAAGTAAGTCATTTTCTTTATTTAACACTTTTATTTATTTCTAACTAATTGTAATTGTGTTTCATATTTCAGAAACGAGCTTTGCAGCGTATACATTAGCGGGCTACTGCCACAGTGAGTGATACGCATGACGTGGACATGTACGGTCAGGCTTTGACGGGCATTGCCTCGTTGTGTTCAGATGTGTTGGGGTGAGTCGACTACGGTCATCTTATACATATGCCCCCATCTCAGGCTATGTCATCGACATCTAGTGCAGCGACAGCTTCATCATCCCAGACTCAGCATGAGAGAGTGGTTCTTCAACCACGCCTGTGACACCATCCCCAAGCATGTTTACTTTTAGTAAATTATGTAATGAACCTTGAAGGATGAGTTATGAATTTACGTAATTGTTAAATTTTATTAATTCTTTTACGTGAATAGTAAATTGCAAGTGGGGCCCACAGCGGGAACGGGGACCGCCCGATAATTCCCGAACCACATATTATATTCATCTTGGTCTAGATGACATCTATATGGAGGTGGATATTTTAATTGGGAAATGGGAAGGGCATAGAGTTGACCGGTGGGTCAAACGAGGCCCAATTACCGGTATTGATAATTTAGCGGATAACAGCCCGAAATGAGTTTCGGAGACTCCTAAATTAATGTTGGGGAATGTAAATCTGTTCTAAAGGCCCATAATTATTAGGAACGCGTGATATATTTTATTTGGTCCGATAAAATAAAATATGATTAAAACGGGCCGAGAAATACAACTTTCGGGGCCGATTGTACACACCGGGACATAATGGGATGACCTCCCACATAAGTGGGGGCCACCCCACGTTTTTATGGGTGCTGATTGACCAAGTTAATGGGAATGGGACATCTAAATATGGCATATGCGGACTTGTGGAGGAGAGGGTAGCTGGGGGACAAAGCCACACCCCTCCTTGTCTCCTTCATGCATCATCCTCACAAGGTGAGATGGCTTGATGGACTCCTCCCTCATTCTACACCATACGGAGGATAGAATAGAGAGATAAGGTCCAGGGAAAAGCTCTCACAGTTCTGGAGCTTGAGGAACCAAGAAGAGAGAAGGATCCAAGAAGAAAAGCTAGGAATTGAGGTAAGAATCCAACTAGTATGCATTAACTAGTATTTTATCCATATGATTTTTGGGAAGTCATGTGGTGGATTAAACCATGAGTTCTACACGTTTAAAAGTGTAGAATATTGATAGAAAGTGGTGGTAATTAACTAAGGAGGGTCGGCCAATCGATAGGAGTCGAAATCGCCGGAAACCGCCACTCCAAAGGAGCTATTCGTAGTTGCAGACTACGAAAACCGCCCGACTTTTGCCCAGCAGTCCAGATTTTCACTTTCGGACGGCCTAGAACGAGGACGGGTCGAAGTGCTTCGCAAAGGCAGCTAGTTAAGCACATCATAAGGTGAGGATGGCTGACTATATTGCTTATAATTAGTGAGTTAATTTCATAAGATTTCCTAAGGTATTAAAAGTGATTTTCATGGGTTATTAATGAGTAATAATGCTTAAATGAAAATACTATTGATATGAGTAAAAGAAGCATGATATACAAATTTAGAATAAATTGTGTATGATTATGTGGCATGAAAGGAATGACATGATAATGGAATTAACTATGTAAATATTGTGATAAAATATACTTTTACTTCATGTATGAAATTCATGAATGGATGAAAGTGATATTTTTGATATTGGGATCAAATCATATTTGGATTTGAAAATCAATTGAAAAGAAATGTCAATTCGAATTAAGAACTTGATATGTTCTAAGACTAACCTACTAGTATTAAAATACTAGTCTGGAGAATAATATAATGGAATTAATCCTAAGGGATAGGATTGCGAATAGATTTTCCTTAAGTAATCTTAAGAGATACTTTAAGGTTGAATTGAATGAACACTAAGGTGTGTTAGGGGTAAGCCTAAAGGCTACCCAAGTGGGTTGATTCTAGGCATAAGATTTGCTTGAGAATTGGACTACGAAAATGAATTAGAGTCGGACTCTAGGATTGCATGGAATGTAGTTGGGCCGAGCCCTTGCCATGTGATGTGATTAGCATGGAAACGTAGTTGGGCCGAGCCCTTGCCATGTATTTGTGATCTTCGTGGAAACGTAGTTGGGCCGAGCTCTTGTCACGAAGTTGTGGTTGGTATGGAAACGTAGTTGGGCCGAGCCCTTGTCATATAATTTTAATGTGTTAAATTGAGTTGAAGGGTTGTATAGAAATGTAGTTGGGTCGAGCCCTTGCTATATAATCGGGACTCAAGGGAACCCTATGGGGTTGGCGTGACTAGTAGTCACGGGGATTTAAAATGGCGAATTCTAAATGAATATGTGCCCACGGGTCGATTACTTGACTTTATATAAAGTAAGTACATTTTATAAAAGGGGTAACCGAGGGTTATGGCCTATAGTATAATATCACCCTAGATTGAGGATCTTTGAGATTGAAACATTGATTATACTTAGTATAGTTGTCATTGTACTTGTCAAATGCTTCCAAGTACTGACCTCCCCTTCACGGGGGAGGCCACCTCACAGTTTCAGGTAGGAGCTGAGCTTGCTACCATTGCCTGGGGCTTCGGGGAGATTCTAGGAGAGAAGACGTGGTTCGTGCTTCCTCCGTTTATGTTTCAAAACAATTATAACAATGCTCATGGATATTATTGTTTTTTGAATAATTATTTGGGGGCTTGTATGCCCATGTTTGCCAAAGTGTGGCATAAACTCTTATATTAAATGTTTCCGCTGCTTTAATAAATGTTTTACATTATGTTTGTTTATGGATGTACTATGTGTGAATGATATTCAAGACGCCTTGTATAGTATGGATGAGTTGGACTGCGGTTGACTATTTGTACTGTACGGCGGGTTGTTGACGTGTCCGGCTAGGTCCGGGGCATGACAATTTAATTGATATCAGAGCCTTAGTCCATAAACATCATAATGAAGCTTCAAAATTCTTTTTGAAAATGAAATTGAAAACCATGAGCATAAGAAGTTTTGTACTTATAGAACTTTTGGTACTTGAGTTGCAATGTCTCTAATTGTTTAGATGGTACCCTTAACAATTGGTATGACGGTGATTTGAGCCAAAAGATGTCTTTAAGTGCCTATCCGTCAATTGACATTTGATGCGAGTCTAATGACTCATTCTCAATTTCTTTCAGAAATTGAACATACCGGGAAAGTAACTAGAACGAACCCGACTGGCCGAGCACCGGGAGGGTCCATGCAAGGCAGTAGAGGGGCTTCTAGAGTGTCCAGGGGACAAGGCCGTGGGGGCCAAGATCAGACCGTGAGCGACGGTCGTGTTGAAACAGTGAACGAGTCTTATGAGTTCGAGGAGGATTCAACGTATCAACCAGGAACTGAGACGGTTGAGACCCCATATGATGGGGAATATGATGATGACAATGATGAGGAGAGCGACGATGATGATGCTCTAGAAAGGCTGGAGGAACTACTCCGTCAATATCAACAGGATCGCCAAAGGCGCCGTGCAAGGCGTGCTTTGGGAGGGGCTTCAAGAAGAGGAAGCCATGTGGGTTCTAGGGGACATGTAGAGTCCCGAGTAGATCGGGGTGCCGAGGTCCCAATAATAAGGATCTCGAAGTACCTCAAAGAAGTGAGAGATTTGGGGTGCAAGCTGTTCGATGGAACGGGAGATATCTCTGTTGCGGCGGAGTGGATTAAAAGATTCAATGAGGCGGCTCTTGATATGCAGATGCCGCCAAACATGAAGATGAGAGTAGCAACGAGGTTGCTAGAAGGGATGGCGTCCACGTGGTGGGACGGAGTCAAGGGGAAGTATGGTGAGAATGTCACTTGGGAGAATTTCCGACATGAATTCTTCAACCAATACTACTCCGACTTCGAGGTGAACTTGAAGAGGAGGGAATACACCAACTTGACCCAAGGAGGCAAGTATACCGTGAGGCAACTTGAGCACAAGTTCAGGGAGCTCGCGGAGTTCATACCGGAGTATGCTTGTGACGAGAACCGGATGGTGAATCACTTTTGGGATGCCTTGGACTTAGACGTGCGTGAGCGGGCAACACAATTGCCTAACATGACGTTTAGTCAAGTGGTGGAGCAAGGCCTGAAAGGAGAGAAGGAATGGGAGGAAAGAAAGATGAAAAACGCCGAGGAGGCGAAGAAGAGGAAATGGGAGAACATCGGCCCTCAAGGTTCTAGCAAAAAGGGGAACCACGGGGGAGGTGGGTCTTTTAGAACTCCCGCACCACCATCACGGGGGAATCAAGGCCCAGGAGGGCAAGGCTCGAGGTCGCAAGGCTCGGGCGTTATAAGGTGCAATAACTGCAAAAGGAACCACTCGGGCAAGTGTCGTGATCCCCCACGGTGCTACCAATGCGGGGAGGCGGGACACTTGAGGAGCAACTGCCCACAACTCGGGCGAGCCATGGGTGCAGGACCTAGTAGCGGGACTACGGCAAGTAGGAACCGGACAGGAGCACCTCATGGGAGCATGGGGCATGGCGGTCCAAGTACAAGCAACGCGCCATCCGTGAACCAAGGCAAGACCCAAGCTAGGGTCTATGCGATGACGGAGGCGGACGCACGTGCTAACCCGGACTCCGTTGCGGGTAATTCCTTAAACTCACGTTTTAATCTATTGTAAGTAATAGGAGTGTTGAACTTGTAAATTTATAACCCCGGCAAGTTTGGTCGGGTTTGGAGAGAAAAAAGGGAAGGAGAATCCTCGCCCTGGGCGAATGCCGCCCGACATGGACGAAAGGCGCCCGGCTTTCGTCTGGATTTGATATAAAAATTCTGCGGCGACGGATACCGGCCGGATTTCACCAAAGACCGGCTGGATTTCGTAAATCTCAATCCCAGATTTTTTCTCGCAGATGAAAACCGGCCAGCTTTCACAGAAACCGGCCGGCATTTGTAATATATAATCCGGGATAAACTGCGGCGCCAAAAGCCGGCCGGCTTCTGTGAAAGCCGCCGGCATTCGTTGGGCCTGGGAATTTCTGCGCAGCTGAAAACCGGCCGGCTTTCATGGAAACCGGTCGGCAGTTGTGAAACGGGAAAATTCCACGCGACCGAAAACCGGCCGGCTTTTGCAAAGCCCGGCCGGCTTTTGTATTTAATTAATGGAATTAATCTTCGGCAACGAAACCTGGCCGGCTTTCGTAGAAAGCGGCCGGCTTTTGAGTGTCCGACTTCTAAGTTGGCATGAACACCGGCCGGCTTTCACAAAGCCCGGCCGGCTTTCACCCGGTTTGGTCTTAGGGTGATTCTAAGGGCTAGAAACCGGGGAATTTGGGTAGGGCGACGAACGGTCTCCATATAAACCGCGACCAACGTACCCTATGACTAAGAAACATGGTTATTAACTAGATAGCGGGTCTTACATTACTTATGAATGTAGGGACACTAAAGGTAAACAGGGGAGACGCAAGAATCCTTATTGACACCGGGGCGCAACGATCATTCGTGAGTGAGGCTTTCGCCAAGGGATTCAATGAACCGCTGGTACCGATGAATCAAACCTTATTGGTATCTACACCTCTAGGGGATGATATCAAAAGAGATAGCCATTATCCATCGTGTGAGGTGGAGGTGGAGGGTCAAACCCTGACGTGTGACTTCGTACCGCTAAGTATGATCGAGTTCGACGCGATCCTTGGAATGGATTGGCTTGAGAAACATCATGCTAGGGGCGATTGCTACACAAAGGTTCTTGAACTTGAAAGCGGTGAAGGGCTTACCTTACGCTTTGAAGGAGATAGGGGCAAATCAAATAGTTGTATCATATCCGCCGTGAGGGCGAGGAATATGATGAGAAAGGGATGCCATGCATATCTAGCATACGTGGTGGACAAAACCAAAGAAGAGGTAGACATCAATGATGTGAGAATAGTGTGAAAATATCCGGATGTCTTCCCAAAAGACTTCCCGGGACTTCCACCCGATAGGGAGATTGAGTTCGTGATCGAGGTTGAACCCGACACTAAACCAATCTCTATACCGCCATACAGAATGGCACCCGCCGAACTTAATGAGTTGAAAACCCAATTGCAAGAGCTATTGGATAACGGTTTCATAAGGCCGAGTCACTCTCCGTGGGGAGCACCCGTCCTTTTCGTGAAAAAGAAAGATGGAACACTTCGAATGTGCATTGACTATCGTCAACTGAACAAGGTCACAATCAAGAATAGGTATCCCTTGCCTAGGATTGATGACTTGTTTGATCAGCTCTGAGGAGCGACAGTGTTTTCAAAGATTGACTTGAGGTCGGGGTACCACCAACTGAAGATAAAGGAGGATGACATACCGAAGAGTGCATTCCGCACAAGGTATGGTCATTTCGAGTTCCTAGTTATGTCGTTCGGGCTAACCAACGCCCCGGCGGCATTTATGGACTTGATGAACCGAGTATTTCATAAATACTTGGACCGGTTTGTGATTGTGTTCATAGATGATATCTTGATTTACTCAAAGAGTGAAGAAGAGCATGAGGAGCACTTGATACTCGTTCTTGAGACATTACGGGAGAAGCAACCCTATGCCAAGTTTTCCAAATGTGAATTTTGGCTAAGGGAGATTGGCTTTCTCGGGCATGTGGTTTCGGGATCAGGGATTGCCGTAGATAACAAGAAGATTGAGCCCATTACTGAATGAGAGAGGCCAAAGAATGTCAAGGAAATTCGTAGCTTCCTTGGATTGGCAGGGTATTACCGAAAATTCGTGGAGAAGTTCTCAGTTTTGGCATCGCCATTGACAAAGCTCACTCAAAAAGGGGCCAAGTTTGTATGGGATGACCGATGTGAGAAGGGATTCCTTGAACTGAAGAAGAGATTGACCGAGGCACCGGTACTTGCATTACCCCAACAGGGTATGGGGTACGATGTCTATAGTGACGCGAGCATCCAAGGGCTTGGATGTGTCTTGATGCAGAATGGGAGGGTGATCGCCTATGCTTCACGACAGTTGAAGAAGCATGAGGTAAATTATCCTACTCATGACTTAGAGCTGGGGGCAGTGATATTTGCATTGAAGATTTGGAGACATTATCTCTACGGGGAAACATGTCATATATACATTGACCACAAAAGCCTGAAATACGTGTTTACTCAGAAAGAGTTAAACATGAGATAGAGACGGTGGATGGAGTTGATAAAAGACTACCATCTAGTTATCGAGTGCCACCCCGGTAAAGCCAACGTGGTAGCGGATGCCTTGAGCCGAAAGAGTTCGTCTGGGGCATTGTTGACTAGTTTGAGGGCATTGAGAGCCCAATTGGAGGTATCTAGCGATGGTGCCTTGTTAGCTAGATTCGAGGTGAGACCTACATTACTTGATGAAATCAAGAAGGGTCAAGAAGCTGATGAAGAGCTTATGAAGGTCCGTGAACGAATGCTAGCGGGACCGGTTGAGTATTTTAGGGAAAGGGACAATGGTCTCTTATTATTTCGTGACCGAGTGTGTGTACCGTCGGATGATGGGCTCCGAAAGTCCATCTTAGAGGAGGCTCATTCATTGGCGTATGCCATGCATCCGGGAGGCACGAAAATGTACCGTGATTTGAAAGAAAGTTACTGGTGGTCGGGTATGAAGAGAGAAATAGCCGAGTACATCAGTAGATGTCTTACTTGTCAGCAAGTTAAGGCAGAACATCAGCATCCAGCTAGGTTATTACAGCCACTTTCCATCCCTGAATGGAAGTGGGAACACGTGACTATGGATTTCGTGGTGGGTCTGCCACGGACTGTTAAGAATTATGATGTCGTATGGGTTGTGGTTGATAGGCTCACGAAGAGTGCACATTTTCTACCTATCAACACCACCTATGCACTAGAGAGGTTAGCCAAGTTATATGTGGATGAGATCGTGAGGCTACATGGGGTTCCTATAACCATTGTATCCGATAGAGATCCACGATTCACATCACGATTTTGGCCGAAGTTCCAAGAATCTATGGGGACAAAGTTGAAATTCAGTACAGCTTTTCATCCACAAACGGATGGGCAATCCGAGCGGGTTATACAGATATTAGAGGATATGCTGAGAGCTTGTGCATTAGAGTTCCAAAGGAGTTGGGACAACCATTTGGCACTTGTGGAGTTTGCCTATAACAACAGTTATCAGGCGAGTATATGCATGCCTCCATACGAGGCATTGTATGGGAGGAGATGTCGTACACCTTTGTGTTGGGATGAGGTTGGCATGGCCAAACTCGAGAGCACGGAACTGGTGGAAATCACCAAGTCAAAGGTGAAGATGATTCGTGACAGACTTAAGGCGGCACAGGATAGACAGAAGAGCTATGCCGATAAGCGCCGAAGAGCCTTAGGGTTTAAGGTTGGAGAGGAGGTATTTTTGAAGGTTTCACCTTGGAAAGGAATCATTCGATTTCAGAGCCGAGTGAAACTTAACCCACGCTACATAGGGCCATTTGTGATTCTCGAAAGAATTGGGGCCGTAGCATATCGATTACAGTTGACTCCGGAATTGGAGAAGATAAATAATGTATTCCATGTGTCTATGCTTAAGAAGTATATTCCGGATCCATCTCATGTACTAGAAAAATCACCCGTGGAAATACGGGAAGACTTGAACTACGCCGTGCAACCAGTAAGGATACTTGATAGGCAAGTAAAGAAGCTAAGAAGCAAGAAAGTTCCTATGGTTAAAATCCTTTGGAAGAGTGCCTGAGTTGAAGAAGAAACTTGGAAGACTGAAGCCTCGATGAAGGAACAGTATGCATTTCTATTTGAATAATCATTGTGAATTTCGGGGACGAAATTCCCGTTAAGGGGGGTGAACTTGTGACACCGTCCCCAAGCATGTTTACTTTTAGTAAATTATGTAATGAACCTTGAAGGATGAGTTATGAATTTACGTAATTGTTAAATTTTATTAATTCTTTTACGTGAATAGTAAATTGCATGTGGGGCCCACAGCGGGAATGGGGACCGCCCGATAATTCCCGAACCACATATTATATTCATCTTGGTCTAGATGACATCTATATGGAGGTGGATATTTTAATTGGGAAATGGGAAGGGCATAGAGTTGACCGGTGGGTCAAACGAGGCCCAATTACCGGTATTGATAATTTAGCGGATAACAGCCCGAAATGAGTTTCGGAGACTCCAAAATTAATGTTGGGGAATGTACATCTATTCTAAAGGCCCATATTTATTAGGAACGCGTGATATATTTTATTTGGTCCGATAAAATAAAATATGATTAAAACGGGCCGAGAAATACAACTTTCGGGGCCGATTGTACACACCGGGACATAATGGGATGACCTCCCACATAAGTGGGGGCCACCCCACGTTTTTATGGGTGCTGATTGACCAAGTTAATGAGAATGGGACATCTAAATATGGCATATGCGGACTTGTGGAGGAGAGGGTAGCTGGGGGACAAAGCCACACCCCTCCTTGTCTCATTCATGCATCATCCTCACAAGGTGAGATGGCTTGATGGACTCCTCCCTCATTCTACACCATACGGAGGATAGAATAGAGAGATAAGGTCCAGGGAAAAGCTCTCAAAGTTCTGGAGCTTGAGGAACCAAGAAGAGAGAAGGATCCAAGAAGAAAAGCTAGGAATTGAGGTAAGAATCCAACTAGTATGCATTAACTAGTATTTTATCCATATGATTTTTGGGAAGTCATGTGGTGGATTAAACCATGAGTTCTACACGTTTAAAAGTGTAGAATATTGATAGAAAGTGGTGGTAATTAACTAAGGAGGGTCGGCCAATCGATAGGAGTCGAAATCGCCGGAAACCGCCACTCCAAAAGAGCTGTTCGTAGTTGCAGACTACGAAAGCCGCCCGGCTTTCGTGAAAGCCGCCTGGCTTTTACCCAGCAGTCCAGATTTTCACTTTCGGATGGCCTAGAACGAGGACGGGTCGAAGGGCTTCGCAAAGGCAGCTAGTTAAGCACATCATAAGGTGAGGATGGCTGACTATATTGCTTATAATTAGTGAGTTAATTTCATAAGATTTCCTAAGGTATTAAAAGTGATTTTCATGGGTTATTAATGAGTAATAATGCTTAAATGAAAATACTATTGATATCAGTAAAAGAAGCATGATATACAAATTTTGAATAAATTGTGTATGATTATGTGGCATGAAAGGAATGACATGATAATGGAATTAACTATGTAAATATTGTGATAAAATATACTTTTACTTCATGTATGAAATTCATGAATGGATGAAAGTGATATTTTTGATATTGGGATCAAATCATATTTGGATTTGAAAATTAATTGAAAAGAAATGTCAATTTGAATTAAGAACTTGATATGTTCTAAGACTAACCTACTAGTATTAAAATACTAGTCAGGAGAATAATATAATGGAATTAATCCTAAGGGATAGGATTGTGAATAGATTTGCCTTAAGTAGTCTTAAGAGATACTTTAAGGTTGAATTGAATGAACACTAAGGTGTGTTAGGGGTAAGCCTAAAGGCTACCCAAGTGGGTTGATTCTAGGCATAGGATTTGCTTGAGAATTGGACTACGAAAATGAATTAGAGTCGGACTCTAGGATTGCATGGAATGTAGTTGGGCCGAGCCCTTGCCATGTGATGTGATTAGCATGGAAACGTAGTTGGGCCGAGCCCTTGCCATGTATTTGTGATTTTCGTGGAAACGTAGTTGGGCCGAGCCCTTGTCACGAAGTTGTGGTTGGTATGGAAACGTAGTTGGGCCGAGCCCTTGCTATATAATCGGGACTCAAGGGAACCCTATGGGGTTGGCGTGACTAGTAGTCACGGGGAATTAAAATGGCGAATTCTAAATGAATATGTGCCCACGGGCCGATTACTTGACTTTATATAAAGTAAGTACATTTTATAAAAGGGATAACCGAGGGTTATGGCCTATAATATAATATCACCCTAGATTGAGGGTCTTTGAGATTGAAACATTGATTAAACTTAGTATAGTTGTCATGGTACTTGTCAAATGCTTCCAAGTACTGACCTCCCCTTCACGGGGGAGGCCACCTCACAGTTTCAGGTAGGAGCTGAGCTTGTTACCATTGCCTGGGGCTTCGGGGAGATTCTAGGAGAGAAGACGTGGTTCGTGTTTCCTCCGTTTCTGTTTCAAAACAATTATAACAATGCTCATGGATATTATTGTTTTTTGAATAATTATTTGGGGGCTTGTATGCCCATGTTTGCCAAAGTGTGGCATAAACTCTTATATTAAATGCTTCCGCTGTTTTAAAGGCATGTTTTACATTATGTTTGTTTATGGATGTACTATGTGTGAATGATATTCATGACGCCTTGTATAGTATGGATGAGTTGGACCGCGGTTGACTATTTGTACTGTACGGCGGGTTGTTGACGTGTCCGGCTAGGTCCGGGGCGTGACAACGCCAGCGACGTAGGCGTAGGCAGCAACAGCAACATCTCCATGACCAAGACGATCAGGAAGACCATGAGAACTTGTAGTTTGTCTTTTGTATTGGAGTTTTTCTTGTACACTAGATGTTGTAGGAAGAATTGACTTTATTTTACGTATTTCCACATCTAAACTCTTTTATAATGTGTTGATGTGTTCAATTATGTCACGCCGCGGACCGCATCTGTGCCACGTAGACAACCGCCGTACAACCCAATAAGAACAACAATAGTTCATCTCTATTGAATTATACAAGGCGTCTGATAGATTGTATTGCCAAACCGGTTAGTAAACACATACAATCAACATCAATATCATAATCAAACAAATGCGGAAATATAATGTGTTCGATAATTAGCCACACGTGGCAAACACGAGCACACAGGCTCCCAACTGTTTTAGAAGAAAAACATTGTTCAAATATCCATGAGCAGTTTATAACTTTCAAATAAGAATGGAAGCACGAATCATGTCTCCCTTCTTGATCAACCACCCTAGGCAAAGGTGCAGGTAGTAGGACTCTAGCCTTAACCTGAAAAATGTGAGGCCCCCCCGGAGGGGTCAGTACTCCATAGAAGTACTAGTGACAAGCAGGCTATATGAGGAATAACTAATGTTTCAGACACGAGACCCAAAAATAGGATGATACATATATATAGATGTCTCTCATCCACCCGATGATACATACTGTATATATACTTGTAAAATACTTAACCCGCAGGTCATTTACCTTAAAGAATCTTTTAGAGATAAAGTTCTACCTGACTTATCTCACTCCTTTCCCGGATACCTAGCTCATAATCTATGTTCTACATTCATAATACCCTATCGAGTTTCAGGCTCATTTACCGTCCCGGGGATACTCAACCCCAACCGAGTTTCAGGATCATTTACCGCCTCGGGGATACTCAACCCCAACCGAGTTTCAAGATCATTTACCGTCCCGGGGATACTCAACCCCAACCGAGTTTCAGGATCATTTACCGTCCCGGGGATACTCAACCCCAACCGAGTTTCAGGATCATTTACTGTCCCGGGGATACTCAACCCCAACCTTATTCCTTACCAAACCCTAACCTGGATATGGCTAACCTTTCATTCCTTTAACTATGGACAATACCTAGCCCTATAGTCATATAATAATCCTTAATAATCAACGTGGACGGTTCTCATCCGAACACCCCACGTTATACTCATTCAAAACTGACCGTTCGGGTGTAAAACCCAATACTCGGTCGAGTACCAACCCATACCCGATCGGGTATAGAAGGCAGCGGCCCCTGACGCATATTTTCAATACATACCCGATCGAGTACCTACCTATACCCGATCGGGTATAGGAGGCAGCGACCCCCTGGGGCAGTTTTTAGAACATACCCGGTCGGGTATTTGCCAATACCCGGTCGGGTACAACAATTGTTTTGGCGGTCAACGCCAGTTTGACCGCCCAAACGAAGTTCGATTAACGTGAAATTTTACATGCAAGTACTCCTTGACGTCCTTAATCCAAATATACCTATTTGGGTCCTTGGAACATCATACATATCAATTTATAATGATTTCACTAATCAAACCTATAAATCATGCTTTTCAACTATGTTATATTCCTTAACATGACATAACACATCCTTTAATATCCTTAATCAATTCATAAAGCATATACTTGATTAATTTTATGTAATCTCATGCCTCACGCAAAATTTATAAAGCATAAAGCCATCTTCTCACCTTAAATGAAGCTTATGAAGTTCTAGCCTCCCTTATTGAGCTCCGGCGAAACTCCGGCGAACTTCAACGAACTCCGGCGACAATTCTGGCGACCCTTTCAACTCTGTGAAAGTTCTTTGAATACCTTAGAAAAGTTAATAACAAGGTTTTATCATCATAAAACCCATATTAATGAAAATAACCTCCAAAAGGTTATTTTCCGACGAACCGGTCACTTTGGCTTCTAAGTCCGTTCTTGGACCTAGAACTACCTTCCAACCCCTCATTTTACACTTCCAAACGTGTAGAACAATCCTAGGGTGTGAAATATGATTGTATAATCATATAAGATGATTGAGGAACAAGAAATGGGATTAATGGAGTCATTACCTTGTAAATCTCAAGTTTTCCTTCCTATCCTCCCTTTTTTTCTTCTCTTTTCCCTTCCTTCTTCCTCCCCTTGCTTTGTGCGAAAATGGTGGATGAAAATGTAGTGTTTGCAGACCTTATCTCTCTTCCTTGGGTGGGTTGGACGAGCTGTAAGGGCTGGGGTAATTGAGAATGCCAATTTGGCATTTCTCTCAATAATAACATGGGAAGGTCCTATGCATTTTTATTGTTTTTGGCTTCCCATCATATCCTGCCCCCTTTCCCCTCTTGTTGTGCGTCTCTCCTAGCCCATTTCAAGGTTAAAGTCGTGGGTTGGCTCCGACACATGTGGGAGGTCACCCCTTTGTGTCCCGAAGTGTACACTTGGTCCCGAAAGTTGTATTTTCCGGACTGTTTTAATTATATTTTATTTTATCGGGTTAAATAAAATATCGCACATGCTCTCCAGCATTATTGGACTTTATAATGAATATATATTCCTCAACTTTAATTTAGAAGTCTCCAAAATTCCTTTTCGGGCTGTTATCTGATAAATTGCCGATACTGATAATTTGGCCTCGTTTGACCAACCGGTCAACCCTATGCCCTTGCCACGGCCCAATTAGGATATCCACCACCATATACATATTATCTAGGTCCAGATGAATATAATATGTGGTCCCCATACTATCGGGCGGCCCCCACTTCCGGTGTGGGCCCCACGTGAATTTTACTATTCACGTAAAAGAAATGATAAAAATTTACAATCACGTAAAATACTTGTACTCATTTCTCAGGATTCAATACATATTTTAATAAAGTGAAAATACTTGGGGGCGGTGTTACAATTTCTACCCCTCTTATTTGGGATTTCGTCCCCGAAATCCACGTGTCTAGTCAAACAGAAATGGATATTGTTCCCTCATCAGGGTCTCCACTTCCCATGTTTGCTCCTTAACGCGATCACTCTTCCAAAGTACTTTTACCATCGACACCTCTTTGCTCCTTAGCTTCTTTACCTGTCGGTCTATGATCTTTACCGGTTGTACCGTATAGTGTAGGTCTTCCCGGATTTGTACCGGTGGTTTGTCAAGGATATGTGACGGGTCCGGTACATACTTCTTGAGCATAGAAACAAGAAATACATTATGAATCTTTTCCAACTCTAAGGTCAACTAGAGTCGGTATGCTACGACCCCAATTCTTTCAATGATTTTGAATGGGCCTATGTCACGTGGGTTAAGCTTACCCCGACTGGGGAATCTAATGATCCCTTTCCAAGGTGACACCCTCAGAAATACCTCATCGCCGGTTTCAAATTCCAACGTCCTCCGACGTTTATCTGCATAGCTCTTCTGCCGATCTTGGGCAGCCTTGAGTCTATCTTGAATAACCTTCACCTTCTCCTTGGTGATCTCAATTAACTTGATGCCCTCGAGCTTAGCCTCACCTACTTCATCCCAACACAAAGGTGTTCGGCATTTCCTCCCATACAATGCCTCGTATGGAGGCCTGCCTATACTTGCCTGATAACTGTTGTTATAGGAGAATTCCACCAAACCCAACTGGTTGTCCCATCTTCCTTAGAACTCCAAGGCACATGCTCTCAACATGTCCTCCAAAATCTGAATCACCCGTTCAGATTGCCCATCCGTTTGAGGATGAAATGTTGTGCTAAACCTCAATTCTGTACCCATGGATTCCTGGAACTTAGGACAAAACCGTAATGTGAACCGTGGGTCTCTATCCGATACTATAGTAACCGGAACCCCATGCAGTCTCACAATCTCATCAGTGTACAACTTGGTCAGTCGCTCAAGCGTATAGGTAGTGTTGATCAGTAAGAAATGAGCACTCTTGGTCAGCCTATCAACTACCACCCATATTGTGTCGTAGTTCCTAACCGTTCATGGCAGACCCACCACGAAGTCCATAGTAACATGCTCCCACTTCCATTCTGGAATGGTAAGTGGTTGTAATAATCCTGCTGGGTGTTGATGTTCTGCCTTAACCTGCTGACAGGTAAGGCAACGGCTCACATATTCTGCAATCTCTCTCTTCATCCCCGACCATCAGTAACTTTCTTTCAAATCCTGATACATCTTCGTACCGCCTGGGTGCATGGCATACGCAGATGAGTGAGCCTCCTAAAGGATAGATGTATGGAGCTCCTCATCTGATGGCACACACACCCGTTCCTTGAATAGTAGGAGTCCATCTTCTCTCTCACAGAAACCTCAACGGGCCCCACAAGCATCCATTCCCGGATTTTCTGAAATTCCTCATCATTGCCTTGACATGTTCTGATTTCGTCTAATAAGGTGGGTCTCACCTCAAATCTGGCCAATAACGCCCCATCCATGGATACCTCCACGTGTGCCCTCAATGCTTGTAAGCATGTGAGTAAAACCCCTGATGAACTCTTCCTACTAAAAGCATCGGCTACCACGTTAGCCTTCCCTGGATGATATTCAATAATTAAGTTGTAATCCTTGATCAACTCCATCCATCTCCTTTGTCTCATGTTCAACTTTTTCTGAGTGAACACATACTTCAAACTCTTTTGATCGGTATATATGTGACACAACTCTCCGTAGAGGTAATGCCTCCAAATCTTCAAAGTAAACACCACAGCTCCTAGCTCCAGGTCATGTGTGGGGTAATTTACTTCATGCTTTCTCAGCTGCCGAGAAGCATAAGCAATTACCTTACCCGATTGCATCAGTACACACCCAAGCCCCTGGATGTTAGCATCGCTATAAATGTCATACCCCAACCCCTGCACGGGTAGAGCAAGTACTGGTGCTTCAGTCAACCGTTTCTTCAGCTCAAGAAACCCCTTTTCACACTTGTCATCCCACACAAACTTAGCCCCCTTTTAGTGAGCTTCATGAGTGGAGATGCTATCACCGTGAACTTCTCCAAAAATTTGCGGTAATACCCTGCTAAACTGAGAAAACTCTTTATTTCCTTCACATTCTTGGGCCTCTCCCAATTAGTGACTGCTTTAATCTTCGAGTTATCAACTGAAATGCCCGATCCTGATACCACGTGCCCGATAAAACCGATCTCCCTAAGCCAAAATTCACATTTAGAGAATTTGGCAAAGAGTTGCTTCTCCCGCAGTGTTTCAAGCACAAGCCTTAGATGTTTCTCGTGTTCTTCTTCATTCATGGAGTATATCAAGATGTCATCTATGAATACTATGACGAACTGGTCCAAGTATTGGTGAAATACTCGGTTCATGAGGTTCATGAATGTCGTGGGGGCGTTCGTAAGCCCAAACGACATTACTAGAAACTCATAGTGACCATACCTTGTACGGAATGCACTTTTGGGTATGTCACTCTCCTTGATCTTCAGTTGATGGTAGCCCGACCTCAAGTCGATTTTAGAGAATATGTTGCTCCCCGTAGTTGATCAAATAAGTCATCAGTCCTTGGTAAAGGATGTTTGTTCTTTATCGTGACCTTGTTCAATTGTCGGTAATCAATGCACATTCTAAGTGAACCATCCTTCTTCTTTACAAAAAGAACTGGTGCCCCCCATGGTGAATGACTTGGTCTAATGAACCCATTATCCAGTAATTCTTGTAATTGAACCTTCAACTCTTGAAGTTCAGCCGGTGCCATCCGATATGGAGGAATTGAGATAGGTTTTGTGCCCGGTTCTACTTCAATCACAAACTCAATCTCTCGATCTGGTGGAAGTCCCGGGAGTTCTTCAGGGAAAACCTCCGGATACTCATTCACAACCCTCACTTATGTGACACTCTTTCCTTTGCCTTCCTTACCTATGACGTAAGCCATGTAAGCTTGACATCCCTTCCTCATCATACGCCTTGCTCTTATGGTCGATATGATGCACAAATTTAATTTCCCTCTATCTCCCTCGAAGCATAGAGTATTTCCCTCACCATCTTTTAGTTCTAAGTTTCTAACACCTTGGTGTAGCAATCTACCTTCGCATGGTGCTTTACCAGCCAGTCCATGCCAAGTATAGCATCGAACTTGAGCATATCTAGCTGCACAAAGTCACCCGTTAAACAGTGTTCCCATATCTCCACATTACATGAAGTATAGTAGTGTTTCCTTTCCACGTCATCTCCCAATGGTGTAGAAACCAACAAAGGTTGCACCATTGCTATTAAAGGCATGCCCAATCCCTTGGCAAACGCCTCGCTCATAAATGAATGTTGCACTCTGGTGTCGATGAGAATTCTCGCATGTCTACCATTGATCTTTAGTGTTTCTACATATATAAGTCATGTAAGACACACTACCCAACATCCCGACTGAAAAGGACTGAGCGAAAAAATTCAGCCTAGGACTACCCTGTACCCGATATGGTAAGGACCCCTACCCGGTCGGGTATTACTCGAGTCCTTAAGGAAAAACTTTCGGTTAATCTTGCCTGGTCGAGTACACGCCTCGGACCCGAACGAATGCTTATACCCGGTCGGGTATATGCCCATACCCAGTCGGGTATGGCTAAAAAAAATCAGAAAATTTTCTGCCAAGAATGCTCGATCGAGTACCCACTTCGAAAAACGGAGAAATTTACTCATACCCGGTCGGGTATATGACCATACCCGATCGGATATTGCTGGAAAATTCAAATTGTGGAAGCCCTGCCAAACTCGCCCGAACGAGTACGCACCTCGAAACTGGAACAAGGCCTATACCCGGTCGGGTCTATAGGGGTACCCGATCGGGTCATACATATTTTCTGAAGGTTTTACTTCAAATAAATGGATAAAACGCCTGGGAAATGAAGAGATTACCTGCAATGGAGTCCGGGTTGGCCCGAGCATCTCCCTCGGTCATTGTGTACACCCGTGCTTGGGTCCTCCCCTGGTTAACAGACGCGGTGTTACTAGCCGTGGGTCCACTCCTCCCCGTGCCGCCCTGAGATGGTCCGGCACGCCCCCTACTAGTTGTAGGTCCCTCAACGGTCCCTGATGGTCCTCCTTCGTTCAGCATTGGGCAAAAGAGTTTAAGGTGACTCATGCTACCGCACTTGTAGCACCGGGGTGGTTCATTGCACTTCCCGACATGGTTCTTGGTGCAGTTTGGACACCTTGGTGGCCTCCCACTCCCTGAGTTGTGCCCTTGCCCTCCTGGGCCCTTGATCTTCTTTGCCGGTGGTGCCGGTGCCCTAAATGAATTCCCATTCCCAGCTTGATGCTTCCGAGAATGGTCTTGGGGTCCCGAACTCCCCCATCTCCTCTTCTTCGCCTCCTCGGCGTCTCTCTTCTTCCTTTCATTCCACTTGGCTTCCCCACGGAGCCCTTGATCAACAATCTCACTAAACGTCATGTGATGATTGTAGGTAGCCCGATCACGGATATCCAACTGTAGGGTATCCCAGAAGTGATTAGCCATACGATTCTCATCCATGGCGTACTCGGGTATGTATCGTGCCAAGTCCCGGAACCTCTAATCCGATTGCCTCACCGAGCAATCCTCCTCTTGCACCAAGGTCATGTACTCCTTCCTCTTCTGGTTTTTCTCAAACTCTGAATAGTACTGATTGTAAAATTCTACCTCGAATTTCTCCGAGGTGGCCTCGCCGTGGAACTTTCCTTCCACGCCTTCCTGTCATACAGCCGCTACTCCCTCCAGTAGCCTGGTAGCAACCGTCAGCTTTATGTCAAGCCCGATCTGCATGTCCCTAGCAGCCTCATTTAGCTTCTTGATCCAATCGACAGCCACCGATATATCACCCTTGCCATCAAATGACTTGCACCCCAAGGCCCTAGCCTCCTTGAGGAATTTGGAGATTCTCACACAGGGGCCTCCCCCTGTACCCCCTATGATGCCACAGGGGTGGCCACGGAAGCACCCCGACTCCCTTGACCCGAGCCTCCCTGAGAGGCACGCCTAGCTTGGCACCTAAGTTCTCCTCTCAGCTTCTCCTTTTGATATCACTCAAATAATTCACCCATCTGGGCGAACTTGGATCCACTCTCCTCATCGTCATCGTCGGTGTAGGTATCGCCCCCATCGTATGGGGCCTCCTCATGCTCCGTCTCGGGAATATATGTAGAGTCATAGTCCTCGGTGTGAGTTTCGTGCACCGAGCTAACATGGCCATCGCTCACAGTTTGAGCCCGATGACCTCCACGGCCTCCTCGACCTCCTCTCAAGCTCCGAGATGCAACCCGGCTAGTCCCTATGGACGTCACCGGCGTTTGCCCCCTCGGGTTGTTCCTCGTAGCCATGCGTCTACCCTCCATTTCTGAAAGAAATTCGGAATGAGCCATTAGACTCGTTTCAATGTCAAGTGACGGAATAGTACAAAAGACACCATTTGGTCCAACATTATGGCCAACAAACTGTTAAGGGTACCGTCTTAACAATAAGAGGTCAATAACTTGGTTTCCAACGGTTCCTTAAGTACAAAAACTTTTGCTCATGGTTTTATTCAAAACTTTTTGAGGATAATCATATTGAGAGGTTAATTATATAGTTTAGAAATCGATGGCTCTGATACCATTTAATTGTCACGCCCCGGACCGCATCCGTGCCACGTAGACAACCGTCGTACAACCCAATAAAAACAGCAACAGTTCATCCCTATTGAATTATACAAGGCGTCCGATAGATTTTATTGCCAAACCGATTAGTAAACACATACAATCAATATCAATATCATAATCAAATAAATTCGGAAATATAATGTGTTCGATAATTAGCCACACGTGGCAAACACGAGCACGCAGGATCCCAACTGTTTTAGAAGAAAAACATTGTTCAAATATCCATGAGCAGTTTATAACTTTCAAATAAGAATGGAATCACGAACCACGTCTCCCTTCTTGATCAACCACCCTAGGCGAAGGTGCAGGTAGTAGGACTCTAGTTTTAACCTAAAAATGTGAGGGCCCCCGGAGGGGTCAGTACTCCATAGAAATACTAGTGACAAGCACGCTATATGAGGAATAACTAATGTTTCAGACACGAGACCCAAAAATAGGATGATACATATATATAGATGTCTCTCATCCACCCGATGATACATACTGTATATATACTTGTAAATACTTAACCCGTAGGTCATTTACCTTAAAGAGTCTTTTAGAGATAAAGTTCTACCTGACTTATCTCACTCCTTTCCCGAATACCTAGCTCATAAGCTATGTTCTACATTCATAATACCCTACCGAGTTTCAGGATCATTTACCGTCCCGAGGATACTCAACCCCAATCGAGTTTCAGGATCATTTACCGTCCCGGGAATACTCAACCCCAACCGAGTTTCAGGATTATTTACCGTCCCGGGGATACTCAACCCCAACCGAGTTTCAGGGTCATTTACCGTCCCGGGGATACTCAACCCCAACCTTATTCCTTACCAAACCCTAACCTGGATATGGCTAACCTTTCATTCCTTTAACTATGGACAATACCTAGCCCTATAGTCATATAATAGTCCTTAAAAAATCAACGTGGACGGTTCTCATCCGAACGCCCCACGTTATACTCATTCAAAACTGATCGTTCGGGTGTAAAACCCAATACTCGGTCGGGTACCAACCCATACCCGATCGGGTATAGATGGCAGCGGCCCCTGGGGCATATTTTCAATACATACCCGATCGAGTACCTACCTATACCCTATCAGGTATAGGAGGCAACGACCCCCTGGGGCAGTTTTCAGAACATACCCGGTCGGGTACAACAGTTGATTTGGCGGTCAACGCCCATTTGACCGCCCAAACGAAGTCCGGTTAACGTAAAATTTTACATGCAAGTACTCCTTGACGTCCTTAATCCAAATATACCTATTTGGGTCCTTAGAACATCATACATATCAATTTATAATGATTTCACTAATCAAACCTATAAATCATGTTTTTCAACTATGTTATATTCCTTAACATGACATAGCACATCCTTTAATATCCTTAATCAATTCATAAAGCATATACTTGATTAATTTTAGGTAATCTCATACCTCACACAAAAGTTATAAAGCATAAAGCCGTCTTCTCACCTTAAATGAAGCTTATGAAGTTCTAGCCTCCCTTATTGAGCTCCGGCGAAACTCCGGCGAACTTCAACGAATTCCGGCGACAATTCCGGCGACCTTTTCAACTCCGTGAAAGTTCCTTGAATACCTTAGACAAGTTACTAACAAGGTTTTATCATCATAAAACCTATATTAATGCAAATAACCTCCAAAAGGTTATTTTCCGGTGAACCGGTCACTTTGGCTTCTAAGTTCGTTCTTGGACCTAGAACTACCTTCCAACCCCTCATTCTACACTTCCAAACGTGTAGAACAATCCTAGGGTGTGAAAAATGATTGTATAATCATATAAGATGATTGAGGAATAAGAAATGGGATTAATGGAGTCATTACCTTGTAAATCTAAAGTTTTCCTTCCTATCCTCCCCTTTTCTCTTCTCTTTTCCCTTCCTTCTTCCTCCCCTTGCTTTGTGCGAAAATGGTGGATGAAAATGTAGTGTTTGCAGACCTTATCTCTCTTCCTTGGGTGGGTTGGACGAGCTGTAAGTGCTGGGGTGATTGAAAATGCCAATTTGGCATTTCTCTCAATAATAACATGGGAAGGTCTCATGCATTTTTATTGTTTTTGGCTTCCCATCATATCCTGCCCCCTTTCCCCTCTTGTTGTGCGGCTCTCCTAGCCCATTTCAAGGTTAAAGTCGTGGGTTGGACCCCACACATGTGGAAGGTCACCCCTTTGTGTCCCGAAGTGTAGACTTGGTCCCGTAAGTTGTATTTTCCGGATTGTTTTAATTATATTTTTTTATCGGATTAAATAAAATATCGCACATGCTCTCCATCATTATTGGACTTTATAATGAATATACATTCCTAAACTTTAATTTAAAATTCTCCGAAATTTCTTTTCGGGCTTTTATCTGATAAATTGTCGATACTGATAATTTGGCCTCGTTTGACCAACCGGTCAACCATATGCCCTTGGCACGGCCCAATTAGGATATCCACCACCATATACATATTATCTAGGCCCAAATGAATATAATATGTGGCCCCGATACTATCGGGAGGCCCCCACTATAATATGTGGTCCCGATATATATTCACGTAAAAGAAATGATAAAAATTTACAATCACGTAAAATGCTTTTACTCATTTCTCAGGATTCAATACATATTATAATAAAGTGCAAATACTTGGGGGTGGTGTTACAAATTATGAATATTAGATGACTATTGTGTTATGAATATTGGATTATTGTACTGTGTTTTACTGGTTATGAATCTACTAGTTTGTATCTTATTTGTGAAGGATATGTATGCGGTGTTTTGTATGTTGTTGAGAGAAGGTGTTATGTATGTGTTTGTGAGCAGGTGTGTTGTATGTTTTGTAATGTGTTGTATCTGGTTTGTAACCCCCAAATAGGAGAAAGGAGACCTTGTTTATAGGAAATTTATAGTCAGGGGTAGGTCGCCGAACGGTTGGGCGACTTATAAGTCGTCAAACCGGATGGCGACTTATAAGTCGCCCAACCGTTTGGTGACTTACTCCGACTATGGTTAAACACATCAGTAGATCGGTAAATACTTTTAACCTATCATTATTTTCGTTATTAATTAATTAATTAACATTAATTCGAAAAAAACTCCACCCATGCTATCCAATTACAATTCTTATGGCCGCCCAAATTTTTTCAATTAATAATCAAGAAAAACATTTTCCTCCAAAAAATGAAAAGATGCCCCTATAAAAGCGATACACATTCTCTATTGTCACAACAAGTTCATTTTCACCTTTACATTTCTCTTTTTCGGTGATTTTTAGTTCATTATGCCAACATTTTCATTGAATCTGTCATTTGTATGCCATTACTAAAAATCTTGGTAGATTTTCTCCGGTGATGGGAGCTGGTGGTGTTGGGGTGGCAGAGACTACATATTTTTTTAATTTTTTTATACATAAATATTATATTATTTTTATTATTTTTTTACGCTTTTTATTATTTGTTTACGTTTTTTATTATTTTTTTATGATTTTATTATTAATTAAAACATTTCAATAGCTACAAGGGTATATTTGTCCAAACACACATAAGTAGTCCTAATAGGGGAATTTTAAAAATGTAGTCCTATTTGTGCAACTTTGCCACTTTTTAGTCCTATTTAGAGAATTGACTTAACATATTTCTATAGATCTCATGTGAGCATCAAGCATGGCTAAGCTGTTTCCAACATCCAATTTTTCAAAACATAAAAGCGCTATGCGCCTATGCATGTGGCTAGGAGGGGAAAACAACTTACATCATCATTTAAGTGAAATTACCTGGAACCTAATAAAAAATCAGGACCAGTCGGCAAAAAACCACACCTAAGCATCGATTTATACAACAATGCAAGAACCACGAACAAAACATATTGATAGGAGCAGATTTCTGAAAAATCACTGAACAGATTAAGGAAATCAATGGAAGAAAAAAAAGGGGAACTAAAAGTGTTGCCTAATTTTTATATCCCCAAATTCTTGTACTTAGCAATGGCCAAGTAACCAATAGGCTCTAACTTCGTAGCACAACTCACGAAGCTCGACTACTACTACGACTGCTACTACTATATTGTACACTTGTATGTTTTACTGATGAACATTCTACCCACAATGACAAGCATTGGTAGCTTTTTAGTTTACACCTAAAAAGTGATGTGAATTTGTTCTAAGTTGCAACTAAGATTTGCACAACTCACAGGGAGCGACAACAGCTAAGAGCATCTTTGATGGGAGTGTGGATTGCACCCCATAAAAAGTGGACACGTCACATATATAGACAGCCCATGAAGTTGAGGTGGACACACAGACTTTTAATATAATTTTTACGGCCCAACAGTGTAGTGGATTTGTTAAATTCTTTCCTATTCATATGCGGATATGCCACATCATATAACCGAACTCAGCTGTACCGCCTTCTTTTTCCAATTACTTTTGTGAAAAACAGGAACGAAGCATAGATCTCTTACAATAGATGTAATTGAAATTACTTGTATGTGATTCTTTGTTCACATCCGTTTAATCATCAAATTGCACTATGTCATGGTTGATAATAATCAAATCAAAGAGTGAATCAAAAAAACCTGGATGCTTCGTGTTCTGAAGAGGCTGCGGAGAAAATCTAGCTTCGAGTTAGACTCGTGTGTGTCGTTCTTAGATGCGAATCCCCTTTTGCCTTTTTTCAGCGGTGGAATTTTTTGTTTTGGCGGATATTTTTGGATTACCGCTTTGTATTACCGCCAAAAAGTTTCGTTAAAAAATTAATTATTACTGAGTCAGCATGTTTGATAGACTTGCTGAACTGAGACGGACCGTGAGACAGTGTCTGCCATTTGCACGTCCACCTCGGTACAACTACAAAAATAAACAGTACCATTGGAGAGGATATTTGTATCCCACTATCTATTTAATATACGCGGCCATCTAGTTGAACCGATGGACATCATCACTAAAGATGCTCTAATGCACTCAGATTTTCAGCAATTCTGAATAATAGAAATACTCCATATTTATTCCCATTGCAGAAAATAGAATACCCAATAAAAATCAAATTTAGTACGAAGTATAATGCAAAATAGTCCCTAATTTATTCACAAGTCAAAATCATCAATTCTTATTACCACATCAATAAAGTCATTCTGTGAATACAAAAGTCACATCCACAAACTCATTCTGCTTTTGTTTTTCAGTTACATATACTCAGACTGGAGGAAAACGCTCAAGCAATTACAAGAATCAGAATAACTAAATAAAAACAAAAACTGACAAATCATACTTCCAGTCCATGCTTTAATTCCATGACACTCTTCATCTTGGGGGCATAGAATCCATAGACAAGTGCCTGGCGTTTGGCAATCTCGAGCTGCGCCTTCCCATCCCAGAAGGCGGCGGCGACATGAGAGGAGTCTGTGAGGCCCTTGTTCTGTCTGAAGGCGTCGATGGTCCGGCGTTTGGTGTATTCTCTTATATTGTAGTCTGAGAAGTCACGAGCCGTCTTCAGCAGTGATCGGAACAAAGAGAGAACTTGAACCCTTGATGGCGATGCCATTCTCATGCTCTTTGTACAGAAAAGAGGGTGAAAGTGGCCGCTGTGTTACAAATTGTTCTTATTCTTGTTCTGTTTCCTCTACGGATCCCCTACCCCTTTGCAATTTACAATGCCTTATTTGCCGATTTGCAGACTTTGGATGTCCTTACTCTTACTTTTTTTTCAAGAAACAACATTTTAATCATCATTAATGATATGAAAATCTAGAGAATATAAAATATAAGAAGCAAATAAATTGTAGGCATGCATCACAGACTGCTTAATACCTAAAAACACTAACGTAGCCTCATTATAAACATAGAAAATAGGTAGCTTTGGTACCAAAATATATTAGAAAGGCTTTGGGAAAACATAAGTTGTCCAGTTGTATTGACATAATGACATCATCATCATTTTCATTTACCCCAGTGCCGCAAAGGTTCCCCACCTACGGTGGGGTAAGGGGGTCGGATGTACGCAATCTTACCCATGTACTAAAGCACAAAGAGGCTTTTCTGGATGACCCATAGTGAAAATCCCGTCCAAAATTGCATGGACTGACTGCTGTTTCATAACAAAGAAGCGCAGACAGTTTAGTGAGCCATTTTGCTTTATTCCATCATAATCTCAAGCCAAAAAATAATGAATCTTTGGCTCCATTGCAAATGATGGAAAATATTGACATTTTGACATATTGTATGTAAATTGTATAACTATAATACATACATGTAACATAATCATTCTTTCAAGATTTCAGAATCCCTCATTCAAGATTTCAATAACGAAAACACATTTGCTCTCCCATCTCTTATTATGAACCTCTCCAATAGCCCACATCTTTTCTACTAAATCAGAGCAACTGATTATGTTTTTAATCAAGATTATCATTTTTAATTTGTTCTCACAAACTAAAAGGCAAGAAAAATATCATTTCAAGCTAAATGTGTCATGACAGAGCAGCACACAAACATGGAAATAGGGATGGATGTGATGTACAATCTCAGACTAGTTTACTACAAAAACATCACCAAGTTGTTTCACAATTGGCTCAAATTATGGATTTCATGAAGGAAATCTACAACAAATCCTCCAGAACAACAAATATTTCAGCATGAACCTGCCAGAGCACAAAATGAGTCCATTGCGTATATTCCTAAAATTGAAATTTCATACATTATGGTACAAATTCAAGGAATGGGTTAAGAGAATGTATTAAATAATTTACTGTGTATGATTTATTTTGATCAATGGATTGATTTATTAAAAGAATGTATTAAATAATTTAATGTGTACTACGAGCGTCCGTACTAGTGTAGGGAGGACCGCTGAGTTTCCTGTAACTATCGGAGTGCACCAAAGACCGGCTCTAACTCCTTTCTTATTTGCTATATTCATCGATGAACTTACGAAATCAATCCAAGAAAATGTACCGTGGTGCATGATGTTTGCCGACGATATTGTATTGATTGATGAGACGCAATCGGGTGTTAAAGCAAAGTTGGAGGTATGACGACAAACATTAGAGACCAAAGGTTTCAGACTGAGCCGAAGCAAGACTGGGTATATGGAGTGCAAGTTTGGTGGAGGTAAAAGTAGTAGCAACAGTGGGATTACTCTTGATGGTAAGGAGATACCGGTGTGTGATATGTTTCGTTACATGGGTTACATAATTCAGAAGGATGTTGAATTAGATGAAGATGTATCTCATAAAATCAGAGCTGGGTGGATGAAATGGAAGAGTGCATCAGATTTCTATGCGATCGAGGTATGTCAACTAGACTGAAAGGTAAATTTTATCGAACATCAATTAGGCCTGCATTAATGTATGGCGTAGAGTGTTGGACGGTGAAACAATGTCACATTCAAAAGATGAGTGTGACAGAGATGCGTATGTTGCGTTGGATGTGTGAACATACCAGAAAAGACCGCGTGAGGAATGAGATAATCAGACAAAAGGTAGGAGTAGCACATATAGAAGATAAGATGCAGGAGTCTCGTTTGCGGTGGTTTGGGCATGTGCGTAGAAGACTGAGTAATGCACCTGTTAGACGACTTGAGGGATGAGGAGAAGAGACAGAGAAGAGAGGGAGGGGAAGACCCAAACAGACTTTGATTAGAGGAATCAACTGATATGTGTCTTCTTGGGTTGATGAGAGTATGGCTTTGGAGAGAGCAAAGTGGAGGACACACATTCGTGTGGACGATTGATCTCTTTTCTATCTTTCCTTTCTTTTTCTTGTATCGTTTATCTTCCGCTACGATCAAGGGGTTACGGATATTGTCCACAGCCACTGCCCGTCAATAATATTTTTGATGATGCTAGGATTAATTAGAATTTGAAAGTACCTCATTAGAAATTATGTATTAGAATTTCTTTTGTAAGTTTTAGCTTAGTCTGCCTGCCAGAGTTCCATCTTGCCTCTACCAGAGTTGCTCCCAGAGTTGCTCACCAGAGAAGCTATCAGAAACTGGTTATCAGAAATAGACCAGAGTTGGCACCAGAGACGGACTTCAGAGACTGGACCAGAGAACCTCTTCAGACTCTGCTAAGTATCATCAGAATCCGGAAGCCCTTCCAACGGTCGTTAAACTAACGGGAAATCCCCTAACGGTTACGTACCCTTCAACGGAAGCATGGCACTGTACACGCATTAAATGCACATTTAATGCTGAACGTACGAAGAGATATTTAAAGCTGATAATTGACCATGCGAATATCTTTACGCCCCCAAAATAGCAAGTCGGAGGACCAAACGGTCAAGTCAATAGTACATGCATTTAATGAATCTGTCTTCTACACTCCAACGGGAAGACCGCTCCCAATATATAAGATACACTCTGGAGAACTAAGAGAGTAACTTTGCCATAACCTTTGCCAAGATAGATTTGCGTGAACAACTTCCTAGAGATCAAAACTCCATTTCTAACAAGAAAAGGCCACAGTTGGAAGATAAACATTCCTATCCTTCATCCAACTAGTAAAGGCAAAGTTACTCAGTTCTTCAAACACTTCGAGAGCTTCATATATTCATCTTTTGTGAAGAAGCAGCGTTGGAGAAAACTGATTTTATATCAAACACTTCTTGAAAAAGAAGGGACGTCTCAAATTAACTGGAGTAAGTGAAGTGGAGATACTTCAAGAGACTCAGTGAAACGAGACCAGCCATCAGGAAGCAGGACTGCATCCCGGGTGGCAACTAGACTTGAAGAAGACAAGGAGTGCTTCTTAAGTTCTAGGGACTAAGGCGTTGTAAACTGTCGTTTTTGCAAGCTTAGTGGAACAGTGGACTAGAGGAACGAGTTGTTCCTTGAACCACTATAAAAACCCCGGTGTCATTTACTTTCAGCTTTTACTTTCTGCACTTAAGATTCTACTGACTAACTCTTTAGGTTGGAATCTGTGTCCAGCAGATCTTCCTTCAGAGTTATCAGAAAGGCATTTTGCCTAGCTTTCTTCTAGAGGCTACCCGGACAGAAACTTATCCGCTGCCTGGTCTAGTTCTGCCACCAGAACCTGACCATCTCTGTCACCAGATTTCGACCATCTCTGTTAAGTCAGACTTGACTTGGAGAAAAGTTTAAATTCCTGAACAGTCTATTCCCCCCCCCCCCCTAGACTGTTCCTATTACAAACGGGACCAACAAGTGGTATCAGAGCCTCATTGTTCTTGTAATCTTTTAGGTTACTTACTAAACAAGAGATCCACTTGCTTTAGCCTCTTTAATCTCATATTATGGATAACACTCTTTCAAAGAATCTTATGTTCTCAGTAACAAAGTTTGATGATTGGAGGATCCGCATGAAAGCTCACCTCTGCGCACTCCATGACGAAATGTGGGAAGTACTTGATGCAGGACCTTTCACCGAGTTCACCAAGGTCAACCCTGAATACATCACTGGTAGTGGTCAACCCCAGATGATCACCAAACTGCGCCATGAATGGTCCAATGAAGAAAGGAGAAAGTACAACCTTGACAACATTGCCAAGGATATCCTCTACAAGGCCATTGATGACAAGTACTTCACCAGGATTAAGAAGTGCAAATCTGCCAAGGAAATCTGGGATACTCTCACCCTGATAGGAGCTGGAGATGAGCAAGAAAAGGACAACAAACTTACTATTGCCATAAAGAAGTTTGAAGATTTCAAACTTCTACCCAAAGAATGCATAACTGAGATGTATGCACGCTTGCTCACCCTCACTGCTGAGATATCAGAACTTGGGAAGGAGCTTACTCCCAAGGAAATTAATCTGAAGGTTCTCAGAGGTTTACCTTCACCATGGAAGATGAAGGTCACTGCCATGAGAGATAGCAAGGACCTCAGAACCTACAGCACTGAGAAACTCATCTCTGATCTCAAGTCTTATGAGTTTGAGATGAATGAAGAAGAGAAAGAAGAAGTTGAGGACAGAACAACTACTGCCCTCACTGCCAGCACCTCTCAGGTAAATAACTTTGACCCTTCTATTCTTTTAACTGACGAATATATGGCGGCTTTTGCTAGGAAGTTCAGGAAATTTCTGAAGCCAAAGGATAGCAGAAGTCCACACTCTAGCAGAAAGCCACACCAGAAGTCCAAATCATCAGAAAGTAGTGGAGAGCTTCTCTGCTACAACTGCAGACAACCAGGGCACTTCAAAGTCAACTGTCCACACCCCATAGTCTCCAAAAGGCAAGGCCAGGAAGGAGAAAAGAAGTACGAGCACCGAAGAAGGAAAGCACTCATCACTGAACAACCAGAGAAGGACCCCCTCTCTAAGACAGAGTCCAGCTCGGAATCAGAATCTGATGAAGCATTCTGTTGCCTGGACACAGAAACTGAAGACCTATGTCTTATGGGTCAATCTGATGATGAGGTATCTTCTACTTCCAACTCTAGTTTTTCTTCGGTAGGCAGAGCCTTTGATTCTGATTCAATGTCAGAATTTTGGGAAGAGTTTCAAGCCATACAAACCACTTATTCTTCTGTTAAAGAAGAAAACAGTAAGCTTAAGGCTGAGATCCTTGACTTAAGAAAGGAGGTTGAGATTAAAATCAATCTTCTGATTGAGGAAAGAGATCAGCTGGAAGCTGAAAATGTTTCTCTTCTAAAGAAAATAAGAGAGATAGAGCCTCTTGAGATTAAGTACAAAGCTTACCAGAAGGCCCAGTCTTCAATGGAAAAGATTGTACTTGACCAACAAATTGGCACTGGTTTTGGTCTTGGTTATGGCTCAACAGAATCAGGTGAGCCTTCTGTAATGCCCAGCACCAGAGTTGCTAAGGCAGACAAGGTCATAGTGCCACTGATTTCTAGGCCCATTTGTCAGGCTGGTGTATCTAGCACCAAGGTTACTCATGAGAATGTCAGACCAGAAAGGGAAAAGATAAAGGTTCAACAGAAACCCATTTTAAAAGTTAATGAAACTGGCAGAAGAACTAACAACAGGAAAGATTTTCGGAATACCAATAATCAAAGACAGAACCATAACAGACAAACTCATGATAATCGTGTCAGAGATGATCACCAGAAAGGCAGATATCAAGAGAAAATTAACTTTAGGCAGAAAAGGTTGGCTGGTCAACTTAAGAAGCCCAAAGTTAATCGCTCCTCTGATCTTGATAGTATATGGGACTTCTACCCAACTAAAAAGGCTATGCAGAAGTATGTAAACCGGAAGCATGATCCTCACAAGCATCTGCCCAAAGTGAATCACACTTCCGTTTACTATGACTACCAGGTGGACAATGGGTACCACCCACCAAGGTTTCACTTGATGAGACCAAAGTGGTACCGGCTGCCAAGACTGCATAACCCCCTAGGACCCAACATTGCTTGGGTACCTAAATCCTCCTTTTAATTCTGTAGGAACTGTGTGCTGGAGCCATCTCTGAGCAAGATTGGTACATTGATAGTGGATGCTCCAGGCACATGACAGGTGACAAGAGTTGCCTAACAGAGTTCCAGAAAGTCAAAGGGCCCAGAGTTACCTTTGGAGGTAATGATAAAGATGGTCAGACAAAAGGAAGAGGGAAGCTGATAAAGAACCAGATAATCATTGATGATGTCTCTTATGTCAAGGGATTGAAATTCAACTTGCTGAGTGCAAGCCAATTCTGTGACAAAGGCTACACAGTTGAATTCTCCAAGGAAGGATGTTCTGTCAAGCATGAGACAACTAAAGAAGTGGTTCTAACAGCAACAAGAAAGAAAAACATCTATGTGGTTGATTGGTCGACTGCCAGAGATGGAATTTGCCTGATAGCCAAAGGAGATTCAAAACTCAGTTGGGAATGGCACAAGAAGCTGAGTCACTTGAATTTCAAAACAATCAACAAACTGGCAAGGGATCACATTGTTGAAGGTCTACCCAACCTTGTATACAAAAAGGAGAATCTATGCAGTGCATGTCAGAAAGGAAAACATGTGAAGAATTCCTTCAAACCCATTGCTGGAAACCTATCTACTGGTCCCTTGAATCTAATTCACATGGATTTATTTGGACCAGTGGAAACTCCAAGTGTTGGTGGCAAGAGATACACCTTAGTCATGGTGGATGACTACTCCAGATTCACATGGACTATTTTTCTGACCAAGAAAAATGAAACTCTGCAAAAACTGCCATCTCTGCTAAAGCTATTACAGAATGAGCAGAATCAGAAAGTCAAAGCCATCAGATCAGACAGAGGAACAGAGTTCGTCAACAAGGTCATTCAGGATTTCTGTGACCAGAATGGTACAATGCATCAACTCTCTGCAGCCAGAACTCCTCAACAGAATGGAGTTGCAGAAAGAAGAAATAGAACATTAAAGGAAGCTGCAAGGACCATGATTGCTGAATCAAGTCTACCCTACAGATACTGGGCTGAAGCAATCAATACTGCATGCTACACCCAGAACAGGAGCATGATTCACAAGACTCATCAGAAAACTCCTTATGAATTATGGAGAGGACGAAAACCCAACATCAGCTACTTTCATGCATTTGGATGCAAATGCTATATACTCAACAATGGGAAGGATCACCTCAAGGTGTTTCAAGAAAAAGCTGATGAAGGAACATTCTTAGGCTACTCTGGCACCAGCAAAGCCTACAGAATACTCAACAAGAGAACTTTACTTGTTGAAGAATCGATTCATGTCAAGTTTGATGATCTCAACTCTGTTGAGAGCATAACTGAAAACTTGGAGAAAGTGAATCTCAAAGAATCTCCAGAACTGGATCCACCAGAGGTAGATACACCAGAGTTGTTGACCAACTCTGCCATACCAATGAATCATCAGAATCCCATTCTGCAAAGCAAGGATAGTGATGAAGAATCAGAAGAAGAACAAGAGAATCGAAGGCAACCCCTATCAGAACCTGATCTTACTTGGTTAAGAGATCACCCTCCTAATCAAGTAATTGGACAAATTAGAAGTGGAGTCCAAACCAGATCCACATCAAGGAGAGAAGCAATGCTTGCCTGCTACATATCTCAGATGGAACCTATGACAGTTGAAGAAGCTCTTGCAGACTCAGATTGGATCAATGCTATGCAAGAAGAGCTCACTCAGTTTGAGAGGAACAAAGTGTGGGAACTTGTTCCAAGGCCAAGGCACCAGAATGTCATTGGAACCAAATGGGTATTCAAGAACAAAGCAGATGAAGACGGCAACATTGTAAGGAACAAAGCAAGGCTAGTAGCTAAAGGATACTGCCAAGAAGAAGGAATAGATTTTGATGAGACCTTTGCACCAGTTGCCAGACTTGAAGCCATCAGAATCTTTCTAGCCTATGCTGCCTACAACAACATCAAGGTCTACCAGATGGATGTCAAGAGTGCATTTCTGAATGGAGATCTTGAAGAAGAGGTTTATGTGGAACAACCACCAGGTTTTGTCATTCCTACTCAATCCTCTTGTGTCTACAAGCTTAAAAAGGCCCTCTATGGTCTTAAGCAAGCTCCCAGAGCCTGGTATGACACATTGTCTCTTTTCCTAGTGAACCATGGGTTTACTAAAGGAAAGGTTGACAAAACTCTATTTCAAATTTCTGTTGCTAATCATATTCTGTTAGTACAAATATATGTTGATGACATTATATTTGGTAGTACTAATCCAGAACTGTGCAAGAAATTCTCTCAAGTGATGCAGAGTCAATTTGAAATGAGTATGATGGGAGAACTCAGTTACTTCCTAGGACTTCAAGTCAAACAAGTTCCAGAAGGGATCTTTATCAATCAAGGGAAGTACACCAGAGATCTGATCAAGAGGTTTGGAGTGGAAGGCAAATCATCAGTGAAGATTCCCATGAACACTTCACAAGGGATTGGTCCAGATGATGAAGGAAAAGATGTGGATGCAACAACATACAGAGGGATCATTGGATCTCTGTTGTATCTAACTGCAAGCAGACCAGATATCTCGTTCTCTGTTGGAATCTGTGCCAGATACCAATCAAAACCCAAGGAAAGCCATCTAAGTGCTGCAAAGAGAATCATCAGATACATCAAAGGAAATCAAAATGCAGGCTTATGGTATCCCAAAGGAGGTAACTTTGAACTAATTGGTTATTCTGACTCAGATTTTGCAGGTTGCAGACTAGACAGAAAGAGCACCTCTGGTCACTGCCAATTGCTAGGAGGAAGGCTTGTTTCCTGGTTTAGCAAGAAGCAGAACTCCATCTCAACAAGTACAGCTGAGGCTGAATACATTGCAGCTGGGAATTGCTGTGCTCAGCTACTCTGGATGAAACAACAACTGAAGGACTATGGAATTCAAGCAACGGAGATCAAGCTGTTGTGTGACAACACTAGTGCCATTGCTATCACTCAGAATCCAGTTCTTCACTCCAGGACAAAGCACATTGAGATCAGACATCACTTCATCAGAGATCATGTTGAAAAGAAGCATATCTGTATGGAGCATGTACCTACAGAAGATCAACTTGCAGACATTCTAACCAAGCCTTTACCTGAGGCAAGGTTTAACAAGCTTAGGGAAGAATTGGGAATGATGGATGATCTTCCCAGAGATGCATGAACCAGAGATTCACTGAACCAGAACTCCCTTCTTCTGCACCAGAAACTCGGATCAGAGAACCACTATCTCTGATCATCAGAATCTCACATCAGAGAACCTCCCCTTCTCTGACCAGAGTTCCTCAACCGAAGACAACAGATACGGAAGTGGACTTAACAATATTTCGAGGTACGGGCTAGACCTAATTAATTGAAACGGTCTTTTACCAAAATACCCCTGATCGTTACTCTTCTAACGGAAACGTTTCCGCCCGCATTTCTTTAAATGCTGCCTTGAAACTGCCAATATACCAAACGTCCACTATTCCTAACTCCTTTATATCCACCGTCTTCGACCCAAATCCCTACTGCAACTTCATCTCTCTTAAACTGCTCTAGCATTCAAAGCTTTCAGATCCCAAAAACTTTCCAATACCCAGAAATTCTCTTAACCGTCACTCAAGATGAACTTCCTGAGCATCAACGACCTTTCTAAGGAGGAAGCAAAAACTCTCATTGCCAACGTAGTATCCGGCATGAAAGTTGACATGTCCTCTCTACCCCTCCTAGCAGAAAATCAAAAGAGGATGACGAAGATCATCCAAGGGATGACTGACTCACAGTTATCTAAGGTTGTTGCTCATCCCTATGAGCATTTCAGCATCAAAGATGTGGCTGAGTTCTACCTCAACGCCACCATCTCCAGGACCGGAGTTCACTCATCCGTACAGGGTCAACGTATCTTCTTGAATGCAGATGCACTGAATGAATTCTTTGGAGTTCAACTTGACTCCCAAGACCCAGAATCCAGCAATCTCATTGCTCTTGACTCAGTGGAAGTCTCCACTGAAGGTTTTGTCCAGACTTACTGCCGTCCGGAGGCTGCCGGACTGGATAAACTCTACATGAAGAAATTTCAACTCAAGAAGGACTATGAGAAGCTTGTCACCATTCTGCACCGTTGTTTGTGGTGCAAAACAGCCTCAACTGATGAGATGAACACAAACAATGCCAAGGCAATCTTTGCAGTGCACCATGGCATGAATATCAACTGGGGAGAGGTAACTTTTGGCTCTATAACTGAATTCATCAGGAAGAAAAACTCTGAAACAGGTCTTTACTCAACCAAGATGGGGCATGGCCTTCTTATCTCTGCAATCCTTGCTGCAAAAGGAGTTCAACTCAGGGATCCTATCCCAGTTGACCACACCAAGACCATCTTCCTCACAGCCTCTCCAAAATTCAACATTGCCATCTCTTCTGAACTTAGGAGAGAGGAAAGACTGGAAAAGAAAAGGGAAGAACAGGCTGCTAAGGCCAAACCTGCAAAGAAAATTGCCAGAAAGCCCAAACAACCTGAGCAGTCACAGGTTGTAAGGGAGGTTCGACAGAAGAAGAAGAGTGACAATCTGTCACTACCAGAGAAGGAAACAGCAGAGGAGGCTGCACCAGAGATGCCCTCCCCAAAGGCAACCAAGAAATCTGCTGCCAGAAAACTGAAGCAGAAGAGGAGAAGGAAGATGGTTGTGCTAAGTGGTGATTCTGACAACTCTAGCACTAAACCAAGGCAGAAGAAGAGGAAGACTAAAGTAGTCTCACCTACCAAAGATTCAGCAATTCAGGGGGAACTTGCACCAGAATCTGGCACTCTACCAGAAACTCACCAAGACTCTGCACCACAGTTGCCCAACTCTGCTCTCTCACCAGAGCGTGAAGCCTCACCAGAAATGGACCAAGAAACAGACTTCAACATCATTCTGCAAAAGCAGTTTGACAGAGTTCTAGCTTGGAGAAGATGGAGAATGGGTCCTCTTCAACAAATCATCCAATTCTTTGATGCCTATGAAGAAGAAGAAGCTGCTGTTCTTCACTGGGTAGGCACAGATGATGTGTCAAAATGCTTCAACCTTACCTTTCTGATTTCTGTGCTACAAAAGAAGAAAGACAGATATCAAGGTAAAATTCCCACATCTGACCTATCTCCAGAAAGGCATGTCAGAGCCTTGGAAGAAGAAGAAATGGAAACTTTTGATGCCTGGCTGATGGAGAAGAAAAGGAAAGAATCAATGATCAAATTTCGCCATAGTGCTCTTGAGGAAGGAGAGCCATCCACTGCGAATGACATTGCTATTACCATGGAGCAGCTGATCAAGGAGTGGAGAGAATCTGTATACTCCGAAATTGTACTTGAGGTAATTCCTACACCTCCTCCTTCCCCTCCCCAATCTCCTATTACTCTACCCTCACCCTCCAAATCTCCATCTAAACCTTCATCCCCACACCACCAGAAAACCCCTCCTTCCACCAGAACACCATCTCACCAGAAACCCAACTCAAGACCTTCTTCACCCAAACAAAAAATTGCATCTCCCTCCCTGCAGAGCAATTGTCCCTTTCAGAAACCGTTCACCCTCACCTCCACCATCCCCCCCTCAACAGAATGCCTCACCCATTCACTCTCCACCTCAGCACCAGAACCCTTCACCAACATCCAAGTCTGCCTCACCTCAGAGATCCTCACATCACTCTGCAGCATCTACACCAAAGAAGAAGCCTATCTTCAGGGTTCCCTCCTCATCTAGTGACAATGATGGATTCCTCACCTCCTCCATTGCTGTTGATGAAACCTCCAAAAGAAGAAGGACACCCCCCGGTGTTCCTTCCCCACCTCCATCCAACAGAGCTCCTCCACTACCAAAAGGCAGAGGATTGGAAACGCCTAATTTTACACCTGAAGAATCCAAAATCCCCTTCACCCAGTTTGTGAAGTCTGCTGAAGCTTTTGGTGGAATACTGGTTCAAGATCTGAGCAAGATTATTGAACTAAATGACAAACAACATGAGGAACTCACCCATACCAATCTGCAAATCACCATAGGTTTTCAACACCTGTCAGATAAAGTTGCTGCTCTCACAGAAAATCTGCACACCTTCATGCATTCCTCTAACTCAAGGATTGATTCTGTCTCCAGAGATGTTAGTGGACTCAACTCTATTCTCCACTCTCACTCTCAAGCTCTACTTGCCCAGAATCAGACAATCAACAGGATCTCAGAATCTGTTCACAATCTTCAGAAATCTGCTGATAGTTCCTCCCAGAAACTCAACATCTTACATTCTCTTTGCAAGGAACATCAAGAGCAAGGCCTAGCTCTTCTCAAATCAGACAGAGAAAGGTACCAGAAGATGGTGCTTCTAGAGGTCAGCACCAGAGATCTCCAATCTGCAGTAGACAAGCAACAAAGCCTGATTGAAGGTCTTGCCTCTGTCACTCAGACACTGCCAGAAACCCTTGATGAAATCAGAGATGCTCAAGCCTCTGAGTTTTCCAAAATCGAACTTCTCCTTGGTGATCTTTGTGATGCCAAAAAGGGGGAAGATACCAGAGAAGGAGAAGGCACCAGCACCAGAGCTCTTTCTATCAGAGAACCCTCCTCTGTTGATCCTACTCCTTATTTTGATGCTACCAGAAAGAAAAGGCTAGCTGCTACAGGCACCAGACCTCCTCCTCCTCCTCCCAGAAGCTCAAAGAAGAAGTCTTCATCCTTTTCATTCACTGATTGGATAAAGAGTGGTCTGTCAAGGCCAGACAGAGTTCAGTTTGAACAAATGAGAAAATTGATGACCCCTCTTCAGAGAGAGAATCTGTTCATGGACAGTGATGGACTTGTCCAGATCAACCATGGTGGTTCGATCGAAGAAGCTGAGATGTGGTACGGAATGAAGATACTGAATGGCAAGAATTCTGCTGAAGCTGTCAGAAACTATCTGGATTGCAAACTTGCACCTCATTGGGCTGACTATCAGAATCCTAGGGATTTAGCCTCAATCAGAGCGAAGGTAAATGCTGAACTTGAAAGGATTGACAGAGCAGGACCACAGGTAGATGAAGAAGATCTCTAACTCTCTTTATCTAACTCTGTAATGCTTTACTTTCTCTAACAGTTTAATAAGATACCTTCTCTGCCTTTCTGTTTGATTGGCTCTTTTCAAATATCTGTTCTTATTTACTTTCTTGTGTATTGTCTGTTATCATACTTGATTATTGCTATCTGAATGTATCGTACTCTTACTATTTTCCTATGCTAAGTTGCCCACCAAGATTCTAATGAAAAGTTTTTAACTTCATATTTTTATGGTGAAAGGCACTTCTCTGGAAATAGTTAAAGGGTTTTGGCATCATCAAAAAGGGGGAAATTGTAAGGAATAAATGTATTTAGATTTTGATGATGCTAGGATTAATTAGAATTTGAAAGTACCCCATTAGAAATTATGTATTAGAATTTCTTTTGTAAGTTTTAGCTTAGTCTGCCTGCCAGAGTTCCATCTTGCCTCTACCAGAGTTGCTCCCAGAGTTGCTCACCAGAGAAGCTATCAGAAACTGGTTATCAGAAATAGACCAGAGTTGGCACCAGAGACGGACTTCAGAGACTGGACCAGAGAACCTCTTCAGACTCTGCTAAGTATCATCAGAATCCGGAAGCCCTTCCAACGGTCGTTAAACTAACGGGAAATCCCCTAACGGTTACGTACCCTTCAACGGAAGCATGGCACTGTACACGCATTAAATGCACATTTAATGCTGAACGTACGAAGAGATATTTAAAGCTGATAATTGACCATGCGAATATCTTTACGCCCCCAAAATAGCAAGTCGGAGGACCAAACGGTCAAGTCAACAGTACATGCATTTAATGAAGCTGTCTTCTACACTCCAACGGGAAGACCGCTCCCAATATATAAGATACACTCTGGAGAACTAAGAGAGTAACTTTGCCATAACCTTTGCCAAGATAGATTTGCGTGAACAACTTCCTAGAGATCAAAACTCCATTTCTAACAAGAAAAGGCCACAGTTGGAAGATAAACATTCCTATCCTTCATCCAACTAGTAAAGGCAAAGTTACTCAGTTCTTCAAACACTTCGAGAGCTTCATATATTCATCTTTTGTGAAGAAGCAGCGTTGGAGAAAACTGATTTTATATCAAACACTTCTTGAAAAAGAAGGGACGTCTCAAATTAACTGGAGTAAGTGAAGTGGAGATACTTCAAGAGACTCAGTGAAACGAGACCAGCCATCAGGAAGCAGGACTGCATCCCGGGTGGCAACTAGACTTGAAGAAGACAAGGAGTGCTTCTTAAGTTCTAGGGACTAAGGCGTTGTAAACTGTCGTTTTTGCAAGCTTAGTGGAACAGTGGACTAGAGGAACGAGTTGTTCCTTGAACCACTATAAAAACCCCGGTGTCATTTACTTTCAGCTTTTACTTTCTGCACTTAAGATTCTACTGACTAACTCTTTAGGTTGGAATCTGTGTCCAGCAGATCTTCCTTCAGAGTTATCAGAAAGGCATTTTGCCTAGCTTTCTTCTAGAGGCTACCCGGACAGAAACTTATCCGCTGCCTGGTCTAGTTCTGCCACCAGAACCTGACCATCTCTGTCACCAGATTTCGACCATCTCTGTTAAGTCAGACTTGACTTGGAGAAAAGTTTAAATTCCTGAACAGTCTATTCCCCCCCCCCCCCCCCCTAGACTGTTCCTATTACAAACGGGACCAACAAAAAGAAAGCATGTGAAGAAGACGCAAATGGTTAGTTGAAAAAGATTGCAAGAAACCGACGCAAAAAAAGGTTGAAAACGTGAGGGAATGAAAATGATACAATTACATATGAAGAAGTGGGTTGTTAATTAAATATAAAAACCGTTTTGGTATAAAGATGAGAAGAATTAGGAGTGTATTAATTATACAAAATACTACTGCATCAAAGCATGGAAGGGTATAGACGGAATAAAAAAATCAGCCATATGGGCAGGTTGTGTGAGTGCCGTTACTAGTGAAATAGATCAGGAAAAAAAAACATTGAGGTCATATAATGGGAAAGACTAAGAGTTCTAGTCATACTAGGGGTAAATTTCTCTTTTTAAAACTATCTTTAACTTTTTCTATTGCACAAGAGATACATTTTTAGTAAACGCTACTACCTTTTAATTTTTAAAAAGTACTTTTTTCATACACAATCAATTTTTACTATTAAACATTTTCTCTAAAATCACTCTAAAATGTCGCTTTTTAAAATTAAAAACATACTAGTATTCTACCCGTGCAATGCACGGGAAGTTATTATGTGAAAAAATATACTCCGTAAGATAAAAAATCAAACATTTGAAATAAAAAAATAATACGTAAGTTTAATAAAGTTTGATGCATACATTAGAGTTTCATGTGTATTAATACCTATAAAAATCAAATATTTGAAATTTAAAAATAATATGTAAGTTTAATCAGTTTCATCAAATATAGTGGAGTATCATATGGAATAATATCAATCGAAATCAAAATAATATTCCTAAAAAAGTTAGGAATAATAACAATTTCAAAATAAAAGTTATTGCAAATTTCGGAATACTTCCTTAAATACAACGTTCGTTGTTACATTGGTACTTTTCTCATCTGCGTTACATATAGCTATTTTCAAACCTGGAGGGTTAGTGACACGTGAAAGCGCAACATATAATTGTCCATGACTAAAAACGGTTTTTTCAAGACTAATCCAACATTTGACAATGATTGTCCCTTACTCTTATTTATCGTCATAGCATATGAGACAATCAAAGGAAACTGTCGTCTTTCAAACTTGAAAGGCAAATCTCACATCAGATGGAGTCAAAGACATTCTTGGAATCAAAACTTTCTCACCTGCACTCAACCCTGTCAAAACTTTTGCTTCCAAAATATGCTTACCTAGTCTGGTAATAACCATCCTAGTCCCATTACACAGCCCTTGAGAATGATCAATGTTCCTCATTAGCATCACTGGTGTTCCAACTTTAAGATGCAGTTCATGATTTGGTACTCCTGAAGCTTTAATTCCATTCAAAAAATCTGGAGTATGAATATCTGCTAAAAAGTCAGGATTTGAATCTGATTTACACGGGCTATCAGAACTAAGGTAGGTTTTCATCTCAGAACCATTTAAGGAAAGCATGTAGTCATTGATGGAATCAACAACCTGGAGAGTGGGTGCCAATATTGCTCTCTTTTCTAAATAACTGGGATCTTCATGAATAGCATCAAAGGAAGGATAAATTCTTTCAACCATTCTTCCTATAGGATCATCGAAATCTTTTAACAAAAACTCATCTGGAATCTCAATCTCCACAAACCCATCATATGGTCCTCCCATAGTGCCATCACCAATGCTTGCAATCCATTTAGAAAACTTAATCAAATATTTTGACTGCTCATTAGCTGGCAAATGAAGAAGCCTTAATTTTTTTGTCAAACGCATGACATTTGTATGTTGCCACAAATGGGAAAAATTTATAGATGCATTAACAATATCTTGCTTGTTGCTTTAGGTATGACAAGGATGATTTGTCTGCAATCTCCACCAAATACTACTCTCTTTCCACCAAAGGGCAATTCAAAACTTCTTGGATTCTGATACCGCAAAATATCACGCAGACTTCTATCTAAGGCTTCAAAGAAATGTTTATTCACCATTGGAGCTTCATCCCAAACTATAAGCTTGCATTTGACCAAAAGTTCGGCAAGAGCGCTACTTTGTTTTATATTGCATGTAGAATCTTCATTGGGATGAATTGGAATTTTGAACCGAGAATGTGCAGTTCGACCTCCTGGAAGCAATAACGATGCTATACCACTCGATGCAACATTCAATACTATTTCTCCCCTAGAGCGTATGGCAGCAGAAAGAGTCGTCCATACGAAAGTTTTTCCAGTTCCACCGTATCCATACACAAAAAAGACTCCACCCCTGTTTGAATCAACCGCATTCATTACTGTATCATAGACATTTCTTTGCTCCACAGTTAGATTACCCAACAACTCTTCGTGCTCCTTTGCCAATTTGGCTCGATCATACTTCAACTCAGCATATATCAATCGATTGGTATTATTTGATAAAAATCTATGATCAGGACATGGCATGCAGTGGAATTCTTCCAAACTCCTTCCACAACTGCGTAACATCTTTTGAATTTCACACAAAGCATAATTCTTCAATTCTTCATCTGACAACGTGAGATCTACAATAAACAACTAAAATCACAAATATAAATTTGTATAATAAAAATTTCAAAATGTGGGAAATAATATACAAATAAAAGTATACCTGGATGATTAAGCATCACACGTTGTTTGTGGAGGATATCTTCTGATAAAAAAACCCAACATTTTTTCCAAACCTCCTCTGGTCTACTTAAACAATCAACAATTAATAGAGCAACAAACAATTTCCGCAAACAATGTGTTGTTGCACAAAAACTTGCTTCTTTGATTGCATCTATATATTCCTTATCATCGTTCAGTAGACCTAAAGCATAGCAAGCATCACGAAATGTGTCATATTGGACACCATCAACCTTCTTTATATTTTCGAAACATGTTGGTCCACGAACAACATTCAAAAGACATCTAAGATAGAATAATTCACCGCAAGCTGGCGGCACATAAAATAGCCTTCCAGTAGCAAAATTTCTCTTCCTTGGCACCCACTCTCTAGTAGATGGCTTCCACACAAATTTAATTGGCATTTCGGCATTAGTTAAGTTTCTTGCTTGAGGATATATCTCATTTGCTTTGAACCCAGCAAGAAACATGTTTTCCTTCACACTCGGCTTCTCAAGAACTTCATTTATGGGCTCCAAGTCGTTAAAATAAACAACTTGTTCATTAGGCAAGTGAAAGCTTAATCTCTCCACCCCAACACTTCTGTACTGAATCTCAAATCCTAAAGTTCTCCATGCAGCCTCACACGATGAAATGTATCTGCAATCATAATACATCTTCACTTCATCCACATTATTCTCTGCATGATCTCCATTGACACTTTGGTAGAATGTTGCAGTGATTCTATCATTTCCTTTATTCACATATTTGAATAAATATTTGATAGATCTAGACTGAATGCACCACTCCACATTTATGTGTGCTGCATATTTTAGCAATAAATATATATTATGAGGCACCACATATTTGTTATCCAACTCCGCGCCATTTTTTGAAATGGTTCTCCATCATGTCTTCTCCTATACATAGGATACCCATCTTCATCCAAAGTGGTGTGCTCCACGAATCTTTTCGGAAAATGTTTCAAACATCTACCATCTACCATGCAAGGAGACTTCTTTCTCAAATTTCCGCACGGCCCATGCATCATAAATTCCTTCACAGCATTAAAATATTCTGGATCGGTCTCTTAGTAAGGAATTTCGGTTGAAATGATCTTATCAATGTGATCCATTGTTGCTAGATCTTCACTTTTCTCAAGAAACAACAATATGTGGGCATGTGGCAAACCACACTTTTGGAACTCAATTGTGTATATAACTACAATATAAATTGCAAACAAAAAGTGATCATTAGTTGAAAGCAATATTTTATGAAACTAAATAGCTATTATAATAATATAAAAAAAATTAAATATTACATTTTTTATATAATTTGTAAAATACCTGCTTTTACAGTTCCAAATATCTTGTTGTGATGGAAATCATTGATCAACCCATCCAATTTCATCTTAAAAATTCGGCAAATAATATCGGGTCGATCCTCTCTGGTTTGAGATTTCGTTCATCAATGTAGCACTGTATTTCTAGCCATTTTGAATTGCACGTGAAAGTTATAAATAAATGTGGATATCCCATCCATCTACATATGGTCATTGCATCTTGATAGTTTTGAATCATATATCTTGCTCCACCTACAAATGTAGACGGGAGTATAATGCGCTTCCCCTGTGTGGCAGGATTTGTGTCACCACGTAATAAAGCATCATTCAATCCTTTAAACATTTCACACCTCAATTGCTTTTGATTATTTCAAATATAGCTTAACCTGCTCGATTCAATTAGAGTGTAACCATCAACAACATATTGCTGAAATAACTTCTTTGCACGCAATATAATGGATATCTCTGTATTTCTTTCGTGCAACCGATATGCAAGAAACTCTCTGATGCTCATCATTTGTCTCCCTCGGGCATGATCCGATTTTCTATTGCACAGAGGTATGTCTTCTCTAAATCCATCTCCCCCTTATGGAAATAAAAGTGGATATTGGAGCGCTAAATATGAAGGGTGTAACTCATTAATCCGTTGCAACCTCCCACTGCAAGTCTCGACCAAAATATCTCTTTGTCCCAATGACAAATCAAAATCGCCCACAACCAAAGCTACAACCTCTGATACAGAAGGTAGATTGTAGGTTCTCCCATCCCTTGCTTTCTTTCCTATGAGCTTCAACTTAAACTCAGCACATCCTTCTTCATGGATTTTCTTTCCAGCCATTCTAAATGATTTCACCAGCACATTATGCTCATCAAGAGTATTTTTCAATTCCTCAACAATTTCCTCATGCAAATTATGAGGCTCTTCTATTTTCCTGAGTGTGCATAAGAAATATTAGTTATATAATTAATGTCTAATAAAGAAATGATATAAACAATATACACAAATACACCATTCTTACCACACAGAATTAATTCTATTACAAACTTCATTCTCCCTATCATATATGTACAACTGTGCAAATTTGGGAACCGCAGATCCACACGGTAACAAACTCCCCATCAAATGAAAGTTTTGCCCATGTAGCTTAAACATCGGGGGGGGGGGGGGGGGGGGGGTTCCGTCATGCAAGGTGGTATCAATTTTTTCACCCAAATATGTGAAGGAGAACATATTATTGTATGAAAGAATATTTTGCAAAAAATGTTTGCTCCTAGCATGTTGACCCAAAATAAGATTTTCAATAAATAATGGAGGCCTTTTTATGAGTGGTAGTTGTATTTTTCCTTGCAAACAACACAAAGAATATTTTGGATCTTTTGCCTTATAATGAGCAGCTAATCTCTCTTCATACCAAAATAATGCTCCGCAAGAGCTACAAACAAAAGAAGGATCCCTGACATCCCAATAACCTAAAAATAAGAAAACAATTGGAACCACAAAATGTACGTTTAAATTTAATGAATAGACCATTCATTACAAATACAAACGTTTATCATATTAACATTATAAATTTGAAGTTTGATGATGAAACTACCAGTTGGAATATTATTGGAATCACCATCTCTGTCATCATCATTGTCATTTAAGTTGATTTGATCAACTCTCTGCATATCTAACTGTATTGCATCCGCATTCTTAGATGGTGCATAAATACAATTGTTTATTTCAGGAATTTGTTGGGATGGAACACCTACATCTAAAAGTTTTCTTGTTTAAATCTACAATTTACATTTAGAAAATACTTTATGTAAGGAATAATTGTATTTAGATTTTGATGATGCTATATTCATTAGGACTTTAGAAGTACCCCTTTAGAATTTATGTATTAGAATTTTCCTCTGTAACTTCTTAGATGTATTCGACCTGACAGAAGTGCTTCAAGAGCAGAAGTGCTTCAAGAGCAGAAGTGCTTCAAGAACAGAAGGGCTCCCAGAGCAGAAGTGCCTCTTAAGGCTTCATTGGAACAGAGGACCTTTGGTTCCCTGCTCCAGAACAGAAGTCCTCAGGACCTCTGTTAGTATTGACTCTGACAGAAACCCTTCTGGGTCTCTGTTGGATACTCCCAACAGAAGTGCTCCAGACCTCCTCTGTTCTACTCTCTGACAAAGACACCAGAAGGTCTGACACTTTGAAGATTTTCAAAGAACCGGGAAGTCAACTTAAAGATTCCTTCAACGGCTAGGAGTATAAAACGGAAAAGCTACAATGCATGCATTAAATGCTCATTTAATGCACCCCATGCTACGTAGAGTAATTGCAGATGATTGGCCGGAATGTCAGGAATACTTTATCCCAAAATAGTAACCCGCCAACCTTACCGGGCTCTACTAGTCAAGTCAACTGATCACTCATTTAATGCAGTTGTCCTCCTACTCCTCCAACGGGAAGACAACCTCAGTATAAAAGATACACTACGAAGAACAACCGGACAACTTTGCTATAACCTTGCTATCACATTGCTAACCGAGCAAGATATTCAAACTCTGAAAAGCAAAAGCCTCCTTGAGATTCAAACTCATTATATTCTACAAGAGAAGGCAGAAGTTGGAAAAATACTCTTTCCAACTCAATCAAAGTTCCAAGTGTTCTTCAACTCTTCAAGCTCTTCACATACACACATTTTGTAACGAAGCTAGTTGGAGGAACCACAGTTTCAACAGAAACTCTTCTTGCTACAAGAAGGACGTCCTAATAACTGGAGTAGTGAAGTGGTGATACTTCAAGGAGACTCAGTGAAATGACCAGTGTTAAAGGAAGCCAGGCAGTGCATCCCAGGACACATCTAGACTTGAAGAAGACGTGGAGTGCTTCTTAAGTGCTAGGACTAAGGCTTTGTAAACGGCAGTTTTTACAGCTTAGTGGAACAGTGGATTAGAGGAACGAGTTGTTCCTTGAACCACTATAAAAATCCCTGGTGTCGTTCACTTACTGCTTTTAATACTTGCACTTAGATAGAACTGTATAACTCCTTGGACTTGGTATCTGTGTTCAGCAGAACTGGTTCTACGAGTTAACAGAAGGCCTTCTGCCTTTGCTTCTCTGAGGCTAACAGAACTCCCTGACAGAACCCCATCCGCTGCCAGTCTGTTCTCCCAACAGAACAGGCTATTCTGAAAATCTGGTACTTAGTTTTAAAAGCTAAAATCAATACAGTCTATTCACCCCCCCTCTAGACTGTATCCAGTATAACCGGGACCAACAAGTGGTATCAGAGCCTCCTTGTTCTAATAATCTTTTAGGTTATTTGTTGAACACAGATCCACTTGTTTTTCTGTTTTACCTCATTTCTATCTGATATAATGGATCACTCCTTGTCCAAGAATATTATGTTTTCAGATCTTAAGTTTGATGACTGGAGGATCCGGATGAAAGCACATCTCTGTGCCCTGCATGATGAGATGTGGGAAGTTCTTGATATTGGCCCCTTCACTAGCTTCCAGAAGGTCAACCCTGAACATGCCATAGACAATGCCAGACCCCAGATGATTAGCAAAGCCAAGTCAGAATGGACCACTGAAGAGAGGAGAAAGTACAACTTAGACAATATTGCCAAGGACATCCTCTACAAGTCCATTGATGATAGATACTTCAACAGAATCAAGAAGTGCAAGACTGCTAAGGAGATCTGGGATACTCTTGAGCTCATTGGAGCTGGTGATGAGCAAGAGAAGGACAACAAGCTAACCATAGCCAACAAGAAGTTTGATGACTTCAAACTTCTCCCTGGTGAAAGCATCTCCAAGATGTATGACAGGCTCCTCACTCTCACTGGAGAGATTTCTGAGCTTGGCAAGGATCTCACAACCAAGGAGATCAACCTGAAGGTGTTGAGGGGACTGCCCTCAGCATGGAAAATGAAAGTAGTTGCTGTCCAAGCCAGCAAGGATGTAAAGACTTATCCCACTGATAAGCTCATCTCAGATCTCAAAGCTCATGAGTTTGAAATGATTGAAGAAAAGGAAGATGTACCAGAAGAGAGGACCACTACAGCCCTCACTGCCAGCACATCTAAGGTAAATGATTTTGACCCTTCAGTACTTTTATCTGATGAATATATGGCTGCCTTTGCCAGGAGATTCAAAAAATTTATGAAGAATCCCAAAGATGGAAGGAGTCCATCTTTCAACAGAAAGCCATACCAGAAGGTCAAATCAACAGAAAGCAGTGGAGAGCTTCTCTGTTACAATTGCAGACAACCTGGTCACTTCAAGGCTGATTGTCCCCATCCTAGAGTGTCCAAGAAGCAAGGACAGGATGGAGAAAAGAAGAAGTACGAAGACAACTCCAGAAGGAGAAAGGCACTTGTGACAGAACAGGTGGAGAAAGACCCTCTGTCAGAAACAGAATCCAGTTCTGACTCAGATTCTGATGAGGCCTTCTGTTGCCTGGATACTGAGACAGAAGACCTTTCCCTGATGGCTCATTATGATGATGAGGTAACCTCTACTTCTGAATCTAGTTTTTCTTCGGTAGGCTTAGCTTTTGATTCTGATTCAATGTCAGAATTTTGGGAAGAGTTTAAAGCCATACAAGCCACTTATTCTTCTGTAACAGAAGAAAACAGTAAGTTAAAAGCTGAAATTCTTGACTTAAAGAAGGAGGTTGAGATCAAAATCAATCTTCTAATTGAGGAAAGAGATCAACTGGAGACTGAAAATGTTTCTCCTCTTAAGAGAATAAGAGAAATAGAGCCTCTCGAGATTAAGTACAAAGCTTACCACAAGGCCCAGTCTTCCATGGAAAAGATTGTGCTTGATCAACAGATTGGCACTGGTTTTGGTCTTGGTTATGGCTCAACAGAATCAGGTGAGCCTTCTGTAATGCCTAGCACCAGAGTTGCTAAGGCAGATAAGGTCATAGAGCCACTGATTTCTAGCCCCATCTGTCAAGCTGGTGTATCTGGCACCAAGGTTGTTCATGAGGAAGTCAGACCAGAAAAGGGTAAGATAAAGGTTCAACAGAAACCCTTTTTGAAAAATAATGAACCTGGCAGAAAACCTAACAACAGAAAAGGTTTTCAAAATAACAAAAATAAAAGACCATTCATTGACAGACAACCTCATGTCAATCGCGCCAGAGATGATCACCAGAAGGGCAAATATCAAGAGAAAGTTAACTTCAGGCAGAAGAGGTTGGCTGGTCAACTTCAGAAGCCCAAGGTTAACCGTCCCTCTGCTCTTGATAGTATATGGGACTTCTTTCCAACAAAGAAAGCTATGCAAAAGTATGTAAACAGGAAGCATGACCCTCACAAGCATCTGCCCAAAGTGAATCACACCTCTGTCTACTACAACTACCAGGTGGACAATGGGTACCACCCACCAAGGTTTCACTTGATGAGACCAAAATGGTACCAACTACCCAGACTCCATGACCCCCCAGGACCCAGCATTGCTTGGGTACCTAAATCCTTCTTTTGATCTTGTAGGAACTGTGTGCTGGAGCCATCTCTGAACAAGAATGGTTTATTGATAGTGGATGCTCCAGGCACATTACAGGTGACAGAAGTTGCCTAACAGAGTTCCAGAAATGCAAAGGACCTAGAGTTACTTTTGGAGGTAATGACAAAGAAGGTCAAACAAAAGGAAGAGGAAAACTGATCAAGAACCAGATAATCATTGATGATGTCTCATATGTCAAAGGATTGAAGTTCAACTTGCTAAGTGCTAGCCAGTTCTGTGACAAAGGCTACACTGTTGAATTCACAAAGGACTTCTGCTATGTGAAGCATGAGACAACAAAGGAAGTGGTTCTTACAGCATCAAGGAAGAAGAACATCTATGTAGTTGATTGGAACACTGCAAAAGATGGAGTTTGCCTGATAGCCAAAGGAGATTCAAAACTGAGCTGGGACTGGCACAAAAAGCTCAACCATTTGAATTTCAAAACAATCAACAAACTAGCCAGAGAACACATTGTGGAAGGGCTACCAGACATTGTGTACAAGAGAGAGACCCTCTGCAGTGCATGTCAGAAAGGCAAACAAGTAAAGAATTCCTTCAAACCCATTGCTGGAGATCTTTCTACAAGTCCTCTAAGTCTGATTCACATGGATTTATTTGGACCTGTTGAGACTCCAAGCGTTGGTGGCAAGAAATACACCCTAGTCATGGTTGATGACTACTCCAGATAAAAATGGACTGTTTTTCTGACAAAGAAAAATGAAACTCTTCAGAAGTTGCCATCTCTGTTAAAGCAACTTCAGACTGAGAAGAACTTGAAAGTAAAGACAATCAGATCAGACAGAGGAATTGAATTTGTCAACCAAGTCATAAAGGACTTCTGTGATCAGAATGGAACCTTTCATCAACTTTCTGCCGCCAGAACCCCTCAACAGAATGGCATAGCAGAAAGAAGGAACAGAACTTTAAAAGAAGCTGCAAGAACAATGATTGCAGAATCTGGATTGCCTATGAGATATTGGGCTGAAGCAATCAACACTGCATGCTATACTCAGAACAGAAGCATGATCAACAAGAATCACCAGAAGACCCCTTATGAACTTTGGAAGGGAAGGAAACCAAACATCAGCTACTTTCATGTATTTGGATGCAAGTGCTACATTCTCAACAATGGAAAGGAGCATCTGAAGGTATTTCAAGAAAAGGCTGATGAAGGAGTCTTTATAGGCTATTCAAACACCAGTAAAGCCTATAGAGTACTCAACAGAAGAACCCTACATGTTGAAGAATCCATACATGTGAAGTTTGATGAAAGCACCTCTGTTGAAGATATAACAGAGAGTCTCAAGGATATCACCATAGAAGACAGAACACCTGAACCAACAGAAGAGGTGGCAGACAACCCTGCATTTCCAACACCTGCTCCAAACCCCCTTCTGTTGAATGAAGATGAAGACTCTGAAGATGATGAACCAGAGAGGCCAAGACAGCAGCTGACAGAACCAGACCTAACTTGGTTAAGAGATCATCCTCCTAACCAAGTGATTGGTCAAATCAGAAGTGGAGTTCAAACCAGATCCACATCAAGGAGAGAAGCAATGCTTGCCTGCTACATATCTCAGATGGAACCTATGACAGTTGAAGAAGCTCTTGCAGACTCAGATTGGATCAATGCTATGCAAGAAGAGCTCACTCAGTTTGAGAGGAACAAAGTGTGGGAACTTGTTCCAAGGCCAAGGCACCAGAATGTCATTGGAACCAAATGGGTATTCAAGAACAAAGCAGATGAAGACGGCAACATTGTAAGGAACAAAGCAAGGCTAGTAGCTAAAGGATACTGCCAAGAAGAAGGAATAGATTTTGATGAGACCTTTGCACCAGTTGCCAGACTTGAAGCCATCAGAATCTTTCTAGCCTATGCTGCCTACAACAACATCAAGGTCTACCAAATGGATGTCAAGAGTGCATTTCTGAATGGAGATCTTGAAGAAGAAGTCTATGTGGAACAACCACCAGGTTTTGTCATTCCTACTCAATCTTCTTGTGTCTACAAGCTTAAAAAGGCCCTCTATGGTCTTAAGCAAGCTCCCAGAGCCTGGTATGACACATTGTCACTTTTCTTAGTGAACCATGGGTTTACTAAAGGAAAGGTTGACAAAACTCTATTTCAAATCTCTGTTGCTAATCATATTCTGTTAGTACAAATATATGTTGATGACATTATATTTGGAAGTACTAATCCAGAATTGTGCAAGAAATTTTCTCAAGTGATGCAGAGTCAATTTGAAATGAGTATGATGGGAGAACTCAGTTACTTCCTAGGACTTCAAGTCAAGCAAGTTCCAGAAGGGATCTTTATCAATCAAGGGAAGTACACCAGAGATCTGATCAAAAAGTTTGGAGTGGAAGGCAAATCATCAGTGAAGATTCCCATGAACATTTCACAAGGGATTGGTCCAGATGATGAAGGAAAGGATGTAGATGCAACAACATACAGAGGGATCATAGGATCTCTGTTGTATCTAACTGCAAGCAGACCAGATATCTCATTCTCTGTTGGAATCTGTGCCAGATACCAATCAAAGCCCAAGGAAAGCCATTTAAGTGCTGCAAAGAGAATCATCAGATATATCAAAGGAAACCCCAATGCAGGCCTATGGTATCCCAAGGGAGGTAACTTTGAACTAATTGGCTATTCTGACTCAGATTTTGCAGGTTGCAGACTAGACAGGAAGAGCACCTCTGGTCATTGCCAATTGCTAGGAGGAAGGCTTGTTTCCTGGTTTAGCAAGAAGCAGAACTCCATCTCAACAAGTACAGCTGAGGCAGAGTACATTGCAGCTGGGAGTTGCTGTGCTCAGCTACTCTGGATGAAGCAACAACTGAAGGACTATGGAATTCAAGCAAAGGAGATCAAGCTGTTGTGTGACAACACCAGTGCCATTGCTATCACTCAGAATCCAGTTCTTCATTCCAGAACAAAGCATATTGAGATCAGACATCACTTCATCAGAGATCATGTGGAGAAGAAGTATATCTCCATGGAACATGTGCCAACAGAAGACCAACTTGCAGATATCCTGACAAAGCCTCTTCCTGAGGCTAGGTTCAATAAGCTGAGAGAAGAATTGGGAATGATGGATGAGATTCCAAGAGAAAGGTGAAAAGGAAGGACCTCTGTTGCTCATTTGCTGCTGACAGAATTCCTGTAGCAGAACCCCTTCTGCTAACCCTTCTCTGTCAACCTCTTCTGTTCTCTACCCTGGCAGAACACCTATGCAACAGAAATCCTCTCTACAGAAAACCCTATCTTGTCAAACAGAACGTGGTGGACTTAGAAAAGAAATTTAGTAAACCGGGTGACCTTGTAACTTATTAAAGGTCTTTTACCCTTTTACCCTTAAAACGGTATCCAGCCGTACAAAATTTACTGCGCCCCCATTTATTTACTGCGTCTCTTTTTACATTTATTGGTTTCTTGGAACCGTAAATTATCTCAAACGTCCACTAACTCATATCCATAAAACCCCCTTTCGCAAACCTAAACCGTTACTGCTCTCATAATTCTCAAGCTTTTGAACTCTTATCTCTCAGAAATTTTCTAACCGCAGTAAACTCCATGGCCATCTTGAGCTTTTCCGATCTTTCAAAGGAACAAAAGGCAACACTTCTCAAAAGTGTATTGACTGGCCTGAGATGCGAACTGGACATACTCCCCAGGATTACAGAAAAAAAGGAGAGGATGACCTCCATTGTTGACGGACTGTCACAATGCCAACTGAGCAAGGTCATCTCTCATGATTATGAGGCATACAACAACATGGACACAGTTGAGTTCTATCTCAACGCATCCTTCAAGGATGAAGTCATCTCCTCCGTTGTCCAAGGAGAAAAGGTGGTGGTTGATGCTGACGTCATCAACAACATCTTCCATATTCAGAAAAAGGGAGGAAGGGACTCTCTACTTGACTTGGAAGATATTGACATCCCTCTGTCAGAATTCAAGAAGAAGTTCTGCAGAGAAGGGGAAGAAGTTGAGAAGGTCAACATAAAGAAGCACCTGCTCAAGAGGGAATTTGAGCTACTTATAAACATTTTCCACAAATGTTTATGGTGCAAGTACACATCCACAGATGATGTTACCACGGCCAATGCTAAAGCCCTGTATGCAGTGCATCATGGGGTAAATGTCAACTGGGGACAAATCATGGTGAAGTCCCTGATTGAAGTGATCAAGAAGAAGAATCCCAAGACTAGCCTCTACTCTGGGAAGCTAGGGCATGGTCTGCTCATCTCTGAAGTGCTCCTCAAACAAGGGGTAAGCTTGAGGAAGGCTTCAGCCTTGGATCATACCAAGGTAATTTTCTTGACTGCCTCTCCCAATAGGGAAAAAGCCATAAAGGCCGAACTGAAGAGGCAGCTTCAACTTGAAGCTAAGAGGAAACAGGGAGAAAAGGTACAGAAACCTCTCTCTGTAGCCACTTCTGCTAAGAAGGCAGAAAAGAAGAAGAAGAAGAAGAAGAAGAAGAAGACTGAAGGGGAAGCACCTCTTGCCCCCCTAAGGCCGGACAGAAGAGGAAGAGGACCTCCAAACCCAAGAAAAAGGTTGCTCAACCTCTGGTTTCAGAATCTGAAGGAGTGGCAGACACTCAGGGGGAACCAGAGATCCCCACCTCTGCTGCATCCCCTGAACAGAACAGGGTGCCAACTCCACCAGAGCACCCCAGTCCTGTAAAAGATGGGTATCTGTCCTTGCTTGACAGACAGTTTACCCGGGTCCTTGAATGGAGAAGATGGAGAATGGGACCCCTCCACAAGATAATCCAATTTTTTGATCATTATGAGGAAGAAGAGGAAGCCATCCTGAATTGGGTTGGGACTGATGATGTCTCAAAGTGTTTTGCCCTCAACTTTCTTCACTCTGTCCTTGAGAAGAAGAAGGCCAGCTACAAGGGTAAGGCCATTCTCATTTCTTCACCCTCAGAGGAAGCTGTCAAACCTCTTGCAGATGGGGAAATTGAAGCCTTTGAAGAATGGTTATTCACTAAGATGGCAACTGACTCTGTTCAGCCCAACTTCAACCCAGGAGAGTCCTCTGTTCTCAAGACAGAAGGACAAGCCATGATGGAGCAAATCAGGGAATGGAGGACTTCCTTGCTCGTGGACAACTTCATTGAGGTAAACTCTCCAACCCCTTCTGTTTCTATTCCAACAGAACCACTTATTCCCTCACCTTCCACCAGCACAGAAACCCCTCCACCAGAACTCCCTCTACATAAATCTCCTGAACAGAACACCCCCACCCCTCCTCCATCACCCAAAATGAAAATTGCATCTCCTTGCAGAGCAATTGTTCCCTACAGAAACCGCTCACCTTCACCTCCCCCATCTCCCCCTCACCAGAATGCCTCACCTATTCACTCCTCACCCCAACACCAGAACCCCTCACCCCAACAGATCTCCTCCTCCTCATCCTCATCAGAATCAGATCATCCATCTCCTCCACCAGAATCACCTCCTCCAGAACAACCTGCAGAAAACCTTAAACCCTTATGGTTTCTCAGGGATTCTGATCCTACCACTATCTCCCCCATCTCTGCACCCAAAGGGTACTCTAGGGACTCTGTTGCTCCCAATCCCTCTCTGAGAAAGAAAAAGAAGATAGTACGCAACAGAATCCCTATCTATTTGTCTTATGAAGATTCATCTGACATGGATGGATTCATGATCAGCAAATCTCACAAGGCTACTTCCAAGAGACAGAAGACCCCTCCTCTGACTCAACTGGAACATGAACAGTTTGTTCACTCTCTGTCATCTGTCCAAGAACATCATCCTCTACCAAAGGGAAGCGGGCTAGAGATGCCTCAAGCAGATGGACAAAAGCATGACATTCCTTTCAACAAGTTTGTTGAATCTGCAGAAGAGTTTGGAGGACAGATCCTCCAAGGCTTGGACAAGCTGATAGAGGTAAATGATAAACACTATGGGCATCTTGCTCATGTGAATGACAATCTGAATTCAGGGATGCAGTTCATCTCTGACCGCTTTGAGAACCTCACTGGGATCCTCAACAACTTCATTGCCTCCTCAACTGCCAGAACAGATGTCCTGTCAACAGAAGTGGCTGGCATCCACAACACTTTGTCAATCTTTCAACAGACTCTCCTGAGTCAAGGACAGGCAATCCACCATATCTCAGAGCATCTTGAGGCTCTGAAGGAATCTGATGCCAGAACAGAGAGGCACTTGACCTCTATTGAGCAGATGTGCAGAACTCATCAAGAACAGGCTCAAGCACTCCTATCTACTGACAGAGACCGGTATCAGAAGATGGTGCTCCTTGAAGCCAACAACAAGGACATCTTCTCTGCCATCCAGAAGCAGCAAGGTCTGATTGAAGGCCTTACATCTGTCACTCAGACATTACCAGAGGCCCTGGAGCAGATAGCCTCAACCCTAGCATCAGAATTCCAGAAGATCAGTCTTATGATAGAAGACTTGAATGATGCCAAAAAGGGGGAAGAGGACCCTCAACAGACCAGGCCTAGGTCTCACAGAACTCCTACCAGAGCACCCTCCTCTGGTGAGCCTGCAGTAGATCCGGCTCCCTACTTTGAGGCTGCCTTACAAAAGAAAAGGGCAGCAGGCATACCCAGACCCCCATCTCCAGTCAAGAAGAGCACCAAGAAGAAGAAAGTTTTCAACTTTACTGAATGGAGATTGGGTGGCTCTCAGAATATTGACAGAGCCCAATTTGAGGAAATGAAAGCCAAAATGACTCCTACCCAACAACAGCACCTTTATCTAGACAAAGATGGTGTTGTCAGAGTTAGGTATGGAGGATCTCTTGAAGAAGCAGAAGAATGGTACAAAAAGAACATTGTCCCTGGAAAGACTGTGTATGAAGGTGTCCTCAACTACTTGGACTGCAAACTCTCTCCAATATGGGCATCTTATCAAAGGTCGGGCAATCTATTCAGAATCAGAGCTGAAATAAATGAAGAACTGCTCAGGCTCCAAAGACTAGAGGAAGAAGCTCTACAGGCAGCTAATCTGGAGAATGTGTAAGGCTTAAACTCTGTAATATCTATCTAATAAAATCACATCTCTGCCTTCTTACTTTGAAGTGCTTTTCCCTCAAATTATTGTCTTTTTGCTTTCTGTTTGTGTTTGTTTATTTCTGTTATATTCTGCTATCTGAATGTATCTTACTCTTACTATTTTCCTATGCCAAGTTGCCCACCAAGATTTTAATGGAAGTTTTTAAACTTAATGTTTTTATGGTGAAGGCACTTCTCTGGAAATAGTTAAAGGGTTTTGGCATCATCAAAAAGGGGGAAATTGTAAGGAATAATTGTATTTAGATTTTGATGATGCTATATTCATTAGGACTTTAGAAGTACCCCTTTAGAATTTATGTATTAGAATTTTCCTCTGTAACTTCTTAGATGTATTCGACCTGACAGAAGTGCTTCAAGAGCAGAAGTGCTTCAAGAGCAGAAGTGCTTCAAGAACAGAAGGGCTCCCAGAGCAGAAGTGCCTCTTAAGGCTTCATTGGAACAGAGGACCTTTGGTTCCCTGCTCCAGAACAGAAGTCCTCAGGACCTCTGTTAGTATTGACTCTGACAGAAACCCTTATGGGTCTCTGTTGGATACTCCCAACAGAAGTGCTCCAGACCTCCTCTGTTCTACTCTCTGACAAAGACACCAGAAGGTCTGACACTTAGAAGATTTTCAAAGAACCGGGAAGTCAACTTAAAGATTCCTTCAACGGCTAGGAGTATAAAACGGAAAAGCTACAGTGCATGCATTAAATGCTCATTTAATGCACCCCATGCTACGTAGAGTAATTGCAGATGATTGGCCGGAATGTCAGGAATACTTTATCCCAAAATAGTAACCCGCCAACCTTACCGGGCTCTACTAGTCAAGTCAACTGATCACTCATTTAATGCAGTTGTCCTCCTACTCCTCCAACGGGAAGACAACCTCAGTATAAAAGATACACTACGAAGAACAACCGGACAACTTTGCTATAACCTTGCTATCACATTGCTAACCGAGCAAGATATTCAAACTCTGAAAAGCAAAAGCCTCCTTGAGATTCAAACTCATTATATTCTACAAGAGAAGGCAGAAGTTGGAAAAATACTCTTTCCAACTCAAGCAAAGTTCCAAGTGTTCTTCAACTCTTCAAGCTCTTCACATACACACATTTTGTAACGAAGCTAGTTGGAGGAACCACAGTTTCAACAGAAACTCTTCTTGCTACAAGAAGGACGTCCTAATAACTGGAGTAGTGAAGTGGTGATACTTCAAGGAGACTCAGTGAAAGGACCAGTGTTAAAGGAAGCCAGGCAGTGCATCCCAGGACACATCTAGACTTGAAGAAGACGTGGAGTGCTTCTTAAGTGCTAGGACTAAGGCTTTGTAAACGGCAGTTTTTACAGCTTAGTGGAACAGTGGATTAGAGGAACGAGTTGTTCCTTGAACCACTATAAAAATCCCTGGTGTCGTTTACTTACTGCTTTTAATACTTGCACTTAGATAGAACTGTATAACTCCTTGGACTTGGTATCTGTGTTCAGCAGAACTGGTTCTACGAGTTAACAGAAGGCCTTCTGCCTTTGCTTCTCTGAGGCTAACAGAACTCCCTGACAGAACCCCATCCGCTGCCAGTCTGTTCTCCCAACAGAACAGGCTATTCTGAAAATCTAGTACTTAGTTTTAAAAGCTAAAATCAATACAGTCTATTCATCCCCCCCTTCTAGACTGTATCCAGTATAACCGGGACCAACACTTTATAAAATTGACATTTTAGGATAAATTTACCAATTAGAACATTATTGGAACTACCTCTTTCTTGAACACCACCGTCATTTAAGTTGGAAAGAACCACTGTAACACCGTCCCCTAGTATATTTACTTTTAGCAAATCATGTAATAAACTTTGAATAATGACTTATGAATTTATGAGGTTGAAAATTTTTGTTATTACCTTTGCGTGAATAGTGAATTGCACGTGGGGCCCACACTAAAAGCGGGACCCCCCCCCCCCCCCCCGATAATTCCGGGACCACATATTATATTCATCTTGGTCTATATAATATGTATGTGGTGGTAGATACTTTAGTTGGGCCATAGAAAGGGTATAGGGTTGACTCGTCGGTCAAACGAGGCCCAATTACCGGTATTGGTAATTTATTAGACAACAGCTCGAAACAGATTTCAGAGACTTCTAAATTAAAGATGAGGAATGTATATTCATTCTAAGAGTCCATAATGATGGGAAACACATATAATATTTTATTTGATCCGATAAAATAAAATATAATTAAAATAGTCCGAAAAATACAACTTTCGGGACCGATTGTACACTTCGGGACTTAAAGGGATGACCTCCCACATGTGTGGGGGACAACCCACGAAATTATGCACTCAAGTCCATGTCTTGGACGGCTGAAAGGAAGGAAGAGAAGGGGGTTGTTTGGGTTTGACTTGAGAGGCATCTAACGACAAAGGTGGGCTCCCATCCCACACTTATTTGTCATTTGAGACAAAAGGTTGTACTCTCTCTCACCCCTATCATTAAACTCGACCAAAGCATAAAGGAAAGAAAGGAGAAAGACCTCAAAACCACCTCCATTGTTGCAGCACGAGCTCAAGAGGAATTGGTCCAAAGAAGGAGGTTTGAGAAAGAAAAAGTTAGGAAAAAGTGAGAAGAATTAAGGTAATGACCTTATATTAACTTTTCCTTTAATTTTCTTCCATCATATAAGATATATATCATATGGAGAACACTTAGAATCATTCTACACATTTAGAAATATAGAATGAGGGGTTGAAAGGTGGTTCTAAGTTCAAGAACGGACTTAGAAGCCAAAACGACCGGTTCGCCGGAAAATAACTTTTTGGAGGTTATTTGTATTGATATGAGTTTTTTGATGATGAAAATATGTTAGGAGCATAACTAAAGTGTTTCTAGAGTTCGCCGGATTTTCGCCGGAGTTTCATCGGAGTTCAACCGAGGAGCGTAGAACGCGCTTAAGCTCATTTAAGGTGAGTGGATGGCTTAATATCTTATAACTTTTGGGTTAATTATGAGATTACCTAAATAAATGTTATATGTATTCATAATGATGTTTAAAGGATGTTTAAACATGTGATTAGCCAAATTGATTAGGCTTGTATGAAATGAATTACTTGAATATGCATGGAGTATGATGTGAGAATTTCTATGAAATTACATGCTATGGATTAAAGGGTAAAGGAAGCCTAGAAGGACTATTATTGACTTAATATACATGATGAATGAGTTGATATGTATAAAGCTTGAAATGGCGGTCAACGAAAACGTTGAACGATGGATAATGGATTAATTAATACCGGTTGGTATTAGTTAATTACAAATTTATATACACGCATGACTTTGCATGAGTTGAGATACATAAGCTTTATGGATTGATTTAGCTATGAATGAATAAATATGATATAGACTCTATCTAGGTTGATAGGAGCTTGATCATATGATTATATATTGGTGGAGGACCCTAGGACTTAAAGTCCTTAACACTCAAATTATATATTGGTGGAGGACCCTAGGACTTAAAGTCCTCAACACTCAAATTATATATTGCTGGAGGACCCTAGAACTTAAAGTTCTTAACACTCGGATTATATATTGGTGGAGGACCCTAGGACTTAAAGTCCTTAACACTCAAATTATATATTGGTGGAGGACCCTAGAACTTAACGTTCTTAACACTCGGATTATATACTGGTGGAGGACCCTAGGACGAAAAGTCCTTAACACTCAGATTATAAATTGGTGGAGTACTCAAGGATTTTGATCCTCAAAACTCATAGGTTATGGTATATAAATATGGACAAGGAGGAGTCCTATACACTCATAGATATATGGGTGGGTTGGTTTTTTTTAGTCAAGAACGTTGACTATTACTATTTTCCCAAATAAAACGGTGATCTACGGATCGGGTTTTTTTCCAAGTGTATATGTACTATTAAGTATTTCTTAACTAGGGGGAAAGGACTATTTATATAAGTATCACCCTATGTTTGGGTCTTATACTTGAAACACTAGTTATTCTATATTTAGCCTGCTACTCGCTCGGTACTTGTACTGACCCCTTCGGGGGGCCCACCATTTTCAGGTTGAAGCTAGGGCTTGCTACCTGCACCTTTCTACGGGTGATATCAAATTCAAGGAAGACGTGGTTCGTGCTTCCTCATGTTCTTTCAAATTACTAAACACTGCTCATGGATATTTTTTATTTGTTCTAAGCTACTTTTGGGCTTGCATGCCCATGTTAGTGGCCGAATGTGGCCTATGAATTACCGTTGAATATTTCCGCTATTCAATGGTTTGATTGTGATGTTGTTATGTATGTTTACTACTGAGTATGGATGGATTGTTTTCTCAAACGCCTTGTATGATTAAGTGAGGTTGACCTGCGGGTGACGTCACTCGATTATACGGCGGTTGTACACGCGCTTAGATTACGGTCTGGGGCGTGACAATTAAGTGATATCAGAGCCATCTCAGTTCTAAACTATGTAATCAACCTCTCACAAGAGATTTTGCAAAAAGGAATTTTTACCGAAAACCACGAGCATTGTATTTTGAGGTTCATAGAACTATTGTTACCCAGGTTGCAAGGTCTCTAATTGTTAAGATGGTACCCTTAACAATTGGTATGACGGTGACTTGGGCCAATACATGTCTATAACGTTCTTCCGTCAATTGACATTGATAGGAGTCTAATGACTCGTCCAAATCTCATTTCAGAAATGGAGGATAGGCGAATGGCAACGAGGAACAATCCGAGGGGGCATGCACCGGTAACATCCATGAGGGGTGGCCGGCCTGCATCTCGGGGGAGAAGAGGAGGCCGTGTAGGCCGTGGGGGCCACCGTTCCCAAACAGTGAGCGATGGCCACGTGAGCTCGGTGTATGAGACTAACACCGAGGACTATGATTCGACTTTTGTTCCCGAAACGCAGCGTGCGGAAACCCCATATGATGGGGGCGATTTCCACACGGATGATGATGACAATGATGAAAGTGATGCCCGTTTTGCTCAGATGGGTGAGCTATTAGAATGGTATCAAAAGGAAAAGCTGAGGAGAGATCTTAGACGCCAAGCTAGGCGTGGCTCTCAAGGTGGATCGGGTCAAGGAAGCAGGGGAGCTTCAAGAGCCGTTTCAGGGGTGTCTCGGGATAGACGTGAAGGATATTTCTGTGTGAGAATCGCCAAATACCTCAAGGAGGCTAGAGCCTTAGGGTGCAGGCCCTTCGACGGCACCGACGATATTACCGTTGCCGCCGATTGGATTAAGAAGGTGAAAGATGCTTCGAGAGACATGCAAATAACACCTGACGTGAAGTTGACTGTTTCTTCACGTTTACTTGAGGGGATAGCTTCTACATGGTGGGAGAGCGTGGAAGGAAGGTACCGTGGGTATATCTCATGGGCAAACTTTGAACAGGAATTCTACGCCCAATACTACTCCGACTACGAGGTCAATGTGAAGCGTAGGGAGTACACCAACCTAAGCAATGGGAAGGTGTAATTTCAAAGTTGAATAATTGGAGCAAGAGTTTAGGACCTTGGCTAGGTTCTTACCGGAGTATGTGGCCGATGAGGACCGCATGACCGAACACTTTTGGGATGCCTTATTGTTGGACATCCGTGATCGGGCCACGTACTCACGCCACATGACTTTTAGTGAAGTGGTGGAACGAGGTATGCTTGGGGAAACCCAATGGAATGAAAGGAAAGAAAGGGACGTCGAAGAGGCGAAGAAGAGGAAATGGCACAGTTCAGGACCGCCCGATCATTCGCGTAAGAACAACCACGGAGGCAGTGGTTCGTTCAAGGCGCCTGTTGGTCCCGGTTGTACTGGATACAGTCTAGAGGGGGGGTGAATAGACTATATTGGTTTTTAACTTTTTCAAGCTAAGTACCAGATTTAACAGAATAGCCTGTTCTGTTGGCAGAACAGACTGACAGCGGATGGGGTTCTGGTAGGGAGTTCTGTTGATAGCCTCAGAGAAGCAAAGGCAGTAGGCCTTCTGTTAACTCACAAGACCAGTTCTGCTGAACACAGATACCAAGTCTATGGAGTCAAACAGTTCAAATAAAGACTATGAATGAAAAGCAGTAAGTAAATGACATCAGGGCTTTTTATAGTGGTTCAAGGAACAACTTGTTCCTCTAGTCCACTGTTCCACTAAGCTGTAAAAACTTCCGTTTACAATGCCTTAGCCCTATCACTTAAGAAGCTCTCCACGTCTTCTTCAAGTGTAGATGTCTTCTTGGATGCACTTCCGGCTTCCCTAAGACTGGTCCTTTCACTGAGCTTTCCCAGAAGTATCACCACTTCACAGCTCTAGGTACTTGGACGTCCTTCTTGTGAAAGAAGAGGTTCTATTTAGAACAGGGGTTCCTCCAACTTGCTTCGTTACAAAGAGTTTGTATGTGATGAGCTTGAAGAGTTGAAGAACACTTGGAACTTTGCTTGAGTTGGAAATAAGGATTTTTCCAACTTCTGCCTTCTCTTGTAGAGGATGATGAAGTGTTAATCTCAAGGAGGCTTTTTGCTTTTAAGCGTTTGAATTTCTTGTATGCAGAGTTGTAGCAAAGGTTAGCAAAATTGCAAAAGTTATCCGGTTGTTCTTCGTAGTGTATCTTTTATACTGAGGTTGTCTTCCCGTTGGAGGAGAAGGAGGACAACTGCATTAAATGAGCGAGCAGTTGACTTGACCAGTAGGACCCGGTAAAGTTGGCGGGTTACTATTTTGGGATAAAGTAATCCTGACATTGCGGCCAATCATCTGCAATTACTCTACGGAGCATGGGGAGCATTAAATGTGCATTTAATGCGTGCACTGTATCGTTTCCGTTCAAGTCTCCTAGCCGTTGAAGGGATCTTCCAGTTGGTTTCCCGGCTTTGTGGAATTCTTCTAAGTGTCAGGCCTTCTGGTGTCTTTAACAGAGAGTTGATCAGAGAAGGTCTGGAGCACTTCTGTTGAGAGTATATCCAACAGAGAACCAGGAGGGTTTCTGTCAGAGTAAAGGCTAACAGAGACCCTGAGGTTTTCTGTTCTGAAGCAGAGAACCAAAGGTCCTCTGTTCAACTAATGCCTTATCAAGGGTCTTCTGCCCTTGGAGCCCTTCTGCTTTAGGAGGTCTTCTGGTTTGGAGGCTTTCTGCTAAGTCGATTAAACTAAGAACTTTACAAATGAAAATTCTAATACATTAAGTCTAAAGAGGGGTACTCTAAAGTCCTAATTAATCTAGCATCATCAAAATCTAATTACAAATATTCCTTACAATTCCCCCCTTTTTGATGATGCCAAAACCCTTTAACTATTTCCAGAGAAGTGCCTTCACCATAAAGAATTAAAGTTTAAAACTTCCATTAAAATCTTGGTGGGCAACTTGGCATAGGAAAATAGTAAGAGTGCAGTACATTCAGATAGCAGAAAATAAATTGAAAAGCAAACACAGACAGAAAGCAAAGAGACCGGAAATGAGGAAAAGCCTTACAAAGTGAAAAGGCTGAGATGTGATTTTATTAGATATGTTTTACAGAGATATTCCTTACACATTCTCCATATTAGCTGCTTGCAGAGCTTCTTCCTCCAATCTTTGAAGCCTTAGCAGCTCTTCATTGATTTCTGCTCTGATCTTGGATAGATTGCCAGAGCTTTGATAAGATGCCCATATGGGAGAAAGCTTGCAATCCAGATAGCTGAGAACACCTTCATGTATTGTCTTGCCAGGGACAATATTTTTCTTGTACCATTCTTCAGCTTCTTCTAAGGATCCCCCATATCTGACTCGTACAATACCATCTTTATCCAGAAAGAGGTTCTGTTGTTGGGTGAGAGTCATTTTGACCTTTATTTCTTCAAATTGAGCTCTGTCAATTCTCTGGGATCCACCCAATCTCCATTCAGTGAAGCTAAAGATTTTCTTCTTGTTGTTGCTTTTCTTTGCTGGAGAAGGGGGTCTAGGTATACCTGCTGCTCTCTTCTTTTGTAAGGCAGCTTCAAAGTAAGGAGCAGGATCTTGTAACACCCCCAAATTTCCCACCCAAAACGTTGATATAATTGAAATAAAACTTTTATTTATTGATAATGAAAAGTTAAAGAAAGTACAACGGAAGTCTTAATAAGGGAAATGGGTGTTACCGCCACATCCGGTCATCTCTCAACCGGATGCACATGCAACTAAAACATAACAACTAATTTAATAAAATAAAGTGTTTGTAAAGTAAATGTTTATTTCATGACTAGTATAACTAAGGCGACTTCTAATTCGCTCTCGGGCCATGCAAGCAATCATCAATCGACAAAATCATCCTCACCTGCACAAATAAAGTGCAGAAACAAAACAAGGAAAATAAAACAAAAATTAGCTTTAGAGCTAAGTAAGTACTACCCAACCCCGTAAAATAATCATGTTTGACTAAAATAGACCTTTATATAATAATATATATAAAAATACTCACACCATCGAAATTCTTTTCACTTTGATTTTTTTCTCAAAACTACTTCTTTACAAAACTCCTCAACTTCTCTTTAAAACTTCATAATAACTCTTCTCTTTGATTTCCTCAAAAATCACTTCTTCTCTAACTTCCTAGTAATTTAGAAGGGCGGTGCTCAACCTTTCGATAGAGCCCGGTGGACCGTGGTTACGGACGGCCACCCCGAACAAGTGCCGGTACCACAACTGCTCTGTTGGAAACGAAACGACTACCTTAAGTGTGCACACCCCCTAAAAGGGATTCCAAGCCCTCCGAGTAGTAAGTCGTAACGAGTAGTCGGGACTCAGTCTACCAACTACCCCTGAATAAGATATCTTGAATGATTAGGGACTACTACTACCATAACTTCTTCTTAAAAGGGATCATCGATCCAAATATCACTTTAAACTCAAACTGTACTTCTTAGTAGTAGCAGACCTAATCACCCCCACATTTATCCGGACGTGGAAAACCGACACCACGGATTTCTCCCGTGGTGCTCACCTCTTATGAAATCATTCTTTTATCTTGAATTAATATACTTCAAAATATTTCTCAACTTCTCAAACTGCTTTAAAAATATTTAGATAAAATATTTACCCCCAAAAGCACTTAGTTTCACGAATCATCTCAGAATCACATGCATAAAAATCATACTTCACACTTAAAATCATGTATCACATAATACATATATAATACGAGGAAACGATTTTTGGATTGGCAGAGAAACTTACCTCTAGTACGGGTGCTCCTAATTCGCTTCTTCTACTCCGGTCTCTAAATAATCACCTTTTTAATTAAGATGATATAATTAGTCACTTACTCTTTAATAATTATTTTACTCGATTTTCACCTTTTATTTCATTCTTTGAATTCACTAATTCAATTATTTTATTATCCGCGTTAATCACTTTTTATTAAATTTCAACAATCAGTATCTTCTAATTCATACTAGTTAAACTTATCTACCCTTTATTTATAAATTCCCCCTCTCATGCTTCTTATTTCACAAATTATTAATCTATAGTCCATAATAATTGATACATTTCACTCAATTTTGGTGCCATTGATCAGTCTTAATATCATTAGTATCATTTTTGTTATAATCGTTTGTATTGCTAATTTGCTACCACCATTATTGTTATAATAGATCAGACCGCCTATTTTAGGGAGTATTAGTTTCAGGCCAGCCTCATCATCATAAAGTAAACCCATCCTTGTTAAATTATAATATCTGGCCCAAGGCAAAAGAGTAGTAGCAGACTACGGATTTTAAAGCTTACGTGCAATCGTCGCCTCCGTCGAAACTCAGCCGATGTGTGCAGGTAGGGCCCTCCGGCAGCAACAGAAGGTCCGCTCAAGTTGCAGCGGATTTGATCCCCCCCTCCAGCGTGAATTCAGTCCGGCAGGAGTACTCCGGCGAATATATATATCGGCGGAAACGGTTCGGCAGCTTCATTCTTCCGTCTGGCGCACGAGCTCGTATTCCGACAGCGGATATGTTCAGCGGCAGCAGTCCGGTACAGTTTCAGCAAGACAGCGGCGGTGCTTCTTCTTCGGCGACGCAACTCTTCCGGTGGTAGCAAGCTCCGACGTTTTGTTCCAATGGAGAAGGCGGTAGGGCTACGGTCTCTTCTACTTCGCTGAGGGAAGAAGCACGTCGACAGTGTTCCTCCGACGTTGTGAGTTTCGGCAGTCCGATGTACAACTGGGTCTCCTTCTCCGGTGAGTATGGTGGTCCGGCACTAACCAGGCTGTCATTCTTCCATGCTTCTGGTCAAGACGCAGGCTGTTTGGGTTGCTGTGCGCAGAGAGGTTAGGTTTGCAGTAGTGTGACTGTCCATCTATGCATGTGCGGCGGACATATGTTTGATTGTGCAGGGAGTTTTTCGCAGATAAGAAACTGCTGCCCAAGACGCAAGCGTGTATATACATACGTAACCGATGATTCTAGATTTTCCGTTTCATATGTTAAAAAAATCTTTTCCATTTATTTCCATTACCAATGTTTCCATAATTATACATATGTAACCAATATTCTAAGCCTAGGAATTTACGTGTAATATAATCGTTTTGGCCGTTTCCTATTAAAGACATGCGCATATGAGTATATGAGGTACGTAGTATGTTATAACAGTATGTATGTACGTAGAATACTGATATATCATGTATGGTGATCATATCATTCGAATATGCTTAGATAAAAATGTAACATACTATCATCTCATTTCATTTTTAATTAATGCTTTCAAATAACCACAAAAAAGTATTTAATGCTTTATTTTATTTTCTACTTTATTTTTACATTCCATAATTTATATCTGGTTTATTTTATGAGATAAATTGTATCTGCTTTATTTTTTTGTTATCTTTATTTTAAAATTTTAGAGTGTCACAGATCTACTATAGGTTCAGCAGAGGATGGTGTTCTAGCAGGAGTTCTGTTGGATCGAGGCCTAGTTTGTTGAGGATCCTCTTCCCCCTTTTTGGCATCATGTAGGTCCTCTATCATCATGCTGATTTTCTGAAATTCTGAGGCCTGAGAGGAGGCTATCTGCTCAAGGGCCTCTGGTAGGGTCTGAGTTACAGAAGTAAGGCCTTCTATTAGACCTTGCTGCTTCTGAATGGCAGAGAAGATGTCCTTGTTGTTGGCTTCAAGCAGCACCATCTTTTGATATCTGTCTCTGTCAGCAGAGAGGAGATGTTGAGCTTGATCTTGGTGAGCTCTGCACATTTCCTCAATGGAGGTCAGTTGCCTCTTAGTTCTGGCATCAGATTTTTGCAGAGCCTCAAGATTCTCTGAGATTGTGCTGATTGCCTGTCCTTGACTTAGAAGAGTTTGTTGAAAGACAGAGAGGGTCTTGTGGATACCTACCACTTCTGTTGACAGTGCATCTGTTCTGGCAGAGGAGGAGGCCATGAAATTGTGGAGTGTTTCTGTGAGATTCTCAAAGCGATCTGATATGAACTGCATCCCAGAATTGAGATTATCATTTACATGAGCAAGGTGCTCAAAATGCTTATCATTGATCTGGATCAGCTTGTCCATGCCTTGGAGGATTTGTCCACCAAATTCTTGTACTGCTTCAACAAACTTGTTGAAGGGAATTTGATTCTCTTGTCCATCAGATTGAGGCAGCTCTAAACCTCTTCCCTTAGGCAAAGGGTGATGTTCTTGGACAGAGGAGAGAGATTGGACACGAAGTTCATGCTCAAGTTGAGTCAGAGGAGGGGTCTTCTGTCTCTTTGAAGTAGCTTTGTATGACTTGCTGACTATGAATCCATCCATGTCAGAAGAGTCTTCATACGAGGAGTAGATTGGGATTCTGTTTCTGATTACCTTCTTCTTCTTCCGGAGGGAGGGATTGGGGGCAGTAGAATGCCTAGAATGACCTTGAGGTGCAGAGATGGGCGAGACTGTAGTAGGATCAGAGTCTCTAAGGAACCATTCAGGTTTTAACTGAGCTGCATATTGGTGTGGAGGAAGGGACTCTTGTGGAGGGACTTGATGTTCAGACTTGGAAGGTGAAGAGGGGAGAAGGGGTGTTGTGTTGAGGGGAGGCATTCGGTTGAGGAGGAGATGGTGGTGGTGAAGGGGAGCGGTTTCTGAAGGGAATAATCTCTCTGCAAGGTGATTTGTTTTTCTTTTTGGGTGAGTGAGGAGAGGTGGGGGTTTTCTGTTTAGGGGATTGAAGTTGAGGGTTTTCTGGTGGTGGGGTTTCTGTTGAAGGAGTTTCTGTGATAATAAGGGGTGAGGGGATATGGGGTTCTGTTGAGATATGAGCAGAAGGGGTTGGAGAAATTACCTCAATTATATTGTCTTCAAGCAAAGAAGTCCTCCACTCCTTGATGTGTTCCATCATAGCTTGCCCTTCTGTCTTAGGTACAGAGGGCTCTCCTGGGTTGAAGTTAGGTTGAACAGATTCTGTTGCCATTTTGGCAAAGAGCCATTCTTCAAAAGCTTCTATTTCTCCATCTTCTAGAGGTTTGACTGTCTCCTCTGAGGGTGAGGATATGAGGACAGCCTTTCCCTTGTAGCCTGCCTTCTTCTTTTCAAGAACAGAATGAAGGAAATTGAGGGCAAAGCATTTGGAGACATCATCAGTGCCTACCCACTTCAAGATGGCCTCTTCTTCAGGCTCATAGTGATCAAAGTATTGGATGATTTTGTGAAGGGGTCTCATTCTCCATCTTCTCCATTCAAGGACCCGGGCAAACTATCTATCCAGCAAGGACAGATACCCTTCTTTGTCAGTACTGGGGTGCTCTGTTGTCACCCTATTCTGTTCAGGAGAAGCAACAGAGGTGGGGATCTCTGGTTCCCCCTGAATGTCTGCCACTTCCTCAGACATTGTGACCACATGTTTAGCAACCTTCTTTTTGGTCTTTGGGATCCTCTTCCTCTTCTGTCCAGTCTTCATGGTTGGAGGAGCAACCAGTTCTGCCTTCTTAGCCTTCTTCTGCTTCTTCTTTTCAACAGAAGGGGCTTCAGAGAGGGGTTTCTGCACCTTCTCTCCTTGTCTTTTAATATCAAGCTGAAGCTGTCTCTTCAGCTCTGCCTTTATAGCTTTTTCCCTGTTTGGAGAGGCAGACAGGAAGATTACCTTGGTGTGATCCAGAGGTGTGGCCTTCCTCAAGGTTACACCTTGATTGAGGAGCAGTGCTGAGATGAGCAGTCCATGCCCTAACTTCCCAGAATAAAGGCCTGTCTTGGGGTTCTTCTTCTTGATAAATTCAATAAGGGATCAAACCATTACCTGACCCCAGTTGACATTCACCCCATGATGTACTGCATACAGAGCCTTGGCATTTGCAGTAGTGACATCATCAGTAGAGGTGAATTTGCACCACACACATTTGTGAAATATGTTGATGAGTAGCTCAAAGTCCTTCTTGAGCAAATTCTTTTTGATATTCACCTTCTCCACTTCTTCTCCTTTTCTGCAAAAGTTGCTCTTGAATTCAGGTACAGTGACGTCAGCTTCCTCCAAATCAAATAGAGAGGCCCTGCCTTCCTCTAGTTGAATATTAAAGACCTTGTTGATGACGTCAGCATCAACCAAAATTTATTCTCCTTGGACACTGGAGGTGATGATTTCATTCTTGAAGGATGCGTTGAGATAGAACTCAACAGTGTCGATGTTGCTGTAAACTTCATAAGCATGGGTGATGACCTTGCTCAGTTGACACTCTGTCAGTCCGTCAATAATGGTGGTCATCCTCTCCTTTTTCTCAGCGAATCTGGGTAGAACATCCAGTTCGCATTTCATTCCTGTCAAAACATTCTTGAGCAGGGTTGCTTTTTGTTCCTTGGTGAGATCAGTGAAGCTCAAGAAAGCCATGGTCGTTTTTAGCGGTTTGGGAGTTTTGGAGAGATAAGAGTTCAAAAGCTTGAGAGTAATGGAAGCAGTGGAGATTTAGGTTGAAAAGAGGGGAATATATGGGTACGGGTTAGTGGACGTTTGAGATAATTTACGGTTCCGAGGTACCAATAAATGTAAAAAGGGGCGCAGTAAATATTATGCGGCTGTATACCGTTTTAAGGGTAAAAGGGTAAAAGACCTTTAATAATTTGCTAAGTCCACAACCTTCTGTTAGATATAAGAGGAGGTTTTCTGTAGGAAGGAAGAGAGGGTTTCTGTTGCTGAGGTGTTCTGCCAGGGTAGAGAACAGAAGGGGTTCTGCAACGGGTATTCTGTTAACAAAGATTTAGCAACAGAGGGCCTTCCTTTTCAACTTTCCCTTGGGATTTCATCCATCATCCCCAATTCCTCTCTCAGTTTGTTGAATTTAGCCTCAGGAAGAGGCTTTGTCAGAATGTCTGCAAGCTGGTCTTCTGTTGGCACATGTTCCATGCAAATGTGCTTCTTTTCAACATGATCTCTGATGAAGTGATGCCTGATCTCAATGTGCTTTGTCCTGGAATGAAGAACTGGATTCTGAGTGATGGAAATGGCACTGGTGTTGTCACACAGCAACTTGATCTCCTTAGCTTGAATGCCATAATCCTTCAACTGTTGCTTCATCCAGAGTAACTGAGCACAGCAACTCCCAGCTGCAATGTACTCAGCTTCTGCTGTACTTGTTGAGATTGAGTTCTGCTTCTTGCTAAACCAGGAGACAAGCCTTCCTCCTAGCATTTGGCAGTGACCAGAGGTGCTCTTCCTGTCTAATCTGCAACCTGCAAAATCTGAGTCAGAGTAACCAATTAGTTCAAAGTTACCTCCCTTAGGATACCATAGGCCTGCATTTGGATTTCCTTTGATATATCTGATGATTCTCTTTGCAGCACTAAGATGGCTCTCCTTGTGCTTTGATTGGTATATGGCACAGATTCCAACAGAGAAAGAGATGTCTGGTCTGCTTGCAGTCAGATACAGCAGAGATCCTATGATTCCTCTGTATGTTGTTGCATCAACATCCTTTCCTTCATCATCTGGACCAATTCCTTGTGAAGTGTTCATGGGAATCTTCACTGAGGATTTGCCTTCCACTCCAAACTTCTTGATCAGGTCTCTGGTATACTTCCCTTGATTGATAAAGATTCCTTCTGGAACTTGTTTGACTTGTAGTCCTAGGAAGTAGCTGAGTTCTCCCATCATACTCATTTCAAATTGACTCTGCATCACTTGTGAAAATTTCTTGCACAATTCTGGATTAGTACTACCAAATATAATATCATCAACATATATTTGTACTAACAGAATATGATTAGCAACAGAGATTTGAAATAAAGTTTTGTCAACCTTTCCTTTAGTAAACCCATGGTTCACTAGGAAAAGGGACAATGTGTCATACCATGCTCTGGGAGCTTGCTTAAGACCATATAGGGCCTTTTTAAGCTTGTAGACACAGGAGGAGTGAGCAGGAATGACAAAACCTGGTGGTTGTTCCACATAAACTTCTTCTTCAAGATCTCCATTCAGAAATGCACTCTTGACATCCATCTGGTAGACCTTGATGTTGTTGTAAGCAGCATAAGCCATAAAGATTCTGATGGTTTCAAGTCTGGCAATAACCTTTAGCTACCAGCCTTGCTTTATTCCTTACAATGTTGCCATCTTCATCAGCTTTGTTCTTGAACACCCATTTGGTTCCAATGACATTCTGGTGCTTTGGCCTAGGAACAAGTTCCCATACTTTGTTCCTTTCAAATTGAGTCAGCTCTTCTTGCATTGCATTGATCCAATCTGAGTCTGCAAGAGCTTCTTCCACATTCATAGGTTCCATTTGAGATATGTAGCAGGCAAGCATTGCTTCTCTCCTTGTTGATGCTGATCTGGTCTGCACACCACTTCTGATATGCCCAATAACTTGATTAGGAGGATGATCTCTTAACCAAGTCAGATCAGGTTCTGTCAGTTGCTTTCTGGGTCTTTCTTGTTCTTCATCTTCTGAGTCTTCATCTTCATTCAATAGAAGGGGGTTTGGTGCAGGTGTTGGAAATGCAGGGTTATCTGCTACCTCTTCTGTTGGTTCTGGTGTTCTGTCTTCTATGCTGACTTCCTTGAGGATCTCTGTTATCTCTTTAACAGAGATGCTTTCATCAAACTTCACATGTATAGATTCTTCAACATGTAGGGTCCTTCTGTTGAGTACTCTATAGGCTTTACTGGTGTTTGAATAGTCTATAAAGATTCCTTCATCAGCCTTTTCTTGAAAGACTTTCACATGCTCCTTTCCATTGTTAAGAATGTAGCACTTGCATCCAAACATATGAAAGTAACTGATGTTGGGTTTTCTTCCTTTCCAGAGTTCATAAGGGGTCTTCTGGTGATTCTTGTTGATCATGCTTCTGTTCTGAGTGTAGCATGCAGTGTTGATTGCTTCAGCCCAATATCTCATAGGTAGACCAGATTCTGCAATCATTGTTCTTGCAGCTTCTTTTAAAGTTATGTTCCTCCTTTCTGCTACGCCATTCTGTTGAGGGGTTCTGGCGGCAGAGAGTTGATGAAAGGTTCCATTTTGATCACAGAAGTCCTTTATGACTTGGTTGACAAATTCAGTTCCTCTGTCAGACCTGATTGTCTTAACCTTCAAGTTCTTCTCAGTCTGAAGTTGCTTTAACAGAGATGGCAACTTCTGAAGAGTTTCATTTTTCTTTGACAGAAAGATAGTCCATGTATATCTGGAATAGTCATCAACCATGACTAGGGTATATTTCTTCCCACCAACGCTTGGAGTTTCAACAGGGCCAAATAAATCCATGTGGATCAGATTTAGAGGACTTGTAGAAAGATCTCCAGCAATGGGTTTGAAAGAGTTCTTCTGTTGCTTTCCCTTCTGGCATGCACTGCAGAGGATCTCTTTCTTGTAAACTATGTCTGGCAGTCCATCAACTATGTGTTCTCTTGCCAGTTTGTTGATTGTTTTGAAGTTCAGAATGCTAAGCTTCTTGTGCCAGTCCCAGCTTAGTTTTGAATCTCCCTTGGCTATCAGGCAAACTCCATCCTTTGCTGTGTTCCAATCAACCACATAGATGTTCTTCTTCCTTGATGCTGTAAGAACCACTTCCTTTGTTGTCTCATGCTTCACATAGCAGAAGTCCTCTGTGAATTCAACAGTGTAGCCTTTGTCACAGAATTGGCTGGCACTTAGCAAGTTGAACTTCAGTCATTTGACATATGAGACATCATCAATGACTATCTGGTTCTTGATCAGCTTTCCTCTTCCTTTTGTTTGACCTTCTTTGTCATTACCTCCAAAGGTAACTCTAGGTCCTTTGCATTTCTGGAACTCAGTTAGGCAACTTCTGTCACCTGTCATGTGCCTGGAGCATCCACTATCAATAAACCATTCTTGCTCTGAGATAGCTCCAGCACACAGTTCCTGCAAGATCAAAAGTAAGATTTAGGTACCCAAGCAATGCTGGGTCCTGGGGGGTCATGGAGTCTGGGTAGTTGGTACCATTTTGGTCTCATCAGGTGAAACCTTGGTGGGAGGTACCCATTGTCCACGTGGTAGTTATAGTAAACTGAAGTGTGATTGACCTTGGGCAGATGCTTGTGAGGGTCATGCTTCATGTTTACATACTTTTGCATAGCTTTCTTTGTTGGAAAGAAGTCCCATATACTATCAAGAGCAGAGGGACGGTTAGCTTTGGGCTTCTGAAGTTGACCAGCCAACCTCTTCTGCCTAAAGTTAACTCTCTCTTGATATTTGCCCTTCTGGTGATCATTTCTGGCACGATTGTCATGAGGTTGTCTGTCAATGAATGGTCTCTTATTTTTGTTATCTTGAAAGCCTTTTCTGTTGTTAGGTTTTCTGCCAGGTTCATTATTTTTCAAAAAGGGTTTCTGTTGAACCTTTATCTTTCCCTTTTTTGGTCTGACTTCCTCACGAACAACCTTGGTGCCAGATACACCAGCTTGACAAATGGGGCTAGAAATCAGTGGCACTATGACCTTATCTGCCTTAGCAACACTGGTGCTAGGCATTACAGAAGGCTCACCTGATTCTGTTGAGCCATAACCAAGACCAAAGCCAGTGCCAATCTGTTGATCAAGTACAATCTTTTCCATGGAAGATTGGGCCTTCTGGTAAGCTTTGTACTTAATCTCGAGAGGCTCTATTTCTCTTATTCTCTTGAGAAGAGAAACATTTTCAGTTTCTAGCTGATCTCTTTCCTTAATTAGAATATTGATTTTGATCTCAACCTCCTTCTTTAAGTCAAGAATTTCAGCTTTCAACTTACTGTTTTCTTCTGTTACAGAGGAATAAGTGGCTTGTATGGCCTTAAACTCTTCCCAAAATTCTGACATTGAATCAGAATCAAAAGCTAAGCCTACCGAAGAAAAACTAGATTCAGAAGTAGAGGTTACCTCATCATCAGAATGAGCCATGAGGCATAGGTCTTCTGTCTCAGTATCAAGGCAACATAAGGCCTCATCAGAATCTGATTCAGAACTGGATTCTGTCTCTGACAGAGGGTCTTTCTCAAGCTGTTCTGTCACAAGTGCCTTTCTCCTTCTGGAGTTGTCTTCATACTTCTTCTTTTCTCCATCATGCCCTTGTTTCTTGGACACTCTTGGATGTGGACATTCTGCTTTGAAGTGTCCAGGTTGTCTGCAGTTGTAACAGAGAAGCTCACCACTGCTTTCTGTTGTTTTGACCTTCTGGTATGGCTTTCTGTTGAATGATGGACTCCTTCCATCTTTGGGATTCTTCATGAACTTCTTGAATCTCCTAGCAAAAGCAGCCATATATTCGTCAGATAAAAGTACTGAAGGGTCAAAATCATTTACCTTTGATGTGCTAGCAGTGAGGGCTGTAGTGGTCCTCTCTTCTGGTACATCTTCCTTTTCTTCAATCATTTCAAACTCATGAGCTTTGAGATCTGAAATGAGCTTATCAGTGGGATAAGTCTTCACATCCTTGCTGGCTTGGACAGCAACCACCTTCATCTTCCATGTTGAGGGCAGTCCCCTCAACACCTTCAGGTTGATCTCCTTGGTGGTGAGTTCCTTGCCAAGCTCAGAGATTTCTCCAGTGAGAGTGAGGAGCCTGTCATACATCTTGGAGATGCTTTCACCAGGGAGAAGTTTGAAGTCATCAAACTTCTTGTTGGCTATTGTCAGCTTGTTGTCCTTCTCTTGCTCATCACCAGCTCCAATGAGCTCAAGAGTATCCCAGATTTCCTTTGCAGTTTTGCACTTCTTTATTCTGTTGAAGTACCTATCATCAATGGACTTGTAAAGGATGTCCTTAGCAATGTTGTCCAGATTGTACTTCCTTCTTTCTTTAGTTGTCCACTCAGATTTGGCCTTATTGATCATATGAGGTCAAGTGTTGTCAATAGCATGTTCTGGGTTGACCTTCACGAAGCTTGTGAAGGGTCCTATGTCAAGTACTTCCCACATCTCATCATGAAGAGCGCAAAGATGTGCCTTCATCCGGATCCTCCAGTCATCAAACTTAAGATCTGAAAACATAAGGTTCTTGGACAAGGAGTGATCCATTATATCAGGTAAAAAATGAGATAAAACCGAAAAACAAGTGGATCTTAGTTCAGCAAATAACCTAAGAGATTATTAGAACAAGAAGGCTCTGATACCACTTGTTGGTCCCGGTTGTACTGGATACAGTCTAGAGGGGGGTGAATAGACTGTATTGGGTTTTAACTTTTTCAAGCTAAGTACCAGATTTAACAGAATAGCCTGTTCTGTTGGCAGAACAGACTGGCAGCGGATGGGGTTTTGGTAGGGAGTTCTGTTGATAGCCTCAGAGAAGCAAAGGCAGTAGGCCTTCTGTTAACTCACAAGACCAGTTCTGCTGAACACAGATACCAAGTCTATGGAGTCAAACAGTTCAAATAAAGACTATGAATGAAAAGCAGTAAGTAAATGACACCAGGGCTTTTTATAGTGGTTCAAGGAACAACTTGTTCCTCTAGTCCACTATTCCACTAAGCTGTAAAAACTTCTGTTTACAATGCCTTAGCCCTATCACTTAAGAAGCTCTCCACGTCTTCTTCAAGTGTAGATGTCTTCTTGGATGCACTTCCGGCTTCCCTAAGACTGGTCCTTTCACTGAGCTTTCCTAGAAGTATCACCACTTCACAGCTCTAGGTACTTGGACGTCCTTCTTGTGAAAGAAGAGGTCCTATTTAGAACAGGGGTTCCTCCAACTTGCTTCGTTACAAAGAGTTTGTATGTGATGAGCTTGAAGAGTTGAAGAACACTTGGAACTTTGCTTGAGTTGGAAATAAGGATTTTTCCAACTTCTGCCTTCTCTTGTAGAGGATGATGAAGTGTTAATCTCAAGGAGGCTTTTTGCTTTTAAGCGTTTGAATTTCTTGTATGCAGAGTTGTAGCAAAGGTTAGCAAAATTGCAAAAGTTATCCGGTTGTTCTTCGTAGTGTATCTTTTATACTGAGGTTGTCTTCCCGTTGGAGGAGAAGGAGGACAACTGCATTAAATGAGCGAGCAGTTGACTTGACCAGTAGGACCCGGTAAAGTTGGCGGGTTACTATTTTGGGATAAAGTAATCCTGACATTGCGGCCAATCATCTGCAATTACTCTACGGAGCATGGGGAGCATTAAATGTGCATTTAATGCGTGCACTGTAGCGTTTCCGTTCAAGTCTCCTAGCCGTTGAAGGAATCTTCCAGTTGATTTCCCGGCTTTGTGGAATTCTTCTAAGTGTCCGGCCTTCTGGTGTCTTTAACAGAGAGTTGATCAGAGAAGGTCTGGAGCACTTCTGTTGAGAGTATATCCAACAGAGAACCAGGAGGGTTTCTGTCAGAGTAAAGGCTAACAGAGACCCTGAGGTTTTCTGTTCTGAAGCAGAGAACCAAAGGTCCTCTGTTCAACTAATGCCTTATCAAGGGTCTTCTGCCCTTGGAGCCCTTCTCCTTTAGGAGGTCTTCTGGTTTGGAGGCTTTCTGCTAAGTCGATTAAACTAAGAACTTTACAAATGAAAATTCTAATACATTAAGTCTAAAGAGGGGTACTCTAAAGTCCTAATTAATCTAGCATCATCAAAATCTAATTACAAATATTCCTTACAGCGCCGGCACCACCCGCGAAAAAGAATAGGGACTCAAGGTGGCACACGTCCGGGTCTCATAATTCAGGACCACATAAATGTGCCAACTGTTCAAAGAACTATTTCGGGAAGTGCAATGCACCCCCGAGGTGTTACCAATGTGGGAATACGGGTCATATGAAGGCCAATTGCCCACAATTGGGGAAAGAAGGAACCGCGGGAGCTGGAGGAGGAATCATGACAGGAAAGAACTGTGCAGGACCATCACACGGCGGCACGGGAAGAGGACCACCTAAATTTGCCAACTGTTCAAAGAACCATTTCGGGAAGTGCAATGCACCCCCGAGGTGTTACCAATGTGGGAATACGGGTCATATGAAGGCCAATTGCCCACAATTGGGGAAAGAAGGAACCGCGGGAGCTGGAGGAGGAATCATGACAAGAAAGAACCGTGCAGGACCGTCACACAGCGGCACGGGAAGAGGCGGCACATCTGCAAGCAATGTCGCGTCCGTCAATCAAGGCGGGGCTCAAGCAAGGGTCTATGCAATGACCGAAGCGGACGCACGTGCAAACCTGGACTCTGTAGCGGGTAATTCCTTAAATACATGTCGTTTACTCTTTTGTAAGCAATACAAACATTAAAATGTGCGAATTATCACCTCGTCCGATCGTGCCGGTGTTGAAATAAAAAAAGGGGAGGAATATACACGCCATGGGCGAACGCCGCCTGATGTTGGAGAAAGCCGCCCAGCTTTCGACTTTATTTTAATTAATAAAAACTACGGCGACAAATGTAGGCCGGTGTTCGTGAAACGCGGCCGACAAACGGAGGATGGATCCTCGAAACAATGCACGAGAGCCGCCCGGGATTGGCAAAAGCCGCCCGGCTTTTGCAATGAATTAATTAAATAAAACTACGGCGCTGGATACCAGCCGGCTTCCACCGAAGACCGGACGGCTTTCGTAGACGACAACTCGGGAAAATCCCCGTGGATGAAAACCGGCCGGGTTTTATAGAAATCGGCCGGCATTTGGAATTATTTTATGCGATTAAACTACGGCAATGAAAACCGGCCGGCTTTTGTCAAAGCCTGGCCGGCTTACGTAACGACAAGTCCAGAACGGGATGAAAACCGGCCGGCTTTCGCGAACAGCGGCCGGCTTTCACCAATTGTGCGCAACGTCAGTTTTAGAGTGAGGACTGGGACGGGTTGTGATGGAGCGTCGAACGACTATCATCTAAACCTTAGTGAGTGCACTCTATAACTTAAGAAATGAACCTTTTACTTGGAAAGTGTGTCTTACATTGCTTATGAATGTAGGAACACTAAAGATAAATGGGAGAGGCACAAGAATCCTCATTGATACCGGGGCACAACGTTCTTTTGTGAGCGAAGTATTCGCCGAAAGTCTTGACATACCATTGACGCCAATGACGCAAACCTTGATGGTCTCCACACCATTAGGAGATGATGTAGAGAGGAACCATTACTATCCATCTTGTGAGGTAGAAGTGACGGGTCAACCTTTGACTTGTGATTTTGTACCTCTAAGTATGCTGGAATTTGATGCCATCCTAGGGATGGATTGGCTCGAGAAACATCATGCTCGTGTTGATTGCTACACCAAAGTATTAGAACTCGAGGATGATGAGGGACACGCATTATGCTTCGAGGGAGATCGGGGAAGATCTCATGGTTCTTTCATATCCGTGATGAGAGCACGGAAGATGATGAGGAAGGGTTGCCATGCGTACCTTGCGTACGTGGTAGATGGAACGAAGAAGGAGGTCGACATCAATGATGTACGTATCGTGTGTAAGTATCCGGACGTCTACCCCAAAGAGTTAGCGGGGCTTCCACCCGATAGAGAGATCAAATTTGTGATTAAAGTAGAGCTGAGAACCAAACCCATTTCGATTCCTCTTTATCGAATGGCACCGGTGGAACTTCAAGAATTGAAGGTCCAATTACAAGAGCTATTGGACAACGGGTTCATTAGACCTAGTCATTCACCGTGGGGGGCACTGATACTCTTTGTGAAGAAGAAGGACGGTACACTAAGAATGTGTATTGACTACTGACAGTTGAACAAGGTCACCATCAAAAACAGATATCCTTTACCGAGGATCGATGACTTGTTTGATCAACTTCGAGGGACAATAGTATTCTCAAAGATTAATTTGAGGTCGGGGTATCATCAGTTGAAGATCAAGGAAAGCGATATACCTGAGAGTGCATTTCGCACTAGATATGGTCATTACGAGTTCCTTGTGATGTCATTTGATTTAACCAACGCACCGGAAACATTCATGGACTTGATGAACCGTGTGTTTAGTGAATACTTAGATCAGTTTGTGATTGTATTCATTGATGACATCAAGATATACTCGAAGAACGAAGAAGAACATGAACATCACTTAAAGCTTGTACTTGAACGACTAAGGGAAAAACAACTCTTTGCCAAGTTCTCTAAGTGTGAATTTTGGCTCAAGGAGATTGGTTTCCTTGATCATATCATATCCGGTTCGGGCGTTGCGGTGGATAACGCCAAGATAGAAGCCATCATTGATTGGGAGAGACCCAGTAGTGTGAAAGAGATGTGTAGTTTCCTTGGCTTAGCGGGTTAGTGTTGAAGATCATTTTATTGTGAATCAAGCTTGTCATATGTCTCAGAGACGATCAAGCAGTATATCTTCTTTCTGCGTTTACGCAAAAAAAAAATCTCTGTAAACTCGCAGGCAGGAACTCGCAACCCACCTTTAGCAAAGCTCCGTTCAACTTTCTAACTTGAAACTTGAGCTGCAGGAACTCGACATCAAGAGCTTCAAAATAACCTATTTTCACAAGAAAAATCTGAAATTTGATTTTGTCAGGAACTCGCAACTCAGGTGTTGAACGTGTAAACTCGCAACAGCAAACTCGAGTTTAGAACTCGCAACGTTAAACTCTCGAGTTAAGAACTCGAGACACAAGAACTCGAGACATAAACTCGCACTTCAAAATTCGCAATTCAACCTCGAGTTTTAAGTTGCGAGTTTTACATCTCGACTTGTTGAAACTCGAATCGCTTGAACTCGAGTTTATAAACTCGAGTTCTCACCTCGAGTTTCTCCGACCTCGAGTTTAGCCCTTCAACACTCAGTTATAAACTCGCTCTTTTTGATCAAATCTCGAACGGTCAGTTTTCTACAGCAATGGCTACAGACTCTAATGCACAAGGAAACAGCAACACTCCTCCTGTTCTAAGGAGAGGAGAATATCAGATGTGGAGAAATCGTTTCTTAAACTTTCTTGAACACAAGGACAATTCCGCTGCAATGCTTGAATCACTCCTTGATGGACCCGCTCAACTGATGATTTCAGGTTGAGGAGATGCAGAGAATAACCCACCAATCATTCCTGAACAGAGAAGTAAAGTACCATCAGAATACACTGAGCCAGACAAGTTAAGGCTGAGAGGTGACCTCATGGCAAAAACATATCTGCTCCAAGCCATCCCAAATGAAGTCTATGTGTTAATTGACAGCATGCAAACTGCAAAGGAGATGTGGGACGAAATCGAAAAGCTGCTCCAAGGAACCAGCATCAGTTTGAAGACCAAGAAAGCAACCACACTCATTGCTTATGACTCTTTCAAAGCTGCTCCTGGAGAACCACTAAACGAGACATACAACAGATTTGTCCAACTGATCAATGAACTAAGGAAGATCAAAGTGTTCAAGTCCAATATGGAATTGAACATAAGATTTCTGTCCAGTCTGCACCCCGATTGGAGAAAGACCGTAAAGGATGTGAGGCAACACATTGACCTTAATGAAATTGATCTCTGCACCCTTCATGAACACTTGAAGCATCTTGCCAATGACGTTGCTTGCTCTGAGGATCAATCCAGCTCAAACCCATTGGCTTTAATGATGGAAGCACAGCCTCGACGGACAACCAAACAACTGAAAAAGAAGAAGAAAGTGGTGCTTGAGTCTGAAGATGAAGAAAGTGATGAAGAAGAGCCTGACCTCGAGGCTGAACTTGCTGACCTTCAGAAGAAGATGGCATTATTGACCAGGAAATTTGCAAAGAAGAATGGATCCTCAAACAAACTAAGAACCTCCTCCACAAACTACAAAAAGAAGCATCATGATCAAAGCTCTTCTGTGAGGGCACCTATAGCTGAAGATGCTCCAAAATGCTATAATTGTGGGAAGGCCGGACATGTCATAAAAGACTGTCGCCTGCCAAAGAAGAAGGATGCAAACTTCTACAAACAGAAGATGTTGTGGAACAAGCAGAAGATGCTCATGGTGCAGAAGGAAGAAGAAAATTCTGCCATGCTTGCTGAAGAGGATCATTGGGCTGAAGACACTTCTGCTGAGGAGGAGGAGGAGGAAAAAAACTATGCGTTGATGGCACGATTGGAAGAAGAAGAAGAAGATAGAAAGGGTGATGATGCGATCCCCGGGAATGAATGCTCCACAAGCACTTTAAAACTTCTAATCATTGTCAATCCTTACTTGAAAAGGACAACATCATTAAAGAACTAAAGGAGAGATTAGACAATAATTACAGGGTACTCAAACAGAATCTAGACCAAAAGACATCTCTAAGCATTCAATTAGAAAATGCAAAAGAGCAGGTCATAAAAGTTTCTACAGGATTTGAAAGTCTTGAACTTAAAATGGCTGAGACTACTATGAAATTGCAAGATAGTGAAAGAGAGAAAAACACAGCAAAGGCTGATTGCGATTTTCTTCAAAACAAAAGAAAGGCTCTTTTAAACAAGATAAAGGAACTTGATGACATAATCGTCAGGAGAGGACAAACAGAACAAACAATTTTTCTGAATCAAATAAGTGATGACCGGTTCTACAATCCTAGGACCGGACTTGGCTTAACCAACCCGTGTAATCTAAAGAAAGTTGACTGTCTTCAGATTTATAACAAAGATTACATGGGACTAGGGTTTGGTCAGAAAATGTATTTTAGAAGTGATGAAGAAAACGCAGAAGAAGAAGAAGAAGAAAAGAGAAAGAGCCCTAAGACAACAATTTCTTGTTATTATCCTTCTGTAAATGAAAAACACCTCACACATGAAGACCAAAGTTTTTGTACTAATGAGTGTCAGGATCCTTATGCTGTTGCGAAGGATGTACCACACCTGGGACATCCATTAGACCCACCTCCAAGGGTAGGCATCTCAAAAATTGGAGAGGAACCCTGTATTTTTTCAATGGCTCAAAAACTCAAAAATCTTCAGAAAACTCTTGACAACGAGAGAGAGAGAGATTTGAAACTGAAAAGAGAGGTTTTGAGAGTAATTGGGAGGAACTTCTTAATAAGTTCAATGAACTGAGTGAACAATATCATTCAAAAGCAACTTCTCAACCCATTTCTAATACTGAGTTAACGAATGCTCACACCTCTCCTGGCAAAATGAAGTTTTTCGCAAAATCATCCACTCATTGCTCTTCTCCTTTGTTCACAGGACAAGAAGTGAAAAAGAAGGGAGAAGGGAAGGAAGAGTGGAGGAAGAAAAGAAATCGCTGAAGGGAAGAAGAAAGTTTTTGAGAAGAAGACTGGCTCTAGATCCAGCTCTATTTTGTATTCTAAAGTCAATTGTAATTCTTTCACTGTCAAACCAACTTCTAACAGTTCAGTCTTGAGTCCCAAGTTGAAAAATTATGTGACATCTTTTGAACAATGCTCTATTCATAATTCTAGTATTGCTTATGGTTATTCTGTTCCAGATCCTCACAATTATGAATGTGATGTGAATGTTGTTAAAATCAAACCTCAAAAAAAGTTCACACCAGGAAAGGAAGCCAAGAATAAAACTCCTAAGGGAATATTTTGTATACCTCATATGAAATATCCCCTCAGAGTTCATTCGGGAAAACATCTTAATAGACTTTCTAAGGAGGAAATTTTTAAAACTCACCTCAAGAAACAACCATTCAATCAAAAAGCCCATGTCTACTCTCCTCCCAAACTTAATCAAAGGTGGGTCCCCAAAAACAGACCCACCACATTTGAAAACACAAAGTGGGTCCCCAAAAATAGACCCACCACAACAGAAAATGCAAAGTGGGTCCCCAAACATGGACCTACTAAAACTGAAACTGCAAAGTGGGGTCTCAAATCTCGACCCACTGTAAAGGATAATCTGGCTATTAAAAAGCCTGCAAAAGAAAAATCTTTTGGTGAAAAAGCTGCTGACCTTGGAACACAACTGAAAGAAAAGCTTAGAAAGGTGTTTTCTATTGATAAGGAAGGACCCATACCAAGGTGGGTACCTAAACCTGCTTAATTGTTTTTCAGGACGGTCATGTGTGGCGCTTAGATTCTGGATGCTCAACCCACATGACCGGGATCAAACATCTGTTGAGCAACTTCACCAACGGCTACAGAGGCAATGTCAGATTCGGGAACGACGCCTCCTCTCCCATTCTTGGATATGGGGATGTCATCTGTGCCAGTGTCACTATAAAAGCTGTTTCATATGTCAAAGGGCTCAAACACAACTTACTGAGCATAGGACAATTCTGTGACAGCGGGATGGAAGTGAGGTTCTTTGCAAAACAATGATGTGTGCTAGACAGCGTGGGGAACTCATTATTAACGTGTTACATGACATCAAACTTGTACACTATTGATCTGAAAAGTGTACAATCTACCACTTCCATCTGTCTGATGTCCAAAGCTTCAACAGAACAAAACAACTTATGGCACAAACGTCTTTCCCATCTGAATTTCAAGAATCTCTCCATCCTTTCCTCCAAGAAACTTGTGAAGGGGCTTCCTCTGTTGAAGTCTTCCGCTGAAAATCATTGTAGTGCCTGTAAAATGGGTAAAATGATGCGAAGCTCCCACAAGTCAAAACTAGCTCCATCATCTACCCATCCGCTGCAGCTGATTCACATGGATCTTTGTGGACCTATGAGAGTCCAAAGCATCAATGGTCGTAAATACACACTCGTGATCGTTGATGACTTCTCAAGGTACACATGGATGAAATTTCTTCGTACAAAGGACGAGGCAGCAGAAACCATTATGACCTTCATCAGAACCATCCAAAACCTGCTACAGCACAGTGTTCGGATAACCAGAACTGACAACGGTACCGAGTTCAAGAATCAAACTCACACTGATTTCTATGAATGTCTCGGTATCACTCAGCAATTTGCAGCAGCCAAAACTCCACAACAGAACGGAGTTGTTGAAAGAAAGAACAGGACACTTGTTGAAGCGGCACACACCATGCTTATCCAATCCAAACTGCCTCATTTCATGTGGGTAGAGGCAATCAATACGGCGTGCTACACTCAGAACAGAACATTCATCCAGAAACGCTTCGACAAGACTCCCTATGAAATTCTTTTCAACAGAACTCCAGATATCTCATTCTTCAAGATATTTGGCTGCAAGTGCTTTGTATTGAACGACAGAACTGAGCGAAGTAAGCTGGACCCAAAAGCCAGAGAAGGCGTGTTTATTGGCTACTCATTGCAGTCCAAAGCTTACAGGGTCTATTTACGAGAAAAGCGAACAGTCATTGAGAGTGTGAACGTAACATTCTATGAAATGGCTGACTTTGCAACAGAACACTTACAGGTAGTACCAGAGGCTTCTGATAAAGCTGATCCGAACTCAGTACACGAAGGTGTGATTCTCAATTCTCTCTTCAGAAACTTCTACGAGAATTCTCAACGCTCATCTCCTCCATGTACACCAGCTTCAACATCAGCAGCTCCACAACAACCCACTCCCACTGCACCGATCCCACTTCTTCTCGGTCCGGATGATGTACCGTCTACGCCTTCATCTCCCCTATCCAATCACGTAGAAGTGGATGATCATGGGTTTGCTTCAACACCAGAATCTACTCCACTGCACACCTCAGCTGCTCACGAAACAACCATTCCCTATGAGGACTCGGATCAACCCATCATCACTCCAATTCCTATGGCTCATGAAGGGAAATGGACGAAGGCTCATCCTGTAGAACAAATAATTGGTGATCCGAGTCAAGGTGTGCGGACGAGATCTGCCACAGTGAATGAATGTCACTTTGCCTGCTTCCTAAGCCAGAATGAACCGTCCAAAGTTTCGGAGGCACTCACTGATCCAGATTGGGTGATTGTTATGCAAGATGAGCTCAACCAATTTAACAGACTACAAGTGTGGACACTCGTGCCAAAACCCTCTCAGAAAACTATCATAGGCACTACGTGGGTATTCAAGAACAAGAAGGACGAAGAAGGCATTGTTGTGCGTAACAAAGCAAGACTGGTCGCAAAGGGGTACAACCAGGAAGAGGGCATAGACTATGATGAAACATTTGCGCCCGTAGCGATAATTGAAGCAATCCACCTCTTTCTTGCTTACGCGGCACACAAGAACTTCACCGTCTTTCAAATGGACGTGAAAACAGCTTTTCTAAATGGAGTGTTAGAAGAAGAAGTATATGTCACTCAACCCGAAGGATTTGTAGATCCCAGATACCCTGATCACGTATACAAGCTCAAGAAAGCTCTTGTTAGTCCCAAAATACTAAATAATCAAACAATCTAAGCAGTGATAAAGAAGCAGATAGGAAGCAATCGACAAGATAAGAACCGAATCTGGTATATCGTATGAACCTGCCGCTACTCTCCCTGGAGAAGGAGAGCAGCAGCAACCCTAATCTTTCTATCTCTACGCCTCTGCGTCTCTAAGCCTCTTTCGATCAGTTAGGGTTCCCGTAAGTTAGCCTCCTTTTATAGGAGAAGTTAGCTAACTTACGGGTTACAAGGAAGCCCACAGGCTGATACACATTTGTGGCCCGTATTACACATTTAATTAATAACTACACAAATACAAAGATAACTAACTAGATTGAACACCATAAAATATTCCCAACAATCTCCCCCTTGGTGATCAATCGTGTTGAATCAGCATTGCAGCGCAGATATCTTTGTCTTTGTTGTTATTGAGCTTCCTTTGTCTTTGAACTTGACTTCTGAGGAAGGCTATCTGAAGAAATCCTTGCAATCTCCCCTTTGATGTCTTCTTGACAGTTTGATCTTTGATGCCGGGGGTTGAGGGACCTTCAGTATCTTGCATGTAGTCCTTGCCTTTCAGAAGTTGCTCTTGATCAGCTTGGATGAAGTCCGGTGACGCCTCTAGAATGAATGTTCTTTGGAGAATAGGAGACGCCCATGGAATTCATCTTCAGGACACGAGTATTTGACCTCTGCCTCCTCCACAATGTACTCTTTTTGACTATTTGGAATGAATGCATTTGAGGAGAACTTGTCGGTGGCACAGCGGAACATAATGATTGTTGATTTGTGAGTGTAGCTAACCATTTGATTTGAGTTGTAGAGATAGCAGAGAAGGTGTTGATTTTTGTGATGGAGGAGTGAAGTGTCCCAGAATGATTTGTTCAGTGTTAACAGCATGTGGACCACTCTCCCCCTCATGACGATCCGATAATTCGGGACGTCATGCTTTTATTCTTTTATTCTGCAGAAATAAAAACAGGAAAAACAAGCAGAATGTAAAGAAGATAACGTAGCCCCCCGGGGTCGTGAAGACGCCCGTTATCATCACTATAGAGATAAACTCTAAAGCAATGGCCTGAAAATGTTGGTGATTCTGGTGTTGCAACAGCAGGACTTCCTTCCAATTATTGGTCTTCATCTGTAATAGATGAGCCCTATGGAAGTTCTCGCGGGTCATGTAGACCTGCAACTGACTCTAAAAGTGCGTCTGTGTCCTAAAAAAATTCAAAACATTTGGGAGTGAGTAACTAGACACGACGTGATCAATGAAAGTTCAGTGGCATGGGGCTGAGGCCACTGTAGTCAGTATTACTTGTCTCGGAAGGAGACAGTAATGAGAGATGCGGTTCCCCGTGAAGTATGATTAAACACCTGTCTGTTGGGAGACAAGTGAGTGGTCTTGGATAGGGTTCAACATGCACTGTTGGACAAGATGCAGTGACTTCTACCCGGGATCTGATTAAATCAGTCCTGAACCTATTTGGGAATTGTCCAGAGTATTTTAGTGGCTAGGAGCAAATGTTCAATTCATAGCAGGCAATTGAGGTAGCTGACTCATCATTGATAATTGTTTTTCTTCTCACTTGAGCCTTCTGCTTCCTAATGCTCATAATGTTCACTCACTCACTCGCTCACTTACGCACTTACGCTCGGCTTTGTCCCTTGGGTAGGCTTAGTTGGGTTTACTAAGCCATAGGGACATGTTCTCTCATTACTTTCTTCATTTTCTCTCTGTACTCCCCCTCAACTGGAGCACTCGGTATGCTTTGTCATTGTTAGGCACCGGGGAGGATTACTTTGAACACTCCCCCTAGAATGTTGCATCCGTTGAGAGATTCCTTGCTTTGTCGGTGTAAGGCGCCAGGAGGAGAAAACTGAAACTCCCCCTCAGAATGTGCAAGGTTTGATTGCTCACAGCTTGTCATCCCCGCCATGTGTATGGAGCAATCTTAATAAGTACCACACATGACGGTTTCCTGAGCTCACCATGTAGAATTACAGCATATTGATGATCACATAATGTTGATGAGTCAGGGGAGGCTTCAGCAGTTGATTGATGATTGTTGTAAGATGACCGTTGACGCGAGGTCAATTGAATTATCTACGATTTTCAGACCTTTACATTGAAGTTTAGAAAAGCTTTGACATCAGGGTTGACATTGAAAGAATTTGAACAGATTTGCCTAAGTTTTGACCTGGACATCGGTGATTTACAAAGTTTGTCGGAAAACTAACGTTTTGACCCTCAAAGACTGCGAGTGAGGGCGCGTGAGAAAGGGTTCTGGGGCATAGCCCGAGAATTAATGTAGATCTTTGCGTTACCTTTCCAACAAAAAAGGTTTGCTCAAATCGGATCACCGAGTCAAAAGTTATGGCCAAAACAGTGCGGTGTCGCAGAAAATCTCTAATTTTGAGTTTTTGAGGAAAATCTTAGAGGTTGAGGTTCTCGATGTTGAATTTCGAGAGCAGGTGAATTTAAACAAAATTCTAAGGCAAAAACTCGAAATCCAAATCTGGAGATTTTAATTTCGAGTTTGCCTTGAAGAGTAATGACGAAATCCACCTGCAAAACAGACCTCAGAATAACGAAATCTTCAGAATTTCAAAATGTTTGGAACCTCGAAAACTTTGGAGTTTCGAAAAACCTCATAATATCGAAAACTTGCTGTTTGAAAAACATCAGAACATCGAAAACTTCTAAAACTTTGATAAACAGGGAATCATTCAGATATCTAAAATGTAAAGCTTCGATGAACTGCAAAGGATGTCAAGATTCAAATTATGAGTTCCAAGAAACTGCAAACTTTGAAAGATTCAAAACATCGAGAAATTCCGAAAATTCTGAAATTTTTTAGAATGTCGAAATCCAAAACATCGAGTTCCTAAAACTCGAAATAAATTCCAAAACTCGCAATTCCAAAACTCTCAAATTTCAAATTTACTATCCGAAATGGGGTAAATTATGCCATAGTCAAGGAGTTTGAGAACTTCCTCCTTAACTACCTCTTTCATGCTGGGGTTTAGCCTCCTTTGATGCTCCACCGTGGGTTTGTGATTTTCCTCCATAAAAATCCGGTGCATACAAAGAGAATGGCTAATACCCTTAATATCCGCCAAGGACCATGCAATAGACGTTTTGTGGTCCTTCAATACCCGTAGTAATTTTTTTCTTGAAGAGATGTGAGTGAAGAAGAAATTACTACCGGGAAAGTTGAGTTATCTCCAATAAATGCATATTTGAGATGCTCCGGTAGAATTTTCAAAGATGGTTTTGGTGGAACCTCAAGAGATGGTTTTAATGTGGACTTACTTGTTCCAAGATCTTCGATTTTTTGTCGGAATTGTTTGAAAGGGCCTCTGGCTTGCAAGTACATAACTTCTTCAAGAAGTTCATGACTCTCTTCTTCTTCATTGCATCCTAGCATGATGCAAGTTTCCAAGGGATCTTCATGAATGATTTTCCCAAAACACTCTTTAGCTAAAGTGTCAAGAATGTCAATGTTAAAACAAGAGGGATCATCATGGTGATTCTTCAAAGAATCCCAAACATGGAACTCTTGCTCTTCATCTCCAACACGGAATTTGACAATTCCGTTTTTGACATCAATAAGGGCGGCTGCAGTGGCTAGAAATGCCCTTCCAAGAATGATAGGGATGCCCATTTCCTCCATCTCCAAAATAAGAAAATCCACAGGAAAGTAGAACTTCCCAACTTTAACAAGCACATCCTCCATAACTCCAATCGGGTAGCGAATTGATCTATCCGCAAGTTGTAAGGCCATGGTAGTTGATTGAAGTTCCCCCACACCAAGTTTTTTAAATAAGGAATGGGGCATGAGGTTGATACTAGCACCAAGATCATAAAGGGATCTTACCTCGCCAATCTTGCCAATAGAACATGGCACCGTGAAGCTTCTGGGGTCTTTCAATTTAGGAGGGAGTTTGTTTTGTAGGATAGCACTACACTCCTCCGTAAGGGCAATGGTAGCAAATTCCGCCAATTTCTTCTTATTTGAGAGAATGCCCTTCAAGAATTTGGCATAAGATGGGATTTCCGCTATCGCTTCGGCAAATGGAATGTTGATGCTCAATTTAGTAAAAATATCAAGGAATTTTCTATATTGAGCACCATCATTCTTTTTCTTCAATCTTTGAGGGTATGGGATGGGAGGAACATAGTTAGCCATATTGGATGGTGGCATCCTATGCTCCTCGTTTCCAACTTCTTTTTCCTTTTCCAGGGTCTCCTCTTCTTCCGGCATTTTTGGATCCTCCGTTATCTTACCACTTCTTGTGGTAATGGCCATAACATTCTCCCTTGGGTTCATCTCCGTGGTTGTAGGGAATTTGCCTTGCTCCCTGGAACTTACCTTTTGAGCAAGTTGCCCCATTTGTACATCAAGATTCCGAATGGATGCCTTGTTGTATTGCTCAATGGTGTTGATGCGTTGGTTGAGCTTCATATTTTGATCTTCAAATCGAAGATCCAACTTGGTGAATTGAGAGTGGAGATTCCCAATGGATGCCTCCACTCTATGGCGATTTTCCTCATTTTGGGCCTTCATGCTTGCCATGCTTTTGGACATGAATTGCATCATATCCTCCATGGTGGTCTCCTTGGTTTGCCCAAAATTAGGTGCTCCGGATTGGGGTTGTGAGGAACTAGCTTTGACCTCAGGGTTGACATTGAAAGAATTTGAACAGATTTGCCTAAGTTTTGACCTGGACATCGGTGATTTACAAAGTTTGTCGGAAAACTAACGTTTTGACCCTCAAAGACTGCGACTGAGGGCGCGTGAGAAAGGGTTCTGGGGCATATCCCAAGAATTAATGTAGATCTTTGCGTTATCTTTCCAACAAAAAAAAGTTTGCTCAAATCGGATCACCGAGTCAAAAGTTATGGCCAAAACAGTGCGGTGTCGCAGAAAATCTCTAATTTTGAGTTTTTGAGGAAAATCTTAGAGGTTGAGGTTCTCGATGTTGAATTTCGAGAGCAGGTGAATTTAAACAAAATTCTAAGGCAAAAACTCGAAATCCAAATCTGGAGATTTTAATTTCGAGTTTGCCTTGAAGAGTAATGACGAAATCCACCTGCAAAACAGACCTCAGAATAACGAAATCTTCAGAATTTCAAAATGTTTGGAACCTCGAAAACTTTGGAGTTTCGAAAAACCTCATAATATCGAAAACTTGTTGTTTGAAAAACATCAGAACATCGAAAACTTCTAAAACTTTGATAAACAGGGAATCATTCAGATATCTAAAATGTAAAGCTTCGATGAACTGCAAAGGATGTCAAGATTCAAATTATGAGTTCCAAGAAACTGCAAACTTTGAAAGATTCAAAACATCGAGAAATTCCGAAAATTCTGAAATTTTTTAGAATGTCGAAATCCAAAACATCGAGTTCCTAAAACTCGAAATAAATTCCAAAACTCGCAATTCCAAAACTCTCAAATTTTAAAAACTCGAGGTTTAAAACTTGAGGTCAGAACTCGAGGTTTAAAACTCGAGTTCATGACCACGAGTTTACGAACTCGAGTTCATGACCGCGAGTTTACGAACTCGAGTTCATGACCGCGAGTTTACGAACTCGAGTTCATGACCGCGAGTTTACGAACTCGAGTTCATGACCGCGAGTTTACGAACTCGAGTTCATGACCGCGAGTTTACGAACTCGAGTTCATGACCGCGAGTTTACGAACTCGAGTTCATGACCGCGAGTTTACGAACTCGAGTTCATGACCGCGAGTTTACGAACTCGAGTTCATGACCGCGAGTTTACGAACTCGAGTTCATGACCGCGAGTTTACGAACTCGAGTTCATGACCGCGAGTTTACGAACTCGAGTTCTTGACCGCGAGTTTACGAACTCGAGTTCATGACCGCGAGTTTACGAACTCGAGTTCATGCTCGCGAGTTTACGAACTCGAGTTCATGACCGCGAGTTTACAAACTTGAGTTCATGCCTGCGGGTTTAAAACTCTCGATTTTAAAAACTGCCGAATTTTGAGAATCTGAAAACTGTTCTGAATAGCCCTGAAGGTCGCGATCCCTCCTGTAACTGTTTCAAGTCAAAATCGTTTCTGCAGCAGTGTTAAAAGCATAAACTCGCAATTCATTGAGAGTTCTTCAAAAAATGAAAATTTGCAGAAATCGAAAAAGAGTATATGCTGCTGGATCGGCTTTGAAGGGCGATTCCAACAGTATAATTTTTACAGATTTTCGTTCACAAACAAGATTACAGGAGCAAAACTCTATATGAAGAAAAAGAGAAGAAAAGCAGAGCATTCTTCGTTAGATCCAAGAAAATCGCAGATACATTCAACCTGTTTCACGCCTTGGCTCTGATACCAATTGTTAGTCCCAAAATACTAAATAATCAAACAATCTAAGCAGTGATAAAGAAGCAGATAGGAAGAAATCGACAAGATAAGAACCGAATCTGGTATACCGTATGAACCTGCCGCTACTCTCCCTGGAGAAGGAGAGCAGCGGCAACCCTAATCTTTCTATCTCTACGCCTCTGCGTCTCTAAGCCTCTTTCGATCAGTTAGGGTTCCCGTAAGTTAGCCTCCTTTTATAGGAGAAGTTAGCTAACTTACGGGTTACAAGGAAGCCCACGGGTTGATACACATTTGTGGCCCGTATTACACATTTAATTAATAACTACACAAATACAAAGATAACTAACTAGATTGAACACCATAAAATATTCCCAACAGCTCTCTATGGATTGAAGCAGGCACCACGGGCTTGGTACGATGCCTTGACAGAGTTTCTGGTTGATTCAGGTTTCTCAAAAGGCAAGATTGATACTACACTGTTCATCAAGCGACAGAAATCTGATATCATTCTGATTCAGATCTATGTCAATGACATCATCTTTGCCTCTTCAAATCCACGTCTGTGCAAACACTTTGAGAAACTGATGAAAACCAAGTTTGAAATGAGCATGATGGGAGAACTGAATTTCTTCCTAGGCCTGCAAGTACGACAACTCTCAGACGGCATTTTCATCAATCAGTCCAAGTACATCCTGGAAATGCTTAAGAGGTTCAATATTGACGGCAAATCTTCCATGACAACCCCTATGTCACCCAACAATAAACTGGACTCAGATCCCACAGGGAAACCAGTCGATGCTACAAACTACAGGGCAATCATCGGATCTTTGCTTTATCTCACATCTAGCAGGCCTGACATAGTATTCTCCACATGCTTATGTGCACGCATTCAAGCAAATCCGAAAGAATCTCATCAGACCGTTGTAAGAAGAATCTTGAGATACCTGAAAGGCACTGTGAACCTAGGCCTTTGGTACCCCCAAGCACTCAGGTTTTGACCTTGTCGGATATTCGGATGCTGACTTTGCGGGTTGCAGAATGGACCGAAAAAGTACATCGAGAGCCGTCCAATTCTTGGGCGAGAAATTAGTCTACTGGTCTTCCAAGAAGCAGAATTGTGTGTCAACATTTACAGCCGAGGCAGAATACGTTGCGGTTGCTAGCTGTTGCTCACAAATAGTATGGATGAAGACCCAGCTAAAAGACTATGGTTACACTTTCCGCCACATCCCGATCTACAGGGATTCTCAGAGCGCCATCGCCATCACCAGCAACCCAGTTCATCACTCCCGAACCAAGCACATTGATCTGCGTTATCATTTCATCAAATACCATGTGGAGAAAGGGGATATCGATATGTACTTTGTAAGCTCTGAGCTTCAACTGGCTGATTTGTTCACTAAGGCTCTGGATGAAAAACGATTCCAGTTCCTGGTATCCAAATTGGGCATGTTGAACCTCGAGCTTGTGTAATTTCATCTCCACTGGTCTGTATAGTGTGTGTGTGTGTTGGACTTGTAAATAGTGTGTGTGTGTGGGAGGTGTAAATAGTAGCGTGAGTTGCATGTGTCAAGGGGGAGAAAAAGCGTAAACTAACAAAAAAAGTGTGTGTGCGTTACGTCCGTACTTAGCGTGAGTTGCATACATAAGAGGGAGAAAAAGTGTAAAATACAAAAATAGTGTGTGTGCGTTGCATTCTGTGTACTGCGTGAGTTGCATTCATGAAGGGGGAGAAAGAGTGAAAACTTCAAACACAGTGTGCGTTAGTTGCATTTTTTCATATCGAAGAGTTGGACAAAGTTTTTTTGGGAGGCCGAACAACTATTTAAATGTTACAGGCTTCGCTTAACGGGCCCGAATTTTGTTTTCTTCTTGGCCCATTTCTTAAAAACTTCGCATTTAAAAACAAAAAAAGGGGAAGAGCTCGTCGTCTTCCTAATCTCGAGTTTTCAAGCTTCAACGGTTCAGAGCTCTTCCTCAGTGTTTCTCTACGAACTTCCCTCAACCCTCGCGTTTTCTTCTCATCCTCTTCTTATCAAAAGGTAGTAATGATTCTCCCCGTTTATTGCCTAAATCAAACCCCAACCAACCTCTGTCTTCTCGGACCCTAATCGCGACCCGGTACATCCTTTATAAAAGGGGGAGGGGAGAAGAAGAAGATCAAAAGAATGCTCTGTTGTATATATGTTTTTTCTGTTTTCTTTGCAGGTGGATGTCGTTTCTTCTGGGCGAACTCGATTCTCTGAACCTCGAGTTTTAAAGCTTGGTTCCAGGACCTGTCGTTTCAAATTCGAGGACAGATGGCGAGTTTGTAAACTCGCGGTCATGAACTCGAGTTTGTAAACTCGCGGTCATGAACTCCAGTTTGTAAACTCGCGGTCATGAACTCGAGTTTGTAAACTCGCGGTCATGAACTCGAGTTTGTAAACTCGCGGTCATGAACTCGAGTTTGTAAACTCGTGGTCATGAACTCGAGTTTCTAAACTCGCGGTCATCCACTCGAGTTTGTAAACTCGCGGTCATGAACTCGAGTTTGTAACGTCGCGGTCATGAACTCCAGTTTGTAAACTCGCGGTTATGAACTCGAGTTTGTAAACTCGCGGTCATGAACTCGAGTTTGTAAACTCGCAGCCCTGAACTCGAGTTCTGACCTCGAGTCTTCAACTTCGAATTCTGCCTATATGCTTTTAAACCTCAACTTTCCATACTCGTGGTTTTGCCCTTGATTTTTCTTCAAAATCCACCTGCTGTCCCTAACGATTCTTTTTCAACGCTAAATCAACCAGAGCATTCTTGTGTTATCTCCCTCAAACTCAAACCTTTTAAAGGAACTGTTGTGTGATCATTTTGTTTGCAGTTCATTATGTCAGGGACAGAGCAGTTCGAAGCCCCCCACACTCAGCTATTTCCCGAAGAAAAATGGATCCGACTGCAGGACAAAAATTATCAGCTCGACCATGGGCTGTTCAAGTGCCCAGATCCTGTCATCCCTGTCATCCTCAGAGGGCACTATATATGGCCGGCACTGACAAAATCCACATCAGTCCCGATGGTGTACCTTCAACAATTCTGGAGTACCATGCACACGCCCTCTCAGAGAGATAGATCCAAAATTTTTGCTACGTTGCACAACAGGAGGCTGGTACTAACTCCATCTACACTGAGAACCACCTTGGAACTACCGTTACACACCAAATATGATCCACTTCCATCACGGGATGAACTGATCGAAGGAATGAAGACTTTGGGCTATGATGCACCTCTGTCGATGATGTCAAACTTCAAGCTAATGAATCTGCCTTACCCATGGAAGACTCTATTTGGCCTAGTCAACAAATGTCTCTCCAAAGCACGCCGGCCATGACAAATGCAACTAGCAAATTCTGCAAATCTTCCATGGGATCGCCTTCAACAAAAAATATGACATGGCTCAACTCTTCTAGACAGAGCTTATGGACCAAGTCAAGGCCAAAGAGAAAAATAAAGCTCACATGACAATTCCTTACGCTAGATGGTTGGCCCTCATCATACATGACTATATGGCCGAAAAGGTCCCATGAAGTCCAATCCCCATACATCAAAGAGTTCAACCACAAGGATCATATTTTGAGGCATTTCATTCCCCCAGATAAGATTTCCGGTTCTTTGACATCGGTCACAAGATTTCACATAACTCCTTGCATCTTTGAATAGTGTTGGCCAGAAAAAACCACATTGGAGGACCTTCGCTGTTGTCCGATCCGGACCATCGTGGCCACCACAAGGAAGGTTGTGGCAATGGTTCAAAACGGACATAATTTCCTCATCGGGGATGCATCTTCTAATAATTTCGTCGGCACAATGTTTGAAAAGATATGGTTCATCCCAATAGTAATGCTTCACATCACTTAGGAATTTCTTCCTTTGATGGAAAGTGAGTGATGGAGGGAGAATTTCTTTTGCAAGAAAATTAATGAAATCAGTGAACCATGGTAGTTGTACCTCTTTGATAGCCATGATTTTCTCATATGGGAAATCGTCTCTTATCTCCTCCTCCTTGTCATTTGGGGCGCCTTCAAGTCGTGAAAGATGATCCGCCACATGGTTTTCACTCCCTTTCTTGTCTCGGATTTCAAGGTCGAATTCTTGGAGTAGTAAAACCCAACGAATTAACCTTGGTTTGGCATCTTTCTTGTTCATGAGATATTTGATGGCGGAGTGATCGGTATAAACAATCACTTTTTGGCCGATTAGATATGATCGGAATTTGTCAAAAGCATAGATGAAGGCTAGGAATTCCTTCTCGGTGGTGGCATAATTGAGCTCCGCGTCATGGAGCAACCTCGATGCATAGTATATGGCATGAAGTTTCTTTTCTTTTCTTTGCCCAAGTACTACACCAATAGCATGATCACTTGCATCACACATCAACTCGAATGGGGGAGACCAATCTGGTGATGTGATAATAGGGGCCGTGGTGAGAGCTTCCTTTAGAGTGTTGAAAGCTTTGAGCCGAGTTGGGGTGATTTCAAATGGGACATCTTTGGCTAATAAATCGCATAGAGGTTTGGCGATTTTAGAGAAATCTTTGATGAATCACCGGTAAAAACCGGCATGCCCTAGAAAACTCCGGATAGCTTTCACCGAATGTGGAGGAGGTAGCTTCTTTATGACTTCAATTTTTGCTTGGTCTACTTCAATTCCATTGGGGGAAATTTTGTGCCCCAAGACAATCCCTTCGGTTACCATGAAATGACATTTCTCCCAATTGAGAGCCAAGTCGGTCTCTTCACACCGAGTTAATACTTTCTCAAGGGAAAGTAAGCATGAGTCAAAAGAATTTCCAAAAACAGAAAAATCATCCATGAATACCTCCATGAAGTCCCCCACCATATCAGCAAAAATTGCCATGACATGTCTTTGAAATGTTCCGGGGGCGTTGCATAATCCGAACGACATCCTTCTATAGGCAAATGTGCCAAAAGGACATGTGAATGTTGTCTTTTCTTGGTCTTCGGGAAAGATGGCTATTTGAAAATAGCCGGAGAACCCATCCAAGAAAGAAAAGAATTCATTACCCGCAACACGTTCCAACATTTCATCCATGAATGGAAGGGGAAAGTGGTCCTTCCTTGTGCCGGAGTTCAATTTCCGGTAGTCTATGCACATCCTCCAACCGGTGACCATTCTAGTAGGAATTAATTCATTCTTACTATTGGCCACCATCGTGATTCCACCCTTCTTTGGAACGACTTGGACGGGGCTTACAAATTTACTATCCGAAATGGGGTAAATTATGCCATTGTCAAGGAGTTTGAGAACTTCCTCCTTAACTACCTCTTTCATGCTGGGGTTTAGCCTCCTTTGATGCTCCACCGTGGGTTTGTGATTTTCCTCCATAAAAATCCGGTGCATACAAAGAGAATGGCTAATACCCTTAATATCCGCCAAGGACCATGCAATAGACGTTTTGTGGTCCTTCAATACCCGTAGTAATTTTTTTCTTGAAGAGATGTGAGTGAAGAAGAAATTACTACCGGGAAAGTTGAGTTATCTCCAATAAATGCATATTTGAGATGCTCCGGTAGAATTTTCAAAGATGGTTTTGGTGGAACCTCAAGAGATGGTTTTAATGTGGACTTACTTGTTCCAAGATCTTCGATTTTTTGTCGGAATTGTTTGAAAGGGCCTCTGGCTTGCAAGTACATAACTTCTTCAAGAAGTTCATGACTCTCTTCTTCTTCATTGCATCCTAGCATGATGCAAGTTTCCAAGGGATCTTCATGAATGATTTTCCCAAAACACTCTTTAGCTAAAGTGTCAAGAATGTCAATGTTAAAACAAGAGGGATCATCATGGTGATTCTTCAAAGAATCCCAAACATGGAACTCTTGCTCTTCATCTCCAACACGGAATTTGACAATTCCGTTCTTTACATCAATAAGGGCGGCTGCAGTGGCTAGAAATGCTCTTCCAAGAATGATAGGGATGCCCATTTCCTCCATCTCCAAAATAAGAAAATCCACAGGAAAGTAGAACTTCCCAACTTTAACAAGCACATCCTCCATAACTCCAATCGGGTAGCGAATTGATCTATCCGCAAGTTGTAAGGCCATGGTAGTTGATTGAAGTTCCCCCACACCAAGTTTTTTAAATAAGGAATGGGGCATGAGGTTGATACTAGCACCAAGATCATAAAGGGATCTTACCTCGCCAATCTTGCCAATAGAACATGGCACCGTGAAGCTTCTGGGGTCTTTCAATTTAGGAGGGAGTTTGTTTTGTAGGATAGCACTACACTCCTCCGTAAGGGCAATGGTAGCAAATTCCGCCAATTTCTTCTTATTTGAGAGAATGCCCTTCAAGAATTTGGCATAAGATGGGATTTCCGCTATCGCTTCGGCAAATGGAATGTTGATGCTTAATTTAGTAAAAATATCAAGGAATTTTCTATATTGAGCACCATCATTCTTTTTCTTCAATCTTTGAGGGTATGGGATGGGAGGAACATAGTTAGCCATATTGGATGGTGGCATCCTATGCTCCTCGTTTCCAACTTCTTTTTCCTTTTCCAGGGTCTCCTCTTCTTCCGGCATTTTTGGATCCTCCGTTATCTTACCACTTCTTGTGGTAATGGCCATAACATTCTCCCTTGGGTTCATCTCCGTGGTTGTAGGGAATTTGCCTTGCTCCCTGGAACTTACCTTTTGAGCAAGTTGCCCCATTTGTACTTCAAGATTCCGAATGGATGCCTTGTTGTATTGCTCAATGAGGTTGATGCGTTGGTTGAGCTTCATATTTTGATCTTCAAATCGAAGATCCAACTTGGTGAATTGAGAGTGGAGATTCCCAATGGATGCCTCCACTCTATGGCGATTTTCCTCATTTTGGGCCTTCATGCTTGCCATGCTTTTGGACATGAATTGCATCATATCCTCCATGGTGGTCTCCTTGGTTTGCCCAAAATTAGGTGCTCCGGATTGGGGTTGTGAGGAACTAGCTTTGACCTCAGGGTTGACATTGAAAGAATTTGAACAGATTTGCCTAAGTTTTGACCTGGACATCGGTGATTTACAAAGTTTGTCGGAAAACTAACGTTTTGACCCTCAAAGACTGCGAGTGAGGGCGCGTGAGAAAGGGTTATGGGGCATAGCCCGAGCATTAATGTAGATCTTTGCGTTATCTTTCCAACGAAAAAAAGTTTGCTCAAATCGGATCACCGAGTCAAAAGTTATGGCCAAAACAGTGCGGTGTCGCAGAAAATCTCTAATTTTGAGTTTTTGAGGAAAATCTTAGAGGTTGAGGTTCTCGATGTTGAATTTCGAGAGCAGGTGAATTTAAACAAAATTCTAAGGCAAAAACTCGAAATCCAAATCTGTAGATTTCAATTTCGAGTTTGCCTTGAAGAGTAATGACGAAATCCACCTGCAAAACAGACCTCAGAATAACGAAATCTTCAGAATTTCAAAATGTTTGGAACCTCGAAAACTTTGGAGTTTCGAAAAACCTCATAATATCGAAAACTTGTTGTTTGAAAAACATCAGAACATCGAAAACTTCTAAAACTTTGATAAACAGGGAATCATTCAGATATCTAAAATGTAAAGCTTCGATGAACTGCAAAGGATGTCAAGATTCAAATTATGAGTTCCCAGAAACTGCAAACTTTGAAAGATTCAAAACATCGAGAAATTCCGAAAATTCTGAAATTTTTTAGAATGTCAAAATCCAAAACATCGAGTTCCTAAAACTCGAAAAAAATTCCAAAACTCGCAATTCCAAAACTCTCAAATTTTAAAAACTCGAGGTTTAAAACTTGAGGTCAGAACTCGAGGTTTAAAACTCGAGTTCATGACCGCGAGTTTACGAACTCGAGTTCATGACCGCGAGTTTACGAACTCGAGTTCATGACCGCGAGTTTACGAACTCGAGTTCATGACCGCGAGTTTACGAACTCGAGTTCATGACCGCGAGTTTACGAACTCGAGTTCATGACCGCGAGTTTACGAACTCGAGTTCATGACCGCGAGTTTACGAACTCGAGTTCATGACCGCGAGTTTACGAACTCGAGTTCATGACCGCGAGTTTACGAACTCGAGTTCATGACCGCGAGTTTACGAACTCGAGTTCTTGACCGCGAGTTTACGAACTCGAGTTCATGACCGCGAGTTTACGAACTCGAGTTCATGACCGCGAGTTTACGAACTCGAGTTCATGCTCGCGAGTTTACAAACTCGAGTTCATGACCGCGAGTTTACAAACTCGAGTTCATGCCCGCGAGTTTAAAACTCTCGATTTTAAAAACTGCCGAATTTTGAGAATCTGAAAACTGTTCTGAATAGCCCTGAAGGTCGCGATCCCTCCTGTAACTGTTTCAAGTCAAAATCGTTTCTGCAGCAGTGTTAAAAGCATAAACTCGCAATTCATTGAGAGTTCTTCAAAAAATGAAAATTTGCAGAAATCGAAAAAGAGTATATGCTGCTGGATCGGCTTTGAAGGGCGATTCCAACAGTATAATTTTTACAGATTTTCGTTCACAAACAAGATTACAGGAGCAAAACTCTATATGAAGAAAAAGAGAAGAAAAGCAGAGCATTCTTCGTTAGATCCAAGAAAATCGCAGATACATTCAACCGGTTTCACGCCTTGGCTCTGATACCAATTGTTAGTCCCAAAATACTAAATAATCAAACAATCTAAGCAGTGATAAAGAAGCAGATAGGAAGAAATCGACAAGATAAGAACCGAATCTGGTATACCGTATGAACCTGCCGCTACTCTCCCTGGAGAAGGAGAGCAGCGGCAACCCTAATCTTTCTATCTCTACGCCTCTGCGTCTCTAAGCCTCTTTTGATCAGTTAGGGTTCCCGTAAGTTAGCCTCCTTTTATAGGAGAAGTTAGCTAACTTACGGGTTACAAGGAAGCCCACGGGCTGATACACATTTGTGGCCCGTATTACACATTTAATTAATAACTACACAAATACAAAGATAACTAACTAGATTGAACACCATAAAATATTCCCAACAGCTCTCTATGGATTGAAGCAGGCACCACGGGCTTGGTACGATGCCTTGATAGAGTTTCTGGTTGATTCAGGTTTCTCAAAAGGCAAGATTGATACTACACTGTTCATCAAGCGACATTAATCTGATATCATTCTGATTCAGATCTATGTCAATGACATCATCTTTGCCTCTTCAAATCCACGTCTGTGCAAACACTTTGAGAAACTGATGAAAACCAAGTTTGAAATGAGCATGATGGGAGAACTGAATTTCTTCCTAGGCCTACAAGTACGACAACTCTCAGACGGCATTTTCATCAATCAGTCCAAGTACATCCTGGAAATGCTTAACAAGGTTCAATATTGACGGCAAATCTTCCATGACAACCCCTATGTCACCCAACAATAAACTGGACTCAGATCCCACAGGGAAACCAGTCGATGCTACAAACTACAGGGCAATCATCGGATCTTTGCTTTATCTCACATCTAGCAGGCCTGACATAGTATTCTCCACATGCTTATGTGCACGCTTTCAAGCAAATCCGAAAGATTCTCATCAGACCGTTGTAAGAAGAATCTTGAGATACCTGAAAGGCACTGTGAACCTAGGCCTTTGGTACCCCAAGCACTCAGGTTTTGACCTTGTCGGATATTCGGATGCTGACTTTGCGGGTTGCAGAATGGACCGAAAAAGTACATCGGGAGCCATCCAATTCTTGGGCGAGAAATTAGTCTGTTGGTCTTCCAAGAAGCAGAATTGTGTGTCAACATCTACAGCCGAGGCAGAATACGTCGCGGTTGCTAGATGTTGCTCACAAATAGTATGGATGAAGACCCAGCTAAAAGACTATGGTTACACTTTCCGCCACATCCCGATCTACAGGGATTCTCAGAGCGCCATCGCTATCACCAGCAACCCAGTTCATCACTCCCGAACCAAGCACATTGATCTGCGTTATCATTTCATCAAATACCATGTGGAGAAGGGGGATATCGATATGTACTTTGTAAGCTCTGAGCTTCAACTGGCTGATTTGTTCACTAAGGCTCTGGATGAAAAACGATTCCAGTTCCTGGTATCCAAATTGGGCATGTTGAACCTCGAGCTTGTGTAATTTCATATCCACTGGTCTGTATAGTGTGTGTGTGTGTGTTGGACTTGTAAATAGTGTGTGTGTGTGGGACGTGTAAATAGTAGCGTGAGTTGCATGTGTCAAGGGGGAGAAAAAGCGTAAACTAACAAAAAAAGTGTGTGTGCGTTACGTCCGTACTTAGCGTGAGTTGCATACATAAGAGGGAGAAAAAGTGTAAAATACAAAAATAGTGTGTGTGCGTTGCATTCTGTGTACTGCGTGAGTTGCATTCATGAAGGGGGAGAAAGAGTGAAAACTTCAAACACAGTGTGCGTTAGTTGCATTTTTTCATATCGAAGAGTTGGACAAAGTTTTTTGGGAGGCCGAACAACTATTAAAATGTTACAGGCTTCGCTTAACGGGCCCGAATTTTGTTTTCTTCTTGGCCCATTTCTTAAAAACTTCGCATTTAAAAACAAAAAAAGGGGAAGAGCTCGTCGTCTTCCTAATCTCGAGTTTTCAAGCTTCAACGGTTCAGAGCTCTTCCTCAGTGTTTCTCTACGAACTTCCCTCAGCCCTCGCGTTTTCTTCTCATCCTCTTCTTATCAAAAGGTAGTAATGATTCTCCCCGTTTATTGCCTAAATCAAACCCCAACCAAGCTCTGTCTTCTCGGACCCTAATCGCGACCCGGTACATCCTTTAAAAAAGGGGGAGGGGAGAAGAAGAAGATCAAAAGAATGCTCTGTTGTATATATGTTTTTTCTGTTTTCTTTGCAGGTGGATGTCGTTTCTTCTGGGCGAACTCGATTCTCTGAACCTCGAGTTTTAAAGCTTGGTTCCAGGACCTGTCGTTTCAAATTCGAGGACAGATGGCGAGTTTGTAAACTCGCGGTCATGAACTCGAGTTTGTAAACTCGCGGTCATGAACTCCAGTTTGTAAACTCGCGGTCATGAACTCGAGTTTGTAAACTCGCGGTCATGAACTCGAGTTTGTAAACTCGCGGTCATGAACTCGAGTTTGTAAACTCGCGGTCATGAACTCGAGTTTGTAAACTCGCGGTCATGAACTCGAGTTTGTAAACTCGCGGTCATGAACTCGAGTTTGTAAACTCGCGGTCATGAACTCGAGTTTGTAAACTCGCGGTCATCCACTTGAGTTTGTAAACTCGCGGTCATGAACTCGAGTTTGTAACGTCGCGGTCATGAACTCCAGTTTGTAAACTCGCGGTTATGAACTCGAGTTTGTAAACTCGCGGTCATGAACTCGAGTTTGTAAACTCGCAGCCCTGAACTCGAGTTCTGACCTCGAGTCTTCAACTTCGAGTTCTGCCTATAAGCTTTTAAACCTCAACTTTCCATACTCGTGGTTTTGCCCTTGATTTTTCTTCAAAATCCACCTGCTGTCCCTAACGATTCTTTTTCAACGCTAAATCAACCAGAGCATTCTTGTGTTATCTCCCTCAAACTCAAACCTTTTAAAGGAACTGTTGTGTGATCATTTTGTTTGCAGTTCATTATGTCAGGGACAGAGCAGTTCGAAGCCCCTCACACTCAGCTATTTCCCGAAGAAAAATGGATCCGACTGCAGGACAAAAATTATCAGCTCGACCATGGGCTGTTCAAGTGCCCAGATCCTGTCATCCCTGTCATCCTCAGAGGGCACTATATATGGCCGGCACTGACAAAATCCACATCAGTCCCGATGGTGTACCTTCAACAATTCTGGAGTACCATGCACACGCCCTCTCAGAGAGATAGATCCAAAATTTTTGCTACGTTGCACAACAGGAGGCTGGTACTAACTCCATCTACACTGAGAACCACCTTGGAACTACCGGTACACACCAAATATGATCCACTTCCATCACGGGATGAACTGATCGAAGGAATGAAGACTTTGGGCTATGATGCACCTCTGTCGATGATGTCAAACTTCAAGCTAATGAATCTGCCTTACCCATGGAAGACTCTATTTGGCCTAGTCAACAAATGTCTCTCCAAAGCACGCCGGCCATGACAAATGCAACTAGCAAATTCTGCAAATCTTCCATGGGATCGCCTTCAACAAAAAATATGACATGGCTCAACTCTTCTGGACAGAGCTTATGGACCAAGTCAAGGCCAAAGAGAAAAATAAAGCTCACATGACAATTCCTTACGCTAGATGGTTGGCCCTCATCATACATGACTATATGGCCGAAAAGGTCCCATGAAGTCCAATCCCCATACATCAAAGAGTTCAACCACAAGGATCATATTTTGAGGCATTTCATTCCCCAAGATAAGATTTCCGGTTCTTTGACATCGGTCACAAGATTTCACATAACTCCTTGCATCTTTGAATAGTGTTGGCCAGAAAAAACCACATTGGAGGACCTTCGCTGCTGTCCGATCCGGACCACCGTGGCCACCACAAGGAAGGTTGTGGCAATGGTTCAAAATGGACATAATTTCCTCATCGGGGATGCATCTTCTAACAATTCCGTCGGCACAATGTTTGAAAAGATATGGTTCATCCCAATAGTAATGCTTCACATCACTTAGGAATTTCTTCCTTTGATGGAAAGTGAGTGATGGAGGGAGAATTTCTTTTGCAAGAAAATTAATGAAATCAGTGAACCATGGTAGTTGTACCTCTTTGATAGCCATGATTTTCTCATATGGGAAATCGTCTCTTATCTCCTCCTCCTTGTCATTTGGGGCGCCTTCAAGTCGTGAAAGATGATCCGCCACATGGTTTTCACTCCCTTTCTTGTCTCGGATTTCAAGGTCGAATTCTTGGAGTAGTAAAACCCAACGAATTAACCTTGGTTTGGCATCTTTCTTGTTAATGAGATATTTGATGGCGGAGTGATCGGTATAAACAATCACTTTTTGGCCGATTAGATATGATCGGAATTTGTCTAAAGCATAGATTACGGCTAGGAATTCCTTCTCGGTGGTGGCATAATTGAGCTCCGCGTCATGGAGCAACCTCGATGCATAGTATATGGCATGAAGTTTCTTTTCTTTTCTTTGCCCAAGTACTACACCAATAGCATGATCACTTGCATCACACATCAACTCGAATGGGAGAGACCAATCTGGTGATGTGATAATAGGGGCCGTGGTGAGAGCTTCCTTTAGAGTGTTGAAAGCTTTGAGCCGAGTTGGGGTGATTTCAAATGGGACATCTTTGGCTAATAAATCGCATAGAGGTTTGGCGATTTTAGAGAAATCTTTGATGAATCACTGGTAAAAACCGGCATGCCCTAGAAAACTCCGGATAGCTTTCACCGAATGTGGAGGAGGTAGCTTCTTTATGACTTCAATTTTTGCTTGGTCTACTTCAATTCCATTGGGGGAAATTTTGTGCCCCAAGACAATCCCTTCGGTTACCATGAAATGACATTTCTCCCAATTGAGAGCCAAGTCGGTCTCTTCACACCGAGTTAATAATTTCTCAAGGGAAAGTAAGCATGAGTCAAAAGAATTTCCAAAAACAGAAAAATCATCCATGAATACCTCCATGAAGTCCCCCACCATATCAGCAAAAATTGCCATGACATGTCTTTGAAATGTTCCGGGGGCGTTGCATAATCCGAACGGCATCCTTCTATAGGCAAATGTGCCAAAAGGACATGTGAATGTTGTCTTTTCTTGGTCTTCGGGAGAGATGGCTATTTGAAAATAGCCGGAGAACCCATCCAAGAAAGAAAAGAATTCATTACCCGCAACACGTTCCAACATTTCATCCATGAATGGAAGGGGAAAGTGGTCCTTCCTTGTGCCGGAGTTCAATTTCCGGTAGTCTATGCACATCCTCCAACCGGTGACCATTCTAGTAGGAATTAATTCATTCTTACTATTGGCCACCATCGTGATTCCACCCTTCTTTGGAACGACTTGGACGGGGCTTACAAATTTACTATCCGAAATGGGGTAAATTATTCCATAGTCAAGGAGTTTGAGAACTTCCTCCTTAACTACCTCTTTCATGCTGGGGTTTAGCCTCCTTTGATGCTCCACCGTGGGTTTGTGATTTTCCTCCATAAAAATCCGGTGCATACAAAGAGAATGGCTAATACCCTTAATATCCGCCAAGGACCATGCAATAGACGTTTTGTGGTCCTTATACCCGTAGTAATTTTTTTCTTGAAGAGATGTGAGTGAAGAAGAAATTACTACCGGGAAAGTTGAGTTATCTCCAATAAATGCATATTTGAGATGCTCCGGTAGAATTTTCAAAGATGGTTTTGGTGGAACCTCAAGAGATGGTTTTAATGTGGACTTACTTGTTCCAAGATCTTCGATTTTTTGTCGGAATTGTTTGAAAGGGCCTCTGGCTTGCAAGTACATAACTTCTTCAAGAAGTTCATGACTCTCTTCTTCTTCATTGCATCCTAGCATGATGCAAGTTTCCAAGGGATCTTCATGAATGATTTTCCCAAAACACTCTTTAGCTAAAGTGTCAAGAATGTCAATGTTAAAACAAGAGGGATCATCATGGTGATTCTTCAAAGAATCCCAAACATGGAACTCTTGCTCTTCATCTCCAACACGGAATTTGACAATTCCGTTTTTTACATCAATAAGGGCGGCTGCAGTGGCTAGAAATGCCCTTCCAAGAATGATAGGGATGCCCATTTCCTCCATCTCCAAAATAAGAAAATCCACAGGAAAGTAGAACTTCCCAACTTTAACAAGCACATCCTCCATAACTCCAATCGGGTAGCGAATTGATCTATCCGCAAGTTGTAAGGCCATGGTAGTTGATTGAAGTTCCCCCACACCAAGTTTTTTAAATAAGGAATGGGGCATGAGGTTGATACTAGCACCAAGATCATAAAGGGATCTTACCTCGCCAATCTTGCCAATAGAACATGGCACCGTGAAGCTTCTGGGGTCTTTCAATTTAGGAGGGAGTTTGTTTTGTAGGATAGCACTACACTCCTCCGTAAGGGCAATGGTAGCAAATTCCGCCAATTTCTTCTTATTTGAGAGAATGCCCTTCAAGAATTTGGCATAAGATGGGATTTCCGCTATCGCTTCGGCAAATGGAATGTTGATGCTCAATTTAGTAAAAATATCAAGGAATTTTCTATATTGAGCACCATCATTCTTTTTCTTCAATCTTTGAGGGTATGGGATGGGAGGAACATAGTTAGCCATGTTGGATGGTGGCATCCTATGCTCCTCGTTTCCAACTTCTTTTTCCTTTTCCAGGGTCTCCTCTTCTTCCGGCATTTTTGGATCCTCCGTTATCTTACCACTTCTTGTGGTAATGGCCATAACATTCTCCCTTGGGTTCATCTCCGTGGTTGTAGGGAATTTGCCTTGCTCCCTGGAACTTACCTTTTGAGCAAGTTGCCCCATTTGTACTTCAAGATTCCGAATGGATGCCTTGTTGTATTGCTCAATGGTGTTGATGTGTTGGTTGAGCTTCATATTTTGATCTTCAAATCGAAGATCCAACTTGGTGAATTGAGAGTGGAGATTCCCAATGGATGCCTCCACTCTATGGCGATTTTCCTCATTTTGGGCCTTCATGCTTGCCATGCTTTTGGACATGAATTGCATCATATCCTCCATGGTGGTCTCCTTGGTTTGCCCAAAATTAGGTGCTCCGGATTGGGGTTGTGAGGAACTAGCTTGTGGCTTCCACCTTTGTTTATTTGAATAGTTAATGTTCCCCCGATTCCCATAAGAGTTCATATAGTTTACCTCTTCAAGATGTTGAGATAAATCACTTTCCGGGCTTGGTATGCTCTCCACGTTGGCTATTTGCTTGACTCCTCCCAATACGGCTTGTAGAGCCGTTTGGAACTTTTGTTCAATCTTTGATTCCATTTCTTCAAGCCTTTTGTTGATCTCCGTTGTGATAGAGATTTCATTAATCCCAACCACTTTGTAATCACCTCCTTGAAGTTGAGGATTCGAGGCAATGGATTCAATGATTCGGAGTGCCTCAGTTTCATTCTTGTTCCCAATGTAGCCCTCGGCTCGGTTGTCTACAATGGCTTGACAAGGTGCATTCAAACCATTGTAGAACGTGTCAATTTGAAGGTCAAGTGGAATGCGGTGATGTGGGCATTCCCTTAGCAATGAGTTGAAACGCCGCCATGCGTCTTGAAAGAGCTCACCATTTTGTTGTTTGAAATTATTAAAAATGCGTTGTCTAAGCTCTTGAGTCATGGTAGGCATGTAGTACTTAGACATGAAGGCATTGTATATACCTTCCCATGTTGTGTAGCTTGCCGGAGCTTGCTCTAGGACCATCCTCTTGTCTCCCCTTTTAGAGTATAGGGGAAGCATTTGAGCTTAAGTTGATCCTCCGCCAAGCCATTTCTAGGGATTCCTTGAATAAATCCGTAGAATTCCGTGATGAAATTGAGTGGATTTTCCCCAAGTAAACCATGAAATTGAGGCATAGCGTTGAAGTAGCTTTGCCTTAGCTCATAGTCTCTTGCTTCCTCGCTCAAAGTGATGCAAGATGGCGTGGCGACCACCACAGGTCTCTTCCTTTCGTTCAATGTTGGCAACATCTTTGTAGCTTTTTGTTCCTTCCGAATGTGTTTGCACGTTCTTTCTATTTCAAGATCAAGTGGTTTAAGAAATTTAGAACCTTGACTTCTCAAATGCATGCACACGCAAAGGAATATCTACACACAAAAATAAATCCTTCCAAGATCAAGTGAAGTTGTGAAGAATAAATTCAGGATTTTAACTTGATTGAATTTTTTTTTCTTTGATTGTTTTGGACTTTATTAAACAAAACCGTTTCCCCGGAAACGGCGCCAAAAACTTGACCAGGCTAAACTTGCAAGTGTACAAGTGCCGATATAGTAATAAATTCCGGTAAAATACCGGGTCGAATCCACAAGGAAACGTTGTTTAATTTAGTCCGAGAGTAAATGACATTAAATAAATAAATGAGTAAAGAGTATGGATTTTGATTTGTGTTTTATATTTTTGGCTTTTCACTTTTTTTTTGTTCAAAAGATAATCGTTAACTAAATTTGAGTTTAAGATGAATGATAACAACAACTAAAGCTTCGGGAATCACTTAAATGCTTTAATAAGGTTGAATATTAGTTCTTTGCCAATAATTATGAATACGATGTCGCTAATATATTCTCAACTCCGGTTAAGGCAGCGAGAGCGTGGTTTTTGTTACGTGTAAGTCCTGTTACGGCTTACATTCATCTACCGAAAACCCCGTTGAATATCAAGACATCACACCCGTATCACATAAGACTTGATATATTTCTATTCTCGATACTATATATGTTTATCCTTTAATGTTCATAGTTTAGACTTCAACGTTAATTCCAAGTATAAACTAAATTTAACATACTTCTATGTTGTACACCATAGTCATAAACAATCAATATATAAAGGATAAATCACAATTTATTGGTTTAGAACTTTTATCAAACACCTAGTGGGCATAGAAGTTCATCCCTAGCCTTAGCTAAGAATTTAGCCTCTAATGCTCATATTAATCACAATACAATAATAAATGTAATGGAACATGAAATTACAAAGGAAATAATACCTAAACACCAATGATTTCGGAGGATGAACTTCCCTCCTCAAGAACTTGAAGAAAATACCAAGAACAAAAATATAAAAGCTAAGAATTAATCTATGAAATGGAATGTTTTTGTTTGATGAATTGAAGGCTTTATATAGGCTAAAGAATGGCATCTTTTAGTCTATTCAAGCCCAACAAGCAGGTATGGAGGAGATATTTGATCAAATATGAGGAAGATGAAGTTTTCCCCTCAAGAAATCTCTTGCACGTAGCTGTGTTTGTAGCAGAAATCGGAACAACCGGCGCCGGTTGTAGGGTGTCCGGCGCCGGTCTAATGAAAAACATGCACTGGTCGCTCTGCGCCGGTTGGAAACAGGCCGATTTGGGGAAACAATCCCAACGGCCGGCGCCGGATGTGTGATGACCGGCGCCGGTTCCTGCGCCCAATCTTGTACTTAGCTTTTTTTCTCTTTTGATGCCCAAAATTGATCCAGAAGTGCCGGTTTTCGACCCCTTTTGACTTTTGACCCTATTTTTGCTGTTCCAAGCCGTATTTCATGTTTCCGCTCACTCGGGAATATTTACCTGTTTTTGCTTCATATTTTTGTACAGATAATTATAATCACTTATGTAAAACATAAGTAATTATTGTGCTTATCATCCAAGGTGCCTTTATGCTGATGGAGAACCGGAGGAGGATGGTGGAGGAGATTGCCCGGCTGAGGCAAGTAGAGTAAAAAGCTACTTCGGCCGATGAGGCGGCGAAGAACTTGGAGCTGTTGAGGCTCAATTTCGACAACTTGAAGGCCAAGTTTGGCCCCCCCGAGGTTGATCGGAACGAGCTACAGTCCAAGTTGGACGAAGAAGCGACAACCTGTTGGAGGGCCGAGGAGGCGCTGATCCAGGCAGAGCAACGGGCCGCTGAGGATGGTATGCTCAAAGTTGAGGCGATGGAGGCTGTTGACAAAGCCGTTGTTGCGTTCATGGCCAATGGATGGAAGGCCAAGGATCAGATCTCCTGATGCTATGATGTTGTAGCGGCCAAGTTCGAGGACTGGGCTCAGAAGTACCCTGCCGTCCAGGAGTTCTGGGAGAGGGAGATGAAGGTCTTCTACGACCTAGGCCAACATCAGATGTAGCGGCTCATCTATAGGAAGCTGCGTCGACGGTTCAAGCAAATGAAGCTCGGTAAGAAGTGGGCCACCGGCCTGAAGCTGCCCCGGAAGATGAAGAATCTGGAGGCCGAACTTGAGCTCCCTCCTGAGGAAAGGCAACTCCCAATCCTGAGCTCTGACATTGGTGAGGAGGAGTGGAGCGACGATGACATGCTGGAAGATACAGTTGCATCGACAGTCGATGCGGGGGAAGATGCTGAAGATGTGGCCGGTGTTAGGGCTGATGGAGAAGCCGTTGGAGATGTTGATCAAGAGGCCTAATCTCCTGCCCCTTTAATCTTTGTAATTAGTAGCATAGTTTAACATCGTATGTAATGGCCGTTGTGCCCCCCCTTTTGCACTTTAATGAATATTTCAATGAAAATTGTTATCTTGTCTCCTGTGTGTGAGCATCGTCCATCTTTATTTTCTTGATATTATGGCTTTTGCATCGTCTTTGTCTCTATTTGGATTGCGTTGCCATTTGTGCTTAGAAATATTTCAAAGTATAAGGGTTAGTTGGGTGGATCAGGTAGGTGCAATCCCCTCGTTGTGGCCGATGAAGGGGGCCTCACTTTCTTCGGCTAAGGAGAATGTGGACTTGCCCATGCCCTCCATCACCTGGAGCCCCTATGAGTCTGTATCGTCTTCTCTGTGGCCCTTCCTTCAGCCCAGGAAACGTTAGTAGCTTGTAATTGGGTTATTTTCTAAGTGTTTTTTATGTTGCCCATTGATGCTCACGCCTATAGCGTCCCAAGCAATGTGGCCGATGTAGACGCCTGTGTTGTGCCCATGTTTAGAGCGTGGGAATGCTTCGGCTTAGGTCATGAATCTGTTCTAGTACTTGGGTTTTCTAAGTTTTTAAGCGTCTCCTAAGTGGCTTTGCTTCGGCCAGTAAGGTAACTAAAATTCCTTCCAAGTACATTGGCCAGCTTTAAGATGCTAGTCCTTTGGCTTTGAATTGATGGGTTCCCTTTGGCTAGAGGTTGAGATACGTTTTGCCCCTGTGGGGTGGTTTCCTTCAGCCACACTTGTTTTTTTCTTGGACTTTGATATTTTTGAAGTCCGTTATGTACTTATTTCGTACTTGTGTGGTCTTGCTTCATCCACTGAGTGCGTAGGTTGCCTGATATGTACGTAGCCATGATAAATGGCTTAGAATGTGGGGATTTTGCTCGAGGCCGATGAGTGTGCGGTCCTTCGGCTTCCCTTTTTTGACTTCCTCTTTACTTCTTTGAGCGAGGAGTGCGGGGTCCTTCTTTCAGGTTCGGCCGAGGGCGTTTCTATTCCCTCGGCCAATAGGGAGTCCGGGAGGGATTTATTAGCTCCCCTGATGTAGGGTACCTAATCTTGGGGGGTCCCCTCGTCTATTTACGACGCGGGGCTAGACTTTTGGCCAGTTTTTGACGGTTGTCGTTTCCCAATCCCAAGTGCGGAGATTTTGTCACCTCGGCCTTCTTTCAGGCTTGACGTCCTGCGTATTACGCGCAAACGACGCGATGAGCTTCTCCTTTCAAGACGCGGGCCATTTTGTGGGCCTCCTATCCTAGACATCATCGCCCATACCTGGGCGTTTTCACCTTTAAGGGGTCGATATGATGTGTTGTATTGTGTGGCATCCTTACTTAAATTTACAAAAAATAAGTGGAACACAACTTTTATTAAGATGAATGGCTCGAGGCCGAGGGTGGTAGTCTAGGGGTTAGCTTCTTAATGAGCTTTTGACCTTAGGGGTGAGGGCTTTGCCGGCTGTACCACCTTCGGATTATTGATAGAACTTCACTAGATGATGTACATTCCACGATCGTGGTACTTCTGACCCATTAGGGTGTCTGAGTTTGTATGTGCCGACCTTGATCACGACACTAATGATGTAGGGCCCTTCATACTTCAGGGCTAGTTTGCCGCCTTCCGTCAGCTTGATTGCTTCCCTTCGGTGAAGGACGTAGTCCCCCACTTGGAATTCTCGGGAGCGTACTTTGGCGTCATAGTATGATTTCACATGACGCCTATAATTTTCAGCCTGGGTGTAAGCTTGCTCACGTCTTTCGTCGGCCAAGTGCAGGTCGATCCTCATGTTTTCTTCTTGGCCTCGAGTTCATATTGCTCAACTCGTCGGCTAGGTATGGTGATCTCAGTTGGGGCCTTCGCCTCGAAGCCATAGTATAGGGCGAAAGGTGTTTCACCCGTTGCTCTCCTCGGCGTAATGCGATAGCACCATAGGATATTGTGGAGCTCATCGCCCCAGCTGCCTCCTTCATCCTCAAGCTTTTTCTTCAAGGCCTCCAGTATGGTCTTGTTGACGTTCTCAACTTGCCCGTTTCCTTGAGGATAGGCAACGGAGGAGAAACGATGCTTGATTCCCCATGCTTGGAGGAGCACTTGGAATGGTGCGGCTTCAAACTGAGTGTCATTGTCCGAGATGATCTCTTGAGGGACGCCGAAGCGGGTGAGGATGTTTTTAAGGACAAACTTTCGACACCGTGCTTCAGTGATGTTGGCCAATGGTTCTGCCTCCACCCATTTGGTGAAGTAATCAATGGCGACGATGATGTAGCGGTTGTTCCCGGCAGCTCTTGGAAGGGAGTCGACTAGGTCAATTTCCCATCTTGAGAATGGAATCACCGTGCTGACTGGGGTGTGATTGACTGCTGGCCGACCAAGGGCCTTCTGGAGATGCTGACAGGCGAGGCACTTTCTTGCAAGGTTGGCACAATCCCGCGCCATCGTCGGCCAGAAATAGCAGTGGACGACGAGCCGATGGGACATGCTGAAGGGGCCCTGGTGCGATGAACAAACGCCGCAATGAACCTCCTCCATTGTTACTTCAGCCTCTTCTGGGTGCAGGCACCGGAGGAGGGTGTCGTTGTAGGACCTTTTGTACAACTTCCCGTTCTCAATGGTGTAGCTTGGGGCCCTGAGTTTGGCCAATTTAGCCCTCTCCTCGTCCTGAGGTAGTTCTCCAGTAGTGATGAAGGTCATGATGTCAGATATCCAATCCTCCGGCGATGCTGGATGCACAAGACCGGACTGGAATGGATGTTGGACATGTTGAGCTCCTCGATCTTGGCTATCTTGGAGATGTGCTCCGGAGTATCTGTGCTGAGCTTGGAGAGTATGTCGGCCTCGACACTCTCCGCCCTTGGGATCTGGGTGATCTCGTGGGTTTCAAATGCCTTGAGTAAATCTTCGGCCGCTTGTTTGTACTGCCTCATCCTACCCTCCTCTGCTTCGTACGAGGCCTCGATCTAACCCACTACCAGCTTGGAGTGGTATTTAATTCTGATGTGTTGCGCTTTGAGGCCGGCAGCGAGTCTGAGGCCGCTGAGGAGGGCCTCATACTCGGCGCTTTGAGGCCGGCAGCGAGTCTGATGTGTTTTCTATAGCCATCTGCAGGTCGTGGGTGGAATGAACTCGGACTTGTCGGAGCATTAATCGTTTGATGGCTTCAAAACCTTCGCTGTAAGTTCTACTCTTCCTGATTGGAAAGTATCTATATGCCATGAACATTTGATATATGTCATCCGGTTTCATCATGATGAAGTCATTCTCTTGGAAAGTAAATATGCTTCCGTCTGTGCGCCTCAGCTTATAGGAGTAGAACCTGATTGTGTTATGATCTTCAGCCTTGACTTCCAGGATATCGTGAACCGGATGTATGTTGGATCTCAGATCTTTTTCAAGTGCAGCTCTTTGAGGTCCGGATGATCGATGCATCAGCATATGTAGATGGCCTCCTGCTTGTTTTCCTTTGAGGTGTGTGAGACTTCGAAGCTTTAGCTCATTCAGGGGCTTGATTTTGTCCGGTCTATGCCAGATGCGCTCTCTGATTTCCTCTTGGAAGGGGGCTCTTATCCTAACATTCTTCCAGGGTTTTTTGGCCTTGGGAATTCGTCCCGCCGTTTGTCTTACTACAGATTCAAGCTTCCTCTGGGTCTCTTTGTAGTTCTCCCCTTCCTTGATTTCATCTTCCTCGAGCCTGACAATGTCTTCAGCGCATTTGGTCAGTAGTTCTCGAAGCCACCAGTTTCTCTGCATGTCATCTATCTCAGCCTCACTGCGGAGATCATCCCATTCTATCCATTGTCTTGGCCATTTATCATGTATCACCGCATCCTCCAGTGCGTCGTGGATGTCCTTGCCTGGGGGAATGTATGGAACTCTTTGCTGCTGTTGGAGCGGTGATTGTTCTTGGGTAGCACAACCGGGTTCACTTGGATTGCCCGTTGACATCAGTTTAGAACCAGGTTCTGACTGATGGCCTGATTTTGAGGATGTACTTACAGTGGCATCACCAGGACTTCCATCCCCTCCTCTAACAGTATCCCTGGGAGATACGCCTCGGGATGTTGTCATCAGCTTCGACACAGGGTCTGACTGATGGCCTGAGCTTATTAATGTACCAAGGGTAGCATCGTCAGGACTTCCATCCCCTCCTCGGACAATATCTCTAGGAGATAAGCCTCGGGATGTTTCGTCTAGCTCGACCACGCTAGAGAGATGGACTTGGTTTTGGCAAGGGGAAGGTGGTGGTTGGGTGATGGAAGTCTCGGGTTGTTCGGTTTGGGGGGTATGAGTGGTAGAGGCACCTTGCTCGAGTATCCGTGGCCTCTTGTTTTCCCCCTCATGAGGTTCCGGATCGTCAGGATCCTCATGTGAACGTTTGCGACCACGGGGACTTTCACGGCAGGTGCCCTTGGTGTCCGGAGCAGCGAGAAGAGCAGTAAGGACGCCTTGCTGGTAGGGAGTGAGGTCGGTGTGGGGTATGTTTAGGAGATGATCCAGCAAGGCCGATACCAGGACCTCGAAGGGTTGGGATATTAGTTCAATGGAAGGTGTGGTCGGGTGTGGGGATGATACTTGGTCTGTATCATGGGTTCCCCGAGAAGAGGTAGGGCTATGGACTTTGGTGGAGGTGGCGGAGATGACAGGAGAGGTTTGAGATTTGGAGTGAGAAGGTGATGGGTGTGGTTCAGGCTGGCTGTGTTCACTATGCACCGCCGGGGTGGTCTTGGATTCTTGTGCCCAAGCGGTAAATGCTTGTTGCACCCATGGCTTAATGGTGGAATCCAAGAAACGGTGCATAAGAATGGTGACGTCTTCGGTAGTGAGGTGTTCAGTTACAGGGGTTGTAACTGTTGTCACATCATCAGTGAAGAGAGCTGATGTGTGGCCTGCATTCAATGATGGGGTCATTGTGGGCGTAGCAGGGCTTCCGACCGTCATCGTTGGTACTCTGGTCGTTGCTTCCAGGGTGCGTGCACCTGTATGTGCGGTGAATAGTGTAAGTGTCCTAGAAAAATTAGAAAATGTAGGGAGTGTGACACCTAGACTCGATGTGCTCAAGGAAGTGGTGGTGGCCTCGGGCTGTTGGCCACTAATTCGCTCAACTGGTTCGGAGGGAACCAGAGAGGTGGGTGAATCCCGCTGTTTTGAAACGTTAGCCTGTTGGGAGGCTAACGAGTGGCTAGGTGAGGGTGGTGCATGCGCAGTTGAGCCTGATGCTGCGGCTTCTACTTGGAGACCGAAAATATCGGCTCCTGCACTTAAGGATTCAGCTCGGCTTATATTTATGAAGGGTTGACAATCGGCGAAGATATACAAGTCGTCCTCGTCAACTAGGTTTCTTTTGACGAGGCGCCGCTTCTTTGGGTTGAGTGACTGGGGAGCATCAATTTTTGCTCTGATGCGTTGCTCCCTGACGATGCCGGTAGCACTTGCTATAGTATGACCGACCTCCACGGTCTTGATGACGAGCTCTTTGGGGCGTGTAGCAATGATGGGGGTTGCATCCTCAGCGGTAATTTTCTTCGGAGGAGATTCAATAGGCAGCTTACCCTTTTGGATGAAAGCAAAGGTGTGGTCAACATCGTCAACATCATCGTCATCATCATCATCATCGTCATTGTCACTTCTGGCCACGCTATCGGAAGCCTCGTCGTCAGCCTCTTTGTGGGCCGAGCTGAGCGAGTCATCAGCAGATTCCTCAGCGTTCGTCGGTTTGCCCTCAGTCGTCCGAGTCCTCTCGAGAGATTCATCGGACTCTCCTTCATCGGGCCGACGTGCCACTGGCTTCTGTGGCTTTGGGGCTCTCTTTGGACCCTTACTTACACTCGGCTTAGTCCCCGGGGTAGGTCCAGCTGGGATTTGCTGAACCATAGGGACTGTTCTCTCAAGGTTCTCCTTGTATTTGACGATGGTTGGATTGGACTGATTTGCCAGATTGAGCAGAGCATCTGGAATCCGCAGGCCCTGAGCTGCTTTCTTATCAGCTTTGAAGTATTGGAGCTTTGGGGCTATGAAGTGTGGATCATCAGTACGTCGAGGAATGGATGTGTTCTCTGTCATGCAGTCATGGATGATCAGCCCCAGCCACCTGGCGTATGGAATGGTGTCTGACCTGTTTTTCTCTTTTGCTTTCACCAGGTCCATTAGCTCTGAGAAGAAGAGCTGAGCCATGTCATACTTCTTGTTGTATGCAATGCCGTGGAAGACGCAGAGGATTTGCTTGTTGCATTTGTCAAGCCAGACATGCTTTGGAGATAGGTACTTGTTGACTAGCCCGAATAGGCTCTTCCAAGGACGATGAAGGTATGCTCCATTGAAGTTTGACAGTTTTGGTAGCAGAGAGGCATAACCCAGAGCCGTGACATCTTTGAGAAGATCCGAAATAGGTGGTACAGGATCGTAGTTGTCATGTGCGGGGAGCGCCAGTGCAGAGCGTAGAGTTGCTGGAGTCAGGACAATCCTCGTGTTGTTGAGCTTTGTGAGGATTTTGGAGCGGTCTTTTGTTGACTCGGTGCACATATGTCCCCATAATTGTTGGAGGTAGATTTCTAGCACCGACTTTGATTTGTGGAAGGCGGTCTAGAGATAGTGGCGCTTCAGAATCCCGAGGATGACTGGATCCTGACACTTGAAAACAGTCAGGTCCAGCTGGAAGTTGTTGTCCAGCACCTTGACCCACCTATCTTGTGGATATATGGCATCGTCAATGTTATGTCTCTTTTGTGTACCTGCCATAATGAGCTGTGGAAAACATGGGTCAGTGCAAAAGTCCATTATTATTTTTGGATTCCTGAAATTTGATGAACTGTTGTTTGTTTTTGTTTTGAAAAATGGAGTACAGGTGGTGGTCAAAATCGACTAAGGCAAAAGCTCGAAAAACCGTATCTCGTGGTTTAAATCTCGAAATCTCAATCTCGAGGTTTAAATCTCTAGATCTCAATCTCGAAATTTAAAACGCGAGATATCAATCTCGAGTTTTAAATCTCGAGATCTCAATCTCGAGTTTTAAAACTCGAGATCTCAATCTCGAGTTTTAAATCTCGAGATCTCAATCTCGAGTTTTAAATCTCGAGATCCAGATCCCGAGATTTAAATCTCGAGATCTCGTCACGAAGTTCAAATGACGAGAGCGAGATCCTGAGGTTTAAATCTGAAGATATCGAGACGATTTGCCTTTCGACGACAATGACGAAGCCACCTGCAAGAATACAAACACAGAAATACAGAAAAAATTAACAGATCCAAGTTCATCATTCGTGTGTGAGATTTTGCGAAACAGAATCAAGAGAGTTCCTTTGTTTTGATTTGAGAAGAGGTTCGAGAACCCTGATGAATATAAATGAGATGTTGGACTACCTTAGCTGAGAAGGCGAGAAACGGGAGAAGGATTAGAGAGGAGGGAGATAGATTTGAAAGCAAAAAGATCTCGAGAGCTCTGAGAAGGTTGAGACGGGAATGAGAGAATGAAGAAACTCAGGGTTCTCGGGAGCCTTTTATACGCGAAGATTGTGGGATTTTTTGAAAAACTTGGTAGTTTGGGCCGAACTCATAGAGCTGGGCCCAAAGAGTCGTTTGAAAATAGTTTGGCCCAAGCGATTATTTAAAAATTCTCCCCCTCGTTTTGGACACACACACACACATGCAACGCACGCTATGTACAGGATGCGACGCACTCACACTATTTTTTGTTCTTTTTCAGATTTTCTCCCCCTCAACACATGCAACACACACACTATTTTTTGTTCTTTTTCAGATTTTCTCCCCCTCAACACATGCAACACACACACACACACTATTTACAGATCACACTTACACACGCTTTTTACAAGTCCCACACACACACACTTTTCAGACCAGTGGAGACGAAAATTAAACAGGCTCGAGGTTCAACATGCCCAACTTGGAGACTAGGAACTGGAATCGTTTTTCATCCAATGCCTTAGTAAACAAGTCAGCCAGTTGAAGCTCTGAGCTTACAAAGTACATATCAATGTCTCCTTTCTCTACGTGATCCTTGATGAAATGATAGCGCAGATCAATGTGTTTGGTGCGGGAGTGGTGAACAGGATTGCTGGTGATGGCGATGGCGCTTTGAGAGTCACTGTAGATCGGGATATGGCGGAATGTGTAACCGTAGTCTTTGAGCTGAGTCTTCATCCATAATATTTGTGAACAACAACTAGCAGCCGCGACGTATTCGGCCTCAGCTGTAGATGTTGACACACAATTCTGCTTTTTGGAAGACCAGCGGACTAGCTTCTCGCCCAAGAATTGGATGGCTCCCGATGTACTTTTGCGGTCCATCCGGCAACCTGCAAAATCAGCGTCCGAGTATCTGACTAGATCAAAGCCTGAATGCTTGGGATACCAAAGGCCTAGATTCACAGTGCCTTTGAGGTATCTTAAAATTCGACGTACAGTGGTCAGATGAGATTCCTTCGGATTGGCTTGAAACCGAGCACATAAGCATGTGGAGAAGACAATGTCAGGCCTGCTTGACGTGAGATACAGCAAAGATCCAATGATGGCCCTGTAATTCGTAGCATCAACTGGCTTCCCGGAGGGGTCTGAGTCCAGTTTATTGTTTGGGGACATAGGGGTCGTCATGGAAGATTTGCCTTCAATGTTGAATCTATTTAGCATATCCAGAATGTATTTGGACTGGTTGATGAAAATGCCATCAGAGAGTTGTCTTACTTGCAGGCCTAAGAAGAAGTTAAGTTCACCCATCATGCTCATCTCAAACTTTGTTTTCAACAGTTTCTCAAAATGTTGGCATAGGCGTGGATTTGATGAGGCAAAGATGATGTCATCGACATAGATCTGAATCAGAATGATGTCAGATTTTTGTCGCTTGATAAATAGAGTAGTATCAATCTTTCCTTTGGAGAAACCTGAATCAATCAGAAATTCGGTCAAGGCATCGTACGAAGCTCTGGGTGCCTGTTTCAGCCCATAGAGAGCTTTCTTGAGCTTGTATACATGGTCTGGGAATTTTGGATCTACACATCCATCAGGTTGAGCAACATAGACTTCTTCTTCTAAAGTCCCATTTAGAAAAGCTGTTTTCACGTCCATCTGAAAGACGGTGAAGTTTTTGTGCGCTGTGTACGCAAGAAAGAGGCGGATTGCTTCAATTCTGGCTACGGGCGCAAACGTTTCATCATAGTCTATGCCTTCCTGTTGATTATATCCCTTTGCGACCAGCCTTGCTTTGTTCCTTACAACTGTCCCTTCTTCATCTCTTTTATTTTTGAAGATCCACTTCGTGCCAATGATAGTCTTTCTCTGAGGCTTGGGTACCAGTGACCATACATCCAGTCTTTCAAATTGATTGAGTTCATCTTGCATCGCAATCACCCAATCTGGATCAAGTAGTGCATCGGAGACCTTTGATGGTTCTGACTGGCTTAGGAAGCAGGCGAAGTGGCATTCATTCATCGTTGCGGATCTTGTGCGCACACCTTGACTCGGATCACCTATTATCTGATCAACGGGATGTGCTCTCGTCCATTTCCTCTCATGAGCTAGAGGAGTTGGAGTAATGATTGGTTGATCCGAGTCCTGATAGGAGTTTGAGGGCTCTGGAGCAGCTGTGGTGTGCAGTGGAGATGATTCTGGACTTGTAGCAAAACCGTGATCATCCACACCTCTGAGATTGGATTGAGGGGTTGAGGGTGTGGATGGTATATCGTCTGGCCCTGTGAGGAGCGGAATCTCTGCTGTTGGAGTGGATGTTGAAGCTGGTGTGCAAGGAGGAGGTGAAGATTGTGAGTTCTCGTAGAAGTTTCTGAAAAGAGAATTTAGAATCACATCTTCGTGTTCTGTGTTGGGATCAGATTTATCAGAAGCCACTGGTACAACATGTGATGGATCAGCCTGTAGATGTTCGATCGCGAAGTCTGCCATTTCATAGAATGTAACAATTACACTCTCGATGACAGAGCGCTTGTCTCTTAGATAGACTCTGTAAGCTTTGGACTGCAGTGAGGAGCCAATAAACATGCCTTCTCTGGCTTTGGGGTCCAGCTTACTTCTCTCTGTCCTATCATTCAGTATGAAGCACTTGCAGCCAAAAACCTTGAAGAAAGAAATGTCGGGAGTTCTGTTGAAAAGAATTTTATACGGAGTCTTGTCGAAGCGTTTATGGATTGATGTTCTGTTCTGGGTGAAGCACGCAGTATTGATTGCCTCTGTCCACATGAAGTGAGGCAGTCTGGATTGGATTAACATGGTGCGTGCTGCTTCAACAAGGGTTCTGTTCTTTCTCTCAACAACTCCGTTCTGTTGGGGAGTTTTAGCTGCTGCAAATTGCTAAGTGATACCGAGAGATTCATAGAACTCAGTGAGAGTTTGATTTTTGAACTCGGTACCATTGTCAGTTCTTACAATTCGAACATTGTGTTGTAGCAGTTTCTGGATGGTCCTGATAAAGGTCATAATGTTTTCTGCAGCCTCGTCCTTAGAGCGGAGAAATTTTGTCCATGTTTTCTGGATGGTCCATGTTTTCTGCAGCCTCATCAACGATCACCAGAGTGTATTTGCGACCGTTGATGCTTTGGACTCTCATAGGTCCACACAGATCCATGTGAATTAACTGCAGTTGATGTGTAGATGATGGTACTGTTTTTGAGTTGTGGGAGCTTCACGTCATTTTGCCCATTTTGCAGGCACTACAATGATTTTCAGCGGGAGACTTTAACAGAGGAAGCCCCTTGACAAGTTTCTTGGAGGACAGGATTGAAAGATGCTTGAAGTTCAGATGGGAGAGACGCCTGTGCCAAAGGTTGTTCTGTTCTGTTGAAGCTTTGGACAGCAGACAGATGGAAATGGTGGATTGTACGCTTTTCAGATCAATAGTGTACAGATTTGAAGTTCTGTAACATGTTAATAATGTATTCCCCATGCTGTCTAGAACACAGCATTGTTTTGCAAAGAACCTCACTTCCATTCCGGTGTCACAGAATTGCCCTATGCTCAGTAAGTTGTGTTTGAGCCCTTTGACAAATGAAACATCTTTGATAGTAACACTGGCACAGATGACGTCCCCATACCCAAGAATGGGAGATGAGGCATCATTCCCAAATCTGACATTTCCTCCGTAACAGTTGGTGTAGTTGCTCAACAGGTGTTTTGTTCCGGTCATGTGGGTTGAGCATCCTGAGTCTAAATGCCACACATGACCGTCCTGCAAAACAATCAAACAGGTTTAGGTACCCATCTTGGAGTGGGTCCTTCCTTATTAACAAAAAACACCTTTCTAAATCTTGCTTTTAGCTGTGATCCAAGGTCAGCAGCTTTTTCAACAAAAGATCTTTCTCTTGTGGACTCTCCAATAGCCAGATCTGCTTTTGCAGTGGGTCTGGTTTTTGGAGCCCACTTAGCAGTTTCCATTTTGGTGGGTCTGATTTTGTGAACCCACCTTTTCGTTTTAGTTCTAGTGGGTCTGTTCATTGGGACCCACCTTTCAGTTTTAGTTTTGGTGGGTCTGAGTTTGGGGACCCACCTTTCTGTTTCAATTTTGGTGGGTCTTATCTTGGGGACCGACCTTTCAGATTCGATTTTGGTGGGTCTTATCTTGGGGACCCACCTTTCAGTTTCGGTTTTGGGAAGAGAGTAGACATGAGCTTTGTGATTGAATGGTTGTTTCTTAAGTTTGGTTTTAAAAATTTCCTCTTTAGAAAGCCGATTAAGATGTTTCCTTGAATGAACTCGAAGAGCATATTTCATATCAGGTATACAAAATATTCCATTAGAAGTTCTGTTCTCGGTTTCCCTTTTTGGTTTGAGCTTCCTGTGAGGCTTTGCTTTAACAACATTCACATCACATTCATAATTATGAAGGTCTGGAACAGAATAACCATAAGCAATACTGGAATTATGAATTGAACAATGTCTAGAAGATGTCTCATAAATATTCAGCTTGGGTCTCAAGACTGAACTACTAGAAGTTTGTTTCTCAGAGACAGAATTACAATTAACTTTAGAATAAAACATAGAACTAGATCTAGGGCTTGCTTTATTATCAGAAACTTTCTTTTTGCCTTCTGCGATTTCCTCCCTCTTCTTCCTCCACTCACTCTTCTCTTCTCCTTCCTTCTTCACTTCTTTTCCTGTAAGCAAAGGAGAAGAGAGATGAGTGGACGAACCTTTTAAAAACTTTGTTTTCTTAGGTGAGGTGTGTGAACTGTCAGATTTATTATTAGAAGTAGAAGGGGCTGTTTTAGCATGATACTGCTCACTTAATTCATTGAATTTTTGAAGAAGTTCCTGCCAGTTGCTTTCAAAACCTCTCTTTTCTATTTCAAATCTCTCTCTCTCGTTATCAAGAGTTTTCTGGAGGTTTTTTAGTTTTTGAGCCATAGGAAAAATACAATGTTCCTCTCCAATTTTAGAGATACCTACTCTTGGGAGTGGGTCTAGAGGATGTCCTATGTGTGGAATATCTTTTGCATAAGGGTCAAGACATTCACTAAAGCAGGAACTAGATTCTTCTTGTGAAAGTTGTTTTTCATTTACATAGGGATAATCACAAGAAATCGCAGCTTTAGGGTTCTTTCTCTTTTCTTCTTCTGCTTCAGCATTTTCATCATCACTTCGAAAATACATTTTCTCACCAAACCCTAGTCCCATGTAATCTTTGTTATAGATTTGAAGATAGTTAACTTTCTTTAGATTACATGGGTTGTTTATGCCCAGTCCTATTCTAGGATTGTAAAATCGGTCATCCTTTATTCGATTAAGAAAAATTGTTTGTTCAGACTGACCTCTCTTAGCAGCTAGATCCTCTAGTTCTTTTATTTTATTTAAAAGTGTTCTTCTTTTATTATGCAAAAAATCGCATTCAGCCTTTGCAGTGCTTTTTTCTCTTTCACTATCCTCAAATTTCTTAGTTAATTCAGCTGTCTTAACTTCAAAACTTTCAAAATCTGAGGACACCTTTTTGACCTGATCTTTCGCAATTTTAAGTTGAACACTTAGAGAAGACTTTTGGTCAAGATTCTGTTTCAGTACCCTGTGATTATTGTCTAATCTCTCCTTTAGTTCTTTAATTAGATTGTCCTTCTCACGTAAGGACTGATTTTGATTATTTAAAGGGATATGAGAGGTACTTACAGAGCTTGTTGAGTATTCACTTTCGGGGATCGCAGCATCACCCTTTCTTTCATCTTCTTCCTCCACTCGTGCCATCAGGGCATAATCTTCTTCCTCCTCCTCCTCATCAGAAGTATCTTCTGCCCAGTTATCATTCTCAGCGAGCATTGCAGAAGTTTCTTCTTCTTTCAGCACCATCAGCATTTTCTGCTTATTCCACAACATCTTCTGCTTGTAGAAGTTTGCATCCTTCTTCTTTGGGAGGCGGCAGTCTTTGATGACATGTCCAGCCTTTCCACAATTGTAGCATTTGGGGGCATCTTCAGCTGATGGCGCCTTCCTAGAAGATCCTTGATCATGGTTCTTCTGTTTGTAGTTTGAGGAGGAGGTTCTCAGCTTGTTGGAGGAGCTGTTCTTCTTGGAAAATTTCTTGGCAAGCAGTGCCATCTTCTTCTGTAAGTCTGCAAGCTCAGCCTCTAGATCAGATTTGTCATCATCACTTTCATCTTCATCTGATTCAATCACCACCTTTTTCTTCTTCTTCAGTGGTGTGGTTGTCCTTCGGGGCTGAGCTTCCATCACTAGAGCCAGGGTATTTGAGCTGTGATGATCCTCGGCACAAGCAACCTCATTGACAAATTGCTTCAAATGTTCATAAAGAGTGCAGAGGTCAATTGCATCCAAGTCAATGCGAGATATAACATCCTTCACTGTCTTTTCCCATGCAGGATGTAAGGTGGATAGAAATCTTATATTCAGTTCCAAGTTAGACCTGAATACTTTGATTTTTCTTAGTTCATTGACCAGTTGGACGAGTCTGTTGTAAGTCTCGTTCAATGGTTCTCCCTGGCCAGCTTTGAAGGAGTCATAAGCAATAAGGATTGTTGTCTTCTTGGTTTTAAGGCTGATGCTTGTGCCTTGGAGCAGTTTCTCGATCTCATCCCACATTTCCTTTGCCGTTTGCATGCTGTCGATGAGAACATATACTTCGTTAGGGATTGCTTGAAGGAGGTACGCCTTGGCCATGAGATCACCTCGAAGTCTGAGCCTGTCAGCTTTGGTATATTCAGATGCCACTTCAAGATTTAGATGTCGAAATCCTCAATGTCGAAATCCTGCAAACTGTAAAAATCAGATAAGCAAAATCTGAAGGTAGTTTCTTGTAGAGTATGATGTCGAGATCCTCAGGTAAAGTTTTCAGCTCGAAATACTTGGCAGACCCTGTTTAAAACCTAGATGTCGACATATGTTAATCGAAATATCTCAAGTACAGAAATTGCAGAAAACGAAACCTGAAGTATACCCCTTGATCGCTTCGAAACGACGATTCTAAGGGTGTAACTTTTACAACTTTTTAACAAGAAACAAGATTACAGACAAAGAACTCGACAGAACAAAAACAAAGTGAAAACAGAGGTTTTCTTCGGGCGTTCTTCTGATCAGCTCTCGATCGGCTCTGATACCAATTGATAGTCCCTGTTTCTGTAACAACAATGAATAGCAGTATAACAAAGAAGATTAAACGTAAAGATGAACACAGATGAATCGATGTAAAACCCTCTTTAATATACCGTGAACTCGTGCACAGAAGTATTTGCGCTAAGGCTATTATGACTAAGTACGAAAGTTAACCTAAACCTGAATCCTCGGCTCCCTTTTATAGGCGAGGTTCAGGTATGCGAATAAGGCTTTTAGCCTTTTGTATGGGCCTAACACTTGGCCCATATTAAATAGTATTCTAAGAGATACAGTATATCAGTGCATAATGGAAATAGTAGACTAGGCTATTACAGACAAAACTGACAGACTTGATTCACAATAGAATTATCTTCAACAAATGGCATCACATTTGTTCTGGGGAGTTGTCTCCCGATCTTTAGGACTCGCTCTGGCTAAGAGACGTCCAAGGGGACTTCCTCGACGTCCTCCGATGGCTCGACGTGTGGTCTCTCCTCGTCCTCGGTGACGACGATAGTGATGGTGTCCACCCTTTGCTCGGCGTTGATGGCCTTCTTCGTCAACTTGAGGTAACATGCTCTGGCTATCCTCTGGTTCCCCCTAGCGTAGCCAATGCCGCGTTGGTGGGGAACTTCAAGCAGAGGTGCTTCATGGAGATGATGGCCTCCAGGTCCTCTAATGTTGGCTGCCTCAGATCAAGTTGTGGGTGCATTCGAGGTTGACCACCATGAACTCCATGTCAATTTTTGTGTGATGAGAGCCATCGTTGACTTCCACGAGGAGGACTATCGTGCCTTCGGCGACAATAGAATCCCCGGTGAAGCTGGATAGCAGCATTCAGATCGGCTTGAGCAATGCTCTGTTCAGCTTCAGTTGTTTGAATGTACCAGGTACATTATGTTGACGGAACTCCCCATGTCGATGTAAGTCCGATGGATGATGGAGTTGGCGATCTCACATCGGATGACGAGGGCGTCCCTGTGGGATGCAGGGCCTGAAGGTAAGTCATTGTCGGTGAAGGTGATTGCCTCCATCCTTTGCTTCTTCGGCTGGTGGGGGGTATGGGACACTTCGCCAATGTACATGGATTGGGCCCATTTGTTTCTTTGGGTGGCACTGTCTCCCCCGATGTTGCCTCCAGCGATGAGGTGGATGTGATTCTTCTTCGGTTGGGGCTCCACGAAGTCGTCGTCATCGCTGAGCCTCCCGTTTTCACGCTTTTCCATCGAGGTTTCCCCTCCCTTATTGCCGGTGTTCACCCAAGTATTCTTTCATGGGGCACCTTTAACAAATTGGGGGAGTTCACCTTGCCGAATTAAGCGCTCAATGACTTTCTTCAGCGTGATGCAGTCATCTATGTTGTGGGTGGTGTTCTTGTGGTAACAACAATAAGTGCCGCCCTAATGGACGGCGTAGATTTACTTTGCCGACCGGGGATCCCTAGGAATGAGATCCTGCTCCTCCGCGTAGTCGAGGATGGTACTCACTGAGTGTGTGAGGGGAGTCCTCACCATATCCATCCTCGGCCGCCATAGGCGACTCCCCCGGTGTTGCCCCTCGTGTCTCGGGTGTGGGTGCCTTCCATGATCCCGGTCTCCGGCCGGGGGTGGGTTTGAAGCTGAGGCGTTGTTGACTTTCTTCGGCGGTTGTCTGCCGTCCTTCTTGTGGGAGAGGAGCTCATCAGCGTCAGCGTATAAGCTCCCTCGCTGGAGTGCCTTGATGTATGACCTCAGTGGGTCAGTGATGAGGCTCCTCGCGTAGAGGCTGCTGCGGAGAACGCCCTGGAATAGAACGGTGAGGGTAAGGTCATCGGCACCTTTGACCTCGTCGATCTCCTTCGTCCATCGGTCGCTGAAAGACCGGAGTGTTTCATCGTGTTGTTGCTTGACGGACAGGAGTCAGGAGAAGTGTTTTTTCACGCGCTTCCTTCCACTAAAATAGGTGAGGAAGTGCTGGGCGAGTTCCTGCCACGAGTCCACGCTTCCCTCGGACAGAGCATTGAACCACTCGTACGCTGGTCCCTCAAGAGTGGAAAGGAACCAGCGGCAGAGGTATTCGTCCGGTGCATTCTGTGACACCGCACCCGAACGTAGTTGAAATTCAAATTTTATTCCAAAGCTTATGTATTGAATTTCCCTATTATCGAACAATTGTAAAACGGTTAAAGTTTTACGTATCGTATGATTAATCGTATTTCTGTTTGGGCTCGTATAATAGTAACGGATGTCCAAATAATTAATTGAGTCATCTTATAGATATTGGGGCCCAACATTCTTAAATAAAGATATACAACCCTTCGGTACAAAGTAAGAGCGGGCGGGCCAAATGTTATTTTGGGGTCTAACCTGCTAAAAATAGAAATTATCCAAGAATGGTGTCCTAGACCCGCTGGAGGGTGACCCACACGGTTAGTAGCTCAGTTATATGAATGTAAATATCATAAATAAGTGATAGAGTGATTGGAGAAGAATACAAATGCCTATGGTCCCATCTTTGGTATTATTAGGCTAAATAATGGGAGTCGGGTTTTCTGTTATAATTATTCATCATATAAATTATTGGGACCATCCTACACATATTAGAGATCAATGATATGATGTAGAAGGTTGAATTGATCTGAATAAATTGGGATGAGTACAAAAGTACATCTTATGACAAAGGACAAAAACAATAGGACCCATCTTTCCACTTTTGGAAGTATTGGTAGATATTTTGCTCCCAAATTAATTAGGGGACATAAGAGGGCGCCCCACACCTTCCTAGCACCGGAAAAACAAGGATAATAAGCTAGAACTCATAAATGGGGCGGACCTATTGAGTTGAGAGCTCAAACAATACAAAAGAGAAATAAAAGAGGAGGACCACCCCATGTTTGATTGAAATCAAACACCCTACTCTTTCTTTTTGTGAAACACGCGATTTCTATCTTCATTTGAGGGCTCCTTAAGCCTTATCAACACCCCCATTTTCTAACTGGGAGGATAAGAAAAAGGTGAGAGCCGTATAAACCAAAGAAAAGAGAGAGGGAGAAGAGTTGGCCGCAGGGGTGTTTTCCAATTCGTGGAGTTCACTGTTGGAACCATATCTCGAGCTATACTAATCCAATTAAGTAGTGCGAGGTGTCAACAGAAAGCTATCAAGATAAGGAATCCATAGAGGTGCGGTTTGCATCAATCGGAGCAGTTTAAGGCCTCCAAATTCCGAACAAAACGCAACCTCGCAGATTACGTTTTTGGTATTCAAAGAAACGTTTTCACCGGAAAACACCCATTCTAGGGGCTGTTTTTGTATCATTGGATAAGTGTTGAACTAGCACCTTTAGGAGGCTGTCTAACCATCAATTCTAAGCAAGGAATCAGTTCTCAAACTTCCTTGGCCGAAGCTTTGAGCATTGGATTAAAAAGGAAAGGTTTAATGCTAATTTGAGGTGAGGATCGACATCTAGTTGCTTACAACTTGTAGGATAAGCATGTGATTACCTAAATGTCTAAATCATGTGTTTCATGGATTATAATGACTGATTATTTATGAAATATTGATATATTAAATAAGGAATAAAATTGCAAATGATTTGGAATCATATTGATAAAAATGGAGTTAAATGAACTATTGTATGAAATAAGCATTTTTACTCATGTGTGAATTGTGTAGATACATAAATGATTGTTTATGTATTACATTGGATGATTAAGTTGCTGCTACATATCTCTAAATATGTAGGGATTTACAAATGAAATATATGATTGATGGGAATAATCTTAATAGTATTGAAATACTAGTTAATGATTGTATGTACTTGTTAAGGAATTGAATCTAAGGATTTGATTGTAAGTGATGTACTTGATTGTGATTCAAGTAACTAAATTGATGTAATGTGATGCTAAGATCATGATTGGGCAGCCCGTAAGGATGTCCCAAAATAGATTATTGATATTACAATTCTAGGCATAACCAGTGCTTAGGAATTGGGGTCTATACCAATGTAAGGAGATGTACTTGAGCCCGTGCTCATAGAATTGCATTGGGTAGACATGACATGGTGATTGATGACATCCATGGTGATGTAGTCGAGTTGGACTCGAGAAATGCATGGGAGAAATGAGATTGTAGCCTATGATGTGCATGGTGATGTAGTCGAGTTGGACTCGAGAAATGCACGGTGGAGTAATTAACTTGTGTTATATAAGGTGCATGGTGATGTAGTCGAGTTGGACTCGAGAAATGCAAACATATGTGTTAGGGTTGAACCCTATGTATTGTCGTGACTAGGGGTCACGGGGTTTGGGTTATTTTTTTTGTACACAAACATTGGGCCTACGGGCCGACTACTTGACTTTATATACAAAGTAAGTATATTTTGAAAAGGGGTAACTTGGGGTTACCGCCTAGCTTATATTATCACCCTATTTGAGGGTCTTGTGTTTTAAATACTTGTTGTATATCTATTAGATGTCATCCACATCAGCACTTTATAGCCCTATAGAGTGTTGACCCCTTTGGGGGCGTCCCACCACCATTTCAGGTTGAGGCTAGAGCTTGCTGACCGGGCAATCATCTCGGAGGGAAGACTTGGTTCGTGCTTCCTCCAATTCTGTTTTTAAACATTTAAACATGCTCATGGATATTGTTTTTCATTATGGAGCTTGCGTGCTCGTGTTTGCCCCATGTGGCATTTGTTTTTCAACTATGTTTTCCGCTGCATATTCAATTACTTATTATGTATGTTTATGGATGACTTATGTGTGAATGATATTCGAGACGCCTTGTATAATATGAATGAGTTAGACTGTGGTTGACTATTCGTATTGTACGTAGGGTTGTTAACGTGTCCGGATAGGTCCGGGGCGTGACAATTTAATTGGTATCAGAGCCTTAGTCCATAAACTTCATAATGAAGTCTCCAAATTCTCTTTTCAAAATGATTTTTGAAAACCATGAGCATAGGAAATGTCTTGTACTTAAGAACTTTTGGTGTTTGAGTTGCAAGGCCTCTAATTGTTAAGATGTCGCCTTTAACGATTGGTACGACGGTGACTTGGCCCAAGAGATGTCTTAAGTGTCTTTCTGTCAGTCGACATTCGAAACGAGTCTAATGACTCATTCTAAATATTTCTTTCAGTGATGGGGTGCGACGATGGAATTAGGGAAAGGGAGAACTCAGGAGGGTTTGCACCAGGTGGAACCGGGCATGCCAACCGAGAGGAATCCTTAGTACCAAAGGTTCACGAAATTCTAGAAGCTCAAATCGTGAGCGGTGGTCGTGATAAGACCAAGGAAAAGCCACCTTATTGGGGCAGAACTGAACCACCCAAGGTTACGGGTGACGAAGGGGATGATTTGAGTGATGAGGACCTCGATAGTGCACCCATAGAACAAATGGGCACGGTCATAGATTGGCTTCACCATGAACGTATGAGACTTATACAAAAACGCCAAGCTAAGCAAGCTAGGGACGTACCATTACTAAGGAAAAGGAAATGGGGAGACGACTCCCAAGGAAATTCTAGGAGAGCAAAAGGTTCGAGAACAACTAAGTGCAGCAATTGCAAGAAGCACCACCCGGGTAAGTGTTGGGACCCTCCTAGGTGTTATCAATGCCGAGAGATTGGGCACACAAGAGTGAGTTGCCTACAACTTATACAAAACCAAACATCAGGACAAAGTGGTGGTACTACGGGGACAAGGAGCCAAACCGGATCTCCCCAAGCATCTAGGGGGCAAGGGGGAGCAAGCGCGAGCAACGCGCCGTCCGTGAACCACGGAAGGACTCAAGCTAGAGTCTATGCGATGATGGGGGCGGATGCTCAAGCTAACCCGGATTCTATTACAGGTATTACCTCTTGAATACTTGTATTTCTCCCATGATTAATCCATAAAATGAGGTTACAAATCCTAGGGGTCAATGGCAAATAGCCTTAGGACCAAACCGGGCGAATTCGGGTGAAATCGGACTGATTTTTGCCCATGCACGCCATGTGCACTGCCCACGCACGCCGTGCGCAGGGTCAGGCACAGACGTGCGTCCTCCGTGCGTCCTCCGTGCGTGGGTGGCAGTAGCTACTCGGTAAAAAATGGCCCCAGGTACGCCGTGCGCAGCCTGCACGCACGCCGTGCGTAGCTGCACGCACGTCGTGTGTCCGCCGTGCATCCGTCGTGCGTCCGCCGTGCGTAAGGGGCAGTAGCTCCCAGGAAGTATTCTAAGCCACGCACGCCGTGCGTGCCTCCTAGGCACGCCGTGTGTGGCACCCAGACTGCCCAACGTAAATTGTTTCGCACTGATTTGCGACGTTAAGACCTTTCCTTGATCCCAATCAAGTGTATGAACATAGCAAACCTCTATAAATGTATATAGATGGTAGGAAGGTATCTTGCATGACTCATAAATGAAGGAACGTTAAAGATTAATGGGAGAAGTGCACGAACCCTTATCAATACCGGGGCGCAACGTTCATTCATGAGTGAGACGTCCGCCGAGGATTTAGATGTACAATCAATACCAATGACACAAACCATTAGGTGATGATGTTGAGAGAGCTTGTTACTATCCATCTTGTGAGGTGGAAGCCGATGGCCAAACTTTGATGTGTGATTTCGTACCGCTGAGCATGACTGATTTTGATGTGATCCTAGGGATGGATTGGCTTGAAAAGTATCATGCTAGGGTAGATTGCTACATGAAGGTTCTAGAACTCGAAGGAAATGATGGGAATACCCTACGCTTCGAGGGTGGTCGAGGAAAATCAAATAGTGGCATCATACCCGCCGTGAGAGCGAGGAGTATGATGATGAGAAAGGGATACCACGTGTATCAAGCTTATGTGGTGGACAAAACCAAAGAATAAATAGACATCAACAATGTGAGAATTGTGTGCAGGTATCCGGACGTCTTCTCAAAAGACTTACCGGGACTCCCACCGGACAGAGAGATTGAGTTCGTGATCAAGGTTGAACAGGGCACCAAACCAATCTCTATACCGCCATACCGAATGTCACGCGTAGAACTTAATGAGTTGAAAACCCAATTGCAAGAGCTCTTGGATAACGGTTTCATTAGGCCAAGCTACTCCACGTGGGGAGCACCGGTTCTATTTGTGAAAAGAAGGGTGTGACTTTACGTATGTGTATTGACTATCATCAACGGAACAAGGTCACAATCAAGAATAGGTATCCTTTACCTAGGATTGATGACTTGTTTGATCAGCTCCGAGGAGCAACAGTGTTTTCGAAGGTTGACTTGAGGTCGGGGTACCATCCATTGAAGATAAAGGAGGATGACATAGAGAAGAGTGCTTCCCACACAAGGTATGGTCACTTCGAGTTCCTAGTCATATTGTTTGGGCTAAAAAATGCCCCGGCGGCATCCATGGACTTGATGAGTCGTGTATTTCATAAATACTTGGATCGGTTTGTAATTGTGTTCATAGATGACACTTTGATTTACTCAAAGAGTGAAGAATAGCATGAGGAGCAGTTAATACTTGTTCTTGAGACACTACGGGAGAAGCAACTCTATGCTAAATTTTCTAAGTGTGAATTTTGGCTAAGGGAGATTGGCTTCCTCGGACATGTAGTTTCGGGATCGGGAATTGTAGTTGATAACAAGAATATTGAGGCCATTACCGAATGGGAGAGGCCAAAGAACGTGAAGGAAATTCGTAGTTTCCTTGGATTGACAAGTTACCATGGGAAGTTCGTGGGAAAGTTCTCAGTTTTGGCATCACCATTGATGAAGCTCACTCGAAAGGGGGCTAAATTCATATGGGATGACCGATGTGAGAAGGGACTCTTGGAACTGAAGAAGAGGTTGACTGAGGCACCGGTACTCGCCTTACCAGAACAAGGTATGGGGTACGATGTCATTAGCGATGCGAGCATCCAAGGGCTTGGATGTGTATTGATGCAGAATGAGAGGGTGATTGCCTACGCTTCACGACAGTTGAAGAAACACGAGGTAAAGTACCGTACTCGTGACTTAGAATTGGGAGCAGTGGTTTTTGTACTAAGTATATGGAGGTATTATCTCTACGGAGAGACGTGTCACATATGCACCGACCACAAGAGTTTGAAGTATGTGTTTACTCAAAAAGAGTTAAACATGAGACATCGACGGTGGATGGAGTTGATAAAGGACTACCACCTAGTGATCGATTATCATCCGGGGAAAGCAAATGTTGTGGCCGATGCCCTTAGTCGGAAGAGTTCATCGGGGGCATTGCTAACCAACTTGAGGGCATTGAGAGCCCAATTGGAAGTATCAACTAATGGCGCCTTGGTGGCGAGATTGGAGGTGAGACCTACCTTACTTGATGAGATCAAGAAGGGGGCAGGAGCTTGCCGATGAGCTCAAGAAGGTCCGAGAACGCATGCTAGCGGGGCCAGACTTAGACCTGGACAAAACCGGCCCGGCCCGCCCGGCCTGCCCAGCCCGCCCGCACAAATGGGCGGGCTTGGGCATATATATTTACCCACCGGCCCGGCCCGAGCCCGGCCCGCAATAAGATATGGGCGGGCTTGGGTTAGGGTGTAGGCCTGTTCGGGCTAATAAGCCCGGCCCGCTACATTTAGTATATATATATATATATATATATATATATATATAATTTATTTGCATATACACATGTATATTTATATTTACTAATTTTTCTTTATACATATTTATAGTTTATTATGTTTAAATTTAAATTTTTAGTTCTTAACAACTAGCCCAACCAATATAATATCTATTTTTGTACTTAAAGATAATACTTTGTGCTTAAATTTTAAATTTTAGATATAGTTTCTCATTATTATTTTTGTGTAAGTATTTTTTTGTATGTGGTGAAAGACGTATAAACATTATAAGCGTATTAATTATTTTCTAAATGTTGTAATATTATTTTTAAAGTATTTAAAAAATCATATAATTTTGAAAACATTAAAGTATTCCCGGGCCGGGCGGCCCGGTGGACTACCCGGCCCGCTCTTATGGGCGGGTATGGACATAGGGTTAGGCCCATTTTTGTGGGCCGGGTCGGGCCCACCCACACATGATGGGCAGAAAATTTATAAAAAACCCGGCCCGAGCCCGGCCCGAACCCGTTTTTGTACAGGTCTAAGGCCGGTAGAGGATTTTCGTGAAAGAGACGATGGTCTCTTGTTATTCCGTGATCGAGTGTGCGTACCATCGAATGATGAGCTCCGAAATTCCATTCTAGAGGAGATTCATTCCTCAGCGTATGCTATGCACCCGGGAGGCACGAAGATGTACATGGATTTGAAAGAAAGCTACTGGTGGTCTGGTATGAAGAGGGAAATAGCAGAATACATCAGTCGGTGCCTTACTTGTCAGCAAGTTATGGCAGAACATTAGCATCCAGCGGGCTTATTGCAGCCACTTTCCATCCCTGAATGGAAGTGGGAACATGTGACTATGGATTTCGTGGTAGGCTTACCACTGACGATCAGGAACTATGATGCAGTTTGGGTTGTTATTGATAGGCTCACGAAGAGTGCACACTCTTTACCTATCAACACCACTTACCCACTCGAGAGGTTAGCCAAATTGTATACGGACGAGATCGTGAGGTTACATGGTGTTCCGGTGACCATCATATCCGACAAGAGACCCACGATTCACGTCACGTTTTTGGCCAAAATTTCAAGAGTCTATGGGAACGAGGTTGAAGTTCAGTACTGCTTCCACCCACACACAGATGGGCAGTCTGAAAGAGTTATACAGATCTTAGAAGATATGTTGAGGGCTTGTGCATTGGAGTTCCAAGGGAGTTGGGACAATCACTTAGCACTTGTGGAGTTTGCCTATAACAACAGTTATCAGGCAAGTATCGACATGCCTCCATACGGAGCATTGTAAGAGAGGAGGTGTCGTACACCGTTATGCTGGGATGAGGTTGGCATGGCCAAACTCGAGAGTACTGAGTTTGTTGAGATCACCAAGTCAAAGGTGAAGTTGATTCGAGAGAGACTCAAGCTGCTCAAGATAGACAGAAGAGTTATGCTGATAAGCGATGGAGAACCTTAGAGTTTAAGGTTAATGACAAGGTATTCCTGAAAGTTTCTCCTTGGAAAGGAATCATTCGATTCCAAAGCCGAGGGAAGCTTAATCCACGCTACATAGGGCCATTCAGAATTCTGGAGAGATTTGGGGTCGTAGCATATCGTCTACAGTTGACTCCAGAGTTAGAGAAGATAAACAATGTATTCCACATATCTATGCTGAATAAGTATGTACATGATCCTTCTCATGTATTGGAAAGGCCATCAGTGGAAATACGTGAGGATTTGAACTACGTCGTACAACCGGTCAAGATCATCGATAGAAGGGTAAAGAAATTGAGGAGTAAAGAAGTTCCAATGGTTAAAGTCCTTTGGAAAACTGACAGTGTTGAGGAAGAGACATGGGAAACGGAAGATTTGATGAGGGAGCAGTACGCTTTCCTATTTGAGTAGCATTGTGAACTTGTGAATTTCGGGGACGAAATTCCTGTTAAGGGGGGGGGGGGGAGTGAACTTGTGACATCGCACCCGAACGTCCTAGAAATTCAAATTTTATTCCAAAGCTTATGTATTGAATTTCCCTATTATCGAACAATTGTAAAACGATTAAAGTTTTACGTATCGTATGATTAATCGTATTTCTGTTGAAAAATTCTAAAGGTACACACTTTTTGGGGTACACACTTTTTACACATGTCTGTGTAAGGTTTTTTTTATGTATGTACAGACATAACGTATTTTTAAAATACGTTATGTCTGTACAGACATAAAAAAAACCTTACACAGACATGTGTAAAAAGTGTGTACACAAAAAGTGTGTACCCCAAGTCCAACTCATTTCTGTTTGGGCTCGTATAATAGTAACGGACGTCCAAATAATTAATTGGGCCATCTTATTGATATTGGGGCCCAACATTCTTAAATAAAGATATACAACCCCTCAGTACAAAGTAAGAGCGGTTGGGCAACTCAAATGTTATTTTGGGGCCTAACCTGCTAAAAATAGCAATTATCCAAGAATGGTGTCCTAGACCCACTGGAGGGTGACCCACACGGTTAGTAGCCCAACTATATGAATGTTAATATTAGGCTCATCTTTGGAATTATTAGGCTAAATAATGGGAGTAGTGACTTCTGTTATAATTATTCATCATATAAATTATTGGGACCATCCTACATATATTAGAGATCAATAATATGATGTAGAAGATTGACTTGATCTAAATAAATTGGGATGAGTACAAAAGTACATCTTATGACAAAGGACAAAAACAATAGGACTCATATTTCCACTTTTGGAAGTATTGGTAGATATTTTGCTCCCAAATTAATTAGAGGGCGCCCCACACCTTCCTAGCACCGTAAAAACAAGGATAATAAGTTAGAACTCATAAATGGGGCGGACCTATTGAGTTGAGAGCTCAAACAATACAAAAGAGAAATAAAAGAGGATGACCATCGATCCCATGTTTGATTGGAATCAAACACCCTACCCTTTCTTTTTGTGAACCACCCGATTTCTATCTTCATTTGAGGGCTCTGTAAGCCTTATCGCAACCCCCATTTTCGAACTGGGAGGATAAGGAAAAGGTGAGAGCCGCAGAAACAAAAACAAAAAAAAGAGAGGGAGAAGAGTTAGCCGCACATGTGTTTTCCAATTCGTGGAGTTCACTGTTGGAGTCATATCTGGAGCTATACTAATCCATTTCAGTCGTATGAGGTTCCAAAAGAAAGATCTCAAGATAAGTAATCCATAGAGGTGCGGTTTGCATTAATCGGAGCAGTTTAAGGCCTCCAAATCGTCCGAACAAAACGCAACCTCGCAGATTACGTTTTTGGTATTCAAAGAAACGTTTTCGCCGGAAAACACCCATTATAGGGGCTGTTTTTGTAACATTGGATAAGTGTTGAACTAGCACCTTGACGAGGCTGTATAACCATCAATTCTAAGCAAGGAATCATTTCTCAAACTTCCTTGGCCGAAGCTTTTAGCATTGGATTAAAAAGGAAAGGTTTAAAGCTCATTTGAGGTGAGGATCGACATCTAATTGCTTACAACTTGTAGGTTAAGCATGAGATTAACTAAATGCCTAAATCATGTGTTTCATGGATTATAATGACTGATTACTGATGAAATATTGATATATTAGATAAGGAATGAAATTGCAAATGATTTGGAATCATATTGATAAAAATGGAGTTAAATGAACTATTGTGTGAAATAGGCATTTTTACTCATGTGTGAATTGTGTAGATACATAAATGATTGTTTATGTATTACATTGGATGATTAAGTTGCTTCTACATATCTCTAAATATGTAGGGACTTACAAATGAAATATATGATTGATCGGAATTATCTTAATAGTAATGAAATACTAGTTAATGATTGTTTGTAATTGTTAAGGAATTGAATCTAAGGATTTGATTGTAAGTGATGTACTTGATTGTGTTTCAAGTGACTAAATTGATGTAATGTGATGCTAAGATCATGATTGGGCAGCCCGTAAGGATGTCCCAAAATAGATTATTGATATTACAATTCTAGGCATAACGAGTGCTTAGGAATTGGGGTCTATGCCAATGTAAGGAGATGTACTTGAGCCCGTGCTCATAGAATTGCATTGGGTAGACATGACATGGTGATTGATGACATCCATGGTGATGTAGTCGAGTTGGACTCGAGAAATGCATGGGAGAAATGAGATTGTAGCCTATGATGTGCATGGTGATGTAGTCGAGTTGGACTCGAGAAATGCACGGTGGAGTAATTAACTTGTGTTATATAAGGTGCATGGTGATGTAGTCGAGTTGGACTCGAGAAATGCAAACATATGTGTTTGGGTTGAACCCTATGTATTGTCGTGACTAGGGGTCACGGGGTTTGGGTTATTTTTTTGTACACAAACATTGGGCCTACGGGCCGACTACTTGACTTTATATACAAAGTAAGTATATTTTGAAAAGGGGTAACTTGGGGTTACCGCCTAGCTTATATTATCACCCTATTTAAGGGTCTTGTGTTTTAAATACTTGTTGTATATCTATTAGATGTCATCCACATCAGCACTTTATAGCCCTATAGAGTGTTGACCCCTTTGGGGGCGTCCCACCACCATTTCAGGTTGAGGCTATAGCTTGCTACCTGTGCTTGTTGATCGGGCAATCATGTCGTAGGGAAGACTTGGTTCGTGCTTCCTCCAAATCTGTTTTTAAACATTTAAACATGCTCATGGATATTGTTTTTCATTATGGAACCTGCGTGCTTGTGTTTGCCCCGTGTGGCATTTGTGTTTTCAACTATGTTTTCCGCTGCGTATTCAATTACTTATTATGTATGTTTATGGATGACTTATGTGTGAATGATATTCGAGACGCCTTGTATAATATGGATGAGTTAGACTGCGGTTGACTATTCGTATTGTACGGCGGGTTGTTGACGTGTCCGGATAGGTCCGGGGCGTGACACATTCACCATTAGCATGTTATTCTGATAGCAGCTGAAATGCTCTTGAGGGTCGGTGCGGCCGTCATAGGGCTTGATGGTGTTCCCTCGGTACTTCTCGGGTATTGGGACCGAGAGCAGCTTTGCGGTGAAGGGAGTTTTGGTTCTGATTTGGATGATGGGGTTACCGCGCCCTTCAGCTAGTTCCTTCTCCAAGGCGCTGACCTTGTGTAAGAGGGCGTTGAGGTCGGGATCCCTGGTCGTGTTGGCCGTAGGAGTAGCGGCCAGCTGCTTGACCTCCATCTGGGCGAGCCTTCTTTCGAGTTGGGCGATGACCTCGTCCCTGGGGTCCTTGGCGGCTGTGGTGGCGCCCTGTTGATTCTGGGTGCGGGCGGTATGGGCAACGTTGATCTGGTGGCGCACATCTTCCTCGTGTAACTTGCCCTTCCACTTGTCAAGTCGGGGACGATCCGTTGTTCGGGATACGGACCCCAAGCTTTCTTTGGGTGAACCGGTTTCACGATCGCCAAGCCGTCCCACCATCCTCTCCAATGCTGGACGACGACGTGTGTTGCCTAGCCTGTTGAAGGCAGAAGCTTTTCCACGCACTGGGGTCGGTCCACCACGGGGAGGGGAGGCGGGAGTGGGGGTGGGATGAAGACGTGTCCTGCGGTTCAACCCCTTTGACGTTGCCTACTTTCATGATCAACGGTTGGGGTGGGGGAGGCGGTGGAGTAGTGTTCTCCCCCGTCCTTGGCATGAGCGCGCTGAGGACGGTTGGGTTCTGAGCCAAGCTGGCTATGATGGCCGATAGTGCGGCCTGGAGCTGAGAGTCAACATTGGGAGTAGTCTGTTGTCCCGGTGCATGGTCACCTTTCTCCATGCGCTTCTTCTCAAGGCCGATGCGGGCGTCTTGAACATTGGCATTGAGGTGATTGCGACGGTCAGCTGTGGGGTCAATGGTCTCCTGGAAGACCTCTTCCTCCCTGTCCTTGTCGGCCGTAGCGTCGCCGGACTATTCTCTGTCTTCCTGGGTCTCGGGGATCGCTATGCCGATAAGGTTACAGTTTGATCTTTTTCTTCCCATGTTAGTTAGCTGCATCTGGTAGCGATGAAGGAGACTAACTTGATTGTTCTAGCTCTCAATGAAAGCACCAAATGATAGAGTATTAACCATTAGAGAGAAGTGCAATAAATGTATTATCAACCCCTTACAACTACCCGCAAAGGGAGTATTTATAGGGAAAGGTATGGGCTGGGCTCCCAAGTCTTGGGCTTGGGAGGCCCATTACAATATAAGGCCTCTAATGGGCTGGATACAACAATTTTGACTAAGTATAGAACCTGTCTCTGCGAAGTCCCCTTGGTCGACAGGCCGACTGGCCGTCTGGGGGCCTGACCGACAGAGTGTCCGGCCGACGGAGGAACCATGTCTCGCCCCTGGACTTCTGGATCATATTCTGGAATGATGGGAGTTTGGCCGATGGGGACCATCTAGCCGACGGAGGACCCGCTAGGTGACAGATGTGCTTCCTCTTAGTCTTCTGAGTATGTGGGTCATAAGGTCCGGACCCATATACTCCATCAATGGGACGTACACGTGGTGAAAATCATGTTCATGTTGTCTTGTGAGAGTCACAAATATATTAGCGCGACATCGTACTCATAATAATTGACGAAGAAGCAGTATAAACTCCAGTAAAACGATTAGGTGAATCTCGATATCTCAGTCATTGCTATTATCATATTTATTCTCACTTTGAATCTTTAACAAAAAAATGTCTACGATTATATCCTTTTTTACTTTGAACTAAATATCCCAAGATTTATAGATATAAATGTTTCCACATATGCTTCCATGTGGACCGATATGATATTTTACTGGTATGTATTATTGCAATAGAAACTTGTATGCTTGCAAGTTTAGCCAGGTTAGACTCGTCGCCAACAGTAACAGTTACACTACTCGGGATGAGTGACACAGTCACACTAAGATCAGTGACATATGTTCTCAAGTGTATATACATACGTATAAATATTTATAGGTTGTAAAAAATATAGTGAAAAATTAGGCTTTGGCCCCCCCCAACATGAATTCTTTAAGCTTTGGTCTCCTAACCTGTCATTTTTTTGCTCCGCCACTGGCCCACCCTAGTGATTGGTGTTCCCATCACAACCACTCCCAACCACGGTTGCAACAACCCTCGTTGGGAACCACTGCCCCCACAAATGGTGCCCTACATTTCCCCAACAACCCCGCCTACCGCCGTTGCCCCAACAGATCCCGCCATTGGCTCATCGGTGCATGTAACCCTAGCCATTACAGGACAATAACTATGAAACTCTGGCTACCTCCCGTACATTGGTCTAGACGCGACCTGAAACCCTACTTGTGCACCACTATCGTCAGCGCCAGGACAAATTGCCGCTCCACCCAAGCCCCCATGCAACCCGTACATCGCTAAACACAACGATGGGCTTCTTCTCCTCACTTACTATCACAATTGTCATAGTTCTCCACCTCGCTTACCGCCACAACTATATACTCCCTCCGTCCCTTAAAACTTTGCCATCTTTCCTTTTTGGGACGTCCCAAAAAACTTTGCCACTTTCCCTTTTAATCAATTATTTTGTGGTTTCTGTTATTTCTCTCTCCTCTGCACAAACCTCAACCACACAGTTTTTACTTTATTATTCTCCGTGCCGGTCAACTTTGGCAAAGTTTTAAGGGACGGAGGTAGTATGTAGTTATCGCCAGATCTACCGAGAGATGTCGCCTATACTCTTGGCAGCGCATCTCCATCACCTCTTATCAAAATTGCTTGATGAAGAAGGAGAACAACGGGGATAACCAGCAGCAACAAAGGTGTGACGAAGCCCATGAAGACGCTGAATGAAGAGAAGAAGATGGAGGTGCGCGACGGGGGAAGTGGTGACAATTGTGAAGGAGACTAAGAGATGTGATGAAGAGATAATGTAGGAATTAGGGTTTAATATAATGTTACATGAGTATTATACAACAAGAATGTTTTTATCCATTTCTTAATAACTAGTCTCTTTTTTGTTAAGATTTAAAATCAACCATGTTTTTATCTTTTATAGTCTAACCATATAAGGTGTGCCATTTTTCTTTCTTTTTTAGTTTGATAGTATGATAAATATAAAACCCATTTGATGACCTTGTTTTTCGACTTATCAGTTTTATCAGCCAATTTTTTTACTAAATACGTAAGTTTTGATGTCACGTGCTGATTGTGTAATAATCAAAATGAGTAAGGTTGTATTTATGTTGTTTGTCCCAGAATGCCCTTCTAAAGTTTTCCGTTGTTGATTTGTGCCACAAGTGTTTCTATCAGACTGCTTTTCTGTGCATTATTCAGTTTAGGTCACTGCCTTCTTTCAACTTGATTGCCTTCATTTATTTGTCTTGCGGATACATCAAGAGTAGCAAATGCAGTGCCATTTGAGGAAGGTGTAGCAGCCTGATTTTGTAGAGAGAGCCAAAGAAAGATTCATGAGGTAGTAAATGTTAGAATTGAGATTGTTGTAGGCATTTAAGTGAGTGAAACTTTGAATTTCCATACGTGTATGAAGGAGAGATTTTGTTGTTGTACGCATTTGTGTGGCCACACACACATTACGTGTATGTAGGAGAGATTTTGAATTTCATTACGTGTATGTAGGCATTTAAAATTGTGAGTGAAACTTTGAATTTCCATACGTGTATGTAGGAGATATTTTGTTGTTGTACGCATTTGGGTGGCCACACACATATTACGCGTATGTAGGAGAGATTTTGTCATTGTACTTTGGTCATTTTTACCTGATGGATAGTGTACCCGGGGGGTAGCTTATCCGAGGGTTTACTGTGGGGAGTAGCTTAGAGAGAAGTCAGAGCAAGTAAGAGAGAGAAAGTATATTGAGTTGAGGCGTTAAAGCGTTTCTGACCCTTTTACAAATGGGGAAAAGGGGTGTTATTTATAGTAGCAATAAATGCCGGACAGGGACACGTGTCAAGCGCTCATTGGCCGAGAGGTCATCTCAACTGGTTGGCGCTGGCAGCCGCATGTGGCCGCAATTAATGCGGCTGTTGGATGGGACGTTTGTACAGGATACGGTGATCTGTACGCATGTGGCGCGGATATTATGTCGGGAGAGGTGCCCTCGGCTGCAGAGGACTAGCCGAGGGCTCTGAGTACCGGGGACCCCCTGGGTGCCGAGGGCTCCAGGTGCCGAGGGCCACTGTTTTCTGCCGTTTTTCTCCCAGTTTCTTAGTTTGCTTGAAAACCCATTCTGTGAGAGATTTGAGCCTTCGGCCAGGGGGCCGAAGGCTCCCCAGTGTGCGCTGTGGGCTGCTAAGTGCTTGGGGCGCCGTAATTCGGGGCCTGCTGTGCTTCCTGGGCCGGTTGGGCCTTTATTGGTGTAGTAGGAGTCTGTGGGCCGGGGGTTCCCGGGCCATATACTCCATCAGGAGTCCCTCACTCCTTTTGCCGAAAGGTACTTGAGGGAAAAGGAGTAATTTGTGCTTGCTCTTTGATGTTGTCCCGTTGTAATCTCTGAAGTTGGTGAGGAGTCGTTGCTTTCACGTCCCTGCCGAAGGCAGTCCCTCAGTTACCCACATGTCGGGACTTGAGGGATTGCTTTGCCGTTTGTTGGAATTTTTCTCCATTTTGTAATTTTATTATTTTCCCGAGGGGGTCCTCCGGTCCCCCACTCCTTGAGGCACTTGTAAAGTGGTGAAAAGGAGTGGAGTTTAGTCCGTTGTAGCATGGGGCCGAAGGCTGACACTTTTCGTTTCATTTTGGGGGAATGCCTCGTTAAAAACCTCATTAGGAAAAACCCTGGGGGAAAAAATCCTAATGAGGGAAAAAGAGTGCACCGAATTCCCCCAATGATGAATCGAAAATGTGAAACCTTGGTAAAAAATGGAGAATAATGGTAATGCCGAAGGCTCTCCTTGTTCTGAGGGCTCATGTGTTGATTAGCCGAAGGCTTGCTGTTGATGTCCTGGGAGGTGCCGAAGGGGAGCCCCTCAATCTGGGGATCGAGGGCATGATGGATGAGGGCAATAGTTGATCATTGCACGTGCTTGCTGATTAGTTGGTGATGAGGATATCCGAGGGCTCTCATTACCTGTGTGCCGTAGGCTATCCGTCAATGAGGTATACTCCCCGGGGGCTACCCGGCCCTTACAGTGCTGAGGGGGAATCCCCGAGGGGTGGCCTGATATGAAGCCTTGGGCTTCGGAAGGAGTGATCCCGAAGGTGACTGTTATGTACTGTGTGGGCACAACCCGGGGGCGTCTCTGGGTAATTGTACCCGGAGGTTCTTCTTGATGAAGTGGAGTGAAGTAAGAAAATATGGGGGCTCCCAGAATATAGCCGTTGGAAATATAGCTGTTGGAATATGTAACGTCAGGATATAGCCGTTGGGGGGGGTACACGTGGCGCGTGATGGTTGGCTGTCCGTGGGCGGCGTCACCGGTTGGGCGAAACGACGACAAGTAATGATGACTTGTAGCCGGGGCCCCAGTTTTCAGGCCCAAGCCCGGATTCCGGGGCCTATAAATACCCCGGAGCCAGAGTCATTTCTTCTTGCGCGATCATTTGTCTTAGCGAAGTTCTGCCGAAAATTTTCTAGAGAGAGAAAATCACCCTCGATCACATCAACTTCTAGAGGTCAGTTCTTCCTTCGTTCCTCACCGTTTTTCGTAAGCTTTTGCTCCCTGGCCTTAGATTAGGTGTTAGAGTTTTGTAGAGAACTCTCGGTTTAGGAGTCTTAGCTTAAGTACACCAAGGATGTCGTCCCAAAGTGACTCGCAGAATACCTCAAGGGAGCCCTCGGTTGAGGACGAGGTTGCTTCTGATGTAGAGTCCACTAGCAGTGCGCCCTCGGTTGCCGATGACGAAGTCATAGCCTTGGAGTTGCAGAAGGCCCTTGTTGCTGAAGTGGAAGCCGAGGGCTTCGAACAGGAGTGCGAAGATGAAGAATTAGCCCTTGCGTTCCAGGTGGCGGAGGACGAAGCCCAAAAGGAAGCGATGACGGTTACCGTTGCTGTGCCACCCCCTCGGAATGATTGTGGTGAGCCTAGTACCTCCAGGCCGTTGGACCCGACGCCTATGAGGATGTCCCCCGGTAAGAAGAGGAAGATGAAGTCGAGGAGGGCTGCCCCCAAGAAGAAAGGTGTTGCCGCTGGTGCTGGGGGGGCCGGTTGAAATGCCCGAGGGATATACCTGGCTAAATACTGAGGCCCTCGATATCAAGTCAAAGGCGGACAAGGCGGACTTGTACATCACGTAGCTGCACGTTGGGCCTTCGGCCGAAGTGGTGGAGCCAGGCGTCGATGATTTACTGTCCCGGCCACCCGAGGGATGTATTGCCGTCCACGTCCTGTCGGTGTCAATGGGCCTCCGGTTCCCCCTGCACCCATTTCTCCGGGAGTACCTCAGGTTTGTTGGACTTGTCCCTTGCCAACTTACCCCCAACAGCCATTCATATATTGCTGGCTTTCTGCACCTGTGCCGGACGAGGGATGTTACCCCAAGCTTGGACCTCTTCTTCCAAAGCTTCAACTTGTGCCGAGGGGGGCACGCGAATGCCGAGGGCTTCGCCAATTTGCAGCAGATAGCGAAGTTCAAGTTGTTCACCGAGGCGCCCTCGTCCAACAAGGGCTGGAAAGACAGATGGTGCTATGTCCGGTTGGCCGAGAACTTGTTGGTCCCGGTTATACTGGATACAGTCTAGAGGGGGGGTGAATAGACTGTATCGGTTTTTAGCTTTTTAAACTAAGGACCAGATTTACAGAATAGCCTGTTCTGTTGGAAGAACAGACTGGCAGCGGATGGGGTTCTGGTAGGGAGTTCTGTTAGCCTCAGAGAAGCAATAGGCAGTAGGCCTTCTGTTAACTCGTAGAACAAGTTCTGCTGAACACAGATACCAAGTCCAAGGAGTTATACAGTTCTAACTAAGTGCAAGTAATAAAAACAGTAAGTAAACGACACCAGGGATTTTTATAGTGGTTCAAGGAACAACTCGTTCCTCTAATCCACTGTTCCACTAAGCTGTAAAAACTGCCGTTTACAAAGCCTTAGTCCTAGTACTTAAGAAGCACTCCACGTCTTCTTCAAGCCTAGATGTGTCCTGGGATGCACTGCCTGGCTTCCTTTAACACTGGTCCTTTCACTGAGTTTCCTTGAAGTATCACCACTTCACTACTCCAGTTATTTGGACGTCCTTCTTGTAGCAAGAAGAGTTTCTGTTGAAACAGGGGTTCCTCCAACTAGCTTCGCTACAAAAGATTTGTATGTGATGAGCTTGAAGAGTTGAAGAACACTTGGAACTTTGCTTGAGTTGGAAAGAGTATTTTTCCAACTTCTGCCTTCTCTTGTAGAGGATAATGAGTTTGAATCTCAAGGAGGCTTTTTTCTTTTCAGAGTTTGAATATCTTGCTTGTGGTTAGCAAAAGTTGCAATGTTATCTTGGCAAAGTTATATCAAACTTGTAGCAAAGTTATCCGGTTGTTCTTCGTAGTGTATCTTTTATACTGAGGTTGTCTTCCCGTTGGAGGAGTAGGAGGACAACTGCATTTAACGCGCGAGCAGTTGAAGGAATCTTTAAGTTGACTTCCCGGCTTTGTGGATTTCTTCCAAGTGTCAGACCTTCTGGTGTCATTGGCAGAGAACTGATTCAGAGAAGATCTTGAGCACTTCTGTTGTTGGTAGCTTACAGAGAACCAGGAGGGTTTCTGCCAAGCTAAAGGGTAACAGAGACCCTGATGTTTTCTATTCCTAGACAGAGAACCAAGATCTTCTGTCTGGAGGACTTCTGGTAGAGAGGCCTTCTGGTAGTCGAATATGCTAAGAACTTTACAAGGGAAAATTCTAATACATAATTTCTAAAGGGGTACTCTACAGTCCTATTTAATATAGCATCATCAAAATCTAAATACAATTATTCCTTACAATTTCCCCCTTTTTGATGATGCCAAAACCCTTTAACTATTTCCAGAGAAGTGCCTTCACCATAAAAATTTAAAGTTTAAAACTTTTCATTAAAATCTTGGTGGGCAACTTGGCATAGGAAAATAGTAAGAGTACGATACATTCAGATAGCAGTTCAAGAAGAAACAAGTACAGAATGAAATAGTAAGCAACAAAGAGTAAAGAAGCAAAGAGACTTTAGAAGGAGCAGAGATAAGCTTTTATTAGATCAAGAGTATTAAGAGAAGTTTAAAAGGAATTACAGATTTTCCCTTTCAGCTTCAGCTCTGGTTCTGCGATCTTGTTCCTTCAGATTCTTCAGTTCAGCATTCACTTCTTCTCTTATGCCAGCCAGATTTCCTGGTGCTTGACATGAGGCCCAAATGGGAGAGAGCTTGCAATTCAGATAGTGAAGTACTCCTTCATGTACATCCTTGCCTGGGAGTACTCTCTTGTGGAACCAATATTCAGCCTCTTCCAAGGAACCACCATGTCTGACCCTTATATGACCATCTCTGTCAAGATAGAGATTCTGTCTTTGAGTTGGGGTCATCTTCTGTTGAATTTCTTCGAACTGTGCTCTATCAATCTTTTGGGAGCCTCCAAGTCTCCACTCAATTAGGCTCAAGGGTTTCTTCTTCTTGGTAGAACCTCTGCGAGGAGAAGAAGGTCTTGAAGTACCAGCTTCTCTCTTCTTCTGTTGGGAGGCCTGGAAGTAAGGGGTTGGATCAATATCAGATGAAGGCCCAGCAGTTGGCCTAGGGGGCAATTTCTTCTGTTGGGGGTCCTTTTCCTTTTCCCCCTTTTTGGCATCATCCAGGTCAGAGATCATCATGGCAATTTTCTGGAACTCTGTTGCCTGGGAGATGGCTATCTGCTCAAGAGTTTCTGGCAAGGTCTGCGTGACAGAGGTCAGACCTTCTATTAAGTTCTGTTGACGATCAAGAGCAGACTTGATGTCCTGAGAGCCAGCTTCAAGTAGTATCAACTTCTGATACCTTTCTTGATCCTTCTTGATCAGGGTGGCCACTTGATCTTTGTGATCATTATTCAAGAGTTGTAGCTGCATAAACTTCTCAGCAGATTGGTCTTCATACCATTGTACAATGTCAAGGGATTCTGTTATATCCTTGAGTTGTTTATTCTGCTTATTGAGAATCTGAGACTGGGAGTAGAGAACAGAGTGGACACCATCCACTTCTCTGGCAACAGCATTAAGCTTTGCAGATGATGATTCCATGAAGGTGACCAGTGTCTGAGTCAGAGCTTCGACCTTCTCTGAGATGTGCTGAAGTCCAGCCTCAAGATGATTGTGAACAAAGGTGAGATGTTCATGGTGCTTGGTGTTGATCTCAGCCAATTGATCCATTCCATCAAGCATTTTACCACCAAAGTCTTCAGCTGCAGTGACAAACTGATTGAAGGAGATTTGGGGCTTATCTTCTTTGGATTCAGTGTTCCCAGGCATACCTAGACCTCTAGATTTAGGCATAGGAGGCCTTCTGGGTTGTTCTTCATTCTGAGGAGGGGTCTTCCTCCTTTTGGAAGTTTCATCAGCAGCAATGGAGGATGTAAGAAATCCATCATTGTCACTGGAAGAGGAGGGCACCCTGAAGATAGGTTTCCTGATGGGGGTAGAAGCCACAGAGTGTTGAGGGGAGATAGGTGTGGCTGCATCTTGTGGTGCAGGCTTTGGAGAAGCAGTTCTGGATTTCTTGATGGAGGGGTTTTCTTGTTGATGTGAGGGAGCATTCTGTTGTTGTGGAGGAGAGGGTGGAGGTGATGGTGATCTGGATCTGATTGAGGGTTGGGATTTGCAGGGAGATGGATTTTTTGTTTTGGGTGAGGAGGTTTTCTGTTGGGGTGAAGTTGTAGAGGAGATGATCTGTTGGTGTTGGTATGGGATAATTTGTCCTGGAGGGGATGGTGATTTGTTCTTTGGAGGAGAGAACGGTTTGCAGGGTGAAGGAGATGAAGATTTGGGGGTGGAGGATTTCTGGTGTGAAGGGGTTTTCTGTGCAGAGATGGTTTTCTGTGGGGGTGAGGGGGATTTCTGTTGGGGTTGGGGAGAGGTGTTTTTAGGAGAGGGAGGGGGAGAAGGAATGATTGGGGGAATTACCTCTAGTATTGTTTCTGTGAACAGAGAGTCTCTCCATTCTTTGACAAGTCTTTCCATGACCAGAGGTAGATCATTGGCAGTAGAGGGTTCACCTTCTCCATGTGCACTGTGGCGAAATTTGATCATTGACTCCTTCCTCTTTTTCTCAACTAGCCAAGCATCAAAGTCATGCATCTCATGCTCTTGAAGAGCCTTCACATGGTCTTCTGGTGAGTTTCTGACCAGAGGTGGTTTCCCTTGAAGTTTCTCCTTCTTCTTCTGTAGGACAGAAAGAAGAAAATCCTTGTTTAGGCAGGACTCCACATCTTCTGTGTCAGCCCATCTGAGTACTTCTTCTTCCTCAGAGATGAAGTGGGACAAGTTCTTGAGGAGCTCAGTGAGAGGTCCCACTCTCCACTTTCTCCATGCCAGAACCCTGATGAATTTTCTATCAGGGCTTGAAGTGCTGCTTACTTCTTGGTGTTCTGGTGAAGGAACCACCATAGGTTGATCATTTGCAGAGGCAGGAGGAGAAGAATGTGGTTCCCCCTGAGTAGTGGCATTCTGCACCACTTCTTCTTCTTCTGAGTCACTTGACTCAAAGATGATCCTCTTGCCGTGCCAAGCATTTCTGTTGGCTGGGGCAGAGGTGACAGAGTCCTCCAGCTTCTCCTGTGCTGCAGGTGTCAAAATTTTGGTCTTCTTTGCAATGGGGGAGGCAGAAGGGGTGCTTTCTGAAGAGATAGGTGAAGGAGCCTTTCTCTTAAGGACAGATTTCTTTGCCACCATCTTGTGGACTTTGACAGGTGTGGTCTTTTTCTTGGGAACCTTCTTGACCACCTTCTTCACCAAAGGTATTTCTTCTTCAGAGTCAGAAGGGGTAGGAGGTTTCTGTTGCTTCTTTGAAGCTTTCTTTGGTTGAACAACCTTCTGTTGTTGCCTTTCTCTGTTGAACTCAAGGGTTCTGAGTCTTTTCTGCTCTGCCTTGAGAGCAACTTTCCTGTCACTTGAAGTGTTGAGGAAGAGCAGCTTGGTGTAGTCTGCCTCAATAGAGTTTCTCAGTCCTATCCCTGCCTTGAGCAAGGTTTCAGAGATTAGGAGACCATAACCCATGGGGGTCCTGAACAGACCGGTCTCCTTGTCTTTCTTCTTGATGAATTCAACAAGGGATTTGACAATTACCTGTCCCCAGTTGATGTTCATCCCATGATGAACTGCAAAGACAGCCTTTGCATTCAGTGCATTCATGTCATCTGTGGAGGTGCTCTTGCTCCAGACACACCTATGCAGGATGTTGACCAATTTCTCATAGTCGCTCAGAAGGAGGTTTTTCTTCATGTAAGGCTTTGGAACTCTACCCACTTCAGGTCGGCAGTAGAGTTGGACAAAGTTGTCCACAGTGACGTTGACACTGTCCAGAGTTAGGAAACCTTCAGTTTCCTCTTCTTGAGGGTCCTCTACTACGCCAAAGAGGGCGTTGAGGTCTGCAGGGGTGAGGGTAATGTCTTCACCATTGACATTAGACCGGATGGTCTCCCCTTCGTATGTAGCGTTGAGATAGAACTCTGCTACGTCCCTTGTACTGTAGGATTCAAAGTGATAACCTACCACTTTGTTCAGTTGGGAGTCCTCCATTCCCTTGATGATCTTCATCATCGTTTCGTGGTTTGAAGCGAGTTCAGGGAGTGCGGAGAGGTCGCAGTTCATCCCTGTGTAGATGTTTGAAACAAGAGTGTTGATTTCCTCCTTGGTGAGGTCGTTGATGTTGATGAAGGCCATTTGATCAGAGAGTAGACAGAGAGCTTGAGGGCTATGGAGGTTTGAAAGTTTGAAAGTAATGAGAGCAGTAGCGGTTTAGGTTTGCGAAAGGGGAATTTATGTGTTTGGGTTAGTGGACGTTTGGAATTAATTTATGGTTCCAAGAAACCAATAAATGTAAAAAGGGGCGGAGTAAATAAACGGGGGCGCAGTAAATATTATACGGCTTGATACCGTTTTAAGGGTAAAAGGGTAAAAGACCTTTAATAATTTACTAGGACACCCGGTTTCAGAAAATTTTCTAAGTCCACAACCTTCTGAGGGTTTTTCTGTAGAAGAGGGGTTTTCTGTTGCTGAGGTGTTCTGCCAGGGTAGGGATCAGAAGGGGTTGACAGAAGGGGTTCTGCTACAGGTGTTCTGTCAACAGCAAAAGAGCAACAGAGGGCCTTTCTTTTCAACTTTCCCTTGGAATTTCATCCATCATTCCCAATTCCTCTCTCAGTTTGTTGAACCTAGCCTCAGGAAGAGGCTTTGTCAGGATATCTGCAAGCTGGTCTTCTGTTGGCACATGTTCCATGCAGATGTGCTTCTTCTCAACATGATCTCTGATGAAGTGATGTCTGATCTCAATATGCTTTGTCCTGGAATGAAGAACTGGATTCTGAGTGATAGCAATAGCACTGGTGTTGTCACACAACAACTTGATCTCCTTTGCTTGAATTCCATAGTCCTTCAGTTGTTGCTTCATCCAGAGTAGCTGAGCACAGCAACTCCCAGCTGCAATGTACTCTGCCTCAGCTGTACTTGTTGAGATGGAGTTCTGCTTCTTGCTAAACCAGGAAACAAGCCTTCCTCCTAGCAATTGGCAGTGACCAGAGGTGCTTTTTCTGTCTAGTCTGCAACCTGCAAAATCTGAGTCAGAATAACCAATTAGTTCAAAGTTACCTCCCTTTGGATACCATAGGCCTGCATTTGGATTTCCTTTGATGTATCTGATGATTCTCTTTGCAGCACTTAGATGGCTTTCCTTGGGCTTTGATTGGTATCTGGCACATATTCCAACAGAGAATGAGATGTCTGGTCTGCTTGCAGATAGATACAACAGAGATCCTATGATTCCTCTATATGTTGTTGCATCTACATCCTTTCCTTCATCATCTGGACCAATTCCTTGTGAAGTGTTCATGGGAATCTTCACTGATGATTTGCCTTCCACTCCAAACTTCTTGATTAGATCTCTGGTGTACTTCCCTTGATTGATAAAGATCCCTTCTTGAACTTGTTTGACTTGAAGTCCTAGGAAGTAACTGAGTTCTCCCATCATACTCATTTCAAATTGACTCTGCATCACTTGAGAAAATTTCTTGCACAGTTCTGGATTAGTACTTCCAAATATAATGTCATCAACATATATTTGTACTAACAGAATATGATTAGCAACAGAGATTTGAAATAGAGTTTTGTCAACCTTTCCTTTAGTAAACCCATGGTTCACTAGGAAAAGGGACAATGTGTCATACCAGGCTCTGGGAGCTTGCTTAAGACCATAGAGGGCCTTTTTAAGCTTGTAGACACAAGAAGATTGAGTAGGAATGACAAAACCTGGTGGTTGTTCCACATAAACTTCTTCTTCAAGATCTCCATTCAGAAATGCACTCTTGACATCCATCTGGTAGACCTTGATGTTGTTGTAGGCAGCATAGGCTAGAAAGATTCTGATGGCTTCAAGTCTGGCAACTGGTGCAAAAGTCTCATCAAAATCTATTCCTTCTTCTTGACAATATCCTTTAGCTACTAGCCTTGCTTTGTTCCTTACAATGTTGCCATCTTCATCTGCTTTGTTCTTGAATACCCATTTGGTTCCAATGACATTCTGGTGCTTTGGCCTAGGAACAAGTTCCCATACTTTGTTCCTTTCAAACTGAGTGAGCTCTTCTTGCATAGCATTGATCCAATCTGAGTCTGCAAGAGCTTCTTCAATTGTCATAGGTTCCATCTGAGATATATAGCATGCAAGCATTGCTTCTCTCCTTGATGTGGATCTGGTTTGAACTCCACTTCTGATTTGACCAATCACTTGGTTAGGAGGATGGTCTCTTAACCATGTTAGGTCTGGTTCTGTCAGCTGCTGTCTTGGTCTCTCTGGTTCCTCATCTTCAGAGTCTTCATCTTCATTCAACAGAAAGGGGTTTGGTGCAGGTGTTGGAAATGCAGGATTGTCTGCCACCTCTTCTGTTGGTTCTGGTGTTCTGTCTTCTATGCTGACTTCCTTGAGAATCTCTGTTACCTCTTTAACAGAGGTGCTTTCATCAAACTTCACATGTATGGATTCTTCAACATGTAGGGTTCTTCTGTTGAGTACTCTATAGGCTTTACTGGTGTTTGAATAGCCTATAAAGACTCCTTCATCAGCCTTTTCTTGAAATACTTTCAGATGCTCCTTTCCATTGTTGAGAATGTAGCACTTGCATCCAAATACATGAAAGTAGCTGATGTTAGGTTTTCTTCCCTTCCAGAGTTCATAAGGGGTCTTCTGGTGATTCTTGTTGATCATGCTTCTGTTCTGAGTATAACATGCAGTGTTGATTGCTTCAGCCCAATATCTCATAGGCAATCCAGATTCTGCAATCATTGTTCTTGCAGCTTCTTTTAAAGTTATGTTCCTTCTTTCTGCTACGCCATTCTGTTGAGGGGTTCTGGCGGCAGAAAGTTGATGAAAAGTTCCATTCTGATCACAGAAGTCCTTTATGACTTGGTTGACAAATTCAGTTCCTCTGTCTGATCTGATTGTCTTCACTTTCAAGTTCTTCTCAGTCTGAAGTTGCTTTAACAGAGATGGCAACTTCTGAAGAGTTTCATTTTTCTTTGTCAGAAAAACAGTCCATGTGTATCTGGAGTAGTCATCAACCATGACTAGGGTGTATTTCTTGCCACCAACGCTTGGAGTCTCAACAGGTCCAAATAAATCCATGTGAATCAGATTTAGAGGACTTGTAGAAAGATCTCCAGCAATGGGTTTGAAGGAATTCTTCACTTGTTTGCCTCTCTGACATGCACTGCAGAGGGTCTCCTTCTTGTACACAATGTCTGGTAGCCCTTCTACAATGTGTTCTCTGGCTAGTTTGTTGATTGTTTTGAAATTCAAATGGTTGAGCTTTTTGTGCCAGTCCCAGCTCAGTTTTGAATCTCCCTTGGCTATCAGGCAAACTCCATCTTTTGCAGTGTTCCAATCAACTACATAGATGTTCTTCTTCCTTGATGCTGTAAGAACCACTTCCTTTGTTGTCTCATGCTTCACATAGCAGAAGTCCTTTGTGAATTCAACAGTGTAGCCTTTGTCACAGAATTGGCTAGCACTTAGCAAGTTGAACTTCAGTCCTTTGACATATGAGACATCATCAATGATTATCTGGTTCCTGATCAGCTTTCCTCTTCCTTTTGTTTGACCTTCTTTGTCATTACCTCCAAAGGTAACTCTAGGTCCTTTGCATTTCTGGAACTCTGTTAGGCAACTTCTGTCACCTGTCATGTGCCTGGAGCATCCACTATCAATAAACCATTCTTGTTCAGAGATGGCTCCAGCACACAGTTCCTGCAAGATCAAAAGAAAGATTTAGGTACCCAAGCAATGCTGGGTCCTGGGGGGTCATGGAGTCTGGGTAGTTGGTACCATTTTGGTCTCATCAAGTGAAACCTTGGTGGGTGGTACCCATTGTCCACCTGGTAGTTATAGTAAACTGAAATGTGATTCACTTTGGGCAGATGCTTGTGAGGGTCATGCTTCCTGTTTACATACTTTTGCATAGCTTTCTTTGTTGGAAAGAAGTCCCATATACTATTAAGAGCAGAGGGACGGTTAACCTTGGGCTTCTGAAGTTGACCAGCCAACCTCTTCTGCCTGAAGTTAACTCTCTCTTAATATTTGCCCTTCTGGTGATCATTTCTGGCACGATTGACATGAGGTTGTCTGTCAATGAATGGTCTTTTATTTTTGTTATTTTGAAAACCTCTTCTGTTGTTAGGTTTTCTGCCAGGTTCATTATTTTTCAAAAAGGGTTTCTGTTGAACCTTTATCTTACCCTTTTCTGGTCTGACTTCCTCATGAACAACCTTGGTGCCAGATACACCAGCTTGACAGATGGGGCTAGAAATCAGTGGCTCTATGACCTTATCTGCCTTAGCAACTCTGGTGCTAGGCATTACAGAAGGCTCACCTGATTCTGTTGAGCCATAACCAAGACCAAAACCAGTGCCAATCTGTTGATCAAGCACAATCTTTTCCATGGAAGACTGGGCCTTCTGGTAAGCTTTGTACTTAATCTGAAGAGGCTCTATTTCTCTTATTCTCTTAAGAAGAGAAACATTTTCAGTTTCCAGTTGATCTCTTTCCTCAATTAGAAGATTGATTTTGATCTCAACCTCCTTCTTTAAGTCAAGAATTTCAGCTTTCAACTTACTGTTTTCTTCTGTTACAGAAGAATAAGTGGCTTGTATGGCCTTAAACTCTTCCCAAAATTCTGACATTGAATCAGAATCAAAAGCTAAGCCTACCGAAGAAAAACTAGATTCAGAAGTAGAGGTTACCTCATCATCAGAATGAGCCATTAGGCAAAGGTCTTCTGTCTCAGTATCCAGGCAACAGAAGGCCTCATCAGAATCTGAGTCAGAACTGGATTCTGTTTCTGACAGAGGGTCTTTCTCCAGTTGTTCTGTCACAAGTGCCTTTCTTCTTCTGGAGTTGTCCTCGTACTTCTTCTTTTCTCCATCCTGTCCTTGCTTCTTGGACACTCTAGGATGGGGACAATCAGCCTTGAAGTGACCAGGTTGTCTGCAATTGTAACAGAGAAGCTCTCCACTGCTTTCTGTTGATTTGACCTTCTGGTATGGCTTTCTGTTGAAAGATGGACTCCTTCCATCTTTGGGATTCTTCATAAACTTTTTGAATCTCCTGGCAAAGGCAGCCATATATTCATCAGATAAAAGTACTGAAGGGTCAAAATCATTTACCTTAGATGTGCTGGCAGTGAGGGCTGTAGTGGTCCTCTCTTCTGGTACATCTTCCTTTTCTTCAATCATTTCAAACTCATGAGCTTTGAGATCTGAAATGAGCTTATCAGTGGGATAAGTCTTTACATCCTTGCTGGCTTGGACAGCAACTACCTTCATCTTCCATGCTGAGGGCAGTCCCCTCAACACCTTCAGGTTGATCTCCTTGGTTGTGAGATCCTTGCCAAGCTCAGAGATCTCTCCAGTGAGAGTGAGGAGCCTGTCATACATCTTGGAGATGCTTTCACCAGGGAGAAGTTTGAAGTCATCAAACTTCTTGTTGGCTATGGTTAGTTTGTTGTCCTTCTCTTGCTCATCACCAGCTCCAATGAGCTCAAGAGTATCCCAGATTTCCTTAGCAGTCTTGCACTTCTTGATTCTGTTGAAGTACTTATCATCAATGGACTTGTAGAGGATGTCCTTGGCAATATTGTCTAGGTTGTACTTTCTCCTCTCTTCAGTGGTCCATTCTGACTTGGCTTTGCTGATCATCTGGGGTCTGGTGTTGTCTATGGCATGTTCAGGATTGACCTTCTGAAAGCTTGTGAAGGGGCCAATGTCTAGAACTTCCCACATCTCATCATGCAGGGCACAGAGATGTGCTTTCATCCGGATCCTCCAGTCATCAAACTTAAGATCTGAAAACATAAGATTCTTGGACAAGGAGTGATCCATTATATCAGATAGAAATGAGGTAAAATAGAAAAACAAGTGGATCTTTGTTCAACAAATAACCTAAGAGATTATTAGAACAAGGAGGCTCTAATACCACTTGTTGGTCCCGGTTATATTGGATACAGTCTAGAGGGGGTGAATAGACTGTATCGGTTTTTAGCTTTTTAAACTAAGTACCAGATTTACAGAATAGCCTGTTCTGTTGGAAGAACAGACTGGCAGCGGATGGGGTTCTGGTAGGGAGTTCTGTTAGCCTCAGAGAAGCAATAGGCAGTAGGCCTTCTGTTAACTCGTAGAACAAGTTCTGCTGAACACAGATACCAAGTCCAAGGAGTTATACAGTTCTAACCAAGTGCAAGTAATAAAAACAGTAAGTAAACGACACCAGGGATTTTTATAGTGGTTCAAGGAACAACTCGTTCCTCTAATCCACTGTTCCACTAAGTTGTAAAAACTGCCGTTTACAAAGCCTTAGTCCTAGTACTTAAGAAGCACTCCACGTCTTCTTCAAGCCTAGATGTGTCCTGGGATGCACTGCCTGGCTTCCTTTAACACTGGTCCTTTCACTGAGTTTCCTTGAAGTATCACCACTTCACTACTCCAGTTATTTGGACGTCCTTCTTGTAGCAAGAAGAGTTTCTGTTGAAACAGGGGTTCCTCCAACTAGCTTCGCTACAAAAGATTTGTATGTGATGAGCTTGAAGAGTTGAAGAACACTTGGAACTTTGCTTGAGTTGGAAAGAGTATTTTTCCAACTTCTGCCTTCTCTTGTAGAGGATAATGAGTTTGAATCTCAAGGAGGCTTTTTGCTTTTCAGAGTTTGAATATCTTGCTTGTGGTTAGCAAAAGTTGCAATGTTATCTTGGCAAAGTTATATCAAACTTGTAGCAAAGTTATCCGGTTGTTCTTCGTAGTGTATCTTTTATACTGAGGTTGTCTTCCCGTTGGAGGAGTAGGAGGACAACTGCATTTAATGCGCGAGCAGTTGACTTGACCAGTAGGACCCGGTAAAGTTGGCGGGTTACTATTTTGGGATAAAGTAATCCTGACATTGCGGCCAATCATCTGCAATTACTCCACGGAGCATGGGGAGCATTAAATGAGCATTTAATGCGAGCACTGTAGCTTTTCCGTTTCATACTCCTAGCCGTTGAAGGAATCTTTAAGTTGACTTCCCGGCTTTGTGGATTTCTTCCAAGTGTCAGACCTTCTGGTGTCATTGGCAGAGAACTGATTCAGAGAAGATCTTGAGCACTTCTGTTGTTGGTAGCTTACAGAGAACCAGGAGGGTTTCTGCCAAGCTAAAGGGTAACAGAGACCCTGATGTTTTCTGTTCCTAGACAGAGAACCAAGATCTTCTATCTGGAGGACTTCTGGTAGAGAGGCCTTCTGGTAGTCGAATATGCTAAGAACTTTACAAGGGAAAATTCTAATACATAATTTCTAAAGGGGTACTCTACAGTCCTAATTAATATAGCATCATCAAAATCTAAATACAATTATTCCTTACAGAACCCCTTCCCGAGGGAGCTACGGGACCGCTTTCGGCGCCACGAGAAGGTGGGGAGTATCGCCCTAGAGAAGGATGGCCTGAAACTCGCCAAGATCCCGGAGGGCAAGAAGAAGATCGTGACGATCAAAGAATGTACTCTCGAGGATGACTTGCATGCCCTCGGGTTCCAACGGTACCGGTACATTGGGGAGGCAGATGAGAAGTACCCCAAGCTGGACAGACCCTTCGGGGGGGCTGGAGGTACTAGCCGAGGGCCCTTAGTTGTTGTACTTAGGCATTTTTATTTTGCGTCCCGATAGTTGTCTGTTGTATGGATCCTTCGGGTTAATCTTTTCTCTTCATTGTTTTGCAGGTATGGAGGCTCTCTTTGCCATGAAAAAGAAGAAGGAGAGGGCTCAGGTCAAGAAGAAGGAGAAAAAGGAGCCCTCGGGCCAAAAGCCCATTGATGAGGTCTTCCCGAAGGAGGTTGTGGAGCCTTCCGCTGATGCTGCCCTTGCTACTGAGGCCGGGGGGCCGAAGGCCGAGGTGGCCGTCAAGAAGAAGAAGGGAGGCAAGGGGGTGGAGCCCCCGATCAAGAAACAGAAGGTTGCCGGGGGCACCGTTGGAATGGAGGCCCCCCCTCATAGTAATTGATGATCAGCCCTCCGCTGACTCCCCGGCCGTTGACACTCCGATGGCTCAGACAGATCTTCCCCCGGAGGGCTTGCCTCGGGAGATTCTTCAGCTCTCCCTCGCCCCGGGTGCATCTGTGCTGCACGGTTCAGCTGAACCGATGTCTTTCCTGAGGGGGATTACCTCGATGATGGATAAGCAAGCCCTCTCCACCTACGACGACGACGCCCTCGAGAGCAAGGCCCTTCGATCATCTCTGGCTGTAAGTATTTTTACTTTGCTTTTATCTTAACACTTAGTACATTCTCAACGCCCGTCTGAACCCATTGTCCGTTGTTTAACAGACGTGTATAGTCCTCGGTGAGCAGGCCCGAAGGCGCGAGGAGTGGCGCCGTCATAAGGCCGAGCTAGAGGAGTCCGTGAAGGAGCTGATCCATGACAAGGACGCTCACCTCCGGGCGGTGTGCAAGCTGGAGGACGCCCTTCGGCAAACGGAGCTGAAGCTGGAGAAGGCCAGAGATGACGGCAAGGCCGAGGGCAAGGCAGAGGCCGAGAGGGTTGCGGCCGAGGAGAGGAAGCAAGCGGCTGAGGACGCCGAAAATGCCAAGGCCGAAGCTGTCGTCAAAGCCCGAGAAGAGGCCATCGCTGGGTTCATCTCCGAGGGTTGGAAGGCCGAGGGCCAGAGGGAGTGGGTGGCTTCCGTGGTGAAGGCCTCGATCGAGGGGTGGGTGAAAGGCCCCGGGCTTGACTGGATGAACGAGAGGGGCGACACCTATTATCAAGCCGACGAGTTCTTCACCCAGCATCTGGTTTACCGGAGGCTCGCCCGGCATTTCGGCACCTCCCTGGAGGAGTTTGACCCCTCGGTGTATGGCCTTCCCCCGTTGCAGCCAGATGTGAGAGTCCCCCTCCCCGAGGGCGACGAGCGCCCGGTGATTCATGATTCTATGATGATGAGCGGAGATGATGATGGTGCTACCGTCGGGGACAATGCCGTCAAAGAAGAAATCTCCTCCAAACCTGCCGCAGGGACCGTCGATGAAGTTGCTGATAAATCTTAACTTGTACTTAGCTGATTTTTGAAAAATCTTTGTAATGAACCTTTGTCACCCCTCGGCTCTGGCCCGTATGTAATAGTTACACTGACTTTCCTTTTGATGATTGATGGATGAATGTTAGCCTTCGGGCTTTTGTATATGAATGTGTTGTCCTTCTTTTCTTTTGAATGTATGTTTAGGACTTAGAATATTTCCTTCCAATTGCGGTGCTTCTTGTAGCCCTCGATTATTAGTAACCTTTAGTTACTTTAACGTTTTACCGGGGGCGCAATGTTTAGGACTTAGGAATATTTCCAAGTGTGTGTTCATCTGTTGGCCCCCAGCTGATCTTCCCTTCTGGTTCCGTGTAGCCTTCGTGCGATGGCCAGAGGTGAGGTGCTTTAGGACTTAGAGAATTCTTCTAAGTGTTTGAATACAGTCATAGCCTTCGGTAGTTGGGCACCCTTTGCTAGATGCGTGACCGAGGGCCTAGCAATAGTTAGGACTTAGAAATTTTTTCTAAGTGTAGTCTGTATGTAGTAGGAGCCTTCGGTCAGCATGGAGATTTGACCGAGGGTCAAAGTATGTAGGACTTAGAAATTTTTTCTAAGTGTAGCATACCATAGGGCCTTCGGGTGTTCGTAGTTCAATTGCTGTGTGATGATTAGGTTGAGAGCCCAATCCTTAGGACTTAGAAAAATTTCTAGGTGTAGTCTCCCATTGGAAGCCCTCGGCTGGCAGCCTCCTTCCTAATGTGTGAATATTTGACCGAGGGCCAAATATGTAGGATTTTAGAAAATTTTATAAGTGCTGTTGCATCACGTAGCCTTCGGCCATCATGGTTGCTTTAGTTGAAATATTGATCAGGCTGGGGGCTCAATCTTCAGGACTTAGAAAAATTTCTAAGTGTTGCTTCCTTGTGTAGCCTTCGGTTAGTAGTGTTTTCCACTTGAGATTTTCCGAGGGCGACATTATTTTGGAATAATCCCCCTTGGTTGGCCTTTGATGATTTGTAGTAGATGCCTTCGGTCGTTGGGTGATATGTGAGCCTCCGGCTGTTGTCATTTTCTCAAAAGTGTGGACTTAGGAAAATTTGTAGGATATTGATGTTGTAGTGAATGCTGGTGGGATATAGGTGCCATCGGCATTCATTTGAAGGGTTCTTGAGCTGCCTTAGTCAGTTGGATCCCCTTTTACAAGATAGGACCCCTCGGTAGCAACGGATGACCGATGGTAGGTGCCCTCGACACTTCTTAGAAGTGAACTCATCCCTTTGTATTGTTGAGTAGTAACCTTCGGGAAATAGGAGCCTTCAGTTACCGGAGGTGTTCCCGTAGGGAGCCCTCGGTATGCTGTGATTTGTTGGAGTGTTGTACTCATTGATTTCTCGATGAGTCTACTCCCCTTCACCCCCTCTGTTTTTTTTTTGGTTGGTGGTGAAGGGAAGGCATCAAGAAACTTGGTTTCTTGGTAAGGCTGGGCCTATCAGGAGACCATCAGAATACACCAATGGCTCTCCTCCCTCGGGTTAACCTTCCGAGTTCCGAGGGGATCGAGGGTCGTTTCCTGGGCACAAGATATGGTGGTCTGTAACCTGCCTCCCCTTGGGGAATGGCACAGAAAGCGCCTCATTTTTGAAAGTCGTCCCCTCGGCGCTAGACATAGTCCGTGGCCTGCCACACCCTTGGGGTGGTGGCGCGGGGAGCGTTTCGGTTTGGAAGTCGAATCCTGGGCATTTCTCGTGCCTGTCATACCCTTGGGGTGATGACGCGGAAAGCGTTCCGTTTTTGAAAGTCGAATCCTGGGCATTTCTCATGCCTGTCATACCCTGGGGGTAGTGACGCGGAAAGCGTTTCAAGGAAGGGTTTTCATTTGCACACTAGTTGCAAATGGCCGGGGGCACTACGTGCCGCCGGCACCGATGGTGGCGCCTTCGGTATATGCGTCCTCGTGGGGTACGGCTTTAGAAACAACACTTGGTGTTAGTTTCGATATGTAGCCCCCCGGTACTTGGTATCGAGGGGTCTTCTGTAGGGACACTTAGTGTTCTTCTTCTATTTGACGTTGATGGGTGAGTTGTGTACCCCCGGTACTTGGTACCGAGGGGTCTTCTGTAGGAACACTTGGTGTTCTTATCTTTGATGTTGATGGTGGAGATGTGTACCCCTGGCACTGGGTGCCGAAGGGTCTTCTGTAGGAACACTTGGTGTTTCCTGTTGCTGGTGATGGGAGTCCCCACCCTCGGTACTTGGTACTGGGGGGTCTTGTTTGAAACACTTGGTGTTTTCACTGTTGTCGAAGGTGTTGATGGTGTCCGCCCTCGGCACTTGGTGCCGGAGGGGGTTCTTCTCGTGGTGAGGCCTGGGGCCTGTAGTTGGTATGAGGGCTTGGTCGCTCATAAGTGTTTTGCGGTTGTTCTTGGTGTCTTGAATGTGTCTTCATTCTTCAAAATTGGAGGCCTTTGGCCATAGGATAGTACATTCACTTGTTATGAGGGCTTGGCCGCTCTTACATTATTGATAAAATTTAACTAAGTGGTGTACATTCTAGTGCCTGGGGACCTCTTTCCCGTTGGGGCGCTTGAGCTTGTAAGTCCCAGGTTTGATGATGGCTGCTATGATGTAGGGACCTTCGAACTTGGGTGCCATTTTGCCTCCCTCGGTCGGTTGGCTGTCTTCCCTCCTCCGGAGGACATAGTCCCCCACTTGGAATTCTCGGGTGCGAACCTTGGCGTCGATGTAGCCTTTGACTTGCCTTCGGTAGTTTTCTGCCCGGATGAAGGCTTGCTCCCGGCGTTCTGAAAGGAGGTGGAGGTCGAGGGCCATGTTGCTGTCGTTGACCTCGGGGTCATATTGGATCACCCTCCGGGTGGGAAGGGTGACCTCCGTAGGGGCTTTGGCTTCAAACCCGTAGCAGAGGGAGAAGGGTGTCTCGCTTGTTGCTCGCCGAGGGGTGGTGCGGTAGGCCCAAAGGATGTTGTGGAGTTCTTCTACCCAGCCACCGCCCTCGGTCTCCAGCTTCTTTTTGAGGCCCTCGAGCAAGGTCCGGTTGGCGTTCTCTACTTGCCCGTTGCCTTGAGGGTAGGCAACGGAGGAGAAGGTGTGTTTGATGCCCCATGCCTCCAGAAGGGCACAGAAGGGGGCTGCCTCAAATTGCGTTCCGTTGTCGGAGATGATCTGTTGGGGGACGCCAAACCTTGTGAGGATGTTCTTGAGGACGAAGTGACGGCACTTCGCCTCCGTGATACTGGCGAGGGACTCAGCCTCCACCCACTTGGTAAAGTAGTCGATGGCCACGATGATGTACATGTTGTTGGAGGTACCCCTCGGCAGTGGGCCCACGAGGTCTATCCCCCACCGAGAAAAGGGAATGGATGTGCTGATGGGGGCATAGTTGACCACTGGCCTGCCGGGGGCTTTCTGGAAATGTTGGCATGCGGGGCATCTTCGGGCAAGGTCAGCACAATCCCTGGCCATGGTTGGCCAGAAGTAGCCCTGGAGAATGAGCCTTCGGGACATGGAGAAGGGTCCCTGGTGAGCCGAGCAAGTGCCACTGTGCACTTCCTCCATTGCGACCTCGGCTTCATCTTGATGGAGGCACCGAAGTAGTGTGCCGTTGTAAGATCGTTTGTAGAGCCTTCCGTCTTCGATGGTGTAGCTAGGAGCCCTCAGCTTTGCTAGTTTAGCGCGGGTCTCGTTTTCGGGTAGCTGCCCTGTGGAGATGAAGGTGATGATATCTAAGATCCAGTCCTCTTGGCGTTGTTGTATGTTCATGACCGGGCTCGCATGGATACTCGAGAGACTGAGTTCCTCAATTTAGCAATCTTGGAGATGTGCTCGGGGGAGTCGGCCGAGAGCTTAGATAGTATGTCGGCCTCGGAGTTCTGAGCCCTCGGTATTTGGGTGAGAGAGTGTGCCTCAAATACCTTAAGCAACTCCTTGGCCGCTTCCTTGTACTGTTTCATTCTTCCCTCCTTTGCCTCATACTCCTCGGAGATTTGGCCAACGACCAACTTGGAGTCGCATTTGATATGGATCTGCCGAGCCTTCATGTTGGCAGCCAGCCGAAGGCCACATAGGAGGGCCTCATACTCGGCCTCGTTGTTGGAGACTTTGAAGGAGAAGCGGATTGCATAGTAGGCTTTGAAGCCCTCGGGAGTAATGAGGACTACCCCTCCCCCGCATGCTTTGGTCGCGGAGGAGCCGTCGGTGTAGAGGGTCCACCAGTCGTCCGAGGTAGCCGATGGCTGCCGGGCTGACCCCAAGGTAGAGATAGAGGGTCTCCCCTACCTTTGGTTTGGAGAGCACAGGGGGTGAAGATAGATATCGTTTGAGCTCGTCGAAAGCCCCCTGGCATTCTGGAGTCCATTGAAAGCCAGCCGTCTTCCTCATGATCTGGAAGAAGGGTAGAGACTTCTCCGCTGATTTAGATAGAAAGCGGTTGAGGGCTGCCAGGCGGCCCGTCAACCGTTGAACTTCCTTCACATTGCGTGGGGGCTCCATGTTGATGATGGTCTGGATCTTCTCGGGATTGGCCTCAATACCCCTTCGGCTCACCATGTAGCCTAAGAATTTGCCCCCTTGGACGCCGAAGGTGCACTTCTTCGGGTTAAGCCGAAGGTTGAACTTCTGCATGATGGAGAAGATTTCCCGGAGGTCGTCGGCATGGCTGGAAGATTGCTTGCTTTTGACGATCATGTCGTCAACATAGGCCTCCATGGTGCGCCCTAGGATGGCTTGAAAGACTCGGGCCACCATCCGGGTGTAAGTGGCCCCTGAGTTCTTTAGGCCGAAGGCCATTACTAGGTAGCAGAAGATGCCCTCGGGAGTCATGAAGGCTGTCTTTTCGGCGTCTTCCTCATGCATGAAGATCTGATGATACCCGCGGAATGCGTCGAGGAATGACATGATCTCACACCCCGCAGTTTCATCTACAAGTTGATCGATATTGGGCAAAGGAAAAGGGTCCATAGGGCACGCCTTGTTGAGATCGGTGTAGTCCACGCACATGCGGAAGGTAGGAGGCTTCTGTGCGAGGACTACGTTTGCCAGCCATGAGGGATATTTCACCTCCTTGATGTGCTTAATAGAGAGGAGCATGGCGACCTCCTTCTTCACAAATTCCCTCCTTTCGGCGGAGAGGGGTCTTCTTCGTTGCTGTACTGCTTTTGCCGAGGGTCCACCGAGAGGCGGTGGGTGATGACCCTTCGGCTTATTCCCGGCATGTCCTCCGGCCCCCATGCAAAGACAGTGGAGTAGGCGCGGAGGGCGTCGGTGATACCGGTCTTCAGATCTTCAGGGAGCTGGGCTCCAATCTTCACGACTCTCTCCGGCCTGGCCGGATCGAGCGCAAAGTCTTCTACGTCCTCGGCTGGTTCAGCCCTCGGCCTCTTTTCTTCTTCGTCGATGGTTCCGGTGATGGTGTCAACACGGAACTCCGTCTTACTTACTTTCTTCGTGACTTGAAGATAGCAAGCGCGGGCAATTTTCTGATTCCCCCGGGAGTAGCCAATGCCCCCCTCGGCGGGGAACTTGAGGCAGAGGTGCCTCATGGAGATGACGGCCTCGAGGTCCTCGAGGGCTGACCGGCCGAGGATGATGTTGTGGGCGCAGTCGATGTTGACGACGACGAACTCCACTTCGAGCTGGGCTCTATGGAGCCCGTCGCCGAAGATTACCAGGAGGGTTATTACCCCCTCAGAATCAATAGTATCGCCGGTGAAGCCGGCAAGAGGGGTCTTAATGGGCCGAAGGGTCCCCCTCTCCAGATGCAGCTCTCTAAAGGTGCTGAGGTACATTACATTGACGGAGCTGCCCGTGTCAATGTAAGTTCGGTGAATGATGGTGTCGTTTATTTCAGTCCGAATCACCAAGGCATCCCTGTGAGGAGAAGGAGTAGGAGGGAGATCTGCGTTGGTGAAGGTGATGGGTTCCTCCCTCAGCCGCTTTACCGGGGGCATATGAGTGACTTCCCCCACGTAAAGCGATTGAGCCCACTTTTTCCGCTGGCTGGTGGAGTCGCCCCCTGTATTGCCACCGGTGATCATGAGGATGTGGCGTTTTTTCTCCTGGTTGTGGGGGTACTCCTCCTCTTCCTCCTCCAAGTTTCCGATCTCCCTCTTCTTGCCGAGGGGGATGGTGTTCGGGTTCACCCAAGCGTTCACCTTCGTGTGGTGCCCTCGGGGAGGTCCCTGATGAGAAGGTCCCTCCTGCCGAGGGCTCTGGATAAACTGGGACAGATGGCCCGCTTGTATCAATCTCTCGATGGCCGCCTTTAGCTGATGGCAGTCATCGGTTCTGTGCCCCTGATGCCGATGGAAGCGACAGTAGGGGAACTGAGGGTTGATAACATGTACCTCCGGGGGTGCGCGAGAATTGCGCTCAATGAGGCCCCTCTCCTCGGCAAAATCAAGGATGATGCTGACGGGGTGCGTCAATGGTGTCCGGGGGCGGTCCAGGAGAATGGGTTGTGCCCAAGTCTTAGGGCTGCTCTTATAACCTCCCCCGGGCTTAGCCTGGCCTTGCCGAGGGCGGTCATCAGAGGGTCCTGAAGACTTGGGGTGATTTGGAGGAGCCCCCGGCCCTCGGTTGTTCTTGTTGTCAGCCTTCGGGGGCTGCTGATCTGGATGCTGGTGGTATTTCTCCACCTCCTCGGCCTCCGCATATCGGTCCCCCCGCTGCAGGGCCCTTATGTAGTCGCGGGGGGGGGGGGGGGGGGTCAATGATGAGGCTCCTTGAGAAGTTGCCGGTGCGGAGGACGGTTTGTAGGAGGGCCAGGAGAGTCCCGTCGTCAGCACCGTCGACTTTGTCGGCTTCCGTTCTCCAGCGCTCCAGGAAGTCCCGAAGGGTCTCATCCCTCCTCTGGCATATGGTTAGGAGGTGAGAGAAGTGCTTCCTCGTGCGACGCCTCCCGACAAATTGCGTCAAGAATCGCTGGGCGAGTTCTTGCCACGAATCAATGCAGCCTTCGGGCAACCGGTTGAACCATTCGTATGCCGGCCCCTCTAAGGTGGAGAGGAACCAACGACACAAATATTCGTCCGACGCCCCTACCATCATCACGCTGTTCTGATATTTGCTGTAGTGTTCCTGGGGGTCCGTCTTCCCGCTGTAAGGCTGTATGTGCTGCCCTCGGTATTTCTCCGGGATCCGGGCCGCCAATACCCTTGGGGTAAATGGCGTCCGGGTCCGGAGCTGGATGACGGGTTCCCCGGAGCCCTCGGCTACCTTCTTCTGCAATTCCTCCATTTTGGCCATCATTGCCTCGTATTTGAGGTCTGAATGAGGGGTGGAGGTGGTGGCGTGAGCTTTGTTGGCCTCCATTTCATCAAGCCGGCGTTGGAGGGCCGCAATAATTTCGTCCCGGGGGTCCTTCGGGAGGGTCTCCGCCCCCTGCGAACGAACCCGGGCCGAGTGGGCCTGGTTGATTTGGTGGCGAGCATCGTCGGCATGAAGGGGTGCCTTGCCTTTGCCCCGAGGGGGACGCTCCTCGTCTGCCCTCGAGACAGACCCTCCGCTTTCCTGGGGCCTTTGGAGTGCTTTTCCTCCGAGGCGGTCTTGGACCCCTCGGCGGTCTTGCCCCCCTCCGAGCCGGTTGAGGGCGGAAGTGCGGGGCCTTTCTCTGTTGTCATTGTGGCGGTCCCGGGACTGAACTTCCTGGGAGGCCGTATCTTGGGCCACTACCCCTTCGTCATTCCTAACCCGAGGGATGGGATTTCCGAAGGGGTGTGGCAGAGGGGGAAGTATGATGTTCTCCCCAACCTGTGGTTGAGCCGGAGCCAGGGTGCCGAAGGCACCTGGGTTCTGAGTGAGCGTTTGGATGAAGGCGGAGAGCGTCGAATGAACGTCGATGGTGAGGACCGGAGGGCTGACTTGGTCATCACTCCGGTTTTTCTTCTTGGCCTCGATGCCGAGGCGGGCATCGGGGGCATTTTGCTGGATCTGAAGGCGTAGGTTGACAGCCGCCTGTTCCAACCCAGCGATGACACCGCCCTCGGGAGCCCTGTGAGAGGCTTCGGGGGCGTTGACGTCGCCGAGGGCCAGGTTCTTGTCTTCTACGTTTTTGGAGTTGGCACGTGTTGTTCTCACCATTTTGGTAGAGGGCTAGTGTTTGGCGAAGGGGGAGGGTTTCTTACTTGATTGTTCGAACTCTCAACGAGAGCACCAAATGATGGATAGTGTACCCGGGGGGTAGCTTATCCGAGGGTTTACTGCGGGGAGTAGCTTAGAGAGAAGTCAGAGCAAGTAAGAGAGAGAAAGTATATTGAGTTGAGGCGTTAAAGCGTTTCTGACCCTTTTACAAATGGGGAAAAGGGGTGCTATTTATAGTAGCAATAAATGCCGGACAGGGACACGTGTCAAGCGCTCATTGGCTGAGAGGTCATCTCAACTGGTTGGCGCTGGCAGCCGCATGTGGCCGCATTTAATGCGGCTGTTGGATGGGACGTTTGTACAGGATACGGTGATCTGTACGCATGTGGCGCGGATATTATGTCGGGAGAGGTGCCCTCGGGTGCAGAGGACTAGCCGAGGGCTCTGAGTACCGGGGACCCCCTGGGTGCCGAGGGCTCCAGGTGCCGAGGGCCACTGTTTTCTGCCGTTTTTCTCCGAGTTTCTTAGTTTGCTTGAAAACCCATTCTGTGAGAGATTTGAGCCTTCGGCCAGGGGGCCGACGGCTCCCCAGTGTGCGCTGTGGGCTGCTAAGTGCTTGGGGCGCCGTAATTCGGGGCCTGCTGTGCTTCCCGGGCCGGTTGGGCCTTTATTGGTGTAGTAGGAGTCTGTGGGCCGGGGGTTCCCGGGCCATATACTCCATCATTACCCTTTCTTGAATGACCCCATATCTATTCTCTTTTAGGTAGTTTAGGAAAGTCAACGATACTTTTACTAGCTAAAATGTGTGAGAGATAAAACAAAAATGATGTTTGTACACACTCTTATACACACTTTTGTACACACCTATGTCTGTGAAAGCTTTTTTTTGTGTGTGAACATCGATTCACAGACAATGTTTTGCACAAACAAATTATTGTCTGTGAACCGGATTCACAGACAAAAAAAAAAGCTTCACAAACATGGTGTGTATAAGGTGTGTACAAGGGTGTGTATATCAAGAATGGTTGGAGATAAAATTGTGTTCCAAAAGGTTGAATCTCCCACATTAAAGATGTTTTCTTTTGGACTGTTTTCAGTATATACCAGAGCAGACTAAATCAGATCAGACCAGATCAGATCAGACTTCCGTAATTATAAATTACTACCTCTGTCCCTCTTATATTGGGTCGGAAGAGAGTGACACGATTATTAAGAAAAGTGGGGTTGTGTGATTGATATTAATTGATAAAGTAAGAATAAAATAAGAATGATTTAAAACCACACAAACTTTAACAAATATGGTATGAGACAATTTTAGTGGGACTTCCCTAAAAGTTAAAACGGGACGATATAAGAGGGAGGGAGGGAGTACAAGAAGACATTTAACAGGACCAGCTCCCTCACATTTTGGTCCAAAACAAAACTTCCTCCTCCTCCACCTTCCGACCCCACAAGACGATTGTAAGTAAAGCGTGAGAGCCATTACCCTGAGGCCGGAAGCACTCCGGCTCCAGGCTCCCGCCTTCCCCTTTTTCAATCTGCGGCGACCTTCCAGAACTCCAAATAGCTTCTCTCTTGGCCCAACAAAAGATTTTCTTTCAGATACTATTTTTAAAAGTATATATTGTTTCGGAGGTATTTAGGGTGCAAATATGGAGCAGAGATTGGCGAATGCATGGCGCATGACTTTGAACGAGAAGAGGTTCATTGAAACTGCATTGCTTTCTGACCTCAGAGTCGATGGCCGGCTCCCTTTCGATTACCGGAAACTAACTGTCAAGCTTGGCAGGTAAGAGTGTTCTTTCTTCAATTTCAATTTGGATTTTTTTCCCAGTATGTATGTATATGTTACAGTTGCCTGTTAGCTCGTGGTTTACTGTACTTTGCTGGTATTGCTTAGTGGCGCCACTTAAATGTATTAGGAACGTCTATTAATTTGCCAACACCAAATTTACCAAGCTTAAACTGAGTAGTGCTGCAGTGGTTTCTGAAAGACTGCCACATGATGTAGGTCGCCAGTTTACAGTTTATACACATAAACGTTTCTATTTCCAAGTGTATGGTTTCAGAAATAGAAGTATAGCCATATGCCCACATCTCATCTTTTTTGCATCTAGTAAGTCATCACACGAGCCTGAGTTTTTTTTAAGGAAATGAAAAGTTTTTAGTACTCAGCAGGGAGATGAATGTAATTTTCATAGCACCTCAATGATGTGTTCTCTCGTGCTACAGCCTACAATGTGGTTTTTTACTACCAACTTTACAACTTAGCAAGGAGTGGTGAAGAGGTGGGTCCAAAGTGATTTTACATTTGTGTAGGCGCCAGTAGGAGATAACTTTAAGCATTTGGATTGAAAAATAAAATCACAAATGTACTGTGTAGGTAGTGAAAGTGTGAAAATTTTAGCCACTGTTTGTCAACTAGTTGGGTTAAGTTTTTTTGCTTTTCCCCTATAGCAGTCTATGGTAGGGTTGTATGACAATGCTAGGTCAAGCACATTCTCAAGAGAGATCTGCTTGTTCAGATAAGTTGGTATATATTTTCAAAATGGCAACTCTGTTTTTGCATATAATTTAAACTACTTGAGAAGTTAAAAGAATGTATATTCTCAGGGATTTAAAGAAAATGGCTCAGAGATGAAACTTTGATTGTATTAGTTTATTTATGTGATTAGTATGCATTTGATGTCATCTCCTTTCCTTTTTACAATTAAAATGAAATCTTGTAGTTTGTGACTAAGAAGATATATACTGCTCTATGTGACTTGTATATTAGCCTCTGGATACTTCAATATATACTATAAATCTAATGTGCTTTTTATGCGCTTCATATTTTCTCAACATATGAGATCTATGTTTCTTCTATTTCATGATTAAAGTTCAAGCCTTTAGATTGTTATGAATGTGCAGAGAAGATGGTTCATCAGAGGTGCTGCTAGGGAAAACTCATGTTATGGGTTTTGTGACTTCGCAACTAGGGAAACCTTATAGAGACCGGCCTAATGAGGGGAGCCTTGCAATCTATACTGAGTTTTCTCCAATGGCTGATCCTTCATTTGAGGCAGGTCGCCCTGGAGAGTCTGCTGTTGAGTTGGGACGGATAATTGATCGTGGTCTAAGGTCTTCATTCAAATTTTCTTTCTTAGAAGTGAAATCTTAGCATTATACCTCAAGCAATCTTTGGACCATATTTTAAAGCAGTTCTATGATTACATATTTTTTAGAATTATGAGACTGAACTATAGTAGGATAAAGGTTTGTGAGAGAACAAGGTTTGGAGGTCTTTTTATCTTCTCTTTCCTACTTTTTCACTCTCCTATTTTTTCTATACTATTCATCAATGTTCTAAAATTCGCTAGGCGCTAGTCGGGCGGTCAAGCACTGCCTAGCGCCTAGGCGGACTAGGCGCCGATTAGTCGCCGACTAGGCGGCCAACTCGGTTTCAACATAGTACCAAAAAATATAAATACTCTTGGCAAAAAATACTACCATAAACAAATAAAGTTTAAGTTTTAAACATGATAAATATATTGCATATTACCTAGTATAATAATTAATAAGTTAGGACTGCTAGGTTTACAATATTTAAAACATCACAATGAGCTTACAAGGTTTTAAATCAACTGCTAGAGTATTATAAAAGATAATAGTACTTAAATGTAAATACACCATGATCACAAGAGGTTATTGAGATAGCAGGACATATAAGAACTTTATTTTTGTATGCTCTATGCCTTTATACTAACTTGAGTGCAGTAGAAACCAAGGCAGTTAACAACTATAGACAAAATAGTACAAACTACGAAGTATAATGTAATGTTTTAGGTCAACTCCCAAGCAACACTATGGCATTTGGATCATTTATAAACAAAATCAGGGGATGTAGAAATCATTTTTATTTGGGATCATTTTTGTTGGCATGCAGCTATAGTTGTACCATACATCCACAAGGTCAACTGTTGATTTCCATCACCCCCAGTTAGTCTGTTATAGTACAAAAAAGTAGCTAGCAGCATTTCCCAATGTAAGGCTTTCAGCCAATGTGTTATTCCCACAGCAGATGAGGCAAACATTTTTAAGGCCTTTATTCCAATGTGTTCTTAAGTGCCCGTGTACTGAACATGGTTCTACTTTGTGCAGACAATCATTCTTAAATCACAAAGCATAGAAACAAAAATTCTTCACTGGCTCTCATCTAAAATACCAACAAGACATTTCTCCAATAAAAATTCCGCATTAAACCAGGCATGGTATTTATCTAAAAGTTGTACTAAGGATCAAAGAGACTGTGAGTAATTCTCCCATTATCAGAGAGCATGGAATATTAATGTGAATATTTGCAATTTATACATACCTCTACTTGGCATTCACATACCCCACTATTACAATCAATGAAGTACTTATATAGGTTCAGAAGCTTAGTAGTCCATTTCCCTTTTCCAATAGATTACTTTCAGAAAAAATGGAAGGCATTTAATAAGATAGCTATAAGCTTTAAGTGAGTACAAGGCTCAATCCAAACTTTAAAGTTTATGCTAACCAAATATCACAAATCATCTCAAAGTGAAGGTGTGACTAAATCATGTGTTTTTTAAGCTTACAAGTCCATTTTCAAGTGAAGTAGAAACCAAGGCAGTCAACAACTACAGACTAGTAAATAGTACTACCCCGTCCCAAAATAGTACTACAGTAAATGCACACTTTGGTCTATATTAGAAAATCTCAAAATCCTAAAGCAAATTTGGAAGAAGTGAAGCCTTTTTTAAAAAATCTCAAAATCTCAAAATCCTAAAACAACAAGGAAAGCAACTCTAACCATTAAGCTCTTTTTTCTTTCTGAGGTAAAATCCAAAAATGAACCAAGGTAATCTCCACATTTGGGCTAAAAGGAACAAAAAATGAATGCAGGGCTCTTTACCAGTTTATTGATGTCAAGTCTCAAGAATAAAAGACTGTTAATACAGCATACTCATAGCAAGCATAGGAAATGTTTTGAATACCAGAATAAGAAAATGTCTTTTTCTTTGTGATACCAATGCTAATGATAGCAATACAAATTGATTGGTTGGGACTTCACTGGAAATTCAAATTAATAAAAACAAACCAAAAGGACTAGGGAATAAGTGAATAACACAACTGAAAAACAAAGTAATTGAAATAAATTACCAGTTAAAGTTTTCATTTATTCTTTGAGGAATTTTATCAAGCAGCGTAGCTTCATTCCAAATTCCTATCAATATTAGGCAATAATTTTTTCAATCTACATATAAACTATCTCTTAAGTATATGTCTCAGGAAAAATCGAGATATTCTCAAACTATCTTAAAAACAACCTTACAAGTAAGAGAAGTAACTATAATAATATAATGAAAATATCTTTACCTGGATGTTGGACGCTGGAGAGTCTTGCTGGACACTGGAGAGTGTTGCTGGACACTAGAGAGTGCAGAAGATGATTCAATACTCAACAAAGAAGGGAATCGTGAAATGGAAGAGAAGAAGACCCATCACCCGGCCGCAGTTCCATTGAAGAGAATGTCGGATTAGGTCTGGAAGTAAAGAAACGCAGCTATAGGAGTCGTCCTTGTCAAGGGCGGTAAAAATGTCAAAAAAATGCAGCTATTTTTAAAAATGTCTGGGGCGACTAATATTGATCCTAGGCGAGCGTTTTTCCGGCAATTACTCGGTCTGGGCAGCCGATTAATCGGCAGAGCGAGTTTATGAGCGAAAACAAGATAATCTCTACGGCAGGAAGCCGCCTAGCGAATTTCATGTGCCTAGGCGGGCGATTTATCCGAGTTTTAGAACCATGCTATTCATTACCCCTACTATTTCCCCCTTTAATATTGTGCTAAGACCTAATGTAGTGATCTTTTAAATATGGAGGGAGTATGTTTTTAGGTTTTTTATATACTAGTCTACTAGAAGGGGAGCCTTGGCCTTTGGCGCACCAGTTATTGTGTTGTTGTGTGACAAGGGAAGGTTTCCATTTATACACCCTTGTGGTGGGACTCTTCCCCGGACCCTCGCCTTGCAGGAGTGCAGATGTGCACCTGGCTGCCCCTTTAGGTTCTTATGTACTAATGTACTACCTCCATTATTAACCGCAACATGTTGAATTTTGCACTACTCACAAACTCTACTTTGACTATATTTTATTGGTTAATGTCCAAACATAAAAAAAAAATAAGTGGTCACATTGTAAACTTTTAAATACATTTTTATATTTTTTATTAATAGTCATTTAAATGTAATAATAGTCAAAGTCGTGCCATGGCAAGCGTGAAAGTCAAAGTGTTGCAACTAAAACAGAACGGAGGAAGTATATTTTTTGTTTTTCATCCTGGCTATTAATATTTTGTTCAGCCTCCCATTGAAGCTGTTTTTATGGAAGAACTACAAATGACCATCTGACTAAATATTATTCCTAATGAAGGTTGATGGATAGTGAGAAGGACTCATCATCATCATTACCCCAGTGCCGCAAAGGTTCCCACGTACGGTGGGGTAACGGGGGGTTGGATGTACGCAGGCATTACCCCTGTACTAAAGCATAGAGAGATTGTTTCCGGATGACCTATAGTGAAAATCGCATAAAAAATTGCATGGAGTGACCGTTGCTTCATAACAAAGAAACACAGACAGTTTAGTGAGCCATTTTGCATTATTCCATCATATTAGCAAGCCAAAAAATAGTGAGTCTTTGGCTCCATTGCAAATGATGGAAAAGGACGGAGAGAGGGACTGAAAAGAATAAAATCCTAAATTGCATTGATGAAAAAGAATTTGACAGGTGCCTAAAATAGACACACTATATTTTGTAGGGAAAAAACATATTTATGCCTTTTTTACTCAAAATCTGGTACAATAAACTGTTGAACTTATTTCTTGTTGTTTGAGTTTAATCGAGAACCATAGGGTTTTCAATAATTTAAACTGAAAGAGGAATTCGTATTGGTTAAGAATTGATAAGGTGAAGCATAATGTGGAAAACTGTAATTGTAGGGAAAGTAGAGCTGTGGACACTGAATCTCTCTGTGTTGTAGCAGGCAAGTGGGTGTGGTCTATCCGTATTGATCTCCAGATTTTAGACAACGGAGGGTGAGTTATTATGTCCATCACATGTTGCTTTACAAGTCATTTGCTATAAGAAATATGATGCTCAGACTTAACATCTTGGGAACTGACGATTACTTTTCCATCTCCGTGAGATTAGGAACCTTATTGATGCTGCCAACATTGCAGCCTTAGCTTCCCTCTCAACATTCCGGAGGCCTGATTGCACCGTTGAAGGAGAAGATGGACAGGAAATTACTTTGCACCCACCTGAGGTCTGCTGGATTGCTATGCATCTTGATTCTCTCAAGCAAATTGCTTTGATATTTATTTTGGCTGAAGTTTGTGACTTCAACTTAATCACAGTTCAAAGTAAAAGATATGTACAACTCGTTTTTTAATGCTTTTTTTTCCGTTCAGTTTTCTTTCCAAAGTCTGAAGCATAAAACATGTCTGGTAGATCTGGTTTAGATGTATAATAATTTATACAATTAATTTATTATTTTGTAGAAGTTTTAAATGTTTATAAACCGTGTCAGGCTGTCAGTGTCAGCATTAGAAACACGTTCTTTAATCTAATAAAATCAAGTAAATGTGTTTCCAGTCACAACCATAATAACAACTTCCAAGCCGTATTACCAAAAGAGTCTGGGTCACCTAACATGAATCAACATATGATATCGGTGTTAAAAACATTAGATAGAGAAAGAGGGAGAAGTGATATAAGATCAATCAAGGACATGTGTTGTGGGTCTTAACTCTTGAATTAACTGTGTGCTGCATTTTGACAGGTCAGGGAACCACTTCCCTTGATCATTCATCATATGCCTATAGCAGTGACCTTTGGATTTATTGGAAACGAGAACACAGTGGTAAGCAAAGTATAAAGGCCTTGCACATATTTGCATAATGGAGTGCCTTTTTCAGAGGCATTGACCCAATCTATTTATACTTACAATTGTATGTTTTTCATGCTTAGGTTGTAGATCCAACTCACTTTGAAGAGACTGTAATGGGAGGAAGAATGACAGCGACTGTTAATGCAAACGGTGATGTCTGTGCCATTCAAAAGGCGGGAGGAGATGGTGTCATGCAGAGTGTTATAATGCAGTGTCTTCGCATTGCTTCAGTGAAGGCTGGCGATATAACAAGCAAGATAAAGAATTCTGTGAGTGCTAATCGTGACATTATATGTTTTGCTTCCATTATGCTATTATTTAGTGCTTGATTACTGGAGAGTTGTTTTAATTTTAAATGACCCCTTGATAAACTTTTTAAGCATCAAGGAAAACTTATATCCCATTCCTCCCAAAATAAGAGTCATGTTTGGGCTAGGTACAATTTTTTTGGTCAACTTTATCAATGTATAAGCTTTTACAAATTATGAACTATCTCTTATACTCCTAAAACTTATTCCAATACTGTAGAGTATTTGACTAAAACCACTTGCCACCTGCCTTTGTATAAATTCTATTTAACATAGAAGTATGATTTCTACGAACGGACTATTCTTTTGGGACAAAAGGAAATCTTGAAACATGACTTTTTGTGGCGGAAGGAGTAACAGAGATATACTTTCTGTTTATCATGATGTGTTTAGTTGATATGGATGGTCCTTAGAGCTTTATACCTGATCTTTGAAGGGTTGTTTGGGAATTAACACTTCACATTTCATTCATTGCTATGAAACCCCGAGTGAGTTTCCCTTTTTGGCATGAAGGACTAAAGCTCTTAATGTGCAGGTTGAATTGTACTGCGAAGAAAGAGCTCTTAGGAAGATCAAAACACACACACATGCTACTACAGCAATTGACATTCCTGACTCAGGTAATGGGGAAGTCAGTGATCTGTCAATGCAGAATATGGATATACAGAGAGTCAAATTGGAGGACCTCTGTGTCAGTCATAGTGATGACATGGATGTTGAAACACAAATTTCTAAGCCAAATAGAAATAAAGGGGAAGTTAACAAATTTCAGAATTTTTCTGGCAGGCCCTCAAGTTGGTAGGTGTTTTTTTATATATAATTATTATGCTTTTTGAGTAAAAAATAATTATATGCATGTGCTTTGTGCTGCATAGGTGTTTTGTCACTATGTCAGTCTAAGGTTATATTCCCTTTTATTTTTAGGAGGAAAAAAGGATGTATGTCATGAATTAATTACTCTTACAGGAGGGTAGTAATATGAACTAGTAATTTGGAAACACTAGGGAAGGTAAAAAATGTGAACAAAAATTGTTTTTTTTGTGTTCTCTCTTTTGCCTTCCTCCTCGTTCAGGTAGATATAGACTCATAGCCTTGCTGGTAGGGACAAGGTCATTGTTGTTAATGGTGGCTTGGAAACCACAGTCTACAGCTTCCTTATGGCTAAAACCGTATTTACATCTTCTGAATTGAACAAACAGAAAATTCCAAGTTCAACACATTCGAAGTGTGGGTTGGACTTTTGATAGGAATCTGGCTTAGTAGGCTAATAATAAGAAATAATAATAATAGTAAGTGTATATGTAGTAGTATAAATAGAAGAGGAGGGGAGGAAAATAGGCAGGCTGTTATTGAATTAGAAAATAGATCTTTGGAGAGCTCTGGCACTCTCGAATTTGCCCAGAACTATTACTTTACATTTCCTTCTGTTAATAAACATTCAGTTTTCTTGATTGATCTGTTCCATTCTTGATTGTCTTGTTAATTCAAGAATCTGGAAATTGCCTGGTATCTATCATTGGTATCAGAGCAACGATTCTGGTGATCGGTATCACTCTAGTAGCATCAGATTTTTTTTCGTTCGGAACTGTGAATGGTTCGAACGAGAGCCAAAATGGAGAATCTAAGGGAAGAAATGGAGCATAGCAGGATCGCAACTGAGGAAACGTTGCTACAGATGAAAATGATGATGGAAAAAATGGCAGTAAAGATGGATGCGATGAGCGATGAACTTCGCTAGAGAGGAAAACCGCGATCCCATCCTCGTCATCATACGTGACCTTCAACAACATCGCAGAAGTCTTCGCCAACAACATCCTTCAGTTCGCATATGCGAACTATTTCTCCCAGATTGTCGCGAACTGCGCAGGTTTCATCTAAATCGCGAGAAACTCCTTCCAGTTCTCAGGTGTCTTCTCTCAGTTCGCATCGTATGTCCCAAGTAGATGGTCCCAGTTCACAATCGCACATGGAGAATAACCTGGAAAAGGTTGAACAAAATAAAAAACCCTTCGATGAATGGGCTGCGGAGATGTGGAGTAGAATAAACAAGACCGGTCATCAACCTCGCAGGCGAACAACATCACTCAGTTCACAGGCTTCATTATCGGCTTCCAGTTCTAAGGCTTTGTCGCGAACTGTTTTTCACAGTTCATCATCGCAAGCCATTTCTCACATTAGTCCGCAGATGTCATTGCCATCACAAACAACTTCTACCAGTGTGCAGGTATCCTGGCCAAGATCTTCTCCCAGTTCACAGATGCGAACCAGTTCTCTGTTCACAGGCTTCCTTATCGCAGTCACGAACTATTTCAGTCCAATCAGCATCTCCTAATGCACTTATGCACTAGTCTCAACGTACCTAAAGGAATCAGCCGTTTCAGAAGCCATAACTCCAGGCGCAAAAGGAAAAAGGATCTTCAGGGGGCCCACAGCTGGAAACAAACGTTGAGTCAAAGCCGTCTGCACCTTCAGTTCAACAATTGGAGACGAAAGAGGAAATTCTGAAAGGAGCAGAAAATATTGATTCATCAAATAACTTAGAAGTTCGAAGGAAATACATGTCAGATGCTACAGTTTCAAAGAGTGAAGCAACTGAAACCCAAGGGCTTGGGTTATATCCTGAAGCAAGAGCTATTAGCAAATGGAAGATTGAGCAGTTGGTGATTGGTAAAGCTCAGTTCCAATACGTTCGGGAAACCAATACGTTCAAGCTTATTCTGCCTGAAGTTCATCAGGATCCGGTCCCTGAAGATCGTTTTGTTGCTGCAAGAGCTATTGGCTCTCTTATAGGGGATACGAAAGAAGAAAACTTCCCAGACTTGGGACTTTGGCGGTTAGAGAATCTGAAATCGCATGGCAGCACTGTTGTGCACAATTTCTGTTGGTTGTTGAAGTTTAACAGTACAAATCCTCATCCTCCTCATCATCATCATTATCATTACCCCAGTGCTGCAAAGGCTCCCACCTACGGTGCGGTAAGGGGAGAGGTCGGATGTACGCAGTCTTACCCCTGTACTAAAGCACACAAAGACTGTTTCCGGATGACCCATAGTGAAAATCGCGTCAAAAATTGCATGGACTGACTGTTGCTTCATAACAAAGAAGCGCAGACAATTTAGTGAGTCCACTTGCTTTATTCCATCATATTCCCAAGCCAAAAAATAACGAGTCTTTGGCTCCATTGCAAATGATGGAAAACAATACAAATCATGCTATTACAAATAATTCTATCATTGATACTACCTGCAATACAGAAAAGTGGGTGATAAATGGAGAAGTTTGCATAAGGTTTGTTGCATACAATGAGTTGAGTAACTTGAGTAACATCAAATCGGAATCCAGAACATTGATAGTCTCAGAAATGAGAGTACTTGAGGAGTCTCATGAAAACAAGGAAACATTTGTAGTTATTGAGTGCTTGACGGCTATTGCAACAAATGAAACTGCAAGAGACATATCTTCTGCAGCAGCACCATTTGTGATTTTGAAGGAACAAGTACTGAAGGATCTGGTTCAGCAAGCAGTGAGGTATTGGGAAGGAAGAGGCGCAAGGATGATGAAGAAGCTGTTGGTTAGGGCTGTTTCCTATCACCCACCTTGAGGACAAGGTGGTTGTTTAGGGGGGGAGTATTGATAGGAATCTGGCTTAGTAGGCTAATAATAAGAAATAATAATAATAGTAAATGTATATGTAGTAGAATAAATAGAAGAGGAGGGGAGGAAAATAGGCAGGCTGTTATTGAATTAGAAAATAGATCTTTGGAGAGCTCTGGCACTCTAGAATTTTGCCCAGAACTATTACTGTACATTTCCTTCTGTTAATAAACATTCAGTTTTCTTGATTAACAAGACAATCAAGAATGGAACAGATCAATCAAGAAAACTGAATGTTTATTAACATTAGGAAATGTACAGTAATAGTTCTGGGCAAATTCGAGAGTGCCAGAGCTCTCCAAAGATCTATTTCTAATTCAATAACAGCCTGCCTATTTTCCTCCCCTCCTCTTCTATTTATACTACTACATATACACTTAATATTATTATTTTTTTTATTATTAGCCTACTAAGCCAGATTCCTATCAATTTTTTGTGTTTATGGACGAAGGGGCAGAAAAGTCAGAAAACGGCTATGAATGGGTCAAAGAAGAATATTTGATTAATCTAATGCACTCTAAAACAAAGTTGCTAGTGGAGCCATTCTAAGAGCGTACGCGGATACACTTTAATTGCCACATATATGTATATATATGAAATTTGAACTATTTCCAATCCATCATTTAAGTCCATATACTACAAAAAGTATCAGATAAATACGTTTACTTTAAAACGCAGTCAATCAAGACATTTTGACCTACTATAATGGCCTATTTTAAAAAATCAATTAAAACATTTGATAAATCTTATAAAGATTCATATAAATTTGAAAAATAGTATAAATTCAAACAGTGATAAATAATTATAAAACGTTAAAATGAAGAATTAAAAAATGAAAAAAATAAAGTGAAAGTGTAAAAATATAAATTTTAAATGGAATAACTTTTAAAAAGATGTAGAATATACAAATAATTTCAAAAATACAGAAACATAGAATTTGACATTTTAAATTGTCCACAGTTCTAATTTAATTTCAAAAAGATGTAGAATATACAAATAATTCCAAAAATACAGAAATATAGATTTTTTTTCAAAGTTTAACTAATTTTTTGAAAAATTTCACTTAAAAGGCCAGATTGATCGACTCTTTAAAGTAAGCGTACTTATATGGTGCTTTTTTTAGTTTATGGGCTTAAGTGATAGATTTGAAATAATTGAAGGATGTATTTGAGCCTTTTCCCTTCTTTTATTTTCCTTAGTGCTATGAAAAATGCTCTCCTTTTGCGAAGTGCTTATGATTGCCTTTGCCAAATAAAAAAACAGTACAAGTTTATTAATCAAAACCACAACAAAAACATTACCTCAGTGCCACAAAGGCTTCTCACCTACGGTGGGATAAGAGGGGTCTGATGCACGCAGTCTTACCATTGTACTAAAACACATATAGCCTGTTTCCAGATGACCCGTGATAAAGATCGCGTCGAAAATTGCATGGACCGACTGACACTTCATAAAAAAAGTGGAGACAGTTCAGTGAACCATTTTACTTTATTCCATCATATTCCCAAGCCAAAAAATAGTGAGTCTTTGGCTTCTTTGGAAATGATGGATATACAAGCTTATTAATTACTGAGTTGAATTTCTCTTTCGTCAATTCTTACCTTTCTGCATTACCGTTTGCAAGGGATCCATATTCAGCGGTTGTCAACATAGAAGAATTGAAATCTACTCTTGGTTCACATGGTGAGTTTTATTATCTGCTCTAGAGTTGGTTCATAATGATGTGTTTTTCATTGTTTATAAGATCAGGCAACTGACGATATTCCAGGAATTGTCTTTTTTTTTTGTGTAAAAACCAAAAGAGTTCTGAAAGCCAATAGATTGTCCTTTATCATGCCAACACTTATTTTCTTGGCTTGGTCAATTTTAAGAATGTCCATCATCTTTGTTTGGCACCGTTATCATAGATCGATTCATGTTAGCCGACCCCAAATTCTTTTGGGATTAAGGCTTGGATGTTGTTGTTGTGGTCAATTTTAAGAATCTTACGTGTAAGATGTTCTAATTGTGTCCTTTAGTGGTAAGCGGGTAACGAAGTTGTGTTTAGAGGCTGTAGACACTCCCTCTACAACTCATACATAGTACATGTCAGTTTGAGAAGCAAAGAGAAAGTGACTGGTTAAATCAGATTTATAATGTGCAGGAGGCTTATCAGCTACCCTTGAGAAGAATAAGACTTGTGGAAATGATGAAGCAGTGCATGAAAAGCCTGTTGTCGCAGATTCTGGACAATGTCAAGAAGATTTTAATGCTGCTGCACCTTCAATAAACTTGAGATCTGGAGATCAAATGTCGACTCACACGGTGAAAACATTAAAGGATGCTATAAAGCCTAAGCACCGACGTAAAAAGAAGGCCACCACAAAAGCTGCTGCTGATGAAATTCAGAGGACATAAGCCAGAGTTATCTTTTCAAAATGATATAGTAGCAGTGTAGGTAAAGTTGAACTTACCTCGTATATCTTTACATAAATTTCCCACACTTGAACAAGTTGCTCCAAAGTTTCTTTTTCCCTCTTTGTGTTTGTTAGTAGGTTTTGGCCTTCTCAGGTTATTTCTCTTAATGATGATGTTCCTTATGCTTCCCTTTTTTGTATGCAGAATGTTCTGCTGGATGTAGTTTCAATTATGTGCTTCTATCTCGCCTACAGTTTGGTTATTATTATGTCTGGAACCAATTCTTAAAACTGATTATGCTCTCTCAAGGAGCACTTGGAAGCTAGAAGTAGAATGATTTTGATGGGTGTCTGGATATAAACTTAAGAAACATTATTGAAGCTTAAAATATCAATTTTGAGGAAGCTAGAGGTACTTGGGATGTTTTTAATTTTTACTTGGATTGTAATTTGCTGGTCTGGTTTGGTCTGTTTAAGTCTGGTCGGGTGTGAACTGGTTTGGTCTGTTTAAGTCTGGTCTGGTCTGGGACTGAAAACAGTCCAAGTAAAAACATCGTTACTGAGTTACTGTATTGCTCTTGGGGAATTGATTTTGATTCTGAACTTTTCACTCATTAAATGCCTTCCATTGTTTCATCCATTTCTGGATAACTAATTCTAATTCTCACTCAGCTTCTTATAAAGAACCAGGAGTCATTCCCATATTTTGACTATAATGATGAGAGGGAAGCAAGACCTGTGGTCTGTGGATGACTTACAGAGTTACAGTACAACCAACTCTCATATAAAGATCATCTTTGACGCCAGAAAATATCCTTTGGATGACAGAGTTTGCCATCTTTGACATAAATATTGTTATTACTGCGTATTCCCTTGTTAGTTTACATGACAATTAATATGGCTATAGAAAATAGAAAGGCAATTTGTTCCTAACATTTCACGGTCAGGACCCAGGCATCATGGTTTTGCATTTTCCTGACAGACTACTAACTACTGTTCTTTGTAGGATTTTCTGGTTTAATCTTTTTTTCAAGTTTACTGTAGTCTAGTTTGGTTTGGTTTGACATTATGTAATTTTGTTCTTATAGATATATACATTAATATTAGTGTAATACATATGCCTATTCTGCTATTCTATCATAGTTCTAAAAAAATATGCTTTCTTCTTTTAACTTTTAAGCAATGCTCTTTATTTTAGAATGAAACTAAAAGTATTTAAAAATAAAAATCTTATAAAAATTAATGTAAAGAAAACAATTTTTTTCATATTTTATTAACTATGAATAATATTTCACATAGTAATTATTGGATAATAATTAGAAAAATAACAAAAATAAGACTTCTATCTTTTAATGAGACAAAAATAGGACGTTTTCTATTTTGGATAAGAATGACAAATAAGATGAAAATGTCCCAAATAGCCCCTTGATTAAATCCTGAAATGCAGCCTTCACCAGCATTCTTGTCGAACAAATTTGTGTACTTTCTTCATCGAGCATCACTCGACGGTTGATGCCTCGATTGCATTGATGGTGAAGGTAATTAAATTACACCAATGGTGATACAACCTCAATGTCATCCGGTCAGTTTCTCTCTTCTCCGACTAAGAGTCTGAGACCAACAACTCAACAAGCATTAACTTTTTCTTCTCTTTCATTGAATTGCTCCTTCCTCCTTTTTTCTCCCCAATCAACGCTCCTCATCTTCAGAATATCGATTGTTACCACTCGGGTACATTGAGATCTGAATTAGTGGTGCTTTATTCTAGGGTTTTGAGTGCATCTCCGATGCTCTGTAGGATTCCAGGCCATGAGAGCCAGATTTGTAGAGAGGGTTTCGTTCGGTGAGGTCATTGGTGATGGTCCGGCTGCGGCCAATGACCTCTTTGACCGCGGGCTCGACTACGGTTTGGTTGTGCATGGTAGATTCTTAGGATAGGTGGCGTGCGATAGGGAGCCTTGAGAGGTGGATGGGCCTTTGGGTTGGGGGCAGGGGTGGCGCCGTGGCGGTCATCGAAAGGGGCAGCAACGGGGTCACTGAATGGAGCGGGCGGTGATCACTGAGGTGGTTGTAACTGTGACAGGTTGGCGGTGGTCATGATTGCTGGTGGTCATTGGCGGCGACGATCATTGTTCCGATGGTCATTGTCTCCGGTGAGGGGCATAAAAATCCTGGAAGTCGCTTTGGAAAATTCTAAAAGTAGTCTTTTGTTCAAAATTTTTCTTTTAGTAATATTGTTGATGTCAAAATCACAAATAATTAAACTACTACGTATATATCAACACATGTGAACATATTAGATTGAAGAACTACAGGAATGCACATGAACGAAGTACGAACCATATGATGTTGGGTCAACTTATGGGTCCGTTTGGGACCCCTATTTCAATCTTATCAACTTTATGCAACTATAGTTGCATATTTGCACTTGTGAAAGTAGTGATATTAATTATTCTTATTTTAAATAATAATAATAAATAATAATAACATTATTGTTTTAGTATTTGTTCTAGTAATAAGAAAAATTTAAATATACTGTTTGCTCATTTTTCGATCTGGCCTATTTGCAGATTTTTTTAAACATTTTTTATATCTAATTTAGTCTAGTACTGACTCCAACTAAGTTAAGTCCTTCAAAACAGGGCCTAATGTACAATTAACTATCTAATGCACTCCTGTAGTATTATCAAATGGGCCACCATCAATCCATTATAAGAGTAAATTGGGCGTGAAATGTTGTTCTAGTCCCTTTGTGCCTTAACAATAAGAAATAAATACACAACTTTGGAGGAGCTTTTTAAAGGATATGACTTTTTTCACTACTTTATTAGAGGGGGATCCAAATACCAGCCAAGATAGGGCAAATGATTACCGGATTTTCTAACCAAGAACCTTATTATCAGTGGCGATTGGCGGAGCAGGCAATTTAGGTCTTGACTCACTCCAAATTTAAAAAATGCCTTAATTTTTAATGTAAAACAAATTTGTAATTTTGTATAATTTTTTTCTGAAAATATTCTTCATGCTGGCTTAGTCCGGTCCAAAGCCCTCACTCCTCCCATCATGTTATAACAGTAATATGCGTTTTTCTTCATCCGAGCTACCTGGTTCCACTGATTCTTCTTCGTTTAAGCTTGATTGTTAGCTGGTTTACACTCCTACTCCCTTAGGTTTGTAAAACTTCTACCTTCCGAGCTTCTTCGTGGGTTTTTTTGGGGCTTTTTCACCATTTTTGAGCTCGGAGTTCACTGTTCACGAGAAGAGGTCACCAAGAATTTCCATCATCAAGGTTGTATCTTTTTCGTCCGTACTCTTCTTCCCCAACGAGTTTTTTGGGTGAATAGTACACTTTCCGCTTTTGTTGAGCTCGGTTTTCATGACTTAAGGGGTGGTTCTTTCCTGGCTTCCCCGAGTGTTTCACGATGCCAAAGGGGAAATCGAAGCCAAAGAAGAAGACCCCAAAGGCCCCTACCAAGTCTTCCACACGGCTTAAGGAGAAACAAGCAAAGGAGGTGGAGGATGTGGTCTCGGATTCTACTCAAAGTGAGGATAACTCTATCAATGGTACTCCCCCCTCCTCGGCTCACCCCCTTCTTGGGGAGGTAAATTCTATCCCTCTTGATATTGTTGCTCCTCCTATTGAGGATATGTGTGATGAACCCCTTCTTGATGAGGTTCATATTGCCGATGAATATGAGGTTGATGAAACCGTCATTGCTATACTCCATGAAAATGTTTCTTCGGATAAAGCTAATGTTTTGAGTGATGATGCTAGTGTTATTGTTGCTTTTGCCTCTAAGGTTGTTGGAGATGATATCTCCCATGAAACTTTGGTTGGTGATACTCTAAGTATCATTCCTCTTGATGACACCAATTTGGTGAAAGATCATACTATGAATGGTGATACTAATGGCTCAATTGCTACGGGTTGCACCCCTATTGATAAGGGGGATATTACTACTAATATCCCTCCTAGCTCTACCATGCCTAAGGCTGCCTTGGCCTCTATGCCCCAACCCGTGGGCAATAAGGGTGGTAAATCCACCCCTTCTCTTCCTTGGACATCTCTCTTTAAGGACAATAGAGAGCCCGAGAAGGGAATGAAACTTAAATACATTGAACCGGTGGGGGACTTTGTTGACTTGTCCAATAGGAAAATGGCATCTATGATTGAGATTTGGGGCTTTTGCCTTGTTGCTTACTTTGATGGGAAATTTCCCGGTTTCAAAGCTATACATGAAATGATGATCAAATGGCATGTTCCATGCCAAGTTAGATCCCATGACAAAGGTTGGGTCATATTCAAGTTCAAGAATGATGATGATAGGACTAAAGTCCTCACGGGTGGGCCCCATACTATCCTTGGAAAGTCTTTCCCCTTGAAACCTCTTTCGGATGACTTTTCCATGGATAGTGATGAGTTTTTGAAGCTGCCCATTTGGGTCCAATTCCCTCACCTTCCTATGAGGTTATGGGAAGAGGATATCATAAGCGAAATTGCTTCTAGAATGGGAGTGCCTATTGCCACGAATAGGGTTACTCAAGAGAAAGTGAGATCTCATTTTGCTAGAGTCTTGATTGAAATTGATGCCTCTAAGGCACCTCCACTCCAATTTAAGATAAAGCTTCCTAATGGAAGGCTCCACACTCAATATGTTAGGTATGAAACATATCCTAACTATTGTTTCCATTGCAAAACTTTCGGTCACCATGCCTTTACATGTAAGGTTTTGGCCGAAAATAAAAGAAAGGAAAGAGAGGCACTTGGGGTTAATGAGAACCCTAATGATGCTAACAAAAATGAGAACAATGTTGACAATACTCTTCCAAAACAAAGAGAAGGGAAAGAGCATGTTACCTCGGAAAATCACCAAATGGAGGCCAATAGGGCCAAAAAAGTTGATCACCCCTTTTTTAGGGTGAATAGACTTAGGAAAGGAGCTAATAGGTACACGGTTGAGGATGAGGATAATATTATTGATACTACTCCTACTGATGTTGGAAGTAGTGAGGCTGCCGCCACACACCAAACTGTCCGTGTGGTTAAAACCACGCTCCTACACACCTTTAATGATGAGGTTGTGGTTGACATGGTTCCCGAGGAACTTCCTTCCCCCATTATTAAGGTTAAACATCATAGTGAGGTTGATGATCCTACCATTAAATTGAATGAAAACCTTCGTGTGGTTGGGGAGGATACTCCCGGAATTTGCTTCACCAAAACTTGTTTGGAAGGGTTGCCGGGAGTCAAGCCTATTAAGGATGACTACGTTTACTCCTCTACCTTTTTGAAAGGTGTTTATAGGCACTATCTTAACCATTATTATGAAGAAGGTTGCTTACAAGGGAACTCTTTTAAGCTTAAAGATCAAAGAAAACATTCTCCCAATAGCATCCGTTTGGTACATGACATCCGAGAGGCATACCTTGATGATGTTATTAGCAAAGTTGACCTTCATAAGGATGTGGACCCGGATATCTACCTTAAGCATCTCGGTGATGTTAAGGGAGATATTAGGAGACTTGGCAACTACTTGGAGCCTACTACTAATAGTATGAACATGGGCATTACTTTCACTTTGGAATGCCTTGACTCTTTGCCCGGTTTACATTGTTTGGAAGGGGAGTACTTTGTCTCCCTCTTTTTATGGAACGTGTCTATGTCCTATTTTTGGAGAGATACAAACCAAGGCCTAAACCTAGGTCACTTCAAAAGAAGATGTTGGTGAAAGGTGCTAAAGAGGGGGAAAGGAGGAAAAACTAACTTTTTTATGTTAGTGTCTTCTTGGAATATTAGAGGCCTTAACAAGGCCTCAAAACATAATACCGTTATCTCCTTTTTGCGTACTAATAATGTACAGGTCTGCTGCCTTCTTGAAACCAAACTCTCTACCCCTAATTTTGATAAGTTCTTGTCCAATAGACTGCCCAATTGGCACTCTATTACAAACTTTGACAAAATTGATGGTGGTAGAATGGCCCTTATGTGAGATCCTAATTTTGTGAAGCTTACTACTTTGGAAATTGACAACCAGCATATTCATTGTAATATCAAGTGTTTGACTACTCACAATACTTTTCTTGTGACTTTTGTCTATGCCCTTTATACGGTGGTGGATAGAAGAAATCTATGGGAACATATTGCTTCTTTTGAACCTAATATTAATGTCCCTTGGCTTGTTTTGGGTGATTTTAACTTTGTTGGCAGCCCAATTGAGAGGATTGAGCCTACTCCACCATCGGCCTACTATATCCAAGATCTGAATAATTTTAAGATTCAAGCTAATCTTGTGGACACTCCTTCCACCGGGGAGTTCCTTACTTGGAATATAGGCTCTCTTTGGGCCAAACTGGATAGTTCTTATGAACTCTCTTTGGTCTGCCAACAACATTACTTGTAACACTCACTTCTTTGAAATGGAAGTTGATTGTGATCATTGTGCCTCCTTGGTTACCATTGGCCATAACATACGTGTTGGATCTAGGCCTTTCAAGTTTCTCAATATGTGGCTTAAGCATGAAGCCTTCACTAATATTTTGACTAATCATTGGTTTCAAGACTTACATGGCATTCCTCAATTTAGGCTTGCCCGCAAGCTTAAAAGACTTAAAGGGCCTTTGAAAGAGCTTAATTACAATGCCTTTGGGCATATTTCCGAAAAGGCCAAGGCTGCCAAAATTGAATACAAAAGAGTTCATGCTCTTTTACTCCTTTCCCCTCTTGATGAGGATATTAAGAATGAAGTTGCTTTGGCCAAGAAGAGTGCTCTTTACTTAAAGAAAGCTGAAGAGGATTTCTTTAGGCAAAAAGCTAAAGCTAATCACTTATTCCAAAGTGACCGTGGTACTAAATACTTCCACTCTATTGTAAAAAAGAATGTGGTTAAAAACTCCATTACGTCTATTAAGTTAGCAAATGACAATCCTACCACTTATTTGGATCAAGTTGCTTGTGAATTTGTTAGATTCTATACGGATCTTTTTGGCTCTTCCGACCCTAATGTGGAGATTGATCCTAACATTATCCTTTCTGGTAAATGTCTAGATAGCTCCAAAGCTACTGAAGTCATTGCCCCGATCTCTGACATTGAAATTAAAAACGCCCTCTATGATATAGGGGATAATAAATCTCCTGGGCCGGATGGCTATACTTCTGCCTTTTTTAAGCATAATTGGGACATTGTTGGCCATGACGTCATTGATGGATAGTGTACCCGGGGGGTAGCTTATCCGAGGGGTTATCACGGGGAGTAACTTAGAGAGAAGTCAGAGCACAAGAAAGTAAGAGAGAGAGTGTATTCAGTATGAATGTCGTGGTTTACAACGGGGAAAAGGGGGTGCTATTTATAGTAGCAATAAATGCCGGACAGGGACACGTGTCAAGCATCCATTGGCCGAGAGGTCACCTCATCCGGTTGGCGCTGGCAACCGCATGTGGCCTCATTTAATGCGGCTGTTGGATGGGACGTTGTACAGGGTACAGTGATCTGTACGCGCGTGAAGAGGAGATCTTGTCGGGTGAGGTGCCTTCGGCTATAGAGCAGTAGCCGAGGGCTCCTCAAACCGAGGGCCCCCTGGTGCCGAGGGCTACTGTTCTTGCCGTTTTCTCCCAGTTTCTTAGTTTGCTTGAGAAACCCGTTCTGTGAGAGTTTAGAGCCTTCGGCCAGGGGGTCGAAGGCACCCCTGGTGCGCTGTGGGCTGCTTGGTACTCCGGGCGCCATGATTTGGGCCTGTTGGGCCTTTACTGGAGTAGTAGGAGTCTGTGGGCCGGGGGTTCCCGGGCCATATACTCCATCAGTCATTTTGGCTGTTAGGGGCTTCTTTAATTCTGGCAAGCTGTTAAAACAATCCAACCATACAGTTGTTGCTCTTATACCTAAGACTTCTCATGACCCAAGTGCGGCTGATTTCAGGCCGATCTCTTGCACTAATGTCATCTATAAGGTTATTACTAAAATCATTGCTTCTAGGATGATTTCTTGTTTACCTGAGCTTATTGATCCCTCTCAAGGGGCTTTCATTGATGGGAGACTTATGCTTGATAATGTTTTCATTGCTCAAGAGCTTGTCAAAGGCTATACTATGAAGCGTATGTCTCCTAGATCTATGATCAAGGTTGATCTTAGGAAAGCTTACGACACTATTTCTTGGGATTTACTTAAGAGTGTTTTGCTTACTATTGGCTTTCCTACCAGATTTGTTCAGTGGATTATGGAATGTGTTTCCACTCCTTCTTATTCTATTTCCATTAATAGGATACTTCATGGGCATATCAAAGGTAAGAGGGGGCTCCGGGAAGGTGACCTGATGCACACTAATTAGTAGTGCATAATTACATGTTTTTATGTGTGATTTATGTTAATTGTTTGACGTTTTATTTAGTTTGTAAACATTTATGTGATTTCAGTTGTAATTGTATCTTAGTCTTTATTTGTCAGTTGTAAAGTTTAGTTAGGATTTGTGGTGTTGGAAAGGAAGACTTTGAAGTGAAGAAAAAGAAGATTTGGCTGCCCAGGAGCAAACACCCGACCGGGTATAATACTTGACCCGGTCGGGTAAGAAGTGAAAAACGAAAATGCAAAGAAAGTGCATGGCCCGGTCGGGCCCACTACCTCACCCGGTCGGGTGAGAAGTGACCGGGGACAACCCGGTGTGCAAAGATCACCCGAACGTGAAGAATATCCAATTTTTGCACTCACCCGGTCGGGCCCCCTACCCCACCCGGTCGGGTCTGACTTGACCCGGACACTTTAACATGCTGAAGATCGCCAGAACGTGGAGGATATTTGATTTTGACATGGACCCGGTCGGGTGAGTACTTGACCCGGTCGGGTACCCGGCCAAAGGTGTTGAAAAACACCTATAAATAGCACACTTTTTCTTCACAAAAAATCATCCCTTCTTCCATTCTCTTTAGCTCAGTTTAGAATAGCATTTCTTTATATTTTTCTAGCTATGTTTAGTCTCCAAATGAGGAGCTAAACTTCCATTCTTGGTGTTGCTCTTGAAGCTTGTTGATTATTAAAGTTGTGAGTTATTTTCTTAAATTCTTTCCTTGAATATTAATTAATAGTTCTTTCCTTAATATCATCTCTATATTAATGTTGGGGAGTGTTGCTAAGATGACAATTAGTTAACATCTTGATATTAATTATAGTAGGATTCATCTTCATTAATAATATTCTTCCTTGAATATTAATTAATTCCTACTCTTATTTCATATTAATATTTTGAACATTACTTAAAGGATCAACTAGTTTTGTTTCATATATTAATCATTACTAGAAACGATCAACGAACCGATGGTTAATCGTTGATGGTTTCACAAGTAAGTAACTTCGGTTTATTAATGCACAGTCGTGGTTAATAAACTTAAGAGGGATTAATTTTGTTGGTTAAACCGAAACCGCTTGTGTTGAGGTTATCAATCTCAATTGATTTCATCAAGGAGTTAGAAAGATTAAATGCTACTATTAAATCGGTATAAGGCGTTGTTCTATATTTGATTAATAGTAAGGGTTATTAATGAACGGTCGTTGTTAATAACTATCCTCGATGAAGTGGATATACTCCCCGATTGAGTATTCGAGAGGGAATAAGTTATAGATATAACAATGATCGACTAAAATATATCAACAAGTGGAAAGTAGCAATGCCAAGTCCTTTTTATCTTTGAATTAAACACATATAGGTTGTTCATCTTAGTTTTTAATTAAATTAAATCTCTCAAACCAAAACCCCCCTTTTTATTCATTAAGTTCATAGAAAGAGAATTATACCTTTCCCTGTGGATACGAACTCTACTACACTATACTACGTATAAGTGTTTAGTATGATTATTTATTTTGAGTGCACCTAACGACGAGTGCACGTCAAATTTGGCGCCGTTGCCGGGGAAAGGCAATTATTTTTCTTTCTATTTTATTTCAAAGAAAAATCAAAAAAAATTATATATAAAGATTTCTATTTTGGCTGACCTTTGTTTGAGTATATGGTTAAACACCGATCTATAAACCAAATCACCTACCAAACAAAGCCCGAAACAGAACAAGCCTTCGAGAGGTTCAGGAATCTATTTCCGAATACTTCTTCGGAGGAATCATCAAGTGCTAGTTCTCATTCTAGCGAATCCGAAGAGTCCTTTCACATGGCTCTTGAAACAAGAACGTTGAGGGAGCTAACGGCTCCGAATCTAAATCAACAACCCTTATGTATCACTTTTCCAACTCTTGATACGGGGGTCACATTCGAGCTAAAATCTGGGCTCATTCATCTACTTCCCTCTTTCCATGGCCTACGAGGGGAAGATCCAAATAAACATTTGTCGGAGTTCCATATTGTGTGCACAAGCATGTGCCCTAATGGCGTGTCCGAGGAGCAAATCAAGCTGAGAGCCTTCCCATTCTCCCTCAAAGACACCGCCAAAGATTGGCTATTCTATCTTCCCTCGGGGAGCATCAATACATGGGCTCAAATGAAAAAGAGCTTCCTTGACAGGTACTATCCCGCATCTATCTCTTCAAGTCTCAAGAAGCAAATCAGCAACATTGAGCAAGCGGATAATGAGACCTTATATGAATATTGGGAGCGCTTTAAAAAATTATGTGCTAGTTGCCCATATCATGGGTATTCAGAACAAGATCTCATTCTCTACTTCTATGATGGACTTGTTGATCAAGATAGACGCATGGTGAATGCGGCATGCGGAGGGGGTATTGTCAACAAAACCCCTTCTCAAGCAAGAAACCTCATTTCGGAGTTGGCCGAAAACTCGAGACATTACAACGGAAGGTCATCATCGAGACGAGTCATGGCAGCGGAATCCAACAATTCGTTGGAAAGTCAAGTAGCCGGCTTGACTTCTTTGGTTAAAGATTTCCTTTTAAATCCAAAAACCCAAGAAGTCAAGGTCTGCGGCATCTGTTCAACGCAAGGGCATCCCACAGATTCTTGCCCGACACTACAAGAAGAGAACTCCGAGCAAGTCAATGCTTTGGGGTTCCAAGGTCAAAGGAGGTACGATCCTCAAGGAAATACTTACAACCCGGGATGGAGGGATCATCCAATATTAAGGTACGGAAATTCTCAAACAAATCCTCCCCCTCAACAATACAAACCCCAAGGCCAAACATCGAACTCGAGTATGTCCACCGAAGACATGATTCGAGCGCTGGCCGTTAATATGGGAACAATGCAGCAAAGCATGGGGCAATTCCAACAAACAATGATGCAATTCCAACATGAAACCAAGTCGAGCATTCAAAATTTGGAAACTCAAGTTAGCCAAATTTCAAATGCCGTAAGTCGACTTGAAGCAAAAGATTCGGGTAGGCTCCCCTCCCAAACTGAGCAAAACCCGAGACAACATGTCAATGCAATCATGTTGAGGAACGGTAAAGAATTGCAATCACGGGAAGTTGAGGAGGAGAAGCAAGAGGTTGATCTTGAAGAAGGCTTTCAACAGGAAGAGGAGACGCCAACGAAGACTAAATTCCCTCCACTGTCATCATATGAACCACTCCCTCCATTCCCTGAGGCATTGAAAGACACGAGGAAGCTGAAGAATGATCGGGACATCTACGAAACATTCGTCAATTCTGAGGTAAACATCCCACTCTTCAAACTGATCAAAAGTGTTCCCCGTTATGCAAAGTTCTTAAAGGAACTATGCACAATGAAAAAGAAAAATAAACTGGAAGGGAAACAAAAAGTTGAAGTGAGTGAACGTGTCTCGGCCATTTTTAAAAAGAAACTCCCTGAGAAATGTAGCGATCCAGGCATGTTCACTATTCCTTGCAAAATAGGGGATACCTTATTTTCTAAGGCCTTGTTGGATTTAGGAGCGTCAATAAATGTCATTCCTTTTTCTTTGTACAAATCCTTACAACTCGGCCCACTACATCAAACTGGTGTAGTGATTCAACTAGCGGATCGGTCTAATACCTACCCGAAGGGTGTAGTAGAAGATGTGCTAGTAGAAGTAGAAAATTTGATTTTCCCTGTCGATTTTTATGTTCTGGAAATGGGAGATGATAATCATACTACACCCATCCTCTTGGGTAGGCCTTTTCTGAAAACCGCAAAAACAAAAATAGACGTGGCTAATGGTTCATTAACTTTAGAGTTTGATGATCAAAAGGTAGAATTCAACATTTTTGATTCTACGAAAAAACAAATTAAAGACCAATCTCTTTGTGCTCTAAATGCTTGTGAACCACAAACCCCGAATATTTTTGTTGGAAAAAAAAAATGAGAAAATCAAACTTTTTGAAAAAGAAGAATTATTCAAATTTTCAAAAAGAGAATGGATCCAACCTGGGATTAAAGTGATACCGGAAAAGAAATCCCGGCCTTACTGGAGAAGGCCGAAAAGGAAAAATGAAACAAGGGATGTTCACGATCCCACATAAAAACAAAACAATAAAATAAAAATAACGTCGTGCCGCGACATTAAATCAAGCGCTTCTTGGGAGGCAACCCAAGTTTTTATTTTTAATTTCATTTTTTTTCAGTTCGTGTGTTATAATTTTTTTCAAAAAAAAAAAAAATTGAGCCTGGGCTGAAACCCGGCCGGGTATCTCAAACAGCCCGGTCAGGTTTACTAATAAAAAAGGAACACCCGGGCACAAGGCCACCGGGTTGCTAGCAAAAACAAAAAAAAAAACATATACCCGACTGGGGCCTTCCAAAACCCGACCGGGTCTGCGCATTTTTTTGACTCCAAACACACTGGAATGCATACCCATTCGGGTATTTCTGAAACTCGGGCGGGTACGAATTTATTTTTTTAAAAATCAGAAAGACCCGACCGGGTACCCTAAAGCACCCGACCGGGTACTCATTCCAGTAGGTACTGGATAACAAAATATTGCACAGCCCGACCGGGCGGGAGACTTCACCCGACCGGGGTGAACGGGAAATCACTGAATAACAGGTCGGGCTCACCCCCTTCCCCTCCCACTTCTTCTTCCTCCCCACGAAAAATTCCCCAAACTCCTCCATTTTTACACACCAAAACCTTCGATTCTACACCATTTCTCCACCAAATCCACTAAATAACACCATAATCTTCATCTCCTCAACCTTCTCAACACACCCATACCCATAAAATCCCATTTTCTTCCCCATTTGCAAAAATCTGAAACCCTAACCCCCAATACCCCAAAGTTCCGATTTTTCTACAAAAAATCCCAAGAAATCCCAATTTCTTCTCCTAATAATCATCCTCTCCACTCTCACAACCCCAAAATACCCAAGACCCACCAAAATCCCAAAGTTCCAAACCCCACCCTACCCAAGTCCGAAAATCACAAAAACAAAATCCAATTTTTTTTTTTTTGAACTTCAATGGCTCCAAGAAAGTCAAAAGCCTCTTCCTCAAGGGGAACTCGAGCTATCCCACCGGTAGCGGGCTATGAGAGCGTGGAGTTTGCTACGGAGGCTCAACGGAACAACTTCATCAACCAATCAAAAAGGGAGGTAAAGCAATCCCGTTTTATGTGCTTAACTACTTTAGCGCTACTATGGATTGATACTGTGATGCGTGACATATTTGCAAGAATTGGAATATCTAGAATGTTTGAAATGCAATATGTGACATATCCTCATTTGGTGTATGAATTTTTTAGCTCATTTGCGTATACAAAAGATGTGAATGATCATGCAAATGACATAATCACCTTTCGTTTACTAAATGAGGATCGTTCATTAACCAAACGAGAATTTGTTCAACATTTTGGTCTCCCATGGTTTGATGAAGCACGTACATATGATTCTCTTGTGGGGTATGAATTGTGGAGAAGAATGACCGGAAAGAATGTGGTTGATCTATCTAAATTGAGTGTGAATCGTGTGCAACATCCGGTCTTCCGACTATTCTTAAAATTTTGCTCAAATTGTTTCCTCGAAAGACCGAATAATCATCACACACGTATCTGGGATGTGTGTGTTCTAGAACAAGCTGTTTTGCCGGGTCCAAATCAAGTTGATGTTGCCACCATCTTATGGACTCATTTCAACAACGTGGCAACATCAACAGGACCAATTGCTATGGGGGGCCTCATCACACATCTAGCCACTTTATATGGTTTTATAGACCCTGGCCCCATCACCTCAAGACACCTTATTTGCACTGAATGGCTTTTACAAAAGACGCTAGACTTGGTCCCCTCGCACACAACACCAACTGGGGCACACATCTATAATTGGCGCATTCTCCCACGCACTTCCATCTACCTCCAGATACCCTCAGCCGACGTCCCCCTGGATATCATCAATCACCAAATCGGGGATGGTCATCACTATTGTCTTCCCGGGGCAATCTCGGATCATTATGAAGAACCCATCCACGATGAAGATGATGAAGAACCCCCAATCATACCCGAACAACCACAACCTCAAGCATTCCACTACACACCTTTCGAGCAACAAATGCTCGATAACATGGTCACGCTCAACCAGAGCATTGTGAGGATGGAGGAGCAGCGGCAAGCAGACTAGCGTAGGTATGAGGAAGACAGACGGAGATCTGAGGAGGATCAGCGTAGAACCTTTGGCCCGATATACTCATATATAGCACACCAGGGCTCCTTTTCCTCTATGACCACTCCACCTCCTGCACCATCATGGTATGACCCCTCTCAGTGGGATTTCTTTGGAGGATCGAGCTTCGGTGGTGGAGGCTACGATGGTGGTTATGGCGGGGATCACATGGATGAGGACGGACACCAAGGTGGAGGTCTAGGCGGACACTAGGGACAATGTCAGATCCTAAGTGTGGGGGTGAAGAGATCTTCCCGGTATGTTCACATTCACACTCTTTATTCTTGTTATCTCAAAAAAAAAATGAAAACTTGTTGAGTTGAAAACCCACAAAGGGCAGCTTAAGCAAAAATAAAGCAAAAATAAGAGTGAGTTTGTGAGATTTGAGAAAAATTAAAAAAAAAATAAAAATAAAAATAAAAATAAAAAAAATGTGGGAAGCTGGGTTGAAAACCTGAAAGGGCACCTAGGCAAAATGAGAGAATGAGAGAAAGTTATTTCTTTTGATTTTGCAGGATCCTGAGGGCGATTACTATTGAGAGTTCGGATTGAAATTGAAGACCCATCTTTACTCTTTTTGTTTTGGAAATACTTTATGTATTTGTTATAAACACTTGTGGATGTTGGTGCTGCTACTCTTGTCATTTAGGACTTCTTGAATTTGATTTGATTTACTCGAGACGAGTAAAGGTTTAAGTGTGGGGGTGTTTGATGCACACTAATTAGTAGTGCATAATTACATGTTTTTATGTGTGATTTATGTTAATTGTTTGACGTTTTATTTAGTTTGTAAACATTTATGTGATTTCAGTTGTAATTGTATCTTAGTCTTTATTTGTCAGTTGTAAAGTTTAGTTAGGATTTGTGGTGTTGGAAAGGAAGACTTTGAAGTGAAGAAAAAGAAGATTTGGCTGCCCAGGAGCAAACACCCGACCGGGTATAATACTTGACCCGGTCGGGTAAGAAGTGAAAAACGAAAATGCAAAGAAAGTGCATGGCCCGGTCGGGCCCACTACCTCACCCGGTCGGGTGAGAAGTGACCGGGGACAACCCGGTGTGCAAAGATCACCCGAACGTGAAGAATATCCAATTTTTGCACTCACCCGGTCGGGGCCCCTACCCCACCCGGTCGGGTCTGACTTGACCCGGACACTTTAACATGCTGAAGATCGCCAGAACGTGGAGGATATTTGATTTTGACATGGACCCGGTCGGGTGAGTACTTGACCCGGTCGGGTACCCGGCCAAAGGTGTTGAAAAACACCTATAAATAGCACACTTTTTCTTCACAAAAAATCATCCCTTCTTCCATTCTCTTTAGCTCAGTTTAGAATAGCATTTCTTTATATTTTTCTAGCTATGTTTAGTCTCCAAATGAGGAGCTAAACTTCCATTCTTGGTGTTGCTCTTGAAGCTTGTTGATTATTAAAGTTGTGAGTTATTTTCTTAACTTCTTTCCTTGAATATTAATTAATAGTTCTTTCCTTAATACCATCTCTATATTAATGTTGGGGAGTGTTGCTAAGATGACAATTAGTTAACATCTCGACATTAGTTCGAATGGTATTTTCTTCCCCTATATTAATATTGAGGAGTGTTGCTAAGATGACAATTAGTTAACATCTTGATATTAATTATAGTAGGATTCATCTTCATTAATAATATTCTTCCTTGAATATTAATTAATTCCTACTCTTATTTCATATTAAAATTTTGAACATTACTTAAAGGATCAACTAGTTTTGTTTCATATATTAATTATTACTAGAAACGATCAACGAACCGATGGTTAATCGTTGATGGTTTCACAAGTAAGTAACTTCGGTTTATTAATGCACGGTCGTGGTTAATAAACTTAAGAGGGATTAATTTTGTTGGTTAAACCGAAACCGCTTGTGTTGAGGTTATCAATCTCAATTGATTTCATCAAGGAGTTAGAAAGATTAAATGCTACTATTAAATCGGTATAAGGCGTTGTTCTATATTTGATTAATAGTAAGGGTTATTAATGAACGGTCGTTGTTAATAACTATCCTCGATGAAGTGGATATACTCCCCGATTGAGTATTCGAGAGGGAATAAGTTATAGATATAACAATGATCGACTAAAATATATCAACAAGTGGAAAGTAGCAATGCCAAGTCCTTTTTATCTTTGAATTAAACACATATAGGTTGTTCATCTTAGTTTTTAATTAAATTAAATCTCTCAAACCAAAACCCCCCTTTTTATTCATTAAGTTCATAGAAAGAGAATTATACCTTTCCCTGTGGATACGAACTCTACTACACTATACTACGTATAAGTGTTTAGTATGATTATTTATTTTGAGTGCACCTAACGACGAGTGCACGTCAAATTTAGTGGATTATGGAATGTGTTTCCACTCCTTAATCTATTTCCATTAATAGGATACTTCATGGGCATATCAAAGGTAAGAGGGGGCTCCGGCAAGGTGACCCTATGTCACCTCTCCTCTTTGTTGTCTGCCTTGAATATTTCTCTAGATTGCTTCATATGAGAACCAAAGTCTCTTCGTTTAAGTTCCACCCCAAGTGTGGTAAACTTAATATCTCCCATGTTGCTTATGCTGATGATCTCATGCTCTTTTCTAGAGGGGATTACCCCTCTATTAAAGTTCTCATTGATGCTCTTGAGGAGTTTGGTACTGTATCTGGGCTCAGAGTTAATTTTGATAAGTCTAACATTTTTCTTGGGGGTCTTGCTGATCATGACCTTGCTCATATCCTTGACTTAATTGATTTCAAAGAGGAGACTTTCCCTGTTAGATATCTGGGCATCCCCTTAGCACCGCTTAAGATTGCGGTGGCGCAATATGCTCCACTTTTGGAGTCTATTACTAACTTCATTACTGCTTGGAACACCAAGTCCCTTTCCTGTGCTGGGAGAGTTCAGCTCATTAAATCTGTGATACAGGGAGTTCACTCATTCTGGCTTCAAGCACTCCCTATCCCTAAGGCGGTTTTGGACAGGATCACTTCTATTTGCCGTATTTTCCTTTGGAGGTGCAAATTTGCTAGAGTGGCGTGGGCTGATATCTGCCTCCCTAAAGAGGAAGGTGGGCTTGGCATTCATGACACCCATGTTTGGAACTCGGCTCTTTTAACTAAGACCCTTTGGGATATCCATATTAAAAAGGATAACCTTTGGGTTAGATGGATACATGGTGTTTATCTTAATGGAAGAGGTGTTTGGGAGTTTACACCTCACAAAAGAGACTCCCAACTGATTAAAAAGATTGCCCGGATTCGTGATCAAATTTTGAGCCATTTTGCTAACATCCATGATGTGGTTACTTTTCTCAATGGTTGCCAAATTAATGGCAAGTTGTCCTCGGCTAAAGTCTATAGACTATAATCTCCTTAGAATGAAGGGGGGTACTCATATGTGGATGTCTTTCATTTGGAAGAACTATATCCCCCCTAAGTTCTCTTTTACGGTTTGGTTGGCTTTTCGTAACCGGCTTGCCACTTTTGACAATTTACATAGGTTGGATGTGGTTAACATTTGCCCATTGTGTAAGGGTGGTCCGGAAACGGTACCACACCTATTTTTTGCTTGTTCTTTTGCAGGTAATGTTTGGCATAAAGTGAGGACTTGGCTGGATATTCCAAGGGAGATGGGAACCTTACATAGCGCCATGAAGTGGATCAAGAGGAAGAGGCAAGGAGCGGGTGTAAAGGCTAAAGCGGCTACGATTGCTTTCTGCTACTCCATATATTGGATTTGGAGAACCCGGAATGCTACTTGTTTTGATGGCCTTGTTCCCAAAGAAGATGATGTTTTTGCTAAGATTCAGCATATTGTTTATAAGCTCTTATATAGGCTATATCCATATGAACTTGTCCATATTTGATGCGCTGCGTTTTTTACCATCACGTCTTGGTGATTGGACTTTGTAAGCTGCGGGTTTTTTTGGTTTTTTGGGGCCTCACCCTCCTGTTTTTGGGTGCTGGCCGTGGCCTTTTGTGCTGCTTGGGAGAGGTTATCCTTGTTGGATAACCTTGCATTTTTGTTCTCTTTTACTTGTACATTCTTCCACCCCCCTTTTCTTGGGTGTGTTTTAATATACTAACCGTTCACCCAAAAAAAATAACAGTAATATACAAGGCCATACAATTTGTTCTCATAAGTAATTTCACCCTCACTATTGTTGGGGTAAATGAAGGGTAGCCGTTGGTAGCTAATTGTATGATTTGTATCACACTCCGGAAGGATGTTGTTAGAATTTATTCGCGCTCAAGATTTTGGTCAAAATCTTTATCATTTGTTGCTGAAATCATTAAACATAATCTTGAATTTCTTCACACATATTTTAACTCTCTTTACCATGCCAACTTAGGGCTAAGTGTTCACAAACCTGTCATCATGATTATTGTCGAAGAAATTCAAAAGGCCCATCACACTTGGGGTAAATTGAAAGTATCTCAGGAAAGGACGATAATTGTACTCCAAACACAAATATAACATTGTGAGAGTTTTCTTTACCTCACTAGCACTGGTTTTACATTTCTTGGGTGTTCAAAAACTCTTGTTAATGAAGGCTCCGGTAGCAATCTTCCAAAAGCAATGCTTACATATTGCACTCCAATGCACATTATTTACCCCCCTCAACCTCAACTCATAAGGTGGAATCGGACATCCCAAACGCTTCACACTCAGAGTGAGGTAGGAGTAAATCATAGTATGATCTCACACAATAGTTTTCGAACGAGATGCTTTTGAGCCTGATGCATGCAAAGAGTCACCACATTGATGAAACCCTCACTGTCATTATTTACCCCCCTCAACCTCAACCCATAAGGTGGAATCGTCCACCCCAAGAGCTTCACACTCAGAGTGACATAGGAGTAAATCATAGTATGATCTCACACAATAATTTCCGAGCAAGATGCTTTTGAGCCTGATGCGTGCAAAGAGTCACCACATTGATGAAACTCTCACACTGTCATTGCTAGAAATTGAACTTGAAACTTCACCCCAAGTGTCTCACACTCTCACTCAACTTCCATTGAGCTACCATGTACATGTACTTTAGTCGGGCAATGATGCTTAAACTTATTTTGCACAAATTACTTTCATGTTTCTTATAGGAAATTCAATAGAGATTACTTAGAGATTATATATATACTTAGAGATTATATATACTTAGAGATTATTTGGAAGTATATATACTTAGAGATTATAGTGAGATTTGGAAGTCTTTTCATCTTCATTAACTCTTTCATATATCAATTCACGTTAGCAATCATAAACTCTTTGGGGATAAGGTTTGGATTTAATAGAGGTATTTGGAAGTAACATAAGATCAATATTTTACGTAAAAACTCTTGTAAAGATGTGAAATTTTAACGTGCAAGTGGATAATATTTGAAGGTGCACTTTGATTATGTTCTCTTAGCACCATTTTGTGATGCATATTGTAACCATATCAGCAACTCACGCCATTTCAGCCTTTCAGGCAAGGTACACGAACGCATGAAATATAATTTACTCATACGACTATACATGCTAAAGTTAACACATTTGCTAAGAGCATTTCTTTATACACGTCACCATATTTCTATTTATGAAATTGATATTTAGCTTTCACTATGAACAAGATCAACTCTTTTTCTAAGTTATGGACTATACATAATTGACAATATTATTCAAATTTCCAAACAAAATTCTGTGTAAAATCCATTTTACATTGTAAGGTAAACTCTTTTCACTATGAACAAGATCAACTCTTTTGTCTATGTTGTCATCGTAAGGTAAACTATATGCATGGAATTTCAATCGTCACATGGGATTTCTTAGCCGGAAATTTGAAAAATATTAGGGAGAACTATCAAATAAGCCCTCGAACTTTCATAAAAAGTGCAAATAAACTCTTTTACAGGAGGCTTTGTCTGGCTGTCGCCATTTGGAACGGTTTCCGGTGGAATTTTTTGATGAATTTTTTTTAGCATCTTCTTCATTAAGTCTAGTTTATTCATACCAAATTTCAATTAAAAATTCAATCGAGAAGGCAGTCAAATGATTTTCTAAAATATACTGCGCTGCCTAACAGCGCAATTATCTTCAAAAATTCATTTGAAATTTGGTATGAGTAAACTAAATTTAATGAAGAAGATCTCAAAAAAATTCATCAAAAAATTCCACCAAAAACCGTCCCAAATGGCAACGGCCGGACAAAACCTCCTATAAAAGAACTTATTTGCCCTTTTTATGAAAGTTCGAGGGCTTATTTGATAATTCTCCCAAAAATATTATCAATTGAAACATTTACGTATAACTATGACAATATTTGTTTCATTTAAGAGTTAAAATACCAAAATGCAACAATATCAATACTTAATGTATCGTTTGTCCCTCATAAGTCATAACCATGAAATTAATGAGGAATTTCGGTTACAAAGTTAATGGGGGAATTGAAATACCACCGATGTCCGGTTCAAAGGTTCTCATTGCAAAATAACACAACTATTTAGATAATAATTAAATATTGTAAAAAATAATTTGAAATGATTATATAATATAATGGTGTCATTGATAATAACCGTGGTGTTATAGATGTATTATTTTTAATACTTTATGATTAAATTGTCATTTAGGAGTATTAATTGTTTTCTAAAATAGAAATGAGAACCTTTAAATTGGACGTTCCAAAAAAGAAAGTGAAAAGCCTAGAAATCCCTAGAATGGGAAGGAGGCAGTAGTAGATTTTATGAATAAAGAGCGTAAATGTGAATCAAAATCAATTGGGTAATGGTGGGGAATAATTTCAGTATGAAAAATTTCAAGACCTCAATACTCCCGTTTCTAAAGCACACTTGAATACTGCAAAAAGCAGACCTTTTGGACGGACATACATATTACAAAATTTCCAGCTTCTTAAATAAATGGAACACCATAAAAATGTATATAATGCAGGGAGAATTTGGTCACACATTTGCACCTGCGTCTGCACTCCCTCTCTCTCTCTCTCTCTCTGCAGGCTATGTTCTTTGTACTTTGACAAAATTCTTCTAAAAAAGATTCAGTCGCTTTCTACATCATGAGCTGTCTCAAGAAAAGAGAAAACAAAAAATCAGACACTAGAAAGAATGCATTCATACAAATGTTGGAAACTTTTTTTAATTCCTTTGTTTCGAACTTCATGAAGAACAACAGAGGCATGGAGCCCGATTGATAGTGTGGTTCAGATTTAGTTTGCCTATTCTTCATATAAGTGGAATAAGCAAAACAATAATCAAATTAGCAAAATAAGTACTCCCTCCGTCCCGAAATTAACTTCCCACTTTCCTTTTCGGGCAGTCCCGAAATTAACTTCTCACTTCTTCACATTTCCTTATTTGGCAAATTATTATGTACATCAAAACAGTGCAAAACAGTGTCAAACCAGTAAAATTTACCCCCAGTAAATTTATTTCCTTAATATGTGTGAAATCGAAGTGGGAAGTTAATTACGGGACGGAGGGAGTATCTTTTAACTTGCTTATTTGTCTTAAATGGATTTACTAAATGCTTTCCCTCTCAGAATATTCAGTCAAATAACCCTCACCAAGGGGGCTCTAAGAATAAGGATTAGCACACCAAAGTTAAGGGAACTGATCGATTGAACTAAACAATTCATGAGTTACCTTCACTTAGATCATCGATCTGAGAACCATCAGCTTCTTCCTCAGTGTCACTAGAATCATCTGTGTTACTGTCGCTATCTTCATCGTCGCTCTTGTCATCGACGTCTTTAATAGGTGATGTGGGTCTTGGAGGAGGCATAAAACTGGTAGTTGTTGACCTTCTTCGTGAACTTGAAACAATGTTACTCATGTCAATTCCTTCTAGTTCTCTAGCTCTTTCTTTTCTCTTTTTCACTTCTTTAATATCTAGTGGTAGACAATAAAAAAAGATAGGTCAACATGAAATAGTGTGTTCATGTGTGTAAGAGTTCAGCAAGTACTATTTTGTTTGGAGCAATGATTATAACCGTGTGATATTGAATTAGGGGGTTAACTTAAGTTCGTAGGCGTGTTTGTACATAGAGATAGTATATCATATCAAGCTCCTGAAGGGATTCTTGTCAGGTGCACTCTGTTCTTGGGGAAAATATTATTCAAAGCTCCAGATTTTTTCTGCTCATTAGCATTAAAATGATTATGTGAATAATCAATTTTGCGGATGATAACACTTCTTTTGATGATTAATTAATCTTAACCTTAGAAAGTAAGTTTATATTGTCTAATTTCAAACAAATAAAAGATGACAGTTGAAAAAAACTGGACTTCCGAGTTATATTGTGCCTATAAATACACACATGCATGTCTGCACGTTTTAGAAATCCGGTAAATTTTCTTTTGGTTTTGGCATGGCACACTTCTTAAGAATGTGAAATTGTATGGTTGTGATTAAAATATATAGGAGATAAAGAATACCAACCACACAAATCTTTCCTTAAAAGGAAATGAGAAAAATAATGGACTTACCAAAAAAAAATATGGAAAGAAAATAATGGTTGAGGAAGTGCACTCAGTTATTTCTTAAAATGTACAAACGGAGTTGGCTACTTTGCTTGTAAAAAGATCTAGGAAGAACCAAAACCAGGATCACAAGAGGTAAGGTGTGGCAAAATACATTCACCATCCGACACCCACATACTACAAAACCCAAATGCATGTTCAGCCTTAGGTGGGTGGAACTTCCCCCTCCTAACCCCCAAATTGGGTTCAGATACCCATAAGTGCAATACATTATTATTATTATTTGAAGAGAGAATTCCCTAAATAGGAGTAAAAAAGTTTTGAAATTCCAAAATAGGAGTATCATGTTTTTTATTCTTTGAATAGGAGTAAATTTCTGCCAAGTTTGGCATTACTAGGCTTTAAAGCATGGCATTTTTTTCAAACTTGGCAGATTACTCCTATTCAGGGAATAAAAAACATGATACTCCTATTTTGGAATTTCAAAACGTTTTTGCTCCTATTTAGAACAATTTCTATTATTTGAATAATAATATATTATTCTAAATAATTAATAGTATTAAAGTAATTACCCACTGATCACATTAAAATCCAAAATCAACCACCAGTAAACTAAAAAAATAATAAAATACAAATCCTAAGTCATTCAACTTTCTCTAAAGTTGAAATACATACATATATAGAGTACCCATGTAAACAGTGCATCGAAAAATTCCACCTGATAATTTGGTATGCTGGGTCATGTGGTACACTGGTACCCATGTTTTGTATAATATTCACCTGACTTGAACTAGAGCGGCTATTTAAATTAACACCTATCACCTCATCCAAAACAGAGTGGTTTGATTTTAGAATCCGCCATCACCTTCCAAAAAACCAACCCACATAGGTTGGGTTTTGGCAGACCGTGGGACGAATTACAATTAGCATCCCTAACCAAAACTTGACCAGTCTAGGATGCATTGAGGACTAGTGGTGCCAGAACCACCTCAGAGGGATAAGGATAAAAAAATAAACATGGATAAACTCTAAAAAATGTGAGAATTGAAGGACAGAAATTAAAATTTTAGATGGAAACTTTGTCTCACAAGTATTACCTTTATCTGAAGGATTAGTAGACAGTCCCTCTCTTGAGAGTATCTCTTCCAACTCCTTTACTAAGAAATCCTGCCGCTCATCTTCTGGAACCTGCTTGGCTTTCTTGTAAACAACAGGAGGTATGCTGTTGATTGTGTGGGGAAGGGATATTAAGCATTCTGAAAGTCATAAAAATGAGGAAATCCTATCTTAACAAAAGCGAAAGAAATACCCCATTCCACAAGCTTTGATTAATGATTTCAATTTTTCTACATGTTCTCCATATCCAGCTGCTGAAACAACTTTCTTCTGCATTTTGGGAGGACAATATTTTAAGGATTGAATATAAATGTTAACTGGAGCAAAACACATGTCAAAAGTACACAAACCTTTGCGGATCTTGAAGCAGTCGATGTTGGAGACTGATGATCTTCAGAGTCACTCTTATCCCTTTCTTCTGATCCGTTATTTCCAGATGGCTTCTTCATAACCTTCTGTTTCTTAGTAGGAACATCAATTTTTCTATCAGGGCTTTTGCGTTTCTTAGAGCCTTCAGATTTATCAAGTTTTGCCTTTGGAACAGTTTTCTTAGCTGATTTGATTCTCTTCTGCACCTTCAAACTTTCATTGTTTGAGGAGTCAGCTGTTCTTTTAGCAATGATCTCATTTGTTGTTGGAACATCAGAGGAACTCAACACCTATTGGGTAAAAGAGGAGATGGGAAAAAAATGAAATTTGCATAACATGCATGGGAAGAAATAACTTTCTATAAATTGATTTATTTCTCTTTTATCCTGGAGCTTTGACTTTAAATATTTACCAACCTCGTCAAGTTCATTCTTTATGAACTTCTTGAAAGGATCAAGAGCATTTTTTTCAAGACCGATTTCTTCCTCTAAATATCGACGAACACCAGCAAGAGTCATTGTCCTGAAAGCAACCAGTCAATCACAATTACAAGAAAATATTGAAATACACCGAAATAAATGGTTAACAGTTAATGTATACTCCAATAAAGTTCTTAAATATATGCCCAGTAAGTCAAAGTGCGTGTTCAAAAATGAATGCTACTTTAGAAAACCAATCAAGTAATCATCACAAAATGACTAAATGTATGCCAATTTATAGAAAAACTAATTATATCCATAAAAACATCTCTAGTGGACAGTTACATTGGAATTAAGTGACAAAATGATGAAATATTATTACCAAAGAGTAACCAAGACAAGTGTGAAGTATAGACTATCATACGGGGATGAAAGAGGAGATTTTCAGTTGCACACTGAATTCCAAAATAACAAACTCTAACTCGAGGAGAAAATGAAGAACTTTACTGTGATTCAACCATGGATCAAGGTAGATATCTAGTATGCAGATGAGGTGTGGCAGGATTATGATGATACAGATATTGAAGAAAATATCACTTGAAAATATTAACATGTTCACTTTACATTAATCACATTAGAAAATGTTAAGGTACATACTCAGCATTAGCCATAAAATGAGCAGCTCTTTCCAAAATAGCTTTCCTTAAAGAGCTTTCACTAGTCTTAGCATCTTGAGCATCCACCGATCTGGATTTGGAATCCATGACACCTAATATTGGAGAGTCATCCAATTTCTTCTCATCTTCAGAACCAGAACCTTTTAGAACTTTTTTTGCTTTGTGCTCTTCAGGTGACCTTTCCACTCCATCTTTCATTGTCTTGTCCTCTTCAGGTGACCTTTCCACTTCATCTTTCATTGTTTTGTCCTCAGGATGAGACTTTTCCGTTGCATCTTTCTTTGTATCATCCTCTTCAGGTGACTTTTCAGCTTCATGTTTTGTTGTCTTGTCCTCTTCAGGTGATTTTTCTGTTTCATCTTTCTTTGTACTGTCCTTTTCATTGGCATGCTCCAAATGCTAGCAAGTAGAGCAAAACATGAAACAAGTTTCCATTATCAGACAAGTGGACAAGGTTGAAGGGTACGAACTTGTTCCTTGGTTTTAGATTCTGGTACAAACTGCCAACTAGTTGCACTTGACATACACTACCCATCCCCTCAATCAAAGAAAATTTGACCCTAGATTTGTCAAAGTGAGTATAAAACACCCCCCGAAGTAAATATATAGAGTGTATTATGGATGTCGAAACGCACATGAGAACAAATAATTCATCTAGTGGGTAGTTTCCTTTAATAAGAACTACATGTCTTAAAAGGCACATCCTACACTCCTACAGTTCCTACTAATCAACCACTTCATCCCAAAAAAGAGTCATTCCAGAAAAACTTTATGATCCCATAAAAAGAATCCAGTTTTAAAAGTGAATTTTACTTTTTAGGTAAAACTCCTGTAAATGAGTGACAGGAAGTTTTAGTTACTCAAAACAATCCAGATAATATGTTTCAGAGGTATATAAGTGGTCGTAATCTCAAAGCAATCCTGAAAATAAGTTTTAGGGGTATATAAGTGGTCATTAATAACTTCTAAAGATCTTACATTAATTGAGCTACTGCATATAAAATGTTGTACCTTACAACCTCACTCATATAGGACTCTTTTTAAGACGAATGGAGAAGTGATTAGCTTAAAACTATACATCATGGTAATATTTTTAAAAAGGCCAAGTGCCGGATGAACATTATATTGGGGTTTAGTACATAGGTAGACATGTATTAGGGTTGGGTAGGATCTAAGTGAACTATGGATTCTTTTTACAAATCAGGCAAATGGATAGGCCTTCTTATGCGCTTATATTCAAGCTAGAAATTTTAACATGAGAAAAACATTTGTGCATGGCAACGTCACAACGAGCTAAGTACTAAAATGGATGTAACCATTAACCAATAACTACACATCAAAGTTTTGACAGACAAAACCAGGCCTGAAGACGGTTGTCCCAAACCTCATGAAGAGGAAGCCTTGTGACGAAGCGAGGTGTACACTTTGAAATGTTAAATCAACTAATTCTAAAAATAACATAAAAATAGAAAATCAATCCTTGAGGTTCAATGACATAAAACCCTGAAGCATTGAAGAAAAACACATGATATTGTTTTGAAGATAAGATAAAAGTGTAGGTCAATATGAAACAAAAAGATAACATTAGAATTTGTAAGCTAGAAGAATTTAATTTTAAATTAAATGATGCTATTAAATATGCTATTAATAGTGATCAATACGATCACTTTTGATAATTTCTTATAGACTAATGTCAAAGAAAAATTGAATTTAGCAGCAAAAGAAGGTTTTGAATTTTGATTTGAATCCTTATTCAGTAGAACTATTTTTGGCATCATGAATTGTATCAAATTATAGGTCATAAGACGTAAGATCAATAAAAGTATAGTTAACTTAAATAATAATGAGTGAAAACTAGTACCAAACATAAACTAATATTGAAAAAAAAGTGGTACGTAAAGTATTGTATATTCATAAGTAAATACAGTAGTTACAAATCCGTTCAAAATGGAGTATTGTCTTCAGTCCAATACCCTGTTTTTTGCCAATTCAGCACCCCGGTTTAGTAGACATATACAGAGCAACGATAAGAAAAAAAAAGAGCAGTGACAAATTTAAACACTCAATTCCTTACTTCAGTGACTCCAGCTGGCACAAGCTTTTAAAAGAATATTGCACAGGCTTAAACCTAGCCTAATGGTAGTCGATAAAAACTTGAAAATAAAATATGTAAAAATAGAATGGAAAGGATTGGCAAGTCGGCTCAGTGATGCGGACTACAAGAATAAGAGATGCAAATGAGAGACGAAGGGAACAAGAAAGAAAGAGGAAAAAGTTCTACGTTCCCACTCAGAAATATCAGCGCTTATGCTTTCTTCCACCTTTGCGTCTAGACCTCATGCCTTTAAGCCTCAATCAACTGGAGGTGTAAGCCTCGAATGGCATTTTCTTACCTTCATTGAGTCATACACCTCCCACGCCTTTGAAAACTAAGTTGCATGTTAAGGGAATGCAATGTTTAACAGTTTGTGCAATGAGCAACTAACTGACTTAAGTCATAAAACCAAATATGAACTATACAATATGCTTCTTTTTTGCTGTGAAAGATCTTTTGAAATGCAAAAACCAATATGATTACCTCCTCCAAAAATTGCTTGATGAATTTTTTATGCACGTCTAAGGAATTCTTCTCAACGCCCAAGTCTTTCTCAATTAACCGACGAACTCTTACCATTGTGAAGGCTCTGCATCCAATAGGGAAAATCAGAAAACATAATAGACGCGTTAATGGAAAATTATTTTAGATTGTACATTAACTTAGTTCTGTAAAGGGCAAGTCCAGTGCCAAAGCTCCCACACAGTTCGGGTTCTGTGGAATGGATAAAGTAGGCCACCTTTCCCTTGCTTCTTGCGAAGAAATGGATCATAAACCTAGGCATCCCGGTCACCCCTCACAATCTCACATTATGATGTTGTTTAATTAATAGAACATGACATTGCCGTATTGCTTAGCAAATGGAACATGACACTATTGTGTTGTTTGGTACTTTGGTTAACAAAACATGTTACTGGCACACAGGCAAAGATCTGGCAGTTTAAATGAAGGTTCTAGTGTATGTAAATTTTCATGTTATATTGTCTCAATGTCCCACCTATATATCCATCAGATTAAGAAAGCAATCAAGACAATCAGCTGAAGGCAGTGCTGCAAAATACATGTAATGCTTGGGACACCTTAAATTATAACAATATAGGGATACGCCTATGTGGCACAAATTCATTGGATGTCTAACTTTTCATTACTCAACGGATATGTGACAGCGAGTAACACATATAAATGTATACTCAGTGTCTAATTCTAATGTTTCCCTAGCATCACTCGAAAAATTGATACACTTTATAGGAACTCAGTATTTTTCATCATTCATCATCATATTGTGTGCTTCATATTTAATACATTAAAAAAGAGAGCTAGAAAGTGATGGGTACTCCGCATTCTCTTTGAAATGTTGCATGCGAGTGAGAAGTGCAGTCCCTATCTGAGACATGCTGATCCCTTTCTGCTCCTCCTGCCTCTCATCATCCTCTGCCATCTTCTTCTTTATTGCCCTACACTGTCTATCGTCTTTCTGTCTCTTTCAGAATGCCTCAACTTCAGCTCTCAATATGTGCTTTTCCAACTATTCGACATGGATAGAAAGCTATTGTTAGAACACAGAGAAAAACAGCACAAAGCAGGGGCATAAAAATTCATTAACATGGCAGTTGAGACTTGAGACACAAACTTCTTAGGATGACAGCACATGTGCAATCTACAGGAGCATCCATTTCTTTAAAAACTTGTGCTTTACCCCTAAAAGGACTTGGAAAAGTTATGCATACTAAATCTGGAACCTAATTTTCACATGATTATACTCCTAACTAATATAAAAATTTCTAGAATATGCCTCTCTGTCAACAAGTTAATTTAAAAATTCAGTCATATTTCATCCATACTAATAATAAGTTGTAAGAGGTTAGGTATGCAAAGCTGCCAGTGTACCACTACTGTATGTCCGTATAAAATTACAAGATTACAGAAAGAAGAAGAAGAAAGGTACTCTGAGTGCTGAGAGTAGAGAAAGAAGAAGAAAAAGTCACTCCTAATGCTACTGAAAATAATTGAAGGGGAGGTTGAGAGAAGATGAGACCAACAAGCAATGCTTAATTGCGAGAATCCAGAGAAGAACTGTGGAAGGTGAGCCGTTTTGGCGAGCGCTAGTAGGATTCCGGATGGATCGGGTTCTGCAGATTATGATGGGTTTTGGATTTGGGCAATTTATTAGGGAGTACTCCGTATTATTTTGTATCTAACCCTCTCGATTTGCGCTCTAGAAAATTATTCCATTTTTTTTTACTATAAGGATGTAAAATGAAATAGAGTGCATGTATAAATATGTCAAATAGTACTTTTAAATGCAACATTGAGCTTTGTGTACTATTTACAAATACTGCTTTGATTTTATTTTATTTATTAATGTAATACGAAGTATAAATTAAATTTTAAAAAATATTATTAAATTCATCTCATTTTAAATTTTCAAAATCTAAATTTTAAAAAAAATACTAATAAAGAACGAAGGATATTAATGGTCGAACTTGTACATTGTCAAACGTGAAAAGTAGACTGTTGCAATTAAAAAAGGAACGGATGAAGTACGTAGTATGAAAATACTTTACTTATACAAAAAAAACATGGAAATAGAATGTGAGAACTAAGGAGATCTTGAACAATTCTATGTAGATTGTCTTGTTTTGATTTTATATAGATCGAAATGGTCAAATATTATATTATACATGTTTTATTACTCTCTCCGCATTTTAAAAAGGAAAAATTGAAAATAATAATCCCAACTATTGTCGGTCCCCTACTAATAATCTCAACTATCAATTATTCCTGGGTGGTCCCAACTATAGGGCCATTGTCCAAAAATAGTCTCTAATCAGTTACAACCTGGTATAGCAGGTCAAATTTAAATGCGAACTATGTGTAAGCTATAAATAATCTCAACTATAGTCGATCTTCTTTTAATAATCCCAATTATCAACTCTCAATTTAAAAAAAAAATATAATAATGTTTTTACAAATCTATTGAAGTTAAATAAAAATATTTTTAGTCGGTTTTTATTTATATTCACTAAAATTTCATTTTTTTCTTTTTTCCAATTTATTTTTCCTAGTTTTGTTAACAAGTTATGATTTTGTATTGTTTTCCTTTATTCAATTTTACATTTTGTGTTTCAAAAAGTATATTGTGATTGAAAAAAAAATACAAATTAAATCTTTATTCTAGATTTTTTCATGAAAATCAATTTTATTAAATTGTTATGCTATCTTTATTTTATGTTATTATATTCTATAAATTATATGATATAGTGATTTGGGACATAAGATATGGAGGTTTTGGCTATGTTAATGAAAATGTATTAATATTTTAAGTTGAAGCGATACATTTTTTTCTACATATTTTACAATTTCTATTATATCATTTAAAATTACAATATTAATACATTTTCATTAAAAATAGCCAAAACCTCCAAAACATATGCCCCAAATCAATAAAATTGAACGATAAACTATTTCATATAATTTATAGAATATAATAATATAAAATAAAAAAATAGAAGAAATTACAAATACTAAAATGGATAAAATAGAGCATTTATATTTTTAGAATTAACATAGCATAAAATTTAAATATTGTTGAGGTTTATTCCTTCAACCCAAAGGCTCAACACCTTCTTATGGATTTCGAGTGGAGTGTTTAGTGGATTAAGTGGATAATTTAATGCAAGCAAGCAAAAAAATGACAAGCCCGTATACAACACACTTCAACTACAAGTCTCGGGGCTGTTTGTTTATCTTAATAAGAAGAGCTAGATATAATTGTTATTGCTAGAGGAAATAAGTGGTCAACCCCTTACAATGAAATAAATGCTACTATTTATACCACCGAGAGGTAGGTGATACTGATGACGTGGATGACTGTGAATGACTAGCTTCTCAACCACCAAACTTATTGCATTAAGTGCGCTTCCCGCCAATACCTTGGTCTCCCGCCAAGAGATCTGGACGGGTGTCCCCTTGCCGTTGAGCTTTGGGTGCATATGAGCACAAGGATGTTGACTCCGCTCGTCCCGTGCTCATCGTCCTCCCCTTGGCCCTTGGGTCATTACATGGTTCACTTGCCAAAGGTGCTGAAGCAGATCGTCCGCTCTATGGAGACAAACGTCTGGCTGGATCCCTTGTTGGATCATGCTTGATCTAGGTCTTAATGGTTCTTTTGCCAAGGTATGATGGGCCGTTCCGCTACCGGGCCCATTAACAAAACACAAGTCCCCCACTTCTGATGTTCTGAGTGTGCGCAGAGCATAAAGAAGTATGAGCGCTTTATCCGAGCCAAGCCTTCCCGACGCTTTGATGTGACGATTATTAGGCGACCTCCCGAAACCCTAGGCGACACAGTTACGGTGGCTAGTTCAACTTCTAAGGTAAGTGTAATCATCACGTTGTTGGGCTCCGCGCGACACATGTCTTGGGGTATGTTCCTTGCCACATGTCACGCCTTTATTGGTTCGTTGTATGGTGTAGTCCCTTATAAATACCAGGTCCCTTTGATGCTTTACGTTGAAGATTATTTATTGTGATTCAAGCTTGTCAAATGTCTTGTATTAGATAGCCTTTATTGTAGCCTTTAATAGTATTATTCCTTTGTATTAAATAGTGTTAGTGCCTGTTTCTGTAACAGCAATGAATAACGATCTAACAACGAAGATTAAACGTAAAGATGAACACAGAATGAATCAACGTAAAACCTCCTTTGATAAACCGTGAACTCGTACAACGGAATGATATGCGCGTAAGGCTATGAATAATAAGTACGACGTTAACCTATTCCTAAACCTCGGCTCCCTTTTTATAGGCGAGGTTTAGGTTAGGCGTACCAGGCTTTTAGCCTGTTAATATGGGCCTAACACTTGGCCTGATTTCTATCTAATCATGCACTAATTAAATACAAGGATTAAATATAAAGCTAATCTATGACCAACTTGATTCACAATTAAATATCTTGCATGGCAATCACCCAATCTGGATCAGCGAGTGCCTCTGAGGCTTTGGACGGTTCATTCTTGCTTAGAAAGCATGCATAGTGACATTCATTTATTGTTGCTGATCTTGTTCGCACACCTTGACTTGGATCACCTATTATTTGTTCAACAGGATGTGCTCTCGTCCACTTCCTCTCATGAGCTAGAGGAGTTGGAGTAATTATTGGTTGATCTGAGTCCTGATATGAGGTTGAAGGTTCTGGGGCAGCTGTGGTGTGTAGTGGAGATGATTCTTGACTCGTAGCAAAGCCGTGATCATCCACACCTCTGGGATTGGTTTGGGGGTTGAGGGTGTGGATGGTACATCGTCTGGTCCTGTGAGGAGCGGAATTTCTGTGGTTGGAGTTGATGTTGACTCTGGAGTGTATGCAGGAGGTGGTGGTTGTGAGTTCTCGTAGAAGTTTCTGAAGAGAGAGTCGAGAATCACATCGTCGTGTTCGGTGTTTGGTTCAGCTTTATCAGAAGCTACTGGTACAGCAGTTGATGGATCGGTTTGGAGATGTTCAATTGCAAAGTCTGCCATTTCATAGAATGTAACATTTACACTCTCGATGACAGTCCGCTTGTCTCTGAGATAGACTCTGTAAGCTTTGGATTGCAGTGAGTAGCCAATGAACACGCTTTCTCTGGCTTTGGGATCCAGCTTACTTCTCTCTGTCCGATCATTGAGTATGAAGCACTTGCAGCCAAAAACCTTGAGGAAAGAAATATCAGGAGTTTTGTTGAATAGGATCTCATATGGAGTCTTGTCGAAGCGCTTGTGGATGAAAGTTCTGTTCTGAGTGAAGCACGCAGTATTGATTGCCTCTGCCCACATGGAGTGAGGCAGTCTTGATTGAATTAACATGGTGCGTGCTGCTTCAACAAGGGTTCTGTTCTTTCTCTCAACAACTCCGTTCTGCTGGGGAGTTTTAGCTGCTGCAAATTGCTGAGTGATACCGAGTGATTCATAGAACTCAGTGAGAGTCTGATTTTTGAACTCGGTACCATTGTCAGTTCTAACAATTCAAACACTGTGCTGTAGCAGTTTCTGGATCGTTCTGATAAAGGTCATAATGTTTTCCGCAGCTTCGCCTTTTGAACGGAGAAATTTTGTCCATGTATACCTAGTGAAGTCATCAACGATCACCAGAGTGTATTTGCGACCGTTGATGCTTTGTACTCTCATAGGTCCACACAGATCCATGTGTATTAGCTGCAACTGATGTGTAGACGAAGGTTCGGTTTTTGACTTGTGGGAGCTTCACGTCATTTTGCCCATTTTGCAGGCACTACAATGATTTTCAGCGGAAGACTTTAGCAGAGGAAGCCCCTTGACAAGTTTCTTGGAGGACAAAGTTGATAGATGTTTGAAGTTCAGATGGGAGAGACGTCTGTGCCATAGGTTGTTCTGTTCAGTTGAAGCTTTGGACAGCAGACAGATGGAAGTGGTGGATTGGACGCTTTTCAGATCAATAGTGTACAGATTTGATGTTCTGTAACACGTTAATAATGTATTCCCTGTGCTGTCAAGAACACAGCATTGCTTTGCAAAGAACCTCACTTCCATCCCGCTGTCACAGAATTGTCCAATGCTCAGTAAGTTGTGTTTGAGCCCTTTGACAAATGAAACGTCTTTTATAGTGACACTGGCACAGACGACGTCTCCATACCCAAGGATAGGAGATGAGGCGTCATTCCCGAATCTGACTGCCTCCGTAGCAGTTGGTGTAGTTGCTCAAAAGGTGCTTTATTCCGGTCATGTGGGTTGAGCATCCTGAGTCTAAGTGCCACACATGACCGTCCTACAAAACAATCAAACAGGTTTAGGTACCCAACTTGGAGTGGGTCCTTCCTTATTATCAAGAAACACCTTTTTAAATCTTGCTTTGAGCAGTGATCCAAGGTCAGCAGCTCTTTCAACAAAAGATCTATCTTTGGTGGGCTTTCCAATAGCCAGATCTGCTTTTGCAGTGTGTCTGGTTTTTGGAGTCCACCTAGCAGTTTCCATTTTGGTGGGTCTGATGTTGTGAAGCCACCTTTCCATTTTAGTTCTGGTGGGTCTAAATTTGGGGACCCACCTTTCAGTTTCAGTTTTGATGGGTCTTCGATTGGGGACCCATCTTTCAGTTTCAGTTTTGATGGGTCTTCTTTTGGGGACCCACCTATCTGTTTCAGTTTTGGTAGGTCTCATCTTGGAGACCCACCTCTCTGTTTCAGTTTTGGTAGGTCTCATCTTGGGGACCCACCTCTCTGTTTCAGTTTTGACGGGTCTTATCTTGGGGACCCATCTTTCCGATTTAGGTTTAGGAGGAGAGTAGACAGGTGCTTTGTGATTGAACGGTTGTTTCTTAAGTTTGGTTTTGAAAATCTCCTCCTTAGAAAGCCGATTAAGATGTTTCCTAGAATGAACTCTAAGGGCATATTTCATATCAGGAATACAAAACGTTCCCTTAGAAGTTCTTTTCTTGGTTTCTTTTTCAGGTTTGAGCTTTCTGGGAGGCTTTGATTTAACAACATTCACATCACATTCATAATTATGGGGATCTGGAACAGAATAACCATAAGCAACACTTGTATTATAAATAGAACGTTGTCTAGAAGATGTCTCAGAAATATTCAGCTTGGGACTCAAGACTGAACTACTAGAAGTTTGCTTTGTAGAGACAAAATTACAATTAACTTTGGAGTAAAAAATAGAATTAGATCTAGGACTGGCATTATTCTCAAAAACTTTCTTTTTGCCTTTTGCGATTTCCTTCCTCTTTTTCCTCCACTCATTCTTCTCTTCTCCTTCCTTATTCACTTCATTCCCTGTAAACAAAGGAGAAGAGAGATGAGTGGACGAACCTTTAAAAGCATTGTTTTTGTCATGTGAGGTGTGTGAGCTGTCAGGCTTAGTCGTAGAAGGGTCTGTTTTAGCATGAAGCTGCTCACTCAAATCATTAAATTTTTGAAGAAGTTCCTGCCAGTTGCGCTCAAAACCTTTCTTTTCAGTTTCAAATCTCTCTCTCTCGTTATCAAGAGTTTTTTGTAGGTTTTTGAGCTTTTGAGCCATGGGAAATATACACGGTTCCTCACCAGTTTTAGCAATACCTACTCTTGGGGGAGGGTCTAGAGGATGTCCTATGTGAGGAATATCTTTAGCATAAGGGTCAAGGCATTCACTAAAGCAGGATGTAGGTTTTTCTTCTGAAAGTTGTTTTTCATTTACAGAGGGATAATCACAGGAAATCGCAGGTTTTGGATTCTTTCTCTTTTCTTCTTCTGCTTCAGCATAGTCTTCATCACTTCGAAAATACATTTTCTCGCCAAACCCTAGTCCCATGTAATCTTTGTTATAGATCTGAAGACAGTTAACTTTCTTTAGATTACGTGGGTTGGTTATGCCCAGTCCTGTTTTAGCATTGTAGAATCGGTCATCCTTTTGTTTGCTGTTAAGCAGAAAAACAGTTTGTTCAGATTGACCTCTTCTAGCAGCTAGATCCTCTAGTTCTTTTACTTTATTTAAAAGCGTTCTTCTCTTGTTATGCAAAAAATCGCATTCAGCCTTTGCTGTGCTTTTTTCCCGTTCACTATCCTCAAATTTCTTAGTTAATTCAGCTATCTTAAGTTCAAAGCTTTCAAGATCTGAGGACACCTTTTTGACTTGATCTTTTGCAATTTCAAGTTGAACACTTAAGGAAGACTTTTGGTCTAGATTCTGTTTCAGTACTCTATGATTATTGTCTAGTCTCTCCTTTAGTTCTTTGATTAGATTGTCCTTTTCAAGTAAGGACTGCATTTGATTATTTAAAGAAGTATGTGAGGTACTTACAGAGCTTGTTGAGCACTCGCTTTCGGGGATCGCAGCATCACCCTTTCTTTCATCTCCCTCCACACGTGCCATAAGGGCATAGTTGTCTTCCTCCTCCTCCTCCTCAGAAGAATCTTCTGCCCAGTTCTCATTCTCAGCAATCATGGCAGAGGTTTCTTCTTCTTTTTGCACCATCAGCATTTTCTGCTTATTCCACAGCATCTTCTGCTTGTAGAAGTTAGCATCTTTCTTCTTTGGAAGGCGGCAGTCTTTGATAACATGTCCAGGCTTACCGCAATTGTAGCATTTTGGAGCGTCTTCTGCTGATGATGCCTTCCTAGAAGCTCCTTGATCATGGTTCTTCTGTTTGTAGTTTGAGGAGGAAGTTCTCAGCTTGTTGGAGGAGCTGTTCTTCTTAGCAAATCTTTTGGCAAGCAGTGCCATTTTCTTCTGTAAATCTGCTAGCTCAGCCTCTAGATCAGATTTGTCATCATCACTATCATCATCATCTGATTCAACCACCACCTTCTTCTTCTTCTTTAGTGAAGTGGTTGTCCTTCTTGGCTGAGCCTCCATTACAAGAGCTAAGGGGTTTGTGGTGTGATGATCCTCAGCACAGGCAACCTCGTTGACGAATTGCTTCAGATGTTCATAGAGTGTGCAGAGGTCAATTTCGTCCAAATCTATCCGAGATCTGACATCCTTCACTGTCTTTTCCCATGCAGGATGCAGGCTGGATAAAAATCTAATATTCAGTTCCAGATTGGACCTGAATACTTTGATCTTTCTGAGTTCATTTACCAGTTGAACAAGTCTGTTGTAAGTCTCATTCAATGGTTCTCCTGGACCTGCTTTGAAGGAGTCATAAGTGATGAGAATCGTAGTCTTCTTGGTTTTGAGGCTGATGCTTGTGCCTTGTAGCAGTTTTTCTATTTCATCCCACATTTCCTTAGCTGTCTGCATGTTGTCAATGAGAACATAAACTTCATTTGGTATTGCTTGAAGAAGGTATGTTTTGGCCATGAGATCTCCGCGAAGCCTGAGCTTGTCAGCTTCTGTGTATTCAGATGGCACTTTCCTCCTTATTTCTGGAAAAATAGGAGGATTATTTTCTGGATCTCCACCAACTGAAATCAAGAGTTCAGCTAGTCCTTCAAGCAAAGATTCAAGCATCGCAGCAGAGTTTTCTTTGTGCTCGAGGAAATTAAGAAATCTGTTCCTCCACATTTGATATTCTCCCTTCCTGAGGCTAGGAGGGGTACTGTTGTTCCCTTGTGCATTGTATTCTGAAGCCATTGTTGTACTAAACTGACCGTTCGAGAAAATTGATCAAAAGATTTTCAGAGGCAGAAAGTCGAAAAATCAGATGTCGAGATCTGAATATCGAAATCTCAGATTTCGATAAAGGAGGCCCGGTATCGAGATTTGGGCTCGAGATTAAGGATCTCGAGATTAGGGATCTCGAGATTTCAAATTTCGAGATGCTGATCTCGAGATTTGAAATGTCGAGAAGTTAATCACTCGAAATCTTAATCTGAGAAGTCAAATGTCGAGACCAGATGTCGAATCCTTAACTCGAAATCAAGATCTCGAAATCCTAGATGTCGAAATCCTCAATGTCAAAATTCTGCAACCTGTAAAAATCAGATAAACAAAATCTGAAGGTAGTTTCCTGTAGAGTAGAATGTCGAGATCCTTGGGTAAAGTTTTCAGCTCGAAAAACGTAGCAGAACCTGTGAAAAAGCAGGATGTCGACAACCCCTGCTCGAGATATCTCGAAATCTGTATATGCGTAAAACACAATCTGAAGTATACCCTTTGATCGCTTTGAAAAGGAGATTCTAAAGGTGTAACTTTTACAATTTTTGAACAAGAAACAAAATTACAGAGCAAAAAATCGACACTAAGAACAACGTAAACAAAAACAGAGTATTCTGCAGGAGTTCTTCTGATCGGTTCTCGATCGGCTCTGATACCAATTGTTAGTGCCTGTTTCTGTAACAGCAATGAATAACGATCTAACAACGAAGATTAAACGTAAAGATGAACACAGAATGAATCAACGTAAAACCTCCTTTGATAAACCGTGAACTCGTACAACAGAATGATATGCGCGTAAGGCTATGAATAATAAGTACGACGTTAACCTATTCCTAAACCTCGGCTCCCTTTTTATAGGCGAGGTTTAGGTTAGGCGTACCAGGCTTTTAGCCTGTTTATATGGGCCTAACACTTGGCCTGATTTCTATCTAATCATGCACTAATTAAATACAAGGATTAAATATAAAGCTAATCTATGACCAACTTGATTCACAATTAAATATCTCCAACAAATAGGCTAGAAAAGGAATGGGTCCAAACTTATTAGGCCCATATCCCTATGTTACGGAAACCTACATCTGTGGCTATATATATATGCGTGTAAGGTTTAGGTTATTAGCTAACGTTCATACATAGCAAATATCATTCTGTAAGCATCCACGGTATATAGAAGAGAGTTTTCATCGATCAAATACATTCATATCATTCTCTGAATCTCTGTTTCTATTATATTGTGATGCTACGATTGTGCTGTTAGATATATTAATATCATATATTGGGACCAACACTTTAGGGTTTTCAAATTTCGCTCATCCGCTCTCGCGTACTCAGAGTTCTTCCGTTCGGATCCCTCGACTACCAACTATCTCCCTTTCAAGTTTCTAAATGTAATTTCCTTCCTCAGTCTCTTCCTTGCTTTTTCTTTGGTTTTCCAATGGTGGATCCTATAGAGATAGCCACAAACTCTCGTTCATCCTCTGAATCTGGTTTGGAATCTCGGTCGTCTGGAGAGTCGAGTTCGTCTCGTAGCTCTAGGTCCTTGGCCACGATCGGAGTAATCATCGTTGATGCCGCGAATGGGGATGTCGTTCCCCATGACCACGTCAGAAACAACATTGTTCGCGAAAGCGTCGCTCAAGCAGAGACCGTTCAGGAAGAAGTCGTTGAACCTCAACCTGACGATTTTGGCTCTTGTGATGAAGCTTTCGATGGGTACGAGGTACGACATGGCCTTGTTCGAGCTTGGCATCCCGCAGGACGTTTCCTCTTCACGTGGTACCGTTGCAGAACGCTCATGGGTGCGAGCAATCTTTTTCTGACAAGGCTCTACGAGAATTGCGATTACATCTGCCTTCGTAGGCCGTCTACAGTTTGCGAGGGACGGATAATCCTCTGAGGAGACGCTCGGGCATGTTGATGGTGCAATTAGAGTCGGTGAAGGCATGATTACGATTTCCCCTCCATCTCTTTTATCTTGATCTCTTTCGCCGCTACGAGGTCGTCCCTGCTCAATTCATGCCGAAGTCGTTTCGGTTTGCCTCAGCCTTCGTCGTTTGGTGTGTTGACAGGAATGTTGAGCCAATCCTGGATTTATTTAACTATTTCTTCAAACTCTTCCCCAAGACCGGGCCGTAAGCTCTTCCATTAGGGCCCCTTCGTCCATCCATGACTGGAAGTGTCATTTCTTCTTCATCTGTTTCCCTAAGGGTCAACTACCCGAGCGGTGGAATGGATACCTGCCCAAGATAAGGCCGCCTCGTCTTACTGATGAGTTAGAGGAGGCCATCAATAAAGTAAAGGAAGGAGGCCCCGAGCACCTAGAACCTTACCTTACCTTTGGGGCGCTCGCTGATGCAAGAATAGGTATCATGCCAGGTTCTGAGACTTGTTTTTTCGTTTTATTTCGGACCCCCCCCCACCCCGACTCAGAAGCAAATGGATTTTGATGCTTTAAAGCTCGAGAGGATGACCAAGAACGCCAAGGATTGAGATGCCAAGGAGAAAGGTGTTGCCGCCCAATCGGTCCAAAGCTAGGGGGGCTGATTCTGGTCCCATTCAGGATATGGACCCTCAACTGAGCCCTCCGACCCTGATGTATATGATATCAGTCTACCATCGTTCGACCGTCCGACCATTGAATTCTGGAGGGAGTTTGCCATCCATTTGGGGATGCAGTTGATACCCCGCCCGTCCCTTGAATCCGTCAATAACGCACTGACGACGTGCTTCCAATAGTCCATTATCCTCTTCTCCTGTTGCAGACCGACATGTATATCTTGCAGTCCGAGCATTCGAGGGATGTGGATGCCCTCTTGGTGAAGTAGAGGGCCGACGACGCTTTGAAGGCGGCGCAGGAGGCCGCTCGGCTGGAGAGGGAGGTGGCTGCAAAAGAGAAGAAAGAGCTCCAAGCTGCTATGGAGGTGGCCATCGGTAAATTGTCTGTGGCTGAGCATCACAAAATTTATTTCTTCCTTGCTCCCCCCGTTGCTGGAGTCTGAAGCTGGTGCGAACGTCCCCGATTCTGCCCAAACTAGTGCTGCTCCCCCTGTTTGGTAGCTGGATACCACGGGGTATGAAAAGACGGTGAAGTTCGAGCTTGCCGCACAACGTTATGGCCAAGGGGCGTCGATGATGTTTTTGAGGAGGAGCTACAGCGTCAGAAGAAAAAGGAGCGCTCGGGTCATGGGGTGGGGCTCCTGAAGCGCGCGCCACTCGCCCACCGGTTTTTTGCTTGACCTGGTCGGGGACAGCTCCGCCAAAGGTTACTACGATGCAGTGGAGTTTGTGATGATGATCTTCCTCAAAGGCTTTGGGGAGCAGTTCCGTATGGTGGATCACACTGACGATCAGGACCTGGTGGATGTCACTGCCGAAGTAGCTCGTAACCAGGGTAGGCCCGGGTTGTGGAAAGGGGTGAAGAGCCCGAGCCTCCCTCACCAATCCCAGATTCTGATGAGGAGGGAGCGGAGCAGGATACCACGGTGCAGACCCCCCCTCCATGAATATGTCCATATTTTTATACTTTATTAATTTCTTCTATGATATTGTATATCCCGGTCATTAAAGCCGAAGAATGAAGATCCCTTTTTTTCCTTCTAATTTTTCTTTTGCGATCATGTCCATTTCCATTTGTCTGAATTACTGCTAAGTAACAAAAAACGATAGTCCTTTTGTTTGCTTTTGTTTTCATCCGAATTCATTTGCTAAGTATCTACGGACGCTCATCCCCCTCGTGTGTTTGGCATGATGCTCATCGTTGCTTGCCTTTTCGTTAGGGATCGAATTCAAAATCTTGGAAGTCCTTCTTGCTGCCGACCATCCTTGATGATCAGTGTGAGTTAGGGAAGAGTTCCATGTAGACCGTGTGTCTCCCTCTGGGATGCTACTTCGTCTCGATGGCTGGTTCGCTAACGAGGTCGGGTTATCCTATGCACAAGTTTTTATAACCGCACATCACGTCATACTTGACATGGATTCCACATTGACCCAAGTTCATGGGGCCGTTCATCGTTACCCATAGTTTAGGAAACACTCCATCTCGGTGGCCCCCTTCTTGACACGAAAATCGAAACAACGTAATTAATGATGGTCCCAAGTGAGGTAGAAGTCTAGAGGGGGGGGGGTGAATAGACTTCTAAAAATCTTTTCTTTTCAACACCTTTTCCTCTAACAGAATGTGTTCCAATATCTTTTGGGAGACATTGAAACATACAGCGGAAGTCTTGACCTCAAGAGTGTGACACTTTATAGGCACAAAGGTTATGACTCTTTTAGTTGTAACAGAGATGGGTGGACAGAACACTTTTGTGTGAAGGATTTAGACCTATTGTCATAGATCTCTTTGTAGTGCGTAGGTAAGAAGTTTTTGGTTCACAGAAAACTTTAGGGAGTTTTCTGGTCAGTGAATATGCAAGCCTTTGGGATAGTATGAAGGTGAATGAGAACTGAAGTATGTGTTGAGTGCTGAATGTAAAAGGTACACAAGATATATCATGGTTCAGAGGTGGTGTAATCCTCCTACATCCAGTCCCAACCTATTTCAGATGGATTTTCCACTAAATGAATATCCCATTACATTTAGTGCCCAATCTACCCCTGGCCCGGGCATAGATTGTGAGGTTTTTCCCAAGGAACCACACCGTTCCAAGCTACTCATGTCCTCCAAGGTTTTTCACTAATGGCTTGCCCAGCCAGAAGCTACTCATGTCCTTGCCTCACCTTCTGGATGATCACACACATCCCAGAATGAATACACTAGACTAGTTTACATGGATTTAAACTAATCTACCAACTAATCTAAGCTCTATAGATGTGTATGAATGATAAGCTATTCTAAGAGCATTAGATGAGTGGGGTGGTAGCCCGAGTGGTGAAGGTGAATCGGCTAGCTGGATGTTTTCTTGTAAACCGTGATTCCCTTCTGTTCCACTGGGTTCCAATATACCAGGGTTTGTTGCCATCTGGTGCCACACTTGGTCTTCCCACACTCCTTCTGTATTTATAGACTTTGTTGTTGAATCTCCTCCGTTGGCTGAGTGATCCAATCTTGATCGTTGCTTGATCTACTTGCTCTGTTCCACTTGACTGGGCAGCATGGTTGATTCTTGTCTTCTTGTGACATGGATCATTTTATTTTCACTCAACTTGATTCCTCATTTCAAGGCAAAGATAAGATGATTTATCTTTATCTTTTTAGCTTTCAGAAATTCAGTATCTAGGCCGAGTGTTGTTCAATGCATTCCTCAAGATAAGATTACTTGCTTTTAGTAAATAATGTTATAAGAAATTTTGTCACATAATTTCTTGTAACATTATTTTCTATGCATTCTGTCATTCTGACTCCAAGTTGGTCTTCTGTCTTTTTGTTTCTGTGCTAAGAGAAGAATAGCAGATGTTGAGATTCCGATCAGAATACCTCAACAGAATACCTATGAGGTCTTCTGTTATGGTGTCAACAGAGAACTAGTTTGAGGTTCTCTGTTACGATCATGACATAAGGTCTTTCTCGTATATCAGAGACCTTAACATTGGTGTTTACCAGAGTTGATCAGTTCTGATTTCCATCAAAGTTGAGGTTCTCTGTTATGACCAGAAGGTCATTGAAGGTTTTCTGATTAGTTTATTCAAAAGGGTTTCTGTTGACTCTTTTCGTACCTTCTTCTTTTTGTTTCTTTTTTCTTTGTTTTATGGTACGTTTCTTCTCTTTTTAGTACTCTCTGTTTTTCTTGAGTACTTTATCACTTTTGAGCACATTACAATAAACAGTAGTAGAACAAATACAAGTGCTAGTCTATTACAGGGATATTATACAAAAATGGGTGGCATCATCAAAACAATACTTGTTCATCAAAATCTAGGGGACATAACAATTAACCACGACGACCACCCGTCGGGCCACCACGTGTGCCTTCCTGGTTGGGTGGGCCAAGCGACATTGCTTATAAGTACCCTTGTTCAAGGAAATCTTCCATAATCCCCATCTCCTGCTGTTACTCTGTCGTTTTACTCTTTCTCTCTACCTTCGATCCATTTTACCGTAAGTTCTCGACTCGGTTCCTTTCTTCTCTAAATATGTCTAGTAACTCGGGACCCTCAGTTTCCTAAAAACCCGATACCATGGAGCTTGCCCGGAGTACCGGGGGCCGCTCGGCTTCCACATCTGTTCGCCCCGATGACTAGGCGGATGTTGGGTGTCTCTATGGGGATGACCTTGAGTTCTACGAGCAGGGCATGCCTAGAAGCCCCCCTCGCCACTCCCTTCATTTTGACTGCATTCAGCGTTAGCACCAATGTTTATTCCGTTGTGACATCCACATGGTCAATCAGCTCTTGCCTCCTCCCCGTGTTTGGGATGCTCGCTTTATTCGTCATCTGATGCGTCACTTACCCGGTCATGTGATCGTCCATTTGGATTCAGTGTTAGCTGATTTGGAGTCCCCTCTACACCCTTTTCACATCGAGGTTTTCCGTACGCTCCGAATAGCCTCGCACAGTTTGTACTAACGGCTTACCGGCTAGTCACTGGCTTCATTATCCGTTGTCATAGTCTAGGGGTCATCCCCATGATGGACATGTTCCTCCATTTTTTCCGTGTTTCCCCATTCGGCCGCACGGGTTACCTCGGTCTGACAGCCCGTCTTTGACGAGTTCTTTTCACCAATAATGGATATAATCCGAACGGTTGGGAGAGGAAATTCTTCTTCGTTGAAGTGGGTCCCCCGATGCCCTTTTCTGATCGGTGGAATCCTTTCCCGGTCAAGTTCGATCCTTCGACCTTGACTGATGAGGAGCTAGAGTATGCCGCCCGTATCGCTTTCCTTGGTACCCCAAACCTCTACATGCTTGTAGTTTCCTCCCTCATGGTTAAAGCTGGGATAGGTATTCCCATTCATAGCTCGGGGTTTTGGGCCTTTATGTTCCATGATTCTAACCGTGTTTTCTCCCCTTGCAGGTGTTTATACTAGTCCTCCCACCATGGGTCGTTCAAACAACATTCCTCTGATCCCCCGTCGTCATGAAAGGAGAAAGGAAAGATGGTCATCGAGGTCGGGCGTCTGGTGACTTGATCCCGGGCTCAAGCCAACTCGGAATTCGAGCGTCCACACAAGAGGTCGCGTGAAGACGTTGCCTCTAAAGTTGTGGTCCTAGTGGATGTGTCGGATGATGAGGCAGCCATCCCTTCTGATCGCAACGCCGCTCGTCCTCCCCCAGCCTCAGAGGTCAACACTTATCTCACCTCTGGGCTTATCGAGTTCTTCGGGCTCAGACCTCGTACTGAATCGAGGATTATGTTCGGGCAAATGGCTTCATCCATTTGGTGTTCCGTCGTCCTGAAGGTGCCTTTTGGCTTTGCCGCCTATGAGGAGCCCGAGGATATGCTCGAGTGCGGCCTTAGCGAGCTGGACAAGGCCACCATTTATTTCAACAAGGCCAGTGGTCTATGAACGACAAGGTCGGGACATGGCCAAACTGAGAGCTGAAACCGATGGCCTGGTGAAGAGTGTCACAGACCGTGTATCCTGGCTTCAGGAGAAGGCGGACGGTGCAGAAAAGTTGACGCAGGAGAATGCTTCTCTGAAGGAGAAGCTCAAGAACCAGGACGGAGAGTTGTGGATGCTCCGTACCCAACTGGTCGCCGCTGAGATCGCCGGTGTGGTCATCCGTCGGGTTGGGGCTGATGAGGCAGCCCTTGCATATGAGGCCGATGTTTCCAAGATCAAGACAACTGGTTCAGCTGAGTTCCAACGGTCTACAGCCTTCCAGGACGCTCTGCAGGTTGTTGCTAAGAACCATCTCCCTCGGTTTGTTGAGAGAATTTGGCACAAAGAGGGGATCCTTACTTGGCCGACATTGATTTGCTCAAGGGTTCCTACGAAGGTCAGCGGTTCCTCATCGATTTGGTTGATGATACTTTTGCCAAAGGCATGGTCTGCCGCGTTCAGGAGAAGCTCTTGGTCTTGGAGCGTCATTTTCCAGCTCCATTTGACCATGTGGCCATCAGATTCGATCCGTTCTTCGTCGAGGCTCACGAAGGAGCTCTGAGGCTCATCAAGGAGAAAAAAGAGACTGCCTCCAAGGGCACCACTCTGGGCGACGACCAGACCTGATGTACCTTTTCTTTTCTTGTTGTTGTATTTGATTTATCATTGTTGTATTTTGTTCGACCACTTGTGTCGAGGAATAAAGATCATTCTCTTCCTTCCAGTCTTGTGTTAGTCATTTCTTTGTTGATGGATTACCGAACTGGGGGTAGCCGGAATCCAAGTAGAATAAGAGAAAGAGTTGATCGGAAAGTTCAGGTAGATATTTCTGCATAGTAACAGCTAGAGAATACAAATTGTGATCCCCTTCCACAAGCTGGAAGGTGATACTTATACTGAAAAATGCAATACTTGGTGCCCAAGTAAAAAGATGTTGAACTAATAGGGAGAGGATGCATGTCCTATCTAGGCTAACAAACTAACAGTTTAATTCGATGGGGAGCAGCCACGTGAAAAGGTGATCGGAGAGATAGTCTTGGACAACTGGCTGATTGAAATTGCTCTAACAAATTGCTACCTGAATGCCCATGTGGCTACACGTGGGTGATCTAGAACATTCTTTCTGCCCATTACCAGGGGTGATGTGGCGGTACTCCTCCGAGTCATTTGTCTTCATATATTTTGTCTAAGTCCACGATGCCTTGATCAGGCCCCGAGCCTACTGAGGTCAGTGTCTGGAGACTCGGGCTCATCGCTGGGAAAAGCGTCTTTTGACTTTAGCTCTATCTTCGAGTTCATTTGCTCCTTCGCTTGATTCTGATTGACTCCGTGTTGATGCCCGAGGTCGGGGTTGGTGTTGAGCTTGGTGCTTTCAAGGTGGAGATCGTAATCTGTCGAGTTCGGGCGATTCCTGAGCTTGATGTCACCCTGAACTCGGGGGTCGGGGTCGGAGTCGGTTGACTTTCTATCCTTAGCTGTTTTGTTGCCTGATGCTTTGTCCCGACCTTGGCGGGTCGAGGTCGGGGTCGGTTGCCAGTTATGGACTTGGTAGTTTCATGCACTCCGGAATAGACCCGTGATGTTCATGCCGGTGATCCTGACACCCCTGAGATATATGGGAATATACTCCATAATTTGTCGTTCATCCAAAGATCTAGTCAGCAAGTCCTCGACTCGGCCCAGCGGGCCGATCTGCCACAGGCACTTGGTGATTTGTCCAAGCACTGGACCACTCCTCATCCACAGTTGGCGATCAGATCCAAAGCCCCCAAATATTCGTCCAATGATCTAGTCAGCAAGTCCTCCGCTCCGCCCAGCGGGCCGATCTGCCATAGGCACTTGGTGGTTCGTTCAAGGACTGGACCACTCCTCATCCACGGTCAGCGACCGGATCCTGAGACCCCAAATATTCGCCTAACGATCTAGTCAACAAGTCATCGGCTCGTCCCAACATGTTGATCTGCCACAGGCACTTAGTGATTCATCCAAGGACTGGACCACTCCTCGTCCATGGTTGGCGACCGGATCCGGAGCCCCAAATATTCGTCCAATGATCTAGTCAGCAAGTCCTCGGCTCCACAGTCACTTGGTGATTCGTCTAAGGACTGGACCACTCCTCGTCCACGGTCAGCGACCGGACCCGGAGCCCCCAAATACTTGTTCAACAATCTAGTCACCAAGTCCTCGACTCGGCCCGGTGGGCCGATCTACCACAGGCACTTGGTGATTCGTCCAAGGACTAGACCACTCCTCGTCCACGGTCAGTGACTGGATCCGGAGCCCCAAATTCTGGAAGTTATGTCCCCCCTTTTGGGGGGGGGGGGGATCTGGCCAATAGCTGTTTGATGGAGTATATTCCCATATACCCCAGAGGTATCATAATCGCCGGAACGAAGCATCACGGATCCATACTGGAGTGCATAAAAAGATTAAGTCCACAACTGGAATCGACCCCGACCTCGACCAACCAGGGTCAGGAACAAGCGCCAGACAGTAGAATAATCAGGGGCCAAGGAGTCACCCGACCCTGACCTCACCCCCCCCCCCCCCCCGAGGTCGAGAAAACACCAGGCTTAGGAATTGATGGAACTCAACAAGTTATGAGCCCGACCTCGAAGGCACAGGCTCAACATCAACTTCGACCTCGGGAGTCAACACGAAGTCAACCAACGCCAGCACCAGGCGATTAATCATCTGAAGACAGAGGAAGAATTCTCCAACGATGAGCCCGGGTCTCTAACTACTGATGAGCTCAAGGTCATGTCAAAGCATTATGGACTTAAACAAATACGCAAGGGAAAACATCACAGGAAGATGCTGCCACGTCACTCCTAGCAATGGAAAACATTCCAGATTGCACACGCACAGCCACACGGATATTCTGGTAGCAGTTTGTTAAGAATAACTCCAATCAGCCTAGTTGTCCAAGACTATCTCTCCAATCACCTTTACACGTGGCTGCTCCCCATCGGCTTAGACTGTTAGTTTGTTAGAACAGATCGGACGTGTGTCCTCTTCTTATTAGTTCAGCATTTTATTACTTGGGCACTAAGTATGGCCTATTCTAGTATAAATATCACCTTCCAACTTGTGGAAAGGGATCGCATTCTCAACTCTCATACTGTTACTCTGCCGGATTATATACCTGTGTTTTTCGATCAGTTCTCTCTCTCGTTTTACTTGGATTCCGACTACCCCCTAGTCCGGTGATCCATCATTTTTGGTGTTTTCATTGAGAGATGAATTGTGAATCACGTCAGATCCTCCCACTTCTTCCTAGATCTACAGTAACTTTTCCTCCTTGACAATGGCTAGAAAGAGAATTGCGAGAAACAGACGTGCTGCCGCCGCCACCGCCCAAACTGAGCCCTCATTGGAAGCTACTGCTACTTCCGACAACAAAAGGGCCGTTAGGGGAAAGCATGCCATTAAGACTTCTCTTGATATGCGTAGCCAGATCCAGCGTGCTTCCCTAGATCTCCGTCAACAAATCTCACTAAATCGCGATGCAGCGGCAATGCCACCCGCGTAGGTGATCCCACAATTCCAGAATCTTCTGATGGTGGATCCCTCTGCGGCGGTTGGCGCCCTCATCTGAGGATTGCAGCAGGCACTCCCAACGCTGCAATCCCAGGCAGCAACTAAGGTGGCTCCTCACGCCACCAGGCCCATCTCGTCGGCGAATTCCAGATCCCGATCTCTGAGAGTAGGTACCATTGACGCCCCTCTGGTTGTGGAGAGACCAGCACAGATGGTCTACCAACCCCCCCCCCCCCCCCGCAAGAGGGCAACTCCGGGGATCAACTCTCCCCCGATCCTCCAGGGGGCTACCGTAGCACCTGTGAAAGCTATGCCTCTAGCACAGCAAGCGGGAACCTCCCGCCCCACTGCGGTATAGCAGAGGATGGCTCCACCGCCACCTCCCGCATTGCCGTCAAAATACACGGCACGCCGTGTTGACTACGGCTGCCACAATGATGAAGGCGTTTACGATGTCACTACCGATGACTCATTACAGTCCTTATCCCTGCAAGAGCAACAGTAGGACGATAACCCTAATCCCTGGGTGGAAGTGGGAAGGCGTCCCGTCTTCTCCAGATTGGGAGACAAATCTATGGTGAATCAGCGCATGTCTGTCAACATCCGGGGGATTAACCGGGCAAATTCCCCAGTTCTCAACATCCCATGGCAACAGCCTAGGAGGAGGACTCCAAAGCGTGTACCTGCTTTGGAGAGGCTAGTGGGTAATCATTCCCCCAGATTCGCCCCCCCCCCCCACGCCACCAGCAGATGCCTTCTCCCCCAAGGCAGCATCGCGCTTCTCCACCGCGCCAACAACAACAATGACCCCACGTCAGCCAAGGCTCTCGCCGCCAAGGCGACAGGTTGAATCTCCACCATGGAACCAGCGCCAGGTGGATCCTAGGGAGGAACAGACCCGCCTCCTTACGCAACAGGTCGATGAACTGCGGGCTGCAGCAGCCACAGCAGCACCGCCACCACCTCCCCAGCACACGACGCGTGACACCCAACTGGATAAATTCCTCCGTTCCTCAATGAAATGGAGTTCTGCTCGTAAGGTCACTTCATTTTGTTCGAGTTGAAAATGTGTCGTCATGTGGGTCGGCACGAGCACCTCGGTGGGGACTTTGGCCTGGAAACTATACGCCAATGCAAATCAGGTTTCCCCGGTGGCTATCCTCGACGTCGTCCGGTATGTCCATAAGACGTAATTCAGCTTTTCTTGCCGGGTGGAGGCATAATCCTCCGGGTTTTTCTTGATACCGTCCATGATGGCCTGGTTCATGTTCTCCACCTGACTGTTGGCTTGAGGGTATGCCACTGAGGCCTTAGAATGCCTGATCCCCATTTTGTCAAGAATCCTTCGAAGCCTTTGCCAACAAACTGTCGGTCGTTGTCCGTGATGATCAGCTCTGGAATCCCAAAGCGGCATAAGATGTTCTGCCAGATGAAACACTAGCATTGATACTCAGTTATTGTGGCCAATGACTCAACCTCTACCCATTTGGTAAAGTAATTGATGGCTATGATTATAAACTTTCATTTACCGACCATCGTAGGTAACAGCCCAAACAGGTCGATTCCCCATCTGGCAAATGGTAGGAATATAGTCATTGGGGAGTAGAAGCTGGTCGGGCGCCCTGGGACCGGTGTGAATTGCTAGCACATCACACACTTCTGGATGTGGTTGAAATAATCGCGTTGGATGGTCGGCCAGTAGTAGCCTTGAAGAATGATTTTCTGCGTCAGAGTCCGCAGGCCCTGATGACTTGAACATATTGCTTCGTGGATTTCCTCCATGACTGTCGTGACCAAGTTCGGTGGCAAACATATGAGGTACGGACCGCCAAACGTCTTATTGTACAGCTGCCCGTCTATTAGTTCAAAATTTGGGCTGGTCTTTTTATCCATGTGGCCTTCCCAGTGTTCCCCTGTTCTGGTGCTTTGGGGATGTAACACCCCCAAATTTACCACCCAAAACGTTGACATAATTGAAATAAAACTTTTATTTATTCATCAAAGAGTTAAAGAAATACAGCGGAAGTCTAAAATAGGGAAATGGGTGTTACCGCCACATCCAGTCATCTCTCAACCGGATGCACAGGCAACTAGAACATAACAACTAATTTAATAAGAGTAAAGTGTTTGAAAAGTAAATGTTTATTTCATGACTAGTATAACTAAGGCGACTTCTAACTCGCTCTCGGCCATGCAAGCAATCATCACTCGACAACATCATCCTCACCTGCACAAGTAAAGTGCAGAAACAAAACAAGGAAAAGAAAACAAAAATTAGCTTTAGAGCTAAGTAAGTACTACCCAACCCCATAAAATAATCATATCTGACAAAAATAGATTTTTATATAATAATATATAAAAATACTCACACCATCGAAATTCTTTTCACTTTGACTTTTCTCAAGACTACTTCTTTACAAAAATCCTCAACTTCTCTATAAAACTTCGTAATAACTCTTCTCTTTGATTTCCTCAAAAATCACTTCTTCTCTAACTTCCTAGTAATTTAGAAGGGCGGTGCTCAACCTTTCGGTAGAGCCCGGTGGACCGTGGTTACGGACAGCCACCCCGAACAAGTGCCGGTACCACAACTGCTCTGTTGGAAACGAAACGACTACCTTAAGTGTGCACACCCCCTAAAAGGGATTCCAAGCCCTCCGAGTAGTAAGTCGTAACGAGTAGTCGGGACTCAGTCTACCAACTACCCCTGAATAAGATATCTTGAATGATTAGGGATTACTACTACCATAACTTCTTCTTAAAAGGGATCATCGATCCAAATATCACTTTAAACTCAAACTGTACTTCTTAGTAGTAGCAAACCTAATCACCCTCCACATTTATCCGGACGTGGAAAACCGACACCACGGATTTCTCCCGTGGTGCTCACCTCTTATGAAATCATTCTTTTATCTTGAATTAATATACTTCAAAATATTTCTCAACTTCTCAAACTGCTTTAAAAATATTTAGATAAAATATTTACCCCCAAAAGCACTTAGTTCCACGAATCATCTCAGAATCACATGCATAAAATCATACTTCACACTTAAAATCACGTATCACATAATACATATATAATACGAGGAAACGATTTTTGGATTGGCAGAGAAACTTACCTCTAGTCCGGGTGCTCCTAATTCTCTTCTTCTACTCCGGTCTCTAAATAATCACCTTTTTAATTAAGATGATATAATTAGTCACTTATCTTATTTGTAATTATTTTACCCGATTTTCTCCTTTTATTTTATTATTCGAATTTATTAATTTAATTAATTAATTATTCGATTTAATCACTTTTTATTAAGCAAATTATCTTATTAATTCAGCCATTAATTTAATCTGTGTTTTTTTTCTACTACTTATAAAGTATCCGAATAATAAATGAAATCCCTTTTTTTGTTTTGGCATTAATAATAAATGAAATCTTAATATCACTAAAATATTCGAATTTTAATAATATCCAAATTACTACGTTTAAATTTACTTATCCCATTTATATCTATTATTGTTGGAAATTACTGACCAGACCAACAGGATTAACACGGCCCAAGTCTGAATGGTCCAGCCCAAAAATAAAAGAAGAGAGGGCTGAGGGCGTACATATTACGTAGACAATTGGCCAGTCGTCTCCCTCATTCGCTCGACGCAGGGAAGAAGTCAGAAGCGACGGCCGCTGCGGTTTCCTTTACTCCGGCACTCTCTTCTCGTCGCCAACAGGAAGCCAAACCGGCGGCGTGGTTCTTCTTCTCCGGCGCAGCACTCCGTCTTCATTCTGCACCGTGAGATTGACGTCGAGGTAGGGCAGTTTTAGCTTCGCCTGTGGTGGTACTTCCTTCTGGTGGTGAAGGTGAAACGGCCAGTGGGAACGTCCTTCTCTTCTCAATACTGCAGCCCCGGTGGCGTCCAGTGCACAAACAGAGACCTTCCTCCTTCCTCCGGTACCTCTAGAATCGAACTCCGGCAGTTTTCTTCTCTCGGCGGCGGCGATGGCTTCTCCCTCCTCCGACGATCGTTTTCAACGTTCTCTGATTCACCGTCTTCCCCTAACCAGGAAGAAGGTTTTAAGAAGGGTTTATCTCTGGTTTTGGGGTATAGAGAGGAGTGTAATTTCTATGTATATATGTGTATATATCACTGCTGCTCCTTTGAATTTGAATGGGAAGAAACGTAGGTCAGGGTTGTGTATTTATACCGATAAGGGAAAGATACCAGCAAGCTGGTGCAATATTATAGGATCAGTTCTCAAGCGTAGTTAATTACTATACGAAGTTTTCTCCGAGAAGTTCGTAGGTTTCCTTAGAGACTAAGTTCGAGTATGTAACGTCATCGTATGATTCGCAGCTATGGTGTAGGTGTGTATGTTAAGCATATTTATGAATACATAAATATGTAACTTGAAACTTGTTAATATATTAAAGAACGCATATACTTCGTATGTGGTTATATAAACGTGCATATAATACGCTAAGAATTACTAAGTACTCCGTACATGGTTTTGCAGCTATATAGTAGAGTATTACAATTGTTATTTACGTACGGTTTATTAGGTATTACGTAGTTTTAGTTATTTGTTTTTAATGTTGTGTATGATTTTTGTACTATACGCAGGTATGGTTATAGTTTTATCTGACTAAAAATGTCATAACTGTTAAAGTTATATTTGATTCACTTAATTATTAAAATCTCACTTTTGTAACATTTTATCTCACTAATAAAATAATTTTAATTTTATTTAAATTTTTGGAGTGTCACAGGGGAGGATATCGTCTTTGAGATATTCAGCTATCTTACTCATCCAGCCTCGTTCAGCAAAAGAGATGACTTCCACCTAGATGGTCTCTGTTGTCGGGTGGGTTAGTAGCTCCTGCCGGGGCAAATCCCCTGATGTGTTCTGGTATGGCTGTCATTTGGTCTTCGGGTGGAGGGTTCCCTAGTTGTGATAAGATGTCAGCTTCGGTGTTCTCCATCCGGGAGACCTGGTCAATGATCACCTGCTTGAACCGAGCGGTCTGCTCCTCTGCCTATTCTTTATAAGCCTTCATCCACTCTTCCCGGGTTTCAGCGGTGCCATTCATCTGGGTCACCATGAGCTGGTTGTCCATCCTGACTTTGAGTCGAGCAGACCCAAGTGCCATTGCATATTTCAAACCAGCGATGAGTGCCTCATATTCATCTTCGTTGTTAGTGACCTTGAAGTCAAATTTCATCGAATAATAGGCCTTGAAGCCCTTGGGTGAGGTGATCACGGCCCACCACCACATCCGTGCGCACTGGTGGCCCTGTCGGTGTACATTTCACACCAGTTGTCAAAATCGTTTTCATTCGAGGGTTTTTCCTCAGTGCGTGCGGTGCATTCTGCGATGAAGTCAGTAAGGACATGTCCTTTGATCGTCGGTCTTGGTTTGAACTCCACATTGTACTGCCGGAACATCAAGCCAAACAAGTAACATTAGTTGAAGCATTTTCTCTGACCAGTGAAGCTGCGGCACAACAAGGAGAACTTTAGACTAAATTTTAACTTTCGGCGGCCAAAGGTAATCTGAAATCTCATAATTCCACACATCCAACCCCTGAACCCACGACTATCCGTGTTAAACCTTCTCCAACACCCACAGTCCAAAATAGTGATATTGGTTTTTTACCCATTAAATGATTGTCTCCCACAGAATGCCAGGAAAAGCTAGACAAAGGAGAATGTTTTACCTGTGATTAGAAGTGGTCTAGAAACCACAAGTGTTCTAGCCGCTTCTTGTTTTTAATAGGGACCGACAATGAGCAAGAGGACACTAACTTTTCCACGGAGGAGGCTGACCAAGTTCTTTCTGGAGATATCTCCAGTTTGCATTCCATGGCTGGCCCAAGCACACCACGTTCGTACGCATTAGAAGAGAATTACACCATGTCTGTAACACCCCCATTTTTTCCACCCAAATAAAATCACATTTTTAAATGAAACCATCTTTATTATTAAACATATTTATAGTACAACGGAAGTCTTTAAGGGGAAAAACAGGTGTGTCACCGCCACACTCAACCTATACATGATTGAGTGCACATGCTATCCACCATAAGTTCAAATAACAATGAAACAGGTCTTAGGACAAAGTTTATGAATTACAAATTTAAACAACGATAATTAATCAAACACGTGCAACTAGTGGAACACTCGGGCAGCAAGTACATACATCTTCATAATCATAACCATATGTACAATAGAGCAGGGAGAAGAAGACAAAAGAGACAAAATTAGCTTTAGAGTTAAGTAAGATCCACCCGAACCCGTAAAATAATATAGTTTGGAAAATAGGTTTTGTATATGTATATATATAGAAAAGTACCCTCTCAAATTTTCCAAAATGACTTAATGTCTCAAAATAATTTCCTCAATAGGTAATGTCATTCTTCACTTCCTCCAAAAGTAATGTCATAGATCTCTTTTAAGAGTGGGCGAAACTCAAGATTCCTCGAGCCCAATGAGTCGTTGTTATTTATGACTCATCCCGGAATTCCGGATCCCACCGACCACCAATTGGAAGCTGAATTTCTACCTTAAGTGTGCACACCCTCTAAAAGGGATTACAAGCCCTCCGAGTAGTAAGAAATCCAAGCAGACAAGATGTTTTCTACCACCTACTCACAAGGGACATTGTCAAGGGATAAATTAGGTAACTAATACTACAACCAACAAAAGACCTTTGGTCCTCAAATTAAAGCTCGGGATGTCTACCGGAGCATGTCATTGCCGGATTGGTTACCGACCCAAATAATTTCAACCGAAAGTACTAGTAGCCCTAACCACCCACGCCTCGTGTTTCTCTCGAGACGCAAAAATATATTATGAAAAACTTTAAGTTTTTCCCAAAGTCATTCTTGTCACACTTTTCAAAAATATCCATTGTAATAAATATCAATCCACCAATATTCTTTAATAAAAGAATATACATTTAATAATCCATAATAGATAATAATCCACTAATATTCATACATTCAAAATATTCATCCCATGTCAAACAAATAGTTTTCAATTCATAAATAATTCACATAGTTCAAATATTGCATACATATAAGTACGAGATAAAACATTTTTGGTTGACATAGAACTTACCTTAAATTGCGATAATCCCTTTAATAAAATCTCTAGCTCGGTCTTCACTTGAATTTTCCTTCTAATATATATCAAAATTCTAAATCAATAACTACTCTATTATCTATGTTATTTCCTATCTATCCAACCTTTAATTATTTTAATTTCATAATTCCTTCTTTAAATATAACTATTAAGTTAGATTCATAAACCTTATTTAAAATGTTAATTTTTAGTCCAACCTTGTTATTTTCTTTAATCATACTAATCCCCTCCATAATTTACTTTAACTTATTTGGTCAATTAGTTAACCAGTCTAATTAAATTAATTACATAATAATTTTGATGGATAGTGTACCCGGGGGGTAGCTTATCCGAGGGGTTACTGCGGGGAGTAACTTAGAGAGAAGTCAGAGCAAATAAGTAAGAGAGATAAAGAGTTCAAGTGTATATTCGAATTGTATTGAGCGTGGTTTTCAAATGGGGAAATGGGTGCTATTTATAGCAGCAATAAATGCTAGATAGGGACACGTGTCAACAATCTGGTGGTCGAGGGGTCACCTCAACCGGGTGGCATCGGCATTCGCATGTGGCCGCATTAAATGCGGTGGTTGGATGTGACGTTTGTACTTGGTACGTTGATCCAGCGCATGTGGATGAGAGATCCTGTCGAATGGGATGCCTTCGGCTGTAGTTGACAGGCCGAAGGTTCTTCGTGTCGGGGGCCCATATTGCCAAGGGCTCTTAGTGCCGAAGGCTTGGTTTTTAAGCCTTGTTCTCCTGCGATGCTTCTGAGCCCTATTCTGTCATTGGTGGCCTTCGGCCATGGGGCCGAAGGGACCCCCTCATGCCTCGTGGGCTGCCTAGAGCTTCATTATGCTGGGCTTGGCCCGTTTTGGGCCTGTTGGGCCTGAATGTAATAGTGGAAGTATGTGGGCCGGGGGGTCCTGGGCCATATACTCCATCAGGAGTCCCTCACTCCTTTTGCCGAAAGGTTCTTGAGGGAAAAGAAGTAATTGCGTTTGTCCTCTGATGCTGCCTTGTTGTAGTTTGTAAAAGTGGTGAGGAGTTTTGCGCCTGCGTGTTTTCTGAGGGCAGTCCCTCAGTCCCCCACATTTTGGGACCAGAGGGAATATGTCGATGTTTTTAGGGAGAATTTTGACATTTTGCATTTTTGTGATTTTCCCGAAGGGGTTCTCCAGTCCCCCACTCCTTGAGGCACTTGTAAAGCGGTGAAAAGGAGTAGAGTAGTGCCTATCTGCAGGATGAGGCCGAAGGGTGACGATTTTCGTTTCATTTTGGGGGGGTGCCTCGTTAAAAACCTCATTAGGAAAAACCCTGTGGAAAAAAATCCTAATGAGGGAAAAAGAGTGCACCGAATTCCCCCAATGATGAATCGAAAAGGTGGAACCTTGGTCTGAGATGGAGGAGCGTGCTGATGCCGAGGGGAGTCCGTGATTCGAGGGCCTTCTTCCCGAGTTTGATGGTGAGGGCTCCCGAGGGGGCCTCGTTATTGTATGCTGGAGGCTAACCACTGATGAGGGGTTTGATGGTGTGGCCCTGGGGTCTCCCCGATTTTCCATATATTGGTGTGTAAGGGTACCCGAGGGGTCCCCTGTCGCTTCAAGGTAGTGGGGCTAAGGGGAACCGAGGGGTCTCCTGTGTTAGTCGGGGGCTGACCTTGATGAAGGAGTTTGAAGGAGCTAGCCCGAAGGCATGCATAGTGTTGTTTGATAGGTGTCAGCTGAGGGCACGTCAGTCCGTGGAGAAGAGCCGTTGGGATATGACCGTTGGAGATGGCTGTCCACGTGGCAAGTAGCTGTTGGTTGGCTTCGAGCGGGTGGCACTGGTTGGGTGAAACGACGGCATGTAATGATGACTTTTGTAACCGGAGGCCCGGTTTTCGGCCCAAGCCCGGATTGGGGAGTCTATAAATACCCCAAGGCCGGCTGTTATTCCTTGTGCGAATTCATTGTAGCGAAGCTCTGGCCAATTCTTTCTAGAGAGAGAAACTTTCCCTCGATCAAATCCCCAGCTTTCAAGGTCAGTTCTTGTTCCATTCTTTGCTGCATTAGTATACTTTTCTTTGTGGCCTTAGATTAAGTGTTAGAGCTCCTTAGACAGCCCTCGGCTTTAGAACCCTTTCACTTCTAGCCTTCGAGCATGTCATCGCAAAGCGACTCCCAAAACATCTCTGGAGAGCCCTTGGTTGAGGGGGAAAGTGTCCCCGATGTGGAGTCCTCGAATGAACAGCCTTCGGTGAGTGGTGATTCTGCCGTTGCCATGGAGGTACAGAAGGAGCTCGTCGCTGAGGCCGAGGCCGAGGACTTTGAACAAGTAAATGAAGATGAGGAGCTGGCACTCGCCATTCAAACCGCCAAGGTAGAGGAGGAAAAAGAGAGGCAAAAGGTTACCGTCGCCCTCCTCCCTGCACGCAATGCTGGTAAGGCCAGCACCTCCCGGCCTTTAAACCCGACGCCTCTCCGGCTGGTCCCCGGGAAGAAAAACAAGAAGAAGGCGGGAGCTCCCAAGAAGAAGGGTATTTCCGATCAAGGAAAACCGGTGGGGATTCCCGAGGGGTATTCATGGCTGAATACTGCTGTCTTGGCGGTGAAGTCGCGGGTTGATCGAGCAGAGTGCTATGTAACACAGCTTCATGTGGGGCCCTCGGCGGTCGTGGTGGAGCCAGGTCCTGACGATGTACTCTCCCGGGCTCCCGAGGGGTGTTTCGTTGTTCACGTGCTATCGGTCTCCATGGGACTCTGATTCCCCCTGCACCCGTTTCTCCTCGAGTACTTGAGGTACGTTGGTTTAGCCCCCTGCCAACTTACTCCCAATAGCCATTCTTACATCACCAGTTTCCTGCACCTCTACAAGTCCCGGGGGATGACTCCCTGTCTTGAGTTGTTCTTTCAGAGCTTCAAACTCTGTCGGGGGGGGGGGGGGGTCATGTCAATTCCGAAGGCTTCGCTAACCTCCAGTAGATTGCCCCGTGGAGACTCTTCGACGACTGGCCCTCGTCCCACAAGGGCTGGAGGGATCGTTTCTGTTACGTGAGGATGGCTGACAACCCGTTTCCGAGGGAGCTGCAGGACCGTTTCAGGTGGCATCCAAAAGTAGAGAATGTTGCCCTCGAGAAGGCTGGAAGGATAATCTCTGTCATCCCAGAGGGGCGTAAAAAGCATATTTCAGTTAAGGAGCTGACCCTTGGTGATGATTTATATGATCTCGGCTTCCGACGCTACCGTTTGTTGGGGGAAACGGACGAGAAGTATCCCCTCCTTGATCTTGTAGGAGGTTGTTTCCCGAAGGTCATATGTTTTTGTACTTAGCGATTTTTGAGTCGGTTTTGTTGTCTGTCTTGACCTTTCGTTCTAACCCCTCGTTGTTTTGCAGGTGCTAACATGGACGCAAACACCCTCTTCGCTTTGAAAAGGAAAGAAGGGGAAGACCCAGGCCAAGAAGAAGGATCCTTCGGGCCAGCAGCCTGTTGATGCCTTTTTTCAGAAGGATGTGGTGGAGCCTCCTGTAGCTGTCGCCACCACTGATGTGGCAGGGGGTTCTCAGGCCGATGTGGCCACGAAGAAGAAGAAGTCCGGAAGGGGGGGAGCCCTCTGGCAAAGAAGCAGAAGAAGGCCGGGGATTTCGCTGAGAGGGTGGCCCCAGTGGTGATTATAGAGGATCAGTCCTCTTCTGAGCCCCCGGTTGCGATCGCGATGACGACTCCTTCCAACGTCCCTTCGGGGGACTTCCCTCGGGAGACCTTGTAGGTTCCCCTCGTCAAGGGGACCGCCGTAATGCACGGCACTGTGGATCCGAAGGCCTTCCTGCTGGGCATGACCTCAGAGTTGGATATGGCCGCCCTCGGCACCTAGGATGATAAGGCCCTCGAGAACAAGATTCTCCGGTCCTCTCTTATTGTAAGTATTTTCCTTTGGCCTTATTTCAAAGACTTAGCATATCTTTCCTGATAGTCTAATCCCCTCGTTGCTTGCCTTCAGGCTTGCATTGCTCTTGGTGAACAGGCCCGGCAGCTCGAGGAGTGGCGCTTGCAGAAGGCCCAGCAGGATCCCTGAGGAAGCTCATCCATGACAAGGATGCTTCCCTCAGGGAGATTTGTAGGCTGGAGGAGGCCCTTCGGCAGACTGAGAAGAGATTGGAATCTGCGGTGGAGGGGGCCAAGGCCGAGGGGAGGGCCGAAGCTGAGAAAGCCGCTAAGGAGGCCGCCCAAGCCACCGCTGCAGCTGCTGAGAAGGCCAAGAACGATGCGGTTGCTCTGGCCGAGAGGTCTGCTGTTGACGCCTTTACTGCCGAGGGCTGGGAGGCCGCTGATAGGGAGGACTGGGTCTCCTCGGTAGTGGGGAAGAGGGTCGACGCCTGGGTCGAAGGCCCTAGTAAGATGTGGATGGCCAAGAGAGGCGAATGTTATTATCAAGGGGGTGAGTTCTTCACCCAGCATTTGATTTACCGGAGGCTTGCCAGGCACTTCAACATTCCCCTTGAGTAATTTGATCCGACGGCGTACAGTCTTCCCCCTGCAGCCGGATGTGAGAGTTCCCCTTCCCCCGGGCGAAGAGAGGCCAGTAATTGAAGATAGCATGATGATGGGGGAGTCTGACGACGGTGGTGCTGAGGAGGATGCTGGCGGGGAGGTCATCTCAAAAGCTGCCAAATGGGATGCCACTACTGAGGTTCCTGATGTTTGAGTTGTTTGACTTGAACTTGATAACTTTTGAAAAATTTTGTAAAAACTCTCATAGTCTTTCGGCCTTCGGCTAAGCTGTAACAAACACTTTGCTTTTTGTGAATGTGTGAATGTATTGATGCCTTCGTCTTTCTTTTGAGTTTTGAATGAATGCTTTCGTTTAGTGGATGACTTATGTATGAATGTGTTTGCTTCTCTGTATGTTTGCATCATGATTTGACCGAGGGCTAGTCGTTTTAGGACTTAGAGATCTTGCTCAGTGTAATTGTGCCCTGAGACTCCTGATGGATGTTGAATTGGCCGAGGGACAACCATTCAGGACTTAGAAAGTTTTCCCAAATGTTGCCCACCACTTGGCATTCTGCTGCATGAAGTTTTGACCGAGGGCCTAACTTTGTAGGACTTAGGCCATTGTTCTAAGTGTTGTGCACCCCTGACCCTAGTTCAATACACCCTTCGGGCTATATGAAATGGAGTAGCCTTCATTGCAATGTGACTTGGCAGAGGGCCAATCGTTCTAGGACTTAGAAAATTCTCCAGGATGCATGGTTCTAGCACGGAGCCTTCGATTGTACGTCGAGTTGGCTGAGGGCCAATCATTTCAGGACCTTGAAAATTTATCTAGGTGTTGCTTACAACTTGGCCCTCTGTTGACATCCCTCCTTTGTATGCCTTCTTTTGTTTGAGTTGTAAGTCCTCATACAAAGGCAACCGGGGGCCAATAGTTCAGGACTTAGAAAATTTCCTAAGTAATGTCCATCGCTAAGCCCTCGGCTGACGTCTCCATTTTGATCTTTTGTAACTTGTTCTGGGTTGACCGGGGGCCAAGAATCTAGGACTTAGAAAATTTTCTAAGTGTTGTTTTTATCTCCTGGCCTTCGGTTAATCGACCCCTCTGGTTGTCCTGAATTGACCGAGGGCCAAAAATCTAGGACTTAGAAAAAAAATTCTAAGTGGTTGGTCAGCAGGTCTTCGGCCGATGCTTCCCTCCGTACTTGTGTAGCTGCCATTAGTTGACCGAGGGCTCACCCCTGGATTTCATGATAATTTGACAGAGGGCTGAGCATTTAGGACTTATAAATTTTTGTAAGTGTTGTTTGTCACTTGGCCTTCGGTAAATGGGACCTTCTGGGTTGTTGTATTTGTAGGCAAAAGATGGGTACCTTGGGGGCATCCAATTTTGTGGACTTAGAATGGTTTCCTTTGACTTGTGAGTACTGGCCTACGGTAATGTGTAGTAGGTGCCTTCGCTTTCTGTGTGGCATATGAGCCTCCGGATTTGGTAGATCTGAAGTTGTGGACTCAGGAATTTTGTGGTCCAACCATAGTATGATAAAGACAGATGCCCTCGGGCGACGCTTTGGAGTATTCCCTTGGTGTTGCCTCGAAGTGTCGGGGGCAATTGTTGCTTGGACTTAGGAAGCTTTAACCCTTGTTTTGATTGATGCCGGGGGTAACCAGATAGCGGACTTGGCCAATTTTTTGATGGTATTTGTTGGTTAGTGGCCTTCGGAACAAGAGCCTTCAGGTACCGGAGGATTGCCTTGAAAAGTATTCTTGCTGCCGAAGGGTGTGGTGTTGTGGATGTTGGAGTTTGTACTCATTGATTGCTCGTTGAGTCTTCTCCCCTTCACTCCTTTTTTTTGTGCAGTGAAGAAGAGGCTTCAAGAAACTTGGTTCCTTAGTAAGGCTTGGCCTATCGGGAGACAACGGTACTGTAGCTCAGTGCACACAAAGTATAGGTCCACATGAGCTCTTTCAATATGATCTTTGATGAAGTGGAATCTCAGGTCAATGTGCTTCGTGTGAGAATGATGAACCGGGTTGCATGAGATAGCAATCACACTTTTTGAATCACTGTATATCGGAATATGGTCAAATTAGAATCCAAAGTCGCGGAGTTGAGTCCTCATCCATAATACTTGTGAACAACAACTAGTAGCAACTACATATTCAGCCTCTGGTGTAAATGTGAACACACAATTTTGCTTCTTTGAGGACCAACAGACCAACTTTTCTCCAAGAAATTGAGCACTACTAGAAGTACTCTTTCTGTCCATTTTACATGGAGCAAAATCCGCGTCAGTGAACGCAATTAGATCAAATACAGTCTCCTTAGGATACCAGAGTCCTAGGTTAGGAGTTCCTTTCAGATAACGCAGAATTCGTTTTACCGCCAGCAGATGGGATTCCTTTGGATTTGCTTGAAAGCGAGCGCAGAGACAGGTAGCAAACATAATATCAGATCGGCTCGATGTCAGATACAACAACGAACCAATCATTCCCCTATCAGTGGTAACATTCACAGGCTTTCCCGATGAGTCAGTATCAAGCTTACAAGCAGGAGTCATCGGGGTTTTCACAGGGGTGCTGTTCTCTTGACCGTATTTCTTTAGCAAATCATGAATGTACTTGGACTGATGAATAAAGATTTCGTCGTGTATCTATTTGACTTGTAGTCAAAGAAAGAAATTCATTTCACCCATCATGCTCATTTCAAACTTAGATTGCGTCATACTTCGAAATGCAGTGCATAGGGCCGGACCAGTGGAACCAAAAATGATGTCATCAACGTAGATCTGAACCAAGATGATGTCAAACCCATGACGCTTAATGAATAGAGTAGTATCAATTGTTCCTTTTGAGAAGCCAGAATCAACAAGGAAATCAGATAATTCCTCATACCAAGCTCTCGGGGCTTGTTTGAGTCCATACAAAGCCTTATCCAGACGATAGACGTGATCTGGATATTTCTCATTGATGAATCCTTCTGGTTGATCAACATAAACTTCTTATTTCAAGATCCCGTTCAAGAATGTTGTTTTGACGTCCATTTGGTAGATGATGAAGTTCTTGTGTGCAACATAAGCCATGAACAGTCCTTCAATGCGTGCAACTGGAGCGAACGTCTCATTGTAGTCGATGTCTTATTGTTGATTCTAGCCTTTCGCAAATAATCGAGCCTTATTGTGAATTACAATCCCGTCTTCATCTTTCTTGTTCTTGAAGATCCAGTTAGTGCATATGATTGATTTTCCAGGGGGACGAGGCACAAATGACCACACTTTCAGTCTCTCAAACTGATCGATTTCTTCTTGCATGGCGATTATCCAATCAGGATCAGCTAACGCTTCAGTGACATGAGTAGGCTCAGATTGACTTAGAAAACGGGAAAACAAACATTCATTCTCGGTAGCAGATCGTGTGCACACTCCACTTGAAGGATTTCCACGTATGAGATCAGGTGGATGAGCACGTGTCCGTTTTCTAACATGAGGGAGTGGCTGAGCATTATTGTTTGGTTGCTGATCAACATAAGGACTATCAGCATGAGGAACAGATGAAGATGTAGGATCAATGGATGGAGGCGTCGTAGTTTCAGTCTCAGCTGTGGTTGCAGAAGATGATGGAGTTGATGAAGAAGTAGGAGTAGCAGTTGTAGACGCAGTAGAGGGTGGAGGAGATGGATCATGTGGTTGTGGATTCTCGTATATTTGGTCAAACAGATGATCGAGATCCATAGTGTTGGAGTCGGGTGAGAGAGATGAGGCGGGTAGTTGTGCTAAAACACCTGTGATATCGGGTTCTAAACTGATGTGTCCAGAAGCCTGTTCTTCCTTCTCATCAAAGGTCACATTGATGCTTTCAATGACCTTCTTTCTGTCTCTGATGTACACTCGGTAAGCTTTAGACGAAGAGGAGTAGCCAATAAACACGCCTTCAAAAGCTTTCGGATTAAACTTGCTTCGATCTTCCCTATCATTAGCCACGAAGCACTTGCATCCAAAAACTCTTAGAAAAGAAACACTGTGATTTCGGCGGTTGATCAACTCATATGGTGTCTTTCCAAACCTTTTGGAATTGATGTTCTGTCTTGAGTGAAGCAAGCAATGTTGATAGCTTCAGCCCAGAGAGAATGTGGAAGTTTGGAGTGGATCAGCATGGTTCTTGCTGCTTCAACAAGAGTTCCGTTCTTTCTTTCAACTACCCCGTTCTGCTGTGGGGTCTTTGCCGCAGAGAATTGCTGAATAATACCTTGAGTCTCATAGAATTCACTGAGTTTCTGGTTCTTGAACTCAGTGCTATTGTCAGATCGTATGAAAAGAATTGTTGCCTGTAGTAGATTCTGTGTAGTACAGATGAAGGTGATGATGATGTCTGATGTCTCGTCTTTGAAGTGTAAGAACTGGATCCATGTATATCTTGAGTAGTCATCTACTATCACCAGGACATATTTCTTCCCATTGATACTTTGTGTATGCATGGGCCCACAAAGATTCATGTGAAGCAATTCAAGAGGATGTGTAGTAGTTGCAGTCATTTTCGCCTTGTGAGAATCTCTTTTCATGTTTTCAAGTGCGCAAGAATCGCACAGATGATCACATTTGCTTTGCAGTGCTGGCAGACCAATAACAAGCTTCTTTGATGATAATGTATGCAGATCACGGTAGTTCAGATGAGACATCCTCTTATGCCACAGTTGATTTAGTTCAGAGGATGCTCTTGACAGCAATCAGACATCGGTATTGGGAAACACTGTTTTCAGCACAATGGTGTAGAGACTGGATTTGCGTCTACACCTCAGAATGGTGTTCCCTTGATCATCCTTCACGCAACACTTGTTAGCTCGGAAAATGGCTTTCATGTCCTTGTCACAGAATTACCTGATGCTAAATAAGTTGTGCGTTAACCCAGCAACATAAGAAATGTCTTTTATAGTGACCCTGCTATTGCAGATATCTTCGTACCCAAGGATAGGAGCAAAGTCACTGTTTCCAAATCTCACTTTCCCACCAAATTTGTCCACGTAGTTGCTCAACAGTTCTATCTTCCCAGTCATGTGTGTGGAGCAACCTGAATCTAAGTACCACACATGACTGACCTGCAAAATTAAGCAGCCTTAGGTACCCATTTAAGGACGGGTCCATCCTTTTTATGTGAAGAAAGAATTGAATCTGTTTTGATTGAGTCACTTTTAGGAACCCAGACTTGCTTGACCTTATGAAATTTGTTTGAGTGGTTCTGGAATCGTGAGTGTGATGTTTCAGAGTTTATGAAAACTTTCTCTCTTTCTAATCTTTTGAGATGTTTGACAGAATATACCTTGAGAGGATAATTCAGATATACACCATTACAAGAAGAGAAAGTAACACAATCATTATCAGCATTCACATCACACACATCATGCTTTGAAAAAGGAGAGGAATTTAATTGATCACGCTTAAAACAATCACTTGAATAAGAATTCATAGAACTCGAGTGATAAGTAGAAAGCTGAGGAGAATAGTTAGAAACAGAACTAGAGGAAGTAGCAGAAGAACTAGAACAAAAACAATTTCTAAATCTATTACAAGACTTTTCCAAAAAGTTAAAGATTTTAGAAATCTTCTTTATCTGCTGAGGTCTTGTATCCTTGCTTGAAGGCTTCTTTGGAGTCCAGTTCATCCTTCCTACAGTGGATTTAGAAAAAGCTTTTCCTGTATTTGGAGCAGGTGATAAGTTCCTTTTCCTATCAAAATGATTTTCCTTTTTATGCTTATTAGAAAAAGAAGTCTCATGAGATTTTGAGCCTTGTGAGGATTCATCAGACAACTCAGAAATTTTCTTTAAAAGATTTTCTTTTTCAAGTTTGAACTTTTCACGTTTCTCTTCCAAAGATGAGTTAAGGTCAGCTATTTTCTTAATGAGAGGAAGAACATAGGATTCTGAAACTTTTGAGGTAGAGGCTTCTTCCTCACTGGGCACGTTTTGATTCTCAGGAGGAGAATGGGTAAGATAGTCATTTGACAAAGGAATTTCTCTAGTAACATAGTTGTCATTGAGAGCAGTATAATCAAAACTAATTTCAGCTTTAGCCCTATTTTTTCTTTTATCCTCTTCCTCCTCAATAGTTTCAGAAGCATTAGTAAATTTCATCAGCTTAGTTAACCCTAACTTCATGTACCTTATGTCGTACAATTGAATGCAATCAACCTTTTTTAAATTCCCAGGGTTTTGAAAACCTAGTCCTTCTATAGGATTGTAAAACTGAGTATCCTTGATTTTACTGTTCAAAAGATGAATTGTCTGTTCAGTTTGACCTTTCTTGGCTAAGATGTCCTCTAATTCCTTTATCTTAGAGTAAAGTTGACCTTGTTCTTTGTTAATAAGATCATATCGAATAACAGCTTCAGAACGTTGCCGTTTATTCTCATCACGATCCTTAGTTAAGTCACTAACAGTTTGCTTAAGCTTAGTTACTTCTGACTCTAACTTAGAAACTTTTTCACGCGAGTCTTTTAAGCGAGCAGATTCAAAAGCTCCTTCTAACACTTGTTTTTCCAGAACCTTTTGATTGTTATCAAGTCTGTCTTCAAGTTCCTTTATTTTATTGGAATAAGAAGTACTTACCTGGAACTTGTCAGATAATGTGGCTGATCCGTTGCTTGAGAGCATTGATGAGTTGGAGTTGGAACTCATTGATGATTGTCGGAGAGGGATCCTTTAGAAAATAGCTTTGACCAGCTTTGCCCTTTGTGAGATACAATAGTCTTGAACCTTGAGATTTGATTACTATATATTTTTTTTATTTTTTTTAATCTCAAGGTTGACTCTTGGAAGCTTTGAATGAAGTCTTGAACATTGGTGTTGAAGATTTGAGCTCAAAAATCGAAATGGGCTCAAAATTATAGGCATATGAGCCTTTACCATATTAAGCCTATCTAATAAATTCTACTAAAAGGATAGATAGCATACATGGATCACAATACAAATAATATTTCTAACAATCTCCCCCTTTGTGATCCAATGTCCATGTCAACTCTTATTCTTTCCTTTGCCTCTTGTAGTAGTTTTTCCTTATTGCTAGGGCGTGCTCGTAGTGGCGCAACATTCTCCTCTTTTCTAGTCGTTCATTGATTGCATCCAGCACTGTGCTTATTTCTTTGAATTTCTTTATTTCAAATTCAGAGACTTCGGCCAGTCTTTGTTCTAGATCAGATTTGAGCGGAAACGGTTTCTCTCTAATAACCTTCGGTGTCCCATCACAAAATTTGGCTATCTCATCAATCCGCATTATGCGTTTCTCCTCTTTGTGGTTGAGGTAGACTATCGTGGCTGGCTCGTCAAAAGTGTGATATGCTGGAAACTTTTCGAGTCTTGGCCCGTGAAGGATTGGTTTGGAGAGATTCGCCTTTGGAACGTTGTTTTCTAGGGCCATCTGAAAGTCATGACTGGCATGAACTCGTTCTTGCCTAAGCATGAACCTCTATTGCATCAAAAGCTTCACTGTACACTATATTTGATCTGATGGGGAGTGCCCTGCGAGCCATGAACATTTGATAAATATCGTCCATTTTCAACATGAAGAAGTCGTTTTCTTGACAGGTAAACTCTCTTCCATTTGTACGCTGGAGTTGATAGGAATAGTATTTTATTCTGTGGTGGTCCAGCTCGCAGATATTCAGAATCGTCCATATTGGAGACTTGTTGTTCTTCAGATCGTGATTGAGAATTTCACATTATCTTCCCATTGATATGTGACTCAGCATATGAAGGTGTCCTCCGACCAGTCTTCCCTTTAGGTGGGTAAGACCTCAGAGTTTCAACTCATCAAGTCTCTTTATTTTGTCTGACTTTCTCCATATACGCTTTCTGATTTCCTCTTGGAAGGGGGGCAGTGATGTTGATGTTCTCCCAAGGCTTTTCGTTTCTAGGCAATAGAGCAGCTGTTCTTCTCATCACTGAGGGTAGCTCTGCCGGAGTCTTGCTGTAGTCTTCCCCTTCCTTTAGTTCATCTTCCTCAAGCCCGATTAGATCAACATCACACTTATCAATCAGCTCTCTCATGTATCAGCTTCTTTGCATTTCGTAACGCTCTTCACCCTGGCGTATCTCATCCCACTCCGTCCATTGACGAGGCCATTTGTCATGAATGATGATGTTTTCAAGCTCGTCATGCATTGTTTCTGATGGAGGAGGGGTATGAGCTTGTAGTTGCTTAAATGGCCTGTCACAAATGTTTCCGGGATCTCTATGATTCCCCATTGACATCAGTTTAGAACTAGGTTCTGCCTGATGGCCTGAATAGAATGGTGTACTCGGAGTAGCTACCTCAGGACTTCCACTACATCCTTGGTCAATATCTATGAAGGATGTTCCTCGGAGTGTTTCGTCTAGCTCGACCGAACTAGAAATATAAAGGGTAACGGCTTGGTTCTTGGGTTGAGTGGATGATGGGGGCTGGTTGTTTGAGGATTCAGGTTGGGGTTCTGGTGCAGGTTGTTGGCTAGTTTATGCTCCATGCTCGAGTGTTCGTTGCCTCTTGTTCTCCCCCTCATGAGGATCCGAATCATCGGGATCCTCATGTGAACGTTCGTGACCACGGAGACTGTCACGGCATGTGCTATCGGTTTCCAAGAATACACGAAGAAAGGCTTGTCGTCTAGGGGTTCGGTTGCCTTCTTCGGTTGTTAGAATTCTTGCTAGCATAATGGTTTCAAGTTCCTAGAAATGAATAGTGTAGGGATTGGGGTAAGGTGTGGTCGTTGTAGGGGAGGACACGCGTTCTGTATCCTGGGTTCCCCTAGAAGTGGTAGTGGTTGGGGGTTGTGTGGTTGAGGGTTCAGAGGTTTGAAGGGTAAGTATTGGGGTGAGTTGCTGTTGGGAGTGGGAGGTGGATGGTTGTGGTTAGATAATATCATTCTGAAGCACTGGGGTGTTCATGAACTCCTGTGCCCGAGGGGATATTGCATCGTGCACCCATGGTTTAATGGTGGAGTCCAGGAAGCGTTGTAGAATAATAGAAAGGTCGGTGGGTTCGGGCTGTCCGGTTACAGGGATGGTAACCGTTGTCACAGCATCAGTAAAGATTACCGATGTGTGGCCTGCAGATAATGATTGTGTTATTTGTTGAGCGGCAGGACTTCCGATCATCATTAACGTATCCCCGATCGTTGTTGAAAGGTAAAGTGGATCTGTAGAGTGTGGTGGTGTGAGAAGTGTATGTGTCCTAGAAAAATTGGAAAATGTAGTGTGTGACAGCTAGACTCAACGTGGTTGAAGGAGGGGTAGTGGCTCGGGGCGATAGACCACTATATAATTCCTCAAATGCGTCGTAAGGAGTCAGAGAAGTGGGTATAATATCCCCTATTTGTGAAATTACTGCCTGTTGGGAGGCAGCAGAGTGGCCAGGTGAGGCTTGTGAATGCGCAGTTGGGCTAGAAGTTACGTCTTCTACCCGGAAACTGAAAATATCAGTCTCTGTACCTATGGGGTTAGCCCGGTTTATATCTTCTAGGTCGGAACAACCGTCATAGAAAGCTATTTCTTCAGCAATGGTGCTGGTTGTTTGCACTCTTTCCGTAGGAATGGATGATGATGAGGGGTTGTCATGACGTACCTTAGAGCGAGTCTCAGTGATGGTTTCTCATTCATCGTTCTTTATTTGGTGAGACTGCTCTTTGTTTGTGGCCCTAGAAAGCCTGATAATGAGTCAGCCTTTTATACCGGGGCTTTTTTGTGTGTTGTCGTTCGTATCATCATCATCCTCATCACCTTTGTCTTTGTCGCTCTTATTAGCCTTGCTCCTAGAGCCCTCATCGTCAGCGTCTTGTGTTGTGGCTATGCTTGGCGAATCATGGGAAGTCTCCTCAGCACGAGTGTGGCCCTCAGCAAACGCATTCTGATCATCATGGGGCCAACTTGCCACTGGTCTCTGTGGCTGGGTTGAACTCTCATGACCCTCCTTGTCTCTCGACTGACTACCAAGGGTAGGCTCATAGGGGATTATCTGAGCCATAGGGAGTATAATGTTGTTCTCCTCGCAGTAGCGTCTGACAGATGGATCATTCGTATCGGCTAACTGCAGAAGAGGCACTGATATTGTCATTGGTACCACTGTGGGATCGTCAGGTATCCTCTTGAGGCGTTTAGCAGATGGAATGTGGACGTTCTCCTTTGAGAGTCTTCGATGAATTGATGGTGTAGTTCAGGAGAAATGTCGCACCGGCATAGAAAACCATCTCATGTATGGTAGATGTTTGATCAGATTGGTCTCTTTTCTCTTCTGTATTAGCTCCAAAATATCGTCCCAGATACGTAGTCGTAGTTCTTCATAAATGCTACCGTGTGGAAGACAATCAAGAGGTAGATGATGCATTTGTCGAAGCCGGTGTGTTTGACTATGCAACACTTGTTCAGAGTGGCCATCATTGTCCTCCACGGTGTTGGTGGTCGTCCCGGTTTGACCTCAGAACTGAGCCTGATCGGTGTAGCATGACCCAGTGTGATTGTCATATCTTCTATAATGTCTTCTTCAGTGGCTAGTTCATCATATTCATCTTGTTGTGGGATTTGGAGCACTTGATACATCAGCTCTTTTGTGATGGTGACCTTTATGTCGTCAATTTTGGCGGTCAGCACATCCTATCTCGTTTCCATCTTCATCAGTGTCCTTATCAAGTGTTCCCCAAAAATTATTGGAGATACACTTCAGGAATTTTCGCTGATTCGTTCATGGCCTTTCATAGTTTGTGGCCCTTCAGAATGGCAATGATCACTTCATTTTGGCATGAGAACACGTTTGAGTCCAGCTTTGAGTTGTTCTCCTTGATGGGGTACCAGTTCTGGATCTCGTAGACGGTCTTGATTGCTACTAGTTCTGCTATGAAATCCTTGCATTGATCCTTGATTGGCGCCAGGAGGAGAAAAATTTGACTCCCCTCAGAATGTGCAAGGGGTTGTTTGTCACCCGGGGAGTAAAGTAGAAAACTCTCCCTTGATATGTGCTTTATTCGTTGTAAGGCACCAGGAGGAGTGAAAAGAAACACCCCCCAAAATATGCACTTGTTGTTTCTTCTTGGCATGTGTTGGTGTTGAGGTGTACAATAGTTGATTTTCTGCTTAGTGGGGGTAGTATACACGCCAATACTCACCTTAATAATGTGCACAATTGATTGCTCACAGCTCTTCTTACCCGCCATGTGTGTGGAGCAAACAGATCAAGTACCACAATGGGGGACCTGCAAAACAGATTAAATACGTTTTGGTACCCACCTCATCAAGATGGGTCCTTCCTTATCAATTGAGAAGAAATGTTTTAGCTTTTGTTTTATTTGGGAACCTAGGCCAGCTGATTGACAAATGTTTGACGTTCTTAATTTCTCAGCTTTGGCCTTAGGAACCCATTGTTGTTTGAACTTTGGAGAGAGGGAGGTTTCATTAATAGTGAGTGAATATTCAGATAGATGATCTTTTAAAATTGTTTCTTGAAAGAGTCTTCTCAAATGTTTGAGTGAGTGAAACTTGAGGGGATACTTAAAAAATGGTAATTTGTACTCTCCTTCAACATTCACTCTCTCATAAGTTGATTTCTTTTGGCGCATATGAATATTCACATTCTTTTCAGGCTTAGACGAGGAATTAGACTCAAAGCAGCAACATTTCATTAACTTAACACTATTTAGAGAATAACAGCCAGAGTAGCGATTCTTAACAGATGTCTTAGAAAAAGAACACTTAGAAGTAGGTCTTCTAGCATAACTAGTCGAAGGTTCGCTTAGGAAGGCCCTAGGAACAACACTCCTAGTATGACTAGTAGACGGCTCACTAATGCTGGATTTAGACTTATTTTTGGCATAAAACAAAGCACTCGATTGTTGGTCCTTTTTCCCTAGACGAGATTCTTCTTCTCTCTTCTTTCTCCTTAATTTCTCATCGATCCACTCTCTACTCTTCTCTACTCTTTTCTTCCCGAGGTTCACAGTCGGTGAATGAGACTCAGAGTGAGTGGAAGAAGTTTTAAAATCATTTGTTGACTTTTCAAGACAATTTTTAGAGGAAAAAAGGAAACATTGTTGAGGAACTGTGCTAGATTGAGAGGACATTTTCAAAGAGGATATTTCTTTTAGAAGTTGATATGTTTCCTTTTCAAAAGGTTGTTTTTCCTTTTCAAAAGATTCTTTTAACTCAACAAACTTTCTCACGAGAGGTGGAATGTAAGCTGGTTTTGTGTGAACTATGCCCAGATTTCAACAGTCGAATAATCTAAGAATAATAGAAAGAATTTAAACACTAGAAGATAAATCTCACCAATAACGTATACCGTGTATATAGAATGATGAATTAATGAAGAACAATTACACGATACTCGAATGAATAAGCTAGAGAGAGAATTTCTATTCTATGTGCTCTACAGAGAATAATATGCGGAAATAGAATGTGTAGAGACTTAGCAGTTTTCGGCCATCTCAACCTATATTTTTGTAGGAGAGATATTTCAACTGCCTAATACAATTAGGAAACAGAGTGGGCCGTTTGTGTGGGCTATGTAGAACATCTAAATCAGGCCTGATTCTCTCTCAGCTAATCTAATTAAATACGAAGACTTATTAATTAAATTACAATTAAATGCTGAAAATGAAACCTAGCAATCACAGAAACATGATATTGTAACATTTTCCTGCAAAATCAATAAACAAAAACAATCTGCAAATCGTTAATGAGAAGAAAAACGCCAATGAAGTTTCGCTCAGGCCCTTTTCATCTGCTTCAATCGTTCGATCAGTCCCGCTCTGATACCAAATGTTGGTCCCTGTTTTCTACACTACAATGTATGAAGATGGATATGAATGGGTGTAGAAGAAGCTTTCCATTGATTCCCAGAGGTTTAGAGAAGGATGAATAAATATTGGCGTAAAACTTCCGTAGGGAAATAAGCTATCTGTGCGCAGGGAATATGAGGAGAATGAAAAGCTTAACCTATTCATTCTCTAAATGGCATATATATAGCCTTTAAAGAATGGATAGGTTTACAAACGATTGAGCTCCTTTTCCAAGGAGGCCCATTCCCTTTTAGGCATATGAGCCTTTACCATATTAAGCCTATCTAATAAATTCTACTAAAAAGCTAGATAAAATACATGGATCACAATACAAATAATATTTCAAACAGTAGGACTCAATTGTCTTTTTTGTAAAAGTACAAGGGCCTAATATAAGAATGGTCGAAGTTGTGCATTGTCAAACATTAAAAGTGAATGTGCATTAATTTAAAAACATAGGTCATATAATTTTATTTCTAGTTTGTCTCTGGACTCTCCATCTTCCACACCTGCCTTGTAAAACAAGCGGAGTCTTTGACAGAAAACCTCAACTAGATTGACGATGCTCAACATTCAATTGGCATATGCCATGTATTATCCTAGTCAGCTGTCTAGTTAGTTACATGCAGTTAGAGCATCTCCAATGCTAATATGTTAACAGTGCATACGTGGCATGAGATAGCCAATCAAAAACAATAATTAACATATCTCTCTCCTTATATAAAGGCCTTATATCATTTTGGTAAGTTTTTGTTCACAATGTCAAACATAATGTCTAGATGTAGACATTGTGGTTGACATTGCAGAGTAAAACTGACCAAAAACACACAAGACCATGAAAAGACAGAGAGAGAAATGTCATAAGATCAATCTTTTGTGTCTATCTCTCTCATACCACATGTGCACCGTGCACATTGTAGCATTGGAGATGCTCTTAGGCAGGGTAACAGTTATCTAGATGGTTGATTAACTTGGCTGAGAGCAAGATAATAAAGCCACATGCTATATATAGCCACATCCCTTTTATATTTTTATTTCTCAATATTATTGCATATAATTGTGCAACTAAATTAGGAATAAATTAGTTGATTGATCTGCTTGTCTTCACTTGATTTTTCTTTCCGTTAGTGTTTACCGAACATGTGCTCAATCAAACACGTACTGATTACTCATCCACCGGCTTTCTTGCGATCACGTTGTGAGCAGCGTAGATTAGTTGTGATACCTGACATATCATCTCCCCTCTCATGGTCAACCACTTTGTCCTCAAGGTGAGAAAGTGGTATGTGGCTGGGTAGGGAAGAGGTGGGTTCCCAAGTTGCATGATTGGGCCCCGAGTAGCTCCATCGCACGAGTGCTTACTCCTCACTGACACCATTTTGTAAGATCGTACGGATACCCAGAATTGCTACTGCTATGGAAACCGGTTTGCCATTAATGAACTCTGCTGGCAAGTCTGTTCAGTGGTTTTCAACGTTCGTTCCCTTAAATGGTTTCAATAAGGACACATAGAAGACATGGAGTATTTTCGCGGTGTCAGATAGTTGGAGTCTGTATGTTACCTCACCAATTTTCTCAAGGATTCTGAAGGGACCATAGTATCCTTTGGCTAACTTCTGGCTTATTGATCGTCCCTGAGAATGTTGTCTATAAGGCCATATTTTTAGGAGAACCAAGTCTCTGGCAGTGGATGGGGTTCTGGTAGGGAGTTCTGTTGATTTAGCCTCAGAGAAGCAAAGGCAGTAGGCCTTCTGTTAACTCGTAGAACAGGTTCTGCTGAACACAGATACCAAGTCCAAGGAGTTAGACAGTTCTATCTAAGTGCAAATATTAAAGCAGTAAGTAAACGACACCAGGGATTTTTATAGTGGTTCAAGGAACAACTTGTTCCTCTAGTCCACTGTTCCAATAAGCTGTAAAAACTTCCGTTTACAAAGCCTTAGTCCTAGCACTTAAGAAGCTCTCCACGTCTTCTTCAAGTCTAGATGTCTCCTGGGATGCACTGCCTGACTTCCTTTAAGACTGGTCCTTTCACTGAGTTTCCTTGAAGTATCACCACTTCACTACTCCAGTTACTTGGACGTCCTTCTTGTAGCAAGAAGAGTTTCTGATGAAACTGGGGTTCCTCCAACTAGCTTCGTTACAAAAGATTTGTATGTGATGAGCTTGAAGAGTTGAAGAACACTTGGAACTTTGCTTGAGTTGGAAAAAGTATTTTTCCAACTTCTGCCTTCTCTTGTAGAAGATAATGAGTTTGAATATCAAGGAGGCTTTTTGCTTTTCAGAGTTTGAATATCTTGTATGAAGAGTTGTAGCAATGGTTAGCAAAAGTTGCAAAGTTATCCGGTTGTTCTTCGTAGTGTATCTTTTATACTGAGGTTGACTTCCCGTTGGAGGAGTAGGAGGACAACTGCATTAAATGAGCGATCAGTTGACTTGACTAGTAGAGCCCGGTAAAGTTGGCGGGTTACTATTTTGGGATAAAGTATTCCTGACAATGCGGCCAATCATCTGCAATTACTCTACGTAGCATGGGGTGCATTAAATGAGCATTTAATGCGTGCACTGTAGCTTTTCCGTTTCATACTCCTAGCCGTTGAAGGAATCTTTTAGTTGACTTCCCGGTTCTGTGAAATTCTTCTAAGTGTCAGACCTTCTGGTGTCTTTAACTGAGAGTAGAACAGAGGAGGTCTGGAGCACTTCTGTTGGGAGAGTATCCAACAGACACCCAGAAGGGTTTCTGTCAGAGTAAAGACTAACAGAGATCCTGAGGTCTTCTGTTCTGAAGCAGAGAACCAAAGGTCCTCTGTTTCAATAAAGGCTTACGAGGGTCTTCTGCTCTTGGAGCCCTTCTGCTCAGAAGGTCTTCTGCTCTGAAGGCATTCTGTCAAGTCGATTACTCTAAGAACTTTACAAAGGAAAATTCTAATACATTAAATCTAAATAGGGGTACTCTAAAGTCCTAATTAATTTAGCATCATCAAAATCTAAATACAATTATTCCTTACAATTTCCCCCTTTTTGATGATGCCAAAACCCTTTAACTATTTCCAGAGAAGTGCCTTCACCATAAAGAAAGATTAAGTTTAAAAACTTCCATTAAAATCTTGGTGGGAAACTTGGCATAGGAAAATAGTAAGAGTACGGTACATTCAGATAGCAGAATATAAAAGAAATAAACAAACACAAGCAGAAGGCAAAAAGACAAGAATTTGAGGAAAAGCACTTCAAGGTAAGAAGGCAGAGATGTGATTTTATTAGATAAGTTTTACAGAGTTTAAACCATACACATTCTCCAGATTAGCTGCCTGTAGAGCTTCTTCCTCTAGTCTTTGAAGCCTGAGCAGTTCTTCGTTTATTTCAGCTCTGATTTTGAAAAGATTGTCAGACCTTTGATTAGATGCCCAAATTGGAGAAAGCTTGCAGTCCAAATAGTTGAGAACACCTTCATGTATAGTCTTTCCTGGGACAATGTTCTTCTTATACCATTCTTCAGCTTCTTCTAGTGATCCCCCATACCTAACTCTGACAACACCATCTTTGTCCAAATAGAGGTGCTGTTGTTGGGTAGGAGTCATTTTGGCCTTCATCTCTTCAAACTGAGCTCTGTCAATTTTCTGAGAACCACCAAATCTCCATTCAGTGAAGTTAAAAACTTTCTTCTTCTTGGTGCTTTTCTTTACTGGAGATGGGGGTCTAGGTATGCCTGCTGCTCTCTTCTTCTGTAGAGCAGCTTCAAAGTAGGGAGCCGGATCTACTGCAGGCTCAGCAGAGGAGGGTGCCCTAGTAGGAGTTCTGTGGGACCTAGGCCTAGTCTGTTGAGGGTCCTCTTCCCCCTTTTTGGCATCATTCAGATCTTCTATCATAAGACTGATCTTCTGGAATTCTGAGGCCTGAGTGGAGGCTATCTGCTCCAGAGCCTCTGGTAGAGTCTGGGTGACAGAGGTAAGGCCTTCAATGAGACCTTGCTGCTTCTGTATGGCAGAGAAGATGTCCTTGTTATTGGCTTCAAGGAGCACCATCTTCTGATAACGGTCTCTGTCATTAGATAGAAGTGCTTGAGCCTGTTCCTGATGAACTCTGCACATTGCCTCAATAGAGGTCAAGTGCCTCTCTGTCCTGGCATCAGATTCCTTCAGAGCCTCAAGATGCTCTGAGATAGTGTGAATTGCATGTCCTTGACTCAGGAGAGTCTGTTGAAAGATAGAGAGTGTGTTGTGGATGCCTACCACTTCTGTTGACAGGGCATCTGTTCTGGCAGAGGATGAGGCTATGAAGTTGTTGAGAGTTCCTGTGAGGTTCTCAAAACGATCAGAGATGAACTGCATACCTGAGTTTAGATTGTCATTCACATGAGCAAGGTGCCCATAGTGTTTGTCATTGATCTCTATCAGTTTGTTCATGCCTTGGAGGATCTGTCCTCCAAAGTCTTCAGCAGATTCAACAAATTTGTTGAAGGGGATGTTGTTCTGTTGTCCATCAGCTTGAGGCATCTCTAGACCTCTTCCCCTAGGCAATGGGTGATGTTCTTGGACAAATGATAGAGATTGGATACGCTGTTCATGTTCCAGTTGAGTCAGAGGAGGGGTCTTCTGTCTCTTTGATGTGGCCTTGTAGGATTTGCTGATCATGAATCCATCCATGTCAGAGGAAACTTCATAAGGAGAGTAGATAGGTATTCTGTTGCGGACTATCTTCTTCTTCTTTCTTAGGGAGGGATTGGGGGCAGTAGAATGCCTGGAATACCCTTTTGGTGCAGAGATGGGAGAGACAGTTGTAGGGTCTGAGTCTCTGAGAAACCATACAGGTTTAAGGTTCTCTGCAGGTTGTTGTGGAGGAGGTGAGTCTGGAGGAGGGGATTGATGATCAGATTCAGAGGATGAAGAGGATATCTGTTGGGGTGAGGGATTCTGGTGCTGGGGTGAAGATTGAATAGGTGAGGTATTCTGTTGAGGGGGGGATGGTGGAGGTGAAGGTGAACGGTTTCTGAATAGAACAATTGCTCTGCAGGGAGATGCAATTTTTTGTTTGGGTGATTGAGGAGGGGTGGGGGTTTTCTGTTTAGGAGATTTAGGTTGAGGGTGTTCTGGTGGAGGGGTTCTGGTGCTGGAAGGAGGTGAGGGAATGTGGGGTTCTGTTGGGATAATAACAGAGGGGGTTGGAGAGTTTACCTCAATGATGTTCTCCTCGAGCAAAGAAGTCCTCCACTCCTTGATATGCTCCATCATGGCTTGTCCTTCTGATTTGAGTACAGAGGACTCTCCTGGATTGAGGTGGGGTTGCACAGAGTCTGTTGCCATCTTTGTGAACAGCCATTCTTCAAAGGCTGCAATTTCTTCCTCTTTTAGAGGTTTGACAGCTTCCTCTGAGGGTGAAGAAATGAGAATAGCCTTTCCCTTGTAGCTTGCCTTCTTCTTCTCAAGGACAGAGTGAAGAAAGTTGAGGGCACGGCACTTTGAGACATCATCAGTCCCAACCCAATTCAGGATGGCTTCTTCTTCTGCCTCATAGTGATCAAAAAACTGAATTATTTTGTGGAGGGGTCTCATTCTCCATCTTCTCCATTCAAGGACCCGGGTAAACTGTCTGTCAAGCAAGGACAGATACCCATCTTTGACAGGGCTGGGGTGCTCTGTTGAAGTAGACACCATGTTCTGTTCAGGAGATGCAGCAGAGGTGGGGATCTCTAGTTCCCCCTGAGTGTCTGCCACTCCCTCAGACACAGAAACCACATGTTTAGTAACCTTCTCCTTGGGTTTTGTGGTCCTCTTCCTCTTCTGTCCAGCCTTTGGAGGAGCAACAGGTTCTGCCTTCTCGGTCTTCTTCTTCTTCTTCTTCTTCTTCTTCTTCTTCTTCTCAGCAGAGGGGGCTACAGAGAGAGGTTTCTGTACCTTCTCTCCTTGTTGTCTTTTAGCCTCAAGTTGAAGTTGTCTCTTCACTTCTGCCTTTATGGCTTTCTCCCTATTTGGAGAAGCAGTCAAGAAAATTACCTTGGTGTGATCCAAAGCTGAAGCCTTCCTCAAGTGTACCCCTTGTTTGAGGAGCACTTCTGAAATGAGTAGTCCATGTCCTAGCTTCCCAGAATAGAGGCTAGTCTTTGAGTTCTTCTTCTTGATCACTTCAATCAGGGACTTCACCATGACTTGTCCCCAATTGATGTTTACCCCATGATGCACTGCATAAAGTGCCTTTGCATTGGCAGTTGTGACATCATCTGTGGAGGTGTACTTGCACCATAAACATTTGTGGAAAATGTTTATGAGCAGCTCAAATTCCTTCTTGAGCAAGTTCTTCTTGATGTTGACCTTCTCTACTTCTTCCCCTTTTCTGCAGAACTTCTTCTTGAATTCTGGCAAAGGGATGTCAGTATCCTCCAAATCGAGTAGAGAGGCCCTGCCTTCCTCTTGTTGAATATTGAAGATGTTGTTGATGACGTCAGCATCAATCAAAACTTCTTCTCCTTGGACGACGGAGGAGATGGTTTCATCCTTGAAGGATGCGTTGAGATAGAACTCAACGGTGTCAACGTTGCTGTAGGCTTCATAATTATGAGAGATGACCTTGCTCAGTTGACATTGTGACAGTCCGTCAACAATGGAGGTCATCCTCTCGTTTTTCTCTGCGAACCTGGGTAGGACTTCCAGTTCGCATCTCATGCCTATCAGTACATTCTTCAGGAGAGTTGCCTTTTGTTCCTTTGAGAGATCGGAGAAGCTCAAGAAAGCCATGGAGTTTACTGCGGTTAGAGAGTTTTTGGAGAGATAAGAGTTCAAAAGCTTGAGAGTTATGAGAGCAGTGACGGTTTAGGTTTGCGAAAGGGGGTTTTATGGATATGGGTTAGTGGACGTTTGAGATAATTTACGGTTCCAAGATACCAATAAATGTAAAAAGGGGCGCAGTAAATAAACGGGGGCGCAGTAAATATTATACGGCTTGATACCGTTTTAAGGGTAAAAGGGTAAAAGACCTTTAATAATTTACTAGGTCACCCGGTTTACATAATTTTCTAAGTCCACCACCTTCTGTTAGACAAGAGAGGGTTTTTCTGTAGAGGGGGGGTTTTCTGTTGCTGAGGTGTTCTGCCAGGGTAGGGATCAGAAGAGGTTGACAGAAGGGGTTAACAGAAGGGGTTCTGCTACAGGTATTCTGTTAACAGCAAATGAGCAACAGAGGGCCTTCCTTTTCAACTTTCCCTTGGAATCTCATCCATCATTCCCAATTCCTCTCTCAGTTTGTTGAACCTAGCCTCAGGAAGAGGCTTTGTCAGGATATCTGCAAGCTGGTCTTCTGTTGGCACATGTTCCATGCAAATGTGCTTCTTTTCAACATGATCTCTAATGAAGTGATGTCTGATCTCAATGTGCTTTGTCCTGGAATGAAGAACTGGGTTCTGAGTGATAGCAATGGCACTGGTGTTGTCACACAACAGCTTGATCTCCTTTGCTTGAATTCCATAGTCCTTCAGTTGTTGCTTCATCCAGAGTAGCTGAGCACAGCAACTCCCAGCTGCAATGTACTCAGCCTCAGCTGTACTTGTTGAGATGGAGTTCTGCTTCTTGCTAAACCAGGAAACAAGCCTTCCTCCTAGCAATTGGCAGTGACCAGAGGTGCTCTTTCTGTCTAGTCTGCAACCTGCAAAATCTGAGCCAGAATAACCAATTAGTTCAAAGTTACCTCCCTTTGGATACCATAGGCCTGCATTTGGATTTCCTTTGATGTATCTGATGATTCTCTTTGCAGCACTTAGATGGCTTTCCTTGGGCTTTGATTGGTATCTGGCACAGATTCCAACAGAGAACGAGATGTCTGGTCTGCTTGCAGTTAGATACAATAGAGATCCTATGATTCCTCTATATGTTGTTGCATCTACATCCTTTCCTTCATCATCTGGACCAATTCCTTGTGAAGTGTTCATGGGAATCTTCACTGATGATTTGCCTTCCACTCCAAACTTCTTGATTAGATCTCTGGTGTACTTCCCTTGATTGATAAAGATCCCTTCTGGAACTTGTTTGACTTGAAGTCCTAGGAAGTAACTGAGTTCTCCCATCATACTCATTTCAAATTGGCTCTGCATCACTTGGGAAAATTTCTTGCATAGTTCTGGATTAGTACTTCCAAATATAATATCATCAACATATATTTGTACTAACAGAATGTGATTAGCAACAGAGATTTGAAATAGAGTTTTGTCAACCTTTCCTTTAGTAAACCCATGGTTCACCAGGAAAAGGGACAATGTGTCATACCAGGCTCTGGGAGCTTGCTTAAGACCATAGAGGGCCTTTTTAAGCTTGTAGACACAAGAGGATTGAGTAGGAATGACAAAACCTGGTGGTTGTTCCACATAAACTTCCTCTTCAAGATCTCCATTCAGAAATGCACTCTTGACATCCATCTGGTAAACCTTGATGTTGTTGTAAGCAGCATAGGCTAGAAAGATTCTGATGGCTTCAAGTCTGGCAACTGGTGCAAAAGTCTCATCAAAATCAATTCCTTCTTCTTGACAATATCCTTTAGCTACCAGCCTTGCTTTATTCCTTACAATGTTGCCATCTTCATCAGCTTTGCTCTTGAATACTCATTTGGTTCCAATGATATTCTGGTGCTTTGGCCTAGGAACAAGTTCCCATACTTTGTTCCTTTCAAACTGAGTGAGCTCTTCTTGCATAGCATTGATCCAATCTGAGTCTGCAAGAGCTTCTTCCACAGTCATAGGTTCCATTTGAGATATATAGCAGGCAAGCATTGCTTCTCTTCTAGATGTGGATCTGGTTTGAACTCCACTTCTGATTTGACCAATCACTTGGTTAGGAGGATGCTCTCTTAACCATGTTAGGTCAGGTTCTGTCAGCTGCTGTCTTGGTCTCTCTTGTTCCTCATCTTCAGAGTTTTCATCTTCATTCAACAGAAGGGGGTTTGGTGCAGGTGTTGGAAATGCAGGGTTGTCTGCCACCTCTTCTGTTGGTACTGGTGTTCTGTCTTCTATGCTGACTTCCTTGAGAATCTCTGTTACCTCTTTAACAGAGATGCTTTCATCAAACTTCACATGTATAGATTCTTCAACATGTAGAGTCCTTCTGTTGAGTACTCTATAGGCTTTACTGGTGTTTGAATAGCCTATAAAGACTCCTTCATCAGCCTTTTCTTGAAATACTTTCAGATGCTCCTTTCCATTGTTAAGAATGTAGCACTTGCATCCAAATACATGAAAGTAGCTGATGTTTGGTTTTCTTCCCTTCCAGAGTTCATAAGGGGTCTTCTGGTGATTCTTGTTGATCATGCTTCTATTCTGAGTATAGCATGCAATGTTGATTGCTTCAGCCCAATATCTCATAGGCAATCCAGATTCTGCAATCATTGTTCTTGCAGCTTCTTTTAAAGTTCTGTTCCTTCTTTCTGCTACGCCATTCTGTTGAGGGGTTCTGGTGGCAGAAAGTTGATGAAAAGTCCCATTCTGATCACAGAGGTCCTTTATGACTTGGTTGACAAATTCAGTTCCTCTGTCTGATCTGATTGTCTTCACCTTCAAATTTTTCTCAGTCTGAAGTTGCTTTAACAGAGATGGCAACTTCTGAAGAGTTTCATTTTTCTTTGATAGAAAAACAGTCCATGTATATCTGGAGTAATCATCAACCATGACTAGGGTATATTTCTTGCCACCAACACTTGGAGTCTCAACAGGTCCAAATAAATCCATGTGAATCAGATTTTGAGGACTTGTAGAAAGATCTCCAGCAATGGGTTTGAAGGAATTCTTCACTTGTTTTCCTTTTTGACATGCACTGCAGAGAGTCTCCTTCTTGTACACAATGTCTGGTAGCCCTTCTACAATGTGTTCTCTGGCCAGTTTGTTGATTGTTTTGAAATTCAAATGGTTGAGCTTTTTGTGCCAGTCCCAGCTCAGTTTTGAATCTCCTTTGGCTATCAGGCAAACTCCATCTTTTGCAGTGTTCCAATCAACTACATAGATGTTCTTCTTTCTTGATGCTGTAAGAACCACTTCCTTTGTTGTCTCATGCTTCACATAGCACAAGTCCTTTGTGAATTCAACAGTGTAGCCTTTGTCACAGAATTGGCTAGCACTCAGCAAGTTGAACTTCAGTCCTTTGACATATGAGACATCATCAATGACTATCTGGTTCCTGATCAGCTTTCCTCTTCCTTTTGTTTGACCTTCTTTGTCATTACCTCCAAAGGTAACTCTAGGTCCTTTGCATTTCTGGAACTCGGTTAGGCAACTTCTGTCACCTGTCATGTGCCTGGAGCATCCACTATCAATAAACCATTCTTGTTCAGAGATGGCTCCAGCACACAGTTCCTCATCATCAGAATGAGCCATGAGGCAAAGGTCTTCTGTCTCAGTATCAAGGCAATAGAAGGCCTCATCAGAATCTGAGTCAGAACTGGATTCTGTTTCTGACAGAGGGTCTTTCTCTAGCTGTTCTGTCACAAGTGCCTTTCTCCTTCTGGAGTTGTCCTCGTACTTCTTCTTTTCTCCATCCGGTCCTTGCTTCTTGGACACTCTAGGATGGGGACAATCAGCCTTGAAGTGACCTGGTTGTCTGCAGTTGTAACAGAGAAGCTCTCCACTGCTTTCTGTTGTTTTGACCTTCTGGTATGGCTTTCTGTTGAAAGATGGACTCCTTCCATCTTTGGGATTCTTCATAAACTTTTTGAATCTCCTGGCAAAGGCAGCCATATATTCATCAGATAAAAGTACTGAAGGGTCAAAATCATTTACCTTTGATGTGCTGGCAGTGAGGGCTGTAGTGGTCCTCTCTTCTGGTACATCTTCCTTCTCTTCAATCATTTCAAACTCATGAGCTTTGAGATCTGAAATGAGCTTATCAGTGGGATAAGTCTTTACATCCTTGCTGGCTTGGACAGCAACTACCTTCATTTTCCATGCTGAGGGCAGTCCCCTCAACACCTTCAGGTTGATCTCCTTGGTGGTGAGTTCCTTGCCAAGCTCAGAGATCTCTCCAGTGAGAGTGAGGAGCCTGTCATACATCTTGGAGATGCTTTCACCAGGGAGAAGTCTGAAGTCATCAAACTTTTTGTTGGCTATGGTTAGTTTGTTGTCCTTCTCTTGCTCATCACCAGCTCCAATGAGCTCAAGAGTATCCCAGATTTCCTTAGCAGTCTTGCACTTCTTGATTCTGTTGAAGTACCTATCATCAATGGACTTGTAGAGGATGTCCTTAGCAATATTGTCTAGGTTGTACTTTCTCCTATCTTCAGTGGTCCATTCTGACTTGGCTTTACTGATCATCTGGGGTCTGGTGTTATCAATGGCATGCTCAGGATTGACCTTCTGGAAGCTTGTGAAAGAGCCAATGTCTAGAACTTCCCACATCTCATCATGCAGGGCACAGAGATGTGCTTTCATCCGGATCCTCCAGTCATCAAACTTAAGATCTGAAAACATAAGATTCTTGGACAAGGAGTGATCCATTATATCAGATAGAAATGAGGTAAAACAGAAAAACAAGTGGATCTTTGTTCAACAAATAACCTAAGAGATTATTAGAACAAGGAGGCTCTGATACCACTTGTTTGTCCCGGTTATACTGGATACAGTCTAGGGGGGTGAATAGACTGTATTGGTTTTTAGCTTTTTAGACTAAGTACCAGATTTTACAGAATAGCCTGTTCTGTTGACAGAACAGACTGACAGCGGATGGGGTTCTGGTAGGGAGTTCTGTTGATTTAGCCTCAGAGAAGCAAAGGCAGTAGGCCTTCTGTTAACTCGTAGAACAGGTTCTGCTGAACACAGATACCAAGTCCAAGGAGTTAGACAGTTCTATCTAAGTGCAAATATTAAAGCAGTAAGTAAACGACACCAGGGATTTTTATAGTGGTTCAAGGAACAACTTGTTCCTCTAGTCCACTGTTCCAATAAGCTGTAAAAACTTCCGTTTACAAAGCCTTAGTCCTAGCACTTAAGAAGCTCTCCACGTCTTCTTCAAGTCTAGATGTCTCCTGGGATGCACTGCCTGACTTCCTTTAAGACTGGTCCTTTCACTGAGTTTCCTTGAAGTATCACCACTTCACTACTCCAGTTACTTGGACGTCCTTCTTGTAGCAAGAAGAGTTTCTGATGAAACTGGGGTTCCTCCAACTAGCTTCGTTACAAAAGATTTGTATGTGATGAGCTTGAAGAGTTGAAGAACACTTGGAACTTTGCTTGAGTTGGAAAAAGTATTTTTCCAACTTCTGCCTTCTCTTGTAGAAGATAATGAGTTTGAATCTCAAGGAGGCTTTTTGCTTTTCAGAGTTTGAATATCTTGTATGAAGAGTTGTAGCAATGGTTAGCAAAAGTTGCAAAGTTATCCGGTTGTTCTTCGTAGTGTATCTTTTATACTGAGGTTGTCTTCCCGTTGGAGGAGTAGGAGGACAACTGCATTAAATGAGCGATCAGTTGACTTGACTAGTAGAGCCCGGTAAAGTTGGCGGGTTACTATTTTGGGATAAAGTATTCCTGACAATGCGGCCAATCATCTGCAATTACTCTACGTAGCATGGGGTGCATTAAATGAGCATTTAATGCGTGCACTGTAGCTTTTCCGTTTCATACTCCTAGCCGTTGAAGGAATCTTTTAGTTGACTTCCCGGTTCTGTGAAATTCTTCTAAGTGTCAGACCTTCTGGTGTCTTTAACTGAGAGTAGAACAGAGGAGGTCTGGAGAACTTCTGTTGGGAGAGTATCCAACAGAGACCCAGAAGGGTTTCTGTCAGAGTAAAGACTAACAGAGATCCTGAGGTCTTCTGTTCTGAAGCAGAGAACCAAAGGTACTCTGTTTCAATAAAGGCTTACGAGGGTCTTCTGCTCTTGGAGCTCTTCTGCTCAGAAGGTCTTCTGGTCTGAAGGCATTCTGTCAAGTCGATTACTCTAAGAACTTTACAAAGGAAAATTCTAATACATTAAATCTAAATAGGGGTACTCTAAAGTCCTAATTAATTTAGCATCATCAAAATCTAAATACAATTATTCCTTACACTCATGAAGACTAGATCTCAGTCAGACACAATTGACTCTAGAAATCCACGTAATTTCACAACAATATCAGCAAATGAGGTGGGTAACTTGGGTGCGTCAAAACTAGTCGATAAAGCATCAAACTGAGATGTTTTGGTGAGTCGGCCAACGACCACCATAATCACTGTGAAGCCGTGTGATGGTGGAAGATGGGTGATGAAATCCATAGTGACATGTTGTCACTCCATGGAAGGAACTGATAAAGATTGGAGGAGTCCTGCCGGTGGTTGGATCCAGTATTTAGTGGTCTGACAAATCAGACATGAAGAAATGTAATTTTGGACCTCCTTGCGCATTTTAGGCCAGTAAAAAATAGTCGTTATGCGAGTTTAACTACGTCTCATGCCCGCATGCCCAGCTAACGGAGTGGCATGGTACTCATGCATGAGCTTTGTTTTCAATTGGGACTATGAGATGATGTAATAACGATTTCAATACAGAAGTATGCCATGGCAGACCTTGTATTGACCGGGTAGTGTGACTTGGATATATTTAGCATGCAATTGTCGTAACTTCTTTGAAGATGTGTTCTCACGTACCAGTTCTTCTAGGAATGTTGGAAAATGTTGACAAAGGGACATAAATAGCTAGGCAGGTTGGTGGTCATCCTCGGAAGAACTGTCCCTCCGAGAAAGTGTGTCGGCCATTTGTTTTAAGGAACCAAATTTATACTCAATTGTAAAATGGAAGCCCACAAGTTTGCACACATATTGCGTTTGTTATGGAGTCTGAATGATCTACTGCAGAAGCTCCTTCAAGCTGCGATGATCCGTCCGAATGATAAATGAACTCCCTAAAAGATGTTGTCTCCATTTATGGACTGCTTCCACTATAGCATGTAACTCGCGGTGATATGCGGATGCGGCTTGCATCCTGAGACCCAATTTCTTGCTAAAGAATGCAATCGGTTTGGTATCTTGCATAAGAACAGCTCCAATGCCTCTGGTGGAGGCGTCGGTTTCAATAACAAGCTGCTTAGTGAAATCCGGTAAGGTTAAAATTGGCGTTGTAACCATTGCCTCTTTAAGCTGCTGAAATGCAGTTTCGGTCTCCGGTGACTAGTGGAAGGAATATTTCTTGATCATATTTGTAAGAGGCACAATGATGTGTACGTAATTGAGGATGAATCGTTAATAATACCCGGTCAAGCCCAAAAACCTCCATAAATGTGTGATGGAGGATGGTAGTGGCCAACTTGTCATGGCCTCCAGTTTGGCAGGGTCTCTCTGAACTCCTCCAACTGTGATATTGTGGCTCGATTACTCAATAGAACACATGCAAAGCACACATTTGTTCAACTTAACGAAGAAAAAAATATTTTCCAATGTTTTTAGCACCAGTGTCAAGTGTTGCACATGTACAACCAAGGTGGGACTGTATATTAATATGTCATCAAAAAAGACGATGACAAATTTCCGCAAATAAGGTTAAGATATTCGGTTCATCGTGGCCTAGAATGTGGACAGTGCGTTGCAAAGATCAAATGGCGTAACCAGACGTTCATTGTGACCCTCATGCATGCGAAAAGTTGTCTTATATACATCTCTCTCGTTCATAAAGATTTGGTGATACTCGGCATGAAGGTCTAGTTTGGTGAAAAAGAACTGCCCCACCTAGTTCATCAAAGAGTTCATCAGCGGTGGGAATACGAAAATGATCCTTGATGGTCACCTTATTAAGTGTTATATAGTCCACACATAAAGGAAAGGTGTCGTCTTTCTTTCGAACAAGGAGAACTGGGGAAGAGAAGGGACTGTGACTAGGGCGTATTATGCCCTGCTCAAGAATCTCCTGAACCAACTTCTCAATTTCCTCCTTTTGGATATGGGGGCAACGATATGGTCAGACATTAAATGAGTGCGCTCCCGGAACAATGTGTATTCTGTGGTCAAAAAGACGACGTGTGGGTAGTTGTTGAGGTGGCCGAAAGATGACAGCTTTCTGGTGCAATAGGACAATATTTCTGAAGGTAGATAGTCAGTAAATTTGAGTAGCGAGTCTGGCAGAGTAGCTTCACTAGCAACTAGGAATAGCTTATAGCAACTATGAATCTCGTCTTTGGAAAGTAAGGCGTGGAGATGGTTGTAGCCAATAGACTTGGGTTGTGCAGGGTGCTCGCCTTGTAAACAATCGGCTTTTCCATTCCAGGAAAAAGCCATTGTTAATTTAGAATAGTCATGTGTGACTTTGCCTAATTCTTGTAGCCATTGCACGCCCAAAACAACATCGGGCCCTTGAATTGGTAAAACATAAAGGTCCAAAGAAAAGAGGTTCCCTTGGAGAGTAAGGCTAATATGACAGCAACAATGGCTACATGCTAGAGAGTCGCCATTACCAATATAGACTCAAAAAGGTGGAATGTCATAAAGGCTAAGTTGTAACCTTTCTGCGATAGAGGGCCGAATAAAGTTACGTGTGCTACCAGTCTACCACCATCCCCGAGGACATTGTGATACCCCGAAAATTTAAACAAAAATAAAATAAAAATAAACCAGATAAAATATATCTGGCAAATTAAAAGAAAATAAATGTTAAAATATTATAAGTAACATTATAAACACTAACACTGTTAGCAAAAGTGTTAAAATTATAAATGGACATTTTGTACTTCAGGACTGATTTGGTCTAGATCGAAAATGTAGAAACAGTACATTACAGAGTATGTTCCAAACATAATGATATAAGATGAAATAAAAATCATATACATAGTATAACACACACATGATACATATATTAAAGTATTAATGTGTTTTTTGATAAGATATAAAAATCATATACAAAATATATATAAATAATATATATACATAGAAAACACATACATCTTTTAAAGTATTAATATGTATTTTGATAATAAAATACGTAGTATTAACAATGATACTCATCAAGATCTGGAAAACATCTTCACATGCTAGGAGTCAACCTCATGATCTCACACCTACCATATAATGTATATACATTATGAATTATGAAAATGTATTGATGGTCCCGGATAGAGGTAAAAGTCTAGAGGGGGGTGGGTGAATAGACTTTTAAAGCTTTTTCAACTTTAAAACTTTTCCCTTCTAGATGAGTTGATCTATAATCTTTTGGGAGATTTCTTGTAACACCCCCAAATTTCTCACCCAAAACGTTGACATAATTGAAATATAACTTTTATTTATTCATCAAAGAGTTAAAGAAATACAGCGGAAGTCTAAAATAGGGAAATGAGTGTTACCGCCACATCCGGTCATCTCTCAACCGGATGCACAGGCAACTAGAACATAACAACTAATTTAATAAAAGTAAAGTGTTTGAAAAGTAAATGTTTATTTCATGACTAGTATAACTAAGGCGACTTCTAACTCGCTCTCGGGCCATGCAAGCAATCATCACTCGACAACATCATCCTCACCTGCACAAATAAAGTGCAGAAACAAAACAAGGAAAAGAAAACAAAAATTAGCTTTAGAGCTAAGTAAGTACTACCCAACCCCGTAAAATAATCATGTTTGACTAAGATAGATTTTTATATAATAATATATAAAAATACTCACACCATCGAAATTCTTTTCACTTTGATTTTTCTCAAGACTACTTCTTTACAAAAATCCTCAACTTCTCTATAAAACTTCATAATAACTCTTCTCTTTGATTTCCTCAAAAAGCACTTCTTCTCTAACTTCCTAGTAATTTAGAAGGGTGGTGCTCAACCTTTCGGTAGAGCCCGGTGGACCGTGGTTACGGACGGCCACCCCGAACAAGTGTCGGTACCACAACTGCTCTGTTGGAAACGAAACGACTACCTTAAGTGTGCACACCCCCTAAAAGGGATTCCAAGCCCCCCCGAGTAGTAAGTCGTAACGAGTAGTCGGGACTCAGTCTACCAACTACCCCTGAATAAGATATCTTGGATGACTAGGGACTACTACTACCATAACTTCTTCTTAAAAGGGATCATCGATCCAAATATCACTTTTAAATTTAAACTGTACTTCTTAGTAGTAGTAGCTCTAATCACCCTCCACATTTATCCGGATGTGGAAAACCGACACCTCGGATTACTCCCGAGATGCTCACTTCTTATAAAAATGTAAATTTTATCTTCGCTTAACAATACTTCAAAAATACTTCTTAATTTCTCTAAAAAGTCTTGAAGGTATTTAAAAATATTTAATACCCCAAAGGTAATTGATTTATATTTCTTAACTACCATATATATAATATCTCCTCAAAATCACATACACAAAATTCACAATTCACACTTAATCACATAATGCATAATAAGCGTATAATACGAGGAAACAATTTTGGATTGGCAGAGAAACTTACCTCTAGTCCGGGTGCTCCTAATTCTCTTCTTCTACTCCGGTCTCTAAATAATCACCTTTTTAATTAAGATGATATAATTAGTCACTTACTCTTTAATAATTATTTTACTCGATTTTTACCTTTTATTTTATTTTTTCGAATTCACTAATTCAATTATTTTATTATCCGCGTTAATCACTTTTATTAATTATATTACCTTATTAATTCAGTCGTTAATTAAAATACTTAAATTCTAAAATATACGAATATAATTAATTACAATATCAAATTTCTAATTTAATAATCATCTTTTTATTTACTCAACTCCTAAAGCATTTGGTATGTCTTAATATTATATCCGAATTATTTTTAATCTAACTAATCAAATATCGAAATTAGTTCATATTAACATTATTAGCATTAATAAATCCGAATTAACTAACATATTCCGATTTTATTAATTACTTAAACACTTAATATTTTAAAGTCCGTAATTATGCAAATTTTATATTACTCTACCTTAATTAGTCCAATAATTAGTGAAAACAAAATCTACCAACTTATTTAATCTAATTATAATACCAAGTCCAAATAATTATTTTAATATAATATTCTTTAATGAATATTAAACTATAAATTCATTTCATCGATAATAAAAATTTTATTTATTAATTACTTAATTAGCTTTATATGGTCCAATTTAATAAAATAGCCAAGAGTCGACTTTATAAATTAATAACCGTCCATAACTACATTTTGGTTCTATATTTGGCTTAGGTTGTCCAATTATTTATTTTATAATTCATTTTCCTTAATTATTCATTTATTTTCGTATATCAAATAACCGGTCCATTCACAATTAAATATACTAATATTAATTTTTATTATTTATAAATGGTCCATAATGTCTTAGTTAGTCTTATAATTATCCTAGTTTACTCCAATATTTATTTCATAATTAATTTCGCCATTTACTTATTTATTTACTAGTTGTGTACAAATTGGCCCAATTACCATTAAATCAATTAAAAATAGCTAAAAATATTATTTTTCAATTCTGGTTGGTCCGAACATGTATAATTACACCAGGTATTTAATTTATATTTTCCCAGATTTTATTTATTTCATTTACTATTTTATTTTTAATTTTTATTGCAACTGGGCCGAACTGGCCCAAATTTAATTCTTCTGGTCCAAAGATCAGGCCCACAAGACAGACCCCAGCCTTGGCTGGGTCGTCTTCTTCGCTGAGTCGCCGGAAAAACGGGGAAAAGAAAAAAAACGGGGAAGAGGTTTTACCTCGTCGGAAACAGCCAACGGGGTAGCGGTGCACTCCTCTCGGGACGGCGAAGGTCGGTGAAGGGTTGGCGGCGGCGACGGCGGCTCCTGCTCCTCCGTTTTCAATCGGGAAAGTTTTCCCGGCGAAACTCCGGCGAGCTTTTTCTCCCTTGTTTCACGACCGTTTTCCAATGATTCTTCCTCCGTTGGATTCCTCTCACGAAGGGGAAGGTCTGGGAAGCGTTTTCAGGGCTCGGTTTTGAGTCTAGCGATGGGTTGGAAAAATTCAGATATATATATATATATGTATATATATGCGTTTTCCGACGGGAATTTTTGGGATGAAAGGCCAGACAGTTGATTCTGCTATTTATAGAGATGGCTGGGTGTAAAGCTTCTTGTTCAGATCCTAAAATCCTACTCCTATAATTTTTTTTTTCTTTTTGCCCGTTTCATACGTTGGAGGATCATCCTCCATAATTTTTTTTTTAAAAAAAAAATTCCTTCTTGATGGTTTTGTAACTGATGCGTAAGTTAAAAAGAAAATCTTGTTTCTTTAATATGCAGGTCAAAAAAACGTATAAAATTATACGTAGTGTTATACGTTAGTATAATTTATATATTTAGGGGTAAAAATGGGAATTGTGTTTTGTAAAAATAAAATATAGCTTTTACTTCTTATGTCATATGTATAATTGGTACTTGATATAAAATATTACTTCTTTTATCGGACTAAAAATGTCACAATTGTTAATTTTCTGTCTGGTTCACTTGTTTCATAAAATGTTGTTCCTATTACTGAAATAGTTTTATCTGACTAAGACGTCATACATCTGATTAGAATGTTACAACTGTTGAATTTTTGTCTGACTCAATTAATAATTAAAATGTCACTTCCGCAATATTTTATGATTTATCTGGCTAAAAATTATTTTTATTTTTTTTTATTTAAATTTTTGGAGTGTCACATTCTACCCTCCTTAAAAGATGTTTCGTCCCGAAACATTAACTATATCTAAATAATCAAATTCTTAAGTGTTACATTCTACCCCCCTTAAAGAGAGGTTACGTCCTCGTAACTCAAATTTTACCTTATTCAAATAACTCTGGATAACGTTTGCGCATATCGTCCTCAGTCTCCCATGTGGCATTTTCGGTCAAATGGTTAGACCACAACACCTTCACCATCTTAACCGCTTTTCTTCTAGTCTCACAGGTCTTGGTATCCAAAATCTGGATCGGCCTCTCCTCGTAAGTCAACGATTCATCCAACTCGACCACCTAAAAAGTCGAGGTTAGATGTGATACTTGGATCTAATTATCATAAGGTTACGATTCGTACCTCGGGGCTAAGAATATGGGATTCGTCGCGGACATACTTCTTCAATTGGGAGATATGGAAAACGTTGTGTACCTACGCATAGCACACTTTAGGTTTTGAGAGATATTTACTAAGGTATTCACTAACGAGCGGTTATAGGATGTTATACCTTAGCCAACTCAGTGGGTAGAGCTAGCCGATATGCCACTCTTCCCACTCGCTCGAGGATGTCATATGGGCCAATGAACCTCGGGCTTAGCTTCCCCTTCTTTCCAAACCTCATTACTCCCTTGGTCGGGGAGACTCTGAGTAGGACTTTTTCTCCCGCTTCAAATTCTGCTGGCTTCCTTCTCAGGTCTGCATAAGACTTCTGACGATCTTGTGCAGCTTTCATCCTTGCTTGAATCGTCTTCACTTTCTCTATGGTGTCTTGGAGGTAATCCGGCCCTAACACCACTTGATCTTCCATGTCACCCCAGCAACCCTGCGACAGTGTGCTGATCCGTTGGATATCGGGCGGGCACTTAGCAGGGGAAAAGATTCTGGGATATGATTGGGATTAGTGTTTGGGCGCAACGAGGACGTTGCGTTCCTAAGTGGATGTGATTGTAATACTTGAGATTTAATTTAAACGGATTAATAGTACTACTCATACCAACAGAGGTGCATCTCCTTTTAAGGGAGCTCATCACCCAAGAACTCCAAAGTTAAGCGTGCTTGTACGAGAGTAGTCTTGGTATGGGTGACCCCCTGGGAAGTTTCTCAGGGCGCGCATGAGTGAGGACAAAGTGCGCGGTAAAGGCTCGTGGTGGTTTGTGAGGACAGTACTATTGGTCTAGAGTAGCTACCTCGGGTCCTGCGAGGCCGGGGTGTTACAAATGGTATCAGAGCAACCCTGCGACAGTGTGCTGACCCGTTAGATATCGGGCGGGCACTTAGCGGGGCAAGATTCTGGGGTTTTATTGAGATTGGTTTAAGGGCGCAACGAGGACGTTGCGATCCTAAGTGGGGGTGATTGTAATACCCGAGATTAATTTAAGAGGATTAATAGTACTACTCATACCAACAGAGGTGCATCTCCTTTTAAGGGAGCTCATCACCCAAGAACTCCAAAGTTAAGCGTGCTTGCACGAGAGTAGTCTTGGGATGGGTGACCCCCTGGGAAATTTCTCAGGGCGCGCATGAGTGAGGACAAAGTGCGCGGTAAAGGCTCGTGGTGGTTTGTGAGGACAGTACTATTGGTCTAGAGTAGCTACCTCGGGTCCTGCGAGGCCGGGGTGTTACATTTCTAGATGCACAACAGAAGTCTTTAACCTCTTAGATAAATGGTGTATAACAACTTTCTATGATGGATCAAGTTTGGGCTTTATTGGGTGAGCAGGTTGCTAGGCAGTTGGCTAGAAAGCAAGGAACTGCTGAGGCAACTGCTAACGAAATACTCAGTGTATGATGAAGGTGCACTCAGAATCTTTTCTCAGAGTAGGAAGATTTGTCTGATGATATGACAAGGTGGGTTGATAATCAATCTTAATGAGAGCAGTGGTCTCAGCAGTTGGGTGGTAACCAGGGAACTGCTGAGGCTCCTGCTGAAGTAAAAGTGAAGGTGTGGAAGGATTGATTATATGGTGTTGCTCATGATAATGTGGGCTTTCTGAAGATGTGCATTAGTCCGAGTAAGTAGGAGTTTTACTGGAGCAGTGGTCTCAGCAGTTGGGTGAAAGTGAGGGAACTGCTGAGGCAACTGTTGGGTTACCACTTTGAACTACAATGATTAGTTTGAACAGACTTCTTGGAGATAGAGTTGTGAAGGTCTGGTGAAGTGGAGATGTACAAAGGAAACACTTTTGCTTGAGCAGTGGGCTTAGCAGTTGGGTAGTCCCCAGGGAACTGTTGAGGTAACTGCTATGCTTTAAGTAGGATTTCCTGAAATCTAATGGAATAGACCTTATAGTTGTGATATCTTGTATCTCTTGTATCTCAAAGAAAGTTAGTTATTAAGCAGTAGGATAAGCAGTATGGTCAGTTAAGACTACTGCTTAGGATTCTGCTGGCAAACTACAATCTTTTATGAGAAGTGTTCAGTGTGTGCTTTGTTAACTGAAAATGAATCAACACACAGTATATCCTGGTTCAGAGGTGGTGTAATCCTCCTACATCCAGTCCCATCCTCTTTCAGATGGATTTCACTAATGTATTAAGCCCAATACACTTAGTGCCAATCTAGCCTTGACAACTCTGGCCTAGATTGAAGGTGTTTCACGAGGAGTACAACACCACTCCAAGCTACTCAATCCTTTAGGTTTTTCTCAATTGATCCAGTGGGGATCAAAAGGTACTCCTGACCTATCTAACCACACTCAGGCCGGGAACAACTGTCCTCCTGAAGTGTTTACAACAATTTCTGATTTTGTTACAAGAAAGTTCTAACCTCCAACTAGGAACTAAACTTCTAGGATTTTGACAATGAATACTTAATACTGAGAAGTTTAATGAAGCAAGAGTCTAAGCAGAGAGTCATGGATAGAATAGCACTTCTTGCTCAGTGAAATATCTCTCTACTTAGGATGCTCAGGCTTTGTTAGAAACTTTCGTTTCAGCCTCTATTTATAGGCTTTTTGGCTGATCAATCTTATCCGTTGGTTAGGATGGTTTGATCTCTTCCGTTGAATTTCTGGCAAGGACAAATTGTACTTCCGTCTTTTTGTGCTGGAGCTTTTTAATGCGGCTGACGAGTTTGTCTTGAATCATTTAGCCGCGGAGAGCATCTTTTCCAAATGTGCGTCCCATGCTGTAGACCCATGTACTTGCTCAAGCATTGAAGGCAGGTCTAATATTGTCTTCAATTAATTTTGATCACTGGAGTATCTCTTCTGTGTGCATCTTCAATGCTCCGGACCCCAGTACATACTTAGCATTAAAATGCTAATCAAGCCTGTCTTCAATCATATATATGATTTTAGAACTTCATTTTCTTTTCAATAAAATGTGATATTTTAATTAACTTTTGAGCTAAATAATATATGCCGATAGGATTTAAATATCCTATTAAGGTAAATAAAAATTACCTTATTGCATTTTTACTTTTCCGGTAATATTTCATTAGTCTCAAAAATTGTACATTTATTTTGTCACATTACTTTTAAATGCTAACTCATGAATAAAACTGAGACCCAATGTACACGTGCTAAGTATAGTGGCATCATCAAAATCTATCAAAATTGGGTACTAACAATTTCCCCCTTTTTGATGATGCCAAAACTATACAACACAGGAATAAAATATTTTTATTGATTTTTTCATGAAGTTTTGTACATTTTTCTAACTCTCTAAGGTACAATAGTTTATAGTCAATTTCAGACTTGTTAATCTAGTCTACTCTTTCTTGTCTTCCTCTGATTTCTTCTTAGCCTCTTCCTTGGCCTTTGCTTCTTCAGCTTTTCTTCTACGGATTTCCATTTCCTCTAGTAGCCGCTTGTTCTTCATTCTGGTTTCAGCTCCTTTCTTGGCTGCTAGTGATCTTTTAGATGAGGGGCCTGCTTGTGTTGTCCTTTCCCCCTTTTTGGCATCATGAGCAGGGGTCTTGCTTTCATCGAACAATGCTTCTATCTCTGGATCAGAAACAACTTCTTCTTGTGCTCTCTTTGATGGATCTAGGCCATATACCTTGATAGATAGTGCTTTGATGTAGTTGTTGACGTCCAGCAGATCTGTTCTTACCTCATCTCTGACTTCATTTTCGAGCCCTTGAACCCTTTGGTTAGTTGCCTCCAAATTCTGGCCCAGTCTTTGAAGGTCATTTCCATGCTTTATGAATGCCTCTTGTGTGGCTTGGTGAAGGTCAGTGAGATGTTGGGCAACATCAGTTCGTGTTTGACCAATTGCCTCAGAGTGTTCAACTTGCTTTGTGACAAACTTTTGTGAGAGTTGGAGAATGGCAAGAAGCTCCTTGGTCTTGAGGTGTTGTATGAACTCCTCATGTGCCTTTATTGTTAGAAGGGCCTGTTCAAGGTTGGGGGGAAGATTGGGAATGGTAGGTACCTGAGCAGAGTCCTCTGCTGTTGGCTGGGAGGCACCTGCTTGACCGGAGGCAACTGCTAGCTCCTGTTGGCTTAGTTTCTTCAGGGATTCTACAATTTGATTTTCTAGCTCTTCATCCCTGGCTTTCAAGCCTTCAAGCTCTTTGTGAATTTTCTCCATTTGGGCAGGTTGCTGGGTTAGTTGGATTTGCAGCTGTGCCTTTTGTTCGGAGTTGAACACTTGCTGAATCATGAGATTGCTTTTGAGATGGCAATGAACTTCAGCAAACCTCATCTCTAATAGTTAATCAAAATGTTTCTTCATCTTGATTAGCCGTTTGTGCAACCTAACCTCAGCATTGCTTACGAATTTGATGGTTGCCCTTCTTTCGTTGATGAAGAGAGCTGCCAGTGTAGGAGTGTTTTCTTCCTCATCATGCTGAATGTGATCTCTGATCTCATTTGATGTGGCAGGCTGCTCAGGTGCTGTATCTTGGTGTGGTTCCAAGTTGAGATCTAACAGAGCAGTCCCCTGCTGAATGGTGGCAACTAGTAGCTTCTGAGGAGCTTTGGAGGATTCTCCTCCTCCTTGTGTTTCCATTCTTGATTTCTCTGTGACTCTTCTTAGTTCTTGATCACTGGAAGAGGAGGAGTGAATGATTTGTTTAACTTTTGAGCTGGGAGGACCCTTTGGTGCATTGTCAGCATCATCACTTGAATCTTCGATTTCATTTTTGGCAGTCAGCTCCTTTTTCTTCAGGGCATATACTTGATTGATCTTGAGGAGCTTGGTTGCTTCTGCCATATCACTTGTTCCAAGCCATTCTACCGCAAAGTCCTCTTCCTCTATAAAGAGTGAGAGGGTTTCAGCTTGATGGAAGATTCGTGATAGCTTCCAAGTTCTCTATGCCTTGACCCTGGCAAATTCAGCATCTAATCGTTCTAGAGGAGTCTGCACAAGTGAGGCCACTGCTGGTGATTGAGGCCCCTGCTCGGCTTCTCGGAGAGCCAACTGCTCTTTGATTGGAGCCACCTGCTCCTGCTTCTGAGTTATCCTGGGGATTAGAACTGAAAGTGGAATTTCAGATCCATTGCTAGAGTTGGAGGAGTTGGCAGAGACTTCTTCTGCTTCTTCATGAATGATGGCTAGAGGGGAGACCACTACTTCTTCATTAATTATGGTGAGAGGTGAGACCACTGCTTCTTCTTCTGGTCTTGGATGAAAGGATGAGGCTGCCTCTTCCAGCTCAGCTTGTAGATTTCTAGTTGTTGTCCTCGGCTTCTTTGATTTGACTTCATCACACCCGGATCGTGGTCTCTTGATTAGCTTTGTTTTGATCCTTGTGAGTTCTACTTGAAGAGGCTCATGAGATGGGAGAGTGCCATCTTCCTTTTGGATTTTTTGGGGCCCCTGCCTTGGAGGTTTGATGGAGGAATTTCCTCCAATCAGTTTCTTCCTTAATTTCCCCTTCGAATCTCTTCCTTTCTAGGAGTTCCCCAAGTAGAAATCCGTACCCTAGCAATGGTAGGGTACCGTCGGTTTTTCTATCCTTGTGAGATTTCTCTACGTATCTCACAAGTTCTTTGAAGACATACCTGGACCAGTTATGTGGAGATCCTGAGATTATCGCTGTCAATGGCTTTGCTCTTTGCGCATTCACTTCGTCCAGGGCTGTAGTTCTAGTGTCAATGCACTTGTAGAGGATGTCCAGGAGGAGAGGGTATTCTTTAACCATCAGCTTTTTCTTGATTTTGAGTGTGTTGAGGTTTTGAGCTTTTGGAAGGAATACAAGTTCTTTAAAGCCTTCCTCGTCCAGGGTTATATCATCAACGTCTCGTGCTTCATCTCCAGGTAGAGAGAGCAATTCCCTGATGTCTTCCTCTTTGATCTCCACTTTGAATCCAAGTACAATGGATTTTAGTGTTTTGGGTGTGGAATTAATGTAGAACTCTGCTACTATTTCGGGATAAAAGCAGGGGTAAGGGTAGGTGGCCATTTTAATGAGTCCTATTGTTTCTAGCTTTCTGAGCAGTTCCCTCATGAGATCCTTGTTCTCTGCTTTCTCAAGAATCTTAGAAGTGTTTAGGATGGATCCGGTGAATATGTTTTTGGCGATTTGAACAAGGGAGGCCATTTGTGTATGGAGATTGTGTGTATGTGAGGAATTAAAGGTAGTGCAGAACAAGGCTTTTGAGAGTATTAAGAGAGAGTTGAGAGCTTTGGAATTGAAAAAAAAAAGAGAATGCAAAGTGAAAGTGTGACGGGTTTGTACGGAAGGAGTATTTATAGGCTATCGGGAACTAGCCATTGAAATATAGCCGTTGGAGAATACGGCTGGCCTTTTCAGCATTAACTGTGTTCATACTAGTAGCAGGGGGGCTCATTTTTGAGTAGATTTTTGAAGTTTTTGAGAAAAAGAGGTACCGTTTTGGAATCCTTACTATGAGGTGGTCAAGATGATATAAGCCATGAGCTGAGATTCCATGTACATTTGTCAGAGATTGAGCCAACTGCTGGCCTGAATCAGTGCCTTGTTCCAGAGGCAGTCACCTGCACGAAATCTTGAACCAGTGTCTTTACCTCCGTTTGGTTTCCTTCTTTCTAGTCCTTTTCCTCCTTTTTGAGAAAATACATGTATCCGATTCCTACCTTTATATAGGTAGCAAAGGGCTATTAGCCAGTTACCTGCTGAGCCCACTACTTGCTAGGATGTTGTCAACTGCTGAGCCATTTGCTCGGGTTCTGACTCCTTTTCTTCTTTCTAGAGTTTCTGGTCATCCATGACTAATTTTCCTCTTGAACGTCTCCTTCTGTTATCCAGAATGTTGACTGGTCTCTGCCATATTGATTTGTTTTTATTGAACAAATCCCACCTGATCCTCAGAGTTAGTCAAGTCATCTGGTTTCTGGATTTTGTCAATTGGAGTTAACTAGTTTCCAAGTGAAGCATAGAATACTCTTTGGAGAATAAGTAGTATTTCAGAAATCATTTCTTTGTAGCTCAATCATCCTGTGGGCTTGTTTGGTAGTTATCCTGTAAGTATCAAGAAGTTGTAGCAGTGGGCTTCTTGATTAGGCACCTGCTGAGCCTAGTGCTGCTGAAATTCAGTCACCTGCTGTGTTCACTGCTTGGTTATTGATTTCTTCTTTATTGAAAGTCTGAGATAAACTTTCTTGGATCTTGATGCTTCATTTCTTGTTTGATTCTGGATAACTTACCTTTGGCAGGTGGGTACCCCTGAGAGTTCCCCCTCAGCAGGTGGCTAGGAATTCCCCCTTGTTTTTGGAATTAAGTTCCCCCTGAATGGGTGCATAGGTATTCCTGCTTTGATCATCATTCCAAGCTCTTGTCAAGATGTTTTGAATCTTGTTTCATTCACTTGCTTGGTTTGATGTAGAAATCTTGTGGAGTTATATGTAGCCCCAAGAAATAGTTCAACTCTCCTTTTAGGCTCTCTTCAAAGTAGACTTGAGAGTTGAAAGTGTTGGTCCCGTTTGTAATGGAAACAGTCTTGAGGGGGGGGGGGGGGTGAATAGACTGTTTTAGGAATTTAAACTTTTCTCCAAGTCAAGTCTGACTTCACAGAGATGGTCCAAATCTGGTGACAGAGATGGTCCAAATCTGGTGACAGAGATGGTCAAGTTCTGATGGCAGAACTAGACCAGGCAGCGGATAAGTTTCTGTCCGGGTAGCCTCTAGAAGAAAGCTAAGGCAAGGTGCCTTTCTGATAACTCTGAAGGAAGATCTGCTGGACACAGAGTCCAACCTTAAGAGTTAGTCAGTAGAATCTTAAGTGCAGGAATTAAAAGCTTAAAGTAAATGACACCGGGGTTTTTATAGTGGTTCAAGGAACAACTTGTTCCTCTAGTCCACTGTTCCACTAAGGTTGTAAAAACAACAGTTTACAATGCCTTAGTCCCTAGAGCATAAGAAGCACTCCTCGTCTTCTTCAAGTCTAGTTGCCACCCGGGATGCAGTCCTGCTTCCTGATGGCTGATCTCGTTTCACTGAGTCTCTTGAAGTATCCCCACTTCACTTACTCCAGCTAGTTTGAGACGTCCCTTCTTTTTCAAGAAGTCTTTGATATAAAATCAGTTTTCTCCAACGTTGCTTCTTCACAAAGGATAGGTATATGAAGCTTTCGAAGTGTTGAAGAACTGAGTAACTTTGCAGTTTGCTAGTTGGATAAAGGATAGGAAAGTATATCTTCCAACTGGAGCCTTTTCTTGTCTGAGAATGAAGTTTTAATCTCAAGAAGGTTGTTTTCGCAAATTTGTCTTGGCAAAGTTGTTTTTCTTAGTTCTTCAGAGTGTATCTTTTATACTGGGAGCAGTCTTCCCGTTGGAGTGTAGAAGACAGCTTCATTAAATGCATGTACTGTTGACTTGACCGTTTGGTCCTCCGACTTGCTATTTTGGGGGCGTAAAGATACTCGCATGGTCAATCATCAGCTTTAAATATCTCTTCGTACGTACAGCATTAAATGTGCATTTAATGCGTGTACAGTGCCATGCTTCCGTTGAAAGGTTTGTAACCGTTAGGGGATTTCTCGTTAGTTTAACGACCGTTGGAAGGGCTTCCGGAATGTGGTGGATTCAGCAGAGTCTGAAGAGGTTCTCTGGTCCAATCTCTGAAGTCCGTCTCTGTTGCCAACTCTGGTATCTTCCTGATAACCAGTTTCTGAAGGCTTCTCTGGTGAGCAACTCTGGTAGCAACTCTGGTAGAGGCAAGATGGAACTCTGGCAGGCAGACTAAGCTAAAACTTACAAAAGAAATTCTAATACACAATTTCTAATGGGGTACTTTCAAATTCTAATAAACCTAGCATCATCAAAATCTAAATACATTTATTCCTTACAATTTCCCCCTTTTTGATGATGCCAAAACCCTTTAACTATTTCCAGAGAAGTGCCTTTCACCATAAAAAATAAAGTTAAAAACTTTTCATTAAAATCTTGGTGGGCAACTTAGCATAGGAAGATAGTAAGAGTACGCGGTACACTCAGATAGCAAAAATCAAGTACGATAACAGAATATACACAAGAAAGTAAATAAGAACAGATATTTGAAAAGAGCCAAGCAAAAAGAGAGGCAGAGTTGGTATCTTATTGATCTGATGGGAAAAGTAACGCATTACAGAGTTAGATAAAGAGAGTTAGAGATCTTCTTCATCTACCTGTGGTCCTGCTCTGTCAATTCTCTCTAGTTCATCATTTACCTTTGCTCTGATTGAGGCTAAATCCCTCGGATTCTGATAATCAGCCCAATGAGGTGCAAGTTTGCAGTCCAAGTAGTTTCTGACAGCTTCTGTAGAATTCTTGCCATTGAGAATCTTCATACCATACCACATTTCAGCTTCTTGAATGGAACCACCATGGTTGATCTGGACCAGTCCATCATTATCCATGAACAGATTCTCTCTTTGAAGAGGAGTCATCAGTTTCCTCATCTGTTCAAATTGGACTCTGTCTGGTCTTGACATACCACTCTTCATCCAGTCATTAAGTGAAAACGATGAAGTTTTTTTCTTGGAGCTTCTTGGAGGAGGGGGTGGAGGTCTGGTGCCTGCAACCGCTAGCCTTTTCTTTCTGGTGGCATCAAAGTAAGGAGTAGGATCAACAGAGGAGGATTCTCTGATAGAGAGAGTTCTGGTGCTGGGTCCTTCTTCTTCTCTGGTCTCTTCCCCCTTTTTGGCATCACAAAGATCACCAAGGAGAAGTTCAATTTTTGAGAACTCAGAGGCTTGAGCATCTCTGATTTCATCCAGTGTCTCTGGCAGAGTCTGGGTGACAGAGGCAAGTCCTTCAATTAAACTCTGTTGCTTGTCCACTGCAGATTGAAGGTCCCTTGTGCTGACTTCTAGGAGCACCATCTTCTGGTATCTTTCCTTGTCAGTTCTAAGGAGAGCCAGGCCTTGCTCTTGGTGTTCCTTGCAGAGAGAGTGTAAGATATTGAGCTTCTGGGAGGAGTTATCAGCAGATTTTTGGAGATTGTGAACAGACTCTGATATCTTGTTGATTGTCTGGTTCTGGGCAAGCAGAGCTTGAGAGTGCGAGTGAAGAACAGAGTTGAGTCCGCTCACATCTCTGGAAACAGAATCAATCCTTGAAGTAGAAGAATGCATGAAGTGGTGCAGATTTTCTGTCAGTGCAGCAACTTTGTCTGTCAGATGCTGAAATCCTATTGTGATTTGCAGATTTGTATGGGTGAGCTCTTCATGTTGCTTATCATTCAACTCTATTATCTTGCTCAGATCTTGAACCAGTATTCCACCAAAAGCTTCAGCAGATTTCACAAACTGGTTGAAAGGTATTTGGGGTTCATCAGAAGTAAATCCAGGCATTTCCAATCCTCTGCCTTTAGGTAATGGAGGAACTCTGTTGGATGGAGGAGGGGAAGGAACTCTGGGAGGTGTCCTTCTCCTTTTGGAGGTTTCATCAGCAGCAATGGAGGATGTAAGAAATCCATCATTGTCACTGGAAGAATAGGGGACCCTGAAGATAGGTTTCTTCTTAGGTGTGGAGGCTGCAGAGTGCTGAGGGGATCTCTGAGGTGAGGCAGATTTGGATGGAGATAAGGATTTTTGAGGAGGTGAGTTCTGGGGAAAAAGTATTAAGGGTTGAGTAGTAGGTTGATGTGAGGGAGATGGTGGGAGTGAAGGTGATCGATTTCTGGTATAAGAGGGTTATTTGCAGGGTGATGAGGGTCTGGAGTTGGGTTTCTGGTGAGATGGGGTTCTGGTGGAGGTTGTGGTTTTCTGGTTAGGTGAAGGTGTTTTCTGGTGAGATGAGGGTGTTTTCTGTTGAGGTGGGGAAGAAGGTTTGGATGGAGATTCAGAAGGTGAAGGTTGAGGAATAGGAGATTTGGGAGGGGAAGGAGGAGGTGAAGGAATTACCTCAAGAACAATCTCAGAGTACACAGATTCTCTCCACTCCTTGATCAGCTTCTCCATGGTAATAGCAATGTCGTTTGCTGTTGATGGTTCTCCTTCCTCAAGAGCACTATGGCGGAATTTGATCATGGATTCCTTTCTTTTCTTCTCCATCAGCCAAGCATCAAATTCTTCCATTTCTTCTTCTTCCAAGGCTTTGACATGCCTTTCTGGAGATAGGTCAGATGTAGGAGTTTTACCTTGATATCTGTCTTTCTTCTTCTGTAGGACAGAGATCAGGAAGGTAAGGTTGAAGCATTTTGACACATCATCTGTGCCTACCCAGTGAAGAACAGTAGCTTCTTCTTCTTCATAAGAATCAAAATACTGAATGATTTGTTGGAGAGGTCCCATTCTCCATCTTCTCCAGGCTAGGACTCTGTCAAACTGCTTCTGCAGAATGATGCTGAAGTCAGTTTCTTGGTCCATCTCTGGTGTGGCTTCACGCTCTGGTGAGAGAGCAGAGTTTGGCAACTCTGGTGCAGATTCTGGGTCATCCTCTGGTAGAGTCCCAGGTTCTGGTACAGGTTCCCCCTGAAGTGTTGAGTCCTTGGCAGGTGAGATGATCTTAGTCTTCCTCTTCTTCTGCCTAGGTTGAGTGCTTGAGTTGTCAGAGTCCCCACTCTGCACAACCAACTTTCTTCTTCTCTTCTGCTTCTGTTTTCTGGCAGCAGATTTCCTGGTTGCGTTTGGGGAAGGCAACTCTGGTGCAACCTATTCTGCTGTTTCCTCCTCTGGTAGTGACAGATTGTCACTTTTCTTCTTCTGTCTGACTTCCCTTACAACCTGTGACTGCTCAGGTTGTTTGGGCTTTTTGGTAACTTTCTTGGAAGCAGGTTTGGCCTTAGCAGCCTGTTCTTCCCTTTTCTTCTCCAGCCTTTCCTCTCTCTTAAGCTCAGAAGAGATGGCAATATTGAATTTTGGTGAGGCTGTAAGAAAGATAGTCTTGGAGTGATCAACTGGGATGGGATCCCTGAGTTGAACTCCTTTGGCAGCGAGAATGGCAGAGATGAGAAGGCCATGTCCCATCTTGGTTGAGAAAAGACCTGTTTCAGAGTCTTTCTTCTTGATGAACTCAGTTAGGGAGCCAAAGATTACCTCTCCCCAATTGATGTTCATGCCATGGTGAACTGCAAAGATTGCCTTTGCATTGTTCTTGTTCATCTCATCAGTTGAGGCAGTTTTGCACCACAAGCATCGGTGCAGAATGCTGACAAGCTTCTCAAAGTCCTTCTTCAACAGGAACTTCTTCATGTACAGCTTGTCCAGTCCGGCAGCCTCCGGACGGCAGTATGTCTGAACAAATCCTTCAGTGGAGACTTCCACTGAGTCAAGAGCAATGAGGTTGATGGCTTCTGGGTCTTGGGAGTCAAGTTGAACTCCAAAGAATTCATTGAGTGCATCTGCATTCAGAAAAATGCGTTGACCTTGCACTGAGGAGTGAACTCCGGTCTTGGAGATGGTGGCGTTGAGGTAGAACTCAGCCACATCCTTGATGCTGAAGTGCTCATAAGGATGAGCAACAACTTTTGAAAGTTGGGAGTCAGTCATTCCTTGGATGATCTTGGTCATCCTTTTCTGGTTTTCTGCCAGTAGAGGTAGGGACGACATGTCAACCTTCATGCCGGATACAACGTTGGCAATAAGGGTCTTAGCTTCTTCCTTAGACAGATCATTGATGTAACACCCCCAAATTTCCCACCCAAAACAATGATATATTTAAAAGAAATACTCTATTCATTCATCAAAGAGTTGAAGAAATACAGCGGAAGTCTAAAAGGGAAATGAGTGTTACCGCCACATCCGGTCATCTCTTAACCGAATGCACAGGCAAACCAAAACAAAACCATAAAACTAATGAAATAGTAAATAAATGTTTGTTTCATGACTATATTTAACTAAGGCATCTTCTAATTCGCGCTCAAGCTCGAGCAATCCATCAATCCACATAGGTATCCAACTCATCACCTGATAAAATTTAAGGGAGAAGAGAGAGACAAGAAAAATAACAAAAATTAGCTTTAGAGCTAAGTAAGTACTACCCAACCCCGTAAAATAATCAGGTTTGACTAAAAATAGATTTTTATATAATATCATATAAAAATGACGCACTCTTCCAAAATACTTTTCTCTTTGATTTTTCTTAAAATTACTTCTTTACTAAAAACCTCAACTTCTCTTCGAAAATCTCTTAGTAATTCTTCTCTTTAAACTTCTTAAGAAAATCACTTCTTCTCTAACTTCCTAGTAATTTAGAAGGGCGGTGCTTAACCTTTCGGTAGAGCCCGGTGGACCGTGGTTACGGACGGCCACCCCGAACAAGTGCCGGTACCACAACTGCTCTGTTGGAAACGAAACGACTACCTTAAGTGTGCACACCCCCTTAAAGGGATTCCAAGCCCTCCGAGTAGTAAGTCATCCCGAGTGGTCGGAACCCAACCACCCCAATTCTAAAATTCTTGAATGATTAGGGACTACTACTATAACTTCTTCTTAAAAGGGATCATAGATCCAAATCTCACTTAAAAGGGATCATAGATCCAAATCTTACTTAAAAGGGATCATAGATCCAAACTGTACTTCTTAGTAGTAGTAGCTCTAATCACCCTCCACATTTATCCGGATGTGGAAAACCGACACCTCGGATTACTCCCGAGATGCTCACTTGTTATGAAAATGTAAATTTTATCTTCAATAAATAATACTTCAAAAAATACTTCTCAGTTTCTCTAAAAAGTCTTGAAGGTATTTAAAAATATTTAATACCCCAAAAGTACTAAATTTATATTTCTCAACTACCATATATATAATATCTCCTCAAAAAATCACATACACAAAATTCAACAATTCACACGTATTCACATAATGCATAATAAGCATATAATACGAGGAAACAATTTTAGATTGGCAGAGAAACTTACCTCAAGATTGATGACGCTCCTACTTAGTTTGTGTCTTCTAGTCCGCTCCCTAACTAGTCACCTTTTTAATTAAGATGATATAATTAGTCACTTATTCTATTTCTTTATATTTCATCTGATTTTCCCTTTTATTTTAGTATTCGAATTTTATTAATAAGATTAATTAATTTATGTTATCCCTTAATCATTTCAGCCATAATTTCTAATATGTGAGTTCTATAATTATATTATAATAACCGACATGTGTTAAAATAACCAGATTTTAATTTATTAATCACCATTAATTTATTCTATATTCAATTGATTAGCTATAAGTTAATATTATTAAAACGTACGAATCATAACATATTCAAGTTACTTTAATTTATAGTTTATTTCCGTACTTAATATCTATCTCATATTATTTAAACTACTAATTCGGTAATTACTACAATAATTCTTCATTAAATTTTTGTTTTATATGCTATTATTTTAAATTTATTCATTAACTAGTCACTTTTGTTAGTCCTTTAAATTATAAATTCGTTACCTGAGTTATCACCAATAATCATATCCAAACAAATATAAGTTTTAATTTATCAAAGTAATTTAATCGGGTATAAAAATTTAATCCAATACTTAAAATATCAGAATTCCTTATTGATCTATTTTAATCAATTAAGTTATTAGTGCAACTAAAATCTACCAAATTTTAGTTATTCTAATGAAGGTACTAGATCAGTCCATAACCTTCATTATTTTCCACCTAATCACGATTTCTTAATTCGGCTTACCTTTATTATTAAAATATTCGAATTACAATGTTATTAATATATTCTTATTTTGAAATTACTTTAATTTCATTAAATCGCCATTAATTACATTTGTTCACTATTAATCTACTCTAATTCTTAAGATAACCGATTCATTATTTATCTCAAAATATCAGGTCATTAATCTATCTAATTTACTCCATCCATTCGGTATAAATTCGAATTATGTACAAAAATCCAAATCGTAAAATACCATACCTTAAATTTGGTAAACAACCTGAATCATAAATATAGGTTAAACATTCGAACTTCTTTAATGGTTTTACTTTATTTCCTTTAGTCTAACTACAATTGAAAGTATAACTCATTCTAATTTACAAATTTTTATTTAATTCATAACCAATTCACTCTCAATTCTAAATTAGTCTATTAGCATAACCAACTCACCGGAATTGCATCCTAGTGCCAAAATATTAAAAATGTATAATCTCTTTAATCTACTACGTAAATTTTAGTATAAACACTATTTACCCAATTGCAGCTAAGGTAAAACTACACCAGAAATACTGATTAGTCCAATTATTCAGTCCAAGAATTATTACGTAATTAACACAACTGATAAGGTGAAAATTCATCCAATGTGAAATATAGCAGTCCCTCAGCCCGACATCAACTAGAAATTTCCAGATCCAAATCTTACTATTAAATTTATTTATAGATTATTATTATTATTATTATTATTATTACTGAAATTTAATGTTATTCAAAACATTTTATAGCCTAATTTTCAGCCAGCCAATACTAGGTCTACAAAAATTAGACTAGGTTATTATTATTCTAAATGTTAGAATTGACCCAATAGCTATTATAAAATTTAGCCCACCATTAATAACCCAGCCCGTCATTTGGTTAAAAGAAAAGATCGGTCTTCTTCCTCGCGTGAAACGTCGGGAACGCAGGGTAGCACAGAAAAAATACCTCTTCGACGAACGGGAGTTGCAGCAAGACGGTGTGGAGAAGGTAGCACGGCACGGCTGTGGCAGTAGCGTCCCCTTCCTCCTTCGGTTTCGTCTTCGACGTCGTGAAAAGAAAGGAAACACAGTCCGGCGAACTTGGATCCTGCTATCCTTGGAGACGGTTGGTCCGGCGGTTTCTTCCTCCGGCGTTTAGCGGCGGTGTTCGACTCACTCCTCTCCACTCAAGGGAGCGGCTCTTATACTCCTTCGTTCTCTTCTTTTCTCTCGTAGACTTTCACGTATGAAGTGGTAAGAATCTAAGCTTTGCTTGTGAGCCGTACGTATCAACGAAGACTGCTATTTATGCAATCAGTTCGGAGTGTTTAGGGTGCATCAACGTATCTTTTCCTTAATAATGTTTCCATATATATTTGTCCTTCCGCTGAATAACGCATGCGTACCAGTGGGATATGGTCAATGATCAATCATTCTATATATGTGTACTTCGATCGTATTTTATTTCCATAGCGGCAAGTAGTACATATTTTTGTACCTAAGTAATGCAGGTGTATTTTTGGCAAGGTTTTAGCTACGTAATTTTTTGCAAATCCTCCCATTAAAAGTTGGAAAGTCAAACTTGGAATATACGTATAAGGAAGTGTACCATTATAGCTATGTAATGAGTTTTGCATTATAACTTGGAATATACGTATAAGTTACGTATATTATATACGTAACGGGTTTTGAAAAGTACATTTTGTGTATTCCTTATTTAGTGTCCTTTTAGTGTATCTCATTCGTCCTATCTACCGACGTCCTTATATTTTTATCAAAATAGTATCCCTAAAAGAAGTTACTTTAGATCTGATCAACATTAAAACGACACACTTTTTTTTTAACGTCACCTCCATAATTATAGAAATGTCACTTATATTATTGAAACGTTTTTATCTAACTAAAATGTCGTAAACTTGAAAATTTTATCTGGTTACAATGTCACAACTGTTGAATTTTGTTTGACTCACTTAATAATTAAATTGTCATTTCCGTAATATTTTATCTGACTAATAAAAATTATTCTTATTTTTATTTAATTTTTCTTTTTTGGAGTGTCACAATTGATGTTGAGGAAGTTCATTCTGAGTGACGGTTAAGAAAAAGTTCTGGGGATAGAAAGGTTTGGGATCTGAGAGCTTTGAATGCAAAAGCAGTTTTGAGAGAGGTGAAGATGCAGTAGGGATTTGGGTCGAAGACGGTGGATATAAAGGGGTTAGGAATAGTGGACGTTTGGTATATTGGCAGTTTCGAGGCAGCATTTAATGAAATGCGGGCGGAAAACATTTCCGTTAGAAGAGTAACGATCAGGGGTATTTTGGTAAAAGACCGTTTCAGTTAATTAGGTCTTGCCCGTACCTCGAAATATTGCTAAGTCCACATCCGTATCTGTTGTCTTTCGGTTGAGGAACTCTGGTCAGAGAAGGGGAGGTTCTCTGATGTGAGATTCTGATGATCAGAGATAGAGGTTCTCTGATCCGAGTTTCTGGTGCAGAAGAAAGTAGTTCTGGTTCAGTGAATCTCTGGTTCAGGCATCTCTGGGAAGGTCATCCATCATTCCCAGTTCTTCCCTTAGCTTGTTAAACCTTGCCTCAGGTAAAGGCTTGGTTAGAATGTCTGCAAGTTGATCCTCTGTAGGTACATGCTCCATACAGATATGCTTCTTCTCAACATGATCTCTGATGAAGTGATGTCTAATCTCAATGTGCTTTGTCCTGGAGTGAAGAACTGGATTCTGAGTGATAGCAATGGCACTAGTGTTGTCACACAACAGCTTGATCTCCTTGGCTTGAATTCCATAGTCCTTCAGTTGTTGCTTCATCCAGAGTAACTGAGCACAGCAACTCCCAGCTGCAATGTACTCAGCTTCAGCTGTACTGGTTGAGATGGAGTTCTGCTTCTTGCTAAACCAGGAAACAAGCCTTCCTCCTAGCAATTGGCAGTGACCAGAGGTGCTCTTTCTGTCTAGTCTGCAACCTGCAAAATCTGAGTCAGAATAACCAATTAGTTCAAAGTTACCTCCTTTGGGATACCATAAGCCCGCATTTGGATTTCCTTTGATGTATCTGATGATTCTCTTTGCAGCACTTAGATGGCTTTCCTTGGGATTTGATTGGTATCTGGCACAGATTCCAAAAAAGAACGAGATGTCTGGTCTGCTTGCAGTTAGATACAACAGAGATCCTATGATCCCTCTGTATGTTGTTGCATCTACATCCTTTCCTTCATCATCTGGACCAATCCCTTGTGAAGTGTTCATGGGAATCTTCACTGATGATTTGCCATCCACTCCAAACTTCTTGATCAGATCTCTGGTGTACTTCCCTTGATTGATAAAGATCCCTTCTGGAACTTGTTTGACTTGGAGTCCTAGGAAGTAACTGAGTTCTCCCATCATACTCATTTCAAATTGACTCTGCATCACTTGAGAAAATTTCTTGCACAGTTCTGAATTAGTACTACCAAAAATAATGTCATCAACATATATTTGTACTAACAGAATATGATTAGCAACAGAGATTTGAAATAGAGTTTTGTCAACCTTTCCTTTAGTAAACCCATGGTTCACCAGGAAAAGGGACAATGTGTCATACCAGGCTCTGGGAGCTTGCTTAAGACCATAGAGGGCCTTTTTAAGCTTATAGACACAAGAAGATTGAGTAGGAATGACAAAACCTGGTGGTTGTTCCACATAAACTTCCTCTTCAAGATCTCCATTCAAAAATGCACTCTTGACATCCATCTGGTAGACCTTGATGTTGTTGAAGGCAGCATAGGCTAGGAAGATTCTGATGGCTTCAAGTCTGGCAACTGGTGCAAAGGTCTCATCAAAATCTATTCCTTCTTCTTGGCAGTATCCCTTGGCTACCAGCCTAGCTTTATTCCTTACAATGTTACCGTCTTCATCTGCTTTGTTCTTGAATACCCATTTGGTTCCAATGACATTCTGGTGCTTTGGCCTAGGAACAAGTTCCCATACTTTATTCCTTTCAAACTGAGTAAGCTCTTCTTGCATTGCATTGATCCAGTCTGAGTCTGCAAGAGCTTCTTCAACTGTCATAGGTTCCATCTGAGATATGTAGCAGGTAAGCATTGCTTCTCTTCTAGCTGTGGATCTGGTTTGAACTCCACTTCTAATTTGACCAATTACTTGATTAGGAGGATGATCTCTTAACCAAGTTAGATCAGGTTCAGATAGGGGTTGTCTTGGATTCTCTTGATCTTCTTCTGATTCTTCATCACTCTCTTTGCCTTGTAGAATGGGATTCTGATGGTGAATTGGTATGGCAGAGTTAGTTAGCAACTCTGGTGTATCCGTCTCTGGTGGATCCAGTTCAGGTGATTCTTCTAGATTTGCTTTCTCCAAGTTTTCAGTTATGCTTTCAACTGAGTTGAGGTCATCAAACTTGACATGAATAGATTCTTCAACAAGTAGAGTTCTTTTGTTGAGTATTCTATAGGCTTTACTGGTGCTAGAGTAGCCTAAGAATGTTCCTTCATCAGCTTTTTCTTGAAACACCTTGAGGTGATCCTTCCCATTGTTGAGTATATAGCATTTGCATCCAAATGCATGAAAGTAGCTGATGTTGGGTTTTCGTCCTTTCCATAATTCATAAGGAGTTTTCTGATGAGTCTTGTGAATCATGCTCCTGTTCTGGGTGTAGCATGCAGTATTGATTGCTTCAGCCCAGTATCTGTAGGGTAGACCTGATTCAGCAATCATGGTCCTTGCAGCTTCCTTTAATGTTCTATTTCTTCTTTCTGCAACTCCATTTTGTTGAGGGGTTCTGGCTGCAGAGAGTTGATGCATTGTACCATTCTGGTCACAGAAATCCTGTATGACCTTGTTGACGAACTCTGTTCCTCTGTCTGATCTGATGGCTTTGACTTTCTGATTTTGCTCATTCTGTAATAGCTTTAGCAGAGATGGCAGTTTCTGCAGAGTTTCATTTTTCTTGGTCAGAAAGATAGTCCATGTGAATCTAGAGTAGTTATCCACCATGACTAAGGTGTATCTTTTGCCACCAACACTTGGAGTTTCCATTGGTCCAAATAAATCCATGTGGATTAGATTCAGAGGACCAGTAGATAGGTTTCCAGCAATGGGTCTGAATGAGTTCTTCACTTGTTTTCCTTTCTGGCATGCACTGCACAAGTTCTCCTTTTTGTATACAAGGTTGGGTAGACCTTCAACAATGTGATCCCTTGCCAGTTTGTTGATTGTTTTGAAATTCAAGTGGCTCAGTTTCTTGTGCCATTCCCAACTGAGTTTTGAATCTCCTTTGGCTATCAGGCAAATTCCATCTTTTGCGGTTGACCAATCAACTACATAGATGTTTTTCTTCCTTGTTGCTGTTAGAACCACTTCTTTAGTTGTCTCATGCTTGACAGAGCATCCTTCTTTGGAGAATTCAACTGTGTAGCCTTTGTCACAGAATTGGCTAGCACTCAGCAAGTTGAATTTCAGTCCTTTGACATAGGAGACATCATCTATGATTATCTGGTTCTTTATCAGCTTCCCTCTTCCTTTTGTCTGGCCATCTTTATCATTACCTCCAAAGGTAACTCTAGGCCCTTTGACTTTCTGGAACTCTGTTAGGCAACTCTTGTCACCTGTCATGTGCCTGGAGCATCCACTATCAATGTACCAATCTTGCTCAGAGATGGCTCCAGCACACAGTTCCTACAAAATTAAAAGGAAGATTTAGGTACCCAAGCAATGTTGGGTCCTAGGGGGTTATGCAGTCTTGGCAGCCGGTACCACTTTGGTCTCATCAAGTGAAACCTTGGTGGGTGGTACCCATTGTCCACCTGGTAGTCATAGTAAACGGAAGTGTGATTCACTTTGGGCAGATGCTTGTGAGGATCATGCTTCCGGTTTACATACTTCTGCATAGCCTTTTTAGTTGGGTAGAAGTCCCATATACTATCAAGATCAGATGGGCGATTAACTTTGGGCTTCTTAAGTTGACCAGCCAACCTTTTCTGCCTAAAGTTAACTTTCTCTTGATATCTGCCTTTCTGGTGATCATTTCTGACATGATTATCATGAGTTTGTCTGTTATGGTTTTGTCTTTGATTTTTGGTATTCTGAAAATCTTTCCTGTTGTTAGGTCTTCTGCCAGGTTCATTAACTTTTAAAATGGGTTTCTGTTGAACCTTTATCTTTTCCTTTTCTGGTCTGACATTCTCATGAATAACCTTGGTGCCAGATACACCAGCCTGACAAATGGGGCTAGAAATCAGTGGCACTATGACCTTGTCTGCCTTAGCAACTCTGGTGCTAGGCATTACAGAAGGCTCACCTGATTCTGTTGAGCCATAACCAAGACCAAAACCAGTGCCAATTTGTTGGTCAAGTACAATCTTTTCCATGGAAGACTGGGCCTTCTGGTAAGCTTTGTACTTAATCTCAAGAGGCTCTATCTCTCTTATTCTCTTTAGAAGAGAAACATTTTCAGCTTCCAGCTGATCTCTTTCCTTAATTAGAAGATTGATTTTGATCTCAACCTCCTTTCTTAAGTCAAGGATTTCAACCTTAAGCTTACTGTTTTCTTCTTTAACAGAAGAATAAGTGGTTTGTATGGCTTGAAACTCTTCCCAAAATTCTGACATTGAATCAGAATCAAAGGCTCTGCCTACCGAAGAAAAACTAGAGTTGGAAGTAGAAGATACCTCATCATCAGATTGACCCATAAGGCATAGGTCTTCAGTTTCTGTGTCCAGGCAACAGAATGCTTCATCAGATTCTGATTCCGAGCTGGACTCTGTCTCAGAGAGGGGGTCCTTCTCTGGTTGTTCAGTGATGAGTGCTTTCCTTCTTCGGTGCTCGTATTTCTTTTCTCCTTCCTGGCCTTGCCTTTTGGAGACTATGGGGTGTGGACAATTGACTTTGAAGTGCCCTGGTTGTCTGCAGTTGTAGCAGAGAAGCTCTCCACTACTTTCTGATGGTTTGGACTTCTGGTGTGGCTTTCTGCTAGAGTGTGGGCTTCTGCTATCCTTCGGCTTTAAGAATTTCCTGAACTTCCTAGCAAAAGCCGCCATATACTCGTCAGTTAAAAGAATAGAAGGGTCAAAATTATTTACCTGAGAGGTGCTGGCAGTGAGGGCAGTAGTTGTTCTGTCCTCAACTTCTTCTTTCTCCTCTTCATTCATCTCAAACTCATAGGATTTGAGATCAGAGATGAGTTTCTCAGTGCTGTAGGTTCTGAGATCCTTGCTATCTCTCATGGCAGTGACCTTCATCTTCCATGGTGAAGGTAGACCTCTGAGAACCTTCAAGTTGATCTCTTTGGGAGTAAGTTCCTTCCCAAGTTCTGATATCTCAGCAGTGAGGGTGAGCAAGCGTGCATACATCTTAGTTATGCATTCTTTAGGTAGAAGTTTGAAGTCTTCAAACTTCTTCATGGCAATAGTGAGTTTGTTGTCCTTTTCTTGCTCATCTCCAGCTCCTATCAGGGTGAGAGTATCCCAGATTTCCTTGGCAGATTTGCACTTCTTGATCCTTGTGAAGTACTTGTCATCAATGGCCTTGTAGAGGATATCCTTGGCAATGTTGTCAAGGTTGTACTTTCTCCTTTCTTCATTAGACCATTCATGGCGCAGTTTGGTGATCATCTGGGGTTGACCACTACCAGTGATGTATTCAGGGTTGACCTTGGTGAACTCTGTGAAAGGTCCTGCATCAAGAACTTCCCACATTTCGTCATGGAGTGCGCAGAGGTGAGCTTTCATGCGGATCCTCCAGTCATCAAACTTTGTCACTGAGAACATAAGATTCTTTGAAAGAGTGTTATCCATAATATGAGATTAAAGAGGCTAAAACAAGTGGATCTCTTGTTTAGTAAGTAACCTAAAAGATTACAAGAACAAGGAGGCTCTGATACCACTTGTTGGTCCCGTTTGTAATGGAAACAGTCTAGAGGGGGGTGAATAGACTGTTTTAGGAATTTAAACTTTTCTCCAAGTCAAGTATGACTTCACAGAGATGGTCCAAATCTGGTGACAGAGATGGTCAAGTTCTGATGGCAGAACTAGACCAGGCAGCGGATAAGTTTCTGTCCGGGTAGCCTCTAGAAGAAAGCTAAGGCAAGGTGCCTTTCTGATAACTCTGAAGGAAGATCTGCTGGACACAGAGTCCAACCTTAAGAGTTAGTCAGTAGAATCTTAAGTGCAGGAATTAAAAGCTTAAAGTAAATGACACCGGGGTTTTTATAGTGGTTCAAGGAACAACTTGTTCCTCTAGTCCACTGTTCCACTAAGGTTGTAAAAACAACAGTTTACAATGCCTTAGTCCCTAGAGCATAAGAAGCACTCCTCGTCTTCTTCAAGTCTAGTTGCCACCCGGGATGCAGTCCTGCTTCCTGATGGCTGATCTCGTTTCACTGAGTCTCTTGAAGTATCCCCACTTCACTTACTCCAGCTAGTTTGAGACGTCCCTTCTTTTTCAAGAAGTCTTTGATATAAAATCAGTTTTCTCCAACGTTGCTTCTTCACAAAGGATAGGTATATGAAGCTTTCGAAGTGTTGAAGAACTGAGTAACTTTGCAGTTTGCTAGTTGGATAAAGGATAGGAAAGTATATCTTCCAACTGGAGCCTTTTCTTGTCTGAGAATGAAGTTTTAATCTCAAGAAGGTTGTTTTCGCAAATTTGTCTTGGCAAAGTTGTTTTTCTTAGTTCTTCAGAGTGTATCTTTTATACTGGGAGCAGTCTTCCCGTTGGAGTGTAGAAGACAGCTTCATTAAATGCATGTACTGTTGACTTGACCGTTTGGTCCTCCGACTTGCTATTTTGGGGGCGTAAAGATACTCGCATGGTTAATCATCAGCTTTAAATATCTCTTCGTACGTACATCATTAAATGTGCATTTAATGCGTGTACAGTGCCATGCTTCCGTTGAAAGGTTTGTAACCGTTAGGGGATTTCCCATTAGTTTAACGACCGTTGGAAGGGCTTCCGGAATCTGGTGGATTCAGCAGAGTCTGAAGAGGTTCTCTGGTCCAATCTCTGAAGTCCGTCTCTGTTGCCAACTCTGGTATCTTCCTGATAACCAGTTTCTGAAGGCTTCTCTGGTGAGCAACTCTGGGAGCAACTCTGGTAGAGGCAAGATGGAACTCTGGCAGGCAGACTAAGCTAAAACTTACAAAAGAAATTCTAATACACAATTTCTGATGGGGTACTTTCAAATTCTAATAAACCTAGCATCATCAAAATCTAAATACATTTATTCCTTACAGAAAGGTTTAAGGAGTGTGTGGGGACCTTCTTCAATAGTGTCTTGTCTACTTGCCTTTGATGAACCCATATTTCACCATATGCTTAGAGAGTGAATCATACTATGCTCTTGGAGTTTGCCTGATTCCATAGAGCACTTTTCTTTAATTGAACACCTGATCTTCCTCTCTATTGATTTTAGATCCAGGAGGCCTCTCCACGTATACCTCCTTTTCTAGTAGACAGTTCTTAGGAAGGCATTCTTCACATACATTTGATAGACTGTGAAATGCTTATGGGCAGCATATGCTAAGAATATTTTTAGCTTCAACTGTGCAGCTGGGGCAAGGGTTTCATCAAAATCTATTCCTTCTTCTTTGTAGTACCCTTTGTCCACTAATTATGCTTTCTTCTTAACAATGATGCCTTCCTTAGTTACCCTTTTTGTTCCTATCATATGTTGATGATAGGATCTGGACACAAGCTTTCAGGAAATGGTCTTTGAGTACTTCTTTCATAGCTTGTGTGCAGTCAGAGTTCGGTAGGGCTTCTCCAGTTATCAATAATTTTCTGAGGAGGATGTAGGTTCAACCAATGTGGTTTATTTGAGATACCTGCTCATCCTCCTTTATCATCTGGTAGAGTGAAGATGGGATCTTTTAAGCCTTTGTGCTTAGTTTAGCTGAAGCGTCTGGACAGTTGATTTAGAATGAGTCAACTGCTGGCAGTGATCTCCCATTGTAGTCCTCTGCTGGCAGTGGTCTGCTTACTTGAGTCAACTGCTGATTCCAGAGTTCAGTAGTCTTTTAGCTTCTTCTCTGGGAGGGCAGCTTGGAGCCTTTCTAGTGTTCTGATGGTACCACTTGATGGTTTTTGAGCTTGAGATGGCTATGATGTGGTGCCATTTTTAACTCATGTATGAATCTACTTTTGGAGAGCAGATTCCTTCTTTTGTAAACTCCAATCAATACCATGCTTCTTCTTATTCCTTTACGAGTTAGCACAACTTTGTTTTGGACATCTAAGCAGATGTCCATGGAGAATGTCATATTGTAAACATTATCTTGGAGCTGGCTTGTGCTTCTTGGACTTGAACTTCAATCCTAGGTTGGATTGAAAGTTCGCATTTGATTTGGATCTTCCAGCTCCTTTAGATTCTCCTCTCTCTTTCTCACTCCCAAAGGTTGTTTTCGGTCCTTCTCCAGATCTAGTATTGACAGTAGCCACATGCTGCCTGTCATGTGCATGGAGCAGTTTGAATATTTTATATTTGTAAGTTGACTGCTCCAGCACCTTCCCGCCTTTGTCAGTTTTGAGTAGCAGCCCACAAGTTGGTGGGCATCTTCCCTTGAATGCGTTTGGGCAACCATACCAATTTAGAACCATTTGGATTTAAGCTGATGGATCTATGGCCATTTTGAGGATTGGCTATATGTTGATGAACATTATTCCTTATGAAAGGGGAAGGAATATGTATATTAGGAGTGATCAACTTTTTCTGTGGAATATAGTTGGTCCTCTTGACTGGTTGCCAACCAAGTCTTTGATTTAGTTGGTTGTTTTGGAAGATGGAATTGTAGGGAAGTTTGATTTTGGATCTGGAAGAGGACTGGTTCCTTTTATTTGACAGAGATTGGTAGTGGGGATTTTGTTGGTTTGGTTTGCTTGTTTCTTGTAGATCTTTGGTGGGTTTTATGATAGGAGAGTGGTTGGAAGAGTCTTCAAATGGCTGGGCTAAGTGTGTGTCTCCTGATCCTTTGTTCTTCAAGTTGTATTGAATTTCCTCACCGGTGGAAATAGTGAGGGAGTTCAGCCTTTCTTTTAAACTGAAGTTTTCGAGTTCAAGAAAATCATTTCTCTTTATTACTTCACCCATTTGAGCTAGGGCTACTATTAGATTTTCTTGAAGTCTACATTTTTCATTCATTAAAAGAAGGTGATCCTTTTGAAAATTTTCAAGTTGATGGAGTAGAGCTTCCATATCAACAATGGAACTGCTAGAATCATATGAGCTACTTGAGGAACAGGATAATACCTCATCATTGTCATTTTCATTCAATCTGGCCATGGGATGGTTGTGGAAGGAGCTATCAGCTCGGTGCATTCCAAAGAGGCAAATCAGGGCCTCTTTCTTACTTTCAGATGAGCTGCCTTCATCACTTGTACTGCTTTGATCATCTTCCGATTGGGTCATTGTGAGTTCATCCCAGATATCCTTGATTATCCAGTCATCAGACTTGTTCTTATTGAACAATAGATTCTTTGTATGCTGCGTGTCCATTCTTAGAAAGTGTTTGGGAAGAATAGTGGTTTGGGATCTTTAGTTCAAATTAGTCAGAAACTGACTCTAGGAACACTCCGCTCTGATACCACTTGATGGTCCCGGATAGAGGTAAAAGTCTAGAGGGGGGGGGGGGTGAATAGACTTTTAAAGCTTTTTCAACTTTAAAACTTTTCCCTTCTAGATGAGTTGATCTATAATCTTTTGGGAGATTTCTAGATGCACATCGGAAGTCTTTAACCTCTTAGATAAATGGTGTATAACATCTTTCTATGATGGATGAAGTTTGGGCTTTATTGGGTGAGCAGGTTGCTAGGCAGTTGGCTAGAAAGCAGGGAACTGCTGAGGCAACTGCTAACGAAATACTCAGTGTATGATGAAGGTGCACTCAGAATCTTTTCTCAGAGTAGGAAGATCTGTCTGATGATATGACAAGGAGGTGGGTTGATAATCAATCTTAATGAGAGCAGTGGTCTCAGCAGTTGGGTGGTAACCAGGGAACTGCTGAGGCGCCTGCTGAAGTAAAAGTGAAGGTGTGGAAGAATTGATTATATGGTGTTGCTCAGGATAATGTGGGCTCTCTGAAGATGTGCATTAGTCCGAGTAAGTAGGAGTTTTACTGGAGCAGTGGTCTCAACAGTTGGGTGAAAATGAGGGAACTGCTGAGGCAACTGCTGGGTTACCACTTTGAACTACAGTGATTAGTTTGAACAGACTTCTTGGAGATAGAGTTGTGAAGGTCTGGTGAAGTGGAGATGTTCAAAGGAAACACTTTTGCGTGAGCAGTGGGCTTAGCAGTTGGGTAGTCCCCAGGGAACTGCTGAGGTAACTGCTATGCTTTAAGTAAGATTTCCTGAAATCTAATGGAACATACCTTATAGTTGTGATATATTGTATCTCTTGTATCTCAAAGAAAGTTAGTTATTAAGCAGTAGGATAAGCAGTATGGTCAGTTAAGACTACTGCTTAGAATTCTGCTGGCAAACTACAATCTTTTATGAGAAGTGTTCAGTGTGTGCTTTGTTGACTGAAAATGAATCAACACACAATATATCCTGGTTCAGAGGTGGTGTAATCCTCCTACATCCAGTCCCACCCTCTTTCAGATGGATTTCACTAATGTATTAAGCCCAATACACTTAGTGCCAATCTAGCCTTGACAACTCTGGCCTAGATTGAAGGTGTTTCACGAGGAGTACAACACCACTCCAAGCTACTCAATCCTTTAGGTTTTTCTCAATTGATCCAGTGGGGATCAAAAGGTACTCCTGACCTATCTAACCACACTCAGGCCGGGAACAACTGTCCTCCTGAAGTGTTTACAACGATTTCTGATTTTGTTACAAGAAAGTTCTAACCTCCAACTAGGAACTAAACTTCTAGGATTTTGACAATGAATACTTGATACTGAGAAGTTTAGTGAAGCAAGAGTCTAAGCAGAGAGTCGTGGATAAAATATCACTTCTTGCTGAGTGAAATATCTCTCTACTTAGGATGCTCAGGCTTTGTTAGAAACTTTCGTTTCAGCCTCTATTTATAGGCTTTTTGGCTGATCAATCTTATCCGTTGGTTAGGATGGTTTGATCTCTTCCATTGAATTTATGGCAAGGACAAATTGTACTTCCGTCTTTTTGTGCTGGAGCCTTTTAATGCGGCTGACGAGTTTGTCTTGAATTATTTAGCCGCGGAGAGCATCTTTTCCAAATGTGCGTCCCATGCTGTAGACACGTGTACTTGCTCAAGCATTGAAGGCAGGTCTAATATTGTCTTCAATTAATTTTGATCACTGAAGTATCTGTTCTGTGTGCATCTTCAATGCTCCGGACCCCAGTACATACTTAGCATTAAAATGCTAGTCAAGCTTGTCTTCAATCATATATATGATTTTAGAACTTCATTTTCTTTTCAATAAAATGTGACATTTTAATTAACTTTTGAGCTAAATAATATATGCCGGTAGGATTTAAATATCCTATTAAGGTAAATAAAAATTACCTTATTGCATTTTTACTTTTCCGGTAATATTTCATTAGTCTAAAAATTGTACATTTATTTTGTCACATTACTTTTAAATGCTAACTCATGAATAAAACTGAGACCCAATGTGCGTGCTAAGTATAGTGGCATCATCAAAATCTATCAAAATTGGGTACTAACATGTATTATAAAAAAAATCACAATAATTCACACAACTCACAAGGCTCGATCTACAGCTATAAATAAAGATATCTTTCCATTCTATATCACTACAAATGGAAGAAAATGAGTGAGAAAACCTATATACATATATATATATATATGTATAGGTCGCCGGAAATATTCACACACATATATATTTACGTAAGAAATTGCTTATAAGCAAGAGAGGAGAGTCATGAGAAGTCTAGGAATACTTCCCAAAAAATTCCAGACCGATTCGTCGTCACCGGAGTTGTAAGCCGTGGAAACGGGTCTTCAGAAAAAGCGGATATTTGGTCATAGATAGGGGTGACGGAGCTTCGTATCGACGTCAGGATCATTTTGCAATTTGAATCGTCGAAAAACCGTTACCTGTAAGTAAAGTTATCGCTCGCCGAAGTTTTCGTGATTCCGGTCGCCGGAATCGCGACCTGGAGAAGAGCTGGGAAGAAGACAACCCAGTCTTCTTGGGCCGGGTCGCGTATTTGGGCCGGTTCGGCCCATTTTCAATAAAAATTAAAAATAAAATAGTAAATAAAATAAATAAAATCTCGAAAAATATAAATTAAATATTTAGTATAAATATGTATATTCGGACCAACCACAATTGAAATATAATATTTTTAGCTATTTTTAGTTGAATTAATTGTAATTGGGCCAATTTGTACATATTTAGTGAATAATTAACTAAATGACAAAATAAATTACGAAATAAATATTGGAGTAAGCTAGATAAGCTACCCCCCCCCCCCCCAGGTACACTATCCATCTTTATCTCTCTTACTTATTTGCTCTGACTTCTCTCTAAGTTACTCCCCGCAGTAACCCCTCGAATAAGCTACGGGTACACTATCCATCATTTGGTGCTCTCGTTGAGAGGCCAAACAATCAAGTAAGAAACCCTCCCCTTCAGCTTGAAACACCTACCAAAATGGGAAGAACCACCCGTGCTCAGTCCAAGAACCTTGAGGACAACAATCTGGCCCTCGGTGAAGTCAACGCCCCCGGAGCCTCTAACAAGGCTCCCGAGGGCGGGGTCATCACTGAGTTGGAACAGGCTGCTGTTGACCTGCGTCTTCAGCTTTAGCAGAATGCCCCCGATGCCCGTCTTGGCATCGAATTCTGGAGGAGAGACCGAAGCGAAAATCAAGTGAGCCCTCCGGCTCTCACTATTGACGTACATTCAGCATTCTCCGCCTTCATCCAAACACTCACCCAGAACCTGGGTACCTTCGGCACTCTGGTACCCCTTCAGCCGCAGGTCGGGGAGAACGCCGTTCCTCCCCCCCTCCGCCCACCTTCGTGAATCCCATCCTTCGGCTAGGGAACAACGAGGGGGTCATGGCCCAAGATACCGCGTCCCAGGAGGTCCAATCCCGGGACCAACGCGGTGCGAACAAGGAGGGGCCTCGAACCTCCGCCCTCGAGAGGCTCGGAGGGGCGCAAGACCGCCGAGGGGTCTAAGCCCCAGGACCCACATACTCAGAAGAACAAGTATAAGCCATCGAGTGGTGCCCTCGTCGGCCAAAGGACCCCCGTCGGCCGAAGAAGGACCAACTCGGAATATGATCCTGAAGCTAGGGAACTTGGGTGCCCCCGTCGGCCGTACCCTCGTCGGCCGTGCCCTCATCGGCCGCGCCCTCGTCGGCCACGGAAGCCTCACAGAACTAGATTTTATACTTAATCATTTCTACACACATTGTATTCGGCCCAAAAGCGGTCCAGTTGTAAATGGGCCTCCCAAGCCCAAGTCTTGGGAGCCCAACCCGTATTTTCCCTATAAATACTACCTCTGGGAGTAGTTGTAGGGGTTCACAAAATCATTTTATTGAAGCATTTACTTGCACTTCTCTCTCTAGCTCTCACTTCTCTCTAGAATCTAGGACTAATACTCCATCATTTGGTGCTTTCATTGAGAGCTAGAACAATCAAGTTAGCACCCTTCGTCGTTACCAAGCACAGCTAACCACTGATCATGGGAAGAACTAAGTCAAACCGCAACCTCGTCAGCAAGGCCATCCCTGAGGACCAGGAGACCAGGGAGCATGAGGAGGACGCCACGGCCGACCAGGTCGGAGGAGGGGACGTCTTCTAGGAGGCCATCAACCTCACGAAGGACCTGCGTAACCATCTCAATGGCGGTGCCCCTGATGCCTGCATCGGCCTGAATAAGAAGCGCGCAGAGAAGACAGACCACGCCCCGGCCCAACCTTTGGCCATGGCTTCTCCGTCTGTTGACCCACAGGTTCAGGCCGCACTATCGGTCATCATCGCCAGCTTGGCTCAGAACCCCACCGTCCTCAGCGCACTCATGCCAAGGACTGGGGGGAACATCACTCCACCTCCTCAGCCTCAACCGTTGGCCGTCAAGCTAGGCAACGATGAGGGGGTGATAGCCCAGGACACGGCGTCGTCCCACTCCCACCCTGCTTCCCCTCTTCGGCTCGGACAGACCCCAGCGCGTGGAAAAGCATCTGCCTTCAATAGGCTGGGTGACACGCGCCGTTGTCCGGTTTCGAAGAGGATGGCGGGACGGATTAGTGAGCGCCGGCCTGGCTCGCCAAGGGAAAGCCCGGGGTCTGTGTCCCGGACAGCGGACCAGCCCCACCTGAACAAGGGTAAGGGAAAGTTGCACGAGGACGACGTGTGTCACCAGATCAACGCGGCCCACGAGGTGCACATGCAGAACCAACAGGGCGCCGCTGCGGCCACCAGGGATCCTCGGGACGAAGTCATCGCCCAGCTGGAAAGGAGACTGGCCCAGATGGAGGCCAGGCAGTCGGCGAACATTCCCACGGCCGGTGCTTGCAACGACCCCGACCTCAATGCACTCATGAACAAGGTCAGTGCCTTTGAGAGGGAGTTGGCCGAAGGACGAGGTGACCCCGTCATCCAGGTCAGGACCAGGACTCCCTTCACTAACAGGGTGCTCTCGGCTCCCATCCCAGAGAAGTACAGGGGAAACGCCATCAAGTCCTATGACGGCCGATCAAACCCTCAGGAGCACTTCAGCCGCTACCAGAACAACATGCTGATGGTGAACGCGTCGGATGAATACCTCTGCCGTTGGTTCCTCTCCACCCTTGAGGGGCCAGCGTACGAATGGTTCAACACGTTTCCCAAAGGAAGTATAGACTCATGGCAGGACCTTGCCCAGCGTTTCCTCACCCACTTTGCCGGGATGAAGCGTGCGAGGAAGTACTTCACCCACCTCCTCTCCGTCAAGCAGCAACATGACGAACCTCTCCAGTCATTCATTGATCGGTGGACGAGGGAGGCCGAAGAGGTCGAGGGGGCCGATGAGTGCACCCTCCTCGTCCTCTACCAGGGAGCCCTCCGCAGCTCCCCGTATGCCCGGAGCCTCATCGCCGACCCTCCGAGGTCATATGCGAAGGCGTTTCAGCGCGGGAGTTTGTACGCCGATGCCGACGAGCTCCATAACCACAAGAAGGACAGAGGCCACCCCTCCAAGAAGACAAATCCTTCGCCGGCCCCGGGAACATCCCCGGCCGGCCAGGGTGCCCAAGGCCGTCACGGCTCTGGTGGATAAAGCAAGAAAGACTGCCATTGGCGGCCGAGGTTGGAATGGCCGGGGGTCCCCCTTACACACCCGGTCAGTACCATCCTCGACTATGCCGAGAAGCACGGCCTCATTGAACAAGCTCCTCAGCCGGCGGAGGAAGTCCATGACATCCAGCAAGGCGGTACCTACTGCCGTTTCCACAAGAACGCCTCACACAACACCGACGACTGCATCACGCTGAAGAAAGCCATCGAGCGCCTGATTCGTCAGGGGGAACTCTCCCAATTTGTTAAAGGTGGCCCGCGCAAAATACGTGGGTAAACACCTGCAAACCTGGGGGCGAACCCTCTACGAAGAAGCGGGAGATCGGTAGGCTCAGCGACGATGAAGACTTTGAGGATCCTCCACCGAAGAAGAACCACATTCACCTCATCATAGGTGGGAACACCCGGGGGGACTCCGTCACCCAGAGGAAGAAATGGGCCCAATCCCTTTACATTGGGGAGGTGTCCCACGTTCCCCCCCAGTCGAAGAAGAAACGAACGGAGGCGATCACCTTCATCGACAAGGATTTGCCTCCGGATACGGAGTCGCACAGGGACGCCCTCGTCATCCGGTGTGAGATCGGTGATTCCATCATCCACCGTACTTACATCGATATGGGGAACTCCGTCAACGTGATGTACCTGGACACCTTCAGGCAGCTGAAGCTGGACAAAGCTCTGCTGAAGCCGATCAAGACATCGTTGTCCGGTTTCACCGGGGACTCTATCGACGCCGAGGGCACGATAGTCCTCCCCGTGGAAGTCGGTGACGGCTCCCACCGCGCCAAAATTGACATGGAGTTCATGGTGGTCAACCTTCAGTGCGCCCACAACCTGATTTGGGGGCGGCCAGCACTAGAGGACCTGGAGGCCATCATCTCCATGAAACACTTGTGTTTGAAGTTCCCCACTAGTGGCGGCATCGGCTACGCTAGGGGAAACCAAAGGATAGCCAGAGCATGCCACCTCAAGTTAACAAAGCTGACCGAAAGGGAAGGACAAAGAATAGACACCATCACGGCAACCGTTGCCAAGGACGAGGAGAGACCGCATGCTGAACCAGCCGAAGAGGTCGAAGAGGTCCCCCTGGATACCTCTCGGCCGGAGCGGGTCCTCAAAATCGGGAAGCAACTCCCACAGGACCAGCGGGACGCCATCCTCCTCGTCCTACGGTCATACGCCGTCATCTTCGCGTGGGGCCCGGACGACATGCCAGTCATCAGCCGGAAGGTGATCACCCACCGGCTGGTCGTCGATCTGACCTCTGCGCCAGTCAAGCAGAAGCGACGCTACTTGTCCGCCGACAGGCGGGACTTCGTCAAGGGGGGGGGGGGGGGGGGTCACCATGCTCCTCTCAATCAACCACATCAAGGAGGTGAAGTACCCGACGTGGCTGGCCAACGTCGTCCTCGCCAAAAAACCGCCGACATTCAGAATGTGTGTTGATTACACTGACCTGAACAAGGCGTGCCCCATGGACCCGTTCTCTCTCCCCAACATTGATCAATTGGTGGACGAGACGGCGGGATGCGAGTTGATGTCGTTCCTTGATGCCTTCAAAGGGTACCACCAGATTTTCATGCATGAAGATGACGCTAAGAAGACGGCCTTCATGACCCCGGAGGGAATTTTTTGCTACCTCGTCATGGCCTTCAGACTCAAAAACTCAGGTGCCACCTACACCAGAATGGTGGCTAAGATCTTCAGGGCGGTCCTCAGCCGGACGATGGAGGCATACGTCGATGACATGATTGTCAAAAGCAAACGGGCCACCACACATGCTGACGACCTCTGGGGAATTTTTGAAATCATGAAGGAGTTCAAACTCCGCCTCAACCCCAAGAAATGCGCCTTTGGCGTCCAAGGCGGCAAGTTCCTCGGCTACATGGTCAGCCGGAGAGGCATTGAAATAAACCCGGAGAAGATACATGCTATCATCAATATGGAGCCGCCCCACAACGTCAAGGACGTACAGCGGCTGACGGGGCGCCTGGCGGCCCTGAGCCGTTTTCTCTCCAAGTCAGCCGAGAGGTCACTCCCTTTCTTCCAGATCATGCGCAAAGCAAACAACTTCAAGTGGACGACGGAGTGCCCGGAAGCATTTGAAGAGCTGAAGAGGTACCTTTCGTCCCCACCAGTGCTCTCCAAGCCCAAGGCCGGCGAAACCCTCTTCTTATACTTGGGGGTGAGCACGTCGGCTATCAGCTCCGTGCTCATCCACGAGGACGAAAGGGTGCAAAAGGCCATATTTTACATCAGCAAAACACTCAGGGGGGCCGAGCTCGGGTACTCTCCCGTTGAGAAGACGGTGCTAGTCATCGTCCACACGGTGAAAAAGCTGGGGCACTACTTTCAGGCCCACGCCGTCCACGTATTAACCCAGCAGCCCCTTGGCGCGCTCATGAGGAGCCCCACTAGCTCCTCAAGGATGGTAAAATGGGTGATTTTCCTCAGTCAATTACAAATTGAGATCAAGCCAAGGCCAAGATCAGCTCGGATACTCCAGAACACATCTCCAAATTAGCCAAGATCGAGGAGCTAAGCATGTCCAGCATCCATGCCAGCCCCATCTTGTGCATCCAACAGCGGCCAGAGGACTGGATCTCCGACATCACCACTTTCATCACCACGGGGGAACTACCCCAGGACGAGGAGAGGGCCAAGCTTTCCAAACTCAGGGCTCCAAGCTACACTATTGAGGATGGCAAGCTCTACAAGCGATCCTACAACGGCACTCCCCTCCGATGCCTGCACCAGGATGAGGGCGAAGTGGCCATGGAGGAAGTTCACTGCGGTGTTTGCTCCTCACACCAGGGCCCTTTTAGTATGTCCCGGCGTCTCGTCGTCCAGGGCTTTTTCTGGCCGACGATGGTGCGGGATTGTGCAGATCTTGCCAGGAAATGTACCACGTGCCAGGTGCTCCAGAAGGCTCCTGGTCGGCCAGCCGTCAACTACGCCCCCGTCAGCACTGCCATTCCATTTTCAAGGTGGGGGATTGACCTGGTCGGCCCGTTACCCAGAGTTGATGGCAACAACCGCTACATCATCGTCGCAGTCGACTACTTCCCAAGTTTGTCGAAGCGGAACCTTTGGCTAGCATCACAGGGGCGAGATGTCCGAAGTTCGTCTATAAGAACGTCATTACCCGCTTCGGCGTCCCCCAAGAGATCGTATCTGAAAATGGCACCCAGTTCGAAGCGGCATCCTTCCAGGAGCTCCTTCGAGAGTGGGGAATAAAGCTCCGTTTCTCCTCCGTTGCCTACCCTCAGGGCAACGGGCAGGTTGAGAACGCCAACAGAACTATAATGGAGGGGCTGAACAAGAAGCTCCAGGACGCAGGGGGAAGTTGGGTCGACAAGCTCCCCAGCATCCTGTGGTGCTATCGCACTACGCCAAGGAGGGCAACGAGTGAAACACCTTTTGCCCTGTGCTATGGCTTTGAAGCAAAGGCACCCACAGAAGTCGCCATTCCTAGCCGATGGGTGGAACAGTACGACCCTCATGTCAATGAGGAAAACATGAAGATCGACCTCCACCTGGTCGAAGAAAGACGTGAACAAGCATTCATCCAGGCGGAGAACTACCGGCGTCAAGTGAAATCATACTATGACGCCAAGGTACGTTCCCAGAAATTCCAAGTGGGGGACTACATCCTCCGCCGAAGGGAAGCAAGTCAGCCGACGGAAGGGGGCAAGCTAGCCTTGAAATATAAAGGTCCCTACATCGTCAGTGTCGTGGTGAAACCCGGCACCTACAAGCTTAAACGCCCAAATGGGACCAATGTACCACGAACGTGGAATGTACACCATATGGTGAATCTTTATCAATAATCCGAAGGAGGTGCAGCCGGCGAAGCCCTCACCCCTTGACGGGTTATTCATTGAACACCACCCTCGGCCTTGAGCCACTTATGAATAAAATCACGTTTCCTTTGATTTCTTGGAATTTGAGTAAAACATTAACGGGCGCCCTCATCGGCCACCTTAGAGCGAAAGGCTCAAGCATGACCGATGTGGCGCTTCGCATCTGCAGCCTTAGAGCGAAGAACTCAGGTATGCTCCATTGTATTTTACATCAGCGAAAGGTTTAGGCCCAGCTGAAAGAGCACGTCGTACCGGCCCCTCAGAGCGAAACGCTCAGGCAGGACCGACGATGTCCCAAGGACGATGGGCCCGCAAACGGCCCGCGTCTTGAAATGGGAAGTTCACCACGTCGTCCACGCGCCTGATCGCAGGATGACAGGCCTGAAATCATGGCCGAGGTGACAAAATCCCCAAACTCAGGGTTGGGCAACGACAGCCGTTGGAAACCAACCAAAAGTCTAGTCCGTGTCATAAATAGGCGACGGGACCCCCCTGAGATCATGGACATTATAAACGAAGTCCAAACCGGCCGGAGGACTATCGACCCCTTCGGACGAAGCCTGAAAGAAGGACACTCCCCGAAATAGGGAACAAAAAAAAAGAAAAAAAAAAAGAGGGAAACCGAGGACCGTGCGCACTTGCCGGCCTTGAGCAGTAAAAATAAATCCTCACAAATCAAGCCACACATTTGGCTAAGTACATATAAGTTGAATACAAAGGTAACACTACCAACAGGTAACTCGGACGAAGCGGCCACCCACTACGAGGAAAGTGTCAAGGACGGAGCATGCACCTATAGAATCCTAAGCAAGTGGTTGGGTGAAACGAGTGTAGTAACCTTCATCGGCCATGACCGACCGAAGTTCCAACACTTAGCATGAAAACCAAGAATACCAGCTTAACACTTAACACAATCCTAGAGTTGAACGCCGGAAAGGAGGTCCAGGACGAAGCGGGCACTCAAACACCCGCGGGAAAGTTGAACACACTGGTGGCAACCCTTACCGGCCACACCATGCTCTTTGGCTGTTAAAGGCGCTAAAACCTAGGCGGCTGCTCAAGTTGAACACTTCGAAAAATTTCAAAGGCAAGAGGGAAAAGGCATCCCCAAGACGAAGCGAACAACAGAGAGCAAAGTTGCCTAAGTGAATTTCAAACACTTAGAATTTTTTTGAAGAAAGCAGATGCGAAGGAAAAGGCAAGCACCCGGGTGCGCAACACCCGGGTACCTTCATCGGCCACGCGGTACTAAGCAGAAGAAAACTACATGGCCCAACACTTAGAGAAATCTCCAAAGTATTGAATAACGAGGGGACAACCTCAAGACAAAGCGGGCACTCAAACACTTGCAGGTGCCCGCCTCAGCCCCAACAAAGGCCGGTAGTTATCTATGTTCTGGTTTGACACAGACAAATTTCAAAATTGGAATAACGAAGGCAACAAGCAAAAACATTTACAGCCGAAGGGGACAACAGCACTATCCACTCAGTCAAGGCTAAGTTACATAGGACGGGCAAAGGACAGGTACCCTTATCGGCTACGACTACAAAAACCAAATGTGACTTCCTGTTTAAACAGGGGGCATGGGAACAAAAGGGCCGAAAAGAGCACAGGGCCAACGAGATCACCACGTGTGGCATTTGGTTCAACACTTAGAAAATTTTCCAAAGTCTCGGGCAAAAGTAAAAGGGGGCGTGATCCCAAGACGATGCGGACACCCACTCACTTGGAGCCTTGGTACTTAGGAAAATTACCTAAGTCCCAATTCTAAACACTTAAAAAAAATTTGAAAAACTTGAGAACAAAAGTAAAGGGAGAACAAGACGACGAGAAGACAGAATAAGGCCGAAAACACTACATATTTCATTCATGAAGTCATTACATGGGAGGGCGCTTCGGCCATTACATTCAGACGGTAAACAAAAAAACTACTAATTACAAAGCAAAATCAGTTATGGACGATCAAGCCTCCTGAGCCCCCTCATCGGCAGCATGACCTGCAACGTCCTAATCAACGACGAACTCGACATCATTCTCAACCTCAGCATCTAAGCCGGCCTCTACAGCGGAAGTGGCGGTGTCGGCCAGGACATCATCTTCACCATAGTCTGGTTCACCGAGGCCAAAACTATCTATCGGAGCCTGCCTGTCACAAAGGGGAAGTTTAATCTGCTCCTCCGGATCCTTCATCACCTTGGGAAGCTGTAGGTTCCGCCTGGCCCACCCCCGAGTATAGTTCAAGGCTTTGAAAGCACGACTCAGCCGCCGATAGAGGAGCCTTTGCATCCGATGCTGGTCCATGTTGTAATACACGGACATCTCGCGCTCAAAATACTCTTGGCCGGCAGGGGAGTTTTGCCCCCAGTCCTCGAGCTTGGCCTCCACGACCTCATAACACCAGGACAGGTGCTTGTCAGCTTTCAAGCCTTCAGCCAAGAACTTTTCAACAGCAGCATCAACGGCCTTCACCGCTGCAGCCTCGGCTTCCGCTTTGGCTCTCTCGGCATCACCGGCCCGCCGACGATCAGCCTCACGGGCATCCCTCTCTTCGGCGAGTTTGGCTAGGGCCTCGTCCCTGGCCGCATCGGCCTCATCGGCCCTCTTCTGCAAGGCCGCAAAGTCCTCTCGCGGTCTCCCCAAGCAGCTCATGGCCTCATCGGCCGAGGCTGCCTTCTGCTCAAATTCTTTCAAACGGGCAATCTCCCGTTGCTGCCTCTTGTTGCTCTCCATGAGCATAAAAGCACCCTGCAACACAAAATGCTATAAGGCAACAAGTTTGTAAAAAACGTCAAATGAAAACGACAAAGTTAAAGATGAAAGGATTTACCTGGATGACAAGGTCCATCCCCCCGTCATATATCTTGACATCGCCGAGCTTGTCAAGATAAATCCGATCCTTGGCCGGAATGGCCTAAGAGAGCACATTATGGCCGTCAACGCCATCGTTGAAGACATCCCCGTCCTTGGGGTATTCAACCTCCATCTTATAAGTGGTCGTAGCCACCTCCTTGACGGACCGCTTCGGCCGGGAATCCTGAGCGAGGGGGAGGGGTTGAGAAACATCCTCAGAGAGACCAGAGGTAAGATCCACGAGGGCAGCAGCAGCACCGGATCCCCCTTCGTCCACAATCGGGACGGTCAGAGCGCCGACCTCATCGGCAACGGAGGAAGACGAAGCCTTCTTGGACTTCTTGGCGGGTTGCATGCCGGCCTCAGTCAGCTTCTTCTGGGAATCATCCGCCGACCGCTTTTTCTTCGGTGGGGGGGGGGGGGTGGCTTCTTCGTCACATCACCACCTACAGCTGCCTTCGTCGCGGCCTCCTTGGCGGCCAGCTCCGTTTCGCCTTCGCAGCGGCTTTGTTCATCACTGACCGACGATCCATCGCAAAGTCTACACAACAAAGAGAAATAAGTTAGCAAAGTAAAAAGAACAAAACGAAACAAGGACGCCGTAGGGAGTATTACCATCAGCTTCGGTAGGGACGCCCAGATCTGGGCCATCGACCTCCTCGAAGGTAGTGGTCATCTTCGGCCACAGTTGGACGTCATCCTCCTTGTCACCATACACGAAGTATCTGAAGAAGCCGATAGCGGTTATCTTGTACTCCGTGATGTAATCCTTCACACTCTTCGGCCCCCCCTCAAGGAACGCCTCCACCTGAGCATCTAGGATCGAACTCTTCGGCGGGTCATGAAGATTGAACCTCCCATCATGGCCGACGGAGGGGAATTCAGTGCCACCCTCGCCCAGGGACACGAAGACAAATTCGCTCTTCCAACCATGTATGGATGAAGGCAATTCCGTGAAAGTCCTCTTCTTCGGCAGCTGCTGCAGAGTGGCGTAGCAGGCGCAATTTTTATGGCTCCCTCGGCCAATCTGATAAAGGTTCATGAATAGGGCCGTCGTCGACTTGTAACCCAATTCAGCACAGCGGAGGAGGAACCCCACCATCAACGAGTAACTGTTAGGGATCAACAGGGCCGGAGGGAGTCCCACCATGTCCAAGTACTCCTTGATGAAGGGGTGAAGGGAAAACCTTAGCCCCTTGGCGAAGCTCATCGGATACACCCCGAAGTATCCCAGCGGCGGATTGAGCACGTGATGCGTCGGCCTAGGCGCCCTAACCCTCCCAAACGGCCCCACGTACATCTGTGCGTCTGGATAATCAGCAGCGCTACTCTCCGGCTTGATGAGGAAAATATTGGTAAGGTCCAAGTAAGAGAAACCCGGGCCCTTCTTCGGCCGCCTGTTCCTCTTCGGCCGCGATACCCCCTTCACAGCAGACATCAGCTTCGGGCACATAATGGTAGTAGAGGTAGACGCCCCGTCCATTACGCGGGAGACCCCTGCATCCTCACTCTCAGATGACGAGGCAGACCCTTCGTCCTCGTCCTCCTCGTCCACATTATCTCCAGACTTATACGGGCTCAAGTGTTCAATCTCCTCGGCACACTCTTCGATCACGTCGTAGTCAAGAGACTTGACGGAGGGCTCGTCGTCATAGGGTAATACTCTTCGTTCAAGGTTTTCATCTTAACAACTCCTAAGGCACTAAGGGGATCTACTTTAGATCTAAGGTGTTTTTGTGACTAACACTGGATCAAAGCCTAGAGGGAGCAAAATATGTAAGAGATCGAAGAAAAGATTAAGGAACTGACCTTGAAGTTTTGAAGGAGGTGAAGAACACTCGCAAAAGGCTTTATCTCTCTAGAGTTTTGGGCAGCACTTCATTTGCTCAGGATGCAAATGAAGGCTTTCTTCGGAATGGGAGGGGTATTTATAGCCCCCCTCCCAACGGTAACTACACGTGGCATCACCCTAGTGGCCACACCAACGGCCACCAATGGGATGCCACCACTTTGTCAATGGGCCAAGTCCCCTCCACAGATCAGCGGCCCACCAGCAAAGCAGGCTCTACGGAGCAAGGAAGGGAAAATAACACCCACAATGGCCAACACAGTCAACGGCTACCCACGTTGCACCCGTATCGGCCATTTAAGCGGCCATGCATATTATGTAAAGAAAGGCCTTACAACGGCCACAACACCCCAAGGGAAAGGAACTCAACGGCCATTAGGCCCTCGCACTAAACCCTTGATGATAACCCTTTGCAAGCGACCTGCGTCCAAGGGTTCTCCCACAGGGTTACCTTGGTCAGGAAATCGCCAAAGGGTTGGATCCAAGGGCAGTATGAGGATCCCGCTTCGGCCTAGTTTTCAAGCTACTCCTTCACCCCTCACTCACTCTTCGGCCTGAAGCAGTGGGGGACTGGGGGACTACACCGGCCTCAAGAGCAAGCAAAATGAGAAACAAAAATGCACAAAGAACACAATTACGACTACAAGCGCGGCCACATCGTCCACGTACCACAACGGCTCCAAGGTCCTCATAACTCCATCTCCGGCCAAACAATGTTATCATCCCCAAAACCTTGGGCAATATGGCGCCTTGTCGCCCAAAGGCACATGGTGTCATCAACAACGGCCAAAAGGAGTGCACAGCACCCTCACCGGCCATCCAAAAACAATGGACGCTCGTCGTCCTCAAAACAAGACGCAACCCCAACGGCCTCATCAGCCAAAAAGGAAAGTTCAACCATCAACGATCAAGGATAGACACTACCTTCATCGGCCACTCATGCCAGAACACTCATCGTCCACAAACAAGCGCACCAAAGGAATAACAGCCTTCCCCGTCCATATCAAGGGGCAGGTAACGGCCAAACTCAGGACAGGGCCACGACAGAGAACGGCCGACGTGGTCCCGCATCGGCCAAGAGCATCAAGCACAGAAATCTACTCTCCTTCACTTCGTCTACATCTCAGCTTAGAGAGTGGGGGGACTCGTGATGGAGTATATGGGTCTAGGCCCCAGGACCCACATACTCAGAAGAACAAGTACAAGCCATCGAGTGGTGCCCTCGTCGGCCAAAGGACCCCCGTCGGCCGAAGAAGGACCAACTCGGAATATGATCCTGAAGCCAGGGAACTTGGGTGCCCCCGTCGGCCGTACCCTCGTCGGCCGTGCCCTCATCGACCGCGCCCTCGTCGGCCACGGAAGCCTCATAGAACTAGATTTTATACTTAATCATTTCTACACACATTGTATTCGGCCCAATAGCGGTCCAGTTGTAAATGGGCCTCCCAAGCCCAAGGCTTGGGAGCCCAGCCCGTATTTTCCCTATAAATACTACCTCTGGGAGTAGTTGTAGAGGTTCACAAAATCATTTTATTGAAGCATTTACTTGCACTTCTCTCTCAAGCTCTCATTTCTCTCTAGAATCTAGGAGTTAACACTTCATCAGTTTTCAATTGGCACTATGAGATGATGTAATAACGATTTCAATACAGAAGTATGCCATGGCGGACCTTGTATTGACCGGTAGTGTGACTTGGATATATTTAGCATGCAATTGTCGTAACTTCTTTGAAGATGTGTTCTCACGTACCAGTTCTTCTAGGAATGTTGGAAAAGGTTGACAAAGGGACATAAATAGCTAGGCAGGTTGGTGGTCATCCTCGGAAGAACTGTCCCTCCGAGAAAGTGTGTCGGCCATTTGTTTTAAGGAACCAGGTTTATACTCAATTGTAAAATGGAAGTCCACAAGTTTGCACACATATTGCGTTTTTTCCTTCAAGCTGCGATGATCCGTCCAAATGATAAATGAACTCCCTAAAAGATATTGTCTCCATTTATGGACTGCTTCCACTATAGCATGTAACTCGCGGTGATATGCGGATGCGGCCTGCGTCCTGAGACCCAATTTCTTGCTAAAGAATGCAACCGGTTTGGTATCTTGCATAAGAATAGCTCCAATGCTGCTGGTGGAGGCGTCGGTTTCAATAACAAACTGCTTAGTGAAATCCGGTAAGGTTAAATTTGGCGTTGTAACCATTGCCTCTTTAAGCTGCTGAAATGCGGTTTCGGTCTCCGGTGACTAGTGGAAGGAATATTTCTTGATCATATTTGTAAGAGGCGCAATGATGTGTACGTAATTGTGGATGAATCGTTAATAATACCCGGTCAAGCCCAAAAACCTCCATAAATGTGTGATGGAGGATGGTAGTGGCCAACTTGTCATGGCCTCCAGTTTGGCAGGGTCTCTCTGAACTCCTCCAACTGTGATATTGTGGCTCAATTACTCAATAGAACACATGAAAAGCACACATTTGTTCAACTTAACGAAGAAATGTATCCAAGTATGAAAATGAGGGACGGCGCTGGGCGCTCGTCTGAGATGATGGACGGCGCTGGGCGCTCGTCTGAAAATGAGGGACGGCGCTGGGCGCTCGTCTAAAAAATGAGGGACGGTGCTGGGCGCTCGTCTAAGAATGAAGGACGGCGTAGGGCGCTCGTCTAAGATGAGGGACGGCGCTGGGCGCTAGTCTGAAAATGAGGGACGGCACTGGGCGCTCGTCTGAAAATGATGGACGGCGCTGAGCGCTCGTCTGAGATGATGCACGCCGCTGGGTGCTCGTCTGAGATGATGGACGGCGCTGGGTGCTCGTCTGAGATGATGGACGGCGCTGGGCGCTCGTCTGAAAATGAGGGACGACGCTGGGCGCTCGTCTAAAAAATGAGGGACGGCGCTGGGCGCTCGTCTAAGAATGAAGGACGGCGCAGGGCGCTCGTCTAAGATGAGGGACGGCGCTGGGCGCTCGTCTGAAAATGAGGGACGGCGCTGGGCGCTCGTCTGAAAATGATGGACGGCGTTGGGCGCTCGTCTGAGATGATGGACGGCGCTAGGCGCTCGTCTGAGATGATGGACGGCGCTGGGCGCTCGTCTGAATATGATGGACGGCGCTGGGCGCTCGTCTGAAAATGATGGACGGCGCTGGGCGCTCGTCTGAAAATGATGGACGGCGCTGGGCGCTCGTCTGAAAATGATGGACGGCGATGGGCGCTCGTCTAAGATGATGGACGGCGCTGGGCGCTCGTCTAACAAATGAGGGACGGCGCTGGGCGCTCGTCTAAGATGATGGACGGCGTTGGGCGCTCGTCTGAGATGATGGACGGCGTTGGGCGCTCATCTGAAAATGAGGGACGGCGCTGGGCGCTCGTCTAAAAAATGAGGGACGGCGTTGGGCGCTCGTCTAAGAATGAAGGACGGCGCAGGGCGCTCGTCTAAGATGAGGGACGGCGTTGGGCGCTCGTCTGAAAATGAGGGACGGCACTGGGCGCTCGTCTGAAAATGATGGACGGCGCTGGGCGCTCGTCTGAAAATGATGGACGGCGTTGGGCGCTCGTCTAAGATGATGGACGGCGTTGGGCGCTCGTCTAGTCCGCATGTATGGTCTTGCTTCGTCCATAATGTGTAGTATTTGCCTGATATGTACTTAGTATTGTTGTGGGGATTTCATTTTTTGTTGCTCGAGGCCGGCGAGTGCGCGCGGTCCTCGGCTTCCCTCTTTTATTTTTTCTTTTTCCTTTTCTTTTCCCTTTTTTATTTCCGTTTCCGTTCCCTATTTTGGGGAGTATCCTTCTTTCAGGCTTCGGCCGAAGGGTGTGCTCGTCCTTCGGCCGGTTCGGACTTCGTTTATAACGTCCGTGATCTCGGGGGGGTCCCATCGCCTATTTATGACGTGGGCTAGACTTTTGGTTGGTTTCCAACGGCTGCCGTTGCCCAACCCTGAGTGGGGGGATTCTGCCACCTCGGCCATGATTTCAGGCCCGTCGTCCTGCGATCTGGCACGTGGACGACGCGGTGAACTTCCCATTTTAAGACGTGGGCCTTCATCGGCCCCTCGTCCTGGGGACATCGTCGGCCATACCTGAGCGTTTCACTCTAGGCTTACGGGGCCAGGACGATGTGCTCTCTCAGCTAGGCCTGAGCCCTTCGCTGATACAAAATACAATGGAGTATGCCGGAGCTTGTCGCTCGTAGGCTGCAAATGCAAGGTGCCACGTCGGCCATGCCTGAGTCTTTCGCTCTAAGGTGGCTGATGAGGGCACCTGCTAATATTTTACTTTAAATTCCAAAGAAAAAATCAAGAGGAACATGATTTTATTCATAAGTGGCTCGAGGCCGAGGGTGGCATTCAATTAGTAACCCGTTAAGGGGTGAGGGCTTCGCCGTCTGCACCTCCTTCGGATTACTGATAAAACTTCACCAGGTGGTGTACATTCCACGTTCGTGGTACATTGGACCCGTTCGGGCGTTTAAGCTTGTAGGTGCCGGGTTTGACCACGGCACTGACGATGTAGGGCCCTTCGTACTTCAATGCTAGCTTGCCACCCTCCGTCGGCTGGCTTGCTTCCCTTCGGCGGAGGAAGTAGTCCCCCACCTGAAATTCCCTCGAGCGTACCTTAGCGTCATAGTATGATTTTACTTGACGCCGGTAGTTCTCTGCTCGGATGAATGCTTGCTCGCGTCTTTCTTCGACCAGGTGGAGGTCGATCTTCATGTTTTCCTCATTAACCCCTGGGTCATACTGCTCCACTCGTCGGCTGGGAATGGTGACCTCTGTGGGTGCCTTAGCTTCAAAGCCATAGCACAGGGAAAAAGGTGTTTCACCCGTCGCCCTCCTTGGCGTGGTACGATAGCACCACAGGATGTTGGGGAGCTCGTCGACCCAACTCCCTCCTGCGTCCTGTAGGTTCTTCTTCAGCCCTTCCATGATGGTTCTATTGGCGTTCTCAACTTGCCCGTTGCCTTGAGGGTAGGTAACGGAGGAGAAACGGTGTTTTATCCCCCATTCTTGAAGGAGTTCTCGGAAGGGCGCCGCTTCAAACTGCGTGCCGTTGTCGGATATGATCTCTTGGGGGACACCAAAGCGGGTGAGAATGTTCTTGTGAACGAACTTCTGACACCTGGCCCCCGTGATGCTGGCCAAGGGTTCCGCTTCGACCCACTTAGTGAAGTAGTCGACTGCGACGATGATGTAGCGGTTGTTGCCGGCAGCTCTGGGCAGAGGGCCGACCAGGTCAATCCCCCATCTTGAGAACAGAATAGCAGTGCTGACGGGGGCGTAGTTGACGGCTGGCCGACCAGGGGCCTTCTGGAGTACCTGGCACGTGGTACACTTCCTGGCCAGGTCCGCACAGTCTCGCGCCATCGTCGGCCAGAAGAAGCCCTAGACGACGAGACGCCGGGACATGCTGAAAGGGCCCTGGTGCGAGGAGCAAACACCACAATGAACTTCTTCCATGGCCACATCGGCCTCATCCTGGTGCAGGCATCGGAGGAGAGTGCCATTATAGGATCGTTTGTAGAGTTTGCCATCTTCAATGGTGTAGCTTGGGGCCCTGAGTTTGGCGAGTTTGGCCCTCTCCTCGTCCGGGGGCAGCTCCCCCGTCGTGATGAAGGTGATGATGTCGGAGATCCAGTCCTCCGGTCGCTGTTGGACGCACAAGACGGGGCTGGCATGGATATTGGACATGCTCAACTCCTCGATCTTGGCTAGCTGGGAGATGTGCTCCGGGGTGTCCGAGCTGAGTTTGGAGAGGATGTCGGCCTCGGCGTTCTCGGCCCTTGGGATCTGTGTGATCTCGTGGGTTTCGAACGCCTTCAGCAGCTCCTCCGCTGCTTGTTTGTACTGCTTCATCCGACCTTCCTTTGCTTCGTACGTACCCTCAACCTGGCCCACTACCAGCTTGGAGTCGCACCTGATTTTGATGTGTCGGGCTCTGAGGCCGGCGCCGAGTCTGAGGCCGCTGAGGAGGGCCTCATACTCGGCTTCATTGTTGGATACCCTGAAGTTGAAGCGGATGGCATAGTAAGCTCTGAATCCTTCAGGGGATATGAGGACGCCGCCACCGCATGATTTCGCGGCCGACGAACCGTCAGTGAAGAGGATCCATGTGTCATCGGGCTCTGGCCCGAGGGCGGTAGCGGTTGTCTCCCTTGCCGTGCATTCGGTGACGAAGTCGGCCAAAGCTTGCCCTTTGATGGATGGCCTTGGCTTGATTTCAATCTAAAATTGACTGAGAAAGATCGCCCATTTCACCATCCTTGAGGAGCTAGTGGGGCTCCTCATGAGCGCGCCGAGGGGCTGCTGGGTCAGCACATGGACGGCATTGGCCTGGAAGTAGTGCCCCAACTTCTTCACCGTATGGACGATGGCAAGCACCGTCTTCTCAATGGGGGTATACCTGAGTTCGGCCTCCCTGAGTGTCTTGCTGATGTAGAAGATGGCCTTCTGCACCCCTTCGTCCTCACGGATGAGCACGGAGCTAATGGCCGACGTGCTCACCCCTAAATACAAGAAGAGGGTTTCGCCGGCTTTGGGCTTGGAGAGCACGGGCGGGGACGATAGGTATCTCTTCAGCTCTTCGAACGCCTCCTGGCACTCCGTCGTCCACTTGAAGCTATTGGCTTTACGCATGATCTGGAAGAAGGGGAGTGCCCTTTCGGCTGACCTGGAGAGGAAACGGTTCAGGGCCGCCAGGCGCCCCGTCAGTCGCTGTACTTCCTTGACGTTGTGGGGCGGCTCCATGTTGATGATGGCCTGTTTCTTCTCCGGGTTTATCTCGATGCCTCTCCGACTGACCATGTAGCCGAGGAACTTGCCGCCCTGGACGCCGAAGGCGCACTTCTTGGGGTTGAGGCGGAGCCTGAACTCCTTCATGATTTCAAAGATTTCCCGGAGGTCGTCGGCATGGGTGGAGGCCTGCCTGCTCTTGACGATCATGTCATCAACGTATGCCTCCATCGTCCGGCCGAGGACTGCTCTGAAGATCTTGGCCACCATCCTAGTATAGGTGACGCCGGAGTTTTTGAGTCCGAAGGCCATGACGAGGTAGCAAAAGATCCCCTCTGGGGTCATGAACGCCGTCTTCTCAGCGTCATCTTCATGCATGGAGATTTGGTGGTACCCTCTCAAAGCGTCAAGGAACGACATCAACTCGCATCCCGCCGTCTCGTCCACCAGCTGATCAATGTTGGGGAGAGGGAACGGGTCCATGGGGCACGCCTTGTTCAGGTCAGTGTAATCAACACACATTCTGAATGTCGGCGGTTTTTGGGTGAGGACGACGTTGGCTAGCCACGTCGGGTACTTCACCTCTTTTATGTGGCTGATCGAGAGGAGCATGGCAACCTCCCCTTTGACGAAGTCCCGCCTGTCGGCGGATAGGTAGCGCCGCTTCTGCTTGACGGGCGCAGAGGCTGGATCGACGGTCAGCCGGTGAGTAATCATCTGGCGGCTGATGTCTAGCATGTCGTCCGGGCCCCATGCGAAGACAACGGCGTATGACCGTAGGACGAGGAGAATGGCGTCCCGCTGGTCCTGTGGGAGCTGCTTCCCGATTCTGAGGACCCGCTCCGGCCGAGAGGTATCCAGAGGGACTTCCTCGACCTCCTCGGCCAGTTCAGCATGCGGCCTCTCCTCGTCCTTGACAACGGCTGCCATGATGGTGTCTATCCTCTGTCCTTCCCTTTCGACCGACCTTGTTAGCTTGAGGTAGCACGCTCTGGCTATCCTCTGGTTTCCTCTGGCGTAGCCGATGCCGTCATTGGTGGGGAACTTCAGACACAAGTGCTTCATGGAGATGATGGCCTCCAAGTCCTCCAGTGCCGGCCGCCCTAAGATCAGGTTGTGGGCGCACTGGAGGTGGACCACCATGAACTCCATGTCAATTTTGGTGCGGTGGGGGCCGTCACCGACCTCCACGAGGCCAAGCTCGGCGCCCCCCGGTGATCGCCCTCGGCATGGCCAAGCCAAGCCCGGGGGAGGTTACAAGGGCAACCCGAAGGCTTGGGCCCAGCCCATTCTCTTGGAGCACCCTCGGACTCCCTTGACACACCCCGTCAGTGTCATCCTAGACTTCGCCGAGGAGAGGAGCCTAGTGGAGCGCGACTCTCGCGCACCCCTAGAGGTATATGCCATCAACCCCAATTATCCTTACTGTCAGTTCCATCGCAACCAAGGGCACAAGACCGACGACTGCCATCAGCTGAAGACGACCATTGAGAGGCTGATACAGGCAGGCCACCTGTCTCAATTCATCAGAGGCCCTCCTCTCCAGGGAGCCCCTCACTCCAGGGCCCCCCTAAGAAAGAAAACGCTTGGGTCAACCCAAACACCATCCCCCTCGGCGACCCGAAGGGTAAGAAGAGGGAGATTGGGAACCTCGATGAGGAGGAAGAGTACAGTCAGTACCAGGAGAAGAAGCGCCACATCCACATGATCACTGGCGGCAACACCGGAGGCGACTCCACCAGCCAAAGGAAGAAGTGGGCTCAATCCCTCTACGTTGGGGAAGTCAACCATATACCCCCAACCAAGAGGCCGAGGGTGGATCCCATCTATTTCACAGATGCGGATCTACCCTCGGGTGCCCTTCCTCACAAGGATGCCCTCGTCATCCTTACGGAGATCAATGACACCATTGTAAGGAATAATTGTATTTAGATTTTGATGATGCTATATTAATTAGGACTTTAAAGTACCCCTTTAGAAATTATGTATTAGAATTTTCTTTTGTAAAGCTCTTAGCATAATCGACTACCAGAAGGCCTCTCTACCAGAAGACCTCCTGACAGGAGATTTTGGTTCTCTGTCTAGGAACAGAAAACCTCAGGGTCCCTGCTACCCTTTAGTTTGACATAAACCCTCTTGGTTCTCTGTAAGCTACTATCAACAGAAGGGAAGTACACCAGAGATCTAATCAAGAAGTTTGGAGTGGAAGGCAAATCATCAGTAAAGATTCCCATGAACACTTCACAAGGAATTGGTCCAGATGATGAAGGAAGGAATGTAGATGCAACAACATATAGAGGAATCATAGGATCTCTGTTGTATCTAACTGCAAGCAGACCAGACATCTCATTTTCTGTTGGAATCTCTGCCAGATACCAATCAAAGCCCAAGGAAAGCCATCTAAGTGCTGCAAAGAGAATCATCAGATACATCAAAGGAAATCCAAATGCAGGCCTATGGTATCCAAAGGGAGGTAACTTTGAACTAATTGGTTATTCTGACTCAGATTTTGCAGGTTGCAGACTAGACAGAAAGAGCACCTCTGGTCACTGCCAATTGCTAGGAGGAAGGCTTGTTTCCTGGTTTAGCAAGAAGCAGAACTCCATCTCAACAAGTACAGCTGAGGCTGAGTACATTGCAGCTGGGAGTTGCTGTGCTCAGCTACTCTGGATGAAGCAACAACTGAAGGACTATGGAATTCAAGCAAAGGAGATCAAGTTGTTGTTTGACAACACCAGTGCCATTGCTATCACTCAGAACCCAGTTCTTCATTCCAGGACAAAGCACATTGAGATCAGACATCACTTCATCAGAGATCATGTTGAGAAGAAGCACATCTGCATGGAACATGTGCCAACAGAAGACCAGCTTGCAGATGTCCTGACAAAGCCTCTTCCTGAGGCTAGGTTCAACAAACTGAGAGAGGAATTGGGAATGATGGATGAGATTCCAAGGGAAAGCTGAAAAGGAAGGCCCTCTGTTGCTCAATTGCTGTTAACAGAATACCTGTTGCAGAACTCCTTCTGTTAACCCCCTCTGCTAACCTCCTCTGTTCCCTACCCTGGCAGAACACCTCAGCAACAGAAACCCCCCTCCTCTAAAGAAAGCCTCCTCTTATGTCTATCAGAAGGTTGTGGACTTAGAAAATTTCTGAAAACCGGGTGACCTAGTAAATTATTAAAGGTCTTTTACCCTTTTACCCTTAAAACGGTATCCAGCCGCATAATATTTACTGCGCCCCTTTTTATATTTATTGATATCTTGGAACCGTAAATAATTCCAAGCGTCCACTAACCCAAACCCATAAATTCCCCTTTCGCAAACCTAAACCGTTACTGCGTTCATTACTCTCAAACTCTCAAACCTCCATAGCTCTCAAGCTCTCTGCAATTTTTCTCTGCTCAAATGGCCTTCATCAACATTAACGACCTCACCAAGGAGGAAATCAACACTTTAGTTTCAAACATCTACACAGGGATGAACTGCGACCTCTCCGCACTCCCTGAACTCGCTGCAAACCAAGAAACGATGATGAAAATCATCAAGGGAATGGAAGACTCTCAACTGAACAAAGTGGTAGGATATCACTTTGAGTCCTACAGTACAAGAGACGTAGCGGAGTTTTATCTCAACGCTACATACGAAGGGGAGACCATTCGGTCAAATGTCAACGGGGAGAACATAACCCTCACCCTTGAAGATCTCAACGCCCTGTTTGGCGTAGTGGAGGACCCTCAGGAAGAAGAAACTGAAGGTTTCTTAACTCTGGACAGTGTCAAGGTCACTGTGGACAACTTTGTCCAACTCTACTGCCGACCTGAAGTGGGTAGAGTTCCAAAGCTGTACATGAAGAAGAACCTACTTCTGAGCGACTATGACAAGTTGGTGAACATCCTGCATAGGTGTGTCTGGAGCAAGAGCACCTCCACAGATGACATGAACGTACTGAATGCAAAGGCTGTCTTTGCAGTTCATCATGGGATGAACATCAACTGAGGACAGGTAATTGTCAAATCCCTTGTTGAATTCATCAAGAAGAAAGACAAGGAGACCGGTCTGTTCAAAACCCCCATGGGTTATGGTCTCCTAATCTCTGAAACCTTGCTCAAGGCAAGGATAGGGCTGAGAAACCCTATTGAGGCAGACTACACCAAGTTGCTCTTCCTCAACACTTCAAATGACAGGAAGGTTGCTCTCAAGGCAGAGCAGAAAAGGCTCAGAACCCTTGAGTTCAACAGAGAAAGGCAACAACAAAAGGTTGTTCAGCCAAAGAAAGTCACAAAGAAGCAACAGAAACCTCCTACCCCTTCTGATTCTGAAGAAGAAATGCCTTTGGTGAAGAAGGTGGTCAAGAAGGTTCCCAAGAAGAAGACCACACCTGTCAAAGTCCACAAGATGGTGGCAAAGAAATCTGTCCTAAAGAGAAAGGCACCTTCACCTCTCTCTACAGAAAGCACCCCCTCTGCCTCCCCCATTGCTAAAAAGGCTAAGATTCTGACACCTACAGCACAGGAGAAGCTGGAGGACTCTGTCACCTCTACCCCAACCAACAAAAATGCTTGGCAAGGCAAGAGGATTGTCTTTGAATCAAGTGATTCAGAAGAAGAAGTAGTGGTGCAGAATGCCACTACTCAGGGGGAACCACATTCTTCTCCTCCTGCCTCTGCAAATGATCAACCTCTGGTGGTTTCTTCACCAGAACACCAAGAAGATAGCAGAATTTCAATCTCTACAGAACCCCTAGTGAACAACTTCTCTGCCCCTGATAGGGAATTCGTCAGGGTTCTGGCATGGAGAAAGTGGAGAGTGGGACCTCTCACTGAGATCCTTAAGAACTTGTCTTACTTCATCTCTGAGGAAGATGAAGTACTCAGATGGGCTGACACAGAAGATGTGGAGCAATGCCTGAACAAGGATTTTCTTCTTTCTGTCCTACAGAAGAAGAAGGAGAAACTTCAAGGAAAAGCACCTCTGTTCAGAAAATCACCAGAAGACCATGTCAAAGCTCTTCAAGAACATGAGTTGGATGACTTTGATGCTTGGCTGGTTGAGAAGAAGAGGAAGGAATCAATGATGAAATTTCGACACAATGCACATGGAGAAGGTGAACCCTCCACTGCAAATGACCTACCCATGGTCATGGAGAAGCTCATCAAAGAATGGAGGGAATCTCTGTTCACTGACACCATACTAGAGGTAATTCCCACACTCATTCCCTCTCCCCCTCCCTCTCCTAAAATCTCTTCACCCCAACCTCAACAGAAATCCCCCTCACCCTCACAGAAAACCATTTCTAAACAGAACATTTCCTCACCTCATCAGAAACCCTCTTCTCCACAGAAAACCCCTACACCCCAGAAATCCTCAAACTCCAAATCCCCACCTCTTTCACCCTGCAAACCGTTCTCTCCTCCAAAGAACAGATCCCCATCCCCACCCCCATCCTCTCATAGACAAATTGTCCCATACCAACACCAACAGATCATCTCTTCAACAACACCACCTCAACAGAAATCCCCTTCACCTACCAAGTCTGAACATGGAGCAACTCCACAAGACTCTCTTCCACCACAACAACCTGCAGCTCAACACAAACCTGAATGGTTTCTTAGGGATTCTGATCCTACAACCATATCCCCTATCTCTGCACCAAAAGGGTATTCTAGGCACTCTATTGCCTTCAATCCCTCCCTAAGGAAGAAGAAGAAGGTTGTCAGAAACAGGATAGCAATCTGCTCTTCTGAGGACTCCTCTGACATGGATGGATTCATGATCAGCAAGTCCTACAAAGCTACTTCGAAGAAGCAGAAGACTCCACCTCTGACTCAGCTTGAGTATGAACTTCGTGTTGAATCTCTCACTTCTGTCCAAGAAAATCAACCCTTGCCTAAGGGAAAAGGTCTACACATGCCTCCATCTGATGGACAAGAGAACCAAATTCCTTTCAACAAATTCGTTGAAGCAGCTGAAGACTTTGGTGGCCAACTCCTCCATGGCATGAACAAATTGATACAGGTCAATGACAAGCACTATGGGCATCTTGCTCATGTGAATGATAATCTCAACTCTGGGATGCAGTTTATTTCAGATCGCTTTGAGAACCTGACAACATCTCTCAACGACTTCATGACCTCCTCAACTGCAAAAACAGACGCGCTGACAACAGAAGTGGAAAGTATTCATAAGACCCTCTTCACATTTCATCAGACTCTGATAGCTCAGGGAAAAGCTATTGAAACAATCTCCTCAAATATTGATGAACTTTAATGGGCTGATACAAAGACAAAGGAACAACTACTGGACATAGAGGAACTGTGCAAAGTCCATCGTGATCAAGTCAGGACTCTATTTGCCCAAGACAAAGAGAGATACCAGAAGATGGTTCTCTTAGAAGCCAGCAATAAAGATATTATGTCTGCACTTCAGAAGCAACATGGGCTTATTGAAGGTCTCACATCTGTGACTGAGACCTTACCAGAAACCCTGGAACAGATTGCCTCTACTCAGGCCTCAGAATTCCAGAAGCTCTCCCTTCTGCTTGGTGATCTAGATGATGCCAAAAAGGGGGAAGAAGGCCCTCATCTATCAAAACCCAGGACCACCAGAACCTCAACATCTGTTGAACCAAGTGTGGATCCCACACCTTACTTTGAAGCTGCCCTTCAGAAGAAAAGGCTAGCTGGTATCCCTAGACCTCCATCCCCACTGAAGAAAGGATCTAAGAAGAAGAAAGCTTTAAGCTTTAAAGAATGGAGACTGGGAGGTTCTCAGGTAATGACTGCTATACAATTTGATGAAATGAAGCAGAAAATGACCTCCAATCAACAACAGAATATGTATTTGGACCATGATGGTCATGTGAAGGTCAGGCATGGTGGATCTCTGGAAGAAGCAGAATTCTGGTTTCACAACAGTATAGTACCAGGAAAAGATATCCATGAAGGTGTTCTTAATTACTTAGACTGCAAACTCTCACCTGTCTGGGCCTCTTACCAAAGAACTGGAAATCTGGCTGGAATCAGAAAAGAGGCGAATGCAGAATTAAAGAGATTACAAGGACTGGATGAACAAGCAAGAGCTGAAGCAGCAAAAGCAATTATGTAATCTTGTAATCCACCTTAATAAAAGAACATCTTTGCCTCACACTTTGTAAGGCAATTCCTCAATCTTTGGCTTTTACTTACTTTCTGTTTGTGTTTGTGTGTTTGCTTTTTGATATTTTATATGCTATCTGAATGTACCGTACTCTTACTATTTTCCTATGCCAAGTTGCCCACCAAGATTTTAATGGAAGTTTTTAAACTTAATCTTTCTTTATGGTGAAGGCACTTCTCTGGAAATAGTTAAAGGGTTTTGGCATCATCAAAAAGGGGGAAATCGTAAGGAATAATTGTATTTAGATTTTGATGATGCTATATTAATTAGGACTTTAAAGTACCCCTTTAGAAATTATGTATTAGAATTTTCTTTTGTAAAGCTCTTAGCATAATCGACTACCAGAAGGCCTCTCTACCAGAAGACCTCCTGACAGGAGATTTTGGTTCTCTGTCTAGGAACAGAAAACCTCAGGGTCCCTGCTACCCTTTAGTTTGACAGAAACCCTCTTGGTTCTCTGTAAGCTACTATCAACAGAAGTGCTCAAGACCTTCTCTGTTCAGCTCTCTGCTAAAGACACCAGAAGGTCTGACACTTAGAAGAATTCCACAGAACCGGGAAGTCAACTAAAAGATTCCTTCAACGGCTAGGAGTATGAAACGGAAAAGCTACAGTGCTCGCATTAAATGCTCATTTAATGCTCCCCATGCTCCGTGGAGTAATTGCAGATGATTGGCCGCAATGTCAGGATTACTTTATCCCAAAATAGTAACCCGCCAACTTTACCGGGTCCTACTGGTCAAGTCAACTGCTCGCGCATTAAATGCAGTTGTCCTCCTACTCCTCCAACGGGAAGACAACCTCAGTATAAAAGATACACTACGAAGAACAACCGGATAACTTTGCAACTTTTGCTACACATTGCTACAACTCTTCATACAAGATATTCAAATTCAAAAAAGTAAAAAGCCTCCTTGAGATTAACACTTCATCATCTTCTACAAGAGAAGGCAGAAGTTGGAAAAATACTTTTTCCAACTCAAGCAAAGTTCCTAGTGTTCTTCAACTCTTCAAGCTCATCACATACAAATCTTTTGTAACGAAGCTAGTTGGAGGAACCCCAGTTTCAACAGAAACTCTTCTTGCTACAAGAAGGACGTTCAAGTAACTGGAGTAGTGAAATGGTGATACTTCAAGGAAACTCAGTGAAAGGACCAGTCTTAAAGGAAGCCAGGCAGTGCATCCCAGGAGACATCTAGACTTGAAGAAGACGTGGAGAGCTTCTTAAGTGCTAGGACTAAGGCTTTGTAAGCGGAAGTTTTTACAGCTTAGTGGAACAGTGGACTAGAGGAACAAGTTGTTCCTTGAACCACTATAAAAATCCCTGGTGTCGTTTACTTACTGCTTTAATATTTGCACTTAGATAGAACTGTCTAACTCCTTGGACTTGGTATCTGTGTTCAGCAGAACTTGTTCTACGAGTTAACAGAAGGCCTACTGCCTTTGCTTCTCTGAGGCTAAATCAACAGAACTCCCTACCAGAACCCTATCCGTTGCCAGTCTATTCTGTCAAAAGAACAGGCTATTCTGTAAATCTGGTACTTAGTTTAAAAAGCTAAAAACCAATACAGTCTATTCACCCCCCCCCCCTCTAGACTGTATCCAGTATAACCGGGACCAACAACCATCATCCTCCGGACCTATGTCGATACCGGAAGCTCCGTCAACAGAATGTATCTCAGCACCTTCCGAGCGCTTGAACTTGATATGGGATCCGTTCGGCATATCAAGACCCCCCTCTCCGGTTTCACCGGGGACAACATCGACGCCGAAGGCGTTATCACCCTTATGGTTGAGTTCGATGACGGATCCCATAGAGCCAAGCTCAAAGTGGAATTCGTCGTCGTCAACCTCGACTGCGCACATAATTTCATCCTCGGCCGGCCCGCCCTCGAGGACTTGGAAGTCGTCATCTCTATGAGGCACCTCTGCCTCAAATTCCCCACACCTACTGGCATCGGCTACTCCAAGGGGAACCAAAAGCTCTCTCGGGCTTGCTACCTTCAACTCACCAAGAAGGTAAGTAAAACTGAGCTCCGCATTGACACAATCACCGCCGCCTTGGATGAGGAGAAAGGCAGGCCGAGGGCTGAGCTTGCCGAAGACACCGAAGACTTTGTACTCGACCCGGCCAAGCCGGAGAGTCTTGAAGATTGGAGCCAAGCTCCCCGAAGACTTGAAGACCGGCATAACTGAAGCCCTCCGCACCTACTCCGTTGTTTTTGCATGGGAGCCGGAGGATATGCCGGGGATCCACCAAAGGGTCATCGCTCACCGCCTGACGGTAGACCCTTCGGCCAAAACAGTACAACAGAGAAGAAGGCACCTCTCGGCCGAGAGAAGGGACTTTGTCAAGAAGGAGGTCGTCATGCTCCTCTCCATCAAACACATCAAAGAGGTGAAATATCCTTCGTGGTTGGCTAATGTGGTACTAGCACAGAAGCCACCCACCTTCCGCATATGTGTGAACTACACTGACTTGAATAAGGCATACCCGATGGACCCCTTCCCTGTACCAAATATTGATCAGCTGGTAGATGAGACCGCGGGATGCGAAATCATGTCTTTCCTCGACGCCTTCCGCGGGTACCATCAAATCTATATGCATGAAGAGGATGCCGAAAAAACAGCCTTCATGACACCCGAAGGCATCTTTTGCTATCTTGTGATGGCATTCGGCCTTAAGAATTCAGGCGCCACCTACACCTGTATGGTGGCCAGAGTCTTTCAAGCCGTCTTGGGACGCACCATGGAGGCCTATGTTGACGATATGATCGTCAAGAGCAGGAAATCAAACACCCGCGCCGAGGACCTCCGGGAGATATTCGCCATCATGCAGAAATTCAACCTTCGGTTGAATCCAAAGAAGTGTACCTTCGGCGTACAAGGAGGGAAGTTTCTTGGCTACATGGTTAGCCGAAGGGGTATTGAGGCCAAACTTGAAAAAATTCAAGCCATCATCAACATGGAGCCCTCACGCAACGTGAAGGAGGTTGTAACACCCCCAAATTTCCCACCCAAAACGTTGACATAATTGAAATAAAACTTTTATTTATTCATCAAAGAGTTGAAGAAATACAGCGGAAGTCTAAAATAGGAAATGGGTGTTACCGCCACATCCGGTCATCTCTCAACCGGATGCACAGGCAACTAAAAACATAACAACTAATTTAATAAAAGTAAAGTGTTTGAAAAGTAAATGTTTATTTCATGACTAGTATAACTAAGGCGACTTCTAACTCGCTCTCGGCCGTGCAAGCAATCATCACTCGACAACATCATCCTCACCTGCACAAATAAAGTGCAGAAACAAAACAAGGAAAAGAAAACAAAAATTAGCTTTAGAGCTAAGTAAGTACTACCCAACCCCGTAAAATAATCATGTTTGACCAAAAATAGAATTTTTATATAATAATATATAAAAATACTCACACCATCGAAATTCTTTTCACTTTGATTTTTCTCAAGACTACTTCTTTACAAAAAATCCTCAACTTCTCTATAAAACTTCATAATAACTCTTCTCTTTGATTTCCTCAAAAAAATCACCTCTTCTCTAACTTCCTGGTAATTTAGAAGGGCGGTGCTCAACCTTTCGGTAGAGCCCGGTGGACCGTGGTTACGGACGGCCACCCCGAACAAGTGCCGGTACCACAACTGCTCTGTTGGAAACGAAACGACTACCTTAAGTGTGCACACCCCCTAAAAGGGATTCCAAGCCCTCCGAGTAGTAAGTCGTAACGAGTAGTCGGGACTCAGTCTACCAACTACCCCTGAATAAGATATCTTGAATGATTAGGGACTACTACTACCATAACTTCTTCTTAAAAGGGATCATCGATCCAAATATCACTTTAAACTCAAACTGTACTTCTTAGTAGTAGCAGACCTAATCACCCTCCACATTTATCCGGACGTGGAAAACCGACACCACGGATTTCTCCCGTGATGCTCACCTCTTATGAAATCATTCTTTTATCTTGAATTAATATACTTCAAAATATTTCTCAACTTCTCAAACTGCTTTAAAAATATTTAGATAAAATATTTACCCCCAAAAGCACTTAGTTTCACGAATCATCTCAGAATCACATGCATAAAAATCATACTTCACACTTAAAATCATGTATCACATAATACATATATAATACGAGGAAACGATTTTTGGATTGGCAGAGAAACTTACCTCCGATCGCGATTAATCCTAACGGAAGCTTTTTCTTGGATCTTCCATGAATACATACACCTTCTAAAAGTATTAAAATTTTATAATTAATAATTATTCAAGTTCCTCATTAATTATTACCCAATTATGGTGTAGCATTCCCATTTAGGCTGTCCAGCCCAAGTCTTATGATTGATTAAGCTTTAAATTCAAATATAACAGGTCTGTTCATATAATACGTGGTAGTTCTCGGCCTAACTATTACTAATTATTAATCTTAATATTAATATTAATACTATAGCAGCCCATCCCTATTACTCGTATAAACTCCGGCCAAAACAAAACAACAGAAGCCGTCACTTAAGCATTACGTACTTACTTTCTTTTTCAGCGGAAACAGAGGGGATGACCGGTGACGACAATTCTCTTCACGGCGACTTCCTACGGCCCTTCTTCTTCCGGAAACGGCGGTTCGGTCAACAACCTCTTCACTCCGGCAAACTAGTTCCCTTTCCGGCGGCACTAAACGGCAGTATGTTGGTGATATTCAGAGGCGTTCACTAGTAGCAGTCCGGTAACAACAGTTACCGGTGTCTTCTCCGGCGGCTTTCTTTTCCTCTGGCTCGTGCAGGTGTGCAGCAGCAGTTTTGTCCGGCGGCAATTCAAGCTTCTCCCTTTTCTCCGGCAGTCCGGCGTGAACCAGTCCGGCATACAATTGGGTCCTCTTCTCCGGCGAACCTGAGACAGCAACTCTGCAGAGGCATTCCGTCGAGCTACTCTTCCCCGGCGATCCGAAACAGTACACCGGCGGTCTGCAACGGCAGTGGTACGGACGCAGCAATGGTTTCCTTCTCTGGCAAGCTGTATGAGCTTCCCTGGCGGCTAGAAACTCCTCAGCGGTGGTCTGATGTCAACGGTAAACAGTCTGGGCGGTGACGATGTAGTTTGGCGAGCCTTGCTAAGGCGGCCTCCCTCCTCCCTTTCCAGATGACATGGGTTTCATAGTCCCACCTTCCTCTTGTTTGTTTCAGCAGAACGAGATGTATATATAGGCGTATGTATGTGCAGGCTTCGTTTCTTCGAAGGTTTGATTTAGTGTGCAGTGTTGGACAGCGGCGGCGGCGGCCTTTCCCCTTTCTTTCTCTTTCGCTCTGTCTTATTTTCTTCGTTCGTTTGCAGTGTAGACTGGTATGTATGCAAGTGAATACGGAGTATGGCTTCGCCGCATTTTCGTTTCTTTTCCATGCGGAGATCGAAAGTCGCACATATATACCCTTCAGATGTTTCTTGGCCCTAGGGTTACGTACGTTAATTTCCCTTTTCTTTACTGCTGCGACGGTTACGAACGCTTCATCCGGCGTTGAGTACGTACGTTTTGTATTTGCATGAGCGAGTATGTATGTAGGGTGTGTGTGTGTTAATTATATATATTAAGTAGTATGTATATATGTAGTTCCGTTGCAGTAGACAAGTACAAAATGTACTTTGAGTTTCAATACGTTATCATCTTATTTTATACGAAGTACTTAATATTCATATTATTTTTATTAGGTAGATCACGTTTGATTTTAGTACTTTATCAAATAGATTATATCTGCTTTACTTTAATCAGATAAATTATACTATGTATGTACTACGTATATTTATTAATATGAGAGTCAAATAGAAGTGTATTGTAAAAATAAAATATAGCTTTTACTTCTTATGTCATATGTATAATTGGTACTTGATATAAAATATTACTTCTTTTATCGGACCATTTTTATTTGACTAAAAATGTCACAATTTTAAATTTTCTGTCTGGTTCACTTGTTTCATAAAATGTTGTTCCCATTACTGAAATATTTTTATCTGACTAAGACGTCATAAATTTTGAAATTTTTATCTGATTAGAATGTTACAACTGTTGATTTTTTTTTCTTTTTGTCTGACTCAATTAATAATTAAAATGTCACTTCCACAATATTTTATGATTTATCTGGCTAAAAATTATTTTTATTTTTTATTTAAATTTTTGGAGTGTCACAGAGGTTCAGAGATTGACAGGTCGCCTGGCGACCCTCAACCGTTTTCTCTCCAAATCAGCAGAGAAAGCCCTCCCCTTCATCCAAATCATGAGGAAGACAACAGGCTTCCAATGGACATTTGAGTGTCAAGGGGCCTTCGACGAGCTCAAAAAATACCTCTCTTCTCCTCCTGTGCTCTCCAAGCCCAAGGTAGGAGAGACCTTATATCTATACCTTGGCGTCAGCCCCGCAACCATCAACTCAGTACTCATCCGGGAAGAAGATGACGTCCATCATGCCATCTTCTATGTTAGCAAGACCCTCAGGGAGGCAGAACTCATGTACTCCCCCATGGAAAAAATGGTACTAGCCATTGTTTGGACTGTCAAGAAGCTAGGCCACTACTTTCAAGCTCATCCGGTCCAAGTGCTCACACATCAGCCCCTCGGCGCCCTTATGAGGAGTCCCACCAGCTCCTCCAGAATGGTAAAATGGGCCATCTTCCTCAGCCAGTACAACATAGACATCCGTTCGAGGCCTGCCATCAAGGGCCAAGCCCTGGCAGACTTCGTCACAGAATGCACCGCGAGATCAGCGGTGAATGAGGAGCCTTTGACCCCTCTAGACGAATGGTGGACCCTCTATACCGACGGATCCTCGGCCACTAAAGCATGCGGAGGGGGAGTAGTTCTCATAACACCCGAGGGCTTCCGCGCCTATTATGCCATCCACTTCTCCTTCAAAGTGTCCAACAACGAAGCCGAATATGAGGCTGTTGGTCCCGTTTGTAATGGGAACAGTCTAGAGGGGGGGGGTGAATAGACTGTTCAGGAATTTAAACTTTTCTCTAAGTCAATACTGACTTATCAGAGATGGTCGAAATCTGGTGACAGAGATGGTCAGGTTCTGATGGCAGAACTAGACCAGGCAGCGGATAAGTTTCTGTCCGGGTAGCCTCAAGAAGAATGCTAAGGCAAAATGCCTTTCTGATAACTCTGAAGGAAGATCTGCTGGACACAGAGTCCAACCTTAAGAGTTAATCAGTAGAATCTTAAGTGCAGGAATTAAAAGCTTAAAGTAAATGACACCGGGGTTTTTATAGTGGTTCAAGGAACAACTTGTTCCTCTAGTCCACTGTTCCACTAAGCTTGCAAAAACAACAGTTTACAACGCCTTAGTCTCTAGAACTTAAGAAGCACTCCTCGTCTTCTTCAAGTCTAGTTGCCACCCGGGATGCAGTCCTGCTTCCTGATGGCTGGTCTCGTTTCACTGAGTCTCTTAAAGTATCCCCACTTCACTTACTCCAGCTAGTTTGAGACGTCCCTTCTTTTTCAAGAAGTGTTTGATACAAAATCAGTTTTCTCCAACGTTGCTTCTTCACAAAAGATGAGTAGATGAAGTTTTCGAAGTGTTGAAGAACTGAGTAACTTTGCAGCCTGCTAGTTGGATGAAGGATAGGAAAATATATCTTCCAACTGTAGCCTTTTCTTGTTTAAGGATGGAGTTTGAATCTCAAGAAGGCTTTGAGCAAGTTCGTTTTGCAGATGTTGTAGCAAAGTTATTGCAAAGTTATTCTCTTAGTTCTTCAGAGTATATCTTATATACTGGGAGCAGTCTTCCCGTTGGAGTGTAGAAGGCAGCTTCAATAAATGCATGTACTGTTGACTTGACCGGTTGTACCTTCGACTTGCTATTTTGGGGGCGTGAAGATACCCGCATGGTCAATCATCAGCTTTGGGGGCGTGTACAGTACCATGTTTCCGTTGAAAGGTTCGTAACTGTTAGGGGATTTCCCGTTAGTTTAACGACCGTTGGAAAGTGCTTCCGGAATCTGGTGTGTTTAGCAGAGTCTGATGAGGTTCTCTGGTTCAATATCTGAAGTCCGCCTCTGTTGCCAACTCTGGTAACTTTCTGATGGCCAGTTTCTGATGGCTTCTCTGGTGAGCAACTCTGGGAGCAACTCTGGTAGAAACAAGATGGAACTCTGGCAGACAGACTAAGCTAAAACTTACAAAAGAAATTCTAATACAAAATTTCTAATGGGGTACTTTCAAATTCTAATTAACCTAGCATCATCAAAATCTAAAAACAATTATTCCTTACAATTTCCCCCTTTTTGATGATGCCAAAACCTTTTAACTATTTCCAGAGAAGTGCCTTTCACCATAAAAAAATAAAGTTTAAAACTTTTCATTAGAATCTTGGTGGGCAACTTAGCATAGGAAAATAGTAAGAGTACGATACAATCAGATAGCAAAAGAAGCAAATAAGGTAACATAATAAGCACAAGAAAGGTGAATAAGAACAGATAATTGAATAAGCCATTCAAAAAGAGGCAGAGTTGGTATCTTATTAATCTGATAGAGAAAATAAAGCATTACAGAGTCAGAGATAGAGAGTTAGAGGTCTTCTTCATCTACCTGTGGTCCTGCTCTGTCAATCCTTTCTAGCTCAGCATTTACCTTCGCTCTGATTGAGGCTAGATCCCTCAGATTCTGATAGTCAGCCCAATGGGGTGCAAGTTTGCAATCCAAATAGTTTCTGACATCTTCTGCAGAGTTCTTGCCAGTAAGAATCTTCATTCCATACCACATCTCTGCTTCTTGGATTGAACCACCATGGTTGATCTGGACAAGTCCATCACTGTCCATGAACAGATTCTCTCTTTGAAGGGGAGTCATCAGCTTCCTCATCTGTTCAAACTGAACTCTGTCTGGCCTTGACAGACCGCTCTTCATCCAATCATTTAATGAAAAAGATGAAGTCTTTTTCTTTGAGCTTCTTGGAGGAGGAGGTGGAGGTCTGGTACCTGCAGCAGCTAATCTTTTCTTTCTGGTTGCATCGAAGTATGGAGCAGGATCAACAGAGGAGGGTTCTCTGATAGATAGGGCTCTGGTGCTAGGTCCTTCTTCTTCTCTGGTATCTTCCCCCCTTTTTGGCATCACAAAGATCACCAAGGAGGAGCTCAATCTTTGAGAACTCAGAAGCTTGGGCATCTCTGATTTCATCAAGGGTCTCTGGCAGAGTTTGAGTGACAGAGGCAAGTCCTTCAATCAGGCTCTGTTGCTTGTCTACTGCAGATTGAAGATCCCTAGTGCTGACCTCTAGGAGAACCATCTTCTGGTATCTTTCCTTATCCTACTTGAGGAGAGCTAGGCCTTGCTCTTGATGCTCTTTGCAGAGGGAGTGTAAGATATTGAGTTTCTGAGATGAACTGTCAGCAGATTTCTGAAGATTATGAACAGAATCTGAGATCTTGTTGATTGTCTGGTTCTGGGCAAGCAGAGCTTGAGAGTGAGAGTGGAGAACAGAGTTGAGACCACTGACATCTCTGGAGACAGAATCAATTCTCAGGGTAGAGGAATGCATGAAGGAGTGCAGAGTTTCTGACAGTGCAACAACCTTATCTGTCAAATGCTGAAATCCTATTGTGATTTGCAGGTTGGTATGGGTTAGCTCTTCATGTTGCTTGTCATTTAGCTCAATGATCTTGCTCAGATCATGAACCAACAAACCACCAAATGCTTCAGCAGATTTCACAAACTGGTTGAAGGGAATCTGGGGTTCTTCATGTGTAAACCCAGGCATTTCTAATCCTCTGCCCTTGGGAAATGGAGGAGCTCTGGTGGATGGTGGAGGGAAAGGAACTCTTGGGGGGGGGGTCCTTCTCCTTTTAGAAGTTTCATCAGCAGCAATGGAGGAGGTGAGGAATCCATCATTGTCACTAGATGAAGAGGGGACTCTGAAGATTGGTTTCTTCTTTGGTGTAGAGGCTGCAGAGTGATGTGATGATCTCTGTGGTGAGGCAGATCTGGAGGGTGGTAATGATTTCTAAGGAGGTGAATTCTGGGGAAATGGGATTATGGGTTGAGGAATAGGTTGGTGTGAGGGGGATGGAGGGGGTGAAGGTGATCGATTTCTGGTGTTTGAAGGTTGTTTGCAGGGTGATGAGGGTCTGGAGTTGGGTTTCTGGTGAGATGGAGTTCTGGTGGAGGTTGAGGTTTTCTGGTCTGGTGAGATGGTTTTCTGTTGGGGTGGAGATGAGGGTTTAGAGGGGAATTTGGAGGGTGATGGTTGATTAACAGGAGATTTGGGAGGGGAAGGAGGAGGTGTAGGAATTACCTCAAGGACAATTTCTGAGAACATGGATTCTCTCCACTCCTTGATCAGCTTCTCCATGGTTAGAGCAATGTCATTTGCTGTGGAGGGTTCTCCTTCTTCAAGGGCACTATGGCGAAACTTGATGAGAGACTCTTTCCTCTTTTTGTCCATCAGACATGCATCAAACTCTTCCATTTCTTCCTCTTCCAAGGCTTTGACATGCCTTTCAGGAGATAGTGCAGTTGATGGAACTTTACCTTGATATCTGTCTTTCTTCTTCTGTAGGGCAGAGATCAGAAAGGCAAGGTTGAAGCATTTTGACACATCATCTGTGCCTACCCAGTGAAGAACAACAACTTCTTCTTCTTCATAGGCATCAAAGAATTGAATGATTTTCTGGAGAGGTCCCATTCTCCATCTTCTCCATGCTAGGACTCTATCAAACTGCTTCTGCAGAATGATGTTGTAGTCAGTCTCTTGTTCCATCTCTGGTGAGGCTTCACGTTCTGGTGAGAGAGCAGAGCTTGGCAACTCTGGTGCAGATTCTTGTTCAGCCTCTGGTTGAGTTCCAGATTCTGATGCAAGTTCTCCCTGAGCTTCTGATCCCTTTACATGTGAGATTACCTTTGTTTTCCTCTTCTTCTGTCTTGGTTGAGGGCTTGAGTTGTCAGAGTCACCACTCTGCACAACTAGCTTTCTTCTTCTCTTCTGCTTCAGCTTTCTGGCAGGAGATTTTCTGGTTGCCTTTGGGGAGGGCAACTCTGGTGCAACCTCTTCTGTTGCTTCCTTTTCTGGTAGTGACAGATTGTCACTCATCTTCTTCTTCCTGACTTCCCTTACAGCCTGAGACTGCTCAGGTTGTTTTGAAGTCTCACTGGGCTTCTTAGGAGCTTTCTTAGGAGTAGGTTTGGACTTGGCAGTCTGTTCCTCTCTCTTCTTCTCTAGCCTTTCCTCTCTCCTTAGCTCAGAGGAAATGGCTATGTTGAATTTTGGGGAGGCTGTGAGGAAGATTGTCTTGGAGTGATCAACTGGAAGGGTATCCCTGAGTTGAACTCCTTTGGCAGCAAGAATGGCAGAGATGAGAAGTCCATGTCCCATCTTTGTTGAAAAAAGACCTATTTCTGAGTCCTTCTTCTTTATGAATTCAGTCAAGGAGCCAAAAATTACCTCGCCCCAGTTGATGTTCATGCCATGGTGAACTGCAAAGATCGCCTTGGCATTGTTTTTGTTCATCTCGTCTGTTGAAGCAGTTTTGCACCACAAGCACCGGTGCAGAATGCTGACAAGTTTCTCATAGTCCTTCTTCAGCAGGAATTTCTTCATGTACAGTTTGTCCAGTCCGGCAGCCTCCGGGCGACAGTAAGTCTGTACGAATCCTTCAGTGGAGACTTCCACTGATTCAAGAGTGAGAAGGTTGTTGGCTTCCGGGTCTTGGGAGTCTAGTTGAACTCCAAAGAACTCATTTAGAGCATCTGCATTGAGAAAAATGCGTTGACCCTGCACCTGGGAGTGAATGCCAGTCTTGGAGATGGTGGCGTTGAGGTAGAACTCAGCCACATCTTTGATGCTGAAATGCTCGTAGGGATGAGCAACAACCTTTGATAGTTGTGAGTCAGTCATCCCCTGGATGATCTTGGTCATCCTCTTTTGATTTTCTGCCAGTAGTGGAAGAGAAGACATGTCGACCTTCATGCCGGAGACAATGTTGGCGATGAGGGTCTTAGCTTCTTCCTTAGAAAGATCGTTGATGCTAAGGAAGTTCATTCTGAGTGACGGTTATGAAAAGTTCTAGGGATTGAAAGATTTTAGACGATCTGAATGCTTGAAAGCTAGAGCAGTTTAAGTGAGATAAGGAAGCAGTAGGGATTTAGGTTGAAGACGGTGGATATAAAGGGTTTAGAATAGTGGACGTTTGAGATATTGGCAGTTTCGAGGTAACATTTAATGAAATGCGGGCGGAAAACGTTTCCGTTAGAAGAGTAACGATCAGGGGTATTCTGGTAAAAGACCGTTTCAATTAATTAGGTCTTGCCCGTGCCTCGGAATATTGCTAAGTCCACATCCGTATCTGCTGTCTCTCTGGTAGGGATCTCTGGTCAGAGAAGGGGGGGTTCTCTGATGTGAGATTCTGATGAACAGAGATAGAGGTTCTCTGATCTGAGTTTCTGGTGCAGAAGAAAGCAGTTCTGGTTCAGTGAATCTCTGGTTCAGGCATCTCTGGGAAGATCATCCATCATTCCCAGTTCTTCCCTTAGCTTGTTAAACCTTGCCTCAGGTAAAGGCTTGGTTAGGATGTCTGCAAGCTGGTCTTCTGTAGATACATGCTCCATACAGATGTGCTTCTTCTCAACATGATCTCTGATGAAGTGATGTCTGATCTCAATGTGCTTTGTCCTGGAATGAAGAACTGGATTCTGAGAGATAGCAATGGCACTAGTGTTGTCACACAACAGCTTGATCTCCTTAGCTTGAATTCCATAGTCCTTCAGTTGTTGCTTCATCCAGAGTAACTGAGCACAGCAACTCCCAGCTGCAATGTACTCAGCTTCAGCTGTACTTGTTGAGATGGAGTTCTGCTTCTTGCTAAACCAGGAAACAAGCCTTCCTCCTAGCAATTGGCAGTGACCAGAGGTGCTCTTCCTGTCCAATCTGCAACCTGCAAAATCTGAGTCAGAGTAACCAATTAGTTCAAAGTTACCTCCCTTTGGATACCATAGGCCTGCATTTGGATTTCCCTTGATGTATCTGATGATTCTCTTTGCAGCACTTAGATGGCTTTCCTTGGGCTTTGATTGGTATCTGGCACAGATTCCAACAGAGAATGAGATATCTGGTCTGCTTGCAGTCAGGTACAGCAGAGATCCTATGATCCCTCTGTAAGTTGTTGCATCTACATCATTTCCTTTATCATCTGGACCAATTCCTTGTGAAGTGTTCATGGGAATCTTCACTGATGATTTGCCTTCCACTCCAAACTTCTTGATTAGATCTTTGATGTACTTTTCTTGGTTGATGAAGATTCCTTCTGGAATTTGTTTCACTTGAAGACCTAGGAAGTAGCTTAGTTCTCCCATCATGCTCATTTCAAATTGACTCTGCATTACTTGAGAGAATTTCTTGCACAATTCTGGATTAGTACTACCAAATATAATATCATCAACATATATTTGTACTAGCAGAATATGATTAGCAACAGAGATTTGAAATAGAGTTTTGTCAACCTTTCCTTTAGTAAACCCATGGTTCACTAGGAAAAGGGACAATGTGTCATACCATGCTCTGGGAGCTTGCTTAAGACCATAAAGGGCCTTTTTAAGCTTGTAGACACAAGAGGATTGAGTTGGAATGACAAAACCTGGTGGTTGTTCCACATAAACTTCTTCTTCAAGATCTCCATTCAGAAAAGCACTTTTGACATCCATCTGGTAGACCTTGATGTTGTTGTAAGCAGCATAGGCTAGAAAGATTCTGATGGCTTCAAGTCTGGCAACTGGTGCAAAAGTCTCATCAAAATCAATTCCTTCTTCTTGGAAATATCCCTTGGCTACCAGCCTAGCTTTATTCCTTACAATGTTGCCATCTTCATCTGCTTTGTTCTTGAATACCCATTTGGTTCCAATGACATTCTGGTGCTTTGGTCTAGGAACAAGTTCCCACACTTTGTTCCTTTCAAACTGAGTAAGCTCTTCTTGCATTGCATTGATCCAGTCTGAGTCTGCAAGAGCTTCTTCCACAGTCATAGGTTCCATTTGAGATATGTAGCAGGTAAGCATTGCTTCTCTCCTTGATGTAGCAGATCTGGTCTGGACTCCACTTCTGATTTGTCCAATTACTTGATTAGGAGGATGATCTCTTAACCAAGTTAAATCAGGTTCTGATAAGGGTTGTCTTGGATTCTCTTGTTCTTCTTCTGATTCTTCATCACTATCTTTATCTTGTAGGATGGGATTCTGATGGTGTATTGGTATGGCAGAGTTAGTTACCAATTCTGGTATGTCCGTCTCTGGTGGATCCAGTTCTGGTGATTCTTCTAGATTCGCTTTCTCCAAGTTTTCAGTTATGCTCTCAACAGAGTTGAGATCATCAAACTTGACATGAATCGATTCTTCAACAAGTAGAGTTCTTTTGTTGAGTATTCTGTAGGCTTTGCTGGTGCTAGAGTAGCCTAAGAATGTTCCTTCATCAGCTTTTTCTTGGAACACCTTGAGGTGATTCTTCCCATTGTTGAGTATATAGCATTTGCATCCAAATGCATGAAAGTAGCTGATGTTGGGTTTTCGTCCTTTCCATAACTCATAGGGGGTTTTCTGATGAGTTTTGTGAATCATGCTCCGGTTCTGGGTGTAGCATGCAGTGTTGATTGCTTCAGCCCAGTATCTGTAAGGTAGACCTGATTCAGCAATCATGGTCCTTGCAGCTTCCTTCAAGGTTCTATTTCTTCTTTCTGCAACTCCATTCTGTTGAGGAGTTCTGACTGCAGATAGTTGATGCATTGTACCATTCTGGTCACAGAATTCCTGTATGACCTTGTTGACGAACTCTGTTCCTCTGTCTGACCTGATGGCTTTGACTTTCTGATTCTGCTCATTCTGTAGTAGCTTTAGCAGAGATGGCAGTTTCTGCAGAGTTTCATTTTTCTTGGTCAGAAAGATAGTCCATGTGAATCTGGAGTAGTCATCCACCATGACTAAGGTGTATCTCTTGCCACCCACACTTGGAGTTTCCACTGGTCCAAATAAATCCATGTGAATTAGATTCAAGGGACCAGTAGAGAGATTTCCAGCAATGGGTTTGAAGGAGTTCTTCACTTGTTTTCCTTTCTGGCATGCACTGCATAAGTTCTCTTTTTTGTATACAAGGTTGGGTAGACCTTCAACAATGTGATCCCTTTCTAGCTTGTTGATTGTTTTGAAATTCAAGTGACTCAGTTTCTTGTGCCATTCCCAACTGAGTTTTGAATCTCCTTTGGCTATCAGGCAAATTCCATCTTTTGCAGTTGACCAATCAACTACATAGATGTTTTTCTTCCTTGTTGCTGTTAGAACCACTTCTTTAGTTGTCTCATGCTTGACAGAACATCCTTCCTTGGAGAATTCAACTGTGTAGCCTTTGTCACAGAATTGGCTAGCGCTCAGCAAGTTGAATTTCAATCCTTTGACATAAGAGACATCATCAATGATTATCTGGTTCTTTATCAGCTTCCCTCTTCCTTTTGTCTGGCCATCTTTATCATTACCTCCAAAGGTAACTCTGGGCCCTTTGACTTTCTGGAACTCTGTTAGGCAACTCTTGTCACCTGTCATGTGTCTGGAGCATCCACTATCAATGTACCAATCTTGCTCAGAGATGGCTCCAGCACACAGTTCCTACAAAATTAAAAGGAAGATTTAGGTACCCAAGCAATGTTGGGTCCTAGAGGGTCATGCAGTCTTGGCAGCCGGTACCACTTTGGTCTCACCAAGTGAAACCTTGGTGGGTGGTACCCATTGTCCACCTGGTAGTCATAGTAAACGGAAGTGTGATTCACTTTGGGCAGATGCTTGTGAGGATCATGCTTCCGGTTTACATACTTCTGCATAGCCTTTTTGGTTGGGTAGAAGTCCCATATACTATCAAGAGCAGAGGGGCGATTAACTTTGGGCTTCTTAAGTTGACCAGCCAACCTTTTCTGCCTAAGGTTAACTTTCTCTTAATACCTGCCTTTCTGGTGATCATCTCTGACATGGTTATCATGAGTTTGTCTGTTTTGGGTTTGTCTTTGATTTTTGGTGTTCTGAAAACCTTTTCTGTTGTTAGGTTTTCTGCCAGGTTCATTAATTTTTAAAATGGGTTTCTGTTGAACCTTTATCTTTTCCTTTTCTGGTCTGACACTCTCATGAATAACCTTGGTGCCAGATACACCAGCATGACAAATGGGGCTAGAAATCAGTGGCACTATGACCTTGTCTGCCTGAGCAACTCTGGTGCTAGGCATTACAGAAGGCTCATCTGATTCTGTTGAGCCATAACCAAGACCAAAACCAGTGCCAATTTGTTGATCAAGTACAATCTTTTCCATGGAAGACTGCGCCTTCTGGTAAGCTTTGTACTTAATCTCAAGAGGCTCTATTTCTCTTATTCTCTTTAGAAGAGAAACATTTTCAGCTTCCAGCTGATCTCTTTCCTTAATTAGAAGATTGATTTTGATCTAAACCTCCTTTCTTAAGTCAAGAATTTCAACCTTAAGCTTACTGTTTTCTTCTTTAACTGAGGAATAAGTGGTTTGAATGGCTTGAAACTCTTCCCAAAATTCTGACATTGAATCAGAATCAAAGGCTCTGCCTACCGAGGAAAAACTAGAGTTGGAAGTAGAGGATACCTCATCATCAGATTGACCCATAAGACAAAGGTCTTCAGTTTCTGTATCCAGGCAACAGAATGCCTCATCAGATTCTGATTCTGAGCTGGACTCTGTCTCAGAGAGGGGATCCTTCTCTGGTTGTTCAGTGATGAGTGCCTTCCTTCTTCGGTGCTCATATTTCTTTTCTCCTTCCTGGCCTTGCCTTTTGGAGACTATGGGGTGTGGACAGTTGACTTTGAAGTGCCCTGGTTGTCTGCAGTTGTAGCAGAGAAGCTCTCCACTACTTTCTGATGGTTTGGACTTCTGGTGTGGCTTTCTGCTAGAGAGTGGACTTCTGCTATCCTTTGGCTTCAAGAATTTCCTGAACTTCCTAGCAAAAGCTGCCATATATTCGTCAGTTAAAAGAATAGAAGGGTCAAAGTTATTTACCTGAGAGGTGCTGGCAGTGAGGGCAGTAGTTGTTCTGTCCTCAACTTCTTCTTCTTCTTCTTCATTCATCTCAAACTCATAAGATTTGAGATCAGAGATGAGTTTCTCAGTGCTGTAGGTTCTGAGATCCTTGCTATCTCTCATGGCAGTGACCTTCATCTTCCATGGTGAAGGTAAACCTCTGAGAACCTTCAAGTTGATCTCCTTGGGAGTAAGTTCCTTCCCAAGTTCTGATATCTCAGCAGTGAGGGTGAGCAAGCGTGCATACATCTCAGCTATGCACTCTTTGGGTAGAAGTTTGAAGTCTTCAAACTTCTTCATGGCAATGGTAAGTTTGTTGTCCTTTTCTTGCTCATCTCCAGCTCCTATCAGGGTTAGAGTATCCCAGATTTCCTTGGCAGATTTGCACTTCTTGATCCTTGTGAAGTACTTGTCATCTATGGCTTTGTAGAGGATATCCTTGGCAATGTTGTCAATGTTGTGTTTCCTCCTCTCTTCATTGGACCATTCATGACGCAGTTTGGTGATCATCTGGGGTTGACCACTACCTGTGATGTATTCAGGGTTGACTTTGGTGAACTCTGTGAAAGGACCTACATCAAGAACTTCCCACATTTCATCATGGAGTGCGCAGAGGTGAGCTTTCACGCGGATCCTCCTGTCATCAAACTTTGTCACTGAGAACATAAGATTCTTTGAAAGAGTGTTATCCATAATATGAGATTAAAGAGGCTAAAAAAGGTGGATCTCTTGTTTAGTAAGTAACCTAAAAGATTACAAGAACAAGGAGGCTCTGATACCACTTGTTGGTCCCGTTTGTAATGGGAACAGTCTAGAGGGGGGGGGGGGGGGGGTGAATAGACTGTTCAGGAATTTAAACTTTTCTCTAAGTCAATACTGACTTATCAGAGATGGTCGAAATCTGGTGACAGAGATAGTCAGGTTCTGATGGCAGAACTAGACCAGGCAGCGGATAAGTTTCTGTCCGGGTAGCCTCAAGAAGAATGCTAAGGCAAAATGCCTTTCTGATAACTCTGAAGGAAGATCTGCTGGACACAGAGTCCAACCTTAAGAGTTAATTAGTAGAATCTTAAGTGCAGGAATTAAAAGCTTAAAGTAAACGACACCGGGGTTTTTATAGTGGTTCAAGGAACAACTTGTTCCTCTAGTCCACTGTTCCACTAAGCTTGCAAAAACAACAGTTTACAACGCCTTAGTCTCTAGAACTTAAGAAGCACTCCTCGTCTTCTTTAAGTCTAGTTGCCACCCGGGATGCAGTCCTGCTTCCTGATGGCTGGTCTCGTTTCACTGAGTCTCTTGAAGTATCCCCACTTCACTTACTCCAGCTAGTTTGAGACGTCCCTTCTTTTTCAAGAAGTGGTTGATACAAAATCAGTTTTCTCCAACGTTGCTTCTTCACAAAAGATGAGTAGATGAAGTTTTCGAAGTGTTGAAGAACTGAGTAACTTTGCAGTCTGCTAGTTGGATGAAGGATAGGAAAATATATCTTCCAACTGTAGCCTTTTCTTGTTTAAGGATGGAGTTTGAATCTCAAGAAGGCTTTGAGCAAGTTCGTTTTGCAGATGTTGTAGCAAAGTTATTGCAAAGTTATTCTCTTAGTTCTTCAGAGTGTATCTTATATACTGGGAGCAGTCTTCCCGTTGGAGTGTAGAAGACAGCTTCAATAAATGCATGTACTGTTGACTTGATCGGTTGGACATTCGACTTGCTATTTTGGGGGCGTGAAGATACCCGCATGGTCAATCATCAGCTTTAAATATCTCTTCGTACGTACAACATTAAATGTGCATTTAATGCGTGTACAGTACCATGTTTCCGTTGAAAGGTTCGTAACCGTTAGGGGATTTTCCGTTAGTTTAACGACCGTTGGAAAGTGCTTCCGGAATCTGGTGTGTTTAGCAGAGTCTGATGAGGTTCTCTGGTTCAATCTCTGAAGTCCGCCTCTGTTGCCAACTCTGGTAACTTTCTGATGGCCAGTTTCTGATGGCTTCTCTGGTGAGCAACTCTGGGAGCAACTCTGGTAGAAACAAGATGGAACTATGGCAGACAGACTAAGCTAAAACTTACAAAAGAAATTCTAATACAAAATTTCTAATGGGGTACTTTCAAATTCTAATTAACCTAGCATCATCAAAATCTAAAAAACAATTATTCCTTACAAAGGCCCTCCTCTGTGGCCTTCGGCTGGCAGCAAATATGAAGGCCAGAATGATCCACGTCAAGTGTGACTCCAAGCTTGTCATGGGCCAAATCTCCGGAGAATATGAGGCCAAGGAATGAAGGATGAAACAATACAAGGAGGCGGCTAGAGAATTGTTTAAGGTATTTGAGGCACACTCTCTCACCCAAATACCGAGGGCTCAAAATTCTGAGGCCGATATTTTGTCAAAGCTTTCGGTCGAATCCCCGGAGCACCTCTCCAAGATTGCAAAAATCAAAGAGCTCAGTCTCTCGAGCATACATGTGAGCCCCATTATGGATATGCATCTCAGGCCGGAGGACTGGATCTCCGACATCACCACCTTCATTATCACAGGGCAACTGCCCGAGGATGAGGCCCGCGTAAAACTAGCAAAACTGAGGGCTCCCAGCTACACCCTCGAGAATGGAAGGCTTTACAAAAGATCTTACAATGGTACCCTCTTTCGGTGCCTTCATCAGGATGAAGCCGAAGTTGCAATGGAGGAAGTGCACAGTGGCACTTGCTCAGCTCATCAGGGACCCATCTCCATGTCCCGAAGACTCATAGTCCAGGGTTACTTCTGGCCCACCATGGCCCGTGATTGCGCAAATCTTGCCCGAAGGTGCACCGCTTGTCAGTACTTTCAGAAGGCTTCCGGCAGGCCAGGAGTCAGCTATGCCCCCATCAGAACTGCTATACCCTTCTCCAAATGGGGGATTGACCTGGTAGGCCCTCTCCGAGGGGTACCTCCAACAACAGATATATCATCGTTGTCGTTGACTACTTCACCAAGTGGGTGGAGGCTGAGCCCCTCGCCAGCATCACCGAAGCTAGATGCCGCCACTTTGTCCTCAAGAACATCCTCACAAGGTTTGGTGTCCCTTAACAAATCATCTCTGACAACGGGGCTCAATTTGAGGCAGCCCCCTTCTGTGCCCTCCTAGAGGCATGTGGCATCAAACACACATTCTCTTCGGTTGCCTACCCTCAAGGCAACGGACAGGTGGAGAACGCCAACCGAACTTTGCTTGAAGGCCTAAAAAAGAAGCTTGAAGTCGAAGGGGGAGGCTGGGTAGAAGAACTCCACAACATTCTCTGGGCCTACTGAACTACCCCTAGACGGGCAACAGGCGAAACACCCTTCTCCCTCTGTTAGGGATTCGAGGCGAAGGCCCTTACGGAGGTAACTCTACCTACCCGAAGGGTAGATCAATATGATCCCGAGATCAACTCTACCTACCCGAACGCCGAGAGCAAGCCTTCCTAAAGGCAGAAAACTACCGAAGACAGGTGAAAGGCTACATCGACGCCAAGGTTCACTCCCGAGAATTTCAGGTGGGGGACTATGTTCTCCGAAAAAGGGAAGCTAGCCAACCAACCGAGGGCGGTAAAATGGCACCCAAATTTGAGGGTCCATACATCATTGCAGCCGACATCAAACCGGGAACTTACAAGCTCAAACGCCCCAACGGGACCGAGGTCCCCCGACATTGGAATGTACACCATCTAGTTAAATTTTATTAGTAATGTTGGAGCGACCAAGCCCTCATAACTAATGAATGTATTATCCTACGGACCAAGGCCTCCAATTTTTGAAGGATGAAGACATGTTGAAAACACCAAGCACAAAGAACAGAATACATGAGCGGCCAAGCCCTCATACAAGCTCCTGGCCCAAGGCCTTATCACAAGACCCCCCGACACCAAGTGTCGAGGGTGGACCCCACACCATCTCCGACAACAGCAAAAAAAACACCAATTGTTTTTAAGGAAGACCCCTCGGTACCAAGTACCGGGGGTACTGTGTGAAAAAATGAAACACCAAGTGTTTTATTTGAAGCCGTACCCCTCGAGGATGCATTTATGCCAGAGGCCCCACCTATCAGCGCCAGAGGTACCAAGTACCCTGGCCTTTTTGCAACTAATATGCAAATAAAACCCTTCCTGAAACGCTTTCTGCACCATTACCCCAAGGGAAAGGCAGGCAACTAATATGCCTCAGGATTCGACGTTCAAAACGAAACGCTCCACGCGCCATTACCCCAAGGGAATGGCAGGCAACAAACTATGTCTTGCGCTGAGGGGACGACTTTCAAAACTGAGGCGCTTTCCGCGCTGTCCCCCAATGGGAGGCAGGCAATGGACTATGTCTCGTGCCGAGGGAACGACCCTCGATCCCCTCGGAACCCGGAAGGTTAACCCGAGGGAGGAGCCAATGGTGGCTGATCTATTCGCAAAAGCTCTGGATGAGAAAAGTTTTCAGTTCCTGGTCTCTAAACTGGGAATGCTGAATTTAGAATTTTAAATACAGTGCATAAGTATAGGTGGAATTTTTATTTTTTTTATTTTTTTTCGTGTCAGTTTTTATTTTTATTGAGTCAGTTTGATGGTCTGTCAGTCTGTTTCCCTAAAATGTGCAAACATTGAAGGGGAGCAAAGTTAGTCTGGTCCGAGTGCTATAATTGAGGGCGAGTAATTTTTATTTCTCTTAGTATCCGCAATTTTTGAAATAATTTTCTCTTTTAATTTGAGTCAGTTTAAGAATTTTTGTCAGTTAAATTGAGTCAGTTTCCAAAAATCAGTAAAAGCCAAAAAGATTTTTCTATTCGTTTTTCGCGGGTACTTAAGTCCAGAAACGGTCGAAACCATCCTCATCCTCATTCTCTCTCTCACAATTTCGCTCAATAACACTCAAGAGTTTCTCCTTTTAAAGCTTCATCTTCTTCATCCGTCTCTCATCTTCTTCACAAGGTTGTTATTTCTTTTGTTTATAATTTGTTTGCATGTGTGCGCGTGTGTGTGAATTTGCTGGTACTCATTTAGAAACAACGATGAGAGCACCGGTTCAGACCACTGGGAGCCTCCTCTCGCCGTCGTCTGACTCTAGCCACCTTCGGGACACACCCAAATCTCCATCATTCATCTACACAAGCTCTAACCGCCATAGCCAAAAGCTTCTTCGAATTCCATAGCAGAAATTCTAATCTAGAAAATCGAACCACAACTGAAATCTTTTCCTGAGATCCTTCATCATTACAACCTTCCAAAATCCTAAACCCGAAAACCCCATCCGAGTTCTTTACACGGGCACCCGAAATCATTAAAAGATGGGTTACCAAAATCCTAGAAACTGGGCTCCCGAAATCTCATTGACCCGAAATCTTTAGTCCAACAGAAGCCCATATTCCAATCTATCGAAATTATTTTTAACGGGCTACCGAAATCCCATCTACCGAATTCCCATCCAAAATCCTGAACCCGAATTCCTAGCATCTGAAATCCCTCCTCCCGAGATCGTTAATAAACCAGGGACTCGAATTTACATCCAAATTCTCTACCCGAAATCCCCTTTATCGAAATTCCTTCATCCGAGTTCTTAAAGCCCAATCATCAAAGCCAAAGCCCATCTGAACAAAACCTAAGCCCAATTTCCTTTTAGCCCAATGACCCATTCCAAGCCTAAAGTCCACTTACCAAAACCAAACACATTTGACCAAGCCCATAACCCATCCTTTGACTAATCTTTGTTTTGATCTGTGCTATTCAGGCAATGGCATTCTTATCTGAGGAAGAGGTGTATCCAATGGAAAGTTGGATCGACATTAAAGACAATAACTATTTGTTGGATCCAACTGTGCTGAAATGTCTAGACAAAGTGATGATTTCTATTCTAAGAGGGCATCCATTGTGGCCAGCACTTACATTTTCTGTCAAAGCCCTAAAAATCTACCTGAGACAGCTCTGGGGAACAATGCACACCACCAATGACCCCATCCCTACTCTCGAAGCCACGCTAGCCAACACCACCATCACCATCACCAAAGATACATTTCACACCCTCCTCCACCTACCCATAAGATCTGAATATGACCCATTCCATGACCATCCCACAATCTTCTCTGACATGTTAAAGATAGGTCACCTGCCACCTTTGACCTCATCTTCTCAATTCATAAGCAATAAGCTGCCCAGGCCGTGGAAAACTCTTTTTTCCATTCTCAATAAGTGCCTATCATCCAAGCAAACATGACATGATCAATGCAACATTCACATTCTGAAGCTGGTCCACGGTGTTATGTTTTCAAAGAACTATGACTGGGCGTAGCTGATCTGGCTCGAAATCTTAGAGCAACTGAGCACAAGAGCATCAAGAAAGAAGACCAAGTACATCCCATATGTACGTTGGTTCTCAATTTTGATCGACCACTTCATGAATGAAGATGCCAGCATTCCACCAAGGCCAACAACAGAGCTGCAAGCAATTCCTCAGCTTATCCACTTCAAGGACTTTGAGAACACCGCTGAGATGCAGCCCATGCAAATTCCTGATGCTCTACTCAACCTTGCTGCTCCAAATGATCCACACATCGCTGAATACAAGGTTAGTATCTCTTCTATTCCTATGATGCAGTCAAACCCCACTGTGTCTACCCAAGGGACTTCTAAACCGAGTGGAAAAAGGGTCCAAGAGCGATAAAGACCAAAAAGATGGCAGGTGAGACTCAGTCCAAGAGAGCTGATGTCTCCTCCTCTAGCACTACTATTGCTACATCAATCCCAGTCACCCAAATACACCGAACTCAGCCCATAGGTACGGGTTCTGACGTTGTCAGTTGCCGGGTAGAAGACACTACATTGAGTTCAATAGCGCAAATTGAGCCAAACTTAGACCACTCGACCGTCTCCCAACAGATGGTCGTTTCAACCCAACAAGGGGAACCCATCAGTGAACCGCCCACACTACAAGCCAATGCACATTAGGTCTTGTGCCCACAATCCCAGATTTTTATCATTTTCTAGGGCACAACCTTCTATTTCTGCACACACTGATACATGATCATTACCTCCTGTCGTAACAACCAGAGATACGTCAATGATGGTTGGAAGTCCTGCCACACTTAACTCCCCAGCAGGCCATGGCACCGATATTCTTAGTGATGCTGTGAGAACTGATACTTCATTTAGGTTAGGATTCTCTTCATTCGCTAGTTTAACTAGGGAGGATCTAAGGTCTGAGCTTCTAGCCTTCAAGCTTTCACTTTTACAAGACGCGCATCATGTAGACCGTACTGGCGTAGCAGACCAAAGATCACACCCAACTCCCTCCATTGGAACTCTTCCATCAACCATCACACCCACCTCCATCATACCCACATCCACACCATCTACCTCTCACCCTGACCCTACCCAAATGAACATTCTTGATTTATCTGAGTATTACCTTGACAGACTCCTAGCCAAACCTATCCTCCCACCTCATCTCATTCAAGTACGTAATATCCTAGCCCTCACCCCACCATTCATCCCATCCACCTCTTGTCGTGATCAAGAACGCTTGCCTAAGCGTAAGCATGATGACACTGATGATTCGGATCATCATGAGGGGGAGAAAAGGCAACGTACTTGTGAGCAAACCAATTCACAATCCATCATTCCATCCTCCACTTTCCCTGAACCATCCTCATCTTCTCAACCTGAACCCTCATCCTCCAACGCACCCAATGACTCACCAGCCTTAACCGTTTTTCACCCTTCCATGCCTCTTAACACTGAGCCAGGACTTTGTGTCCTCTTGAGAACTTCTATAGGTTCATCCTTCATGGATGTTGACCAAGGATTGGAAGGAAGTCCTGACAATGCAACATCGATATCACCATTGTCTTCAGGCCATCAGAACGAGCTAGTCTCTAGTATGATGAAAATGGTAAGTCTTTGTGATACCGGCGTTATATTACCCACTACTACTACATCAGTCCTCAATGATTCACAGGTTCCACAAGCTGCTAAAGATACATTTTTGTCAAAGTCCACTTCTATCCCAATTCCAGTTGATCTACCATCATCATCATCAAAGAAGTCAAAGAGAAAAGAGAAAGAACTCAAAGAGAAAGCTGTTGATATGTTATTGCTTGAATGGATAGAAGACAATGAAAAAGACGAACTCCAAAAGCTGAACAACGAAGAAGCTCTCAAGAAGCTGAACTACATTCGAGAGATTAAGAAGATTGCTGCTGAAAAGCTAATGGGATTGGAACCTGAAGAATTTGCTCAAGGAGAATTTTATGATGACCCACTTCCTGATTTTCACATAGTCAAAGATCTGATTAGAAGACGTCCAAGTGATTCCAATATAGAAGAAAAGTTTAAGACACCCTGGGAAAATGTCAAGATTATTGTGCCTTATCAAGAAGATCTAAGACAAATAATTTGGAGAAGTGAGAAAGGAATCAAGATTGGCGAACTTCAGCTGAGAGGACTAGAAAATTTGAAAGGAACCGACACTTCCGGTCATATATGGATGCTGAGAAATATGACTGCAGATCAGAATGATCCTTATGGACATCGTGAGCGACTGAAGAAACATTTTGATTCTCTAATCATCGGGATCAAATCAATTGTAGTTCATAGCTGCGGATTAGTGAAATATCATGTGATCGAGTTTGAATGTCAAAATCGAGTAATACAAAGAGTCTCTGAAGCTGATCTCTATCACGGTGTTCCAGAAGATCTCATTCAGCTATACTACGAATACAGGAACGTGAGACTCAAAGATTTTCCTCACAAAGACAGAGAACTAGGCTTAAATGCAATCAAGAGATTCATGATGAGACAAGTCAAATATTATTGCCTCTTTGATCTGCAAATGGCCATTGAAAACAATCTCTCAAAAGTGAATATGACTGCTCCTAGGAATAGAGCTCCCTGGATTGAAAATTTTGAAGAAGGCTCCATCGCAACAGAACCAAAGATAGGACTCATCTACATAGACTACAAAGGCGTCAAGCGAATCCTACTCAAGGAAGAAATTCATAAATACTGTGATGGAACACTTAGAATCATTGAAGACCATCTGAGAGAAACTGCAATCGAGCTATTTAATTCCAAGAATCCAAATGACCTGATCCAGATTGTTCTTATTACAGACTTTGTCGAAGCCATAAGACTCAGACTTGATTTCACAAGCTCTCAGACATTATGAAGTCATTCTAGGCTATCGGAAGTCATTGTGAAAGACTCAGAGATAATCCGCGCTTCATCGACATTTGAACACAAAGGGGGAGAATGTTAGAATATTATTTTATTGTGTTCAAATTAATTGTAATTTAATTAATAAGTCTTTGTATTGAATTAGATTAGCTGAGAGAGAATTAGGCACGATTTAGATGCTCTACATAGCCCACACACACGGCCCACTATATTTCCTAATTGTATTAGGCAGTTCAAATATCTCTCCTATAAATATAGGTTGATATGGCCGAAAACAGCTAAGTCTCTACACATTCTGTTTCCGCATATTATTCTCTGTAGAGCATGTAGAATAGAAATTCTCTCTCTAGCTTATTCATTCGAGTATCGTGTAATTGTTCTTCATTGATTCATCATTCTATATACACGATATACGTTATTGGTGAGATTTCTCTTCTACTGTTTAAATTCTTTCTATTATTCTTAGATTATTCGACTGTTGAAATCTGGGCATAGTTCACACAAAACCAGCTTACATTCCACCTCTCGTGAGAAAGTTTGCTGAGTTAAAAGAATCTTTTGAAAATGAAAAACAAGCTTTTGAAAAGGAAAGAGATCAACTTCTAAAAGAAATATCCTCTTTGAAAATGTCATCTCAATCTAGCACAGTTCCTCAACCCTCTTCCCCCTTTTCCTCAAAAAATTGTCTTGAAATGTCAACAAATGATTTTAAAACTTCTTCCACTCACTCTGAGTCTCATTCACCGACTGTGAACCTCGGGAAGAAAAGAGTAGAGAAGAGTGGAGAGTAGATCAAAGATAAATTAAGGAGAAAGAAAAGAGAAGAAGAATATCGTCTAGGAAAAAAGGACCAACAATCGAGTGCTTTGTTTTATGCCAAAAATAAGTCTAAATCCAGCATTAGTGAGTCGTCTACTAGTCATACTAGAAGTGTTGTTCCTAGGACCTTCCTAAGTGAACCTCCGACTAGTTATGCTAGAAGACATGCTTCTAAGTGTTCTTTTTCTAAGTCATCTGTTAAGAATCGCTACTCTGGCTGTTGTTCTCTGAATAATGTTAAGATAATGAAATGTTGTTGGTTTGAGTCTAATTCCTCTTCTAAGCCTGAAAAGAATGTGAATATTGAGATGCACCAAAAGAAATCAACTTATGAGAGAGTGAATGTTGAAGGAGAGTATAGACTACCATTTTTAAAGTATCCCCTAAGTTTCACCCACTCAAACATTTGAGAAGACTCTTTCAAGAAACAATTTTAAAAAGATCATCTGTCTGAATATTCACTCACTGTTAATGAAACCTCCCTCGCTCCAAAGTTCAAACAACAATGGGTTCCTAAGGTCAAAGGTGAGAAATTAAGAACATCAAACACTTCTCAATCAGTTGGCCTAGGTTCCCAAATAAAACAAAAGATGAAACATTTCTTCTCAATTGATAAGGAAGGACCCATCTTAATGAGGTGGGTACCAAAACGTATTTAATCTATTTTGCAGGTCCCCCATGTGTGGTACTTGATCTATTTGCTCCACACACATGGCGGGTAAGAAGAGCTGTGAGCAATCAATTGTGCACATTATTAAGGGGAGTATTGGCGTGTATACTACCCCCACTAAGCAGAAAATCAACTAATGTACACCTCAACACCAACACATGCCAAGAAGAAACAACAAGTGCATATTCTAGGGGGGTGTTTCTTTTCACTCCTCCTGGTGCCTTACAACGAATAAAGCACATATCAAGGGGGAGTTTTCTACTTTACTCCTCGGGTGACAAACAACCCATTTCACATTCTGAGGGGAGTTAAATTTTTCTCCTCCTGGCGCCAATCAAGGATCGATGCAAGGATGTCATGGCAGAACTAACAGCAATCAAGACCGTCTACGAGATCCAGAACTAGTACCCCATCAAGGAGAACAACTCAAAGCTGAACCCAAACGTGTTCTCATGCCAAAATGAAGTGATCATTGCCATTCTGAAGGGCCACAAACTATGAAAGGCCATGAGCGAATCAACGAAAATTCCTGAAGTGTATCTCCAACAATTTTTGGGGAACACTTTACAAGGACACTGATGAAGATGGGAACGAGATAGATGATGTGGTGACCGCCAAAATTGACGACATAAAGGACACCATCACCAAAGAGCTGATGTATCAAGTGCTCCAAATCCCAGAACAAGATGAATATGATGAACTAGCCACCGAAGAAGACATTATAGAAGATATGATCACACTGGGTCATGCTACACCGAACAACTTCAGTTCTGAGGTTAAACCGGGGCGACTACCAAGACCGTGGAGGACAATGATGGCCACTCTGAACAAGTGTTGCATAGTCAAACACAACGCCTTCGACAAATGCAGCATCTACCTCTTGATTGTCTTCCACGGGGTAGCATTTATGAAGAACTACGACTACCTATATGGGATGATATTTTGGAGGTAATACAGAAGAGAAAAGAGACCAATCTGATCAAACATCTACCATACATGAGATGGTTTTCTATGCCGAACTACACCATCAATTCATCGGAGACTCTCAAAGGAGAACGTCCACATTCCATCTGTTAAACGCCTCAAGTGGATACCTGACGATCCCACACTGGTACCAATGACAATATCAGTGCTTCTTCTGCAGTTAGCCAATCCGAATGATCCATCTGTCAGACGCTACTGCGAGGAGAACAACATTATACTCCCTATGGCTCAGATAATCCCCTATGAGCCTACCCCTGGGAGTCAGGCGAGAGACAGTGAGAGTCCTGAGAGTTCAACCCAGCCATAGAGACCGGTGGCAAGTTGCCCCCATGATGATCAGACTACGTCTGCTGAGGGCCACACTCGTGGTGAGGAGACTTCCCATGATTCGCCAAGCGTAACCACAACACAAGACTCTGACGATGAGGGCTCTGGGAGCAAGGCTAATAAGAGCGACAATGACAAAGGTGGTGAGGATGACGATGATGGAGGATGGAGCCAAGTCAGGCAACAACTGTGCGAGGCTGGAGGCTGCGAGTGCGGAGGCAGAAGCGGCAGAACCTATTCGGCGGACCGAATCCTAGAGGCAGTTGCGGCTTGGCACAGTGGTGGCGATGTCGTCTGTTTGTGGCTTTGTCGCTGAGTGTCTTGAACACCTTGAAGTCGTGGAGATCAGTCGATTCAGTCAGCCTTCAACCTTCAGTCCTCTATTCCATCCTCTTCTATTTTTGGACCTAGGCCGGAAATGTACCTTTCTTAGTGGGCCCTGTGCCATTGCACTGGTTACTCTTGGTCAGGGCCGGCCCTGGAAATGCACATGGGGCTTGGGGGGAGAAGAAAGAATGGACTTGGAGGGCTTGGGGGATCGGAGAAGAAAGAACGGGCTGGGAGAGGAAGAAAAAGAAAAGGAAAAAGAAAGGAAATAAGAAAAAAAGAAAAAAAGAGAAAATTATAAAAGAAAATGCCTGGTGGACATTCACGTCACCCGTCAACCGGGAAACCTGATCATAACCTACAAAATAGTTAATTTGATCAATATTTAACATTTCATGGACTTGTTGCTGCAATTTATGCCTTGCGAGCGCCGCGTTCTCTCCTTAGCAGGTCTAGGGTTTGGTTTTTCCTTAGTAGATCTAAGGTTTAGTTCTTCCGTCCGGTGAATCCCCTTCACTTGTGTCCGACGCTGAGATTGGATTTGAGGCAAATTGACAAGAATCCTTGCCCAAGCTTGACGACATCAAAGCTAGAGTTCGGTGATCAATTTCTTCGTGAGCAGGGTAGCAAGGGCATGACAACGATGAAGATGACCGCTAACGGTGGATTTGCTATGAGCGCGGGACGAGGAGAGGAGCACGGTTTTCGAACATGCCAGATGATGATTGGAAATGGAAGATCAATTAGAGTGATACCAATGATACGACCTCCTCCTCAACCACCGTCATGAGTTGTACGAGGTGCTAGAGTCCGTGGAAGTTTTCTTATTAGTTATTTTTATTCTGTCATTTGGCTTCTTGTTATCGTCTATGTTGTTAGGTTTGTCAGTTTGTTTTGGAATTCAGCCTTTTTATGTCATTGAGTATGTTTGGATTTATGGGAACAGGGATGGCTGTGTCAAGCCCGCTACATGGTTAGAGATTCGTGTTCCTCTTTCAGGGGTGACTGTATCTAAGTCTGATCATAGGGTTTACAGTCGTAGTTGTTGGATTTTAGTTGGTGTTAGTTTTGTTTTTCCTTTGATTGATGTAATGATCCTGAAACTTATGATATGAAAGAAGGCTAGTTGACGATAAAAAAAATATTTCATGGACTTAATTGATTTGCTTAAAAGTAGTAGAATTTAGTTGACTTTTTCGTAAAAGTAAATGAACCTTTTTGACAGTTTTCCCTAGAATTTTTTCATTTGTTTTGGTGATGACCCGGTCTTCAAAAAGCAGGCCCAGTAGTATTAAAAATCTTCAGCCCAAATCCTAGAAGACATACGGTAGTATTAACAACACATTACGCCGCCGCTGAGCCTAGAAAGCTAGAAGACGACAGGCGATTCGGCGACCCGGTGCCAGAGAAAAGCCAGCAGCCAGTCCGGGACACCACCCTTTCCAACTCCAATTATCTCTCTGTTGCCCTCTCAGGCAAAATCCACTCCCTCTCTTGAGGTATCTCTCCCTCACGCTCTTCTTCTTCGTTATCAAAATTCTTTTCCTGTCTTTTTTACTGAGGTATCTCAACCCTAGCTTCAATTCATCCTACTCGTACGGTTTGTAAAAAATTCGAAAACATTAGAAGATGGAGAAAACGGCTGAAGTTACCATTTTGCATGTTGGTGAATGTAATTTTTTAAATTGTTTTTCACTTGACTCATTGATGTTTTGTTTATATCCATAATAATTATTCTCTTGGGTATTTATAATATCTATGGTTTAGCTTTTTAAATATTTTTCTGTTACCTTGTGACGAGGTAGGTATATCATCATGGAAGTTGAAGATTCAGGTATGTTCAACATCACTCAAACGGTTGGCAGTGTTCTATGCTGTAAATGTGGTGTACTCATGGCCCCTAATGCTGTCAATATGTGCACCCGTTGTTTGCGCTCAGAGTTTGATATAACAGAAGGATTACAGAAAAATGTTGTCATTTCTCACTGTCCTGAATGTGACAGCTATTTGCAGCCACCTAGAACATGGATTAAAGCCCAGCTAGAATCAAAAGATCTTTTAACTTTCTGTGTGAAGAGGCTGAAGACTTTTAATAAAGCTACCTTGGTGAATGCTGAGTTTATCTGGACTGAACCTCATTCCAAGAGGATCAAAGTCAAACTCAAACTCCAGAAAGACGTTCTGCAGGGGGCAATCATTGAACAAGCATATACTGTTGAGTATGTTGTCCATGACCAGTTATGTGAAGCTTGCTCACGTATTCAGGCTAACCCTGACCAGTGGGTGGCTGCAGTGCAACTAAGGCAGCACGTTTCTCACCGAAGAAGTTTCTTTTATCTGGAACAACTCATTCTTAAGCACGATGCGGCTTCTAAGGCCATACGAATCAAACAGACGAACCAGGGGGTGGATTTCTACTTTGGTAATAGAAGCCATGCTGTCAAATTTGTGGAGTTTGTGGGTAAGGTGGTGCCTGTCAGAAGCCGTAGTGACAAACAACTTGTGTCTCACGATATCAAAAGCAATAATTACAATTACAAGTACACATTTTCTGTTGAAATCTCACCAATATGTCGTGAAGACCTAATCTGTCTCCCACCTAAGCTGTCTGCCTCTTTAGGAAATCTTGGTCCACTTGTGATCTGCACTAAAGTGACTAATAGCATTGCTTTGTTGGATCCCTTCACTTTGAGGCACTGTTTTTTGGATGCCGAACAGTATTGGAGGGCATCATTTAAACCTCTACTTACCAGTAGGCAGCTTGTTGAATATGTAGTTTTGGATGTCGAAATGGTCTCTCCTGAAGTTAGCATTGGTGGGTCGAAATATACTACGGCCGATGTTCAAGTAGCTCGGGTGTCCGATTTTGGGAAGAATGACATAATGTTCATGGTAAGAACACATATCGGACATCTTTTGAAATCTGGAGACTATGCTTTTGGTTATGATTTGTATGGAGCCAACAATAATGATATTGAGTTGGACAAATACAAAGGGTTTGACCTCCCAGAGGTGGTATTGGTGAAGAAAAGTTATGAAGAGAAGTGGCAGAAGAAGAGGGGCAAGCCTCGTGCCTGGAAACTCAAGTCTCTCAACATGGAAGTTGATGATAACACTGGCAAAGGAAAAGATAATGAAGAGAAGAGGAGCACAGAGTATGAAGGTTTCTTGCGAGAGATTGAGGAGAATCCTGATATATTTTTCAACTTATCATTGTACCGCAATAAAGAATACCAACCTTCAGAAGATGCATCTGAGACTGATGGGGATTGTTTGCCCGTGGAGGAACAAATTGCTCAACTTCATTTGTATGATGATGATGATGATGATGATGATGATGATGGCAATAAAGGCGGCAATGTTATGGCAGAGTGAAGCTGCAGATCAAATTAAAGGTATGATCCCTTTGAGATTATGAAGTACGTATATCTTAGCATTTATGTTATCGGTCTTACCTGCTGAATCTCATTTTGTTATCAACATTTGATTTTTAAGAATGTTAAGTGTTGCATGGTTTATGAGTATATGACAATTTGTGTGTCTGTTCTTTTCTACAATTGTATTTGCCTCAGAAAGATGGGGTATGGGGCATTTGGGTTGAATTGAAATTTATTTGATCAAAAGACCTTCAAAGATTACTATTGTTTCATTCAAATGTCCTTTATAGTATTTTACCATTTTCATCTCTAAAGTAACTGCTCAATATTTTTTTAAGCAAACATGCATGTGGGTGACTAGGTGAGTAAATAACAGATGAAATTTTTTATGGCATAACCAATTAGAAAAGCAGTTTTCGGTTGGTTATCAGTTATTACTTGTAAAAAATTGTCAGCTGTTTAGCTATGCTGTTAGGTTTTATATACCCATAATCCCATATGGTTCTGATCGATGACTGAACTTGATATAAATAATAAATTAATCGTATAAATCTTTGCACTTCAGAATTTTATTAGCCCAAAGTCTCAAACCCATTAGCAGAATAGCAACCCTAATAACTAAAACTATATATTATCGTCTCCAGTCCTGTAACTAATCTGTTTCTGTAGGGTTCTCAATACACAGATGGTCGAAATAGGGGCCTTCATTAACTGAGCACACAACTCTCAACAGATGCAAAGACCATAGGAATTAAAAATCCACTGGAATATATGTTTCATCTATACATGTCACTATAGACTATAAAAATCCTAAGTTCTAAGAGCATCTTTAGTGGCATTGTGGATTGCCTAAAAATGAATTGACACGTCGGATAAGTAGACTTGGAGATAAATTTACTTGCTGCAGCAGAAAAAAACGCACACCCTCTACTTCCCTTTCGACTTTCCGCAAGCCTGCTCAACACTCTGACTCAGCGAAAATTAATCTTCTGGGGAAGTTCTTGGCATCGAGTGAATGATTTTCCGCCAAATCTCAAATTGCAGGCTCTAAAAAGGCTCGTCAAGTTCCTTTTCCATACTTTCTTCTTCGCATCTGCGTGAAACTCCGAAGTCTTCCAGGTATTTTTCTAACCTTCTCCGTTTGATTGAGTTATGAGCGATGACAGATTAGAATCTATATTTATAATAAATTAATCAGAAGAATCCATCCCTTTTGAGAATGAAATCAGTTCTTCTCTCTTGTTTTCTCTTGCTATTACTCTCGTTCAGCCCTTGAAATCTGAAGAATCCATCCCTGGTGAGAATGAAATCAGCTCTTCTCTCTTGTTTTCTCTCGCTATTACTCTTGTTCAGCCCTGTCGTTGCTTATTCTTTCCCGCTTTTTATCTCATTTCCTCCTTGGAAGCTCTTGCAATACTCAATGCCACTCACATCCATCCCAATTCCCAAGCTCGCCCTCTTATGGGTCAAAGCTCACAATTTGAAATTCCCATACAAGCTATGGCTTCAGTCGGCTTCCTACGCACCGAAACTGCTCCTTCATGGTCCCAAGGAAAAGCAATTCGTCGAATCTTAGGCGGTTGCTGGAATTAGAGACAGCTTTGTCAATTTCCCGAATTGCATTTTGTTCAGTCGATTGTTTTCCGGCCCATTACTGGTGTGGTATTTAGTTTTACTCTATCTTTGGAGTTCAAATAATGCAATGATATATGATATGATTTTTTGTCACAATTATTATTATTATTATTATTTTTGTTAGTATCCCCATATATGCTCATGTTTCTCATGACTTCATATCATGCATGGCAGTGGCATGATTGTAACAATATTCATCTCATAGCAAACCAAATGAAATTACTATATTTTGTAATTCATTGGGTAAAAAAAGTATGAGCCCAACCTGTCTCTTAAAATCCATTTGTTCCTCTATGACTGTATAAAGGTCTAAAGAATCCCAATGTCTAGGAGAGTCACTCATTCAATGTATTGATCTGCATAGTCTTGTTGAAGTTTCATCTAAGACATACTACTCTCTAAAAATGTTAGCTTGTCGATATGTTTGCTCTTTCGGCATAATCTTGGGCATGAATATGTGAACCTATATTAAATCCCTAAGATAATCTGGAACAGAATTCATGAACGAATGAGAATTACACATGGCTATGAAACCTGTGTGTAGATTTCCTGCAATTTTAGGGTTCTAGTTTGAAAAAACTTTTTTGATATATTGCTTCATTTTATGTGGTTTTGATTGTGAAACAACTACTCAAAATTGATAAATCTGTAATAGGAATATCTATTTGTTTTTGTGGAGTCCATAAAACTTCATGTACTTGCACAGAGAGTGATCACAGGTAGGTATAATTTTTCCCCTTATTACTGCATATTACATAGGAGTGTTACTTGATGGAATATGTATAATTTCTTGTGTTGCTTCCTTCAAACACCTTTCTTTGATGGCTAGCAGCTCATCAGCGCCTTTAGCACCTTCTAGAATAGTTATTAGGTGTATATTACTGCCAATATCTGAATAATTGCAACTTTTGGTTATGTGGCAGGTGTGAATTACAGTTAATGAAGCTCAAGTCTTCATGAAGCCAAATAATAAAATTTGCTGGAAGACTAGAAACATTCTGTGTGAAGACTAGTTATTTATGTATTTGTGTTTGGTTTGCTAGTTTGAAACTTTGGAGTAATTGGGTGTTACAGTGGGCTGTAGTGGCCAAAACCTCCTTTTGTGTTTGGGTTGCTAGTCTTGAACACTTCTCTTTATATTTTTAGAAAACCTATTCTTAAGAGTACTGACTAAACCAGATTGCAGTTTTGTTTTAAAACAGATTGCAGCTTTCTTTTAAACGAGATTACAGTTGTTTTCCCACGAGCTTTAGAATTAAAGTTGAACTTTACATTTGGACTTTTTTTGGCATAAATAGTTCTTGAAAAGGAGTAAAGGACTGATATTTGGAATGCTCAGGGAGTACTAATTAGGTACTTAAAATGCGCAATCGCTGGATCATGCTTGTGACTTGTATAGACAGTCATCAAAATATCAAATTCCCTATAAAGTACATACGTGCTGGATATACAGCAAAGTCGATTCAGGGATGTTATTACACACACATATATATAACTATAAAAATATAAATAGATAAAGTTTCAATAATGCTCCTAATTTACAAAATACAAAGTAATCTCAGCCTACCATTTGAAAGATCTAATCTCAGCCTACCATTTGAAAAATCTAATGAGTAATGACTTAAAAGGCACAATGTCATTTTGGTAAAAAAACTATGCAATTATTATTTGAATGTTAATATGCAATTATTATTTTATCACATAATAATACACAATACTTTGAAAATCAATGTGTAATATAAGTATAATAAAATGCATCGTACAAATGTTTGCATAATAAACCCACTTTGTACCAGATCAATCCCCTATATAGGGGTGGACTCGGGTCCGGGCCGGGTCCGGGTCGGGCCTAGGCCCGGCCCGGCCGGCGGTTCAAGAATGGTGGACCCGGGACCGGGCCGGGTAGCCACCGGGTCCGGTCCGGATCCGAGCCGGGCCTCCAGGTTGGATTTTTTTTTTTTTTTGCTTTCCTAACCCCCCCCCCTCCCAAACCCCCCCAAACCCATCCTACGGTCCTACCCATCAAGCCCAACCCGGGTGGAATCCCAAAAATGAAAAAAAAAAAAAAAATCAATTTGGCCCGGGCCCGGGCCCGACCCGACCGGGCCGGTTCACCAAAATTCAGACCCGAGCTCGGACCCGCCCTACCCCCCGGGCCTAGGCCTGACCCGGACCCGGACCTGAGAACCGGGCCGGTCCCGGTCCCGCACAGTAGCGGGCCGGGCCGGTCCACGGGCCGGGTGGCCCGACCCGAGTCCAAGCCTACCCCTATATATATAGAAGAAATGAAGATTGATCTTGAGAAAGTAGTTCAGCTCAGTTGGTTGTTGACAGACTCTCCTCCTTTATCAGAGGTTTTGAGTTCAATACTCAATGGAGTGAGTTTTATCTCAGTTTACCTTATGCTCCCCCCCCCCCCCCCCCCCTCCTCCCTCGTAAAAAAAGAAGAATGACCTTGTTAGGCCGACTTGATAGGATTTGTCGTCGGTCGCCTCCATATGAGATGCCTCTTGGTGGATTTGAGTTACAGTTATCCCGTACATTAGGGCTTGTTACAGTGACCAATCACCTTTGAGAACTCCCTCCTCTACTCCTACATAATTATTTGAGTTATGTTCACCTTTGTGCTCATCCATCCTACCTATCTCAGAATTGATATCTTTTCCCATCTTAAGACCCTACTCCAGAATCAATCATTTATTCTCTCCATTGTAACTGCTACGTCAAGTGAATGCTCTCAACCAAGGGCAGTAAGCCTTAGTGTCTGACAACCCTTTTCCTTGATCCAAATAGCAAAACTTGAATTTGCTTAAAACATCACATGCCAAACAATAACTAGACAACTTTTCTTACCTAAAATCAGCACAAAAACATTTCCCATTTTCCCTTTTCATTTTAATACTCTTCCTAAGTGTAGAGGTTCATCCTGAGCATTGACTTAAGGACTTAACCTCTAACTAGCGGGTGCAGTGGTTTGTCCTGAGCTTTGTCTAGTTAAGTTTAAGATGCATAAGTTATAATTGACTTAAAACAAGAATCAATACTTGGAGGCGTAGAAGTCCATCTTGAGTCTTGACTTAATCTCTAAGATTGCAATGCTTTGAATGTAAAAGAACATGAAAATACAAAGAAAATGTTATCTAAATATCAATGGTTGGAATAAATGAGCTTCCACAAGTCAAGAACACCATGAAGAAAAAAGAAGAAAAATAAAAACTAGTTATGAACTAATGGATTGAATGATTATTGTGATGAATTTAGGGGTTTAAATAGGCTAGGAAATGATCTTTGGTAGCCTATTCATTATTTTAGATCAGATTGGGGAGAAATTTTCGAGCAATACGCACCCTTCAAATAGCTTCATTTCATCTCAAGAATATCTTGCCATTAATGTTTTATGCAAAATCAAGTTAGACTGATGCCGGTTTGGGCGTGTGATTGGCGCCAATTTGCTCTCGACTTCCTCCCATAATATGTTACACATGACCGACACGGGTTAGGTGGTGAGACTAGGGGTGGTTCAGTACGGTATACCGAATATTTTCTTTCATACATTTGCCGTACCAAAACTTTCGGTATACAAAATTTATATACCGTTACCTTACCGAAGTGTCGGTATACTGCATTCCGATATACCGAAGTTTCGGTTCGGTAACGGTACGGTATCGGTAAATTACCATGCATGTCTCTCAATACAACAAATTATCATAGACTAATGAAATATACTAAATCGTTGTGACTAGCGACATATTTAATCTATTATTAACATGTTACAAAATACAATTAATAATCTATTGATGGTCAATTAGACAAAAAAGTCTATTGATGTCAATTTAATATTGAACAATAATTATTATTAGTATATTTAAGTAGTTTAATCTTCCAAAAAAAGTAGTTCAACATGTTACACATTAAAAAATAACACATTCTCCTAAAATAACTTGAACAATATAGATATAATTAAATCAATAGTGATCTCTAACAAAAATAAATAAAACTATTCAAACAATATGAATATGAAATCATTGATTCCTAATATGATATTTTGTATTTACTCATTTTTATAATTTAAAAAATATTTGAATAAGACTTTCAGATAAAGTTGTGTGTCAGCCATCTCTACTCACAAACTCTTGAATTGGAACAAGATGAACTTGTTTCTGAACATTAATACATTACTCATTAGTCATTAAGGTTAGTTTGAATGTTACATTGTAGAAGCCTAGAAGGTTATAGTGGATTTGGGAAATTGGGTCTTTATTTTTGTATTTTGGTATTTGTAACCAACCTAAGTATTAATTTGGGCTCTAAAATTGTAATTGATTTTTTTACAATATTTTAGAATTAAAAGTAATTGTTGGGTAGAGAGTCAGTACGGTATTATACCGGTATACCGCGATATTTGAAAACATTTACCGTTACCGTACCGAAATAAATCGGTACGGTATGATACCGTACCGAAAATGATGGTATACCAATATTCCGGTATTTTCCGGTATTTTTCGGTACGGTAAGTGCGGTATACCGATTTTTTGGTATTTTTGCTCACCCCTAGGTGAGACTGACACTGGTTTGCTCGCGGTGTGGTGCTAATTGGTACCCATATTTCGATTACATAGTTTCAGTTGCATTTTGGCTTCGATAGTTAATCCGGAAGTGCCAATTTTTAACCCTTTTGACTTATGACTGCATTTTCTTCGCTTTGATCATACTAGACAATGAACCCGTGCGTTGCACGGGAAAATCAACTCACATTATTCAAATTAAAAAGAGATTGAATGAATATCGTATACTACCTTCGGCCCAGGTAACGTCTCACTTGCGTTTACGATATTTGATAGGTCATAAACTTAAGTGATCCTTGTTAATAATGAAATTATTTTTAGCAAATAAAATTTATATATTCAAAAATTACATTAAAAGTCTTGTAATGTCGCAAAAATTTAAATTTGATAAAAAGTGGATACATAAAGAAAAAGGTTAATAAAAATTACATTAGTTTTTATCTTATGAGAGAATGAGCTTTCATGAGTGTTGATAGAGTATATATCTAGAGAGAAGTGAGAGCTAGAGAGAGAAGTGCAATATATGCTTCAATAGAATGATTTTGTAACCCCCATAACTACCTCCAGAGGAAGCATTTATAGGAAAAATACGGGCTGGGCTCCCAAGCCTTGGGCTTGGGAGGCCCATTTACAACTGGACCGCTATTGGGCTGAATACAAAGCCACTAGTGGGCTGTACAAATGAGTAAGTGTAAAATCCGGTTCTGTGGGTCTCCCGTGGCCGATGAGGGCTTTGGCCGACGAGGGCACGGCCGACGCGGGCACGGCCGACGCGGGCACGGCCGACGAGGACACCCTGGTTCCTTGGCCTCAAGATCATATTCTGGATTGGCCCCTCTTCGGCCGACGAGGGTCTCCTGGCCGACGAGGGCACCGTGTAGTGACTGCGCTTTCTGTTCTGAGTATGTGGGTCCTGGGGCCTAGACCCATATACTCCATCAGGAGTCCCCCACTCTCTAAGCTGAGATGTAGACGAAGTGCAGGAGAGTAGATTTCCTGTGCTTGATGCTTCTTGGCCGATGCGGGAATTGGTAGCCCTGTGTTTTGAGTTTGGTCGTTGCCTGTCCCCTGGTGCGGCCGGGGAAGGCCCTTGTTCCTTTGGTGCGCTTTGTTGGATGATGCGCGTTCTGGCACGGGTGGCCGATGAAGGTAGTATCCGTCCTTGGTTGTTGACTAGGTAAAGTTTTCCCTTCGGGCTGGTGAGGCCGATGAGGGCACTCCGCATTCCTTTTGGCCGTTGTTGATGATGCCTTGTGTGTTTGGACGACCAGGCGTCATATGGCCCAAGGTTTTGGGGTTGATAACGCTGTCTGGCCGTTGTGGTACATGGACGACAGTGATTTAGGTATGTTGACCTTTCTCTTGGTTCCTGGCTTGAGTGATGTGGTTTCAAGGCCGATAAGTGTCCTGTGATCTCAAGCTTTGTTGTGGCCGAAGATGCGCCATGATGTTATGGACGTTGTGGTGCATGTCTGATGTTGTAGTTGTGGACTTGGTGTACTTTTGGATTTCTTTTGGTTTTGCCTTTTATTCTTGAGGCCGGTGTAGTCCCCCAGTCCCCCACTGCTTCAGGCCGAATAGGGTGAGGGGTGAAGGAGTAGATTAAGTCCTAGGCCGAAGTGTGATCCTCATACTGCCCTTGAATCCAACCCTTTGGCGATTTCCTGACCAAGGTAACCCTGTGGGAGAACCCTTGGACACAGGTCGCTTTCAAAGGGTTATCATCAAGGGTATAGTGCAAGGGCCTCATGGCCGTTATGTTCATTACCTTTGGGGTATTGTGGCCGTTGCGAAACCTTCCTTTGCATAATGCGTGGCCCTTTGAAAGGCCGATACGGGTGCTACCTGGGTAGCCGTAGGCTGTGTTGGCCGTTGAATGCCCTGGCCGTTATGGGTGTTGTATTTTCCCTTCTTGATCCGTAGGGCCTACTTCGGTGGTGGGCTGCTGATCTGTAGACAGAGTGGTGGCACCCCATTGGTGGCCGTTAGTGTGGCCACTGGGGTGCTGCCACGTGTAGTTACCGTTGGAAATGTGGTCTATAAATACCCTCCTCCTTCCGAGGAGGGGAGCTCATTTGCATTCTGAGTAACGAAGTGCTGCCCAAATTCTTAGAGAGAGAGTTTTGCTGAGTGTTCTTCACCCCCTTCAAATCTTCAAGGTTAGTTCTTCAACTTGTTCTTCGATTTGCTACATATTTTGCTCTCCTAGGCCTCGATCTAGTGTTAGTCACAAAAACGCCTTAGATCTGAAATAGCTTGCCTTAGTGCCTTAGGAGTTGTTTAGGATGAAGTCTTTAAACGATGAGTATTACCCGTACGACGACGAGCCCTCCGTCAAGTCTCTTGACTACGCAGTGATTGAAGAGTGTGCCGAAGAGATCGAGTGCCTGAGCCCGTACAAGTCTGGGGGGCCTGCGGACGAGGACGAAAGGTCCGCTTCGTCATCTGAGGGTGAGGACGTAAGGCCCCCCCGTGTGGTGGACGGGGCGTCCGCCTCTACTATCCCATGCCCGAAGCCGGTATCCGCCGTCAAGGGCCTGCCCCGGCTGAAGAGGAACATGAGGCCGAAAAATGGGCCAGGCTTCTCTCACCTGGACCTCACCAACATTTTCTTGATTAAGCCGGAGAGCAGTGCTGCCGATTACCTGGTCGCATAGATGTATGTGGGGCCATTCGGGAGGGTCAGGGCGCCGAGGCCGACAGACCATGTTCTCAACCCGCCGCCGGGGTACTTCGGGGTCTACCCGATGAGTTTTGCTAAGGGGCTGAGATTTCCCCTCCATCCCTTCATTCAAGAGTACCTAGACATGGTGGGGCTTCCACCGGCCTTGCTGACCCCCAACAGTTACTCGCTGATGGTGGGCTTCATTCTCCGTTGTGTGGAGCTGGGCTACAGGCCGACAACGGCCCTCTTTATGAATCTTTACCAGATTGGCCGAGGAAGCCACAAAAATTGTGCCTGCTACGCCACCCTGCAGCAGCTGCCAAATAAGAGGACGTTCACGGATTTGCCTTCGTCCATACATGGCTGGAAGAGCAAATTTGTCTTCGTGTCCCTGGGCGAAGATGGCATAGAGTTCCCCTCCGTCGGCCATGATGGAAGGTTTACCCTTCATGATCCTCCGAAGAGTTCCATTCTCGATGCTCAGGTGGCTGCCTTCTTGGAGGGGGGGGGGCAAGGAGTGTAAAGCACTATATTACGGAGTACAAGATGACCGCTATCGGCTTCTTCAGGTACTTCGTGTATGGTGATAAAGAGGATGACATTGAAATATGGCCGAAGATGACCACGACCTTCGAGGAGGCCGACGGGCCCGATATGGGCATTCCCGCCAAAGCTGATGGTAATACCCCCTTCGGCTTCTTCAGGTACCTTGTTTATTTTTTATTTTGCTGACCTGTTTTGCTTGTTGTGCAGATTTTGTGATGGATCGCCGGTCTGTGATGAACAGGGTCGCTGCGAAAGCCAAGGAGGAGCTGTCCGCCAAGGAGGCCGCAGCGAAGGCTGCTGCCAGTAGCGATGCTACGAAGAGCCCCCCTCCTCAGCCGAAGAAGAAACGGCCGGCGGAGGAGACGCAGAGGAAGCTGACGGAGGCCGGCATGCAGTCTGCCAAGAAGTCGAAGAAGGCTTCATCCTCTGCCACTGCCGATGAGGCCGGCGTGCTAACCGTCCCAATTGTGGACGAAGGAGGGTCAAGCGCTGCTGCTGCCCTTGTAGACCTTGGCTCTGGTCTCACCAGAGGGGGATCTCAAACTCTTCCCCTTGATGAGGACTCCCGGCTGAAGCGGGCCGGCAAGGAGGTGGTCTCGTCCACCTACAAGTTGGAGGTTGAATACCCCAAGGACGAGGGGGTTTTCAACGATGGCGTTGACGGCCATAGTGTCCTATCTCAGGCCATCCCGGCCAAGGACCGGGTATATCTTGATAAGCTGGAAGATGTCAAGATATACGATGGTGGTATGGACCTCGTCGTCCAGGTAATTCCCTTCTTCCTCGGCTTTTGCTTTCTGTCTTTTCCCTTTGATATTTTTTGCATCCTTTATTGATAATCTTTCCATTGCAGGGTGCCTTTATGCTTATGGAGAGCCATAAGAGGCAGCAACGGGAGATAACCCGTTTGCAAGAATTTGAAGAGAAGGCAGCCTCGGCCGATGAGGCCATGAGCTGTCTGGGGAGGCTGCGGGCGGACTTTGCGGCTTTGCAGAGGAAAGCTGATGAGGCTGATGCGGCCAAGGAAGAGGCACTGACCAATCTAGCCGCTGAGAAGAGTGCCCGTGAGGCTGATCGTCTTCGGGCGGAGGAGGCCGAGAGGGCCAAGGCCAAAGCTGAGGCTGCGGCGGTGAAGGCTGCCGATGATGCAGTCGCAAAGTTCCTGGCCGAGGGCTGGAAGGCCGATGAGCGCCTCCCTTGGTGTTATGAGGTCGTGGCGGCCAAGCTAGAGGATTGGGGGCAGAACTCCCCTGCCGGCCAAGAGTACTTTGAGCGGGAGATGTCCGTGTACTATAACATGGGCCAGCATCGGATGCAGAGGCTCATCTACCGCCGGCTGAGTCGCGCCCTCAGAACCCTGAACTATACCCGGGGTTGGGTCAGGCGGAATCTACGGCTTCCTCGGCTGATGAGGGACCTGGAGGAACATGCCAACCTTCCTTTGTGTGATAGGCAGGCGCCGATAGAGAGTTCCGGCCTGGGCGAGCCAGAGTACGAGGAGGCCGACTACTTGGACGACACCGCCACTTCTGCTATCGAGGCCGGCCTGGATCCTGAGATCGAAGTTGGTGCTGAGCATGTCGCCGAGGAGGACGTCACGGGCCATGCTTCCGATGAGGCCGCCGCAGAGCCATGATCATCCTTTTGTTTTGTAATCTTGAATGTAACGGCCAAAGTGCCCACCATGTACTGACTTATGTTGAATGAAAACATTTTCATGGTACTTGCTGTCTTTGTCGTCTTGTTCACTGTTGGTTCTTTTTTTTCTTCTTTCCAAAAATTTGTCTAAGTATTTTGGAATTGGGACTTAGGAAATTCTTCTAAGTATCCGAACTTCAAGTGGGTGGGTGTTCTCATCGTCTTGGTGTTGAGCCCCTTTTCACTGTTGACAGATGCTTTGGGAAATTTCCTAAGTGTTGAACCAATATGCCACACGTGGTGTTCTTGACGGCCCGGTGTTCTTCGTGGCCGCTGTGTTCCCCTGTCCCTTATCTGATCAGGAGGTCGGCCTGGATCCTTGTGTTGTGGCCGATAGGGGTGCACGGGTTTGTTGTCCCCTTCGGCCGTGCCTGTCTTTGTTTCTTGCCTTGGGTCCTTTGAACTTAGTTCTTTGAATCATAGAAATTTTTCTAAGTACAAATGCAAGACATAGGTAGCTAACGGCCTGCAAGTATTCAGGTGCCCGCTTCGTCTAGAGACTGTCCCTTTAAGTACTTAGAGATTTTTCCAAGGCATAGGTAGCTAACGGCCTGCAAGTATTCAGGTGCCCGCTTCGTCTAGAGGCTGTCCCTTTAAGTACTTATAGATTTTTCTAAGTATAAGTGCAAGGCATAGGTAGCTTCTGTGTGGTACCGTCGTCGGCCAAGAGACGGCTTTGTGGCCGATGAGGGTGCCATGGTGTCTCTTTTGCTTTACTCAAGAAATTCTCTAAGTGTTGGAATTCACTTAGGAACCCTTTTCCTCAGGAGTTTTCTCTAAGTGTGGGGTAAACACTTGGACAAGAATTCCCAAGGATTTTCCGCTTGGCCAACCGCCTGGGTTTTAGTGTCTGTAACGGCCATCCGGAATGTTGTGGCCAGTAGGGGTTGTTACTTGAATGGTTAACTCTCCCGCGGGTGTAATACTGCCCGCTTCGTCCTGGGCTTCCTTTCCAGTGGTCAACTCCAGGATTGTGTTTTGAGTGTGGAGTTGTAATTCTTTATTTCATGCTAAGTGTTGGTGCTTCAAAGGGCTATGGTCGATGAACGTTACCACTCGCGCGTCACCCAACCACTTTGGTTAGGGTTTTATAGGCGTATGCTTCGTCCTTGGCAATTTCCTTGTAGTGTGTGGCCGCTTCGTCCACGTTACCTGTTGGTAGTGTTTACCTTTGTGTTCAACTGATATGTACTTAGCCAAATGTGGCTGTATTGTGGGGATTTATTTTTACTGCTCGAGGCCGACAAATGCGCACGGCCGCCGGCTTCCCTCTTTTTTTTTTCGTTCCCCGTTTCAGGGAGTGTCCTTCTTTCAGGCTTCGGCCAAAGAGGTCGATGGCCCTTCGGCCGGTTTGGACTTCGTTTATAACGTCCGTGATCTCAGGTGGGGTCCCGTCGCCTATTTATGACGCGAGCTAGACTTTTGGTTGGTTTCCAACGGCTGTCGTTGCCCATCCCTGAGTTTTGGGATTTTGTCACCTCGACCATGATTTCAGGCCTGTCGTCCTGCGATCAGGCGCATGGACGACGCGGTGAACTTCCCGTTTCAAGACGCGGGCCGTTTGCGGGCCCATCGTCCTGGGGACGTCGTCGGTCCTGCCTGAGCATTTTCGCTCTAAGGGGCCGATACGACGTGCTCTCTCAGCTGGCCTAAACCTTTCGCTGATACAAAATACAATGGGCATACTTGGGCTTTTCGCACAAGATATGCAGATGCGAAGCGCCACATCGGCCATGCCTGAGCCTTTCGCTCTAAGGTGGCCGATGAGGGCGCCTATCCATGTGGTAATTGAATTCCGAGAAATCAGAGGAAACATGATTTTTATTCAAAAGTGGCTCAAGGCCGAGGGTGGTGTTCAATCAATAACCCGTCAAAGGGTGAGGGCTTCGCCGGCTGCACCTCCTTCGGATTATTGATAAAACTTCACCAAATGGTGTACATTCCACGTTCGTGGTACATTGGTCCCGTTTGGGCGTTTAAGCTTGTAGGTGCCGGGTTTCACCACGGCACTGACGATGTAGGGACCTTCATACTTCAACGCTAGCTTGCCTCCTTCCGTCGGCTGCCTCGCTTCCCTTCGGCGGAGGACGTAGTCCCCCACTTGGAATTCTCGGGAACGTACCTTGGCGTCATAGTATGATTTTACTTGACGCCGGTAGTTCTCCGCTCGGATGAATGCTTGCTCGCGTCTTTCTTCGACCAGGTGGAGGTCGATCTTCATGTTCTCCTCATTAACCTCTGGGTCATACTGCTCCACCCGTCGGCTGGGGATGGTGACCTCTGTGGGTGCCTTAGCTTCAAAGCCATAGCATAGGGCAAAAGGTGTCTCACCCGTCACCCTCCTTGGCGTAGTACGATAGCACCACAGGATGTTGGGGAGCTCGTCGACCCAACTCCCTCATGCGTCCTGTAGGTTCTTCTTCAGCCCTTCCATGATGGTTCTATTGGCGTTCTCAACCTGCCCGTTGCCTTGAGGGTAGGCAACGGAGGAGAAACGGTGTTTTATCCCCCATTCTCGAAGGAGCTCTTGGAAGGGCACCGCTTCGAACTGGGTGCCGTTGTCGGATATGATCTCTTGGGGGACACCAAAGCGGGTGAGAATGTTCTTGTGAACGAATTTCTGACACCTGGCCCCCGTGATGCTGGCCAAGGGCTCCGCTTCGACCCACTTAGTGAAGTAGTCGACTGCGACGATGATGTAGCAGTTGTTGCCGGTAGCTCTGGGGAGAGGGCCGACCAGGTCAATCCCCCACCTCGAGAATGGAATGGCGGTGCTGACGGGGGCGTAGTTGACGGCTGGCCGACCAGGGGCCTTCTGGAGTACCTGGCATGTGGTGCATTTCCTTGCAAGATCCGCACAATCCCGCGCCATGGTCGGCCAGAAGAAACCCTGGACGACGACACGCCGGGACATGCTGAAGGGGCCCTGGTGCGAGGAGCAAACACCACAGTGAACTTCTTCCATGGCCACGTCGGCCTCGTCCTGGTGCAGACATCGGAGGAGAGTGCCATTATAGGATCGTTTGTAGAGTCTGCCATCCTCAATGGTGTAGCTTGGGCCCCCGAGTTTGGCGAGTTTGGCCCTCTCCTCGTCCGGGGGCAGCTCCCCCGTCGTGATGAAGGTGATGATGTCGGAGATCCAGTCCTCCGGTCGCTGTTGGGCGCACAAGATGGGGCTGGCATGGATGCTGGACATGCTCAGCTCCTCGATCTTGGCTAGCTGGGAGATGTGCTCCGGGGTGTCCGAGCTGAGTTTGGAGAGGATGTCGGCCTCGGCGTTCTCGGCCCTTGGGATCTGTGTGATCTCGTGGGTTTCGAACGCCTTCAGCAGTTCCTCTGCTGCTTGTTTGTACTGCTTCATCCGGCCTTCCTTTGCTTCGTACGTACCCTCAACCTGACCCACTACCAGCTTGGAGTCGCACCTGATTTTGATGTGTCGGGCTCTGAGGCCGGCGGCGAGTCTGAGGCCGCTGAGGAGGGCCTCATACTCGGCTTCATTGTTGGATACCCTGAAGTTGAAGCGGATGGCATAGTAAGCTCTGAATCCTTCAGGGGATATGAGGACGCCGCCGCCGCCGCATGATTTCGCGGCCGACGAGCCGTCGGTGAAGCGGATCCATGTGTCATCGGGCTCTGGCCCGGGGGCGGTAGTGGCTGTCTCCCTTGCCTTGCATTCGGTGACGAAGTCGGCCAAAGCCTGCCCTTTGATGGATGACCTTGGCTTGATCTCAATCTGAAATTGGCTGAGGAAGATTGCCCATTTCACCATCCTTGAGGAGCTAGTGGGGATCCTCATGAGTGCGCCAAGGGGCTGCTGGGTCAGAACATGGACGGCGTGGGCCTAGAAGTAGTGCCCCAGCTTTTTCACCGTATGGACGATGGTCAGCACAGTCTTCTCAATGGGGGAGTACCTGAGCTCGGCCTCCCTAAGTGTTTTGCTGATGTAGAAGATGGCCTTCTGCACCCCTTCGTCCTCACGGATGAGCACGGAGCTGATGGCCGACGTGCTCATCCCTAAGTACAAGAAGAGGGTTTCGCCGGCTTTGGGCTTGGAGAGCACGGGTGGGGACAACAGGTACCTCTTCAGCTCTTCGAACGCTTCCTGGCACTCCGTCGTCCATTTGAAGCTGTTGGCTTTACGCATGATCTGGAAGAAAGGGAGTGCCCTTTCGGCTGACCTGGAGAGGAAACGGTTCAGGGCCGCCAGGCGCCCCGTCAGCCGCTGTACTTCCTTAACGTTGCGGGGCGGCTCCATGTTGATAATAGCCTATGTCTTCTCCGGATTTATCTCGATGCCTCTCCGGCTGACCATGTAGCCGAGGAACTTGCCGCCTTGGACGCCGAAGGCGCACTTCTTGGGGTTGAGGCAGAGCCTGAACTCCTTCATGATCTCAAAGATTTCCCGGAGGTCGTCGGCATGTGTGGTGGCTCGTCTGCTCTTGACGATCATGTCGTCGACGTATGCCTCCATCGTCCGGCCGAGGACCGCTCTGAAGATTTTGGCCACCATCCTAGTGTAGGTGGCGCCGGAGTTTTTGAGTCCGAAGGCCATGACGAGGTAGCAAAAGATCCCCTCTGGGGTCATGAATGTCGTCTTCTCGGCGTCATCTTCATGCATGGAAATTTGGTGGTATCCTCTGAAAGCATCAAGGAACGACATCAACTCGCACCCCGCCGTCTCGTCCACCAGCTGATCAATGTTGGGGAGAGGGAAAGGGTCCATGGGGCACGCCTTGTTCAGATCAGTGTAATCAACGCACATTCTGAATGTCGGCGGCTTTTGGGAGAGGACGACGTTGGCTAGCCACGTCGGGTACTTCACCTCTTTGATGTGGTTGATTGAGAGGAGCATGGCGACCTCCCCTTTGACGAAGTCCCGCCTGTCGACGGATAAGTAGCGCCGCTTCTGCTTGACGGGCGCGGAGGCTGGATCGACGGTCAGCCGGTGAGTAATCACCTGGCGGCTGATGCCTGGCATGTCGTCCGGGCCCCACACGAAGATAACAGTGTATGACCGTAGGAAGAGGAGAATGGCGTCCCGCTGGTCCTGTGGGAGCTGCTTCCCGATTCTGAGGACCCGCTCCAGCCGGGAGGTATCCAGAGGGACTTCCTCGACCTCCTCGGCTGGTTCGGCATGCGGCCTCTCCTCGTCCTCGGCGACGGCCGCCGTGATGGTGTTTATCCTCTGCCCTTCCCTTTCGGCCGGCCTCGTTAGCTTGAGGTAGCATGCTCTGGCTATCCTCTGGTTTCCTATGGCGTAGTCGATGCCGTCATTGGTGGGGAACTTCAGACACAAGTGCTTCATGGAGATGATGGCCTCCAAGTCCTCCAGCGCTGGCCGCCCCAAGATTAGGTTGTGGGCGCATTGGAGGTTGACCACCATGAACTCCATGTCAATCTTGGCGCGGTGGGGGCCGTCACCGACCTCCACGGGGAGGACTATCGTGCCCTCGGCGTCGATAGAGTCCCCGGTGAAGCCGGATAACGGTGTCTTGATCGGCTTCAGCATGGCTTTGTCCAGCTTCAGCTGCCTGAAGGTGTCCAGGTACATCACGTTGACGGAGCTCCCCGTATCAATGTAAGTGCGGTGGATGATGGTGTCACCGATCTCACACCGGATGACGAGGGCATCCCTATGTGATTCTGTACCCGGAGGCAGATCCTTGTCAGTGAAGGTGATCGCCTCCGTTCGCTGCTTCTTCGGCTGGGGGGGAACGTGGGACACCTCCCCTATGTAGAGGGATTGGGCCCATTTCTTTCTCTGAGTGACGGAGTCCCCCCCAGTATTCCCACCCACAATGAGGTGAATGTGGTTCTTCTTTGGCGGGGGCTCTTCGAAGTCCTCGTCGTCGCTGAGTGTGCCGATCTCCCGTTTCTTCGCAGAGGGTTCGCCCCCTGGTTTGCCGGTGTTTACCCATGTATTTTTGCGTGGGCCACCTTTAACAAACTGGGAGAGTTCCCCCTGACGAATAAGGCGCTCGATGGCTTTCTTCAGCGTGATAGAGTCGTCGGTGTTGTGCGAGGAGTTCTTGTGAAACCGGCAGTATGTGCCACCCTGTTGGATGGCAAGGACCTCCTCGGCCGGCCGAGGAGCCTTCTCGATGAGGCCATGCTTCTCGGCATAGTCGAGGATGGTGCCGACCGGGTGAGTGAGGGCAACCCCCGGCCGTTCCAACCTCGGCCGCCAGTGGCGGTCTTTCTTACTCCGTCCACCAGAGCCGTGACGGCCCTGGGCACCCTGGCTGGCCGGGGATGGACCCAGGGCCAGCGAAGGATTTTTCTTCTAGGAGGGATGGCCTCCCTCTTTCTTGTGGTTGTGGAGCTCGTCGGCGTCGGCGTACAAGCTTCCGCGCTGGAGCGCCTTTGCTTACGACCTTGGAGGATCGGTGATGAGGCTCCTGGCGTACGGGGAGCTGCAGAGGGCTCCCTGGTACAGGACGAGGAGGGTGCGCTCATCGGCCCCCTCGACTTCCTCGGTCTCCCTCGTCCACCGATCAATGAACGACCGGAGGGACTCATCATGTTGCTGCTTGACGGAGAGGAGATGGATAAAATACTTCTTTGCGCGCTTCCTCCCGGCAAAGTGGGTGAGGAAGCGTTGGACAAGGTCCTACCATGAGTCAATACTTCCTTAGGGGAGCGCGTTGAACCACTCATACGCTGGCCCCTCAAGAGTAGAGAGGAACCAACGGCAGAGGTATTCATCTGACGCGTTCACCATCAGCATGCTGTTCTGATAACGGCTGAAGTGTTCCTGGGGGTCTGATCGGCCATCGTAGGACTTGATGGCGTTTCCCCTTTACTTCTTCGGGATGGGGGCCGAGAGCACCCTGTTGGTGAAAGGGGTCCTGGTCCTGACCTGGATGACGGGGTCACCTCGTCCTTCGGCCAACTCCCTCTCCAGGGCGTTGACCTTGTTCATAAGAGCGTTGAGGCCAGGATCGTTGGAGGCGCCGGCCGTGGGGATGTTCGCCGATTGCCTGGCCTCCATCTGGGCCAGCCTCCTTTCCAGCTGGGCGATGACCTCGTCTCGGGGGTCCCTGGCAGCCGCAGCGGCGCCCTGCTGGTTTCTCATGCGCTCGTCGTGGGCCGCATTGATCTGGTGGCACACGTCGTCCTCGTGCAACTTCCCCTTGCCCTTGTCCAGGCGGGGCTGGTCCGCTGTCCGGGACACGGACCCCAAGCTTTCCCTCGGCGAGCCAGGCCGACACTCACCAATCCGCCCCGCCATCCTCTCCGAAACCGGACGACGGCGCGTGTCACCTAGCCTATTGAAGGCAGAGGCTTTTCCACGCGCTGGGGTCTGCCTAGGCCGAAGAGGGGAAGCAGGGTGGGAGTGGAACGACGCCGTGTCCTGGGCCATCACCCCCTCATCGTTGCCTATCTGGACGGCCAACGGTTGGGGCTAAAGAGGTGGAGTGACGTTCCCCCCGGTCCTTGGCAAGAGAGCACTGAGGACGGTGGGGTTCTGGGCCAAGCTGGCGATGATGACCGACAGCGCGGCCTGGACCTGTGGATCCACAGACGGAGAGGCCACGACCATAAGCTGGGCCGGGGCGTGGTCTGTCTTCTCAGCTCGTTTCTTATCCAAGCCGATGCGGGAATCAGGGGCTCCGCCGTTGAGTTTGTTGCGGAGGTCCGTCGTGAGGTTGATGGCCTCCTGGAAGACGTCCCCTCCGCCGACCTGGTCGGCCGTAGCATCCTCCTCGTGCTCCCTGGTCTCCTCGGCCTCAGGGATGGCCTTGCTGACGAGGTTGCGGTTTGACTTAGTTCTTCCCATGATCAGTGGTTAGCAGTGCTTGGTAGCGACGAAGGGTGCTAACTTGATTGTTCTAGCTCTCAACGAGAGCACCAAATGATAGAGTATATATCTAGAGAGAAGTGAGAGCTAGAGAGAGAAGTGCAATATATGCTTCAATAGAATGATTTTGTAACCCCCATAACTACCTCCAGAGGAAGCATTTATAGGAAAAATACGGGCTGGGCTCCCAAGCCTTGGGCTTGGGAGGCCCATTTACAACTGGACCGCTATTGGGCCGAATACAAAGCCACTAGTGGGCTGTACAAATGAGTAAGTGTAAAATCCGGTTCTGTGGGTCTCACGTGGCCGACGAGAGCTTTGGCCGACGAAGGCACGGCCGACGCGGGCACGGCCGACGAGGACACCCTGGTTCCTTGGCCTCAAGATCATATTCTGGATTGGCCCCTCTTCCGCCGACGAGGGTCTCCTGGCCGACGAGGGCACCGTGTAGTGACTGCGCTTTCTGCGCTTTCGGTTCGGTTTGAGTAAACCAAATTGTACCAAATTGAACCGAAATCAAATCATACGCAATTTCATTTGAATTTAGTGGTATGTCGTTCAAATCAAATTAAATCAAACTAAAACTAATTGAGACCCTGAGAAATTGAATAAGGTCGAGCTGAACTCAAATAGTCAATAAATTTTTAATATGTTTTTAAACATAACAAATTCAAATTGTAACGAAGTGATTTAATCCGAACTAAACCAAAACATAGTATGATTCCGATCTATTTCAAACCGAATCGACCTGATATTAAAACCAAATTGAAACCAATGTGCTCACCCTAGTATTTTTTATATAAATTTGTTACTCAATGAGTTTTATTTTATAAGAGAAATATTATTTTTTAGACGAAAAGTATGTTTTTTTTAAATTGAGGAAACTAATTTTTTACTTTTTTATGTTGTTCTTGTATCTACATTTTTGTCCACTTAATTTTTGTAAATTCTGGCTGTTTTTTTATATCCATTGATTCTATGAATTGTAAAGATGAGATATCCATTAATTTATGAATTACAGATTTGAATAATTTTCTAGAATTGTAATTGGATTCAAGTAATTATGGACGATGATAATGAACTCCTTAATTTGTTCAAATTTTATGTGTATTTACCTTTGTGATCGCATACATGTGGTACGACAATATATATGGTCCATAAAACGCATATCTTCATTATAATTCAAGTAAATTTAACGTTGGTCGAAAATTGTTCATCCCAAAAAGTCAAATTTCTTGTAGCGGATTGAATGATATGCCTATTTTGATTAAATTATTATAAAATTGATATACTAAGTTATTGTAGCTCAATTTCAGTAAAAAAAGTTACTATACCTCGATCATTTAGGTGTCATGCGTTGGTCAAGCATGCATCTCACATTCAAGCATCTCCTTTAGTATTATGCATTGCTTACCATATATAATAAATAACTTAATTTAATGTTATGACTTGAAAAATGATTTAATACGGAAATAGGCGTGAATAATTGGAGAAATCCATTTGTCCACCCAATTCCTTTCTACTAAGTATTATATAAATATATAAAGATAACTTAATTTAATGTTATGACTTGAGGAATGATTCAATGCGGGAATAGGCGGGAATAATTGGAGAAATTCAATTGTCCATGTAAGGAATATTTGTATTTAGATTTTGATGATGCTAGATTAATTAGGACTTTAGAGTACCCCTCTTTAGACTTAATGTATTAGAATTTTCATTTGTAAAGCTCTTAGTTTAATCGACTTGGCAGAATGCCTTCAGAGCAGAAGACCTTCTGAGCAGAAGGGCTCCAAGAGCAGAAGACCCTTCTAAGGCATTGTTGAACAGAGGACCTTTGGTTCTCTGCTCCAGAACAGAAGACCTCAGGGTCTCTGTTAGCCTTTACTCTAACAGAAACCCTCCTGGTTCTCTGTTGGATATACTCTCAACAGAAGTGCTCCAGACCTTCTCTGATCAACTCTCAGTTAAAGACACCAGAAGGTCTGACACTTAGAAGAATACCACAAAGCCAGGAAATCAACTGAAAGATTCCTTCAACGGCTAGGAGTATTAAACGGAAAAGCTATAATGCGCGCATTAAATGCTCATTTAATGCTCCCCATGCTCCGTAGAGTAATTGCAGATGATTGGCCGCAATGTCAGGATTACTTTATCCCAAAATAGTAACCCGCCAACTTTACCGGGTTCTACTGGTCAAGTCAACTGCTTGCTCATTTAATGCAGTTGTCCTCCTTCTCCTCCAACGGGAAGATAACCTCAGTATAAAAGATACACTACGAAGAACAACCGGATAACTTTGCAATTTTTGCTAACCATTGCTACAACTCTGCATACAAGAAATTCAAACGCTTAAAAGCAAAAAGCCTCCTTGAGATCAACACTTCATCATCCTCTACAAGAGAAGGCAAAAGTTGGAAAAACACTTATTTCCAACTCAAGCAAAGTTCCAAGTGTTCTTCAACTCTTCAAGCTCATCACATACAAACTCTTTGTAACGAAGCTAGTTGGAGGAACCCCTGTTCTAAATAGAACCTCTTCTTTCACAAGAAGGACGTCCAAGTATCTGGAGCTGTGAAGTGGTGATACTTCTGGGAAGCTCAGTGAAAGGACCAGTCTTAGGGAAGCCGGAAGTGCATCCAAGGAGACATCTACACTTGAAGAAGACGTGGAGAGCTTCTTAAGTGATAGGGCTAAGGCATTGTAAACGGAAGTTTTTACAGCTTAGTGGAACAGTGGACTAGAGGAACAAGTTATTCCTTGAACCACTATAAAAAGCCCTGGTGTCATCTTCTTACTGCTTTTCATTCATAGTTTTTACTTAAACTGTTTGACTATAAAGACTTGGTATCTGTGTTCAGCAGAACTGGTCTTGTGAGTTAACAGAAGGCCTACTGCCTTTGCTTCTCTAAGGCTATTAACAGAACCTCCTACCAGAACCCCATCCGCTGCCAGTCTGTTCTGCCAACAGAACAGGCTATTCTGTAAAATCTGGTACTTAGTTTAAAAAGCTAAAAACCAATACAGTCTATTCACCCCCCCTCTAGATTGTATCCAGTACAACCGGGACCAACAAGTGGTATCAGAGCCTCCTTGTTCTAATAATCTCTTAGGTTATTTGCTGAACAAAGATCCAATTGTTTTTCTGTTTGACCTCCTTTTTATCAGATATAATGGATCACTCCTTGTCCAAGAATCTTACGTTCTCAGATGTTAAGTTTGATGACTGGAGGATCCGTATGAAGGCACATCTTTGTGCTCTTCATGATGAGATGTGGGAAGTTCTTGACATAGGACCCTTCACAAGCTTCCAGAAGGTCAACCCAGAACATGCCATTGACAACACTAGACCTCAGATGATCAATAAGGCCAAATCTGAGTGGACAACTGAAGAAAGAAGGAAGTACAATCTGGACAACATTGCTAAGGACATCCTTTACAAGTCTATTGATGATAGGTACTTCAACAGAATAAAGAAGTGTAAAACTGCAAAGGAAATCTGGGATACTCTTGAGCTCATTGGAGCTGGTGATGAGCAAGAGAAGGACAACAAGCTGACAATAGCCAACAAGAAGTTTGATGACTTCAAACTTCTCCCTGGTGAAACCATCTCCAAGATGTATGATAGGCTCCTCACTCTCACTGGAGAGATCTCTGAGCTTGGCAAGGAACTCACCACCAAGGAGATCAACCTGAAAGTGTTGAGGGGACTGCCCTCAGCATGGAAGATGAAGGTGGTTGCTGTCCAAGCCAGCAAGGATGTAAAGACTTATCCCACTGATAAGCTCATTTCAGATCTCAAAGCTCATGAGTTTGAAATGATTGAAGAAAAGGAAGATGTACCAGAAGAGAGGACCACTACAGCCCTCACTGCCAGCACATCAAAGGTAAATGATTTTGACCCTTCAGTACTTTTATCTGACGAATATATGGCTGCTTTTGCTAGGAGATTCAAGAAGTTCATGAAGAATCTCAAAGATGGAAGGAGTCCATCTTTCAACAGAAAGCCATACCAGAAGGTCAAAACAACAGAAAGCAGTGGTGAGCTTCTCTGTTACAATTGCAGACAACCTGGACATTTCAAAGCAGAATGTCCACATCCTAGAGTGTCTAAGAAACAAGGGCATGATGGAGAAAATAAAAAGTATGAAGACAACTCCAGAAGGAGAAAGGCACTTGTGACAGAACAGCTTGAGAAAGACCCTCTGTCAGAAACAGAATCCAGTTCTGACTCAGATTCTGATGAGGCCTTCTGTTTCCTTGATACTGAGACATAAGATCTTTGCCTCATGGCTCATTCTGATGATGAGGTAACCTCTACTTCTGAATCTAGTTTTTCTTCGGTAGGCTTAGCTTTTGATTCTGATTCAATGTCAGAATTTTGGGAAGAGTTTAAGGCCATACAAGCCACCTATTCCTCTGTAACAGAAGAAAACAGTAAGTTAAAAGCTGAGATTCTTGACTTAAAGAAGGAGGTTGAGAGCAAAATCAATCTTCTAATTAAGGAAAGAGATCAACTGGAGACTGAAAATGTTTCTCTTCTCAAGAGAATAAGAGAAATAGAGCCTCTCGAGATTAAGTACAAAGCTTACCAGAAGGCCCAGTCTTCCATGGAAAAGATTGTACTTGATCAACAGATTGGCACTGGTTTTGGTCTTGGTTATGGCTCAACAGAATCAGGTGAGCCTTCTGTAATGCCTAGCACCAGTGTTGCTAAGGCAGATAAGGTCATAGTGCCACTGATTTCTAGCCCCATTTGTCAAGCTGGTGTATCTGGCACCAAGGTTGTTCATGAGGAAGTCAGACCAGAAAAGGGAAAGATAAAGGCTAAACAGAAACCCTTTTTGAAAAATAATGAACCTGGCAGAACACCTAACAACATAAAAGGTTTTCAAGATAACAAAAATAAGAGACCATTCATTGACAGACAACCTCATGACAATCGTGCCAGAAATGATCACCAGAAGGGCAGATATCAAGAGAGAGTTAACTTCAGGCAGAAGAGGTTGGCTGGTCAACTTCAGAAGCCCAAAGCTAACCGTCCCTCTGCTCTTGATAGTATATGGGACTTCTTTCCAACAAAGAAAGCTATGCAAAAGTATGTAAACAGGAAGCATGACCCTCACAAGCATCTGCCCAAAGTGAATCACACTTCAGTTTACTATAACTACCAGGTGGACAATGGGTACCACCCACCAAGGTTTCACCTGATGAGACCAAAATGGTACCAACTACCCAGACTCCATGATCCCCCAGGACCCAACATTGCTTGGGTACCTAAATCTTACTTTTGATCTTGCAGGAACTGTGTGCTGGAGCTATCTCAGAGCAAGAATGGTTCATTGATAGTGGATGCTCCAGGCACATGACAGGTGACAGAAGTTGCCTAACTGAGTTTCAGAAATGCAAAGGACCTAGAGTTACCTTTGGAGGTAATGACAAAGAAGGTCAAACAAAAGGAAGAGGGAAGCTGATCAAGAACCAGATAGTCATTGATGATGTCTCATATGTCAAAGGACTGAAGTTCAACTTGCTAAGTGCTAGCCAATTCTGTGACAAAGGCTACACTGTTGAATTCACAAAGGACTTCTGCTATGTGAAGCATGAGACAACAAAGGAAGTTGTTCTTACAGCATCAAGGAAGAAGAACATCTATGTGGTTGATTGGAACACAGCAAAGGATGGAGTTTGCCTGATAGCCAAGGGAGATTCAAAACTAAGCTGGGACTGGCACAAGAAGCTTAGCCACTTGAACTTCAAAACAATCAACAAACTGGCAAGAGAACACATTGTTGATGGACTGCCAGACATAGTCTACAAGAAAGAAACCCTCTGCAGTGCATGCCAGAAGGGAAAGCAACATAAGAACTCGTTCAAACCCATTGCTGGAGATCTTTCTACAAGTCCTCTAAATCTGATCCACGTGGATTTATTTGGACCTGTTGAAACTCCAAGCGTTGGTGGCAAGAAATATACCCTAGTCATGGTTGATGACTATTCCAGATATACATGGACTATCTTTCTATCAAAGAAAAATGAAACTCTTCAAAAGTTGCCATCTCTGTTAAAGCAACTTCAGACTGAGAAGAACTTGAAGGTTAAGACAATCAGGTCTGACAGAGGAACTGAATTTGTCAACCAAGTCATAAAGGACTTCTGTGATCAAAATGGAACCTTTCATCAACTCTCTGCCGCCAGAACCCCTCAACAGAATGGCGTAGCAGAAAGAAGGAACAGAACCTTAAAAGAAGCTGCAAGAACAATGATTGCAGAATCTGGACTACCTATGAGATATTGGGCTGAAGCAATCAACACTGCATGCTATACTCAGAACAGAAGCATGATCAACAAGAATCACCAGAAGACCCCTTATGAACTCTGGAAAGGAAGAAAACCAAACATCAGCTACTTTCATGTATTTGGATGCAAGTGCTACATTCTTAACAATGGAAAGGAGCATCTGAAAGTCTTTCAAGAGAAGGCTGATGAAGGAGTCTTTATAGGCTATTCAAACACCAGTAAAGCCTATAGAGTACTCAACAGAAGAACCCTACATGTTGAAGAATCTATACATGTGAAGTTTGATGAAAGCATCTCTCTTAAAGAGGTAACAGAGATCCTCAAGGAAGTCAGCATAGAAGACAGAACACCAGAATCAACAGAAGAGGTAGCAGACAACCCTGCATTTCCAACACCTGCACCAAACCCCCTTCTGTTAAATGAAGATGAAGACTCTGAAGATGAGGAACCAGAGAGACCAAGACAGCAGCTGACAGAACCTGACCTAACATGGTTAAGAGATCATCCCCCTAACCAAGTGATTGGTCAAATCAGAAGTGGAGTTCAAACCAGATCCACATAAAGAAGAGAAGCAATGCTTGCCTGCTATATATCTCAAATGGAACCTATGATTGTTGAAGAAGCTATTGCAGACTCAGATTGGATCAATGCAATGCAAGAAGAGCTTACTCAGTTTGAAAGGAACAAAGTATGGGAACTTGTTCCTATGCCAAAGCACCAGAATGTCATTGGAACCAAATGGGTGTTCAAGAACAAGGCTGATGAAGATGTCAACATTGTAAGGAATAAAGCAAGGCTGGTAGCTAAAGGTTATTGCCAAGAAGAAGGAATAGATTTTGATGAGACCTCTGCACCAGTTGCCAGACTTGAAGCCATCAGAATCTTTCTAGCTTATGCTGCTTACAACAACATCAAGGTCTACCAGATAGATGTCAAGAGTGCATTTCTAAATGGAGATCTTGAAGAAGAAGTTTATGTGGAACAACCACCAGGTTTTGTCATTCCTACTCAATCCTCTTGTGTCTACAAGCTTAAAAAGGCCCTATATGGTCTTAAGCAAGCTCCCAGAGCATGGTATGACACATTGTCCCTTTTCCTAGTGAACCATGTGTTAACTAAAGGAAAGGTTGACAAAACTTTATTTCAGATCTCTGTTGCTAATCACATTCAGTTAGTACAAATATATGTTGATGACATTATATTTGGTAGCACTAACCCAGAATTATGCAAGAAATTTTCTCAAGTAATGCAGAGTCAATTTGAAATGAGTATGATGGGAGAACTCAGCTACTTCCTAGGACTTCAAGTCAAACAAGTTCCAGAAGGGATCTTTATCAATCAAGGGAAGTATACCAGGGACCTGATCAAGAAGTTTGGAGTGGAAGGCAAATCCTCAGTGAAGATTCCCATGAACACTTCACAAGGAATTGGTCCAGATGATGAAGTAAAGGATGTGGATGCAACAACATACAGAGGAATAATTGGATCTCTGTTGTACCTGACTGCAAGCAGACCAGACATAGCATTCTCTGTTGGAATCTGTGCCAGATACCAATCAAAGCCCAAGGAAAGCCATCTAAGTGCTGCAAAAAGAATCATCAGATATATCAAAGGAAATCCAAATGCAGGCCTATGGTATCCCAAGGGAGGTAACTTTGAACTAATTGGTTACTCTGACTCAGATTTTGCAGGTTGCAGACTAGACAGAAAGAGCACCTCTGGTCACTGCCAGTTGCTAGGAGGAATGCTTGTTTCCTGGTTTAGCAAGAAGCAGAACTCTATCTCAACAAGTACAGCTGAAGCTGAGTACATTGCAGCTGGGAGTTGATGTGCTCAGTTACTCTGGATGAAGCAACAACTGAAGGACTATGTAATTCAAGCAAAGGAGATCAAGCTGTTGTGTGACAACACCAGTGCCATTGCTATCACTCAAAATCCAGTTCTTCACTCCAGGTTAAAGCACATTGAGATCAGACATCACTTCATCAGAGATCATGTTGAAAAGAAGCACATTTGCATGGAACATGTGCCAACAGAAGACCAGCTTGCAGACATCCTGACAAAGCCTCTTCCTGAGGCTAGATTCACCAAACTGAGAGAGGAATTGGGGATGATGGATGAAATCCCAAAGGAAAGTTGAAAGGGAAGGCCCTCCGTTGTTAAATCTCTGCTAACAGAATACCTGTTGCAGAACCCCCTTCTGTTAACCCCCTTCTGTTCTCTACCCTGGCAGAACACCTCAGCAACAGAAACCCTTTCTTCCTCCCTACATAAAACCTCCTCTTATGTCTAACAGAAGGTTGTGGACTTGGAAAATTCTGAAAACCAGGTGGCCTAGTAAATTATTAAAGGTCTTTTACCCTTTTACCCTTAAAACGGTACACAACCGCATAATATTTATTGCGCCCCTTTTTACATTTATTGGTACCTTGGAACCGTAAATTATCTCAAACGTCCACTAACCCGTACCCTTATATTCCCCTCCTTCCAACCTAAATCTCTACTGCTTTCATTACTCTCAAGCTTTTGAACTCTTATCTCTCCAAAACTCTCAAACCGCTAAAAACGACCATGGCTTTCTTGAGCTTCACTGATCTTTCCAAGGAACAAAAAGCAACTCTGCTCAAGAATGTGCTGACAGGAATGAGATGCGAACTGGATGTTCTACCCAGATTCGCGGAGAAAAAGGAGAGGATGGCCACCATTGTTGACGGACTGACAGAGTGTCAACTGAGCAAGGTCATCACTCATGCTTATGAGGCCTACAGTAACATCGACACTGTTGAGTTCTATCTCAACGCATCCTTCAAGGATGAAACCATCTCCTCCATCGTCCAAGGAGAAGAAGTTCTGGTTGATGCTGACGTCATCAACAAGGTCTTCAATATTCAACTAGAGGAAGGCATGGCCTCTCTATTTGATTTGGAGGAAACTGACATCCCTGTACCTGAATTCAAGAGGAAATTTTGCAGAAAAGGAGAGGAAGTGGAGAAGGTGAATATAAAAAAGAACCTGCTCAAGAAGGAATTTGAGCTGCTCATTAACATTTTCCACAAATGTTTATGGTGCAAGTATACCTCCACCGATGATGTCACAACTGCAAATGCCAAGGCCCTCTATGCAGTACATCATGGGGTAAACATCAACTGGGGACAAGTTATGGTAAAGTCCCTGATTGAGTTTATCAAGAAGAAGAACCCCAAGACAAGCCTTTACTCTCGGAAGTTAGGGCATGGACTGCTCATCTCAGAACTGCTCCTCAAACAAGGTGTAACCTTGAGGAAGGCCACACCTTTGGATCACACCAAGGTAATCTTCCTGTCTGCCTCTCCAAACAGGGAAAAAGCTATAAAGGCAGAGCTGAAGAGACAACTTGATATTAAACGACAACAAGGAGAGAAGGTGCAGAAACCCCTCTCTGGAGCCCCTTCTGATGAAAAGAAGAAGAAGAAGACCAAGAAGGCAGAACTGGTTGCTCCTCCAACCATGAAGGCTGGACAGAAGAGGAAGAGGATCACAAAGACCAAGAAGAAGGTTACTAAACCTGTGGTCACAGTGTCTGAGGAAGTGGCAGACATTCAGGGGGAACCAGAGATCCCCACCTCTGTTGCATCTCCTGAACAGAATAGGGTGACAACTCCAACAGAGCACCCCAGTCCTGACAAAGAAGGGTATATGTCCTTGCTAGACAGACAGTTTGCCCGGGTCCTTGAATGGAGAAGATGGAGAATGGGACCCCTCCACAAAATCATCCAATACTTTGATCACTATGAGCCAGAAGAAGAGGCCATCCTGCATTGGGTAGGCACTGATGATGTCTCCAAATGCTTTGCCCTCAATTTTCTTCATTCTGTTCTTGAAAAGAAGAAGGCAAGCTACAAAGGAAAGGCTGTCCTCATTTCCTCACCCTCAGAGGAGATAGTCAAACCTCTAGAAGATGGAGAAATAGAAGCTTTTGAAGAATGGTTGTTCACCAAGATGGCAACTGAATCTGTTCAACCAAACGTCAACCCGGGAGAGCCTTCTGTACCCAAGACAGAAGGGCAAGCTATGATGGAACATATCAAGGAGTGGAGGACTTCTTTGCTTGAGGATAACATCATTGAGGTAATTTCTCCAACCCCTTCTGTTAATATCTCAACAGAACCCCATATCCCCTCACCTCTCACTATCACAGAAACCCCTCCACCAGAAAACCCTCAACCTCAATCCCCTGAACAGAAAACCCCCACCTCTCCTCACTCACCCAAACAGGAAATCGCATCACCTTGCAGAGCAATTATTCCCTTCAGAAACCGCTCCCCTTCACCTCCACCATCTCCTCCTCAACAGAATGCCTCACCCCTTCAAACTTCACCTCAACATCAGAACTCCTCATCCCAACAGAAATCCTCTTCACCTTCCGAGTCTGAACATCAAGTCCCTCCACAAGAATCACCTCCACCACACCAACCTGCAGCTCAGCTTAAACCTGTCTGGTTTCTCAGAGATTCTGACCCTACAACTATCTCCCCCATCTCTGCACCCCAAGGCCATTCTAGGCATTCTACTGCCCCCCAATCCCTCCTTCCGGAAGAAGAAGAAGGTCATCAGGAACAGAATACCAATATACTTCTCGTATGAAGACTCTTCTGACATGGATGGATTCATGGTCAGCAAGTCACACAAAGCTACTTCTAAGAGACAGAAGACCCCACCTCTGACTCAACTTGAGCATGAACTGCGTGTCCAATCTCTATCCTCTGTCCAAGAACATCACCCTTTGCCTAAGGGAAGAGGTTTAGAGCTGCCTCCATCTGATGGACTACAGAGTCAAATTCCCTTCAACAAGTTTGTTGAATCAGCAGAAGACTTTGGTGGACAAATCCTCCAAGGCATGGACAAGTTGATTCAGATCAATGATAAGCATTTTGAGCACCTTGCTCATGTAAATGATAATCTCAATTCGGGAATGCAGTTCATATCAGATCGCTTTGAGAATCTCACAGAAACACTCAACAATTTCATAGCCTCCTCCTCTGCCAGAACAGATGCACTGTCAACAGAAGTGGTAGGTATCCACAAGACCCTCTCTGTCCTTCAACAGACACTCCTAAATCAAGGACAGGCAATCAACACAATCTCAGAGAATCTTGAGGCTCTGCAAAAATCTGATGCCAAAACTGAGAGGCAACTGACCTCCATCGAGGAAATGTGCAGAGCTCACCAAGATCAAGCTCAACTTCTCCTCTCTGTTGACAGAGACAGATATCAAAAGATGGTGGTGCTTGAAGCCAACAACAAGGACATCTTCTCTGCCATTCAGAAGCAGCAAGGTCTCATAGAAGGCCTTACTTCTGTCACTCAGACTCTACCAGAGGCCCTTGAGCAGATAGCCTCCTCTCAGGCCTCAGAGTTTCAGAAGATCACATTGATGATAGAGGACCTACATGATGCCAAAAAGGGGGAAGAGGACCCTCAACAGACTAGGCCTCGATCCAACAGAACTCCTGCTAGAGCATCATCCTCTGCTGAACCTAGAGTAGATCCTGCTCCTTACTTTGAAGCTGCCTTACAGAAGAAGAGAGCAGCAGGTATACCTAGACCCCCATCTCCAGTAAAGAAAGGCACCAAGAAGAAGAAAGTCTTTAGCTTCACTGAATGGAGATTGGGTGGATCTCAGAGAATTGACAAAGCTCAATTTGAAGAAATGAAGGCCAAAATGACTCCCACCCAACAACAGAACCTCTATTTGGATAAAGATGGTGTTGTGCGAGTCAGGTATGGGGGATCCTTAGAAGAAGCTGAAGAATGGTACAAGAAAAATATTGTCCCAGGCAAGACAATACATGAAGGTGTTCTCAGCTATCTGGACTGCAAGCTCTCTCCCATATGGGCATCTTATCAAAGCTCTGGCAACCTTTCCAAGATCAGAGCAGAAATCAATGAAGAACTGCTAAGGCTTCAAAGATTGGAGGAAGAAGCTCTGCAAGCAGCTAATTTGGAGAATGTGTAAGGATTATCTCTGTAAAACTTATCTAATAAAATCACATCTCTGCCTTTTCACTTTGAAGAGCTTTTCCTCATTTCCTGTCTTTTTGCCTTCTGTTTGTGTTTGCTTATTTCATTTATTTTCTGCTATCTGAATGTACTGTACTCTTACTATTTTCCTATGCCAAGTTGCCCACCAAGATTTTAATGGAAGTTTTTAAACTTTAATCTTTCTTTATGGTGAAGGCACTTCTCTGCAAATAGTTAAAGGGTTTTGGCATCATCAAAAAGGGGGAAATTGTAAGGAATATTTGTATTTAGATTTTGATGATGCTAGATTAATTAAGACTTTAGAGTACCCCTCTTTAGACTTAATGTATTAGAATTTTCATTTGTAAAGCTCTTAGTTTAATCGACTTGGCAGAATGCCTTCAGAGCAGAAGACCTTCTGAGCAGAAGGGCTCCAAGAGCAGAAGACCCTTCTAAGGCATTGTTGAACAGAGGACCTTTGGTTCTCTGCTCCAGAACAGAAGACCTCAGGGTCTCTGTTAGCCTTTACTCTGACAGAAACCCTCCTGGTTCTCTGTTGGATATACTCTCAACAGAAGTGCTCCAGACCTTCTCTGATCAACTCTCAGTTAAAGACACCAGAAGGTCTGACACTTAGAAGAATACCACAAAGCCGAGAAATCAACTGAAAGATTCCTTCACCGGCTAGGAGTATTAAACGGAAAAGCTACAGTGCGCGCATTAAATGCTCATTTAATGCTCCCCTTGCTCCGTAGAGTAATTGCAGATGATTGGCCGCAATGTCAGGATTACTTTATCCCAAAATAGTAACCCGCCAACTTTACCGGGTTCTACTGGTCAAGTCAACTGCTCGCTCATTTAATGCAGTTGTCCTCCTTCTCCTCCAACGGGAAGACAACCTCAGTATAAAAGATACACTACGAAGAACAACCGGATAACTTTGCAATTTTTGCTAACCATTGCTACAACTCTGCATACAAGAAATTCAAACGCTTAAAAGCAAAAAGCCTCCTTGAGATCAACACTTCATCATCCTCTACAAGAGAAGGCAAAAGTTGAAAAAATACTTATTTCCAACTCAAGCAAAGTTCCAAGTGTTCTTCAACTCTTCAAGCTCATCACATACAAACTCTTTGTAACGAAGCTAGTTGGAGGAACCCCTGTTCTAAATAGAACCTCTTCTTTCACAAGAAGGACGTCCAAGTATCTGGAGCTGTGAAGTGGTGATACTTCTGGGAAGCTCAGTGAAAGGACCAGTCTTAGGGAAGCCGGAAGTATATCCAATGAGACATCTACACTTGAAGAAGACGTGGAGAGCTTCTTAAGTGATAGGGCTAAGGCATTGTAAACGGAAGTTTTTACAGCTTAGTGGAACAGTGGACTAGAGGAACATGTTGTTCCTTGAACCACTATAAAAAGCCCTGGTGTCATCTTCTTACTGCTTTTCATTCATAGTTTTTACTTGAACTGTTTGACTCTAAAGACTTGGTATCTGTGTTCAGCAGAACTGGTCTTGTGAGTTAACAGAAGGCCTACTGGCTACTGCCTTTGCTTCTCTAAGGCTATTAACAGAACCCCCTACCAGAACCCCATCCGCTGCCAGTCCGTTCTGCCAACAGAACAGGCTATTCTGTAAAATCTGGTACTTAGTTTAAAAAGCTAAAAACCAATACAGTCTATTCACCCCCCCTCTAGACTGTATCCAGTACAACCGGGACCAACAGTCCACCCAATTCTCCAAGCCCCCACTACATTGAGGCTTGTTACAGTGACCAATCACCTTTGAGAACTCCCTCCTCTACTCCTACATAATTATTTGAGTTATGTTCACCTTTGTGCTCATCCATCCTACCTATCTCAGAATTGATATCTTTTCCCATCTTAAGACCCTACTCCAGAATCAACCATTTATTCTCTCCATTGTAACTGCTACGTCAAATGAATGCCCTCAACCAAGGGCAGTAAGCCTTAGTGTCTGACAACCCTTTTCCTTGATCCAAATAGCAAAACTTGTCTGCATGCTTAAAACATCACATGCCAAACAATAACTAGACAACTTTTCTTACCTAAAATCAGCACAAAACCATTTCCCATTTTCCCTTTTCATTTTAATACTCTTCCTAAGTGTAGAGGTTCATCCTGAGCATTGACTTAAGGACTTAACCTCTAACTAGCGGGTGCAGTGGTTTGTCCTGAGCTTTGTCTAGTTAAGTTTAAGATGCATAAGTTATAATATATTGACTTAAAACAAGAATCAATACTTGGAGGCGTAGAAGTCCATCTTGAGTCTTGACTTAATCTCTAAGATTGCAATGCTTTGAATATAAAAGAACATGAAAATACAAAGAAAATGTTATCTAAATATCAATGGTTGGAATAAATGAGCTTCCACAAGTCAAGAACACCATGAAGAAAAAAGAAGAAAAATAAAAACTAGTGATGGAGTATATGAGTCTGAGCCCCGGGACCCACATACTCAGAAGAACAGAAAGCACAAGACACTGAGTGGTGCCCTCGTCGGCCAAGGGACCCCCGTCGGCCGGAAAGGTACCAACTCAGAATATGGTCCTTGAATCCAAGGAACCCGGGTGCCCTCGTCGGCCACGCCCTCGTCGGCCGTGCCCTCGTCGGCCACGCCCTCGTCGGCCACGAAGACCTCACAGAACCGGATTTTATACTTACTCATTTGTACAGCCCATTAGTGGCTTTGTATTCGGCCCAGTAGCGGTCCAGTTTTAAATGGGCCTCCCAAGCCCAAGGCTTGGGAGCCCAGCCCGTATATTCCCTAAAAATACTTCCTCTGGATGTAGTTATCAGGGTTACAAAATCATTCTGTTGAAGCATATTATTGCACTTCTCTCTCTAGCTCTCACTTCTCTCTAGATATACTCTATCATTTGGTGCTCTCGTTGAGAGCTAGAACAATCAAGTTAGCACCCTTCGTCGCTACCAAGCACAGCTAACCACTGATCATGGGAAGAACTAAATCAAACCGCAACCTCGTCACCAAGGCCATCCCTGAGCACCAGGAGACCAGGGAGCATGAGGAGGATGCTACGGCCGACCAGGTCGGCGGAGGGGACGTCTTCCAGGAGGCCATCAACCTCACGACGGACCTCCGCAACCAGCTCAACGGCGGAGCCCCTGATGCCTGCATCGGCTTGGACAAGAAACGAGCTGAGAAGACAGACCACGCCTCGGCCCAGCCTATGGCCGCGGCCTCTCCGTCTGTGGATCCACAGGTCCAGGCCGCGCTGTCGGTCATCATCGCCAGCTTGGCCCAGAACCCCACCGTCCTCAGCGCATTCTTGCCAAGAACCGGGGGGAACGTCACTCCACCTCCTCAGCCCCATTCGTTGGTCGTCCAGATAGGCAACGATGAGGGCGTGATGGCCCACGACACGGCGTCGTCCCACTCCCACCCCGCTTCCCCTCTTCGGCCTGGGCAGACCCCAGCGCGTGGAAACGCCTCTACCTTCAACAGGCTAGGTGACACGCGCCATCGTCCGGTCTCGGAGAGGATGACAGGGCGGATTGGTGAGCGTCGGCCTGGCTCGCCAAGGGAAAGCCTGGGGTCTGTGTCCCGGACAGTGGACCAGCCCCGCCTGGACAAGGGCAAGGGGAAGCTGCACGAGGACGACGTGCGCCACCAGATCAATGCGGCCCACGACGAGCGCATGAGAAACCAGCAGGGCGCCGCTGCGGCCGCCAGGGACCCCCGGGACGAGGTCATCGCCCAGCTGGAAAGGAGGGTGGCTCGGATGGAGGCCACACAATCGGCCAACACCCCCACGGCTGGCGCCTCCAACGACCCCGGCCTCAACGCCCTCATGAACAAGGTCAGCGCCCTGGAGAGGAAGTTGGCCGAAGGGCGAGGTGACCCCATCATCCAGGTCAGGACCAGGACCCCTTTCACCAACAGGGTGCTCTCGGCCCCCATCCCGGAAAAGTACAGGGGGAACGCCATCAAGTCTTACGATGGCCGATCAGACCCCCAGGAACACTTCAGCCGTTATCAGAACAACATGCTGATGGTGAACGCGTCAGACGTATACCTCTGCCGTTGGTTCCTCTCTACTCTTGAGGGGCCAGCGTACGAGTGGTTCAACGTGCTCCCCGAAAGGAGCATTGACTCATGGCAAGACCTTGCCCAACGCTTCCTCACCCACTTTGCCGGGAGGAAGCGCGCGAAGAAGTATTTCACCCACCTCCTCTCCGTCAAGCAGCAGCATGATGAGTCCCTCCGGTCGTTCATTGATCGGTGGACGAGGGAGACCGAAGAAGTCAAGGGGGCCGATGAGCGCACCCTCCTCGTCCTTTACCAGGGAGCCCTCAGCAGCTCCCCATACGCCAGGAGCCTCATCACCGACCCTCCAAGGTCGTACGCCAAGGCGCTCCAGCGCGGAAGCTTGTACGCCGACGCCGACGAGCTCCACAACCATAAGAAAGAGGGAGGCCATCCCTCCAAGAAGACAAATCCTTCGCCGGCCCCGGGTCCATCCCCGGCCGGCCAGGGTGCCCAGGGCCGTCACGGCTCTGGTGGACAAAGTAAGAAAGATCGCCATTGGCGGCCGAGGTTGGAACGGCCGGGAGTTGCCCTCACTCACCCGGTCGGCACCATCCTCGACTATGCCGAGAAGCACGGCCTCATCGAGCAGGCTCCTCGGCCGGCCGAGGAGGTCCTTGCCATCCAGCAGGGCGACACATACTACCGGTTCCACAAGAACTCCTCGCACAACACCGACGACTGCATCACGCTGAAGAAGGCCATCGAGCGTCTTATTCGTCAGGGGGAACTCTCCCAGTTTGTTAAAGGTGGCCCACGCAAAAATACATGGGTAAACACCGGCAAACCAGGGGGTGGACCCTCTACGAAGAAGCGGGAGATTGGCAGGCTCAGCGACGACGAGGACTTCGACGAGGACCTCATTGTGGGTGGGAACACTGGGGGGGACTCCGTCACCCAGAGAAAGAAATGGGCCCAATCCCTCTACATAGGGGAGGTGTCCCACGTTCCCCCCAGCCGAAGAAGCATCGAACGGAGGCGATCACCTTCACCGACAAGGATCTGCCTCCGGGTACGGAATCACATAGCGATGCCCTCGTCGTCCGGTGTGAGATCAGTGACACCATCATCCACCACACATACATCGATACGGGGAGCTCCGTCAACGTGATGTACCTGGACACCTTCAGGCAGCTGAAGCTGGACAAAGCTCTGCTGAAGCCGATCAAGACACCGTTATCCGGCTTCACCGGGGACTCTATCGACGCCGAGGGCACGATAGTCCTCCCCGTGGAGGTCGGTGACGGCCCCCACCGCGCCAAAATTGACATGGAGTTCATGGTGGTCCACCTCCAGTCCGCCCACAACCTGATCTTAGGGCGGCCAACACTGGAGGACTTGGAGGCCATCATCTCCATGAAGCACTTGTGTCTGAAGTTCCCCACCAATGACGGCATCGGCTACGCCAGAGGAAACCAGAGGATAGCCAGAGCATGCTACCTCAAACTAACGAGGCCGGCCGAGAGGGAAGGATAGAGGATAGACACCATCACGGCAGCCGTTGCCAAGGACGAGGAGAGGCCGCATGCTGAACCAGCCGAGGAGGTCGAGGAAGTCCCTCTGGATACCTCCCGGCCGGAGCGGGTTCTCAGAATCGGGAAGCAACTCCCGTAGGACCAGCAGGACGCCATCCTCCTCGTCCTACGGACGTACGCCGTCGTCTTCGCGTGGGGCCCGGACGATATGCCAGGCATCAGCCGCCAGGTGATCACTCACCGGCTGACCGTCGATCCGGCCTCCGCGCCTGTCAAGCAGAAGCGGCGCTACTTGTACGCCGACAGGCGGGACTTCGTCAAAGGGGAGGTCGCCATGCTCCTCTCAATCAACCACATCAAAGAGGTGAAGTACCCGACGTGGTTGGCCAACGTCGTCCTCGCCCAAAAACCGCCGACATTCAGAATGTGTGTTGATTACACTGACCTGAACAAGGCGTGCCCCATGGACCCGTTCCCTCTCCCCAACATTGATCAGCTGGTGGACGAGACGGCGGGGTGCGAGTTGATGTCGTTCCTTGACGCTTTCAGAGGGTACCACCAAATCTCCATGCATGAAGATGACGCTGAGAAGACGGCATTCATGACCCCAGAGGGAATCTTTTGTTACCTCGTCATGGCCTTCGGACTCAAAAACTCCGGCGCCACCTATACAGGGATGGTGGCCAAGATCTTCAGAGCAGTCCTCGGCCGGACGATGGAGGCATACGTCGACAACATGATCGTCAAGAGCAGGCAGGCCTCCACCCATGCCGACGACCTCCGGGAAATCTTTGAGATCATGAAGGAGTTCAGGCTCCGCCTCAACCCCAAGAAGTGCGCCTTCGGCGTCCAAGGCGGCAAGTTCCTCGGCTACATGGTCAGCCGGAGAGGCATCGAGATAAACCCGAAGAAGACACAGGCTATCATCAACATGGAGCCGCCCCGCAACGTCAAGGAAGTACAGCGCCTGACAGGGCGCCTGGCGGCCCTGAACCGTTTCCTCTCCAGGTCAGCCGAAAGGGCACTCCCCTTCTTTCAGATCATGCGTAAAGCCAACAGCTTCAAGTGGACGACGGAGTGCCAGGAAGCGTTCGAAGAGCTGAAGAGGTACCTATCTTCCCCGCCCGTGCTCTCCAAGCCCAAAGCCGGCGAAACCCTCTTCTTGTACTTAGGGGTGAGCACGTCGGCCATCAGCTCCGTGCTCATCCGTGAGGACGAAGGGGTGCAGAAGGCCATTTTCTACATCAGCAAGACACTCAGAGGGGCCGAGCTCAGGTACTCCCCCATTGAGAAGACGGTGCTGGCCATCGTCCATATGGTGAAGAAGCTGGGGCACTACTTCCAGGCCCATGCCGTCCACGTGCTGACCCAGCAACCCCTTGGCGCGCTCATGAGGAGCCCCACTAGCTCCTCAAGAATGGTGAAATGGGCAATCTTCCTCAGTCAATTTCAGATTGAAATCAAGCCAAGGTCATCCATCAAAGGGCAAGCTTTGGCCGACTTCGTCACCGAATGCACGGCAAGGGAGACAGCCGATACCGCCCCCCGGGCCAGAGCCCGATGACACATGGATTGTAACACCCCGGCCCCACACGAACCCGAGGTTGTTACTCTAGACCTCTAGTACTGTCCCCACAAACCACCACGAGCCTTTACCGCGCACTTTGTCCTCACTCATGCGCGCCCTGAGAAACTTCCCAGGGGGTCACCCATCCCAAGACTACTCCCGTGAAAGCACGCTTAACTTTGGAGTTCTTGGGTGATGAGCTCCCTTAAAAGGAGATGCACCTCTGTTGGTATGAGTAGTACTATTAATCCTCTTATATTAATCTCGGGTATTACAATCACCCCCACTTAGGATCGCAACGTCCTCGTTGCGCCCTTAACAATCTCAATCAAACCCCAGAATCTTGCCCCGCTAAATGCCCGCCCGATATCTAACGGGTCAGTACACTGTCGCAGGGTTGCTCTGATACCATTTGTAACACCCCGGCCCCACACGAACCCGAGGTAGTTACTCTAGACCTCTAGTACTGTCCCCACAAACCACCACGAGCCTTTACCGCGCACTTTGTCCTCACTCATGCGCGCCCTGAGAAACTTCCCAGGGGGTCACCCATCCCAAGACTACTCCCGTGCAAGCACGCTTAACTTTGGAGTTCTTGGGTGATGAGCTCCCTTAAAAGGAGATGCACCTCTGTTGGTATGAGTAGTACTATTAATCCTCTTATATTAATCTCGGGTATTACATGGATCCTCTTCACCGACGGCTCGTCGGCCGCGAAATCATGCGGTGGCGGCGTCGTCCTCATATCCCCTGAAGGATTCAGAGCTTACTATGCCATCCGCTTCACCATTAGGGTATCCAACAATGAAGCCGAGATGAGGCCCTCCTCAGCGGCCTCAGACTCGCCGCCGGCCTCAGAGCCCGACACATCAAAATCAGGTGCGACTCCAAGCTGGTAGTGGGCCAGGTTGAGGGTACGTACGAAGCAAAGGAAGGCCGGATGAAGCAGTACAAGCAAGCAGCAGAGGAGCTGCTGAAGGCGTTCGAAACCCACGATGTCGCACAGATCCCAAGGGCCGAGAACGCCGAGGCCGACATCCTCTCCAAACTCAGCTCGGACACCCCGGAGCACATCTCCCAGCTAGCCAAGATCGAGGAGTTGAGCATGTCCAGCCCCGTCTTGTGCGTCCAACAGCGACCGGAGGACTGGATCTCCGACATCATCACCTTCATCACGACGGGGGAGCTGCCCCCGGACGAGGAGAGGGCCAAACTCGCCAAACTCAGGGCCCCAAGCTACACCATTGAAGATGGCAAACTCTACAAACGATCCTATAATGGCACTCTCCTCCGATGCCTGCACCAGGATGAGGCCGACGTGGCCATGGAAGAAGTTCATTGTGGTGTTTGCTCCTCGCACCAGGGCCCTTTCAGCATGTCCCGGCGTCTCGTCGTCCAGGGCTTCTTCTGGCCGACGATGGTGCGAGATTGTGCGGAGCTGGCCAGGAAGTGTACCACGTGCCAGGTACTCCAGAAGACCCCTGGTCGGCCGGCCGTCAACTACGCCCCGTCAGCACTGCTATTCCGTTCTCAAGATGGGGGATTAACCTGGTCGGCCCTCTGCCCAGAGCTGCCGGCAACAACCGCTACATCATCGTCGCAGTCGACTACTTCACTAAGTGGGTCGAAGCGGAACCCTTGGCCAGCATCACGGGGGCCAGGTGTCAGAAGTTCGTTCACAAGAACATTCTCACCCGCTTTGGTATCCCCCAAGAGATCATATCCGAAAACGGCACCCAGTTTGAAGCGGCGCCCTTCCAGGAGCTCCTTCGAGAATGGGGGATAAAACACCGTTTCTCCTCCGTTGCCTACCCTCAAGGCAATGGGCAGGTTGAGAATGCCAATAGAACCATCATGGAGGGGCTGAAGAAGAAGCTCCAGGACGCAGGAGGTAGTTGGGTCGACGAGCTCCCCAACATCCTGTGGTGTTATCGGACCACGCCGAGGAGGGCGACATGTGAAACGCCCTTCGCCCTGTGCTATGGCTTTGAAGCTAAGGCACCCACAGAGGTCACCATTCCCAGCCGACGAGTGGAGCAGTATGACCCAGAGGTTAATGAGGAGAACATGAAGATCGACCTCCACCTGGTCGAAGAAAGACGCAAGCAAGAATTCATCCGAGCAGAGAACTACCGGCGTCAAGTAAAATCATACTATGACGCCAAGGTACGCTCGAGGGAATTTCAGGTGGGGGACTACGTCCTCCGCCGAAGGGAAGCAAGCCAGCCGACGGAGGGTGGCAAGCTAGCATTGAAGTACGAAGGGCCCTACATCGTCAGTGCCGTGGTCAAACCTGGCACCTACAAGCTTAAACGCCCGAATCGGTCCAATGTACCACGAACGTGGAATGTACACCATCTGGTGAAGTTTTATCAGTAATCCGAAGGAGGTGCAGACGGCGAAGCCCTCACCCCTTAACGGGTTACTGATTGAACGCCACCCTCGGCCTCGAGCCACTTATGAATAAAATCACGTTCCTCTTGATTTTTTCTTTGGAATTTAAAGTAAAATATTAGCAGGTGCCCTCATCAGCCACCTTAGAGCGAAAGACTCAGGTATGGCCGACGTGGCACCTTGCATTTGCAGCCTACGAGCGACAAGCTCAGGCATACTCCATTGTATTTTGTATCAGCGAAGGGCTCAGGCCTAGCTGAGAGAGCACATCGTCCTGGCCATGTAAGCCTAGAGTGAAACGCTCAGGTATGGCCGACGATGTCCCCAGGACGATGGGCCCGCAAACGGCCCGCGTCTTGAAATGGGAAGTTCACCGCGTCGTCCACGCGCCAGATCGCAAGACGACAGGCCTGAAATCATGGCCGAGGTGGCAGAATCCCCCCACTTAGGGTTGGGCAACGGCAGCCGTTGGAAACCAACCAAAAGTCTAGCCCGCGTCATAAATAGGCGACGGGACCCCCCTGAGATCACGGACGTTATAAACGAAGTCCGAACTGACCGAAGGACGAGCACATCCTTCGGCCGAAGCCTGAAAGAAGGATACTCCGTGAAATAGGGAACGGAAACGGAAATAAAAAAAAAGAGGAAAGGAAAAAGGGAAAATAAAAGAGGGAAGCCGAGGACCGCACGCACTTGCCGGCCTCGAGCAATGAAAAAATAAAATCCCCACAACTCATGCCAAACTTGGCTAAGTACATATCAGTTGAACACAAGTGTAGTACCACTAACAGGTGACATGGACGATATGGCCACACGTCCATCACAGACAAGGGAATTGTCAAGGACGAGGCATACGCCTATATAACCCTAACCAGAGTGGTTGGGTGACACGCGAGTGGTAACCTTCATCGGCCACAGCCCTTTGAAGCACCAACACTTAGTATGAAATAAAGAGTTACAATCCTGAAGATGACCACCGGAAAAATTGCCCAGGACGAAGCGGGCAGTATTACACCCGCGGAAGAGTTAAGCATTCAAGCAACAATCCCTACCGGCCACAACATTCCGGATGGCCGTTACAGGCACTAAAACCCAGGCGGTTGGCCAAGCGGAAGATCTTTGGGAATATTTGTCCAAGTGTTTACCAAACACTTAGAGAAAATTCCTGAGGAAAAAGGTTCCTTAAGAGAATTCCGACACTTAGAGAAACTCTTGAGGAAAGCAAAAGGCACCCTCATCGGCCACAAAGCCAGACCTTGGCCGATGAAGGTAGGGCCGTCTCTTGGCCGACAACGGTACCACGCAGAAGGAACTATGTCTTGCATTTATACTTAGAAAAATCTCTAAGAATTTAAAGGGAGAACCTCTAAACGAAGCGGGCACCTGAATACTCGCAGGCCGTTAGCTACCTATGTCTTGCATTTGTACTTAGAAAAATTTCTATGTTCAAAGAACTAAGTTCAAATGACCCAAGGCAAGAAACGAAGACATACAAGGACGAAGGGGACAACAACCCGTGCACCCTTATCGGCCACAACACTAAGATCCAGGCCGACCTCCCTGATCAGATCAGGAACAAGGGAACACAGCGGCCACGAAGAACACCGGGCCAACAACAACACCACGCGTGGCATATTGGTTCAACACTCAGGGAATTTCCCAAAGCATTTGTCAACAGTGAGGAGAGGCTCAACACCAGGACGATGAGAACACCCACCTACTTGAAGTTGGACACTTAGAAAAATTCTAAGACCAAACAACAAAAGGAATGAGACAATGCCAAGATGCAGCGGACACCCCAGCATGCCCGCTTCGGTCATGACGGAAAGGAAGCACCTAAGTGGATCTCAAACACTTAGAATTTTTTTAAAGAAATCCCAAATGTTGCGACAGCGAAGAAATGGCGGACAGGCCGATAAGGCCACCAGACTAAATTGACTACCTTACGGACGCAGCAAACACTCGCGGGTGACCTAAGTTGTTAACTTAACACTTAGACAAATTTCAAAATCGAAAAGGCAAAGGAAACAAGCATAGACATCAACAGCCGAAGAGGCCGGCAGAGCATTCATTCATCAAAATGTTAATTACAAAAGGGCGCGCTACGGCCATTACATTCAGTTGGGCAAAAATTGGGATGCTACTAATTACAAATAAAAGATAAGGGAATGGCCGATCACGCCTCCTGGGCGCCTCCATCTGCAACATGCCCAGCATGGGTCTGCTCATCGGCATCCTCGGTTTCCTCCTCGGCCTCGCTGTCCTGACCGACAGCGACTGCAGAGCTCGTAGCGTCGTCCAAGAAATCAAACTCATCGTAGTCCGGCTCGCCGAGGCCGGAACTATCAATCGGGGCCTCCCTTTCCGAAGGGGGGAGCTTGGCCTGCTCCTCGGGATCCTTCATCAGCCTGGGAAGCCTCAGGTTCCGCCTCGCCCACCCAGAGGTGTAGTTCATCGCCTTAAGGGCACGTGCCAGCCGCCGGCATAGGAGCCTCTGCATCCGTTGTTGGCCCATGTTGTTGTACACGGACATCTCCCTTTGAAAGTACTCCTGGCCGGCGGGGGAGTTCATTCCCCAATCCTCGAGCTTGGCGGCCACAACTTCATAGCACCAGGGGAGCCGCTCGTCGGCCTTCCAGCCCTCGGTCAGGAATTTTTGGACGGCCTCATCAGCGGCCTTCACAGCAGCAGCCTCGGCCTCAATCTTAGCCTTCACGGCCTCATCAGTCCTGCGCCGCTCAACCTCAAGTGCCCTCTGGCTTTCCGCAAGCTTGGCCAGGGCATCGTCCTTGGCTGCAGCAGCCTCATCGGCTCTCTTCTGCAGAGCTTTGGCATCCTCTCGAAGCCGATCCAAGCAGGCCATCGCCTCATCGGCTGAGGCAGCTTTTTGCTCGAACTCCTTCAGGCGAGCAATCTCCCGTTGCTGCCTTTTGTTGCTCTCCATGAGCATAAAGGCACCCTGCAAAACAAAGGCAAACCAAAACTCAGGCAATGACTTCACATAGACGACAAGGAAAACAACAAATCAAAGGGAAAGGAACTTACTTGGACGATGAGGTCCATCCCGCCGTCATAAATCTTGACATCCCCGAGCTTGCCGAGGTAGACCTGATCCTTGGTCGGCATGGCCTGGGCAAGCACATCATGGCCGTCAACGCCATCATCAAAGACACCCCCGCCAACGGGGTACTCCACCACTTTCTGGTAAGTGGCAGTGGCAATCTCCTTGCCAGCCCGTTTCGTCCGAGTCTCCTGGACGAGAGGGAACGGTTGAGCAACGACGCTGGAAGGAGCAGCGGTAAGATCCACAATGGCGACAGCAGCGCCAAAACCACCATCGTCCACATTTGGGACGGACAGAACGCCGACCTCATCGGCAAGGGAAGGAGACGGCGCCCTCTTTGTCTTCTTGGCGGGCTTCAGACCAGTCTCAGTCAGCTTTTTCTGGCCGTCAGTGGGAGGCCGTTTCTTCTTTGGCTGGGCAGGCTTCGGGACCACACCAGCAGCAGCCTCGCCTCCCTCGCCCGCGCCACGCCTCGCCGCCTCGGCCGCCTTCGCAGCCAGCTCCTCGGCCGCCTTGGCCTTGGCTATGGCCATTATCGAACGACGATCCATCACAAAGTCTACACAAAGGAAAATAAACAGGTTAGCAAGGTAAAGGAACAAAAACAAAGGAAGAAAGCCGGAGGAAGTATTACCATCGGCTTCAGCAGGAATGCCCAAATCCGGGCCGTCGGCCTCCTCAAAGGTAGTGGTCATCCTCGGCCACAGTTGGACATCGTCCTCCTTGTCACCATACACATAATACCTGAAGAATCCGAGGGCGGTCATCTTATACTTGGTAATGTAATCTTTCACGCTCCTCGGCCCCCCGTCCAGGAACGCCTCCACCTGAGCGTCCAAGATCGAACTCTTCGGCGGGTCGTGCAGATTGAACCTCCCAGTATGGCCGAGAGAGGGAAATTCAGTGCCGTTCTCACCAAGGGACACGAAAACAAACTTACTCTTCCAACCATGGATAGACGAAGGCAAGTGCGTGAAGCTCCTCTTCTTCGGCAATTGTTGGAGGGTAGCGTAGGCCGCACAGTTCTTGTGGCTTTCTCGGCCAATCTGGTAGAGGTTCATGAAGAGAGCTGTCGTCGGCTTGTAGCCCAACTCTTCACAGCGGAGCAAGAATCCCACCATCAACGAGTAGCTGTTCGGGGTCAGCAAGGCCGGAGGAAGTCCCACCATGTCCAAGTATTCCGTGATGAAGGGATGAAGGGGAAATCTCAGCCCCTTGGCGAAGCTCATCGGGTACACTCTGAAGTATCCCGGCGGCGGATTAAGTACATGGTCCGTCGGCCTGGGTGCCCTAGCTCTCCCGAACGGCCCCACATACATCTGCGCGACTAGGTAATCGGTCGCGTTGCTCTCCGGCTTGATAAGGTAGATATTCGTGAGATCCAGGTGGGAGTACCCTGGCCCACTCCTCGGCCTCCTTATCCTCTTCAGCCTCTCTGCTCCCATCACGGCGGACACCGGCTTCGGGCACAGAATAGCAGTGGAAGTGGACGCCCCGTCCACCACTCGGGACGCACCTGCGTCCTCGCCTTCCGAAGACGAGGCAGACTCCTCGTCCTTACCCTCGTCGTCCTCCGGCTCTCCGGAATTATAGGGGCTCAGATGCTCTATTTCCTCCTCAAACTCCTCAAGCACCTCGTAGTCAAGGGACCTAGTGGAGGGCTGGTCGTCGTAGGGGTAGTACTCCTCGTCCAAACTCTTCATCTTACAACTATTAACGCCCTAAAGGTCTCTACTTTGGATCTAAGTGCGAATCCCCTATTAACACTAGATCAAAGGCCCAGGAAGCAAAGTATACAGAATATGAAAGAAACAGGTGAAGAACTGACCTTCGAATATTTGAAGAAACGGAAGAACACTTGAACAAACACCTCAGAGACTCTCTCTCTAGAAATTTCAGCAACACTTCGTGGGCACAGATTACAAATGAGGTTACCGCGTCGGAAGGGAAGGGGTATTTATAGACCTCCTCCCCAACGGTCACTACACGTGGCACCATATCAGTGGCCACCTCAGCGGTCACCTTCCCAGCAGCCAATGAGGTGCCACCCCTTCGGAAATGGGCCGGGCTCGTGAACTAACCTACCGGCAGAGTAAAACCCTGCGGATCACACGGACAACGAACGCCCACAATGGCCTATACGCTTGCCGGCTCCACAAATGCCAGCAAAGCGCCCACAACGGCCCATACGCTTGCCGGCTTCACAATGCCAGCAAAGCGCCCGCAACGGCCAAGGCACCCAATGCCTCCACAGCGAGAAGAAGATGACAACGGCTAGGAACGTCATGAACGCCCGTAACGGCCACAGAACCAGAGGAACAAAGAACCCGCAGCCATCGGCCTTCGTAACGACCCCTGATGATAACTCTTTACAAGCGATCTGCGCACAAGGGTTCTCCCACAGGGTTACCTTGGCCAGAAAATCGCCATAAGGGTGGGATTCAGGGGCACTACGGAGAGGCCGCTTCGGCCAGGGACTCAAACAACTCCTTCACCCCTCACACTATTCGGCCTGAAGCAATGGGGGACTGGGGGACTACATCGGCCTCAACAATAAGACAAAGGAAAAATGCAAAGAACACAAATGTAACCACAAAGCATGGCCACATCGTCCATGTATCACAACGGCGCCAAGGTTTTCACGACTCCATCTCCGGCCAGGTACTTTGGAAAACACGGCGCCTCGTCGGCCAACGGCACATAACATCATCAGCAACGGCCAACAGGCCACCTAAGGCAAGGACATTCATCGTCCTCCGCCAACAGTTAATCATGATGGGCTCTTCGGCCAAGAACACGAAAGCCAATCAGCGACGGCCAAAAGGAGTGCGCAAGCACCCTCACCGGCCACCCAAAGGAAAGGACGCCCATCGTCCTTGAAGCAAGGTTCAACTTCGACGGCCTCATCGGCCCAAATGTAAATCTCAACCATCAACGTCCAAGAAAGGGAAAACGCGCCTTCAACGGCCACCATCGAAGCAGGACACTCATCGTTCCCAAACGAACACACCAAGGAAACAACGGCCTCCCCGTCCACAGCGAGGAGCAGGTAACGGCCAAAGCACAGAACAAGATCACCAAAATGGAAACGGCGCCAACGCCGCAACAGCTAACGGCCTGGGAGTGCCCGCATCGGCCAAAAGCACCAAAACACGGGAATCTACTCTCCTTCACTTCGTCTACGTCTCAGCTTAGAGAGTGGGGGACTCCTGATGGAGTATATGGGTCTGAGCCCCGAGACCCACATACTCAGAAGAACAGAAAGCACAAGACACTGAGTGGTGCCCTCGTCGGCCAAGGGACCCCCGTCGGCCGGAAAGGTACCAACTCAGAATATGGTCCTTGAATCCAAGGAATCCGGGTGCCCTCGTCGGCCGCGCCCTCGTCGGCCGTGCCCTCGTCGGCCACGCCCTCGTCGGCCACGCCCTCGTCGGCCACGAAGACCTCACAGAACCGGATTTTACACTTACTCATTTGTACAGCCCATTAGTGGCTTTGTATTCGGCCCAATAGCGGTCCAGTTGTAAATGGGCCTCCCAAGCCCAAGGCTTGGGAGCCCAGCCCGTATTTTCCCTATAAATACTTCCTCTGGAGGTAGTTATCAGGGTTACAAAATCATTCTGTTGAAGCATATTATTGCACTTCTCTCTCTAGCTCTCACTTCTCTCTAGATATACTCTATCAACTAGTTATGAACTAATTGATTGAATGATTATTGTGATGAATTTAGGGGTTTAAATAGACTAGGAAATGATCTTTGGTAGCCTATTCATTATTTTAGATCAGATTGGGGAGAAATTTTCGAGCAATACGCATCCTTCAAATAGCTTCAGATCATTTCATCTCAAGAATATCTTGCCCATTAATGTTTTATGCAAAATCAAGTTAGACTGCTGCCGATTTGGGCGTGTGATTGGCGCCAATTTTCTCTCGACTTCCTCCCATAATATGTTACACATGACCGGCACGGGTTAGGTGGTGAGACTAACACTGGTTTGCTCGCGGTGTGGTGCTAATTGGTACCCATATTTCGATTACATAGTTTCAGTTGCATTTTGGCTTCGATAGTTAATTCGGAACTGCCAATTTTTAACCCTTTTGACTTATGACTTCGTTTTCTTAGCTTTGATCATATTAGACAATGAACCCGTGCGTTGCACGGGAAAAATCAACTCACATTATTCAAATTAAAAAGAGATTGAATGAATATCGTATACTACCTTCGGCCCAGGTAACGTCTCAGTTGCGTTTACGATATTTGACAGGTCATAAACTTAAGTGATCCTTGTTAATAATGAAATTATTTTTAGCAAATAAAATTTATATATTCAAAAATGACATTAAAAGTCTTGTAAAGTCGCAAAAATTTAAATTTGATAAAAAAAGTGGATACATAAAGAAAAAGGTTAAGAAAAATTACATTAGTTTTTATCGTATGAGAGAATGAGCTTTCATGAGTGTTGTTCAGGGGGTCAGCAAACCGGTTCGGTTTGAGTAAACCAAATTGTACCAAATTGAACCGAAATCAAATCATGCACAAATTCATTTGAATTTAGTGGTATGTCGTTCAAATCAAATTAAATCAAACTAAAACTAATTGAGACCCTGAGAAATTGAATAAGGTCGAGCTGAACTCAAATAGTCAATAAATTTTTAATATGTTTTTAAACATAACAAATTCAAATTGTAACAAAGTGATTTATTCCGAACTAAACCAAAACATAGTATGATTCCGATCTATTTCAAACCGAATCGAATTGATATTAAAACCAAATTGAAACCAATGTGCTCACCCTAGTATTTTTTGATATAAATTTGTTACTCAATGAGTTTTATTTTATAAGAGAAATAACATTTTTTAGACTAAAAAGTATGTTTTTTTTTAAATTGAGGAAACTAATTTTTTACTTTTTTATGTTGTTCTTGTATCTACATTTTTGTCCACTTAATTTTTGTAAATTCTGGCTGTTTTTTTATATCCATTGATTCTATGAATTGTAAAGATGAGATATTCTATGTACGTAATTACAGATTTGAATAATTTTCTAGAATTGTAATTGGATTCAAGTAATTATGGACGATGATAATGAACTCCTTAATTTGTTCAAATTTTATGTCTATTTATCTTTGTGATCGCATACATGTGGTACGACAATATATATGGTCCATAAAACACATATCTTCATTATAATTCAAGTAAATTTAACGTTGGTCGAAAATTGTTCATCCCAAAAAGTCAATTTTCTTGTAGCGGATTGAATGATATGCCTATTTTGATTAAATTATTATAAAATTGATATACTAAGTTATTGTAGCTCAATTTCAGTAAAAAAGGTTACTATACCTTGATCATTTAGGTCTCATGCGTTGGTCAAGCATGCATCTCACAATCAAGCATCTCCTTTAGTATTATGCATTGCTTACCATATATAATAAATAACTTAATTTAATGTTATGACTTGAAAAATGATTTAATACGGAAATAGGCGTGAATAATTGGAGAAATCCATTTGTCCACCCAATTCCTTTATACTAAGTATTATATAAATATATAAAGATAACTTAATTTAATGTTATGACTTGAGGAATGATTCAATGCGGGAATAGGCGGGAATAATTGGAGAAATTCAATTGTCCACCCAATTCTCCAAGCCCCCACTACATTGAGGCTTGTTACAGTGACCAATCACCTTTGAGAACTCCCTCCTCTACTCCTACATAATTATTTGAGTTATGTTCACCTTTGTGCTCATCCATCCTACCTATCTGAGAATTGATATCTTTTCCCATCTTAAGACTACTCCAGAATCAACCATTTATTCTCTCCATTGTAACTGCTACGTCAAGTGAATGCCCTCAACCAAGGGCAGTAAGCCTTGGTGTCTGACAACCCTTTTCCTTGATCCAAATAGCAAAACTTGTCTGCATGCTTAAAACATCACATGACAAACAATAACTAGACAACTTTTCTTACCTAAAATCAGCACAAAACCATTTCCCATTTTCCCTTTTCATTTTAATACTCTTCCTAAGTGTAGAGGTTCATCCTGAGCATTGACTTAAGGACTTAACCTCTAACTAGCGGGTGCAGTGGTTTGTCCCGAGCTTTGTCTAGTTAAGTTTAAGATGCATAAGTTATAATATATTGACTTAAAACAAGAATCAATACTTGGAGGCGTAGAAGTCCATCTCGAGTCTTGACTTAATCTCTAAGATTGCAATGCTTTGAATGTAAAAGAACATGAAAATACAAAGAAAATGTTATCTAAATATCAATGGTTGGAATAAATGAGCTTCCACAAGTCAAGAACACCATGAAGAAAAAAGAAGAAAAATAAAAACTAGTTATGACTTATGAACTAATGGATTGAATGATTATTGTGATGAATTTAGGGGTTTAAATAGGCTAGGAAATGATCTTTGGTAGCCTATTCATTATTTTAGATCAGATTGGGGAGAAATTTTCGAGCAATACGCACCCTTCAAATAGCTTCATTTCATCTCAAGAATATCTTGCCCATTAATGTTTTATGCAAAATCAAGTTAGACAGCAGCCGGTTTGGGCGTGTGATTGGCGCCAATTTGCTCTCGACTTCCTCCCATAATATGTTACACATGACCGACACGGGTTAGGTGGTGAGACTGACACTGGTTTGCTCGCGGTGTGGTGCTAATTGGTACCCATATTTTGATTACATAGTTTCAGTTGCATTTTGGCTTCGATAGTTAATCCGGAAGTGCCAATTTTTAACCCTTTTGACTTATGACTTCGTTTTCTTCGCTTTGATCATACTAGACAATGAACCCGTGCGTTGCACGGGAAAAATCAACTCACATTATTCAAATTAAAAGGAGATTGAATGAATATCGTATACTACCTTCGGCCCAGGTAACGTCTCAGTTGCGTTTACGATATTCGACAGGTCATAAACTTAAGTGATCCTTGTTAATAATGAAATTATTTTTAGCAAATAAAATTTATATATTCAAAAATTACATTAAAAGTCTTGTAAAGTCGCAAAAATTTAAATTTGATAAAAAAAGTGGATACATAAAGAAAAAGGTTAAGAAAAATTACATTAGTTTTTATCTTATGAGAGAATGAGCTTTCATGAGTGTTTTTCAGGGGGTCAGCAAACCGGTTCGGTTTGAGTAAATCAAATTGTACCAAATTGAACCGAAATCAAATCATGCACAATTTCATTTGAATTTAGTGGTATGTCGTTCAAATCAAATTAAATCAAACTAAAACTAATTGAGACCCTGAGAAATTGAATAAGGTCGAGCTGAACTCAAATAGTCAATAAATTTTTAATATGTTTTTAAACATAACAAATTCAAATTGTAACGAAGTGATTTAAATTAATCCGAACTAAACCAAAACATAGTATGATTCCGATCTATTTCAAACCGAATCGAATTGATATTAAAACCAAATTGAAACCAATGTGCTCACCCTAGTATTTTTTTATATAAATTTGTTACTCAATGAGTTTTATTTTATAAGAGAAATAACATTTTTTAGACTAAAAAGTATGCTTTTTTAAATTGAGGAAATTAATTTTTTACTTTTTTATGTTGTTCTTGTATCTACATTTTTGTCCACTTATTTTTTGTAAATTCTGGCTGTTTTTTTATATCCATTGATTCTATGAATTGTAAAGATGAGATATTCTATGTACGTAATTACAGATTTGAATAATTTTCTAGAATTGTAATTGGATTCAAGTAATTATGGACGATGATAATGAACTCCTTAATTTGTTCAAATTTTATGTGTATTTACCTTTGTGATCGCATACATGTGGTACGACAATATATATGATCCATAAAACACATATCTTCATTATAATTCAAGTAAATTTAACGTTGGTCGAAAATTGTTCATCCCAAAAAGTCAATTTTTCTTGTAGCGGATTGAATGATATGCCTATTTTGATTAAATTATTATAAAATCGATATACTAAGTTATTGTAGCTCAATTTCAGTAAAAAAAGTTACTATACCTCGATCATTTAGGTGTCATGCGTTGGTCAAGCATGCATCTCACATTCAAGCATCTCCTTTAGTATTATGCATTGCTTACCATATATAATAAATAACTTAATTTAATGTTATGACTTGAAAAATGATTTAATACGGAAATAGGCGTGAATAATTGGAGAAATCCATTTGTCCACCCAATTCCTTTATACTAAGTATTATATAAATATATAAAGATAACTTAATTTAATGTTATGACTTGAGGAATGATTCAATGCGAGAATAGGCGGGAATAATTGGAGAAATTCAATTGTCCACCCAATTCCTTTATATTATATAAAGATATAAAGATAACTTAATTTATTGTTATGACTTGAGGAATGATTCAATGCGGGAATAGGCGGGAATAATCGGAAAAATTCAATTGTCCACCCAATTTCTTTATATTATATAAAGATATCACATTTCTGTCACATATTGAGCTTTCTTACATACCCGATTTCGTCTGCTTTAATTTTCCCGTACATATTACTATGATTACTTCTGTAAAACATAACTGCATAAGTAATTACCGTACCGTGCCTTGCCACATAATTGGTAAAATGGCTAGCGAGATACGTATCCAACAAGTAAAACAAAGATTTATCTAATCATGTAGGAGTCCCGAGAAATTTTTGAATTTAATGCATTAACTACTTTCATATATTCTTAAGTTCACATACGTACCCAGTAATTTTAATTTATGTATATTACCTTAAACTTTATGGGGTAAGGCCTCACACCCCTTTCTTTATGTATTCTGTTTTAAGTCTCAATAAAAGCGAAAAACATTCTCTCACGCTTCCACACCAAAAGATGTTGTTTTACGAGCCCCCAAAAAGTTTTATTGTGCCTATCAATCTTCCCCACACTTGAATGTCGTTGATCCTCAAGCGACGTTTGTAACGATGCACATTAAATTTTGAAGAAGATAATAAAAATTTGATATACTCTTTTAATCTTTCTCGGGTAAAAAATCTTTTCTTATTACACACAATAAATGCATTTGCGATTATAAAAAATACTTAAACTCTGAGAGGTTTATTTTGTGACAATATTGGCAGTGTGTTTGATTTGTTGATGGCCTTTTGTGATATCAACTTTCATTCTTATAATGAAAAATGGACAAACCAATCTTTACATCGTGTAACAAAACTTGTACAACCATCCGTTATGATAAGGGACACCAATCCAGGGTTCCACCAAAGAGGACGAAGGATAGAATCTTAGAATTTGATGAGATTTAGAAGTAGAGATCCTATGAGAAGTGCGTAAATATTAACGAGAGACCGATAAAATAATTAACTTTTATTCTTGCAATCAAGAATAGACAAAACCTTACTACTATAAGTTGAGAATCTTGATTCTACAAAGACATATCATATTTCTTCCACCAATTTTTTATATATTTCTCTATGTTTTGATAGTTACTTATCTATATCTGTATATTACACAGTTGAGAGTCGCATTGAATGTACATATTGACACATGTCACTCTATTACAAACTCATAGCCACATGTCATTTATTGAATAAATTAGGAATTTTATCAATTCAGGACCCAAAAGATAGATGAATTATCAATTGGGGACCTGAAAAATGAGATTTATCGGTATAGGACCCGAATGATGAAAAACTATTAAGCTAGGACCTAAAATTTCATAGGTTTTGATTTATTTAATTTTTTATTAATTTCATTGCTAATTTTTGATAAACTTTTCTTCACAAAAGTTTATTAGTTTCATAAAACTAAATAATATTTAAAAATTTTAAGATAAAAAAATTAATAAATTTCGGACAACTTAGGTGCTAAATTGACAATTTTCAATCATTCAAGTCCTAAATTGATAGTTTTCCATCATTCGGGTTCTATATATCGATACATTTCATCTTTCAGGTCATGAATTGATAATTCATCTGTCTTTCGAGTCCTGAATTGATAAAATCCCACTAAATTATCATTAAACATTAATTAAGGACTCTATTAATTTTCCATTACTATTAAACGTTCATTTTTTACCCCATAGACAAACCACAAAAATGAGTGAAATAAATATCGGGAAACATTGTCATGTGTCACTCTATTACAAAGTATCTACTATAAGTCACACCACAATATTTTCTCATTTTCAATGTCTAATAACTTTATTACCTTTATTACTATTTCTGTTTAATTATTGAGAACCCGTTTGGTGATATTTTTTCCGGCTTATCAGGCTTATCAAACAGTTTTTTTACCAAACAAATAACTTTTTATTTCACGCGCAGAATTGTGTAATAATAAGAAAAAGTACGATTGAGTTACTTTTCTGGCTTAATTGATTGAAGTTACTATATATGATCATTTGAGCTATTTTTCATAAAATTATTTCTTTTATTTATTAATAACAAATATTTTAAACATATTTTTTTCATAAATCATCAAAATTAGCCAATACAGCCACTTCAGCCACAACTTCATAAATTCCACCATAATAATCCAATTCAGTCAATTTCAGTGTTACCAAATGGGCTCTAAGTCTATTTAATATATAGGTTTCGATTCATATATAGCTTATTATAATAATTATTAGTCTAGGAAAGTTAAGTAACTTACGAAGTGTACTGTTAGTCTGTTACCCTAATAACCGCCTTATCTGTTACCTCAATAACTGACTTATTGATTGCCTCCATATACATTTAGTTTCATATACATATATATATATATATATATATATATATATATATAGAGAGAGAGAGAGAGAGAGAGAGAGAGAGAGAGAGAGGGGTTCCGTTTCATACTCCCTCCGTATTTTAATTTTTTTTACAATTTTTATTGTTGGGATGCATTTAAAAATTTGCTACACTTTTCCTTTTTGATATTTTTTTCATTTAAAAATACTCAATTATTCTTACGTTTTTATTTTTTATCTTTACATTCATACTTTTACACCACCTCTCTTGCTTTTCTCCTCTATTCATTGCCCCTACTATTGTAAATTAGATTGCATGTTGTTTGAGTTTTATGTCGATGAATTGAATGCATTCCTTGCTTACGGGAGCCAATCAATGTTCACTTTAGCTACAACTCGCCAAAGCACGGAGTTACAAATGTAATGGTAAACTAAACGCTTTAAGTTAAGAAAGTTGTGTTTTGAAAGTTGTAATAATAACATTTTGTAGACGACGTTATTAATTTCATCACTTTCTATTATAACAATTTGTTTTTAACCTTGACGTTAGTTATAATTCAACAACTTTACTTCAAAAAAACAATCTATGTATGTACATCTATACTCAATTAACATACATAACATTAATTAATGTCCAAAGTCAAGGACTAAAAGTTATTGATTAGAGTTATTTTTCTTCCCACGGTTGAGTCCTTAGAACTGAATCCTAAGGGATTGCCATTATATAGTACAAGAAAAACAACTATAGATGTACTATAGATATACACGTGTAAAAAAACTATAGATGTACACGTGCTAAAAACTATAGAGTCCTAATTAGCAGTTGCCTTCAAAAATTGAAATGAGTGTTTTAGGAAATGATGTACAAAGATAATTGATTTATCTTCTAATAGACAATGACAAATATAATCAGTCCAATTTGTGTCGACAAACCGTAGCTTATGCTATGTATCTATCCTTTTTTTATAAAAATTAAAAGTATGTTTCAAGAAGTTCAAAACATTAGTCCTAACACTTAAGTTATTTACAATTTATTGTTATTATTATTGTGTATTGTCACATGTCAATTCATGTCCACAAAATTACTGATAAGTTGATATTGTTTTTGTATAATCTCGATAAATGAGATTAACAGTGTTCAAATTTCAATTTTCCTAATACGTGTGGTTGGGAAGTATTGAATATAAACTTCATTTTTTTATATAATTACAACATTTGGTTAATAATACTTTCACTTCTCTTATTTAGATATTTTTTTATATTTCGTTATTATTACACGAAATTATGTTATTATGCAAACCTTTAAATGGAATATACAAATAATTAATAGGAAAATAAGTGAGTAAAAAAGGAACGAGGTTGACTAAATAAAAAATATGGTAAGTGGAGAGTTTATAAACAAAGAATCGCTCTTTGTCCTGAATTTAAGAAAAAACTCAAATTGATTCATGTGGTTAAGATTTATTTTGAGTTTAATATATTTACTTTGTCAATATTGCATAGTAGTGATGATCAACAATACACATACAAAGTAAAATTTTGTAAATTAAAAAATTTCATCCACAATTTGTATGACCAAATATACGCGTTTACATGACAAAAGTCTATTTTAATAAAATTTTCCCTAATTTGCAAATATTATTTTCCCGTACATTGCACAAGTAGAATGCTAGTTTACGTACAATTTGCTAAATTAAAAAGATTTAATTATTTTAGTGGGAAATAAACCAATTTTAATAAATTCAATCAATGTCAATGTTTTTAAATAGGTTCTCAATAATCAATTTAACTATTTTCAAACGACTCTAACATAAAAAATTTGTAAAGAAAGATTTCAAAATCCAAATGAAAAATTGGAAGAATAAGAGCTCGTTTGGTAACACTGAAATCGGTTGATTCTGCTGAAATTTATGAAGTTTTGACTGCATTGGCGACATTGACTGATTCAAGTGATTTATAAAAATTTATATTTAAAAAACTTCGTATATTTTAATAATAAAATTAAGAAAAGTTACATGAAAAATAGCTAAAATCATCCTCTACAGTAACTTCAGCCAATACAGTCAGAAAAGTAAATTCAACCTTACTTTTTCTTATTATTACACAATTCAGTCCGCGAAATCACAAGTTACATGTATAGTGAATAGTTGGCTGATAAGCTTTATAAACAAAAAACAGGAACACCAAGTGAAAACATAAAAGTGAAATAATGACCAAGTAAAAATAACTCGCACGGGTAACTCAGTTGGTTCAGTGATGGAAAATTTGGAACAATGATAAAGTTCGAAGCCACAGGGTAAAAAGCCTACCATCATTGAACCGACTGAGTCACCGTGACTTATATCCTCCTAAACATCCTTTTTCATGTCGGGACGTGGAGCTCCGAGAGTGCGGGAGATTTCACCTTTTTTGGAAGAATAAAAGTGAAATAAAATGGAAAGAAAAATGTAATCCAACTACCGAGCTCTAAATAGAACTTTACCTACCAGGCTACTCCCCTAGATTCAGGACTACCTAATCGCATTTTGTCTCTATCATCTACTCCGTAACTTCCTTCAAAGTTTGTCACTTATGAATAGAGGAGCAGCTCAATTATTCTATTTAGGTCCCCCACGCTTAGAAGTAGTTCCTCGAGGGAGAGAGAAGTCAAAGTTGAGCGACGGAGTTTCAGTGTTCTGATCTTCCTAACTCATCGCCTTCTCCTCTTTCAGCACAATGAAGAACAGTCCCATGTCTCCCAGAAACCTCAGTTCCAATGTATTATCCCATCTCCCTGTTATTTCCATTGAGATTAATTTTTTCTATTTTTATTTTGAGTGCTTTTTCAGGGAATTAGGGGTTTAACACAGGCAAACAAATTCCCAATTTGCTGTTTACTGATTGTGCTGATCATGGGTGTTTTATAACTGTTATTCCTTTTTTAAGCTAATACTTTTATCTGTTATTTTAGTGTTTTAGTTTTCTGCAACTGAGACCAACTACAGCTGACTGAATCTCACCTGCCATAGAAATGCGATTTTGACAGTTATTATTTCAATTTTACCACTTTAGCTCGATAATGGTTGGGTCTGCATGCTCAAAAATAGGGAACAGTTTATTCATCACTTCGATTTTCAAGTCTACTATCACAACTTGATACTGATTATGGTACTTAAAAACAGGGAAACGCAACCTTCATCCAGACTGAGCATGGCCATAGCGATTCACTATCTCTCTTGAACTCAGAGGGGTCTGTACAGCAGCCTTTTGTTGATGGAATTGATGATAATCTAATTGAGTTCTCTGAAGCTTTGAGAAGTATACTATCTGATTACGATAAAAACTTAAATTAGTTAGGATATTTGCATAATATTAGAATATAATGTATTGATTCTCCAATTTCTTAGCGGTTTCTAAAGTGTTAAGGCAAGCTGCTGAGGGAAAGGCGTCAGCTCAAGCTGAGGCCACTGAATGGAAACGCAGATATGAATTGGAGAGGGAGCATAATCAGAAGTTGGAACAAAAAGGTATTATGCAGAAAATTCAGTGTTAATTAATCATTTAATCCTCTAAAATCAATTTAACAATATAAGTTCCCGCAAAGAACTGTGTCATGGTTTCTAGCCCTTATGCCCTAATCTTTGTTTTTAAGGAATAGTGAGATAGTTGATGTAGTAAAGTCCAAACATAAGAGTGATCTCGTAAAATCAAAATATGTTTCATGGAACATGACAAAACACGATTTTCAACTCATCACTTAGTCTAAGCTGTATCTCTCTACACCAATGGAGGTTAAGCAAGAGAAATGGAAGGTGCCTTAATATTGAAATGGGTTATCAAACACTAACAAGTGAAAAGATGACCTAGAAAAAGATGAACAGTGTTCAGAAAATAAATTATGCATGAATACATATCCTACAACTGAGCATTTTAATGTCCCAAAAGTTTCCCAAAGCATTGTGCTTTTTGTAGTTTCCCTCCTAGTGGGTAAATGGGTAATCGGGTGTCTCTCTTTCACCTTCTCCTCTTTCAAGGGTAAGAATGTTTCATTTAGTTGTAATAATATTTACAAATATATTGTTGAGAAATATGTTCAGCATCCTTTCCAGACAAGCATAACTCCGAGCATAGAGACGGAAGATTAAAACACTTGATGGGTCAGCCTGTACAATCAGATGGAACTGCTGACAAATCTGGAAGGTGCTGTGGTGAAAACGGGATTTGCTCTGATGAAGTTCTTCGGAATGGGGAAGCTGAATATAATACCAATGTTATCCCACATAAGATGATGAGAAAGGTAGGTACATTTCTCTAGACTCAGCCAATCAGTGTAACTGATTATTAACCTCAGTATATCTCTTAAGTGTGAAATTCAAGGATGGAAACTACAGTTTTTACTTTCTAAAATCCATGTTGCTAATATACGTTATCATAAAATCATTTTAGCTGTCATGTTGTCAGCAATCATGTTACTTTCTTTTTGAAATAATCTCTTATTATTTAGGTTTTCTCAGGGTATATTACTTGACAATCTCCAGGTTAAATAAATGAAATTAATCCCTTGATTATAATTGAAATGAATCCGTTTAAACTAAATGAAGTTAATCCCTTGATTACTTGATCAGCCAGGTTCATTATAAATGTAAATTTTTCTTTTCTGCATACGACTCTCTCACACAGATTTTTGGTCATTCTAACAACAACAGAGCCTTATACAATCTTCAATGCCCATTAACTTCCACGTTAACTTGAATCATCTTGCTGTGAACTTTAGATTTTCTAGTCTTGTCACACTCATCTTAATAGTTAATATACACATCGCCGCACATCTTCATCAAATCTTTTTTAACAATTCAATATTCTAATGCAGATAATAAAGTGAGTCTGATGGCAGCCCTATAAATTTTACTTTCAACCTTAGAGATACATTATGATCAAACAATACTCATGCCACTCCTCTCCATTTTGACCAACATAATTTGATCATTTGTGTCGTGTCTTTATGAATATGTCATTCTTTTGCATGATATTTCAATAACTTAAAAAATCACTGTTGACAACCCTTTTCAAACCGATCACTTTTGGAATGCTAATTTATTTTTCTGGTCGAAATACAGGCTTCCTTTAAGCTATCATGGTGTTGTAAAGGTGAAAACAGCAACCAACATAAGCATGATATTGTCTCTTTTGAAAAGGGAAATATAACTACGGCAGAGCGAAGCAGTAAACAGGTTTTATTCAACTCTCATGTTTGAATTTTATTGTGCAGTATTTAGGGGTTGCTTGGTAGGGAGGCTTGGGGAATCGGGAGTGGAATGATAGATTACGCATGAAGTACTTAACTATGGTTTTGAGTTTCCACTTTTTGGCATCGAGTCATATCCTTCCCAAATGGAGAAACTCTTTCCCTTTTCTATCAAACCCATTCTCATTCCTTAAAGTCAAGCATACCCCAGTATTGTACCCCTTTTATATGTTTTTGCTTGCCGTTTTTGTTATGAACAACTGAGTAATGTAGTGATGTACTAATTGACGTAATTTTACTCTTGCACTGACATACTGGTTTAGAGGACTGGATGACCCCAATAAGTTGATGTATGATCACTTATTCTGTTTCAGATTTCTTTGAAGTGGGAATCTCCCCCCCAAACGGTACTTATTTTGACTAAACCTAATTCAGCTGCTGTTCAAATGCTGTGCTTGGAAATGATCAGGTACGACTATGACATGGTGACATCCCAAGTTTATCATTCCAAAAGCTGAAGTTTTCTTCCACATTGTGGTTTACTTGGCCAAGGAGTGTGTCTTTATGCTTAATATGTTAAAACTTTCTCTGCTGTTGAATATGAAAGTGATAACCATGTTTCTTCTGTGTCATACGAGTAGTTAACATTGTTTATGCCCTTATGCATCTCTTCTGCTCCTGTCCTATATATGCTTACACCTTTGTGCACGTATTTTGTTTGCTTCTTTCTCAAAACTTTGGCAGTTTCTCTTTCCTCTGGGGAAAGGATATACCAAGGAAACCCCCCCTCTAATGAATACCGGTTCCACATTGTCTGTCTCTCTTTCTTCCTTCAAAGGTTGATTTCACCGAGAGGGGACTAGGCCAACGAGTCTCATTAAGACATAATATGTACAATTCACTGCAATACGAACATGCAAATGATAGTCATGCTCCTTTCTTAACGGTCCACCCAGTTGGCATGTGATGTACTCCTGTTCTATACAGTATACATGCTTACTTTTGCTGGGCTGTTTCTTTTTGTTCCACTTTCTCAGTTACTTATTCCTCCGTCGAGTGTATGTTTCAGCCGAGTACTTTGCATCTAACAAAAATATATCTGCCTCCATTTTCAAATGCGTGATTTTGGCCATTCCTCTTGAGGAGGAGATATTGGTCAAATGCATTTAAGAATACCTAAAGCAGGTCTTTTTATGTAAGCTTTGTAGGCTTGGTCAGGATAATAAAGTAATAAACCATAAATGATATACTGTCTCCATTTTTTATCATTTGATGTAATAGCATTTTGCATTTAATTATGGTGGAGGTGGATCCCTGTCCGACAAATGTGCGTATATTAAAACATGGAGAGGGTTATGTTCCTTTTTTTGTTCTACTGTGTCTGCAATTAGTGCTATATGGTTTCCATCTATTCCCGGCTTCAAGTTTAGTTTTGTAAGTTTGTTTGGATTTTCAGATGGTTGAAGGAGCAGAAAAACATGAACATTTTTGTGGAACCACGAGTAAGAGCTGAGCTTTTATCGGAGTTGTCATACTACCAATTTGTACAGACGTGGGGTGGTGGTAAGTCCTAGAGTTTTTTTAATTTATCTGTCCCATGTCAATGAGTGCCTATAAATAAGTTAATATGTTTTCTCTCAGTTATTGATGTTTCTCCGGCAGCCTTATTTGTATATATACACTACTAAATCCTTTTTTTGTGATAAAAAGACTGCTAGAAAGCAGCAAACAATCTCTATTATTAAGGAGGAAGGTTTTCCAAAACCACCAAGCAGGTCCAGACAAACCTTACAAAAGGAAATTTAGGAATGGCCCTTATTATTACCCTAATACAGCAAAGGATTCTCCATACCTTCTTATTGCCATTCTTTAGGTTAATAGTAATTTTGCTTCACTTCATCAGATATTGGATGTCATTCTATGCCATATATTGCAGAAGAAAGTTGATCCCATTTCTTGTCCAATATGTCTTAAGTTATGTGAAGTCATTGGTTAAAAGCTTGTGTGTGCCTTTTACTTCAGAAGAAGAGATCATGCAACTGCATACGAAAGTTGATCTTGTTGTAACCCTTGGTGGAGATGGGACTGTTCTCTGGGTAAGTAGATGGATAACGTTTTCCTTTCCCTTTGGGGTCATCTTTAACTGTTGGTCCGGTTATCAATGATGTCTCTGTCTCTAATGTTGTTTGAATTGCAGGCAGCATCAATGTTCAAAGGCCCGGTTCCACCAGTTGTTTCTTTTTCTCTAGGCTCTTTGGGCTTTATGACCCCTTTCCGTATCCTACTGTAATTGTTAGGAGCAAAGTCATTATGTCTTCGGTGTGATTAGCAATTTGCATTACTTTATTATTGGGAAGTGATAAATCCATCTTGAGTTTATAGTTACTTTAACACCTTTTAGATAGTGAAGAATATAAACAATACCTGACTTCAATTCTTCGCGGTCCCATCAACATTACATTAAGGCATCGACTGCAATGCTATGTAATACGAGATGGTGCTAAAAATGAATTTGAAACTGAAGAGCAAGTTCTTGTTCTCAATGAGGTCACGATCGACCGTGGAATTTCATCTTTTCTCACAAACCTAGAATGTTATTGTGATAACTCATTTGTGACATGTGTACAAGGGGATGGCTTAATTTTATCTACAACATCTGGCAGCACTGCCTATTCACTTGCAGCAGGAGGGTCTATGGTGCATCCTCAGGTATTCCCTGGTTATGATTATATGCTGTGTATGTAATAATGTGAACGGTACATTTTTTTTTCTTGTTGCATTTCCTGAATCCACTGTGTTTCTACAGAAGTCAGAAACAGATTTTTTAGGTGGCAGGTTGCAAGTATGTAGTTTAGCTTGAAAGTAATCAGTTAGTGATCATCTATAGTTTTTATTTATTCTGATTGGTTTTGGGGTTTGGATGCAACTTTGAAAACCATCGGGTTGCTACGTGTTATTAGAGATCTGGGTGGAAGCATTACTGGAATTTAATTAGTGTGAAAAATCCATTGAAAAGAAAGAATATAATGAGAAGAAGTCTTCAATATGTTAAACTTAAGAATGTGATGACCTTGTAAGAAAGTCCTTTTTCAACTGAGAATGGAAACAAAGGAAAGAGCATGAAAGCACTAACACTTTGGTGAAAATTATCCTCCCTCCGTCCTAAAAGGAGTCTTGTCTCAAGAACTTTTATTTGTTCGAGGAAAATAACCTGATTTTATACTTGACTTTCATTTTCTTGTCAAGTCAAGTCATAATTGGTTCGATCAGTTATTCCAAATAATCTTTTCAAGCAAGGTTACCCACCCTGTAGAATGAACTGCAAATTATCCTTCCGGATTAATCCCTTCAAGTTTCTATAGGGTATTTGGGGGAGGGGTTACGTAGGGAAGGCGTTGTGTTTTTTATTTATAAATCAACAGATTTGTACTTCTTGGGGCATGCCTTCAGGGTAATTTGATTAGGACGATACGTTTATACATAGTACTATTTACCATTGGGGTAATTTGACTTCGCACCCTAATTTTCATATAATTAATATATCCACCCCGCCATTAAAAGAGCTCTGTTAGGAAGAATAACATTTTCCAGAAAGACAAAACTGCCCTTTCATGCAAGAATCCCCTAGAACTTTTGCCAGAAGATAATACCTGTACTGGAGTGTACCCTAAACCTTGGAGTTTCGAGTAGATCCCACAGGGCTCCATTAAAAGCTGGTAGAGAATAGAGATCCATCTTCCCAGAAAGGCACAAATATGAGATAGGGTGGATTGCTGAAGCGTGGTATGATGCTAGAGTAAAGTTGAGACCTTGTAAAAGAATAAGCAGTAAAGTCGAGAGACCAAAGATCTTTAGATAGTGCAAAAACCATGAAACAAATGAATTACCCCTCTAATTTTTGACGACAGACATTCTAAGAAAGTTATAACTGTGTGGTTGAAAATTAATTAGAGAGAGAAAAAATGTGTACCACATTATGTCCACATATTGCTTCCCTCAAAAGGAAATGGACTATTTTTGGGGCGGAGAAAACAGGAGAAAGTATTTAGTTAATCTAAGGAGAGAGGGAGTGCGTAGTAATTTGAGAGGGACATAATGAAAGTAACTTAGGAAAAATATTAAATAAATAAATATAAATAATTGATGCCTACAGATTTGCACTGGTTTCGTCTTACAAAAGCTTACTTGGAATCCTATAATGTACTCTGGATGGAGAAGCTTTGAGGAGTGTAGAAACTAGAAAGAGTGAGAACCAATGGGCAATGGATATGTTGAGTTCAGGTCATTTTGTCTTTCTAGCATGTGTTAACAGATTTTGAATGGTGTTATTTGAAAAATGAGGTGCCAAGTCTAATCCGTCTGAGAAACTGGGAGCAAAGTCAAATGACTCCTTTATCATTTTATATCACTCATTTGTAAAAAATAATCAAGAGCAATATTTCGTGAAATAAAAAATTGCCCCACCCTTTCGGCCTTTCCCCTGCAAATTTCCCCTCCCTAACTTATTCACTTCCATAGTGTCTTTCATATTTTTGGTCTTGATGGGGATGAGAATTTAGGAAGTGTGAGGATTGACTTGTGAGTATATTGTACTCCAGTAACTCCACTAGTTGAACTTTCTAGCAAATGTGGTGTTGCTATTACCTACTGTATGTTACTAGTTTATAAACAGAAAAAACAATGATAAAACATGAATGGTACCTGTGAACACCATGAATATCAGTGCAAATATTCACATGTGAATCCTCTGAATTGTTATTATTTCCATCTGTTTATTATTATACATTCATCTGATTCCACCACCAGGTCCCTGGCATACTCTTTACGCCAATCTGCCCACATTCCCTATCATTTAGACCACTTATCTTACCGGAGCATGTGACCCTTCGAGTGGTGGTGCCATACAACAGCAGGGGACATGCGTGGGCATCGTTTGATGGGAAAGACAGAAAACAACTGGCGCCTGGGGATGCACTTATCTGTAGCATGGCGCCTTGGCCTGTTCCAACTGCTTGTGAAACTAACTCTACCACCGACTTCTTACACAGTATCCACAATGGCCTTCATTGGAATGTCAGAAAGACCCAATCGTTTGACGGCCCTCGGGAATCATGACTTTGGTTGTCTTTCATTCAAATAATAAAATCATATGAAAGCCCTGAAAATAGGGGGCTCTTCATATGTAGTGTACTATTAACTAAATGCTAACACAAGGACAACAATAGATACTACCTACAAGTTCTTGCATACTCTACTTTTGGTTCGGATCAGATTAGTGCTGGACATGGTCTGGTACGGGACTGGCTGGTTCCCAGTTTCACAAAGGCTATAACTGGTATGGTTCAGGTTCTAGCCTCACCAAATGCGTATTCCGAACTCAAAATTGCATTGTTAGATCGAGGTGAAACCAGAGAAGAAAAGAAATTAAGTGTGTTGCTTGCGTAATAAGGGAAGCAGGGTAGAGAGAAGTGGGAGGGAAAGAGTTAACAGAAGAATCCATTAAAAATAGAGGCTTTTCCTAAAATATGACTAAATTAATGCTTATTTTCAAAAAAGTAATTATCTACTCTTGCATATGGACAATAATATGACTAATAAGGTAACGAAACAATTAAAAAAATTGTCTTCTAAAGTGTAGAGAAAGTGTGGAGGTAATATTTTGCCAATTTTCAAAGGGGAAATTCATACTAATAATCTATACTTACGAGAATAGATTCTACAATATTAATCCATACTAGAAATGTTGATAAAAACAATCCAAACTCATACAGTCATTCACACAACTACATCGAGTGAAACGGAGGTAATCACTCAGTCCAATTTTGCCGTCATACTCATTTGTGATGAATCCGACCTTACTTTTTTGCTACACTTTCTTCTACGCTGCATCATATCCCCATGCATTTCTGATCCCCCCTTATTTTATTCTTTACGCTCCATCTTAATTAAAAATCATTTTTTCTTACTAAAAAAATCAGTATTTCTTGCTTCCAAAGTTAGACTCCCAGGAGAGAAAACTCAAATACAGAACAATGAAATACAATCGCATATTGTCATCGAACTCTCTCACCTTACCCACTCACCTTGGTTGATCATCAAAGAGAGTGTCCAAATTTTGAGAATAGGAACAACTCACAAGACAGTTTTCTCGAATCATTCGATACTTGGATTTGTGATCTTTTGACTTCTTTTTTCAAATAAATGGAATATAAATCAATATTAGGGACTTAGGGATAAAGCGATTTTAATGAAATATGAAAGTAGCGTCAACAGAATTTTAAAGATGAAAGACAGTGATGTGTGACGATGGATCTGCGATTTTTACCAGATGGAATATTTAACCCCGTTAAGTTTACTATTTATGTGAACTAGTTTACCCGTTTGGATTATTTTTGTTAATATCTTCACTTGGGATTATTATCGTAGAAAAGTTGAAAGTAAGGATTATTAGTATGAATTTCACCTTATTCAAATGATTTGGTGTATACTACAATTATAAACTCAAAGGAAATGAGCAAGTTATAAAAAACTCAAAGTAATGAAACGATTAAGAAATAAATTTTGTAACTTAAAAAACCCAAAGTAATGAAACAATTAAGAAATAAAATCATAAAAGCAACTTAGATTGAGACCTTTGTTGACCGTTGACCACTTGATTGACTTTAACTTCAACATTTCTTATTATGATTATTACATAATTTAAATCGTGAAATTAAAATTTACGTGTTTGATGAAAAAATTGAATGATAAGGCCAATAAGCCGAAAAACATGATCACCACTCATCAAATGTGCTCTTACACCGTTGCTAAGTCTGCTGCTGAGTGCTGGCTAATTGCAACAGTTTTTATTTTTGGTTTTTATAATGGAAAATTCTATGGTGCCTTAGTTAATTTAGAATGCACCGGTACACAACTTGTGTAAGGTAATCAAACTATACCACATCACCATTTGGAAGAGTGGAGGTTGGAGAGGAGGTAGAAAATTTACAAGTGCCATTTTTTTAGTGGAGTACATTTCAAAGGCTTTAGAGCCATGGATGGAGAATTTGGTACACTCGGTGGTTTGACTTACAAAATACACAAATATTATCTTAGCCATTTGAAATATAAAAAAGTAAATTAATTTTCTCTCTAAAATATGACTAACCATTTATATAATTAATTCAATTCTTTTCATAATAATTTATATCTAATCTCGTTCCAATCCCGCCAACGGCCGGAATCCGCCATCAGAAAATTTTGAAGGATCTTTTTCGTTTTTTAGTTTTTTAAAACTTCACAGAAAAAGTCATCACAAATTTCTCAGTGCAATGACATGTTTCACGTACCATATTTTTTGGGTGACAAGTAATTGGAATGAATGAAGTCAAAATACACTAAAAAAACATCACTTGTACAATCAATGCTTTTGGCAATTTTGATGGGCTAGGTAACAAAGAACCACATTACTTAACTCATGGTGGGTGGGGGTTGCTTATGATTAGAGTAGAGCTAAGTGCTTGCACATGTATCTTAAATCTACCCAAATTACGTTGAATTTGTTTTGTACTACGACACCAATTTTCACCTTTCATTTACCAAAATATATGTAACATTAATCATGTAATACTTCCTCCGTTCCTTTTTAATTTCAACGGTCAACATTTCACGTTTGACAACGCACAAGTTTGACTATTAATATCTTTCATTCCTAATTAGTAAAAAAATTAAAAAAATCAAATTTTGAAAATTTAGAATGAGAAGAATTTAACAATATTTTTTAAAAATTTAATTTATAATACATTAATTAATAAAATATAGTCAATGTAAAATATGTGAATAGTGCAAAAAGTCCAATGTTGCAATTAAAAGAGAACAAAGTAATGTTATACTTTGATTGAGTTGAACAAAGTTATCACAGAAGCCCGTTTTACATATTTTAATATATATTTATCTTAATTTTATTACTCCGTAATAAAATATACTACGTACTATCGTATTATTTTATACACATTTTTTCCTTAAATTAGCAGATTCAAATAATTGAGTACTAAAACAAAAAAATTCATTGAGTAGATTCAATCAGTTTTAGCGTTATGAGTCTTAGCTTTAGTTTGTTTCGTTTTCATTTTGTTATTTGATCACATAAATTAAAGTCCAATCGCCATTAACGTTCTCTCGATCATGCAGGCATCAATCCACGATGGCGATTTATTATTAATATTATTATCATTAACTTTATTCCTAGCAAGGTAGTTAGATTTTAATTTCCTCGATCATAGATCTATCTATCTACCTCTGTACGTACGTATGTTATCGTTTTTAAGGCCGGCCGGGAAGCAGAAATGTCGTCGGCATCTTCTCGTTCATGGTTTTCGTTTCTTGATTCCAGCAATTCTCTTCTCGCCAGCCTCAGCAAGCTCCTGTTAATCTCCGGCGTCGTTGTCTACTTGGGAATCATCTTCCTCCCCAACATCCCGTCATGCCCATCCTCGCCGGAGATAATGCTGTCATCGTCAAGATTGGCGATGCCGGCGGCGACGGGGGACAATAATCCATCATCTTCAGGCATTATCCCATCACCGCCACCGGCGGATTCTCCTCCTCCTCCGCCGACTCTGTCAGCAGAGTCGGCGGAGGAGAGTAGGACGAACCTGAGCCACCTGATATTCGGGCTGGTGGGTTCGGAGAACGCGTGGCACCACCGCAAGGCATACATAGAGACGTGGTGGCGGCCGAACGTGACGCGGGGGTTCATATACCTGGACACGGAGCCGACGGAGGAGCTGCTGCCGTGGTCGCCGTGGTCGCCGCCGTACCGGGTGTCGGACAACATAACGAGGGTGGTGGCGGAGACGGGGCACGTGGACGCGACGGTGGCGCGGCTGGTGCACGGGATAATGGAGGTGTTCCGGGACTGCGACGGCGACGACGGGGCGGAGGAGCTGCGGTGGGTGGTGATGGGGGACGACGATTCGATATTCATGCTGGACAACATGGTGGAGCTGCTGGCCAAGTATGACCACAGAAAGTACTATTATTTCGGAGGGCATTCGGAGTTCATTTTGTCAAACTTCTGGTACTCGTTCAACCAAGGGTTCGGTGGGGCCGGCTTCTTCCTCAGCTACCCTTTAGCCAAGGCCCTGGCCCACTCCATGGACTCCTGTCTCAAGCGTTACAACCAATTGAGGGCTGCCGACTCCACCACCATGGCTTGCATTGCCGACCTCGGAATCAATCTCACCCCTGTTCCTGGCATTCATCAGGTATATATCAATTTTACAAACACATGCATACATTTACTCCTTAATTCCTATAAATGCACATTTAGACTATATTTAGAAAGCGGGTGGTCATAGATAGGAGTGTCGCAAGAGGTAAATCACGAGTTAAAATACATGCAACTACGATGAAACGTTACTATGTAATAACGTATAGGTCTTCTGCAAGTACTATATCTCGATGCTTGAGCCTCACTCACGATCTGTCAATTTAAGTACAATTTACGTTTATGTTTGGCAGACATAAGTCTCTACCTTCTAGTTTTTGTACTGTTCAAAAAGTCTCTAAAAGCTTCTAGTTATATGTTTGACATGACAATTTTTAAGAACTTTTCAAAAATTAAAAGATCTTTTTTGAGATGCTACAAGGAGTAGCATCTGAAAAAAGTCCGTGATTTTTAGTATTAATTAGTCCTAACAACTTGTATACCAAACAAAACTAAATCAAACGGTCAGCTTTTAATCAAACGGCTATCATCCTTTCTCTTTAAGATCTTTTCAATCACTAAAAGCTAACAGTTATTAAAAAACTCACAAAAGTATCTTTTCAACTAGTTTCCCTAAACATACCCTACATCATCCCGAGGTTGTGGGTGATGGTGTGTCCTCCCTTTTAGACTATATTTAGAATACGAGCTCTAACTAGAGTCTATTATAGTGATTGGAAAGCTACTCCATAGTATGTAGAGTTTGATAGAAGTCATTCAAAGTGAAACGGTGGCTAATGAATTAGACTAGTTTGGCTATACATATGGCTGAAATAACGACTAAAATGCAAAGTTATCATAAGTTGAATATAAACAAGATAAAACATACTAGTATATAATGGGGTTAAGTTCACATAATTTTTCGGTAGATTATAGGATTGATTGAGCTAAAACACTACAATTAGTACCGTTTGAAATCAGCTGATTAATTTTGGATCTAGTAAAGTCAAGTTCTTTATCGTTAGAAGTAATCATCAAAAATAGCATTAAGATGATCGTCTCTATGACTCTATATACTCCCTCCATCCCGTTGGAATGTTCCCGCTTTCCTTTTTTGGATGTCTCGTTGGAAAGTTCCCATTTCCCTAAATGGAAAGTTATCCTACATCAAAACAGGGTCAAACAGTGGAAAACAATGTCAAACAGTGTCGAAACAGTGCCAAACAGTGTCAAAACAGTAAAATTTACCCCCTGGTAAGTTTATTTCCTTAATATGTGTGTAGGTCAAACCGGGAACATTCCAACAGGACGGAGGGAGTATATGAAATAGAGACGACGATCACCCGATAAAAGCAACTCAAATCACTTACGTAGTACTAATTAAACGTATTATTTTACTTTTAAACCTAAAGAATTTCTTGACATGGGAAGTCATTCCACTTTACTTCTAACTCTTTCACCATCCTGCCACTTGAACTACCGTTGTCTAGGTATTTCAGGCAGGCTAGCTCGACATACCCTGTGTTCCTGCGCAGGGGCGTAGCTAGGGAGGAGCCAATTTAGGCCCTGACCCGCCCCAAATTAAAAAAATGCTTATATTTTTAGTATATAAAAGTCTGTATTTTTTCTCCCCAAAATTACTCTTTGTACGGGTCTAGTCCGGTCCAATGCCTCGACTCCGCGCCCCTGTCAGTGCGGCTTCGCCTATGTGTTTTGGAACTTTCGATTCAATGTCAAGTTTCATGTTGCTCTCTAGCTACATTCTACGTATCTAATATCACGTCTTCCTTTTCAAGATCCAGTCGTCCATAGTAGGCCCCATCCCTTCAACCCATTTTGTATACTCCCATTGAAGTAACATGGGGGCACCGCCCAAACACTTTCTCACCCTAACTCTCACAAAGGAGGGTATAGCTTAGTCCGTGGGGTGAATATTTTCCCAAATTTAAGCTTGAGTGTCCTACATATGCCATTATGTTTCAATTTGTAAAAGTACATTAAGTTTGACACCTAATGGCGTGTGAGACTTTCCTTCACATATGGTGTTTCTTTCGTGAATACTATCGTGTCGTCATTGTCATTTTTTTATCGTGTCGTCATTTTTCATAGGGGCCCACATTATGGGTATAGATCGATTTGACTCTGATAACATGTTAAAATCCGAGATTTCATTCTAAAAAGTTAACTCGATAGGAGGAGTAGCTCAGATTTTAATATAGTGTTTAATTCTTTCAGAAATATTCAATGGGACTTTTTCATTCCATCATATAGCATCCATTGACATACAACTTAACTTTGTCTCTTGTAAAAGTCTAATAGATACACTCATTGACATGAGGGCACCTTCAAAGTGAGAAAGAAGAAATTTAACCATAAACCAATACTGTTATTGCTATGTATGTTAGTGTGTCTCTTCTTTTCAATAAGAAAATTCAACTTGTGAAATTTTTCCTATTTGTAAATTAAAATAAGAATGGGTCTTAATAACATTTACTATCTATGTCCCATACTGATTGTCTTCTTTTAATTTGGCACTACTATTAATAAAGTGATTGAAAAATAAAAGTTGTAGTTGAGATTTGAGTAGAATAAAGTGATACTACCTCTGTTCCCTTGTTATTGTTGCGTTGCGATTTACGATGTTTGACTGACGGTAAAGCAAACAGATCCCTATCCGCACTAGAATTATTTTTAGAAAAAAAAAATCGCATATCCATAAACTACATAAAAAATCGATTTCCACACAGATAAAAATAAAAAATTGGCTGTATCACATACATTTTAAAATCCTCATTTAAAATTCTCTGTACCACAGACATTTTATGAAAAATCTCGTCTAAAATGTCGGTGATGCAGACAACTTTTTATTTTCGTCTGTGTGAAAATCTGTTTTCTTCATTAAACGCCGATCAAATTGTTTGTACACAGACAATTTAACCGGCGTGTAACCCGTGGCTAAAAAGTGACGTGTACAAAGGCAATTTTCCAAATTAATTAGGCAAAGGAAGTACTACGTATATATCGATGTACCCTTGCTAAAACATGATCTTGTCTAGCTCTTCATGGTTAGCAAATTCAAACTAACTACACCAATAAAACGCTACAAGTCAACTTCAACATTACTAATAATGTCAAAATAAGTAGACTCATAATTAAATTGCCGGCCAAATATGAATGTCATGTATTAAATGCATCCACTATAGATTAATTACTATCGATGCACAATTTTAGGAGATTTTCTTTGAATTCCTGACTTTTTTTTCAATTTGAATCTCATCCAATATACTTTTATTCCTCCGTTCCAATAATTTACTCCCTCCGGTCCCAAATGAAATTCACACTTTCCTTTTTGGGTAGGTCCAAAATAAACTTCACACTTCTTCTCCCTTTTTTACTTGACAAATTATCTACATCAAAACAGTGTAAAACAGTGTCAAACAGTGTCACAACAGTGTACTCTACAGTAAAATCAAATTTATTTCCTTAATTGGTGTGAAGTCAAAGTGTGAATTTCATTTGGGACCGGAGAGAGTAAATAAATAAAAATCAAATAGTCTAATAGTCTTTTGTCCCCCGAAATCCCCATTCTATATTTACATTAACTGAAGAAATATACAAGAAAAATGGACTGGGGCTTAAATCTGATACAAAAAAGTTAAAAAATGGGGTACATGCATGGAGTAAAAAAAACTTACAATAAGGGAAATTTAAAATTGTCTGCAAGTAGAATTACGAGATTGTCTTGGTCATATTTACAATTACGAAAAGATCCTTTCAGTTTTTAATACTCCGTAGAAATTAGGAGTGACAATAGAGTTAAGAATTGAATGAGGAACCCGCACGAGTAGCTCAGTTGGTCGAGTGGTGTGAAAAATTGGACGTAGACCAATGTTCGAATCCCGCAACGGCCAAAAGGAGGTTTTCAGAACCTGAAATAAGGCTGGTTCTCTGGTGCGCACGGGTAAAGGCCTACTGCCGCTTTGCTGACTGAGTCACCGTGATTTACTCTCCCACCATCCTGTCGGATCGGGATGGAGGGCCCTTGGGGTCCAGGATTCAATCTTTTGCACGAAGAATTGTATGAGGAAAATATCTCTTCCCTACCGACACTTGGGTGCCAGCGTTGAAAGTGATGCCTAGCCTCGTCCAATTGTGCCGCACCATCACTCTTTACTATTGTGTCCAGCTTTGTCTGATATATATACCCAGCATATAATGCACCCCAACCGCATAGTTATGGCTATTAGGATGTACACATTTTACGTAGTTTTATGGCTATATTAGATGAAGTTACTTTAGAAGACCATTTTAGTTATTTTTCATATATATATATATATATATGTATGTATGTATATGTATATATCTTTTATTAATTACTCCCCCCGTCTCAAAATTATTGTCCCACTTTCCTTTTCGGTCCGTCCCGAAATAATTGTCTCGTTTCTAAAACTTCCTTATTTGGTAAATAAATCTATACCAAACAGTGTCAAACAGTGCAAAACAGTGTCGTTACAGTGCCAAACAGTGTCGCTACAGTGTCATTTTCTTAATCTGTGTGAAAAATCAAACGGGACAATAAGTTTGGGACGGAGGGAGCAGATACATTTTACGAACAATTAGTCAATTCAGACCCTTCAACCAGAACTTCACAAATTTCAGCAGAATCGGCGAATTCAACCGATTCTGGTATGTCAAACGGCTCCGAGACATTTCCTTTTTTTGACGGACACCAAACTAATCTCAAACGGGATACACATTTTATATACGTAGTATATTGGTTATTGCAAAGTGAACGTCTCACATTTTCATCAATTTACTCCCTCCGTTTCATCGGACTTTGTCAACTTTTCCTTTTTAGTTGTCCCAAAAAACTTTGTCATTTTTCTATTAAAGTAACTATTTTGTGGTTCTACTTATTTTTCTGGTCCCAAAAAACTTCAATCACACAATTTTTACTATTCTTATTTCTCATCTAATTCAAAGAATACAAAGTCCATTGGGACTGAGGTAGTATTTTATTATTAACATTATTACTTCTAATATACTCTCCCGATTTAGAAAGAAGTTGCTAATTTGACTATATGAAATTTACTCAATGAATTTAGATACTCCCTCCACTCTTATTAAAGTTCTCACTTTCCTTTTTGGGATGTCCCTTATTTAAGTTCACACTTCCATTTTAGGAAACAAAACAATGCAAAACAGTGCCAAACAGTGTCCAAACAGTGCCAAATAGTGCCAAAAAGTGCACTCCACAGTAAAGTCAAATTCATTTTCTTAATATATGTGAAGTCAAACCGGGAACTTTAATAAGAACCGGAGGAAGTAGTTGGTTTTAGTTGTGTATTCTGGCACAATACAACAGGCCGACAGGGTACTTTACCTTTTAAAAAGAGAAGAGAAACACACACAGTTAAAAGGGCCCAATTGCTTTAATTTAACGGCTTGAATAATGTATTTGTAATGTCTTTCCATTGGAGGGCCTGAATACAACTGAAACTTAGTGAAAATGTGAAATGTGAAATAGGATTGAATCTTGATGAATAAATGACTCAAACGGAACTAAATCTTAGTGAAAATGTAAGATAGTGCCATGAAATTCTCGTATGATCAGGTTGCAATAAAAGTGAGAGTGAAATCCCATGACTACTAATAAAAGGGGGAAACCTGTATAAAATTAAAACTAATAACAATTCTCAAAATATGACCAAAATTAATTATTTCTTAGTGTAAGAAAAAATGGCAGATGGTAAACATACATGACGTATGCCGTTATGTTAGGGGATATATGAGTCATATTTTAAGAAACACATAACTTTATCAATATAAGAAAGAGATTAAAACGACGATATGAGGAACCTTAAAATGTCACTTTAGAAATGTAACTTTATGGCATTGTGTCATTTTGGCTATTCTTTAATCTTTCATAGTGCAATTTTTTCACATTATACTCATATCAGACTATATGATATTCCTTTGTCCTTTATAATCTTCACCTTTCTTTTTTTACCGTCTCAAATACTTTATCACTTTCTATTTTAATCAATTAATTTATAATTTTTATTATTTGTAAGATATTATTAGTCAAGTATTGACTGATATTCACAGAATTTGACGAGGGTTGACTGATATGTGCAGATGGACATGAGAGGAGACGCGTCGGGGTTCCTCTCCTCCCACCCCAACTCCCCACTCATATCCCTCCACCACTTCGACATGGTGGAGCCCCTCTTCCCCTTGATGGACCGCTTCCAGTCCGCGGCCCACCTCATGACCGCCGCCAGTTTCGACCAGACTCGAATCCTGCAGCAGACCATTTGCCACCACCGCCCTACCAACTGGACATTCTCCGTCTCATGGGGCTACTCCGCCCACATCTACGAACGAATCATGCCGCGCAGCCACCTTCAGAACCCCATCGCCACGTTCAAGGAGTGGGCCTTCGCCAACCCCCGGCCACCGCATTGGATGTTCGACGTCCGGGCACCGGTCAACCACCCATGTGAAACGCCACATGTCTTCTTCTTGGAGTCTTCGAAGAGGACGCCCGACGAGGAGGAGATTGTGAGCACCTACAAGCGTCAGTGGCGACGAAAATTGCCCGCTTGTTTATTTACCGGGAACCACTCTGCTGATTACGTTTTCAGGGTCCGTGTATATACCCCCTCTGCCAAACGGACGCAGGTTTGTAACTTTCCTTCCCTCTTCGTATACATGGTTCCTCGAGTATATAGAAATTTCATTTTTTAAAACTGTTTCTGCTCTTTCACGGAGTAGAAGCAGATACGAGAGTGATTGGATGAAAGTGTAGAAGTGCTTTTGAGTGCTCAAAATCGAATCTAAAAGCAGTTTTTTTAGAAGCTGAGGGAGATCAGCTTCCGAAAATCTAATTCTGATTCTTCTTTTGCTTTAGAAAGAAGTAGAAGCATAACCAATTCCAAACACTCCATGCGTGGTAAAAAATTATCACTACCTATGTCGCATTCAAAGGTTCTCATCCACTATTCTTCGGTTAACGTAAAACTTTCTTAATCTTTACTTTATACGGAGTATATGTAACTTTAGAAACTGTCCTGAATAGGAGTAAAAATGTTTTTAAATTACAAAGTAGAACCTTCATGTTTCTATTCTCTAAATAGGAGTAATTTTTGTCAAGTTTCAAAAAAACTTGGCAGAAACTGCTATGTTTAAAGTTTGATAATACCAAACTTGACAGAAATTACTCCTATTTTGGGAATAAAAACATGCCAGTCACACTTTGTAATTTCAAATTTTTACTCCTATTTAGAGAATTTTCCAATCTATTTTTTATCAAATTTGAGTTTTTCTTATGCGATTTTAGAAAACTTTTAATGTAATTTCTGAATATGTAAATTTTATTTACTAAAAAAATAATTACAGACATGAATCAATTAACTTTATGATCAATCAAACATCATAAATCGCGTGGAAAGCTTTCTACCGGACAGATCAAGTAATTTTGATAAGCTCAACTGCTCAAATTGCTAGAAAGAATTCGGTTGTTTCTTTTAAATATAAGTGCATCTTTTCTAATATAATCATGTGTTACTTATTATTTTTCAGACGGATAATAGATGTGAATGTTGTGACGTCACCCGAGTGACTGAAAGCAGCATTGCAGAAGTAAAGATTAGAAGTTGCATGAAGAATGAGGTAATTGCTTAGACAGTTAGACAGTTAATGTGGAGAAACATCTTTTTTGTCTCTCTATTTGACGAAATAAAAAGCGTTGTACTTTTTTGCTGTTGATATATGAAATTATACGTTAGCGACATGAACAAGCATCAATCCTTTTGTAACTCAGTTTCCTCAGACCCTTTGAAGACTTCATTGTATGGTACATAGTCAAGAGCCTATGGATACAAATAGTGAATGTACACTGATCTTAGAAACTATTTGAGATTACATTTTGATTTACTCTTCTAACATTCTATCGGACCGAGTTGAGGAGCACTTCGAATGAGCGATTTCATCTTTTGAGTCGAGTGATTGCTGCATGCTAGAAGCCGACAATGGAAAAGACAGACTAGTTTAAAACATGAACTCACACACTATCCGAGATAATACCATGATTTACTCTTTCATCATTCTGTCGAGTCAAAGTGTGGGACTGTGGGACACCTAATGTTAGCTCAAATGCATTAGACCTGATCCAAAATAAAAACAGTAACCAGTTTTCTTTTCTTTTTGAACTTTCTAGAAACTTTCTCGAAAAGCAATCAAGTTTACTAAAACGTTATCTTTTGATTCTTGATAATTAACCTATCATTCAAGTCCTTAAATTACTGAGTTCCTTTTTTGTAATAAGGTGATGGAAAAAAGGGCAAGGGTACCAGTAAACCTGTATAATTAAGATAGCAAGAAAGTAAAAATAGGCTTCCAACCAAAAATACTTGTCAGAAAAAAAGGATGTTATTTTCAATTCAGCACACTAGAATAAAATAGAAAGATGTAGCTTTCATTTTGAGACGTGGAGAGTAATTACTGTTATATTGTACGTTGTAATTCTAAAGAAAACGGACAAATGAAATAAGTATTTGAAGTAATTGCATTCACAAGAGACATGACTTGAAGTCTCTCTACATGCTTTATATATGAAGTGTTTTCCGGCGGAATTCAAATATATGCCAACAAGACGGCTAGCATCACAAATAAGGTCTGATATATTACTCAAGAAATATATATATCACAAAAGGCTCAAAATGTAGCTGTAAAAGAATATCCCAATTGACCGGAAAAAACAGAAAGCCAAACAATATTCCATTGGTGGCAATATGTAATGTCAACTAATCAAATGGGGCGGTCAGCCGAAGAACTTAATCGTTGTGCACCTTATTCGTCTCAGCTTCTTCTGCCTTTTGAATTCCGACAAAACGTGCATAATCAACCCACCTGAAAATCACTTGTATTACAGGTATGCATGTGCATAGAGTTATGGACTTAAGTACTTATGTACATAGGCATGTATGCGTGTGCATAGAATTATGTACGTAGGCATGTATGCGTGTGTATAGAATTATATGTTGCACAACACCTCACCTGGTTGCCCTGCTTCATAATCCTCGGACTAATATTTCATAACAGGTATATAAAATAAGTATCATAATCACAAATGCACAAATACAAATAGAATAATTATCAATGTTACCAAACTTAGTAGATTCATAGTAAAAAAGTTTATTTCATCACATGACCCATAGCTTGTTTTTTAAACAACCAAATGCATCTAATTTTTTATATAGTTGTAACAATATGAAGCAGCAGTCAATCCATGCAATGTTTGACGCAATTTTCACTATGAGTCATCCGGAAACAATCTCTTTGTGCTTTAGTACAAAGGTTGCGTACATCAGACCCCCCCTTACCCCACCGAAGGTGGGGAGCCTTTGCGGCACTGGGGTGATGATGAGGAGGAGTTGTTGTTACAATATGACACTCCCTTTGTTTAAAGTCGGGTTAATGGTTAAGAAACTCATGAAGCATCTTAAAACACTACAACAGGAAAAAGGTGGATTCTATGATACCCATAAGGTACCATACCTTTGTCCACATGGACCAATGAGAATGTACCAATTGAATTATTTAAATCTAAATTAAAAATGATAAAGTGATGTGATTCAATCAAATTAATGATAGGTACAGTACCCCATTTTTTAGAAAGGTACCGGAGTTGTCACCCAGGAAAAAAAGTATTGATATGCCTAAACAACTCTTTATATCTTAAAAATCAAACTTCTCCGCAATGTTAGGGATTTCTTTATTTGAGAGCATTTAATCAGTATTAAATTCTCTCTTGATTTCATTAGGGCTGCAGATTATGAAAAAAAAACCAATAAGAACTTCATATGAATTGCGAAATGGGGGGTAAGGTAAGCAAGTGACAGATCTTACAATAATGAACCCAAGTATGTGTTGCCTGTCCGGACAGCAAAGCAAAGGGCGCTTAGGACTAATTTATGTTGGTGTAGCAAAGGCTCTAAAATACGCTGTTCAACTACACCAGCCAGCACTTGGTACCTGTTGATTACTTGATGGTGAGTTTTTGTTTAGGATTTCAAAACCAAGAGTTAAAAAGTGTGCAGGCCAGACTACAAATACAAAATGGAATATAAAGCAATCAATAACAGCTGAGTTCAAATAGGCAAGGCTTGAGCATCATAGGTTATGTTAGTTAGCGCAGGCACAAACTCAGTGGGAATAGTATAGGTGAGATGATGCTTATGGGGAAAATTTACGCTATTCTCCATACAAGTGAGATAAACCTATGATGATGGCCTGTTAGATGGGAAGGTCTAAACAACCTCAAACAGGCTACCCAAACCATGAGTGAGGTTTACCTCACTGTGTGAGAGCTTATCAACTTGAGAGTTAACACACCCCTTCCATCCGGTCCCCAGTTAGCAACTTGAGGGGTGAAGAACGGGACAAATTGACCCCAAGCAGGCTACCCGAACCATGAGTGAGGTTTACCTTATACAGAGTATATTATATACTCCCTCCGTCCCATTTTACCTGTCTTACTTTCTTTTTTGGGATGTCCCAAAATAAGTGTCATGTTTCCTATTTTGGAAAGATGTATGTGATCCACATCATTTCACTTTAGTATACTCAAACCACAACCATAACTTTTACTTTTCAACCACTTTATTAATATTTGTGCCAAACCAAAACAAGACATAAACTGGGACGGAGGTAGTAAGAATCTAGTAAATATCCAATTTGGAATACTTATCAAAGTTAACTGCTCTACCAGTAAGAAAAGAGAGAGAGAGATGAACCCAGTTCCCACATACCGAAGGTTGCTAGATACTGCCATATAGACACCATAGGCAACACTGGTTGCCAGTACAGGTACATTCTCAACCTCCTCTGCGGAGGTCTTGTCAACAGCCTTCCGTGTATTTATCAGTGCATTTGTGGCAACAGTGCCAACCTGAACGTAATAGACCATTCAACTTCATTATCAAACTTTACTGTCCTTTAATCGTTGAACAAAAGTACGCAGGAGATATATGAAATTTTCTACCCTTCAAAAGAAGTGATGAATGCACACTGTATCAGGGAATTAGTTGAAACCAATAAACCATGACCAAATAGACTCGGTTAATAGCTAGGAGTAATACAAAACGTACAAGTAGTATTTATAATAATGACATTAAACAAATATTCAATAAATAACAAAGAAGGATATGCCATATTGTTCAGTGCATTTATTGGTAGTGGAGTAGCGTAGATACACATGTAAATTGTAATAACTAGATGCCTCTTGATCATGAAATGGAAGAAGGTATAGACAAGTCCTTATGAGGGCAATTACAATAATCAAATGCTCATTTCATACCAAAAGAATCCTTAAGGGTCTTTTTGGAACCGGGAAAAAGATAGGTAAAGTAGAATAAGGAAAATAAATGAGAATTTTTTACTACAAAACGTTTGAGGAAAATTAAAAAAATCTTATCCAATAATTTTAGATTTACGTTTGGACTCATCATATTTAGAGATTTGAGATTTGTATACATAAACCCTACAAAATCAGAACACATGTATAATTTTAAAAGAGCTAATCAAATTTGAGTTTCCTTCACGTTTGAAGGTGAAACCAAATATAAAAACAGTTCTCCTTAACTCGCTCGCAGTGGCGGAACCAGAAGATTTTTTGAGGGGGTGCTGAAAATTATATGAAACCATAACTATTAAACTTGATAATAAATTTAATATATTAGATATTGGCTAAATTGAAAGTGATAAATTAGTATTTACATCTAAATACCAAAATAATTAGTAAAAAATGCAGATAATATGTCCTGCAAATTTGCACTAGCTAAAATTCTTGCAAAATTGCTTCAGCGTGTGAATGGTTTCTTTATAGCCTCACTTTATGTGTAATCACTAACAAATAGATGTATAAAACTACATTATAAGATTTATAGCACAGTTGCATTAATCATAATTCATCAACGGTTAACGTAACGAGCACTCAGCACAGAGGCGACGAGTCATTATTGATATTTTGAATTATTCAATTACTAATTCAATTACTCATATGTACTCCGTGTCATTTGTGTTTAGGATGTGGTTTATTACATCTTGGTGTCGTTTCATTTTAATGTTTTTCCCTTTATACTTACAGAAAATGACAACCGTTCATTGGTTTCGTTCAGCAGAGCAACCCTACTGCTACGCCGGCGATTAAAAAACGAGCTAAGCTGCAGGGGCGCCGCCCTAAGCAACACATATATATACATCAAGTACTCCGGCGAAGGGGGAGCGCCGGCACCGGCTCGCCCCCCTGGTTCCGCCGCTGATCGCTCGGTCGCCCCCCCTTCACCTAGTATTTTCTGGGATCCAAACATAATATGTCCACACCCCAGTCCTACTTAGAACTGACTACAAAAAATTATCTGGAGCCTTTTCTAATGTTTTGTCTTGGATACTAACTATCCCATCAACAACTCAACAAGTTTATCACTCCCATATCTTTATTGATGTCAATAAAATAACTAAACACTACAAGCTAATTGAAGCTAGCAGTGAAACAATCAACATTCCTTAAGATGTGAGCTACTGGATTTCGGTGGTAAATATTTATTGGCATTAGCTATTGTACAGGATGCACAGGGTGAAGTTCATAGGCAAAACCTATGTTTAATGGAGAGCCTGATTAGAATAAAAATGAGCATTATAAATACCAGAGAAGAAGTTGTGCCGACTGCAAAGAGCTTGGCCCCATTCCGCTGAAAAAATAATCAAGAAATTATCATATTATTATATCAGAACAGTCATACTGTTACATGTTATCATGGTATTTAAGTCAACAATTTAGTACATATACTACATATTACTTACCACTATTGCACCTAATCTTTGCAAGAATGAAAATGATGTTCCAGGCAGGCCAACCTACAAAATATGGATGAAGAGACAAAACCCTTATTCTTTGACCATATCCAACATCAGAGGATAGATTCAATCAATTATCTTAACACATGCTTGTACCTGATGTCTTAAATAAGTGAACATGATATTACCAAGAAAACAAATTTTATGAACAGCACCCAACTTCTTAATAGTGGTGGGATCGTGAATCGTGATACGTAAATCAATTGAGATACACACTAAAAGTACAACCAACAGTCATAGAACACATACTGAATTCTCCATTTTCTAACTGCTTCACAAATTATGTCACAAAACCAAAAAGAAAAAGTGTTTTAGCACATATGTCTAATCTGGGAACACTTAATGCATGTGCTAAGGTTGTTATTGCTATGTTAATTTGGTTCCCTAGTCTTTGACCATAAAGAACAGTGCTTTAATATTGAATTTGGGATTTATACCATTTCCTGTTAAACCTTAACACAAATAGGGAAATATAGTGGACCTGGAATGCATTATCTGGACAATTGTAGAAGAACTTGGAAAGTCTTCCAACATTAACACCCACAGGCGGCCGGAGTGAAACTGTAGGGGCAGGAAGGTAGACGAGCATGAAGTCTGCAATTATGGCCATTACCTACAGAAAACCATATTATATAAAATCAGTGTGAGTTTTCTACAGAAATAAAATGGCCACCATTCCCTCATAAGAGAGTAGCTATAAATAAATGTTTCCTCACAAGTAATGTACCTAAATGAGTCATGACCACAACTTAAAGTTCAAAAATTAGAAAAACAGGCATAGGGAAGTTTTAAAGAGAAAAGGCTATTTTTTCTTCTTTTACTTTTAGTTCTAATTTAGTAACTCCTGTTTTGGAAACATCAAAATAAAAATGTGATAATTGTTGCTTACCACATCTGCAAACACAATTTCCAGCTCGTTAAAGAAGTTTTCTTTGCGCTTCTCATATTCAGCAGCAGTCTGCAAATAGAAATCAGAGTCATAGAATCAAGAAACAAGAATAACTAAAAAGCATGTAAAACAAGTACCTTTGAGAGGCGAAGTTAGTATTAGTAGAAATCAAAAGACCCAAAACCAATTTACAAGTTCTTGAATGGAATACCTTGGTGAAGATCCCAACGCCGCATTCCATGGCGACTTTAGCAAGAAAAAGATCGTCGGCCAGGAGTCGCTCCCTAAACCCACCGAACCGGAGCAGCCACGCCAGAAACCCAGATTTCTCCAGCTCCAAATACTTGAGCACTACGGATCGGGGAATTCTCCCGTCCTGAATCGCTGCCTTCAAATCACTCGGCAAGCTCTCCAGAGACCTCTGGGCCTCCGCCAAAGCCATCAGCGCCTCCTTCTTATTGTTGTTGTTCTTGTCCCCATCCTCGTTTTCGTCATCATCACCGCCGCCGCCACTGTGAAAATTTCCGCCACCAGCGCCGCCATCTCCGCCTACAGAAGAAGGTAGTAAAAACCCGCGGCGGTTAGAATTTGGAGAGAGCAAGAAAGAAATTGGGCGTGCGGCGGATGTAGAGGCAGGGGAGGAAGTGGAGTAGCGGAGATTAATGGGACTAGCGAGTTTGGAGAATGTACGAGTTGAGGGGCAGCGGGGCGGCGGGTTGAAGGTGGTGTTGGCGAAGTAGGCGGCGGCGATCGCCATTGGGGGTTGTTAACGGTGGCCGTTGAAGTAAACGGTTGGTTGGTGGGTAGGTTAAGACAGACGCGGGATCGGCTGTCTTCGTGATTTGGCTCTTCTTCCATAACTTAGGTTTAATAATAGGGACGACCAGAAGAGGTTTGATTCCCACGTGCCACTTCAGTTTCGATGGTTCCAACATAAGATGGAAGTGTCATCACATCGTACGACGTCTCCCTCTTGTTTAGATTTTTTCATCTTTGTCCAAACGGTAGAATCTCCCACTCCAGAACCCCCATATCCCGACCCGATAGAATTTTTGGGAGGACGTTAATCACGGTGACTCAGTCGGTCCAGTGATGGTAGGTCTTTTTTCCGTGCGCACCAGAGGCCCAACCTTATTTAAGGTTCTCTGACCTCCACACGACCGCTGCGGGGTTCGAACATTGGTCACTTGATCCAAATTTCCCACCACTGAACCAACTGAGCTACCCGTGCGGGTAGATTATATCACTCTGCTAAAATTTACCAAGTTTTTAGTGAAGTAACCGGGTTCACCGATTCTGCTGATTTATGTAAAAATTATAATTGTAATATACGTTATATTTTGTTAATAAAATAAAGAAAAAATTATATGAACAATAGTTAAAATTACTCACTATAGTAATTTGAGTCAATACAGTAAAAAATGTAACTTCAATCTTCCTTTTTCTTATTACTACACACAATCAACGTGTGAAATAAAAAATTACGTATTTGGTGAAAAAATTGATTGTTAAGTCTGATAAGATGAAAAGCATGCTTACGAGACGGACTCTAAACTTGGAATTTTTACCCTATAAAAGAATTACTCCTATAAGTTTTTATAGATTTGTCAAATTTGATGAAATAATAAAGTAAAAATCGTACTGAGTATGTAACAACTGATGTATGTAAAAAGTAAAGTAATAACTAATAACCAGAATTATAAAGTAACTGCTTAAATAAAAGGTGACATTTTTTTAAGATCTCTAAAATGAGATATGACAAAGTTAAAAAATGGAGGAAGAGCGGAAATGTGATAGGTAGTAGAATCAATATGTGGGTAATCTATTACCCCATTTCACCTCGTACACAAGAATATCGAAAACAATAACAGGGAAAATTGAAAAAAGACCCCCACTGTGGAAGAATACAGAAAAGGTAGAGGAGAAACGGGAAAAAGGCCCAATGGGGCGTAAAGTTAAAGGTGGGGGACAGGGTCGAATGAATATACGTAGTATTTTTTAAAGCGTTCTTAGTATAACTTTTTTATACAGAATGTAACTTCATTTCGCAAAAAAAAAAATATTCTTTTTGTGTCTCAAAGTTCTTCTCATTTATCATTTTGAAAAATTTTATGTGACTAACATTTATTTACTTTTTTCTTAATCAATCATAATAATGTATTTCTACTTTATTATCACTTTCTTATCAAAGTCGAACATGGAAGAATTTTCTGGGACATAGGATGTATCAAAATTAAGACTGATGGATAGTGTACTCGGAGGTAGCTTATCCGAGGGGTTATTGCGGGAATAACCTAGAGAAAAGTCGGAGCAATAAGTAAGAGAGAGTGTGTATTCGAATATGTGAACTTGTGATGCTTTACATTGGAGAATGGGCTGCTATTTATAGCAGCAGTAAATGCTAGATAAGGACACGTGTCAATAATCTGGTGATGGAGGGTTCACCTCAACCGGGGTGGCACTGGCATACGCATGTGCACCGCATTAAATGCGGTGGGGGGATGTGACGCCGCATTAAATGCAGTTGTTGCTTATCTCCAAAGGGAATCTCCGATGTTTGTGCTGGAACGAAGGCTCCCCTGTGACCGGGGGCTCTGTGTAGCCGAAGGCTACCTAAGTGCCGAAGGCATACATGAGCCGAAGGCTCCTGACTTCCGCCGTTTTCTCCCATTAGGTTTGTATGCGCAAGTTTAGCCGTCCTGTGAGATTTTTGGAGCCTTCGTCCATGGGGCCGAAGGCACCCGTATGTGCACTGTGGGCCTGTGTTACAGTAGTAGGAGTCTGTGGACCGGGGGTCCGTGGTCCATATACTCCATCAGAAGTCCCTCACTCCTTTTGCCGAAAGGTACTTGAGGGAAAAGGAGTAATTTGCGTTTTTCCTCTGGTGTTGGCGTTTGTAATTTGTAGTTTGCAAAGTAGTGGGGGTTTGTGTTGCGTGATTTGTCGAGGGCAGTCCCTCAGTCCCCCATATTTTGGGACTGAAGGATCATGTTGATAATGCTTTTAACATTTTGCGATTTCCCGAAGGGGTTCTCCAGTCCCCCACTCTCTGGGGCACATGTAATGTGGTGAAATGGAGTAGAGCAGTGCCTGTTCTCAGCATAGGGCCGGGGGCTGAACCTTTTCGTTTCATTTTGGGGGGATGTCTCGTTAAAAACCTCATTAGGAAAAACCCTGTGAGAAAAAATCCTAACGAGGGAAAAAGAGTGCATCGGGTTCCCCCAATGATGAATCGAAAAGGTGGTCCTTCGATCTGAGTATAATGTTGAGGTCGGGGGTTGTCCGCGATCTGAGGGCTTCTTTGTTGATTAGCTGAAGGCTACTTGTGATGACCCGAGGGGCTAATTGCCGGGAACATTCCCCTGAAGATGTCTGTAGTTGATAAGCATGGGTGCATATTTCGGGGACGCCGAGGGGATGAATGCCAGTGATTGTTCATGTGTTGCCGAGGGGGGCTCTTTGGTTCTCATGAGGGTTGACTATGTTTGTTGTTTTGCCTGAAGGGTGCCAGCTGAAGACATCGTTGTGAGGTGACCGTTTGAAATATAGTCGTTGGGTTATGACCGTTAGAGATATAACCGTTGGAATATGACCGTTGCAGGATGGGGTCCATGTGGCGTGTGCCCGTTGGCTGTCCTGGGCGGGTGTCACCGGTTGGCTGAGGCGTCGGTCTGTAATGATGGTTTTTGCAATTGGGGGACCAATTCTTGGCCCAGGCCCGAAGTGTGGAGCCTATAAATACCCCAGGCCTAACCTCATTCTCCTTTACGCATTCTTGTTGTAGCGAAGCTCTAGCAAATTTTCTAGAGAGATAAGATGTTTCCTTCGATCAAACTCAGCTTCCAAGGTCAGTTCTTCACCAGTTCCTCGCCTTTTTAGCAAGTTTTGCTTTGTGGTCTTAGATTAAGTGTTGGAGCCTTTAGGAAAAAAATTCTTCCTTTCTCGATTCCTTTCTCCACGAACTTCCGAAGGATGTCGTCCGCTACTGACTCCCAAGATATCTCCGGAGAGCCCTCCGTCCAGGCCGAGACCTGGTCGGAAGAAAGGTCAGCGAGTGGGGAGCCCTCGTCTGACAATGACTCAGCAATCGCGGTGGAGATGCATAAGAATTTGGTGGCCAAAGGTGAAGCCGAGGACTTCGAGCAAGTGATAGAGGATGAGGAGCTTGCCCTCGCTGTGCAAACTGCCGAGGAGGAGGAAAAGGAGCGGTAGAAAGTCACCATCGCCATCCTTCCCCCACGCAACGCCGGTGAGACCAGCCTGCATCTCCCGGCCACTCAACCCGGAGCCTCTCAGGGTGGCCCCGAGAAAGAAGATCAAGAAGACGGTGGGGGCCCCCAAGAAGAAGGGGAGCCTTGCAGACCTTGGGAAACCCGTCGGGATTCCTGAGGGGTACTCATTTTTTAACATCGCCGCTCTCGAGCTGAAGTCAAGGGCTGATAGGGCGGTATGTTATGTCACCCAGCTGCATGTTGGGCCTTTGACAACTGTGGTGGAACCGGGACCCGATGATGTGCTTTCCCGGGCTCTTGAGGGGTGTCTTGTTTTCCACGTGCTCTCAGTTTCCATGGGCCTCTGGTTCCCTCAACATCCCTTCCTCCTTGAATACCTCCGGTACGTAGGCTTGGCCCCCTGCCAGTTAACTCCTAACAGTCATTCTTACATTGCCGGATTCTTGCACCTCTGCCGGTCCTAGGGGGTGGCTCCCAGCCTCGATCTATTCTTTCAGAGCTTCAACCTCTGTCGGGGAGGCCACGCAAACGGCGAGGGCTTTGTGAATTTACAACAGATTGCCAAGTGGAGGCTGTTTACTGAGGCGCCCTCGTCGCATAAGGACTGGAAGGACCGTTTTTGCTACGTTAGGCTGGCCGAGAACCCATTCCCGGGGGAGTTGCGGGATCGTTTCAGACGGCACCCGAAGGTGGGGAATGCCGCCCTCGAGAAGAACGTTAAGAAGCTTGCCAAGATCCCGGAGGGGCGTGAGAAGCACGTGACAATCAATGATTCCACTCTCGAGGAGGACTTGTATCTCCTTGGCTTTCGTCGCTACAGTTTTCTGGGGGAATCAGATGAGAAGTTTCACATTCTCAACCGAGCCTTCGAGAGCACAGGAGGTAGTTCCCGGGGGCTCCAAATTTTTGCACTTAGAATTTTTTTGTAGTTTAATTTTTGTCCTTGTCTTGACTCCTCAACCCCCTTTGTTTATGTTGTCTTGCAGGTGCCAGAATGGGCGTGAAGAATTTTGCTGGTTTTAAGAAGAAATCGGCCAAGGAGCCGAAGAAGAAGGAGGCGGGCACCCAGAAGCCCGTCGATGAATTCTTCCCGAGGGATGCTGAGCCCTCGGTTATCTCCGTTGATGCCGATGGTGTCGCGGCAAAGAGGAAGGCAGGCAAAGGTGTTGCCCTCGTCGGCAAGAAGTCAAAGAAGGGGGAGACCGGGAAGAAGGCTCCCCCGGTCTTGGTTGTTGATGAGCATTCATCCTCCTCGCCCCTTGTTATGGTGATGATTCCCTCCAAGGCCCCTGTGGATGAGGGGGGTTTGCCCCGGGAGAATATACAGTTCTCCCTTCTCAAGGGGACTGCCATCGTGCACAGCACGGTGGACCCAAGGGAATTCCTTAGGGGTGCCATCCCTTCGTTGGACAGGGCCGTCTTGAGCCGGCTCGAGGATGAAGCCCTCGAGTCCAAGATCCTTCGGTCTTCCCTTATTGTAAGCTCCCGCTTTTCCTTCGCTTTCTTTCTTTTAGCCTTAGCGTATTCTGTATATTACCCAGCCTAACTCTTTTGTTTGTTGCTTACAGGCTTGCATAGCCCTCGGTGAGCAGGTCCAAAGGGCGGAAGAGCTGCGCCTCCAGAAGGCGCAACAGGACGAAACCTTGAGGAAACTCATCCACGACTATGCCGACGCCGTTAGGGGGATGGCAAAGTTGGAGGAGGACCTCCGACAGTCGAAGGTTGACGCTGAAAGAGCCAGGGCCGAGGGCAAGGCCGAGGCTGAGAAGGCCGCCGCTGAGGCCGCCAAGAAAGCTGTCGAGGATGCTGATGCCGCTAGGGAAGAGGCCGTCGCTAGAGCCGTAAGCAGAACCCGGGAAGAAGTTGTTGTTGCTTTCACTACTGAGGGGTGGAAGGCCGAGGACCAGAAACCATGGTTGGCCTCGGTGGTGGAGGCCTCGGTGGACGAATGGGTGATGGGCCCTGGTGCGATGTGGTTTGCCCAGAAGGGCAAAGAATATTATGACGGGGGTGAGTTCTTTACTCAAGCCCTCGTCTACAGGAGGCTGGCCCGACATGATGGGGTGGATCCGAAAGAGTTCAACCCGGCAGCCTATGATCTTCCCCCTCTCCAGCCAGATGTCAGAGTCCCTCTCCCAGCCGATGCTGAAAGGCCTGATCTCGAAGACTCTGTGCTGATGCAGGAGGCTGATGATGAAGAAGAGGTCGGAGGGGATGCCACTTCCAAGCCTGCCGAAGGGGGTGCTGTTGAAGTTGACAATTCCTGACTTGTACTTGTATTTTTTAAACAATGTTTAATATAGTAACATTCTGTAGCTTTCGGCTTCGACCAAGATGTAACAAACTCCTTCCTTAATTTTTGTGAATGGATGTTTATTCTCCCTTCGTCTTTATTCTTGTAAATAGATGCCTTCACTTTGGTGTTTGAATGTTGCCCTCGAGTTGTCCTGAATGAATGCCTTTCGTAGCCTTTACATCCATGCATGCCCCCTCTCTTTTGATTCCATGCATGGATGCATGTTTGTATGGTGAGTTGACCGGGGGCCCAACATTTAGGACTTAGAAAAATTTTCTAAGTGTTGTGTATCACTAGGCCTTCGGTTGAATTCCCCTTAGCAAAGTGTTGTGGTGCCGGGGGGCCCTTAACTCAAGGACTTAGAAAATTTTCTAAGCAATGCTCACCACTGGGCCCTCGGTTGATGCTGCCTTTTAATTTTGAGTGGACGTCATGAGTCATCCGAGGGCTAAAAATTTAGGACTTGGAGAAAAATTCTGCTAAGTGTTGTTTCACCACTAGGCCCTCGGTTGAAACCTCCTTTTAGTTGTGATGGATTAGTTATCCTTCGTCATCCCCCCTGCGGGACTGATATTGTGGACTTAGCCAAAATTTTGGGTAATGCCATGAATACGCCCTCGGCCTGTAGTAGTCTTAGGCAAACTTAATCCATGCGTAGCGTAGGAGCCTCCGGTGATGTTGGATTTCCAAGTGTGGACTTAGGAAATTTTGAATTCATGTTTGTGAGCAGATGCCTTCTATAGCCCTTGGCTTGATGGATTCCATAGTGTGGATTCTCTTTGTTGAGCATGTGCGCCCTCGGCTTGATGGATTCCAAAGTGTGGACTTAGGAAATTTGCAGCCCTCGATCCATGGAGGGTGCTGCATAGTCGTTGCCCCTCGGCTTAGTACTTGATTGTCTGACCTCTCAACGAGAGCAACAAATGATGGATAGTGTACCCGGGGGGTAGCTTATCCGAGGGGTTATTGTGGGAATAACCTAGAGAGAAGTCAGAGCAATAAGTAAGAGAGAGTGTATTCGAATATGTGAACTTGTGATGCTTTACATTGGAGAATGTGCTGCTATTTATAGCAGCAGTAAATGCTAGATAAGGACACGTGTCAATAATCTGGTGGTGGAGGGGTCACCTCAACCGGGGTGGCACTGGCATACGCATGTGCACCGCATTAAATGCGGGGGGTGGATGTGATGCCGCATTAAATGCGGCTGTTGCTGGAATGAAGGCTCCCCTGTGACCGGGGGCTCTGTGTAGCCGAAGGCTACCTAAGTGCCGAAGGCATACATGAGCCGAGGGCTCCTGACTTCCGCCGTTTTCTCCCAGTAGGTTTGTATGCGCAAGATTAGCCGTCCTGTGAGATTTTTGGAGCCTTTGGCCATGGGGCCGAAGGCACCCGTATGTGCACCGTGGGCTTCCCTTCACTTGAGCCGCTGTTCTTTGGGCCTCCTGTGCTTCTTGGGCCTGTTGGGCATGTGTTACAGTAGTAGGAGTCTGTGGACCGGGGGTCCGTGGTCCATATACTCCATCAAAGACTCTATAACATTTTATGAGCCTTCATATGGTACCAATTTTGCGCACACATACACACATATATATAGATATGTATATGTATGTATATGTATGTATATATATGTATATATGTATATATATATATGTGTGTGTGTATAGGGATCATGTGAGAAAATCATCTTAGGAGAGAAATGAGAATAAATTATAGCTCCAATCTTGTGATATTTTAACATGTCACGCCTCCCTCAATAAGGGCAAACTAGAGATTTTTGAATCATATTAAACAAGAATTTATTTAATGGCTCATACCAAAGTGCACAACATAATATAGATCAATTTGATGCACTTATCATACTATATTCATGCACTTTTCATTTTTTTGCAAATACAAGTGACACCGGAAGGTCCGGAACATACCTTCATAATCAAACACTTGTCATGCTTTTGAAAGAAAAAAGTGCATTTATTTTATATAAAGTGCTTTTATCACATTTTAAAAAGTGTGATAAAATAGTGCACTTTTATATTTATTTAAAGTGCAATGATAAAAGTGTGTTTCATTTTGTGAGGAAATGCCAACATAAAATTTTACAAACTGTGATATCATAATGCACTTTGGTTTATATGCACATGATATTTATAAGTTGCACATTTTTAGATTTATTTTCATCCTTTATTTAAAAATACATGGAAGTGCACATCTAAGTAAAGTAAAGTGCATACCATAGAAAGTGCAGACTTATGAAATACTCCGTAAGAGTGAAAGCTACTATACTAAAAGTATTACTTAGATCATGAGCTTCAAATAGATCAAATATGCACTTTAAATATTCGAGGTATGCATTTTAACAAAAAAGGGTTGCATTCAAAAAAGAAGTTTGATGTAGTGAAAACATCACATACTTATTAGCTCTATAAAGTGCATTTCGAATTCATTTTAGTGCACAATAAACGTATAAATACATTTCTAACAGCTCAACGTCATAATCTTCATATTACAATAGCGTTGTCAATAAAATTAAATGTATATTTTAATTATAATAAATGCACCTTTAAACCAAATATATGTGAGTATTTAAGTGAATATTTGCATATAATTTTGAATAAGAGTGCATGAGTTTATCATTGAAGTGCAAATGGATAAACTTTGCATTTAAAGAGTAAAAGACCATACGTGAAAGAACCTTGAAATTGGAAAGAATATAAATGATTCTAATAATGAAGGAGATTACTCCACATTAATTACCGAGTGTTTTTCAAGAATAATGTTAAAGAAAAAAGTATTTACCAAATTGAGTAGGGTTAAAAATATATCCCAATCTACTGCCCACAATCGACTCTAGTTTAAAAAACTTTCGTGTATGAGGCAAGGGCACAAGATGGAGAAAGTAGCTTGGGTCCCACAAATAAAAAAAATCTCTTGCTTTTTTAAAGTATTATAACTTTTTTATTTGTGTTTGGATTCTTACAAAAAATATATTAAAATCTATAATTTTTTAATATCTTTCAAATGAGACCAATATTGGATATAATTTTTTTGAATAGCTATAATTGTTTAATTTGTTCTCAGATTTTTAAAGTGTTATATGTTATAGAGATATAAAATAAAATATATGAAATTCTACTCATATTAATCTTTTCAAGAATATACCAAACCATACTTATATAAACATTTGGTTTGTTTTATTTGATTTGTTTAAAGGGAAAATAACTTTAAATAATACTAACTATCACTTATAAACCAATAATATTACATACTTTGAAAATGATTTTTAATATACACTACAAAAAAATTACGGGATTGGCACGGAATTTGGCACGGACTTACTGATTTTTCGTGTCAAAGTGTTTTTGGCACGGATTTGGCATATCCCTACCAAAATCTCTGCCAAATCCTTGCAAAAATCCCTGCGAATCCCATGTTTTTTGTAGTGATAACAACTCTTTGAGTATAAACCAAAAATAATATGGAGTCACTTTTTGATAAGAAATCCAGTCATTTAAGACATTAAAAATTATTGAAAGATTATCAAATAAATGATATTTGGAAATACAGTCACTTATTTGATATTTTGATACTAATTTTTGATGAATTAAATATTTGTTTTTTCATTGAAAAATATCTTTATATCACCTTTGGTCTATATTTAAATAGTTGGTATTATTAAAAGTAACTTCTAAAGTACGTATTATTTTTGGTTCATGAAAGATAGTTTGTATTATTTAAAGTTATTTTACCTTAGCTTGTTTAAATCATGTCTGGTAGATTCTCAAACAAACCAAACATTGGCATTTTCAGTCCTTCAACTTTGATTTTATCATAAAAAGTAAAGAACAAAAAAACTACTGCATTTAGAAAAATCTAAAAAAAATTCTACTCATAATGAAAATTCTATTTTATATGGAATATTTTTGCTATTTTATATACAGTAGAATTTTTAAAAAAACTTATAGAATGGTCTTAATTAAACTATTAGTTTCATATGAAAGATAATAAGAAGTTATAAAAAGTTGTATTTCTTGTATAAACCTCAGTACAAATTAAGCAATTATAGCACTTTAAAAGTCATAAGTTTTTTTTATATCCAATATTGATCTCATATAAAAGATAATAAAAATTTATGAATTTTGATGTATTTTTTGTAACAATGCGAGTACAAATAAAAAAGTTATTACACTTTAAAAAATCAAAAGATTTTTTTTATTTGTGCGGACTCAAGCTATTTTCTTGCCCAGCATTGCTACATACGGAAGTTGGCCTTCTACGATCTACTTGGTAGAAACTAAGTAACTATAGTTAATTGTAGCAGTAGATTGGGAAATATTTTTAATCATACCTTAATTTGGTAAATACTCTTTTATTTAGGATTAAACTGGGCAAAAACTCTTAATTACTATCCTATTAATTAGGATTACTTCCTATTTTGATGCCTTGCGCGTGCCAACCACTCTTAAGTGAATTTTACCATTATCTCCCTCAATTAATATTTAGTAGCATGTTGCCTTTTAAAATCTAACCCCCTACGCAAATTGTGGACGAACATTTTGTTTCAAAAAAACATCTCGACCATCGGATTAGAATAATTAAAGATTAAATTTTATTCTAATTTTTCTCATGAGACACCATTCTCACCTGAACCTTCCCCCAAATAAGAACATGATTTTAGGAAAGAAATGAGAATGAATCTAGTCCGTTAGATCTGCTCTAAGTGAGATTCAATGTGCATTAGATGAAATTGTATTGTGCATTAGGTAATATTGAAATGTGCAGCACAAATGGTACGAAACAGCGACACTGTGTAAAACTGAATTGTGCATTAGGTGAAATTGAAATGTGCATCAAGTGAAACTGAAACGTGTAGAATAAAAATGTACGATGTGATGTTATTTTTGTACCTTTTTATTCCGCACATTATACGTTTCATGTAATGCACATTTGAGTTTAAATTTTTATTATGCACATTTCAATAATATATATATATAGGTTTTGGTTCAAATAAGAACATGATCCTAGGAAAGAAATGAGAATGAATCTAGACTGTTAGATCTGCTTTAAGTGAGATTCATTGTGCATTAGATGAAACTGTAATGTGCATTAGGTAAAATTGAAATGTGTGTGCATTATGTAAAATTGAAATGTGCAGCACAAATTGTACGAAACAACGACATTATGTAAAACTGAATTATGCATTAGGTGAAATTGAAATGTGCATTAAGTGAAACTGAAACGTCAAAGTGGAGGCGTGGTCGACGGGACGTGCGGTGAAGCGCTGGCTCATATGCATTGAATGACTCATATGAATTGCGGCATGACCTGTTCGGGATATAACTTTCTTGCAAGAGTACAAATAGCATCAGCATTGAATGACTCATATGAATTTTTGGGATCCAATGAAGCACTCAAAGAAAGGAATTTCACTGATTAATCATTAAACCGGATCCTTAACTCCATCAATAAAATGTCTATTGCCTCATTGAAAACATCAAAGTGGAGGCAGGACGTGCCGTGAAGCGCCAGAGACTGGAAAACCTACACGGCTATACGGAGTCACGGACAGATGTTGATGCCTGACGCCTGGGTCCTAGAGTGGTCGGCGACTCGACAACGATTGATTGACTTTGTCGAATTCGGCGGATGCGGATTGCTGCCTTGCAGAAATCGGGGTGTCGACGACGAAGAGTCAAAGAGTGAAGGCTTGCCTGCTCCATTCGATGCGCAGGGCTATTATAGTATTACTCCTATTAGCCTTGTTGAGGTTTAGTCTCGTAGATCCGAAAGCCCAACACTGACTTTGGATATATTAGGAAATGGACAATAATTCGGTATGTAAAAGAAAATATAAAAGATTGATAATTGAATGTTCAAAAGCCCACTTGTATTGATTGACCTGTTTGATTACAAGGAAATTACCCGAACGGTACGTCGAATTGATGCTTAATACAAGAAACAAGAGTAATAAGGCCATTCTGGGGCTTGAGTATTAAAAAACTAACCCTTACAATGATATTAAACGTTCTATTTATACTAATGGAGAGTATGAGATGCTTTATGCTGATTGGCCGATATTCCACCGACCTGATCACCCATGCCTCCACCTGATGATGTCACAATCTGGCATTAATTGCACCTGGCCACCTGCTGGTTGTCCGTTGCCCGAACGGGATAATGGGCCTTGTAAAACATCGTTGATTTGACCCAAGTATGATGTATGACCCGAACCCCGTTCGGTATGTCTGTTCTCTGGGCCAGCCTTTACTTGGCCCGAACCTCATTCAATATGAATATCTCACTGGGCCTACTTATCATAAGGTAGCGGACTCGTTGTTTGGACTGGATGTCCTGGGCCTTTAATCCGGGTATTGGGCCTCCGGGTCAATATCCCAACACGAGTCCCCCACTTCCGATGTCTCGAATGACAGTGAGTGCATTAGGAAGTATAAGCACCGATGTTGCAACTGCCAAATGGCGATCGGGGTACAGAAGTGGTCAGTTCCCCATACTGTGATTTGACGGCTGTCGTTTGAGTTTCCCCATATTCGTCATGATTGTTGATCTTTGCTCTTCCATGTGACACGTATTATTTCAAATAGTTTCAGTGACGTGTCTCTAATTGATTGATCTTTGATACGGCGTTTGTAAGGTTATAAATTAGCCTTTTACTCCTCAAATCTGGGTTCCGAATTTTCAATCTCCTTCGTGCTTTTACTCTGCCTCTTCTTTCAAATTTTTCAAGCTTTTCGTGCCCAGGTACTTCCCATCCCTTTAAATCTTTCTCTTCTTTCATCCGATCGTTATGAGTTCTAGACTGTATTCCGATTCGGAAATGGCTTCCCAAAGGGAAGACCGTGATGTGGAGATTATCACCGTCCCTTTTGTTGAGGGTTCCAATGTGGCGACGGCGGAGATTAGGGCAGAGACGGCGGATTCCTCTGGCATTTCTTCTTCCTCCAGTGAAGATTCCGATGATACCAAGTCTGAAGATGAGCTGACTTCCATGGCGGCCGGACGTCCCAACGATTTCCCTCGTCACACGCTTGACCTAAGATTGATTAGGGAGAGGCGGCAAAAACTGACTTCTCACAATAGGGCCAAAATTCCGGCCCTAATCCCAGACCCAGTGGACTTCCGTTTGCGAGCTGGGCTTCACCCATTGCGCCATACCCCCGGGATGGTTGTAGTCCATTTCGATTCAATTAGATCCGGGCTTAGGTTTCCATTACATTCTTTTTTCGTTTCATTTTTTAATTTCTACGAAATTGTACCAGCCCAAGTCATGCCGAACTCCTATCGGGCAATGGCGGGCTTTATTTGCCGTTGTAAAGATGCCGGTGCCCGGCCGACCCTAGATTTATTTCATCAATTTTTTAAAGTAGCCCCCCAACAAACACACGGCTATTTGGCTACTAGTGCCCGAACGAGACATATCCTGTTTAAGGGCAATCCGACTTCACTCAAGGGGTGGAATGATCGGTTCTTCTTTGTGTCTATCCCGGACGGCCTGATCCCCCGCAAATGGAATGCCTTCCCTCGCAAATCTCCCGATCCAGTCCTTACTGAGGAAATTTACAAGGATGTGCTCGCTGTAGAGAAGAACAAATGTGTAGATATTATGAGTTACTTGACTCCCGATCGGCTTATCGAAGCTGGGATAGGTACTGCTCGTTCTCTTGGGTTTACTTGTTTTGAGAAATCAAGTGCCATGGTCCGGGCGGTCCTTCCCGTGCGAGAAACGTTCTCTTTTTTTTTGTTTCCCACGTGATAAGGCCGCTCGGTACTAACATTTTCCTTTGTTATTTTTTAGCTCCCAATCCAGACGCACCTATGGACAATAGTCGAGTTCTGGCAGCTGGTGGGGTTGGGAAACGGAAGAAAGCCAGGAAGAACCCCCAACCTACTCCTTCTACTACCGTCGCTCAGGATGTCGGGTCTTCTCAACCCGTTCAAGAGCCACAGCCGCTGCAATAGGTCCATCAGGACCAATTTGATGCCATGCTGGTCGACGATCGGTTCAGATCCGATCAGATGCATCAATTCCCTGAGCATTTCCAGACTGCTCAGGAGATTAATATGACTGTGGGTGAGACCAACACAGTCCACCTTGCTACACAGGTCGAACGGATCTCTCTGGCGGATCCAGTTCATGACATGTTGGAGAAAGCTGGTTCTCCTGCAAGCCAGATTTGGTCCACCTCTTCTTGGTTCAACAACTTCGCCGTCCCTAAGATGTCGGTCGAGCAATCCGAAGAATGCTTGGCCTTGGCGGCTCTGAAGGTATCTCACTTTTTCCCTAGAGTTTTCTCATAGTTTAAATTCTGTTTTACACCATCTCATTTCTCGAAAGACATTCTGCAGGTTGGGCTCTACAGTTTGCAGCTGAAAGAGGCTCGACTGGCTAAAGAGTGAGACCTGATCATTGCTCAGACTTCTGCGGAGCAGAATGCGGCTGCCGCCTTTGTCGCTTTGGAGATCGAACGGAAGGCCTCCGTGGAGGAGAAGAGACGCCTTGAGTCAGAGCTTGGTGAGCTCAGGGTTCAGCTCGGGGCCTTCCAAGCCAAAGTTCACGCTGCTGAAGCTGCTTTGGTGAAGTTCGAAGAGAGCGCTCCCCGTATCCCGGACGGCCCTGCTGAGGTGAAGGTTGATGTGTCCGCCGTCCGGGAAGCATTCAAAGGGTCTGAGGAGTTTGCTGCCCTGAAGAAAGATTATGCGCAGCAGGAACTTCCGGCCACCTTCGGTGCTTACCTCGATCGATTCTCCACGAGTGATGCCCGCCGCAGCGAGGGGGTTAAACTGCTCGACCAGGATCCAGGGGGCAAAAAATTCAATGACTCCCTGACCCGATCTCTTTACGTCATGGGCTGCCAGCATATCCTGGCCCCCTTTGTTGCTAAACTGCAAAAAATGCTAGGGAGGCCGGTCGAGCTGTCTGATCTTCCCCAGGTGCCCATCCTTGAAGCCCAATATGAGAAATATCAAAGGGACTTGCAACGGGCTGCTGATCGTGAAGCGAGGAGAGAGCCTGATCCCCCCACTGATTCGGACGAGGAGGAAGGTGATGAAGAAGAAACTTAGGAGGGCCAGTAGATTTAGAATTTTGTTTCTTATCAATTGTAATCCCTCCCCCCCCCCCCTTCTCCTTTCTTGAAAACCATTATTGTACTTTCCGGCCGATAGAGCCGATGAATACATATGATTTATTGCCTTTCTTGATTTAATGCACAAAGCTTCTCATATTGCCTTTCTTGATTTATTGCTTACCATTCGGGATTCGGTACATTTTTTAGGACTTAGCAGTTTTTCTGGTCTCATTTTTTGCCATTCTTCGTATCATCGTTCGGGCCTCAGATGGTTCTGACAATTTACCAGGATTTGGCCTTTCTCTTGTGTCGATAGCCGTTCGGGCTTCAGATAATTTTGTAGGACTTAGTTGTTTAGTGAATCTTTTGTTTATGATATCCTCATTTATTCCACATAATTGTAAATAGAAACCCTGTTCGGTTTATCTTGTTGCCCTTATCTTTTGATTCGTCCGAATCCCGAATTTTCCCCATCCCGCCGATCTTTATCTGTTGTTCTTCAAATACTACCCGTTCGGGGTCTCTAACGATACTTGTTTCAAATTTATGGCTTATGCCGACCTTGGGTCAGGATGTCTCTCAGTACGTTCATCGTTCAATCTTTTCAGGATGGCTCCCCCAAGAGTGTTAATCCGCTCTTCATGAATTGCCCATTTAACCGTTCGGGGAATGTGCTAAATTATCATAAATGTACCATAATTTCATACAACCACATTTCACCACGTGTCCTTCATGGGTTAGGGTCTTGGGCGGCATCTTTGCTTATAAATAAAGGTGCTTCTTTTCCATTTCTTCTGTTGCTTCCTTAATTTTTTCTTGCGTATCTCTAAGCTTTCTCTCTCTAGAATTCTCAGGATTCCTCAAGTGGTTTTATGTATTTTTCTTCTAGCTAAGAATCTGAGGAAATGCCGCTTCCCAAGTACCTAATTCCACTAATCCCCCCATAGCAAAAGATGCCGAACAGCCTCTTGACGATGGATGCCTTTCGGGAGACGATATACAGATCTATAACAAGGGAATGCCCGACCGGCCACCCCGTATTGCCTTGCACTTCAACTGTATTCGCAAACAGAAACAACGTCTTCCTGAAGATGCCGAATGGAAACTTCGCCAACTATTGCCTCCGCCTAGAGAATTTTATGCCGGATTTATCAGGCATCCGATGAGGCACCGACCGGGGCACGTGCTTGTGCACCTTGATGCATTGATCGCTGGGCTTCGCTTCCCTCTTCATCCATTCATTGTGGAGTTCCTGCGTCGAGTCTCCGTGCTTCCCGCTCAGTTCGTACCCAGCACCTACCGCATTCTGTCTGGTTTTATAATCCGATGCCAGGAACTGAGGATCGCCCCAAGTGTCGATTTATTCCTACACCATTACTGCTATCAGCCTTATTGGACGAACGGGTACCTGAAGCTGGTAGCCCGAGCTAATCGTTAGTTGTTTACAGATAACCCTACCCCGTCGGCTGACTGGGAGGAGCGGTTTCTCTTCATGCGTATAGGCGATTCTCTCCCATTTCCTGATCGGTGGAACGCTTACCCCATTCGGGATTCTCAGCCCAGAATAGATGCCGTTCTGCGCTCTCAAGCCGAGTCTCTGCGTATGGGAGGAACTCGGAGTCTTCGGGGTTTTATTACCCCTTCAAATATGCTATCTGCTGGGATTAGTAAGTGTAACATGGTTTTAACCCGATCGCTCTCTTTTTAATTTAGTTTCTTATCTCTTATTCCCTTTGTTGTAGGTGTGATATCCCCTATACCCATTCGGCGTTCCATATCTGCCGCTACTCTGACAGCTTCCTCCGGAAAAGGCAAGGAGTAGGTGATTGCCGATCATGCATCTGCTGAGCAAACCCAGAAGAAACGCAGAGGGAACGATGGCAGCATACTGATCCCGGTCGATCATGTGGTCGATTTGACTGGTCTGGATGACAAGCTGAAAAACCCCATCATCCTTGTCCAGCCTCAAACTTCGGTTCTCAACAACCCACCGATCGATGATCGGATGTTTGTGGAGTTTTCCAACTTGGAGCCCCGAGCAGAGGGAAGATACCTGTTCGGCCAGATGCCATCTTCCATGTGGTGCAGTACCTCTCTGAAGGTTCCACCTAGTTTTTCTACTCTGACCCACTGGTCTGACCTGGTCGAGGCAGGTCATCTGGAAACTCTGAAGGTACAAATCATTCAATGAACTTTTTACCTTTGATTTTTTGCTGATTTATTACATGTTACCTGATTTCCTTTTTTACCGTTTGTAGGCCGGAGTATATTATCACCGGGCCTTCCTGGCCGCTGAACAGGAGATGAAGCGTGTCGCCAGTGATCGGGAAGATAGCCAAATTCTCCTTTCCGCCGCTCAGAAACTGATCGCAGATATGCAAGTTTGTGTTGATCAAGGTGAGAAAGCAAAGGCGGATCTGGCTGAGGTGGAGGAGAGGGCCCGACGTCGAGATCGGGAGATCAGGGATCTCAGAGCTAAGGTGAGAGTGGCTGAATCCGCTGGGATGCTGTTCGAGAAGTCAAAAGGAGAGAATCCTCCCGAGCCTTATACTGCCAATGCTTCCAAGATCACTCAACAAGCTGTGATAGATTTTGAGCGGGGAAAAGGCCTGAATGCCGCTTTGGAGAATACCGTTCGGCATTTTTTGGGACCTCATCTGGGCCAATTCTTGCGTGAGAGCGAAGACCCTATCAAGTCGGGAATAGAGCTTTTGGATAGCACGCCCGAAGGGAAATCTTTCTTGGATGTCCTGACAGAAAAAACTGTGAAACAAAGCCAAGATCTGCTTCTGGACAGGAACCTTGACCTGATCATGGAACGCTTCCCTAAGCCGTTCGATCCTGATGAGTTGGGATTTGATGACCTGTTCGGGAATACGTACGATCGGGTTATAGAAATGAGGCAGAAAGCGATCTCCGAGGATGCAACATAGGCCGACAGCACTCAACCTCAATCTTCCCCGAACGGCAGTCGTCCCATAGAGTAGTCCATCTTTGTAATCTTATTTTTGTTTTCCTTGTACTCTCCGGCCAATAGTGCTGAAGAATAAAGCTCAATTTCATACACAATCTTATCTCTTTTGTCTTAATCCTCTCTTTTTCTTTCTTTCTTTCCTTCTTTCCGGACGCTACTCAGATTCGTCCATATTTATAGTTTTGACATCATCTCCCAGCCGTTTTGAACGAGCCAAATTATGCTAGCTAAAATGATGACTCCCTCCAAACTGTTAACCCGTTCGTCATTCGGTCATCCGGAATGATCCCACGTGTTAACAAGCTGAGGGGAGACTCTCTCCCTTCCAAACCCATAATTCCGATGCATGCCGAAGAGTTTCCTCGATCCGTATCATCCTTATTAGGGGTTTGAGGTGACCACTTTAAAACTGTAAGCAAGATCACTAGATCGGGTGATTTTTTACTTAAGCTAAAATGGCGGCTCCCTCCAAGCTATTAACCCATTCGTCATTCGGTCATCCAGAATGATCCCACGTGTTAACATGCTGAGGTGAGACTCTCTGAAATCAGTGCCTCCCCGGACGACAAATTCATGTTACTGAACGTCGCTGACTTTGACAATACTTGTTCTGACACCATTCCCAAGCCGCTTTGATCCCTTTATCATTCATGATCACGGGGTCAAAAAATCTTTTAGCTGAGGTGAATCCCTCCAAGCCGTTTTGATCCCTCTATTTGGTCGTGATCACAGGGTCAAATTTTTAGCTGAGATGGCGGCTCCCTCCAAGCTGTTAACCCGTTCATCATTCGGTCATCCGGAATGATCCCACGTGTTAACAAGCTGAGGTGAGACTCTCTCCGTTCCAAACCCATAATTCCGATGCATGCCAAAGAGTTTCCTCGATCTGTATCATCCCTATTAGGGGTTTGAGGTGACCACTTTAAAACTATAAGCAAGATCACTAGACCGGGTGATTTCTTACTTAAGCTAAAATGGCGGCTTCCTCCAAGCTGTTAACCCGTTCGTCATTCGGTCATCCGGAATGATCCCACGTGTTAACAAGCTGAGGTGAGACTCTCTGAAAGTAGTGCCTCCCCGGACGACAAATTCATGTTACCGAGCGTCGCTCGCTTTGACAATACTTGTTCTGACACCATTCCCAAGCCGTTTTGATCCCTTTATCATTCGTGATCACGGGATCAAAAAATCTTTTAGCTGAGGTGAATCCCTCCAAGCCGTTTTGATCCCTCTATTTGGCCGTGATCACAGGGTCAATTTTTTAGCTGAGATGGCGGCTCCCTCAAAACCGTTAACACGAAAGTCATTGATTTGTTCGGGGTGACTATACATGTTAAAAACTGAGGTGGGACTCTCTGGAAGTTATGTCTCCCTCTATATATATATACATTTTTTTTTGAAGAGGTGGCAACAGCCGTTTTATTGATAAAATTTCTTCAGATGCTCTACATTCCAAGTACCTGCCGGTCGGCCTTCGGTAGATTGCAGACCAAACGTTCCTGAAGTATATTTTTTACAGACCTCGTAAGGGCCTTCCCAATTCTGTGCCATCTTTCCTCCTTCGAGAGGTTTGCTCTTTTCCCGCTTCTTCAGGACCAAATCTCCTACTTCGATCGATCAGATTTTCACTTGTTTATCGAAGTATCTCCTTGTCGCTCTATGATATTCCTCCATTCGTATGGAAGCTAAGTCCCTCCTTTCCTCTATGAAATGCAATTCGGCCCGTAGATTATCCTCATTGCATTCGGGGTCATAATGCACCGTTCGGTGTGTAGGAACCAGAATTTCTGTTGGGACTTTGGCCTGGAATCCATAAGCTAGGGCAAACGGGGTCTCTCCAGTGGCCGTTCGAGGTATCGTTCTGTATGTCCATAAGATGTAAGTCAATTGGTCCGGCCATGAGGAAGAACAATGCTCTAGTTTTTTCTTCATTCCATCCATGATGGTACGGTTCATGTTTTCTACTTGGTCATTCGCCTGGGGGGGTATGCTACAGATGCTCTGGAGTGTTTGATTTGCCATTTGACCAAGTAGTTTTCGAAGTTCCTACTCACGAACTGTCTGCCGTTATCAGTAATGATCTGTTCGGGGAGACCAAACCGGCAAATGATATTCTGCCAGGCGAATTTTTGGCATTTGAAATCTGTAATACTTGCCAGTGGTTCGGCCTCCACCCACTTAGTGAAATAATCAATTCCGACAATGATGTACTTTAGTCATCCGGGAGCAGTAGGTAGAGGCCCCAGCAAGTCGATTCCCCACCTGGCAAACGGTAGGTCAACCTTCATCGGGGTGTAGAAAGTAGCTGGCCGACCAGAAACCGGTGCATACAACTGGCAGACCTTGCACTTTTTGGTATGAGCAAAGCAGTTTTGTTGGATTGTTGGCAAGTAGTACCCCTGCAAGATGATCTTCGTTGCCAATGTTTTAGGCCCCTGGTGGCTGGAACAGATCCCTTCGTGAATTTCTTCCATTACCGCCGCTGCTAGACCAGGTGGTAGGCACTTCAGATATGGTCCTCCAAATGTTTTTTTGAACAACTGTCCGTCCACCAGTTCGAACATGGATGCCCTCCTCTGAATGCACTTCATTTTGTATGCTGAATTTTTGTCTTGTGGGAGGGTCCCGTTGACATTCATGTAAATTACATATTTATTTCTGTGTTTTTAATTAGTTTTGATTGATTATTACTTTGGAAATTACACACTTTTGGTGTAATAGTTTAAGTTGTAAAAATGTTTGTAATTTGTTTAGATTATGTTTATACTGAGCTCAAACAGGTCCAAGATCACTCTAGGGACCATTGGTGAACAACACAAATGGAAGGAAGGTGCAGAAATCTCAAGATTTTGATTTTTGGTGTTGTACCCGGTCGGGTATGACCTATACCCGATCAGGTACCTTGTTGAAAAATCAAATCGGATCGGATCTGGGATAAGGCAACATGCGGGGTAGATTTTGGCACGATCGAGTGTTCATACCCGATCGGGTGGCCGACATACCCGATCGGGTATAACACAGTTTTCTATACTTCCGCGAAGCAACCAAGTACCCGATCGAGTGCCCTTACAGCCCGATCGGGTACAAGACCCTGCAAGCCTAAAAAGACTATAAATACCCCCCTTTCCTTCCCACAAAGGGAACCAATTCCTATATACTTCTAAGCTCAGTCTAGAATAGTTCTTTCTTTATATTTTCTTCATGTTTAGTCTCCAAATGAGGAGCTAAACTCTTCCATCTTGGTTTTGCTACTTTGAAGCTTAATGAATTTATAAGTTGTGAGTTATTCTCTTTAACTTTCTTCCTTGAATATTAATTCTTCCTTTAAATACTATTTCTATATCAATGTTGGGGAGTGTTACTAAGATGACAATTAGTTAACATCTTGACATTAGTTATAGTAATAGTTATTTCTTCCTCTATGTTAATATTGGGGAGTGTTACTAAGATGACAATTAGTTAACATCTTGATATTAACTATAGTAGGATTCATACTCTTTAATATTCTTCCTTGAGTATTAATTATTTCTTATTCATATTTCATATTAATATTTTGAACATTACTTAAAGGATCAACTACTTTTGTTTCATATATTAAATATTACTAGAATCAATCGATTAATACGCTTGTTATTAATTCGGTTCCTTCAACGGTAGTAAACTTGGATTGTTAATGCATGCGTTTCATGATTAATAATCTAAGGGGAATTAATTATATTGATTAAACCGATAAACCGCTTGTGTTGAGGTTATCAATCTCAATCGTTTTCATCTCAAGTTTATTGCTACTATCGTGTTAATATACGGCGCGTGTTCTATATTGACTCGGTAGTAAGTTTTATTAATGAGCGCGTTTCGTTATTAATAACTACCCTCGATGAATTGGATATACTCCTCGATTGAGTATTCGAGAGGAAGATAGTTAAAGATATAACCGGGATCGACGAACATTTCATTAAGTGGATAAAAGCAAAACCAAGCTCTCATCTCTATAAATTAAACTCATATAAGTCGTTTATCTTAGTGTTAATTAAATTCAATCAAATCAAACTTAACCCCTCCTTGTTACTATTTATATAAGAGAAAAGTATTCCTTTCCCTGTGGATACGAACCTTACTACACTATACTAGGTATTAGTGTTGTATTTATTAATTATTTTGAGTGCACCTCACGACAAGTGCACGTCAAATTTGGCGCCGTTGCCGGGGAAAGGCAATAATTTTTCTTTTATTGTATTTCAAATATATATATATATATATATATATATATATATATATATATATATATATATAAAGAGTTCTTAGTTTCTCTATTTCTGAGCTTGGTGAAGTATATGGTTAAACACCGTTCTATAAACGAGATCACCTGTCAAACAAACCCAGAAATAGAACAAACTTTCGAGCGGTTGAAAAGTAAATTTTCTAATACCGACTCGGAGGAATCATCTATCAGAGATTCATCCAGCGCTAGTTCTCATTCTAGCGAGACCGAAGAGTCAATAATCATGGCTCTTGAGACAAGAACACTACGGGAGCTCACTGCTCCAAATCTCAATCAACAACCATTATGTATTACCATCCCTACACTCGATGAAGGTAATACATTTGAGCTAAAATCTGGGCTCATACATCTACTGCCATCCTTTCATGGCCTAAGAGGAGAAGATCCGAACAAACACCTTTCTGAGTTCCATATTGTGTGCACAAGCATGTGCCCCAGTGGTGTCTCGGAAGAACAAATCAAATTGAGGGCTTTTCCATTCTCCCTCAAAGACACTGCAAAGGATCGGCTATTCTATCTTCCTTCGGGAAGTATAGACACATGGGCATCAATGAAAAAATGCTTCTTGGATAGGTACTATCCCGCCTCAATCTCATCTTCTTTAAAAAAAACAAATAAGCAACATTGAGCAAAAAGAAGATAAAACATTGTATGAATATTGGGAGCGTTTCAAAAAGTTGTGTGCTACTTGCCCATATCATGGGTACACCGAGCAAGACCTCATCCTCTATTTTTATGATGGTCTTGCGGATCAAGATAGACGCATGGTAAATGCGGCATGTGGAGGGGGAATTGTTAACAAAACCCCTTCTCAAGCAAGGAATCTCATCTCGGAGTTGGCCGAGAACTCCAGACATTACAGTGGGCGATCCTCAACTCGAAGGGTTGCCGTAGCAGAATCCAACACCTCGTTGGAAAGCCAAGTTGCCGGTTTGACTTCTCTGGTCAAAGAACTTCTTCTGAAACCAAAGACACAGGAGGTCAAAGATTGTGGCATTTGCACAGCAACCGGGCACCCCACTGATTCGTGCCCATCCCTCCAAGAAGAACAAGTCAACGCCTTGGGTTTCCAAGGCCATCAACAAAAGAGGTATGATCCATTCTCAAATTCTTACAACCCTGGATTGCGGGATCATCCTAACTTGAGGTATGGAAACCCTCAACAATCCAACTCATCTTCTCAATCTAGTATGTCAACTGATGACATGATCCGAACTTTGACCTCAAACATGGTTACCATGCAACAAAACATGGGACAATTTCAACAAACCATGATACAATTTCAACATGAGACAAAGTCAAGCATTAACAATTTGGAAACTCAAGTTAGTCAAATTGCAAATGCCGTAAACCGACTTGAAACGAAGGACTCGGGTAAACTTCCATCTCAAACGGAGCAAAACCCGAGACAACATGTGAATGCCATCATGTTGAGTAGTGAGGCAACATGGAAGGAGGTAGATCAAGAAATTAAGGAGGCGGACCCTGAAGAAGAAGTTCAACCGGAGGAGGGGGTCACAACAGCCAAGCTCCCTCCACTGTCATCATATGAACCAGTAGCCCCGTTTCCTGAGGCACTGAGAGAGACAAAGAGGCCGGAGAAAGATTCTGACATCTATGAGACTTTCGTCAAGTGTGAGGTAAACATTCCGCTCCTTAACTCAATGAAAAGTGTTCCTCGTTTTGCTAAATTTTTAAAAGAATTATGCAAAACAAAAAGGAAAAATAAATTGAAAGAGAAACAAGAGGTTAAGGTTAGTGAACATGTCTCAGCTATTTTCCAAAATAAACTCCCCGAAAAATGTAGCGACCCAGACATGTTCATTATTCCTTGCACGATAGGGCGCACCACATTTCTTAGGGCCTTGTTGGATTTAGGGGCATCAATAAATGTCATTCCTTATTCCGTTTATAAATCCCTACAAGTTGGCCCACTACATCAAACCGGTGTAGTAATTCAACTAGCGGATCATTCTAGCACTTACCCGAAGGGTGTGATAGAAGATGTGCTAGTAGAAGTGGAAAATATGGTTTTCCCTGTCGACTTCTATGTCCTCGAAATTGGAAATGATGATCAAATAACACCTATCCTGTTGGGTAGACCCTTCTTAAAGACCTCAAAAACTAAAATTGACGTATCTAGTGGTTCATTGACCTTAGAAATCAATGATCAAAAAGTAGAGTTCAATATCTTTGACTCTATAAAAGACCAAATTAAAGATCACTCTCTATGCTCTTTAAATATTTTTGAACCACATGAACCGATATTTTTGGAGAAACCTTATAAAATCCCGATTTTTCGAGAAGAAGAAAAAATTAAACATAGAAAGTCATCATTGGTTGAGATGTTGACAAGAACGAAAGTTCGGCCTTACTGGAAATGGCCGAAAAATAAAAATGAAAAATGAAACAAGGGATGCTCATGATCCCACATAAAACAAAAAAAAAGTGAATAACGTCGTGCCGCGACGTTAAATAAGGCGCTTCTTGGGAGGCAACCCAAGTTTATATTTTGTTATTTTCATTCATTTTTGTGTGTGTTCTTGCATTTTCAAAAAAAAAAAATGGTTTGAGGCATGATGCCTGATCGGGCAACACATGTACCCGGTCGGGTATAGGCAAAAAAATCGAATAAGCCTGGATCGGGTAACCCATACTCGATCGACTCAGGGGTTGAAAATAATAATATACCCGATCGGGTACCACTACCCACCCGGTCGGGTATTGCTCAAAAATTTCGAAAAAAATCTCGTAGCAACTTACCTGATCGAGTACCCGGCCTATTCGATCGGGTATCAACTCCTGGGCTGAATTTAATAAAACAAGCACATACCCGATCGGGTGTACACATGTACCCGGTCGGGTGTATTTTGAAAAAAGGGTTAATTTAGTTCGTTGCAAAATACCCGATCGGGTACACCCATACACCCGGTCGGGTAAATTAAAATTTTAAAGGGGAATTTAGTTTGCACCAAATTGCCCGATCGAGTATACCCCAACTCGATCGGGTAGCAGCCCAGATTTTGAAGAAATACACGCATACCCGATCGGGTATGTTGGGCCACCCGATCGGGTACACCAACTTTTAACTCAAATCCGACCCCAAAATCGGCCAATTCATCTTCTCCAACCTCCCAAATTCGAAACCCCTCTCCCAAACCCACCATTTTCGAACCTTCTTTCTTCAATTACTCCCTCATCTCTCACCCAAATCACCTCATACAACAACCAAAATCTTCCCCTCACTCTCCTCTACAACCTCATACCCACAAAACCATCTCTCTCACCATATACCACAAAAACCGAAACCCTACCCATCTCACCCCTTCTCCGAAAATCAAGCTTCAACAAGCACACCAATGGCACCCAAAAGAGACATGGCTGAGAGTTCAACTGCAAGGGGACCAATTCCCGGATTTGAGGATGTCCGTTTCGGCCCGGGGAATCAAAGGCAACGATTCTTGGCTCAAATAAAAAGGCAAGTAATCCCCTCCAAATTTCTATGTCATGATGCTCTCACTGCTTTAGGCCTGTTGAAAAAAATGCGCAATTTATTTCATGAGTTGAATATGAACTTGATTTTTGATATGAACTATAATTGTAATGAGAGGGTGATTTATGAATTCTTGAGCTCGGCTAAGTTTGTTGAACGTGAGGAAAGGGAGGAGTTCAATAACGACACACTCACGTTTCGTTTATTCAACAATGAATACACAATAACGAGACGTGAGTTTGCCCAACATTTTGGCATCCCCGTGGCCCATGAGAGGGGAATACCGGAAAATACAATAGATGGCCACACTTTATGGGCTAAAATGACCGGAGAATTGAATGTGAGCGCGTCTAAACTTTCAATTAGTCACGTTCAACATCCTATTCTCCGACTTTTCCTAAAGTTTTTGGCCAATTGTTTGCTCGGTCGCCCTAACAACCACCACACTCGGATGGGGACATGGCCATCCTCACCCTAGCCCTCTTCCAAATACCCGTGCCATTCAACCTTTGCAACCTAATGTGGGATCACTTGGAGAAAACTTGCAACAAAACGAGTAATATTGTTGTCGGGGGGGTTATTATGCATTTGGCCTCCAAATTCGGCTATGTGGATAATGAACTAATAGCCGATCATTGTTTGATGAATTTGACTTGGCTTGGAAACGCGGGGTGCATCTCCTTCGCCCACAAAGACTACAATGGGAGAAACCACTACAAGTGGCATATCCTACCCAAACCAACCATCTATTTCCCCATCCTCTTCAAGGAAATACCTAAACTTAGGTATAAAAGGGCAAGTTTTGAAATCACGCATTACCTACTTCCTAATGCCATACCACCACATTTTCAAGCCCAAGCCGAACAACCTGAACAAATTGAGCATCAAGAAGCCCAAGGAAATGCACAACATAATATTCCCGACCCCCCTCAAAACCCACCACCACAACACATCCCCAATCCTCCTTACAACCCTCCTCCAACCGACTATTTCCAACAACTCTTGGAGGGCCAACAAGCACTATTTGCCGGGTTCTACATAATGAACCTCAACTACACCAACATGGGTGAACAACTTGCACAAGTCCGAGAGGAGCAACGGGCGGGCTTCCAAAGAATGGAAGAGCTACGGCAAGCCGACCTCCACCACTATGAAGAGGACCATCGTAGGACTTATGGTCCTATGTACTCATATATGGCCCATCACGGGAATTTCTCTTCTATGGCCACTCCTCCTCCACCACCATCTTGGTATGACCCCTCTCAATGGGGTAACTTTGGAGGTTCGAGCTACGGTGGTGGGGGCTATGATGACGGGATGAGAGATGACACTACCATGGGTGAAGGGGGCAATGAGGGCGGCACCGGTGGAGGCTTTGGAGGAAGTTTTTATGGCGGTGAAGGTGGGCACTAAGGATAGTGCCTTGATCCAAGTGTGGGGGAGGAAGACTCATTTTTGGTATGTTAAATTCCATTTTGTTTTACCTCATACTAAGCATTATTTTCTTGTACTCTTTGTACACACACACACCCAAAAAAAAGGAAATAAATGCTAGTTAGGTTGAAAACCCAAAAACGGGCAATCTAAGCAACAAGGGCTTAAAAAAAATGAGTGAGTCAGAAAGGAAGAAAAACAAAAAAAGAGATGCTAGGATGAAAACCTGAAAAGGCTCCTAGGCAAAACGAGAGATATGAGAGAAATTTGTTTTTACAGGACATCATCTATTGAAGAGAAGAAGAAGAAGAAAAGGAGAAGAGGAAAAGAAGTAAGGAGCATAGAAGACCCTTAAACCCAAGGAAATGTTGTTCTGTAAACTCATTTACAATACTTGGTGGTCTTAGTTTCTTATATCTCACTATCTTTGAAACCCCCGATCTTTTGATGAACATTGTATAAACATTTGGTTTTACTCGAGGTTGAGTAAAGAAACTAAGTGTGGGGGAGTTGACATTCATGTAAATTACATATTTATTTCTGTGTTTTTAATTAGTTTTGATTGATTATTACTTTGGAAATTACACACTTTTGGTGTAATAGTTTAAGTTGTAAAAATGTTTGTAATTTGTTTAGATTAGGTTTATACTGAGCTCAAACAGGTCCAAGATCACTCTAGGGACCATTGGTGAACAACACAAATGGAAGGAAGGTGCAAAAATCTCAAGATTCTGATTTTTGGTGTTGTACCCGGTCGGGTATGACCTATACCCGATCGGGTACCTTGTTGAAAAATCAAATCGGATCGGATCCGGGACAAGGCAACATGCGGGGGAGATTTTGGCACGATCGAGTGTTCATACCCGATCGGGTGGCCGACATACCCGATCGGGTATAACACAGTTTTCTATACTTCCGTGAAGCAACCAAGTACCCGATCGAGTGCCCTTACAGCCCGATCGGGTACAAGACCCTGCAAGCCTAAAAAGCCTATAAATACCCCCCTTTCCTTCCCACAAAGGGAACCAATTCCTATATACTTCTAAGCTCAGTCTAGAATAGTTCTTTCTTTATATTTTCTTCATGTTTAGTCTCCGAATGAGGAGCTAAACTCTTCCATCTTGGTTTTGCTACTTTGAAGCTTAATGAATTTGTAAGTTGTGAGTTATTCTCTTTAACTTTCTTCCTTGAATATTAATTCTTCCTTTAAATACTATTTCTATATCAATGTTGGGGAGTGTTACTAAGATGACAATTAGTTAACATCTTGACATTAGTTATAGTAATAGTTATTTCTTCCTCTATGTTAATATTGGGGAGTGTTACTAAGATGACAATTAGTTAACATCTTGATATTAACTATAGTAGGATTCATACTCTTTAATATTCTTCCTTGAGTATTAATTAATTCCTATTCATATTTCATATTAATATTTTGAACATTACTTAAAGGATCAACTAGTTTTGTTTCATATATTAATTATTACTAGAATCAATCGATTAATACGCTTGTTATTAATTCGGTTCCTTCAACGGTAGTAAACTTGGATTGTTAATGCATGCGTTTCATGATTAATAATCTAAGGGGAATTAATTATATTGATTAAACCGATAAACCGCTTGTGTTGAGGTTATCAATCTCAATCGTTTTCATCTCAAGTTTATTGCTACTATCGTGTTAATATACGGCACGTGTTCTATATTGACTCGGTAGTAAATTTTATTAATGAACGCGTCTCGTTATTAATAACTACCCTCGATGAATTGGATATACTCCTCGATTGAGTATTCGAGAGGAAGATAGTTAAAGATATAACCGGGATCGACGAACATTTCATTAAGTGGATAAAAGCAAAACCTAGCCCTCATTTCTATAAATTAAACTCATATAAGTCGTTTATCTTAGTGTTAATTAAATTCAATCAAATCAAACTTAAAAACCCCTTTGTTACTATTTATATAAGAGAAAAGTATTCCTTTCATTGTGAATACGAACCTTACTACACTATACTACGTATTGATGTTATATTGATTAATTATTTTGAGTGCACCTCACGACAAGTGCACGTCACCCATCCTTTAAATAGTTGGTCATATCCGTGACCCAACTGGGAAGGGCATAAGAGATGGCTTCTACTTGGAGGACCATAGTTGTTGGCGTTGTTAGGATTTCCCGATGGGCAATCCGCTGGATGTGAGCAGGGATCATCTGTGCATGGTCATCAAGAGCTGCATTCTCCAATTTAGATAATATATCGGCTTCCTGATTTTCTATTCTGGAAATTTGGTCGAGCACTACATGTTCAAACTTTTCGATCTATTCCTCAACCAGTTCCTTGTAAGCCTTCATTCTTTCTTCTTTGGTTTCAGCCGTGCGATTTACTTGGTGGACCAATAGCTGGCTGTCTGATCGGACCTTGAGCCGATCGGCGCCCAGGGCCTTTGCATATTTTAACCCTGCAATGAGAGCATCATATTCGGTCTCATTGTTGGTTACTTTGAAGTCAAAATGGATGGAGTAGTATGCCTTAAAACCTTCAGGTGATGTTGTTAATCCCAGAATTCTTAACAAACAACAAATATAGCAGTTATAGAAGAAGCAGATAGAAAGATATGTAGATATTATACGCGAATCTGGTATACCGTATGAAAACCGGCCGCTGCTCTCCCTGGAGAAGGAGAGCAGCGGCAAACCTAAACTCTCTCTATCTTTACGCCTCTAAACTCTCAGCCTCTATCGATCGTTAGGGTTCCCGTAAGTTAGCCTCCTTTTATAGGAGAAGTTGGCTAACTTACGGGTTACAAGGAAGCCCACGGGCTGATACACATTTGTGGCCCGTATTACACGATTAATTGATAACTACACAAATACAAAGATAACTAACTAGATTGAACACCATAAAATATTCCCAACAATCTCCCCCTTGGTGATCAATCGTGTTGAATCAGCATTGCAGCGCATGTATCTTTGTCTTTGTTGTTATTGAGCTTCCTTTGTCTTTGAACTCGACTTCAGAGGAAGGCTATCTGAAGAAATCCTTGCAATCTCCCCTTTGATGTCTTCTTGACAATTTGATCTTTGATGCCGGGGGTTGAGGGACCTTCAGTATCTTGCATGTAGTCCTTGCCTTCCAGAAGTTGCTCTTGATCAGCTTGGATGAAGTCCGGTGACGCCTCTAGAATGAATACTCTTTGGAGAATAGGAGACGCCCATGGAATTCATCTTCAGGACACGAGTATTTGACCTCTGTCTCCTCCACAATGTAGTCTTTTTGACTATTTGGAATGAATGCATTTGAGGAGAACTTGTCGGTGGCACAACGGGACATAATGATGGTTGATTTGTGAGTGTAGCTGACCATTTGATTTGAGTTGCGGAGATAGTAGAGAGGGTGTTGAATTTTGTGATGGAGGAGTGAAGTGTCCCAGAATGATTTGTTCAGTGTTAACAGCATGTGGACCACTCTCCCCCTCATGACGATCCGATGAATCGGGACGTCATGCTTTTATTCTTTTATTCTGCGGAAATAAAAACATGAAAAACAAGCAGAATCTAAAAAAAATAACGTAGCCCCCCGGGGTCGTGAAGACGCCCGTTATCATCACTATAGAGATAAACTCTAAAGCAATGGCCTGAAAATGTTGGTGATTCTTATGTTGCAACAGCAGGACTTCCTTCCAATTATTGGTCTACATCTGTAATAGATGAGTCCTATGGAAGTTCTCGCAAGTCTTGAAGACTAGCAACTGACTCTAAAATGTGTCTGTGTCCTAGAAAATTTCAAAACATTTGGGAAGTGAGTAACTAGACACGACGTGATCAATGAAAATTCAGTGGCATGGGGCTGAGGCCACTGTAGTCAGTATTACTTGCCTCGGAAGGAGACAGTAATGAGAGATGCGGTTCCCCGTGAACTATGATTAAACACCTGTCTGTTGGGAGACAAGTGAGTGGTCTAGGGTAGGGTTGTGCATGCGCCATTTGGACAAAATGCAGCGACTTCTACCCGGGATCTGAATAAATTCAGTCCTGAACCTATGGGGATAGTCCAGAGTATTTTAGTGGCTAGGAGCAAATGTTCAATTCATAGCAGGCAATTGAGGTAGCAGACTCATCATTGATAATTGTTTTTCTTCTCACTTGAGCCTTCTGCTTCCTAATGCTCATAATGTTCACTCACTCACTCGCTCACTTACGCACTTACGCTCGGCTTTGTCCCTTGGGTAGGCTTAGTTGGGTTTACTAAGCCATAGGGACATGTTCTCTCATTACTTTCTTCATTTTCTCTCTGTGCTCCCCCTCAACTGGAGCACCCGGTATGCTTTGTCATTGTTAGGCACCGGGGAGGATAACATTGAACACTCCCCCTAGAATGTTGCATCCGTTGAGAGATTCCTTGCTTTGTCGGTGTAAGGCGCCAGGAGGAGAAAACTGAAACTCCCCCTCAGAATGTGCAAGGATTGATTGCTCACAGCTTGTCATACTCGCCATGTGTGTGGAGCAATCTAAACATGTACCACACATGACGGTTTCCCTGAGCTCACCATGTAGAATTTCAGCATATTGATGAACACATAATGTTGATGAGTCAGGGGAGGCTTCAGCGGTTGATTGTTGATTGTTGTAAGATGACCGTTGACGCGAGGTTGATTGAATTATCTACGATTTTCAGACCTTTACATTGAAGTTTAGAAAAGTTTTGACCTCAGGGTTGACAATGAAAGAATTTGAACAGATTTGCCTAAGTTTTGGCCCGGGCATCGGTGATTTACAATGTTTGTCGAAAAACTAACGTTTTGGCCCTCAAAGACTGCGAGTGAGGGCGCGTGAGATTGGGTTCTGGGGCGTAGCCCGAGAATTTATGTAGATCTTTGCGTTAGCTTTCCAACAAAAAAAGGTTTGCTCAAATCGGATCACCGAGTCAAAAGTTATGGCCAAAACAGTGCGGTGTCGCAGAAAATCTCCAATTTTGAGTTTTTGAGGAAAATCTTCGAGGTTGAGGTTCTCGATGTTGAATTTCGAGAGCAGGTGAATTTAAACAAAATTCTAAGGCAAAAACTCGAAATCCAAATCAGGAGATTTTAATTTCCAGTGTGCCTTGAAGAGTAATGACGAAATCCTCCTGCAAAACAGACCTCAGAATGACGAAATCTTCAGAATTTCAAAATGTTTGGAACCTCGAAAACTTTGGAGTTTCGAAAAATCTCATAATCTCGAAAACTTGCTGTTTGAAAAACATCAGAACATCGAAAACTCCTGAAACATTTATATAAGCAGGGAATCATTCAGAGATCCTTATAATGTAAAGCTTCGATGAACTGCAAAGGATGTCAAGATTCGAATTATGAGTTCCAAGAAACTGCAAACTTTGAAAGATTCAAAACATCGAGAAATTCCGAAAATTCTGAAATTTTTTAGAATGTCGAAATCCAAAACATCGAGTTCCTAAAACTCGAAATAAATTCCAAAACTCGCAATTCCAAAACTCTTAAATTTTAAAAACTCGAGGTTTAAAACTCGATGTCATGACCGCGAGTTTACAAACTCGAGTTCATGACCGCGAGTTTACAAACTCGAGTTCATGACCGCGAGTTTACAAACTCTCGTTCATGACCGCGAGTTTACAAACTCGAGTTCATGACCGCGAGTTTACAAACTCGAGTTCATGACCGCGAGTTTACAAACTCTCGTTCATGACCGCGAGTTTACAAACTCTCGTTCATGACCGCGAGTTTACAAACTCGAGTTCATGACCGCGAGTTTACAAACTCTCGTTCATGACCGCGAGTTTACAAACTCTCGTTCATGACCGCGAGTTTACAAACTCGAGTTCATGACCGCGAGTTTACAAACTCGAGTTCATGACCGCGAGTTTACAAACTCTCGTTCATGACCGCGGGTTTACAAACTCGAGTTCATGACCGCGAGTTTACAAACTCTCGTTCATGACCGCGAGTTTACAAACTCTCGTTCATGACCGCGAGTTTACAAACTCGAGTTCATGACCGCGAGTTTACAAACTCGAGTTCATGACCGCGAGTTTACAAACTCTCGTTCATGACCGCGAGTTTACAAACTCTCGTTCATGACCGCGAGTTTACAAGCTCTCGTTCATGACCGCGAGTTTACAAACTCGAGTTCATGACCGCGAGTTTACAAACTCTCGGTTTTAAAACCTGTCGAATTTTGAGAATCTGAAAACTGTTCTGAATAGCCCTGAAGGTCGCGATCCCTCCTGTATCTGTTTCAAGTCAAAATCGTTTCTGCAGCAGTGTTAAAAGCATAAACTCGAGTTTTCAAGGAGAGTTTTTCTAAAATGAAAAATTGCAGAAAACGAAAAAGAAGATATGCTGTAGAATCGGTTTTGAGAGGCGATTCCAACAGTATAATTTTTACAGATTTTCGTTCACAAACAAGATTACAGGAGCAAAACTCTATATGAAGAAAAAGAGAAGAAAAGCAGAGCATTCTTCGTTAGATCCAAGAAAATCGCAGATACATTCAACCTGTTTCACGCCTCGGCTCTGATACCAATTGTTAATCCCAGAATTCTTAACAAACAACAAATATAGCAGTTATAGAAGAAGCAGATAGAAAGATATGTAGATATTATACGCGAATCTGGTATACCGTATGAAAACCGGCCGCTGCTCTCCCTGGAGAAGGAGAGCAGCGGCAAACCTAAACTCTCTCTATCTTTACGCCTCTAAACTCTCAGCCTCTATCGATCGTTAGGGTTCCCGTAAGTTAGCCTCCTTTTATAGGAGAAGTTGGCTAACTTACGGGTTACAAGGAAGCCCACGGGCTGATACACATTTGTGGCCCGTATTACACGATTAATTGATAACTACACAAATACAAAGATAACTAACTAGATTGAACACCATAAAATATTCCCAACAGATGTGATCACAGCTCCACCCCCACAGCCTTTAGCACTCGATGCACCATCTACGTGCATTTCCCACCATTCATCCCTCATGCTGCCTTTTGTCTCGATCTCTGAAGGCCGAACAATACATTCTGCTATGAAATCAGCTAATTCCTGGCCTTTGATCGTGGGACGGGGTGTAAAGTCCACCACGTATTTTCCGATCAGGAGACTCCACTTTGTGATGCGCCCGCTAGCCATCGGATTTCTCAGGAGAGCCGATCGAGAGCTGATCAGAAGAACTATCTGCGAAAGACTCTGTTTTTATAGAATAGCGAGTTTATCATCTGTAATCTTATTTCTGCACCGAATACTGTAAAAGTTATACTGTTAGAATCGCGTTTCAAAGACGATCAAGCAGTATATCTTCCTTTTTCGTTTCTGCATTTTTTCTTCAGAAGTAAACTCGCACCCTTGAACTCGCACCCCTCGTTTCTCTAAGCTCTGTGCAGCTTTTTGACCTGAAACTTGGGTAAAAGGATCTCTACTACAAGGGCTACAACCTACCATATTTGTATTTCTGAAAATCTGAAGTTTTATTTTTTCAGGAATTCGCAGCCAGGTGTTTTTGCATAAACTCGCAGCCTGTAAACTCGAGTTGAGAAACTCGCAGCCTGCAAACTCGAGCTCAAGAACTCGCAGCCTACAACTCGCGGTCAACAACTCGCACTCAACAAACTCGCAGCCTGCAAACTCGCAGTCTGACCACGAGTTTTGACCCTGCGAGTTTAGACCTCGAGTTCTTAGAAACTCGAACTCTTGACCTCGAGTTCACAAACTCGAACTCTCATCTCGAGTTCCCCAGACCTCGAGTTTAGGCCTTGAACACTCAGGAACTCGAGTTCTTGACTTAGTAAATTTTCTGATCTTATTTCTTGAACGGTCAGTTTTCTACAGCAACAGGAATGGCTTCTGAATCTAATGCGCAAGGAAATAGCAGTACTCCTCCATCTCTGAGGAAAGGGGAGTACCAAATGTGGAGAACTCGTTTCTTGAATTTCCTAGAACACAAAGAAAACTCCGACGCAATGCTGGAATCACTCCTGGAAGGACCAGCTGTACTAATGATTGACGTAGGAGGGGACTCAACAAATAATCCACCCATTCCTCCTGAAACAAGACGAAAGAGGCCTTCTGAATACACTGAAGCAGACAAGCTAAGGCTGAGAGGAGACCTCATGGCCAAAACATACCTTCTCCAAGCCATCCCAAATGAAGTGTATGTGATGATTGACAGTATGCAAACTGCAAAAGAAATGTGAGACGAGATTGAAAAATTACTCCAAGGCACGAGCATAAGCCTAAAAACAAAGAAATCTGCTATTTTGATGGCTTATGACTCGTTCAAGGCTGCTCCTGGAGAACCTCTTCACGAGACTCATGCCAGGCTTGTGAAGTTGATGAATGAAATGAGGAAAATCAAAATATTCAGAACCAACCTGGAACTGAATACTAGATTTCTGTCCAGTCTGCACCCATCTTGGAGTAAAACTGTAAAAGACTTGAGACAACGCATTGACATGGATGAAATTGATCTCTTCACCTTGAGTGAGCTGCTAAAGGAGTTCGTCAATGACGTTGTATGCACTGAGGAACAATCAAGCCCAAATCCTCTAGCTCTACTAATGGAAGCTCAGCCCAAAAGAGCGTCGAAACCTCTGCAGAAGAAGAAGAAGAAAGTAGTAGAGGTTGAATCTGATGAAGATGAGAGTGATGAAGAAGGAACTGATCTTGAAGCTGAGCTTGCAGATCTCCAGAAGAAGATGGCACTGCTGGCCAAGAAGTTTGCCAAGAGAAACAACTCTTCAAATAAGCTGCGAACCTCTTCTTCCAACTACAAACAAAAGAACCAGGACCAAAGCTCAGCCAGGAAGGCTACATCAACTGCTAATGCCCCTGTGTGCTATAACTGCGGGAAGCCTGGACACATCAGCAAAGACTGTCGGCTCCCAAAGAAGAGAGATGCAAACTTCTACAAACAGAAGATTCTAATGAATAAACAAAAGCTCTTCTTAGCACAACAGGAGGAAACAGAAACCTCTGGCAAACATGCTGAGCTAGTCCAGTGGGCGGAAGATGATTCTGAAGAAGAAGAAGAAGAGGAAGAGAACTTCGCCTTGATGGCAAGGCTGGAGGATGAAGAAGAGAAAAAGGGTGATGCTGCGATCCCCGGAAGTGAATGCTCTACAAGCACTGTAAGTACCTCTAATCACTCTCACACTATACAAACTCAGTCCTTACACAATAAGGACCACCTCATTAAAGAACTGCAGGAGAGATTAGACAATAATTACAGGGTACTGAAACAGAACCTTGACCAAAAATCTTCCTTAAGCGTTCAACTTGAAAATGCCAAAGATCAAATCAAAAGGGTGTCCTCAGACTTTGAAAGCTTTGAACTTAAAATAGCTGAACTAACTAAGAAACTGCAAGACAGTGAAGTTGAGAAAAACACAGCTAAAGCTGACTGTGAATTTTTAAGAAATAAAAGAAGCAGTCTTTTAAGCAAAGTAAAGGAACTTGAGGATGTATGTGTCAGAAGAGGTCAAACCGAACACACAGTTTTTCTAAATCGTATAAGCGACGTTCAGCATTACAACCCAAAAGCTGGTCTTGGATTACCAAACCCGCGTCATTTAAAGAAAGTTGACTGCCGTCAGTTGTATGATGCAACTTACTTGACTCTAGACATTGATAAGAAAATGAAATTTGGGGGTGAAGAAGAAACCACTAAAGAAGAAGAAGAGAAAAGGAGTAATCCCAAAATAGAAACCTCTTTTGACTATTCTCCTCTGGTTGAGAAAGCTCTTTCTAAAGAAAAGGTAATCTACAACGAGGAGGGGTTTGATATTTTTAATGTCCCAAAAGGGGTTCCATATTACGAAAGTCCAATGGGTCCCACTCCTAAAACTGGAATTTTTAAGTCTGGACAGGACAAGTGCATCTCTCCACTAGTTCAAAAATATGCAGATCTTCAGAAAACCCTTGAAAATGAGAGAGAGCGTTTTGAAACTGAAAAGAAAAGTTCTGAAAGCAACTGGCAAGAACTATTAAGCAAATTTGATGAATTAAGTGAAAAATCTCATTCTGCTTTAAAAACTGCTCAAACCGCTTCTGATAAAACTAAATTTTCTGAAAAATCCACCACTCATCACTCTTCTCCTTTTGTCACAGAACAAGAAGTGAAAAGAAGAGGAGAAGAGAAGAAAGAGTGGGAGATGAAGAGAGGAAATAGCTGCTGGCAAGAAGAAAGTTTTTGAGAATAAGCCTGGTCCTAGATCCAGCTCCATTTTGTACTCTAAAACTAAATCTAAACCTGTCCATGTAAACTCAGTTTCTAGTAGTTCAGTCTTGTGTCCCAAGCTGAAAAATTCTGTGACATCTTTTGAACATGGTTCTTTGTATAATTCCACTATTGCTTATGGTTATTCTGTTCCAGACCCCCACAATTATGAATGTGATGTGAATGCTGTTAAATCAAAGCCTTTTAGAAAGCTCAAACCCGAAAGAGAAACCAAGAAAGGAACTTCTAAGGGAACTTTTTGTATTCCTGATATGAAATATTCTCTCAGAGTTCATTCAAGGAAACATCTAAATCGGCTTTCTAAAGAGGAGATTTTCAAAACTAAATTGAAGAAACAACATTTCAATCACAAAGCTCCTGTCTACTCTCCTCCTAAACCTAAAATGGAAAGGTGGGTTCCCAAGATAAGACCCACTCAAACTAAAGCAGAAAGGTGGGTCCCTAAGATGAGACCTACCAAACCCAAAACTGAAAGGTGGGTCCCTAAAATGAAACCTACCAAGCCTGAACTGGAAAGGTGGGTCCCTAAGATGAGACCTACCAGACCTGAAACTGAAAGATGGGTCCACAGACGAAGACCCATCCAACACGAACCTGAAAGGTGGGTCCCTAAGATGAGACATCTCAGACCCACCAAAACTAAAAAAGAAACTGCTAAGTGGGTCCCAAAAATCAGACCCACTGCAAAAGCAGATCTGGCTGTCAGAGAGCCCAAAAGAGATAAATCTCTTGTTGAAAAAGCTGCGGACTTTGGATCACAGCTCAAAGCGAAACTTGAATGGATGTTTTTCAATGATGAGGAAGGACCCATTCCAAGATGGGTACCTGAACCTGTTTAACTGTTTTGCAGGACGGTCATGTGTGGCACTTGGATTCTGGATGCTCAACCCACATGACCGGAGTAAAGTACCTACTGAGCAACTATACCACCTGCTATGGAGGCAATGTTAGATTCGGGAACGACGCCTCATCTCCTATTCTTGGATATGGGGATGTCATCTGTGCCAGCGTCACCATCAAAGATGTTTCTTTTGTCAAAGGGCTCAAACACAATCTTCTGAGTATAGGACAATTCTGCGACAGTGGGATGGAAGTGAGGTTCATTGCCAAACAATGCTGTGTTCTAGACAGCGAAGAGAACTCATTATTAACGTGTTACAGGACCTCCAACCTGTACACTATTGATCTGAAAAGCGTTCAATCCACCACTTCCATCTGTCTGCTGTCCAAAGCTTCAACGGAACAAAACAACCTCTGGCACAGACGTCTTTCCCATCTTAATTTCAAGAATTTGTCCATCCTGTCATCAAAGAAACTTGTAAAGGGGCTTCCTCCGTTGAAATCTTCCACAGAGAATCATTGTAGTGCCTGCAAAATGGGCAAAATGACGAGAAGCTCCCACAAGTCAAAGCCTGTCCCATCATCTACTCTACCGCTGCAACTGATACACATGGATCTGTGTGGACCTATGAGAGTCCAAAGCATCAACGGCCGCAAATATACACTGGTGATCGTTGATGACTTCTCTCGGTACACATGGACAAAATTTCTTCGTAAAAAGGACGAGGCAGCAGAAATCATTATGACCTTTGTCAGAACAGTCCAAAAACTGCTGCAACAAAGTGTTCGAATCATCAGAACTGACAACGGTACCGAGTTCAAGAACCAAACTCTCACTGGATTCTATGAATCTCTCGGTATCACACAGCAATTCGCAGCAGCCAAAACTCTCCAACAAAATAGAGTGGTTGAAAGAAAGAACAGGACCCTTGTCGAAGCGGCACACACCATGCTCATCCAGTCAAGATTGCCACACTTTATGTGGGCAGAGGCCATTAACACGGCGTGATACACCCAAAACAGAACATCTATACACAAACGCTTCGACAAGACCCCATATGAAATCCTTTTCAATCGAACTCCGGATATCTCATTCTTTAAGATATTTGGCTGCAAGTGCTTCGTACTAAATGACAGAACTGATAGAGGTAAGCTAGACGCAAAAGCCCAAGAAGGGGTGTTCATTGGCTACTCCCAGCAGTCCAAAGCTTACCGAGTCTATCTTAGAGACAAACGAACGGTCATTGAGAGTGTTAATGTGACATTCTATGAGATGGCTGACTTCGCAACGGAACACTTACAAGCTGACCCGTCATTTACTGCACCAGTGGACTCTGACACAGTTGAACAAAACCCTGTACCTGAAGGTGTGATTCTCAATTCTCTCTTTCAGAACTTCTACGAGAATTCACAACCTTCACCTTCTCCTTGCACACCAGCTTCATCGTCAAACATTCTACAGCAACCAACTACTTTCACTGAGATTCCACTCCTTCTCGGACCTGATAATGAACCATCTACACCGTCAACTCCCCAAACTAATCACGGAGGAGTGGATAATCACGGGTTTGCTACCACATCAGAGTCATCTCCACCGCACGCCTCAGCTGCTCAAGAGTCACCAATCCCATACCAGGACTCGGATCAACCGATCATTACACCTAATCCTCTTGTACATGAGAGGAAATGGACAAGAGCTCATCCCACTGAACAAATAATCGGTAATCCGGGTCAAGGTGTGCGTACGAGATCGGCTACTATGAATGAATGTCACTATGCATGCTTTCTCAGCCAGAATGAACCATCTAAAGTCTCAGATGCACTCGCTGATCCAGATTGGGTGATTGCTATGCAAGATGAGCTCAATCAGTTTGACAGATTAGAAGTATGGACACTCATGCCTAAACCCCCTCAGAAAACCATAATTGGCACCAAATGGGTGTTCAAGAACAAGAAGGACGAAGAAGGCACAGTGATACGCAACAAGGCACGGCTGGTCGCTAAAGGATACAATCAGCAAGAGGGCATAGACTATGATGAAACATTTGCACCCGTAGCAAGAATTGAAGCCATACGCCTCTTTCTTGCGTACGCGGCCCACAAGAACTTTACCGTCTTTCAAATGGACGTCAAGACTGCCTTTCTGAATGGAGTCTTGGAAGAAGAAGTCTATGTCGCTCAGCCCGAAGGATTTGTAGATCCCAGATACCCCAACCATGTGTACAAGCTGAAAAAAGCTCTATATGGACTGAAACAAGCCCCAAGAGCTTGGTACGATGCCTTAACTGAATTTCTGGTTGACTCAGGTTTCTCAAAAGGGAAGATTGATACTACACTTTTCATCAAGCGACAGAAGTCTGACATCATCCTGATTCAGATCTATGTTGATGATATCATCTTCGCCTCCTCAAATCCACGTCTGTGCAAACACTTTGAGAAACTAATGAAAACTAAGTTTGAAATGAGCATGATGGGAGAGCTGAACTTCTTCCTAGGCCTGCAAGTAAGACAACTCTCTGACGGCATTTTCATCAATCAGTCCAAGTATATTTTGGAAATGCTTAAGAGATTCAACATCGATAGCAAGTCTTCCATGCCGACCCCTATGTCCCCCACCAACAAACTGGACTCAGACCCTTCTGGGAAATCAGTCGATGCCACCAACTATAGGGGAATCATTGGATCTTTGCTGTATCTCACGTCTAGCAGGCCTGATATCGTCTTTTCTACATGCTTATGTGCACGCTTTCAGGCGAATCCAAAGGAGTCCCATCTGACGGCTGTTCGAAGAATACTGAGATACCTCAAAGGCACAGTGAATCTAGGCCTTTGGTATCCCAAACACTCAGGTTTTGACCTCGTCGGATACTCTGACGCAGATTTTGCCGGTTGCCGGATGGACCGCAAAAGTACCTCGGGAGCTGTCCAGTTCTTGGGCGATAAGTTAGTTTGCTGGTCTTCCAAGAAACAGAACTGTGTATCAACATCTACGGCCGAGGCAGAATACGTCGCGGCTGCTAGCTGTTGTTCACAAATATTATGGATGAAGACCCAGCTAAAAGACTACGGTTTCACTTTCTGTCATATCCCGATCTACAGCGACTCACAGAGTGCCATCGCCATCACCAGCAACCCGGTTCATCACTCCCGCACCAAACACATCGACCTGCGATATCATTTCATCAAAGACCACGTGGAAAAAGGGGATATTGACATGTACTTTGTAAGCTCCGAGCTTCAACTGGCTGATTTGTTTACTAAGGCACTGGATGAAAAGAGATTCCAGTTCCTGGTTTCCAAATTAGGCATGTTGAACCTCGAGCCTTTGTAATTCTGTTTCCACTGGTCTGTAAAAAGGGGTGTGTGTGTGTGGGACCTGTACAAAGTGTGCGTGTGTGTGTTTGTAAATAGTGTGCGTGCGTTTGCATTCATCGAGGGGGAGAAAACTTGAAAAATACAAAAATAGTGTGCGTGCGTTTGCATTCATCGAGGGGGAGAAATCTTGAAAAAGATCAAAAATAGTGTGCGTGCGTTTGCATTCATCGAGGGGGAGAAAACTTGAAAAAGATCAAAAAATAGTGTGCGTGCGTTTGCATTTATCGAGGGGGAGAAAATTTGAGAATCCCAAAAAATTAGTGTGTGTATTAATCTCAGCGAAGGGGAGTACTGTTTATTGATCAGAAATGGGTCATTTCACCTTTTAAGCCAAATGGGCCCAGCTATCCGGTTCTGGCCCAAATTCCTTTTCTCTGGGCCCGTTCCTTCCACTCGCGCGTATATACCCATTTTCATCTCCCTCTCATTGCCTACGCTTCCTTCTCGCAAGAACAAAAAAAAACACAGAGCTCGAATTCGATCTCTCCCTCTCCGTCGTCTTCCAAACTTCCCTCCCTCTCTCAGACCTCCACACACTCCTCACCAAGGTAGATTTTTACCTCGTACTTCCCCATCACACTCCTCTCACAGACCTCCACACACTTCGAACCGTCCCTAACCAAAAAAAAAATGCCACCATGAACGGTCCCAAAACCGCATTTTTTTCAAAATAACACTTTCAAAAAGGGTTTACTGTTGAATATGTATTGATTTTGTATCTTTTCAGGTGTTAGTCGTCTTCTTCGTGCGAACACGAGTTCTGGAACTCGAGTTCATGGACTGCCGTTTCAAATTCGAGCAGACTGCGAGTTTGTAAACTCGCGCTCTGGGCTCGAGTTTGTAAACTCGCACTTTGGGCTCGAGTTTGTAAACTTGCGCTCTGGAGCTCGAGTTTGTTAACTCGCCTTCAGGGCTCGAGTTTGTAAACTCGCGCTCAGGGCTCGAGTTTGTAAACTCGCGGCCAGGGCTCGAGTTTGTAAACTCGCGGCCAGGGCTCGAGTTTGTAAACTCGCGGCTGGGTTCGAGTTTGTAAACTCGCGAACGGGTTCGAGTTTGTTAACTCGCACCCATGGCTCGAGTTCGTAAACTCGTGCTTATGGGTTCGAGTTTGTAAACTCGCACTCATGGGCTCGAGTTTGTAAACTCGCGCTAATGGGCTCGAGTTAACAACCTTGGTGCCAGAACTCGTTTCCTCATCTCTGCAATCCTAAACCCAAAGGGAAATTTTTTACTAACGGGTGCTATTCTTTCAGCTCAAAATGTCAGGCACACAACAAGATACTCCCCAGGACGATGCGCACTACACACAGCTGTTCCCCAAATACAAGTGGGTTCGGCTACAGGACAACAACTTTCAGCTCGACCTAGCTGTCTTCAGGTGCCCTGACCCGGTCATTCCCATAATTCTCAAGGGGCACTACATCTGGCAAGCACTAAGCAAAGCGATCACGGTCCCCGAAATCTACTTGCAACAACTATGGGGGACCATGCACTTGACTTCCAAGAAGGACGCATCCAGTCTGAGTGCAACGCTCCACAACAGACGTCTGACTTTAACCGCATCCACTCTACAAGCCATACTGGAGCTGCCTATCCACGATACCTATGAACAACTGCCCTCCAAGGCCGAACTAATGGAAGGACTAGTGCAATTGGGTTATGATGCTCCGCTACCGTTCCTGTCCCACTTCAAGCTGATGAATCTGCCTTACCCATGGAAGACACTGTTCGGCCTTGTCAACAAATGTCTTTCCCCAAAGCACGCCGGCCATGACAAGTGCAACCTGCAGATCTTCCAAATCTTCCATGGGATCGTCTTCGCAAAAAATTACGATATGGCGCAGCTATTCTGGATTGAGCTGGTCACTCAAGTCCAAGACAAAGAGGACGGAAAGACGGGTATGACGATTCCCTACGCCAGATGGTTGGCGCTCATTATTGCTGACTACATGACCGCCCACCCAGGGATCCCACAGCGCAAAGATGAAGACCAGTTTACTGCTCCGAAAATCCAGTACTTCAAGCGCTTCAAGCATGACACCGTGGGGATGACCATACCCGATTATCTGCTGGACCTGGGAAATCCACGACATTCCGCAGTCATCCAGTACAGGGAGAGTCTACTGAGAGATGGCCCCATGGTTCAGTCAAACCCAGCTGGACCTGCCCCGGGGCCTAAGCCGAGAGCTAGTAAGGGTCCGAAGAGAGCCAGTAAGCCACAGAAACCAGTGGCGCGTGTGCCCCATGAAGGGAAGTCTGATGATTCTCTCGGGAGGAATCAGACGGCTGAGGGCGCACGTACAGACGCTGCGGAACCTGCCGATGAATCGTTCAGCCCGGCCCACAAAAAGGCTGACGATGAGGCCTCCAATAGCGTGGCCAAAGACGATGAGGATGATGACGGCGATGATGACTCCGACGATAGTGACGGCGTGGAGCACACTTTCGCTCTGATCCGAAAGGGGAAGCTGCCAATTGATTCACCTCCAAAGAAGGTCACCCCTGAGGATGCATCTCCTTTTATAGCTGCCCGTCCAAAGACATTAGTCCTCAAACCCGTGAAGGAGACAGCTACAGCTAAGATTGTGCTCCCCTGTCACCTAAGGCTAAAGCCAAGAAGCAGCGTCCTGTCCGAAAGAGTTTGGTTGCTGAAGAGGACCTTCATATTTTCGACGACTGTCTTCCCTTCATCTCTATAAGCCGAGCGGAATCTCTAAGTACAGGGGCCAACCTTGTTGGTCCCCGAGTAGAAGCCGCAGCATCGGGCTCAACTGCGCATGCACCGCCCTCTCCCAGCCACTCGTTAGCCTCCCAAAAGGCTAACGTTTCAACATCACGGGACTCACCCACCTCACTGGTTCCCTCCGAACCAGTTGAGCGCTCTAGTGGCCCACCGCCCGAGGCCACAACCCCCTCTTTCTCCACATCGAGTCTAGGTGTCACATTCCCCACATTTTCCAATTTTTCTAGGACACCTACACCTTTCACAGCACATACAGGTGCACACACCCTGGATACAACGACCGGAGTGCAAACAAGGATGGTCGGAAGCCCTGCTGTGCCAAAAATGACTTCATCTTTGCACGCAGGCCACACATCAGCTCTCTTCACTGATGCTGTGACAACAGTTACAACCCCCGTAACTGGAAACCTTACACCCGAAGACGTTACCGTTCTCATGAACCGCTACATGGAGTCCACCATCAAACCATGGGTGCAACAAGCATTCACCGCTTGGGCACAGGACTCCAAACCAACCCCAGCGGTTCATAGTGAACAGAGCCACCCCAAACCCCACTCTTCACCCTCTCAATCCATTCCACAACCCACTCCTGCCATCCCTCTCCCATCCACCACACCATTTAGCCCTTCACTCTCTCGGGGAACCCACGATACGGAACTGGTATCGCCCTCTGCCTCGACCAATCCCTACCACCTATCCCGCCTTGAGCTTGCCGATCTCCTGTTTCTTCGGTTGCTGGAGGTCGACACTTGCCACCTTTCACCCTTCGAACGCGACCTTCTCCAAATCTTCTTCAAACATGACCGCCCTCAGTACGGCACTTGCCGTGACAGTCCCCGAGGTCTCAAACGTTCCCATGAGGATCCCGATGATTCGGAACCTCATGAGGGGGAGAACAAGAGGCCTCGGACACTTGAGCAAGCAGCCTCTACCAGCCATGAACCCCAGCCAAACACCTCATCAAACCAGCCCACCAACCAACCACCACCTTCCTCGAGCCACAACCAAGCCCAACTCTCTAGCCTGGTCGAGCTAGACGAAACATCCCGAGGCTTATCTCCTAGAGATACTGTCCGAGGAGGGGATGGAAGTCCTGTAGTGGTTACCTCTGGTACATCACAAAGTTCAGGCCATCGATCAGAACACAGTTCGAAATCGATGACAACATCCCGAGGCGTGTCTCCAAAGGATACTGTTCGAGGAGGGGATGGAAGTCCTGACAATGCTATATCTGACTCATCTGTCAAGTCAGGCCATCAGCCAGAACTCAGTTCTAACATGATGACAACGGGCAATCCTAGTGAACCCGGTTGTGACTCACGAGAAAAATCACCACAGCTGAGAGTCCCCTACATTCCCCAAGGCAAAGATATTCACGATGCACTCGAGGATGCTATGGTACATGAAGTTTGGCCGAGAAAATGGACAGAGTGGGATGATCTTAGAAGCGAAGCCGAGTCAGAGGATATGCAGCGAAATTGGTGGCTGAGAGAGTTACTGGCCAAATGCGCAGAAGACATCATACGCCTTGATGAAGAGGAACTCAAGGAAGGGGAGGACTACAAAAAGATACCCAGGGAGCTAGAATCCGTCATCAGACAAACGGCAAGCAAGTTGCCCCCAAAAGAAAAACTCTGGGAAAACATCAGAATAAATGCCCCCTTCCAAGAGGAAATCAGAAAGGGAATTTGGAGAACCGCAGACAAGCTCAAACAGCTAGATGAACTAAAGATCCGTGGTTTGACTCACCTCAAAGGAAAAATGGCTGGCGGACATCTTCACATGTTGATGCACAGATCATCTGGAAAGCAACGTCAAGTACTGGAAAGAGATATGAAGTCCAGCACCCATCCTATTGACGCTATCCTTGATATACACAGAGAAGATCATCACACCATCCCGTTCTACAGCTTCAAAGTTCGACGGACAGACTCCAGCATATTCATCTGCCAGGAAAACGACTTTATAATGATGAAAATGGAGGATATCTACCAAATGTTCATGGTAAGTAGGTACCTCCCACTGAGTCGAAACAGGACACACGAAGAAGGCTATGAGGCGATCAAGCGGTTTATGCTGAGACAAATCAGATTCTATGCTGCCCATGATCTACAGATGGCCCTGGAAAACAATGTTCGAAAAGCGAATCTGGTAAAACCGACTCTGAACGGTCCAGAGCTCAAAAAGTACAGACCATACCACATCTTCAAGGACCCAGTCTCCATCATATATCTCAATCACGAGGAACAGAAAAGACTCATGTGGGTAGAAGACATTCACAAATACTGTGATGGGACTCTGAAGATCATTCAGACTAAGCTACAAGAGATCAAAGAAAATATAGATCCAAGACTTGCGGACGCCAGCGAGGAAGAGCTCCAAGTATACGAGAAGGTGTGGACCATCCTAAAGCCTATCAACGAGCAACTTGAAAAGAGAAGAATGCTGAGACAGTATGAGCATGCGCTAAATTTCAGAAAGCATTACTTCAGATCTCAAAAATAAATGCAAGACGGCACTTGATCACAAAGGGGGAGATTGTTGAAGACTATTTATTGTGAATCAAGTTTGTCTGTCTTGTCTGTAATAAGTTAGATGTTTACTATTTCTATTCTGTACTGATTAAATATATCTGTTAGAATAGTATACAATATGGGCCAAGTGTTAGGCCCATACTCAGGCAAGAAGCCTTTGTACGCATACCTGAGCCTCGCCTATAAAAGAGGGAGGAGGACTCAGGTTTGCGGTTAACTTTCGTATCTGCTCAAAATAGCCTTAGCGCTTATCATTCTTGTACGAAAGATTCACGGTATATCAGAGAAGGTTTTCACTTGATCTTTCTGTGTTCATCTTTATTGTTAATCTTTCATCTGTATGCCATATTATACTGTTGTTATAGAAAACAGGGAATAACAGGTTATCGGATGTGCCTGGAAATAAGGTGCAAGTCGTTTGATGGCTGCTATTAGGGCCAACACCGTTTTCTCCATCAGAGTGTATCTAGTCTCAGGGTTGTTCAGGGCTTTACTTACAAAATATATAGGCCTCTGGATGCCATCTTCTTCTTTTAGCAACACAGAACTCACGGCTAGATCGGCCACAACAAGGTACATATAAAGATGTTCCCCTGGGTCAGCTTTTGTTAATACTAGAGGAGAAGATAGATACAACTTGAATTCCTCGAAGGCCGTTTGGCATTCGGCAGTCCATTCAAAGGGGTTTGCCTTTTTCATAATCTGGAAAAATGGAATTGCCCAATCAGCCAGTTTAGATAAGAACCTGCTTAAGGCTGCTAATCGACCGGTCAATCTCTGAACCTCCTTCAGGTTCCTTGGAGCTTCCATATCCATGATCGCCTTTACCTTTTCAGGATTAGGCTCAATGCCCCTCTCACTCATCATGTATCCCAAAAATTTGCCCCCCTTTACAGCAAAGGCACATTTTTTGGGGTTCAACCTCATGTTTGCTTTCTGCATTATCCCGAACACCCTTTCTATATCCAGGATATGGCTCTCCTTTTTCGGCTTTTGATCAGGATGTCATCAACATAGGCTTCCATTGTGACCCCCAATACATCTTTGAAGAGCATTCCAATCATCCTTTGGAAAGTAGCCATTGCGTTTTTAACCCGAATGGCATAACAATATAGCAAAATACCCCGTCCGAAGTTACAAACGCTGTTTTTTCTGCGTCATTTGGGTGCATGAAAATTTGATGATACCCCTGGAATGCATCCATGAAGCTTAACAGCTCACATCCTGTTGTCTCATCTACTAACAGATCGATCCTCGGCACCGGATATGGATCCACGGGACAAGCTTTATTCAAGTCCGAATAATCTACACACATCCTCCATGTGGACCCCTTCGGAGCTAGCACAACATTGGATAACCATTCAACATGGATCACCGGGCGGATGTGCTTTATTCTGAGCAAAGTGGCCACTTCGTGTTTCGTGAAATCACGCCGTTCGGTGGCCTGGTTTCTTTTCTTTTGTTGAACGGGCTTTACATCAGGTCGAACAGCCAGCTTGTGGCAAATTATGTTCGGATCAATGCCCGACATATCTTCTGGACCTCGGGCGAACAATACTTGAAACTTCTTCAGTACTGTTATTATACCTTCCCGAATTTCAGCCTCCAGATCCACCCCAATGGCCACCTTTCAGTTGGGGGAGAATCCAGGTCAATTTGCTCGAGGAGGGTGGCAGGCTCAGGATGTGCCTCGAACTCCGTTCGACGTGTTTCCATATCAATGCTATTTACCCACATTTCACGGGCGTTCATATATTTCAGGGCCTCCCGATAACAGGTTCGGGCTGTTGCTGGATCAGTTCTGGCCACCCTGACCCCAGTGTCTGTGGGGAATTTGATGCATGAGTGGCGGACAGAGGCTATGGCCTCCAGATCTTCCAATCCCGGTCAGCCCAAAATGGCATTGTGGGCACATTTGATATCTACTATCATGAACGTCATTCGGACCGACGCCCTGTGTGTTTCATCCCCAATTTCAACCATCAATTGGATGGTCCCCTCAACTTCGATGCAATTCCCGGTGAAGCTTGCCAGTGGTGTCCTCAGGTGGGTCAGCTGACTTTTCTGGAGGCCCATTTTCTCGAACGATTGTAGGTACAATACGTTCACACTACTTCCCGTGTCGACCAACACCCGGCAAATTAAAGCATCGTCTATACACATACTTACCACCAACTCGTTCCTGTGTGGACTTGGTAAATTTGGTAAATCTGCGGGCCCGAAAGTGACGGGGTCCGTCCTTTCTTTCTTCTAGGGTGGCATGGCTACAAAGCCCACGTACAGGCTTCGCTCGAACTTCTTCCGTTCAGCGTTCGAGTCGCCCGTCTCTCCACCCCCAAATATCACCTTCACCTCCATTCTAGGCTTCTTACCCGGGTTCCCTGAACCTTCTGGTTCATCTTTGGGAGGATTATATACATCATTTCTGGGGCGAGCATCACGTTGTACATCTCGCCTCCAGCCGTTAGATCTCCTGACCGGCTTCAGAAGGTGGGGCGGCCGCTGGGATATGACCCATCCGATCGGTCAGTTTTATTGGCGTGGGGGGTGCAGCAACCTTATCCCTCATCTGGATTTCTTCTTCCAGAGCTGCATGTTTCCGGGATCTGTCCAGTACTTCAGAATTAATCGTACCCAAATTCTTTTTCAGCTCTTTATACAATTCCCCCGTTCGGAGAGCGTTAGTAAACAGAGTGATGGCTGTATCATCCGTCATGCTCCCCACTTTTAGGGTTTCATCTCTCCATCTCTTGAGGAATTGATTCAGGTCTCCTTAGGGCCCTGCCTGATACTTGTCAGGTAACTGAAATGCCTCTTGGGAGTGGCATTGGATGCAAACTGGGCCAGGATTAATGCTGATAATTCGGAAAAACTACCGATTGATCCGGGCTGCAGGGTCCCGAACCATTCCTGGGCAGGCCCCCCTGAGCGTGCTTGTAAGGAATATTTGTAATTATATTTCGATGATGCTATATTAATTAGGACTTTAGAGTACCCCTCTTTAGATTTAATGTATTAGAACTTTCCTTGTAAAGTTCTTTAGTATAGTCGACTGGCAGAAGGCCTCCAGAACAGAAGACCCCCTGACAGAAGATCCTTGATAAGGCTTTGTTTTAACGAGAAGACCTTTGGCTCTCTGCTTTAGAACAGAAGACCTCAGGGTCTCTGTTAGCCTTTACACGGACAGAAACCCTCCTGGTTCTCTGTTGGACATTTCTTCAACAGAAACCCTCAAGAGTCTCTGATAACTTTCTCCAACAGAAGTGCTCAAGACCTTCTCTGGTCGACTCTCTGCTGAAGACACCAGAAGGCCTGACACTTAGAGAATTTCACCAAACCGGTAAACCAACTGAAGATTCCTTCAACGGCTAGGAGTCTTGAACGGAAAAGCTACAGTACGCGCATTAAATGCACATTTAATGCCTCCCGTACTCTGTAGAGTAAATGCAGATGATTGGCCGCAATGTCAGGATTGCCTTATCCCAAAATAGTAACCCGTCAACTTTGCTGGGTCCTACTGGTCAAGTCAACTGCTCGCACATTTAATGCAGTTGTCCTCCTTCTCCTCCAACGGGAAGACAACCTCAGTATAAAAGATACACTACGAAGAACAACCAGATAACATTGCTACAACAGTGCACATACAAAACATTCAAACGCAAAAAACGCAAAAAGCCTCCTTGAGATTAAATATTCATCATCTTCTACAAGACGTTGGAAAGATTCTTACTTCCAACTCAAGCAAAGTTCTAGTCGTTCTTCAAACTCTTCAAGCTCTTCATCTACAAATCCTTTGTAACGAAGCAAGTTGGAGGAACCCCTGTTTTTAACAGAAACTCTTCTTTCACAAGAAGGATGTCCAAGTACCTGGAGCAGTGAAGTGGTGATACTTCCGGGAAAGCTCAGTGAAAGGACCAGTCTTAAAGGAAGCCAGGAAGTGCATCCCAGGAGACATCTACACTTGAAGAAGACGTGGAGAGTTTATTAAGTGATAGGACTAAGTCGTTGTAAATGGTCGTTTTTACAAGCTTAGTGGAACAGTGGATTAGAGGAACAAGTTGTTCCTTGAACCACTATAAAAAGCTCTGGTGTCATTTACTTACTGCATTTATTTATCGTTTTTATTTGAACTGTTTAACTCCAAAGACTTGGTCTCCGTGTTCAGCAGAACTTGTCTTGTGAGTTAACAGAAGGCCTACTGCCTTTGCTTCTCTGAGGCTAAACTAACAGAACCCCCTACCAGAACCCCATCCGCTGCCAGTCCGTTCTGCCAACAGAATAGGCTATTCTGTTAAATCTGGTACTTAGCTTGAAAAAGTTAAAAACCAATACAGTCTATTCACCCCCCTCTAGACTGTATCCAGTACAACCGGGACCAACAAGTGGTATCAGAGCCTCCTTGTTCTAATAATCTCTTAGGTTATTTGCTGAACAAAGATCCACTTGTTTTTCTATTTGCCTCATTTTTAATCTGATATAATGGATCACTCCCTTTCCAAGAATCTTATGTTCTCAGATCTCAAGTTTGATGACTGGAGGATCCGAATGAAGGCACATCTTTGTGCTCTGCATGATGAGATGTGGGAAGTACTTGACATTGGGCCTTTCACAAGCTTCCAGAATGTCAACCCAGAGCATGCTATTGACAACACCAGACCTCAGATGATCAATAAGGCAAAATCTGAGTGGACTACTGAAGAAAGAAGGAAGTACAATCTAGACAACATTGCTAAAGACATTCTTTACAAGTCCATCGATGATAGATACTTCAACAGGATAAAGAAGTGCAAGACTGCCAAGGAAATCTGGGATACTCTTGAGCTCATTGGAGCTGGTGATGAACAAGAGAAATATAACAAGCTGACTATAGCCAACAAGAAGTTTGATGACTTCAAGCTCCTTCCTGGTGAAAGCATCTCCAAGATGTATGACAGGCTCCTTACTCTCACTGGAGAAATCTCTGAGCTTGGCAAGGAACTTACCACCAAGGAGATCAACCTCAAGGTGTTGAGAGGATTGCCCTCAACATGGAAGATGAAGGTGGTTGCTGTCCAAGCCAGCAAGGATGTGAAGACTTATCCCACTGATAAGCTCATTTCAGATCTCAAAGCTCATGAGTTTGAAATGATTGAAGAAAAGGAAGATGTACCAGAAGAAAGGACCACCACAGCCCTCACTGCCAGCACATCAAAGGTAAATGATTTTGACCCCTCAATAATCTTATCTGAAGAATATATGGCTGCTTTTGCTAGGAGATTCAAGAAGTTCATGAAGAATCCCAAGGATGGAAGAAGTCCATCATCCAGCAGAAAGCCCTTCCAGAAGGTCAAAGCAACAGAGAGCAGTGGTGAGCTTCTCTGTTACAACTGTAGACAACCTGGACATTTCAAGGCAGATTGTCCACATCCAAGAGTGTCCAAGAGACAAGGGCATGATGGAGAAAAGAAGAAATATGAAGACAATACCAGAAGGAGGAAAGCACTCGTCACAAAACAGCTCGAGAAAGATCCTCTGTCTGAGACAGAATCCAGTTCTGACTCCGACTCTGATGACGCCTTCTGTTGCCTTGATACTGAGACAGAATCAACCTTTACTTCTACATCTAGTTTTTCTTTGGTGGGCTTAGCTTTTGATTCTGATTCAATGTCAGAATTTTGGGAAGAGTTTAAGGTCATCCAAGCCACTTATTCCTCTGTCACAGAAGAAAACAGTAAGCTGGAGGCTGAGATTCTTGACTTAAGAAAGGAGGTTGAGATCAAAATCAATCTTCTAATTAAGGAGAGAGATCAGCTGGAAGCTGAAAATGTTTCTCTTCTCAAGAGAATAAGAGAAATTGAGCCTCTTGAGATTAAGTACAAAGCTTACCAGAAGGCCCAGTCTTCCATGGAAAAGATTGTGCTTGATCAACAAATTGGCATTGACTTTGGTCTTGGTTATGGCTCAACAGAATCAGGTGAGCCTTCTGTAATGCCTAGCACCAGTGTTGCTAAGGCAGACAAGGTCATAGTGCCACTGATCTCTAGCCCGATCTGCCAAGCTGGTGTATCTGGCACCAAGGTTATTCATGAGGAAGTCAGACCAAAAAAAGGGAAGATAAAGGTTCAACAGAAACCCTTTTTGAAAAATAATGAACCTGGCAGAAAACCTAACAACAGAAAGGGTACCTAAATCTTTCTTTTGATCTTGCAGGAACTGTGTGCTGGAGCTATCTCAGAGCAAGAATGGTTTATTGATAGTGGATGCTCCAGGCACATGATAGGTGATAGAAGTTGCCTAACAGAGTTCCAGAAATGCAAAGGACCCAGAGTTACCTTTGGAGGTAATGACAAAGAAGGTCAAACAAAAGGAAGAGGGAAGCTGATCACGAACCAGATAGTCATTGATGATGTCTCATATGTCAAAGGCCTGAAGTTCAACTTGCTAAGTGCTAGCCAATTCTGTGACAAAGGCTACACCGTTGAACTCACAAAGGACTTCTGCTATGTGAAGCATGAGACAACAAAATAAGTGGTTCTTACAGCATCAAGGAAGAAGAATATCTATGTGGTTGATTGGAAAACTGCAAAGGATGGAGTTTGCCTGATAGCCAAGGGAGATTCAAAACTAAGCTGGGACTGGCACAAGAAGCGTAGCCATTTGAACTTCAAAACAATCAACAAACTGGCAAGAGAACACATTGTTGATGGACTGCCAGACATAGTTTACCAGAAAGAGACCCTATGCAGTGCATGCCAGAAGGGAAAGCAGCAGAAGAACTCTTTCAAACCCATTGCTAGAGATCTTTCTACAAGTCCTTTAAATCTGATTCACATGGATTTATTTGGACCTGTTGAGACTCCAAGTGTTGGTGGCAAGAAGTATACCCTAGTCATGGTTGATGACTACTCCAGATATACATGGACTATCTTTCTGTCAAAGAAGAATGAAACTCTTCAGAAGTTGCCATCTCTGTTAAAGCAACTTCATACTGAGAAGAATTTGAAGGTTAAGACAATCAGGTCTGACAGAGGAACTGAATTTGTCAACCAAGTCATAAAGGACTTCTGTGATCAAAATGGAACCTTTCATCAACTCTCTACCACCAGAACCCCTCAACAGAATGGCGTAGCTGAAAGGAGGAACAGAACATTAAAAGAAGCTGCAAGGACAATGATTGCAGAATCTGGACTACCTATGAAATACTGGGCTGAAGCAATCAACACTGCATGCTATACCCAGAACAGAAGTATGATCAATAAGAATCACCAGAAGACCCCTTATGAACTTTGGAAAGGAAGAAAACCTAACATCAGTTACTTTCATGTATTTGGTTGCAAATGCTACATTCTTAACAATGGAAAGGAACATCTGAAAGTCTTTAAAGAGAAAGCTGATGAAGGTATATTCATAGGCTATTCAAACACCAGTAAAGCCTATAGAGTACTCAACAGAAGAACTCTACATGTTGAAGAATCTATACATGTAAAGATCGATGATAACACCTCTGTTAAAGAAGTAACAGAGACCCTCAAAGAAGTCAACATAGAAGACAGAACACCTGAACCAACAGAAGAGGCAGCAGATAATCCTGCATTCCCAACACCTGCACCAAACCCCCTTCTGTTGAATGAAGATGAAGATTCAGAAGATGAAGAACCAGAGAGACCCAGACAGCAACTTACAGAACCTGATCTGACATGGTTAAGAGATCATCCTCTTAACCAAGTGATTGGACATATCAGAAGTGGTGTGCAGACCAGATCAGCATCAACAAGGAGAGAAGCAATGCTTGCCTGCTACATATCTCAGATGGAACCCATGACTGTAGAGGAAGCTCTTGCAGACTCAGATTAGATCAATGCAATGCAAGAAGAGCTTACTCAATTTGAAAGGAACAAAGTATGGGAACTTGTTCCTAGGGCAAAGCACCAGAATGTCATTGGAACAAAATGGGTATTCAAGAACAAAGCTGATGAAGATGGCAACATTGTGAGGAATAAAGCAAGGCTGGTAGCTAAGGGTTACTGCCAAGAAGAAGGAATTGATTTTGATGAGACTTTTGCACCAGTTGCTAGACTGGAAGCCATCAGAATATTTCTAGCCTATGCTGCCTACAACAACATCAAGGTCTACCAGATGGATGTCAAGAGTGCATTCCTGAATGGAGATCTTGAAGAAGAGGTTTATATGGAACAGCCACCAGGTTTTGTCATTCCTATTCACTCCTCCTGTGTCTACAAGCTTAGAAAGGCCCTTTATGGTCTTAAGCAAGCTCCCAGAGCATGGTATGACACATTGTCCCTATTCCTAGTGAACCATGGGTTTACTAAGGGAAAGGTTGACAAAACTCTATTTCAAATCTCTGTTGCTAATCATATTCTATTTGTACAAATATATGTTGATGATATTATATTTGGTAGTACTAATCCAGAACTATGCAAGAAATTTTCTCAAGTGATGCAGAGTCAATTTGAAATGAGTATGATGGGAGAACTCAGCTACTTCCTAAGACTACAAGTCAAACAGGTTCCAGAAGGAATCTTTATCAATCAAGGAAAGTACACCAGAGACCTGATCAAGAAATTTGGAGTGGAAGGCAAATCCTCAGTGAAGATCCCCATGAACACCTCATAAGGAATTGGTCCGGATGATGAAGGCAAAGATGTTGATGCAACTACCTACAGAGGAATCATAGGATCTCTGTTGTATCTGACTGCAAGCAGACCAGACATCTCATTCTCTGTTGGAATCTGTGCCAGATACCAATCAAAGCCCAAGGAGAGCCATCTTAGTGCTGCAAAGAGAATCATCAGATATATCAAAGAAAATCCAAATGCAGGTCTATGGTATCCAAAGGGAGGTAACTTTGAACTAATTGGTTACTCTGACTCAGATTTTGCAGGTTGCAGATTAGACAGGAAGAGCACCTCTGGTCACTGCCAAATGCTAGGTGGGAGACTTGTTTTCTGGTTTAGCAAGAAGCAGAACTCAATCTCAACCAGTACAGCAGAAGCTAAATACATTGCAGCTGGAAGTTGCTGTGCTCAGCTACTCTGGATGAAGCAACAATTGAAAGATTATGGCATTCAAGCAAAGGAGATCAAACTGCTATGTGACAACACCAGTGCCATTGCCATCACTCAGAATCCAGTTCTTCACTCCAGGACAAAGCATATTGAGATCAGACATCACTTCATCAGAGATCATGTTGAAAAGAAGCACATATGCATGGAGCATGTGTCAACAGAAGACCAGCTTGCAGATATTCTGACAAAGCCTCTGCCTGAGGCTAGATTCAACAAACTGAGAGAGGAATTGGGAATGATGGATGAAATTCCAAGAGAAAGTTGAAAAGGAAGACCTTCTGTTGCAGACTCTCTGCTAACAGAATACCTGTTGCAGAAGCCCTTCTGTTCTCTAGCCTGAACAGAGAACCTCCGTTCCTGACAGAACACCTCAGCAACAGAAACCCCCCTTCTTACCCTCAGAAACCCTTACCTATAGCAGAAGGTTGTGGACTTAAAAATATTTTGAAAAACCGGGTGACCTAGTAACTTATTAAAGGTCTTTTACCCTTTTACCCTTAAAACGGTATTACAGCCGCAAAATATTTACTGCGCCCCCATTTTCATTTATTGGTACCTCGGAACCGCCAATAATCTCAAACGTCCACTAACCCGAACCCATATATTCCCGTCTCTCAAATCTAAACCGTTACTGCTCTCAATACTCTCAAACTCTCAAACCTACATAGCTCTCAAGCTTTCAAAAATCTTTCTCTGCTCTAATGGCTCCTATCAGCTTCAACGCTCTCTCAAAGGATCAACAGGAAACCCTAACCAAGAATGTTCTCACTGGGATGAAATGCGAGCTTTTCGCACTCCCAAGACTGGCTGAGGATGATTCACTGGTGGAAAAGATTGTGGAATGCATCAATGACTCCCAACTGGCCAAGGTTATCACCTACAACTACACTCAGTACAGCAGTATTGAAGTGGTTGAGTTTTATCTCAACGCTGATTATGAGGTCGAGGTCATCACCTCCACTGTAAACGGAGAGCAAGTCACCATTGATGCTGGGGCCATCAATAGTCTCTTCAAGATTGTGGTTGTCAATGAATCAAGCGGTTTCTTTGACCTAGAAGACGCTGACCTCACTGCTGAGGAATTCGCCATGAACTATGGCAGACCAGGTGCCAACCTTCCAAAGCTGACAGGGAAGAAACACTCTCTGAAAAGAGACATCGAGCTGCTAGTGAACATACTTCACAGGTGTGTATGGTGCAGATACACATCCACTGATGAATTCACCATCTCACAAGCCAAAGCAATCTATGTTGTGCTGCACAAGGCAAACATCAACTGGGGCCAAGTGATTGTCAGGTCCATGATAGAGTTTGTCAAGGTGGCAAAGAGGAAGAACAAGGACACATGCATCTACTCTGGGAAGGTAGGTCATGCCCTCCTTATCTCTGAACTCCTTGTACGGGGAACTGGGCTCAGGAAGCCAATTCTGGTAGATCACTCCAAAGTGATCTTTCTGTCAACTACCAGCAACAGAGAAGCAGCTATAAGAGCTGAAGTCAAAAGGTTAGCCAAATTGGACCTTAACAGACAAAAGCTCCAATAGAGACCCTCCCAATAGAACACCTCCAGCAGTTCTGAGGAAGAACCCCTGGTGAGAAAAGCTGTGAAGAAAGCAGTTGTCAAGAAAGCTGCACCTGAGAAGGTCAAGAAGGTATTGACCAGAAAACCTAACCCAAAGAGGAAGAAATCCTCTTCAGAATCCGGATCATCTACTCCTTCTGCACCCCCAGTCTATAAGAAACAGAAGGTCAGAACTCCTATCCCCAAGGTTGCCTCAGAAACTCAGGGGGAACAAGAAGAACCTGCTCTACCCTTTCTGGCCAAGAACTCTATATAGTAAGGGAAGAAGATTACTTTCGAGTCTAGTGACTCTAAGGGTGAGTCAGTGGAGAAGGATGCCACAACTCAGGGGGAATCTGAGACATCTGTCAAATCTGCACACATGACAGAAGACCATGGAGCTGCTCACTCTCAAGAACACCTAACCCCACTTATCCAAGAACCTCAGACAGACTACAGAACAGCTCTTGACAAATAGTTTGAGCGTGTGCTAGCTTGGAGAAGCTGGATGATGGGGCCTCTACAGAAGATTATTCAATACTTCAACTATTATGAATCTGAGGAGGCAGAGGTACTCAACTGGGTAGGCACTGATGATGTATCTAAGTGCTTTGCCATGAATTTTCTCATCTCTGTTCTTGAGAAGAAGAAGGCCAACTACAAGGGCAAGGCTTTCCTCATCTCTACTCCCTCTGAAGAGCCAGTAAAACCTCTTGCAGATGAAGAGGTTGATGCTTTTGAGGCCTGGCTGTTTGCCAAGAAGGCAAAGGAATCTGTAGTTCCCTACTCTACCCCTGGGGAACCCTCTGTGCCAAAGACAGAAGGGCATGCTATGATGGAGCTAATCAGAGAATGGAGAGCATCTCTGATCGAAGGAACCACACTTGAGGTAATACCTTCTTATCCCAAATCTCCCTCTGTGCAAATACTCCCAACCCCCAACAGAACTCCTTTTCACAACATCAGAAACCCTCATCTGAATAGAAAACCCCAACTCCCCAAAAATCTCCAACCCCCAAATTTAAACCTTCTTCACCCTGCAAACTGTTCACTCCCTCAAAGAACAGATCCCCTTCCCCTCCCCCATCTCCTCAACGCCAAATTATTCAAACCCAACCTCAACAGATCATCTCCTCATCTCAACCGTCTCAACAGAATTCCCCTACACCTCACGAGTCTGAGCATCAGGATATCCAACAAGCTTCTCTTCCACCACAGCAACCCCCAACTCAGCTAAAACCAGTCTGGTTCCTGAGAGATTCTGATCCTACAACAGTCTCCCCTATCTTTGCACCTCAAGGCTACTCTAGGCATTCTACTTCCCCCAATCCCTCTTTTCGCATCAAGAAAAAGGTGATCCGGAACAGAATCCCAATTTACTCCTCCTACGAGGACTCCTTTGACATGGAGGGCTTCATTGTCAGCAAGTCCAACCAAGCTACTTCCAAGAGACAGAAGACCCCCCCTCTGACTCAACTCGAGCATGAACTGCTTGTCCAATCCCTCTCCTCTGTCCAAGAACATCACCCTTTGCCTAAGGGAAGAGGCTTAGGGCTGCCTTATTCTGTTGGACAAGAGGATCAGATACCCTTCAATGATTTTGTAGCTGCAGCAGAGGACTTTGGAGGACAAATGTTAGAAGGCATGAGCAAGCTCATAATGATCAATGATAAACATTATGAGGGTCTGACACAGGTGGATGACAATGTTAAATCAGGCTTCAAGCACATGTCTGCTACTTTGACAAATGTTCTTCAGGATTTCATGACTTCATCAAATTTCAAGATTGATGCTGTCTCTACTGAAGTGGATACTATCAAGATAGTCCTATCATCCATGAATCAAGCCTTGAACTCCCAACATACCACCCTTACAACCCTTTCCCAGGCAGTTGCATCTCTTCAGAAATCTGATTCCATTCTTCATGAAAGGTTACAAGAACTCAACACCCTCTGCAAAGAACATTCTACTCAAGGACAACTTCTTCTAGTTGCAGACAAAGAACGTTATCAGAAGATGGTCCTCTTAGAAGCCAACAACAAAGATGTCCTCTCTGCTATCCAGAAACAACAAGGGCTAATTGAAGGCCTCACATCTGTTACTCAAACCTTACCAGAAACCCTTGAACAGATTGCCTCTACACAAGCCACAGAATTCCAGAAACTCTCCCTACTGATTGGTGATCTAGATGATGCCAAAAAAGGGGAAGAAGATCCTCATCAGTCCAAACCTAGGATCACCAGAGCCTCATCATCTCCTGAACCAGCTGTGGATCCCACTCCTTATTTTGAAGTTGCCCTCCAGAAGAAAAGGCTAGCTGGTATCCCTAGACCTCCATCTCCACAGAAGAAAGGTACTAAGAAGAAGAAAGCACTGAGCTTTAAAGAATGGAGACTGGGAGGATCTCAGGTGATGACCAAAACCCAATTTGAGGAAATGAAACAGAAGATGACCTCTACACAGCAACAGAACCTTTATTTGGACAATGATGGTCATGTAAAGGTCAGACATGGTGGATCTCTGGAGGAGGCAGAATTTTGGTACCATAACAGCATCCTTCCAGGAAAGGACATTCATGAAGGTGTCCTTAGCTACCTAGACTGCAAGCTCTCACCTGTCTGGGCTTCTTACCAGAGATCTGGAAATCGCATTGGGATAAGAGAAGAGGTGAATGCAGAGTTGAAAAGGCTACAAGGATTGCATGAACAAGCAAGAGCTGAAGCTGCAAGGGCTATTCTGTAATCGGATATCCTTGTAAACTATCCTTAATAAAAGCACATCTCTGCCTCTCACTTTGTAAGGAAATTCCTTCATATCTGTCTCTGCTTTTTGTTATTGATTGTTTGCTCTCTCTCTACTCTTATCTGCTATCTGATTGTACTGTACTCTTACTATTTTCCTATGCCAAGTTACCCACCAAGATTTTAATAAAAGTTTTAAACTTTAACTCTTTATGGTGAAGGCACTTCTCTGGAAATAGTTAAAGGGTTTTGGCATCATCAAAAAGGGGGAAATTGTATAGAATATTTGTAATTAGATTTTGATGATGCTATATTAATTAGGACTTTAGAGTACCCCTCTTTAGATTTAATGTATTAGAACTTTCCTTGTAAAGTTCTTTAGTATAGTCGACTGGTAGAAGGCCTCCAGAACAGAAAACCCCCTGACAGAAGATCCTTGATAAGGCTTTGTTTTAACAGAAGACCTTTGGCTCTCTGCTTCAGAACAGAAGACCTTAGGGTCTCTATTAGCCTTTACACGGACAGAAACCCTCCTGGTTCTCTGTTGGACATTTCTTCAACAGAAACCCTCAAGAGTCTGTGATAACTTTCTCCAACAGAAGTGCTCAAGACCTTCTCTGACCGACTCTCTGCTGAAGACACCAGAAGGCCTGACACTTAGAGAATTTCACCAAATCGGTAAACCAACTGAAGATTCCTTCAATGGCTAGGAGTCTTGAACGGAAAAGCTACAGTACGCGCATTAAATGCACATTTAATGCCTCCCGTACTCTATAGAGTAAATGCAGATGATTGGCCGCAATGTCAGGATTGCCTTATCCCAAAATAGTAACCCGCCAACTTTGCTGGGTCCTACTGGTCAAGTTAACTGCTCGCACATTTAATGCAGTTGTCCTCCTTCTCCTCCAACGTGAAGACAACCTCAGTATAAAAGATACACTACGAAGAACAACCGGATAACTTTGCTACAATAGTGCACATACAAAACATTCAAACGCTAAAAACGCAAAAAGCCTCCTTGAGATTAAATATTCATCATCTTCTACAAGACGTTGGAAAGATTCTTACTTCCAACTCAAGCAAAGTTCTAGTCGTTCTTCAAACTCTTCAAGCTCTTCATCTACAAATCCTTTGTAACGAAGCAAGTTGGAGGAACCCCTGTTTTTAACAGAAACTCTTCTTTCACAAGAAGGACGTCCAAGTACCTGGAGCAGTGAAGTGGTGATACTTCCGGGAAAGCTCAGTGAAAGGACCAGTCTTAAAGGAAGCCAGTAAGTGCATCCCAGGAGACATCTACACTTGAAGAAGACGTGGAGAGCTTCTTAAGTGATAGGACTAAGTTGTTGTAAACGGTTGTTTTTACAAGCTTAGTGGAACAGTGGATTAGAGGAACAAGTTGTTCCTTGAACCACTATAAAAAGCCCTGATGTCATTTACTTACTGCATTTATTTATCGTTTTTATTTGAACTATTTAACTCCAAAGACTTGGTCTCTGTTTTCAGCAGAATTTGTCTTGTGAGTTAACAGAAGGCCTACTGCCTTTGCTTCTCTGAGGCTAAACTAACAGAACCCCCTACCAGAACCCCATCCGCTGCCAGTCTGTTCTGCCAACAGAACATGCTATTCTGTTAAATCTGGTACTTAGCTTGAAAAAGTTAAAAACCAATACAGTCTATTCACCCCCGTCTAGACTGTATCCAGTACAACCGGGACCAACAGTGCTGAAGAAAAATCGGCAAATGGCCGGTTCTGACGCTCTCAATAGCATAAGACCCTCCTGATAACTTTTCAAGTGTCCGTGGGAATCTCCCGCCCCATCATATATCAGACCGGTCGGCGGTTTGGCATCCCTGTGAATCTCTGCTTGCATGATTTCCTGGGTGAAAGCGGAAGTGATTCCGGCCTGAACTGGAGTAGGCTGCAGAGGGGCTCTGTTCATTTGTTCCCTCATTTCGTTCATCTGCCTCCTCATGTCGGCCATTTCTTCCTCCTGGACTGTTAGGGGGCGGTGGTGGAGTTCCTAGATTTACAAACTCCCGATTCGCCTCCGGCAAAGTTGTTCTATGATTGTGCCGTCTCTGCCCGAATCTTGTACTGTTACATTCTTCATACTGGAATTGGCAGCCAATGGGCGTATCTCCCCTGGCCCTGGACCCGGTCGGGGTGCGATCACTAGGGGTGTGATGCCTGCCCCTGGTCGCCTGAGTTCTTCCGCGGTCTCCCTGGTGGGCTCGTGAGCGATTAGATCCTGTGGTGGTTTCTGCATCGGTGGTTTCATCATTGAAGGATGGGGTTGTGTATCTAGTTTCCCCGGTATAGCTGGACTGTCCCCCATCCTGCTCATCCACCATTTGTCGCATGAACTGAGCCAAATTTCGCATGGCATGGGGGTTCCTCCTTAATGCTTCGGGGATAACGAAATCCCCGTCAGAGTGCGGGTAGGAGCCCCGGCTGGATTGCGCTTGGGTGGTCTGGCTTTCCCCGGTATGAGGAGAAGTGATTCTTACCATCTTTGAAAATAGGTTGTTGTTTCGGTGTGAAACTTTTCGTTCAGTTTCCCACAGACGACGCCAATGTTGAGGTTTAGTCCCGTAGATCTGAAAGCCCAACACAGACTTTGGATATATAAGGAAATGGACAATAATTCGGTATGTAAAAGAAAATATAAAAGATTGATAATCGAATGTTCAAAAGCCCACTTGTATTGATTGACCTGTTTGATTACAAGGAAATTACCCGAACGGTACGTCGGATTGATGCTTAATACAAGAAACAAGAGTAATAAGGCTATTCTAGGGCTTGAGTATTAAAAAACTAACCCTTATAATGATATTAAACGTTCTATTTATACTAATGGAGAGTATGTGATGCTTTATGCTGATTGGCCGATATTCCACCGACCTAATCACCCATGCCTCCACTTGATGATGTCACAATCTGGCATTAATTGCACCTGGCCACCTGCTGGTTGTCCGTTGCCCGAACGGGATAATGGGCCCTGTAAAACATCGTTGATTTGGCCCAAGTATGATGTATGACCCGAACCCCGTTCGGTATGTCTGTTCTCTGGGCCAACCTTTACTTGGGCCCTCACTGGGCCTACTTATCATAAGGTAGCGGACTCGTTGTTTGGGCTGGATGTCCTGGGCCTTTAATCCGGGTATTGGGCCTCCGGGTCAATATCCCAACAAGCCTATAGTTTTTCTCCATTCTTATTGAATTTGGGTTAGTGGGCTACCCTAATTAATACTACTATTAGTTTTTCTGGGTCTTCTATTTTTTGAAGCTCTGTGTCATGATCGATTCATGTTAGCCGACCCCAAATTCTTTTGGGATTACGGCTTGAATGTTGTTGTTGTTTGTGTGCCATGATGTGTATAACATTTAGATTAGATTTTTTAAAATGGTAAGAATCACTATTTTTTGACTTGGGAACATGATGGAATAAAGCAAAATGGCTCACTAAACTGTCTACGCTTCTTTGTTATGAAGCAGCAGTCAGTCCATGCAATTTTTGACGCGATTTTCACTATAGGTCATCCGGAAACAGTCTCTCTGTGCTTTAGTATAGGGGTAAGACTGCGTACATCCGACCCCCTTACCCCACCGTAGGTGGGAGCCTTTGCGACACTGGGTTAATGATGATGATGATGATGATGATGGTAATACTTTGTTTTATGGGTTGGACTGAAAAATTGGACTCAGCTATAGAAAAATTTGGGGTGGGCTAGCTGGATGGAGATTTTTAAAAATAATACCTTAATTTTTTTTTTTGTTGTGCCCCGAGTTTCAGCCCACCATAGCCCTAACATAGATCTTCCTCTGATGCAATTAATGTAGAATGTAAGAATTACAATAGTAACATGAGTTCTACTTCTAAATTAATGTAACGTAGTTCTAATTGAACATTTAAAAGATTTCCAAAATAGTTGTTCTAAATTAATGTAACATAGAATTATAACAAGAAATTGCCCAAAATGGGACTAAAACATACGAGTAGATAAAAAGGAAAAGTAGGACATAACATCTTTTTTCTCAGTATAGGAGTCATCCGCTCCTAGTTTATGTTTTCGCCGTTTCTTCAATGTCCAATTTGCCCTTGCTTTTCTCATCACTCCGTCTTGCTCGTAGACACCGCCTCCAACATCACTGATCTTCTTATTATGCACTGTCCGTTCTTCTTTTCTCCTGCACTATACATTCTTCTCTGCTACATAGTCTCCAAGTTCAATCTTCTTCTCCTGGTATGTCTCAAAGTACTCCAGATTTGATCTTGTTCTGCTTCCTCCATCCCCATTCAATATGTTTATTTGAAACTCCACCAATATCAGAGATTCAGCTCTTCCTCCTCTGATTTCTTCTTCTCCTTCTCTTTGTCTCCTCCATGGATTTTTTTCTTCTTCCTCTATTTTTTTAAAATGCCGTGTTTGCTCTCAAAATGTCATGAATGTGGCAATTACATATGTAACAACATGACAGTCATTCTTCTTCTCCTTCTCTTTGTCTCCTCCATGGATTTTCTTCTTCTTCCTCTGTGTTTTTTTTTGAAATGTTGTGTTTGCTCTCAAAATGTCATGAATGTGCCAATTACACATAGTCATCTTTAAAGATAGAGTTTACGATAAAAATGACATCATTTGGAAAACATGTCATTTCTAATAACAAATGGTTATGTCATTCTCAGATAAGCCATAAAAATGCCATAGAATGCTATAAGAACGACATTTTCTTATGGACATATGACATTTTCAGATTGTCATCCTAATAAATATACTGCCACAAACATGGCAGTTTTTTCAAATAACCAATAATTTTGACATTATGAGATTATAAAAGTGGCATTTTAGTGAATAAATAAAATTCAAATCCAAAAAATACAAATTAATAAATAAAATTCAAATCCTAAAAATGCAAAGAAGAAGAGAACAAAGGACTAGAATTTGAAGAGGGTTAGAAAATTGCTGCGGCTTTGTTTTAATTTCTCATCCAGAAATTTCTAATCTAAAATAATGATTTAGAATCCCAAAAGTAAGAAAGTGGTCTGAAAATTAAAAAATCAAAATATAAATGAAACGGAGTACATGTAGGAAGAAAATAGAAGAGATGAGAAGAGAAGAGGAGAAAAGAAGAGAAGAAGAAGAATAACAAGTAGTTTGAGATCAAGAAGAACTTACCGAGGGAAGCAGACATAGAGCTTCAGAGTAGAAGCTGAGAGCTTTACAACAATGTCAGGGAAGCCGAGGGCAACCAGGAAAGATGAAGTTGTGACCAGAGAGTACACCATAAATCTCCACGGACGCTTGCATGGATGCACCTTCAAGAAGAAGGCACCCAAGGCAATAAAGGAGATAAGAAAGTTTGAAAAAAAGAAATGGGAACAACAAACGTTAGGGTTGATGTGAAACTAAACAAACAGATTTGGAGCAAAGGGATCTGAAGTGTGCCGAGAAGGGTCCGTGTCCGGATTGCAAGGAAGAGGAACGATGATGAAGATGTTAAGGAACAACTTTACTCACTAGTTACTGTTGCTGAGGCTCCGGAGGGACTCAAGGGCTTAGGCCCTGCTATCATTAAGGATGATGAAGACTTAATCTATCTCTTCACGAAAATTTTATGCTAAGCAATTCCAGTTTTGGCTGTTGTCCTTTCTGAACTAGTTATTCTAATTTTTGCATTTTGATATTGAGACTTGTTAAATCTTCCTATGTATTAAAGAAAAAATTTGGGCTAAAAAAATCAAGAAGAACTTACTTGGCAAAACTGCAGCAGGGCTTGAGATTGCAGCAGGGCTCATAAGTGGTGAACGGAAGAAGAGAGACACAAGCAATTTCGGCATTCCACTGTTATTTTAGTCCTACACTACATCAGATGAAACTAGTAGTCCCATAATGGATTTTTTCATATGTTTTAGTCCTATTTAGGTAAATCTCTCAATTATAATCTAACTTATATTTTAATGTAACATAGTGGAATAAGTGGAATTAGTATTGGTATACAATTATACATGATACAGACTACTCAATTGGAAAGATAGTTTAAAATATGATCCCTGATGGAGTTTAATCCAACTATAAGAGCTAAATCTACTATAGATGTCGAAATATTGCAGCGTAAGGCAGTATTATTATTCGAAGGAATGATTCACCGATCCCTTTCTAGGAGAATTACAGGAAGTATTTATAAACTACCGGAACTAGTCTCCTAGGAGGAAACTACTACATTAAATGCCATTAATTATATATTAGTTCGAATAGAACACATGTAGCGTCTTGGACATTATGCAATGATTATTTCCTCTAAGCCTACGTTTCCTGTTGAGTCTTGCTTGCTGCCAAATAGCTATGCTCAAATAATAGCCTGCCACGTAAACCCTAGGAATATCCAAGCCTCACTAGAACTCCACCTAGGCTCGAGGTCTGCTGTCCAGCCCGGCCTGGCTGTGGGTTCCTATCATGGGCCTGATCCCTAGTCGGGCCTAGCGGTTAATTCAATATGAATCCCGTTCAGGGCTTGATCCCGTTTATGGGCTAATCCTGTTAATTAGGCTTATCCCGTTAAGGGCTGATTCCGCTCTGGACTACGTAATTGGGCCATGGTCAGAGTCCATGGTACCATCACGAGTCCCCTACTCTCTTAAAATCAGCAGGGCTAGATTTTAAGAGAGTAAGTCGAGAGGTCTAACTAATTTCAAATTTCGAATCTTTTTGGGTGGACTGTAGCGCCGCTACGCATTAAATGCAAGCAACACGTGCTCGATACAAGCCTGCAACCCGGCACAACTTCCAATCTACCCTTCTACCTTTAGCACTTGAGTGCTATGATCATGGTTTTCAAGCGGTTCCTTAGCCCTAATCTCTTTGTCTTCTTGGTTAGGAACCTTAAGCCGCGAAACTCCTTCCCTCCGTCTTCAATCTTCATGAGGTTAGTCTTCCCAATGTCTTCTTCAAGTTCTGTTCCAATGCACCATGTGTCTTGTGATGAAGGGGTCACTCTGAGTCAGCCCCAAATAGCGGTGGATCCGGATGGGAGGGAAACTCATTTCTTTCTTTCCTGTGAATATGCCTGGCAAGTCCCATCCGTCACCTTATCTGACGCCAAATTATGTGAGGCGGTGGTCCTTGCGGGCCTTAATGTCAATTGTTCTCTCCCTTCTCTCGGATTGAACATCGTTGATCCCCCTTCTCCCCTTCACTTCGGGGTCCATTTAGCTAGTCTGCAAGTGGGGATTTGCTTCCCGCTGCATAATGCCCATTGAAGCGTCATGGGCTATTACAGGGTGATTCTGGGTCAGTTTTCCCCAACTACTCATATGTTTATCGCCGGATTCATTGCCTGATGCCTCCATTTGGGAATTTTCCCTGCAATCGATCTTTTTCTCCATTTCTTTGACTCTTCGAGACCCGACGCCTCTGAATCCCCAGGCTATCTTTCGATTTCCCAATGGGCTGGCCACCGCTTATTCGAAGCCAAGTCCTACCCTGATTCCTTCAGGGGCTGGAGGCAAAAATGGGTCTGGGTTACCCCCGCGAATGGCAAACTCTAGTTCACGAACAAGTGGGGAGAACTAATCCGGAAGTGGGTGATGTCGTTCTTATCGGAAGGGAATGCTAAGGCTGCAATAATGATCGCTGATGGGGCACCCTTCGTGATGGGGCACTACGTAGGTGAGGAAGGGGTGGTAGTGCTTACATTCCTACAAGGTCTGCTTTTCCTGGTCTGGCGTCTATTTTTCTGTTCCTTCTGTTCTTCTTCCCTGACATTTCTTGTGCTTTATTACAGCGGGTGATAAGATGGCCTCTCAGTTGGAACGACTTGTTGTGAAGGCTGGCGCCACTCCTGGTCCTCTGATTCCTCTCAAGAAAATCCAGACTCGGGGGGCCACTGGGGCTGCCTCAGAGAAGTTGGGGGGATCCATCCCCAGAGACGGTGCTGGGACCCTGAATACGTCGGCTTTTTACCCTCAGCCCTTTGCTGGTAAGGGGGCTTGGAAGAGGCCGACACTCCGGCCTGTCTCTAGGCCCAAGAAGAAGGGGAAAGTTGTTATGAAGCGTACTGAGGATCTGGTCAAAGTGGACTCGGATTCGGATGCTCAGTCTCAAGAAGGTGGCAATCAAGGGGAAGCCCCGACACTTGTTCACACAGTCCGCCTTTCTATGAAATCTGGTTCTGCTTTTTTGTTCCGCCATACAGTAAACTTTGTGGCCCTGGCCTGGCCGTCAGTCCTCCCGTCGATGCTGAAGAGATCGGGGAATTGTCGCCTTGGGCGGCTATCCGTCGCGCCATCCACTCCATATATGAGGTATGTTCCGACCCTCATTCCCCACCATCAATTCAATGCTCCCCGATCGTTCCCTCCCACAGTCCCATTTTCATTGTTTCCATGCTTTCATCTTGGCCTCCTCTGGCTCTCGTCACCTAGATGAAGGGTAGAATGATGCTCAGACCCTTATGACAGGCCTTAAGGAGCAAACTGCAGATCTCGAGAGGAGGCTAGAAGCGGCGGAGCTGAGAGGGGACACGTTGTAGAGGAGGCTGAGTGATATTGAGGCTGCGCACCGAGTAATGGAGGAGGAGCTGAGGAGGAAAACTGAGGAGGCAAGCCCTACTGCTGTTCAGGCCTTTTGGGAAGTGAAAATTTCTTGGCTGAGGTGGAGCAGATCATTCTGAACCGTAGGGCACAGATAGCCCAGGACTAGCTCCAAACTTCTGAGGGCGCGACTAGGTTGAACGAGGAGGGAGCTCTATGCTTCCGGTTGGGACAATACAGGATGCAGAAGTCGATGTATGACCTCCTTCAGAAAAGAGACCCATCCTTCTCTGCCCAAACCCGGGGACTTCCGGAGCCGAAGGAGAATCCGGAGGCTTTTGAGGAGAGCCAAGCCCTGACCGTCCCAACCTTTGAAGTTCCTCCTGCTCAATTCGGTAACTGATATGACTTCTGAAAACACTTGGATGGACATCTTTTCCAGGCCTGCGCGCCTGTAGTTGTTTTCCACCAGTGGGGTGGTTTGTAATTCAAACATCTCTACATTTCTGTTTTACTTCCGCATGCATATATACATTACTGCTTCTCGATCATCTTGGCTGATTGCATGATTTGATCTGTTTGGTACCTTAATGCTTGTTTGAGGTTTCCGGCCCTATTCGGACTTGCTTCTTCCCTTGGACTCTTTTGTCCTCTAGGGACTTGACCTATGCAGTTTATAAGTCCCAGGATGGCCCTTTGGCCTTCCTGATTTCTGTATTCACCTCTGTCCTTAACATATTTTGCCTTGAAATTCCGGTCAAGGTCGTCTTTCCTTTGTTAAGGATGACATTACCAATTTTAAACCCTTAAGCTCTTAATAGTTGAGCCAGATTGGATGGGCTTCTCTTTAGGTTGCTCTAACCTTGGTGAGTAGCCTGTTTAATTGGCAAGGCTTGTGAGCCTCTCCGGTGCAAAGTTAATTCCATCAATTTCATCCTTAGCCTTGTAAAATGAGTCTTAACCTTGAGAAAGGTTATCTTTTCCTATTTGAGGAAATTTGTCTTCGTTTGTGAGGCTGTTTAACCTTGAGAAAGGTTGTTTTATTCCTTCTCTTGCCTTTAGAAAGACTAGGTTGAGCTTTTGGAATTTAGACGAGTTTGGAATTTATACTTTGTCCTTTTGCGAGTACCAATTAGGCATAGCTTTACTTTTTTTTGGCTGGTTAAGAAACCTTCGCAAGTAATGCATAAAGGACATTTGTGAATGAAAACGAAACTTTATTAAAACTTGAAATGAAAGGAAATTACATACTTTCAGGAAGGATTTCAATAAATGCGCAGAATCTCACACCCTTTCTACCAGTTTCCTTTTAAGAGTTTCCCACTTTGTAGACCTCGGGCCCAACTATTCCCTTGACCTTACAGGGCCTTTCCCAATTCTTCTGCCCATCTTCGTGCCTTGATGAACCATGTTCGATAGCATTGATCCCCATATCACGTTCTCCATGAGCTTTGGAGGCCCTTACATAACAGCTTCTGGCCATCTTCTGGTCTCCTTTCACTACGCCTATCCCGGCCGGCGTATAGAAATTCATGCATAGATGGGCCTGGGAGATAATGGCCCCCAAGTCTTCCAACAGAGGTCGGCCTAGGATGGCCTTGTGAACACATGGCAGTTGAACAATAACGAAATCTGTTTCAATCTCCCTGACACATGGTTTTGATCCGAGGTGGATCTTGAGGGTGGTCACCCCTTCCGGCTCAATCGTGTCTCCAGTGAAGCCTGAAAGAGGGGTTCTTACCGGTCTGAGAGCTCCCTTATGGAGTCCGATATCCATGAAAGCATCCATATATAGTATGTTGACTAAACTTCTTGTGGATCGTTGCGCTTACCGCTACACTAAAAGCAATCACTGATAGTGTAGCACGCTCCTCCCCCATTATAGCACAAGCGAAGCGCCACGCGGTTCGATTGCGCCGGCAGGCTGGCAGATTGCTGGCACCGCATACACGCGGCCCAACAATCTCCCCCCAGCACCTGCCAGCCTCAACTGCGCAGCATGCTGTTGCCGGGGGTCAAACCCGTGACCTTGGATCTGATACCACTTGTGGATCGTTGCGCTTACCGCTACACTAAATAGTGTAACACGCTCCTCCCCCTTTATAGCACACGCGAAGCGCCATGCGGTTCGATTGCACCGGCAAGCTGGCACCGCATACCTGTGGCCCAACACTTCCACTATCCACGAGAACTCTGGTAACAATCACATTCATAATCTCCATCTTAATCACCAAAGCATCCTCATGGAGTATATGGCCCAGGAACCCCCAACCCACATACTTCCACCACTACAATCAGGCCCAATAGGCCCAAGTGGCCCCAGATGCAGCAAGCAAGACTCCGGATGCAGCGAACAAGACTCCTTGGGACGTACGTCTTTCTCCACATGAAGGCCTTACAAGACGTACATCCATCAACGGTCTTGCAGGCACATTTATGCCACAAGAAGACGTACGACCTTTAAAAACTTGAAGAGACATGGTATGTACGGCCTCTGACACTTGACGGCCTCCTGGGGACGTACGTCCTCCTGCACATGAAGTCCTCCTCAGCTACGTTCGGCTTTACCACATGATAACCCTTTGACTATGTACATCTTCAGCACATGATGGTCCTTAGCTACGTACGTCTTCAGCACATGACGTCCCCCAGCGCATGGAAACCCCCAGGGGACGTACGTCCTCTAGAACATGGAAGCCCCTAGGCGACGTACGTCCTCCAGCACAGGGACGCCTCCAGGGGACGTACGTCCTTTGGCACATGCCACCGTCGGCTCATACATAGCCTTCGGCACATGCAGCCCCCCGGGTGCTTGTGGCCGAGGGCACTCTCCTCGACAGGATCTCCTCTCCATATGCTCTGAATCGCCGCATTAAATGCAGTGTCAACTCCAACCACCACATTGAATGTGGTGCCACATGCTGTGTCGGCGCCACCCTGGCTGAGTTGACTCTCCACCGCTAGTTACTTGCCACGTGTACCCTCACTTATTGCACCTAGCATTTATGGCTGCTATAAATAGCAAGCCTACTCTTCATTTTAAGGGATTCGATCCCATTGTGTCCGAACTCTCGAGCTCACTTACTATACACTATTCTCTTTCTTACTCGTTTTGACCTCTCTCTTGATATTTCCTATAATATCCCTCGGATAAGGTACCCTCCGGGTACACTATCCATCATTTTGTGCTCTTGTTGAGAGGTCAAACAATCAAGTAAGAAGCCCTCCCCCCTTCCGAAAACAAAAAACACAGTTAGAACAGGGACATAATATCCGTCCGGCCAAGATCATGGCAGTCCCCCAGTCCCCCTCCGGCCTAATATGAACGTCCGCTCAGCCTGAGCACGGAGAAAACAACTCTTTGTCTTCACCAGGCGGTCACCAACTTCCGGACAAAAACACAACTTGTGCTTTCACCCTGCTGCAAGGGGAAGCTTTAGTGGATCCCATTGCCAAGGACCAGAAACCAAGACAACAACAGCAACCAAGGGGACAACAATAACGCATCGTCCAGTAAGGCATCGGCTCAGACAGAGAATGGCGGTGCCCTCAGCCAATGAAAGCTAGTGGGCACCCCTCGTCTACGATGGTTCTCTCTTTGGCCAAACACGACAGAAGTAGGACAAATTCCTCCCTCTCCACCCTCGGTTAGAGGACCCTCATCCTCAGCCAAGGCTGACAGAAAACAAAACATAACCCTTCGGCCAACTGGAAAGTCGGTAAGATGCTACACCCTTCGTCCTGGGAGCACCACCACCCCAACCGGGCGAGCTGTCGTCTCAAAGTGGCACAGCCCCGGCCAAGCCAGCCTTCGAGGTCAGGAGAAACCGGCCCTCTACAAAACAACCCCTCGCCCAGGAAAGGACCACCCTCATCTATGGACCCCCTCGACAGAAGGCTAGCTCATGGGGATGAACGTCCCTACCCTTAGGCAAAGGACCAGGATCGGGGGAGCCAATCATCCAACTCCGCACGAGGACCCTCTTACCCCAAGGGTATTGGCAGCTCAAGTCCGGTATGATTATTACTATTATATTTTGTTATCACCACCGTCACCGGCGGGTCAAAGTCCCCCGGCGTGGTGTGAGCCAAGCTCTTGGCCTCACAGCCGATCTCCGGTCATTTTTATTAAATGATCTGAGCTTGCTTTGGGTCCCTCGACCTAGCATCTGGTGATCTTTATTTAAACACAAATGCACCTCCAAAAAGACGTCACCCAAGTGACACAATTTACCGGCTGAGGTTTACCCTCGACAAACTGACAACACCAAGTGTTAGGCCAATGGCCATGCACACCAACCAAGGGGTACCACATACCCCCGGCCTTCTTCCTTGAGAGCGCCCTAAATTCAAGGCGATACCAAGTATCACAACCGAGGGGTACAGAGTTCCCCCCCGACCTCCTTCCTTGAGGGCGCACTAAATTCAAGGTGATACAAAGTATCACAACCGAGGGGTACCAAGTACCCCCGACCTCCTTCCTTGAGAGCGCTCTAATTCATCGCGATACCAAGGGAACAAGTACCAAGGGAACAAGTACACCCGCTCTAATTCAAAAGGGACCAAGTCCCTCAAGGAAGGAGGTCGGGGGTACTTGGTACCCCTCGGTTGTGATACTTGTTACCGAGGGGTAACAAGTACCCCCAACCATTTTGTTCCCGAGCCAAGGGAACAAATCTCAAACCCCTGGGAATGCGGAGGGCTAATCCCAAGGGAGGAACCAACGGATTGCACCATCGCCTCAAAAGGGACCAAGTCCCTCAAGGAACCAAGTTCCAACCCCCCAACATATCATATATCTCAAGACCGATCTTAGCCATTCCTTTACCAGATGGCGACCGTTGCATGGATTTCCGGACCGACCCCTCATTGCCATCGTCCAAATATTATAATCGGTCCTCGACCTCAGTGTGATTATTTATCTCAAGACCGGCTCCTCAACGCCGAAATGTTGTTATAGTGATAGGGCTCTCCATTCCTTCCAGGATGGGGACCATCGCCTTCACAACGGACAGCCTCTCAGTACAGTCATCTGAGATCACGAACGGCCCCTCGACCTCAGCATTATGCTATATCTCAAGATCGGCCCTTGGACTCAGCTTGATGATCTATCTCAAACCGGCCCCTCGGCCTGAACAAAATGATGATTTAATTCAAATTGGCCCCTTGGCCTGAACACGATGATCTGTCTCATATTGGCCCTCGGCCTCAGCATGATGATCTATTTCAAATCAGGCCTTCGGTCTCAGTATGATGATCTATCTCAAGATCGGCCCCTCGTCTTCAAAATGATGCTCTATCTCAAATTGGCCCCTCGGCCTCAGCATGATGACCTATCTCAAGATCGGTCCCTTAGCCTGAACACGATGATCTATCTCATATTGGCCCTCGGCCTCAGCATGATGATCTATTTCAAATCAGGCCCTCCGTCTCAGTATGATGATCTATCTCAAGATCGACCCCTCGGCTTCAACATGATGCTCTATCTCAAATTGGCCCCTCAATCTCAGCATGATGACCTATCTCAAAATTGGCCCGTCGGCTTCAGCATGATGACCTATCTCGAGATCGGCCCCTCGCCCTCAGTATGATGATCTATGTCAACATCGGCCCCTCAACGCCGAGGTCTTGAACCAGCGATAGGGATCTCCATCCCCTCCAAGATGGGGACCGCCGCCTTTATATGACGATCAGCCCATCACTGCCGTCGTCCTCAGATCACGGACGGCCCCCTCGGCCAAGCCCTTGGACATGATCCATGTTCCAAGGCCCTTTTTTCATGAAGGAGAGGTTACTCCATAAAACACCAAGTGTTTCCAAGCTATAATATAGCCCTCGGTACCAAGTACCAATGACGGGTTCGTCGGTAAAAACACCCACAACATTATGTTAAGAACAAGCCGTTCCCCTCGAGGACGCCCCTACACCGAATGAACCACCTATTGGTTCCGGAAGCACCAAGTGCCTCCGGACATTTGCGTCTAACACGCAAATTAAACCCTTCCCTGAAACGCTTTCCGAGCCATTACCCCAAGGGAATGGCAGGTAACGAACGATGTCCCAGGCCCAAGATTTGACTTTCACAAACGAAACACTTCACGCGCTATCCTTTAAGGGGAAGCAGGCAATAGATGATGTCTCGGGCTCAGGGAACGACTTTCAAAACCGAGACGCTTTCCACGCCATCCCCCAATGGGAGGCAGGCAACAGACGATGTCTCGGTCCGAGGAAACGACTCTCACACCCCTCGGATCCCGGAAGGTCAAACACTGAGGGGGGGAGCCAGTGGTTCATACCGTTGCCTCCCACACAGACCAAGTCTTCCCAAGAAACCATGTTTTTTGAAGCCTTCCCCCATCTTCCAAAAAAAATTAAAAAAAGGAGCGAGGGGAGTACACTCAGCGCGCAATCAATGAGGAATTTTAACAAGTCCACACTTCAGAACCCCTCGGCAGAAAATACTGGGATATTTCAAATGGGCACGTACGTCACCCTGCACTTCAGAACCCTTTGGCACAACCCTAGACGAACGTCCCTTGACGGCTGCCTCGAAATGAAGTTATCTCCATTCCCTGGAATCAGACGTACGTCGCCCTGACGGTTGCCCTTGAGATGAAGTTATATCCTTTCCTTGGAATCCGACGTACGTCTCCCTCTGTGGTCCCTGACGTACATCCTCATGACGGTTTCCCTTGAAATGAAGTTATCTCGATTCCTTGGAATCAGACGCACATCGCCCTCTGTGGTCACTGACGTACGTCCCCATGACGGTTTCCTTTCAAATGGAGACATCTCCTTTCCTTGGAGTCCAACGTACGTCGCCCTCTGTGTTCCATGACGTACGTCCCTGGACGGTTACTTGGGATGCAGCTATCCCCTTTCCGGGTTTTGCACCTTGAAGACGAACGTCGCCCATGAGCCACTATGGGCCTCCTGACGTACGTCCCCCGGAATACAGCCATATCCTTCAATGGTTTGGTACTCTGATGACAAACGTCTCCCGCTGGGACAACAGGAAGAAGAATACGACGTACGTTGCCCCCTGTGTTCCCTGACGTACGTCCTCTGTGGGTACCCAGACGAACGTCCCCCACAGGGGCAAAGGGAAGCATTATTTTACATGACGTACGTCTCCAATGTGCCTCCTGAAGAAGAACGTCTCCATACGAACTAGAGCAAGCAGAATCGGATCCGACGTAGGTCGCCACTCTATGTATGTATCTTCTGACGTACGTCTCCTGATGGTGTCCTTGGAATACAACAATCTTCTGAAGATATCTCGTTTCCGGGTTTGGCAACCTGACGATGAACATCCCCAATAGGGACGAAAGGGAGAACTAAATCCGCCGTACGTCTTCCGTGGCACCTCCCAAGTCACCTGACGTACGTCCCCTGACGGTGTCCTTTACCTGACGATGTCCTTTGCATGACGGTGTCCCTTCCGGGTCTCGTACGTCCTCAGATCACGGCAGACCCCTCGGTCTCAATGTGATCCTTTAGGACCAACTCATCATCACTGTACGTCCTCAGATCATGGCAGACCCCTCGGTCTCAACGTGATCTCTAAGGAATATACTATCCTCCGTTCCATAAAAGTTGCAACAGTTTGACTTTCACGTTTGCCAATGCGCAACTTTGACTGTAATTATATTTATTTACGTATTAGTAAACATTAAAAAAAGTTAATATATTGGAAATTTATACTAATACAAATTTATTAATATTTTATACATAATATTTTTATTATATATATTATTAGAAAATCATAGTCAAAGTAAGGTGTGTCAATAGTGCAGATATTCCAATGTTGCAACTTTTATGGAACGGAGGAAGTATGTTTTTATATTTTGATGCTGTTAGATTAATTAGGATATTAGAGTACCCCTTTCGAAAATCTTGTATTAGAATTTCTTCTTTGTAAGCCTTAGCATAGTCGACGAACAGAGAACCTCAATGGTTTCTGTCTTGACTAGAGGTGGAACAGAGAAGGAAGACCAAGTGTTCACCAGAACTGCTTTATGATGATTCCACCAGAACTGCTCTACACTTAGACAGTTTTCGGTCAAGCTACCTGAGCCGGTTAAACTAACGGGAAATTCCCTAATGGCTAGGAGCCTCTCAATGGAACATGGCACTCTTCACACATTAAATGCACAATTAATGCGGGTCGTACGTTGAGATATTTAAAGCTGATGATTGATCATGCGGATATCTTCTGGCCCCCAAAACAGCAAGTCGAAGAACCAACCGGTCAAATCAGCAGTACAAGCATTAAATGAAGTTGTCTTCTACACTCCAACGGGAAGGAATCTCTCTGTATATAAGATACACTTCGAAGAACATGAACTCTAACGATTCAAACTATCTCTTTAAGTGAAAATATTCAAAATCTCAAAGAGTACAACCTCCATTCATCTAGAGCACCAAAGCTTAACGTTGGAAAATATTATAAAATCCTTATCTTTTCTTTCCAACATGAGAGAATCGTTCCTCCAGTTCCTCAACACTTCTAAAGCCTTATCTACACATATTTTGTGACGAAGCTACGTTGGAGAAACCGTTCTTAACTGAAAACACTTCTTGAAAAAGAAGGGACATCTCAAACTAGCTGGAGTAGTGAAGTGGGGAAACTTCAAGAGACTCGGTGAAACGAGACCAGCCATCAGGAAGCAAAGACTGCATCCCGGGAGGCAACTAGGCTTGAAGAAGATGTGGAGAGCTTCTTAAGTGTTAGGGACTAAGGCATTGTAACTTTTGTTTTACAAGCTTAGTGGAACGGTGGACTAGAGGAACACGTTGTTCCTACAACCACTATAAAAAAACCCCGGTGTCATTTACTTTACGCATTTACTTTATGTACTTAAGATTCTAACTGTTTAACTCAAAGACTTGGACTCTGTGTTCAGCAGATCTGGTCCTAAGAGATATCAGAAAGGCATTTGCCTTAGTGTTTTCCTGAGACTTCCCGGACAGGACTCTTATCTGCTGCGAAATCCAGTTCTATCACCAGAACTCGACACTCTATGTCACTAAGTCGAGACCTGTTCTGTTACCAGAACCTGACCTTCTCTGTCAAGTCCATTTTGACTCAGAGAAAAGTTTTAAAACTTGAACAGTCTATTCACCCCCCCTCTAGACTGTTCCTTGCTTGAACGGGACCAACAAGTGGTATTCGAGCCTCCTTGTTCTTGTAAATTTTTAGGTTACTTGCTGAACAAAGATTCACTTGTTTCTTAGCCTTTATTTTTAAATCTCCTATTATGGATAACACACTTTCTAAGAATCTCATGTTTTCAGTTACTAAGTTTCATGACTGGAGGATCAGGATGAAAGCCGACCTCTGCGCACTCCATGATGAGATGTGGGAAGTTCTTGATGCAGGCCCTTATACTGAATTTATTAAGGTGAACCCAGAGTACACCACTGGCAGTGGTCTACCACAAATGATCACCAAACTTCGCCATGAGTGGTCAAATGAAGAAAGGAGGAAGTACAACCTTGACAACATTGCCGAGGCATCCCCTACAAGGCCATAGATGACAAATATTTCACTCGAATCAAGAAGTGCACATCTGCCAAGGAAATCTGGGATACACTCACCCTGATTGGAGCTAGTGTTGAGCAGGAGAAGGATAACAAGTTCACTATTACCATGAAGAAGTTTGAAGATTTCAAACTCCTCCTGTTGGAGATATTTAATTGTGAATCAAGTTGGTCATAGATTAGCTTTATATTTAATCCTTGTATTTAAATAGTGCATAAATTAGATAGAAATCAGGCCAAGTGTTAGGCCCATTTAAACAGGCCAAAAGCCTGGTACGCCTAACCTAAACCTCGCCTATAAAAAGGGAGCCGAGGTTTAGGAAAAGGTTGAACGTCGTACTTATTATTCATAGCCTTACGCTTATATCATTCTGTTGTACGTTCCACGGTTTATCAAAGAAGGTTTTACGGTGATTCATTCTGTGTTCATCTTTACGTATAATCTTCCTTGTTAGATCGATTATTCATTGCTGTTACAGAAACAGGGACTAACAATTGGTATCAGAGCCGATCGAGAACGATCAGAAGAACTCCTGCAGAATACTCTGTTTTGTTAACGTAGTTCATTCTGTCGATTTTTTGCTCTGTAATTTTGTTTCTTGTTCAAAAGTTGTAAAAGTTACACCGTTGGAATCGCCTTTTCAAAGCGATCAAAGGGTATACTTCAGTTTGTGTTTTACGCAACTTTGGATTTCGAGATATCTCGAGCTAGGCATCTCGACATCCTACTTCTTCACAGGTTCTGCTACGTTTTTCGAGCTGAAAACTTTACCAGAAGATCTCGACATTCAACTCTACAGGAAACTATCTTCAGATTTTGTTTATCTGATTTTTACAGGTTGCAGGATTTCGACATTAAGGATTTCGACATCTAGGATTTCGAAATCTTGATTTCGAGAAAAGGACTCGACATCTGGTCTCGACATTTGACTCATCAGATTAAGATTTCGAGAGATTAACTTCTCGACATTTCAAATCTCGAGATCAGCATTTCGAAATTTGAAATCTCGAGATCCCTAATCTCGAGATCCTTAATCTCGAGCCCAAATCTCGATACCGGGCCTCCTTTATCGAAATCTGAGATTTCGATATTCAGATCTCGACATCTGATTTTTCGAGATTCTGCCTCTGAAAATCTTTTGATCAATTTTCTCGAACGGTCAGTTTAGTACAGCAATGGGTTCAGAATACAATGCACAAGGGAACAGCAGTACCCCTCCTAGCCTCAGGAAGGGAGAATATCAAATGTGGAGGAACAGATTTCTAAACTTCCTCGAGCACAAAGAGAACTCTTCTGCAATGCTCGAATCTTTGCTTGAAGGACCAGCTGAACTCTTGATTTCAGTTGGTGGAGATCCAGAGAACAACCCTCCTATTTTTCCAGAAATAAGGAGAAAAGTGCCGTCTGAATACACAGAAGCTGACAAGCTCAGACTTCGTGGTGACCTTATGGCCAAAACGTACCTCCTTCAAGCAATACCAAATGAGGTTTATGTTCTCATAGATAGCATGCAGACAGCTAAGGAAATGTGGGATGAAATAGAAAAGCTGCTACAAGGCACAAGCATCAACCTCAAAACAAAGAAGACTACGATTCTCATCGCTTATGACTCCTTCAAAGCAGGTCCAGGAGAACCATTGAATGAGACTTACAACAGACTTGTTCAACTGGTAAATGAACTCAGAAAGATCAAAGTATTCAGGTCTAATCTGGAACTGAATATTAGATTTTTATCCAGCTTGCATCCTGCATGGGAAAAGACAGTGAAGGATGTCAGATCTCGGATAGATTTGGATGAAATTGACCTCTGCACACTCTATGAACATCTGAAGCAATTCGTCAACGAGGTTGCCTGTGCTGAGGATCATCACACCACAAACCCCTTAGCTCTTGTAATGGATGCTCAGCCAAGAAGGACAACCACTTCACTAAAGAAGAAAAAGAAGAAGGTGGTGGTTGAATCAGATGACGATGAGAGTGACGATGACAAATCTGACCTAGAGGCTGAGCTAGCAGACTTACAGAAGAAGATGGCACTGCTGGCCAAAAGATTTGCTAAGAAGAACACCTCCTCCAACAGGCTGAGAACTTCCTCCTCAAACTACAAGCAGAAGAACCACGATCAAGGATCTTCTAGGAAGGCATCATCAGCAGAAGAAGCTCCTAAATGTTATAATTGCGGCAAGCCTGGACATGTGATCAAAGACTGTCGCCTCCCAAAGAAGAAAGATGCTAACTTCTACAAGCAGAAGATGCTGTGGAATAAGCAGAAAATGCTGATGGTGCAGAAAGAAAAAGAAACCTCTGCCATGATTGCTGAAAATGAGAATTGGGCAGAAGATTCTTCTGAGGAGGAGGAAGAGGAAGACAACTATGCTCTTATGGCAAGTGTGGAGGGAGATGAAATAAAGGGTGATGCTGCTATCCCCGAAAGCAAGTGCTCAACAAGCTCTGTAAGTACCTCCCATATTTCTTTAAATAATCAAATGCAGTCCTTACTTGAAAAGGACAATCTAATCAAAGAACTGAAGGAGAGACTAGACAATAATCATAGAGTTCTGAAACAGAATCTAGACCAAAAGTCTTCCTTAAGTATTCAACTTGAAATTGCAAAAGATCAAGTCAAAAAGGTGTCCTCAGATTTTGAAAGCTTTGAACTTAAGATAGCTGAATTAACTAAGAAATTTGAGGACAGTGAACGGGAAAAAAGCACAGCAAAGGCTGAATGCGATTTTTTGCATAACAAAAGAAGAACGCTTTTAAATAAAGTAAAAGAACTAGAAGATCTAGCTGCTAGAAGAGGTCAATCTGAACAAACTATTTTTCTGCTTAACAACAAACAAAAGGATGACCGATTCTACAATGCTAAAACAGGACTGGGCATAACTAACCCACGTAATCTTAAGAAAGTTAATTGCCTTCAAATCTATAACAAAGATTACATGGGACTAGGGTTTGGTGAGAAATTGTATTTTCGAAGTGATGAAGATTATGCTGAAGCAGAAGAAGAAAAGAGAAAGAAACCAAAACCTGCGATTTCTTGTGATTATCCTTCTGTAAATGAAAAACAACTTTCAGAAGAAAAACCGACTTCCTGCTTTAGTGAATGCCTAGACCCTTATGCTAAAGATATTCCTCACATAGGACACCCTCTAGACCCTCCCCCAAGAGTTGGTATTGCTAAAACTGGTGAGGAACCATGTATTTTTCCCATGGCTCAAAAGCTCAAAAACCTACAGAAAACTCTTGATAACGAGAGAGAGAGAGATTTGAAACTGAAAAGAAAGGTTTTGAGCGCAACTGGCAGGAACTTCTTCAAAAATTTAATGATTTGAGTGAGCAGTTTCATGCTAAATCAGACTCTTCTACAACCAAGCCTGACAGCTCACACAACTCACATGAGAAAAACAATGCTTTTAAAGGTTCGTCCACTCATCTCTCTTCTCCTTTGTTTACAGGGAATGAAGTGAATAAGGAAGGAGAAGAGAAGAATGAGTGGAGGAAAAAGAGGAAGGAAATCGCAGATGGCAAAAAGAAAGTTTTTGAGAAAAGTGCCAGCCCTAGATCTAGTTCAATTTTTTACTCAAAAGTTAATTGTAATTCTGTCTCTACAAAGCAAACTTCTAGTAGTTCAGTCTTGAGTCCCAAGCTGAATATTTCTGAGACATCTTCTAGACAAAGCTCTATTCATAATACAAGTGTTGCTTATGGTTATTCTGTTCCAGATCCCCATAATTATGAATGTGATATGAATGTTGTTAAATCTAAGCCTTCCAGAAAGCTTAAACCTGAAAAAGAAACCAAGAAAGGAACTTCTAAGGGAACGTTTTGTATTCCAGATATGAAATATGCCCTTAGAGTTCATTCTAGGAAACATGTTAATCGGCTTTCTAAGGAGGAGATTTTCAAAACCAAACTCAAGAAACAACCGTTCAATCACAAAGCACCTGTCTACTCTCCTCCTGAACCTAAAACAAAAAGATGGGTCCCCAAGATAAGACCCGTCAAAACTGAAACGGAAAGGTGGGTTCCCAAGATGAAACCTACCAAACCTGAATCGAATAGGTGGGTCCCCAAACGAAGACCCATCCAAACTAAAACTGAAAGGTGGGTTCCCAATCGTAGACCCATCATAACTAAAACTGAAAGGTGGGGTCCAAATCGAAGACCCATCATAACTGCAACTGAAAGGTGGGTCCCCAAACTTAGACCCACAAGGACTAAAATGGAAAGGTGGGTTCACAACATCAGACCCACCAAAATGGAAAGTGCTAGGTGGACTCCAAAAACGAGACACACTGCAATAGCAGATCTGGCTATTGGAAAGCCCATCAAAGAAAGACCTTTTGTTGAAAGAGCAGCTGACCTTGGATCACTGCTCAAAGCAAGATTTAAAAAGGTGTTTCTTGATAATAAGGAAGGACCCACTCCAAGTTGGGTACCTAAACCTATTTGATTGTTTTGCAGGACGGTCATGTGTGGCACTTAGACTCAGGATGCTCAACCCACATGACCGGAATAAAGCACCTTTTGAGCAACTACACCAACTGCTACGGAGGCAATGTCAGATTCGGGAATGACGCCTCATCTCCTATCCTTGGGTATGGGGACGTCGTCTGTGCCAGTGTCACAATAAAAGATGTTTCTTTCGTCAAAGGGCTCAAACACAACTTACTGAGCATTGGACAATTCTGTGACAGCGGGATGGAAGTGAGGTTCTTTGCAAAACAATGCTGTGTTCTTGACAGCACAGGGAATACATTATTAACGTGTTACAGAACATCAAATCTGTACACTATTGATCTAAAAAGCGTCCAATCCACCACTTCCATCTGTCTGCTGTCCAAAGCTTCAACTGAACAGAACAACCTATGGCACAGACGTCTCTCCCATCTGAACTTCAAACATCTATCAACCTTGTCCTCCAAGAAACTTGTCAAGGGGCTTCCTCTGCTAAAATCTTCCGCTGAAAATCATTGTAGTGCCTGCAAAATGGGCAAAATGACGCGAAGCTCCCACAAGTCAAAATCTGAACCTTCATCTACTCATCAGCTGCAGCTAATACACATGGATCTGTGTGGACCTATGAGAGTACAAAGCATCAATGGTCGCAAATACACTCTGGTGATCGTTGATGACTTCTCTAGGTATACATGGAAAAAATTTCTCCGTTCAAAAGACGAAGCTGCGGAAAACATTATGACCTTTATCAGAACGATCCAGAAACTGCTACAGCACAGTGTTCGAATTGTCAGAACTGACAATGGTACCGAGTTCAAAAATCAGACCCTCACTGAGTTCTATGAATCACTCGGTATCACTCAGCAATTTGCAGCAGCTAAAACTCCCCAGCAGAACGGAGTTGTTGAGAGAAAGAACAGAACCCTTGTTGAAGCAGCACGCACCATGTTAATTCAATCAAGACTGCCTCACTTCATGTGGGCAGAGGCAATCAATACTGCATGTTTCACTCAGAACAGAACCTTCATCCACAAGCGCTTCGACAAGACTCCATATGAGATCCTATTCAACAAAACTCCTGATATTTCTTTCCTCAAGGTTTTTGGCTGCAAGTGCTTCATACTCAATGATCGGACAGAGAGAAGTAAGCTGGATCCCAAAGCCAGAGAAGGCGTGTTCATTGGCTACTCACTGCAATCCAAAGCCTACAGAGTCTATCTCAGAGACAAGCGGACTGTCATCGAGAGTGTAAACGTTACATTCTATGAAATGGCAGACTTTGCTATTGAACATCTCCAGACCGATCCATCCACTGCTGTACCAGTAGCTTCTGATAAAGCTGAACCAAACACCGAACACGACGATGTGATTCTCGACTCTCTCTTCAGAAACTTTTACGAGAACTCACAATCTCCACCTCCTTCATACACTCCAGAGTCAACATCAACTCCAACAGCAGAGATTCCGCTTCTCACAGGACCAGATGACGTACCATCCACACCCTCAACCCCTCAAACCAATCCCAGAGGTGTGGATGATCACGGCTTTGCCATAAGTCCGGAATCATCTCCACTACACACCACAGCTGCCCCAGAGCCTTCAAACTCATATCAGGACTCAGATCAACCAATAATTACTCCAACTCCTCTAGCTCATGAGAGGAAGTGGACGAGAGCACATCCTGTTGAACAGATAATAGGTGATCCAAGTCAAGGTGTGCGAACAAGATCAGCAACAACAAATGAATGTCACTATGCATGCTTTCTAAGCAAGAATGAACCGTCCAAAGTCTCAGAGGCACTCGCTGATCCAGATTGGGTGATTGCCATGCAAGATGAGCTCAATCAGTTTGACAGACTAGATGTGTGGACACTCGTGCCTAAACCCCCTCAGAAAACCATCATTGGCACTAAATGGGTGTTCAAGAACAAGAAGGACGAAGAAGGCATAGTGATACGCAACAAGGCACGACTGGTCGCTAAAGGATATAATCAGCAAGAGGGCATAGACTATGATGAAACATTTGCACCCGTAGCAAGAATTGAAGCAATCCGCCTTTTTCTTGCGTACGCGGCCCACAAGAACTTTACTGTCTTTCAAATGGACGTCAAGACTGCCTTTCTGAATGGAGTCCTGGAAGAAGAAGTCTATGTCGCTCAGCCCGAAGGATTCGTAGATCTCAGATATCCCGACCATGTGTACAAACTAAAGAAAGCTCTGTATGGGTTGAAACAGGCACCAAGAGCTTGGTATGATGCATTAACCGAATTTCTGGTTGTTTCAGGTTTCTCAAAAGGGAAGATTGATACCACACTTTTCATCAAGAGACAGAAGTCTGACATCATCCTGATTCAGATCTATGTTGACGACATTATCTTCGCCTCCTCAAATCCACGCCCGTGCAAACACTTTGAGAAACTGATGAAAACCAATTTCGAAATGAGCATGATGGGCGAACTGAATTTCATTCTAGGCCTGCAAGTAAGACAACTCTCTGACGGCATTTTCATCAATCAGTCAAAGTACATTCTGGAAATGCTTAAGAGATTCAACGTTGACGGCAAATCTTCCATGACGACCCCCATGTCCCCAAACAACAAACTGGACTCAGATCCCTCCGGGAAGCCAGTTGATGCTACAAACTACAGGGCCATCATTGGATCTTTGCTTTATCTCACATCAAGCAGGCCTGACATTGTCTTCTCCACATGCTTATGTGCACGCTTTCAGGCAAATCCGAAGGAATCCCATCTGACCGCTGTTCGAAGAATTCTGAGATATCTCAAAGGCACTGTGAATCTAGGCCTTTGGTATCCCAAGCACTCAGGTTTTGACCTAGTCGGATATTCGGATGCGGACTTTGCTGGTTGCCGGATGGACCGCAAAAGCACATCGGGAGCAGTCCAATTCTTGGGCGATAAGTTAGTCTGCTGGTCTTCCAAGAAACAGAACTGTGTGTCAACATCTACGGCCGAGGCAGAATACGTCGCGGCTGCTAGCTGTTGTTCACAAATATTATGGATGAAGACCCAGCTAAAGGACTACGGTTACACTCTCCGCCATATCCCGATCTACAGTGACTCACAAAGCGCCATAGCCATCACCAGCAACCCGGTTCATCACTCCCGCACCAAACACATCGACATGCGCTATCATTTCATCAAGGATCATGTGGAGAAAGGAGACATTGCCATGTATTTTGTAAGCTCAGAGCTTCAACTAGCTGACCTGTTCACTAAGGCATTGGATGAAAAACGATTCCAGTTCCTAGTCTCCAAGTTGGGCATGTTGAACCTCGAGCCCGTTTAATTATGTTTCCACTGATCTAAAAAATGTGTGTGTGTGTGGGACCTGTAAAAAGTGTGTGTGTGTGTGTTGCATGTGTTGAGTGTGTGTTGCATGTGTTGAGGGGGAGAAAACCAGAAAAATAACAAAAAATAGTGTGCGTGTGTTGCATGTGTTGAGTGTGTGTGAAAAATCAAAAAGAACAAAAAATAGTGTGTGTGTTGCATTTGTACATATTTGTTCGTTGCATTTTTTGAGGGGGAGAACATTTTCACTGTTTGGGGGGGAGAAAATTCTCACTGTTAGAGGGGGAGCTAATTTTCACTGTTTAAGGGGGAGCTCTCTATTTTTACTGGTTTTGGGCCTCGAACACTTTAAAAGAGCATTGTGTGCCAGCTCAATTGTTACGGAGGAGGTCCAAATTTTTTATCGCGTATATAAGCCTCCCGAAAAACTCTTCTCTTCCCATTCTGTTTTTTTTTCAAAGATCAGAGTTTTTCGCTAGTCAGAGCTCTCAGACCGACTTATCTTCTTCTTCCCAAAAACTTCTGTTACCGCAACCTTCATTCTTCTTCTCTCTCTCTCGACTACTCTCTTGAAGGTAGTTTTGCGTTCGAGTTCATTAAAAACCGAATTTACTCGAAAAATCGTCCTTGCTCAAACGCTCGTAACTTCTCAAAATCAAAAAAAATAATAAGGATTTTTCGTTTGAATGTATGAATCTTGTTGTTATCGTTTTTTGGTATATCGTTGTATTTGCAGGTGGAGTCTTCGCTTCGAAATCACGATTTCGAGATTTTGGATTTCTAGATCTCGAGATCGTCGATTCATCTTCTCGAAATCAATATCTCGAGATGGGCATCTCGACATCTTGATCTCGAGATTTGAATCTCGAAATCAAGATCTCGAGATGGGCATCTCGACATCTTGATCTCGAGATTTGAATCTCGAAATCAAGATCTCGAGATCTGCATCTCAACATCTTGATCTCGAGATTTGAATCTCGAAATCAAGATCTCGAGATCTGCATCTCGACATCTTGATCTCGAGATTTGAATCTCGAAATCAAGATCTCGAGATCTGAATCTCGAAATCATGATCTCGAGATCTGAATCTCGAAATCAAGATCTCGAGATCTGAATCTCGAAATCATGATCTCGAGATATGAATCTCGAGATTTGAGATTTGAACCTAGAATTTTTTTTCAAAACTCCATCTGCATAAACTTATCTGAAAAACAGCAAATTAAATTCTTTCAAAATCAAATCAACAGTTGAACTTCATGTGCTGACCCCCTGCTTCTACAGTTTAAAATGGCAGGAAACACTCAAACACAGATTGACGACGCCATCTACCCTAAGGGCAAGTGGATCAAGGTGCTGGACAACAACTTCCAGCTAGACCTCACCGTCTTCAAGTGCCAGAATCCGATCATTCCGGACATAATGAAAGGTCACTATCTCTGGCCTGCACTTCACAACGCCAAACCAGTGCCAGAGATATATCTACAACAATTTTGGGGCCACATGCATACTGAATCAGCAAAGGATCGCTCCAAAATCAAGACTAAGCTAAACGGCATGCGGGTGATCCTTACACCATCTACTCTACGGGCGACTCTATCGCTGCCAATCCATGATGAGTACGATGCACTGCCATCCATCCCAGATCTACTCAAAGACGTGGCATCCCTTGGTTACACATCACTACTGCCACAACTGTCAAATTTCAACGGTGCATATCTCCGTCACCCGTGGAAAAATCTCTTCGGGCTAGTGAACAAATGCCTGTCACCGAAGCATGCCGGGTTTGACAAGTGCAACAAGCAGATCCTGCTAATCTTTCACGGCATTGCATTCAACAAAAACTACGATGGCACAGCTCTTCTTCTCAGAGCTCATGGACCTGGTCAAAGCAAAGGAGAAAAATAGGCCAGGTACCATTCCGTACGCAAGATGGCTCAAGCTGATCATACACGACTGCATGGCAGAGCACGCCTCCATACCAAGACGCAGTACAGATCCTCACTTCACAGCACCGAAGCTACAGTACTTCAAAGCAGACAAGAATCCTTCTTATGGTCTGAAGATACCTGGATTTCTGCTAAAGCTGGTAAAATCTTCAAACCCAGCAGTCCAACAATACAAAGAAGCCACCGAGAAAACCGTCCCTATGGCTCAGCAAAACCCAGCTGGACCTACCCAAGGGACAAAGCCGAGTGTTGGTAAGGGTCCCAAGAGAGCCCAAAAGCCACAGAAACCAGTGGCCGGTTTGCCCAATGAAGGGAAGTCTGACGACTCTCTAGAGACGAGTCAGGCGGCTGAGGGCACCGAAAAAGACGCTGAGGATACGGCCAATGAATCGTCGAGTGAAGCCCAAACGAATACTGACGACGAGGCTTCCGAGAGCGTGGGCACGGAGAGTGAAAAATCTGACTCGGATAATGACGATGATGACAACGATAGTGATGATGTGGAGCTCACATATGCACTGATCAGAAAAGGGAAGCTGCCCGTCGAATCTCCAAAGAAGAGAAGAATTACTGCTGAAGACGCAGCACCAATCATAGCTCGCAGACCTCAAGTCTTCACCATAAAAGAAACAGCTAAACCAAGAGCTGATCCGAGCGAGACTAATTGCTCCAAGGATGATTACGACGAGGCAGCTCACTCCATCAAGACATCAATCAACCAGGAAGAAGTTGTCATCCGAGAGACCAGGGCTAAGGTCAAAAATGACAAGGCTGCTAAGGCCAAGCCCCAGCCCCGAGCGAAAAAGAGTCTGTTTGATAAGGCAGACGAGCACATCTTTGCGGGCTGCGACTCCTTTATCCAGATAAGCCGAGCCGAATCCCTAAGCACAGGAGCCGATCTTTCCGGTTCCCGGGTAGAAGTCGCAGCATCTGGCTCAACTGCGCATGCACAGCCCTCTCCCAGCCACTCAATTGCCTCTCAAAAGGCCATTGTTTCAAAAGAACGAGACTCAACCCCCTCACTGGTTCCTTCTGAATCAGTTGAGCATACAATTGACCTATCTCCCGAGGTCAAAACCCCTTCTTCTCTCACATCGAGTCTAGGTGTCACATTTCCCACATTTTCTTCCTTTTCTAGGACACCTACACTATTCACAGCACATACAGGTGCACTCACCCTGAACGCAACAACCAGAGCGCAAGCTATGACGGTTGGAAGCCCTGCTACGCCCATAATGATTCCATCATTAAATGCAGGCCACACATCAGCAATCTTCACTGATGCTGTGTCAACAGTTACAACCCCCGTAACTGGTCACCCTACCTTTGAAGACGTAAACGTTCTACTAAATCGCTTCCTAGATTCCACCATTAAACCATGGGTGCAAGATGCAATGACCGCTCTAGCATAGGAATTTAGGACCACCCAAGCGGTTCGGTCTGAACAGACACCACCCCAACCTTCCCCTGAACCATTCATCTCCCATACACAACCCATATCCTCCACCCCTCTATCCCACCAATCCATAAACCAAACTCCCATCCCTTCTATTTCTCGGGGAACCCAGAATACAGAACCAGTATTCTCCCCACACCCGACCACACCCTCCATCGATCTCTCCTCCCTATCCTTTGACACACTAGCTTCGGCTTTGCTGAACAATCTCTTAAATACCCCAGAAGACAACCTCACTCTTCATCAGCAAGCCATACTAGAAGCTCTTCTTTCCTCACCCGAAACCAAGAGTACTTGCAAGGAGAGTCTTCGTGGTCGCAAACGTTCCCATGAGGACCCCGATGATTCGGATCCTCATGAGGGGGAGAACAAGCGACCTAGATCACTTGAGCAAACTGCTCTACCAAGCCAAACTCCACAGCCAATTCAACCTGAAACCTCAACAAACCAACAACCACCATCCACAACCAAACTATCTAGCATGGTCGAGCTAGAAATAACATCCCGAGGCGTATCTCCCAGAGATACCAACCGAGGAGGGGATGGAAGTCCTGATGATGTTACCACTGGTACATCTTCTCCATCAGGCCATCAGTTGGAACCCAGTTCTAAGCTGATGTCAACGGGCAATCCTAGTGAACCCGGTAGTGCTACACAGGAAAAATCACCGCCTGAACAAAGAACTCCATATATTTCCCCAGGCAAAGACATCCATGATGCACTGGAAGAGGCGGTGATATACGACAAATGGCCGAGAAAATGGACAGAATGGGATGATCTGCGGGTTGAAGCCGAGCAAGAGGACATGCAAAGAAACTGGTGGCTACGAGAGCTGATCAACAAATGCTCTGAAGATATTATACGGCTCGAGGACGATGAACGCAAGGAAGGGGAGAATTATAAGGAATCCCAGAAGACTCTTGAATCAGTCGTAAGACAAACAGCGGGAAGACTTCCCAAGACAGAGAAACTCTGGGATAATGTTCGTATCAAAGCCCCCTTCCAAGAAGAAATCAGAGAGCATATCTGGCGTAGACCAGACAAAGTCAAGCCACTGAACGAACTGAAGCTAAGAGGCCTTACTCACTTGAAAGGAAAGCAGGCTGGAGGTCACCTGCATATGTTGCTACAAAGGTCAACCGGTACACAGAGAGAACTGATGGAACAAGATCTGAAGTCGAATATTCTCCCGATTCATCAAATTCTGCAAGTGAAGGCTGAAGACTACCATGGAGTAACATTCTACACTTACAGACTTCAACGCACCGATGGGAGCGAATTCACTTGTCAAGAGAACGACTTCATCATGATGAAACCGGATGACATCTACCAAATGCTCATGGCCTACAGATACCTTCCAGTCAGGCAGAACATAGTATACAGCGAAGGCCTCGCAGCTATCAAGAGATTCATGCTTAGACAGATCCGAGTACACTCTTCACATGACCTACAGATGGCTATTGAATGCAATCTGAAGAAGACAAATCTGACAAAGCCGAAACTGTATGGTCCAGAACTTGAAGATTTCCCAGCCTACCACATCTTCTTCAAACCGCCAGCAGTCACCTATCTGAACCACAAGAACGAAAAGCGTCTGATGGTTGTCAGTGAAATCGAGAAGTACTGCGACGGAACACTGAAGATAATCAGAGAGCAGATTCTACAGATGAAGGCAAAGCTGGAAGAAAATCTTCAAGAGGCATCGTCTTATGTTCAAAAGGAACACTCTACTGTAGAGACAATTTTAAAGGCCATTGACGATCGCCTCGAAAAGAGAAATGTGCTAAGGCAGTATGAACATGCACTTGGATTAAGGAAGCACTACTTCAAATCACAGAAGCAATAAGAGAATGACACTTGATCACAAAGGGGGAGATTGTTGGAGATATTTAATTGTGAATCAAGTTGGTCATAGATTAGCTTTATATTTAATCCTTGTATTTAAATAGTGCATAAATTAGATAGAAATCAGGCCAAGTGTTAGGCCCATTTAAACAGGCCAAAAGCTTGGTACGCCTAACCTAAACCTCACCTATAAAAAGGGAGCCGAGGTTTAGGAAAAGGTTGAACGTCGTACTTATTATTCATAGCCTTACGCTTATATCATTCTGCTGTACGTTCCACGGTTTATCAAAGAAGGTTTTACGGTGATTCATTCTGTGTTCATCTTTACGTATAATCTTCCTTGTTAGATCGATTATTCATTGCTGTTACAGAAACAGGGACTAACACCTCCCCAAAGAATGCATAGCTGAGATGTATGCACGCCTGCTCACCCTTACTGTTGAGATCTCTAAGCTTGGGAAGGAACTGACTCCCAAGGAGATCAACCTGAAGGTTCTCAGGGGTCTACCTTCACCCTGGAAGATGAAGGTCAATGCTATGAGAGACAACAAGGACCTCAGCACTTACAGTACAGAGAAACTCATCTCTGATCTCAAATCTTATGAGTTCGAGATGAATGAGGAAGAAAAAGAAGAACCTGAGGACAGAACAACTACTGCCCTCACCGCCAGTACTTCGAAGGTAAATAACTTTGGCCCCTCAATTCTTTTAACTGACGAATATATGGCTGCCTTTGCCATGAAGTTTAGGAAATTTTTGAATCCCCAGGATGGCAGAAGTCCATCCTCCAACAGAAAGCCATTTCAGAATACCAAGTCTTCAGAAAGCACAGGAGAACTTCTCTGTTACAACTGCAGGCAGCCTCAGAATTTCAAAATCAACTGTCCACACCCCATAGTGTCCAAGAGACAAGGATAGGAAGGAGAGAAGAAGTATGAGAACAGAAGGAGGAAAGCTCTCATATCTGAGCAACCAGAGAAGGACCCCCTCTCTAAAACAGAATCTAGTTATGAATCAGAATCCGATGAGGCATTCTATTGCCTAGATACAGAGACTGAAGACCTATGCCTCATGGGTCAATATGATGATGAGGTATCCTCTACCTCTGTTTCTTGTTTTTCTTCGGTAGGCAAAACTTTTGATTCTGATTCAATGTCAGAATTTTGGGAAGAGTTTAAAGCCATCCAAACCACTTACTCTTCTGTTAAAGAAGAAAACAGTAAGCTGAAAGATTAAATACTTGACTTAAAAAGGGAGGTTGAGATCAAAATCAATCTTCTGATTAAGGAAACAGATCAGCTGGAAGCTGAAAATGATTCTCTTCTAAAGAGAGTAAGAGAAATAGAGTCACTTGAAATCAGGTACAATGCCTACCAGAAGGCCCAGTCTTCAATGGAAAGGTTAGTACTTGACTAACAAGTTGGCATTGGTTTTGGTCTTGGATATGCCTCAACAGAATCAGGTGAGCCTTCTGTAAAGCCTAGCACCAGAGTTGCTCATGTAGATAAGGTCATAGTGCCACTGATTTCTAGCCCCATTTGCCATGTTGATGTATCTGGCACCAAGGTTGTTCATGAGAAAGTCAAACCAGAAAAACAAAAGTTAAAGATTCGACCAAAACAAGTTTTGAAAACAAATGAACCGGCAGAAAACCTAACAACAGAAAAGGTTTTCAAAATAATAAAAATCAAATACAGAACACCTACCGACAATCTCATGACAACCCTGCCAGAAATGATCACTAGAAGGGCAGGTATCAAGAGAAGGTTACTCCCAGACAGAGGAGGTTGAATGGTCAACCTGAGAAGCCCAAACCTAACCACCCCTCTACTCTTGCTAGTATATGGGACTTCTTTCCAACCAAAAAGGCTATGCAGAAGTATGTAAAGAGAAAGCATGATCCTCACAAGCATATGCCCAAAGTGAATCACACCTCTGTTTACTATGACTACCAGGTGGACAATGGGTACCACCCACCAAGGTTTCACTTGATGAGGCCAAAGTGGTACCGGCTGCCAAGACTATATGACCCCCTAGGAGCCAACATTGCTTGGGTACCTAAATCTTCCTTTTAATTTTGCAGGAACTGTGTACTAGAGCCATCTCTCAGCAAGAATGGTTTATTGATAGTGGATGCTCCAAACACATGACAGGTAACATAAGTTGCCTAACATAGTTCCAGAGATTTAATGGACCTAAAGTCACCTTTGGTGGACAAGATAAAGAAGGTCAAACAAAAGGAAGAGGGAAGCTGATCAACAACCAGATAATCATTGATGACGTCTTATACGTTAAAGGCCTGAAGTTCAACCTACTGAGTGCTAGCCAGTTCTGTGACAAAGGCTACACAGTTGAATTTTCAAAGGAAAGATGTTCTATCGAGCATGAGACAACAAAGGAAGTGGTTTTGACAGCAAGAAGAAAAAGAAACATCTATGTTGTTGATTGGTCTACTGCAAAAGATGGAATTTGCCTGATAGCAAAGGGAGATTCAAAACTCAGCTGGGAATGGCACAAGAAGCTGAGCCACCTGAATTTCAAAACAATCAACAAGCTAGCAAGGGATCACATTGTTGATGGATTACCCAATACTGTGTACAAAAAGGAGAACCTATGCAGTGCATGCTAGAAAGGAAAATAAGTCAAAAACTCATTCAAACCCATTGCTGGAGACCTCTCTACTAGTCCTCTAAATCTGATTCACATGGATTTATTTGGACCAGTTGATACTCCAAGTGTTGGTGGCAAAAGATGTACTCTAGTCATGGTGGATGACTATTCAAGATATACATGGACAATCTTCTTGAAAAAGAAGTGAAACTTTACAGAAACACCCCTCTCTGTTGAAGCTACTACAGAATGAACAGAACCTGAAGGTCAAAACCATCAGATCAGACAAGGGAACAGAGTTTGTCAACTAGGTCATTAAGGATTTCTGTGATCAAAATGGCACCATGCACCAACTCTCTGCAGCCAGAACTCCTCAACAGAATGGAGTTGCAGAAAGAAGAAATAAAACTCTTAAAGAAGCTCCAAGGACCATGATTGCTGAATCTGGTTTACCTCTCAGATATTGGGCTGAAGCAATTAATACTGCATGCTACACTCAGAACCGGAGCATGATTCACAAATCTCATCAGAAGACCCTCTATGAGCTCTGGAAAGGAAGAAAACCCAACATCAGCTATTTTCATGCCTTTGGATGCAAGTGCTACATTCTCAACAATGGAAAGGAACATCTTAAAGTAATCCAAGAGAAAGATGATGAAGGAACATTTATAGGCTACCCTAGCACAAACAAAGCCTACAGAGTACTGAACAAGAGGACTCTACTTGTTGAAGAGTCAATTCATGTCAAGTTTGACGATCTCACTTCAGGTGACAATATAACAGAAAACCTGAAGAAAATCAACCTTGAAGAAGTCCGAGCTGGAGCAGCTGAAGTGGTCACACCAGAAGTGGTCACACTAGAAGAGGTTACCAACTCTGTTCTACCAACTCACATCCAGAACCCAATTCTGCATGACAAGGATAGTGATGAGGAATCAGAAGATGAACAAGAGAGACCCAGACAACCTCTATCAGAACCTGATCTAACTTGGTTGAGAGATCATCCACCAAACCAAGTGATTGGACATATCAGAAGTGGTGTACAGACCAGATCTGTTACTACTAGAAGAGAAGGAATATTTGCCTGCTAAATCTCTCAGATGGAACCTATGACTGTGGAAGAAGCTCTGCAAGACTCAGACTGGATCAATGAAATGCAAGAGGAGCTTACCCAGTTTGAAAGAAACAAAGTATGGGAACTTGTTCCTAAATCCAAGTACCAGAATGTCATTGGAACCAAATGGGTGTTCAAGAACAAAGAAGATGAAGAAGGCAACATTGTAAGGAATAAAGCAAGGCTGGTAGCTAAGGGATACTGCCAAGAAGAATGAATTGATTCTGATGAGACCTTTGCATCAGTTTCCAAACTTGAAATCATCAAAATCTTCCTAGCTTATGCTGCCTACAATGATATCAAGGTGTACCAGATGGATGTCAAGAGTGCATTTCTGTATGGAGATCTTGAAGAGGAAGTTTATGTGGAACAACCACCAGGTTTTGTCATTCCTGCTCAATCTTCTTGTGTCTACAAGCTTAGAAAGGCCCTTTACGGTCTTAAACAAGCTCCCAGAGCATGGTATGACACGTTGTCCCTATTCCTAGTGAACCATGTGTTTACTAAGGGAAAGGTTGAAAAAACATTATTTCAAATCTCTGTTGCTAATCATATTTTGTTAGTACAAATATATGTTGATGATATTATATTTGGAAGTACTAATGCAGAACTATGCAAGAAATTTTCTCAAGTAATGCAGAGTCAATTGAAATGAGCATGATGAGAGAACTCAGTTACTTCCTAGGGCTACAAGTGAAACAAGTTTCAGAAGGAATTTTCATCAACCAAGGGAAGTACACTAGAGATCTGATCAAGAAGTTTGGGATAGAAGGAAAAGCCTCAGACCTCAGTGAAGATTCCCATGAACGCCTCACAGGGAATTGGACCACATGATGAAGGAAAAGATGTAGATGAAACAATGTATAGAGGGATCATTGGATCTCTTCTGTATCTAAGTGCAAGCAGACCAAATATATCATTCTCTGTTGGAATCTGTGCCAGATACCACACAAAGCCCAAGGAGAGCCATCTGAGTGCTGAAAAAAGAATCATTGGATATATCAAAGGAAATCCAAATGCATGCCTATGGTATCCCAAGGGAGGTAACTTTGAACTAATTGGTTACTCTGACTCAGATTTTGCAGGCTGCAGGTTAGACAAGAAGAGCACCTCTGGTCACTGTCAATTGCTAGGTGGAAGACTTGTCTCCTGGTTTAGCAAGAAGAAGAACTCAATCTCAACAAGTACAGTTGAAGCTGAATACATTGCAGCTGGGAGTTGCTGTGCTCAACTACTCTGGATGAAACAACAACTGAAGGATTATGGAATTCATGAAAAGGAGATCAAGCTGCTCTGTGACAACACCAGTGCCATTACAATCACCTAGAATCCTGTCTTTCACTCAAGAACCAAGCACATTGAGATCAGACATCACTTCATCAGAGATCATGTGGAGAAGAAGCACATTTGTATGGTTCATGTACCAACAGAAGATGAACTTGGAGATATCCTCACTAAGCCCCTCAGTGAGACAGGTTTCAACAAGTTAAGAGAAGAACTGGGAATGATGGATGATCTTCCCAGAGATTTTTGAGATAGGACATCTGTGGTCACCAGAACACCTCTAACAGAAAACCTTCTTATCAACAGAAGACCTTCTTTACCTCTTGCTTCAACAGAAGTGGTTGTGGACTTAGTTTTTTTGAGGTACGGGCAGACCTAAGTACTTGAACAGGTCTTTTACATTTCTACCCCTGATAGTTATTCCTTCAACGGAAACGTCTTTCCGCCCACATTTCATTAAATGATACCTCGAAACCACCAATAATCTCAAACGTCCACTAACCCAAAGCCTTTTATACCCACTATCCTCAACCTTAACCGCTACTGCTCTTTATCTCTCTTGCAATTAACTTACTCTCTCTCTAAAAACTCCCAAAAATTTCAAACCTCTACAATGGCGTTCGTGAGCTTTATTTTACTCCTTGACCAAAGAGCAGAAAGCAACATTCCTCAAGAATGTTTTGACTGGGATGAGATGCGACCTGGATGTACCACCCCAGCTTGCAGAAAATGAAATGAGGATGGAGAAACTCATCGAAGGCTTGCACGAGTGTCAACTGAGCAAGGTCATCTCCTTCGGTTTCGAAGCCTATAGCAACACTGATGTTGTTGAATTATACCTCAACACATCATTCAAAAATGAGGTCATCAACTCCCATGTCCGGGGCGAGGACATTGTTATAGATGTTGACATCATCAACAAGCTTTTTGATATCGAGCTTGAAGAAGGCTACAACTTCGTGTATGACGTAGAAGAGGTGGACATCACAGTCCATGAGTTCAAATTGAACTACTGAAAGAAGGGAGAAGAAGTAGAAAATCTCAACATAAAGAAGTATCTTCTCAAGAAGGACTTTGGCTCATGTCCAACATATTTCCCAGGTGCTTATGGTGTAAATTCACATCCACCAATGATGTCACTACTTCAAATGCCAAGGCCATCTCTGCAGTGCACCATGGAGTTAATATCAACTGGGGCCAAGTCATTGTGAGGTCTCTGATAGATTTCATCAAGAAGAAGAATCCCAAAACCGGCCTATATTATGGGAAACTTGGTCATGGTTTGCTGATCTCTGAGCCACTGATCGCTCAAGGAGTGTCTCTGAGAAAAACTACTGTTGTTGATCACTCCAAGGTAATCTTTCTTACTGCCTCAGCTAACAGAGAAGTAGCTATCAATGCTGAATTGAAGCGCCAACATCAATTTGATAGCAAAAGACAACAGACCACCCAGGAAAAGATTCAAGAGACTGTTTCAAAGAAGAAGGCTTCCGAAAAGGCCGCCCCTGTTCAGCCCAAGATCATTCAAAAGAGGAAGAGAACCTCTACTGATGTTGCTCAACCTAAGAAGAAGAAGGAAGTTGTGAGAATAGAAATATCTGTGTCTGAGAAGGTGGCAGACACACAGGGGGAACTGGAAGATTCTCTATCAACATGGTACCCCAAGAAGAAAGCAAAAGTAAATAAACAAGTAATCTCCAGTTCTAGCTCTTACAGAACCAGAGTTGCTGAAACTCAGGGGGAACCAGAAAACCCCTCTTCTGCCACCACACCTGAACAGAACGTGATACTATCCTCTCTAGATCACCAATCCAAAACCAAGGTCAGCTCAAACTATCTACTTTGGGCAGATAGTTTGAGCGCGTGTTGGCTTGGAGAGAGTGGAGAATGGGGCCTCTATCAAAGATCATCCAGTTCTTTGACTACTATGAGCAAGAAGAAGAAGTCCTAAGATGGGTAGGAATAGAGAACATCTATCAATGCTTTGACATTGATTTCCTTTCATCCGTCCTACAGAATAAGAAGGTCAACTATAAAGGGAAGGCCATCCTTACCTCCTCTGAAGAAGAAGAGCCGGTAAAGCCATTGGAAGAGCATGAAATGGCTACTTTTGATGCCTGGCTGGTTGAGAAGAAAGCCAAGGAATCCCTAAACCCCTTTCTCCGTAGCTATCCCAGGGAAGGAGAACCGTCCTGCGCCAATGATCAAGGTCTGGCAATGCAGAAATTAATCAAGGAATGGAGGGCATCTCTGTTTATAGAGACAGTTCTTGAGGTAATCTCTCACTCCCCTTCTCTACATCATTCAACATAACCCCTAATCCCTTCTCCGCCCAAATCCCCTCACCCTTCAACTCCTGTTGAATCTCCCTCTTCCACCCCTTCACTTCCCAAATCCTCTCCCTCACCAAAAATTGCAACACCTTATACCACACCACCTCAATTGCCTAAATAGAATACCCCTTCTCAACACAATACTCCCACCAAGCAGAACACCCAAACTTCACCCAAAAAGAAAACACCATCTAAGTCCCCCTCTCCAGACAAACAAAACACCACCTCATTAAGGCCATCAAATGTTGGAGAGTTCACATCAAAGAGAAGGAACACACCACCAGAGGAACCTAGTCAGAAATCGCCTTCTCTACAACAAGCTGATACCAGAAGACCTCCTTTTCCCAAGGCACAAGGTCTGCAGATGCCTGGCTTCGAGGATGAAGAACCTCAGATACCCTTCCACAAGTTTGTAGAAGCTGCAGAAGACTTTGGTGGCCAGATGCTGGATGGAATGCAAAAACTGATCTCTGTCAATCAGAATCACTATGAGCATCTGTCTCACGTCAATGAAACTCTTGGCTCTGGTATGCAACAGATTACTGACGATGTTGCAGCTATGAAAGATTCTCTACACACCTTTATGAGAACATCTACTGCCAAAACTAATGAACTTTCAAGTTCTGTGGATGGCATCAGCACTGTTCTCTACTCTTTGCACCAAAACCTCGCTGCTCAAGATGCTACACTTGCCAAGATCTCTGAAGAAATTGACACACTGCAATGGTCTGATACCAAGACCAAAGAGCAACTGCAAGATATTGAGGAACTATGCAAAGTTCACTCTCGGCAAACTAAGACCCTCATTACTTCTGATAAGGAGAGATATCAGAAGTTGATTCTCCTTGAAGCAAGCTCCAAAGATATCTCTTCAGCTATCCAAAAGCAACAGAGAGTAATTGAAGGCCTTACCTCTGTCACCCAAATTCTCCCAGAAGCTATCGAGGAGATGGTAACTCAAGCTTCAAAGCTCTTTAAGATAGAGCTCCTCCTTGGTGATCTTGTTGATGCCAAAAAGGGGGAAGAGACTATGGAAGCAGAAGCTCCCAGCTCTAGAGCTCTGACACCTAGGAAGGCCACCTCTATTGACCCAGCGCCCTATTTTGAGGCTGCTATTCAGAAGAAGAGAGCAGCTGGCATTCCTAGACCCCCATCTCCTTCTAAGAAGGGTTTCAAGAAGAAGAAGAAGGCCCTGAACGTCACTGATTGGAGACTGGGTGGATCTCAGAAGATTGATAGAGCTCAATGTGAAGAAATGAAACATAAAATGACTCCCACACAGCAACAGAACCTCTACATGGATAATGAAGGTGATGTTAGAGTCAGAGGTGGTGGCTCATTAGAGGAAGCGGAATGTTGGTACAAGAAGAATGTCCTTTCAGGCAAGACTATCCTTGAAGGAGTTCTCAACTATGTGGACTGCACACTTGCTCCTATCTGGGCTTCTTATCAATAACCACGAAACCTCTCAAAGATAGGAGAAGAAGTGAATGCAGAACTGCAAAGGCTACAAGGCTTGGAAGACATAGCCATGGCTGCAGCTTCAAGGGAAAATGTGTAACATATCACCCATGTACTCTATCTGCGTAATAAAATCACATCTGTCCCTCTCTGTTGGTCCCGTTTATAATAGGAACAGTCTAGAGGGTGGAGGGGGCGTGAATAGACTGTTCAGGATTTTTCAAACTTTTCTCTAAGTCACAACTGACTTATCAGAGATGGTCGAATTCTGGTGACAGAGAAGGTCAAGTTCTGATGGCAGAACTGGACCTGGCAGCGGATTGGTTTCTGTCCGGGTAGCCTCAGAAAACAGTAAGGCAAGTGCCTTTCTGATAACTCTTAAGGGAGATCTGCTGAACACAGAGTCCAACCTTTTGAGTTAAACAGTCAAGTTCTTAAGTGCAGAATTAAATTAGTAAAGTAAATGACACCGGGGGTTTTTATAGTGGTTCAAGGAACAATGTGTTCCTCTAGTCCACTGTTCCACTAAGCTTGCAAAAACAACAGCTTACAACGCCTTAGTCCCTAGAACTTAAGAAGCATTCCACGTCTTCTTCAAGCCTAGTTGCCACTCGGGATGCAGTCCTGCTTCCTGATGGCTGGTCTCGTTTCACTGAGTCTCTTGGAAGTATCCCCACTTCACTTACTCCAGTTAGTTTGAGACACCCCTTCTTTTTCAAGAAGTGTTTGATTCAAGATCAGTTTTCTCCAACGTTGCTTCTTCATAAAGGATGTGTAGATGATGCTTTCAAAGTGTTGAAGAACTGAGGAACTTTGCTACTTTTTAGTTGGATGAAGGATATGAAAGTATATCTTCCAACTTAAGCTTTTCTTGTTGAGGTAAGTGAGTTCTTGATCTCAAGAAAGCTTGAAGGTTTTTGGTTCAGAGCAAATAAGTTGAGCAAGGTTGTGTAGCAAAAGTTGTCCTGGTAGTTCTTCAAAGTGTATCTTATATACTGGGAGCAGTCTTCCCGTTGGAGTGTAGAAGACAGCTTCATTAAATACTTGTACTGTTGATTTGACCGGTTGGACCTTCGACTTGCTATTTTGGGGGCGTGAAGATACCCGCATGGTCAATCATCAACTTTAAATATATCTTCGTTCGTACAACATTAATTGATCATTTAATGCGTGTACAGTACCATGTTCCCGTCGAATGGCTCCTAGCCGCTAGAGGATTTCCCGTTAGTTTCACGGCCGTTGGTAAGTGCCTTCGAGTTCTGCTAAGTAAGGGCAAGTCTGATGAGGCTTTCTGATCCGAACTCTGATGACTGCCTCTGATGCCAACTCAGGTACCCAACTCTGGTAGCTTCTCTGGAGAGCAACTCTGGGAGCAACTCTGGGAGCAACTCTGGTAAATATTCTAATCAAGAAGACCAAGAGGGTTTCTGGCATTTCGACTATGCTAATACTTACAAAGAAATTTCTAATACAAAAATTCTATAGGGGTACTTTCAAATTCTAATAAACCTAGCATCATCAAAATCTAATTACCTTTATTCCTTACAATTTCCCCCTTTTTGATGATGCCAAAACCCTTTAACTATTTCCAGAGAAGTGCCTTTCACCATAAAAGAATAAAGTTAAAAACTTTCATTAAAATCTTGGTGGGCAACTTGGCATAGGAAAATAGGAAGAGTATAGTACAATCAGATAGCAATAATAGGAATTAAGGTATCAGAGCAAACGAAGGTATGAGGGGCCACTCCAGAAAATAATACAATATTTTGATAGCTATGAGGCAGAAGAAGCTGCATTTCTTCACTGGGTAGGCACAGAAGATGTGTCCCAGTGTTTTGATCTTGCCTTTCTCATCTTTGTTCTGCAGAAAAAGAAAGAGAAACATCAAGGCAAAGCACCTCTAACTTCATCATCTCCAGAGGAGCATGTCAAAGCCCTGGAGGAGCATGAAATGACAGTCTTTGATGAATGGCTGATTGAGAAGAAGAGGAAGGAATCTCTTATCAAATTTCGTCATAGCGCTCATGGTGAAGGGGAACCCTCCACTGCTAATGATCTTCCATTGGCCATGGAGAAGCTAATCAAAGAATGGAGAGACTCCCAGTTTGAGGAAACCATCTTGGAGGTAAACCCCAACTCCCCCTCTGTTCATCACTCCACTGAACTCCCTCCTCCCTCTCCCAAATCACCTGCACCAGTGTTCACCACACCTGTTACTTCTCCTCCAAAATCCCCATCTCCACTCAAACAGAAAACCCCTTCACCTCAGAAAACTTCCTCACCCCCACCTTCACTCACCAGAAACCCAACTCCACAGAAGTCTAAATCCAAGTCTCCATCACCTTGCAAACAATCTACACCTCCTAGAAACCGCTCACCCTCACCTCCACCCTCCACTAAACCTCAGAAATCCATCACCACCAGAGCTCCTCTCATCAGAGATCCCCTATTCATCAGAACTCTCCCCATCAAAAAAACCCCTCTCACCAAAGCTCACCCCCTCAGCAGAAACCCAAGTCCAACTCCAGAGCTGCCACACCCCAAATCTCTCCTCAACTCTCTGTAACCTCAACTCCCAAGAGAAAGATTCCCATCCGCTTATTATCCTCAGATGCTGACAATGATGGATTCCTCACATCTTCTCTTGTGGCTGACTTCACATCTAAAAGGAGGAAGACACCTCCTAGAGTTCATTCTCCTAAAAACACTAACAACAACACTCCATTTCCTAAGGGAAGATGTTTGGAGAGGCTAGGGTTTACTCCAGAAGAGCCTCAGATAGACTTCAACCAGTTTGTGCAATCTGCAGAAGAGTTTGGTGGCCAGATGCTGGACAACATGAACAAGCTTATACTCATAAATGACAAACATTATGAACATCTTACTCACACCAACATCAATCTCAACCAGGGCTTACAGCAGCTATCATAAAAGCTTGACTCTCTGACAGAGGCCCTACACGCATTCATGAACTCCTCCAATAACAAGATTGATGCAGTCTCCAAGGAAGTAGATGGAATCAACTCAGTCCTCTACTTTCATTCCCAATCTCTAAATGATCAGAACGAAAAACTGAAGGAGATCACTGAAGCCATAGACATTCTACAATGGAATGCTGGTCAGTCCTCAGAGCGCTTTATGGAGATAGGTATTCTTTGTAAAGAACACAAAGCGCAAGCCTCTGATCTTCTTCAAAAGGACAAGGAGCGATACCAGAAGTCGGTACTTCTTGAAGCCAGTACTCAGAGCATCCAATCAACCATGGAGAGACAACAAAGCCTGATTGAAGGACTGACCTCTGTTACCCAGACTCTGCCAGAAGCTCTAGATGAGATCATAGATTCTCAGGCTTCAGAGTTCTTTAAGATTGAGCTCCTCCTTGGCGATCTTGTTGATGCCAAAAAGGGGGAAGAGACCAGAGAAGAGGAAGGTCCAAGCTCCAGAGCTCTATTTATCAGAGGACCCTCATCTACTGTTGATCCTGCTCCTTACTTCGAAGCTGCAAAGAAGAAAAAGTTAGCTACTGCAGGCACCAGACCTCCTCCTCCACCTCCCAGAAGCTCAAAGAAGAAGTCCTCAAACTTTACATTTAATGAGTGGATGAAGAGTGGAATGTCTAGGCCTGACAGAGCTCAATTTACTCAGATGAAGAAGCTTATGACTCCACTACAACAGGAGAATCTGTTCATGGATAGTGATGGACTTTTCCAAATCAACCATGGTGGATCGATACAAGAAGCTGAAATATGGTGGCATATGAGAGTTCTAGCTGGCAAAAACATATCAGAAGCAATCAGGAACTACTTGGATTGCAAACTTGCGCCTCACTGGGCAGACTATCAGAATCCAAGGGACTTAGCCTCAATCAGAGCTAAGGTCAATGCAGAACTTGAGAGGATTGACAAAGCAGGACCCCAGGTAGATGAAGAAGAAACTTAATCTTCCATATTTGTTTCTGTATTTAACTCTCTGATAATAAGATACCATCCTTGCCTCTAATTTGCATGACATCTTAAATTATCTGTTCTTCTTTACTTTCTGTGATTTCCTTTCGTTTGCTCTGATACCTTAATTCCTATTATTGCTATCTGATTGTACTGTACTCTTACTATTTTCCTATGCCAAGTTGCCCACCAAGATTTTAATGAAAGTTTTTAACTTTATTCTTTTATGGTGAAAGGCACTTCTCTGGAAATAGTTAAAGGGTTTTGGCATCATCAAAATCTAATTACATTTATTCCTTACACTCTCTGATTGTAAGGCAATTACTCTCTATCTATTTGTAATATTTGTTAACCCTCTTCTGTTCTGTTTGTTTATTTTTTTGCTCTGTTATCTTGTGTTATCTTTGTTTGTTCTCTTACTCTTACTACCATCCTATGCAAAGTTGCCCACCAATAATTTTAATGAAAGTTTTAACTTTTTTATGGTGAAAGGCACTTCTCTGGAAGTAGTTTAAGGGTTTTGGCATCATCAAAAAGGAGGAAATTGTAAGGAATAAATGTTTTTGGATTTTGATGATGCTAGATTAATTAGGATATTAGAGTACCCCTTTAGAAAATCTTGTATTAGAATTTCTTCTTTGTAAGCCTTAGCATAGTCGACGAACAGAGAACCTCAAGGGGTTCTGTCTTGACCAGAGGTGCAAAAGAGAAGGAAGACCAAGTGTTCAACAGAACTGCTTTATGATGATTCCACCAGAACTTCTCTACACTTGGACAGTTTTCGGTCAAGCTACCTAAGCCGGTTAAAGTAACGGGAAATTCCCTAACGGCTAGGTGCCTCTCAACGGAACATGGTATTGTTCATGCATTAAATGCACAATTAATGTGGGTCGTACATTGAGATATTTAAAGCTGATGATCGACCAAGTCGAAGAACCAACCGGTCAAATCAACTGTACAAGCATTAAATGAAGTTGTCTTCTACACTCCAACAGGAAGACATCTTTCAGTATATAAGATACACTTCGAAGAACAGGAACTCTAACGATTCAAACTATCTCTCTAAGTGAAAATATTCAAAAGCTCAAAGAGTACAACCTCCATTCATCTAGAGAAACAAAGCTTAACGTTGGAAAAGCATATAAAGTCCTTATCTTTACTTTCCAATGTGAGAGAATCGTTCCTCCAGTTCTTCGACACTTCTAAAGCCTCATCTACACATCTTTTGTGACGCAGCTACGTTGGAGAAACTGTTCTTAACTGAAAACACTTCTTGAAAAAGAAGGGACGTCTCAAACTAGCTGGAGTAGTGAAGTGGGGAAACGTCATGTAATACTTGAGATTATTTTAAGAGGATTAATAGTACTACTCATACCAACAAGGTGCATCTCCTTTTAAGGGAGCTCATCACACAAGAACTCCAAAGCTAAGCGTGCTTGCACGGGAGTAGTCTTGGGATGGGTGACCCCCTGGGAAGTTTCTCAGGGCACGCATGAGTGAGGACAAAGTGCGCGGAAAAGGCTCGTGGCGGTTTGTGAGGACAGTACTAGAGGTCTGGAGAGGTTAGAAGTAACTACCTCGGGTCCTGCGGGGCTGAGGTGTTACACTTCAAGAGACTCAGTGAAACGTGACCAGCGATCAGGAAGCAAGGATTGCATCCCGGGTGGCAACTAGACTTGAAGAAGACATGGAGAGCTTCAAAGTGCTAGGCACTAAGGCGTTGTAACTATTGTTTTAAAATCTTAGTGGAACAGTGGACTAGAGGAACACGTTGTTCCTTGAACCACTATAAAAAACCATAATGTCATTTACTTTACGCATTTACTTTTTGTACTTAAGATTCTAAATGTTTACCTCAAAGACTTGGACTCTGTGTTCAGCAGATATGGTCCTGAGAGTTAACAGAAAGGCATTTGCCTTAGTGTTTTCCTGGGACTTCCCAGAAACAACTCTTATCCGCTGCCAAGTCCAGTTTTGTCACCAGAACTCGACACCCCCTGTCACTAAGTCGACACATGTTCTGTTACCACAACCTGGCCTTCTCTGTCAAGTCCATTGTGACTTAGAGAAAAGTTTTAAAAACTATAACAGTCTATTCACCCCCCTCTAGACTGTTCCTTGCTTGAACGGGACCAACATGATCCTTTATCTCAAGACCGGCCTCCTCAGCGCCGGGCGTCTTGACCTTACATGGCGATCCACATCATCATCGCTTCGTCATCACAATATAGGACCGACTCAACATCTCCATAGGTCCTCAGATCCCGGCAGACCCCTCGGTATAAACTTGATCCTTTAGGACCGGCTCATCATCGCCGTACGTCCTCTCATCACGGTAGACCGATCGGTCTCAACGTGATCCTTTATCTCAAGATCAGCCTCCTCAGTGCCGGGCATCTTGAGCTTACATGACGATCAGCATCATCATCGCTTCGTCATCACAATATAGGACCGACTCCTCATCGCCTTAGGTCCTCAGATCACGGCAGACCCCTCGGTCTGAACGTGATCCTTTAGGACCGGCTCATCATCGTCGTACATCCTCTGATCACAGCAGCCCCTCGGTCTCAACGTGGTCCTTTATCTCAAGACCGGCCTCCTCAGCACCGGGCGTCTTGAGCTTACATGACGACCGGCCTCATCAATGCCTCGTCATCATCTATTTGGACCGGCTCATCATCGCTGTACGTCCCCTGATCACGACAGACCCCTCGGTCTCAACGTGATCCTTTACCTTAAGACCGACTTCCTCAGCGCCAAGAGTCTTGAGCTTATATGATGAACGGCTTCATCATCGCCTCGTCACCATATTGTAGGACCGGCTCCTCGTCGCCGTATGTCATCAGGTCGCGGCAGACCCCGCGGTCTCAACATGGTCCTTTACCTTAAGACCGGCTTCCTCAGCGCCGAGAGTCTTGAGCTTATACGACGCACGACTTCATCAATGTCTCGTCACCATATTGTAGGACTGGCTACTCGTCGCCGTACGTCCTTAGATCGCGGCAGACCCCTCGGTCTCAACGTGGTCCTTTACCTCAATACCGGTTTCCTCAGCGCCAAGAGTCTTGAGCTTATATGACGCATGACTTCATTATCGCCTCTTCATCAAGACCGGCTCCTCATCACCGTACGTCCTTAAATCACGACAGACCCCTCGGTCTCAACGTGATCTTCTGTATTGACACGACAGACTCCTCGGTCTCAACGCGGTCATCATACTTTGAAGAGCGACCTCATCCTCTCACTTTATGGATGAGGAACGCTGCTTGGACTTTGGATCGGCCTCTCAGTGCTGACATTCATACATCACGAATGGCCCCTCGGCCTAGACGTGATTCTATATACGACGATTGGCCCATCATTGGTCATCTCCCTCAGATGGCTCCTTACTGGTCGTCGTCCTCATTGCCCCTTGGCATGGTTCCGTATCTCAAGACCGGCTTCCTCAGCGCTGGGCATCTTGAGCTAGCGATTGGGCTCTCCATCCCTTCCTGGATGGTGACCATCACCCTTACATAACGCTCGGCTTCATCAGCGCCGACGTCCTCAGATCACGCACGACATCCCAGCCTCGACGTGATCCTATGTCTCAAGACCGGCTTCCCCATCGTCGAGCATCTTGAGCTATCGATTGGGCTCGCCATCCCTTCCTGGATGGTGACCATCGCCTTTATATGATGATCGGCTTCATCATCGCCTCATCCTCACATTCAGACGGATGTCCATCGCCTCGTCCCCATATCCAGATAGGCATCCACCACCAACATCCTCATATTCAGATGAGCGTCTGCAACCTTGTCCTCATATCCAGACGGGCATCCATCGCCTCGTCCTCATATTGAGACGGGCGTCCCCCCAGCAGACGGACACCTCTGCAGGTCCACACCTAGGCCGAAGGGTTCACCCCTCTTGCTTCATTATGGGGGCATCCGGTGTACTCTTTTTCCCTCATTAGGATTTTTTTTCACAAGGTTTTTCCTAATGAGGTTTTTAACGAGGCATCTCCCCATTGTGAAACAAAAGGTGTCGACCCTCGGCCCCCTGTGGAAGATATGCATTGCTCTACTTCTTTTCACCTCATTACATGTGCCTCAAGGAGTGGGGGACTGGGGAACCCCCTCGGGAAAATCACAAAATTCCTAAAAATTGCTCAACGTCAACAAAAGCAATACAATATCTATCAAAACTACAAGGGCAAACACATTTTCACCCAACCACCCCTCAACCTTAATTTGTGGGGGACTGGGGGGCTGCCCTCGGCAAAACACATCAGCACAAGGTCTCAGCTATCCCATAGCTACAGTGGAACAACCGCCATAGAAATTGCAACACTTACTCCTATTTCCCTCGAGAAGTTCTCGGTAAAAGGAGTTGGGGACTTCTGATGGAGTATATGGCCCAGGAACCCCCGGCCCACATACTTCCACAACTATAATCAGGCCCAATAGGCCCAAGTGGCCCCAGATGCAGCAAGCAAGACTCCGGATACAGCGAACAAGACTCCTGGGGACATACGTCCTTCTTCACATGAAGGCCTTACAAGACGTACGTCCATCAACGGTATTCCAGGCACATTTATGCCACAAGGGGACGTACGACCTTTAAACACTTGAAGAGTGTGGGTACAGATGATCTCTGACACTTGACGGCCTCCTGGGGACGTACGTCCTCCTGCACATGAAGTCATCCCCAGCTACGTACGACTTCACCACATGATAACCCTTTGGCTACGTACGTCTTCATCACATGATGGTCCTTAGCTACGTACGTCTTCAGCACATGACATCCACCAGCGCATGGAAACCCCCAAGGGACATACGTCCTCCAGAACATGGAAGCCCCTAGGCGACATACGCCCTCCATGTAACACCCCCATTTTCCCCAACCAAAAATACATTTAAATAATGATTTATTCAAAGGAATTATCAACTTTATTTGAAAACATCAGATATACAGCGGAAGTCTTAATAGGGAAATGGGTGTTACAAATTGGTATCAGAGCCTTTGTTTTTCAAAATCTTTTAAAGATTTTCAAAAAACTTTTTGAATTGAAATATTATTTTCATTAATTAGGATTAATGAATCTTATTAGGGAGAATATTTATGGCTTAGGCGCGTGTGAGATTGTGTGATTGATTTTTTTGTTGTTGTATTTTGTGATGTCTTGGATTGATTTGAGATTTGTGAATTGAATGGAATTTTTCCGATGGTTGCTTGTAGGTGTTCCTTATCCTAGAGTATATTGTGAGTTAGTAAACTTGAGAATAGTTATGAGTATATTCCTAGTATCCTATATCTTGTGATCTTAGGTAGAACTTGGTAGGGATCTGTAAGAGTTCCTAGTATTCTGAACTTTGCGTCTCTCTTTTGTAAGAACTATGCATGGCAACCCATAGGAACGTGGTTGAGGTAAGTAAACTCTTAGTATTCTATATCTTGAGCCCTTTTGATAAGGTATTTCCTTCAGTGTTTCATCTCGACTGTGTTTTGACTTGAGCTTCGGGGACGAAGCGTCCTTTAAGGGGGGGAGAATGTAATACCCCGAAAATTTGAGAAAATTTGGGAAATAATTAAAATTGTGTTTCATATTGTTTACACGGTCTTTAGGTCGTTTATTATGTTTGGTTTAGTGTTTGGGACAAAGGGGAGGTCCAAATGGGGAAGAAACGGGGCAAAAACTAAGGTTTGGGGCATCTGGGGGTCACACACGGCGTGGTGGAAGGTACGCACGCGTGCGTTCCTGTTGTATCCTAATGCAACTCAAACTTCGGAAATTCACTATAAATACATCCCTAATCCGATTTTCCTCATTCCAAAAACCCTAGGACCGCCTCTTCAAGCTCTATACCTTCCTGCTCTTCAATATTAATGTATCCAGCACGAAATTTTATGCCAATGATGAGATCAAACAATCCAATATTCCGGTAAGTGCGTTTGTTGCCTAATTCGCGTCGTTCATCCGTTTCCTAAATTTCTTTCTCCTAAATTGAGATCCTTCGAACCTATCACTTCCTAGGTACGTGAGAATGATCCATCAAACTAGGTTTAGCGTTTAGGATTCGTTGCTAGCCTCGAGGTAAGGATTATTGCAACCAAAATTACTATTTTGCCTCTATATTGTATAAACTAGGGTTTGTGCTATGATTTGAGTTTCTTTCTGAAATGTTTTGGATAATTCGGCTATCATAGTATTAGTATGATGATGTATTCTTTTCTGGGAATTTATGAACATGTGATTTTTGGTGAATTTATCAAATCAGTTTATCATGGCTAAAATTGTGATTTTTGATGATTTTTCTTTTGGGATTGGAAAATTTTGGTGATTGTTTTGGTATGAGTTGAAGTATGATTTGAGACTATTATAACTGGTTATATTTAAAATATATTATGGGTTCAGAATACTCCAATTTGAGTATTTTGGTGGTAGTAGTAAATGCTACTTTTGGGAAGTGGTTGTTTGGGTTAAACCCTCTTTTTGGAAAGTGTTGTGAGATCAAATCTTTTGGGATAAATTATATATTTTTAAATGTATAATTTGGTATGAAAATTTAAATATATATTCTGGAGTTATAAATATCCTTATTGGATTATTTTGAATATGGTATTAAATACTATTTTGGAACTAGTTTTGGATAAACCCTAAATTGTAAGATTCTCTGCCGATCCAAAATGGTTTCCTCGTATTATATGCTATTATTTGATTAAAGTGTGAATTTTGAATATGTATTATTTGAAGTGACATTAAATTTATAGTATTTGAGAAAGTTGAGATATTGGGGTATTAAGTATTTTTAAACACCATTGAGAATATTTGGAGACTTAAGAAATATTCTGTGCTATGTGATTATTATGTGCTATGTGATTATGTATTGAGTTTTTGAATTATGTATATGTGTTATTTAAAGAGATATTTAATCCATAGTATTTGAGAAATACAAACTATGTACTTTTGGGGTATTAAATACTTTTAAACACTTTTTAGACTATTTAGAGAGTTTGGAAAATATTTTGAAGTGTATCTTGATTCAAGATGAAAATTAACATTTTCATAAGAGGTGAGCACCCCGGGAGAAATCCGTGGTGTCGGTTTTTCACATCCGGATAAATGTGGAGGATGGTTAGGGTTACTACTACTTGAAGAGAACAAGTTTAGTGGCCGTTTCGATTCAAGAGATAGTGATGGGAACTGGATTCCGGGATGAGTTCGTAAATAACGACTCATTGGGCTTCGGGCATAAGTATCCGAAAGTACCGCCCATCTTAAAAGAAAGTAGGAGATTTTGGTTTTGGAAAGAGGAAGACTATGGAGGTTATTTTCAAAGAGCAATTGAGTATATTTAAAAAGAGTGATTAGCTATAAATTATATTTTGAAAAGTGATACTTGTATATGAATGTGTGAGTTACTAAGAGTTTATAAATATTATTTTAAACACCAAATTAGTTTTGTGGGAAGAAAATGAATTTTTAAAGTTATAGTTATGTATAAAACTATTTTCTCCAAACGTGATTATTTTACGGGGTTGGGTGGGCCTTATTTAGCTAAAAAGCTAATTTTTTGTTTCCTTTTCTTTGTTTTGTTTTCTGCACTTTAATTGTGCAGGTGATGACGGTTATGCATGATGATGAGAGCTGCGTTAGATCACGTAGTTTAGTATTTATAATCACCTAGTTATTGTTTATTTCAGTTTGAGAACATGTAGACATTTAAATTATTTTTGAAATTTTCAGTACTTAAATACTTGGATTATTTTTGGATGGTGGTTTAGCCTGTGCATTCGGTTATGTGAGAACCGAGTGTGGCGGTAACACTCATTTCCCTATTAAGACTTCCGCTGTATCTCTGATGTTTTCAAATAAAGTTGATAATTCCTTTGAATAAATCATTATTTAAATGTATTTTTGGTTGGGGAAAATGGGGGTGTCACACTCCAACATAGGGAAGCTTCCAGGGGACGTACGTTCTTCGGCACATGCTGCTGTCGGCTGATACATAACCTTCGGCACATGCAGCCCCCCGGGTGCTTGTGGCCGAGGGCACTCTCCTTGACAGGATCTCCTCTCCACATGCTCTGAATCGTCGCATTAAATGCGATGTCAACTCCAACCACCGCATTGAATGTTGTGCCACATGTTGTGTCGGCGCCACCCTGGCTGAGTTGACTCTCCACCGCTTGTTACTTGCCACGTGTACCCCTCACTTATTGCACCTAGCATTTATGGATGCTATGAATAGGAAGCCTACTCTTCATTGCAAGGGACCCGATCGCATTGTGTCCGAACTCTCGAGCTCACTTAATATACATTACTCTCTCTCTCTCTTACTCATTCTGACCTCTTTCTTGATATTTCCTATCATATCCCTCGGATAAGCTACCCCCCGGTACATTATCCATCACATTCCTGTGAGGCGGGGAACATGGGGGGAGATCGTCGTCTGTGAAGGTGATGGATTCCCGCTTCAGTTTTTTTTCCGCAGGATGACAGTTGATTTTCCCGACAAATAGCTAGCGATTCCACTTCTTTCTCTCCCTCGCAATGTCCCCTCCGATAGGTCCGCCGTAGATTTGGTTCATATGCATGCGCTTACCTGAATCCTCTCCTTCCTCATCATCTTCGATTTGGGCTCCGACCTCCCTCTTTTTAGAGGCAGAGGCCGGCTCGTCTTCCCCCTGTTCCAGGTGTTTTTCCTCGGCGGGTGTTGTCCCTGTTGGCTTTCCTTCACGAACTTGTCCAATTGTCCTTCAAAGGCAAGCTTCTCCACATATTTCCTCAGGATGTAACATTCGTCAGTCTCATGGATATCACTTTTATGAATCTTGCAATATTTACCCTTGGAGGGTTGATGATGTTACAGACCTCAGGGACCGTGATCAAACCCTGCTTTGCCGCGTAATCCAAGACCATGTTAACTGGGAATTCAGGCTGGCTAGATAATGGGCCTTCCGGGACATTTGATTTTCCCTTACCCACGCCCTTCTTCTTCTTGAACCCGTTCCTCTTATCTTGGTCATGGGTTTCTTTGCGCTGGCGCGCAGTAAGGCCTCCTCGTGTGAGGTCAGGGGTTTACGTATGAAGTCTTTGTACAACTCACCTGACCTCAGAGCATTGGGGAGAATGGCTACAGCAGATTTGTCATCCAGATCTTCTACTTTGACTGACTCATCCCTCCAACGGGCTAGAGAATCAATCAGGGTCTCTTGGGGGCCCTGCTTGATTCCCAGGAGGTAAGAGACGTTCTTCTTGGAGCCTTTGGAGGTAGCAAAGCGTTCCATGAACGCATGTGCTAATTCTCGAAAGTTTCTTATTCCCCCGTCTGGAAAGGAATCATACCACTCCTGGGTTGTTTCATCTAATGTCACCGAGAATCCTCTACACTTGATGGCATCATCATATCCCATCATGACCATGTAAGCTATGTACCTGGATACATGGTGTTGGGGGTCGGTTTTTCCTCAGTAGGCCTCAATGTTGCATGGTCGGTACCTTTGTGGTAATGGTGCGTCCATAATCTGGCGCGTGAAAGGCTCGGGGATCCTTACACCGTGATTGAGATCGACTCTACCCTCCATCTCCCTTTTGAGCTCGTCCAGCCTCCTCTTGAGGTCGTCGTTGTTATGACCTGCCTGGACAGGCAACAGAGATCCGCGATCTCTTCGAGCCCGCCTATTCGTGTTGATCTCGTCTCGGAGATCTCCCCCACACACTCTATGACGGTGGGATGAAACGGAATCTAAAGAGACTTCCTAAGTGCGCTCGGTCCTCGAGGATAGCCTCTCATGGACAGAGACTCGCTGTTCACTTATTTGATTCACCAAATGAATCCTTGGGGTCATTCTAGAATGGTGGGAGCGTTGGGACCTGGTCGGTGAAGAATCCCTCGGTTGTTAAGGAGATATTTCCCTTCCTTGTCGGGCTATGGATGGAGCCCGGCGGGGGGAGAGAGGTCTCCCAACAGGATCAGAGACGATGCCTTGGAAGACGTTAGTCAGGGTCTCCACCGCTCTTTGAAACGTTGCCAAACTTGCTAGGGCTTGCATCGGGTCCACGTTGGGGATATTGTGTCTGGTACCTGGCGTCTGGAAGTGCGGTGGACGCACCGTCATTTTCCTCGAGCTCCCCATGCCTTGGAGTTGGTTCCTCAGATCGCCTGGAGCGGCGACGTTGTTGTTGCGTCTTCGGAAGTCGCTCCGTCGTGACCTCGAACCTTCGTCCTCGACCACGACCTGGTGGAAACGGTCGCCGCCTTGGTTGCTACCCATGCAGTTGTGGCTATTGGATCCAACCATCGCTTTCGCAGATTCAGCTCTCAATGAAAGCACGAAATGATGGAGTTTAATCCAACCATAAGAGCTAAATCTACTAAAGATGTTGAAATATGGCAGCTTAAGGCAGTATTATTATTCGGAGGAATGATTCACCGATCCCTTTCTGAGAGAATTACAAGAAGTATTTATAAACTACCGGAACTAGTCTCCTAGGAGGAAACTACTACATTAAATGCCATTAGTTATATATTAGTTCGAATAGAACTCCTGTAGCGTCTTGGCCATTATGCAATGATTATCTCCTCCAAGCCTACGTTTCTTGTTGAGTCATGTCTGCTGCCAAATAGCTATGCTCAAATAATAGCCTGCCACGTAAAGCCTAGGAATATTCCAGCCTCACTAGAACTTTGCCCGGGCTCTATTTCTGCTGTCCAGCCCGGTCTGGCTGTGGGTTCCTATCGTGGGCCTGATCCCTAGTCGGCCCTAACGGCTTATTCAATATGAATCCCATTCAGGGCTTGATCCCGTTTATGGGCTAATCCTGTTAATTAGGCTAATCCCGTTAAAGGCTGATTCCGTTCTGGACTACGTAATCGGACCATGGTCAGAGTCCATGGTACCGTCAATCCCCATATTTGCTTAAAAGATGACACATGGCAAAACTTTCCATACTTGTATCCTTGAATGTATTATTTATAGATATTTTATTTCTAATTGTTACTTTTTTTATTTGTTCTTTCATTTGGTGGTTGTATGGTGATTTGTGATTAACTTGGGATTTTATCTAACTAAACTCGCCAATTTAAATTGTTTTGTTTGGTTTAACACAAGTTTTGAGAAAGTGGTTGAAAATGTAAAAGTTGTGGTTGATGAGTACAAAAAGGGTGAATTGATATGAGCCACATATTGTTGCCAAAAGAGCAAACAAGACAATTATTTTGGAACTTTTTCAGAAGAAAAACAAGATATTTATTTCGGGGCGGAGGTATTATCATTTTTCTAACAAGAATGAATTGTAACTTCTCAAATAATATTGAATATGGTATGCGATAAACTTAATTGGACAGACGGAAAAGATAAAGCGGGACAAAGTTAGGGGTATAGAGGGAGATTATATTATGTACGATTTATATTGATCCAAAAGGTGGAATCTCCCACCCCAGGAGCCCCCCCACCCGACCCGACAGGATGGTGGGGAGGTTAGTCACGGTGACTCAGTCAGCAGAATGGCAGTAGGCTCATACACCCATGTGCACCAGAGGCCCAGCCTTATTTCAGGTTCTGTGACCTCCACCCGGTCGCTGCAGGGATTCGAACCTTTGTTCATTGATCCAAATCTCCCACCACTCGACCAACTGAGCTACCCGTGCGGGTTATGTACGATTTATATGTGGGTACTATGGGTGTTCGTTGGTTTGATTTTATCAGTTTTTGATTTGGTCCATTCAAGCCTGAGAAATGTAAAAACGAGAACTAAAACCCAGTGTTTTTAGTCGGTTTCGGTCAAAGTTGTCATGTTTTGGTGAGAAAGATTTATGAACCGCTTATAGTTTAGTCGGTTTTTGTCAATTTCAATTTTCAATTAGGTCCAGAATTGGTTCGGTTCTGGTTAAAATTCGATGGAACCGTATTAAAAATTGTATGCGTTAAATTCAGTTTTGTTCCAGTAAAAATGTAGTTGATAAATTTGGTTCTTACTTTTTTTTGGTTCCTTATGTAAATTTATAATCCTCCTAAAATGTACACATTTTACCTTCAGTTACATAAAAAATCAAATTTCAAATCATGAAAATAATTTTCAAAATTATGACCATTTCATTATACATACATGATATTTCAATGTTCAAATATCACAAAAATATCCAAGTGTAAACATTAAATTTAAACATAACAAAAATATAATGGTTTAAATTAGGCACCAACTGCCCAGGAAAAAAGTTTAATAGTTCCAAGGTACACACCCAATAGGAGGTAGTTGAAACCCAAAATAATACTCTTATACTATCAATGCATCATAAGTAAAAAGTACATAGTAATAAGTTAACCGGTAATATTAGTAATTTACTATGAACAAATAACAATGTAATAAGCAGAATATTAATTCCCGTTTTAGGTGAACTCAAATAATAAATACAATTAAAAAACAATAAATATGAAAGTAGTTAAAGTAGTAAAATAACAACTATTCGGATTGGCTTGATGCGCAATATATAACGTAGGGGTGGACAAACGAGTACTGGAACCGCGGGTCAGGCCGGGTAATACATGTTCGGGGTGGGTTGGGGTCGGGTCCTAATTTTAGAAAACTTAAACGGTTCGGGGCGGGACGGGTCCTGAAAAACTTAGGAACTGAACGGGTCCTAAAATTTGAAAAAACAGGTACCCGAATCGAACCGTTTTAAAATATTATTTTACTAATCTCTATTATATTAAATATTAGTATAATATAATATACTAATAAGACACAAAAGCTCTTCCTATTCTTGTGTCTTGAAAAAAAGTAGATTCTATGGTATCCATAAGATACCATACTTTTGTCCACGTGGACTAATGAGAATGTTGCAATTGAATTATTTAAATTTAAATTAAAAATGATATAATGATGTGGACCAATCAAGTCAATGATAGATACGGTGGTTGATTATTTCTTTATTGACTTGTTTAGTGATCAGTGCGGTTGTTAATATTTGATTTCCTATATAAATAAATATTTATTATACGAGTATTAAATTTTGGTTTTTAATCTTTATTCCTGCTCAAGGACAAGGGAGAGGATCAGCAATGGGAATTTCTAACATCTTCTTAATCAGGCTACTTTTCTAGGGTTGGCGTCAACGGCACCGCCTAGTTGCTGGTCTGGTGGTGCCCTAGTCAGGGCGTACGGTGCCAAGATTGAGGGCTATTGGATCGAAATTCGGCGCTAGGCTATCGGTTCGAGATTTGGTGTTGGGTGGTACTTGGGATCATGAGTATTTTGGCATGGAATTGCAGAGATCTAGGAAGCCCGGCGGTGGTGTAGTGCTTGACGGAACTGGTGCAAAGGAATAGACCTTCTATTCTATTCTTGATGGAGACGAAGTTGAGATGCAGCCGGGCGAATCACATCCTTCGGTCGCTAGGTTTTGCTAATAGTGAAGGAACGGATGCGGAGGGGCAAGGAGGAGGAATCATATTGGGATGGAACGAAGACTGCGACGTCTCAGTGTTGGAATCTCAGGCCTATTTCGTCGACTCCCAAGTGAGTTCCATGGATGGAGGCGTTATGTGGCGCTTTACCGGCTTCTATGGATACCCGGAGATGATGAGGCGACGAGCGGCATGGGATCTTCTGAAGCGTTTGGCGGTGAGTAACTTGGCCGCATGGCTGGTCATGGGAGACATGAATGGTTATGTATGCATCGGAAAAGAAAGGCCGAGTCCCGCACCCACCATGGCATTTACGGGGTTTTAGAGAAGCGGTGGCAGCCAGTGGTTTAAGGGATTTCCCTTTTGATGGGTACTAGTGGACATGGGAATGGGGAAAATGAACTCAAAACTGGGTAGAGGAAAAACTGGACAGGATTGTAGTTAACGACTCCTGGTGGGACAGCTTCAGGGAGGCAAGAGCTAGCTCAGTAGAAGCTACTATGAGTGACCACATGGCCTTATTCATCCGTACTAAGCCAACTTGTTTTAGCAAGACGGAGAAGAAATTTCGCTTTGAGAATAACTGGCTGAAAGAGGAGGAATGCAGAACAATAGTGACTAACAGTTGGCGAGTAGGAGACCAGCTGAAAGTGACCGACCGGCTTCTCTTTTGTGGGAAGGAACTTGCTAGATGGGACAGTAGTAGAGTAAAAGGTTTCCGGCATCAAATCCAAACCTGCAAAAAAGATTAGCATGGCTAAAGTGGAAGGAGGACCCGGCTAATATAACGGAATACATATGAAGCAGACTGGTTCTGAATTCCTTATTAGAAAAAGAAAATCAATATTGGAGGCAGAGAGCAAAGGAGTTCTGGCTGAGAGAAGGGGATAAAGCTCGTAGAAGGAAAAATAAAATGAAAGGACTAAGAAGGCCGGACAGCAGCTGGGCAACGGACAGAGGAGAGGTGGATGATATGGTGTTTGATTACTTTTCTGGTTTATTTACAGAGCAGATGGGGGCAGCTGGGGAAGAAGTCCTCGGGCCGCCTGGGACATTAAGCTCGGCGCAGAATGGCAGACTGCTAAGGCAGATTACGGCGGAGGAAGTGAAGGATGCCGCCTTCAACATGCATCCGGAGAAGGCGCCAGGTAAGGATGGAATGAATCCGGCATTCTTTCAAAAGTTTTGGGATATTGTGGGGACGGAGGTGGTGGAGATGTGTAGAGGAATTTTTGATAGCAGAAAAAGTCCTAGAGAAATAAATGTTACTAATATTGTTTTGATTCCTAAAAAGGAAAGGCCTGAGAATGTGGAGACCAATTGCTCTATGTAATGTGGTTTATAAAATTTTTTCGAAAGTGCTAGCTAACCGTATGAACGGATTACTGGGTGATCTGATTGGGGAAAACCAGAGTGCCTTTATCCCAAGTAGATCAATTGTGGATAACATTGTAGTCGCCTTTGAGACACAACACTATCTGAAAAGAATGCAAGGGGGTAAAGAGGGCTTTGTGGCACTAAAGCTTGATATGAGCAAAGCTTATGACAGAGTAAATTGGCGTTTTTTGGGGAAAATTATGGAGCAAATGGGTTTTGAGTCCCGCTGGATAGGGCTAATCATGGAGTGCATCAATACAGTCAGCTACTACGTCCAGTATGAGAAGGGTGCGTTGGGACCGATTATCCCAGGTAGGGGGTAAGACAAGGGGACCCTTTGTCCCTTTATTTATTCATATTAGTGGCCGAGGGTTTGAGCTCTTTATTGAGGAGGGCGGAAAGCAGAGGAGATGTACACGGGGTGGCAGTCTGCAGGGGAGCTCCGAAGGTATCACACTTACTTTTTGCGGATGACAGTTTCCTATACTTTAAGGCCACTCCATTCGAATGTGATAATGTTAAAGGAATCTTAAATTACTATGAAGAGCTGTCCGGGCAGGTAGTGAATTTTACCAAGTCTACAGTTTCTTTTAGTCCTAACACTGCAGAGGAGACTAGAGACATGTGTAGGCAGAATTTGGGAGTTTTCACAGAAGGGGAGAATGGGCGTTACTTGGGCTTGCCACCGATGGTAGGGAGAAATAAAGGAGCCATCCTGAGTTACTTGAAGGACCGGATCTATAATAGAATTAAGAGTTGGAATAACTGTTTTCTATCCAGAGCTGGACGTGCGGTTCTGCTGAAAAATGTGGTCCACGCAATGCCATCTTATGCCATGAATATTTTTTTACTGCCCAAAGAGTTGTGTGACGAGGTTGAAAAAATGATGAATGGTTTTTGGTGGAGAGGTTCTAAGTTAGATCAGAAGGGAATGAGATGGAGAAGTTGTAAGAATCTGTGTAAACCAAAGGAGCTAGGTGGATTGGGCTTTCGACAGCTGAGAGAATTCAATCTGACTATGCTAGCTAAGCAGGGGTGGAGGTTGATCAACGAGAAAGGTAGCCTGATGGAGAAGATTTTAAAAGCAACGTATTTTCCTAACTCTAATTTCCTTAATGCTAAATTGGGAAATAACCCTTCCTTTGTCTGGAGAAGTATTTTTGAGACACAGCAATTATTAAAACAAAACACAAGGAGAAGGGTGGGGAACTGAATTGATGTTCAGGTGTGGGCAGACGCGTGGCTATCAGGGACGGACGAAGGAAGAATAACTTCTGCAAAACCTTTGGGGGTGCGTGATGTGAATGTTGCTGCATTACACGACTTTACGGGGACGAAGTGGAATGAAGAGAGAATAAGGGCAATTTTCAATGAGGAAGATAGAAGAAGAATTCCGAGTATTCCAATCAGCGCAGGGAATAGACCAGACGGATATTGGTGGAAAGGAGAATCTAATGGGATTTACTCGGTCAAGAGCGGATACAAGCTACAAACGGAGGAACCGGTAGGGGCGGCGAATGGGGTTGGCCGCATCTTTGGGCAGCAAAGATACGTCCTAAATTCAAATACTTTATTTGACAGGTTTTGGACGGGACAATTCTGACGGTGGATAAATTAAGGCAAAGAGGAATTGTTGTGTTGAATGGGTGCAAATTATGTGATGACCCGACCGAGTCGCTTGAACATGCATTTAGGAATTGCAGCTGGGTCTGGTCGGTCTGGCAGGAAGCAGGCTTCAACATCGAAGAAGAGAAGCCGGTGGAAGAATGGCTACGGAGCGGCATAGAGGTGGGGGATGCGGAGAAGAAGAGCTGGTTTATGGCCCTGCTATGGAGTTTGTGGAAACGCAGAAACAATGCAGTCTGGAAGAATCAAAAGTAAGATGCCACTAGTGTTATTCATGGAGCTGCAGGAATGATAGCAAGCTGAAGGGAGGCGCAAGATCAAGGGGGGAGCAAGCTGTTAAATGACCCTCACTCAAGGAAAAGTGGAAGAAATAAAAAAAAGGATTTTATAAAAATCAATGTTGATGGTGCGGCCAATGAGATCGGGGGGGGGGGGGGGGTAAGAGCATGGGGTTGGGTGGCTAGAGATGATGAAGGCACACTACTAGAAAAACAGCTTACAGTGACACTTGTTTAATGACACTATGATGTCACTAATACGTTAATGACACTTGTATATCAGTGACTAGTGATATTATTACATCAACACATAATAGTGACACTTTAACTCAAAGTATTATTTAATTTTAGCTTTTAAAAAATTCCTAAACCTAATATTTCATTCATAGGAGTACATCTTCCTCCTACACTCCCCCTTCTCTCATTCATACGAGTACATCTCCTTCGGACCGCCTGAAGCCAGTACGGCAGAAATGCCACCGGCGGATGGAATCGGGCCGGCGAGGACGCAGGCCAAGATGTCTTTTGCTACGGTGGTAAGGGATCTCATCCCTAGCCATCGATTGCACTCGCAGACTTGTTCCTTTTCCGACGCGGCTGAGCTTGGCTTGTCCGGTAGCTTGAGAGGCTTTCCGTCTGTCTCCATCTCCAACGACGACTTACAGGTTCTCTCCCATCCTTTCTGATTCGCTCTCGTTGGTACTTTCCCGTTCAGTCGCCCTCATACCTGCGATTCGTAATGCTTTTGAACAGTTAGGGTTCTCACAGCCCTATTCAGTCGGATTGCTTCACTCTAACATTATTCTCATTAATTTCAAGTCCGGTTTTGATTTTCAAAAATTCTGGGAAAGAAAATGTTGGGATTCCTTCGGGTACCAGATGGTGGTGACCCGATGGACGTCCGACTTATCTGTTGAACGGGACTCACCCCTAGCCCCAGTTTGGATTTCCCTCGACGGTTTATTCCAGAAAATTTTGTATGAAAACCTACCTTTTTCTGTAAAAAAAATGCCACCGTTTTGGTCACTTTGATAGGGAATGCCCCAGGGACACCAAAGATTTGATGTCAAAGGCGGTGGTTGCTAACTGCAGTGACCTTGCTATTGGTAATCATGTTGCAGCTGATATTGCTAGTGCTTCCCATGTTGTAACTGATATTGCTAATGTTGCCCCTGATTTGGAAACCGTTGTAACAGGTTCCATTCCCACTGATTTGGCCCATGTTTTAACTGGATTGCTACCAAACATGGTGGTAGCTAACTGCAATGCCCTTGTTATTGGCACTCATGCTGCTAATGTCCCCCTGTTACAGTTAATTCTCGTCCCAAAGGTCCACAAGATGCGTTGGAAATTATGCCTACTATGCAGCCGGGTTTCAATGTTTCCGATGTTTTGAAGAATGTTTTAACAGGTTCCAATCACACTGATTTGGCCCCTTTGCAAGACTATATTGTCTACTCAATTGATAACCCAACTTTACATTTCAAGGCTCCTGCTAATACTTTAGAGGTGCATGCAGTTTCTATTAACGATGTTGCTTTAAATTTTGCTGAGGCACTTACTGGTGCTAACGAAATTGATTCAATTAGTGCTGAAAATAAGGATTCTAGTACCACTATGCTGGCAAGAGTCTACTCTGAGGCCCCAATTCATTCTACTAATTCTGTCCGACACCCCGTGAGTTCTGGTTTTGGTCCAATTGATGCTATTAATTGTGCTAAGGTTACTGTCCAACACACATCCAAGAACTTTTGATGAAACCCCGGTGGCCACCCTCCATGCAGCGGTAACCGGAGGAACTCATCACTTGGTCGCCTATGATGCTAGAAAATCTATGTCTGAGGCCCGTAATGGAAATGATGAGATCCTCTCAGATCCAATGCTTGACTTTGCAGTTACTACACTTGTCCCAATCTTGTCCAGTGATGAAAATACTTCCGAGGACACCTAAATGCTAACTTTTTCTGTCCAGTTCATACTTCTGAGGACACCGAAATACTTCTAAATAAGAATTTGCTTATTTTATACTTGGAAAACATTAACTCTATGTAATCGATTTCTTGAGACCTCAACGTTACCCTAGCTACAGAGAAACTGGGTCGGTGAGTCTTCCTTTTCATTGGCGTGAACTCGCTAGATTATTAGCAGATAATCTTGTTTCAGGATGTCTGGGTATTACGAAATGCAACTGGTAAGTGGTAACTCTCCTATGTGCCACGAGTCATGACCAGATTGAGACCACAAGTGCTTTGATTCCAAGAAGGTAAATGTGCCTTGATGTCATTGCAGGATTTTTATTAGGCCACATCCATCCATTTGGCATCTAGTTCATGGAATGGCTGTCATATACCTTCTTTCATTAACATTTTTGCTTTTTCATGTTAGTTTATTGATCAAAACGTGTTATGTTTTTCCCTTAACTATTTTATGGTGTTTTCCAACTTCCTATTTTGTTAAGTCTTATCTTTTTTATTATTATTTCAGAATCGTGATGGTGCTTGCAAGTTTATGAAATATCTGAATCCCGGTCTTGGTAACAAATTTGGGATTGTTCTCCAGCATTTAGATATGGATCAGCTCATTTGCCTCGGTGATCCATGTTATTGACTTTTGATTATCTAGACAAGTGGTTTATGGTGATGCTTAAGTTCAATTATTACTTCCTGCAGAACTACTTGAAAGATCCTATGGTGCTGATTGCAGAATATATGTACCCGAAAATCTCACGAACACGTTTAAGAATGTTTATGTATGATTTCTATTTCCACAATCTTTTTATATTCTTTTTCAGATTCTTGTTTGACTTCATTTTTTCCCCATCTTTTTTTCAACCTTTAAAGTAAAAAAAAAAAAACTTTTATGAACTGAGTGATTCATTTGATTATTTGACAGGATATTGTGTTTCATGAGTTTTTTCTGGCTCATGTTCTTGGGTGGTGGGGGAAGGCCATCATGATTCGAAATCAACCTCTTCTATGGGTGTTATTAGTTGAAGGAACTCGACTTCATTTTGGAAGTTTACCTCACTTTTTATTTGAAAAAAAAAACAGAACTGATCTGAGTGACAACTACCCTTTTTAGCTTACCAGTTGGCTTTATCATTCAAATTTTCTACCAAAAAATTGCCTATTTCACCAATTTAGTTGCTGAAATCAAGATAATCGACACTTCTATCTCTTCTTTAGATAGTATTCTGCCTTTTCTTTAATTTATTGAAGATATATGTGTACTAATGGTGGCTTTATTTTGTTAATTTTTGCTACTTATAATATTGCAAAGTTAAAATGATGCAGGCTATGTTGAACGAGATATTGAGAAGTACTCTAAAGACTTGCATAATCATTATGATACCAAGGTGTCACAACGTTTTATGATATCAATGTGTCATAATGTTGCATAACATTAATGTGTCATAATTTACTGACACTATTTTGTTTTACAATTAGTGACGCTATATTTAGTGTCACTAGCCATCACTTTCCCCGACGCTTTTTTAGTGTCATAGAAACTTTCACTGAAACTAAATTAGTGTCACTGTAAGGCCTTTTTCTACTAGTGGCAATTTCTTGAAAGTTCAAGGAGGATCGGCGGCGGTGATCTGGTTAGCGGCTGAGACGGAAGCCTATGGTCTGAAGGAAGCCATGAAGGGAGCTATTCGGGAAGGATGGACTAGAGTTGAGTTTGAGTCAGATGCCTTGACTGTGGTGAAAAATATAAAATCAGGGGAAAGGTGCTCGTATTTACATATTATTACTGATGATATTAGAGATTTGTTAGAAACTAAGAGTAATTTTTCTCTCTTATTGTAATCGATCTGCGAACAGTGTAGCTCATGCTATTGCAAGAGGACACGTAGCTCTCCCAGATCAGTATAGTAACTATGATGTGGCGCCTAATTGTATTGCTAGCCTTCTGGCTACTGATTATCTGGATTAATAATAATGTTTGGAGTTGATGACAAAAAAAATCAATGATAGGTACGGTACCCCATTTTTTAAATGGGTACCGGAGTTGTCACCAAAAACATCCAATTAAAGAACCTTTTTACTCTACTAAAAATAATTTCCAAGTCCGTATAATTAAACTCCTAAATTATTTTCTTCTATTCTCTATTGCAAATGTATCAAACTTTCTTTCTTTAATATTTTTTGTAAACAAAGACTCTTACTCAATGAATTGTGACAAATATGTATAGTAACTAGTTTAATTTAGTATGAATTTATGGTGCTATCTTTTTAATTAGTTTATGAATGATGATTAACATTTTGATTAAGGTGGTTGTGTGTTGTACATTTAATTTATAGATTGTGGTTCGATATTTTGTTAACTAATTTAAAAATTTGTCTTATACTTATATTTTAAATTTTTACATTAATAGGTAATTAATTTGAGAATTTTATAACTTACTAGAAACTTTGCTTGCATAGTCGTATTTTTTTACAAAAGAAGAACCGAGGACTCGAACCGAACTGACTCGTTACAAACAGGGCGGGTAAGGTTCGGTTCCTATTTCAAAACTTGGTATACCGGACTGAACCTACCCGTTAAATGGAACCGGCGCTGCTTGAAAATTTATCAATTACTCAGACCGACCCGGACCGTGCCCACCCCTAATTTTTTTGAAGACAAATAACTTAATTATTACTACCTCTGTCCCGCTATGATTGTCCCGTTTTACCTTATCGGTCCGTCCCACTAAGATTGTCTCATACCAAATTTAGCAAAGTTTGTGTGGCTCTAAATTATTCTTACTTTATTCTTACTTTATCAATTCAATATCAACCACATAAAACAACTTTTTATTGATTTGTGTGTCACTCCCTCTTGTCCCATTGTTAACGGGACGGAGGGAGTATTAATGAAGATGACAAGAAACATTACAATTGATGGAGTATATGGGTCTAGACCCCAGGACCCACATACTCAGAAGAATAAAAGGCACAACTGTCACTCAGTGGGGCCTCCGTCGGCCAAATAACCCTCCATCGGCCAGAAAGATATCAACTCAGAACATGATCCAGAAGTCAGGAGAACCAGGCGTCTCCGTCGACCAGACCCTCGTCAGCCACAGAAAGCTCATAGAGCCGAATTTCATACTTAGTCATTCCTACATACTTTGTACTCAGCCCAGTAGTGGCCCAATTGTAAATGGGCCTCCCAAGTCCAAGACTTGGGAGCCCAACCCACATTTGCCTATAAATACCCCTCTTGGGGGTAGTTGTAGGGACCAGGGGGTTCAAAAATCATTTATTGCAAGTATTTACTGCACTTCTCTCTCTAGCTCTCACCTCTCTCTAGATAATTACTCTATCATTTGGTGCTTTCATTGAGAGCTGAACTCAAGCTCCACTTCTTCGGCTGATCGGAGCTCGGATGTGCTCCACTCGCCGCAGCTAACTTTGCCGCATCCTTGGCGGCATGTTCCGCAGCCACTTTCGTCGCAGCCCTATTCATGATGGATCGGCGATCCATAACAAAGTCTGCATAACAAAGGAAACAAACAAAGCTAGAAAAGCAAGGAAACAAAACGGGAACAAGGACGCTGAGGAGAACATTACCATCGGCTTCGGCGGGCACGCCCAAATCTGGGCCATCGGCCTCCTCAAATGTGGTGGTCATCTTCGGCCATATTTCAACATCGTCCTCTGCATCCCCATACACAAAGTACCTCACGAAGTCGAGGGCAGCCATCTTATACTCCGTGATATAATCTTTCACGCTCCTCGGCCCACCCTTCAGGAATGGCTCCACATGGGCATCAATGAACGCACTTTTCGGCGCATCATGAAGACCTAATTTCCCGGTATGGCCGAGGGAAGAAAACTCGGTACCCCCTTCCAGCCATGGATGGACGAGGCAAGGTCAGTGAAAGTCCTCTTGTTATTCACCTGTTGAAGGTTGGCATAGCCGGCACAATTCTTGTTGCTACCTCAGCCTATCTGGTACAGATTCATGAAGAGCATCATCGTCGGTGGGAAACCCAACTCAGCGCAACGCAGCAGAAACCCGACGATCAACGAGTAAGAATTCAGGGTCAACAGGGTCGGAGGAAGCTCCACCATATCCAGATACTCCGTAATGAGTGGATGAAAGGGGAACCTCAGCCCCTTAGCGAAACTCATGGGGTATAACCCTACCAAGCGGCCCCACATACATCTGGGCAACCAAATACTCGGCTGCGCTGCTCTGCGGCCTGATGATAAAGACATTGGTGAGATCCAAGTAGGAGAAATCCGGACCTTTCTTTGGACGGCGCCTCCTCTTCGGCGGGGCAGTCCCCTTAACGGCAGAAACCGGTTTTGGGCAAGGAATAGTGGCTGAAGTAGATGCTCCGTCCATGGCGCAGGAGACCCCTACGTCCTCGCCCTCAGATGACGAGGCAGCCTCCTCGTCTGCACTTCCATCGTCCTCCTGCTCCCCCGATCTCAATCTCCTCAATCTCCTCGCAACACTCTTCCACCACCCGATAATCAAGGGACTCTGCAGAGGCCTCATCGTCATAAGGGTAGTACTCTTCGTCTAAGGTCTTCATCATAACAACTACTGAGGCCCTAAGGGGAATTGTTTTGGATCTAAGTATGGTTTGTTGACTAACATTAGATCAAAGCCTAAGTAACCATAATATACAAGAAATGGAGGAAAGGGTGATGAACTGACCTTTGAAGTTTTGAATGGGTGAAGAACACCGGCGAGCACTTTATCTCTCTAGAAAATCCAGCAGCACTTCGTTAATTTATATCGCAAATGGGCATCGCGCTTCGGAGGGGAGGGGTTTTTATAGGCCTCCTCCCAACGGTCACTACACGTGTCGCTCCCTCATTGGCTACATGACATGCCACCGTTTCACATATGGGCCAGGCCCACTTCCGGCACCATCAGCCCAACGTTAAACCCCACGGTCCAACAATCAAACGAGTTGCACCCACAGTGGCTAGAACATTCAACGGCTGATCCCATTTCAAAGTGCGCCCATATCGGCATGACACGCTACCAACAACAGGGCCCTTTCAACGGCCACCAAAGCCAAGCGAAAAGGAATCCAACAGCCATCGGCCCTCATATAAAGCCCTGATGATAACTTCTTGAAAGCGACCTACGTCCAAGGGTTCTCCCAGAGGGTTACCTTGGTCAGGAATCGCCAAGGGGTTGGATTCAAGGGAATACAAAGATCCCGCTTTGGCCTTGGGTTGCTCCTTACTCCTTCACCGCTCACTTACTCTTTGGCTTGAAGGAGTGGGGGACTGAGGGACTACACTGGCCTCCAAGCGCAAAGGACAAAATTGAAAATCCAAAAAACGCACAAGTCCACAACTACAACACCATATCAGCCATGCACCATAACGTCCAGGACCTAGTGGCGCACCCTCGGCCGCAACAAAGGAAGCAAAGCTCACCTCCCAAAACGTGACACATGTCATCCCTCGACGAGTGCCACTCGACGGCCTTGAGATCACGCACTCCACTTTCAGCCAAGATAAGAAAAAAAGGACACACAACGTTCTCAAAGCCATATACGCCAAACTACGATATCATCGCTTCGGCCTGGAGCACAAAAAGCAACTACGGGGCCTCCTCGGCCAAAACACAAAAGGCAACCACCAACGGTCAGAAAGAAGAAACATCACCCTCATCGGCTACTCCAATCAAGGACACGTATCGGCCACTAAACCAGGACACTCATCGTCCTCAAATAAACAAGCGTACACCATCAGAAGAACATTAGCTTCCTTCGTCCACAGTGAGGGGCATACAACGGCCAAACACAGAGAACAACCAAAATAGAGAATGGCCACAACGGCCAGAACAGAGAACGACCATAACGGTCCCGCATCGGCAAAAAAACATCAAAAACCACATAATCTACTCTCCCTCACTTTGTCTGCGTCTCAGCTCAGAGAGTGGGGGACTCCTGATGGAGTATATGGGTCTAGACCCCAGGACCCACATACTCAGAAGAATAAGAGGCACAACTGTCACTCAGTGGGGCTTCCGTCAGCCAGATGGCCCTCCATTGACCAGAAAGATATCAACTCAGAACATGATCCAGAAGTCAGGAGAACTAGGCGTCTCCGTCGGCCAAACCCTCATCGACCACAGAAAGCTCACAGAGCCGACTTTCATACTTAGTCATTCCTACATACTTTGTACTCAACCTAGTAGTGGCCCAATTGTAAATGGGCCTACCAAGCCCAAGACTTGGGAGCCCAGCCCACATTTTCCCTATAAATACCCCTCTTGGGGGGTAATTGTAGGGGGTTCAAAAATCATTAACTGCAAGTATTTACTGCACTTCTCTCTCTATCTCTCACCTGTCTCTAGATAGTTACTCTATCAACAACCATAAAGTTCAAGACTACAATGAGATGAGACATAGAAACGGACGATTCTAATCGAAAACGTTGAATCGCTAATCCTGCAAAGAAGTAGTAGATACTACCTGCAGATTGACTGCTCCTGCTACGATCACAATAATTATCAAAAGAACTCTTTAACATCCCGGTTTCTCCAGCCACCGGTAAGGAGTCAACTGTAGAATTTGTTCCGGTTTCACCTGCCACCGAAAAGAAAGCAATCCCAATGATCCCATCTTCCTGGAACGGCGGTGGTTCCGGAGGTGGGGCGATCAATGCAAATCTCTTCTAAGCACACAAGAACATCCGATCGAAAGTGGCGGGGAATATGGATCTGGCAGATGATATTTCGCTACCGAAAATAATACCTCCAAACAACGTTGGGAAAGAAACAAATGAATAAAACTGAAAACACTGATTAAGAATGAAGATGCTTTTCTATTATTGAAATCAAAGAAGATTGAAAAAAGAGAAGAAAAGAAGAGAAAAAGAGGATATTGCGCACCCCTAATATAACGTATATTATGCAAGATAAGTATCCCTACAAGAATTTTCTGATCGGAACGCCGTCTGAACACCTACATTTAAGGTGCTTCCAAATAGAATTTTTATGAGATTTTGGAAGTATGTTCTACATGAAATGTAGATTATATCCAACAAATTTCAGTAAAAAATTCAATCGGAAAAGTGAGTTAAATAAAATTTTGAAAAACATAGGGTTATATATATATATATATATATATATATATATATATATATATATATATATATATATATATATATATTGGCGTAATGTTTTTCAATAATTTATTTAACTAACTTCCATATTGAAGTTTAAAATGAAATTTGGTAAATATAATCTATACTTCATGAATAACAAGCTCACAAAATTTCATCAAAAAATTCCACGCAGAAGCAGCTCAAATGAAGATTACTCATGCAATGTATAAGAAATTCGATTCCTGTCTAGGATCCGGAACCGAACTTGAACCGAACCGAAACTGAACCGATTATATACTATAGGAACTGAAATAAAAAATCAGAAGTCCAAAATTATAGGAACCGAACTGAAAAAATCGATTCGATTTGGATCGGTTTTTCCGCTTTTACGTTTCCAAATCCAAGGTCTAATTTTAATTTTGATTAGTTATATTTTCATCGATTTGTTAGTTTTATTTCTTAGAATTTCGGATTTAGCCACTCCTTCCTCTTATTTGAAAACACCTCTCTAAAGATGGGTTGAAAACATTTGAGAGAATGGAATTTTATTTTATTAATGGGTGTTTGGAAAATGACGTTTTAGTCAGAAATTAACGTTTGATCTTTTTAGCGTATTTAATAAGTGAAAAAGTTGTTTGATAAATAATTGTTCAATTCTAACATTTTTGGAAGGAATCGTTGAAATGGACACAATGCAAATAGCAACGTTTTGGGACAACGTTTTGAAAAAAGTCATTTCCTACTATTGTTATGGTCAAACAGATGAATTGTCAAACATTTTTTTGCAATCCATCAACTTATTACGCTAGTTAAACTTGCTAACTGAATTCTCTATTAACAACCTGCTAAAGCGTTAACATAGTCTGCTATCGGCTAACAACTAAATGTCAACTAACAAAGTTAAAGAGAACCATCACTCATGGTGCAACAAGTATGGAAATAGGTGAGTAAGTAGCACAAAGAAACTCTGACATGCCACTCACGAACTTGTCTAAGACGACCAATTTCAGATCAATTTCTTCATGGTTGTAGAACTATTTAGTATAGGAATACATGTCGGATATATTACACGGTGCCATGTCTTAGAGACATGAAGTGTCGTGCCTGAACTATGCATGTCCCCTTGGTCTAAGACTTCTAGATTGCATTGTGGTTCCTTTGTTAACATGATTAGATGTCTAGTTTGGACCATGGAGCGTTTCAGTGGACTTCTCGCAACCTACAACGAATTGCCCACGTCGTCACGGTATGAGCACTTCATCGTATCATTCAATCAATAAGAACGACGAGTGCTCAACGGTGTGGCTATCATCTCTTGGTCACATTCCATTATTTACCAACTCTGTTGCGGAGTATTGCCAGCTCGAGGCGTAGTTAGGAGGCATACCCGGCTCCAACACATCTTAAATTTGGTAGAAATTTTTAATCTGTATCAGAAGATCTTTATACCAACTGAATCCAAATTATATTCCTCGTGACTAAACCATCAGGTGAAATTTCTTCATTTAAAGTGAACTAAGAGCCCGTTTGGTGACACTTTTTTTTCGACTTATCAAGCTTATGAGCCAGCTTTTTAACCAAACACGTAATTTTTGTTTCCGTTTGCTGAATTGTGAAATAATAAGAAAATGTAAAAGTTATTTTTCTAGCTGTATTGGCTGAAGTTTTTTTCATAAATCAGCAGAATCAGCCAATACAGCCACTTCTGTCAGAACTTCATAAATTTCAGCAGAATCAGCCAATTCAGCCAATTTAAGTGTTACCAAACGGGTTGATTCATTTGACCCTTTCCCTTTCAATGGACGGACCAAAAGCCAACTAGAAGTTTGACTGCTGTTATCCTATGCTAAAACTGCTTGCTGTGCAAACAAACATGATTAATTAATATAATACAAATTTCTGGTTACTATGAAGGAGCATGAATAATTCCAGTTCTTCCCATGTCCGCACTTTGGATTTCATTTCTAACACACTTGCACAAGCGATTCACAGAACTAGCTAGACTTTCAAAATGCAATGCCCTGCCTTAATCCGGTCAGGACTACGCCACGGGAAAACCGCTAAGTTGTTCCGCTTTACTAACAACACTGAGGAATTCGCCACATCTCGAAGTGGTGATCTTTCGTCGCTCTGCGCCTCCGCTCTTCTTCTTTCACTGCTATAAGTAAGACGTCTCAATAGCATCATGTGTTTCTTCTTCTCCTTCTTAATGTGCTTGGCCAAAGAAATGGGGGGCATATTATCTTCATCAGCTGTCTCTGCCACATCCATTTCTTTCTCAATCTGTTTGGATAGTGAAATCTTAGGAGAAATGTGGGTTGATTCTATTGTTGATTCCCTGCTCTTGCCAGTACTGGCCCCTTCACTGGTTCTCAACCTTTCAAGACTGACTTGAGCGGCATATAGCTGCATCTCCAGCTCATTAACTTTGGCTTTGGAGGCAAGTGCTCTCTCTTTCCATTCTTCCACCTTCACAAGTGTTAGAACATATTTAGTGATGTTTGATGATAGACTCAAATTTTTTAAATAAATGAAATCTAAATTTAAATACTACGTGCGTACTAACTACTCCATAGTACACAAACGAGTCCAAACGGGACTTTTCTTGAACTTTTAGGGAGTGTTTGCGGATGTTTTTGCTTTACAAAAAATCATTTTTTGAAGTGATTTTGGAAAAAGTGAATAGTAGTAACAGTGGATAGTGTGAGAAAAAAATGATTTTGAAAAGTAAAAATTAATAGTGTTTGGTAAAATATGTGCTTTTTGTGTAATAGGAAAAGTAAAAAGCACTTTTCAGTCAAAAGCCGAGAAACTCTTTTTTAAGTAAAAGTTGTCACTTGATAACACCAATTTTAGCTTTTCAAAGTCAAAAGCTGAGAAACACTTTTTTTAAGCTCTTGCAAACAAACCCTTAGTCCACTTGTATGGGCTGCCCGACCCGACTCGCAACAAACGGACCTAATCGCATGTTTATACCCGCCTGTAATATTAATCCGAACTTTTTAAAGTACATTTATTTATAATTATTTTTCTATCATTTGCAATGGAGCCAAAGATTCATTATTTTTGGCTTGAGATTATGATGGAATAAAGCAAAATGGCTCACTAAACTGTCTGCGCTTCTTTGTTATGGAGCAGCAGTCAGTCCATGCAATTTTGGACGCGATTTTCACTATGAGTCTTTCGGAAACAGTCTCTCGGTGCTTTAGAAAAAACAGGAGTAAGACTGCGTATATCCGACCCCCTTACCCCACCGTAGGTAGGGAGCCTTTGCGGCACTGGGGTCAATGAAAATGATGATGATGATGATTTATTTATAATTATATAATTATATAGTCTTTGATGACTTCTGTTTTTGGCTTATAGAAAACTTTTTCACCAAATACACAACTTTTGATTTTGCAAGCTAAATTCATGGAATTGTCTAATAATCATAATAAGGTTGAAGTTACTTGTCTAAGTGAATTGACTAAAATTGATCAAAGCCTCAAAGAACCATTTAGGTATTTTCACATAATTGTTCTTTATTTTATTAATAAAGTATATTTTTAAATATAATTATCTCATAATTTAGCAGATTCAATCAATTTAGTAGATTCAACTCATTCAATCAATTTAATGGAATGTTTGCAAGAGATTAAAAAACTGTTTTTCAGCTTTTTGACTTTAAAAAGCTGAAATAAGTTTTTCAACAGTAACAATTTCTACTTGATTTAAGTACTTAAAAGTTAAAAGTTGAAAACAAATTGAGAAATGTTTTTAAGTGTTTTTCACTTTTTCTATTACACAAAAAGTATTTATGTTATCAAACATTACCCACATTTACTTTTCAAAAAACCCTTCTCTCTCAATCATGAATACGAGTAACTTTTAGTACTCCGTATTAAGCATTTTCTCTAAAACTAACTCAAATATCACTTTTTAAAGTAGAAGCAAGCACAAACTAAAGGGATGTTTGGAACTGATTCTGATTCTGCTTCTTTTTTAAAGCAGAAGCAGAATCAGAATCAGTTTTCAGAAGCTGGTTACCCCGAGCTTCTAAAAGAACTGATTCTAGGAGTAAATTAGAGCACCAGAATCACTTTTGCACTTTTACGCAAACACTTCAACTTCTGCTTCTGCTCCCTGAAGGAACAGAAACAATTTTAAGAATCAAATCCAAACACCCCTAAGAATATTTAATGGATGAAGGAAAATTAAGAAGGAAACAAATGAATGAGGAAAGGAAAGGCATACGGCGAAGCGGAGAGATGCGATGTGACGAGAAGATCGTTGAGATCGGAGTTCCCAGAAATGGCGAGAAGCATGGAGTTGGTGCATCTCATCTCTGACCCGACCCAGCATTTCTTGCATTTCGGACCATTGCTCCGACTCCTCTTTCACTTGCTCTATGATCTTCCTTACTATGGCTTTGCAACGCCCCGAACATTTCCCCTCCCCCTCCTCCCCTGCCCTTATTAACCCTTCCTGCCATGCTCACATCATAAAATGGTTAGTTCCACTATGAATTTACGTGTTTTTAGATACATTTTTATTCATTCTGCAAAAATATGAAAAAAAAATAAAATTAATGATATCTTATTCGTGTATCATGGGTTGAGACTCAAGAGTACAAAAGTATTATATTATCAAAATAAAAAGCCATAACTTAATTTGAGATATTTCAAAAAGAGTTTTTTCCATTTTTTGTCCCGTGTCAGTTTTTTGAAAGAGTTCTTGCATTCTTTCTGAGTTTTTGCACTTTTGATCATATAACTATTATGTCATTGACACTTTTGGTATTCTATTTTTAATTTTTCCATTTTTAGTCATCAACTATTGTGGTGGAGACACTTTTAGTCCTTGACTTCAAAGTTCCCTACATTTAGTCACCTGAGTACTATTAAGTTGACATTTTTAATCCTTTCATTATGATTTTGACACAATAAATGTAGGATTAATAATGTCACTAATATAATAGTTGAAGGACAAAAAATGTCACTTTTATGAAAGTCGTAGGGACTAAATATGAAAATTTTCAAATACATGTACCAAAAATGTCTCTGACACAATAGTCGAGAACTAAAAGTGGAAAAAGTCAAAGTCGAGTATCAAAAGTGTCAATGACATAATAGTCGGGGGATCAAAAGTGGCAAAAGCTCTTTCAAAAAGGAATGCAAGAACACATTAAGGTTGAAGAGCATATGAAACTGTTTGAATCTATTTCATAAAAATGTTTCTACTCCTTCAGAAAGTAGATATAAATATTTTCTCATAGAAGTTGTTTTTTAGAATCTGAGGACGACCAACTTCTGAAAAATTGATTGTGATTATGTTTCTACTTTTAAAAAAAGTAGAATCCGAATCAATTTTAAACACCACCTATATGTTCACATTAAGCAATTACTAATCTAGTTTGACATGAATTGATTTGATAAATGTTTGTTCTACGTGTGTTTTACAAATGTCAAACTTTGGTCTGATTTGATCTAATATGGATTGTTTAAGTTGTTCCGGTCATTCTAATACTGAATACAAACATGTAAAAAACATCCTATAAATTTACACTTTTGCTCTCACAGATCTCAAAATAAACATTAACTACCAATACTGAACAATTTAGAATATATACTATCAATGATAAACTAACATGTCAATAACATATAGGAAGTTTATTGAATTTTAGTGTCAAAAAGTAATTTACATTTGAAATAATTAATACGAAGTAATTAAAGTAACCAAAAAAAACTGAAAAATGCACTTTATTAGAGTAGGAAGTGTTAAGACTTCAATTTGTTCGTCATAATGGCTGGGGTAGATTTTTAAAGATTGGTCTAAGGACTAGGGGAGGCATGGAGCACTTTTCAGACATTATTAAATGAAGGCTAGAGTGTCCCAGACCACAGCATAAAAGAATGGCATGTTTAGGAACACTTTTAAAAAAAAGAATGACACGTGCATTTAGTTAACAACCCAATCAACTGCTCCGAAAAGTTGGACATAAATGAAGTTGACATTTATATTCCTTTGGAATAAGGACAAAAATGGAAGAAAATAAAATGTTGAGAAAAAAATACTAGTTCAAATTTAAAAAATGTACGTTTATTATTTGCTTAAATTCATTTTTTAGTTTATTTCTATAAAACTATATAAAAAAAACTAAACCAATGCTCAAAATTGAAACCTTGGTCATACATGCTTCATTTTTCTTTGTGTTTCCAAGTTAAAGTCAAGCAAAAGAAAAAAATATGTCAATTTTTTACTTTTTTACTTTTACCATTTTCTAGCATTTTTGGGATTCAAATATAGCCAAGGCAAAAGAACTTTACCTGATGTGGTTGTTGAGGGGAAAAAACAGATGGCACTGAACAGATTTCAATTTGCTTGGAAGTTGAAGGTGGTGAACTGGGAACAGAGCTATTGGCAGTGATTGAGTTTATTGCTCCATATTCTTCTGCCTCCCTTCTGTCTAACATGCAATTTGACACTTCCATTTTCTTTGCTAACTCACCCTCAATTACCTTTTCAATTTTCACATCAAATAAAAGTTCATTAATATGCCTTAAAACACTTTCTTCATATGATCATATGAACTTAGTTTGGTTAAAAAGTGCTTTGACATCAACAATTTTGAGTTTGGACATTTTTTCGAAAAACTTTTCACATAAATGGAAGTTCATTGGCTGATTTAAGAATACGAGCCCGTTTGATAACAGAAATCGGCTGAATCGGCTGATTCTGCTGAAATTTACGAAGTTCTGGCTAAAATGACTGTATTGACCGATTCTGCATATTATTAATAAATTAAACGGGTATTAGCCCTAAATAGGAGTAAAATAAGCCCAAAATTCAACATTAGGAGTACAATCCTTTTATTCCCAAAATAGGACTAATATATATCCCTTCTTCTCATTCTACCCCCTTCCTATAATTTCCAATAGATTTATTTTATTAATAAGAAAATCATAGTTTTATTTATAAAAAATATAAAAAATAATAAAATATTTATAAAATAATAATGAAAACGTGAAAAAATAAAATAAAAACTAAAAAAAAATATTTAATTTTTTTTAAAAAAGTCCAAAAATAAAATAAAATACCTAAAAAATATTTAAAAAATATGTACATCATTGCCAACGCGGCCTCTACCTCCCAGCACCATCGACTCCGGTCGCCGGAAGAAAATGCCATCTTGTGTAAAAAATGCCACATTTCTCTGAAAATGTCATAAAGATAGGCATTTTTACTCTTTGAAAATATCCAGCTTTCTCTTGCTTTCTCTTCAAAATTGTCATGACATTTTTTCCCCAACTTGGCAATCTTTTTCGGCGACCGGAGGTGGCGGTGCTGGAAGGTGGCTGAGGTGGTGGTTGAGGTCTATATGTGTTTTAATTATTTTTTACGATTTTTTTTTGTTTTTTATATATTTTATAATGATTGTTTAAAAATCCTATTATCAAGGACAAAGGAAAGGGTAGAATAAGAAGATTTAGTCCTATTTTAGGAATTTAAACTTTAAACTTTAAACTCCTTTGATTTACTCCTATTTAGGTAAATATCCCTAAATTAAATTTAAAATATATTTTATTAATAAAATAAACAAAAAAATGAAAAAGATCTAAAATAGTCATTTACATTAACTTCAACCAATATAACAAAAAAAGCAACTTCAACGTTACGTTTTCTTATTATTACACAATCAGTGTGTGAAATCAAAAGTTATGTATTTGGTTAAAAAGCTAATTGATAAACCTGATCAGGACAGAAAATTGAGTCACCAAACACGCTCTTAGTTTAAATGTTCTCCACAGTGAGTATTTTTTTTAACCTCTCCATAGTGAGTTAGAAAAGGTAAAACTTAAAAGCAACAAACCAATGTGTTTGACAAAACTAGAATTCAAAAATGAGAAACTGTTTCGATGCTTCAAAACTCCTTTGACTTTAAAAAAGGTGAATCCAAACGGGCGCATCTCCATCCCGCAAAAAGAGTGAGGTTTCTAATACTAAATTCAATATTCTTATTTGACGTAGTGTTTTGACTTTTCAAGTTTTTATTAAAGTAAACATATTGTGGTCGAAATTAGTTTAGAAAAGTGAAAGAAGGGAAAATATATCAGCAAGATGAAATTTAATTTCTTGGAAATAGAAAAAAAATAAAAGAATGTATTTTATTTTAGGTAGAGTAATAAAAAACTAAAATAACAAATAAATGTCAGGGTAAAAGTAAAAATTTGATTATATTTGTGCTTTCATTATCGTTTCAGTACACCTATTCCTTGTTCAAAGTTCTTACATGTTTTAGTGAGGCCGAATTTGAGGGCCCCGGTTAAAAGTGTAAAATCGAGGTCCCACATTTCTATAAAAAATTAAAAAAAAACTCAATTTAAATACTTATACTCAAATCAATTGATTACTGATGAAAAGAAACTAAAATAGTAAAATAATCAATGAAAAAAATGATGAATCTGTATTTTTTTTCCTTACTCGGTAACTATATTTTACTGATTAGTATTAATATATAATATTACTATATAATATTACTAAATTTTTAAAAATTTGGGGACCTATAAATTCGGGGGCTCTGTTCAGAATAACCTAATGAACTCCCTAAAAAACGGCCTTGTTTTTAGGAGGTCCATAAATAAGTTATAAATGTTGTCGGTACACATATTTTGTACATATATTGTATACATCTTCCCTAGTTGTCTTTCTACACCGGCAATTAATTCAGAAGCTGCCTTGTAAATAAACAATTAGATGGATGTACACAAAAATTGTACAAAATATCAAGCATGGTTCTAAATAGGTTCACCTATCCTAATATGATAAAGAAAGTCTTATCAATTTACAATATTACTCTCAATAATAAGATATTCAAACTTAGACATATTTTTAACAATGTACTCTAGATTACTTCATGGACTAAAGAAGGATAATTACTTCTAGATTACTTCTAGATTACAAAGCATTTAAAAAAATCAAATTTCTGTAAGTGCATATCTGGTAGAAAATCGTAGTCTTCAAACTTTTATACAAAACAACATTTAAAAGTTCTAAAGTATTTTAGTACTACAGTTTTTTAGAATTTTTGAGTTACTAAAGACTAAAAATTACAGTAATAAACACTGAAAATGAATTTTTAGCTCCAAACATACATTAAACTACAGTCAAACCAAAACTTATTGATGGGATGGCATGGAAGTTGGAAGGACTAAGATCTTAGAATAAAGGAGACATATTAAAAATATGGGATGAAAGACAAGTTTAACAGTAATAAGCAAACTGAAGTTTAAGCATGAAAGAAAAGTTTAATTCTTAGATTTCTTACATTTGTGGATTGATCAAGAGAACCATTGATCAAGGAGTTTGTTTCAGAGAGATCATCCTGTTGACATTTTTCACAGGACGATCCACTGAACTTTTCCAGAATCCTTTTCTGCAACAGACAAGCTTGCTTATCAAAGTCACTGCACTTCTTCTCCAAATCCCTGTTCTTCTTGGAGTTCCTTTTCAGCTCCTCCACCTTCTCTCCCAAATCCTCAATCTCTTCCTCTCCAATGGCCTCCACTTTCTTTCCTTCAAACCCTTCCTTCTTTCCCTACATATCCAACATTACAATTTCAGAAATGGATAAAAAATCAAAGAAAAGAAAAAATAGAGATTGGGTATTGGGTGGGAGGCTGCTAACCAGAATCTGAACGGCCGATCTCAGAGTAGTCTCCGTTTGTGCTCTGTTTCTCTCAAGCTTCTTCAGAGCAAACTCTCTCTCCATCCTCAGGAAATCACACGCCGCCTGAAACATCGCCGCTTCGCCATCGCCGCGGTCGATTCTCTCTGTTTTATGGGTGGACGAAGCAGAGTTCAGAACCACAATGGGGACATCGCCGGTAGCCGAGAACTCTCCCCCATGGATGAAGAAGTTCTCCAGGTCCTCCTGGTAGTACTCGTTGTGAAGCTCCGTGGGTGAGAGCGAGTGGCGGCGCCGTTTCTGGTCGGCGGAGAAAGGGAGTTTCTTGGCGGTGGTTTTGGGGCTTTTCCGGCGAGGTCTTCTTGGCAAGTGGATGATTTTGGGGCTGTGGGGAGGCGGAGGCGGCGATGGGTGCGGCCATTTGAGCCTTCTTGATGGTGTGGGGGTCGACATTATTAGTAAATTCTATTTTATTTATGATTCTCCCGGCGGAAGTCAAAAAATGGTACGAAGAGCAGAGTGAAGGTACAGAGTCAGTGGGATGGAATTTGAATTTAACGGCAGGGGAGATAAGAAGAAGAGAGGCCTTCCTTTTCGTATATATAGTGGCGCAGTAGTGGATGGGTTAGGAACAACTCTTTCTCTTTTCACAGTAGGGGACAACCCTAAAATAACGTTGGTTGTTTGTCAAATGACGCTAGAAAAAACCTCATTGACTTTTAATCCCTCCCTCCCCTAGAGTTTTGGTTAATCAATGTGGACTTGAGCTGTTTATGATTGAAATCTTCATTTTGACTAATTTTGGGCTCCACACCGTTTTTTGAAATGGGGATAGAGTCACTCATTCTATGTGGTTGGGTAAGATTACTTAGATAAGCCGTTAACATTCGGGGTTTCAACCTAAAAGGCTAACGTGATAGGAGAAGTAGCTTAAAACCTTATATAGTGACTTATTGTTTTATAGCTTTCCGGTGTAGGACAAATACTTTAACACGCCCTCTCAGCCCAAACCAGACTGGACGATATCGCGATGTATAAATGGACCAAACAGACCCTTAACAAACTACCCGTAATCGTGGGTGCTAAACAAGCAGTCAAACCATAACCGGAATTGGCTCTGATACCATGTTAAGACCCGAGGTTCCATTCTAAAAGGTCAATCTGATAGGAGGAGTAACTCAAAGCCTTATATAGTATTTTATTATTTTATAGCTTTCCGGTGTGAGAGAAATACTTTAACATAAGCGGTACCATACATGTCAAGCACGTCTGATAAGACCCATCGTGTGGCCACCTAATTAGAGTAAGTCAATGTGTATAGAAACATTTAGACTAATTGGTGAGAGAACTTATTGATTGATTAATTGATTCTGTTGAGTTTTTTTCCGGATTAATGTTAATTAATTAAACAATTACGGAATTAATGACGGGTTAAAACTATTTACCGATATACTGCTGGACTTAACCTTGGTCTGGCAAAGTCGCCAAACGGTTTGACGACTTATAAGTCGCCAAACGGTTTGACGACTTATAAGTCGCCAAACGGTTTGACGACTTTGTCTTTAACACAGACGGGTCGCCCAGCCTTTGACAGACAAAACGAAACTTCCCCCAAAAAAAAGAGTCCAGCGATTCACTCCCATCCGGCGATTATTCGAGCTACTCTCCAGCGACGCCACCTTGCCAAGGATTCTCCACCTCCATCTTCTTCAACACTCTTTCTTCTAGGTAAATCATACTTCATTTCATCTCATTTTGAAGTTAAGGTTTAGAATGTAAAAATTTCGAATTTAGATTAAGAATTAATTTGTAAATTGATTTGTTGTGAAATGTGGATATTATGTTGAGTGTTAATGTTGAATTAAATGTAATATTTTGATTTTGTTGTGGATTTGTTGTGTATTATTAAAGTGAATGTTAATGAAAATTTTGATTTTTTATGTAATAATTTTGCATTGTTAGGTGGATGATATAGTATTAGCACATGTTAGAGCGGCAGGTTTTTATGGTGTTCACATATTGGTGGCTACTGTCCCACTTGATAGAGCGCTACTCACTGCTCTTCTTGAGCGTTGGAGGCAGGAGACACACACATTTCACCTCCCAGTTGGTGAGGTGGTAGTGACCTTGGGAGATGTGGCCGTATTGACTGGGTTACAGGTCCATGGGAGAGCAGTTACAGGTACTGCGTGTCGACCATGGGTTGAGGATGTTGAGCGCTTGTTGGGTGTTCGCCCACTTCTTAGGACAGAGATTCATGGGTCATCTCTGAAGATGTCATGGTTTAGGGAGCATTTCGTTGTTCTTCATCCGAACGTTGATGAGGTGATCATTCAGCAGCATGCACGAGCATACATTTTCATGCTTATGGGAGCTTCCGTTTTTGCTGACAAGAGTGGAAATGAGGTTCAGGTCCTACACTTGCCGATCCTAGAGAGATTTGATGTAGCTGCACACTTCAATTGGGGTAGTGCCACGTTGGCTTATCTGTATAGGCAGTTGTGTCGCGGTTGTCAGAATGGGAGCACGGAGGTTGGGGGTTTTCTACTTCTATTGCAGATTTGGTCATGGGAGTACATACACATTGGCCGTCCCATTATAGTACGATACCATGAGCTTGATGGAGAACCACTTCATCATGATCAGCCTCCACATCTTCTTGGACCACATCATCGACGGGGCGAGAACCCATTGGGGCGTCGGTATGTTTTACTCGATTATATTTATGTTACTGTAAGTATAATATAGTTGTATTAATTATAATTGTATTAATATATACTACATGAATGGTTAGATGGGTATTTGCTGACATGTGTCACACATCATCAACTTCTGGTCTCGGTTTCTACAGGGATGCATTTGATCGCATGTCTGAGGAAGCCTACAGAGGATTGGTCGCTCAGACATGCCCGATACGTGGCTATATGGGATAGGCGAGCGGAGCTTGTTGTGACTGGGACACCGACATTTGTCTCATCTGTTTCTGCAGACTACAAGATATGGTATTACAGCATCACACGGGTGTTTGTATCTCCATCTTTCAGATTCCCTACTCACCACTATTAGCCCAGTTCCATGCCTTTGCACTTGACGGTGAGTGTGCTCTTAATTATTAAAGTAATTCATGTTCTTTATTTAACATTTTTAATTTATTTCAAAGTAATTATATTTCATTTTTCACATTTCAGACATGGGATTTGCAGCATATACATGAGCGAGCGACTGCCACAGTTAGTGAGACGCATGACATGGACACGTACCATCAGGTTCTAACGGGCATTGCTTCCTTGTGTTCGGATATGTTGGGGCGAGTGGACTATATATGGACATCTTCAAAATATGACCCCCTCTCAGGATTCTACACCATCGACATCAAAAGCAACAACAGCTTCTACATCTCAGACTCAGCGTGACAGAGTTGTTCTTCAGCCACGTCAGCGGCGTAGGCGTATGCGTCAACAGCCACACCTCCATGACCAGGATGACCAAGAAGACCTTCATAACTTGTAGTCTGTCTCCATTATTGGACTTATTCATGTAGTCCGAATATGTAGATTTTTTTAATTTGTGAAACACTTTACTTTATGACGTATGTCCACCTCCAAAGTATTGAATTTTAGTTATTTAATAATTTGTTTTTTATGTGTTCATGTGTTGGGTTATGCAAATGTGTTGATGCATGTGCTCATGTGTTGAATTTTGTTAGACTTTTGTTTTTGTTAGAGCATCTCCAATGCTATAATGTGCACGGTGCACATGTGACATGAAAGAGATAGACACAAAAGATTGATTTTATGACATTTCTCTCTTCGTCTTTCCGTGGTCTTATATGTTTTTGGTAAGTTTTTTCCTGCAATGTCAACCACAATGTCTACATCTAGACAATGTGCTTGACATTGTGAAGAAAAACTTACCAAAATGATATAAGATCCTTCAAATAACGAGAGAGATATTCTATTTATTATTTTGCATTGGCTATCTCGCATGCCACGTATGCACCGTTAACGTTTTAGCATTGAAGATGCTCTTATGTGTTTCTGACCACGATTTTCAAAATGTGTTTGATTTTCATCTGTTTTCTAAAGTTGCTGGTTGTGCAGATCCAGGGGGAAAGTCGCCAAACTGTTTGGCGACTTATAAGTCGTCATCCGGTTTGACGACTTATAAGTTGCCAAACGATTTGACGACTTTCCCCGACCAGAGTTAACTCCAGCAGTATATTGATAAATAGTTTTAATCCAACATTAATTCCGCAATTATTTAATTAATTAACTTTAATCCGGAAAAAAACTCCATTATGTTGGTATATGTACGTGAATGCACGGGTGGCCACATGTATACAAAATGACAGCTAGTTTGTTGGGACAGATTTGGTCGATTAGCTTATCAAATTTACAATAAGTACTCATACATACACACATTACTCATGGAACTATTTATTTGTCATCCGTGCAACACACATACCACTTATCCTATGCATAAAAAAAACCTCTTGTGCAAAATTAAAGACACGTGAATTCCCTTCTACCTATCCATAATGCACTGCACCGCACCTTTTTTGGTGACCATTTTTTTTTACGAAATATTATTAATCAAAATATCACCACATTTTTTAATCAAGTTGATTAATTATTGGCGCATTTATTAGATCTTAAATTGGACACTTTAATTCGTTTTTATTGTGCATGGAAAGATGAATTTCTATTGAGAGAATTTCCCAAATGGGACTAAAACTTGGTTAAAACTCCAAAGTAGGACATTAAGTTTTTTATTACCTAAATAGGACTTTTAATTACCGATCAGACAAAATTGCCCTTAATGAATTTAGCGCATGATCTTTAGACTTCCGACTACTCTGTTGCGGTGCCCTGCACCGATAACTTCATATTGCCGGCACCACCACCCTCTGCGCAAGGCTTCAGTGCACAGACTTCCACCGTCGTTGGCTGATTGCCGCCGCCTGGGTGATTGCTGCCACCTAGGTGAACGCCGTAGCTGCCTGGCATGAGTTACAAGATAAGATCGCCATTGTATATCTCTTGTAAGATGGATTCCACTGCCCTCTTTTGTAAAAAAAATGTCACCTTTGTTCCCAAAATGTCATGAAGATGACATTTCCATATTTAAAAACATGGCAGTCGTGGAGAATGTCAAGTTGGTGCCATTTTTACTCTTTATAAATGTCAAATAAAAACTGTCATCTTGGTAAATGTAATGTCAAAGCAGTGACATTTTTTTCAAATGAGTGTTCAATAAAATAACAATTATGCCATTTGCAGGTCCAATTAGTGAGAAAAATAGTATGAACGATTTAAAGTGAATTAGATGGAATTTATAAAAAATGAAGAGAAATGACTTTCACAATTCAAAATTTTATTCAAAATTTGATTGATAAAAAACTAAAAATAATGTTAAAATAATGTTGGCATTTTGGAATAGAAAGATGACATTTACAAAAGGAGAAGAAGAAGAGCAAGAAGAAGAAGAACAAGAAGGAGAAGGAGATGGAGGAGAAGAAGAAAAAAGAAGAAGAAGAAGAAGAAGAAGAAGGAGAAGGAAAAGAATACCTGATTTTGCTGGAGATGGCGTCCGGCGTCGAGCAGGCAGCTGCGATGATAGGCCAGCGTCGTGTTGCGAACTTGCGATCAATGGAGGTTGAGCTGCGATCGAGTTGCGAACAGTTGAGCTGCGTCCTCTGGCGAGCGATGCAGAGGGATTTGGGGAAAAGGTGATTTAGGGATTAGGGGCAAAAAGGTAATGTGGAGTCCCATTTAGGAAATTTAAAACTTGAAGTCCTATTTTGGAGTTTTAACCATGTTTTAGTCCCATTTAATATAAAATCTTATTTCTATTTGAACCAAATATTATACTCCCTCCGTTCCTATTATATCTTCCAACTTTCCTTTTTCATTCGTTCCAATTAAACTTCCACTTTCCCCTTTTGGTAAAGAATTTGTGGTTCACAACATTTCTTACACATTTCTCTTTCCTCTGCACAACTCTCCACCACACAATACCTACTTTTCTTAAATTGTGTGCCCATAGGAAATGGAAGATAAAATGGGTACGGAGGGAGTACATACTTGTATATGTATTAACTCCGTGACAATGTGCTAACTGATTTTGACCCACGCCATAGTTTGTGTGTCGTCTGGCGTTGAGAATAGTTATAGATTTGAAGAATTATATATATATACTTGGTCTCATATATACACTACATACACTAGATTATGTTGGGATTAATTAATTAATCTTAATTAGTTTACTTCCTAGGGAACATAAATTATCTTTCCCTACTTTTATTGGAGAGATGAAAGGTCTTCTTGGAAAGGTAAATTGTATTTCCTAGGGATTATTTTACTCCTCTTGTAATGCCTATATAAGGCCACCAATTGTAATGTTTTATCAAGTGGAATATAATACATTCTCCTCCATTCCTTTGAGTTGTAAGTTAGCCAAACACTTAGAATATTTTTCGGATATTTGGGGCCTTCAAATTGGTATCAGAGCCACTGTTGAAGAAGAAGATGGCAGCCACCATGTTCGGCCAACTACCCCAATTGAAGAAAGCAAACTTCGACCGATGGAATGCTCAAATGAGAGCACTGTTGAAGTCACAAGGAGTATGGGATGTTGTCGATAATGGCTACACAACACCGGAGGAAGGAACCGTCTTGACGGTTGCCCAACAAGTGGAACTCGAAGGAGCACAAAAGAAGGACCAAACGGCACTGTTTTGGTTGCTTCAAGCAGTGGATGACACCATCCACGAGAAGATAGCCGATGCCGAAACTTCAAAAGAAGCTTGGGACATCATCGAAAGAGTGTTCAAAGGAGGGGAAAGAGTAAAGCAAGTGAGGTTGCAAACTCTACGAGGAGAGTTGGAGACTATGCGGATGAAAGAGAACGAGAAGGTCACCGAGTACATTAATCGGGTGATGACCATAGCAAACCATATGAAGAGAAATGGTGAAACCGTAAGTGAGAGTCGGATAGTAGAAAAAATTCTACGAACACTTACGGACAAATTCGAGAACGTGGTATGCGCAATCGAAGAAGCTAGAAATATTGAGACGCTTACCATTGACGACCTGTCGGGGTCGTTGGAGGCACATGAACAAAGAAAGATGAAGCGGCTAGAATCGCTTGAAGAGGCATTACAAACTGTGGTGGTAGAGGAGAAGGCAATGTATGCCCATCAACCGAGAGGCCGAGGCCGAGGTCACTTCCGTGGTCGGGGCCAAGGAAGAGGAGACTACAACCGAGAGGAGAATACCCACCAGAACCGGGAGGACCAACATCGCCCGACCTGGAGAGGCCGAGGCAGAGGAGCTGCCCGAGGCGGTCGGGGAGGCAGACCCGATGGGGAATGCTACAATTGCGGGAAACGGGGACATTTCGCAAGAGACTGTTGGTCGAAACCAAAACCGGAGGAGAATCTAAATGTTGCTGAGCATGAGGATGATGATGGAGATGAGGAAGGAGTGCTCTTACTAGCACACAAAGAAGGAAGCTTAACAGACGACGCTACGTGGTACTTGGATACCGGGGCGAGCAACCACATGAGTGGTTATAAACATTTATTCACTGAGCTGAAGGAGGCTGAGGGAGGAAATGTATCTTTTGGAGATACATCAAAAGTAGTTATCAAAGGCCGAGGAAAGGTTAAATTTCTGCAAAAGAATGGACAAGAGGGGACGATTGAAAACGTACTCTATGTCCCGAGCATGAAGACAAATATCATAAGCATGGGACAGCTTATGTAGAAAGGGTATTCAGCCGACCTAAATGGTCGATACCTACACTTGAAGGATAGACGAGGTCGGGCCGTCGCCCGGGTAGAGATGGCCAAGAACAGAATGTACAAGTTGGACTTGAGAAGCGTAAACCATAAGTGCTTGAAAGTCGACCTGACGGACAAGTCACTATTATGGCACCTACGTTTCGGACATTTGAACTTTGGAGGATTAGCCGAGCTGAGCAAAAAGGGCTTGGTGCATGGACTACCCGAGATGGATTTTCCAAAGCAATTCTGTGAAAGCTGCGTACTTGGGAAATACACCCGGACAAGCTTTCAGAAGACTGCCAAGTACCGAGCCAAGGGAGCATTGGAGACAGTCCATACGGACATTTGTGGGCCGATCACGCCATCATCTTTCAGTGGGTGAAGGTACTTTATCACCTTTATTGATGACTACACCAGGAAGACTTGGGTATATTTTCTAAAAGAAAAATCGGAGGCCTTTAAAACATTCAAAAATTTCAAAGCCGAGGTGGAGAAGACAATCGGGCTGAAGGTGAAAGCGTTGAGGTCAGACCGGGGGGGAGAATACATTTCAGACTCTTTTACAAAGTTTTGTGAAGAGGAAGGAATTAGAAGATTCCTTACCGCCCCGTACTCGCCTCAACAGAACGGGGTGGCCGAGCGAAAAAACCGGAGCATTATGGACATGGTAAGATCCATGCTCAAGAGCAAAAATATGCCAAAGCAATTTTGGGCCGAGGCGGTACGATGTGCGGTGTATGTACAGAACAGGTGTCCACACTCAAATCTTGAAAATCTAACACCTCAAGAAGCATGGAGTGGTCAAAAGCCGACCGTGTCACACTTGAGGGTGTTTGGGAGTATCTCTTACGCACATGTGCCCGATCAGAGACGGACAAAATTGGAAGACAAAAGCAAGAAGCTTGTCTTCATTGGCTATGATGAGAAGACAAAGGGATACAGACTATATGATCCCGAGGAGAAAAAGATCACAGTGAGCAGAGATGTAGAGATAAATGAAAAAGGAAGCTGGGATTGGAACACAGAGAAGGAGTACGTCCCGGACGGGACCTCAAATAACGAGGACGTCCCGGACGGGACCTCAAATGACGAAGAGACCCCAGGCGGGACCCCAATTCCAATCCCGCTCGGGATGACACCAGAACCAATCGAGGCGGGATCTATGATGACCCCGGGGGACGAGGAAGAAGAAGAAGGGACGAGCCGGCAAAGGTACAGAAACATACAGGACATATATGAAGCAGCTTCAGAGATTCACATGGTATGTCTTCTAGCCGATGGGGAGGATATTACTTTTGAAGAAGCCAAGCACGATGAAAAATGGAGAGATGCCATGAACGAAGAAATAAAAGCGATTGAGAAGAATCAGACCTGGGAACTTACCAATCTCCCGAGAGGTCATAAGCCGATCGGAGTCAAATGGGTGTATAAGAAGAAATGCAATGCTGAAGGTATGGTCGAGCGATACAAAGCTCGGCTTGTTGCAAAAGGTTACAAGTAAAAGGCTCGGAATGAGAGACCGAAGAGAATTAAGATTAGGGGAGGAATTTGTTGGGATTAATTAATTAATCTTAATTAGTTTACTTCCTAGGGAACATAAATTATTTTTCCCTACTTTTATTGGAGAGATGAAAGGTCTTCTTGGAAAGGTAAATTGTATTTCCTAGGGATTATTTTACTCCTCTTGTAATGCCTATATAAGGCCACCAATTGTAATTAATGTTTATCAAGTGGAATATAATACATTCTCCTCCATTCCTTTGAGTTGTAAGTTAGCCAAACACTTAGAATATTTTTCGGATATTTGGGGCCTTCAGATTACCCAAATCAAAATAAGTGTGTAATTAGACCACATACTTTCATCGCGTTAAAAATCATAAATTAGTTACATTTTACGCTTAAATTAAAGTCACATAACTGGCTGACAAAGAAATATCATCGTTGAAATATTCAAGTGTTATTTACTGGAGTTCTTTAGGGTAAAGAAATTTTACCACAAAGTTATAAATAACTACTTGACTTGACGAAACGCCACAGTTTAGACCATGGGCGGAGGAATTTGAAATTCTTTGTATTTTTAGTATAAAAATTCTTTGAATTTATTTGAAAAAATTATTTGTATCGGCCCACGCCCACCCCAACCTTCAATCTTGAAGACGCCCCTGGTTTAGACAAATCTATGTATTATATTGACTCAATTTTTGTTCTCATATGTGTGTGTGTCAATGTGGTCTATGAATGTATGTGTCTGCGGGAACAAAAGATAGTGTTCTCCTAATAATGTATATATATTTCAAGAGTTCGAGTCTTCCACACAAACATTGAAAGAATGAAATCAATTTCATTGCTCCTGTTTAGAAAAAATAGTGCTCCCAATATAAATTTTTGCGTTTTTTAAACTTTTTTTGGGGACTTTTCCAATTAGATACTACATATATACTCCGTATTATTCTAAAATGAAGTAATCACACATATGAGTAAAGGTGATAGAAAAAAATGTGACCTTTACATGAAGTGACTATCATCATTATATTCAGTTTTATACTATAATGACCACAAAGTTGTGCACTTGGTAATTTTAGTAGCATTTTGTCCTTGTGAGCAATGTTTTAGGAAAACCATATTATAAAATTGTTTATATAAATCCAAATTGTTCTGTCATATGTATTTTCCAAATGCAAGAATAAGAAAATAGTGGCTCTTTTTTCATCATTCAAACGGAAGCAATATTTAACCAATTAATAAGTGTAATAAGTAACCATAACTAATTAATTAATTAATTAATAATAATATTAATAATAAAAGGGAGGGAAAATTCATGAAATAGGAGTAAAAAATTTTGAAAATTTTAAAATATGATTGCCATATTTTTATTTCAAATATAGGAGTAATTACTGCCAAATTTGGAAAGTAATATCATGTTTAAAGTCTGATAGTGCAAAACATGGCAATAATTAGTCCTATTTTGAAAATAAAAACATGATTCTCCTATTTTAGAATATAGGAATGTTTTTAGTCCAGTAATTTTCCCATAAAAGGAAACCATCCGGTCCATCCTCTAAATCTTCCATACATGTGCACATGCCTTTTTGTATAATGTATTATACTACGTATTATTCAAACAAATTAAACAGATGCAATCCTTAGAAGGGCACTACGTAAAGAACTATGACGATAGCTAATTAAGTCACTGCAGCATGTATGCATGTTCTTCGATCCATGAATGACAATAATTGAGTCTACATTATAAATTACTCCCCGTCCCACCTACAAAATATTAATACAATCAAGTTTGACCAATAATATTTTTAGGACGAAATTATTTAAAATATCTAAATTGTACAAAGATGTTCTTTATCAAGAACACATTCATGAAAGTATCAAAATTATACTAAGTATATAATAACTAAAATTATCCTCCAAATTTTATGAGACGGGAGTATTCCTTACGAGCAGACTAATTCTTCTTGGAAGCGAAAAGGAAGAGTGGAACAACGGCAAAGAGGGAGAGGAGGGCCATCACATATCGGAAGTCGAAAACTTGAAAAATGTACGACTTGAGCATCGCCAGAAACAGAATCAGAACCAGAAAAACAACCGCGTGGACAAGGATGCTGTCGTCCGCCATTTATGCTTATATATAGTAGTATTATACGAATTGAAGTTGTATATAAATGGGGGTTTCTAATTGTATATGATATTCTTGGATGTATCCATACCTATATATAATGGCGAATTTGTGTGATGGGGTTGATGAAAGGAAACCAAATAATTGGAATTTCGCCGTTGATTTCCTTATTTATGAGATCACCATATCATGTAGCAATTTATTCGTCTCTTCAATGCATGCATTCATTATTATATTACTCGTTTAATTTTTAGACAACCATGGAGTACTAGTGATTGTTTTAATTTTTAGGGTTCCTTAATTTCTTTTTTCTACCGCTTAAATGGTAAGTAAATTTTGTGACAATCCAAATATTATTGTTTCGTGTACTTCGAATTTTCATGATTTCAATAACAACGTGAACAAAACATACCTTCTATAGATCACACTATAGTATAGATTCAAAATTTCAAACAGATAAGACTTAAACAGATTACTATGTACCAAGATCGGATTTCAACACTACACGATACGCTTCCCGTCTAAAATACAAAGATATTTAACTAGATATAAAACACAAAATAATTGACCGCATCATACAAGATCAAATTAGACTTAAACAAATACAAAGATATTTAACTAGATTGGACACCATAAAATATTCTCAACAGTACACGATACGCTTCCCGTCTAAAATATATACGAAGTACTTCATATACAATAGTTAAGTGTACCAAAAACAATGATAAAAACAATACAAAATCAATGACCACGGCATTAGATAATAGATGGTATACCTTTTCGCATTAAGGAGTAAAATGTCTACATTTTAAAAAACTTTTATAATGTGTAGCAGATGTATTCACCTTTTTTTTATGTGTAATTTAGATAAGGAGTATTATGTTGTAATTCTTTTATATGACATGGACATATACATCACATATATATGTTCTTTTATATTATTATTACTGTAAATGTATTTCACTTTCATATTAAATAGTACAATTTTCATTGCAATATTAAATAATCAAATTCACTGAAATATTATAATAGTTTCACCTATATGGAAGGGAACAATATTAGTTTGTTTGTTTGTTTTTGTTTTTTAAAATATTAGTTTGCTGAATGAGCTTAGCTAGGTTAGTAGGGTGTGATTGAAATTTATGAATTTGCAAAGTTTTTCTCGAAAGAAATCGGCTTACATTGATAACAATACATTGATAAGAAATGGGCTTACATTGAATTAGCAAAATTAAAAATTAAATTATTAACATAAATAAAAGGATATGCATTTGGGAAAAATGGCTAAATGACAACCGCCAAAAGAGTGCGTCCAAGTCCGACTGACAAAGAACCAGAGATGCAGGCTAGTAAAATCCTTTCAGAAAAGATTATTTTGGCCAAATGCCTTACTCAGAAAAAATTCATTCCAAAAAGTTGTCTCTGGTGAGGTTCGAACTCACGACTATTCGCTTAAAAGGCGATTACACTACCACTGTGTTACAGAGACATATACGAATACATTCAGCTACTTTAATGTTTTAATCATTTGTTAATACTACTATGATATTATGAGGCATAGAAACCGTCTTTAGGGGTGTGTCGATTCTATTATTAGCTATTGAATGACACTCTCTTTTCTTTGGAGCATCTATTTCATTTTTCCTTTGCTTCTTTTTATTTTTTATTTTTTTTTTCTTCAATTCTTTTCTTCTTATCCACCAAATACTAGAAATTTAATTGTAATTTTACTTTTCCTTATCTTCAAATTAAGTTACAACTCAATTTTTTTTATTCAATTCGTATTTGGTAACAAAATATGTATTAATTAAATAAAATAATTATATTACATTTCATATTCATGCACTATTTTTATTTTTGTAATCTTTTTTTTATGGGAAAAGGGTCAGATAGGGTCTCAAACTTACAAAAAAAATGTCAAATAAGGCCTTATATAGGAGGTTCTGTCCGGCCGACGCCATTTGGGGCAATTCCCGATTGAATTTTTCAATGAAACTTTTTGAGCATTTTATTCATTGAGTCTAATTTAATCACACCAATTTTCATCTAAAACTTCAATAGGGAAGGCATTCAAATAAATTCTTGAAGATAAGTGCGTAGTTAAAAGCGCGGTTATCTTCAAGAATTTATTTGAATGCCTTCCCTATTGAAGTTATAGTGGAAATCTGGTAAGAGTAAACTAGACTTCATGAATAAGATGCTTACAAAATTTAATCGAAAAAGTCCACCGAGAACCACCCCAAATGGCGTCGGCTGGACAGAACCTCCTATATAAGGCTTTATTTGACATATTTTTGTAAGTTTGAGACTCTATCTGAACCTTTTCCCTTTTTCTATTCATACACTTTTTTGTAATATATTTTTTATATTCACACACTTTTTTCTATAATACATATTTTATCTCTTTTATATGTTTTAGTGTTTTTAAGACATTAAGTTTGTTTCCATTAACATTTGATAAAACAAGTGATTACATTTTCATGTGTCCGATTTACATATTTCATATGTGCGAATTTCATTTATACATGATTTAATAATACATAGAGTTACATCTACTTATGCGCGAGTTACATCGTTTTATCCAAGACTTACATCTAATTATGCATGAGTTACATCTAATTATTTGTTATTTTTTTTACTTATTTTTATCTTTAATTAACTAATTAAATTACAATTAAATTGACTTCTTTCTTTACCATTTTTTACAAAATTTTATTAACGCACATAAAATAAAGATAGTATTTCATAATCATACAGTATTTTTTTTACCATTTTTTTTCATCTTAAATTACTACCGAACTTATTTTTGTGTATTTCTTTTACATTTATACACTTTTTTTTTTGTAAAATAGTTTTCATATTCATACCATTTGTATGCAATAATTTTCTTATCTCTTTTATATCTTTTAGTGCTTTAAAGACATTAAGTTTATTTATTTCAATTTAAATTTGATAAAATATGAGATTTCATTTTTCATATGTGTGAGTTGTGTGTAATATTAAAAACAAATCATATTCAATATTTACGTAAAGTAATAGAGCAATTGGACTCCTTGTTTTCATTGAAATCAATGTTTTATTTCTTATAATTCGTATTAGACAAGTTACATTTAGACTTGCCTACAGTTACATTCCTAATCAGCGTGAGTTACATTTTTTTACACGTGAGTTACCTGATTCACCATTGGGACAATGAAAAAAACAAAAATGAAGTTATTGTTCACGCGTGAACAATAATATAATGCGCATTCTTTTGCCTATTGGAGCAGCATGCTCATCTTGGGTTGTTCCCACGATATAGCAACTTCACCGTGGCCCACTCTTGTAGAGGGTCTCCATAAATTTAGTATGTAGTATGAGTTAAAGATTGATTTTTTCTAGATGTTATGTATTATTCAAAATTCCAAACTATATTTAAGTTTTAGATTATCTAATTTGTGTACTTTAAATATCATAAAACAAATATTTCATTGAACTATGTAGTCTATTTGTATTGGAACCGGGGCCTCCAAACTAATTCATTAGACGACACTACAACACATCGTAACATGTCCTTTGAGTCCTTGGATCACAATAATTGAAGTAGCTATGATCCATCGTAACTACTTCTTTTTTTAACTGTTTCTTACTTCCCTTTTAACATAACTTAGGGTAACAATAAATAGTTTTCCCACGCGCAATGCGCGAGAGGAAAATGTCCAATGTTGTTTCTATAGAATTAATGAATGATTCAATGAAGTACTATTGATGGTTAGTATAACCATATAATTGGTATGTTTGAAATTACAAACAAATTTTATACATAATATTTTTCCATCATCAGAATGCTAAAAAGCAGGGGCTCATTAGTATCAATATTAATAAGTAATCTTGATGGTTGGGGTGTTCCGATAGAAGCTAAAACTGCTAAAACCGCTGACAGATGTTTGGAGTTTTTAAGTATCATAGTATTGTTTAAAAAGATCCTCATTTCATTCTGTATTTAGTTAAATTTCAATCTAGTTAATTTTTCTACCTCTGCTGATAGAGTATATCTAGAGAGAAGCGAGAGCTAGAGAGAGAAGTGCAATAATATGCTTCAATAGAATGATTTTGTAACCCTGATAACTACCTCCAGAGGAAGTATTTATAGGGAAAATACGGGCTGGGCTCCCCAGCCTTGAGCTTGGGAGGCCCATTTACAACTGGACCGCTACTGGGCCGAATACAAAGCCACTAATGGGCTGTACAAATGAGTAACTGTAAAATCTGGTTCTGTGATGTCTTCGTGGCCGACGAGGGCGTGGCCGACGAGGGCACGGCTGACGAGGGCGCGGCCGATGAGGGCACCCGAGTTCCTTGGCTTCAGGACCATATTCTGAGTTGGTACCTTTTCGGCCGATGGGGGTCCCATGGCCGATGAGGGCACCACTCAGTGTCTCGTGCTTTCTGTTCTTCTGAGTATGTGGGTCCTAGGGCTCAGACCCATATACTCCATCAGGAGTCCCCACTCTCTAAGCTGAGACGTAGACGAAGTGAAGGAGAGTAGATTCCCTTGGCCGACGAGGCTCCATGTGATATATGGACGGTGTGGCCATGCTTTGTGGTTACATTTGTGTTTGCATTTTTCCTTTGTCTGTATTGTTGAGGCCGATGTAGTCCCCCAGTCCCCCACTGCTTCAGGCCGAAGAGTGTGAGGGTTGAAGGAGTTGCTTGAGTCCCTGGCCGAAGCGGCCTCTCCGTAGTGCCCCTGAATCCAACCCTTATGGCGATTTTCTGGCCAAGGTAACCCTGTGGGAGAACCCTTGTGCGCAGATCGTTTGTAAAGAGTTATCATCAAGGGTCGTTACGGAGAGCCGATGGCTGCGGGTTCTTTGTTTCTTTGGTTCTGTGGCCGTTACGGGCGTTCATGACGTTCCTGGCCGTTGTCATCTCCTTATTGTTGGCATTTGTGAACTTGGCAAGCGTATAGGCCGTTGTGGGCGCTTGCTGGCACTTGTGAAGCCGGCAAGCATATAGGCCGTTGTGGGCGCTCGTTGTCCGTATGATCCGTAGGCTTTTACTCCGCCGGTAGGTTAGTTCACGAGCCCGGTCCATTTCTGAAGGGGTGGCACCTCATCGGCTGCTGGGAAGGTGACCGCTGAGGTGGCCATTGATATGGTGCCACGTGTAGTGACCGTTGGAGAGTGTCTATAAATACCCCTCTCCTCCGAAGCGGTTCCTTACTTACATTCTTGAGATATCGAAGTGCTGCCCAAATTCCTAGAGAGAGAGAGTCTTCAAGGTGTTCTTCGAGTTCTTCATACCTTCAAGGTTAGTTCTTGACTTGTTCTTCAATTCCTTTGCATACTTTGCTTCCCTGAGCCTTGATCTAGTGTTAGTGGACAAAACGCCTTAGATCCGAAGTAATTCCCCTTAGGCTCGTAATAGTTGTTATGATGAAGAGCTTAGACGAGGAGTACTATCCGTACGACGACCAGCCCTCCACTAGGTCCCTCGACTATGAGGTGTTTGAGGAGTTCGAGGAAGAGATAGAGCGTTTAAGTCCTTACAAGTCCGGAGAGCCGGTGGACGACGAAGGTGAGGACAAGGAGTCCGCCTCGTCTTCAAAAGGTGAGGACGCAGGTGCGTCCCGAATGGTGGACGGGGCGTCCACTTCCGCTGCTATTCCGTGCCCGAGACTGGTGTCTGCCGTGAAGGGAGCAGAGAAGCCGAAGAGAGTAAGGAGGCCGAAGAGTGGACCAGGCGTCTCCTACCTGGATCTCACAAATATTTACCTGATCAAGCCGGAGAGCAGCACGGCTGATTACTTAGTTGCCCAGATGTACGTGGGGCCGTTCGGGAGGGTTAGGGCACCCAGGCCGACGGACCATGTACTCAATCCGCCACCGGGGTACTTCGGAGTATACCCGATGAGTTTCGCCAAGGGGTTGAGGTTTCCCCTTCATCCCTTCATCACTGAATATTTGGACATGGTGGGACTTCCTCCGGCCTTGCTGACCCCGAACAGCTACTCGTTGATGGTGGGGTTCTTGCTCCGCTGTGAGGAGTTGGGCTACAGGCCGACGACAGCTCTCTTTATGAACCTTTATCAGATTGGCCAAGGAAGCCACAAGAATTGTGCGGCCTACGCTACTCTCCAACAGTTGCCGAAGAAGAGGAGCTTCACGGACTTGCCTTCGTCCATCCATGGTTGGAAGAGCAAGTTCGTTTTCGTGTCCCTTGGTGAGAACGGCACTGAATTTCCCTCTCTCGGCCATACTGGGAGGTTCAATCTGCACGACCCGCCGAAGAGTTTGATCTTGGACGCTCAGGTGGAGGCGTTCTTGGACGGGGGGCCGAGGAGCGTGAAAGACTACATCACCGAGTATAAGATGACCGCCCTCGGCTTCTTTAGGTACTATGTGTATGGCGACAAGGAGGACGACACCCAACTGTGGCCGAGGATGACCACTACCTTTGAGGAGGCCGACGGCCCGGATTTGGGCATTCCTGCTGAGGCCGATGGTAATACTTCCTCCGGCTTACTTCCTTTTTTTTTGTTCTTTTGCCTTGCTAACCTGTTCATTTTCCTTTGTGTAGACTTTGTGATGGATCGCCGTTCGATCATGGCCATAGCCAAGGCCAAGGCGGCCGAGGAGCTGGCTGCGAAGGCGGCCGAGGCGGCGAGGCGGGCCGCGGCCGAGGGAGGCGGGGCTGCTGGTGGTGCGGTCCCGAAGCCTGCCCAGTCGAAGAAGAAACGGCCTCCCACTGACGGCCAGAAGAAGCTGACCGAGGCTGGTCTTAATCTCGCCAAGAAGACGAAGAGGGCGCCGTCTCCTTCCCATGCCGATGAGGTCGGCGCTCTGACCATCCCAAATGTGGACGATGGTGGTCCCGTTGTGGATCTTACCGCTGCTCCAAGCGACGCTGCCCAATCGCTCCCTCTCATCCAGGAGACTCGGACGAAGCGGGCTGGCAAGGAGATTGCCACTGCCACTTACCAGAAAATGGTGGAGTACCCCGTTGGCGGGGGTGTCTTTGACGATGGCGTCCTCGGCCATGATGTGCTTGCCCAGGCCATGCCGGCCAAGGATCGGGCCTACCTCAAGAGGCTCGGGGACGTCAAGGTGTATGAAGGTGGGATGGACCTCATCGTCCAAGTAAGTTCCCTTTCCTTTTATTTGTTGCTTTTCTCGTCGTCTGTGTGAAGTCATTGCCTAAGTCTTTGTTTGCCTTTGTTTTGCAGGGTGCCTTCATGCTCATGGAGAGCCACAAAAGGCAGCAACAGAAGATTGCTCGTCTGAAGGAGCTCGAGCAAAAGGCTGCCTCGGCCGATGAGGCGGTGGCCTGCTTGGATCGGCTCCGAGAGGATGCCAAGGCTCTGCAGAAGAGAGCCGATGAGGCAGCCGCAGCCAGGGACGATGCCCTGGCCAAACTTGGGGAGAGCCAGAGGGCGCTTGAGCCTGAGCGGCGCAAGAATGATGAAGCCGTGAAGGCCAAAATTGAGGCCGAGGCTGCCGCTGTGAAGGCCGCTGATGAGGCCGTTCAAAAGTTCCTGGCCGAGGGATGGAAGGCCGACGAGCGGCTCCCCTGGTGCTATGAAGTGGTGGCCGCCAAGCTCGAAGATTGGGGAATGAACTCCGCCGCCGGCCAGGAGTACTTTGGAAGGGAGATGTTCGTGTACTACAACATGGGCCAAGAACGGATGCAGAGGCTCCTGTGCCGGCGGCTAACGCGTGCCCTTAAAGCAATGAACTATACCTCTGGGTGGGCGAGGCGGAACCTGAGGCTTCCCAGGCTGATGAAGGATCCCGAGGAGCAGGCCAAGCTTCCTCTTTCGGAAAGGGAGGCCCCAATCGAAAGTTCCGGCCTCGGCGAGCCGGACTATGACGAGTTTGATTTCTTGGATGATGCCACAAGCTCTGCAGCTGCCGTCGGCCAGGAGACTGAGGCCGAGGAGGAAGCCGAAGATGCTGGAGATCAAACCCAGGCTGGGCATGATGGAGGCGCTCAAGAGACTTGATCGGCTTCTCCCCGGTCCCTATCTTGTAATCAGTTACCTTTTTTTTCCTGCCCATGTGATGTAATGGCCGAAGCGCCCACCAATGTACTTAAATTGTTGATGAATGAACGTTTTGCTGTCCTGTTCGGCTTTGAATGTCTTGTATGTTTATTCCCTTTTTGCTATTTCAATTTTGAAATTTGTCTGTGTTAAGTTACCACTTAGGTCACCCGCGAGTGTTCGCTACGTTCGTGAGGTAGTCCATTTAGTCTGGTGCCCTCGTCGGCCTGTCCGGTGTTTCTTCGCTGTCGTAACACCTGGGATTTATCCATAAAATTCCTAAGTGTTTTAGATCCACTTAGGCGCTTTCTTTCCGTCCTGACCGAGGCGGGCAAGCTGGGGTGTCCGCTGCGTCTTGGCATTGTCGCATTCTTCTTGTTGTTGTTAGAATTTTTCTAAGTGTCCAACTTCAAGTAGGTGGGTGTTCTCATCGTCCTGGTGTTGAGCCTCTCCTCAGTGTTGACAAATGCTTTGGGAAATTCCATAAGTGTTGAACCGATGTTGTTGTTGTCGGCCCAGTGTTCTTCGTGGCCGTTGTATTCCCTTGTTCCTGATCTGATCAGGGAAGTCGGCCTGGATCCTTGTGTTGTGGCCGATAAGGGTACACGGGTCGTTTTCCCCTTCGGCCTTGTATGTCTTCGTTTCTTGCCTTGGGTCATTTGAACTTAGTTTTTTGAACATAGAAATTTTTCTAAGTACAAATGCAAGACATAGGTAGCTAACGGCCTGCGGGTATTCAGGTGCCCGCTTCGTCTAGAGTTTCTTTATTTAAATACTCAGAGATTTTTCTAAGTATAAATGCAAGACATAGTTCCTTCTTTGTGGTACCGTTGTCGGCCAAGAGATGGCCCTACCTTCATCGGCCAGGGTCTGGCTTTGTGGCCGATGAGGGTGCCTTTTGCTTTCCCCAAGAGTTTCTCCAAGTGTCGGAATTCTCTTAAGGAACCTTTTTCATCAGGAATTTTCTCTAAGTGTTTGGTAAACACTTGGACAAATCCCCAAAGATCTTCCGCTTGGCCAACGGCCTGGGTTTCAGTGCCTGTAACGGCCATCCGGAATGCTGTGGCCGGTAGGGATTGTTGCTTGAATGCTTAATTCTTCCGCGGGTGTGATACTGCCAGCTTCGTCCTGGTCATCCTCAGGATTGACACTGCCCACTTCGTCCTGGTCATCTTTCAACATTGTAATTCTTTATTTCATACTAAGTGTTGGTGCTTCAAAGAGCTGTGGCCGATGAAGGTTACCACTCGTGTGTCACCCAACCACTGGTTAGGGTTTTATAGGCGTATGCTTCGTCCTTGACGATTCCCTTGTCTGTGATGGACGTGTGGCCATATCGTCCATGTCACCTGTTAGTGGTACTACATTTGTGTTCAACTGATATGTACTTAGCCAAGTTTGGCCTGAGTTGTGGGGATTTTATTTTTTCATTGCTCGAGGCCGGCAAGTGCGCGCGGTCCTCGGCTTCCCTCCTTTTTTTTCGTTCCCTATTTCAGGAGAGTATCCTTCTTTCAGGCTTCGGCCGAAGGGTGTGCTCGTCCTTCGGTCGGTTCGGATTTCGTTGATAACGTCCGTGATCTCAGGGCGGGTCCCGTCGCCTATTTATGACGCGGGCTAGACTTTTGGTCGGTTTCCAACGGTTGTCGTTGCCCATCCCTGAGTTTTGGGATTTTGTCACCTCGGCCATGATTTCAGGCCTGTCGTCCTGCGATCCGGCGCGTGGACGACGCGGTGAGCTTCCCGTTTCAAGACGTGGGCCGTTTGCGGGCCCCTCGTCCTGGGGACATCGTCGGCCATACCTAGGCGTTTCACTTCTAGGCTTACGGGGCCAGGACGATGTGCTCTCTCAGCTAGGCCTGAGCCCTTCGATGATACAAAATACAATGGAGTGCCTGAGCTTGTCGCTCGTAGGCTGCAAATGCAAGGTGCCATGTCGGCCATACCTGAGTCCTTCGCTCTAAGGTGGCCGATGAGGGCACCTGCTAATATTTTACTTTAAATTCCAAAGAAAAAATCAAGAGGAACATGATTTTATTCATAAGTGGCTCGAGGCCGAGGGTGGCGTTCAATCAGTAACCCGTTAAGGGGTGAGGGCTTCGCCGTCTGCACCTCCTTCGGATTACTGATAAAACTTCACCAGATGGTGTACATTCCACGTTCGTGGTACATTGGACCCATTCGGGCGTTTAAGCTTGTAGGTGCCGGGTTTGACCACGGCACTGACGATGTAGGGCCCTTCGTACTTCAATGCTAGCTTGCCACCCTCTGTCGGCTGGCTTGCTTCCCTTCGGTGGAGGACGTAGTCCCCCACTTGAAATTCCCGGGAACGTACCTTGGCGTCATAGTATGATTTAACTTGACGCCGGTAGTTCTCTGCTCGGACGTAAGCTTGCTTACGCCTCTCGTCGACCAGGTGCAGGTCAATCTTCATGTTTTCTTCGTTGGCGTCAGGCTCGTATTGTTCCACCCGTCGGCTGGGGATGGCAATTTCCGTGGGTGCCTTTGCCTCAAAGCCGTAGCACAGGGCGAAAGGCGTTTCACCTGTCGCCCTCCTCGGCGTGGTTCTGTAGCACCACATGATGTTGGGGAGCTCGTCGACCCAACTACCCCCTGCGGCCTGGAGTTTCTTCTTCAGCCCCTCCATGATTGTCCTGTTGGCGTTCTCGACCTGCCCGTTGCCCTGAGTGTAGGCAACGGAGGAGAAACGATGCTTCACCCCAAGCTCCCGGAGGAGCTCCTGAAAAGGGGCTGCCTCGAATTGGGTGCCGTTGTCTGATATAATCTCCTGGGGGACGCCGAAGCGTGTGATGATGTTCTTGTAAACAAATTTTTGGCACCTGGCCCCCGTTATGCTGGCCAGGGGTTTCGCCTCGACCCACTTGGTGAAGTAGTCGACGACGACGATGATGTAGCGGTTGTTCCCGGCGGCTCTGGGCAGGGGGGCGACCAGGTCAATCCCCCATCTAGAGAATGGAATTGCGGTGCTGACGGGGGCGTAGTTAACGGTTGGCCGACCAGGGGCCTTCTGGAGTACCTGGCACGTGGTACACTTCCTGGCCAGGTCAGCGCAGTCTCGTGCCATCGTCGGCCAGAAGAAGCCCTGGACGACGAGACGCCGGGACATGCTGAAAGGGCCCTGGTGCGAGGAGCAAAAACCACAATGAACTTCTTCCATGGCCACGTCGGCCTCATCCTGGTGGAGGCATCGAAGGAGAGTGCCATTATAGGATCGTTTGTAGAGTTTGCCATCTTCAATGGTGTAGCTTGGGGCCCTGAGTTTGACGAGTTTGGCCCTCTCCTCGTCCGGGGGCAGCTCCCCTGTCGTGACGAAGGTGACGATGTCGGAGATCCAGTCCTCCGGTCGCTGTTGGACGCACAAGACGGGGCTGGCATGGATGCTGGACATGCTCAACTCCTCGATCTTGGCTAGCTGGGAGATGTGTTCCGGGGCGTCCGAGCTGAGCTTGGAGAGGATGTCGGCCTCGGCGTTCTCGGCCCTTGGGATCTGTGTGATCTCGTGGGTCTCGAACGCCTTCAGCAGCTCCTCCGCTGCTTGTTTGTACTGCTTCATCCGTCCCTCCTTCGCTTCGTACGATCCCTCCACCTGGCCCACTACCAGTTTGGAGTCGCACTTGATTTTGAGGTGCTTGGCCTTGAGGCCGGCGGTGAGTCTGAGACCGCTGAGGAGGGCCTCATACTCGGCTTCATTTTTGGATACCCTGAAGTTGAAACGTATGGCATAGTAAGCTCAGAATCCTTCAGGGGATATGAGGACGACGCCTCCACCGCATGATTTCGAGGCCGACGAGCCGTCAGTGAATAGGATCCACGTATCGTCCGGCTCCGGCCCGGGGTTGGCAACGGCCGTCTCCCTTGCTGTGCATTCAGTGACGAAGTTGGCCAAGGCTTGCCCTTTGATAGATGGCCTTGGCTTGATCTCAATTTGAAATTGGCTGAGGAAGATCGCCCATTTCACCATCCTTGAGGAGCTGGTGGGGCTCCTCATGAGTGCGCCGAGAGGCTGCTGGGTTAGCACATGGACGGCGTGGGCTTGGAAGTAGTGCCCCAGCTTCTTCACCGTGTGGACGATGGCTAGCACCGTCTTCTCAATGGGGGAGTACCTGAGCTCGGCCTCCCTGAGCGTCTTGCTGATGTAGAAGATGGCCTTCTGCACCCCTTCGTCCTCACGGATGAGCACGGAGCTGATGGCTGACGTGCTCACCCCTAAGTACAAGAAAAGGGTTTCGCCGGCTTTGGGCTTGGAGAGCACGAGCGGGGATGATAGGTACCTCTTCAACTCTTCGAACGCTTCCTGGCACTCCGTCGTCCACTTGAAGCTGTTGGCTTTACGCATGATCTGAAAGAAGGGGAGTGCCCTCTCGGCTGACCTGGAGAGGAAACGGTTCAGGGCCGCCAGGCGCCCCGTCAGGCGTTGTACTTCCTTGACGTTGCGGGGCGGATCCATGTTGATGATAGCTTGTGTCTTCTCCGGGTTTATCTCGATGCCTCTCCGGCTTACCATGTAGCCGAGGAACTTGCCGCCTTGGACGCCGAAGGCGCGCTTCTTGGGGTTGAGGCGGAGCCTGAACTCCTTCATGATTTCAAAGATTTCCCGGAGGTCGTCAGCATGGGTGGAGGCCTGCCTGCTCTTGACGATCATGTCGTCGACGTATGCCTCCATCGTCCGGCCGAGGACTGCTCTGAAGATCTTGGCCACCATCCTAGTATAGGTGGCGCCGGAGTTTTTGAGTCCGAAGGCCATGACGAGGTAACAAAAGATTCCCTCTGGGGTCATGCATGTCGTCTTCTCAGCGTCATCTTCATGCATGGAGATTTGGTGGTACCCTCTGAAAGCGTCAAGAAACGACATCAACTCGCACCCCGCCGTCTCGTCCACCAACTGATCAATGTTGTGGAGAGGGAACGGGTCCATGGGGCATGCCTTGTTCAGGTTAGTGTAATCAACACACATTCTGAATGTTTGCAGTTTTTGGGCGAGGACGACGTTGGCCAGCCACGTCGGGTACTTCACCTCTTTAATGTGGTTGATTGAGAGGAGCATGGCGACCTCTCTTTTGACGAAGTCCCTCCTGTCGGCGGATAAGTAGCGCCGCTTCTGCTTGACGGGCGTGGAGGCCGGATCAACGGTCAGCCGGTGAGTAATCACCTGGCGGCTGATGCCTGGCATGTCGTACGGGCCCCACACGAAGACAACGGCGTATGACCGTAGGACGAGGAGGATGGCGTCTCGTTGGTCCTGAGGGAGATGCTTCCCGATTCTGAGGACCCGCTCCGGCTGGGAGGTATTCAGAGGGACTTCCTCGACCTCCTCGGCCGGTTCAGCATGCGGCCTCTCCTCGTCCTTGGCAACGGCTGCCGTGATGGTGTCTATCCTCTGTCCTTCCCTTTCGGCCGGCCTTGTTAGCTTGAGGTAGCATGCTCTGGCTATCCTCTGGTTTCCTCTGGCGTAGCCGATGCCGTCATTGGTGGGGAACTTTACGCACAAGTGCTTCATGGAGATGATGGCCTCCAAGTCCTCCAGCGCTGGCCGCCCCAAGATCAGGTTGTGGGCGCACTGGAGGTTGACCACCATGAACTCCATGTCAATCCTGGCGCGGTGGGGGCCGTCACCTACCTCCACGGGGAGGACTATCGTGCCCTCGGCGTCGATAGAGTCCCCAGTGAAGCCGGATAACGGTGTCTTGATCGGCTTCAGCAGAGCTCTGTCCAGCTTCAGCTGCCGGAAGGTATCCAGGTACATCACGTTGACGGAGCTCCCCGTATCGATGTAAGTGCGGTGGATGATGGATTCACCGATCTCACACCGGATGACGAGGGCGTCCCTTTGTGATTCCGTACCCGGAGGCAAATCCTTGTCGGTGAAGGTGATCGCCTCCGTTCGCTGCTTCTTCGGCTGGGGGGAACGTGGGACACCTCCCCAATGTAGAGGGATTGGGCCCATTTCTTTCTCTGGGTGGCGGAGTCCCCCCCAGTGTTCCCACCCACAATGAGGTGAATGTGATTCTTCTTTGGCGGGGGCTCTTCGAAGTCCTCGTCGTCGCTGAGCCTACCAATCTTCCGCTTCTTCACAGAGGGTTCGCCCCCTTGTTTGTCGGTGTTTACCCATGTGTTTTTGCGTGGGCCACCTTTAACAAACTGGGAGAGTTCCCCCTGACGAATAAGACGCTCGATGGCCTTCTTCAGCGTGATGCAGTCGTCGGTGTTGTGCGAGGAGTTCTTGTGGAACCGGCAGTATGTGCCGCCCTGCTGGATGGAAAGGACCTCCTCGGCCGGCCGAGGAGCCTGCTCGATGAGGCCATGCTTCTCGGCATAGTCGAGGATGATGCCGACCGGGTGAGTGAGGGCAACCCCCGGCCGTTCCAACCTCGGCCGCCAGTGGCGATCTTTCTTACTCTGTCCACCAGAGCCGTGACGGCCCTGGGCACCCTGGCCGGCCGGGGACGGACCCGGGGCCGGCGAAGGATTTGTCTTCTTGAAGGGATGGCCCCCCTCTTTCTTGTGATTGTGGAGCTCGTCGGCGTACAAGCCTCCGCGCTGGAGCGCCTTGGCGTACGACCTCGGAGGGTCGGTGATGAGGCTCCTAGCGTACGGGGAGCTGCGGAGGGCTCCCTGGTACAGGGCGAGGAGGGTGCGCTCATCGGCCCCCTCAACTTCTTCGGTCTCCCTCGTCCACCGATCAATGAACGACCGGAGGGACTCATCATGTTGCTGCTTGATGGATAGGAGGTGGGTGAAATACTTCTTCGCACGCTTCCTCCCGGCAAAGTGGGTGAGGAAGCGTTGGGCAAGGTCTTGCCATGAGTCAATGCTCCCTTCGGGAAGCGCGTTGAACCACTCATACGTTGGCCCCTCAAGAGTAGAGAGGAACCAACGGCAGAGATATTCATCCGACGCGTTCACCATCAGCATGTTGTTCTGATAGCGGCTGAAGTGTTCTTGGGGGTCTTATCGGCCGTCGTAGGACTTGATGGCGTTCCCCCTGTACTTCTCCGGGATGGGGGCCGAGAGCACCCTGTTGGTGAAAGGGGTCTTGGTCCTGACCTGGATGATGGGGTCGCCTCGCCCTTCGGCCAACTCCCTCTCCAGGGCGCTGACCTTGTTCATGAGAGCGTTGAGGTCGGGGTCGTTGGAGGCGCCAGCCGTGGGGTTATTGGCCGATTGCCTGGCCTCCATCTGAGCCAGCCTCCTTTCCAGCTGGGCGATGACCTCGTCTCGGGGGTCCCTGGCGGCCGCAGCGGCGCCCGGCTGGTTCCTCATGCGCTCGTCGTGAGCCGCATTGATCTGGTGGCGCACGTCGTCCTCATGTAGCTTCCCCTTGCCCTTGTCCGGGCGGGGCTGGTCCGCTGTCCGGGACACAGACCCCAAACTTTCCCTTGGCGAGCCAGGCCGACGCTCACCAATCCGCCCTGCCATCCTCTCCGAGACCGGACGACGGCGCGTGTCACCTAGCCTATTGAAGGCAGAGGCTTTTCCACGCGCTGGGGTCTGCCCAGGCCGAAGAGGGGAAGCGGGGTGGGAGTGGGACGATGTCGTGTCCTGGGCAATCACCCCCTCATCGTTGCCTATCTGGATGACCAGAGGTCGGGGCTGAGGAGGTGGAGTGACGTCCCCCCCAGTCCTTGGCAAGAGCGTGCTGAGGACGGTGGGGTTCTGGGCCAAGCTGGCGATGATGACCGACAGCGCGGCCTGGACCTGTGGATCCACAGACGGAGAGGCCGCGGCCATAGGCTGGGCCGGGGTGTGGTCTGTCTTCTCAGCTCGTTTCTTGTCCAAGCCGATGCGGGCATCAGGGGCTCCGCCGTTGAGTTGGTTGCGGAGGTCCGTCGTGAGGTTGATGGCCTCCAGGAAAACGTCCCCGCCGCCGACCTGGTCGGCCGTGGCATCCTCCTCGTGCTCCCTGGCCTCTTGGTCCTCAGGGATGGCCTTGCTGACGAGGTTGCGGTTTGATTTAGTTCTTCCCATGATCAGTGGTTAGCTGTGCTTGGTAGCGACGAAGGGTGCTAACTTGATTGTTCTAGCTCTCAATGAAAGCACCAAATGATAGAGTATATCTAGAGAGAAGCGAGAGCTAGAGAGAGAAGTGCAATAATATGCTTCAATAGAATGATTTTGTAACCCTGATAACTACCTCCAGAGGAAGTATTTATAGGGAAAATACGGGCTCGGCTCCCCAGCCTTGGGCTTGGGAGGCCCATTTACAACTGGACCGCTACTGGGCCGAATACAAAGCCACTAATGGGCTGTACAAATGAGTAAGTGTAAAATCCGGTTCTGTGAGGTCTTCGTGGCCGACGAGGGCGTGGCCGACGAGGGCACGGCCGACGAGGGCGCGGCCGACAAGAGCACCCGGGTTCCTTGGCTTCAGGACCATATTTTGAGTTGGTACCTTTTCGGCCGACGGGGGTCCCATGGCCGACGAGGGCACCACTCAGTGTCTCGTGCTTTCTGTTCTTCTGAGTATGTGGGTCCTAGGGCTCAGACCCATATACTCCATCATCTGCCATTGATCATCATGGTTACCATTTTCATGTGTTTATTTCTAGTTTTCATATTAGGAGCACAAGTTTGGTTATATTTCAATTTTATCAAGAATTTTGGTGGAAATAGAATAGTTATCTTCCAGTTTTTCAGAAAATTGGAAAACTGAAAAATAGGAAAATAAGAAAAAACGTGTTTATCTAAAAAATTTGCTAGAAAACTGGAGAGATGTGGTAACCTGCATGCTAGGGTTACTCCTCTTCTTGCTCGTGGCTGAAAGAGCGCAGGAAGACCGGGTGGAGGTCACAGAATCTGAAATAAGGTTGGGTCTCTGGTGCGCACGGGTGTATGAGTCTACTGCCATTCTGCTGACTGAGTCACTGTGACTAACCTCTCCACCATCCCGTCGGGTCAGGGTAGGGGCTCCTCGGGTGGGAAATTCCACCTTTTGGATCAAAGTAATGATCTAAAATGACTCGATGAAGTCATTCCCATCACATGTTTTAATTTTTTCGTACTTGTGTAGTCACATCAATTAAGATATAAGAGAAGAGATTGATGTAATAATTTAAGGAGTATTATTTTCAAGGTGACTATGGTACCCAACAAAAATAGGAGGGTACCAGGATGCATTTCATTTGTGCAACTCAAAGTTTTACATTTTATTTGCATTTAAATTATTCAATTCAAAATTTTTGATTGGTCTATACCATCAAGGTACCATACTTTCAAGGTATCATAGAAATTGCCTATTTTCAATAACTTTTTTAGATAATACATACGGTATTTTGTTGTTTTTTATGTGTATATTTTGAGCGGGAGAACGCTCCATCATATTATTTTTTCTTTTGGATATTGAATGAGTTTAGTTTTTAAAAAAGAAAAATTACAAAAATGAACATCGCAATTAGTTACGGAGTATATTATAAAAAAAGTAGTAGATACACTTGGCTTCTTTTCCCAATAACTTCAACATTAAGTTGGCCAACATATCATATTTCAAGATTGTTATGAATAAATTTTTAACTTTTCGTGAAATTGAAATTCAATTGTCCACGAATGTATTGTAGAGTTGGAAAGAACAGAGCATATGAATCCACCACATGGAGAATTGTATTTAGGCTCAATGATGTGAGCGAAAGGGGGACTTATGCCAATATTTTTTTAGTATGTAATCATATCCCTTACTTCAATCATTGTTTTGAGTGACCTTATATATAGCAAATGATTTGATTTTTTAAGTATATGTTTTTTTTAAATACTCCCTCTGTTCCTAAAAATTCTTCCCGGTTTGACTTGACACGCTTATTAAGAAAATGGAATAAAATGGAAATGTATGATTGTGGTTATATAAGAAAAAGGTTAAATGAATGTGAACCACACAAATTGTCCAAAATGGGAAAGTGTGAAGTATTTTTGGAAACAGCCCAAAATGAAAAGTGGGAAGTATTTTTGGGAACGGAGGGAAGTATATATTTTCTCCCCAACTCCCCAAGCGCAGCTTAGGGTTGTGCCGTTTTTTTTCTTTTCTTCCTACCGTATGTGTGCAGCCAGTATGGCGGGCTCATCTTGGTCACTTGAGCTAGGATCCATATTCTAAATAATAATGTAATTATACATTATTCACTCTGACAATGTCTCCGCCTCATACTTAGCCGTTAATCCTATTCAGCATGATCGAATCAAGCACAATAAAATTGATTATCATTTTGTTCGTGAAAGGGTAGCTCACGGGGACCTTGTTGTGAAGTACATTTTTACTCAGTTGCAGTTAGCTGATATCTTCACCAAAAATTTGTCTAGTCAGCGTTTTGAATTTTTACGTTCCAATCTGAGCGTTGTTTCCCCTGCACAGATTGAGGGGTGTAATAATGTAATTATACAAGGATTATGGTGTAATTTCCTAAACTCATTTTTAGTATAAATATAACCTCATGATACCCAATAGGACCATAGGGTATGGGATTATTCTCCAAAATTATTGTTTTGTATACTAAATGGCATCTGAGGAAGACGATGAGGGCGTGGATGTTGGAGAAGCAAGTTAGCGAGACGAAGGCACAGGGTGTTCATACGTTGACTGTGGTGGCAAACGCCTGGAGGCCAGGCCAGGAAAAGGGGTCTCCATGCAATGGGTGGACAGAAGTTTTTGATGCAGTTCTATGACCTCTGTATAGTAGGGTGTTGGATGACGGCCCCTGCTCGTTTGATCGTAACCCTCTTCTTCTGAAAGAAAAGGAAAGTGATGGGGGTGAAGATGATTGTGTGGGTTCGAGTTATGCATGCAGGGGTTTTTGAGCAGGAAGGTGGGGAGGCGAGTTCAGTGGAAGGGGAAAAAAGGAGGGTCAACTTTTTGGATTGTGGATTGTGTGGGGTTGGAAAATAAAGGTGGGGAGTTGGAGCAATTGTTCTAGTGCAAGGAGGAGCTGCTAAGAGTTGAGAGATGCATGCTAATCAGACTGGGGAGTCTAAGAAGAGAGGAGTGCTGAATTTCCATGAGCGGGAAGGTCACAAAGTGGGTGGCGGGTGCAATGGTGATTGATGGGGCAAAAAACATGGAGATTCCGGGAAAAAAAAGTGCAAGAGGGTGTGGGAGTAGAAGCAGCACCAGGATGCCGGGGGAACAAAATGACACTCTGATCCAAGAAGCAGAGAGGAGGCGGGTCTTGGCCATCAGACCCGCCGAGAGCTCTTAAGACGCTCCAGGTCAGAGAAGGACAGGGGAAGCTCCTCAGGATACTGAGGGTGCAGCGGAATTTCCACTATTATATTTTCTTTTCTGTTTTTTTGCATTAGTCAGACTATTTTTGTTGTTGTTCTTTATTTCTATTCTTGTCGGACTCTTACATTAAGATTGGGCGATGAGAGGTCTATTTTAACCGCGTTAGGCTTATTTAGACCCACTACAGGATCAACGAATCATCTTCCTTTTTGCAGGGTCATTGACTCAAAGTCTGGTTCGAGAGTCGGTGGTTGGAAGTGGTAGGTCCTTTTATCAATATAACCCGTCTTTATACACACAAAAAAAGAAAAAGAAATCCAATTGTCCCAATCCAATTTCATACGAAATATAGGTAACAAGCATCATATCTATAACTTTAAGATCGAAAAAATTATTGTACGGAGTATGTTACTGGGGCGCAGCTCACCTGATAGGAAGAGAATGTTAAAAGGAGTGAGTTTTGGGTTCAACTCTAAACAATGATTTAGGAAGGAATCTTGCTATTTTTTTCGTTATTGTGTGATTAATGCTCAATTTACTTTCTCTAAGATAATTGTCCGATCGATACGCTTCTGGGGCCTCAAGGATAGAGTGTCATCATTTTTTGTATATTATAAATTATAAATTTAAAAGTATATTGATCATCTACTATCAATTAATTAATAATCTAAAATGACTCGACAAATTCAATAATAATTTTTTGGTTTGTATGGTGCACTACTTGTGTGGTCGCATCAATCAAGAGATACTCTCTAAGAGATAAGAAATTAATGTAATAGTTTATTTTTTTCAATAAGAATTCTTATAAAGTATATATTTTGTTGTTTTTGAGGTGAACATGTTTTAGCGGTAGAATATAATGCTCTATCATATTTTTTTACTTTTAGTTATTGAAAGGCTCTTTAATTTTATTTGTCAATTCACAATTTATACTGTAGGATCGGACGTATGGTGTGTCGATCTCACTACTCCTTTATTTTACTTCCCTGCTACCTACATACTGAGTATTTCCTTTTCTATTTGCTTATTTTTCTTTATTTTCTTTTTTGATAATTCTTTTTTCATCTCCATCAAATACTAAAAATGTAATTACAGTTTTACTTTTCTTTATCTTCAACTTAAATTACAACTCAATCTATATTTTTATTCTTTATCAATTTATAACAAAAAAATATTAATCTAAATAAAATTAGTATATTACATTTCATTCATACATTATTTTTATTTCAGTACTATTTTTTTAACTATACATTTTTTTTGTATTTTTTTTTTGTATTATACACTTTTCTTGTAATATGAATCTAAAAGAATAACTATATTACATTTCATATTCATACTTTTTGTAATATTTTGTTTATATTCATACAATTTTTCCTATAATATATTTCTAACATCTTTTATATGTATTTAGTATTTTTAAGACATTATTTTTTTTTTTCGATTTACATTTGATAAAATATGATATTACATCTTCATATGTGTGGTTTACTTTTCCACATCTGTGGGTTATGTTTATAGATAATTTTCTGGAGTTATATTTTATATTATACGAAAATATTAAAACATGTGTTGCGAATGAGTCATTTTAGATTATTACTTAATTGATAGTTGCTGAATGTACTTTTAAATTTTATATACATTAATGTTTTATCATATTTTAAAGGTGCGTACACATGCTTATTACCTATATTTCACATGAAATTGGTCGATTGGGGGAATCAAAATTCAATTTCACCAAAAGTTGAAAATTCATTCATAACTTCATAACTATCTTGAAATGTGATATTGTGATGTATAGCAATAAGTTTTATACATCCCGAATAGAAATAATGGTACATCATTTGGGTGTGAATAGTTAAAACTTAGAAGTGATAGTCAATTTAATGCTAATATATTAATTAATTGAAAAAAGAAACTGTAGGGAATATTATCCCGGCCTATTACTATTCAGAGGCCTAAGGCATCACCCTAGTATGGAATCAAGTCGACAAGGCCCATTTAGGCTTACCCGGCCCATTAAGGCCCATTAAGGCCCAACCGGCCCATTGGCCCATTAGAATAATCCTTACACCCTCCCCCTCTATAAATAGGGAGCTTGGCTTCCTATTAAAGGATTGTCTTTTTTGGGCTCTCCTCTGCAGGGAGTTCTTCTCCCTGCTTCCTCCCCCAACTTCATTTCTTTAGATTTATTATTCAAGCTCCGTTAATGGAGGCTCCAAGTTATGTACCATGTAAATGGTGAGAAGAGATTAATGAGAAAGAGAGGGTTTGGACATTAGGCTAAAAAGTCTCGTGATTTTCTCCCTTTTCGGGTTTCCACGTAAAAACAGAGTATTCGTATATATTTATATCTATATTTACTATTTTATGTTGGATTAAACTCAACAGAAACCAATTAAGTGTTCATTAAAGAAATAATTACATAAATATGACCAAAATAAAGATGATTTACAAAAATATGACTAATGACTAGAGTAGTAATGAAATCATAGTAATTCATGTTCAAATTTTGAGCTTAAGTTACCACAACACCACATTGTAGTAATGAATAGTCATATTTATGTAAATATGTTTTATTTTAGTAATATTCTTGTAAAAAACTCTTCATTAAAAATAAGTTATTGCAACATTCATTTTTGTGATTTTTTAAATTAAACTTACTAAATAATACTATGTATCTAAAAGCAGAAGTAACATGATGTAGTCTTCCAAAAAAAAGTAATATGATGGAGCATTCTCCCGCTAAGGAAAACAATGACATGTCTCCTTTTTTGGAAAATGATTTCTTAAACGCGGATTTTTTGTTTCCCAGAGAGAAGTCAAGACCCCCCCCCCCCCCCCCCCCCACTCTCTCTTCATGCGCTCTTCCAGCCACGGGCAAGAAGAGGAGTAACCCTAGCAGGCAGGTTACCACATCTCTCCAGTTTTCTAGCAAAATTTTTAGGTAAACATGTTTTTTCTTATTTTCCTATTTTCAGTTTTCCAATTCTCTGAAAAACTGGAAGATATCTCTGTTAATAAACGACCCCTGAATCGCTTAGATAACTATTCTATTTCCACCAAAATTCTTGATAAAATTGAAATATAACCAAACTTGCGCTCCTATTATGAAAACTAGAAAACAATAAATGAATAAACACATGAAAAGATATCATGATGATCAATGGCAGAGGCAGAAAAATGACTGGAGATCGAAATTTAACTAACTACAGAATAAAAAGAGGATCTTTTTAAACAATACTATGATACTTAAAAACTTCAAACATCTGTCAGTTTTAGAGCATCTCCAATGCAAAAACATGAACGGTGCATACGTGGCATTGGAGATGACCAATTAAAAATAACAAATAGAATATCTCTCTTCTTATTTGAATGGTTTTATATGTTTTTGGTAAGTTTTTTCTTTACAATGTCAAGCACAATGTCTAGATGTAGACATTGTGGTTGACATTGTTGAGAAAAACTTACCAAAAACACATAAGAACGTGGACAGAAGGAGAGAGAAATGACACAAATTTTGTGTCTATCTCTCTCATGCCACATGTGCACCGTGCACATTGTAGCATTGAAGATGCTCTTAGCAGTTTTAGCTTCCGCCGGAGTACCCCAAACATTAAGATTACTTATTAATATTGATACTAATGAGCCCCTGTTGTTTAGCATTCTGATGATGGAAAAATATTATGTATAAAATTTGTTTGTAATTTCAAACATACCAATTATACGGTTATACTAACCATCAATAATACTTCATTGAATCATTCATTAATTCTATAGAAACAACATTGAACATTTTCCTCTCGCGCATTGCGCGTGTGAAAACTAGTAATTGTTATCCTAAGTTACGTTAAAAGGTAAGTAAGAAACAGTTAAAGAAAGACTGTATTTACGTTAAAAGTGCTATATTTACACTGAAAACGCTAAATCACAGAGATAAGGCTAAGTATTTGTGACGATCATATCTTCCTATGTGTTCTTCCGTTTAGAGCGTATTATATCTCATTGGAAAGATAATTTGGAGTTCTAAAGCTATTTTCCCCCCTACTTAATCCATTACTCGTCCTCGAGTAAAAATCAACATAGTCATTCACAATCCATTGAACGGATAAATGTAAATGAATAAAATGTTCACTTTGTCCATCCATCCTCAAAATACAAAGAAAAGAGGGTCTTCATGATTTTCAAGAACAAATGTTCTTTTCATTGATTGTATCCCAAAAACTCCCAAGTGAAATGAGTTGCTATATAAACTCAAATAAAATTTCCTCTCATTCTCTCATTCTGCTTAGGAGCCTTTTCAATTTTGCATCGTAGACTCGCTTTTTATTTTCCTTTTTCTCACAACTCACTCGTTTTAGCCACTTTTACTTAGATTACCCATTTTTTGGATTTTCTACCTAACTAGCATTTTTTCTATTATTTATTTATTCCTTTTTTTTGTATTTTGTTTTTGAAGAAAATAATGCAACTTACATATGATAACATGTTCAATATACAAATAAAAGAATTTAAATATTAAAAAGTAAAGAATAGTCATTACATATTTTCTCCTCAAGGAGAGTTGAAATTATCACCCTTAACATCATAAAGGAATACATAATCATAACCTAAATTTGCATTGTTGGCCCAAAATAGAACGCTCGTAGACTTTTAGGAAAGCTATGTACGACACTCAAGCAGGAAATCGGGAAAATAATGCAAATAAGGAAAGAAGCTAACAATGTTTAGTTGCCAGAAATAGCATATCTCATTTGAAATTCGGACATGACTTTTATAGGCGATTTACAAATAGTAACTGATAAAGATAGTAATGGCTAATTAATTACATCATTAACATGGAATTAAATACATAATTAAGTCGCGCATTAATTGCCCTGGCCGTTAATGTTCCTGGCTGGCAGGCCGGACGCTTGAGCTCCCTTCTGCTAGACTGAACGACAAGCTCCCTGCTGGGCTGGAGGTAGACTCCTGGCTAGGCTGGAAGGCTCCCCGTTGGGCTAGAGGCAGGCTCTTGGCTGAGCTGGAGGCAGGCTCTTGGCTGGGCTGGAGGCAGGCTGCCGACCGAGTTGGAAGGCATGCCTCTGGCTGGGCTGGAAGGCAGGCTCCCCACTGGACTGGAGGCAGGCTGTCTTGGGCTTCCACTCCTTGATGGGTCTGATCAGTTGGGCCGGCCCGAGCTCTGGATCGCTGAGCTTTAACCTGCTGGTCCAAGTTCGGGGCCTGGGCCAATTAGACTATGAGCCTAGTCCCATAACCTCATATGCAGTCTGGAAATTAACTACAATATTCTGTATATCTTAAAAGTCTTGTTGCTAGAAAAAAGAACTCCAAATCATTATTCTATGGCAGCATGATTACGTGTATCACAACCTTCTTGGCACTTTCCTGCAAGAGCCATAAAAACAAACATAACAAAACGTAAATAAAAGGTACCACGTAAATAAAAGGTACCACAAAAAAGAATGTAAAAAAAAGTAGTCAAATCAAATTTCATTGTGTGTATGAAGTACATAATAGTACAACTACAAGTCTACAATTGATCCATAAAGGTGGAATCTCCCACCCCGGGAGCCCCACCCCGATCCGACAGGATGGTGAGGAGGTTAGTCACGGTGACTCAGTCAGCAGAATGGCAGTAGGTCCATACACTCGTGCGCACCAGAGATCCAGCCTTATTTCAGGTTCTGTGACATCCACCCGGTCACTGCGCGGATTCGAACCTTGGTCCATTGATCCAAATCTCCCACCACTCGACCAACTGAGCTACCTGTACGGGTAACTACAAGTCTACAATTAACTGATCAAGAGTAGTACAACTACAACTGGTCCCTCTGTCACACATAGTTCCCATGTTCACCTATGACTATAAAATACTCCCTTCGTCCTAATTTGATTTGAAAAATTTCCTTTTTTGGTTGTCCCAAAATGATTTTCCACTTTCTATTTTAAGTATGTAAATAAGAATACAGTGACAAATTTACCCTTACTTTTACTTTTCTCCATTAATTTAAAGGCGTCTACTTTTAGAAAGATGGATAAAAGTGTAAAAAAGCGCCTGATTTTTTGAAACCAGCGCCTCAGAAAAGCTGAGAGCTTCTCTCCTGGGGTTTGTTTTCGCCCAGCTCTTTTCCGGATGAGTAACTTGTGCAGTGCTTGATTTTTGAGGTTTGATGTGTTTGAATCGTGTGTTTTTGGTCAGAGGTCCCTTATAATTCCATTTCACCTTGATTTTGGTATTACAAGCTGATTTATGGCCAGAAAACCCAGGATTTTAGGTTTACGAGCCCGTCGATTTTACTGTTCATGAGTTTTGGTTTGCTTCGATTCAACACGTTTATGACTCGTTGATGATTATTCTGAGCTAGATTCTTCTCCTACTGCTTGTTCCGAACTTGGATTCAAACCTTAGACGGAAATAATTTAGTCAAAAATCAACGAAGTTGTTGCAGGTTCTGTTCTTGCGCGGTTCCTCAGACCCGTAATTTGTTTTGTGGGTTCTAACTGTTGACTCCAGGTTGTATAGCTTAGCTTTGCTCTGCGATTCCCAGTTCAGGGGTTACGAACGAACTGCTGCTATGAGTACCAAGAAGAAGCAGGGGCCGGTTACAAGGTCCAGTTTTGATGTGTTGCAGGATTCAGATTGTGAATTTCCAGCTCTGATGCACGGCATTAATGCGAAGAAGAACAGAGGTTCTGTTGTGGTTAAGCCACCTGCTGGTATTGATATACATGTGCCTTTGACCCCTGCTGCAACTGCTTTGGCCGAAACAAAGGGAAATGCTGCAGTTAAGGGGACTGCTGCAGTTAAGGGGACTGCTGCAGTAGTTAATGAAGGGGGAGAATTAATTGAAAAACCAAGGGGAAAGGCAACTGAACCATGGAATGCTCTCTTTAAAGACAACCGTGACCCTAGGCATGGAATTAAATTGAAGTATGTACCTCCTAAAGGCGAAACATTGGACCTTGGAGACCGTATTTTACCCTCCATGGTTGAAATGTGGGGTTATTGCCTAGTTGGCCACTTCACCGGAAAATTCCCGGACTCAAAGCGGTGCATGATCTCAAAGCTACATGGGGTGTTAAAAGCCTTGTGAGGTCCCACAAAAAGGGTTGGATGATTTTTAAGTTTCAAAATGAGGAGGATAGATCGAAGGTACTACATGGGGGACCGTACACCGTATTTGGGAAACTCCTAATGCTTAAGGAACTCTCGGAAAATTTTTCTTTTGAGGATGAAGAATTCCTAAAAGTACCCATTTGGGTTAAGTTCCATGATTTACCTATGCAATTATGGAATGATGAAGCCATGAGTGAGGTGGCATCCATGGTTGGTGTTCCGATAACTACGGATAAAATCACTCAAGAGCGGATCAACAACGATTATGCTCGAGTGTTGATAGAGGTAGACATTTCAAAGCCACCACCACTCTCGTTTCCTATACGACTACCTTCCAAAAAGGTAATTAAGCAAAGTGTGGTATATGAAACTTTTCCTAGTTATTGTTTTTATTGCAAAGAATTTGGCCATCATCCATTTATTTGTGAGAAGTTATCTAAATGTGGGGTTGGGGAAAACAAGGAGAATGAAAAATCTGTTGTGGTTGTTGGTGATTTTGAGGTAGCTAAACCTGCTGCTGCTCGGCCAGATTCTGTTCAGGGGGAACACCCGACCGGGCTACCTCTTAACTCGACCGGGTCACAGAGGAAAAACACGGCCCTGGGCCTAAACCCGAGCGGGTCTTCTCACAACTCGACCGGGTCCCTGCGGCAGAATGTTTCGCAGCCTCCTGCAGCTTATGTTGGGGGCAAGCCGTCTGTCCAGGAATCTTCCGAGGGTGTGAAAAAGGCTATTCCGTCTAAGAAACAAATGAATGAGGATCATGAGGCTAATTTGGAAGAAATTGAGAGGGTAGTGACAAATGAATTGGAATTGCATCAACATGATGTGGTCACCAAATGTGAGATACTAAATGGTAAGGCACTCAAGTTAGTAGTCAAACCGTTTAGATTTGTGCATGCTAGTGTGATAAGAGTTGATACCTCTCTTCGACTTACGGATGATTTGGACAAAAAGGGTGTAACGTTCACCGCTAAATGTCTCGAAGCCATACCGGGAGTTACTAAGAAGAAAGGGGAAGTTGTCTTTGACTCAAAGTTCACTATCCCTTTCCGGGGTTTCTTTGGATGTTAAATTAGGGATACCTAATTCTTGTTGATTTGTAAGACTGTGCTTGTTGTTCTTTTTTGGGCCCATATGGTGGACGTGTGAGATCATGTGTTTTTTATTTTGTGGTATTCCGTATATTGGGATATGCACTTTGATTGTACGTATGATGCATTGTACTATGCTATTTTTCTGGATATAATACATTTACATTTTATCCAAAAAATGGATAAAAGTGTAAAAAACAAGCATCATTTATTGTCATTTCTTAATACTTGTGTCGGTCAAAGTGTGCAATTCAATTCGGGACGGAGGGAGTGCAGTATACTAGAAATAGGTACTCCGTAATTGTAAGTCCTATATTCCAATATCTCCTCAATAATGAATACACGTGAGCTATTTGTTTTTTTTAAAAAAGGATGACACCTCATCCCTGAGGACCCCCAACTGCATAAATCTGAATCTGGCAGATAGAGAGTGGAGTTCTGTCCCCGGTACTTGCAGAGGCCCTATGCATTTTGGCATAGTAACCTCCTATCGCAGTTGCCGGGATTCGAACTCGGGACCTAACCCTTGTGGCACTCCCTCGTTAACAGTTGAGCTACGCTCATCGGTTGAGCTATTTGTTTTTATCAATACAAAAAAGGCCATTCCTTACCTGATTGTGCTGGTACTGTGTCTATATTTTTTCCTGATGACATTCTGCCACCATTAATTTCTAGCTTGCAGCATTTTCCTAAAAAAAAAATTAAGTTTCGAGACATTAACTATGTTAAAATAAATACTTACAATAACAATAATGATATGTAATGATAATAATAAAAGTAAATCGTAAACTTAGCTTACCCAAGATCATTAATTTCACAGCAATGATTTCGAGCTCCAAGATTGCATGACTAAACGAGCGAGACAACAAAGCTCAGAAAGATGCATGAGTTTCTTTCCAACGAATCATGTATACCCTTTATTTGGGGTGTTTCACCAAAATACGGGGTAGGGTCTAGGGAAAAAACACTTTCCTCACGTCGGATGTGCCAATTCCGACAGGGGTCATTTCTTTTTTTTTTCTGACCAAATTGTTATGTGTGATTAAAGTTTTTTTTTTAATTGTAAAATTTTTAATTTTGAAAGTTTTTTAAAATAAAGTTTTAAATTCGTATAGGAGTTCTAAATTCCGAATTTAGAAGTTTTTAAAATTTCTGTCATATTTTTTAGCATGAAAATTATGCATTTTGATTTTTTGAGTAACAAAACATTGATTACTTTATATTATTTTTTAATCGGGAAAAGGGCCAAAATGGACACTGAGGTTTTTAATGAAGAGCGTATTGGACATTAAGGTTTTTTTGAGATCAAATAAACATCAAATTAAACTTTTCAGACCTCATCGCCCACCCCCTAACATTTCCCGTTAACATCTTCTCTTCCCCGTTATCACCCTGCGATTAGACCTAATTGATATATACCTAATAAATACAATCTGAGACAGATTATGAAGAAGAAAGCAGTGATGTCGGCTAGTCCTTCAGCATCGAGGTCGTCTGAGGCACGGAAATCTGAGTCCGGTGATTCAGTGAAGCTTCGAAGCATCTATGAGCGACCGTATTCTGGGCGTTCTAGGTTTTGCAGATGCATGAATGCAAATGGAACTCGCGTCAAGGCGCCACTTTGGACTTCATGGACTGACAAGTATCCAGGGAGAAGATTTCATGGATGTCCTAATTATGAGGTATGCTTTTAATTGTTCTTTTCACATATGAGAACTGGAGAAGATCATGAATATGTATAATTTATTTATATTCATATTGATATTCATACTCTTGTGTATACTCAGAAGGATGGATGTGGCTTCTTTGAATGGCATGATGAGCCATTAACGGACAGAGCAAGGCATGTTATCAATGAGCTGAAACGGGAGAATAGGAGGCTCCAATCTGCAATGTTTGAATTGGAATGTGATAGTGTTGCTCAAAAGTTGGAGAGTGAACTTGAAGAAGTCAACAGTATGAATGATGCAGCTCATCTGGAATTGGAAAGCAAAACTAAAATGAAGAATAATTATGTTATTGTAGTGTTGTTATGTGTCCTTATTGTAGTATTATGTGTGTTAGTATGTTAGTTTCAGTTTCTTGTAAAATGGTTTGGTTATGACCTTGTAAACAGTTTGAATACATGTTGTTGTTAGAATTTGAATTTAAGTTAACACTTTGGTTTGGTTTTTAATAAGTTGGTCTGGTTGTATTACTATGTTTGAGAGCAGTGTATTGATAACACCACAAATGAAGTAGTGTACTGATAACACCAGTTTGAGAGCAGTTTGAAATCAGAGCCAATACCATAACCACAATACAATCTGTAGAAGAAAGCCCTCATGCCAACATGGTCTGGTTGAATAAACAACATATATAAACAAAAAAAGATGTTATATCATAACTTCACATCATTAGGGATCATAATACTGATTGTTAATGAGGTTACAAAATAAAAAAAAAAGCATTATAAGCCCTAATTTAGCACCCCATAATTGCAGTCAGTTCCTTATATTGCCAGAAGTACTAAAACTTCATACAAAACACCTAAACTTCCAGTGAATCTTCAAACGACTACATTGCCAAAAAAACTAATAAGCTAATAAATACATAGTGCCCAAAAGTGTTCTAATGAAACATATGAGTCTTCATTCATCCATATTTGCATCCAAAAGTGTTCTAATGAAACATATGAGTCTTCATTCATCACTTTGGAATGGAACCCGACCTCCTGATCTGCATCTTCTGTAACAACTGCTTAGAGCTGATTGTTGCATTCCCATTCCATTGCAAACCAGGTGGTTGAAAAGGTAGGTTTGTTGGATTATGCACCTCTGTACCATCACCCTTGAAAGGTATTGTTCTATATGTTGGCACATCCAACTGCTTCTCAGCCCGGGCAGCTCCTCTGATATCTTTTTCATTTGGGATTGTAAATCTGACTGTAACATCAGGGTCATGTGGCATTTCAGGCTGGAAATCTGAAACTATTTCCTCACTGCTCATCCCAGACTACAAGCATAAACAAGTACATGAAGGTAAAATTAGAAATAAGAAAACTTATTTCAATACATCAACAAACTAAACCACTTACATAACACTGGAAACCTATTGATACTCACATTTAAAGTCTTCTCCCCAGTGTTCACATCCACATGGCACCCAAAGCCTGTTACAGATTGTTTACTTATCTTCCTTCCTATTCTTCTACATGTCACTTTAGACTTACCAGTACTCCTTTTAGCATTAGTGTGTGGATTTGTTGGTGGAGCTGATTCTGTAGTGGTAGGAATTGCTGAAAAAGCAACACTAGCAGGTCTCTTCACAGGTATAGGTCCATTCCCTTCTGCTCCTTGAACACTTGCCTAAGAAACAGATAAAAAAAGTCATGAAAACACAATAAATCAATATTGCAGTTTACATCTTCAAAGTCATGTACTACTTACATCTTTATCTTTATTAGGACATGTAGCTCTCTTATGGCCCTCCTTATGGCATATCCCACAAGTTTGTAGTCTCCCTTTTCTTGATGATGTCTGAGGTGTAGCACTGGCAGATGTAGAAGCACTTCCAGATCCTTTGACCTCAGTAGATGATCTAACCCTGTTCTTATTTGGTCTGCCAGGTAGGTTTGGCACTGGGGGAGGTAAAATGGGTTCATAATCATCAACCTTCATGAAAGCTTTTCCAGGTACCGGTTGCAAAGCATTTGCATATGCTGCCATATAAGTCTCCTTATGATACCATCTTGAAATGTAGGTGATAGGATCTACCTTCCTATAATAGAAAGCACATATGACATGTAAGCATGGTATTCCAGTCAGTTCTCATGCTCTACAAGTGCAGACCATCTTATCCAACACAACTGTGTGCTTATCTGTCCCCTCTCCAATCTCAAACCCCACATCCCCATTAAATATAACATTGCAACCACTAGCAGCCTCCTTATTGTCTTGATAGTACTCCATGCATAAGGGAGACCAATCGTTTATCCACTTATCATGATTTGTCTTGAACTCTGAAATTCTTTTCATTGCCTTCAATCGTATATCTTCCAGCATGGTTACAATAGGTTTTGACCTAGCTTCCCGGATCCATGAATTGAAGGACTCTGTGATGTTATTATCAATCATCCAACATGAACACCTATTACTAAAGTATGCTCTACACCAAGTTTGAACTGGATACTTCAAAAGGTCAGAAGCAGCTTCAGTGCTCAATTTTCCAAGCTTTTTAAGATTCAGCTGCAGCTCTTCTTCATATGTGCTCCAGGAACATATCCAAAATTTTTTGCAAAACTCATTGCCTCTCCATTTTTTTGACCAATTAGCATACACATGTCGGGCACAGAACCTATGCTCTGCATCTGGAATGACCTCTTGAGCAGCACTAATCAGCCCCTTTTGCATATCAGAAATAAGTGTTAACTCACCACCAGTATTCAGGTGTAGCTCCTGAACAAGCCAACTCAAAAACCACCTCCAATTAGACTTATTCTCTTTATCAATGACAGCCCATGCTATAGGGACCATCTGCCCATTTCCATCCAACCCCACTGCACTCAGCAGATTACCCTTACAAACACCCTTTAGAAAGCAACCATCCACACCAATGATTCTTCTACAGCCAGCCAGCCAGTTCTGCCTCAAAGCAGCAAAGCATACAAACATTCTCTTGAATACTCTCCTCCCTTCTTTCAATGCTTCATTGCAGAGTTCAATTTCAGCTTTTGAACCTGGATTACTCCTCTTTAATGTGGCAGCATATGCTTCTAGGTACCCAAACTCAGCCTTATAACTACCATCCATTTCTTGAATAATCAACCTTTTAGCCCTTTTACATTTATACAAGCTAACATTTATCTTCAACTTCTTCTCTGCCTCCTCTTTCATGTCAGCAACTCGAAAGCTAGGATTTCTCTCCAGGTGCCCTTTAAAGTAATTTGCAAGCCACTTTTGAGTAGCACTAGGAATAGAATAGTGTCGGAAACACTTGTGCTCAGTGTTACAAATCTTCACTGCCAACCCATAGTTCTTCCCATCTTGAGAAATCCATAATCTAAATGGGCAGCCTTCCTCATTCAAACATTTAACAGCCAGTCTATTCTTCTCATTTGGTTTGATTTTCAGCTTGTAACCATATTTCACACCATAATTAGCGATTGCAGTCCTAGCCTCTTCAGCATCTGCAAAGGTCATTCCATTCATAAAACAATCTGACCCATCTGTTGCATTGTAATTGATTGTACCATCATTATCAGAGGATGGATCAGAATTGTTGCTCTCTTCATCTTCTGAGCCTCTATTTGATTCTTCATCTGTAACATACCCATTTGGGACACCACTTGTATTCACTTCATCACTTTGGTCTCTCCAATCTGTATTGGCAGACTCATCACCCACCCCACCATCATTCTCATCACCAATGTCATGATTACCAATTTCAGAAAATGAACCTTCTATCAGGGGAATCAAAATGGGTTCGTCCCGTTGATGGTCAGCATATAGCTCTATAGTATCAATCCAAGAAAATCTCCTTATACGATTTAACACTTTCCTTATAGTGTCATCATCCTGAACTAAGAAAAGTCCATTGTCCAAATCCTTTCCAGGTTCTAAAACATATATATTTTTCAGTGTTTTAAACCCTAAGTCATCCTTGTATTTTCTTGAAATGTCATGATAACACATATAATCAGGGTCAAACCCATAAACTGTATCAGCGTCCCCATTCACATACTGTAACTTTGGTTTCATAACCCACCTCCCGCTATGGTTAAATCTGAGATTAACCAACCCATTCATTGTAACAAACAAAAACAACACTCAAAGATTACCTCAAATTAGTCGTACGTATTGTAACCTTGGTCGTGCAGTTGAACACCTTCTAATCTTCTCAACTCACTCGCACAATCTCACACTTATTAGCCATGGAAGTGAGTTAGGGTTAGAAATTTCAATTAGGGAGATTGTAATCGCAGGGTGATAACGGGGAAGAGAAGATGTTAACGGGAAATGTTAGGGGGTGGGCGATGAGGTCTGAAAAGTTTAATTTGATGTTTATTTGATCTCAAAAAAACCTTAATGTCCAATACGCTCTTCATTAAAAACCTCAGTGTCCATTTTGGCCCTTTTCCCTTTTTTAATCCATTTGTATTGTGAATAAAATTCATTAAATGAGATACAAAATTTATTTTGTTTTAAATGCAATTTTTGTAATTTTAATGTAAGTGAACAAAACAAATGTAGTTTTCAATGTAATTTATTACTACGTAAGAAGTAGATAGTACATACAATAATAAATTTAATACTACATCTAACGTTGCGTGCTCGGCCCTGCTCCGTCCCCGCTGCCAGTGTTCCAAGCCCCCGTTGTGTCTCCATGGTAAAATGACGAATTCAAAAATGGGGAAACAAAATCATCCGATAGAATTAAAAAATACCATTTCTTCTACTTGAGAGCTCATAAAAGTTAATATAGGAGCCAAAATTATACTTAAGCTAAAGAAATTTTTTATGTCATCTCAGACATTAAAGATCTAGTTCAATAGATGAATGGGCTGCTTATTAATAAAAATTCAGTGCATATTCAAACCATGTTCTTTAATAAAAATTCAGTGCATATTCAAACCATGTTCTTTAGTTTAATATTACGTACTACATATAAGATTTATATATTCAAATATGTCAAGCCATTTATTTAGTATTTCAGGTTTAATAATTTACGTTTAAATCTACGTCTAAACTCATTGTTGTAACTTGTAATCATAACTCTCAATTCAAATTAGAGGAGTTAATTACCAAAATGCGGGAGTTTTATGTCTGACAAGCCAAAATACAGGAGTTGTGATTAGGTTACCAATTTGCGGGAGTCGGATTCTCCAATTCCGACATGAGGAAAGCTTCAAAAATAGGGTTTGTAAATGTACAACACATGGTCAGATTTGGGTGATCCGACAAGAATCAAACCAAAAAACAACCTAGTCGGAATTGTGAAGTAGGCTGTGCTTTGAACTGCCCCTCCTCAAACTTTGATAAGTCTTGTTCGATGGCATTTACTCTAGCTTCATTCCTTCAGTGAGCTTTGCATGCCCTCACATAGCAACTCCTAGCCATTTTTTGTCTCCTCTTATCGTTCCTATTCCCTCGAGGGTGTAGAACTGGATGCATAAATGAGCCTGGGAAATGATTGCTCCCAGGTCCTCCAAAAGAGCCCAGAAGTTAGTTGGCCTATTTCCGTGTGTGCAGTGTTAGACGGAAACTTCAATTCAGCCCCACTGATGCTAACCGTGAAGCTTGCTCTTGTTTATTACCGTTTTCTTATGTTCCAGCGTATGAATGGGCTTCAATATTTGTTTGGGACGCCAAACATAAACCTTCCTTTCGTTTCTACGCTCTTCGGACTTCGGATTCATAGCCTAGGGTTCGAAAAAATCCTTCCGCCAAGCCACCCACATCTATGAGTATCATCGCTGCCCTGGTAATCATCCCCTCTTAGCTAAAAGCTCTTCTCCTATTTTGCTTCTCTTTAGTTTCTAGGTAGGGTTTCTCATCTGCTACGATGTACTCTGCTGCAGCCATCATCGATATCAAGAACACAGTTTTGTTTCACATTTTCTAAGGTGTTACTTTTTCAGACCGGACCCCTCAATTGATTTGGAATGAATATTTTTTAATAAAATCACCCTTGATAATTCGCTGTGTAATCAAACATTAATTTATACATCAAGTGCGATTTTCTTGCCATCAATGTATCATTTCACCCTTTTTATGTGCGCCATGGATTCTGGTGAGAGGGAAGAGAGCAGTAGACTATGAAGGCGCTAATCCTGCATAACCCAGGCTTTTTGAAGCCTGGTAGCACCCGCATCAGAGGTAGAAGAAACAGAGGGTTTAGAGTTGGTACCATCCAAAAATCCGAATAGGTCTTGGCTTTTGAGAAGGGTCTCCACCGGAGTTCTCCAGAGAAGGTAATTGGTAGATGATAATTTGATGGATAGCATATGAATAAGAGTAGCATAAGGAAGGGAGTGGTCTACATCCACCATTTAGAAAAAAAGGATTTGAGGAGTGAATAGCAGTACGGTTAGGGGTAAACCTATATTGATACCATGTGAATAAAATCACCCTTGATAACGTGGTAGTCTGGTAGATTTTAGTTTCACTAGCTTGACGCATTACTTCTTTGCATATTGAAAGTTTAATTTTATTGTAAAGTCTTCTATGTGGATTAAGGGTTATCTAAGCAATCTAGATTAAATTTTCTCTCTGATTCAGGCAGTATTGGAGACTGTTGCTAGAGTTAAGACCAAGAAAAATGACACAAAAAGGAAGAACAGATTGTAATTCCACTATACGTCCTCGGTACTTGGTTTCATTCTCGACCACATGCTTATCTTTTTTTTGCCTTTTTTTTATTCTATGCAATGGATGTTCAGGCCATTTCAACTTCACCACGTCTTTAACCTTGATAACGACCATGGAGCAGAAGTGTAGATGAAATCCACGGTTCTATTTTTTTGAGAAGGTAAATCAAAACTAAGTTTGATTTTATAGGTTGGTTTGAATTGATTTAATCCGTAATATGAAACACATTGTTCTCCGCATGAGTGTGTTTTATTCACTCTTGACCTTAAGTTAGTTTTTTCCCTAGGTTATGCTTTTTTGTGGTCTTGTATGTCTTGTATTTATGAGGTTTTGGCAGCAGAAAAGGGAAAGGGAAGACTTGACCTTTATGTGGGTATTTTTCTCATCCTTCTCCTTCATCATGTGGAAGGACAAGATAGATTTTAATCAACTTAACACGAAAGATCAACCATTGTATTTATCCAAACATTGTTTCAATGACCCGTATCGTGTTTGTCTGATAGTTTTTGTCTATGTTTTGAAGGAATACTACGCTCATGGAACATGCAAGGCGAAAAATTGCTTTCGTTTTTCCTTTTCAGAGCACACTTGTGGCCATCAGGGATTGGTTTAGGGTCTTCAAGATCCCTGTTGGAAAACTGGCTCTGGCTAACAAGTTTGGCCTTGGAAATAAAGCTGTAAGTAAGGTATACATACTTTACCTGGCAAACTTGCTAACAATTCTGAGTGGTCTTCAAAACAAAATGTGATTTGCAAGTGGCATTTAACTTTTTAAACTAATGAGCTTGTGTGTGTGCCATGACAGGACAATGCACTGACAATGAAGGTGATTAAAGAAACCAATGAATCTCAGGCTAAGCTTGTCAAGAGATATGTTCCATCTGGCGAGTTTTCACTTCCATAGTAACATTCTTCCGGTTTAAAACCTATTTGAAAGCATGAAACATGCTAATGTTCAAGCCATCATCCAGCCAACCCTTGTTCGGTATTTTTGCCTAAGATTCATTTATCATTCGATGTCCGAAATAAACTCGATTCTTGTATTTCATTATTTATAGAAGTGGACTGTATAAAATGGTACAGATCATTATTTATTTTGGCCTAAAAACATCTTAAAAAGCTGATAAACTCAATTTATAAGATGCAAACTCCTAACTTAATTCAACATGGTTGCTTCTGTGAACTCAGTTTGTACATAGTAGGTTTGAATTTGTTAATATTATCTCTATAAAGTTAAGAGGTGATGTTATTCAAAGTCTGTTTTTAAAATGAACAGAAAAGTTGTGCAAATCTGCTTAGTGGGGCAATGGAGCTAACATAAGAAGATGGTGAATAAGGAACAAACCTTTTCGTGATTAGGACAGTTTGGGTTCCATGTCGTTTTTACTCAACTGTGTGTTTTAGTTTTTATCAAATCATTGAGGGTCATTGTTTTATTTATGAGAATAAATAGCTTTGTCATAATATATGAACACTTAAATTTAAATCTGAGTGACATCAATCACTTAACAGTGACATCCTCATGTACAGGGGGAATACACCATTTTGCAGGAAAGAATGCAGGCAAAAACAGATAGAGATGGATGAAGCAAAGGAAAAAAGAATGAAGCTTTCTTATTCCAAGCGGCGGTCAAACACGCAGCTGAGACAGTCAATGAAGCAAGAAGGGAAGACAACCGAGAGCAAGAGGGTTGTAAGAATAGCAATCATTGTGGCTTTTACCTAGCTTTCGATTACCATTTTCGAACTCCTAACTTAATTCAACCTAGCTTTTGTGATGTATTTGCGCATCTTTCTTATACAATGCAATTTCCTCGTTTTTTCCCAAGATAGGGCATCAACCGTCGCGGTGTAACCTGAGGACGCTGATGGAGAGCTTTATAGAGCTTTATAAGTTATGATATATTGGTTATAAGATACTATATTGGTCTATAAGATTGCTGCGTTGTAAGATTAGATGCAAATCCAAGGGCTGAGATTACTTCTCACTTCTCATCTTAAGGAGGACTTATCACCTGATCATCTCTCTCTCTCTCTCTCTCTCTCTCTCTCTATATATATATATATATATATATATATATATAATTAGCGGTGGTGCACTTTTACTAACTTGTCTATGAAGGATTACTGGGATGACTAACCCACTTATGTTTAAAAGCAGCAAAGATCAAGCGCGTGCTTGTATGTACACGGTCCATTTATGAAAACAAAAGTTAACTGGGCTATTTTTGAAAGAAAAATGAAAAGGTGAAAAAGGTGATATTATTTAAACTTTTAAGTCTAGTTGCGATATTTTTTAAAAACAATCATCATCCCTAATAGCAGTCCAAAGCAATTGTCCTTGTCCCCGTACAAAACCCATAAGTGCTAGGGTTTAGCATTAGTCACCGGGTAAAGGTCTAGCCTTGAAACCGTACGTCATTCTTTTCGTATCGGCGCCGCACCTGATAGGCGGACCGATCAAAATTCAAAAATCAAGTTGACGAATTGACCAAGAGTTGGAAGATACGCTAGCATGCGTGTCGGAACCACACCGATGAGTATTTCGGTCTTCGTCTCTGGCAGCGCCATTACACCACTTCGATCAAAATAAATCACTGAAGATTTTTTTTTGACTTCCTAACACTACCATCTGTCCGTTTGTACCCAAACTTTGAGTTTTCCGGTCAGCTTCTCCGGGGTAAAAACATCAATAACACAGAAAATAGAGACTAATGTCCAATTGACTCCTCATCCGCCGCATGCTTTGGATCTCCATATAGATACATCCATACGGTGTCATAGAATCAAATATCCAGAAGACTTTCTACTCATTCTTCAGTTGCTCTTGGCCTCTTGGGTATTGATAAACACATGTTAAGCATCAGTGTATTTTTTGATTTAAATTAGATGGTGAGCATGAGGGTCAGCAAATTGATTTTTGTAAACTTTACATCAAAAATACCTTTTATTTGATGATTAGCTACAACTTTCAAGGCTACAATTTCCCAAACAATCAAAAATACTACCTCTGTCCCCCTAAGTTTGGGACAAGAGAAGATGGCACGGTTATTAATAAAAGTGGGTTTATGTGATTGATATTGAATTGATAAAGTAAGAATAAAGTTGAAATGATTTAGAACCACACAAACTTTACCAAATAAGGTATGAGACAATCTTAGTGGGACGGACCGAAATGGTAAAATGGGACAATCATAGTGGGACGGAGGGAATACCTTTTATTTGATGCTTAGCTACAACTTTAAAGGCTACAATTTCCAAGATAATATCAGTGATATTACCGAACACCTTTTATTTGACCAACTTTTGAGTTTGAGTTTATTCCAGCGCAATACCAATTTTACGCTTGATTGTGATGTTTTCGAGCGAGAACTCTAGCTGGTTTTTCACTTTGCTATATAGATTTTAGCTCTTTTGGTGACATTATTTTTTGACTTATCAAGCTTATTAACCAACGCGTAATATTTTATTTCACATGTTGAATTGTGTAATAATAAAAAAAGTAAGATTGAAATTATTTTTTGACCGTATTTGCTGAAGTTATTGTAGCGGATTATTTTAGCCATTCTTTCATACTCCCTCCGTCTCCGAAAGAAGTTCTCACTTTCCTTATTTGGATGTCCCTAATTTAAGTTCTCATTTCCTTAAATGTACATCATTTAAGTGCCAAACAGTACAAAACAGAGTCAAAAAGTGTCGAAACTTACCCCTTATAAGTTTACTGGCATAAAAAGTGTGTGAAAGTCAAATGGGGAACTTCTTTCAAGGACGGAGGGAGTATAATTTTTTCATTATTTAAGTTAAGGAATCTCAAATAATAAAGTTAAGAAAATTCGTTTAATTTTCAATGTAATTTTTTTTACCCTTCTTTAGGAGGATAAAATAGTGAAGCTAAATTTTGTCAATTTAAATAGAAATAAAATTTGTACTACAATTGTCTCAAATCAAGTTGGATTTATGCTTCAACATTTGTCTCAACAAGTTGTATGGGCAAAACAATATTTATACTTGACTTGGCCGGTTGGACGCTGATGTTACTGTACAAAAAAATTTGAGAATTGATGTTACTATAAATAGTCAGCAAAATTTTGAAATATTCTCGACCCTGTAGTAGCATCGAAGATTCAAAGACCACTTAGAAAAAGTAAAAAGACAATAATAATTAACCTAATTGTAGGTCTGCAACCTTTTAATGTTTTCCAAATTATAGGATGACTGCAGGAATTAGGCTAACCAATTTTTTTTATGCAATACATTTACTGAGTATTACTTTTCTAATCCAAGTTATTTGACTCGAATTCCTAATCCGACTTTGAGCGGGAAAGTTGGGCATGTTTGTCCTCTCTTTGTATATTAAATGATATACTATTTATTAGGGAGTATCACATAGTTTTTCTCCGGCCATGATTATTTATCTTTAAACTAAACGACAATAATAAATACTTTAATAAATTTGAATGATTGATTGACAAACCGCATTTGAAATCATTGTATCCCTCTGACCAATACTATGATGGCGGCGGTTGTGAATCAAATTATCATTAACATTTCTATATTCTAATTGATACATTGGACCTTCAGCGTTCAATGCCACGTTTAAATCTAATGTCCTAAAGTCGTGGCTTCGTAGAGCATCTATTATCGTCCCTTGAGTGTATCCAATATTCACGCGTCTTGATATCTTTATTCTGAGCAAAACACCGGCTATACCATGAATATCACGTAGAGGTTTAACTTCTCAACACTTCTGAGATTAACTGTCGTGTTTATCCCACGATAGTTCCACCATTGAATGATCAATTGTGTAATGATAAGCATTTGTTGATCAAGGAATGTGTTCTTATCCAACTGTAAATTAATCTTATCTTGCAACTTTTGCAGGTGTTCTAGAACATCATCCCCTCTTTGTATTTTCCGGTTGAACCTCTGCACTTTGTTGGCTGATATTCGTATCTCGTCGCGCACAAGTCGTACTTGAGTCAACATACTGAAAATGCGAGTAAAAGAAGTTGATCCTGGTGGTCCTCCAATTGGAGCTGCTACTTCCATATTGTCTCTTGTAAAATCAAAACACACCCAATTATCTTTTGAAGAAAAAAACAACTATTTAAATAGTAGCTTACCAAAAATAATAAATTTTTGTTCTGGGTGAATAACAAGTATTTAGGGGTGAATAACAAGTATTTAGGTGTTAAATTAAATTATACAAAAATAACAACTAATTAGTTTTAGGGGGAATATAATTTTTTTTGAAGTAGGCAGAGTATATTAATCATTTATATTAAGCAACTAGAATATATTAATTGGAATGAATATATTAAACGATAATAACTAAATGATAATAACTATTTTATTTGATTTTAGGATAAAATGCGAAATAATAAAAGAATATTTTTGAAAAATTGGAATAACAGATCAAATAGTCAAATTAAGTATTTAGCTTCTACATATCAGGATGAAAATGCTTACATATAACATACGATTTAACACATCAGCTCTCACTCTAAAAAGGTCGGATGTTTGCAGTGAGAAGACGATACTAGGAGACGATATTAGGGACTTTATTTATAATAAAGTCATGGTTCAATAAAAGAAGATGAGATGCAAATGTGAGATTATTTTGGCATCAACAAAAGTCAAATTTGCATAATAATCTCACTTTCACATAATCCCAAAATAATCTCACATTTGCATCTCATCTTGTTTTGTTGAACCGTGACTTTATTATAAATAAAGTCTCTAGTATTGTCTCCTAGTATCGTCTTCTCACTGCAAACATCTGACCTTTTTAGAGTGAGAGCTGATGTGTTAAATCGTATGTTATATGTAAGCATTTTCATCCTGATATGTAGAAGCTAAATACTTAATTTGATTATTTGATCTGTTATTCCAATTTTTCAAGAATATTCTTTTATTATTTCACATTTTAGCCTAAAATCAAATAAAATAGTTATTATCGTTTAGTTATTATCATTTAATATATTCATTCCAATTTTTCGAAGAAAAATAAAATATATTTTCCCCCAAGACTAATCAATTGTTATTTTTGTATAATTTAAATTAACACCTAAATACTTGTTATTCACCCCTAAATACTTGTTATTCACCAAAACAAAAATTTTTTATTCTTGGTAAGCTACTATTTAAATACTTGTTTTTTTCTTTTAAAGATAATTGAGAGTGTTTTGATTTTACAAGAGACAATATGGACATAGCAGCTCTAATTGGAGGACCACCAAGACCAGCTTCTTTTACTCGCATTTCCAATATGTTGACTCAAGTACAGCTTGTACGCGACGAGATACGAATATTAGCCAACAAAGTGCAAAGGTTCAACCGGATAATCCAAAGAGAGGAGGATGCTCTAGAAACCCTGCAGAAGTTGCAAGATGAGATTAATTTACAGTTGGATAAGAACGCATTCCTTGATCAACAAATGCCTATCATTACACAATTGATCATCCAATGATGGAACTATCGTGGGATAAACACGACAGTTAATCTCAGAAGTGTTGAGAAGTTAAACCTCTACGTGATATTCATGGTATAGCCGGTGTTTTGCCCGAAATAAAGATATCAACGCGCATGAATTATGAAGACACTCAAGGGATGATAGTAGATGCCCTACGAAGTCACAGCTTTAGGACAGTAGATTTAAACGTGGCATTGAACGCTGAAGGTCCAGTGTATCAATTAGAATATAGAAATGTTAATGATGAATTTGATTCACAACCGCCGCCACCATAGTATTTGGTCAGAGGGATACAATGGTTTCAAATGCGATTTGTCAATCAATCATTCAAAATTATAAATTTATTGAAATATTTATAATTGTCGTTTAGTTAAAAATAATAATCATGGTCGGAGAAAAACTATGTGATACTCCCTAATACATAGTATATCATTTAATTAACAAAGCTAGGAGAAAAATGCCCAACTTTCCCGTTCAAAGTTGGTTAGGAATTCGGGTCAAATAACTTGGATTAGAAAAGTAATACTTAGTAAATGTATTGCATAAAAAAAATTGGTTAGCCTAATTTCTGCAGCCACCCTATAATTTGGAAAACATAAAAAGGTTGCAGACCTACAATTAGGTTAATTATTATTGTCCTTTTACTTTTTCTAAGTGGTTTTCGAATTTTCGATGCTACTACAGGTTCAAGATTATTTCAAAATTTTGCTGCCTATTCAAAGTAACATCAATTCTCAAAAAAAAATATAGAGCAACATCAAGGTCCAACCGACCAAGTCAAGTATAAATATTGTCTTACCCATACAACTTGTTTGAGATAAATGTTGAAGCAAAAATCCAAATCCAAATAAATCCAACTTGATTTGAGACAATTGTAGTACAAATTTTATTTCTATTTAAATTGACAAAATTTAACTCCATTATTTTATCCTAAAGAAGGGTAAAAAAATTACATTGAAAATTAAACGAATTTTCTTAAGGTTGTCCTTCGGCTGCATTCGATGATGATGTGCGAGATGTAAGAGTGATAGAGAAGTTACACGGTGTTAGGTTCTTGGGCATAGAGCACATTGCCCGCTCAAAGGTGGATCACAGTTTAATATGCGCTTTGATGGAGAGATGGAGGCCGAAGACACGTACTTTCCATCTTCCATTCGGTGAGGTCGCCATTAGTCTACAAGATGTGGCGATCATACTTGGTTTGCCCATTCGGGGTATGCCCCTCAGTGGTCCAACCGTTCAGGGTAAGGCTCAGTGGATCGACCTGTGCACGCAGTCGTGTGATTTCACTTCTAGAGAGTCTGATATGCGCACGAGTGATATCAACTTGAGTAGTGTTACTCGTCGCCCGATCCTACCCGACAGTACAGACGAAGAGGTCACCCAGCACACTAGGGTCATAATATGGCAATTGCTTGGAGGGTTTTTGTTCCCTAACACAAGTGCGGCAAGAATACGATTGTACTTTTTGGAGGTCTTGCAGGGTGACTTGGCTTTAGCCCATCCATGGAGTTGGGGATCAGCGGTGTTTGGATACCTCTACCATAACTTGTGCAACGGCGCCAGGTGAGAAACCAAACAAGTTGGCGGTTGTATGCATTTGTTACAAATTTGAGCTTGGACGAAGATTTCGATGGTCTATCTCACAGTACTTTGAGTCATTCAAAGTAACCATCTTCCATATGGGTGCATGTATGTTGGCAATTACATCTTAATAATTGAGAATGCTTTATATGACGTTACTTTTTTTAACTTCATATTGGTAATCAATAAATGTAGGTGGATCGTCCCCATGTCATATAAGGGATCCCCAAGACACTGCATACGTTTGTACCGGGACCTCTTAGACCGCATGAGTGAGAGTCAGGTACTACTTGGAATTTTAACTTCAATTGTACTATTCAATTTTTAGTACACAATGTTTACTAGTTCTTAAATTGGAAATTAAACTTTTTACACTTTGATTTTGCTCCCTACACGGGCGAGACACTCCCACATGCCTGCCTTGATGTCATTCCCTTTGGTAGGCTGAGGTGATGATCATATTTTGCAATATGCCTGAAATACATTACCCCAATCGATTTCTTCGGCAGCTCCACATAAGACAAGATATTCCGAAAAAACCTTTGCAAGGTGATGATCATCACACCAGTCGTTCCAACATATCAGCAGGTGCTTTAACATTGTGAGCGGACGTGCAAAATCATACATACTATCTTTATTATGAACAACTTACGTCCCTCGAAGCGACTGATAAGTACCGAAGATGGTACAGGCGGTATGGGATGACACGTGTCCAGAACCTTTCTCACAATGTGCCCGCGACAGGCTACACCCTGACAGCACGCAATTGGGGTCTTGTGGTAAGTTTTTAAATACATACCATATTCATTAACATATATCGTGTCATATTATTTATACGTGTTACATTTTTATGCATAAGCAAAGCCTTCATGATGTGTATCAGCTCGCCGGCAACTACGCGAGTTATGAGGACATTCAAGAATGGCTACAGCGGTTGGCCCTGGGTGTAGGTGATGAAGAGATGCTCCATCGGGGCATATTCCATTATGAAGATTGAGATGAAGGTGGAAACGAGCAAGAGGATGATGCAGAAGAATATGAAGGTGGGGTGAGGAATCACAACTGCCCCTTGAATTCTCAACGCGTCAAGGTTTCTCATTTGATCAACCACCGACGTATTATGATTGTTATCAGTACTCAACACAGTCGGATGATTTTGTTTCCTCATTTCTGAATTCGTCATTTTACCATGGAGACACAACGGGGGCTTGGAGCATTGGTGGCGGGGACGGAGCAGGGCCGAGCACGCAACGTTAGATGTAGTATTAAATTTATTATTGTATGTACTATCTATTTATTAATAAATTACATTGAAAACTACATTTGTTTTGTTCACTTCCATTAAAATTACACAAATTAAATTTAAAACAAAATCAAATTTGTATCTCATTTTATGAATTTTATTCACAATACAAATAGATTAAAAAAAATATTAAGTAATCAATGTTTTGTTACTCAAAAAATCAAAATGCATAATTTTCATGCTAAAAAATATGAGAGAAATTTTAAAAACTTCTAAATTCGGAATTAACAATTCCTATACGAATTCAAAACTTTATTTTAAAAATCTTTCAAAATTAAAAACTTTTACAATTTAAAAAAAAACTCTTATCACACATAACAATTCGGCCAAAAAATTAAAAAGAAAAAAGAAATAACCCCTGTCACAATTGGCACATCCGACGTGAGGGAAGTGTTTTTTTCCTAAACCCTACCCCTAGTCGGATTTGGCGAATCTGACTCCCCCTTTTTGATAAACCCTAAAAATTTCCCCGTATTTTGGGAAGCCTTGTATGGTTTCCCGTATTTTGGTAAAACACCCTATGAAGTACTCTATTTCATCATCTTTTTGAGATGTAGAGGCAGTAGAGCCATTCCAATGAACCATTACAACAGTATTGCTCTCAGTAGACATTTTTATATGAGAGGAGAGTGCCTAAACTGAAAATATAATGAATATATTAAGAGAGAAAGATGTGTTTTTTTGGAGTGTGTTTGAAAATTTTGAGAACAACGGATTTCATAGAAGGTAATTGTGGTACGAGTTTGGTGAAAGACTAAGCAGTAAACGAAACACGTTACACCATAAACCATAAACCATAGTTGGATTCATCATTTCCGACCGTATAATTTGGTAAAATGAATGAACACAAATCAACCAACAAATCGAAAATAATAAAAATTATTGAAACACCCTTGTCGGATTTCACAATTCCGACTAGGTTTTTTTTATTTTTGGTTTGATTCTTGTCGGATCACCAAAATCCGACCATGTGTTCCTCCTGTCATATTACATTTACAACCCCTATTTTCGAAGCTTTCCTCCTGTCAGAATTGGAGAATCCGACTCCCGCAAATTGGTAACCTAATCACAACTCCCGTATTTTGGCTTGTCAGACATAAAACTCCCGCATTTTGGTAATTAACTCCTCTAATTTGAAATGAGAGTTATGCTTAGAACAATGAGTTTAGACGTAGACTTAAACGTAAAATTGTTAAATCTGAAATACTAAATAAATGCCTTGACATATTTGAATATATAAAACTTATATGTAGTAAGTAATATTAAACTAAAGAACATGGTTTGAATATGCACTGAATTTTTTTTAATAAGCAGCCCATTCATCTATTGAACTAGATCTTCAATGTCTAAGATGACATAAAAAATTTCTTCAACTTAAATATAATTTTGGCTCCTATATTAACTTTTATGAGCCCTTAAGTAGAAGAAATGGTGTTTTTTAATTCAATCGATAATACTATGATTAAGTACATATAATCATATACAGTATTAGATCCATTATTGCTTCTACATGAGATAACTACACATAAGTACGGAGTATATCACAAGGTGGTTCTCTTTAAAGAAATATTATTACAGGTTAATACATCAATTGAATGAAATTCTCATTGGAACAATTTAACAAACACATTATAAATATTCCAAAATAAACATACTTTGACCTAGATTATTTCATGGTCTATCTTTGATTTAAAGAAATTAAGCAAACTCCAGATATAAGTATATACAATAACCAAACCTTATGTATAAAAATATTTAATATGAGACATAAAGCTCTAAGATAATTTCACAGGGACATTTTCTTCGACTTTAAATTCTTAAATTTGTAATATTCAAGATCTAACCCAGATTTAGAGCCACAAAAACAATCTGTGATAAAAAGTATACGGAAACCGCAGAGAAAGTATAAAAATTAAAAACTTAATGCTTATTTTAAAATCATTTTACCTGAATATGGAAGAAGCTCGAGCGGCAGAGGAAAGTGGCATTGCAGAGGAGTGGCGGTAGGCGGAGTAGCAGCTGTAGGCGAAGGAGCAACGGTAGGTGAAGGAGCGGCGGTAGGCGCAAGAGAGGCGGTAGGGGCAGGAGGGGCGGTAGGCGGAGGGGCGGTAGGCATATCAACAACGATAGGCGCAGGAGAGCGGTGGTTTCGGACAGATCTGGTCTATACTTCTTTAATTTCAGGATGGTGGCATTGCCTTGGGCTTTTGCGATAATTTCTTCTAAAATTCATTTTCTACACTTTCTTATACACATTAGTGCACCTTGTGTTTGTTAGAGTTTTTTTGTCTAGAATCTCAGTCCATAGACAAAAACAAACTTATTTTGTCTGTAGAATTTTTCACAGACAAAACACGTCTTTATTTGTCTGTGTACTGGGATTCACAAACAAAAAAAACTCTCACAAACACGAGAGTGTACTGATGTGTATAAGAAGGTGTACACCAAGAATTATTGGTGTACCGGTCTGCTGATGCTTTTCTTTATACAAAAACCTACTTCTATTGAATAATATTTTAAGTTAGGGAGATTACTTTTATTCCAATTAGGGAGATGTTATGACTAAACAATATTAAGAAGATATATTTTTTACCATTAAAATAAACAAATTGATTTTTACTTTAAAAACGTGTTTCATCTAATTATATGTAACATAATGGGAAAATCGCACTTTTAATCCCTGAAAAAGTCACCATATTGAAATGCAAGACTCATATTTCTGAGATTGTAAATGTTGAGGTTTATTCCCTTCAATCCGTAGGCCCAACACGTAACCTAAGGGTCTCGAGTGGGTGATGGACAAGTGAGATTAAGTACAAGCAAGGAAAAGGTCCAATAATGAGTGTTTATTCACTGGAACGATTACAAAGCCGAAGGGCCATTCGTACAGCGTTATGCTACGTGCTGATACAAATGATATGGTGCTAGAGTGCTAAATTGTGAACCCTTTACAGTGAAATAAATGCTACTATTTATACTGCCAATGGGTGGTTGGATGTGTCGACGTGACTGGCTGTGGATGGCATGATCCCAACCACCAAATCTTCTGCATTAAATGTGTTTCCCGCCAGGATCTTTGTTTCCCACCATGAGGAGGGGACGTTCGTCCCCAAGGCTTTGGCTCCTGTCTCCTGCAGGGATCCTCTTCTTCTGCCAAGGAATGGGGACATTCGTCCCCTAGCACTCGACCTATTCCTTGAGCTATCCTTGTCCTCGTATCAAGGGGTGGGGTTGTTCGTCCCTATATACCCTGCGGAAGTCTTGGGCCTGGATACCCGCTGATCATGGGGTAGGTGTGTCCCTTGGGACTTGTCTCCTTGTTGGGGGTGGGCCTCCTCCCGAACCAGTGACATGTATCCCCTCCTTATTGGGCTTTCAACAGGACGTTCGTAGGGAAATCTCAAGGGCCCTCTGAAGACGTTCGTCGGACAATCCCCATTCATTGTTGGGCCGCTCGTAGGAGGCTATCATGGGTTGGTGGGCCGGCCCTTGTTGGGCCATTAACCCAACACAAGTCCCCCACTTCTGATGTTCCGAGCGTGCACGGGGCATAAGGAAGTAGAAAAACTCCCGACATGTCGCCCTACCAATGTCCCTGATGTGACGGTTGCTTTTCTGGATGCTGTTCATGGGGCTCTAGGTGACGGTTATGCAGACCGGTTCAACTTCCGATGAAAAGGTAATCATCGTGTGCATGTCCATCTCCGTGTGACACGTGTTCATGGATACGCTCCTCACCACGCGTCATGCACGGATTGGATAAAGGTAAGGTGCCCCTCCCTTTAAATATTGGGCCTTCCGTGTAGATTAGGGCTTTCACCTTCCTGCCTTGCTCGCTATTGCCTTCAAGTTTATCTGCAAGTATTCTCCGGCTCCTTGACCCGTCCTTCGAAGTTCATCAGGTAATTAAACCCACTCTTCTTCTCTCCTTTGCTTCATCCTTTGATATGGCTTGTTCTATGGAAATATCTTCCAAGTCGAGTTTCGGGTCATGTTGGTCCCGGTTGTACTGGATACAGTCTAGAGGGGGGGTGAATAGACTGTATTGGTTTTTCGCTTTTTAGACTAAGTACCAGATTTTACAGAATAGCCTGTTCTGTTGACAGAACAGACTGGCAGCGGATGGGGTTCTGGTAGGGAGTTCTGTTGATTTAGCCTCAGAGAAGCAAAGGCAGTAGGCCTTCTGTTAACTCATAGGACAAGTTCTGCTGAACACAGATACCAAGTCTGAGGAGTTAGACAGTTCTATCTAAGTGCAAATATTAAAGCAGTAAGTAAACGACACCAGGGATTTTTATAGTGGTTCAAGGAACAACTCGTTCCTCTAATCCACTGTTCCACTAAGCTTGTAAAAACGACCGTTTACAACGCCTTAGTCCTAGCACTTAAGAAGCTCTCCACGTCTTCTTCAAGCCTAGATGTCTCCTGGGATGCACTGCCTGGCTTCCTTTAAGACTGGTCCTTTCACTGAGATTCCTGGAAGTATCACCACTTCACTACTCAAGTTACTTGGACGTCCTTCTTGTAGTAAGAAGAGTTTCTGTTGAAACAGGGGTTCCTCCAACTAGCTTCGTTACAAAGGATTTGTATGTGATGAGCTTGAAGAGTTGAAGAACACTTGGAACTTTGCTTGAGTTGGAAAAAGTATTTTTCCAACTTCTGCCTTCTCTTGTAGAGGATGATGAGGTGTTAATCTCAAGGAGGCTTTTTGCTTTTAAGCGTTTGAATTTCTTGTATGAAGAGTTGTAGCAATGGTTAGCAAAAATTGCAAAGTTATCCGGTTGTTCTTCGTAGTGTATCTTTTATACTGAGGTTGTCTTCCCGTTGGAGGAGTAGGAGGACAACTGCATTAAATGAGCGATCAGTTGACTTGACCAGTAGATCCCGGTAAAGTTGGCGGGTTACTATTTTGGGATAAAGTATTCCTGACATTGCGGCCAATCATTTGCAATTACTCTACGGAGCATGGGGAGCATTAAATGAACATTTAATGCGCGTACTGTAGCTTATCCGTTCAATACTCCTAGCCGTTGAAGGAATCTTTCAGTTGATTTCCCGGCTTTGTGGAATTCTTCTAAGTGTCAGACCTTCTGGTGTCTTTAACTGAGAGTTGAACAGAGGAGGTCTGGAGCACTTCTGTTGAGAATATATCCAACAGAGACCCAGAAGGGTTTCTGTCAGAGTAAAGACTAACAGAGACCCTGAGGTCTTCTGTTCTGGAGCAAGAACCAAAGGTCCTCTGTTCCAATAATGCCTTACAAGGGTCTTCTGCTCTTGGAGCCCTTCTGCTCAGAAGGTCTTCTGCTCTGAAGGCATTCTGCCAAGTCGATTACACTAAGAACTTTACAAATGAAAATTCTAATACATTAAGTCTAAATAGGGGTACTCTAAAGTCCTAATTAATCTAGCATCATCAAAATCTAAATACAAATATTCCTTACAGGTTAGGCTCTTCTACCGACTCGTCTTCTGGTTCGGGCTCCAGTTCCCGTTCCTCGGGGGAGGTGAGTACTTCTGTCCACTCTGGTACCTCTGACGTGGTAGGTCAGGTTATGGCGGATATGGCTGTCCCTGGTGGTGCGGGCACAGAAGTTGTTATGGATATCGCCCCAGGGGGTGACCGGATGGCGGCGGCCCAAGCAAACGTCGTGGTTGATCGCCCTGTTGATTATGATTCCAGCGACGAAGCGACCGAAGGGGATGATCTGCAAGTTTTTTATTTTGGCATTCTTGTGGACGTCTCCCGCCACATCGTGCAGATCCATAATGTTTCCGGGATCGAGCAATCCTTCTCGCGTAGGGCCTTGAAAGATCTGCGGATTCTGCTTCCTCCGCCGTTCGTCTACAGCTTGCGGGGTGCCGATAATCTGTTCATGAGACGTCTGAGGATGATCATGGTTCATATGGACTCCATCAAGGCCGGACTACACTTCCCCCTTCACCCATTCTACCTTGCCTTCTTCTATCATTATAACGTTGTACCAGCGCAGTTCATGCCAAACTCGTCCTGGTTTATCTCTGCATTCATCATCCGTTGCAAATTGAAGGGTTTGACTCCAGATCTTGACCTCTTCCACCATTTCTTCCAGGGCTTTTTATAGTGGTTCAAGGAACAACTTGTTCCTCTAGTCCACTGTTCCACTAAGCTCGTAAAAACTTCCGTTTACAATGCCTTAGCCCTATCACTTAAGAAGCTCTCCACGTCTTCTTCAAGTGTAGATGTCTTCTTGGATGCACTTCCGGCTTCCCTAAGACTGGTCCTTTCACTGAGCTTTCCCAAAAGTATCACCACTTCACAGCTCCAGGTACTTGGACGTCCTTATTGTGAAAGAAGAGGTTCTATTTAGAACAGAGGTTCCTCCAACTTGCTTCGTTACAAAAAGTTTGTATGTGATGAGCTTGAAGAGTTGAAGAACATTTGGAACTTTGCTTGAGTTGGAAATAAGGATTTTTCCAACTTCTTCCTTCTCTTGTAGAGGATGATGAAGTTTCAATCTCAGGGAGGCTTGTTGCGTTTTTGGCGTTTGAATATCTTGTTTTCAGAGTTGTAGCAAAAGTTAGCAAAGTTATCCGGTTGTTCTTCGTAGTGTATCTTTTATACTGAGGTTGTCTTCCCGTTGGAGGAGAAGGATGACAACTGCATTAAATGAGCGAGCAGTTGACTTGACCAGTAGGACCCGGTAAAGTTGGCGGGTTACTATTTTGGGATAAGGTAATCCTGACATTGCGGCCAATCATCTGCAATTACTCTACAGAGTACGGGAGTCATTAAATGTGCATTTAATGCGCGTACTGTAGCTTTTCCGTTCAAGACTCCTAGCCGTTGAAGGAATCTTTCAGTTGGTTTCCCGGCTTGGTGGAATTCTTCTAAGTGTCAGGCCTTCTGGTGTCTTTAACAGAGAGTTGATCAGAGAAGGTATGAAGCACTTCTGTTGAGAAGATATCCAACAGAGAACCAGGCGGGTTTCTGTCAGAGTAAAGGCTAACAGAGACCCTGAGGTCTTCTGTTCTTAAGCAGAGAACCAAAGGTCCTCTGTTCGACCCATGCCTTAACAAGGGTCTTCTGCTCTGGAGGCCTTCTGCTTTGTAGGTCTTCTGCTCTGGAGGCCTTCTGCTTTGTAGGTCTTCTGCTCTGGAGGCCTTCTGCTTTGTCGATTATACTAAGGGATATTACAAAGGAAAATTCTAATACATTAAGTCTAAAGAGGGGTACTCTAAAGTCCTAATTAATCTAGCATCATCAAAATCTAATTACAGATATTCCTTACAATTTCCTCCTTTTTGGTGATGCCAAAACCTTTAACTATTTCCAGAGAAGTGCCTTCACCACAAAGAATTAAAGTTTAAAACTTTCTTAAAAATATTGGTGGGCAACTTGGCATAGGAAGATAGTAAGAGTACAGTACATTCAGATAGCAGAAAATAATTCAAAAAACAAACAACCAAAGACAGAAAGCAAAGAGACAGGAAATGAGGAAAAGCCTTACAAAGTGAAAAGGCAGAGATGTGATTTTATTAGATATGGTTTACAGAAATATTTCTTACACATTCTCCATAGTAGCTGCTTGCAGAGCTTCTTCCTCCAATCTTTGAAGCCTTAGCAGCTCTTCATTAATTTCTGCTCTGATCTGAGATAAATTGCCAGAGCTTTGATAGGATGCCCATATGGGAGAAAGCTTGCAATCCAGATAGCTGAGAACTCCTTCATGTATTGTCTTGCCAGGGACAATATTCTTCTTGTACCACTCTTCAGCTTCTTCTAAGGATCCCCCATATCTGACTCGTACAACACCATCTTTATCTAGAAAGAGGTTCTGTTGTTGGGTGAGAGTCATTTTTACCTTCATTTCTTCAAATTGAGCTCTGTCAATTTTCTGGGATCCACCCAATCTCCATTCAGTAAAGCTAAGGATCTTCTTCTTCTTGGTGCCTTTCTTTGCTGGAGATGGGGGTCTAGGTATACCTGTTGCTCTCTTTTTCTGCAAAGCAGCTTCAAAGTATGGAGCAGGGTCTACTATTGGTTCAGCAGAAGAGGATGCTCTAGCAGGAGTTCTGGTGGACCGAGGCCTAGTCTGTTGAGGGTCCTCTTCCCCCTTTTTGGCATCATGTAGGTCCTCTAGCATCATGCTGATCTTCTGGAACTCTGAGGCCTGTGAGGAGGCTATTTGCTCAAGGGCCTCTGGTAAGGTCTGAGTGACAGAAGTAAGACCTTCTATCAGATCTTGTTGTTTATGAACAGCTGAGGCAATGTCCTTGGAACTTGCTTCAAGAGGAACCAGTTTCTGGTATCTCTCTTTGTCTTGAGCAAACAGAGTCCTGGTTTGATCACGATGGACTTTGCAGAGTTCCTCTATGTCCAACAGTTGTTCTTTTGTTTTGGTATCAGCCCATTGGAGATCTTCAAGATTGGTGGAGATGGTCTCAATTGCTTTGCCTTGAGCCATCAGAGTTTGATGAAAGGTGAATAGGGTCTTATGTATACCTTCTACTTCAGTTGACAGTGCATCTGTTCTGGCAGAGGAGGAGGCCATGAAGTTGTGTAGGGATTCTGTGAGGTTTTCAAAGCGGTCTGAGATAAACTGCATCCCAGAATTGAGATTATCATTCACATGAGCAAGGTGCTCAAAGTGCTTATCATTTATCTGGATGAGTTTGTCCATGCCTTGGAGGACTTGACCACCAAATTCTTCTGTTGTTTCAACAAACTTGTTGAAGGGAATTTGAGGTATAGATTCTTCAGTCTCTGGCATTCCTAGTCCCCTGGACTTGTGCAAGGGAGGCCTTCTGGTCTGTTGCAGAGAGGGTTTCTGGGGCGAAGGTTCTCTGGGAGGAGTAGGTTGGCGTTTTGAAGTGAGGTCTCCAGCAAGAGAGGATGTCAAAAAGCCATGATTATCACTTTCATAGGAAAGAATGCGATGAAGAGGCTGTCTCTTGGGGGTAGATGCAGCACAGTATAGAGATGTTTTGGGGGAATTTGCTGCAGGTGAGGGTGAGGATGAGTTTTGAGTGGAAGTGGGTTGCTGTTGTGGGATGGAGTTCTGGTGTTGTGATGAAGGTTGGGGAGAAGGGGTGTTTTCTTGAAGGGAGGCATTCTGTTGAGGAGGAGATGGTGGAGGTGAAGGGGAGCGGTTTCTGAATGGGATAAGGTCTTTGCAAGGTGATTTGGTTTTCTTAATGGATAAGTGAGGAGAGGTGGGAGTTTTTTGTTCTCGGGATTGGGGTTGAGGGTTTTCTGTTGGAGGGGTTTCTGTTGTAATAAGAGGTGAAGGGACTTGGGGTTCTGTTAAGATATGAACAGAAGGGGTTGGAGAGATTACCTCAAATACATTTTCTTCAATCAAAGAAGTCCTCCATTCCTTGATGAGTTCCAACATAGCTTGCCCTTCTGTCTTAGGTACAGAGGGTTCTCCTGGGTTGAAGTTTGGTTGGACAGATTCTGTTGCCTTCTTGGCAAAAAGTCATTCTTCAAATGCTTCTATCTCTCCTTCTTCCAGTGGTTTGACTGTCTCCTCAGAGGGTGAGGATATGAGGACAGCCTTTCCCTTGTAACCGGCCTTCTTCTTCTCTAGGACAGAATGGAGGAAGTTGAGGGCAAAGCACTTGGAGACATCATCAGTGCCTACCCACTTCAGGATGGCCTCTTCTTCAGGCTCATAGTAATCAAAGAATTGGATGATTTTGTGAAGGGGTCCCATTCTCCATCTTCTCCGTTCAAGAACTCGAGCAAACTGTCTATCCAGCAAAGACAGGTACCCTTCTTTTCCTGTGCTGGGGTGCTCTGTTGGAGTTGGCACCCTATTCTGTTCAGGAGTGGTAACAGAGGTGGGGTTCTCTGGTTCCCCCTGAATGTCTGCCACCTTCTCAGACATGGTGATCAAAGGTTTAACAACCTTTTTTTGGTCTTGGTGGTCCTCTTCCTTTTCTGTCCAGCCTTCATGGGTGGAGGAGGAGCAACCAGTTCTGTTCTCTTCACCTTCTTCTTCTTCTTCTCCACAGAAGGTGCTTCAGAGATAGGTTTCTGAACCTTGTCTCCTTGTTGTCTTTTGTTGTCAAGCTGAAGCTGACTCTTCAGCTCTGCCTTGATGGCTATTTCCCTATTTGGAGAGGCAGATAGGAAGATTACCTTTGTGTGATCCAGAGGTGTGGCCTTCCTCAAGGTTACACCTTGATTGAGAAGCAGTTCTGAGATGAGCAGCCCATGCCCTAACTTCCCAGAATAAAGACCTGTCTTGGGGTTCTTCTTCTTGATGAACTCAATCAGGGATCGAACCATTACCTGACCCCAGTTGACATTCACCCCATGATGTACTGCATATAGAGCCTTGGCATTTGCAGTAGTGACATCATCAGTAGAAGTAAATTTGCACCACACACATTTGTGGAAAATGTTGATGAGCAGCTCAAAGTCCTTCTTGAGTAGGTTTTTCTTGATGTTCACCTTCTCCACTTCTTCCCCTTTTCTGCAATAATTCCTCTTGAATTCAAGGGCAGTGACGTCGGCTTCCTCTAAATCAAATAGAGAGGCCCTGCCTTCCTCTAGTTGAATGTCAAAAACCTTGTTGATGACGTCAGCATCAACCAGTATTTTTTCTCCTTTTACACTGGAGGTGATGGTTTCGTCCTTGAAGGACGCGTTGAGATAGAACTCAACAGTGTCGATGTTGCTGTAGACTTCATAAGCATAGGTGATGACCTTGCTTAGTTGACACTCTGTCAGCCCGTCAATGATATTGGTCATCCTCTCCTTTTTCTCAGCAAATCTGGGTAGAACATCCAGTTCGCACTTCATCCCTGTCAACACATTCTTGAGAAGGGTTGCTTTTTATTCCTTGGAAAGTTCATTGAAGCTCAAGAAAGCCATAGCCGTTTTTAGCAGTTGAGAGTTTTAGAGAGATAAGAGTTCAAAAGCTTGAGAGTAAAGGAAGCAGTGGCGGTTTAGGTCGAAATGAGGGGAATATATGGGTACGGGTTAGTGGACGTTTGAGATAATTTGGGGTTCCAAGGTACCAATAAATGAAAAAGGGGGTGCAGTAAATATTATGCGGCTGTATACCGTTTTAAGGGTAAAAGACCTTTAATAATTTATTAGGTCACCCGGTTTTTCAGAATTTTGCTAAGTCCACAACCTTTTCTGATAGATATAAGAAGAGGTTTTCTGAAGGAAGGAAGAGAGGGTTTCTGTTGCTGAGGTGTTCTGTCAGGATAGAGAACAGAAGAGGGTTAACAGAAGGGGTTCTGCAACAGGTATTATGTTAGCAGAGATTTTGCAGTAGAGGGCATTCCTTTTCAATTTTCTCTTGGGATTTCATCCATCATCCCCAATTCTTCTCTCAGTTTGTTGAATCTAGCATCAGGAAGAGGCTTTGTCAGAATGTCTGCAAGCTGGTCTTCTGTTGGCACATGCTCCATGCAAATGTGCTTCTTTTCAACATGATCTCTGATGAAGTGATGTCTGATCTCAATGTGCTTTGTCCTGGAGTGAAGAACTGGATTCTGAGTGATGGCAATGGCACTGGTGTTGTCACACAGCAATTTGATCTCCTTTGCTTGAATGCCATAGTCCTTCAACTGTTGCTTCATCCAGAGTAACTGAACACAGCAACTCCCAGCTGCAATGCATTCAGCTTCTGCTGTACTTGTTGAGATTGAGTTCTGCTTCTTGCTAAACCAGGAAACAAGCCTTCCTCCTAGCATTTGGCAATGACCAGAGGTGCTTTTCCTGTCTAATCTGCAACCTGCAAAATCTGAGTCAGAGTAACCAATTAGTTCAAAGTTACCTCCCTTTGGATACCATAGGCCTGCATTTGGATTTCTTTTGATATATCTGATGATCCTCTTTGCAGCACTAAGATGGCTCTCCTTGGGCTTTGATTGGTATCTGGCACAGATTCCAACAGAGAATGAAATGTCTGGTCTGCTTGCAGTCAGATAGAGCAGAGATCCTATGATTCCTCTGTAGGTTGTTGCATCGACATCCTTTCCTTCATCATCTGGACCAATTCCTTGTGAGGTGTTCATGGGAATCTTCACTGAGGATTTGCCTTCCACTCCAAACTTCTTGATCAGGTCTCTGGTATACTTCCCTTGATTGATAAAGATTGCTTCTGGAACTTGTTTGACTTGTAGTCCTATGAAGTAGCTGAGTTCTCCCATCATACTCATTTCAAATTGACTCTGCATTACTTGAGAGAATTTCTTGCACAGTTCTGGATTAGTACTACCAAATATAATATCATCAACATATATTTGTACTAACAGAATATAATTAGCAACAGAGATTTGAAATAAAGTTTTGTCAACCTTTCCTTTAGTAAACCCATGGTTCACTAGAAAAAGGGACAATGTGTCATACAATGCTTTGGGAGCTTGCTTAAGACCATAAAAGGCCTTTTTAAGCTTGTAGACACAAGAGGAGTGAGTAGGAATGACAAAACCTGGTGGTTGTTCCACATAGACTTCTTCTTCAAGATCTCCATTCAGAAATGCACTTTTGACATCCATCTGGTAGACCTTGATGTTGTTGTAGGCAGCATAGGCTAGAAATATTCTGATGGCTTCCAGTCTGGCAACTGGTGCAAAAGTCTCATCAAAATCTATTCCTTCTTCTTGGCAATAACCTTTAGCTACCAGCCTTGCTTTCTTCCTTACAATGTTGTCATCTTCATCAGCTTTGTTCTTGAATACCCATTTTGTTCCAATGACATTCTGGTGTCGTGGCCTAGGAACAAGTTCCCATACTTTGTTCCTTTCAAATTGAGTCAGCTCTTCTTGCATTGCATTGATCCAATCCGAGTCTGCAAGAGCTTCTTCCACAGTCATGGGTTCCATCTGAGATATATAGCAGACAAGCATTGCTTCTCTCCTTGTTGATGCTTATCTGGTCTGCACACCACTTCTGATATGCCCAATAACTTGATTAGGAGGATGGTCTCTTAACCATGTCAGGTCAGGTTCTGTCAGTTAATGTCTGGGTCTTTCTGGTTCTTCATCTTCATTCAACAGAAGGGGGTTTGGTGCAGGTGTTGGAAATGCAGGGTTATCTGTTACCTCTTCTGTTGGTTCTGGTGTTCTGTCTTCTATGCTAACTTCATTGAGGATCTCTGTTACTTCTTTAACAGAGGTGCTTTCATCAAACTTCACATGTATAGACTCTTCAACATGTAGAGTCCTTCTGTTGAGTACTCTATAGGCTTTACTTGTGATTGAATAGCCTATAAAGATACCTTCATCAGCTTTCTCTTGAAAGACTTTGACAGAAAGATAGTCCATGTAAATCTGGAATAGTCATCAACCATGACTTGAGTGTATTTCTTGCCACCAACGCTTGGAGTTTCAACAGGTCCAAATAAATCCATGTGGATCAGATTTAAAGGACTTGTAGAAAGATCTCCAGCAATGGGTTTGAAAGAGTTCTTCTGTTGCTTTCCCTTCTGGCATGCACTGCAGAGGGTCTCTTTCTTGTAGACTATGTCTGGCAGTCCATCAACTATGTGTTCTCTTGCCAGTTTGTTGATTGTTTTGAAGTTCAAATGGCTAAGCTTCTTGTGCCAGTCCCAGCTTAGTTTTGAATCTCCCTTGGCTATCAGGCAAACTCCATCCTTTGCTGTGTTCCAATCAACCACATAGATGTTCTTCTTCCTTGATGCTGTAAGAACCACTTCTTTTGTTGTCTCATGCTTCACATAGCAGAAGTCCTTTGTGAATTCAACAGTGTAGCCTTTGTCACAGAATTGGCTAGCACTCAGCAAGTTGAACTTCAGTCCTTTAACATATGAGACATCATCAAAGACTATCTGGTTCTTGATCAGCTTCCCTCTTCCTTTTGTTTGACCTTCTTTGTCATTACCTCCAAAGGTAACTCTAGGTCCTTTGCATTTCTGGAACTCAGTTAGGCAACTTCTGTCACCTGTCATGTGCCTGGAGCATCCACTATCAATAAACCATTCTTGCTCTGAGATAGCTCCAGCACACAGTTCCTGCAAGATCAAAAGAAAGATTTAGGTACCCAAGCAATGCTGGGTCCTGGGGGGTCATGGAGTTTGGGTAGTTGGTACCATTTTGGTCTCATCAGGTGAAACCTTGGTGGGTGGTACCCATTGTCCACCTGGTAGTTATAGTAAACTGAAGTGTGATTCACTTTGGGCAGATGCTTGTGAGGGTCATGCTTCCTGTTTATATACTTTTGCATAGCTTTCTTTGTTGGAAAGAAGTCCCATATACTATCAAGAGCAGAGGAACGGTTAGCTTTGGGCTTCTGAAGTTGACCAGTCAACCTCTTCTGCCTAAAGTTAACTTTCTCTTGATATTTGCCCTTCTGGTGGTCATTTTTGGCACAATTGTCATGAGGTTGTCTGTCAATGAATGGTCTTTTATTTTTGTTATTCTGAAAACCCTTTCTGTTGTCAGGTTTTCTGCCAGGTTCATTGTTTTTCAAAAAGGGTTTCTGTTGAACCTTTATCTTTCCCTTTTCTGGTCTAACTTCCTCATGAACAACCTTGGTGCCAGATACACCAGCTTGACAAATGGGGCTAGAAATCAGTGACACTATGACCTTATCTACCTTAGCAACACTGGTGCTAGGCATTACAGAAGGCTCACCTGATTCTGTTGAGCCATAACCAAGACCAAAGCCAGTGCCAATCTGTTGATCAAGTAAAATCTTTTCCATGGAAGACTGGGCCTTCTGGTAAGCTTTGTACTTAATCTCGAGAGGCTCTATTTCTCTTATTCTCTTGAGAAGCGAAACATTTTCAGTCTCCAACTGATCTCTTTCCTTAATTAGAAGATTGATTTTGATCTCAACCTCCTTTTTCAAGTCAAGAATTTCAGGTTTCAATTTACTGTTTTCTTCTGTTACAGAGGAATAAGTGGCTTGGATGGCCTTAAACTCTTCCCAAATTTCTGACATTGAATCAGAATCAAAAGCTAAGCCTACCGAAGAGAAACTAGATGTAGAAGTAGAGGTTACCTCATCATCAGAATGAGCCATGAGGCATAGGTCTTCTGTCTCAGTATCAAGGCAACAGAAGGCCTCATCAGAATCAGAGTCAGAACTGGATTATGTCTCTGACAGAGGGTCTTTCTCGAGCTGTTCTGTCACAAATGCTTTTCTTCTTATGGAGTTATCTTCATACTTCTTCTTTTCTCCATCATGCCCTTGTTTCTTGGACACTCTTGGATGTGGACATTCTGCCTTGAAATGTCCAGGTTGTCTGCAGTTGTAACAAAGAAGCTCACCACTGTTTTCTGTTATTTTGACCTTCTGGGATGGCTTTCTGCTGAATGATGGACTCCTTCCATCTTTGGGATTCTTCATGAACTTCTTGAATCTCCTAGCAAAAGCATCCATATATTCGTCAGATAAAAGTACTGAAGGGTCAAAATCATTTACCTTTGATGTGCTGGCAGTGAGGGTTGTAGTGGTCCTCTCTTCTGGTACATCTTCATTTTCTTCAATCATTTCAAACTCATGAGCTTTGAGATCTGAAATGAGCTTATCAGTGGGATAAGTCTTCACATCCTTGCTGGCTTGGACAGCAACCACCTTCATCTTCCATGCTGAGGGCAGTCCCCTCAACACCTTAAGGTTGATCTCCTTGGTGGCGAGTTCCTTGCCAAGCTCAGAGATCTCTCCAGTGAGAGTGAGGAGCCTATCATACATCTTGGAGATGCTTTCACCAGGAAGAAGCTTGAAGTCATCAAACTTCTTGTTGGCTATTGTCAGCTTGTTGTCCTTCTCTTGCTCATCACCAGCTCCAATGAGCTCAAGAGTATCCCAGATTTCCTTTGCAGTCTTGCACTTCTTTATTCTGTTGAAGTACCTATCATCGATGGACTTGTAAAGAATATCCTTAGCAATGTTGTCCAGATTGTACTTCCTTCTTTCCTAAGTGGTCCACTCAGATTTGGCCTTATTGATCATCTGAGGTCTAGTGTTGTCAATAGCATGTTCAGGGTTGACCTTCTGGAAGCTTGTGAAGGGTCCTATGTCAAGTATTTCCCACATCTCATCATGAAGAGCACAGAGATGTGCCTTCATCCGGATCCTCCAGTCATCAAACTTAAGTCTGAAAACATAAGATTCTTGGACAAGAAGTGATCCATTATATCAGATAAAAATGATGTAAAACAGAAAAACAAGTGGATCTTTGTTCAGCAAATAACCTAAGAGATTATTAGAACAAGGAGGCTCTGATACCACTTGTTGGTCCCGGTTGTACTGGATACAGTCTAGAGGGGGGTGAATAGACTGTATTGGTTTTTAACTTTTTCAAGCTAAGTACCAGATTTAACAGAATAGCCTGTTCTGTTGACAGAACAGACTGGCAGCGGATGGGGTTCTGGTAGGGAGTTCTGTTAGTAGCCTTAGAGAAGCAAAGGCAGTAGGCCTTCTGTTAACTCTCAAGACAAGTTCTGCTGAACACAGATACCAAGTCTTTGGAGTTAAACAGTTCAAATAAAAACTATGAATGTAAAGCAGTAAGTAAGTGACACCAGGGCTTTTTATAGTGGTTCAAGGAACAACTTGTTCCTCTAGTCCACTGTTCCACTAAGCTCGTAAAAACTTCCGTTTACAATGCCTTAGCCCCATCACTTAAGAAGCTCTCCACGTCTTCTTCAAGTGTAGATGTCTTCTTGGATGCACTTCCGGCTTCCCTTAGTCTGGTCCTTTCACTGAGCTTTCCCAAAAGTATCACCACTTCACAGCTCCAGGTACTTGGACGTCCTTCTTGTGAAAGAAGAGGTTCTATTTAGAACAGAGGTTCCTCCAACTTGCTTCGTTACAAAAAGTTTGTATGTGATGAGCTTGAAGAGTTGAAGAACACTTGGAACTTTGCTTGAGTTGGAAATAAGGATTTTTCCAACTTCTGCCTTCTCTTGTAGAGGATGATGAAGTTTCAATCTCAAGGAGGCTTGTTGCGTTTTTGGCGTTTGAATATCTTGTTTTCAGAGTTGTAGCAAAAGTTAGCAAAGTTATCTGGTTGTTCTTCGTAGTGTATCTTTTATACTGAGGTTGTCTTCCCGTTGGAGGAGAAGGAGGACAACTGCATTAAATGAGCGAGCAGTTGACTTGACCAATAGGACCCGGTAAAGTTGGCGGGTTACTATTTTGGGATAAGGTAATCCTGACATTGCGGCCAATCATCTGCAATTACTCTACAGAGTACGGGAGGCATTAAATGTGCATTTAATGCGCGTACTGTAGCTTTTCCGTTCAAGACTCCTAGCCGTTGAAGGAATCTTTCAGTTGGTTTCCCGGCTTGGTTGAATTCTTCTAAGTGTCAGGCCTTCTGGTGTCTTTAACAGAGAGTTGATCATAGAAGGTATGGAGCACTTCTGTTGAGAAGATATCCAACAGAGAACCAGGAGGGTTTCTGTCAGAGTAAAGGCTAACAGAGACCCTGAGGTCTTCTGTTCTTAAGCAGAGAACCAAAGGTCCTCTGTTCGACCCATGCCTTAACAAGGGTCTTCTGCTTTGGAGGCCTTCTGCTTTGTAGGTCTTCTGCTCTGGAGGCCTTCTGCTTTGTAGGTCTTCTGCTTTGGAGGCCTTCTGCTTTGTCGATTATACTAAGGGATATTACAAAGGAAAATTCTAATACATTAAGTCTAAAGAGGGGTACTCTAAAGTCCTAATTAATCTAGCATCATCAAAATCTAATTACAAATATTCCTTACACTCTCACCCTGGTCCTTAACATCGAGGAGTTCAAGAAGACGCCTCAGTTCCTGAAGGTTGAATATGATTACTGTCGGGGGGCTGTGGGGGACGTTTTTGAGGATGAGCTGCAGGCCGTGCCCCGTAGGAAGCGTCTGACCCACGGAGTGCAGCTTTTGAAGTGAAAGGCACTTGCTTCCGAGTGGATGCTTGACCTCTCGGAAGATAGATTTGCAAAAGGGTATTATCTAGGTGTGAAGGGTCTAAAGCAGATCCTCCCCCAGGTTGGTTGTCCACCCTTCAACGTGGATGACTATACGGATGAGGGGGAGCTCCAGCGGGTCGTGACCAAGGTTGATCGGAACCAGAGGCGCGCCGAAGCCGTGCATAGGGGTGAGGTCCCTGAGCCCCCGACCCCAGAATTTAACCTCGAAGAGGAAGATGATGGTCCGGAGTCCTCCGTCCAACGTTCCCCCGCTCATGGCTTCTTGGAGTGATCCCTTCCCTGCTTCCGTTTTTTGTTTGCCTATATGTTCCGACCAGTAGCACCAAAGAATAAAGTCCTCTTTTGTTCGCTGTTGGTCTAGTGTTTTTGTTTAATCTTTAAATGTCTGTCTGTATGTATATACATGTAGGCATACATATGTATACTTTGGATATTCGTAGCCATTACTGATTTGATGAGGAACGGGTTTGTCCCCTTTGAACATTTTTTCATTTCTTTGTTTCGCCACCCGCTCGTCTAGATTGATGGGGCATGGGTTTGATGAGGAACAAGTTTGTCCCTTTGAAGATCCTCCCTCATCACTGATTTGATGAGGAACGGGTTTGTCCCCTTTGGGGATTCCCCATTCCTTTGTACACACACACACACACACACACACACACATATATATATATATATATATATATATGTGTGTGTGTGTGTGTGTGTGTGTGTGTGTCCTTTTTTGGGGGGGCGTCGTTCTGCGTGGTGTGGCCTGGTGGGGGGACGTTCGTCACCACAGAATAGTGATCCAGACACGTGTATTCGACCGGCACGGGTATCGAAGCATTACGCCCACCACGGAATCTACCAAACAAGAGCTGCCACGTGTCCCTTCCGGGATTGGGGGAGCCGACGGTGAGGTCTCCTGGTGGGAGTATTGTGTTTCCTTCCTTAGTTGTTATTCTATCAGATTGCTTTCTCTTTCTAAACCTCTTAGTCTTTCTCAGTAAGTTCTTATTTTTCTTCCATATGTTGCCATGGCCTCAACTTCTCGTAGGCGTTCGGAGGGGTCGTCTGATGACGGTTGTTACTCCGGTGATGACCTAGCGGTCTACAAGCGTGGGATGCCGTATCGGCCTCCCCGTTATTCTCTCAATTTTAGTAACCTTCGGCATCAACGCCAACGTCTGTTTCCCCGTGAAAAGGGCATGATTCCCGGGTTGTTTCCTCCCCCACGGGGTTGGGACGCACGGTCTATCCGTCATCCTATGAGGCACTTGCCCGGCCATGTAGTTGTCTACCTAGACTCCGTACTTGCTGGGTTCCTTTTCCCCTTGTTGCCTTTTCATTTCTCTTTGTTTAGGGGCATTGGCATAGCCCTAACACAGCTTGTCCCGAACTCTCATCGGACCATTGCTGGCTTCATCATCCGCTGCCACGACACGAGGGTCGTCCCTTCTGTGGCTTTGTTTCTGCATTTCTTCCGGCTTTCTCCCAGCGGACGGACGTGTTATCTTAACATCGTGGCTCGTCCGTGGAGAGTCCTCTTCTCTAATAATCCGTCGAACCCGAATGGCTGGGAAGAGAGGTTCTTTTTTGCCGAGGCTGGGTCCCCTCTACCATTCTCTGATCGGTGGAATGCCTTCACGGTCAAGTTCGAGCCTCTGATCCTGAATTCGGTTGAACCGGAACAAGCCGCACGTATTGCTAGTTCGGGGGTCCAAAACCTGCGGTTGCTGGTGAACGACACCAATCTGAATAGGGCTGGCATAGGTACGTCCCCTTCGCAGCCCAGGTTTTGGACCTTCGTGCAGTGACTTTGAGCGCCATTCTGATTGTTGTGATTTCTTTTGCAGGACTTTTTCCCAAGCCCCCATCATGGTTTCCCGTGGTGACATCCCTCCTACCTCGGATCGGTCCGCTATGGGTAAGGGGAAACAGATCATGGGCGACGATCAATGCCTGAAGAGGCCCAAGGCCGAGGACCCTGTTAGGGATGAGCGGCTGCCCAAAAAGCCCCGTCACGAGGAGGGACCCTCCGAGGCTGTGGTGATCCTAGATGGATCGGATGATGACGTTGCCTCCCCTGTTAAGAAGCAGCCATCCGCTTCGGTGAGTAAAGTGGTCTGTGCCCCCCGCCGTCCGGATCTGAGGACCTTTCCTTTGGCATCATTGAGTTCTCCGGGCTTGGTCCCCGTGCGGAGTTGAAGAAGTTGTTTGGTCAGACGGCTTCCTCCATCTGGTGCTCTTTGGGGTTGAAGGTTCCCCGGAACTTTGCAGCCTATGAGAACCCGGTGGATCTTCATGAATGTGACCTTAGCACTCTGAACAAGGCCGCCATTTACTTCAGCAAGGCACGGTTTGCTTATGAGGCGCAGGACCGGGCCTCTACCAAGTTACGTGGTGACGCCGAGGCCCCTGTGAAGAAGGCTAAGGAGCGTTTTACCAAGATGCAGCAAGAGCTAGATACCGCCCTTTCCCTTGCAGAGAGGGTGCTTCTTTCCAAGACATGGTCCGGAAGCAAGCTGAGGAGCTACAGCTGCTTCGTGCCAAGGTGCTTGCCGTGGAGAAATCCGACGTGCAGCTTTGCCAGGTTGGCATGGAGGGGGTCGTTCCCGTTTTTGAGGCCGATGTTTCCAAGATCAAGAATGCTGGATCCATCGAGTTTCAGAAATCCAAGGCTTATGTTGATGTTGTAGACATTCGTGCGAAGAGGCATCTCGCTTCCAATCTTGGGGAGTATCTGCCCGAGTGTCCCAACATGCTGCAAGACGGGGTTACGTTGCTCCAGAAAACCTCTACAGGTTGGGCATTCCTCGATGAGCTTGCTGATGACTCCTGTGCCAAGGGAATGGTCGGCCTGGTGGCCGGAAACCTCCCGGTTTTTTAGCGTTACTTCCCTGCTCCCTTTGTCCCTGAAGCTGCCGGGTTCAACGCTTCATTTGTCGAGGCTTATGAGGGGGCTCTGAAGCTTCTCCAAAAGAATGTGCTGGGGCAGGAGGGGGAGGGCGGCCCTTCCTCCTAACCGGGGGAGTTTGTCAAGTTCTGCAGCCCTGTTAACCTTCTGAACTCGATCAACTACTCCCTAATCATCCTGTCATGAACAGTCCCTCTGGCCGGATCCTGGTGAGACTTGTAGAGATCCGGGCGTGCTTTCTACCTTGGTCAAAAAAACATGACAGCTTTCACTATGTTGTAATTCTGTTTTCACTCTGAACTCGTGTATGATATGTATCCTCCGACAGGTAGAGCCGATGAATAAAATACAGCACTTAGTTTGCTATGGTTGTCTTCCATTCTTTGATGTTGTTATGTTCTATCCTCCGTCCATCGTACTTGCCCTTGAGCCTGGTCCTTTTGGATCCTAAGCTTGAGCTAAGTGAACGTAGTCAATGAGGAATGGTTTTATCCCCCGTGGAGATTTTCTTGGTTTGATCCTCTTAGGATTCTTTTGTTTGATCCTCTTGGGATTCTTTTGTTTGATCCTCTTGGGATTCTTTTGTTTGATCCTCTACCGAGAAGCCCATGCGTATCCTAGGCTTGCACAAAAGCACAGAGCCATGTTGGGGAGGAAGAAGAGGATCACTTGGTGCAAAGCACAAATCCTCAAGATGAAGAAGAGAAAGAAGAGTAGATCACTCCTCAAAGGAAGTTCCTGCCACTCGATTCATATGAGCTGATTCTACCTTTCCCGGAGGCTCTCAAGGACAATCGCAAGTACAACAATGACAAAGACATCTATGAGACCTTCTCTAAATGCGAGGTAAATATCCCTCTTCTCGATTTAATTAAAGGTGTTCCTAGATTCCCTAAGTTTTTAAAAGAGCTTTGTACAATTAAAAGGAAACACAAATTAAATGGGAAACATAAAATCCAAGTAAGTGAAAGAGTGTCGACTGTTTTTCAAAAGAAACTCCCTAAAAAGTATAGTGACCCGGGAATGTTCACTATACCATGTAAACTAGGAAATGCTAGTTTTTCTAGGCTATGTTAGATTTGGGTGCATCAATAAATGTCATCCCTTATTCTCTATATAAGTCCCTAGAACTAGGACCTTTACATGAAACAGGGTTGTTATCCAACTTGCCGATAGATCCAATGCTTACCCAAAAGGTGTAGTAGAGGACGTGCTTGTCATGGTGGATAATTTAATCTTTCCCGCTGATTTTTACGTTCATGAAATGGAGAACGATAAAAATGCAGTCCCAATTTTGTTAGGGCGGCCCTTTTTGAAAACAGCCAAAGCAAAAAATAGATGTGTTTAATGGAGTACTAACATGGAATTTGATGATGAAAAAGTTGAATTTAATATCTATGACTCGATGAAATACCCCACCGATAATCATTCTCTTTTTGCAATAGACACTTGTGACACTTGGGTCCAAGATGTATTTGAAGTTGAGGGGAAAGATGAATTACTAAGCTCAATCGAGAACGATGTAAAGGATTTCACTTCGGAATACTCTGTCAAATAACATGAAGGATATGGTGGCGGAGTTAAATCAACCCCCACTTTTGCCATCGGGCTCTAAAGCCCCCCCCCCCCCAACCATTCCGAGCGAGAAGCCTTTGCCTTCAGTTTTGCAGGCACCTGAAGTTTAGATGAAACCACTCCCAGAGCACTTGAAATATGTGTTCTTGAGAGAAAAAGAAACACTACCGGTCATCATTTCAAACAAATTGACCGGAGAGCAAGAAGAAAGGTTGATAGCGGTGCTCAAAGAGTACAAACTTGCAATTGGATGGACTATAACCGACATCAAAGGCATTAGTCCATCAACATGCATGTACCATATCTTGATGGAGGATGAAGCTAAGCCGGTGAGGCAACCACAAATAAGATTGAACCCACCTATGATGGAGGTGGTCAAAAGGAAGTCATCAAGCTACTTCAAATGGGGGTAATCTTCCCCATTTCCGATTCAAAGTGGGTTAGTCCAACCCAAGTTGTTCCTAAGAAGACTGGAGTTACGGTGGTGGAGAACAAACATGGAGAACATATGCCCACCCGAATTCAAAATGGATGGAGGGTATGTATAGATTACCATAGACTCAATGTGGTAACTAGAATGGATTTCTTTCCTTTACCCTTCATTGATCAAATGCTTGAAAGACTTGCCGGCCATAAATTTTATTGTTTCCTTGACGGCTACTCCGGATATTTTCAAGTACCCATAGCCCCTCAAGATCAAGAGAAAACCACTTTCACTTGTTCGTTTGTCACCTTTGCATACCGACGCATGCCATTCGGAATATACAATGCCCCAGCCACATTCCAAAGATGCATAATGAGCATATTCCCTGAATATGTCTAGCTATTTATGGAAGTTTTTATGGATGATTTCACAATCCATGGAGACTCATTTGATTCTTGCTTACACCACCTCTCTCTTGTTCTCAAAAGTTGTTTAGAATCAAATCTTGTCGAAACTCTGAAAAATGCCACTTTATGGTGGAGAAAAGAATTGTTCTAGGCCATGTGATCTCATCCAAAGGGATAGAGGTAGGCAAGGCCAACGTTGAAGTCATCCAATCACTCCCTTATCCTACACGTTAGGGAGATACAGTCATTTCTTGGACATGCAGGTTTTTACCGGAGATTCATCAAAGACTTCTCAAAGATTGCATCTCCTTTATGCACACTTTTGCAAAAGGAGGTGGAATTCATCTTCTCCGAGGAGTGCAAAAATGCCTTCAACACTTTGAAGGAAAAACTTGTGACCGCACCCGATTGGTCTCTTCCTTTTGAGATCATGTGTGATGCTAGTGACTATGTGGTAGGGGTCGTTTTGGGCCAAAAGATTGGAAGAGCTTCACATGTAATCTACTATGCATCTACAACTCTCAATGATGCACAACGCAAATACGCCACAACTCAGAAGGAGATGTTGGTTGTCACCTATGCACTTGAAAAATTCAGGTCATACCTACTTGGAACCAAGGTAATCATCTACACCGATCATGAAGCTCTTAGGTTTTTTATGACAAAGAAGGAGGCCAAACCGAGGTTGATTCGATGGATACTTCTCTTAAGCGAGTTTGACGTTGAAATCAAAGACAAGAAAGGTATGGAGAACTTGGTGGCCGACCACTTGAGCTGACTCGTTCTTGATGAAGGGAATGATCATGCTAAGGATGATATCCAAGGGGAATTTCCCGATGAGACTCTTTTCTCTCTAAAGGAAATTCGCCCTTGGTACGCTCACATTGTTAATTTCCTTGTCTCAAACAGGTTCCCACCAAGCTTCTCTAAATCTCAAAGAGAGAAGCTCCAACATGACGCCAAACAATATGTGTGGGATGAGCCATATCTATGGAAACATTTCAAAGACCAAGTTATTCGGCGATGCATTCTTGAAATGGAGATTACATCCATTCTTTCATTTCGCCACTCACACGCTTGCGGAGGACACTTTGGAGGCAAACGAACATCAATGAAGGTACTCGAATGCAATTTTTGGTGGCCAAGCTTGTTTCAAGATGCTCAAGTCTTTTGTCAATCTTGTGACAATTGTCAACGCATGGGAAACATATCTCGAAAGCATGAGATGCCTCAAGTCTCGATGCTCTATGTTGAAATCTTTGATGTATGGGGTATAGATTTCGTGGGACCTTTTCCTAATTCCCATGGTAATCTATACATTCTCTTGGCGGTGGACTACGTCTCGAAATGGGTGGAAGCAAAGCCCATCAAAACCGATGACGCCAAAGTCATGGCGGACTTCCTAAAATCTCACATATTCTCAAGGTTTGGAGTTCCACGTATTTTGATAAGCGAGGGGGCACTCACTTCTACAACAAAACTGTGAGTGCCTTGTTGAAGAAATATGGTGTCACTCATAAGCTCTCCCCCGCCTACCACCCACAAACAAACGGTCATGCCGAAGTCTCAAACAGGGAGTTAAAATCTATACTCCAAAAGACGGTGAACCCAACTCGAAAAGATTGGAGTATTCGCATGGATGATGCCTTATGGGCATATAGAACCGCTTTCAAGACCCCAATTGGAATGTCACCCTATAGACTTGTATTCGGGAAGGCCTGTCACCTTCCGGTCGAACTCGAACACAAATCTTATTGGGCGGTGAAAACATTCAATCTCAACATGGAACAAACGGGTGAACAAAGGAGGCTACAAAGAAAAAACGAAGGTATGTCACGATAAAATGATAATAAGAAAGGACTTCCAGATCGTAGACAAGGTCCTTCTTTTTCGATCACGCCTTCGTCTATTTCCCGGAAAACTCTGATCAAGGTGGGAAGGACCATTTGAAGTGGTCAAATTGTACACCCATGGAGCGGTAGAAATAAAAAGTCTCGACACCGACAAGATCTTTAAGGTCAACGGGCAACAACTCAAACCGTTCCTCGAAGGATTCAAAAAACAGAGCATTGAAAGCATGGATCTCATTGATCCAATTTATGAAGAATGAACAATGAGGATATCGTCGTGCCGCGACGTTAAACCAAGCGCTTCTTGGGAGGCAACCCACACCCGATATGTTTTCTTGTATTATCTTGCATTAGAGTGTGTGTGTGTGTGCATTTACTTAAAAAAAGCAGAGTTCCAGG